>OZ022513.1:52884104-55457971 GCA_963989385.1 Ctena decussata
ATTTATAGATTAGTTATGTATAAAATAGATATTAAAGATGCGCTTTACTTCACAGTGATAGTTGTGGTAGTTTTAGAGATATTTTGCAAAACGACCTGTTGTATAGACAGCAAATGGCCTATACCTGTAGTTACTTTTATATCATACCTTAGTAACCATACCCTCTCACACTGTCGTCGTACATTTCCCAAAATATCTTATCCACATCGATATACATGCCCCGTGTCGTTTCTAAGTTTCCCTGTCCACGACCTACCTGGTCTCCGACCCAATCTTTCCCCATTCTGTTTTGCAGATGTGGTAGGATAAGGCGGGAATGTAATGGAATAGGGGCCCTACGTGGAGCTAATGTCAACAGGAAAAGATGGAGAATCTGGGGATGTGTACAGTGCATTGGCGGGGTAGGTCAACATGGAACTCGCTCAAAGACGTTTATATTCAAATTAACAACATAAGTAAGCAAAACATGCCTGAAGGTTTCAATATATCACATGCAGGTTTATTGCCCAATTTGTATCGCCTTCTATAGAAATGACAATGTAATATGGGATAATCATTGATTGTCAGTGACGTGGACTGCTGTCCGGTTTTGGCATGTACAGTTAACAGGACTGGGAACCAGCATCGACCTAGCTACACTGACAGTAATGCAGTTTTAAATGCATCGTTTTCCTATGTTTATTTTATAAAATAGGCCATGTTTTTAATATTGGATGTTCAACTGCATTTAATATATAATCATGTAATCTACTTCTTCACAAGTATTTCAGTTCATGAGACTGCTATTTGCTTGATAATTATACAGCACTGGTATCTGGATGGCTTTTATTTCTTTATTTAATCATACAACGAAGTGTCTTATAAGTAGTCCATCAATAACATAGGGACATCTATACTAAAACAGACTCTGTCACGGGTTCTATAGATTGAAGACTTAGAAAAATATATTTTCACAATATATTGATTATCATGGTAAATGCCATAGAATATGTACAAATATATGGTATGTATGGACTGTTTACTACAATCCAACAAACAATCCAACAATAGACATAAAACGCATGTGCACATTAGTGAGAACTGAAAGTATATTTTAGTAAACTAGAAAAGGTGTTTGAAAAAACACTTCGCCCCCAACCGTATGCCTGATCCTAAAAAGGCATGGTCAGTACTAGAAAATATCAACGGAAATCATTGAAAAATCAGTCAATCAATCTACTTATCAACTGAAATCAGCTGAACAAGTTTCAAGACCCTAGCTTAAATATGCTCTGAAACAGAAAGTTAGGGGTGTTGACAAACTAAACTCCAAGTTGCAAAACACATCAATAATGCAACTTGAAACAAAACGAAATACGACACGTAGTGCATTCAATGGAAATACAATCCGTTTCAGTACAGAAAATGAATCCGCAGAAATGATAAAAGCAGATAAAAACATCACAACTGACCAAAATACGTGCACTGTTGTCCAACGTCCTGAAACAAACATTCGTATTTAAATTGATAACAGTCAAACAGTCCTTATCTAGATAAGAATAGAGATATGCGGCCGAGAGATATAATTTGAAGAGTTTCCATAAGGCTATAAGGCTCTTGAGACTATAACACCGGTTCTGCTGTTCTCTAAAAATATTTACAAATGACTCATAATAGTCAAAATTAGTTATATCCTTTCCTGGTGGAGCAATTCTTTCCTCTAAGAGAAGATTAGATAAGACAGATTTTGCTTGAACAGGGAAGGGTAAAATTTGCTTGATGAAAATTTCTTTTAGATTACATTTTCAAAGGGATTTGTTCTCCAGCGAAGCAAACGTTGTTTGGTTTTGTGAAGTGGAGAAATATCAAAGGGAACCAGCTTACATCATTGACAAACAGTTGTAAAGCCCACCTGTACCACTATAGCAGAGACCAACTGACCACAGGCTTTTGACGTTTTTGGGGCTTCAAGAATACACAGTAACCTCGAATATGGCCAGAAATCGCATCTTCTATAATGAGATACGAAGTATCGAAAAGGATGGAAACACCCCACCCGCTTTTTGTAGATACCCCCTCACATATTTCGGGTTCGCAAAGTATTCTAAATGCAAGTATCAGAGGGAAAAAGTTAATCGTCGCCTTTTGGACAGTCTTACCTGTGTATCTGTTACAGTTACTATTTCAAGGACTGTTGCAGTACTTATTAATAACACAATTTTCATTCCGTTTTCTGCTTCCAGCAGCTACTTTCGGTTCTGTCTGATTACCAAGTAGTGACGTCACACCTACGCTCGCGGAGCAAAGTTTGGTCAGTTTGAACCTGACCTCTAGTCCGTTCTATTTTTAGGTTATTTTATTGTTCGGGTTTAAAACTCCGCAAAACAATCCTCTGGTGACCGAAACGCGTAGACTATCCTCGAATGACCAGTTTCAGTGACCCTAACAGTATTATACACACAGTGGCAATGTTTCACATAAAAACAGAATTTCTTTAATGGGTTATTTTAGTGAGGCATTCTAATTTTTGAATTTTTGAATGTTATTCAGATAAAGATGGAAAAGATGAAGCACTGAATTTTGAAGGCCTTTATTTTCTAGAACTATATTTAGCTTACAGTAATAAAGTCGGACCAGTTTCAGTGACCCCCACTCATTTTCTATACAAGTGGCAATATGAAGCTGGTTGCTGTTGCTCAAGATTGAAACTCCTAAACAGAATATAAAAAAACATACTGAAGGCAATGGCTGCACATGCTTATCAAGAAAAAGATGACATCATGAAAATTAAGAAATACCCTGTCAAAATAAGGGGGTGGGGTTACAAAACAAACCAAAATTTGCATGCAAATACATTTTATCCAAATGGTTTTTTAGTATTTTATGTTGAAAACAAGAGTAAAGATATTTTCAACTAACATTTAGTCCCTGGTCACTTAATTTCAACAATATCTAAAAAGAAACTTTGCAGACTGGTTGAAAAAGCAGCTGTGCTGTTCTAAGGACAGCAATTATTTCAATACCATAAAATCAATGTTTAATGTATGTCATTTATATCTTCAGTTCTATAAACAGAAATATAAAAGGCTAATTAACATATCCAAATAGACAATAAATCAGAAATATTCCTCTGATAATAAATTTGATTGGAATTTTACTGTGTTGAAAAAGTATTAAGAAAAATGTATGAAAAAGGGGTTGTCATGAAAACCTGTATACTGTGAGGTTCTTCTTGGTAGAATGATGTTATTATCAAAGCTACACAAAGGCAATATAACTTAATATATATCTCTGCAAAAAATAATTATTTGCAGCATCACTTTTTAAAAATATTGACAAAATTTAAAAGGTCACTGAAACTGGTCAGTCACTGAAACAGGTCCACCTAGGATACAATCCAATAAAGTTATCCTTACCGTCGTTGATCGTTTGTTCCGTGGTTTCCTCTTATGAATTAGAATCCTCTGAAGATGTGGCAATATGACTATAAGTCACTGTCACGTTAATAATCGTCTCGATATGACTGCATTACTGTTGAGGCTGTAACTAAAACCTTGTACCGCACTGCACCGTACTGCACCGGCTAAAACCTTTTACCGCACGTACGGAAATTTCCGTACAGTGTCGAGTAAATTGCGAACTTTACCGCACTCACGTTATATGCCTTTTCTATATACAAATTTGTTCCTTTCTTTCTTTGTGAGAGTAAATAATGAATTTATTGATAAATATTTACTAAATGTCGTATTTATGTCAACGAAAATACTTCTCCATCTCAGTATATAAACATATGATTACTTTTCTATTTTCTGCAAGCAAACTCTCACTTTATTATACTCTGTGTATCTTCTAAGCATGCATAATAATATCGCAAATTTACATTATACCGTTAAGGCTTTTTCTCTAAAGAGCGTATACATGTATTTCCTTGGTGATTGCAACACAGACATACTTCCAATCCCTGTATGAAATTTTTTCAGACAGATATATGTAGATGCGATTTGTTTAAATCTAGTAACTTATACGGATAATGTTACTTTAAAACAAAAATATGTATTGAAGGTATATCTCAGTTTTTTATCATTGAAATCAATCAAATCTTAACGTCAGGGACGACCATGTACATGTAATAGTTATCCTGAGAATTTATTTAAATGGATAAAACCGATACTAAAATCCTTTTGAGGTTGGGCAATTACGGTTTCAGCATAATAAAACATGTATATACTTCCGGTTTTGAGTGCCTCTGAAATTAAGCATACACGTAACTAAAAAAGATAACTGATTTCAATACCCATTTAATCAAGTTTATCTCTGTAGGTCAATAATTTTTCTCTGCCGCAGGCTATACCAAAAGTTATTTCTTGCTCTTCTTGTAATGCATATTCGGCCTGTGTAGAGGCGCATGCCAGCGGCCAAGTCTCGCCCTGTGTAGGAGGACAAGGACATCTTAATATTTTACTTTCACTGTTCTCAGATTTAAATGTGTCTTTCAACAGCACATCATATCAAATGTCTTTCATGTTCACAGACTTCAGTGTTCAGTTTCATTGTATTGTTGTTCTTCTGTCAAGCTGATCTCAGATTACTATTTATATGTCTATAACTTTCATAAGAATTTGGATTACTCAGTAAAATGGTGACAATTTCAATGAAAAAGAAGAGTAACACGATTCAATTTCAGGTTGAAAAGCATAGTCTGTAATAGCCGCTCTGCATGCATATGATTTTGTATGTGTAAGGACATATTAAGGCTCCAACCTCCCACCCCAAGACCTGGCCCCAAGGTTATAAAAACTTTCTTCATGCTCAACTCAGCTGAGCATGAAATTTTACCTGCTGATAAATAGCAAGTTACTGATAAGTAAAGTTGTTTTCATGCTCAGTTTAGTTGAGTATGAATTTTTTTCTGCTTATAAATATGAAAATGCCAACATTAGTTGGCATTTTCATATTTATCAGCAAAATGCTTAGCTGAGTTGAGCATGAAAAAAGTTTTATAACCTCGGGGCCTGGTTCCCGATTAAGAACAATTTGCTGTGTTTGCTAAATACTTACCAAACAAACTTAGGGTCGGAAGGTTGGCTCCCTCTTTTTAATTCTTTTTAAATCTGTATGCTTCTGGGGTAGCGGAATGACCACTTATTATTTGGTTTACCGTGGGTGTCTTTAATATATGTATCTGCTTATTTCCCTCTTGGTTTTAAATCTGATTATATTAGTTCCTTTATACGGTTATAGAGGGGCTGATCTATACAAACTATATTTTACGATTGGACATAGATCTATTCACAAATGGAAAAAAATGCAGCTGATTCATTCTTGTCACGGGAAGCCATTTCTAGCGACGTTTCATTGATGGAGATCTAACTTACATTGAAAGTGCATTCTAGTTCAATATATGATATAAAAGGGTCACGGGGGATATATCAGAATGGAACATGTTTGATTGTATTAGTAGTGCACATAGGTTCCTAAACGGGCTTTTCCATCCGCAATAAGATCGTTTTAACATGTTTAAGATAACAGACATTCCCCTTCTATTTATCGTTTCAAAAATTTCGAATCCGAAACTCTGAAAGCAACTTAGAAAAATGGCGGAAATGAAAAGGCGGGAAAACTATCCCTATCTTCCCGGCTGCCTTCCCGAAATTTTTAAAGTACCAACAAAAAGTCATCAAAAACTCAACCAACATTAGTTATTAGATACTCAATATTTAGATTAGAGTCTCATCTTTAAAAAGATGCCTAATTTGTTTAGATATCTTATATAAGATAGATATTGAATCCGAAAGACAACTACCCCTATCTTCCCGGCTGCCTTCCCGGAATTTTTAAACTACCAAAAAGTCACCAAAAACTCAACTAAAACTAAATATTTGATACTTAATATTTAGATTGGAGTCTCCTCTTTAAAATGATGACCCCTATCTTCCCGGCTGCCTTCCCGGAATTTTTAAACTACCAAAAAGTCACCAAAAACTCAACTAAAACTAAATATTTGATACTTAATATTTAGATTGGAGTCTCCTCTTTAAAATGATGACTAATTTGTTTAGATATCTTATACAGAAAGATAGATATTGAATCCGATAGACAACTACCCCCATCTCCCGGACTTTTTCTTCCCGGTCTTCCCGGCGATTAGTGTACGCCGCGACTAGAGGTGAGATTCAAACTGACCAAACCGCGCTCTGTGGAACGTGCACATGTGACGTCACTGCTTGGTGATGAGACAGAACCGAAAGTAGCTGCTGGAAGCAGAAAACGGAATGAAAATGGTGCTATTAATAAGTACTGCGACAGTCTTTGAAACAGTAACTGGGACAGATACACAGGTAAGACTGTCCAAAAGGCGACGATTATCTTTTTCCCTCTGATACTTGCATTTAGAATACTTTGCGAACCCGAAATATGTGAGGGGGTATCTACAAACAGCGAGTGGGGTGTTTCCATCCTTTTCGATACTTCGTATCTCATTATAGAAGATGCGATTTCTGGCCATATTCGAGGTTACTGTGTATTCCTGAAGCCCCAAAAACGTCAAATGCCTGTGAACTGACTACCAACCCATTGCTTGACCGGATTACTTACACTTTTACTTATATTGGCATATTTATTACGAAAATTTTATTAATGGACTGACCAATTTGGCCTGCCTGGCAGTCTGGTTGCCTAACACACGCATTCAACAAACCAACCACCGGTCCGTCTATTCCTCCTCCCCACTACACACACACACACACACACACACACACACACACACACACACACACAAGTGACTGAGTTGACTAGCTCATTCACTCACTCCAGACTGACTGATTGACCAGCACGGTCTAGTCTGACTGACAGGTCTGGCCGGTTTGACTTGAGCCACTGGTCTTGGACTCTTTGCCGTTTGCACAAAAGATAGTGTAGTATTTACCCTTGTCACAGCGCTTTTATTAAGATATTTTGTTCCTTCTCCTGAATGTGATTTCTGCTCTTGAAATAACTCTTTAAGATTTTAATTTTATTTCGCTGCAGCTGATGTTGTGCCGTGTGGCGGCCGTAAAACGTTTCCCCGTACATCATCCATAGTTAGGATAATATTTTAGTTTCGTCCTTCCGTGAGATTGGAGGATAAATTCTGAGAAATCTGAAAATTGAGATTAGTTTAGACTCGTTTTCTAGATCATCGTCATTTATATAATATTTGGTACCTTTTTAATATTAATCAGCCATTGAATCGATTGCTCAATTAAAAAGAAGAAATTACAGTTTGCTTTCTTTTGGTTTCGTCGCCAGATATTATAGGGGTCACTGATGAGGCTGTATTAGCCGAAATTACGTAGTCTGGCCCATGTTCCTTCTCCTGAATGTATTCTCTGCTCTTAAAGGAAGTCTTTAAGATTTCAATTTGTGTCTAAGCATGCAGACAACAGTGTAGACCAAGGTCAGACTACTCCCTTGAGCAGTTTGATCAGAATCTTTACAGTTTGAACATTAACTTGTGGCTAGTAGAAAGCTAATATAACCTAAATTTTGAAGAAACAAGGACAATGAAGTCTCTGACATTTTATGCCACTGTTTATCAAAATTATTCAATTTGCAGGTAAATCTAACAAATTCCAAATTAGTGACCCGTCCTTTATAGGAGAGCCATGTGTTTTGACAAACAAGTATATATGAGCCGCGACACGACAAAACCAACAATGTGGTTGTGCGCCCAGCGCAGTCTCAGATCAGCCTGGGCATCCGCCCAGTTTGATCAGAATCTTCGCTGTCCGCATGAAGGTAGCTTTGACCCTTAGCTACTCTTTGAGCGCCTATCGGAGAGTCTGATCAGACTGGGCAGATGCCCAGGCTGATCTGAGTCTGCACTGGGCGCACAACCACATTGTTGGTTTTCTCGTGTCGCGGCTCATATCTTTTTCTCTTGGTAAGTACATATTTTTTTTTTGTTGGTCCTCCACCAAACATGAATTGTGGTCTTCAGATTATGGGCTGCTTATCAGTCAGAATTTTTAGCTATGCTTTTCTTGACATATAAATAACTTTCTTCGGAGCATTTTTTAAATAAGAATGCATCAGTTTATTTTAAAATTGTGACAGGCATGCAGACTTGAAATGTTATGGCAATGCCGCTGAAAATTTAGAAATGTTTGGCTTTTCTGCCGAAACGTTCAAATTTAGGAGTCCTAGATTTTAGTTAAATTTGTTTTGAATTCCCATATTCTTCAGTAAAGGAATCATTTGGAACCCAATAAATGTGTTTAAGAGGAACAGATGTGAACAGATAAGAAAATTAGAATTAGACTTAACTAAGAGGAAATGCGTGTTTGAGAAATTTCGGAAAATTAGACATAGCCCCAACTAAAACTTAAAGTTGCGCAAATTGTTGGTTTACATTAAAATTTTGAAACCTGTCTGTCTACCAATATAAAAATGGCATGTCAGTACTACAATACTCTTGCACTTCATTCCATTATGATACCTTTTCAGAAAGTAATGCTAAAGTCAATGTGGCGGACCTTATTTGGACTAGTATAAATGGCATCTCATATGAAACAAACAGAAACTATATAGCAGTGTGTGCGAGGTTTGTCACATAAAACATGGTTTGCCCTCTCCTCAGCCCCCCCCCCCCCCCCCTCACCCCATCCACACACACACACACATTTTACTTTTGGACTAACCGCCCTTGGATTATTTTTAATCTTTTCTTGTGCTTGCCACAAGTAGGTTCCGTTCAAAATATCTTGATGAAACTTCATATTTGTGTGCAATGGTCCCTCCCTTTTTTCGTATAGTTTAGGTTTACATCCCTGTGATAAATTTTTACAGACTATTCTTGATGATATTTAAGTACCTGTGTATTTCAGTTTGTCAGGGATATATATCTGCCTGGGCTGAAATGGGTGCATATTTCCCCACTTTCAATAGATATGTTCTATTGACATAACTACATAACTTGCTGTGCAAACATTATCATTTCGTAGCTATAACAATCGTGTTTTTGTCTTTTTTGCAGTATTGAAGCTTGCTGGCCAGTACATTACATAAGGAGCATCTGAAAGATACCAGCTGGCGAGGATGCCGTTCAGATAGATTACCCTGCTATGATTCAGATTACAGCTTGAAAAAGGCTTGATCATTTTTTTGATATGGTACTTTTTGTGCGTGTTAGATATCACAAAGCCAATATAATGAATACTAGTGCACATAGTGCAATTGTTGTAGAGAACTGGTAGAGTTATTTAAAAATCCTTAAAGTGGCAAAACCAAAATTAGGTAGCTGTCAGGAGGTTTGTGATAACTCCATATTGTATTTACTTACAAACCTGAAATTGTGTATTACCATGATCTGGCCATTCATTGATCCATTCACATCTATGTTAACGTTTTACGTTAAGTTAAAAAAAATGATCATGGCGCTGTCCGTCCATGCACATATTCTTCTATTATCTCCTCATGCCAACTTTATATGAGCATTTTTTTTCAATGTCCATTAACCTCTCAGTTCTTCTGTATGCTTCTACTAATTGTGGATGTGAAAATGGTTTAAAAGAGTTTAAGTTTACAGTACATCTGTCAGTTTCAGAGTTTGACTATTACGTACGCTAACATACTTCAAAAGCATACCAAACGATGTGCCCATTAGTGGATGGATGGGTGGGGTAACTTCCTATTGAGTTTCAAATAAATTCTAGTCGTATGTGCCTAGTTGTATTCTTGTATAGCCAAGACATTTAATTTCATATGAAATTCAACTAAATGTATTTCTAACATGTTTTGAGAATTGTTGTTCATGTTACATCCTCACACAATTCAAAGGACCTGGTATGATAAGGGTCAATTTTGGCCCCCAGTCAAAATCTCTTAAAATTGCATGGTTTCTAATGCTAATTATTTGTGTGTATGGGAACAAGCTGAAACAACATGTTTTTTCTTTGTGAATTTCCAGAATAACATGATTTTGACATGCCTATGTTGTTTCAATAATATAAAAGAAAATTGCAAGAAAAAATGAGTTTAATAGCTTTTCCTTAAAAGAAATATGACAATTACAGTTGCTTTTGTGAGCTCTTATTAATAGGCGTTTGATGAAATGCTCGTACGTTAGGTAACACTGCTGAGCACCTGTACACGTCACAAGGCTTGTATGGGTACCCCACCCACTCAAGTTTGCAAGTCCAGAGACGCTAACCAAAATGTTCCAACAGGTCAAAATAAGATGTGTACCAAATTGTTTCGTGTATTCTAACTAAGAAAATGAATACCAGCAACATAAGTTTATTTTGTCTATGAGCATAGATATTGTCGTTTTTTGTGTTGAGAAAACCGGAGAAATGTTCAAAATGCTGCTAGTTTTGCAACGAAAAGTTAAAAATTGACATAGAGCCCGGTCTCCAGCACATTTGATATTTTCATGGGATCTTACAATATCAAACCTTTGTCTGTATACAAAATATAAAATGTGCTGGTGACCGGGCTCATATGTTTTGAAAGTCCCAAAGGCTACCAAATTCATTTTCGTCAAAACCCACTGGGGATACGGTATATTCAATATAGAAAACACATATTTTACGCAAGAACTGATATTTTTTGTGTTTGCTGTTACACTCAAGGTTGTAACTTTCCCATGTATACACTTTTATTATCTAAAAAGAACTTTTGATAAATGAAATTTCTGGGGGCCAAAAATGGGCCTTATCATACTAGATCCTTTGTAGATGTCATAATTTGGTCAAATTTCAGGGTAGAGATAGTTTCTGGATTATATCTCTCATATCAAATGGTTGTTTATCTTTACATTTCTTGCAATATAACTTATAATAGTGGTTTCTTTGTTGGAAAATTTGAGAAATATCTGTTGCTCGATGCTTGTTGAAAATTAGTGCAATTTTGTTAGTATGTTCGGTTGGAAAATGGAATCTCTCAAATAAATGTTTTTGTTTCTTTAGGATTGTGCGGGTTTTTTCTTTTGGATCTTCCCCGGTTATGGTTTTCTTGCATATGACAAAGGTTCATTTGTTAATAGAAATCGAGAGAAAATGGCTGAAAAACATGATCACAGTTAAACTTTAGCAATGCCATAACTTCTAAATCAGATAATAGCATGGATGTTTTCTTGGTTTAATTTCATTTATGTAATAATACAAAATAGTTATCCGAATGTGGGAAAAAACTATATTTCGGATAAACATTTTGAACCCTAAGATTTGCCATATACAGGCAAATTTTGTAAAACAAAAAAGAGCAGAAAATGGAATGGGGGATTGGGTAATACAACAGTTCGTAGAATTTGTTTTGATCTGGCGACCCTTATTTTTTTCCTCAGTTTATTTCTAATAAAGAGGTCTATCATTATTTGTTTTTAAATCACTGGTCAGTTTTCTCAAAATTGGCAATTTAGTCGATGTGCTAGGATCAAAACTTTAACCTATAAATACACCTTTTTGCCAAATAAGTGTAATTCATGGTAGCAAAGAGGTAAACAGACTCGACAAGCACTCAGCATTAAAGAGCACCTCTGCTGATAAAAGAATATTTTGTTTTGATTTTACTTCACACCCTTTTGATATTTTTTGCTGTTAAAACGTGCGTGGAAAGTGTCAAAAGTTACATTTTATGGACTTCGTACCAGCCTGTATTTAGCTGTCTGTAGCTCAAATTTAAGCTGCTGACCCATTTTTAATCATTTCAGTTCAAAGCGCTAACTTTAAACAACATATCTTGCAAAAAATAAAAAAAGTCACTGGTCCGTTTAAAAAGTGTCTACCCGTCAGTATCATCCTTAAATTTATTTAAACAAAATATGCTAAAAGATGACCATTTGGAAAATTAATTTTTACCAGTCTTATAACAAGTCCATATATCTGTATCGAAACTGCTCCATGAAAGTTGGCGACGTTGCGAGTTTATGTTTGTTGAATATAATACCAACTTTCTTCAAATTTCAAAATGTTCGGAACTGTTTTTCGGAAGTTGATAAAAACTTCAATAAGATTGTGTATATGCACTGAGTATATATGCATTCTTATATTCTTAACTAAATCTTCAGAGTTTATACATTTTATTTTCGATTTCGTCGATCAAAATAAGGAGAGCAAGGATATATAATCGCCAATTTCGCGAGTGCTCCATGGTAGTTACCGTACGTTGACATGATAACTGTTTCCTGACAACTTCGACTTGATTAAGCCTAAGGCTTATAACAATATGCCACAGGACTCAGTAGACATTAAAGTAACATTTAGTCGGATCTCGTGAAAATCCGATAAAAGGAAAAATAATCTTGAAGGAAGTCCAAGAAGTTTTAGGATAAACCTCTTAGGGGTTACTCAATGAGTTTTCAACTTTGTTTTTTCAACAATCAATATTATTTTTCTGTTTTATTTCAAACTGAATGATTGATCCGTTTAATAAGCTGTCTGGATCGAAGTCTGGCTCGCCCCATTTTAGGCAGGAGCATTCCACCAAAGATTTCGAATAGTATACAACCGAATAGTCACGACCGATGTGTTATCTTATGAATCCTGGGCCGAACATTACAATTATTTTTAAAGTTAAGTGTTTCCCTAAAAAGTTAATGATGGAATTTTTAGCGTTTGAAAACGGGCGTTTCATTTTTTTGATGGAAATGAAATCCCCTTGCGGGCGTCTTTCTAGAAAGCTGGCGTTATTAATAACCTCATAACAATAAAATTATCATGCATAAATATCAATTCGTAAATTAAGGAAATACCTATAGCAACTTGAAAATAAATTGGAATCCTCAACCATGGCCCAGAGGTTATAAAACTTGAGTACATTCTCAAACTCAAAATAAAGCACACTGATGGGCAGCCAATCAGTGAGCATTATTTTGAGTTTGAGATTATTCTCAAGTTTTATAACCTCGAAACCTGGTCTTTGAGAAACAAATTTTACTTCTAAGCTTTATTTGTAAAATTGTTGTACAATGACGAATAATACTTTCTAAAATAAAACACGAAATAAGCATTCAAGAAATATTTTATTCGTTTCAGAAGCAGTTTAGTCTCAATTCATTTCAGTTATCCCTCGTATGTTTGTAAGAAAAGAACTCAAATTTGTCTAATAAGCAATCAAGAACGCATCAAAGCACTGCTGGTTAGAGAAAGGAAAGGCAAACATTAAAAATTGAGTTATAGTATACGGTATGGATGTTTGACAATAAACTCTCTGTTCTGGCAGCTCTATCATTACTACCCGTTTTTTTGTTTTTGTTTTGTTGTTGTATTTTAGTGTTTTTGTGTTGTTGTTGTTTTTTTTAACACGCCCGCAAGCCATATAGAATGGAAAACTCGTTCCGATTTGAGACTGCATCTGTTCATGGTTTTCTTTACATATACGAACATTTCTTCGCAACAACAGAGAATTCATCCGATTGTGTCTATTTATATCCACATCCGGATTACCGCGTCTGTTAAAATTAAAGGACGAAATTTTTTTCTATAATTAATCGCATTATCGTCAAGAGTCGGCACTTTTCGTGTCCGTCGTACGACGCTTAGCACACACGTATTAGTGTTTTCAAAAAGCTGGCTGTCTTAATCATGCTGCGGCGTTGGGCGAAAAAATGCCTCAGGGTATACTTAGAGCAGCGAACATTCTTGAACCGATGCATCCGTGCAGGCTGATCAGGGTCTTTCTTTTTCGGTACACATATTCTTCATGACCGAGATATATGTCATGCTATCTGAGGATAGATTGATCAGACTTCGCTGATGCGTGGGCCGATTTATGTATCTGTAAAACCTGTCAAAGCAGAAAATATTAAAGTTCAAATTTATTGTTTAACATCAGCAAGCAGGCGCTTCTGGAGATTTTTCCTCATCACTCATCACATTTTACCGAATAAAGTATCACATCTATCTCTGTGGCTAATTTGCACAGCTGGCCGTGTTAATTTATGCAAAATACGATAACCCCGGTGTATAAATATGGCGCATTTATTTTAAAGGTCATGTCGATGGCAAGCAGCGGTGTAATGTACACAATTCAACATCTAATACAATACCTTTTGATCATTCATGACTAATCGTTATAGGGATGCAGGTAACGTTAAGAATAGACGCTTTCAGAACCGTTGAGATTTTAATCTCTTTGAGGCTGACTCGGGTGGGGGGGGGATTCATTGGCAGCTTTGAGACAATGGGTGAGCCACTGGTCTTTCTCTCTCATCCAGAACCGAACCAGCACTCGAAACAATGGGAACATGCCAGAACGTCCCGCCATGTCTCCAAAGAAGGCAATGGCTATTCCTTCAGCAGGCAAGGTGATCCTTTCAGTCAGTCTGGATTAATAAAGTGTTTGCATGTTAACTTCCAGTTTAGGGATAGGTAAATAGTAGGGGATGCAGGGTCAATTACTGAAGCAGCTGAGACAGAAAATTAAGATCCGTCGTCGAAGAAAGTTATCATTGTCCACCATGACAGTACACACATCTACGATAGCTATGCCTGTGCTGCATTTCTGTTGCTCACTTCCACCTTTATCAAAACTGGTTGGGAATCAGTTTGACAGTGATAATGACGTCATGTTGGTTGACATGCAAGAAGAACCTTTGAATGCAACAGGAATCCAATCACTGCAGCATCGCTGGCCTAAGAGGGGATTTAGTTAAGAAATAAGTTGTAACGAGAAGTGAGCGACAACAACTTTATAAATAAGCTAAATGTATTTCGTTCAGTCCTCATAATTCCTAGTCCATTGGTATTAACATACTGTAATATTAATAAACTGTAAAAAAAATTCGGCAAGCCTTTCCTTTTAGAAGGAAACTTTATTTGTTTTGTTTTAAATTTCTGTTTACAAGCAACTTCGTATTTACTCGATATTATATCATAAAATTATGTAGCCCGCGGTATCGTCTACAGTTATTGAATTTGCTCTTTAGTGCATTATTTGGATAAACGGGACTATCTAGTACATGTAATAACAATTTGATTATACAATGTACCTCTCGTGTCTTTATTTGAATAACAGAATTACATCCTTTGATAAAGCAGGCCAAACGATAAGTGTAAATATAGGGTTATCACTACAGTTATTGTAATTGTAGTGATAACCCTATATTTACACTTATTCCGACTACGAAAACTTAGGCTTTACCACTGCAAAAGACGATTTTAATTTGTGTTTGCTTAGCATGTCTTGAACATTCCAGTGACAATATCTAACGCTTTGTGAAAATAGATCAAACAAATCCATCACTAGTCCACGAATAAAATTCAAATATGCCGAAAATATTTCACGCTGCATTTGAGGTCACAGATTCAAACTTTCATGGACGGTACTGGTATTATGTTATCTGATCATCTTAAAACGTTACTATAATTGTTAATTTTGAGCTACTGGATATTTCAAAAACAAAATTGAAATTTGAGCCACGTCATGACAAAACCAACAACAGGGCTTGTGCTAACAACGAAGACTCAGATCAGCTGGGCATCCGCGTAGTCTCATCAGAGCCCTTGCACTCAGCCTGAAGAACCCCTTGGTCCGTATTATCAACTGAATGCACAGCAAAGACCTTGATCATACTGGGCGGATGTGCATTATGTGGTAACGAAGAAATTATACATTTTGTTATATACTTCAACCAGAAAGTAATAATTTTATTATTGTACACTTTTATCACTGAATATTAGCTGTTTCGAATTGGTAAAAACAAATGATCTCAATAACTTTCAAAGACTTGCCCATATGGTTTCTGCAAATTATTCCAGCAATGAGTTATCTATGCTATTATTAAAAACACAAAAATTAAATTTAGCAGTTAGCATTTTCTCACAAATTAGTTAGTAGACCAAGGAATTAAGAACACAGCGTTAAAGGCCGTCGACTGTCAATAAAATCGCCTGCAACAAAGGCTTTTTTCTGAATAAAAGGACTTCTATGCTTAAGGCGTGAATTTTCCCCATGATTAAAAAGTTATACGGATCACTGAATTTTGCTTTGCATTTATGACTATGACATGTAACTTGCATGACAAATGAATTTTCAAGTGTTTGTGTCTATGTAAAGTACGTTAACCATACGTTGACGTTGACGTCATTGTTGAGATAAATTGTAAATTATCCTCTAACTGATCATTGAAATAATGATTTATTGTATACATTTCACCCTTTTTTGACTCACATTACTTAGATAACAGACAACACTGGATAGTTTTGACTATATGTATGTGACCTTGACCTCATTTCAAGGTCATGGTACACAATATAATCCTTGAAGATCACAGTGCTACTGTTGACCATTTTTCTTCTTTGGCTTACTGAGTATCGTTCCCCCCCGTGACCCAGCTTCCCACTCATATATATTGCGTATTTGCATCACATAAGTCTGCTGCATGAAGGAAATGCGCGGTCACGGGGGGGGGAAAGTACTTGTATTTTAGTTATAGTGAAGCGTTCTCTTTGGGCCGCTTTGACCGGAAGTATAACTATGGTTTTGCACGTTTAAATGCCAATCAAGCGTAACAAGAAGAAAATCATTGCTTTGTATTGTTATATGCGTGTATTTAGCATGCACTTATGACAAAAATTTATGGAATGAATATTTGATTTCAATATCTTTATTGCCTCAAAAAAATGAGGTATGCTAAAACCTTGAATTTAGGGTAGGTACGGTCAGACTGGATTATCTCCCCATGTCTTTGGGTCTGAATCACAAATGATCTGATTTCATACGGTTTACATATTTGTGAAAGCCCTGCTAAGAAAAATTTGCCCACTTTATACTTTTGAAAATTCGGACCTGTCTCGCCGGTCTAATGGGGAAAATCCTCGCCTTAATCATAGAAGTCCTTTGACACTTAACGTTAAAAACACTCTTATTTTCTGATATCATCAAAATTTGAAATAGATTTTCCGCTGTCAGAAAAGAAAACGGATTTTCAGATATTACAAAATAGATTTTGTAAATCACAAAGTTGATATTTGATAGAACAATGTTC
Organism: Ctena decussata; assembly: GCA_963989385.1. Taxonomy (NCBI): domain Eukaryota; kingdom Metazoa; phylum Mollusca; class Bivalvia; order Lucinida; family Lucinidae; genus Ctena; species Ctena decussata. The sequence continues at coordinate 52,901,050 of OZ022513.1, forward strand.
TCGTGAAGAAACATGCGCGTGATTGTTAACTGGACTTAAGATCTGAACGAGTATGTCATCACAGTTAGGCGTAGAGTAACTCATTTTTTGGACAAAACTCTTTTTTGTGATATCAAAATAGTTAACCATTTACCATAATGTGGTTTCCATTGTACATGTGCGCCCTCATGACGAACCAAAAATTCATATATGTGCCCCGCAACGACTTTGATTAGCCTGGGCATCTACCCATATGTAACTTTATTTAAATAGGTAGGCTCATGTGGTTTGGTTATAGGCATGATGTGGAATTCGATTGTATCAATTCCTGATCACTGCACTTGAAGTGATTCTTAGAGACCTTGTCAAATGTTAAATGATAACCTTGACATGGAATATTCTCACATTTTGACAAATGTCATTAATGAATGATCATAAATTTGATGATTTCTAAATTGAACGGTCTATTGCCAGTCGGCTGGTAATAGCCATTTTAGGTTAAAATCGTTAGTTCAAACAATATTTTAGTCAATGAAGTAACACAATAAACATACAGCGGGATTAGATAACAAGCTTTGCAACTTATAGACTCTTCTCCGGAAGATATCTTTAAGTTATTGACACTGGTAATAGCCATTTTAACGTGAAACTGCTATTGCCAGTTAGTTGGTATTTTTAGTATTTTCTCCACATATTTAACTTATAAATTTAAGTATTAAGAAGTTGCATCTCACTTTAAATTTATAGATGTATAGTAAGGAACTGTGGCGTTGTGTTATTGAGAAGCCTGGATAACTCCGTGGGTTAAGCACTGGCCTGCTAAGGTAACGGTCGGTGCTGAATCCCGATGAAAGTTTATTTCTTTTCAACCGTTGACGGGGTTGCATTGTACACAAACTTTCATTTCCACTCTTTCATCTGCTCGATATGACCGAAATGCTATTTCAAGGACCGTAAAACTGCAAGTGATTTTCTATCTTATGACTGAAACGTTGTTTATGGGATTGGTATGCAACTCATATTAAAATTAGACTAGTCATCCATGGTTAGAGGTTAAATGGACTGTTGATCATTAGCACTGCTTTGGATTCGAGCCTTGCTCGGAGAATAGGTCTGCTTGTGGAAGCCGGCATGTGATTTTCTGCGGGAACGTCTGCTTTTGAGCACGACAATGTACACTCATTATATAGTAGGAAAAGCGCCTATAGTAGGAAAGGAAACGGAGATGATTAGAACAGTTATAAATTGGCAGCTGACATCTTAAACATAAGGGAAGCCATCGGCTAATTACGACACTAAAAAGGGGTCTCAGCCTACGCATCTACTGGCTCGCTTTTACTCTGTATAGTCTACAAAATTAGGAGGTTGTCGATAATAACAGGGAAGACTCCGAAAAGATGGCGAAGAGGCACGACTTATCCAACACAATCAGTATGATCCCTTTTTAGTATCCTGTTATCTGTTGATGGAATAAACATATATGGAATCGTGGCCACTCATTAACTTTGAAGTTCTGAGGATTGTAAAAATAGTGCAAATATAAAGCAATTAGTAATTCATACATGAATTATGAGAGTGCAACAATACAAACAAGGAAGTTTGCTGATAAATAGAATTAGCCCCTCTTGGACCCAGTCGTAAAGAAACTGGCATTAGCGTTTCTAATGCTATTTGTGCTTCTACCAGTCAACTGGAAGTAGCGACATTACAAGATAAACGCTATTACCAGTCGACTGGCAATAGCGATTTCAACGTCAAATGGCTATTATCAGTCAACTGTCAATAGCCATGCTACTTCTTTTGTGTGTTCAACCTGATAATACGTAAAAATAGTTACACAACATAATTGCACATTACTCCCAATGCACTTTCAGATCGAAATACATGTTCAGTGTGTGTGTGTGTGGGGGGGGGGGGTGTGGTTGTGTGTGTGTGTGTCACAAATTACTCTTTGAAGAAATTGAGGGGGCATGTTGGTTTGCGCTTGACCCTCAGTCCGTCAATACGTAACATTTTTGGGGTGGTCTATTGTTCAAGAACCGTAACTCCTAGTCCCTTGATTTTTATGGATGGGTAACCCATAAAATATAGCAGATCCTTATTCTTTTCTTGTCCACCGGCCTTGTACTAACAGAGCTATGCCCCTTTTTCGAAAAATTAAATGAAAGTTTGTTCCCAAAATCCTGGAAAAAATATTGGAGCTAGGATGCTCATATATGGCATACTGCTAAGGATTAACGTGTGAATAACCTGGTTAACTTTTGGGCTAAATTATGGGCTGAATTATGCTCCTTTGTTAACTTTTTGCATTTTTCTAACTTTTGAACCGTTTGACTTAGAGACCTGAGTTTTGGAATACTAGTAGTTATTGATGCGTCGATTATTTTGATGATAGTTACGTTATATTGCATTCATAATTAATAGAGTTATGTCCCTTTTCTCATTTGTACAATAGACTGTAGGGATGATCTATTACTATAGAACCATAACTGAAGAACCATAACCCTTGATAATTCATGGGTAAATAGACCATAAAATATTAGCAGACCCATATTTGTGTTCGTTTTCCGTCAGCCTTGTACTTAAAGAGTTATCCCCTTTTTTGAAAAATTAAATGACAGTTTTCCCCCAAAGTCCTGGGAAATCGTTGGAGCTAGAATGCTCATATTTGGATACAGCTAGGTGATAAGGTGTATATCCCTTGATTATCTTTGGAGCTAATTTTGAAATATTTGACTGAATTATGCCCCTTTGTTAACATTTTCATTTTTTCCAACTTTTGAACCGTTTGACCTAGAGATCTGAATTTTGGCACACATGTAGTATTTGATATATCAATCATTTTGATGATGGTTACGTTATGTTGCATTCACTATTGACAGAGTTATGTCCCTTTTCTTATTTCTACAAAACACTGTAGAGATGATCTGTTACTGAAGAACCATAACTGCTTGAGCCTTGATAATTCATAGGTGAAAGACCATAAAAGATAAGCAGACCCGTTTTATTTTATTTCCCGTCGGCCTTGTACTTACAGAGTTATTTTCCTTTTTCTAAAACATTATTATAAGTTTGGTCCCAAAGCGCTGCTAAGATTTTGGTACATCTGTTGTATTATCACAATTTGAGCCGCGACACGAGAAAACCAACAAAAAGTGGTTGTGCGCACAGCGCAGACTCAGATCAGCCTGGGCATCCGCCCTGTATGATCGGATACTTCGCTGTCCGCATGGAGGTAGCTTAGACCCTTAGCTACCTTTTAAGCGCTTAGAGAAGAGTCTTATCAGACTGGGCGGATGACCAGGCTGATGTAAGTCTGCGCTGCGCGCACAACCATTCTGTTGGTTTTGTCCTGTCGAGGCTAAATTTATGCAGACTTTTTGCATTCATCTCGCATATCATAGATAATCACCAACTTAAGGATACATCAATTGAGCCGCGACACGAGAAAATCAACAAAGTGGTTGTGCGCCCAGCGCAGACTCAGATCAGCCTGAGCATCCACCCAGTCTGATCAGACTCTTTCCTAAGCGCTTTATTGGTAGCTAAGGGTCTGAGCTACCTCCATGCGGACAATGAAGATTGGCGGATGCCCAGGCTGATCTGAGTCTGCGCTGTGCCCGCAACCACTTTGTTGGTTTTCTCGTGTCGTGGTTCAATTTAGTGCGACAAATGCGCATGCTCAGTGTCACTAAGTGTTTCTGTCGCTATTCCATACGCCGAAGAGAAATGAAAATGCTATTCCTCCTCATCAACTCTGTCTGATAAACGTCACATGCCCCACCATTTTTAAGTGACAACATGGACATCAAATCAGCAATAATTTCAGATAAGTCCAGAACCAGAATGTTGTTTCGAAAAAAAAAACATCCAACATCCGTAGTATTAGTACAGTAATTACAAATAAAGCATAATGACTTGTGTGTGTATTTAGTACGTGATAATGATTTAGCCCTATTCAGTAGCGCTCTTTGCAATATATTCATTTTCCAATTTATGCTTATGTGAACGTTTTTCTGACTAAAAAGCGCCAAAACGCGAGCCTTTGTAAAAGTAACAGGTGATATGCTTTGGTATCAAGAGTTGATACTAAACATAGAAAAAAGATTGGTATGACCCATGAATACAGTTTTGTGCGAAGGGACGACGTTCTATGCTCTCTGTGACAGTTTTGGTTACAACGTCAGTACGTTTTGTCCTTAATTGAGCCGCGACACGACAAACCAAACAAAGTGGAATGTGCGCCCAGCGAAGACTCATATCAGCCTGGCCTTCCGCCCAGTCTAATTAGAGTCTTTGTTTTGCACTAAAGGGGTAGCTAAGGGTCTAAGCTAGCTCCATGCGGACAGCGAAGACTCTTCTCAGACTGGGCCGATGCACAGGCTGATCTGAGTCTTCGCTGGGCGCACATGCCACTTTGCTGGTTTTGTCGTGTCGCGGCTCAATTATTGTTTAAGCTGAATAAGTCCATAATAGGCCTGACGGTAGTTATCGTAGTCAAGTCTTTAAGATACCGTAGAGAACTCATATTCCATAACAACTAGGACAATTTGGTGTAAAAATAGTTTATTTCAATTTCATACAAGTTATGTACAGGTTACAAATAGTATATAATGGCAAAAGGGTCTGAACGGAAGCAGGGGCTTATTTAGTTCATCTCCTGAACTAACACAATTTCGGGTCTCTCTGTACTCTTCGATTATTTATGATATTATTTTGTTTTCGTTCTATAAATTCTTGTGTGTGTCTGTGTTTCCTCTCTTTTCTGGCGCTGCCTCATATAATTTCGATATTGTTCCACATTTCACAAGATTCCATTGGTCGAATAACTCGTATGTCAAAATTTAGCCAGTAATATCAAAGGTCAATGACTATTTAATGTTCGTTTTTTTGATTGATTGATTGATTTGTAGCTTAACGTCCACGGTAAACATCTATGGTCATGTCGGGACGGTCAGTTAACCTAACCACACTATTCCTGGGCAAGCTTAGACCTCCTAAGCGGTTAACCAGTTAACCAGTACTAAGTGCACATACTTTCGCCAGTAACTGACAATTGCCCTTCTTGAATCAGCGGAAGGAGAAACGAAAGTATGTGGCCAGACCGGGTATCGAACCCAGGACCTCTGACTTATGAGTCAGGTGCCCTACCGATTGCGCTACGCGGCCCGGCTTAATTGTTCGTATTTTCTCGTCATACTGGTTACGTACTACCATTAAAATGCCCCATAGACTTCAGTGTTAATTCCAATAACTTAAGATACTTACAAAATGGAGCATATCCCAAATCCATCGTCGCCTTCTGTCTCAGTCTTTAGGGCAAGCAAACTCGAACTGATCCTGGGTGCTCTGGCCATACCTTCACCACCATCTCTTTGCATCACATGTAAACATTTGGGTCAGGGGTCATTTGGTGTACTTTCAAGGCTGCCAGTCTTGGGAAACCCCCTAGGTTGTTGCCTCATTCTGGCACACAAAATAGGTCCACTTTCATTAGGTTAAAACATCATGGATTGTAGTCCCTGAGCTCCAGCTCCACCTGAAACAGACAGAACATTCATATACCTTATAACTCTCACATGCCATACACTCAAATCAGGATCTTTCATGTTTCTTAGGAACTATTTTACACGTACCAAAACACTCTGACGTCAATGGTAGTGCGCCACCTACTGCACTGTGAATACTAGCACGCTGTCTTATATGTTATCGAAAAAAGACGCAGATATTCAAAACTTTCTTTTTTTTCGACGCAGGTCTACTTTCGATTTCTACTTTCGGTTTAATACACACAAACAAACAAACAAACAGTGCAACACGTTGATAACTAATTTAAAATCAGGTCAATTTCAAGATTGACCGCGATCCATTTTGGAATTCCAAATTAGACAGCTCAATTTTGAGATAAGTCATTGTCGCTACCCAGTGTCAAAATTACGGTTGTGGGTGCTTACCGACATAGCTTACTTATTCATGAAAGTTATTGTCAAATCTTCAACTAGAAACATATAATAAAACACACTTCCATTTAATCTGCGCCGATTATCTTTTTTTTTTTAATGATTTTTTCTTGTTTGAACTGTATTCTTTTTCTTTCAGTAACACTAGAAATCGTACTCATTTAAAGCAAAAGTCTCGTCACACACTTTAGTCATGGGCCTCCGTACAGTTAAATATCTGATTACTCGGGTCGATATATCACCATATCAGTATTAGTATGATAAGCTATAGTACAATTTATCTGTATAATCTTCTTTTTTAAAAATAGATCCCTTTTCTGAAGTCCACACCTACAATTTTCACCAAAATATTTTGACGCACTGCAAACCCAGTTAGCATATGATGTCGTGGCGACGTCGCACTGACGTCGATGCGACGAGAAGAGTCGCATCGACGTCAGTGTGGCTTCGTCACGACATCCTGTGCCTAACTGAAAGCTTTCACAGTTGTGTGCTTACATGATATATTTTATATATACGGCATATTCACTTTTCCATACATTTAGAGCAACGTCATTAGAAAACCGGTTTAAGGCAACTACGTTCTGTACATACTAAGGCCAGCCTTGTCAGAGCATGCGTTCGAAAATTGCACAGACAGTGGACATACACCCTGAAGGCTTGACCGGGCATGCCACAGGTCGCGAATTTTGGGTGCCTTGAGACACGTTTTCTCACAACAGCCCAGTCAGACACGTGTAATGTGTTAGGAATAAAGATCGAAGATAATCAGATTAACAGGTAAATATATGTACATGCGTGTATTTCAAAAGTTCCATGACGCTGAAGCAACGTCGTCACATAACGCTTCATTGATATAATGTCGTTTCAATGGTGTGTATACCCGAAGTTGTTTTAAAAATATCTGAGTAGACTATTTATAATTACGAAACAATCTGACAATAATGCGAAAGAATGCCGAAATGTGAGAATGGGCTAAATATCCTCAAAATTGGATATTTATTTATTTGGATATGTGTTAAAATATTTCGGCGATAATATGGCAAACAGCGCAGACCATGATCAGAAGAAGAGTCTTATGTGATCAGGTACTTTGTCCCAATGCTGTAACTGACCACATGTGGGTGTGTAGTTTACATGTTCTGTGTTTTGACCACAAATGTTGTATGGACACCCATTTGGGTCATATATAATTTTGTAAAGAGGAAAGACTAGCATTTCTCGACTGAATCAAACTGCTAATTCCCAGGAGAAAATATTTCTTTTGAGGAATATTTCTTTGAAGCAGGAACTACTTTGAAAGCCGAAATACCTCTAGGCGCAAGCTCACAAACAAAATCCCCTTCACTCAAGATTTCTTTCTTTCTTTTTATCAATTATTTTAAGAAATGCCAATATTTCAATGGCTTCTAAAACCATCTTATAACTTTCAAAATGAAATTTTATAGTAAGTGTTTGTGCTAAAACAACATCGACAGGGGCCAATGTCTGTTAATACAGTCCATCATCATGGAACCTTATCCATGATTTGTATGCATAATCCATTTTAAGGTATTGCAACCTCAAATTATTTGAAAGTGTAGTTTTTTCTACAAGGTAATTTCTAAGCTAGAAAGTCTCTAAATATACCATACTATTCAGGAGCGCAATTTTCATGGGAATTATTTCCTGTATTTCAAACTCAAGGTGTATAAACTCTGAATGTCTCTAGAAAAAAACACAATTTTATTTAAACAAATTTAAGCGGTGCCTTTTTTCTCTTCAATAAAAACAAGTTGAAAAAAGTACATGTAATCCAACTGCCACACGCCATTGAGTTAACATTGAATCAACCTTGATTCAACGTTATGACGTTGAATCAAGGTTGATACAATGTTGATTCAACGTCATGTGGCTGCCGGGAATATCAATTCATTTATGAATTATCTCACTCTATTTATTCAACTGTGAACATATCATATCTGTTCCCTGGCAATCATAATACGAGACATGCGCTACAAGCGCTATTCCGTTTTCAAAACAATCTCAGAACGCTCTATATCCATAACATTGGACTGGTTTCTTGCAGCGCACACAAATTGTTCTGAAAACAGACAGAATTTGCTGTTCAGGACCAGATGATTTCAAAGTTTAACTGTACCCTGTCAGTGAAAAAGTTTGTTCTCATCAATTACAGGGAAGCTGAATAGCGTTCTGATCTTATTTACTAGAAAAAGAAAAATTGGTGATATGTTAGAAGACGAGGCGAAAGATGATATAACTGATCTGGCTAAAGGTATCGTCGGTGACCCCGACTGGGCCCGTCGGTGGAGTGTTGGGCAGACTGCCTTTCATAGAGAGACACCATATCCGTAAGTAACCCGTTAGCTACGTGCTTATGTTTTGTCAACATGTGAAATGTTTCTTCTGTTACATATAGAGTACAATTAATATTAATCTGTATTCATATGAAACTTCCATGCATATATATTTAATAGCAGTTCATAGGTATAACTTTATACAAACAGAGGTATGTCCGCAAACGGAAACTGCAAAAACAAAAAGAAATAAAAAAGAGAGACATCGCTTTAAATTCTCTATTGTCCTATCAGTGATAAAAACATATCATAATGAAAAGGGGTCCTACTGTCATGGTTTGTGATAAAACTTGCGTTTTTTTGCATATATTGAGTCATATAATGGGCAAAAATATCATCATCTGTTGTTATGATAAAGCGTAACATTATCATTTAAAGTTTGCCTATTGAAAATAAAGAGTAATACAATAATATTGGGTTTACCAGTTGTAATAAAAAAGCGTTATGGAATCATACGAGATTTGCCAGGTATAATGATAAAGAGTAACGGAATCATAGGAGGGTTGCCAACAGTAATGATAAGGAGAACTGAAATCATATGAGGTTTGTCTATTGTAATGATAAAGAGTAACTGAATCTTACGAAGTTTGCCAGCTGTAATGATAAAGAGTATCGGAGTCATTCGAGGATTTTCTTTTGTAATGATAAAGAGTGACAGAATCATACGAGGTTTGTCTATTGTAATGATAAAGAGTAACATAATTATACGAGGTTTGTCTATTGTAATGATAAAGAGTAACATAATCATACGAGGTTTGTCTATCGTAATGATAAAGAGTAACATAATCATACGAGGTCTGTCTATTGTAATGATTAAGAGTAACGGAATCATACGAGGTGTGTCTATTGTAATGATAAAGAGTAAAATAATCATACAAGGTCTGTCTATTGTAAAGATAAAGAGTAACGGAATCATACGAGGTTAATCTATTGTAATGATAAAGAATAACATAAATATACGAGGTCTGTCTATTGTAATGATAAAGAGTAACGGAATCATACGAGGTTTGTCTATTGTAATGATAAAGAGTAACATAATCATACGAGGTCTGTCTATTGTAATGATTAAGAGTAACGGAATCATACGAGGTTTGTCTATTGTAATGATAAAGAGTAACATAATCATACAAGGTCTGTCTATTGTAATGATAAAGAGTAACGGAATCATACGAGGTTTGTCTATTGTAATGATAAAGAGTAACATAAATATACGAGGTCTGTCTATTGTAATGATAAAGAGTAACGGAATCATACGAGGTTTGTCTATTGTAATGATAAAGAGTAACATAATCATACAAGGTTTGTTTATTGTAATGATAAAGAGTAACATAATCATACGAGGTTTGTCTATTGTAATGATAAAGAATAAAGGAATTATACAAGAATTGTCTATTGTAATGCTAAAGAGAAACATAATCATACTTGGTTTGTCTATTGTAATGATAAAGAGTAACATAATCATACGAGGTCTGTCTATTGTAATGATAAAGAGTAACATAGTCATACGAGGTCTGACTATTGTAATGATAAAGAGTAACGGAATCATACGAGGTTTGTCTATTGTAATGATAAAGAGTAAAGGAATTATACAAGAATTGTCTATTGTAATGATAAAGAGTAACATAATCATACGAGGTTTGTCTATTGTAATGATAAAGAGTAACGGAATTATACATGGATTGTCTATTGTAAGAATAAAAAGTAAAGGAAACATAATAGGTTTTAAATTACTACTTGTTATGATAAAGAGCTACTGAATCATGAGTGGTTAGCCAGTTGTAATGATAAAATGGTAACGGAATCGTACGAGGTTTGCCAGGTGATAAATGATAAAGAGATAAAGAGTACTGAAATTACACGAAGTTTGCTGACTGTTATGATGAAGAAAGACGGAACGATAACACGAGATTTGCCGACTGTTCTGATAAATCTTAAGGGAGTCGTGCTAGGTTTATCACTGTTGTAATGATGAAGAGTAACAGAACTGAACGAGGTTAGCCGGCGGTTATGATGGTGAGTGACAGACTCATAAGAGATCAACCATCTTCTATGATACATCGGGCTCATAAGAAGCTTATCGCTTGTATTCATATTCTGACAGGTATTGTAATCATACCAATTTTGCCAACTGTAATGATGAAGAATTATGGATTCCTATAAAGCTTGTCGATTGCTATGAATTTGTAATTATTTGCCTTTTCACCGATTGTTTTAACTGTTTCAGTTTATACTGACATTTTTAAGTCTCATTATATTTTCTGTTGTGTTATTTTATGCTAGATTTCTGCTGGAAAATGGGCCAACATTCTTTGGAGATGGCAAGAAAAGAATTTTCGTACCGCTCTGTGGCAAGACACCGGACCTTACATGGTATTTTCTTAATTATTTTAGTTAAGTTGAATTGACACACTTTCAGGGGAAGCAACTCTGCCATTTTTCATTTCTGACATCTTTCAAATAGGGCTCATCTCTTAAAAGAAAGGATGTGCCCCTCCAAGAGCATATTTTTTCCTTTCAAATAAAATCTCTTTATGAAAGAGCGTGGTCAAGGGAAGCCACAGAATTGGTCTCCCTTCGTAAAGTTGGAAAAGAAGGGAGGGGGGGGGGGGTATGGCGAAATTTATTCGAGATTCGATGAGATTCGAATAAGTTCCTTTATCGATAAGATGTAATCTGGTAAATGTCGGGAAGAGAGGGACACTGTCATTCATCGACATACGTTATGCGCTATTCATTGTTAGTATGATTCTATGTTTACAATATATAAATGTTAGTGTCCACTATTATACCATCATTCAGATTCGTTTATCTTGTAGACTATCAAATGATGTTCATAACTTGTGTCTGATCCCATTGTTTATGTACAATAAATTTAAAGAGTAACTACACTTCAGGAACTGACTGAATCAGATCCCAAACCCTATCCCCAACATCAAAGGGAAAGACTGACAAAGACATCCCAACAAACAATAAAATTTTTAATTACAAGTGATAAGCCGAGTCAGCAGCTCTTTCCCAAATAGGTGGCAACTCAGCTATCTTTACTGAACTAAATATTTTAGACCAACAGAAGGGTTACAACAGACTAAGCAAATTATACGAAATAACATTTAACAACTATTTTTACCTATTTTCTATTTTGATTATAGAAGGGTTAAAATAAAAACACAATAAGCTAAACAGCACCGAAAATAAAACAAATGCAAGTATAATCTAAAAATCTATGGCGATGTACCCATACGACTTAAACTCTTGGGCCAGAATTTGCAAATGATTGATTGATTGATTGATTGATTGATTGATTGATTTGATGCTTAACGACCACGGTAAACAGCTATGGTCAAGTCGGGACGGTCAGTTAACCTTACCACACTATTCCTGGGCAGGCTTAGACCTCCTAAGCGGTTAACCAGTACTAAGTGCACATACTATCGCCAGTAACTGACAAAAGTATGTGCACTTAGTACTGGTTAACCGCTTAGGAAGTCTAACTGTAAAACACATAATATTTGCGGAAACCATATTTCGCAGTCTACTGAAAATGACATATTTGCGTATATTAATTTTGGCGTTCACGATACTATGGCTCCTGACAATAACGAAAATTTGACTTTTTTCACTTTTCTATTGAACATTGTTGCATCTTTTAGAATCGCCTCATCAATGTTTAGCTTAAAAGAATGGTAAAGAAAATATCTCAAAACCTCACAAAGTTCTTTTTATCTAAACCTCTTTTATGCTGTGCGCCGAAAATCAAATATTGGTGGATTTATATTATAGCGCCCTTTGCCTTAATTCTGTTCTCAAAAATTGAGCCGCAACACGACAAAACCAGCGAAGTGGCATGTGCGCCCAAGGAAGACTTAGATCAGCCTGGGTAACCGCCCAGTTCGATAGGAGTCTTCGCTTGTGCTTAAAGGGTAGCTAAGGGTGTAATCTAGCTCTGTGCGGACTAAGCTAGCTCAATGCGGAAGCTAATTCTCTGATCAGTTGGATGTCCAGGCTGATCTGATTCTTTGCTGGGCGCACATGCTACTTTGTTGATTTTGTCGTATCACGGCTCAAATACAATCAGTTTAATTTTACTTGTGCAGGCTGTATGAAAATGGACATGAAGTGGTAGGTGTAGAACTTGTCGAGCAGCCAGTCATAGAATATTTTGCCGAAAACGCCCTAGAACATACAATCGAAGATCTACAAGACGTTGGGAAAATATACAAGGTAGGATTACGTAGGAGATCTGGGTTCGCGGAGGGTCGAACTGCAAGCAATTTCTCTTTTTTTCATTTGACTCGAACTGTTGCCAAACCACAGCGGTGAGAAGTGAGTGTTTGCGATGCAGATTGCTTGCACACTGCGTAAACCGTATGCTGTAAATTTTATCGTCTAATATCATGTTAGTTTTGACACAATATTTTACCTTGCTGCTGATCTCTGATCTTTCAAACTCTATGCAAATCTTTTACTCCTTTCTCTCACAGGAGCTCCGGTGACTCGGTGGGTTAAGCGCTGGCCTGCCGATCTAGCGATCCCGAGTTCGATTCCCATAGGCGGAAATCTTTTCAATCGTAAACGGGGTTCCATTGCTCACAGCCTTTCATTATCATTCTTCCATCGTCCTGACATGGCTGAACTGATACATGCCGATCCGCCATTTTTACGTTTAATCATAAAATATTACGCACGTTTTTAATCGGAACACCGCTCGGCCAATTCCGTGAATTAGCCCTCGGGTGTAAGTACGGCGGAGAAGACCCCCCGTTACTTATATTCTTGTAAACTTAAGCTCAGAGACATTTATAGAAATGACACGCAGAACTTTGGCGCTTCATATCCGAAAAAAGATATTTTTCATAAATTTGCTAGTAAGACAGTATGCAATTGTCTATAAAATCATGTTGAGCAGATGATTTTTTAATGCATGCATTTGTGATATCAGCTCTCCAGTTGCCTTGTCATGAGCAAAGCTATTGTGGCTTCTGCGGGCTGCGCCCCCAGAACCCCCCTCCCTCCATAAATATTATTAACAGTTTTATTGAACATTCAACAACAGATCTCTGGATGGCCATATGCAGGAAGAAAAGTGCAAAATATCAAAATATGCTGACAAAATTTAAAGACCATTAACCTGCATGATTTATCAACCTGTCAAAGTAAGAAAATGTTATTTGTGTTTCATACACGTTGGATTAAGGTCAGTCTGACTTAAAAAAGGTAATACAGTATGTGGGCGAGGGGAAGCTGGGGTGTTGGAATGGTGGGGGGGGGGGTAATAAAATTTTTTGTCACCTATCTGGGGGGTCGGAAAAAAATTCTGGTGAGACTGGGGGGGGGGGGGGTCGAAAACATTTTGGGGACTCGAATGAAAATGAACCCTCCCCCCCTCCCCCCCCCCTCCACACATACACCTGATAATAAATGACTCGTCCCTTAATTCACGGCCTGCGACCTTTTCAGCTATTGCACGAACATTCATTTGTTCGAACATTCATTTGTTGCTTTGCTGTTGGAAAAACTAAATAGTCAGTTATGGATGCCGAGATAGAAAATACATGTTATCCTTTATTTTATTATTATTTACTCGGTGCGACGTCGCGGCCATATTTGTTTCTATCGTTGTACCCAACAGGAGTCATGTGATCTGTACATCCGAGGTTGATTCACGGAATTGGCCAAGCGGTGGTCCCAATGGCACATTTTTACTTCGGCAGCCATGACGTCAAGCTATTAACTGGAGAACCATTGCGAATCTATAATTAATTTGTATAAGAGATTTTAAGAGCTTTTGCCCATTGATATACAATACACATACGATAATAAACACCCACTGTCATTGGTGCGCCATATTCCTGCACCCTTAAATGCCATGAAAACTAAATACTCAAAATTTACCGTCGGATGTGTAAACTGCAAGACACCTTGTGAGATTTCAGAGCCGGCTTATAAAAGATGACGAAGTCATGCTCAGTGCGTTGGGACTTTCTGACTACCCCACGTGCTTCCCAGGCGGAGAACTACTCTGCTGTACAGAAAACCTAAGTTTGATGTGAACTTTTACCTTCATGACTTTTCCACTGTTAGTAGCTCTGCTCAGTGCCCATACACTTCTATTCTACAGCAGACCCTCATTATCTCAAACACTGATACCTCAAAGTACCCTCTTATATCAAAAAATATAGCTTGGACACATTTCCTGTTTTTATTTACATTTCAACTCCTGTTATCTCAAACTACTGATATCTCAAAGTAAATTTTCTGGAATTACTGGTATCTGAAAGTAAATTTTCTGGCACCAGAAAATTTACTTTGAGATATCAGTAGTTTGAAATAATCTTCGACTTTGAGACATAAAAGGTTGACCCTTACCTTTCAAATTGTGGCTGAAGAATGGCAAGTGTATCATTGATACGTTTGTTGAGATATTTTTGTTGGTGTCAGTTCTACCTACTTTAGAATAGTATTTATTTTAACGGGTCTCGGATATTGTTATTCTCTGAAATACATTTTTTACAGAGCACTGACGGACGCTTAACCATTTTTAGAGGAAGTCTCTTCCAAATACCAATGTAAGTACACAGATATTCTGAATGTTTATACGTGAATAAATGTCACTCAGCTTTATTGTACACTGGACTGGAATGGAAGAATTACTGGGATGCATAGAAATCGAATAGCTTATTGTCAACTTTGGACCTTGTTTGATTCAAGTCAAATAAATCAGCCTGTTTTCTGTCAATAGTAAAAGAGCGGCTTTAATGTAGTGGATACATGTAACACTCCGGACTACCAATCCAGGGGTCGCAAGATCAATCCCCCGCTTCTCCGGTCTTTCGGATGAGACTTTGAACCGAGGTTCCGTCTCCATATGACCTCGTTGTTGGTGGGACGTTTAACCCGAGTTCACTCATTTACTCGCTCAGTCAATAATAGGGACGAATTTAAGGAATGAATTTATTTTTCTGATGTTTATCGAAGTGTAAACTACATTGGGTCACGTGCAAAGTAAATGAACCCCGAAGGGGTTCATGTAAACTTTGCTAGTGATCCAATGTAGTTTACACTTCGATAAACATCAGAAAAATTAAGTTCATTGCTTATATTTACATCCGTTGCAATCAAATCTTTCATGAAAAAAATCTTATATAAGCGCTAAAATTGAAGCAGTAAAACATGTACACGCAGTTTTTTTTTTCTAACAGCAGAACGGCATGCATGACGTCATGACGTTGCTGACGTCCAATCATGTTGTAGAAAGCCATTGTTTATTTTTACGTCATTGACGTCGCGTATCTCAATGTAATTATTGAAATGTAAACTACACTACGTTCCAAATGGTTTACTATAGGGCTTTTCAGTAAATACACCAATAATGTAAATATAAATAAATGAAGCAGTTTACCGAAAACGTAAGGCAAAACTGTTCAGAGAATTATATTTTCATATTTTCTCGTTCTTTGTCCGATTATGTTCAGGCAATTTCATTTTAAGGTAATACCATAATGAAGCTTCTGATTACAGAAAAAATGTAAAACTTGGTGAAGTGGTGAAGTGGTATGATGGTGGGGAAATTAAATCTTTTTTTGTTTGTTTGTTGCAGAGAAAAGTATGGTAGATTTGATGCAATATGGGATGTGCAGTCATTTACTGCTCTCAACCTCGACGATCATATAAGGTTGGTTTGGTATTGTCATAGCCAAAAGAGTGACTGTAGTTAGCCTAAAAATGGAACAGACTGGTTTTGCATTCCTGCCATGTGCCAAACAATTACTGGTGGAATTGCAAACTGTGTAGACTCTGATCTGGCTGCTCCGGAACACAAACTGTGTGGACTGTGACCAAGCTGTTCCGGAAAAAGGATTGTTTGAGTCTACACTGTTAGTCAGGCATATCTAGCCCAATATTTATCTTAGCGTCATTAAAGAAGAAAAAGAACAAACAAACAAACAACAACCAAAACAAAAAAGGAAACCTAACCGATTGTATGTACTCGGTCTTTTCTTTGAGGTACTAGTAAATGTGCTCTAGGATATTTACATTAAAATAGAACTTGTAAAGGCACTAAATTCTGCTGATTCTTGAAGTAGCCTATTAGTAAAAAAACAACGACAAACTGGCGAGCTTACTGCTTCAGTGTGACTAATCTTGAAGATAATTAAAAGCGTTAATGAAGTATCTTGCATTTAACTAAACTTTATTCCTCTGCGCTTTCTTTTAAGCCACAGAGTTACATTTAACAATTGCGGAAAGCACTAAATTAAATCTATATTTTGAGAAAATTTTTGGTTGAAATTTTCACTTTTGCCATATAGATTTTATGTTCTTACCATGTTTGCTATGAGTTCAGGCATGCAAGAGCTTACAATGCTTTCAGCCTGATACATTGTATGCCCTTTGACCGGTAATGGTAGGGAAATGGTCATAGGTCCGTTACTATCGCAACCATGAACTTTTTGTGTCCTCTGATCTCATTTTAAAATATTCGAGTACATTGCAAAACTTTGCTTCCTTTTCACAAACGCAAAGAAGGTTTATAAGTTCCTGTTTGCTTTCCTGGGGCCGTATTCATAAAACGACTTAAATGGTTGCTATGCTGTTGCTAAGGCTAAATTTCTTTGAAGGAGATTCCCTACAACTATGAAATTTGGTCTGGAGGAACAGTCTTTGTAAGACTGTTCCTCCAGTTCAAATTTCGTAGTTGTAGGGAATCTCCTTAATAGATATTTAGCCTTAGCAACCGCATAGCAACGACTTAAGTAGCTTTATGAATACGGCCCCTGGGTATCAAAAACTTTCCAAAATGGATCATCTCTACTCACTAAAGACAGAATTTTCTCCTGCAGGAGAAAAGTCTTCCCTTGAAGAGTTGAGCCTTGTAGCGAAGGACGGCAACAATGAAAGAGTTGCTTCCCTCGAAAATGTACCCATTCACCTTAATAACCTTAACAAATTTACCACAGATCTCGAGCTCCGTGCCCATATCCCATAGTTGATATAGTAATGTTGCAGTTGTATCCTCCATTTTTGCGGGAGAATAAGCAATGTATGTTCTTGCAGACCGAAACTGTAGTGAAATGGTAAATTGTAATGAAATGGTAACAACATCCGATTACCTAAACTGAACTGATATCAAACAGTTGGTTGAAGTATATTCACTGTGTAATCCTACTGTTGACATGTAAGGACATAAGGTCAAGTCGGGTAACTTCGGACAGCGGGTAAATTCGGGCATACCATTGCAAACAGTGAAAATCCAGACGAGACGGTTCATAATGAGCCGTCTCATCAGGATTTTCACTGTTTGCCTAGTTAATTTTGTGTTCATTCCAAACAACTGACATATTAAGGAAAATATGTCACTATCCGAATTTACCCGCTGTCCGATTTTACCCGACTTTATCCTAGGTTACCTGTAATAGTGCTTTATGAATGAAGGCGACCTTTTTCTTATTTTTTCTTCTTTTTTTTTTCTTTTTAGCTCGCCTGAACGAAAGTTCAGGAAGAGCTATTGTTGTCACCACGGCGTCCGCGTCCGCGTCAGTGTCAGCGTCCGCGTCTGCGTCCGCGTCGGCGTTCGAATTGGATGTTTTGGTTAAAGTTTTTTAAAGACCTATATCTCCTTAACCCATGGATGGATTCTTTTGATACTTGTACTGTAGCTAGATATTGGTCTAAGGTTTAACAGGGTACCACCCCCACCCCACTCTGTGACCTTGATGTCAAGGTCATGGACTTAGAAAATTGGTGTTTTTTTTGGACTGGATGTTTTGGTTAAAGTTTTATAAAGCCCAATATCTCCTGAACCCATTGATGGATTCCTTTGATACTTGCACTAAAGTTAGATATTGGTCTAAAGTTTTCGAAGGTACTACCCCCACCCCCCTCTGTGACCTTGATGTCAAGGTCATGGACTTAGAATATTGTCTTTTTATTGATTGGATGTTTTGGTTAAAGTTTTTTAAAGACACATATCTCCTGAACCCAGAGATGAATTCTTTTTATATTTGCACTGTAGTTAGATCTACAGAGTACTACCCCAACCCCGCTCAGTGATCATGATGTCAAGGTCAGGGACTTTGGATTTTTTTTTTTTTTTAAAGTTTTGTAATTGCATACCGATTCATAATGCTTTGCAGAGATTTAGTTTATACTTGAACTGATGTTAGACTCTTTTTTGAGTGTTTACAAAACACCTTATACTTACCCCACTGGGTGACCTTGAAATCAAGGTCATCGACTTAGAATTTTGTTTTAAAGATTTTGGTTAAAGTTTTATATATTTGAAGACATAATTTCACAGTGCCACGATGATGGACTCAGTTGATACTAATACTTGGGCTGATGTTAGATAATTGTTCAGGGTTTTGATACGTACTAGTCCCCCCCCCCCCCCTACCCGTCAGTTTTTTTACCTCAAGCTCATGGACTTTGAAATTTCGTTTCATTTTTTGTATTTTAATTTTATCTTAAGACTTATTTCTGAGATAGCTTTTGTTTATAAATGTGTTTTCATTATGGACATGCTTGCATGAAGTTTTATGCATAGCAGTCCACACCACCATAGCGGCTGAGTGATGGGCAAGCACCAATTCAGGCGAGCTATGCTGTCAGGCGACAGCTCTTGTTTTTTAACGTTATACCTAAAAAGTGAATGTTTTTTTTTTTTTTTTTTTTTTTGGCTAGATATCGTGACTTGCTATATGCAGTGATGAAGCCAGGTGCTGTGTCCTACATGAAAACTCTCGAATATGACGATGCAGTATGGCCAGGTATATTTCTGGTTTGTTTAAGAGTCTAAATATTGGTGAGGTGTCTGCACATACCTTGTAAACTCATACTGTCAACTCTCGATATCTCAAAGTCAAAGTTCTTCCCAAACTACTGATATCTCAAAGTAAATTTTCTGGTTCCAGAAAATTCACTTTGAGATACCAGTAGTTTGAGATAAGAGAAGTTGAAATGTAAATAAAAATAGGGAATGTGTCCAAACTGTTTTCTTTGAAAGAAGAGGTACTTTGAGATATAACTGTTCGAGATATCGAGAGTTAACTATATTAGACTTTTCTAAAGAAGCTGTCTGAGGAGTGTCTGCACAGTTTCTCATTCTGCCATTTATTTTCTGACAAGTCAGCCGGATTCAAATTTTAGGATGCTGATGACAATGTCTGTTTCAGGTGGCCAATATTTAGACGGATTACTTTGCTTTAGGACTCATGAGCTTTGTAATACACTCAATAAGACTCTTTAAAGAAATGCGCTAGACAAAATGCAGCAAACAGTGACAACCTAAACCAACTATCATTCCTCTGTGCGTGCGTGTGTGCGTGCGCGCGCAAGCGGACGTACGGGCGGGCGGGCGCGCGTGTGTGTGTGTTTCAGTTCTCGTAACTGTGCTCCCCACGCACCTCAGCGGATGAGTATCAGACATTTTATATACCACACATATCACATATCAGCTGATGTTAATAGTCGCATACACCAAAAAAACATTTTATCATTTCTGTGCGTTTTTTTATGCAGAAAAGTCACACATTCCACAATTTGCACAAAGAATGGTGTTGTACTGAAAAGGATAGAAAAAAACACAATTACTTTTCTATCAGCCAATTTCAAGCAAAATCCTGAAAAAATACCGAATTAATATTATTGGTCTGTCCTTGAAAGGCAAATTATCATATGGGCCGCGACACGACAAAACCAACAATGTGGTTGTGCGCCCAGCGCAGACTCGGATCAGCCTGGGCATCCGCCCAGTCTGTTCAGACTTTTCGCTAAGCGCTTAAAGGGTAGCTGAGGGCCTAAGCTACCTCAGTGCGGACGGCGAAGACTCTGATCAGTCTGGGTGGATGCCCAGGCTGATCTGAGTCTGCGCTGGGCGCACAACCACATTGTTGGTTTTCTCGTGTCGCGGCTCAATTATGCGCTTGCTTTCTTTTCAGGGCCTCCACACAGCACAAGTGATGCAGTTGTCAGAGACATTTTTGGTAAGTAGAGTGTTTTCTTTGTAAATACATGTAATGCCATTTGCTCGACTTAGCATTTAACAAAATTTAATGTTATAGATTAATTGATAAGTGAAGACAGACATAAAAAGGACTGGGCAACGTAGCGTAGTCGTTAGGGCACCTGACTCATAAGTCAGAGGTCCTGGGTTCGATACCCGGTCTGGCCACATACTTTCGTTTCTCCTTCCGCTGATTCAAGAAGGGCAGTTGTCAGTTACTGGCGAAAGTATGTGCACTTACTACTGGTTAACCGCTTAGGAGGTCTAAGCCTGCCCAGGAACAGTGTGGTTAGGTTGTAACTGACCGTCCCAACATGACCATAGCTGTTTACCGTGGACGTAAAGCAATAAATCAATCAATCAATCAATAAGACATAAAAAGGGAACCCAGTTCTTAATCTCTCAGTAGAGTAACCTGTTGCATATAGTTTAAAAATTCCAGTTTGGACGGTTCTTGCGAAAACTATGGCACAAATACACAGGAAAAAGGAAAATGAATATATATACCAAGGAAAGTGTTAAAGGAAAGAGCCTGATTTTAACTCCAACGCCACAGCTATTAATTATTTGCCTGTATGTAGAATATTTGAAGAGCCTATCTTGAATACTTTCTGCGAAAACTGAGAAATTTTCTATGATTGACGGAAAAATTGAGATGTAAAGAGAAGAACTGGGTCTGCACTGTTTGCATAGGTCCCCTAAACGGGTTCAAGTCTAAAAGGTGTTAATAGCTATTAACACAAATCAGTCAAACAGTCAATCCACCGTTTACTTAGGCTCTCCGAAATAGCAGTACAACTGGTATAAAACTCTATATCGTTGTGATATGAAAGCGAAATGTTTTTGAGGAACATACACTAAAAGCCACCCTGGTTATTCTAAATTTTGCGAAACCCTTATTTATCATGATAATTATCCAGCACATGTCAACACATTGCAAAGGCTACCTGGCAAAAAAGACTGCTCTTCACGTGATCTTTTCCTAGGTATTTGTCCTTCATATTTTTAAATGGGAGACAACTTTTGTGACTTCTTGTTTGCTTCCCCATGTGAATTAGCCCTTGCAAAACGGGATCTACTCTTAAAGGAAAGAATTTGCTCCTAGGTGCAAATTCTTTCCTTTAAGAGTTGATTCTTAAAGGGAAAAAATTATCTTTGGGGATTTTTTATACGCCCGTTTTGAAAAAAACGGACGTATTATGTCGTGGTGCTGTCCGTCCGTCCGTCCGTCTGTCCGTCCGTAAACATTGTTGTACACGCCATAACTCAGTAACCATTTGGGATATCTTCATGAAATTTTATAGGCATATGTTTTAGGTAGGGGGGACGTGTCGCATGTAAGAATAGTTGCTCCCCCTTCCTTAGTTTCCAAGTTATGCCCCTTCGATTGTTTTTTACCCTGCAGGTCTTGTACGCGCCATAACTAGATAATTGTTTGGGATATCTTCATAAAACTTCACAGCAACGTGTATGAAGTCCCAACGATGTGTCGCGCACAACAATGGTTGCTCTCCCTTTCTTTATTTCAGAGTTACATCCCTTTTATTAATTCTATTAGATTATTTTTGTGTATACTTATCTTGTGCATCCCTTAACTCGGTAACTGTTTGGAATATCGTAATGAAACGTGCATGATCATAAGATGATGTGTCACATATAAGAATGGTTGCTCCCTTTTCTCAATTTTGGAGTAACCTCCCTTTGAATAGTATTTTTAGGATTTTCCATTTACCATATTTCCTTAACCTTTTGAAATATTAGAATGAAACTTTGTAGGAATGTGTATAATAATGGGTAAATGTATCCTGAGCAAGAACCACAACTCTGGCTTTATGAATTTCTGAATTATCTGTCCTTGCATAAATTTCCTTAAATTAACCGTTTAGAATATTCTAACACAACTTGATGGTGATGTGTATATTGTCAAGGGAATGTATTAGAACCAAGAATGGTATAGCTAGTATATTTAGTTTATGAATAACCGCCCTTGTTTGACATTGGCATTACTCAACTAAGGAGCCACTTCCCCTTGGAAGCTGATTTTTGGTATACTAATAGTATTTGATATGTTAAATATTTAAATAATGTTGCCGTCATTAATTATAGAGTGGTTTCCCCTGTTTGTCTGCTGGTCTTTCATTTTGTAAACCGTCTTGTTAATTCTGTAACTCCTTTACGACATTAAAACGGGCGTATTATGCGCCGCTTGCGAAGCCCTTCTTTCCTTTAAGATTTGATCCCAACGGGAAAGGTAGCAAAAATTAAAATTGTTAAGTTGAACCCCCTGAAAGTTTACCCATTTCAACACTTAGTATTGTTTCAGTTAGTTCTTTGTTACCAGGTGATGGTTGCAAAATTGAGTTATTAGAAGAAGTGGATCTATTAGCACAAGCAAAACCAAGTCCTAAAGCTGATGAGAAGCAGAGACCAGGTGATGCTGACGCCAGTTCCTCTGGTAGTGCAGCAGAAAAGCCATTAAGTGCAGATACTTTAACATCCACTGAGTCAACAGAAGGACCAGACTGCCATACTAAGGAAGATAAGGCGAAAGATACTGCAAATGAACAAAGCAAAAAGGACGAGAATCAAAAGCCTATAAGTGCTGCGCGAGCTGCAATTAGTACATCAAGTTTTAGATATGACCGATGGTATAAGCTACAGTTGAAATAAAACTTGGTGTTTAGCCAAGGTATATACTTGTGTTTTCTTTGCTTACAGACCATTTGCTGCGCCGTTTAAGGCTACCTTCGAATACTGTTTCTGCATTAGCACACCGGGTAAGCGGCAATCGAAAACGCTCTTAACAATCGATTAACGCGGATGAAAAAAAAAGCGTTTACGATTGCAAAACAGCGTTTTCGATTGCAAATTGTCGCCAATTTGCAATCGAAAACGCTGTTTCTAACTTTTTTTGATCCGCGTTCGTCGATTGCACGAGCGTTTTCGATTGCCGCCTACCCGGTGTGATTAGGTATGCTTGAGTCTCTGTATTCTAGACAAACATGCGTCGCTTGGACCATGACTTATGCAGCATGAATTCCAACATTACGGTATTGGTGTCAGAGAAGACAGTAGGTTAGCCGCCATCCGTCTGACAGGGAACACGGGATCCTACGATCTTGAAAAATGTCAAAGATACACTTTTAAAACTTGGTATCTGGATACAGGGCAATAAGAAGATAATGGAACACACATGTATTTTTTCTGCCATTAAGAAATTCTGATTGCTATAGCAACAGAAGTGAAAATCTGTATCCTGCGATAACTTTAAGTTAAACTTGTTGATAAAGTGCAATTACCCCACTAGAATGCATCTCTTATATGCAATTTTTCAATAGTATTTCGTTTGACAGGGCAAAATTACAAGTTAATGATAGAGATGTGTGCGTTTTCGGGAAGAGGAAGTTGCGTTTTCGGAAACGGAAGAAGTTGAGTACCTCTGCATCCAAAAGACTTGTGCTAGGGTTAGCCCTATTTGGCGCTCAAGCAACAGTGGGTCTGACTGGCTACGCAGAGACAGTCTTGCATCATATAGTATGCATACAGTATGACTTACGCCGTATCATTTAACATCTCTGTGACACTAAATCTTAGGTGTATTACCAAGCCCAAGGTAGCTTCAAATTGAGAAAAGCATACAATGTTTCGAATACAGCTACTCTTCAGCACCGTAACTCTATATGTACGAATACAGTTACGTAGTAGCCCTATTCATGGGCCTCCTACGAAAACAGCTAGCCGAGTAGCTGTATTTGAAGGTAACCGTTTACGGTACAGCAGACCATTATTTCGATAAAAGCCATTGTTCTCGAAACCTCAGACTACTAAATACATGTATCGGATGATCACAGAAAAAGTAAATGTATCCAAAACTCGTAATTTTCTCCATTTGTCGAAAACACGTCTGATCCCTAGCATGATAACTGAGAATAACTCAGATGACTATTTTTGCATTCCGATAGCTCCAGAGCTATATTTTCAAGCAAAAACATGATATATCGTTGAAAGAATTTAACTCTGTAGTTTTAACAAATAAAATGAAATTTGCAAACACTGTAGATAGAGATGAGGCGGCTCATATATAAGCCGCCTCATGTGGATCTTCACTGTTTGCCCTGTATTCTTTGCATTCTCATTATGATAAAGCTTGGACGAAACACCATTTGAAATTTTGCATACATATATTTTGTTGTCTGCTTTTCTGGCCCTTTAGGATTTACCAGTAACAATTTACATCTTTTCAAGTAGGTTAGCCTTCATGAGCCGCGACACGAGAAAACCAACAATGTGACTGTGCACCCACCGCAGACTCAGACCAGCCTGGGTATCATCTCAATCTGATCAGACTCTTTGCTAAGGGCTCAAATGGTAGCTAAGGGTCTAAGCTACCTCCATGCAGACAGCGAAGACTCTGATCAGACTGGGCGGATGCCCAGGCTGATCTGAGTCTGCGCTGGGCGCACAACCACTTTGTTGGTTTTCTTGCGTCGCGGCTCATATGACCTTAGACAGGAACGGCATTTACGCCGACAAGTAGTAAATCTTTCTCAACTTACTTAAAAATTACCCGCATGAAGGTGATTTCATTTCCTTGCCATTATAATAGAGCAGAAAACAAGTATTTGTTCTAACACAGTGCGCCTATAGAGGCTATAAAAATTTCATGTTTTATTCTGAAACAAATTACTATTTCAGAGAGCGTGAGTTTAAATGCTTATGCCATCGGCAATAACAAATGATTTTGATGGCCTTCCGTGACTTTAGTGCAAAGCTTTTTCATATTAAAATCGTAAGATCAAACATGAATGTGTCAGTGTTGAATGTAGAAGGGATCATGCACCGGCAAATGAAACGGTTGGAAAAGAAATGAACGAAAAGTATTTTTATATGGCCGTTTTAAAAAAACAACGGACGTATTATGTCATGGAGCTGTCCGCCCGTCCGTCAATCGATCCGTCCGTAAACATTCTTGTTCGTGCCATAACTCAGTAACTCAGTAACCATATGCAATACCTTCATGAACTTTTATATGAATATGTATTAGGTCAGGGGCGTGTCGCCTACCATAACGGTTGCTTCCCCTTTCTTACTTTTCGATTTATGCCCCTTTGATTATTGTAAGTCGCCTGTACATTCAGTCGCCTGTACTAATGTACAGGCAGAGCTATTGCACTACCCCCGGCGTCGGCTGTGGCGGCGTCGGCGTTAGCAAAATTTGAAAATTTTACGTGTAAGTTTTATTATGTGATAATCAAGGCGCTGTCAGGCGAGCTATCCTGTACTCGGACAGATTTGTTTCAAGACTAGTCTTGTTCGCGCCATAATAAGATAATCGTTTGGGATATCTCTATGAAATTTCTTAAAAATGTATATACAGTCCCGACAATGTGTCGCGTATAAGAATGTTTGCTCTGTCTTACTATATTTTAGAGTTACGTCCCTTTGATTAGTTTCTTCCGTAGTTCGCAAGACTGTCTAGACCACTCTTTGTTGATCTGTTGTAAAAAGATATAATATTACTCGCACTCCGTGTTTGTGATTTGACCTACTTTACACATAGCCTTCAAAGAGTGAATTGTTATTCAATAATTCGTTGCTACAGCTGATCTTTTTCTTGAATAAATGCACTTTTCCTGGGAATCTCAATTAATGTACTAGCGTGTTTACTACAAAATGGTATGAGCAAAAAAGGACTGGGATATCAAATGGGAAACTCCATACAATGTTTTTCGGTTTTTTGTTTATTTTGAAGATGATTTGGCGAAACGTGAAACCTAATAAAAGTTTTTATTCGTAATGGAGAATTTATGTTGAAAATATAACTGTACGGAAATGCTAAGCATACTTTACATTGAAATTGGAGTAACAAACATAGCTGCCATTCTCAGTGTTGGATCCATTGCACAAAAAACCGATTTATTTAAACGTGTTGTTGTGACAAAACGCCCCAAGTAAAAAAAAAGAAAAAAAGAAAATTGAAACTGTGCCTACAAGTGTTGCCAAAGGAAGATGAACTTTAAAACTAAGACCACCGGCGATTGAAAATTGAATGCATGTATAAGTAGCATTCTAACGCACTTACAAATATACCACGACGTCTGATTGGATAACGTCAAAAATTTGCGACAGTATATTCTGCAATATACTGTCGCAAGCCCCACGTCATTAAGTAACGTCGCTTCTCATTGGCTGACATTTGGTTTTATGTTGCTGACGGAGCTTGAAATGAGTGCTAAATAGTACATTACGAAAGGTAAAAATGTGGAAAAGTGCATTAGAATGGGGATAACTGTCTTGAAAATTGTCATTTGGGGAGGTAAATCATCGGTTTTATGGTCGCAAATTGCGTTTTACGGCTCCGCTGGCGCGTCGCCGTAAAACGAAATTTCCGACCATAAAACGGATGATTTACCTCCTCAAATGACAATTTTCAAGACAGTTATCCCCTAAATGAGCTGTGGTGTTGTTGTTTCTTATCTCATATCGATGTTCCCCAGATGGCAAGAAATCTCAACGTTTATTAGCGCATATGAAAACGGTACAACAATATACGAAATTTGCAAGTACTCTGATTTGGTAGGAATCATAAGCGACCAAGTAGCTCAATTTCAAATGTGATTTTACTTTGAAATTAAGCGGGATTTACGTCTGATGTAACGGTTGTAAACCAAATTGCGTGCGCATTATGTCCGATTGTACCGATAACTGGTAAACACCGATAACCGTACGAGTAATTCAGTGTACACAGATCAAAAAAGGATGTCTGGATTCCTTCTAGTCACACTGAACCTGCCCAGCAGGCCAATGACGTCTAAATTGCGCCGTATTGACGTCGATGCTATGTCATAACTTGCCGAGCCAGTTCGACCTGTTTCTGGTCGAGCCTGATAAACTTGATATCAAAAGACACTTACATGGCTTTCTATTTATCATGCATCGTTTCTCGTTCATAAGAAGGGTTTACGGCGTAAAGACCGGTAAACAAATGTTAAGCAAACGCAGTTTTTTTCGAACTTGCTGACGTCGCAAATGCGTTATGACATAAGTCGGTGACGTCAGTTAACCAATCGAACGTTGATATCACGGCCAACGTCTTCAGAGGTCGCTTCTAAAGCCATCGCCTGATAACATTGGCGCAAGCGCAGTTCTAAGTTGACATGCTATCACATCATGTTATCATATCCCATGTATAAGGTGAACTTTGCAGCAGATGCATGATAAAAAGGCGTTTCTACTAGCACTTTTAGAATCCATGCCTTGTGGTGTCAATAATTTAACAAAAAGCACTATTCTCTTATGATCCATGTGCGAGAGTTCTTTTCAGCCAATACCTGGGAAAAGGCTTACAAGTCACGACTACATAACATTCAGACTAACTTTGATTGCTGAGTCTACGCCATTTTTTCAAGAAGCGCGGTCCACGAGTCCGCAAATTTATAATGTTTTCTTGAATTCTACTACATGTACACTCAGTAACCTTGACAAATTATAAGTCTGGCAGACTAATTTACTTTTAATTATTATTCATTACCACTCACTGATTAAATATTCGTCGAAAATCTGAAATTCATTAAAAATATGATGCTGGTGCATATCTTTAGCCGTTCACATGCACATGGTGATAAAACCAGAAAGTTTTAACATTGAAACATTAATGGAAAATGATGAAAGTTCCGTCCTTATGAATAATTACCTATTATCTGTTTACAAGTGCTAGTAAAACCAGAAACCATAAAGTTTCAATGGGAATAAGATGAAAAGTTCCAAGCTAATTAATAATTAGGTACCTATCGAAGGCGTCTGAATGTTACATAATACTAATGAGCCTTTTGGCGTAAACAACATTTAGTGTTCGATACGCGGATTTTGTGCTGTTGTTTGCATTTTCTTCATTAGTAAACTGATTAAAGAGAGGCGCTGTGGTCAACTGGTTAGACCGACTCACATATAGTGCAGATGGTCGCCGTAAGGTCGTGAGGTTGAACCCGAGCTTTGCCATCCGATGACTGGAACTCTCTCTGTAAACCGAGCAGTAAATGGGTACCTTTTTCGAATAAGGATGAGGCAGCGAAAGGAGAGGGATGGGCTGCGCCCAAGATATAGTGGGCATATAATCCCCACTGCTTTTACAGCCTTCAGCTATGGGAAACCTTTACCTTTTAAGCTGTTCATTTGGTGTATTTGGTTGTAAAAGAGGTTTCGAAAAGGTCTGAGCAAGCAATGCAGACCCAGATCAGACGGGAGCACTCTAGGCTATATTTCTTATACCACCCTTACAAGAAAACGCCAACTTTAAGCACAAGTAAGGTGCGTAATTTTGCTGATGAGGGTGGTATAAGATTTGTTTTGTCTAAAGGGATCTATACGGGTGACAATCAACTCTCTGAACCTCGTGGATTGCCTCGTACATGCAGACAAACCAAGTGCACTGCGAGTACTGCGAGGACAACAAGGCGTTACTTGTTATTTTTTATTTTATTTTTATTTATTTATTTTTATTTATTTATTTATTTTATTCATTTGTTTGTTTTTTGGGCTTTTTTTGTTGTTGTTGTTTTAGTAAACTATAATTACTCGTCGGATCTAATTGTACAAGGCTTTTCGGTTTGTACATATGTAATGTCACCGTTTCACGGGTTCTATCTAATGGGCGGTATACACAAAGACGAGTATGCCAACAATGCAGATTTATTCTCTCAAACCATAGCCATAGATACCATCATATTGCTGCAACAAATATATACTTATAATATATATTTCATATCATAATCAAACATGTATCATGAGACTACAGAAAGTGTACAACTTAACTGCTTAACGTCTATATGGCAAGTGCGACAGACAACTATGATGATACTATTAAACAACATTAAACATGACGGCTTGAGGATTTATGAAACTGTTAAACTAAAAGCTTATACAGACTGAAATGGTACGGGTTTATGAAACAGGCTAAAAATGACCATCTTGCAGTTTCATGAGCTTACAACATACAAACCTTAAATTCTGTAAGTTACAATTAACTAACTTATCACTATATATTACAAAGTACTATAAACGCTACTAACCTGCAACAAATATATACTTATAATATATTTCATATCATAATCAAACATGTATCATGAGACTACAGAAAGTGTACAACTTAACTGCTTAACGTCTATATGGCAAGTGCGATAGACCATGCAGGTGAGCATGCATTGTGTCCTGCCATGCAACGGTAC
Source organism: Ctena decussata (assembly GCA_963989385.1). Taxonomy (NCBI): domain Eukaryota; kingdom Metazoa; phylum Mollusca; class Bivalvia; order Lucinida; family Lucinidae; genus Ctena; species Ctena decussata. The sequence continues at coordinate 52,930,571 of OZ022513.1, forward strand.
ATGCAATTATGCGGATTTAAAGGGCGTTTCACAGTACAAGAGACTGTACGGATAAGAGTAAAAAGGGGCCTTAAGGGCGAGAAAGGTCATATGTACATACTAACGGCAACTTTATATGGTATAAAACAAAGACAATACAAGATAATTGTCTCTGTTTCAGACCATATTTCCGACCTATGACACACTTCCCCGCCTTGTGAAATGGCGTCCCGACATTTGCTTAGTAGACATGACAAACAATTATGGAGAGACTGAAATGCTGAAATTACATATTAAACATGTAAACATGGATCCAAATAATTACATATCAAACTTGAAATTATGGAGAGACTGAAATGCTGAAATTACATCTTAAACATGTAAACATGGGTGTGCTGACCGAAAATAAAAAAAACTCTGAAACACCACCACACTCGCTACGCCCCAGCACAAACCAGCTGTATTTTGTGCCGAAAGTAACGTAAACTACTACATGCAATACCCATGTTTTCACAATGCATTTTCAGCCGTTAATCAATCAAAGTAAATATAATAATCAAACAAGGCACGATCAGTCTCCATTTTCGGCGGTAAGGATAAAATACATGTTGCAGCGCAGCAAATTATCACGGCTTTAAAACTATACTACACAGATCGTTACTTTTGTGGCAATTTTAACATATGTTTGAAAGCAACGACGTCATATAATGTAAAGAGAAATTGTCGGCTCCGAAAAAAAAAGAGGAAAAAAAAACAAAAAAAAAAGACCGTTCAACTGAGCAGACATTATGAATATTAACACCTCACAATATTGATAAAGGATAAAATAATGAGTATCAACAATGATAACGATGAGTGATAATGGAAATGCTGATAGGGGTATTGGACAACAAGGCCGATTACGGGGACTTTTGCTGTTTAGGACTGTGGTTTATACTTACTTTAAACATGTCTAAAGTACCCTGAATCAGATGTAAATAACATCTTCAGGTCGTACTGTAAAGACATGGGGTCTGTCTAACTGCCAGTCATTAGACTGCATCCAGGTCGGCCGCCTTCTGTTTCTCTGGGGTCTCCTTCTTACCTGCTGGTCTTCATTATCGTATCGGCCTCTTCGTGCAGGGATAACATATTTTGGCACACTATGCCGATCTTGGATGGTTTCATCCTGATTCCTTTCATCGGAGCTGGTGTCAGAGTCGCTCGTCGTTTGATCATCGTCTACGATCGGCTGCTGTTGTTTCGCGGTTGATGCTTTCGGAACACTTTCCTCTAGATGCGGGAGCCCGTGAAATGGCAGAAGCATGTTCCGGTGTAAGGTTCTCGGTTTTGATCGAGAGCCTTCTTTCTGGACCACATACACCGGAACATCAGGCATGGGCTGGCTTTTGACGATATATGTAAAAGACTCCCATATATCAGCCAACTTGTGCTTGCCTTTGATTCCAACTCTCCTGACCAAAACACGATCTCCAACCTCCAGAGACGAGTGTCGTACGTTTTGGTCATAGTACCGCTTATATTTTTGACCCTTTGCTTTTGCTTCCTCCCCAGCTCTTTTGTAGGCATATTTCAGCCTGTCTTTAAGTTTATCGGTGTAGTCCTGATGACTTTTCCTATCTTCTGTGCTGTTAAGACCTAAAAAGGCATCGATAGAAAGTCTTGGATGGCGACCGAACATAAGAAAGAATGGTGAAAAGCCGGTACTTTCATGGACAGCTGCATTGTATGCATGCGTTAGAGTGGGTACGTGGGCCTTCCAATCACTCTTCTGTTGTTCTGGCAGGGTTCCCATCATATTCAGTAGTGTCTTATTAAACCTTTCTACCATCCCGTTGCCCATGGCGTGATAGGGAGTTGTTCTTGTCTTTGTGATCCCTGCTATTTGGCACAACTTCTTGATGATGTTGGATTCGAAGTTGGCTCCCTTGTCGCTGTGCAGTTTTGCTGGAAATCCGTAATGGACGAAAAAATTGTCAAACAGGACTCTGGCGGTGGTGTGAGCAGTCTGGTTTCTTGTCGGAATCGCCTGTGCGTATCGGCTGAAATGATCAGTTATGACCAGGATGTTCTCGTATCCGCCCTTTGATCTTTCTAGGGATAAATAGTCGATACACACAAGCTCCATTGGTGCTGATGATGTAATGTTCACCAAACTGGCGGCTTTCACTGGAGCAGTCTTCCGTCGTATGCATCTGTCACAGCTTTGCACTCTTTCTTTGATAAACTGGTTCATGCGAGGGAAGAAGAATCGCAGGCTGATTAACGATGTTGTCCGGTCCCGTCCCTGATGTCCTAAGTCATCGTGGTATGCCTTAAAAACTAAGTCCCTCAGGGATTCTGGCAATACCAAGCGGGAACAAACCTCACCGTTGATGACCGTTTTCTTGTGTAGAACACCGTCTTTAAGATGGTACTGTTCCCACTCTAGAAGGTATCTGGAATCTACGCCATTCTCTTCTGCTTGACGCATTGTTGGCTTTTGTCCAGCAACATGGTTGTCAATAACATATGTGATGTTGTTATCAGCTGCTTGAGCTTTCTGCCAGTCAAGTGAGCTGAGGGCAGTACCTTCTAGAGCTTCTTCTGCGGGAATGTCCTCCACATGAAAATCTGGTTGATCCTGGAAATTGGGTTCGATGATAGTTTCAACCAGTGGATTCTGATCCTTTTCCGCTATGGCAGTTTTACAAATGGCCTTCAGGACATCAGGGAATACAGTTGTTTCTTCCTCATTGTCATGCATCCTTGACAATCCGTCAGCGTCTGCGTACTTTTTTCCACTTCTGTATTTAAGTGTGCAGTTGTAGTTGGAGAGCGCGGCTAACCAGCGGTGGCCCGTGGCGTCCAACTTCGCAGATGTAAAGATGTACGTCAGAGGATTATTATCCGTAAGTACCTCAAATGTAGCTCCATACAGATAATCATGGTACTTTTCCGTTACAGCCCATTTGAGAGCGAGAAACTCCAATTTGTGCGCCGGATAATTTTTCTCTGACGGCTTTAAACTTCTGCTGGCATAGGACACCACTCGGTCGTGACCATTCTGATGCTGGTAAAGCACAGCTCCAATTCCTGTAGTTGATGCATCAGTATGCAGTTTGAATGGGAGGCGGTAGTCAGCATACGCTAGTACTGGTGGATTGCACAGCTTTGTCTTCAGAGTATCAAATGCTTGCTGTTGACTATCCGTCCATATAAAAGCTGTTTTCGTCCCCTTTGACTTCTTTGCCTTTGCAGAGGTTCCATGGCCAACAAGGAGATCATTTAACGGTCTGGCAATACTGGCGTAGTCTTTGATGAACCGTCTATAGTATCCGGTGAATCCAAGGAATGAACGGACGTCTTTAATGGTCTTAGGGACAGGCCATTTTTCAATTGCTGCTGTCTTCTCCGGGTCCGTTTGGATTCCTTCTTCCGATACTATATGGCCCAAGTAAGCAACCCTCGACTTCAGAAAGTCACACTTTGATGCCTTCAGCTTCAGACTGTGTAGTTGCAGGCGAGAGAATACTGCCTCAAGTCTCTCCAGATGTTCTTCGAACGTTGAAGAGAAAATGATGATGTCATCAAGATAAATGAGGCAGTCTCTTAAGTTCATCTCGCCCATGCACCTTTCCATTAGCCTTTGAAACGTTGCTGGCGCATTACACAATCCAAAGGGCATGCGATGAAACTCAAAGAACCCGAGGGTGCCCACTTGGAAGGCTGTTTTATGCTTGTCAAGTTCATCAATCTCGACTTGCCAGTAGCCGCTCCTTAAGTCCAGCTTGGTAAAATATCTGGATCCGGCTAGTAGATGGAGTGTGTCTTCCACACGTGGTAGAGCGTATGCATCCTTGATGGTTCTGTTGTTCAATTTGCGGAAGTCAACGCAAAATCTGATACTTCCATCTTTCTTTCTCACGATGACGACATTTGACGAGTACGGGCTCTCACTTGGTCGAATGGCTCCCGCCTCTAACATTTCCCTGAGATGTTCTCTAACTTCTTAAAATAACGCAGGGGGTATTCGTCTGTGTGGCTCTTTGAATGGCTGGTCATCGGTTAGCTTTATCTGATGTCTTACAAGATCACATTTACCGAGATCTGTGATGCCTTTCGAGAAGATCCCTTGCCATTTGTTGAGAAATTCTTTCAGCCTTTCTTTTTCTGCCTCTGTTATGTTTGAGTCTGTTAGATCTACTTTATCGGGAAGTTGATTTGCCGTTGAGACTTCAGCTCTTTGTTGGTTACTTCGAGCATGTTTTCCGTTTTGCTGTATGGGGTCCACGCTTCTAAGGACCTTCACTTCGTGCAGTTCACACAGGCTAGACTTCGGTTGAATTTCAAGTGTCTTAGCTGAGATGTTGAATACCCGAACTGCTACTCGTTCACATTTTTCATCCTTGCTGATCTTTACAACCCGGGGACAAACGCCAATCCTGCTTGATGCCCCTTCAGTTGTTTCAGTGACTGCAGTTTCAGTCTGTCTACTTTTTCGCACAAAACCTGATAAAGTGACTGTTTCGTTTGGCTGAATCTTTAAAGGTATTTTATTTGTTGATTTGACAACTCCAATGTGTCCTATTTGGGATGCTACAAAGGCATCTTTCCATTCAGCTGGTACTGTCATATCACTGTCACACATGTTCCTACACTGCCTTATCACATTCGTTCCTATTACAACTGGAACTTTTAAGCTATATTCCGTTGTAGGCACAATAAGAACAGGAACTTCAATTTCGGAATGTGGTAAGAAAGGAACTTGGAGGCTGGCTTCAATGTATCCAGAGTATGGAAGTGTATTTCCTCCAGCACACTCCACTTCTAGATCAAAGTCATTGAGTGACTTAAGTACTGGCCTGTGTGGCAGTGACTGATAGAATTCTTCGCAGACAGTGGTAATATTAGATCCGCTATCCACTAAAGCGTTGGTTTCGATGCCACAAAACAGTACAGAGGATTCATTGGGGTGGCCAACTAATCTGTCATATAAATTGTTTTTAGGGGGCCTGGTATGGCGTTTGTCCCCAGTCTGGCCCGCGACGGAGACATAATTCAGTTTAACTGTTTGGGTGTAGTGTTTGTTTCAGCAGGCTTTTCAACAGTTTTCGGCTGTGTGTTCTGATTGTTGTTTCTCCTGTTGAACCCGAATCTTCTAGGTGCTTTCATTTCTTTCATCTGTTTCTCTAATGATGATAGTCTATCTAGTAAGACGTTCATCTTTGTTGTGGGATCTTCTTTCTCTTCGCTTTTAGATTCAGCACGTGTTGGTTGATGTTGCACACCACTGCTGACCTTCATCTCATACTCCTCGGCACGAACCTTCTTCCTGAGCAATTCAAAACTTGACATTGTCTCATAATGGATTCTTGTTGCAGTCTTTAATCTATCACTTCGTAGACATCGCCAGAACTTGGTTTTCAACATGTCATTCTTTTCATCAAGTCTCACGTGTCCTTTGTCTACTGCCTTCTGAAGTATTTCTTCAAGTCGAAGTCCCCAAGCTGTGACTGACTCGTCAGACTTCTGTGTGGCAGTGTAGAATTCTTGAAGGACGCTTTCTCCTGTTGCTACATTACCGAAAACGCCCTCCAGACGATCCATGATCGTTGACACAGTAGCTGAAGTTCCCATGGGAAGCAAGACTTTCTTGGCTTGACCCTTTAAAGATTTCCTTATGGCCTGTGCTATTTCTGTATCTTTATATGCATCTTCTCTTCGAGTGCAGTTCACTTCATACTTCCATTCTTCGAAACTTGATTCATTTTTCGGTTTTGGTTCTTCTCCCGAAAACACTGAAAATTTTGGGAAGTAGAAGGGTTTGTCTTGAATCGTTGGCGATGGCTTAGATTCTGTTAAAGTCCGTTTTGTTTCATCATTCGATTCCTCTGTTTGAGTCTCACTATCTTTACGACTTGTTGTTGTAATAGTTTCAGTCTGTTTTGAGTCTTCTTCTTTCACATCTTTAGTATCTATCTCTTTCTGTTTGTCATCTTCTTGCTTTCTGTCACCCATTTGTTCGGACATTTTCTCATCTTCTACCTTTGGTGCTACAAGTTTTGGTCCGCTTCGGAAATGATGTAGTTTTAGTTCTCGCTCACTTAGCTGCTTCTCCTTTTTCGTTAACTCTTCTAGCTTTAGTTTCATCTTTCGTTCCTTTTCATTCAACAACTCCTCGTAGGGATCAGTTGTTTCTGTTTCTAATTCCACCTGTTCCTGGCATTTGATCCAGTGTTCTCTTTCCTGTAACTCAATTTCTTTCCTTCTCAATTCTTCCTCTTGAGCCTTCAACATCTGCTCTTTTCTCATTCTTCTCTCAATCACTATTTTATCTCTAGTATCTGTTTGTCTAACCTCTGGAAGAGTTTTACCAGTAAACTCTTGTTTACACATATATCCATATGGATAATATGGTTTATTAATAAGTACCTCTGGGTAAGGTTTATAACCAGAGATATTCTCGTAAGTTCTTTCCAGAGGTGCGGGATTATGGTCACTTTCCATTCCTGTATGACCTCCTTTAGGTAATTTATCTAATACAGGGAGAACACTCTTGCTTCCTTCCAAATATCCCTGTTTAGGTCCCATTTGTATATGTCGCTCCTCGTACTCAAGTTTTCTCCTTGCTAAACTTGGCTTGTTTGTGTAAGGTTTGCTATATCTACTATCTAAGGGTAGTTCCCTTTCGTACTCGAAATAATCAGGTTGTATATTTGATGCCTGATGATCTTTTCTTTCATCTTTATCTGTATATATATCTCTGTGATATATGTCTTCTCTCACTCTGTCGTTTGACCGTTCTTCCTCTATTTCACCTTTCTTTTCTTGCCTTGTATTGATAGACATGGTTCTTATTCCAGGACGATCCACATAATCTACATCCCATTTCTCTTTCTCAGTTTTCATTTTCTCTGCACTTCTGTCTAATAGAGAGCGAGTGTCAGTATTCATAAGAGACAGTTTTCGGTCTAGCTCTTCTATTTCTCTGTCTAGTACGTTCAGCATATCTCCTTTCTTTGAGCTTGCTTTCAAGCGTTCATCTCTGGGCTCTGGAGTTCTATGACTCGCAGACTGTCTTTCATTGTAGTTTCTGTTGTATCGTCTGGCACAACTACTATCCATTCCTCTATCATCTAAACGATTTTGTTCATAGACACTTGGTGTCTGCTCGTTTTCTCTACTTTGTTCACTCTGCATTTCCTTAAAACCAATGCTTCCACTTTTTTGGGCTACAGCTTTTCTCTTTTCTTCCTTTTCTTTCATAAGACGTTCATTGCATTCCTTTGCATCCGACTGAGACAAAATGCTTTGATTTGTATCTCTTTTTCTTTCAGGAGATTCTCTGTCCATTCTATGTGTATCTGAAACAATTTCTCTATCTATGTCACGTGTTTGTGACATCTGCGTCTGATCTCTTTCATATCCTTGCTGAATACCTTGTCTATAACCTATCAAGCTCTCTGTAACCCTATCTGGATTGTCAGCCAGATAGTATTCATCCAGTGTCATGTGTGGATCCTCGTAATCCAACAGCTGACTTTCTTCTCTTGCATTCGCAAATAAGTCTGTCTCTCTTCTTCTTGCCCTGTCCACAAGAAGCTGTTCCCTTTGATGCTGTAGCGCCCAAATATCTTCTTCTATTCTGCGCTGTCTTTCTGCTTCTTCTATTAATCTTGCTCGATTACGCCTTCGCTGCTCTCTTTTATCTATATAATGTGCCATATTCTTTTATTGAGTCTTGTCCAATTTAACCAGTATTTGACCTATTTCTACTTTCTACTTCTACCTACTACTATACTATCTACTATTCACTGGTAAACACAGTTATGAAACTTTCTTTACTCAACATGCAAGTCTGTAGTTTCACAATTATTTTATTTTCTGTGACCGTATGACACAGTTAATCCTCCATAGGTTATTTCACAATGGCACCAATATTCCAGTATGTGTCATTACCTTTCACTCAAATCTGTCTATTCTCTATTTATATATGGTACAACTTGCCCACCGTAGATTGGTAAAGTATCTCTCTGTGATACTGTATCCTTTCAATCCTGTACCACTTTCTTTGGGTGTTCAAACACAAACCACTTTTGTAATTTGATTTCTTCTATGGCACAAATAAGCCACCGTATATTTCGTTCACAACTTTATGAAGAAAAAAAAAATCTCCAGCCTGTGTGTTAGTTCTGTACAGTTGTTACTTTTATTTAAACAACTATTTTCACTTCTTTCTGGTTATGACACTTCCAGTGCTCCGTAGTTTTATACTCAAATGTCAGCAGCTCAGTACTCTCTGAGTCTGTTTTCTTGCACTTTTATGTTTATTTGCCTTTAATCGATTTATGGCAAAATTTGTCCACCGTAGATTGGCAATAATGTTCGCGGTTGCTACAAATTTACTCTGTATCAAATGTATTGATCAGCAATGCATAACAGAGTATGATTTGGTATTGCGGAATACCAACGCAACGCAGTACTGACAAAACTGCTTCTATTTACGAACCAGATTTACATGTCATAAGCTCCGATTGTATGTCAAAAGTTTTCGTCTTACCGCAAGCACTATTATACCATGCATAAAGACGAGAGAAAAAATATCCGATCAAAATCTCGCAAACACCATTCACTTTCTTTTTGTTTTTAGGGGGAGGGGTATGGAGTGGGTGGGGTTGGATTTAGGTGGGTTACAGATCGGGCAAGGACTGGCTATTGGCTAGAGTAATGGACTATTGGAAATAAATGAGGATGGATGATAATGAGGTATGATGATATAAAATTATTAAAGACAATCAAAATTTAAAGAACCACAGAACCAAACAATACTGACAAACACAATCAGGGCAACATCTACAAGCATATACCGATCACGGAAAAAAATCACTCTAAGGCAGATAAATTTTCTGCTAGGTAACAACTGCCCTATATAGCAGTTACAGAGCTGCACTATAAAAAGAAAAAAAGTACAGTTCTACTGCTATATTTCCCGTTAAGATGTTTATGATTTATATAAACATTTCTGTATACATACCTGTAATTTGTTATATCAGCAGGCAGCTAAAAAAATAGACTGAAATACATTGGGAGAAAAAAAATGTCTTGACTGGGATTCGAACTCACACAAAACCGACCACAAGTTTACTAGCCGGCTCACTTACCTACTGCGCCACTGAGCACTTTAACACCCATAGTAGTTTGAATGGTATTATACTCAAACCTATTCAACCGCGTCAGCAGGGGAGTTCTATAGAATATCGTTATTCATTTATCGATTAGAAGACAACACAAATATCTACATCTACCTGTCGTTTTACGATTGAAAGAGTTAAACACAGTAATATTTCTACAAGTACTGACAAACTATACCTCTATGATAACAAACCAGTTATTTCAAAGTAAAACGTCAAACTGTAGAGACGAATTGATACCGACCGCATTTCAATATTGAAACACACTGAAAATTAGCATTTCGAATAGGGGACATCAAAAAAGCAATGATACCAATACTTCTCTATTTCAGAGGGGAAGAAGAAAAAAAAAATAAAGAGCAGAAGAAAAAAAATAATCGGCGAAATCGAAAAAAAAAATTGACCAAACGAAGAAAAAAAAATTCTCCGGCCGAGGGTCGAACTCACACGAGGCGGGTGTACGGTTTGCAGGTCTGTGGATTCTACCACTACGCTACCGAGGCAGATACAAGCGGCGGGTGTATTTTAAGCATATATATATAGCGAAACGTCGGAATTTCGACAGGGGAGTTTACTACCTTGATTTTCGCAGAAAAAAATGCTCTTTTCAAACAAAATACATGCAGCATGCTTGTGTGCTTGTGATTTCATCATGCAGAATAGCCTATCTGTATAGATTTGATTATATACATATTAACAATCATCTTATCAAACAGCACCTCGCTTAGCACAACAAAGCTGACTTCTGTAACCAACCCACGTAATAAACGGTAAATCTCAACAAAACACCCAAAGATAGTCAGCAAAATTATGCTTTGCGCCAGTGACATCGGTACATATTGAATACTGTTTACACTATGTATGACTGAAATACTGTGTTTGCAAGTAATGAAAGTCAGGCCCTAAAGCAACATGTATAGATCTACTTATAATAAAATAGAAAAGTGATTTTATGAAACTGCAAGGTAAATAAAATTTCTTACCGTACCACTGGTAATAAGCCAACTTATCCTAATAAATCACAACTACACAAATAAAACACACAATATGAAAAGTCTGTCAGTTATAAAAACTGACCGAGTGTTCATATATAATGATCGTTAAAACGACATTTTCAGGCACAAATGTAAACTAAGATAACACAATAATGAAGCACAACACATCCTGCACACCGAAAAAAGCAGGAAGAAACGCATGTTAAAACGTTCGCCAATGTAACAATAGACCAAATTGTACTGAATGTACATGGTGAAGGTATATGAATGATAAATGTTATGTTGTGTTATAAAAGATGTGATGAAGTATTGATGATCTAAATATTGATGATCTAAATTAAGCTGCAAGGTCACACTAGAGCAATGCCACTGCAGAACATAATTCAGATTGTTTGTATTGCACATCATGGTGGATATGGAGAGCTTTTGATATCAAGTTTATTAGGCGAGACCAAAAACAGCGTAGGAATGGCGAGCCTTGAGACAACATTGAATCAACATTGTTTTACTGATTGCATGGAGTTGATTCAACGGTGTGTGCCTGCTGTGTAGATTTAAAGGGTAGGCTATACTAGATAAGATAGATGGGAACAGAGCCGTCATTTTCAAAGTCACTAAGGAATAATTGCAGCTTTTTGAGAACAAAGTAATTAAAACCTAACTGCGCCCCTTTTATGTTGAACTGTATTGCCAAATCGTACTGAATTTCCAAAGTTAAATTATACTGTATATGGGGAAAGAAGATTTTTCGTTTATATCTTTAAAAGTATAGTTAACTCTCAAATTTTAACTTTACATCAATTTATTAAGTGAACCAGTAATTGAGAAAAAGTGTCAGGGAGGTGTCTTATCGACCCTCGTAAGAACCTATTAAAGCCCTTTTGTACTGCCACATTCAGTAATGAATAGCGCAGGCCATTGAGATGAGATGCTACAGGCGGTTTCTGAACATCACGTACAAGTACCAAGTAAATAATAAGGTTGCTCGCAGAAAGCTCCAAGCAGCCATTGGAGAATATCACAAACTCCTGACCATTGCTAAAGAAACGGAAAACCACATCTCAAGGTCTCCTGGCTTTTTGAAGACGATTCCACAGGGCCCAGTGAAAGAAAAAAAAGATAAGGTAAACAGAATAAGAGATGGGAAAACAATATTAAAGAGTGGACAAGGATGGACTTTGCCAGATCAACTAGGGAAACTGAAGATCGGGCTAGGTGGAATAGGATTGTTGTAAACTCATCTGTGGTGCCCAAACGGTCTTGGAAGACTATGGTGTAGACAAGAGCCTAGAGTAGCTCCTCATCGACCCTCGTAAGAACCATTTAGTCGCTTTTTGCAGTCTACCACTTTCAGTAACGAGAGAAACCTTAAAGTATCAATGGGAAACAGATGAAACTGTGCATCCTAACGATTTATATCTTATGTATCGAAGGCGTCTTGAGATTAGATAACACTGATTAATTCAGTGAGCCGCGACACGACAAAACCAACAACGAGGTTGTGCGCCCAGCGCAGACTCAGATCAGCCTGGGCATCTACCCAGTCTGATCAGACACTTCACTAAACGCTTAAAGGGTAGCTCAGGGTCTGGTCTACTGCCATGCGGACAGCGAAGCCTCTGATCAGACTGGGCGTACGCCCAGGCTGATCTGAGTCCGCGCTGGGCGTACAACCTCTTTCTTAAACTGTTGGTTTTGTCGTGTCGCGGCTCAAATTTTATCGAAGGCGTCTTGAGATTAGATAACACTGATTAATTCATTGGTATTTGCGTAAACAACATTAACTATAGATAAGAGATTAAAACTTAATGAGTTGAGAACGGCTGATATTAATACTAACTATAAGCCGTGTCTCGAGATGACTAGCCTTGTTCAGCTTGGGTGTCATTAGGTTTTTTTTGTCGTAGACATATCAGAGCATGCATGACCTGCATCCGGGTTTTTATTGTATGGGGGATAATAAACACAATCTACCATTTGTGAAAAGAAACAGTATTAAAATGACGTTTTATGAATATAAACTTTATTTTGGCTTCGTTTCCTTTTTAATTTAATCGCCGTTATTTGCGGATAAACGTGTTTTATTCATTAATAACGAATGACGAAAAGTGTATTTGCAAATTTCATGACCCGTTTGAGCAGCCGTAGATCAGGCACATTCGAGTTTTCCAATCGTGTATTTAAAGGTCTAGTATGAAAGCCATTACCGCACCGCGCTTCCAATCTGCCGCGCCAGAAATCAGTCTTCTTTAACAACTGATGTATTTCTAACTAAAATTATAAAGAAGCAAACAGTGCTTTCACTAGTGGAAGTCTGGGGGGTCTGTGACTTCTAAAACTGAATAGCAGGAAGTCAGTGACTTCCAATTTTTATCATAACCTACCATTTATAAAGTGAACATTGACTTAAATAATGAGTTAAATTTGTTGTAGTAATGGTGTTTTACCCATTAATGAAGGAGAAAGCAATATGTTTCTTGTTAGCAAATGCACGCCATGAAAAACCCTGTCAGTCAATAAAGGTGTACGCCGCATTGGTGTCTCAAAGATGGACGGACGGACGGACGGACGGACGGATGGACGGACGGAAGATTTTACGTCCTTTACAACAGTGTTTCAGTAATATCAGGAAGATTGGAAGAAAAGCTGAGGGCAACAGATCCATGTTTTTGTTTGAAAAGATTTCCGCCTCCAGAAAATCGAACCAGGGACCGCTAGATCAGCTGGCCAGCACATAACCCACTGAGCTGCCGGAGGTCCTGGCGTCTCAAATTCGGTTGCCATTTCTGTCTGTAGTTCAATGGAAAAGACAAAGTATTCACTGTATGCATGCCTGTTGCGGATCTTGTGCAGCATGGACCAGTTTCACCAGACTATGAGATAAATGTAGACAATGTACGTCATGGTCACGTGCTAATAATGGTAAATGCCTTACGGCTCAAAAAAAAAACAATCTCAGGTTAGGTAGAAAAATGAGTTATAACTCGGGTTTTACAAAAACGAGTTCAACTTTGTAAAAAGCAGTTACCTCGTACTAACGTCATTTGCGTGAAGCTACTGTCACTGATTCATGAGGTAAAGCCATTTACCAGGACACTTTGGAAAACTGACCATGAGGTAAATGGCTGTATTCATATAATTATAGCATTTGGTATTGACAAAGGACATAAGTGCGGGGTAACTGCACTTTACGACATAAAAATCGGACTTTTTAGAACGAGATATACCTGACTTTCTTATTTGGTCCGAGATTATTTGAGCCGCGACACGAGAAAACCAACAAAGTGGTTGTGCGCCCCGCGCAGACTCAGATCAGCCTGGGCATCCGCCCAGTCTGATCAGAGTCTTTGCTGTCCGCATATAGGTAGCTTAGTCCTTTAGCAACCCTTTAAGCGCTTCGGGAAGACTCTGATCAGACTGGGGGATGCCCAGGCTGATCTGAGTCTGCGCTGGGCGCACTACCACATTTTTGGTTTTCGCGTGTCGTGGCTCATTTTCTTTTGAACACACAAGCTATTTACTATTACATGTATAATCATGTGATCGTTACGTACGCTGTCCATCTTGGAGATGACATAAGGCAAGTACTGTGCAAACTTAGACCGGCCCTGTATTACATCCGCTAGGAAGCAGGTGTAGATCCCGCCCACAGCATATTAAGGAAGTTAAAATAATGGTAGTTCCTTTTTCTGACATACGTGACACAGTTTGAAAATATTCTTCTCGAAAGCCTCTGGCACAGATTCTAAAACAAACAAACAAACCAACAAATAAATAAATAAATGAATATCCCTTGGATGTTCAAGCCGGATGATAATCTCAAATCCCACTAATCTTATTTCTTAGGACACCCTCAAGCCTTATGATATTGCCATCAGGGAGTAGGATTAGGTTTACAATATAGTCTGTAGTGTCTATAGTGAAAACTTTGACACTCTTCTCCAAAGGGCCTATTGACGAGATTTCAAAATAACTTGAAGGAATCTTCTTTGAATAATCCTCTGCCAGGATTTTTCAAACCGAGCGATTTTTTTCTGCAAACATGGTCGCCAGGGGGCGCTGCTAGTCTACATTATATGTCTCGTGGGAAAACTTTATCTCAGGAACTGCAGCTCCGAATTCAAAAAAAAAATTAACTGGAATGTTCCTTGACCAAATATGGTCAGAGCGATCCTTGCGGCGAGTAAGTGTTAGTATCAGTAGAGTTACATGTAGTAAGTAAAGTTCATGAGCACGTTTTTGATCAGTACGCTTCATGTGTGCTTACCGGGGACAAGTTTCAGGTCAGTATGCTTTTGTTTGTACATATCAGGAGTAAGTTTGTGATCAGTATGCTTTATTTGTGCTTACCGGAATAAGTTTCAGGTCAGTATGCTTTATTTGTGCTTACCGGAAATGTTTCAGATCAGTTTGCTTTTGTTTGTGCATACCAGGAATAAGTTTCAAATTTGACTGATTTATTTTTGCATACCAGGAATAAGACTCAGATTAGTAATCGTTTGTTTTGTGCTAACCAGGAATAAGTTTCAGGTCAGTATGTTTTTGTTTGTACATACCAGGAATTATTTTAAAATCAGTATGCTTTTATCATTTGTTTGTACATCCCAGGAATGAGTTTAAGATCTGTATGCCTTTGTTTGTACATATCTGGAATAAGTTGAAAATCAGCCTGCTTGCGTTTGTACATACCAGATATCAGGAATGAGTTTCAGATTAATATGTTTTTGTTTATGTCTCTCAGCTAGTCCGATATGCTAGAGCCTGTTGCAAATTTATCATGCATCTGTTGCAAAATTCACTTAATAACAGGGGTATGATAACATGATGTGATATCATGTCACTGTAGAATTGCGCTTGCGCGAATGTTATCAGGTCATGCCTTAAGAAGCGATCTCTGAAGACGATTGGCTACACACTGACGTTGGCCGTGATATCAGCGTTCGATTTGTTGATTGACGTCACCGACTTACGTCATAACGCATTCGCGACGTCAACAAGTTCAAACACAAATGCGTTTACTTTTCTTTTGTTTGACGCTCTTTACACCTGCAAATATTCTAATGATGCATGATAAATAGAAAACCATGTAAGTGTCTTTTAATATCAAGTTTATCAGGCTCGACCAGAAACACGTCGGACTGGCTCGGCAAGCCTCGCCATTCCTACGCTGTTTCTGGTCTCGCCTGATAAACTTGATATCAAAAGACACTAACCTGGTATTCTCTATATCAAGACTTTGTTGAAAGAGGGAAACTACTCACCCGTAAACTGTTGAAACAGGGTTATCACAAGGTGAAGCTCGTGACGACAGTTAAAAAGTTTCATTGGGGACACCATGACCTCGTTGATCCCTACAATGTGGCCGTTTCTAAACTATTTTCCGATTTGATGGCCTCATTCGAAGCTTAGTTAGGCTTGCAAATACCGGACTTTCATTTTCACTGACTTTTTCCTCTGATAAAAAGATACGGCGGGTGTATTATAAAAGGCAGGTGATGCTTACTTCTCCCGTGCACCTGATCACACCTCTGCTTTGGGGTCCATGTCTTAGTATCTAGAACATTCCGGAATTGTCAATGTTTAAATGACTTTTGAGTTCGGACTTATGATCAGGATACTTTGACCACTTTCATTTGCACATACCATATCAGAAAAACGCTTTAGATCTGTATTCTTTTGTATTTGTTAATACTAGGAATATGTATTAGATCAGTATGTTTTGTTTCTACCCTAACAATGTGTGATATAGGAGTCTACTTTTCCGTCCGTCCGTTCGTCCGTCATTCAACAATTACATGGGCCCCAACGTTTATGTTCATTTCTCTCAAACTATACCTACAATCATCAAACCTGGTACTAAATTTTTTTCTTAGAATGTTCTCGAGGCTCGTTGCACTTTATCCTACTCTTGACCTATATTTCACACTCTGCTGACTAAGTAAAATTTCACATCCAAAATTACATTAACCCAGCGTTCAAGGCCACTTCTCTTAAAATGTGATGCCTACACTCATCAAACCTAGCACTAGGTTCTATTTCACTTTTTTTTCTACCTTTGACCTAGCTTTCAGGCTCTGTTGACTTTGTAATATTATGCGTCCAAAATTACATTGACGCTAGCGTTTAATTAAAATATAAAACCGTTCCGTCAAGAGCAGATAACATATTCTAAAAAAGAAAGGAACATGGGTCATATTTTGTCTACTGAAGTCCATATTTTTTCAAAGTATGATGCATGCAAACACTAAACCTGGCATTATAGTTTCTTCTTAAAACGGTCGCAATGGATGTTGCACTTATTTCTACTCTTTACCTATATTTTACATGGATTACATTTCTCATTAAACACAATGCTTGTAATCATCAAATCTAGGATGAAGCTTCTTGCAATTGCAATGTGGAATGCAGCTATTATTTGTATGCGTGAACTATCTTTCATACTCTGTTGCCTTTGAAAATTTTTACGTCAACCTGGAATCCACATTTCCAATACTCTAGCATTAAAGTACATTTCTCACTTACTTACCCACTTACAATCATCAATCATAAAGTGCCTTCTTAAGCTGGCCTTATGGATTGAGTAGCTGTACTTTTAAGCATTATTTCATAATCTATTGACTGTTGAATTTTATGTCCAGAATGACATCCTTCTTAGCTTATGAGTCCAAATTATACATTTTATCAAACCTAATCTAACTATGATCTCTACCACTGTGGAAGAGCAAGGCAGGTGCGAAATACAGTAGCATTCCGTGGATTCCTTGTTTGAACATAATTTTTCATTGAGAATGAGTTTCAGATCACTATATTTTTGTTTTGCATGGAAGGTATCGGTTTCAGATTTAGTTAGTTTTATTCTTATAAGTGAGTTCCAGATCAGTATGGTTTGTTCATACCTACCAGGAGTCAGTTTTATATCGGTATGTTTTGTTCGTGAATATCGAGTATAAGATTCAGATCACTTTAGTTTTGTTTTACATACCAGAAATGGGTTCCAGATCAGTATGTGTTTGATCGTACATATCGGCAATGAGTTTAAGACTAGTTTGTTTTTTTATTGTTTGTTTGTTGGTTTGTTTTTCTTTCTTTTTTTAGCTCACCTGAGCCGATGGCTCAGAGGTGAGCTTATAGGATGGGAGTCGAGCCGTCGTCCGTCCGTGGGTGCGTGGGTCCGTGGGTGCGTGGGTCCGTGCGTCAACACTTACAAACATAAATATCTCAAAGACCAGTGCGCCGATCGCAATCAAATTGTATCTGAAGCATCATTTGGGTGGGGGCAAGGCTGCATTAGGTTTTGGTGCCGATCAGCTCTGAACTCTGGTTTCCATGGCAACAGATAGCCCCCATAGTTATAATGGGGAAAATGGCGTCATCACGTTTTCTCGACTGTTTTTTATTAGATCGTTATCATACTTGCAGGTAATGATGACATACACAAGAGCTTGGATGAATTCGAAATTTGGCCGGATTCGAGCACAGACTACGGAGTTAGCTGCCCTTGAGCGTTTGAAAAAAATCCCATAGGGTTATAATGGGGAAAATGGCGTCATCACGTTTTCTCAACTGTTTTTGCTTAGATCCTTATCATACTTGCAGATAATGATGACATACATAAGAACTTGGATGAGTTCGAAATTTGGCCGGATTCGAGCACAGACTACGGAGTTAGCTGCCCTTGAGCGTTTGAAAAAAATCCCATAGTGTTATAATGGAGAAAACAACGCCATCACATATTTTGAGAAAAACATTGTCATCGCTCTATTGCCTACATTTCTCAACAGATTTTGAAAGAACTTCACACAAATGTAGGGCATGACAATATCTCGAGCAAGTTCGACTTTCAGGATGCTGCGCCTAAGGTCAAGGTCACTGTGGCTATTTTTAGAAAAACTTTGTCAGCACTCTAGCACCAACATTTCTCAGCAGATTTTAAGATAACTTCATATAAATGTAGGGCATGACAATATCTCGAGCAATGACGAATTTCAAGATGCTGCGCCCAAGGTCAAGGTGGCTATTTTTAGAAAAACTTTGTCAGCGCTCTAGCACCTACATTTCTCAGCAGATTTTAAAATAACTTCACACAAATGTAGGGCATGACAATATCTCGAGCAAGTTTGACTTTTAGGGTGCTGCGCCCAAGGTCAAGGTCACTGTGGCTATTTTTAGAAAAACTTGGTCATCGCTCTAGCCCCTACATTTCTCAACGGAATTTAAATAAACTTCACACAAATGTAGGGCATGACAATATCTAAAAAAGTTTGACTTCCAGGGTTCTACGCCCAAGGTCAAGGTCATTGTGGCTATTTTTAGAAAAACTTTGTCAGCGCTCTAGCACCTACATTTCTTAATGGATTTTAAAATAAATTCACACAAATGTAGGGCATGACAATATCTGGAGGAAGTTCGGCTTTCAGGGTGCTGCGCCCAAGGTCAAGGTCACTGTGGCTATTTCTAGAAAAACTTTGTCATTGCCCTAGCACCTTTATTTCTCCATGGATTTTAAAATAACTTGACACAAATGTAGGGTATGACAATATCTCAAGCAAGTTAGACTTTCAGGATGCTGTGCCCAAGGTCAAGGTCACTGTGGCTATTTTTAGAAAAACTTTGTCATCGCTCTAGCACCTACATTTCTCAATGGATTTTAAAATAAATTCACACAAATGCAGGGCATGACAATATCTCGAGCAAGTTTGACTTTCAGGGTTCTGCAATCAAGGTTTTTGATTAGATCCTTGTCATACTTGCAGGTAATGATGACATACATAAGAGCTTGGATTAGTTCGAAATTTGGGTGGATTTGAGCACAGACTACGGAGTTAGCTGCCGTTGAGCGTTTGAAAAAATCCCACAGTCTTATAATGGAGAAAACAACGTCATCACATTTTCATTTTTCATCGGATCCTCTTCATACTTGCAGGTAATGAGGATATGCATAAAAGCTTGGATTAGTTAGCATTTCGGCTAGATCCCACCACTGACTATGTAGTACCTGCCCTGAGCATCCAAAAAATCAGTGTTGCCACTTTTTCTTGGTTTCTACTGATCCGATCCTTTTCAAACTTGCAGGTAATGAGGAAATGCATAATATCTTAAACAAGTTCAAATTTTGGCCAGATCAGGCCAACCACTACGAAGTTAGCTGCCCTTGACAGCTCTGTCTATTGTGCTTTTGATCGGATACTTTTTAAACTTGCATATATTAAATGAGGGCATACATAATGTTTTGGATGAGTTTAATTTTCAGCCTGATTGGACCACTGACTGTGGAGTTAGCTGCCCTTGAGCATCGTAAATATCCCTATAGGTTTACAATGTCTCTCAGGTGAGCAATTGTTGCCCTTTGGGCTACTTGTTTGTTTTTGTTTTTGTTTTGTTTTCTTTTTTTATTTGCGCGTACCAGGAGTTTGTTTCTGATCAGAATAGTTCGTTCATACATACCACATATAGTCCTAGATCAAAATGGTATGTTCAGAATTACTGGAGATAAGTTCTAGATGAGTACTGTTTGTTAGTACGGATCGGCACGCTTCGTCTTCTGGACTCGCTTGCTATACTTCAAGTCTCGCCGCTCTTACGCCGTATTTGGACTCGCCTGATAAACTTGATATCTGGTATTTTCTATATATCAGAAGTAAGTTTGACGTGTCACAAACAAGGAGAGAGTGTCCGAGCATAATGTTTAGTTCATATGGTATACCAAGAGTAAATCTCTAATCAAGGTTTTGTCCTATATTGGCATTTATTTGTAACAGAAGTAATGTTATTATACAAAGAGAAGTTGCCCTAGAGATCATCGAAAACGTATGTGTTTGCCTAAAAACTTTACCGTTTGCAGACAAAAATTGACTTTACAACATTGTTTACAATATTGTTTTCAGCTGACATACCTTTCAGGACATTAATGAGCTATCTACCCAGCACGGCCAGACCGCATACAACCTTGAAGTACCAGCGAATAAACTTGATTCAACTTCGTGACGTAGAATCAAAGTTGATTCAGTGTTGATTCCACGTTGTGTGCCCAGTGGGTGATTTGTGTGTTCCCATATTACACTTAAGAAATGTGCTTTCAGACACTCGGAATCATATATGTCCATTTAACAAAAAGAAGTTGTTGTAACTCGGCTTTTACGTCCCATCAACACATAAATCATACGGGGACAGGACCTCGGTTTCAAGTCTCATCCAAAAGACCGGAGACGCGGGAGATCGAACCTGCGACCCCTGTAGTGGTAATTGTTGGTCCCAGTCTAGAGAATAATATCAAGCAAAACCAATGCAGTGAATCCACTACGGCCGCTCCTAGAAATTGTAGTGCATCTGTCTGCTTAGACCATTATGTTCGAGACACACGTGGAAAAAGAGCTTTATAGCCATTGAATATGTGCATTCTGGTTACAAAATTTGATGATCGCGCACAAAGTATAACATCAAAGCTTCGAGGGCCATGAAATATTAACTAGCTAGACTGCCCAAATGCAAAAACACACACGCTGGTTTCAAGCAGCCACCAAAGGCCTGTTTTGCGAGTTTTGAATCGGTTAATTGTCCGCAATGTCCCCAGGCAGTCTAGACATTTTTTCTATGAAACAATAGTTCTGAGAAAGGCTTAGAAGGCTTTTCATTCAAAACATTACCTGTGACTGTATTATATTAAACGCCAAACTGTAAATGGCACGTAATTACATCGGACCTGTTGTTCAAAGCATCGTTAGATTAACGAAGTTATTCGTAGAGAAATTGTTAAGGTGGTGATAATAACTGATTTGGGACAAAGACAAAAATCTGCATAAAAAACTCAAAATAACACTGATCTTTCCAAAACTTAGCAGGTGCCTTCTTTATGTCGTTTCTCATAATTTAGAATCCCAAAATGCAGCATTTGTTAATGTTAAAAAGAGTTTTTATAAGAGAAGATCAAAGGGTAATTTTCTGCGAATAAATCTGAAAAAATAATATCATTATTGAAAATATACTTAGTGCTAAGAGTACCTTGTTGCATAATGGAGAGCGTCCTAGCAATTATTTTTTTCAAACTCTTTCACACATTATCAGCCTGAGCAGATGAAAAAAGATGCAGTCTGTGTCCAAATTTTTTTGTCAAAACACACAGGTGAGACAGGTGATACTATTTTAACAAGGTTGAACAATTTCATTTACACACCACTGATCATGTCAGTAATGTATTATTTATATTGTAGGTGTTAACATAGGTATGTTTGCCTACCCTATATTTAATAAATGTGTCCAGTATACATTTACTTTGTACATGGTTGAACATTTGAGAAAAAGCTACCGTTTTCATCTGGTCTACATTACAATTTTAGAAAGAGTTGGAATAAATAATTGCTAGGTCGCTCTTCAATTAAGAAATAGATCAGCTCTAGCAGTGAATTGTTGAGTATTAATTCACTGTTTGGAGGTCAGTTGTAAAGTAGATCATATCACGAGCGCGGAGCGCGAGTGATATATCTACTTACAACTGACCGACAAACAGTGAATTATTACTCAACAATTCAGTGCTAGAGCTGAACTATTTCGATTCTAACACTCAAAAACGCCGAAAAATTATTATTTTTATTCAAATTCTCCCTACGATCTTGCCAGCGCGTTCATGTTCCCGCTAATTTTCTAAACTGTATCTAATATAAATGTACATTTTTATGGCTCTTTTAAAAAGCGACGTTACGCCGTCTAACGTCTTAAAACGTCACAAAATTACGTCAGTATTGCCAGTGACGTCAGCAGTTAGACTCACGCGCTCCTAAACAGTGAATTGTCGCAGAATAAAACATGGAAACTTTCCATTGCTTCTATAGCCGCACTGTGTTAGAATATGCAATAATGCACCTTCAGCACTACGTAAATTTTCAATAACGATATTATTTTTTCAGATTTATTCGCAGAAAATTACCCTTTGATATTTACTTATAAAAACACTTTTTTTGCAGCATGTACCTCTATTTTGTATTCTAAACTGTAAAGAACAACAAAAAAGTCTACTAACTTTCAGGGAGATACGTTACTTTTTTATTGTTTTATGCAGATGTTTACATTTACCATAAATCACCACCTTAAGTCTTACAGTACTAACAAAATCAATGGCGATATTTCTTTTCTTTTTTGTTAAAAAATTGTGAGGAGCTTTTACACTGTAAATTTGTTCAGCAAAATATGGCAGTGTTTATACGTATAAGACGTTTAAAAAAGGATATAGGAAATTTCCCTATAATTAAAACGCTATCCAGATCATTGACTTTTGCTTTGCATTTTAGCATCAAGTGTTTGTGTATGTGTGAAATACGCTAAATATGCATTGACGTTGCCGTCATTGTTGAGATTAATTGTAAGTTTTGTTTAAACTGAACCTTGAAATAAGGATTTATTGTATGGCATGAATGCTTTTATAAAACCAATAGACTGTTTTTGGCATTTGTTGACCGAAATACAGCCACTAGAAATCGAATCCGAAATATGACGGTTCCTGCATATCGATTTCTCAGGCATCATGCATATTTCAGGTATGGTTTCCAGAAACAGTGAGTGTTTTTTGTTGTTGTTTTTTCATCCAGTCGTGCTTATTGAGAGAGGCCGCAGTCCCTTGATACAAAACCATGAAAGGCACATAACTCGGTTTGGTGTGTTTTGCTTGCACACAAACAGTTTTGCCGGTTTGATAAGGCGAACGCCCTATCGCCGACGTTCATTGTCACAGCACTCACCGACTACCACTGATATGAGCCACGATACGAGAAAACCAACAAAGTGGTTGTGCGCCCAGCGCAGACTCAGATCAGCCTGGGCATCCGCCCAGTCTGATCAGAGTCTTCGCTGTCTGCATAGAGGTAGCTTAGACCCTTAGCTACCCTTTGAGACTGATCAAACTTGGCGGCTGTTAAGGCTGATCTGAGTCTTCGCTGGGCGCACAACCACATTGTTGGTTTTCTCGGGTCGCGGCTCAATTATCATTTAAGGCCAGGGCACGCCAGCTGCGTATTTCCTGGCCTATTGGGCTAAGGAAACTGATCAACATGTACCACCCGTACGAGCTGAACCTAGACTCATGCGGAAATCACCTCTTTCTCTAGGCTGTTTGGCATCAAAGCAAATGTACTTTTCAGGAGATGTCTATCACAAAAGCATCACACTTACTATCAGCTCGATTGTATTAACCATGAAAAAATATTGTTTAAATATGCGTAGTCTGATTAAGAGTCTTCTCGTTTCCTACATACAATATATGAACATGGTGGAAACTAACAAAGCTTAAAACAAAAATAAATGATTAAATAAAGTCTCTGATTTATATAATCTGAGCATGCTCAGAATATTTACTACATGCACTTGGCTTAGAATCTTTTTTTCACATGATGCCGATTCAAAAATCAAATAAAATGGCTTCATAGACTATAATTTGACTACTTCCTGGCAGGCACACAACATTGAATCACCATGCATCAATGCTGATTAAACGTTGATTTTGAATCAATATAGTGAACAAACGTGGTTTTTCGTGATTTTTCATGCTTTAACATTTGCCAGGTCCGGAGGGAGCTGTTGAAAACCGTGGCCGAAAGCCGTGGTTTTGAACAGCTCCCGAGGGACCTTGATGAATCACAGTGTTTGATCGCTGTAACTGCACGAATTCAACCACAATGCCACTAAAATATAAGGAAAATATTTAGGCACTAGTTTTCGGTCTCATCGTCATTACCTAGCAGATACCTACACGCACTAAATCTATGTATTTCTATTAAAATCCTCGTTTCCGACAATGGTAAGCTATCGTGATCTCTATGAAACCTTAAGCAGCAGTTCATGACTCAAAATCATGATTTTCACTCGATGTCGTCCGCACTTCCATTATTTTTACATTATCCAAATTTGTATAACTCTTGCATTCAAATCTTAAATCGATATCTTCAACTGCAAACTTGTCGCTGGCTTCTGTATTGATAGCGTATGGACCTGAATCTTGCATATGAAAAGCCGCAAAGCCGTGTATCAACAGCGCATGGACCTCCTTGTTAATACACGGGGTTTCGCCTGTTGATGCACAGCTGTTTAAAGCGTAATGCATTGCTTTTTATGCAATAACATTGGTTCAGTGCTGATTCACAATGTTGAATCAACATTGAATCAACGTTAATTTAACGTGATGACGTTGTATCATCTCTAATTCAATGGAGATTCAACGTTACCAGTTGAGGTTTTATGGCATGTCTTATGATAAAGTTAATTCATTGCTAACAAAGGGATGAAACTTCAACATATTATTTTGCTCATCATCCGTTGGATTACTGGTTCCTGTTCACAGCCATCAGTGCAATGAGATGTGAAGTGAAGTAGTGGTTGGACTCAGCTGTAATGACTATGTGCGTTAAGGCTATTGTTTGGCCCCCATCTTGTAAAAACTAACGACGTCGTTAGTTAACGAGACGTTAAAATGTCAAACGTTCATATCTCAAATATGCCAATATTTTTGTGGAAAAAAATGTGAGAAGCTTTTGCATTGCAAAAGCTTCTCATATATTTTCAACGAAAAATATTAGTGCATTTGGCTATGAAGTTGCAAAACCCCTTAACGAGCTCGTTAGGTTAACGATGCTTTGAACAACCGGGGCCTGAGGTCTAAGTATGAAAGTTGAGATAAAACTATTTCATTGCATTATTTCATTAATCAATACTTCTAGTGTTTCATTTCAGTTTCAATTTGAATCTTGATGTGCATTATAAACAAATGGCCTGTGAAGTAGTCATTGGTTTAGGGCACAAAACTGCGGTAGAGATGTTTGAATAAAAAAAAAACAACAGAAGAATCGCGGGCCGCCATCAAAATCGTGTGACTGGTCCAAATAAAAACCGATTGACGTAACGATCACCTGCGCGAAATAAGGTGAGTATCAGCACGTGATCGCAATACCTATTTTGATTTTCTTCATGACTAACAGTTTGGCAAATTTGCATATGTGGTTTAAATCTATATTTTTCTTTAAAAACTTTAAAGGTTCATTCACCCAGGATTTAGATGTGATGATACAACATCAAATTATTTTCGTAAACAGCGTTTATTTGGCAATGGTGAAATTGCGAGTAACTAATGGATACGAGTGGCTTCAATAATTTCAAATAATCATTTTTTTTCCAAACTTCCAAAACTATGATATGCGCATGACTAAAGTCATTTTTATAATGAGTTTATTTTCTTTGGAACCTTTCTAAATTGACAACGCCAATATCAAGGAGAATGGGTACATATAAACGTTTCTGCCCCATTTTTACAAAAGGAACTGACTTTTGTGACTCTCTGTTTGCTTCCCTATACCACCCTTCCACCCCCCCCCACCCCCACCCAACCGCGAAGCCGTTTCCTAAATGGTATCTACTCTTAGTTCTTAAAGGAAATGGAAATAATTTGCTCTTAGGCACGTAAATTCATTCCTTATTAGCTGATCCAGATAAAACAGCCCCGGATGCAGGGGGTGGGCTTTGGGGCTTGAGCCCCGCCATCTCGGCCCAGTCTGTGACAGTTTGAGATAATTTACCCATGTGGTTGGATTAAAATATATGATGTTACGTCTCATTCGAATCTAATGAGATATCACAACATATATTTCAAAGTATAAAAAGATTTTATTAAAAATTCTCATCAAATTGATCCCTAATTATGTCATATATTTTGAAGCCCCCGCCCGCCCCCCCCCCCCCCCCCCACACACACACACATCTCGCTACTTCCCAGCCCAATCAGTTATCCAGAGCCC
Source organism: Ctena decussata (assembly GCA_963989385.1). Taxonomy (NCBI): domain Eukaryota; kingdom Metazoa; phylum Mollusca; class Bivalvia; order Lucinida; family Lucinidae; genus Ctena; species Ctena decussata. The sequence goes on from OZ022513.1 coordinate 52,956,488, forward strand.
CACCAGTATCTAGTGGTCTGGATCAGGGCCTGAGTAAGGCCACAAAACTGCAGCGCTGCTTTGCCTGATCTCATCGGCTGCTCTTCCTCGCGGATCTTGTCGGTGAGTGTATGCTCGGAGAGGAATGTCGATTGCTTGCACCGAAAAGTTGGCATGAAGTGACATTGGAGAAATATAACGTAGACATCTGAGTATGCCGTATTAAATACCGTATAAGCAAACTTATTCTAAAATGACTTAGTCCATCCAGTACCACAAACATAAACCAGTTTATCATGATCAAAAGTGTCAGTGGGGACAGTTGTATTGAAGCAATAGTGTTTCGTTTTTGTCTTAAAAACTAAGGCGACAAATATATATAGATAGAAGTTCCAAGTTCGATAATCCTAGTGATCAAACTTAACACCGAGTCCACTGACATTCTGGCTGACTAAGAGCAGGAACTAGAAGACCTAGTCTCAACAAAACCCATGGAGATAAGTGCTGAGTAAAAACACAACGCTAAAGGCATCCAGAGGGAGACCAATGTAAAGGGATAGAAGCTAGGAACTGTGACAAGTCTAAATACCTTGGAGCAGTTGTCTCAGATGATTTAGCTATGACAGAGCTAAAGCCAGTTTGGAGAGATAACAACACATCTCTTGGATCAAAGGTAAAAGTGATGCACTCTCTCGTCATATCTATATTTCCATATACCTATGAGTCGTGTGCCTTGACAGCAGAGTAACAGGAAAACAAACGCAAGCCTTTGAAATGCAATGCTTTTGAAGGTTATTGAACATCTCGTAAAAGGACCATGTAACTAGCGAGAATTTTCGCAGAAAGATCCAAGTAGCCTTTAAAGAAGATGACGAACTCCTGACCACGGCCAAGAAACGGAAACTCAGGTGGTTCGGCCACATCTCAAGGTCGTTTGACTTAACAAAGACAACTCTACAGGACAAAGTGCATGTAAAAAGAAGAGACAGAGAGAAGAAGCAATGGGAAGATAATATTAAAGAGTTAACAGGGGTGAATTTTACCAGCACAACTCGGGCAGCTGAAGACAGGACTAGCTGGAGAGGGATTGTTATAATTTCGTAAAGTCATCAGTGGTGTCCCTCTCCCTTCATCCCCCAATCTCAATGACCTTGCAAGGTTTTTGGATTAACTAGACTAGACTAGACATCCTGGTGGCATTTCAAATTTAATATCTCGTATATAACATTTTCTCAAGATAGGCGCTTTATTTTAAATCAATGTTTTCTAATACGTAACTATTCTCGTTTATTTATTTTCAGAGATACTCTTGTGTTTTTATTATCCTATGTTTGGTGTTTGAAAAGACGATGCGTTTGTCCTTGTATGGTAAAACTGAATTCACTTATTATGTAGCAATGTTTTGTTCGCAAGCATCCCCCGTGAAGACATGATTAATATTGTTGAAAATATCAGGTTTTCAGTGTGTCAAAACATTTTAGAAGAAGGTCGTTTCAAAATAGCTTTCAAGTACTTATAAATAAATAGACATCAATTCATGGAAAGGCAACTATTTTTTTTGGAAATTCGGATATATTTTAAAAGTGCTTTTATACTATCGGGTTATTTTAACTTCACTGAATTATGGGGTTTTATTTAGTTGGGCGAAAGCATCCTTCCTTGCTGAAATGTACATTGGTACGTCTGTACAGCGACTAAATGGGAAATGCACTTAAGTTGAATAAATAAATGGCTATCTAGGAAAGGGTCTATACAGCGTTTAAATAATAAATGCGAATTTAGAAACAGAAAAAGTGCATGGTTACCGCTTAAGTGGGATCTAAGTGGTAAAAATAAATGTTAACTGATTTCATATTTCTGAGCGATGCCATGTGCCACATACTGTTCAAGATCAGCATATAAGCAATCTGACTAGTCACTCTAGTTTCCGCTTCCTATGGCTGTGCTATCTTTCTGACTTGAGTAGGATAGGTTGGGATAAAGTATGAATAATTTTGTCATGTTTGGGTGAGGTATAAAAAAATATACGTTTTTTTTTTGATGTTGTAAGAGTCAGTATTACACAGAAGGATCATACATGGTAACATGCGGTTAGAATGAGATTAGTATGGTTTGCTAAGGACAAGCCGCTTAGGTCCAATCTGGTATCTGTGGCTGCTTATCTCGTAGATGTCTGCTCGATGTCTGCAAATTCCTGCCTATCATATTTGGTTTAATGACTCTACAGATTTAATACTAAATAGGCATATATATTACACTAAATTTTTCTGCCGCGACAAGAGAAAACCATCAGTGGCATGTGCGCCATTTGAAAACTCAGATTAGCCTAGCCATCTATCAGGTCTTGTCAGAGTCTTCTCTGGGCGTTAAAAGGTAGCTAAGGAACTGAGCTACCTCCATGCCGACAGCGATGATTCTGATCTGACTGGGCAGATGCTCAAGCTGAAGTTTATCTTCGCTATGAGCACACGCCTCTTTGTTTAATTTGTCATGTCGCGGCTCAAATGGGTATCTTATAACAGTTCATGTGTTATGCCAGAGCATCTTGGCGGGTTAAAGACAGAACTGAGCAGCTGAATCTCTAGATCTTCTATGGGCGCTACGCCAGGGTAGAGTATGAAAATTATGCGAAGCTGAACTGGTACTGTATCAGAATGCTATGGAAGTTGCTCGCATCCAATGAAACTGGGCTGTGGGAAATTCGATTTATGAACTGGCTTTCGGCAAAGGGTACGCAAGAAAGAAAGTGGACTTAGTATCACTTGCTTGCGAGGATGTTTTGAACTAGAAAACACTATGCCCCAAAGTATATGCCTGACCCTAACAAGGTCAATGAAAAGAAACAAAAAAGGTCTGCTATTATTTTTTTACCTGTTTATGAAATACCTATGCCAAAGCAGTTACAAGTTTTGAGTTACAGATCAACCCTATTACACAGACAAGAAAAAGGACTTAACTCTGTCAATAATAATTCCAACATAACGTAACTACAATTAGATTGATCAACATACCAAATACTATTAATATGCCAAAAACGAAATGTCTAGGTCAGACAATCCAAAGGTAAAATAAAAAAAACTGCCACAGTCGATCAAGGGGCATCACTCAGTCAAATATTTACGAAATCAACTCAAAAGCTAATCTGGTGATCTACACCTTAGACCCTACCAGAATGCCAAATATGAGCAAGCTAGCATTAATACTTTTTCCAAAATTTTGCTAACAAAGTTACACTTAATTTTGCGAAAAAGGGACATAACTCTGTCAATAATGAAGTCAACATAGCTTGATTATCATCAAAAGATCAACACATCAAATACTATTACTACATCAAGAATCAGGTCTCCCGGCCAAACGGTTCAAAAGTTGGAAAAATGAAAAAGTTAACAAAGGGGCATGATTTAGTCATTTTTTTTTCTTTTTAGGAAATAAGCCCAAAAAGTTAATCAGATGATCTACACCTAAGGCCCTACTAGTATGCTAAAAATGAACAAACTGTCTTAAATACTTTTTCCAAAATTTTGCTAACAAACTACATTTAATTTTTCGAAAAAGGGACACTGCTCTAAAACTTCATGGTCGGTGGAAAAGAAGTAAAATACGGGTCTGCTTATTTTCTACGGTCTATTCACCTAGGAATCATCAAGGCTCCAGCAGTTACAATTCTTGAGTAATGGCTCCTACCTAAGATGTTTTGTACAAATAAGAAAAAGGGGCAGAATTCTGTAAATAATGTGTTCAACCCATTGTAATTATCATCAAAATAATTGACATATCAGATACTATAAGTAAACCAAAAATTAGGTATCTTGGTAAAACGGTTAAAAAGTTGAAAAATAAAATGCCAAAGTTAACAAAGGGGCATAATTAAAAATTTAACCCAAAAGTTAATCAGGTGATCTACACTTTAGGCCCTGTCAGTATGCCAAATATGAACATACTAGCTCAACTTTCTTTTCAAAATTTTGCTAACAAACTTACATTTATTTTTTCAAAAAAGGGTCATAACTCAAAACTACATGGTTGATGGAAAACAAATAAAACACAGGTCTGCTAATTTTCTATGGTCTATACACCTATGAATTGGCAAGGCTCCAGCATTTACAGTTGTTAAGTAATTGATTATACCTAAACTGTTTTGTACAAAAAAGACAAGAGGGTCATGAGGCCTTAAATCGCTTACCTGAGTATGGTGGCCATATAGGTCATATGACCTAGACCGCTTGAGTACATTTTCGTTAGCTCAGCCCCTGGAGGCTGTGTATGAAATTTGGTTACAATTAGCCCAGTGACTTTTGAGGAGATGTCTTAAATTGTCAAAATATGAGAGACGTGGGTCAGAGGTCGAAGAATGACCATGATCTCTTGTACCCGCAAATCTTCCATGTACTAGTGAGTGAGTGAGTGAACTCGAGTTTTACGTCCCACCAACAACAAGATCATATGGAGACGGGACCTCGGTTTTTAGTCTCATCCGAAAGACCGGAGAAGCGGGGGATCGATCTTGCGACCCCTAGATTGGTAGTCTGGAGTGTTATCCTATACACTGCAGCCGCTCCTCTTCCATGTACTAACTAAGACGGCTGTATATACACCAATTTAAGGCCAAAATCTTCTTAACTTGCCATGAAATCTTATGTTCTAGCATCTTCCCATACTTGACCTTGCCTTAAAAAGGTCGAGGTCAGCCCAAGGCCATCATTTGAACAATCCTGATAGTACTCAAGTACCTGATGCTATATACCAAGTTTCAAGGCCATCGATTATTTGGTTCTTGAAAAGAAGATTTGTAAAAAATTTTGCCATATATGGGTATGACGGCCATGTTGGACATGTGACCCAGACATTTTGAACAAATTTTCGTTCCCACAGCCCCTACAGGCTCTACATTAAATTTGGTTACAACTGGCCCACTGGCTTTTGAAGATATGTTTGAAATTATCAAAATATGAGAGACCAGGGTCAAAGGTCAAATAATGACCGGGACCTCTTGTACACATAAATTTTCATGCACTCATGAGATGACTGTATAAACCAATTTTCAGGCAGAAATATTCAATAGTTTCCAAGAAATCCTATGTTCAAGCATTTTCCCATATAAAGGCTACAGAAAGCAAATTTGACCTTAGCGTAAATAAGGCCAAGGTCAACCAAAGGTCATGATTTGAACAGTCTTGCTAGCAATTGCGTACCTGATGCTATATACCAAGGTTCACGTCCATCGGCCTATTGGTCCTTGAGAAGAAGATTGTTAAAGATTTTTACCATATACGGGCGTGGCGGCAATGTTGGTCATTTAACCAGAACCGTCTGAGCATCTTTTTGTCCCCAAGTCCCCTAGAGGCTATACATGAAATTTGGTTACAATTGGCCCAGTGGCTTTTGAGGAGATGTGTGAAATTGTCAAAATATCAGAGACAAGCGTCAAAGGTCAAAGAATGATCTGGACATCTTGTACACATAAATTTTCATGTACTCATGAGATGACTGTATAAACCAATTTTCAGGCACAAATCTTTAATAGTTTCCAAGAAATCCTATGTTCAAGCACTTTCCCATATGAAAGATACAGAAAGCAAATTTGACCTTAACGTAAATAAGGTCAAGTTCAACCAAAGGTCATGATTTGAACAGTCTTGCTAGCACTCGCATACCTGATATTATATACCAAGGTTCACGTCCATCGGCCTATTGGTGCTTGAGAAGAAGATTGTTAAATGTTTTTACCATATACGGGCGTGGCGGCAATGTTGGTCATGTAACCAGAACCGTCTGAGCATCTATTTGTCTCTAAGTCCCCTAGAGGCTATACATGAAATTTGGTTACAATTGGCCCAGTGGCTTTTGAGGAGATGTGTGCCGGAAATTGTCAAAATATCAGAGACAAGCGTCAAAGGTCAAAGAATGACCTGGGCATCTTGTACACATAATTTTTCATGTACTCATGAGATGACTGTATAAACCAATTTTCAGGCACAAATCTTTAATAGTTTCCAAGATATCCTATGTTCAAGCATTTTCCCATATGAAAGATACAGAAAGCAAATTTGACCTAAACGTAAATAAGGTCAAGTTCAACCAAAGGTCATGATTTGAACAGTCTTGCTAGCACTCGCAAGTTTCACGTCCATCGGCCTATTGGTTCTGGAGGAGAAGATTTTTAAAGGTTTTTACCGTATATGGGCGTGGCGGTCATGTTGGTAAACCTGAACCAGGACCGTTTGAACAACTTTTTGACTCCCCGCCCCCTAGAGGCTCTACATGAAATTTGGTTACGATTGGTCCAGTGGCTTTTGAGGAGATGTGTGAAATTGTCAAATATCAGAAACAAGTGTCAAAGGTCACAGAATGACCTTGACCTCTTGTACGCATAGATTTTTATGTACTATTTCAGATGAATGTATTTACCAATTTTTAGGCCAAAAAATCCTATGTTCAAGCATTTTCCCAATTAAAAAGCTACAGAAAGCAAGTTTGACCTCACAGTAAATAAGGTTAAGGTCAACCAAAGGTCATGATTTGAACAGTCTTGCTAGCACTCGCGTACCTGATGCTATACACCAAGTTTCACGGCCATCGGCCTATTGGTCCTGGAGAAGAAGGTTTTTAAATGTCTTTAACACATATGGGCGTGGCGGCCATGTTGGTCATGTAACCAGGACCGTTTGAACATATTTTCGTTCCCCCGCCCCCTAGAGGCTCTACATGAAATTTGCTTAATTTCAGCCCAGCGGTTTCAGAGGAGAAGTTGTTTGAAAATGTTGACGGACGACAGACGGACGACGTACCCTCTCCCCCTACCCCCTTCCCATCCTATAAGCTCCTACAGAGCCGCTTCTTTAGGTGAGCTAAAAAGGGGCATAACACTGTCAATAATTAACTCAACACTATGTAAGTATCATCAAAGTGATCGACACATCAAATACTATAAGTATATCAAAGCTCAGGAATCTAGGTCAAAAGGTTCAAAAGTTGGAAAAATGTCAAAGCTAACAATTGGGCATAATTCAGTCAATTTTTGTGAAATTAGCCTGTAAGTTAAAATACTATTTTTCCAAAATTTGCTAACAAACTTACATTTAATTTTTCAAAAAATGGGCATAACTCTGAAAGTGCAGACGGAAAAATAATTACGGGTTCGTTATTTTTTCATCATTTTTCTACATATAAAATATCAAAACCCCAGCCTTTACAGTTCCTAAGTTACAGGGTTTCCTCAAAGTATTACGGACGGACGTAACGAACGAACGGACGGACAGACGAGCAAAAAGCAATATGCCCCCTCATCTACTTCGAAGTTGGGGGCATAAAAAGATAGCAGCGAATTCCTCCATATAGCGAGTTTTCCTGCAACTGTATTACCACGGAGCATCAGCTATAGACACGGAAAACGGTTGTGCAAAAACGCATGTAATAATTCTTGTTCCCCGAAGAAAATTGCATATATAGCCATATTTCAGGCGGGAAATTCTACTTTACAGTCACTTTTCCAGTGGGAAAGTTTTTATGAACAAAAAAACAACAAAACTTTTGTCCGAGCAGGGGAGTGTGTGTGTGGATGTGGGTGGTTGGGGGGGGGGGAGGGGACTGGGAAGCCAACATCTACTTGGACGTTAAAGATACTCTCTGACAGCCGCAAATGTAATATTCTGATACGATTGTTAAGTTAAGTCCTTTTTCCTTTTTCCTTTTTCCTTATTCCTTATTCCTTTTTCCTTATTCCTTTTTCCTTTTTCCTTATTCGATTTTCAGGCTCATAGAACATTGCGAAACTGTGCCAAAATAGATTCGCATATAGCACATTCATGATCATTTTTACTTCTAAGAATAATGGTATAGATTTCCAAAGCTCAACGCTACAAACTGCGAATAAGGAAAAAGGAAATGAACGAACAATTCCTTTTTCCTTATTCGATTTTCAGTCTCATAGAACTTTGCGGATCTGTGCAATAGAAGATTTTTATATAGCACATTTATGATCATTTTTACTTCTAAGAATAATGGTATAGATTTCCAAAGCTCAACGGTTCAAACTGCGAATAAGGAAAAAGGAAATGAACGAAAAAGTCCTTTTTCCTTATTCGATTTTCAAACTCATAGAACTTTGCGGACCTGTGCAATAGAAGATTCGCATATAGCACATTCACGGTCTTTTTTACTTCTAAGAATAATGGTATAGATTTCCAAACCTCAACGGTACAACTTGCGAATAAGGAAAAAGGAAATGAATCAAAATTTCTTTTTTCCTTAGTCGATTTTGATTTTGGGTTCCATAGATTTTAGCGAAGCTATGCAGTAGAATAAAGCGCATTCATGACTATTTTTACTTCAAAGCATAGTGGTACATGTATAGTTCTCGCATCACGCGTTATCAAACTCCTGCAGCACGTGTTCATGAGCATAGGGTAAAACCAATCCGCCAATTTTCGCTTCCTGCTGAGGCTGTCAATCATTTTCTGTTTTCCCTAAGACTGTCCGCGACTTCTTGCTTCCTACCGAGACCACTTTCCAGGATAAATGGCTTCCAACCGAGACTGAACGCCTGATTCTGCTTCCTGCCGAGAGTCTCGACCGGAAGCAGAATCACTCGTACAGTCTCATTAAGAAGCCATTTTCTCGGAGGAAGCAGAATCACGCGGTCAGAATCAACAGAAGCACGAATGACGGACGTCTCGGCAGGCAGCGAAAATTGGCAGACTAGTTAATAGCCTCCGATGAGATTTTACGAACTCTCAATCTGTGTTATCGGCCTGGCAAATCTTTCATTCTGCAGTATTGTATTTTCGTAGAAGAGATAATTGCTGAAGAACAGGCTGGTGTCAGAGCCGGAAGGAGCACCACAGAACAGATTTTTAACCTCAGAATACTGTGTGAAAAGTACCTTCAGCACCAGCAAAATCTGTACCATGTCTTCATAGCTTTAAAAATAAACTACCATGCGAAAAGATGCGCAAAGTTCTATGAGCCTGAAAATCGAATAAGGAAAAAGGATTTTTTCGTTCATTTCCTTTTTCCTTATTCGCAGTTTGTACCGTTGAGCTTTGGAAGTCTATACAATTATTCTTAGAAGTAAAAATGATCATGAATGTGCTATATGCGAATCTATTTTGGCACAGTTTCGCAAAGTTCTATGAGCCTGAAAATCGAATAAGGAAAAAGGAATTGTTCGTTCATTTCCTTTTTCCTTATTCGCAGTTTGAACCGTTGAGCATTGGAAATCTAAACCATTATTCTTAGAAGTAAAAATTATCATGAATGTGCTATATGCGAATCTTCTAGTGCACAGGTCCGCGAAGTTCTATGAGTCTCAAAATCGAATAAGGAAAAAGGAATTTTTCGATCATTTCCTTTTTCCTTATTCGCAGTTTGTACCGTTGAGCTTTGGAAATCTATGCCATTATTCTTAGAAGTAAAAATGATCATGAATGTGCTATATGCGAATCTTCTATTGCACAGGTCTGCAAAATTCTATGAGTTTGAAAATCGAATAAGGAAAAAGGAATTTTTCTTTCATTTCCTTTTTCCTTATTCGCAGTTTGAACCGCTGAGTTTTGGAAATCTATACCAGCATTCTTAGAAGTAAAAATGATCATGAATGTGCTATATGCGAATCTTCTTTGGCACAGTTTCGCAAAGTTCTATGAGCCTGAAAATCGAATAAGGAAAAAGGAAAAAGGAATAAGGAAAAAGGAAAAAGGAAAAAGGAAAAAGGAACTAACTTAACAATCGTTATTCTGATTTGCTGTTTACATTTGCATTTCACTGTGTTTGGTGCATTATGGCCTTTTCTGCGTTATCTGCATTTACACTTTACTGTCACGCGCCATATGTACTATGTCTATACTATAGTCCGTTTGCACCCAAGTGCAAACAAGGTTTGGCTTATTTTCTCGAAAATGATGAAAGTTCCATCAAATATTCAAATGTCCTCATGATTCCTATAACTATACATAACAGAATACGAAAAATCCAAATTTTTGGATACTTTTGTAAAATATTTTCCATTAACAGTAATGCAAAAACTGAGCTGTTTCACTGAAGGACGTTGTATTCTTGTTAGAACAGCCAAAATATTGTTGATAGGCAATAGCGTAAACTCGTTGTTTAGTACAGGTGTGGGCGTTTATGAATAGAATAGTAAAATGTATTCACCTGCCCGCACGCGTAACGCATGGTATCACTGGCCAGGTGATACTATGTTGTAAATAAGCATTGAACTATTATATTATTTTGCGAGTAAAAAATATGCCTATATGTTTTAAAATTTGATAATATATGGGTGAGAAAAAAAAAAGAAAAGAAAAATGGATTCAAAATAAAATTTGAACTTATTATGCAAATTTTGTTGTAGAGATACCATACATTGGTCACATGCTCTAATACGTAAAACTAAATGGGAACTCCAACAGCCAACTTTAACTCCCTTGTAACTAAGAGGCGAAAATGACATATTTTAGGTCCTTTATTCCTATAGAAACTATTTTATGCAAAAAAAGTAAAAAGTATGCAAAAACCAGGAACTGAAACAATCAAAATCCAAATTCAGCCCTCAAACCATAGTTGGAAACAACTAAGATTACAAATAATCAAGATACAGAAAACATATGGCCAACCGAGTGAGCAGCTTGCTCCCAAAAGGTGGCCAATCAGCAACCCAAACCGAACCAAAAATAATAAGAACATACAGCCTCACATTTCTGCAAAATTATGATTTTGTTATGTATAGGATGAAAATTAAGAATGAGCAGTTCGAAAATCTTCGACCTCTCACCAATTTTGAGAGAATACTGGGGATGCCGTTTGCATTTTGGAGCAAACGGACTACAAATATTTTTTTTACCGGTGGACGTTTGGATAAACGAATGTCGCTATTAACAATATAATACGACAGTGTTTATACATGATAGAATTTTGGTGATTCTTATGCGATCTCAGGGCAACATACCATCAATATATACTCAACCGCAAAAGAAACGCATAGTTTTACTGTCTCGTTTCGCCTCATGTAATGTAATGATATTTAAGAAATAGATTCTTGCTCACAGTGATTTGTTGCCCAATGTATTACCGGATGGAGGTCAATCGTGAAGTGGATATATCACGAGCGCGAAGCGCGAGTGATATATTCACTGACGACAGACCGATAGCCAGTGATATACTGGGCAACAAACCACTGTAAGCAAGAACCTATTTTGATTCTAACATACAAAAAACGACGAAAACGCAAGTGTTTCCTACAGTTTTCCAGTTTTCCGCAATTATTACATTAAGAAATCCCACCAACAACTTTGACCGTAACGGAGGCGCAAAAAAAACGTCACGCTAGTCCGCCCAGTGATTTGTCACGCAATATATCACTAGATTTTACCATTGGCTACATGTATATAGGTGACCAGTGTTAGAATCTACTTTTAACTTAGTACTGGGATTTGCCTATACGTGACCATGGGATTTGCAGTATTTTCTTGTCACAGTACAATTTTTCGAAAAGATATGAAGATTTTTTAACGGCCAAAAATTCAAAATTCTGGCTTGGAGTGTCGGAAAATTGATTATCAATATCAATCAGCACGTGAGTGTTAACCTTTACAGAGGGTATGGTTGGGCTAAGCTCGATAAGCGTCGAACATTTAAAAAACTATGCTTTATGTATCGTTATATAAAGGGCTACGCCCCAGATTATATTATTCAATTTTTACCTCCTCTTGTAGGTGAAATGTCTGACTATAATCTTAGAAATACTTCAAAATCCTATTTTCATACTCGAACTGAACTGTTTCGTAGGTCTTGTTTGCCTTCTGCTGTCTCGTTAAGGAATGAATTAATCCCAAATATAAAGCAATGTGAAACTTTTACGACATTTCAGTATCAACTAAAACTGCATTTATTTAAATAAGAAAAGTTCCAGAATATTTTCTGAAGGGAAACCGTTTCTTATCAGTGATGCATGCAAGAATACGAAACCAATGTAGTAATCTTAATGGCGATTTATTTAGGAATTATTTGAGTAGCTCCCCAGCATGTAGCTGTGGGTATGAAACTGAAAATGTTAATCATTATTTTTTGAATTGTAATAGATATATAGACAAACGAATCATCGTGTGTAGGAAAGCGCATAATTTCCATCCGCTTAGTGCAGAAACTATTTTATTTTGAAAATCGGGCCTTTCTGATAATGATCATTTTCTTTTATTTCAGGCAGTACATAAAAGACACGGGCAGATTTGCACCTTGATTTCTTTTGTCCTGTGGTGGGCTGGAGTCACAATTGCCATAATTGGTGGTCCTACCAGACTGGACCATCTCTGACTTGGACGACTGCGAAATCGTCTAATTTCTAGTAGTCTCCCTTTATTTTCTTTATTTCTTTTATTCTCTCTTTTTTTTTTTATCATAATTTAGCCTTTATTCTTTTACATGCCCAGTGGGCGAGCGACGTTGACTCGACATTGGAAAAACGTTATTTCTACTAGTCTCCCATTATCTTCTTTATTTCTTTTATTTTCTTCTTGTTTTTATCATGATTTAGTTTTTATTCTTTTATTTATATGGTGTACCAAAGGCTTCAAAACTACCGATATTGGTCCACCTGTACATAAATATAGGGTGCACCTTTAAATTTTATCGCTGGACCAATAAATTTTATACGTGGACCGCTAATTAACAGCTCCACCGACGTTTTATCGGTCCACCGATGTTTAGCATGTATCGGTGGACCGATAAAATATGCAGGTGCATCGATAAAATTACAGGTGCACCTATGAAAGTATCGGTGTACCGATAAAATTTATAGGTCCACCGATAAAATTTATAGGCCCACCGATAAAATCAACAGTCCACGTGTATATTTTTCATGACCCGTTTTGGCGCTGATCTTATATAATAAACAGCCAATCAGATGCTCCTATCTAGCTGATTTTAACGCCTGATCGGTCTTTCTGTATCGATGCTCTTATAAAATATACAAGCAGCGATAATATCGGTCCACCAATATAATCTATCGGACCACCGATACTTTTACAAATGCACCTGTAATTTTATCGATGCACCTTAAAGTTCTAAGTATCGGTGGACCGATAAAATATAGGTGGATCTATAAAATAGCGGTCCACATATAAAATTATCGGTCCGCCGATAAAATTTACGGGTGCAACGCTAAAATTTAGCGGTGCACCTATATTTATATATAGGTGAACCTGTATCGGTAGTTTAGTACACCATATATTTACATGCCCAGTGGGCGAGCGACGTTGAATCGACATTGGAAAAACGTTGAATTGGTGTCTGGACGTTGAATCAGCGTTGATTCAAAGTTGATTCATGCTGTGTGCCCATTGGGTTGTTACTTCTATTCTTCTTTGCAGTATTCTATTTCACGTATATTTTTTTATTTATTTTTTGACAACTTTCCCGCTTTTCCTTTATTATTTGCATTCGTTTCTTATACTTAACCTGATTTTATGTTTGTATTTGTATCGCCTTTGTTCACCTTTTATTTGTATTGTAGGGGAAGGACCATAACTAATGTTGGTAGACATTATGGCCCAATCCCATTGCATAATAATATGGCAATTAAATATGTTTAAACTAAACCAACTGGCAAATGGTGTAAAACCTTTATAAACTGACTCTTATACAGTTAAATCGCACAAGCAAAAATTGGCATTTTCCAAAGTTTTTTTTCAAAGTTTTTGAAAACAGTCTAATTATCAAATACTCAGAAAAATCTGGTAATAAGTGATTCAAAGTGAGTAAGACTATTTACAAAGTATCCGTTTCAAACAAATTTCGGTTTGAAATGCGTATTTGGCTCACTTCCGGTTTGAGTTATAAAATCTAAAGGCCGATGAAAATGTTTTCAAGGAAACAATCTTGTCTCCCGATTCCCTAACCGTAGACTGCCTTTCATGATAAAGATGCGGTAAGATTTTTTATTCAGTTCTGCCCAGTGATTTCAAGGATCCAGGGCCCAAAAGTTTAATCTGCGGTTGCATTACCTGAAGGACGTAAGAGTTTCTACCCTTTGTTAGCATACTCCATTTGATTGTGACCACTTACCCTTTAATTTAATATCGCGGGTATTGCTTACTTTACGACATTTGGGGTATAACTATATTTGAAATGAGTAACCAATGTTGAAAAGTCTTTGGGATGTTTCTGAGACATAGTGACGTCCTAGATAAAGTGGGCATCAGTTTTAGAGCGTGGTACAACTCAGCTCCAGACAATGAGTTAACTGATCAGTATTTGTGAATTGTAAGATTGGCCCCTTGAATGTTTCCGCTTTCGTTACGCATGGATAAACAAACAAATTTCAATGATTTTGTGAGGGAGTGTACATGTACTTCATGCATTAATTACACCTTCCCTGTTTTGCCAATTTCAACGGACTTTTATTTTTACATAAAAGCACCAGAGAGAAAAGTATGCGTTAATTTTGCGTGTGAGTATATGGTAAGTTATGCTACAGAAATCGTCAAATAGTTCATACTGAAAAATTATGTTAGCCCTTAAACCGCTCAGTGCAACGATAGTCACTTCAGAGGGAAAGAGTTCTTTGAGAGCCGGTCATGTATGCTTGACATAAAAAACACTCCAACAGTTGAGGTTGTCCCAAGGCGGTACTTCTATTGTGGTCCCTCGATGTTTTTTTTTTTGTTCCTGTGTCCGCTTGTCTATTGTCATTTAACAATATGGTCACTTGAATAATTTCCCATTATGGTTTCTCTTTTGTTTTGTAAGGTAAATATAGATGTTGCTGCTGTTTTCGGTTAGGGTAGCTGAATAACCACCGTTTGGGAAAGAGCTGTCTATTTGGTTTATCACATGTGTCGTTCGTAAACTTTCGTCAGTTTTGTGCGTGTGATTCTTGCTTCTTTCCCTATTGGTCTTGAGGTCTCGGTGTGGAATCTGATTGTATTTATTCCTACTCATTGCCTATCCTTTGCTTTTTAACAGAAGATTTTACCGACACTACTGGTATTTTATTTATGTATTTTTCTTAAAGAAAAAACAACTCCGAAAATACATTGTAAAAATGTGATTTTTCAATTACAGCTTTTTTAAAGACACCCTTACTTGGTTGGTCCCGATTTTCTGAACACTAAACTTCATCCACCGAAGCTATTTTTTCTATTGTTAAATGTTTAGCAATAATACCAAGGCCCAGACTAGGAAGCACTTTCTTCCTTCAAAGCATAAATTAAGCGCTAACACTATAAGTTTCTCTTTTTTCTCGTGCGTGCGTGCGTGGCACTGTGCGTGCGTGCGTGCGTGCGTGTGTGTGTGTGTATGAGAGAGAGAGAGAGAGAGAGAGAGAGAGAGAGAGAGAGAGAGAGAGATGGTAAAATTACGTGATTTCCAAAGAAGGAGGTCACATGACCTTTGAATCTTCCGAAACATAGTCGTATACACCTTGTTGTAATTGAGTAAAAATGTCGGCAAAATCGGTCAAAGTTTGTGGAAGGTACAAGGCTTCTCAGGCAGGGATACCT
The DNA here is from genome assembly GCA_963989385.1 of Ctena decussata. NCBI lineage: Eukaryota > Metazoa > Mollusca > Bivalvia > Lucinida > Lucinidae > Ctena > Ctena decussata. Next base: position 52,971,961 of record OZ022513.1, read on the forward strand.
CTGTTAATATTAGGGGCAGGCATTTTTTCAGCCGTCTTAGGGTGAAGCTAATACACAATCTGCAGGAAAGGCCTCATTTACAAAGTACAACCCGCATATTGCATCGAAACAATACAAACGACGCACAATGACAAGCAAATGAGCCGCGACACGAGAAAACCAACAATGTGGTTGTGCGCCCAGCGCAGACTCAGATCAGCCTGGGCATCCGCCTAGTCTGATCAGACACTTCACTAAGCGCTTAAGGGGTAGCTAAGGGTCTAAGCTACCTCCATGCGGACAGCGAAGACTCTGATCAGACTGGGCGGATGCCCAGGCTGATCTGAGTCTGCGCTGGCCGCACAACCACAATGTTGGTTTTGTCGTGTCGCGGCTCAAATGTATCACAAAAACCAGTTTAAACAGTTAAGAACAAAGAGTACACCTTGAGGAATAGTAACTTTGTCACTTTTCTGTAAATCGTCCTTCTCAATTGGGCGGGGGGGGGGGGGGGGGGGGTGAATACTTAAAGGAAAAAATGCTCCTCGATGAGCAAATTCCTTTCTTTAAGAGAAGGTCTCACTTTAGAAGGATTACATTGTCAGGGAAGCAAAGAAAAAATCTAAAAAATTGTTATCCTTTGTAGAAATGGCAAAAAAATACTTGAAAGCCTGATGCAGTTTTAGCAAACACGTGTTCGGTTTGCATAGGGCCCACTAAGTTATCAGTGTTACGCTACAGTCAAACACACCAGTGACTCATAATCAAATTCACGCACATTCTTTCTTAAATAGGTACTTTCGCATTGTCATGTAGTCGTACAGCGCACCTTTTGCATGTCATATGCGTAGGCGATAACGGGTTTGTTGCACTAGAATTTAGTACGACAAAATTTCTCGTAATTCTATACTTGTTTCAGTATTTTGAATAAACAACTTGTTTACTCGAAATTATCCTTGAACCAGTTTCTGCAGTAAAATACGAATTGGGTCGCCAGACTCAGTCTTCCTTGTTGAATCTTTCATTTTCGTCTTGACACAATATCACCCACCTCAGCGCCGAATATGGTATTTAGTGCCGCCGCATATTTTCTATGAAAGGCAATAAGCATCCAACTTTTGATAAGATTTTTCAACACTTTCCTAGTTTTTCAAGTAAGATGTAACCTCAGCAACAGACAGTGATAGCAAATCTAAACGTTTTACATAGCAGAGCAGTGAGTGTTAAACCGGGTCCCGATTTGAACCTTTATGCAAGGTCAAGAAATAGGAAACAAGAAAAATCTTTAAAAAAATAATCGACACAGATTAAATGGAAGTGTGATTTGTAATATGTCTCTAGGTGAAGAGTTGACAATAACTCTCATGAATATGACTCAAGTGAGCTATGTCGGTAGGCACACGCAACGGTTATTTTGACACTGAATAACGCATACTGAACATTCTTTACCGGTCCCTTGGCTTATCGATTTTGTTATCTCCCCTGTTTTCCAGTCTTACCTGTCCAATATCGGGTATTAAGTTTATATAGAAATGTATAGGGAATATTTATATTTATATGAATTTTTTATCTTTTTCAAAATATTTGAATCTTTTATAACCTATATTCTGAAAGTATAATGCAATACCTACACGAATTACAGACCTATACTAACCATTATACTTAATGGCGCATACAGTAGAATTACGAAATTTTCCATTTTCAGAGCATATTTCTGATAATTTAGAGCAGTGGCCCATCTCAAGACTGAGCTGTAGGAAACAAGAAAAATCTTTAAAAAAGGATAATCGGCACAGATTAAATGGAAGTGTGGTTTGTAATATGCCTCTAGGTGAAGAGTTGACAATAACTCTCATGAATATGACTCAAATGAGCTATGTCGGTAGGCACACGCAACGGTTTTTTTGACACTGGATAACGACAGTGGCCTATCTCAAGACTGAGCTGTCTAATTTGGACTTTCAAAATGGACCGCGGTCAATCTTAAGATTGACCTGATTCCAAAACAGTTACCAACTTGATGCAATGTTTTTTTTGTATGTATTAAACCGAAAAAAGAAATCAGAAGTAGATCTACACTGAAAAAAAAAGTTTAAAATATCTGCGTCTGTTTTCGATAAAACTCCCATTGTAAATTTATAAACAAGACAAAATTTTTTAATAACATCTGGCAGGGTGCTAATATTCATGAAGTGCAGTACAACGGGGAAAAACGAAGAATAAATATTCATCGACTTATTCAATAAAATTGGCTAAATTTTAACGCACACCTTATTTGACGAATGAAATCTTGTGAAATGTGGAACAAAAGTGAAATTATACTCGGCTGCGCCAGAAAAAAAAATCATTCTGTTTACTAAACAGTAAGGCGCATTTATTCAATCTGAGGCAGGAATACGTTAACTTTCAAAATCCTGTTTTTACGCTTCCCGAAAAATTTCGGGAGAGCACACAGTCGCCGCTTCGTACGTCCATGCGTCCGTGCGTCCATCCGCCCTTGCGTCCATCCCGTTCTTCTCTACGCGGATTCTCAGCAATTACTGGTTGGATTTCAACACAACTTCATTGGAACTTTAAGTATCAAGGATGCACATGTCACCTGCATGTTTTGATTGATGATTTCTCTAATAGTTATGGTCCGTTGATGAATTTCGCATTCAATGTAGCACTTACTTCATGTCCACGTAGTGTAGGGATAAGCGCCTAAAATCGATCAAATAGTTCAAATAGTGATACAAGCACCATCTTTTGCAAAAACCTTCATCTGCTGTGTGGCATCAAAAACTAACGCCGGCCACCTAAACTCCACCATTTTCAAGATGGCCGACGACTTAAAAAATTGTGGTAAAACCGGTCAATTTTGCTAAAGTACCAATTGTCACCTATAGTATTTGAACTAACAAGAAATTCACCCCACCCCTTAAAAATGTTTCATACTATAGTATATTTGTGATGCAGTTATAATCGGACAGTTTTTGCCTTCAAACTACTGTCTTTTGGCAGTAACTTAGGTAACTGCACCATTATTATGAATTATGTCTATTATTGATAGATTCTCATCTAAACTCACACTGATATTAAGCTTACCATTGTGGAACGGTACTTTATTATTTTGTACAAAAAATTGCATCCTCAGAGTGATAGAGTTAATGTTACTTAAGATACCCAGGGCCCAGTTGTTCAAAACTAACGACGTCGTTAGTTAACGTGACGTTAAAATTTCCAACGTTAATAACTCAAATATGCCTGAATATTTTTGTTGAAAAATGTGAGAAGCTTTTGCAGTTGCAAAAGCTTCTCACAATTTTTCAACAAAAAAATATCAGTGTTTTAGATTAAAGAGTTGTTAAACACTTCAGGAGTTGACCTCTTAACGAGTTTGTTAGGCTAACAATGCTTTGAACAACTGGGCCCAGGTCTTTTATAGGTCAAAAATAAAAAAAAATGACGAATGAAACATCTTACTGATACATTTACCAATGGATGAAACTATCATATTTTTATACAAACAAATGAAACTAATACAACTGTATAAAATATACAGAATGTTGAGCTGTTAAATGCTTTAGGGCGCGTTTACACGACCAAAGTTTCTATGACAAAGTAGGTTTGTCACAGAAAAATTTGCTCGTGTAAATGCCAAAATATGACAATGTTTCTTTGACAAATATATATGGTAAAGTTACTTCGATAAATAAAATTTGTCCGTGTAAACGGAGAACTTTGCTAAAGATTATGTTACAAAGAACATTGCTACAAGCGTGGAAAATGTGACAAAGATTTTGTTTCATCGCTGCAGGTAATTTTGACGAATAATATTTGGTCGTGTGAACACTGCAGCAAATATTTCATTGCCAAAGTTTATGTGACAAAGATTCTATGGCACATTTTCTATAACAAATAATTTGCTCCGTGTAAACGCAAAATATTTGTCATACTTTCTTTGTTAAAGTTTCTGTGACATAGAAACTTTGCTCGTGTAAACGCGCCCTTACCGAGTATATGTTACATAAATAATTTCTGAAACATAAATGTTTGCATTACAGACTGTATATCAGGAGCATATACTGTTGTGGTATTTTAGCAAAGTCATTTTGGTATTACTTTAAATCAAAACGGACATATTCAGTGGCTTGAACAGTGCCTGAGTCTGCAAAGTTGATTCTATAATAAACCTAGGAGGTTCTTACCACAGAGGTCTTCCAGCAACATGAGCAGGTACCTCCGAAATGACATAGACCATTCAGTAGCCACAAATCTTCAATAAATCTTCATAGAGGTTTTCATAGGCATGGGCTTGAGAGGAACGCGATGGAAAGGGCAGACTTTTGAAACTAATCAGTCTTTGAATCGACTGCCCAATTAAAATTAAGAAATTACAGTATGCTTTTTTTCTGGTTTCGTCACCAGATATTGTCAGGGTCACTGACGAGGCTTTATTAGCCGAAATTACTTAGTCTGGCCCATGTTCCTACTTCTGTATGTTTTCTCTGCTCTTGAAGAAACTTTTTAAGATTTTAATTAGTATGTCTCTTGTAGGATTCAGAGCTGAGATTACAGTCTCCCTAGACATAGAGGATCTTGCATGAGTGCTCATGTTTTATTGAATTTATTAAACGAGTTGGGGAAAAAGATAAGATGCGAGGCTTTGCCGATCATCTTATCAGTTTTCCCCTACGAGTTTAATAAATTCAATAATACAGGAGCACGAATGCAAGATTATATTTATCATATGACACTAAAATCGCATTTTATTAGCAAAATTTGCACTAAAACGTCACGATTTCGCCATTAGAAAACGCGACGTTTTAATGGACGTCAACGTATAACGTTGCGACGTAATTTGCATATTTAATCCACTAGTGGATTATCGTTTTTAATGCATGGCTTTATTACACTCTCAGATGCGACGTCATATAATAAATCCTGTTAAAACAGTGTGGCACCAAAGCCCCAGTTTTTTTGGGGTGTTCTTGTGATAGGTAGCGTCTGATGAGATCAAGGTATACTCATATATCATAAAATAAAATTATAGTTTATTTCACATTTTACCATTTCTATAACCTGGCGTAGATACCATTTCACATCATTACTGAGACAGCATAAAATTGCGTTTTATTTTTACACCCAGAATTTCTGTAAGGTTGTTTACCACACCAGCTCATGATGCTAATTTGTATTCTCTGTAAAGACTGTGCACACTCAGTTATAAAGACAAATTTTGTCAGCTTCAAATGAATCGATTAAAATTATCTGGAAAGGGACAGTCCTTTTGAAATACTGGGATCAAAAGTTTGTAATAGCAGACTTTGAGTCTATTTACAAAACATACTTGAAGTTGACAGTTCCATGAAGACGTAGGAACCTTAAGCATAAAAACTCCTTTTCTAAAGAAAGTGTCCGAGTTCAAGAGTCAAAAGGATGGAAACAGAAAATTTATTGAGCAAAACAATACTTTGGCCAGATTTTACGGCTTCCGAACAAGTACTTATTGAAATAATACGTGACATATTTTTTCTTTTTCTGCAGAAATCACAAGTTATTGATCACCATTAGAAGTGCTTTGGCATTTATGATATGTTACATTATTTGTCCATGTGTGAACTTTGTATGACATAAATATATTGTTGGAATCAAATACATACATTAATGATCTTTTGGGTGTCTGACAAACAATCACATCTTAGTTTAAATGTATAAATTTATTTTTTTATAAAAGTAAAATGATTCACTACATGCTAATAAACATATCTTTTGTCTGAAGTTAATTTGAAAATCTAAAACAGAAGTGTAAGAATTAATTAAAATAATACAGATGAGTAAGAGTTAACACAATACTTGTATAAGCTACGATCAGAATAAATGATTACTAAAATCTTTTCTCATCATATTATTTTGGTAACGTTAACTACACCAGATTGCTTCATCTGCATTTCATTACGTGTGTGTTTTACTTCTCATGCTATTGGAATTTTGCTTATACATGTGTAAATACCACTTCATATTACAGTTTGAGTAACAACGGTAAGCAATTTCTATATCGTAAACTACATAAGCTAATGAAACCATTTTTGTTTTATTGTAAAGGCTATGCTAAACAAATGATAACTTAGTTATAAGGAATAGAATTATCAATTTCAAGTGTAGTATTCCCGATTTAATGTGGCGTAGTCTTTGACTTTGTATATTATGAACACGTAAAATAACGTATATTTTCTTCAAGGCGGTCATCTTGAAAAAATAATTGTTTTCGGTGGCCAATGTTATTTTTGTAAAACATACCTCCAAGTAAGTCTGCAAACCAAATTTGGTGCTTGTATCACTAAGTGAACTATTTTGGTCGTATCTAGCCACACTAACGCAATTTCTTGGCAACTATTTGTCAGACTTCAACGAGGCGTCAATGGAACCAACAGCATCAAAGTGGATGCACATATTGCCTGTGTGATCTGATTAGATGACTTCTCTCAGAGTAATTGCACTTTTGATTATCGTCATATTGTATTTCATGCTTAATTTTTTAAGCTTTTCTCTAGGTCGATTTAGGATAGCAACTTCAAACTTCAGGAATGAACATAGTTATATCGTTTAAAGGAGATTCGTAAAAAGCATTAAGTCGCTGCTTTGTCGGCCTGTAAGTTCATCCGTTCTTCCCACTCTTATTTGAATATCTCCCTTGTTCGACTTTCCCAACTTCACGTACACAGCTGATTTTGATATACTGATAGTATTTGATAGGTAATATATTTTGGTAAAGGTTAGGTAATTGTGCATTTCTTAAATACAGAGAGAGTTATTCCCCCATGTTATCTGTACTTACATGATTTTACACTCTGTGTTTACTGCACAACTCTTTTTAACCATTTGGAATAATTTAATGAAACTTAATAGTAATGTGTATCTCATTGTGGCAATGTGTCGCGAACAAAGACCACAAAATCTGGATTACGTACTTTTTTAATTATCTGCCCTTGCATAAATTTCCAAGTCACCCTGAAACTCATATTTTTAATTGCATTGAGTTTACACAGAAAGTCACTCTTTCAGGATACCCATTTCACTGCTGCACACATTTGGAGAGCATCCATCAGTTCCACCGATTGTCTCGTTTTATTTTTGTTTTGTTTTAAACTCAGTTTAGAAAACAAATGAAATACCATCAATTTCGCTTATGTTTCCATATTTCTAGGTAAATCACTCTTCCAATACTAGTATATATACTGAACAAAAAAAAAGAAACGTTACATAGATTTTTCATGAATTTTAAACTAAAGAACTATGTTTTCAAATAAAGATACGTTATTTTCCCACGTACTAGACGTCAGACAACTTTATGAACTAATCGGTTTTCGATTTGCAATAATTGTTACAGAATTATTCCACTTTGACTGACAATGTAAAAACGCTCGATGCGCATGCGCAAGCGCTTAAATTTTTGCACTTTTGGATTTGCCGTGTAACCGCCAATAAGAAACCCTATGAATCTTATGTCATTTAACCAGCAGCTCAAAGAAATAAGATGTTAAAGATGCTGTGTCTTTGAAATTGTCTCCCTTGCAATTAAAAGTAAGGCAAATCATTTACTCCGATTAACCAGTACGTTTCAATAAAATGTTCAAGTTTAATTCATGGATACTATTCCAGCCTCTCCAGACAATGGTTCATGATGAAAAAGTTTGATCAAACTGGTTGATTGTCCATGATATATCACCTTGCATTGTCTATGGGCGTTTTAGTGCATAGCATGAAAGTCAGAGTTAAGTGCCATGAAAAGCGATTTTCCAAGTCTTGTGCTTCTTTGATCAACCCTTTGGAAGCGACGAATAGGACCGTTTTGTAACAACTAGTGCCTGATAAACGTCTCAGAAGTGACTTGCTCACATGGGCTGACAACTTGAGTGAAATGCGGGTCTTCCAAAAGCACTCCAAAATAGCACTTTAAAATTCTTACCCCTCATTGAATCAAACTAATCTGGAGACAATAATTTTGCAGCTTATTTTGTGATATTCATTTTCTGAAATACAGATACTTTTTGTCAGTTAGATATAAAATAAAATTGGCAAAATCATAATTCAGTTCAAATAAAACGTGCATTGAAAGTGCATGTAACATTTCTTTTTTTGTTCAGTATACTTTAAAAAAGTAGTTAGACGTATGCAATAAACCAGAAGCTTTGTTTGTCCTGTGAATGAGCAAATTGTCCAGTTAATGATTTGATCGGGTTAGTCTAGTCTAGTCTATCCCATAACCTTGCATGGTCGTTTGAGTACCACAGACGACTTTAAAACCATCCCTTTTAACCTAGCCCTGTCTAAAGCTGCCCTAGGCGTGCTAGCACAGCCCATCTCTGTCCACTCCTTAATACTGCCTTCCCATGTCTTCTTAACTCGTCAATATTCCTCGTAGAATCATCTTTGCTAAGCTGGAAGATTTTGAGATATGGTCAAACCTTCTCAGTTTCAGTTTCTTGACCAAGGTCAGAAGTTTGTCATATTTTCCAATGGCTGCTCGGAACTTTCTGCGAACATTCTCATTATTGACATGGTCCATTTACGAGATCTTGAGTAAACTTCGGCAGCATCTCATCTCAAACGCCTGCGTTCTTTTCTTTAAACACTGCTGTGAAGATCCGTTACTCACAATGATACAGAAATACGCATATTACAATGGAGAGTTTCTGAACTGCAACCTCAGAATCGTGTGAGAAAAGTACCTTCAACATCAGCAGAATCTGTGTAACGGCATCATAGATTTCAGAAAAACATTTGACAGGGTATGGTATGAAGCCTTATGGGCCACTATGCGGCAGTACAATGTCAATGCGAATCTAGTTCGCGTCATTGAGCACCTCTATGACAAAGCTATAAGAGCAACTCAGATGAAAGGCAGCACTTAAGTTTGCTTCAGAACAACAGTAACTGTTGGAGTTCGGCACGGATGCCTGCTCTCACCCACCCTCTTCAACATTTTTCTCGAAAGGATTATGTCTGATGCTCTGGGGGAACATGATGGAGAAGTTAGCAAAGGCGGTAGAACTATCACCAATCTGTAGTTTGCCGGTGACTTTCACGCTCTAGCTGAGGAACAGCAGGAACTAGAATAATGGAGATAATTGCTGATATGATAAAACTAATGACAAAAAAGGCCAGTGACATAAAGAAGGAGATCAAGGGTAAAGGACAGAAGCTACGAACAGTAACGAGCTTCATGTACGTTGGCGACATGTCTCAGATAATTGCTTAAAACCGGATATTCTCTAAACTATTGTACAAGCCACTGAAGCCAATATGGAGAGGTAACAACATATCTCTTTTAATAAAAGGTAAAACTGAGCCGACCTTAAACAATTCTCTGTTTGTTGTCCCTCGACCGAACCACTCAATATGCCCCCTACCCCAAAAATTTTATTGACTTTCTCGAAGACGATTTTTTTTAATCTGATTATTTTTAGATTCAGTTATTGAATTTCTTCAGTTTCAATAAATTTGTTTGAATGATACAGTATATGCAGTCCTACAATAAAAAGTAGCTGCCTAAAGGATTATGAGCAGAAATTAGAGTCCTATTTTCTTTAAATTCAAACATAAAAATCTTATCTCTTAAGTTCCAACAAAAGAAAATTATTTACCTACGGACTGCCCTCATCTTAAATCTGTGGGTCGGATGACAGCAAACAAATCTTTATTAAGGATCGCCTGATATTCTCCCTTGTCATATCCATTTTTCTATACTGAGCGTTATTAACCTTGACAGCCGACTGAGTTGGAGAGAAGAATGCAGGATTTTGAGATAAGAGGCTACCTAAGGTTACTGAACATCTCGTAGATGGACCATGCCACTTATGAGGATGTAAGGGTAGGAATACCCAAGCAGCCATTTGAGGATATGACGAACTCCCGGCCTTGGTCAAATAACGGAAACTGAGGTTGTTTGGCCACATCTCAAGGTCACGACAAAGACAGTTCTGCAGGACACAGTGAAAGAAAAAGGGAGACGTTGACAGAAGAAGAGGTGGGAAGACAAAAGGTGGACAGAGATGAACTTTGCTAGCTCAACTAGGGCAGCTGAAGACAGGAGTAGGTGGAAAGGGAATATTGAGAAGTCATCGGTGATACCCACACGACCTCGCAAGTTTATGGAATAGACAAGACTAGACTAGGTTTTAAGGGTAGGATATGGGATCTGACTGTGTTCAATTTAATTGAGTTGCAGATCATGGCCTGGCCCCGAGGTTATAAAACTTTTTTCATGCTCAACTCAGCTGAGCATGAAACTTTACCTGCTAATAAATAGCAAACTATTGGCAAGTACAGTTATTTTCTTTTTCAGTTTAGCTGAGTAGGAAATTTTCTCTGCTTATGAATATGAAAATGCCAACATTAGTTGGCATTTTCATATCTATCAGCAGAGAAAATTTCATGCTCAGCTGAGTTGAGCACGAAAAAAGTTTTATAACCTCGGGGCCTGTATGTTTACATTGTGATCAGTCGGTGTAATGAAGTAAACGATGTGAAACGAAGTAAGGTGGGAGGAAACACATACAACCTTGCAATAAACACTTTCATTATACGAAGTGTGTCAATAAAACCGAGACTCTAATTTTCGTTTTTCTTTCTTTTCTTTGTTTCTATCTGCAGCATTTATATGTTCTTGGCTCTTGATGCAACCCTTAGCATACGACGTCGCTGTTCTTCAGTGGATAACGTCGTGTCATAAAAATCGTATGACCACACGTGTAATAACACTTTGGCGCGTACAACGTCCATGTCAAAAATGCGTTTTCTTATTGAAATAATGTTCAGACTGAAGGCGTTAAAATCACATTTTAAAGGGTCATATATAAACAGAATCTTACACTCGTGGTCATTTCATATGAAATTTATGAAACTCGCCGAAGGCTCGTTTCATATATTTCATATGAAATGACCACTCGTGTAAGATCCTCTATTTATAGAGTTTTATTTCTCTTGTCTTCAGCCGGTTTAAAGTGTCGAGTGGTGGCTATAAATTATCCCCATACCTCATCATAGTTCAGATATTTGTTTTTCTTTGAAATCAAGAGCCCATGCTGCTTATGTTGAAAGTCGAGAACTTTTTACGCAGCGCTAGGGTGCGATCGGCATTGGTCTCATACGAAGTGTGTGCTTTCCAAATGATAATTAAGATTAGACTGAATGTATTTTATGGATTTGTTTGTTAGTTATCAAAAATATACTATGCAAAATAAATATAGCAATTTTTAGTATGTGCCAGATCCACCATATTAGGCTTTTATTGTCACTTTATTGCATACAGATACAAAGGCCGGTCGTTCGAGATGGACTGCCAGGTAAAGTATTCAAAAATGTTTAATTGCAGCTTTTAAACTAGCGTGACGTCAGTTTTTAAGACCATTGTATGTGAAGGGCATTTTTGATGATGTCCAAAAGTCAAAACCATAATGAGGCGGCTAGTTTGCTGTTAGAATAAAGGAAAACGCTCTAGAACATTTGAATATGCTACGAGTATGAGGTTTACATTTGAAAAATTGACGTTTTCCCTTGTTTTTTTCGTTATCGTTTTAAAACATTGTTTCTAATCGGTATTTCTTGAATTCTTTTTGAGTGTATGATTGCTTGGTATATACCAATATGATAACGTAAACAATTCGGAAAGAAAATTCTTCCCGGTTACCGAGCATAAATCAAAGTCTTAGACTAACGTCGTCATTTTCTCACAGGTACGTTGCACTTCAATGAAGAAACTTCACAGTTAAATTAATCATTGTGTGACCTGTAATTTTAGCCAAGTGTTAGTTTTTTCTCGGGATTTGATTCTCCATTAAACTTAAGCACCCGTGAAATTAAACCGAATTATTACGTTTTAATGTCATTGACGCATGCTGTTCAGCTTAATCATATCTTTTACACAATCAATAGCTTTGACAAGAAAACTGAGCATGACAATGATGAGCAAGACCGTACAAAAAATCACATGCTTGCCATTTTTATGTTGCCTTTTTCAATGGGTGCGAATTTAGGCAAATGACCCCTTCCGCGCTTATCGCTTATCCCCGATATCGATTTTAAAGATGGCTCCTATAATCCCATGGTATATTGAACCCCAAATATGGTTCCCTTCCATGCAATTTGATTTCGCTCATCAATACTGCATTTCAGTAAAGAGAAAAATAAAAAAAATATAAAAAAAGATGCTAAATAAATTTTGCATAGTATATTATAGTGCTCTCTCCTTAAACACAGACTAAAAGAAAATAAATGATTCCAGAACCTTCAAACATTTTGAAGGGGTAATGGTGAATTCAGCATTAGTGACCGAGACGAGTCGCTAGAGGAACTTCAGAAAGATGGAAGACTTATAAGTTTGAACGTCAGACAAGAACGTCACTCTTGTTACAGTAGCCATAAATGAAGATATTACTATGAACAGTCGGATTGTTCATTGATATTGAAAGATGAGATAGACACTGAAGAATATATATATGTGCTTCACTAGAACGTCGAGGATGTAACTTTGAATGGAAATGACATTAGGAACTGCCGAATCGTTTTATCGGACGTCAGTGACGTGCGGCGTTCGAAATTTGCAATGTTTTAAGTCTGTGTGGTGTGTGGACATCGTATTTACTTAACATTAGTTTTATGACAGTTGCAGACCACACTTTGAAAAACACTAATAAAAGGTAAATGAAAATACAATTTTGTTGCTTTCATTGTATTTTACGTGATTTTATAGCTGCAGTTACATTACTTCTGGATTAACCTCATATATATTTATGTAATCCATATCTGTTTTGCAGACTGTAAATAATAGTTCGTTCTAATGTTTTTAGTTTTGGTTGCATTACTGTTTTAGAACGAATGCGCTTGTGTTTATATACTTGGCAAAAATAAAAACTTGACAGTCGCTATCTTTCATCCTACGGTAGTCGGGAAAAGGTGAGACAAGAAAATTATTTTAATTTAAGAAAAGGTAATTTTTTTTTTGTAATAGCATAGTCACACAAAATTCAAGATTCTTTAGACATAGTAATATTGAGGCTATGGTAAACGTCACGATGATACTGCTCAAAACCAAACAATTACCGAATTTAAAATTGTTGAAGTCTGCTTGAATGATAAAAATTCTGTGGCAATGCCTTTCCATCATTAAATTCAGTCTGTATGGACTCATTATCTAAAATTATGCCAATGTAAGATCGATTAGATCGTGATGACCGGATGAAAAGCCTCAGCCCACGCCATTATCAAGTCAAAAATCCAGTTTCAACAGAATTCCCATTACACACTAAAGTCTTTATAGCATTTTAACAAATGGCTTTCAAATAAATTTAGTAATAAAGACATTGATTTTGTAAGACAATCAAACAAATCTTGCAGAAAATAATAAAAAAAAGGTGCACTGGTATAGAAACTATGGCATCTCAAAAATCTTTATATGTTTAATTCAAAGGGAGATAATCTGAAAGTTTTTACTCAATAAACGTTATTTTCAGGCTGTTTTTATTACAATAAACACAAGCGTTTGAAGTGTTTTCTGTGCGTACTGTATCTACTGTTTATTGTGTATGAGAAAACTTTCTTCTGCGCATGTGCACATTAAAGTTCTGGTCTGAATTATTAAAATAGGAATTAGTAAGATACCTGCGGACAGGACAAAAATTAATCAATAAATTTTCATGATTTAAGTAATCAGACGTTTGTCCAACCCGAAAAAAATCCATATATACATTACATATTTGCTTGGTTGACCGTAATTCAGAAATTAAAACCGTCAAGTTTTTATTTTTGTTCAGTATATATCATATCTCTGGTTCCAACTGTATTTTGATTTCTGAATAAAACGTAGTTTATAACATCAAAGACACGAAAGCGATTATTAAATATAAGTGTTGCTGAATATACTGCTACAAGAATAGTTTCTGACCTTTTTTCTTAAACTGATATCATGGTATAGTCATTTGATCCTTCCATAGTCACTAGTTATGCATTAGCGGTTTTCAAAAGGAAAACGTATGAGGAAAAATCGCATGACGATACGTTAGCAAACTATAGTGCACATTTAATATCCTTGCAACCTATCCTGTCTCAAGTTCATTCATTCGACGGTGTTGGTAAATTTTACAGTCAGCGTTTAATTCAAGGTAAGATAAATGTATTTTTGATTTTACAGAGTAAGTAACAGAGGTAATGACGACGATCAGAGTCTGGAGGAGAATTACATCCTGAGCAGCATTCGAACCCGCGACCTCTGATTATGAGTGTGGTGCTCGTACCGCCTCGCAGGAAGAGAAGAACTTTTAATTGAGTTCACATTGTTCTTAAAAGTCAAAGTTGGACTCTTACATCTTAACTGCCTTAAGCACTGCAGCTTGAATAGGTTCTTTTATATTTTCTTGGAATCTGCAACAGAGGGTTGGATTCCGTTTGCCGAAACTCACTATACTATGGCGGAATGCAACCAATTAACCAGATAAGGATGCACAAAAACACCAATAAAATGGTAACACATGTCATTAAGGGAATCAGGTTATTGTCAAATACCATTAAACTACTTCCAAGTCCAAGTACACCGCTGTTATATATGAGCCGCGACATGGGAAAACCAACATTGTCTTCGTGCGCCCAGCGCAGACTCAGATCAGCCTGGGCATTTGCCCAGTCTGATCAGACGCATCGCTAAGCGCTTAAAGGGTAGCTAAAAGTCTAAGCCACCTCCATGCGGATAGCGAAGACTCTGATCAGACTGGGCTGATGGCCAGGCTGATCTGAGTCTGCGCTGGGCGCACCACCACATTGTTGGTTTTCTCGTGTCGCGGCTCATATATGTATGTATTTATATTGAAGTGCATATTGTTTTTTTTGTGTGTTTTTTTCAGCTGCGAACCTTACATCTTTTCTGCTAAGAGAGAATGCATGCATACCTTAGCTTTTTGATGTTAAAATGTGAAGCTCATAATATATAAAACACATTTTGAATTGTTGAATTGTTTTAAGTTAAACAAGTAAAAGTTTCTAGTTCCTTGGCGGAATAAGCCTACTATCAACACATGTTGAACTCAAGGGCAACGCAGATGTTCGCTTTGCCTCTAATTTGTTAAAATGCACCCAGTGTCATAAAAACCCTTATTTAAATTGTATTTAGGGAATAAACTGATAGGGCGGAGAATATGCAACAAGCGAAACTTCTGCTTGCTATGTACATCACGTTTTGAATAAATAGAAATGTAAAGTCAAAATAAGTAATGCTGGAAAGGTTTGTCACCTGTTGGCTGCTGGTCGTTGAAAGGCCACTTTTTTGCATTTATTTTGTATCGGGTGGCGAAAATAATTTGAATGTAACGAATGGATCACTTTCCATAGAATCCTTTTAAGTTTAATGTAAACCATAGTTTGAAAATATGTTTGATTCAAAATGCATAATTTTATAAATACTAACGTATAATGGTCTAGAAAGCCAGGGCAAAGCTTTTATCGATCCATTTCGAACAACTTCTATTACAATACTTTTTTTTTTTCAAAAATAGTAACTAAATAAATATGCGTATTATCTGTCCTTAGATGTGATTAAATATTTGGTTGGTGCCTAAGTAGAGGTAAATGTTTCCCATAACCTAATATCCGTAGGGACAGTGGGGATTAGAGACCCATTGTATCTTGAACACAGCAGATGAAAGGCGGAGCCCATCTTCCTCCTTTCGCTGCCCTATCCTTCCCTGGTTTGAAAAAGCTACCCATTTACTGCCTGGTTAACAGAGAGAGTTTCGAGTCGTCGTATGGCGAAACCTGGGCGCGATCTCACGACCTCCCGGCGACTTTCTGCATCATAACCGATTCACTCTAACCACTCGACCACGGCGCCTCCCTTTTGGTGCCTACTATTGCAGAATATGCACATTACCAACGGTTACTGTTTTGTTTAGCCGTTTTGATTAAAATGTCACATATTTAGTGCTTGAGTTATCGATTAATACTCAGTAATGTTTTCCTGATGGTTTCCTCACCAGATCATGTAAGGGTCAATGATGAGACTTGAGTAGCCGCAACTTCGAAGTATAGCCCATGTTTCTTCTTTTGAATGTGTTCTGTGGACTTGAAGGAACTCTTTAATAATCAAGGTATTCAGATACGGAATAACTCTGTTTATATTTGTTAAAACAAAAGAGTGCTATTGTTCATGGTGTACTCGATCAACTGTGGAGTTTTTTCACACACTAACAATGTCTTCCGTAAAGATCCTAAGTTTTCCTGCAGATAGGTCTGTATAAACAGTGGAAACCGAGATCAGACTGTTCCTTAGGAGCCAGAATGATCAAGGTCTTCACAGTCTCCATTCCATCTGCGCATTTTTGTAGGCATTACTCTATGGTAGAACCGGAATAACAGAAAATTAAATAATAGGGCATGGACTGGCTGTGCTTGCAGCAGGTGCAGAATTTGGGCAGTCTGTTTTGGGGATGTTTTTGAACTTAAACATTGTTTTTCTGGAGACGAAACGGTGAAATCTTATTTTTTATTCTGTACGATACAATGTCAGCTTTACTGAAATAATATAAATAAGCATGGCCCATCGATTGAATATATTTTTCATGACGTTTTTTGTGAAACTCAATTTTCTTGCATTTCTTTTAAAATACAAAAGATATTCTTATTATCAAGATAACTGCAATTTTATAGCAGCTTGTTTCAAATATCCTTTATTATAGAAGGTTTGTACCATAATTTGGCATAGAAGCCATGTTGGTCATGTGACCTGGACCAGTTGAAAATAAAATTCTTTCCCTCAGTCCCTGGAGGCTCAAAATGAAATTCAGTTACAATTGGCCCAGAGGTTTTTGAAAAGAAGCTGGTAATTGTCAAAATATGAGAGTTCTGGGTCAAAGGTCAAAGAATGACCTTGACCTCTTGTACTCATAAAACTTCACGTATTCATTAAGACGAATGCATATACCAATTTTAGTCCTTAATCTTCAAAACTTTCCATTAAATCTTATTATCTAGCATTCCCATATCTAACCTTGCTGTAAAATGGTCAAGGCTAACCCAAGGTCATAATTTGAACAATCTTGATAGTACTCGAGTACCCAATGCTTCATACCAAGTTTCAAGGCCATCTGTCAATTGGTTCTGAAAAAAAAAATTAAAGCTTTTTTACAATATATGGGCATGGCAGCCATGTTGGTCATGTGACCTGGACCGTTTGACTAATTTTTCATTCCCTCAACCCTTGGAGGCTCTATATGAAATTTGAGTTCAACTGGCCCAGTGGCTTGGAGGAGATTGTTTGAAATTGTCAAAATATGAGAGTTCAGGGTCAAAGGTCAAAGAATGATCTTGACCTCTTGTACTCATGAATCTAACTTAATGTATTCATTAAAATGAATGCATATACCAATTTTTAGACCTTAATCTTCAAAACTTTCCATAAATCTTTTGTTCTAGCATTTTCCCATATTTGACCTTGTCGTAAAAAGTTCAAGGTTAACCCTAGGTTAAATTCTCGACAGTACTCAAATGCCCAATGCTGCACACCATGTTTCAAGGCTATCGGTCAATTGGTTCTGGAAAAGAAGATTTTTAAACCTTTTTACCATGTTTGGGCGTAGCTGCCATCTTGTCATATGCCTGGACTGTTTGAGCAAATTTTTGTTCCCTCAGCCCCTGAGGCTCTATATGAAATTTGGCTTCAACTGACCCAGTTTTTAGCTCACCTGAGCACGAAGTGTTCAGGGTGAGCTTTTGGGATACCCTGATGTCCGTCGTCCGTCGTACGTGCGTCCGAACGTCCGGACGGACGTCCGTCAACTTTTGCTTGTGTACACTCTAGCGGGCACAGTTTTGATTAAATCTTTATGAAACTTTGTCAGAATGTTAGTCTGTATAAAATCTAGGCCAACCTTGAAACTGGGTCATGTCGGGTCAAAAACTAGGTCACTAGGTCAAATCTTAGAAAAACCTTATGTACGCTCTAGAGGGCACAGTTTTCATCCAAAGTTCATGTATTTTTGTCAGAATGTTTATCATTATAATACCAATTTCAGAACTGGGTCAGGTCGGGTTAAAAACTAGGTCACTAGGTCAAATCATAGAAAAAAATGTGTACGCTCTAGAGGACAAAGCTTTGATCCAATCTTTATGAAACTTTGTCAGAATGTTTATCTCTATAAACTCTAGGCCAAGTTTGAAACTGGGTCATGTCGGGTAAAAAGCTAAACCACTAGGTCAAATCTTGGAAAAACCTTGTGCACACTGTAGAAGGCACAATTTTGATCCAAAGTTCATGAAACTTTGTCAGAATGTTATCCTTGTACTATCCAGAATATATTTGAAACTGGGTGATGTCGGGTCAAAAACTAGGTCACTAGGTCAAATCATAGAAAAACATTGTGTACGCTCTAGAGGACACAGTTTTGATCCAATCTTTATGAAACATTGTCAAAATACATATCTCCATAAACTATAGGCTAAGTTTAAAACTGGGTCATATCGGGTCAAAAACTACGTCACTAGGTCAAATTTTAGAAAACCTTGTGTACGCTCTAGAAGGCACAGTTTGATTCAAAATTCATGAAACTTCGTCAGAATGTTGATCTTCATAATATGAAGGATAAGTTTGAAACTGTGTTATGTCAGGTCAAACACTTGGTCCCCAGGTCAAATCATAGAAAAACCTTGTGTACGCTCTAGAGGACACAGTTTTGAAACAATCTTTATGAAACTTTGTGAGAATGTTTATTTCCATAAACTCTAGGACGAGTTCGAAACTGGGTCATATCGGTCAAAATTTAGGTCACTAGGTCAAATCTTAGAAAAACCTTGTGTACGCTCTAGAAGGCACAGTTTTGATCCAAAGTTTCATGAAACTTTGTCAGTATGTTCATCCTCATTATATGTAGGATAAGTTTGAAACAGGGTCATAGCGTGTAAAAAACTAAGTAACTAGGTCAGATCTTGAAAAAACCTTGCGTATGCACTAGAAGGCACAGTTTTGATCCAATCTTCATGAAACTATATAAAAAATGTTGAGTGTCTATATATCTTAGCCCCCTATGAAACTGAGTCATGTAGGGTCAAAAACTAGGTCACTAGGTCAAATCTGAGAAAAAACTTTGTGTACACCCTAGAGGGCACAGTTTTGATCCATTCTTCATGAAACACTGTTAGAATGTTTATCTTTATGAATCTTTATAAAATCTAGGTAAAGTTTGAAACTGGGTCGTGTCGGGTCAAAAACTAGGTCACTAGGTCAAATTTAAGAACGTCCCTGTATACGCTCCAGAGGGCACAGTTTTGATCCAATCTCAGTGAAACTTTGTCAGAATGTTTTTTCTTACAATATCCAGGCCAAGTTTGAAACTGGGTCATGTCGGGTCAAAAACTAGGTCAATATTAGGAAAACCTTGTGTACGCTCTAGAGGTCAAAGTTTTGATCCAAACGTAATGAAATTTTGTCAGAATGTTTATCCTAACAATATCTAGGCCAAGTTTGAAACTGGGTCATGTGGGTCAAAAACTAGGTCAGATCTTAGAAAAACACTCTACCCTCTAGAGGACACAGTTTTGATCCAATCTTTTTGAAATTTTGTCAGAATGTTTATCATCACAATATTTAGGCCAAGTTTGAAAGTAGATCATGTCGGGTCAAAAACTACGTCACTAGGTCAGATATAATAACGACCTTGTGTACACTCTAGAGGGCACAGTTTTGATCCAATCTTCATGAACTTTGTCAGAATGTTTATCTTCACAATAACCAGGCCAATTTTGAAACTGGGTCATGTCAGTCAAAAACTAGGTCACTAGGTCAAATCTTAGAAATACTTTGTGCACACCCTAGTGGGCACAGTTTTGATCCAATCTTCATGAAACTTTGTCAGAATGTTTATCTCTATAAAATCTAGGTCAAGTTTGAAACTGGGTTACGTCAGGTCAAAAGCTAGGTCACTAGGTCAAATCTAAATTAAGTTATTTTGCAAGAATCAGAACTAACATTGCAATGATGCCAGCCACAAGCTCCTTGGAATACATTAGTTTCACCACAGTGAGATAATGATGCTATCATTCTATCATCTGTGTTTGCCCAATTCAGTCTAGTTCAAATCCATCAAAGGAACTCAACATGAACGGGAACTTTTCGGAGAAGCGACTCTGCCATTTTCAGCTCACCTGAGCCTTACAGTACTTGTGTGAGCTGCCTCTGTCATCCATCCATTAACATTTTCAAACATCTCTGAAACCACTAGGCAGACTAAATTCAAATTTTATATGAAGCCTGCACATGGGTCAAAGGATTGAAAGTTCTTCAAATGATCTTGGTCACATGACCAAGGTGGCCGCCATTCCCATGTATGGTAAAAACTCTTATAAATCTTCACTAGAGCCACTGAACTGATTAATGCTCAGGTGAGCGATTCAGGGCCACCATGGCCCTCTTGTTTTAGGAATGTTAAAATTTGAGAGTTCGGGGTCAAAGGTCAAAGAATGACCTTGACCTCTTATACTCATAAATCTTCATGTACTCATTAAATTAATGTATATACATTTTTTTAGGCCTTAATCTTCAAAACTATACATAAATCTTATGTTCTAGCATTTTCCCATATTTGACATTGCCGTAAAAATGTCAAGGTCAACCAAAGATCTTTATTTGAACAATCTTGATAGTACTTGAGCATCCAATGCTACGTACGTTTCAAGACCATCGGTTTGTTTGTTCCAGAGAAGAAGATTTTTAAATCTTTTTACCATATATGGGTGTGGTGGCCATGTTGTTCATGTAAACTGGACCGTTTGAATAAATTTTCGATCCTTAAACTCCTGGGGGCTCTATATGAAATTTGGTTTCAATTGGCCCAGTGGCTTTTGAGGAGAGTGTTTGAAATTTTCAAAATATGAGAATTCTGGGTCAAAGGTCAAAGAATGACCTTGACCTCTTATACTCATAAATCTTCATGTACCTATTAATATGAATGTATATACTAATTTTTAGACCAAAATCATCAATACATTCCATGAAAGCTTATGTTCTATGCATTTTCCCATACAAAAGCCCAAAAAAGCAAATTTGACCTTGTCGTAAAAAAGGTCAAGGTCAACCCAAGGTCATAATTTGAACAATCTTGGTAGTACTTGCGTACCCAATGCCACAGTCCAAGTTTCAAGGCCATCGGCTTATTGGTTCTGAAGAAGAAGATTTTTAAATGTTTTTACCATATACGGGCGTGGCGGCCATATCGGTCATGTGATTACGACCGTTTGAACAATTTATCGTTCCCCCTTCCTCTGACGTCAACAGATGAAAGGACCTCTGACAGTATCAATGCATATTTGCCTATTTTTCGACAAATTATTGCACCTTCCTCGGGCAGCAAAAGGTGAAATATTTGGCATTAATATGTAGACGTTTGTACTATAAAGACATTTTAACAGTGATTTTGAAAAATTATCATCCCTCTAGACTAACTTAAACCGATTTTATCAAGAGGGGTACGTAATTTTTCAGTCTCTGAAAATAAGTCCATTCTTTCCCTAATATAACGAAATTTTAATTGATAACTATGCTTTAATTGACGTACACACTACTATTACTAATATTAAGCAATATTTATCAATAATAATAGTAAAAAGTATGCAAAGACCAGGAACTGAAACAATCAAAATCCAAATCCAGCCCTCAAATATGGGTGTGGTGGCCATAACTAAAGTCTATTTTTAGGCTAAATGACTAAAGCCTATTTTTAGATATAAAGGGTGTAAGTACCCCGCCCACTTTTCAGTTTTTCAGCTGTAGACTATCTTTTCCCCCGTGCCTCAGCAAGCCACTCACATATAATGTGTATTATGATAGTACACAAATACATGCGAAGTGGCTAGCTGAGGCACGGAAAGAAAAGTATCTTTAAAAAAACTTTTCCTGTTTCCATTACGTTTAATTATAAAATTTGGCTTCTTCAACCAAAAATTGAAGTCTATGAGCTAAAAAATGAGAAATTAGATTTATAACCAGTTAGAGGAAAATGACAACAACTAATTTGAAGACAAATTCTTGGGAATATCAAAAATTTAATTTTGGCTAATCTTATAGGCAAATTAACATTACAACTGTCAGTGGTCCTTTGGTTATAATTGGCCTTGTGGTTTCAGAGGAGATGTCGTTTGAAATTGTGGATGGACGGGCGGATGGACGGACGACGGACGGACGGACGGACGACAACGGACAACGGAGCGTGCCTATACTATAAGCTCCCCCGGAGCGTCTGGCTCAGGTGCGCAAAAAATGCTACATGAAAGCGCTGGGCCTCACGGTTTCCGAGAAGAAGCTTTTTTAAGTTTTTCCCATTATAACTCTTAGGTAATTAATGGCCCCCGGGCCGTGGCCAGTTGATCCTCAAGGGCATGGTTTGGAGGATTGTGTAGGAGACCACCAAACATTTCTACGTACTAAATATGTTAGCTCTAGGACTCATGGTTACAGAGAGGAAGATTTTTCAAAGTGGTTTAACTGTGTAGCTCTATATAAACAAAAGACCCCTTGGGATGAGGCCAGTTTGGATCCGAGGGGCTTGATTAGCTGGATTTAAGTAGGAGCCTACCAAAAGACTTCAACATACTAAATAAATAAGCTCTGGACCTCATGGTTTCAGAGAAGGTTTTTTAACTTTTTCCCATTATAAGTCTATGGGAGATAATGACGCCCCCTGGGCGTGTTCAGTTTGAACCCCAGGGGTATGGTCTGCAGGATTTATGTAGGATACCAAAAAGCATTGCTTTATACTAATTGTTTTAGCTCTAAATGTGCAAGCCAAGTGCACAATAAGTCTACAAACATAGGTTTGAAAATTACAAACCTATGTTTGAACTTCCAACCCAGGTTTGAAATTATCTAACAAAGGTTTCTAAAGCTCTAGCATATGTTTAAAAAAAATCTAAAACCAGTGATATAACCTTCTCACCTAAGTTTGAAACAAATTATGCTTGCTAAGTGCACAATACGTCTTCAAACATAGGTTTGTAAATTACAAACATGGGTTTTTACTCAAACCTATGTTTGAAAATCACTATCATAGGTTTATGATTTCTATCATGGGTTTTAAAATCTCTATGATAAGTTTCAGAATCTGACATTTTAAAACGTGAGTTAACTTTCAAACATAAGCTTGGACAAAATTATGAATGCCAGGTTCACAATAAGTCTACAAACACAGGTTAATAAATTTCAGTCATGGGTTTTGAGTTCAAACATAGATTTTAAATTTACAATCACAGGTTTTCTGAAACCTATGATAGAGATTTTAAAACCCATGATAGAAAACCATAAACCTATGATAGTGATTTTCAAACATAGGTTTGAGTAAAAACCCGTGTTTGTAATTTACAAACCTATGTTTGTAGACTTATTGTGCACTTAGCAAGCATAATTTGTTTCGAATATAGGTTAGAAGGTTATATCACTGGTTTTAAAATGTCTTTTTTTAAACTTATGATAGAACTTTAAAAACTTATGGTAAAACTTTAAAAACCTATGTTTGAGAATGTCAAACCTGGGTTAGAAGTTCAAACATAGGTTTGTAATTTTCAAACCTATGTTTGTAGACTTATTGTGCACTTGGCTTGCCAATACTCTGGACCTCATGGTTTCAGGAAGGAAGATTTTTGAAGGATCTTTAGCTGTATATTTCTATATCAACAAATTACTCCCTGATATGAGGCCATTTTGGACACCAGGGGCTTGATTGGCAGGATTTCTGTAGGGGATTACTTTACATTGCTACATACTCAATACATAAGCTCTGGGCCACATGGTTTCAGAGAAGAATATTTTTTAAGTTTTTCCCATTATAGTCTATGGGGGCTAATGACCCCGGGGCATGGTCGGCAGGATTAATGTAGAAAGCCACAAAACTTTTTCACATACTAAATACGTAGCTCTGAGCTTAATGGTTCCAGAGAAGGTTTCTCCATTATACGTCTATAGGCGCTAATGACCCTCGGGGCACGGCCATTTTGAATCCAAGGGGAATAGTTGGCAGCATTTATGTAGGAGCCTACCAAACATTGTAACATATTAAATATGTTAGCTCTGGGCCTCATGGTTTCAGAGAAGAAGATTTTTTAGGTTCTTTTGCCAATATAGCTCTATAAAAACCACATGGAATATGGCCAGTTTGATCCCATGGGTTTGATTGGCAGGGTTTATGTAGAGGACTACTTAACATTGCTACGTACTCAATATATAAGCTCTGGGCCTCATGGTTTCAGAGAAGAATTTTTTTAAAAAGTTTTTCCTATTATAGTCTATGGGAGCTAATGACCCCCGGGGCATGGTTGACAGGATTTATATAGAAGACCATAAAACATTTTTACATACTAAATATATAGCTCTGGGCTTAATGGTTTCATAGAAGAAGATTTTTTCCATTATACGTCTATGGGAGCTAATGATACTCAGGACATGGCCAATTTGGATCCAAGGGGCATAGTTGGCAGGATTTATGTAGGAGCCTAGCAAACATTGTACCATATTAAATATGTTAGCTCTGGTCCTCATGGCTTCAGATAAGAAGATTTCTGTAGATTCTTTTGCCAATATAGCTCCATATATACCCCTGGAGTATGGCCAGTTTGAACCCCATGGGCTTGATTGGCAGGATTTATGTAGGGGACTATTTAACATTATGCTAAATATATAAGCTCTGCGCCTCATGGTTTCAGAGAAGAGGATCTTTTTACGTTTTTTCCCCTTAAACGTCTATAGGAGCTATATGTTGCCATGGCAACCACAGTTTCAAGCAGATCTGCCCTAAAACTTTATGCAGTCGATCCCCTACCCCGACAATGCTACACATAAAATTTGATTAAGATTGGCAGGTTGTTTAGGAGATATTCTTGTTTGAAAATGTGAGCGGGCTACGACGGACAACAGATCCTCCCTATACTATAAGCCCGCCTTTTGAGCTTACGGCTCAGTTGAGCTAAAATGTGACAAAACAGTAATGGATCTGATGCTTCAGAAAATAGCCTAATTGCGAAGGTTCTCGAGAAAAATTTAATAGCAAGTTTGTTAACTTACCGTATTGCTTTGTCATGCTTTTGAGATATAAATTGTCGGGATAAAAACGTTGACAATTGTCAGAAAAAAAATCCCTGCCTACCGGATCTAAGCGACCACCCAGTGTTATGTTGTACCTTTTCTTCTTGCCAACACAAATGGTTTGCCTTTTCCTGTCTGTGCACGACTATCAAGTGATAGCACACAACCTTAATTCATACTTTTTCCGCTCCGTAAGTCATGAATGAAAACCCCGTGTGGGTTGACATTTTGTCGCCACTTAAAAGTTTATCTGTCGTGAGGTGTTTTTGGCTTACCAAACCCGACTCTAAAGTATGACCTATGTTCCTTCCTGTGAATGTGTTCTCTGCTCTTGAAGACACTCTCTAAGACTTTTATTGAAGTATTCTACTAATCCTTATTGTTTACAGAGGGTAAATATTGTTCTCTATACGTTTCCATGGCAACCGAGCAGACTAACACAGTAGTTTTAGGTTTTTGTACGGATTCCAGCGATCTCGTAAAAATAGTCTAAGCTACTTAAATTTCATAAAATACTACTTAGATAAAAAGAAAATGCAATTAGTGCCAGATATATGTATTATTATCCTTATTTTAACGCAGGAACAAACGATGTCCGACCTAAAGCCAGGAAAGCCAACGGTTGGTGAACAAACTTCAACAACAATAAAACTGCGCTGGGGACAGCCGAAGACTACTTTGAAAATAGATCGCTTTGAAATCAAGTATCGGCGGGAGGACGAGAAAAGGTGGAAAGGTATTGAAACTGAGGACGCCAGAAATGAAATGCGAATTACAGACCTAAAAAGTAATTCGACCTACTTTTTCAAAATAAGATCTTTATATGGAGATGGCGAGGAGAGTGCCTTTGGAGAGACGAGTTCCGGAATTAGAACGATGGACTCCTTGGCTGAAAAAATAAAGGCCAAGTCAAAACAGTTACAATCTGATGAGTGTCAGTACCTTTATAAAATTCCGCTAGTAAAAGACGAAGCAAGAGATGGAGATATTCCGCTAGTAAAAGACGAAGCAAGAAATGGAGATGACAGAGTTAGCAGAGTTAGAAAATGCACGGTCTTGACAGGTTCGTATTCTTACAGTCACTGTTTAGTTCAAATGTTAGTAAGTGGCGCTGCTTGCTATATTCTTCCCACAGCCTCATCATCTCTCATGTGAGTTTTTAAACGTTTGCTCCTTTCCTCTAATATGATTTGAAAACCGCTATAAGGGAGAAAGTGCTTTTGACTAAGCCTGATTCTGTTAGCCCATTGGTCCAGTACACTTTAGGCAAGAACCGTAAATGGTGAAGTATTTTTATTCTGTTTGTCACATCAGCCATCTATGACAGTGACCTGAGTCATAGAGCCAACAGTGAGATCTCTG
Organism: Ctena decussata; assembly: GCA_963989385.1. Lineage (NCBI taxonomy): Eukaryota > Metazoa > Mollusca > Bivalvia > Lucinida > Lucinidae > Ctena > Ctena decussata. Next base: position 52,998,392 of record OZ022513.1, read on the forward strand.
ATTATCCTGACTACATGAGAAGGATGATCAGAATATCACATGACAAAATTGCCACAATGTTGGAAGTCACATGATGTGGCTCAATTATGCAAATGTTCGAATAGTCAACAGTGCTGTCAGATAGTGGTTTCTTGCACACCGGATAGAAAATGCCATTATTTTCACCTGGGATAGAAAATCTTGTCTTACCCTGGTGTTCTGACCCAGGACCGGAAAAAATCACGAGCTGTCAATGCATTGGTTGTATAGGAGCTCGCGTACCTGCGTCATCAAGTGACGTTGGCATTTAAAGTGATGACGTCACGAAGACGGTAAAAATGACGTCAGTTTATGCACGCCAGTCGTTAACGTACAGAGCCGAATGGCGGTCGTTGAAAGCGGCGCCTTCTTTCAAAATCAAATTGAAACCTCTCAAGCACTAGAATTATGCATTTTAAGAAGTTCTGAAGTTAAAACAAAACGTGTGAGCAAGAAAAAGTATCTATCATTGAAGTGAGGTGCGGATAGAAAAATCCGTCACTCGGGATCACTGTTCGGCATCACTCGGCAAGCCTCGTGATGCCGAACAGTGACCCTCGTGACGGATTTTTCTATCCACACCTCACACCCATGACAGATCCTTATATTCTTTACAGAAAAGAAAGATCCAACAAAATTTGAGAAAACAGTGATGGTCGTAGGTGCAACAGGTGCAGGCAAGAGTACATTAATAGATGGGATGGTCAATTACATCGTAGATGTTGCTTGGGAGGAAGATGTCCGCTTTAAAGTAATTGATCTGACAGAAGAGGAAACAGCAAAACGTCACGATCAGGTATTTTTTGAAAATGTTTTGGCATTGAGAGGCATGTACAAAAGAAAACACACCATAACACTCAGTCAGAGAAATTGTTATATTAGCCTTAAAGTTTAATTCTAATCATAAATGCAAATCAGTGAACTCGGTAAATCTATATTTTTTATTAGGATTCTGAGTACTACGTGGGCATATACTCCATGAATTTATTTGATTTAAGACAATTGCATGAATACCTTGTAAAGTTTCCGCGTGCCATTCAACATGTCCTCCTTATTTATAGCTTGATTCTAGTTCTACGCAATTTGCAGAATGTATTTCCCCACACGGAAGACACTTTCATAAAGCTTTTCTTTATGTTAGAATATGATTATTTTGGTATCATATGGTTTTACTAAATGGTAAAATTAGTTTAAGTCGTGGAAGCACAATGATTATTTAAAATATTTATGGCACGCACATAAATTCGAAGCTACCGATTGTCGGAATGACTCAGTTACGTCCAGTAAATTAAAGATATTCATAACGCGCATTTGTGATGAGCAGCCATATCGCGTTAACATTTCAGTACACCTCACAAAAGCGTCTAGAACAGCATAAATGTTATCATGGATCCGACAACATGAGAACCATTGGGTCCTGATCGCTCCCCTGAGCCCTGAGACTAATATGTGATATTAACTTTTTGGACATTTGTTTTTGCTATGAACTTAAACCGATCTTTTCCATTTAAAAATCTAAGGGACCAAATTTGACCTTGCCATAAAAGGTGACGATCAGACCACGGTCATCAATTATATAAATTTTTTTAAATTATAGAGTCCAAACTGCTTTTACCAAGTTTCAAAGCAATTGGCTTAGTGGTTCTGAATATTCATTTTAGGTTTTTACCATATATGGGCATAGCGGCGATCTTGGTCATGTGACCTGGACCAAATATATAAATTTTCTTTCAAAATGTCGACAGACGACGGATCAGTGACCTTTGGCCAAGGTCACTAAATGACGTTGATCTCTTGAATGTTATCATTTATTTAAACGCTGCAGCACTAGAGTCCCAGATGCGACATACAAAGTTTCAAGGTAAACAGCCTTGTGATTCTGAAGAAGAATCTTCTTTTTTAAGGTTTTACCATATATGGGCACGGCGGCTATCTAGGTCCTGTAACCTTGACCTAATATAGACTGTTTTTTCCTTTCCCTTTGCCTGGAGGCCGCATATGAAATTTTATTCAAATTGGTTTAGTAGTTTTAGAGAAGAAGTCCTTTGAAAATGTTGACAGGCGACAGACGACATACACCGGAGACTATCATGCTATAAGCTCCCCGGAGCCTTTGGCTCAGGGGAGCTTACCCAGTATTAGCAATCAAGCTTGCCATTTAAAGTATTGTCTTCGGCTGTCTGAAACGGTCAGAATCAGTGAGTCAGAAGACAGTTTTAAAATGCGATGGCCTTGGTTAGCATAAAAGTCATTTGTTTATTAATCTATCTATTAGGTTTCTTTTTTAATTTCGATATATATTCAAGCTTCCATTGTGTATGCGTGCGCTTGGACTTTATCTTTGTACTCGTCACCATGGTTAAACTTGTTTCCTTTTGTTTTTGCTTAGGAATCGTCAACTGTTTCATCTTGCTTTTCTGATAATTTCAAAAACTGAAGAGGTTTACGCAAGCTTGGCACCAAAATCTATCTATTTACCCCACGTGTCTCATTCTAAGGACATTACTGCACCGTTTTAATGTTCCACCATTTGCTCACTGCATATAGGTATATAGGTAAGTCTTCAAAGAAAAAAAAGTATTTTAGGTGCATAAAGATCTTCAAAATAAAAGGAGTCTTGCAATAAAGAAAAAGACTACATTCGTTTCTGCCATTTTTATGTCAGATTCGAAAAAAGTCAGCTCTCGCACTGATTTGTTGAGTAACGAATCACTGTTCGCCGGTCAGTTGCAGGTAGATATGAGCCGCGACACGAGAAAACCAACAAAGTGGTTGTGCGCCAAGCGCAGACTCAGATCAGTCTGGGCATCCGCCCAGACTGATCAGAGTCTTCGCTGTCCACATGGCGGTAGCTTAGACCCTCAGCTACCATTTTGGCGCTTAGCGAAGAATCTGAGCGAACTAGGCGGATGCCCAGGTTGATCTGAGTCTGCGCTGGGCGCACAACCACTTTGTTGGTTTTCTCGCGTCGCGGCTCATATATAACTCCCCTTTCTATTACATGATCTAAATCGCAGCTGACTTCCGGGAAGTGATATTTTGCTCAACAACTCACTGCTAGAGCCAATATATTTCTTAAACTTAATTATCGAAACATTAATATGATAATGGACACTGCCCTTAGGCGAGAACGTCGCTCTTTACAGTGTGTGAGTGTTTGGTAAAGCCTCTATACGGCTGCTATCATGTTAACTTAAAGTTTCCGACAAAAACGCGTGGTCGAAGTGTAAACCCTGACCTTGACTGCTCATTGTACGATTCTTGATTCAGTGTCACAACGCGATTTTGTCGTATGAAATTAATAATAAAATCATTGCAACTCCGCAGCTGCGAACAACTCAACGGCTACAAACACCGTCTGACACACTTTCACAGTTTCTTCTCTGCGGCGCTTTCTATTTTCTCTACATTTCATCCAACGCTCAGCCTCCTTGCATTTTGTGTACTGACCATGTAGTGATCTACTCATAGAAGCGGTTAAAGTTGCCGCCATCTTGATTCTCTCAAACCGAACGTTTAACGTCACTACGTATAGTAGCGACAGAAAGGCTGTACGACCATTCTTTGATTTGTACGCTCGCAGTCAAAACAATAACTTCCGTCAACATACTCACAGCTTATTTTTTAGCTTCCGGTGGAACGTTGAACTTATTTACGTACACAGATCAGGTTTTGTGCCGAGGAACGTGTTTATGTTTGTGTGTACGGAAAATAACAACAATTGCACCATGAGCAGTGTTCATAGACGAAACAGATAGATAGTTTATTGAAATAAATCGATCAAACTTCCTGTTTAATCATTATGGCAGCCCCCATTTGGAGGTAAATTTGGTCGAGTAATTGAAACGATGGTTTTCTGAAGCAACATATGCAACATCATCTACTTTTTTATGACTAATGTCCTACCATAAGAGCTTGCCCTTCGGGCGAGCGGTGCTTGCTATTAACAAGATTCTAGGCGCACTGGTGTGATAGCATAAAAGGTAAAGGTAAAAGTCTCCCATAGCCTGGTAGCCATAGGGGCGGCGCACTGTGTCTTTGGGCATAGCATATGAAAGGCGGAGCCCATCCCTCTCCTTTCGCTGCCTTAAGCTTCCCTGATTCGAAGCAGGTACCCATTCACTGCTGGGTTGACAGAGTTTACTAGCCGTCGGATGGCGAAACCTGGGCGCGACTTCACGACCTTCCGGCGACTTTCTGCACCCTAACCGAGCGTCTATAACCACTCGACCACGGCTCCTTTCTATAGCATATCCCATTGAAAAATATCTTTGTTATTAAGATAACCAAATGTATCTACAGACTTTCCATGGGAGCATGCCTAGATGTGTAATTATGGATTTCATTCAACTCAAACTTGCCGATGAGTAGTCAGGCACTGAAGCGGACGAATTCGAAATTCGGGTCAACTGGACAATTTACGTAATTGTACCGTTTGCTTGCCGTATAAGTTCGTGTTTAACCTTGTCAACGGTCTACAGCTATGTACATTGTAGTTATGTTCCCTTGATCCCCGAACAAAAGTCGATTAGTGTCAAGCCCTGATTTTCATGAAATATCGGGAGTGTTCGAAACCTGGCGCTTTCCAGATGGTAGCCTTAGAATTACATTTCTTTGATCGAACATCCTAGTCTCCATTTTCTGTTTGACTTTATCTACATCATAATAACTTATAGATAGGCAAAACTGCTCTTAAACTGACTAAGTTTGAGTATTTGCTTCGGAGTAACGCCTTCTTGATTGCCAAGAAAGTAAAAAAAAAATAAGAACAGTCTACAGTCTAGAGCCTAGAGCCTACATTTATTACTTTTCTGGAACATATAATAATAAGTACGAGAGAACATGTCTTGGACAAGCTCGAAATCTCACCTTAGCGGATGACTAATTAGCCCAAATTTTGACAATGAGAACAGTCTAGAGCCTTACAGATTATTTTCTGAAACTTGCAGATGCTAATATCACATAAAGAATACTAGAACGGCCTAAGTATTCACTTATGAGTCACTTCCCTTTGACTTTGCAAACGCCTACATTTGATTTTACTATAGAAGCCATCAGTATCTATTTGATTTTTCCAAGAACTTGCAACTGATTAAGCTATGCACAAAAAAGTCGGACGAGTTAAATCTGAATAGCCGGTGTCTTGTATGGATTGTGTTTCGGATCCTGGGGCCGTATTTATAAAACGACTTAAATGGTTGCTATGCTGTTGCTAAGGCTGAATTTCTTTGAACGAGATTTCCTACAACTATGAAATTTACTCTGGAGGAACGGTCTTTTTGGGCTGTATTTATAAAACGACTTAAGTCGTTGCTATGCCGTTGCTAAGGCGAAATTCATATGAAGGAGATTCCCTACAACTATAAAATTTGCTCTGGAGGAACAGTAAAAATGACTGTTCCTCCAGAGCAAATTTTATAGTTGTAGGGAATCTCCTTCATAGAAATTTAGCCTTAGCAACAGCGTAGCAACGACTTAAGTCGTTTTATAAATACAGCCCAAGGAGTCTCTTTTTATGTTATTCTTATGATTTTATTTTGTCGGAAACGTGTAAAGGTCTGTTATAAGAGATGGGATGTAAGAGTAGTTCAGAATCAGGTGAAATTGCCTAGCCCATTTGCCATAAAAGGTCATACATAGAATTGTGAACAACAAAATGCCTTCATTTTGATTTTTTTATATATACTAGAAAAGAGCCCGCGCAAGCGCGGAAATAGTTCATGATGGTCAAGTTTATATAAAAAAAAAGCAAGTTTTAATTTTTCAATGTAAATGGCCTTATGCCCAGGTGAAGATATGACCTTTACCATGAATACTCACTAAAGCTTCATTTACCTAATTAGTTGTCTGCATCTACAAACTTTCGGGTAGCAGACTGCATTGTTTCTTAAAAAATCAACTTTTTTCACTTTTCCCATTACGGAGCCCGGGAGGGGACATGGCAATACATATACTGATTTCGTTCCAACGAAATGTATTTTGGTTCCCACGCATTACTTTTTCGTTCCCTCAGTTTAGTATTTCGTTCCCTCTAATTAATATTCCGTTCCTACGCTTTACTTTTTCGTTTCCACGCATTCCTTTTTCATTCCCTCAATTAAGTATTTCGTTTCCTCAAAATAGCTTTCCGTTTCCACGCTTTATTTTTCCGTTCCCTCAAAATAGCAGTTCTTTGCCTCAAAATAATATACCGTTCCCACGCAATACTTTTTCTTTGCCTCAAAATAATAATTCGTTCCCTCAAAATAATAATTGGTTCCTCCAAAACAACATTTCGTTTCCACGCATCACTATTTCGTTTGCACGTTCTAATATTTCTTTCTCTTGCAATATAAATTCGTGTCCTTAAATAGTATTTTGTTATCTCGCAATAATATTTTGTTCTATCACAGTAGTATTCTGAGCGCACAGATTACTATTCCGTTCACACGAAATGATATTTCGTTCCCACGATTTACTATTATGAGGCCTCGCAATGAACTACATCTATTTTTAGCTTTACGCAGATCAGTGTATCATGGGCGTTGACAAGAGCTCTGTTTTGAATAAGGGCATTTCATAATGATAATCAGTCTGGTCAACATTATATTAAATCTTTGAACATGACAACCGAATTACATGTACAGATTCTGCCAACAATTTAATAATAAGAAACTGAGAAATAATCATAATAGGAAAGCTTTACGCTGGCAAAACGTCTACCCAACGTTCGACAAACATTATTGGCGTTTCTGAACTTTGGGTCAGCGTTGTCCGAACATCGCGTGCTCACTCGGCGGTGTCGACCATCAGTTCGCGGAGTACTTGTATGGTTCACGAGGGGCTCTGGGTTCGTGATCAGTAGAGCCACGATTTTGTCCACATCTGTTACATTTGGGAGGTGGATGGAGGAGCGCAGAGATGGTGATAGTGATGGCTGAATTGCTTCCAGTGAAGGAGAGTCTGCTTTTGTGACTTCCTGTTTATTTCCTTTGGCAGTGTGACCATTTCGAGGGGCCTGCTCTGGAGGGAAGAATTTGCTCCAAGGAGAGCAAATTCTTTCCTTTGAGAATTGGCCCCAGGTTTGGAGTTGCAGAGACTGGGATGGCTGAATTGCATCCCTTGAAAGTGTACTCATTCACCTTAACATGTAGGTATTTGGTAAGCCAGCTAAACTCAGGGCCCGGAAATACTCCAGTTATTTAACGTGACAGTTGGCATAATAACCTTTGAGCTATGGTAAAGCTGTGGTGTGTGGGTGTATAGATGTGGTGTGGGTGTATCTCCATATTTTCCGCCAGGTTTCCACAGGGAAACAACTGTTCTGACTTCCTTCTTGCTTCCCTAGGTGACAGTGCCTTTTCTGACAGGCTTGCTATGGAGCGAGAGCATTTGCTTCGATGGGGGCAAATTCGTTTCTTAGGAGTTGGTCCCGAATTAGAGGGGACACAGAGATTGGGATGACTGAAAGTACTAGACTGGCTGCAGTTAAGAACAAAGATAAAATGCCAATAATAATAATAATTGTAATAAACAATTATAATAATAAAAATAATGGCAATGTTGAATAGAAAATGATAATAACACAAAAAATACGGTTGGCCTTCAAAACAAACGGAGTCAAATTAAGACTTGTAACATTTAGAATAAAGCTTTTAGCTGGAAGCCAGGCTGCTAAAATACACTATGGTTTTGCATATACCATCACCGAATAGTTTTGTGAGAAAACGAAAAGCTATTTCATAGGAAAGAAATGTTAATTTGAGTGAACGAAATATTATGGTAAGGAAATGAAATATTATTGCGTAGGAAAGAAATGGTAACCCGTGGCCACGGAATATTATCTTGAGGGAACGAAATTTCAATCTGAGGGAACGACAAAGTACTGCGTGGGAACGAAATATTATTTTGAGGGAACAAAATGTTATTTTGAGCGAACAAAATTGTAAAGCGTGGAAACGGAATATTATTTTGAGGGAACGAAATGCTATTTTGAGGGAACGAAATAGTAACGTGGGGGAACGAAATATTATTTTGAGGGAACGAAATGCTATTTTGAGGAAACGAAAAAGTAAAGCGTGGGAACGGAATGTTACTTTGAGGGTACGAAATATTAAATTGAAGGAACGAAAAAGTAAAGCGTGGGAACGGAATATTATTTTGAGTGAACGAAATATTAAATTGAGGGAACAAAAACGCAATGCGTGGAAACGAAATGCATTTTGTAGGAACAAAATCAGTGTATATATTGCTATGTCTCTTCCTGGGCTCCGTATCCCATAGAAAAACCTAAGTGAAAACAGATCAAGGTCATCCCAGGGTCATCATTTATATAAATTTTGTTGAGCTTTTGAGTCCTCGATGCGACATGCTAAGTTTCAAGATCATAGGATTTGTGGTTCTGGGGGAGAATTGGTTGATTTGATGCTTAACGTCCACGGTAAACAGCTAAGGTCATGTCGGGTCGGTCAGTTAACCTAACCACACTATTCCTGGGCAGGCTGAGACCTCCTAAGCGGTTAACCAGTACTAACTGCACATACTTTCGCCAGTAACTGACAACTGCCCTTCTTGAATCAGCGGAAGGAGAAACAAAAGTATGTGGCCAGACCGGGTTTCGAACCCAGGACCTCTGACTTATGAGTCAGGTGACCTACCGATTGCGCTACGCGGCCCGGCGTGGTTCTGGGGGAGAAGATTTTTGAAATTTTTTACCATAATAAATGTTTGCCATCTTGGTTATGTGACCTGTCCTGGGTTTTTGTTCCTGGAAAAATTGGGTCCTGGAACGTTTTGGGGGAAAATATTCAAGCCCTCTGAAGACTAAAGGCTTATTTAGCTTCGTTGAATCATTGAAATTGATTTGTCTGCTTCGCTGGAAAAAATGCCCTTTCTTACCTGGCGCATGTGTGTTAACCTTAGACATTTTTAATTTTTGTCTTTTCGAAAGTTCAGTTCAGTTTGAATTCTCCTAACGACGTTCCCCAAGTGGCTCAGCGGTACGTAACCATAGCCGCACACACTTGGCGCCGTGTGTCCGTCCAACTTTTCGAAAGACCATGTGCGCTGAGCTTTATTCTTCAATGGGCGAGTTCGATTGGCTACTCGTATTGACTATCGTTCTGGAAGAAAATGGGTCGTTTCGAGCTAGGGCCGTCGGGACTATGACCATTTAGTTCTTCATCCGTTTAGACATATGAGCAAGAATACAAAAATAAATCGTTATTTATGGGGAATGACGTACGTTCATGGGTCGGATTTTTGCATTAGAACCTGCTAAATTTGGACTTGCTAAGCAGCGCGCCGATATAACGACGCAGAACCGAAACGACCGGATTGATTTAAAACGTGTATTCGAGTACACGATAATTTCAGTCGAACGCACCCATTGTTGACATCGAAGTTTCTAGAAAAATACTTGGGAGAATTTAAACTGAAAGACGAATTTAATTCCCAAATTCTTTAAATCTACGTGAAACTAAAACACACGCTAACCGAAATTATCAATGATAGCAATATGCGAAAGAACCAGTATAGAAATTACGCTTGAAAATGCCACCAATTTTGCAGTTTATGCGTTACTTCGTTTATTTAGTATTATAGATATTTATTTTTCGGAAATTTATACTAGACAAAAAAAGAACATCGGATTAACAAACGGAATTACTTCCCCATATACCGGGTATCACTGATAAATATTAAAGTTGTGCCTAGCCTAGACTTTGCAGGTTTCATCAGATCCTCATGTACATATCCACATAACCTGCATTTTTAAATGGAAAAGACATCCACTGCAATTTTGAGGCTAGTGCATACAATTAATACTATGCAGACTCTGTTTTGCAAAGTATAAGCTTTTATCAAAAAGGCTGCAGTCTGATATTTGCTGTGCTTGCAAAAGTTCATAGGATTATCTTATCTTGTTATATACCTAATGAGACTTTACTAGTCTATAGAAAACAGCCGTGTTATAATCGACAGCATTTTACGTTGGTTTCCTTCTATTTTTAAGTGTCGAAATGCGACAGACTCGCTGACACAGGGTTTCAACACCAATAAAGCACGCCAGGGCTTAAACACCATTAAGGTAGACGAATACTGAATAGAAATATTGGCGGGGCATTCAAACCATTATACCGTCTAAATAACCCAAAGAGCTATCAAACATTTGGGTAAGAAAAAAAACAATTTTCACCGTTTTGTTTTCCTAATAAACAATATTTTGTATTTCTACATATTATTTTTAAACATTTTCCATTAAAATTCATATCTCTAGCACATGAATGCATTTTCATTTCAGCAAATCATATAATCTGTAATATATGATATTAGAAACAAACTGATAATACAAAATTGCAGTTTTCTTGTTAATAAGTATATTTTTACATTCTTTGAAAAAATGCAAGAAAATTGAATTTCATGAAAAACGTCATGAAAAATATTATCAATCGATGGGGCATGCTTATGCGTATTATTTTAGTAAAACTTACGTCGTATGTTAAAGAATAAAACAAAAAAACAAACATTACACCGTTTCGTTTCCTAGAAAAACAATGTTTAAGTTCAAAATATCCCCAAAACAGACTGCCCAAATTCTGCACCTGCTGCAAGCACAGCCGGTCCTTGTCCTATTATTTATTTTCCTGTTATTCGGTTCTACCATAGAGTAATGTCGACAAAAATGCGCAGATGGAATGGAAACTGTGAAGATCTTGATCATTCTGGTTCCTAAGGAACAGTCTGACCTCAGTTTCCACTGTTTGTACAGACCTATGTGCCCGAAAACTTAGGATCTTTACGGTAGAACTGTATTTACTCCACAGTTAGTCGATTTGATGATGAACAATAACTCTGTTTGTTTTATAAACAAGCAAGAACAGAGTTCTTCCGGGATCGTCCGCCTTCATGTCGTCTGCAGAGCTCTGGAATCAAGATGGCGTCCGTAAGAAGGTATATAACAATGACGATAAAACATTCTTTTCCTGTGTTTAACGTTTGCCCAAGCCCTCGTGTATTAACATGTTGCAACCCTCACCCCTACGCGGTTCGGGCGGCTACACGTTAATACACTCGGGTTTGGCAAACGTTAAAAATACACTCGGGCTTGGCAAACGTTAAAACACGGAAAAGAATGTTTTATCCTCTTATAAATGTAGTGTCATGTGAGCGATACAACATCATTATCCTCTTGTTATCTTTCTCCTATAGAGTGTCTCACAAACAGAGTGGATCACGAGCTATTCTCTGCACTGGGTACCGGGATGCCTGGTTGATTTCCATCTCAGACTAATTGATACACCTGGATTTGGCGATACCCGTGGAATTGACAGGGACAAGAGGCTTGTTGAGCAGATACGAGCTCTTTTTACCGCTCCCGGAAATGAAGGCATAGATACGTTGGACGCGGTTTGGTTTGTTACCCAAGCCCCAATGTGTAGACTGTCACCAACCCAGCGATACATATTTGACTCGATCCTTTCCGTGTTTGGAAAAGATATAAAAAGTAATATTTTTGTCTTGATCACATTCGCAGATGGAAAGAGGCCACCTGTTCTTGATGCCTTAGCAGAAGCTGATGTCCCATACGTGAGCGACTTTTGGTTCAACAATTCGGCACTCTACGTAAATCCTACCAATAATCCAACCAGCCAGTTATTCTGGAAAATGGGGAAAACGGGCTTCGAAAAGTTTTTCGAAGTCCTTGGCAATACCGAAAGCAGAAGTTTGACTCTAACCAAAGAGGTACTAAAGACCAGAAAACGGCTTGAAGAAAAGATATCCATCATTCAGAACCAAATAACATTTGGTATGCAAAAGATGATAAGTATGAGGGAGGAGAAAGAAGAACTGAAGAAAAACGAGAGGCTTATAGCAGACAGCAAGGATTTCGAGTACTCAGCTACAGAATATGTAATGAAAAAGACCCCTCTTCCAGTTGGTCAGCATACAACAACCTGTCGAAAATGCAACAGGACTTGTCACGAGAATTGCGCGTATGCAGATGATAAAGACAAGATGATGTGCGTCGCAATGACCAACAACTATTGCACAGTATGCCCAAACAAATGCATTTGGAGTGACCATAGCAATTACCCTTATCTGCTTCACTACGAAACAGTCACGAAAAAGAAAACTTACGAAGAGACGAAACAAAAGTATCTGTCAGCCGAGAAAGACAAAACAAAAAATGTCAGCGTTCTTGACAGCCTGACGTCAGAGTATAACGAATTAATGGCAGAGAATGAAAAGCTAGTTGCTGAGGTAAAGGAATGCATAAACAAACTTCAAGATATTGCCCTCGTACCCAATCCTATTTCCGAAATCGAATATATTCAAATATTGATTGAGAATGAAACGGATGCAAAGAAGAGTGGCTATAAAGAGAGGGTGAAAATCTTAGAAGAGCTCAAACGGAAGGCGGAAAGTATTCAGGAGATAAAAGAGGATCGATTTAAATTTCCAGCTAATGGTCAGGTGCTCACTTAAGGCAACCGTTACGGTGGTCATAGACGTAGCTACCTATACGCAAATACGCAGGTGCGTATTGAAATTTTGTCTACTTGACAAAATTTCAACACACACCTGCGTATTTTCATGCTGAAATGTTGTTATTTGGGCATAATTTAATGCAACTGCCAACAGAAAAGGGAAAATTTGGAAAATCTGAGCGGCTTAGTCCCCTTTTTATTGCCCTTAATGAGTATAAAACATATTTGTGCGTACTGTGTAATTATCCCTAGCTACGCCCCTGGACTGGTTATGATACAAATGGTATGCAGTGACAAAATATCAAAGAAAACTTAACAGACTGAAGTGGTAGAAATATTATTTTGTTCAATGTTTTTGTTTAACCATATTATTCACCAATAGAAGTTTAATTTCTCATGTAATGATTATATGTTCATCAATTAAATTTTGTTTCCCAACAAGCGATTATCGACGTTCAAGGAAAGCCACCCAGCAGGCACAAAGCGTCGAAATGACGCTGTATTGACGTCAATACATCATCATCACGTCTCATCAACGTCAGTACGGCGTCATTTCGACCTTGTGAGCCCGCCGGGAAAGCTATATGGCACACTGAACACCAAATAAGTAGGTAGAGTCGGGTAACTTTGGACAGTGGGTACATTCGGACATACCATTGCAAACATTTATTAGCCGTCTCATCAGGATTTTCACTGTTTGTCCAGTTAGTTTTGTTTTAATTCCAAACAACTGACATATAAAGGAAACAATGTCACTATCTGCATTTACCTGCTGTCCGAAAATACCAGACTCTACCCTACCTAGTCCGCGCTCTTCCAGACACCCGACTGTCAGACTGACATTTTTAAATGGTCTAATATTTATAACATAAGACTGATGTAAACCAATGAAATAGGGTAATGCCTCTTGTGTAGCGTCTTGCCCAGGCTGGCTTGTTCTTAAATATTCGTCCCAAACAATGTCCGAAAATTCAGTTCCTGCAAATTATCTCACTATATTAGGTATTAGACGGCCTCAAGTTCACTTTCATTAACTGATCAAAGAGTCAAAGAGACACTTTAGTGACGAATGACCCTTATTCACACTGTTTTTCCGGGGTCTAAATTTCTTTTCTATGTTGATTTACTCGTCTCCTACTGCCTGGCAACAGCCACAATCGCAGAATGTCTACACAGGCTATAATCGATTCCGCTAAGTTTCGCTTCCTGCAGAGACTGTACATCATATTTGGCTTCCGCCAAGACTGTCTGCGAACTCTTGCTTCCTGCTGAGACTTCTGTACATGATAAATGGCTTCCTGCAGAGACTGTCCGCGTGATTCTGCTTCCTGCCGAGGCTCTCGGCAGGAAGCAGAAACACGCGGACAGTCTCGGCAGGAAGTCATTTTTCGAGGACAGCAGTCTCTGCAGGAAGCAAGAGTTCGCGGACAGTTTCGGCGGAAGCCAAATATGATGTACAGTCTCTGCAGGAAGCGAAATTAAGCGGATCCTGTGGATACGTTTTTTGATTGATTGATTTTATGCTTAACGTCCACAGAAAACAAATATGGTCATGTCGGGACGGTCAGTTACCCTAACCACACTATTCCTGGGCAGGCTTAGACCTCCTAAGCGGAATCAGTGGAAGGGGATACTCTTTTGGCGTTTTTCTTGATTAAAGTAAAGGCTAAAATCATCTTAAGGTGGATGGCCACATCTCCATGTTTCCTGTCATTTTCACAAAGGGGAACAACTTTTGTGACTTCCCAGAGCTCTATATAAGAGGGAGTATTTGGTGATAATTAGGGATAATTTTTGTGAATTCTGCATTAAAACATATGTTGTGACCCCTCCTCTGAACCGTCTCGACGAGACGGTTCAGATGAAGGGTCACAACATATGGTTTCGATGAGAAATAGAAAAATTTTCCTAAATTATCATCAAATACGCCCTCTTATCTAGAGCTCTGCTTCCTATTAGCTTCCTTTACCCTTCTCAAAAGGGGTCAAGCAATTTGCTCCGCTAAGAGCATTTCTAAGAGTTATCCCGAACTGAATGAAAATGTCAGAGGTGATTCCCCTGAAAGTGTACGTATTTAAATATTCATGAAAAGCGACTCTGATCTGAGACTTCACTGTAATCATGTTGTAAAGCACACTCTCCTGTTATAGGTCCTGCATTAAGCGTAACTAATCCCTGCACATGCAACCTAACAGCAACCAAGCATTCTAAATTCAGTGTTTGCAAACTGTTAAAACTATGACCTACCGATGCATCTTCGTTTCATGTATGTAACAAAGAAAATCTCATGGGTAGTGGTGCAACGCCTTGCTTTTTTAGTTGTGTGTGGGGGTATTATTGGAATTCCATTTCTCTTCCATTTAACAAAGAGGAATAATTGTTTTGATTGGTAGTTCGTTTCCCTATGCCACAAAACCTTTCCAAAATGGGATCTACTCTTGATTGAAAGAATTAGCTCCTACATGTACAGGACCCCATAAACACAAAAGGGACAGAACTGTTTCCTATGAAAGTGTACCTATTCTCCTTTAACTGATATGAGACAACATAACTTACGGCTACATATCCAACCAATGTGTGACTTTAAGCATTTTAAATTAAGTTTTTGCAAACTACCAAAAATTTAAGTATAAACTGCATTATGTTATGGTATGACATGTTGGTGACTTAAAGTCAGTCAATATATATCATATTTTTGTTTTCCTTGGAAAATCTCAAAGCAAAGAATATTTCATGGGTGACAGAAAGATAGTTGTTTTCTTGTATTAACAATTCTGCCATTTTTACAAATGTATAAAACTTTTGTGAATTTCTGCTTGTTTCCCTTTTAAAGCCTTTCCCAAATGGGATCTCATCATAAAGAAAAGAATTTGCTCCTAGGGGAGCAAATTCTTTCTTTTATGAGGTGATACACGTTGAAAAGGGAGGCAAAAATAAAAGCAGCAAAATTTCTCCCATGGAAGTGTATCCACCCCACTTAAATGTTATACCAACCCCATTTACTGTACACTTTATCCCGTTTCCTACATATTTCTGTAAAACACACTTCCAGCTTTTTTGGACATGTCTGTGCGTTTGCCATAATGTGATATCAATATTAGTGAATATTTACATTATCTGTGCATTTATCAAAAAGCCCTATGGTAAATCATTAGAACGCAATGCAGTTTATACTTCAATAACTACATCCTTTCATGCAACGTTACATGACATGTTAAGTGACGTCAAAATAAACCATGGCTCCCCAATCTGATTTGACCTAGGCGACGTTATGACCAGATCATTGATACATTGTTGATGATGTTCCCCTTTTAGCAGAAAAACTGCGTATAAATGTTTTTTCTTCCTCACTGTAGCCACTTAAGCAGTTTGTGGACAAAAAATAGACAGACAAGAATGTCAATATAAGCAATGAACTTAATTTTTCTGGTGTTTATCAAAGTATCAACTACGTTGAGTCGCTAGCAAAGTTTACATGAACCCTTCCGGAGTTCACTTACTTTGCATGCGCCCAATACTTCGATAAACATCAGAAAATTAAAATTCATGAATTTCATTAAACAACGCTGCCAGTAAATAGAAGACAGCGTCAGGCATTTTTCAGCTAACTGTGCTATGGGAGAAAATGCTTCTGATATATGAAACAGCTTATAATGGTAGAAAAGAGAATTCAGGAGAAGAGCTATATTAGCTATCAGCTTTCGTTCTGATCCTATTGCTTTGTGTAATTGTGTTATTTGTATGTTATTATGTGCATTTTTTAAAATAAAATATGTTTAAACTAAAAGAAAATTCAACAGCTATCTATACCCCAAAGCCAGTAGATACTGGATGACAATTTGAAACACTTTCGGTCATATGTACTGAGCACATATTTTTATCCACTGCCAAAGGTTGAGGGATTATAAGGATCTGTCATGGGTGTGAGGTGCGGATAGAACAAGTAGCCCAAAGGGCAACAATTGCTCACCTGAGAGACATTGTAAACCTATAGGGATATTTAAGATGCTCAAGGGCAGCTAACTACACAGTCAGTGGTCCAATCAGGCTGAAAATTAAACTCATCCAAAACATTATGTATGCCCTCATTTGATATATGCAAGTTTAAAAAGTATCCGATCAAGAGCACAATAGACAGAGCTGTCAAGGGCAGCTAACTTCGTAGTGGTTGGCCTGATCTGGCCAAAATTTGAACTTGTTTAAGATATAATGCATTTCCTCATTATCTGCAAGTTTGAAAAGGATCGGATCAGTACAAACCAAGAAAAAGTGGCGACATTGATTTTTTGGATGCTCAGGGCAGGTACTCCATAGTCACTGGTGGGATCTAGCCGAAATGCTAACTAACCCAAGCTTTATGCATATCCTCATTATCTGCAAGTATGAAGAGGATCCGATGAAAAATGAAAATGTGATGACGTTGTTTTCTCCATCATAAGACTATGGGATCTTTTCAAACGCTCAAGGGCAGCTAACTCCGTAGTCTGTGCTCGAATCCGGCCAAATTTTGAACTCATCCAAGCTCTTATATATGTCATCATCACCTGCAAGTATGATAAGGATCTAATTAAAAACCTTGATTGCAGCACCCTGAAAGTCAAACTTGCTCGAGATATTGTAATGCCCTACATTTGTGTGAATTCATTTTAGAATCCGTTGAGAAATGTAGGTGCTAGAGCAATGACAAAGTTTTTCTAAAAATAGCCATAGTGACCTTGCCCATGGGCGCAGCACCCTGGAAGTCAAATTTATTTGAGATATTGTCATGCCCTACATTTGTGTCAAGTTATTTCAAAATCCATGGAGAAATGAAGGTGCTAGGGCGATGACAAAGTTTTTCGAAAAATAGCCACAGTGACCTTGACCTTAGGCACAGCACCCTGAAAGTCGAACATGCTTGAGATATTGTCATGCCCTACATTTGTATGAATTTATTTTAAAATCCATTGAGAAATGTAGGTGCTAGAGCGCTGACAAAGTTTTTCTAAAAATAGCCACAGTGACCTTGACCTTGGGCGCAGCACCCTGGATTTTGGTTGGTTGTTTGATGCTTAACGTCCACGGTAAACAACTAAGGTCATGTCGGGACGGTCAGTTAACCTAACCACACTATTCCTGGGCAGGCTTAGACCTCCTAAGCGGTTAACCAGTACTAAGTGCACATACTTTCGCCAGTAACTGACAACTGCCCTTCTTGAATCAGCGGAAGGAGAAACGAAAGTATGTGGCCAGACCGGGATTCGAACCCAGGACCTCTGACTTACGAGTCAGGTGTCCTACCGATTGCGCTACCCGGCCCGGCCGCAGCACCCTGGAAGTCAAATTTGTTTGAGATATTGTCATGCCCTACATTTGTGTGAAGTTGATTTAAAATCCCTTGAGAAATGTAGGTGCTACGGCGATGACCAAGTTTTTCTAAAAATAGCCACAGTGACCTTGACCTTGGGTGCAGCACCCTGAAAGTCATACTTGCTCGAGATATTGTCATGCCCTTCATTTGTGTGAAGTTGTTTTAAAATCTGCTGAGAAATGTAGGTGCTACAGCGCTGATAATGTTTTTCTAAAAATAGCCTAAGTGACCTTGACCTTGGGCGCAGCATCCTGAAAGTCAAACTTGCTCGAGATATTGTCATGCCCTACATTTGTGTGAATTTATTTTAGAATCCGTTGAGAAATGTAGGTGCTAGAGCGCTGACAAAGTTTTTCTAAAAATAGCCACAGTGACCTTGACCTTAGGCGCAGCATCCTGAAAGTCAAACTTGCTCGAGATATTGTCATGCCCTACATTTGTATGAAGTTATTTTAAAATCCGTTGAGAAATGTAGGCAATAGAGCGATGACAAAGTTTTTCTAAAAATATGTGATGACGTTGTTTTCTCCATCATAACACAATTGGATTTTTTTTCAAACGCTCAAGGGCAGCTAACTCCGTAGTCTGTGCTCGAATCCGGCCAAATTTCGAACTCATCCAAGCTCTTATGTATGTCATCATTACCTGCAAGTATGATAAGGATCTAAGCAAAAACAGTTGAGAAAACGTGATGACGACATTTTCCCCATTATAACCTATGGGATGTTTTTCAAACGCTCAAGGGCAGCTAACTCCGTAGTCTGTGCTCAAATCCGGCCACATTTCGAACTCATCCAAGCTCTTGTGTATGTTATCATTACCTGCAAGTATGATAAGGATCTAATCAACAAGTCGCCCAAGGGCAACGATCGCTCACCTGCCAGTATATGCTCAGGTCAACTGGCTGAAATGTAAGCTTTCAGCTAAGGTAGGCTAATAAACAGGTGCAATTCTATAGGATTGGAATGAATGTTTAAGTTATTTATAGACGCTCAACCCTGGTAAGGGCATATAGCGTCTAAACGTCAGCAATTTAAAACGTTTCTATAAGACAAATTCAAAAACGATCAAATGTTTAAATTATTATGTTACGTCCAAATGATAAAAATGTTATGTACAATAAAAGACTAAATCTTGTTAAAAAGTCCAGCTTCCTTTAAAAAATTAATAACTTGGATAGAAGAAACTTTGTTAAAAAGCTCGGTTATGGTTTTAATGTTGTAATGTTTTGAACGAATATGGTTAAAGTCAATGCATGACACAAGAAGATGTTTGATAGTAATGACTTCATTGCATGGTATGCACAATGGTGCAAACTCATTATTTAATAAAAACGAATGTGAAATTCTGGTTACCCTATTCGGCGTCTGGTAATGACAGTCTGTTCTTTTCTATTTGATAGTATATTGTCCTTGCTGTGAAAATCTGGTTTAATTTGTCGGAGTTTGTTATGAATTTGATTATCCCAATTAGTTTGACATTTTGATTTGATATATGTATTAATTTGAGATTTAAAATCTGAGTGCGGAATTCGGAAGGTACTTTCTGGTAAATTTAAAGCCGCCTTGGCCTCTTTATCGGCCAGGTCATTTCCACGAATATTGACGTGACTTGGAACCCAACAAAAGATTATTTCTTTTGATGGTAACTGAAAATATTTACGAAGTAATTGTTGTATTAAAGGATTGGGGTGCTTGACGTTTTTAAGTGATGATAAAACAGAAAGTGAGTCTGAGAACTATAGGATTGGATGGTTCCATTCAAAAGCATTAGAGACCAAATTTGACCTTGCGGCAAAACAGGTCAACCCAAGGTCATCATTTATATGACGTAAATTATGTGCCATGATTCACAATTTTTTGAGTGACATTACAAATTGAAATTCTTTCAACAGAAACTTCAGATTATCTCAAACAAATAGCCATTCTCAAATAATTAAATTTCGTGTTAAAAATGATCGATGATCAAGTAAACTTCGATTATTGAGACCGTAAGAAACCTATTTAGAATAAACATAAGGTTTTACTTTTCCTACGTGGTATGAGGGTTCTTAATTGCAAAGATTTCTCTTCGTAGCATCTAACCGGCTTGTTGTTTGCCCAAGATAATAATCTGATACTGGAATTTCAGGTTTTTAGTAGTTTTAATAGTGAAGACGGTCTTCGGGGATAAGTGACTAGTCTACATCAATAAATCTACGGATATTTTGAAATTTGAAATGATCTGATTGGATTATCATCTGGGAAAACAATCACTGAGGCTTTCCCGACTTCTTACTCGAGATGTTGTTGCAGCTCATGTTGTTCTCAAAACTTCAAAGGAGTATTAAATATACAGTACGAAGCCTAAACTGGACATAACAGAATATACATAGTCAGAAAATAATGCAATTTTATCATATGACGTCGCATCTGAGAGAGTAATAAATAGAGGATATTTACTTTTTCTAGGTAAATACCAAATAAATTTCAACACATGAGGTGCAATATTTTTAGTATTTACCGTCAAAAAAGGAAATTTGCTTTTTATTTTTATAACAGACTGCTGCACAAATACCTTTTTCCTAGTCATTTCTCGTTGATTTTGCTTGTCTTAGCGCGTTTAGTGGGTATAATATAACGTAGGAAATGGTTTATTATGTCATTGTAATGACTGAATAAAAAGAAATCGGCGATTTAAGAAAGCCGCTTTGCAGCTGCCGTCGAATTGACGTCGCATGCAAATTAGCGATACTCCAGCTCAAAAGTGACGTCAAAGTGTTGACGTAAATTATATAATTTGACGTGCTAACGTCCGAAACATAATGTCAGACAAGAACGACACATTTCATACCTTTCCGGAAAGAAATGAAGCCCAAAATTGCCAAAAACAGCCGCGGTTAACTACAGTGAAAAATTATAAATCGTGTCAGTCACTAGTGAATTGATACAATATTTTTTCGCTGTAGACAATATCAATTTTATTTGTTCTAGATATGTATTGAATTCACTGCTAAGTATAAAATAAAGCCATGCATTAAAAACGATAATCAACTAGTGGATTAAATTATGCAAATTACGTCGTAACTTATACGTTGACGCCCATATAAACGTCGCGTTTTCTAATGCCAAAATCGTGACACTTTATTGCAAAATTTGCTAATAAAATGAGATTCTAGTATCATTATGCATAGCCTCGCATCTTATGTTTTTCTCCAACTCATTTACTAAATACAAAAGTACAGGAGCACTCATGTAAGATCCTCTACATACATAGTTAAAAGATGATGCAATTATAATGTCAACTTGTGATCAATTAATCAGTGACTGGCTGTAGAGTCTGACGATGAATGATCGTCTTTCTCGATTAATCGGAAGCCACTCTGACCACTGTGCTTTACGTGTATCATAGCCCATGCATTTGGGTCCTGGCTTGATGTATAGAAAGGTGCATACATTCAACTGGTACAATGCTATCACAAAGCTTGTAGTCTAACGGGTTTTCATGGCGATTAGTGAGGTGGTTTCGGCGTCGAAACACATTATCCGCGGCGATTTTATCATGCATTTACAATATGCCTGCTTTGGTTCCGAAATCGTCATAAAATAAGTGCAGTAGAAAATTGCCTAACGGTAGAATCTTTCTACCGTAAACGGGGTTCCATTGCACAAAGCTTTAATAATCATCCTTACATCGTCCTGATATAACTGAAATACTGTTGAAAAGGCCGTAAACTCATAAGTCATCCATCATCTGATCCTATTGTTTGTTTGTGTCATGTTTATATTGTAATCGTGTACAGTTTATATACAATAAATATGTTTAAACTAATGCAAATGCAAAGGCGTTTCGGTGCGTAACTATGCTATATGAATCGCGTACATTTTTAGACTCATTGTAGAGGCTAGGTGTTAATTAATACTTGACTTCAATTTTTGTGAAATGTTTCACTTTTATCGCCCGTTGAAATAATAGCCAGGTAATTCAGAGGGATATAATTCACAATGGTTGTACATGTTTATGGATTGGTGAGCTGGAGTAAAGACGTATAATGAATCCCATCCCACCATCATCTCAAGAACCGCTGCAACTCAGTGGCTGAGCGCTGGCCTGCTGATCTAAGCATCCTGGATTCGAATACTGCACAAGGTAGTACTTTTTTCCAACTGTAAACGGGGTTCCATTCACACAGCTGTTCGTTATCACTCTCCAATCGTCCTCTTTTCGCTGAAATACTTTAAACTAAGTAAAACCGCAAGTCATGCATCCATTTACCCATGTTCCCCTCCCACAACCCCACTCGCGCTTTGTGCCATTTTTGCCATCTTGGTTTGATATGAATTTGCAGGGTTTTGTTTCCAGTTTGCGATTAAAACGAATTATATATTGTCTTTTTGAATACATAGCATCATCCTGGGTCCGAATCAAAGTGCTGTTACTTGAGGACCAATGACCTTTGTTTGTACCGACTCCGGTTAAGTGCCACCAAGCAGTTGTGCCCATAGTCAACATATGCGAAAAACTTTACAAGAAGTCAGTACATAGATGCAAGTGTGACTGGTATACTATTCATAAATGCATGAAGTTATTCATTTTCAGTTGGAAATTCCCGCGAATTATAAGAGGAGTGATTATGTCTTAGGTCAGTGATGAAAAATCTGTTTGATGTGTTCCTACCTACCCAAGAATTTTTGCCTTTTCTGTCAGATTTTTCATTGAAATTTTAATCCTCGTCACATTTATATTTCGACCTGGGTTACTGCTGAAACGGAGACAAGATGGCAAATAGTGTTGACCCTGACCTGGCCGCTTTTAAGGACTAGTGTGATACAGAGTTACACTATTTGCAAAATAAAACTTCCAACCTACCAATCCTGCTCATATGGTCTTCATTTAAGCACAGGAGAAGCGTCATGGTAGGTGTCATTATCACCTTCCCATATTCCTGATATAAATGAAACACTGTAAAAAGGACGAGAATCGCAAGTCATCCATCCATTCACCGAGTACAACAAACACATCTTTAAAGGATGGCTTAAGACTGCATTAAATTTCTCGCATCCCTATCTGTGAAATCAACTGAGCCTACAAATTTGTTAAAATTAGGGATCAAAGGGACAGGTCAGTTGCGTCAACAAACACATCTTTAAAGGATGGCTTAAGATTGTACTATATTTCTCACATCCCTATCTGCGAAATCAACTGAACCTACAAATTTATTCAAATTAGGGGTCAAAGGGACAGGTCTGTGTGCGTCAACTATATCATATGTCTGATTTCTCAAAACCCAAGAAATGACAAAAAAGAGAAAGAAATAACAAAACAAAAACGACATGTCTCTTTTGTGCTGAGTTTATTTATATCGAAATACGAATGCCTTGAAGCTGCATCAGATGTCTGTCATAGACGCAAATATGGTGATTAAGCAGTGTCATCAGACAAGGGTCAAGACCTAAAGCGCCCATTAAGTTTGAGGCATGCGAGGCACATCCTTATTACGAGTTCATATTTAAAAGAATCAAGACCACAAATACCCATTAAGTTTGAAACACGCGAGGGTCAATATTGTTAAGGTTTCATATTTTAAAACCACTTTGGAAACATCTTTTGTGAGTCCAGTAAATACCAACTTTTCATGTAATTGATCTTTAATGGTCGCTTGGTAGGTTTATCATAATCGCAGTTTTATGTATGTTTACCGCACCTATCTCGATGCATTGGGACACATCTGAAAGTTTAACACAACTATCATCAAATTTGAATGAAGGCGTGATGCATCACAGTAATTGCGTCCGCTCGGGATACTTTGTCGCAGTTCTCAGATTTCCATCACAGAGAACTAAACTGTGTCAGCTTAGCGAAGTACAGAGTGTTGTTACTGACTTAAATCCTGTGTTTTAAGTCATGTGAAAACAGTACTTACGAAGTACGTTATAGTAAATACACTCAAGAGAATTAAAAACGCTACATTAGAAATGGAATTTTACGTTTCCATAATAAAATCATGTCACTGATTTTTATAAATAAGGCTACATATATCACATAACTTCCATTTGTGTCTTATTTTCTCAGCATATTTTACATCTGATTTGTGGCGTCACATGTTGTGTCATTTTTATAATAAGGTTATGGCTGTTAGCGCACAATTTCTAGAACAAAGGTGCCTATGACATTTTATGCGCCGGATGATTTACTTTCCAAGTGACAAGACATTTTGACCCAGTCATGATGATGCATTAACCAAAGTTTTTTTTTAGATTTTGATTTTGTTGGTTGATAATGATGAGAACACTAAATTCTTATTTTGCCGAAAAAGTTTCCACTTGATGAAAATGAGCTGTGATGAATTATACCGGAGACATCTGTTTTTGCAGAAAACGAGGACTAGTATTGGTCCTTACGTTTAGAAACGCCGGAAACGTAAAAAGTAACTGACGTTAACGTAAGTTGATACTGATGTTATCCTTACAGGGATGCGCTTTTCGCTAATGGGTAATCATTTCAAACAATATTTTGTTGAATTCATTAATTTAGCATTTCTTGGAAACTCGAAGGCTCATTTTCTCTAACTAATACCACAAACAATACCCTATGCATTTATCCACTGAAAACGTGTAGCGTTACTATTTTTCTTGAGTGTATTTTTACCGCAGTCACCCCAGGCATTGAGATATTAATCTGAGTAAACCACAACGGCTTTCCTTTATTAGAGCGAACTTATACCAAAACCGACGACCCAGATCTGACCCTGGTCCGCATATTCTGTGTCAACAGTTCGCCCGAATGCGCAGTGAAAGTACGCCCAAGATGTTTGGCACCAAGCTGGTACCCATGACCGTAAAAATGTGGTGAGCAATGACAGTAGTAGAAAGGGTTATTTTCAGAATTGTATGGAAAGTTGGGCTCTCGGCTTCTGCCTCTGTCTGTCTCAAGTCAGCAAGTAGTTAGATTTATACATTCCTTGTTAATCTGCTTTATTGACATATATTTTATTTATATATATCATTATGTAAAACGAAAGGCGAAGCGTTGTATCTTTCACATCCACCTAAGCATTTGACCTTCTATTTGCAACAACCATACATGAAAAGGACTGGTGATGACAATTAACATGTACTTGTAATATTTGCAAAATATTTTACCAAATAAGGTAAGGAATGTTGCAAAACTAATGAAATTCTCGTAATTGTGGGTACAATTTTAGTCAGCAAAAAGTTTTCCTTATTGCAAGTAACCTTAAACTAGGTCACAAAATCAATGTACGTTAAAATTCGGTCGCAACTTTTCCTCCTTCCTTTCTAGCACTACTATTTATAAATCACCCTATATACTTAATGAACTCCATGAATAATCAAAGGCACCTCCTAATCATCTCATTATTAGGGTCATAAAACAATGCGGTGCTGAAACCACTGTCTGCCTGTGGGGCCCCAGTGGGAAAAATTCATGCATCAGTCAAAATGTAACAGATCAGAACTATATATTCTATAATTTGTAATGTAAAATTTGCTAATTAGCAGTCAAAGAATACTCAAATATTGATAAAAAAAGAAAGAAAGTAAAGAAAAAGAGAATGACAAAAGGAAGAAAAAAGGAATTAAAAAAAAGAACTTAAGAAAGTATAGAAAATTAATCGAATATATTTTACATACATTTTCTTATATTATCACTAACTAGTATAACTTTTTAATTTATATTTTGAATTATTATGTTATTTTTAATGTAACTTTCTTAAATTTTATTTACCTATTTTTATAATTTCTATTTCCTGATCATTTTTTTTTTCAAATTACTTATTTTATTATTATTATTATTATTATTTTGTGAAGTAAGTTAAATGCTCTATTAGTTAATACGTTAGCCAATATAATAATCACAAAGAGAAAACAATATGCAAGATTTGAAGATGAAATCTTGTTTCAAGGATCATTTCAGAGACCCAAAAGACTTCAATTTAATTAGATTGCAAAGCCTGTGTTTTTAGCAGTTTGGTGACATGAAAATACGTTTTTGACACCTTTTGAAAACAGTGAATTGGTCAAAGTTCATTTGTTTTTACAAGAACTGATACTGACGTTTTGTTTGTTTTAGACTAAGATTTGTCAAGTTTGTTTCCACAGAGTATATTGTTTGATTTTGGCTTCTCTAATATTGAATTTTGATTGTGAAAAGGGATAGATGTGAACTTAAAATTTTGTGAACATTACCAGAATATATGTATCTAAAATGGTTTTTCTACATCAAATTTAGATGAATACTAATACCAGTAATTTAATCAAGGTATCTCTGTTATTGATTTTCCCCGTTTTGGGCCTCCCTACGAGACTACATGGACACTGGTCTGGAGAAGACAGGCTAGCCAGAGGAGACTGTTTATTGGATAAGATAAGAATTACATAACCTACTAATGACAAAAATCCAGGTCTTTAACAAAAATGTAAATGGTGAGGTTTATATTTTGGAGAAATATAGTTTCAAAACAATGTATTTGCATATTATGAACATCAAAGTTTTGGGATGTTATCTAACTTAAAATTGAGTGTTGTAAGCAAAACATTTTACAATACTAGAGTTATGACTCCCTTCATTTTAAACCATAGAATGCTTTGAAAATGCACAAAACTGCATTTAACTGCTACAAATTAACTAAGTTTTGCATCATAAAAACATAAAAATCTGCTATATGTCTTCATGGAGCTTTTGCCTATATTAGTTTTAATACTGAACTGTTCAAATTGCATTCCTTCTAACTTCAATGGTTGCATGCGGGTGCGTATGCGTGCTTACAAGCGTGCACATCCGTAGCGTGCATACATGTGGGCGTGTGAACACGAGTGCCTCAGTGAGTGCGTAAAATTGTTTGTCTATCCGTCTGACCGCCCGTCCGTTCGTATATATTTGATGTCACTTTAACACTGAAGAGTTGTTTAACGAAACGCGTTTGTTTATGTGACAATTAAAGTTAAAAAAAAGGCATGTGAAGTCATTTTATACTTCGTTATATATATATATATATATATATATATATATATATATATATATATATATATATATATATATATATATGCGCAGGGACGGGGACGCAGACCACAGACGCAGTAGATACCGAAAATATTGATATATAAATAATTAATTTATCAATAAGAAAATTAACAGTTGCAGAAATATCACTACTTAATAAAGGACTCAAATTTACTCCGACCCCCAAATTAGGAAATACACAAGAACTTACAGAAGATTTGAATGAACATTGCTTTGGAGACAACTCCTCCGCCCTCACCTGTCTAATATCGATAATCTCTACACAATGGCGCGAGATAGGAAATCGTTAATTAATACTTCGTCAAACTGTTCCTGATAAAGACACATAAGATTCCCTAATAAATTCTGAAAGACTGGTTTTTCGCCAACCTTTTCATACTTTTGTCTTATTTTTCACACAAGTATTTATTGCTTCAAAAGATAGATTTTATGACGACATGCCGCAAAAGTCATTTTCCCTTTGTTGCTGTGTTGAAATGTCGTATTTTTAATACCTGTATACATGGACTGAACGTGACGTCGCTATCAACAATCTTTTAGACATATCACGGCAATGTGTGGTTGTGACAGGGGGCTCAGTGCTCACTTTTATAAGAATTGTATAATCCGGCCAGCCGTTTTCAATTGCGAAAAAGAAAACTATTTTGAAAGAAAGACACTTTTCCCTGATTTTTTCTGAAAGTATAGAAAATGAGCTTTCTAATGATACTAATATTATATCTTTAGCTCACCGGGATTTTGCTTCACTTTTCAATTTTTTATCGAAATTCTAACTTACTTATCCAAATTATCGTTGGCAGCAATTTCTACTTATGGCACGACTGCCTTCCATAGAAAGTAAAAATACGTATTCGAGCCGCGACATGACAAAATAAACAAACTGGCATGTGCGAATGGCACAGACTCAGATCAGCGTGGGCATCCACATTAGGTAAAGAGAAACTAAGGGTCTAAGCTGCTTCCAACGCCAACAGCGAAGACTGATCAGACTGTATGAATGCCCAGGCTGGTCTGAATCTTCGCTGGACGCACATGTCAGTTCGGTGGTTTTGCCTTGTCGCGGCTCACACGTCTAAGAAGTTTAGCTTTTGAAAAAGCTTATTCCCTTAGTAATGAATCTGTAGGATGCAAGTGGTACAGTAGAAAATTGGCAGCAATACAAGTTAATTTTATTGTATTCTTGGACTTTGTTGAAGCTGTAGGTAAAGGGCGAGTTTGACAGCTTTTTCCTTATGTAGGTGATTGCTTGTAACAGGTGAGCTTCAGTGTTATTAACTTTTGTTAGGTGACCTGTACTGTTTAGTGACAGCTCTTCCTAAGTGGACTGTACTCTCTGGTAATTGCTTGTATTAGGTGAGATGCTTGTATTATGTGAGACAAAGTATCAGGCCAAGTTTTACAGCTCATATCTCAGCGATGCTGGGAGGGACCCTGCAGCTGGGTGCGCAAAAAGTGGGAACTAATACCGGGAAATAGTGGGACCCGCATTTAGCGTAACGAAACGGCGCATAATCGAGAACAACTTGTTATTGATCTGTAACCTTAAGTGACAACTCTTGGAAGCTGTACTGAACTCTCGGGTAATTGCTTGGTATTCAGAAAGATTAGGAAGCTTTCACTCCCGTAAGTGAGGGTTTGTCATAAAGACTTCAGCTTTTATACGCTGTCACTAACGTGTGCTGTGGTACTATTATGATTTTCCGCTGGCTTTCAGTGTGCCTATCAGTCTGTCCGTCTTACCTACGTCTGTCCGTCCGTCCATAAGTACTTCGGTTCCGTTTAATTATTTGAGTATTTATTTACAGATTTTCATCAAGTTTGGCATGTGTATTGGTCTTCGAAATATATCAGTTGCGATTCTTAAAGGGGCAAATCTCGAAAATTCTAACAAAAATTTTGTCTTTGTCAATGTCTTAAAACAGTTTTTTTTCGCACTTTTAAGATATGTTGATAAAATTTAACAGGAACAATTGAGGTAACAGAAGCTAGCTGTAACAAGCCAGTATTATTTGTATTGCCTGGCGCTAAAAAAATGTATGAACTCATAGAAAAAAATATACACAATTTGAATTAAAGCGATTTTCTGACAACAAATGAGCGATTTACGGACCACAAATAGTCAAAGCTTAAAAGGGCTCCTGTGATGTCCATAAGTAGTTATCTACCCCGGCCCCGGAGCTAAAATGCATAAATAATAATGGCATGAAAGAAAAGAAAGAAGGGATAGGCTACAGGTGAAAGAAATGACATTGGCTTGCAACAACGGGGCGTTGCGACTCTCTAATTATTTGCATTTTGTTCAGGGTCTACATCGGCTTTTCTATTAATAACACTGTGCAGATTTGCATCACACCGAAATCCGTGTTATGCAAAGAAAGGCCACAAGGAAAAGAGAAAAGACCGACTGCTGCACAACCACGCAGACTGGTCCAAGTTTTTTTTTTCTTTTGCTCATAGGGTTGAAATCTAGATAGGAAGAGTGTTCAGCAAAAAAAAACAAAAAAAAAACAAAGCTTGCCATTTTTTCTGAATATTCACAAAAGTCGTACATAGCAGAATGAACAACGACACAAAACTATGCCCATCCCTCAAGTTCTGCAAGCACAGTAGGCCCTTACTCTCAATCAAGATGACTTCTGGCTTTACGACCCTTTCAACAGAAGGTTCGTCGTATCAAATTCATGGACATGTTGAAAGGGTGATGGTGAAAAATATGATATGAAATACTGGTTCAACAGTATGCCGGGCATAGACGTTTCTTCAGATTTTTTTTTCCAAAAGGCTATTCCTGTACAAGATGCTTAAGTCGGATTCTTTTCACAACATCGTTCCTATGGACATCAGTGACGAGACTGCCGGAAAAGACAAATACGGATCAGCTTCTTTTGCATGTCATTCAATGTATAAAACTTTCAATATCCTCGCATCAGCCGTTTTTGAAATTCACAGCTACCAAAACATGTTACGGACGGACAGAAGGACAGACAGTCGAACAGACCACCTAACTCAAAATGCCCCTTAACCAAACCCATTAACGTTTCACCGCTGGAGCCATACAAATTGAAAGTCAGTACAAGTGAGGGTGCTCGAGGGAGGTGTATACTTCACTCTACCATCACTCAGTTATCCAGGTACATGTACCCTCAAGACTGAGTGAGATTTTAGAATACGGAACCTATGAGTCGCTCAAACATTTGAGTGAACTCAGGGATTAAATCATGAGTGTGAGTGTGAGTGACGTTCTAGAATACAGGCGCAAGTCCATCAGAGAGGTTGAAAACGCCTTTTCATGCCATGCAAAGTGGTCACTTTTAATACTTTTGTGTTACATGTATGAGGTTCTACATGTACATGCTACTAGCCATATGCGCCTGCTAAATGAAGTCAGCGTGACAACACTTGTCAACCGGATAATACTGTCTCGATCTAAAATTGATCTACCGGATAACTTGCATACTTAACTAGAATTTCAGTGTTTCATCACAGTCCTTCACCACCCAGATGGCAAACAGCGTTTATGCGACATAGAGATGATGTATGATGTCGTTCGCTGGCGCTAGTTTAGCTTGCGTCACCCTGTCCTCTCGTCACCTGCCTTGCGCTTCAAGTGTACAAGTAGTAGAAATCATGGTTAAAAGAAAGTGTATGCTTCTTTTGATGTAGTTATGAAGAAATAATTAAACGAATTGCAGGGCTGGATCGAGCGCCCTGATTTTCAGGGGGTCAGCTTCTGTCGAAGGCATGAGCCAAGCACTGAATGTGCGAGGGGAAGAGCATAAGAGGGGATTGATTGATTGATTTCTTGCTTAACGTCCACGGTAAACAACTAAGGTCATGTCGGGACGGCCAGCTAACCTAACCCCCTCTAATTGGGGGATGGGTGGTGGGGGTATGGGGATCTCCTCGAGAAAATGTTTGTTTTTCGGGACTCTCTTAAAAGCATTTAAGGCACTTTTATGTTGTAACTTAAGACATGTTTACCTTTTTTTCACCTGACTTTCAGTCTTTTTCGATACATATTTCATTAGAAACACTGAATGCTACTTTAGTATTCCAAAAAGTTAGACTTGGGGCAGAAAGTACCAACAATCTCCAGTACTGAAAATCTGATTTCCACTACTGAATTTTTTTTAAAATCTTAAAGATAAATATTTTTTCTAAGTTCATTCAAACGTAAAATATGGGTCATCGCCGGATATGCATCTTTGCTTGCAGTAGATCTTCCTCAGATGCATCTTTGGAGGAAGTTTGAAGACCCTAGCCCTTGCGGCTACTAAGGAACTTAGCTTAACGCAACATGTGATTTTTAAGTGGTTATCCCTAAGATATGCATCACTGCTTTCAGTGGATCTTTCCTATATGTTTGTATCCAACAACTTTGAAGACTCTAGTTCTTACGGTTACTTAGAAACTGAGCTAAACGCAACAGGTGAATATTTTTACAAAGGCGCAAGCGCACTAGCACGCGCCCGCGGACACACAAAAAGGGTATTGCATAAGCACGTGTTTGCTTCGCAAAGTCGCGCTAAAAAGACTCAAACGGCTATATTCAAGAACAAAACTCACACTCACCCTCGACTCAAACTCGAGTAAGTAGCCCTCAAGTGTGGTTGGAGTGGGGTTAACAAGAGTGTGAGTGGAGTTCAGCTTTTGTATTCACGAAACACTCTCAACCTCACCTTTCTCGAGTGTGACTCGATATTCACTTAAATTTCAAGTCCTAGATAAGAAACGTTGAAAAGCACTCTGATTGGGATTTTCAGGCCCCGTGACCTAAGTCAGTCGACAAGATTACCTCTAGCCGTCTGTCTGTCTGTTCGTCCGGCACGCCTAAAAAGTTGGTATATACTTTCTGCAAACAAAATGAAACGTCGCACCGATTTTGTAGGCAAACCAAAGGTATACATTTGACGTTTTATCTTTTATTTCTGTTTGAAAAAAGAGACAGCCCAGCAGCACATGACGTCGAAATGACGTCGTACTGACGTCGATTGGACATCTTAACGACACATCGACATAATTACGACGTTATTAGATCCTTGCTTTTAGAGGGGGGGGGGGAGAGACAGGGCAGGGGGTTCTTTTATTTTCTTTTTTTTTTTTTTTTTTGGGGGGGGGGGATCGGGGTCAGATACAGCACGAGGGAAACATCTGTGTATACAATTTTCTATATCTATTTTGTTTTACTAAAGTTTCTTTAATTTTCACTGTTTCCGGATTTGGACTTTTATTAGAATGTTCTGTATATTTGTCTATACTTATATCATGATGACTTGAAAAAATAAATTAGATTCACGGGGTGGTTGGGTCTAAGTGCTGTCCTGGATAACTGCAAACATCCGGGGCATCCTACTGTTTTCGTAAATAGTATGACAAGGATCAACTGTGGTTGCAGCAGGTGATGGAGTTTTTTTTATTATTACTTTATGGTTTGAGGGCTGGATTTGGATTTTGATTGTTTCAGTTCCTGGTCTTTGCATACTTTTTACTTTTACTCTCTTCTGTCCTTTCTTTTTTTTCTTTCTCACTCTCTTTTGGAGACGGCTCAATATAGCCTGAGTGAAATGCGTCCATTAAGCGGCGTCAAACTCAGAAGAACCAACTATCCAACCAACCAAATCAGATTCATCGGAGAAATAGTATTCGTTAAAAAAAAACACGAAATGTTACAGTGTGTAACAAATGCCCCCGATGGCCCCTTCAACTGACCTTTGAGCCCTAGTTGTGACCTTGACCTTGGGCATAGAACCTGTGTCTTGCACAAGATATACATTCTCATTTCATTTTACTTTTCTGTAACGTTTAAATGCACTTTGGAATTTTAAGAGGATTCAAGGAGACTTAATTCAACCGCTAACCAAACTGTGTTGTGTCGACCTTGGGTGTGGGAACCTTTGTCTTGCGGATGGCAAATCTTCTCATTAGGCTTTATCTTTCTTTAAAGTTTGCCTTTGGTACTTTTCTGAGTAATTGCCGAGACATAATTTGACCTCTTACCCCAGACTGTGACCTTGACCTTGGATTTGGGATCATAAATATTTGTGTAACATACCTTCTCATTATGATCTACCTTTCTGTGAAGTTTGATGGCATTCACTTCAGCAGTTTTTAAGTTATTACAGAGGCAAGGTTTGACCTTTGACCCTAATTGTGACCTTGACCTTGAACTTGGCAACCCAAATTTTATGTGCAACGCACTTTCTCATTATGTTTCATCTTTCTTTGAAGTTTCATAAAATTTGCTTCAGTGGTTTATAAGTAATCGCTGAGACCCAATTTTGAGAAACAATTTGACTTTTGACCCAACTGTGGCCTTGACCTTGGGCGTGGGGATCTAAGTCTTGTGCGCGACACACCTTCTTATTATGCTCTATCTTCCTGTGAAGTTTCATCAAATTTGCTTCAGTAGTTTTAAAATTATCTCTGAGACACGATTCTGAGACACAATTTGACCTTTGACCCACATGTGGCCTTTACCTTGGGCGTAGGAACCTAAGTCTTGCGCGCGACACACCTTCTCATTATGCTTTATCTTTCTGTGACGTTTCATCAAATTTGCTTCAATAGTTTTAAAGTTATCGCTGAGACACGATTTGTAACGGACAGACTGACGGACGGACAGTCGGACGGACGGACTGTGCGATTTTAATTTGCCACCCGAAGTTCCTTCGGAGGCATAAAAACCAGACATGAATGATACCATTGCATAGTCATTTACGATCTGAACTTAGATCGACTGATTGATTGATTGAGTGAGTGAGTGAGCGAGCGAGCGAGCGTTTAACGTCCCACCAGCAACGTCTTCATACGGAAACGGGACCTCGGTTTACAGTCTCATCCGAACGACCGGAGAAGCGGGGGATCAATCTTGCGACCCCTGGAGTGGTAGTCCAGCGTGTTATCAATTACATTAACGCCGCTCCTTCTGAACGGGCAGTAAACTGTACTCCATTGCAGATAAGTCTGCAAGTCTGTTTTGACATCCATAAAAGCTGCCAAAAAAAAAGACCACGCCTGACTAAAAAAGTTACCATAGTGATAGAGCTATGACCTCACCCATATTCTACTCAGAGCTCCCTTGTCTTTGTGAATATCAACGAGCCCTAAGATGAGTCTACCTGTGACCGCTAGACGATTAACTCAATGAGTGGAGTGGTAGTGGAGTGTGAGTGAGGTTCTTGAATATAGCCGAAAATTTCACTCTAACATTTACGGCTATATTCAAGAACAAAACTCACACTCACACTCGACTCAAACTCGAGTAAGTATCCCTCAAGTGTGGCTGGAGTGGGATTAACAAGAGTGTGAGTGGAGTTCAGCATTTGTATTCACGAAGCTATCTCAACCTCACCTTTCCCAAGTGTGACTCGAGCTTCACTCCAGTTTCAAGTAGTAAATAATAACGTTGCAATACACCTTTTGTATTGATCGGTGACGCGAGTCAGTCGATGGTTTTACCTCTGTCCGTCTGTCCGTCCGTCGCGCCTAATATTTTTGTCTACTTTCTGGAATCAAGCAATGAATATGAAACTTTATACAACGTTTACAGACCTACCAAAGATAAGCATTTGACTTTTTTTTATTTCTTTTTGATTGAGCGGCTGTAGCGTAGTGGATAACACTCCGGACTACCAATCCAGGGGTCGCAAGATCGATCCCCCGCTTCTCCGGTCTTTCGGATGAGACTTTAAACCGTGGTCCCGTCTCCATATGACCTCGTTGTTGGTGGGACGTTAAGCTCGAGTTCACTCACTCACTATTTCTTTTTGAAGAGAGAGAGAGAAGTGAGGTTTAGGGTGTGGGGTGGGGATGACAGACACAGTTTACGGGGGGGGCATCATCTGTGTAAAATACACACATTTTCTAATGTTTGTATGTTTATAGTGCAAAATTGCCTCTGCTTCATATTTATCCATATATTCTGAGTTATAACAGTGAATTAGATACACGGGTTCGGCGGATGTGCTGGGTAACTTCCAGTAACGGGGCGTCCTTCTAACTTGAACAAGGGCCAACTGTGCTTGCAGCAGGTGTGGAATGGGGTTTGGATTTTTTTTTACTCTCGTCTATCTTATCTTCTTTTTCTTTCTGGAAGACGGCACGATATAATGCGCTCTGAAAGAGGCATTCAGCTCAAACAACCAACTAATCGACTAGCCAGCCAACGAAATCAGATTCAGTTGAGAAAAACTTATCTGTCTAAAAAACACACACGGAGACATGAAATATATCATTACACTATCAATGCCGGCCTGAACGGACAAACAATGTACTCATACTCCCTTGAAAATAAGGGTCATACCCAGTTTTGGCATTCCTTAAAGCTACCAAAACCCAGCCAAACCTGATTCATTAGTTGCCATAGTAATAGTGTTATGGCCCCACCGATATCTACAAGGACACATAAATGATAATGTTAAATGAATTCATGTATTTGATAAATAATTTATTTTTCATTTCTCAAATGATTTAATTCTTTCTTTTATTTGATATAATATGTACAGTTTATCGCTTAAGAAGATGATGATGAAAATCCTGCTTAGAAAACCTAAGATGGATCACGAAGACTTCATAATTAGGTGATGGGTGGAGGGGTAATAGGGGCGGGGAAGTTCATTTTTTTCCGAATCTGAATATAAGGTAGTTCATCATATGCAGCCGAGTATGTTTCTTCTTCTTCTTCTCTCTCAGGAGTCCTGGTAGCTGAATGGTTTAAGCACTGGCCTGATTTACCAGCGGCCCGGGTTCGTTTCCTACTGGCTATATATTTTTTTCAAAAGCAAAGGCAGTTCTATTGCACACAGCCTTTCATTGCCACCCTCCCGTCGTCCTGATATGACGTGAATAAAATACTGTGAAAAGTACATAAAATCGCAAGTCATCTCTCTCTCTCTCTCTCTCTCTCTCTCTCTCTCTCTGTGCTGATATTGGGTGTGGAGAAAGGTGATGGAGCGGACACAAAATGTTAGTTGACCATTAAGTTTGACCTTGAATTCGATCCAACATCATTAAAATATGTTTTGCACAGAGCTTTGACAAGGCTTCATTAAAGTGTCAAGAAAATCCTCCTGTTGGTTCAGAAGATAAGGAGCGAAAAAGAAAAGGGAGAAAAACAGACATATGGACTGAAATAGAGGGTCATGAAGCCCAACTGTAGAGATATGAGAAACATTGGTTAAAAGTCAACGAATGACCTTGACATCTTTTACTAAAAAACTTAGTTGACTATTACCAACTTTTGTAGCGAAATCTTATACTAATTCTATGAACTCTTCTGGTCGAACATTCCTCAGTTAAAGCACCAAAACGCAAATTTGACCTTGCCGTACAAAAGGTGAAGGTCAACCCAAAGTCGTCATTTGGTAGAACTTGTGTACCTGATGCTACATATCATCAGTCTAATGGTTCTGGAGAAGAAGATTTTTGAAGGTTTTCACTATATTTTGGAGTGGCGGCCGTATTGGTCATGTGACCCAGACTAACACGTGAACAACTCATGTGAACAACTCTTCGCATCCGCAAGCCCTGGCGCAGTATACGAAATTTACTTACAATCAGCCCATAGGTTTCAGACGGGAAGTTGTTTGAAATTGTGGACGAACGGACGATGACGGATGATGGAGCTTGTCTATCCTATTAGGTACTCCGGAGCGTTTGGCTCAGGTGAGCTAAAATAGAAGTATGGTCATGCACATCATTCTTTTTCTCTGCATATTTTTCATGCAGTTATCTTGAAGGGTTTACTATAAAATTATGAAGCAGACATAAAATATTAATATTTGAGCTTTGACCTTCATGTGCGACCTTGACCCAACATTCTTAAAGTGTATTTCCTCACAACGTCTTGGTAAGATAGACATATAACACATGTTTTCAGGTGATACTCAGTGGAGTACAGTTGTTTTTTGTTGTTGTTTTGAATTTAACGGCCCTTTGAGACAGTATTTCAGTCTATATAGGGCCGTCTCCCAGAAAGAGGGAGAAAGAAAAGAGAAATGACAGACATGAGAAAAGAATAATAATAATAATAATAATAAACTGCCCGCACCTACTGCAAGCACAGTAAGCCCTTGCCCTACTAAAATCCAAATAAGTAGGACGCCCCGGTACTGGAAGTTATAACCAGCACCATCGCCCGAGCACCATCCCCTTGGAACACAGAGTGTATATATTATGTAACGGACAGACAGACGGATGGGGCAATACCGTATAAATGACGACTCGTCTAACTTATGACCAAACACGAATGATAAATATGCAAAACGGCAAATGATCGGAGTAGCTTGCGCACCAAAGTCAGTTAAGTTCTATTTCGTATTCATAAACAGCACTTGAGTTGAGTTCAAGGGAGGTATCGGTCTCACTCAACGCTCACTCACTTTATCGAGTCCACGCAGAGCTCCCTAACCTTTGTGAATACCAACGAGCCCTAAGTTGAGTCTACCTGTGACCGCTAGACGATTAACTCAATGAGTGGAGTAAGAGTGGAGTGTGAGTGACGTTCTTGAATATAGCCGTAACTCAATGAGTGGAGTATGAGTGGAGTGTGAGTGACGTTCTTGAATATAGCCGTTAAAATACAGCAGTACAAATCATTTCAGGTAACAAAGTGCATGGTCGAATGACTATGATAAAATGCGTATGTACAGCGGTGAGCCCTAGAATAATTATGCGCATAAGTGATCTTTTAAAACTAGTAGAACCCCCATTTTCATTTAGACGTTATGGGCCTGGGATAGTCTGCTCTCCCTCTCCCCAACTTTTCTTCCACCCCTTGACCGAATTAACCACTAACATATGTCGTGAAGGTGTGCCACAGAAAGCGACAGTTGTAAGGGCTTGTTGAGTGGAAAGTACTTCAACATGAACTACAACAATGCGTCTTGTATTTGCAATTTTCGAAATATAATCTTTGACCAAGCAGATATTGTAAGCTTATTGTCAGTTTGGTTTCAAAAATGGTGCAGTGTAGGGGTGGGTGTATTGACCCTTATTTTTCCCTCACATGAAAAAATAACACATAAAAAATAATAAAATAATAAATGTTCGTCTCACACGGGAATCAAAACCGACTTGCCGGCGTGATAACTTATCTGAAAATCAATGATGCATAAGCTAGCTGTGTGCAAGTCCACCCAGAGAAACCCGATACAAGGAATCGGATGTTTGAGAAACTCGGAGGTAAAGACACGGAGGCGGTTGGACTAGGGTCAGTTTTTTTGTTTCGTTATATTTCCTTGCGACACGAGCTTTTGTACCTAGGCAAATATTAAATAATAATGACAAAGAAAGCATGGGCGATAGTAATTTTACTGACATGTTTTTATAATATCTCAAATTTAGTACCAAATGGACATTTCTTAATTTTCAAGGTTGAATAGAACTTAAACCACTTCATTCTGAATAAACCGATATTTTCTGCCAAAAAATATACTGCTGTCGAAAAATATCGCGTTTTTTTTGTGAGTGACAAACACCTTATCAGCTTTCAATCTGATAGGAAGCGTGTCTTTTTACCGAGACGGAAGTTTGATGTATCGAATTTTTAGGGTAAAGAAATCGCGGATGTATGATATTGTTAGCTCGGAGTATTATCATATTTATAATATGAGGAACTCCGAGTGACAATCTACTGAATTCAGAAAGTATCTTGTTATTAGTCCCTGTAATCAGCTGGAGGTCTATTCTATTTAATACAGCGCTATTTAACCAACGCTAATATGGCACTTCAAAATCAACGATTCAAAGCAGAAAGGCTGGCATTGACATTGCAAAAATATAACAGTGAAGCCCAAGTTTGCAAAAATATAACAGTAAAGCCCAAGGCTGGCACTGACATTGCAAAAATATAACAGTGAAGGGCCGGGTAGCGCAATCGGTAGGGCACCTGACTCGTAAGTCAGAGGTCCTGGGTTCGAATCCCGGTCTGGCCACATACTTTCGTTTCTCCTTCCGCTGATTCAAGAAGGGCAGTTGTCAGTTACTGGCGCAAGTATGTGCACTTAGTACTGGTTAACCGCTTAGAAGGTCTAAGCCTGCCCAGGAATAGTGTGGTTAGGTTAACTGACCGTCCCGACATGACCTTAGTTGTTTACCGTGGACGTTAAGCATCAAATCAACCAACCAACCACAAATTGCACCTGACCAGGGTCTTTACTGTTTGCCTTTAGTATTTGAGTTTAAAAGATAAATGAGTATACATAAATTAAACGTGACACCCCTTACACTAGAGCTGGACTCGCTCAAAGAGCCAAGTAGAATCTCATTTGGCATCAATGGGTTAAGCTTTTTCAATATTTCGTACAATTTCAACTAGAAGTGGTTGATGTGTCTGTGATTCGGACTCTAGATATAATAAAGTCAGTTCTGTTCAAGTCAGTTTCTTCCGGCTTGGCACCATGGTCCTAGATGTGACGGAATATCAATTTTGGGGAATATTGTATGATATTCTCGTATTTCTTCTATAAACTTATATTGCAATTCCTCATTTGAATCATCTCGTCGAGGCGCTTCAGATTAGGGCCATACTAGGCATTTTATGCTGATGCCTATCACTAAATACTCCCACTTAGCTAGAGTTCTGTAGACAGTATTAGCGGTAGTTCCAGACTGTTTGTCAACTGCACTAACGCAAGTATACTTAGTTTGGGAATACTTTGATAAAAATAATTTGCATAAACTTTTTTTTATAGTTTGGTGACCAATGGTCATCAAGCAATTGAAGTACAGTATAATACTGTGTATCTTCATTTATTTACCTTCGAGTTTGTCAAACCTCCGATTTCCTTGTATCGGGTCTCCCTAGGTGATGTCTATTGATTTAGAATATATGGAAGCTCATCTTTTTCGAAACATTTTAGTATACCAGGGGTGTTAATCCTGTTTATTTTTTCTATCCGAGAATTGAATTAAGTCCCCTTCAATGAGTAGTTGCGGATGATTTAATAGAAAGTTAAGATTAGCAGAGTTCTTTGATGGTACAGAAAATGAATATACATCTTTAGTCAGAAATAAATCAAATTTTACTCCCCCAGATAAACGTCATGCAGCCTTTGGCGAATTTATTGAAACAGTTGAAAAATTTCCCAAACAATCATGCCAAAATAACGTTAGACAAAATCTAACAAGATTAGAATGGGAGGCTGTAAAATGTTTAAAAGAAGATACTTCAATTATAATAAAAGAAACCGACAAAGGTGGGGCATCAGTAATTATGAACAAAGAAGATTACAAAAGTATGGTAGAAATAATTTTGAATGATGAAACCTATTATTCTGAATTAAAACACAAATCCAGAAAAAGATTTACAACTTAAATATAAGAAGTTTCTTAAAAAATATAAAAGTCAAATGACTGAAAAAGAGTTAAATTATCTACAAAATTTCGAAGCTAAAACAAGTAATATTTACGGATTACCAAAAGTACATAATGCAAGGAAATAAATGATAAATGTTAACTAACAAAATCAGGTTACGTAGAAATTACAGAAAAAGTACATGATTTGAAATTAAGACCAATTGTTGCTGGCCCTCCTGTCACATGCACAGGCTTAGTAAT
Source organism: Ctena decussata (assembly GCA_963989385.1). Taxonomy (NCBI): domain Eukaryota; kingdom Metazoa; phylum Mollusca; class Bivalvia; order Lucinida; family Lucinidae; genus Ctena; species Ctena decussata. Next base: position 53,038,805 of record OZ022513.1, read on the forward strand.
TTACTTGATATTCTTTTCAGACCCTATACCAAACATGTCACCAGCTATTTAAGGGACACCACTGACTTCCTAAACAACCTTCCGACAAATGTACCAACAAATACCATATTGGTTTCATTTGACATAGAATCAATTTATTCAAATATTCCACACAATCTCGGTATAGAGGCGGTAAATTATTGGATAGACAAGTACCCCGGTACCCTTCATTCAAGATTCTCAACTGATTTCATACTTGACGAAATGAAACTAATACTTGAGAATAATATGTTTTGTTTCAAAAGCACTTATTTCAAGCAAGTAAAGGGCACGGCTATGGGTACCAAATTTGCACCAGTGTACGCAACCGTAATTATTGGGTACTTGGAGGAAAAATTAATATATGATTCTGTAGAAACCATTTACGATACAGAATTTTATATTTACTTCAAACGGTACTGGAAAAGATTTCTAGACGACTGCTTCGTCCCCTGGACTAAATCTAGAGAAGAACTAATACATTTCCATGACATTTAAACAATCTACACAATGATATTAAATTCACATTACAATCTGATACAGTTGAACAATCGTTTTTAGATGTTACGGTCCGGAATTTAAGAGGAAAGATTGAGACAGATATCTACTATAAGGAGGCTGACAGTAAACAGTATCTTTTATTTTCTTCCTTTTACCCCCGACATACAAAAATTAACATACCCTACAATCTGGCACGAAGATTAAGAACACTAATTTCAGAAGAATAGGTACTAGAAACTCGAACTAAGGAACTGAAGACGTTTTTAGTCAAACAGAAATACCCTGAGAATACATGTATAACTGACATGGGAATCGACAGAGCTATGAATCTTGATAGAACTATATTAAGACAAGTTGCGCAAAAGACGGAGGAACCTGTTATTACTTATGTGTCCACACATAATCCACCAAATGCAGAGATATTTAATATCATGAAATATGATCTTCCAATTTTACAAGACGATCCAAAAATGAAAAGTATTCTTTCAAAGTTTACGATGATTAAAAGCAAAAGGCAACCAAATAGTTTGAAGCGAATTCTCACAAAAGCCAAATTTAGTCATGACTCTGAACACAAAGTAAAACGTTGTCAGAGGTCAAACTGCGGCCTCTGCCCTCATCTATTAGAAGGCACCGCATTTGATTTTAATTGCGGTAGAAAATTTTACGTACATGAAACAATGACCTGTGAAGTAAAAAATGTGATTTACGTCATGAAATGCAGAGAATGCTGCGGCAAAGAATATATAGGCGAAACCAGAAACTATTTACGAAAACGGGTCACTGTGCACAATCAGCAAATCCGAAACCCAAGTACTAGAATGCTTCATCTAAGTGAACATATAAGTACATGTGCCAATCGGCAAGATCCGAAATATTACATCTTCCCGTTCTATAAAATGTATTTTAAAAGCATGTCATTAAGGCGCGTGAAAGAAAAAAAAATTCATAATCTCCTTAAACCTGAGCTAAACAGGTCTTCCTAATCTGTACCATAAACGTATATCGTTATTGTATACATGTATTAATAACAACTTACTCTTATATTAGTAAAATGAACTATACGCCATTATTACACTATACTGTATAGATATTAATGTGACAGTGTGTTGTACTGTAATGAGCGGAAGTAGACATTATGGCGCATGCGACAAGAACGCCACGTTGCTAACGTCGTCTCCATGCGACACAAAGTCGCCATATTTGTTCTTGATGATCTGTACTGTAAAGGTGAAACCGGTAGAAAACAGCGAAATAAATCATACGTTACTGTGAAATTGGACTCAATTGTGTTTTATACTTAATCGAACGCTTTAGTGAATTTTCATTATTTGTCAAATATATTAGAAACGTTATTTTAACTCAATCTATTAACGTTGTTAACGTTGTTACTATGACGCCAACGTCATTATTGTTCATTCCTTGACAATCTATTGAAGTAGTGAAACGCGTTGGAATTAAACAATGTAATATCTGGCTATTCCTCTCTTTGTTTCATTGCTACATTTCCTGTGTTGTGGATAGACAGTTTTCAATTTGTATTTTACGCAACATAGTGAGGAAATGCCGACCACCAGGACTTCAAGATCAACAACAAACCAGCTTCGAGACACGGATGTCGATATCACATTTACATCGTCAACATATTAGGCACAGTAGCGTTCGTAAACTTTTTGTTAGCAAACACATTGCAACCTGTGCAAGAGGACTTGATATAAACTTTAAAGTTTTTCCACTTTACAAAATGAAAACAGACAAACCCATTTCAAGAAAGCTTAAAGAGACATATTTTATAGATTTATTTAAGCCTAAACTTAATCGAACGCTTTAGTGAATTTTCATTATTTGTCAAATATATTAGAAACGTTATTTTAACTCAATCTATTAACGTTGTTAACGTTGTTACTATGACGCCAACGTCATTATTGTTCATTCCTTGACGATCTATTGAAGTAGTGAAACGCGTTGGAATTAAACAATGTAATATCTGGCTATTCCTCTCTTTGTTTCATTTCTACATTTCCTGTGTTGTGGATAGACAGTTTTCAACTTGTATTTTACGCAACATAGTGAGGAAATGCCGACCACCAGGACTTCAAGATCAACAACAAACCAGCTTCGAGACACGGATGTCGATATCACATTTACATCGTCAACATATTAGGCACAGTAGCGTTCGTAAACTTTTTGTTAGCGAACACATTGCAACCTGTGCAAGAGGACTTGATATAAACTTTAAAGTTTTCCCACTTTACAAAATGAAAACAGACAACCCCATTTCAAGAAAGCTTAAAGAGACATATTTTATAGATTTATTTAAGCCTAAACTTAATCGAACGCTTTAGTGAATTTTCATTATTTGTCAAATATATTAGAAACGTTATTTTAACTCAATCTATTAACGTTGTTAACGTTGTTACTATGACGCCAACGTCATTATTGTTCATTCCTTGACGATCTATTGAAGTAGTGAAACGCGTTGGAATTAAACAATGTAATATCTGGCTATTCCTCTCTTTGTTTCATTTCTACATTTCCTGTGTTGTGGATAGACAGTTTTCAACTTGTATTTTACGCAACATAGTGAGGAAATGCCGACCACCAGGACTTCAAGATCAACAACAAACCAGCTTCGAGACACGGATGTCGATATCACATTTACATCGTCAACATATTAGGCACAGTAGCGTTCGTAAACTTTTTGTTAGCGAACACATTGCAACCTGTGGAAGAGGACTTGATATAAACTTTAAAGTTTTCCCACTTTACAAAATGAAAACAGACAACCCCATTTCAAGAAAGCTTAAAGAGACATATTTTATAGATTTATTTAAGCCTAAACTTAATCGAACGCTTTAGTGAATTTTCATTATTTGTCAAATATATTAGAAACGTTATTTTAACTCAATCTATTAACGTTGTTAACGTTGTTACTATGACGCCAACGTCATTATTGTTCATTCCTTGACGATCTATTGAAGTAGTGAAACGCGTTGGAATTAAACAATGTAATATCTGGCTATTCCTCTCTTTGTTTCATTTCTACATTTCCTGTGTTGTGGATAGACAGTTTTCAATTTGTATTTTACGCAACATAGTGAGGAAATGCCGACCACCAGGACTTCAAGATCAACAACAAACCAGCTTCGAGACACGGATGTCGATATCACATTTACATCGTCAACATATTAGGCACAGTAGCGTTCGTAAACTTTTTGTTAGCAAACACATTGCAACCTGTGCAAGAGGACTTGATATAAACTTTAAAGTTTTCCCACTTTACAAAATGAAAACAGACAAACCCATTTCAAGAAAGCTTAAAGAGACATATTTTATAGATTTATTTAAGCCTAAACTTAATCGAACGCTTTAGTGAATTTTCATTATTTGTCAAATATATTAGAAACGTTATTTTAACTCAATCTATTAACGTTGTTAACGTTGTTACTATGACGCCAACGTCATTATTGTTCATTCCTTGACGATCTATTGAAGTAGTGAAACGCGTTGGAATTAAACAATGTAATATCTGGCTATTCCTCTCTTTGTTTCATTTCTACATTTCCTGTGTTGTGAATAGACAGTTTTCAACTTATATATATATATATATATATATATATATATATATATATATATATATATATATATATATATATATATATATATATATATATATATATATATATATAGGTAAAAATACAAACATAAAGTCCGGAACCAGAACTCTGTTTATGAAATATATGTGACTATATCCGACTGTCTGTCTATTCGTCCGTCTAATGTCCGCCTGTCTGTCTATCCGTCCGTTCGTCCGTCTATCTGCAGTCCGCCTATATGTATGCTTTTATGTAAATATACTCAGAGGCAATTATTCGAGCAACTATTATTCACTGGTCAGATCAAAAATTCTGCACGATGTATCTTTCCGTAACGTTCAAGAATGTGGTATTGTAATATAACTAAATGTCTCACTTGAATTGCGGCACTACATGTACATGTTGGTTTTGCCCTTTTTGCACGAGCACCATATTAAAAGATACAATTTTGACGCAAAATCAGTATTTGCACTTTCGGCAGTTTTTCTGAACAAACAAGAGTGTATGCGTTTAATTTACATCTCGACAATGTTTTTGGTGCTGAAAGAAGTCATTACGAGTTGACCACTTAATGCGGTTCGTAGCTGGCTGACTAAAATACACTGGAAGCACGACTGATTGGCGATGAAGTGTATACTTTCTTTATGCCTCTGACTACCTTTTCCTCTGCGGGTATGATTTCTGTCTGCCACGGAGAGCCTTGCCATCTTGAAAATGAAACACAAACGTTCTGGTTCGTTAAGAAAAACAACCGAAATTTCATATATAGATTTACAGCAAACTCGTATTGTCTAGTTTTCTGCACGTGGAAAATGTTCGAAACTCGCATGTATGTTCAGTGCCGCTTGTCAAGCGTTTAAATCAGTAATTTTACTATACCACATTAACGTAAAATAATTTATGCAATATTTCAAGCCTGAGATAAGAGAAATGAGTAAAATATATGCATTCAAATAGTGTATACTTTCATTTGCCTCTCAGTATAGTACATGACAGTGTATGTTTTCCTGTAGGTCGGTAGGTTTGCCTGTCCATCCGTTAGTCCGTTCATCCGTCAGTCCGTCCGTTCATTTGTATGTACGAGGTATGCTCGGAAAGTTCCCGGACTGAACGCATTTCTTTTGAATAGCTCATTGTATTATAACAAAACTCAGTACGGATTTACTGCAGCTATTATTGCATATCAGATCAAAATTAATGTCGTAGCCATACATATAACAATAAACAGTTATTTTAACTTAAAAAAATGTACCAACGGTATGTCGAAGCAACCTGACGTTAAAATTCATGACGCCAACGTCGGTTTTCACTCCTTCTCGAAATAGCGGTCATGTGCTTGCACGCAGCGTTCATGATGCGTAAACAGATTGAAACCATAGTTAATTAAAGGATAAAATAATTGCCTGCACGTGGCGACGAAGGCTCTGGAGATCGTCGAAGCGGATTCCGCGTAGCTGGTTTTTGACTTCGACGGCCGTGAAATTCGCAAAATGAAGTGGCGCGAGGTCTAGGCTGTATGGGGCGTGCTCCAACCTACCGATCCTGAGAACATCCAGCTCCAACTCCGTATGCTTAGCCGTGTGCGCTGGGGCATTGTCCTGATGTAGATGAACATTTTCTATGACGTTTCCCGCGTTTTGACGTAAAACATGGCGTATATGAAAACTATGGAAATAAATGAGGGTTGCTCCGCAAGAGCGTATATCGTGTTGCTATGGATACGATAATTTCAGAATGCATCGACGTAGGGAAATATCCGCTTGTAATTAAAATGAATATATTTCTTAACGTGACTGAAGTTTCAAAGCTCTATGTTTAAAAATAACAAAGTTATTATTGGAGTCCGGGAACTTTCCGAACATACCTCGTATGTATGTATGTATGACCGTGAAACGTTTCATTACTAGCTTTTACTCTCTTTTTTCTCACTTCTATTTTCTTACATCTAACTTCTTACGTCTAACTTCCAACTTCTTCTAACTTCTAACTGCGACAGGGCGGATGTGTATACGTGCGGTCGAGAAAGGGCATCCGTTGCGTGCAGTGTGTGGGCATGTAAGCGCGTGAACACGAGTGCCACAATGCATTGTGACATACAAAATTGTTTGTATGTCCCTTCGTCCGCCCGTCCGTTCATATATATGTTTATATGTGAATGAACTGTCTGAATGTGTGTCTATCCGTCCGTCGAAAGTCTGCCTGAGTGCACCTCCGTCCTTCCGTCCATTTGACGTTCTGTCCGTCCGTCTATATATAGTATTCCTCAAAATTATTGAGAATTTTTTGCAAAGTGAAAATTAGGCACTGGTAGTTGACAGATCATGTATATACTTAATATCTTTGTTTACTTAGTTAACAATATCCCTCTGTGAACTTTTTGGCATAACAGTATTACTCACACGTTTGGGTCACAAATATTATCTGCCCTTGAACTGTGCCACCCAGAGATTTTTTGTCTGACTGAAAAAATATGTACCCTTACCAATTAAAACCGGTATTTGTGGAAAAGATAATGACAAATCAGTTGATATTTGAATGGTTGTATCATCTAGAGATAAGGTGTTGGCGAACTGAAAACAGAATTTTGTGTGAGCTTGTCAGCTGTAGATACTGCTGGCGTTCAAACACGTGACTTCATTTCGAAAAAGTGTCCGAAATTGGGGAAAATTGCAATTTTGACAGAGGGTATGTTTTTCTGATTCAGTCTGATTCTCTACATCTCAATGGAAACAGCACAAATATATATTTTTTGTAAGGCTTAGTAAACATGCTTTGAGGGATATGAGTTTTGACATGATAATCTATACCTTGCCAAAAATATTCCGTTCAGATCACTAACAGATCAGATATTTTGCTGTTTCGGATACCTTCAATATTCTTTCTATAATATAAGAGCCAGTCGCTGACTCAGAAACTTGAATTAGTAACTTTAAATCATGCAAAATATTAAAGGCAACATTAATAATGTAGCTGATGTTGAACAATGGAGAAAATCAACTATTTCACCTGAGATAGTCTGTTTCTAGCAAAGGTAGTATAGCAAATCACAGTCGAAATCAAGGGACATATTTTTACAGGGGTGTACCCTAGCACATCCTTACTTACCACTGACGAAAGAAAATGCATCATATTGTCATTTTTGTATATCAAACTTGAAAACGAGGTTCTTTTATTGTATTTTACACGTCTAAAATATTGTTAAATATGTATGGCTAGCAACTGTGTGCCAAAATGCAATTCTCAATAATTTTGAGGAATACTGTATATATGCCTTTATGAAAGTATGTATGTATGGCTTTCCGTCTGTATGTTTGCCTGGCCGTTCGTTAGTTCGTCCATCTGTCAGTCAGTCTGTCCGTCCATTTGTATGTATGTATGTATGTGACATTTCTTATTTCTAACTTCTTACTTGTAACTTCTAACTTATAACTTCCTACTTCTATCTTCTTCCTTTAAACACTTAACTTCTTGCTTCGATGTTCGTATGTGTAGTGTATGCATGCGTACGAGCATGCGCGTCCGTAGCGTGCATAAATGTTGGCGTGTGAACGTGAGTGCCTGAGTGCGTGCTTAAACTTGTTTGTCCGTCCGTACGACCCACATAGACTCACAGAGACAAACGAACGGAGGGACATCCGGAGGGAGGGACACACAGGCAGACTTTTGCCGGAAGGATAGAGAGACAGCTGGACAGAATCTTATATACATACATGTATATATAAATACATACGAATGGGCGAACGGACAAACGAGGAGGACAACAGTTTTAAGCACGCACTGAGGCATTCATGTTCACAAGCTAAGACGCCAACATGCATGCACGCTTCGGACTAGAAGCTCGTACGCCCGCATAAATTAGAAGTTAGAAGTAAGAAGCTAGAAGTTAGAAGCCAGAAGTAAGAAGTTGGAAGTTAGAAAGTTGGAAGTTAGAAGTGAGAAATAAGAAATGTCACGGAAATACATACATACATACAAATGGACGGTCAGTGATTGACAGGTGGACGGCCTAACGAATTGACAGGCAAACATACATATAGACGGACTGTTAGAAAGACTAACGGATGGACAGGCAAATATACTGACCGAGAAGGAAACATACATACTTACATAAATACATACATATAGGCGGACTGATAGACGGACGAGTGGACGGACGGACACACAGGCAGACATTAAACGGACGGATAGACAGCCAGACGGACAAACAATTTTACAAAGACACTGAGACACTCAATTTTACACGTTCACACGTCCATATGTTTGCACGATACGGATGCGCACACTCGTACATGTACGCACGCATACACACTCACATACGCACATCAAAGTTAAAAGTTAGAAGTAAGAAGTAAGCGAAAGATATGTCCTTATCCGGCTTTCGTACTAAAGTATTATTTAATATATATGTTGGACTCAGATCGAGGGTTAGTCCCTAATCGAGGGCCAATTCCAGATCGGGGGCCGATTCCACATCGTGGGCCGATTCTGACAGAGTCTTCCCACATCGAGGGCCAATTTCACTGTCCGATGTAAACACTCTTTCCGTTCAGTCAGTTGGCGTGGGACAAGATATAATTCGTCGAAAAGTAAGGTTTGATGGTCAATTCAGAGATTAAACAACTTATGACAGATACTGAACGAGTGCTGAGTACTGAGTCCAATTGCCTGAAATCCGCGCGAACACGGAAACAGCTAGGGACGATTCGGACAAGGCCAGTCTGAAATAGGGACCGATGTTAGCAGCAATCAATCAGAATAATTTTAATTCTGTAGGCAAGTACATGTATCGTAATGTGCCATTAATGAAATTTATTGACCGATTGTTAGAATAATTGTGCAGCGTATTTCCGCGTACTTTTTGAATGCAATGTTAGTATTTTTAATGCATGTACAAACTATGTCGTTATATAACTTCTGTATCTATATACTATCTTTATTCATTTGTCTTTTTTTCTTTTCACCATTGGTTGACTTTCCTCTCCTGAAACGAAAATAGTTGGAAACAATATCAATAGCTAACAGATGTCAAGCTGGTTAAGCTACTTCTTCGTAAACCAGGAGAGATGAGTTCGATCGATCTCTCCGCGAGTCACTCAGATGGGCTTGTGTTTGTATGACCGAATCGTTGGTGGGGCGTGAATTCCTAAGAAACATCAAACAGACCCCGCGGGAAAGTTTCAATAATACACCAAGCACTTTCGTTTCAGGACGTGACTAAGCGCTCAGTCTCTTTAAATTCAAGAGAATGTATAAATAACATAAGAAGTCTGCACAGGCGCACTGGTTAATTGGTGTGTGTTTGTGTGTGTGTGTTTCACTTTCAGTGCCGGGCTGTCCTTCTATTTTGGATAAATGTAGGGCAAGTGCCTACTGTGTTAGCAGTAGGTGCGAGTGGGGTATGTTTTGACATTTTTCTCTCCTCTATCACATCTCCTTTCTTTCTTTCTCTCTCTTTGGGAGATGGCTGAATATAAAGTGAAATACTGTCTCAAAGAGCTGTTCAACCTCTGTTCGCGCGTGCAATTAGATAGGTTTATCATCCTACAATACAGACGCACAGTAAATACACTCCATGAGGGTGCCATCAATCAGCAGTGAAGTCTGGCCGGAGTCTTTGCTTTCCAGCCCAAACTCTGCAGGCTATGCGAGTCGTGATCACGCTAGGAAAGCACGCTTATGTGACTGAGCTGTTTGCAAAATTATTGCATACTTTTCTCTCCGTGCCGACGTATGTGTTTGTTGTTTGCAGCTATATGCGGAGGGCTAAGTGAATCACTGCTCACTGCTGGAAGTCACTACTCACTGCCAGCACTAAATGCTGACAATGTCACTGCTTGCGGTGAGACATGACTGATGGTTGTGAAAAAGTGACTGGCACTTCCCTGCTTGATCCAATTTTCAGGAGGCTGTGTAGGTTTTATTCCGGTTAGGTGGCTCCTTGACTAGTTATTCACAGAATGAAACAAAAGCAGCTTTGTCGTTTGAACCATTCAAATTACCTTCCTGTACCTTATTTACGGATGACTGTTCCTGGATCTTCTGAATCTCGTTGGTCATCGTCTTAAAACAGTTGGCGCGAGATGTTGTCCTATTAAACAATAGACAATAATTTGCCATTCAGGTAAAATAGGTTGATTAGCGTTTAGGTAAATAAGAAAGACTCAGATCAGCCAGTGAGTCCGTGCAGTCTAGCTATAGCATTCGTGTTTCGGGTTCCACATATTGTGTGTGCGAACAATAGTGACTCTGATCAGACTATACGGATGTGCAAGCTGGTCTTAGTCTTTATTGCTCGCATTTGTATATCAAAAGTAGCATTTTGCGCATTGCAGCTCATTTATTATAATATCTTTTGGCGGTCAGTTACTAGTTTTATATGTTTTTGGCTTTGGTGTGCGTGAGTGTGTATTAGTAGAATGAAAAGAATCAGCGCTATTTAAAATGTTTGAGACTGTAAAATTTTCTTAATTAGGCCTAATGGCTTTGGAAATCCAATAGCATACATTATATGTTTCAACTGAAGTTTGTGTCAAAGGTATGTGCTCATCGTCTGATAGTGTAAGTTCACTGTTTGAAATCACTGTTCCCAACAGAATCCTACCTATGCCTATCTGTTTTCTGTAAATTTGAACTTTAATTTAAATTTTATGTCTGATCACAGGACATTGACGCTGCATCCATGGAAACAATACAAAGGCTGCTGAGGCTTACTATACATCACTTTATAATAATATTGGTTGTTTAGGGTCTTTGAATGGTTTTGTATTGATAGAGCGTCAATATCCTGTGGTCTGATAAGCCTTGTCGTATTTATTTTAATAAGCTGTGCATTATAGTACTAGAACACAAATTCTGATAAATGATTATGAAAATTATATTATTCCCTTTTTTTGCCGAAGAAAAAATCTCTCTTCACCTTGACATCTTGTGATATTTTTCAGTCATCAGAACCTTTTTTGCTTCAGTCGCAGCCATCTTGAGTAGCTGAAAATTTGTTTTGAGCGTGACGCTACGGCGCCAAACACATAGACGTCACATAAAACAACGCGACATTGTCGTGCGTTAGTCACAATTTTGGCCCTTGATGTGGGAAAAATAAATCGGCCCTCGATCTGTGATGAAATTTCGGCCCTCGATGTGGGAATTATAAATCGGCCCTCGATCTGCGATGAAATCGGCCCCCGATGTGGGAATCGGCCCTCGATTGGGGACTGGCCCTCGATGTGAGTCCTACATATATGCATTATAAAACTGTGCCATTTAGGCGAAGCATAAAATTTCCGCAGAGTTTCGTTTAATAGTTCGATTTTCCGGTCGTCCGTCAGTAATTCCATTTGTCCGTTCGTAAGTCAGAGCGTACGTCCTTCCACAGCTGCATCGATCCTAAAGTATAAGTCCATTTCTCTCAAACGGTGTCACCTACACTCATCGAACATGGAATAAAGTTTCTTCTTTGATTGGTCTAAAAGGATGTTGCACTTACGTTTACCCTTGACCTATATATCACGCTCTGCTTATATGGTAAAAGCGTTCAAGTCCGTTTCTTCTTATCTACAATATCTAGTCATCAAGCCTGGCAGAGCTGTGGCACTTTTTCTATCCTTGACGTATATTTCACGCTCGGTCCGAAATACATAGCATAAAGTTTCTTCCTAGAATGGTCTCCATGCATTTTGTACTTTTTTCTATCCTTGACCTATCTTTCACGCTCTGTGGGATTCGTAAAATCTAATGTCTAAAATTACCTTTACTCTTAGCGCTAAAGCCTGCTTCTCTCCAACATCAATGCCTACAAGCATCAAAACCTCGTATAAAGTTTCTACCTAAAATGACCTCTTGTGATACTGTTAAATACAGTTCCGCTGAAGCCGTAGCTAGGGAGCATAGCATGAACAGTTGTGCATTACATTTGCTCTTGGACAGACCCAATCAAGCCGGTTTGCTTTATTCTTTTCTTTGTTGTGCATGGTGCATCTGAAGGATCCATATTTCCCCAAAATATTTATTTTCATTTTACAGTAGCAGGTAATAAGATGATAAAACTATTATTCTAAAACTTCTTTAAATCAGTAAACCTTGCGAAACTTTTTCAGATTTTGATTTATGTTTGCACTTTTGTTAATACCTATAAATCTGTCCTGACTAATATGGCTGATGGATTTAACCCATTAATGCATAGTGTCCCCTGAGGGTGGTCGCGAAGGGCGATGGTGCTAGGTAACTTTCAGTGCAGGGGCGTCTTATATATCTAGGGCAAGGGCGAACTGTGCTTGCACTAGGTGCGGGTGGGGGATGTTCGGACTTTTTCCTCTCCCCTATCATCTCTTTTCTTTCTCCCTCTCTTTGGGAGACAGCTCGTTATAGACTGACATACTGTCTCAAAGAGCCGTTAAGCCCAATACAGCCAACCACTCAACCAAACGCCTAGTGTCCCTTAAAAGAAGACCATCGTGAACAGTGAAGACCCACGCGGCGTCTGATAACGGCATGTACTTAAATATTATGAGAACAACTTAAAATCTCATTGCATGAACATGCTCATGAAGTTTTTCACTCAACATTTCCGACCATTATTGGAATTCAGTCAAACACTCGTAATTGCTCTTTTACTGAACAATAAATGAGCAACTATTAAAACATAAATCACGCAGCGCTGGTTATAAGAACAAAAGCATAGCTGGTTTTAATATCGTAGAACAGGGCAGAAATATTTCGAAAGAAATGCTACCATCCATTCCGTCAGCATTAGACTCACGCAAAACCGGTCGGTACATAAGGAAAATCAGCGTTAATGGGGAAAAAAAGATATGTGGAGCTTTGAATGTTGCTCTTTACCTGCATTTTTGGTTCAACTTTTTGTACTATTCTACTCAAAATTTGCAAAAAAAGTAGCGCGACCGAAACTGACACACAAGTAACTTCATCTTCTACGTACCCACTGTTTGTCCCTCTTACTATTTTCCTTGTTGAATTTCTAGAAATTCGGTTTTGTCAAGGTGTATTGTTGCACTTCATAAACAAGGTTGTCAATTTGCATTCCTTTGTCGTATGATCAGCCTCATTTTTAAACTCAGTATAAGTATATTCTTCGACAAAAGAAAAGGGCAATAGTCAAAGTAATGAAACAAGATTATTACAAATAATATTCTACCTGTCTACTTACGATCAGACTCAATTATTTCGAGTCCACTTTTCTAGCTTCTTTGATGTGTTCCTTGCTTCCGCCATATTTTAATGAGCATTATCTCTTACTTGAATGATGATGTGGAACTCGTAGAAAAATAACTATCGGTTTATATGTTTTCGTCGTCTTAAATTTTCCGCTCCTATTGCGTTTCAGTCCTCAGCAGTATAATTGCGAACGCAAAATAATCCCCACACACACACACTCAAAAACAGTACTCGTATCTCCTCACTTTCGTTAAAGCACTGTGTGCACATAGTTGCTTGGTTTCAGGGCTGCTGGGGTTCATCCTGCTTACTGGGCAGACGCCTGCGCGTGTCAAACTTCAGAAAAAAGCTACTCATTCTCTTATCCACGAAGAAATCGAAGGGACTGTAGAAATGGGTGTGTCCACCTTCAGATGAACAGTGTGAACGCAAATCCTACAGATTTTGATCGATGTTCACAGACCTTTTAAGATATTCAATGGATCATATCTTACGAGGGTAATGATCGGAATCTTTCTGCAATATTTACAGTCACTGATCTGTAAAGCAGCACAATAATTCTGGCTGCAACGCCTTCTCCAACCCTCAACAGATATTTCACAAGTAATTGATGTCGGGGTCATGATAGGATCCTTTCTGCTGGTGTAAATGCCTTGATATATTCAGAAACACTTTCTGCAGGCACGATCCCTCTAATTGTTTACAACCGATTTTCGACAGAGTTGTCACCATCTGTAGTAGAGTCATGATCGGATTCCGTCTGGCAGAGTCACAGCCCGTGATTTGTTCAACAACACAAGTCGTTCTTTAGTTCTCAAAAGTCTAGAAAGTTTTAAGATATTGTTATCGTCGTCCGAAGTGAATCATATTATATCAGAGTTATGATCGTGCTGTTTCTGCAATGTTACAGCCCTTGATGTATCAACTGACAGATATATTCAGGCTGCAACTCATCCAGCTTTTATTTATTTGTTTATAGAAAACATTCAACTGTTATTACCATCTAAGTGTATAATTACTTTTTTCATCTGTTACATTTTGTACATAGTGAATGTCTGATTATGCTCATCAAGCCCTTCAGGCGCTTTGGGTCTAGTGGTACTAATAATCAGGTCCTTTTCCAGGATTATATCACCACGAGTCAAATGTGTAGCCGTATCTATTAAGGATGAACTTAAGTCAGTTTTTAAACGGGTTTTACGACCCATCCAAACTATTTAACTTATATCAAGTAATCGTTAAGCAGAGGTAGGCGAAAACCGGAGCTCCTGGGGAAAACCACCCTGACCTTCCATAAGCAGAACTTGGCTTTTTTCACATATGCGCAGCCGAGGCTTGAATACACAGCGGAGAGAGACCTAATGTTTCAGAGTCAGCGTTTTATCCCAGTGGCCAAGGTGGCCCGTGAATAAAGTCAGTCTAGTTTTGTTCCTGTTCAGAGAGGGTAACATTATTACAGATTCTGGAAGGTCATTCAAGTTTGAACCACCCTACTGCTGAAAAAGTTGTATCTTGGCTTCAGTTATAGCTCTGAGCTGAAAGCCGTAGCAGACCGAGCTATACATTGACCGTCGTCCGACATCAGTTGTCCGTCGTTGTTTGTCCTGGTCCACATGTTCAAACGACATCTCCTCTGCAATAGTTGAGCAGATCGGAACCAAATTTCATATGTAGCTTTCTTTGGCTAGGGAAATAAAAGTGTGTTTAAATGATTCTACTCCAGATATCGAGCTAGCCACCTGGAGTAATTAGCAAACAAATATTTTACAGAGTTGATGAAGCGATGTAGCAGATATTAAGCTGAAAGCATAAGGGTAGCCTTCACGATCAAATTGTTCAAATCGAAGCCGAAGGATCACATTTGCCACCCCCACTCCCCCCGAACAGGGGCAGATCACTTAGCAAAATCACAAAACTGGCTTCATAACAGGCTAACGTTGCCCATATATTATTAGCTACATTTCTAATTGAGTCATCGGAAGACTTTTATGCCTTCTTGATAGCCCTAAGATCTCAGACACTTTTCAATTGAAAGTGATCCCAGAATTAACAACAATGTTAAAAGTAAAAAGTATGCAAAGACCAGGAACTGAAACAATCAAAATCCAAATCCAGCCCTCAAACCATAGTTGGAAACAACTAAGATTACAAATAATCAAGATACAGAGAACATATGGCCAACCGAGTGAGCAGCTTGTTCCCAAAAGGTGGCCACTCAGCAACCCAAACCGAACCAAAAATAATAATAACATACATAAGGTAAAACATCACAGAAACTCTGACACCGAAAACAGGCAACAAAGAACCACAACAGAACTACCGCCTTGGAACGGTCAGTAATGAATTACTGGGGGGCTTAAATCGATTTTACAGGCCCAACCTCACCCTCAGTTTCTGAAGTGGTACAAAACATTTAGTTGGTTGTTCGGTTCGCATGATAAGGCTTAAATTTGAATGAGATCGCAGAATTATCAACGTAGATAAGGCTCCAAAGTGTCCATGGACTCACAGTGGATAGACGCCTGTCCCCTGGTTGGAAACTACAGTCTTCAAGACATCGTATTAAAACTTTGTAATTATATTACAACTGGTTTAGAAGAAAAAAAATGATGATGACGGTAATCACATCCATTTTACATTTTAAACTTTTACATGGTCTTTTTTGCATCCATTAGTTGGCATGGTTGGCAAATTTATTTAGTTGGAGCTAGTTAAACTTCAAGCATATTCTATGTCCATACAGCATTACATAGCATAAAGTCCGGAATTGCTCAACTCAGTAAAATGGTCAAAGGTCAAAATAAGGTCATTATTTGAACAAACCGGATAGTTTGAAATTGTCAAAATATGCCATGCATTGATGAAAGGTAAAAAATTACCTAGACCTCTATTCCTAAAACAATGTCCATGCACACATTTATTTGACTGTATTTATTAATTTTGTACCAACATCTTCTACAAATTCCATCAGCTCATATCTAAGCATTCCCCATATACAATATAAAATCACCAAATAGCAAATCTGACCTGGCCGTAAAAATATCAAGTTCAACCCAGTTATAATTTGAACAATTGTAGGCCAACGTCTTCAAAACTTTCCTTGAAATCATATATTCTAGCATTTTCCAATATTTGACATTGTCTTAAAAAGGTCAAGATCAAGGTTTTTATAGGTATTAACTGTATATGGGCAGGGCGGCCATGTTAGTCATGGGCGGGGATGTTGGGCATGTGACCTGGACCATTTGAACATTCATTTGTAAATCAATTTGCTATTCCGTATTCGATGTGACATGTATGTCGTCATGCATGTTTGCATGTCATAATGCCGCTAATGACGTCAATAAAAACATATATAACATAGTTTTAGCACGCGATGTCAGGCCGCCATGGATTCGTTCTCAGTAAATTTCTTGAGATCTATATTATTTGTCAAAATGGAATTTTCGGCTATTTTCCAGTAGTAAACTGTTTACAACCAATATGCTGCATGTATCCAGGAAACATGCTGGAAGCATCAAATGAAGCAAAACGGCTTTAAGAGATGGTGCTCTGTCGTGATGTTGGACGCAGGAATAAACGGAAGTATTGCAATTTTAAATCATAAAGAAGCAGAAAATTTGACCGTTTCAGTAAAACATCGATTTTTATTCACTCGTAACCATCACTCTTGAAAACACTGCTTTTGGCCTTCATTCGATGAAACAAAAATCGATTTCACAATGAAAAAGTATTTTTAGTGTCCTCATTTTCAGGGTTTTTTTTACTATAGAAATATATTTTCCATACCGGTAAAAACACGCTGCTTAATACATGTTGTTTGAGGGCAGATCACAGGATATTAATTTACGACGGCGAAGTCGGGGTAAACTTATATCCGTATCTGTCCGACAACACATGTTATTCGGAGATAATTTAACGGTCAGCAAACATTATTTGGATTTTAACTTTAACTTATACAGAATGAAAATTCAAGGTCATTGCGACGTTTTCTTATGGTCTCGTTTGGGGGGACGTCGCCAGAAGTTAGATGTTTGCATCTGACATCATCAAGGCACGACATATGCACGTCAAGTGTTGGCAACGTGACTTATCTCAAATTTTCACACGTCACCGCTTCCTATAAACTAAATGGGGAAAACGTTAACGACATATTAAAAAAATGATTTCCCGATATTTGCATATTCATAATTCATTTTCAGAAACCCATAATTTATGAATTATTAATTTTTGGCTTGAGATTTCACCCTGCATGATCAAAATCCAAATGGTATTTGAGGTAGCTTTGGATCATATAAAGGAAGATTGACAGAATCTCGCAGGACCCGATCTCGTGAATCTATGATCAATTGTTGGGAGTGCTAACCTTTCTGCCACGTGTATGCTGACAGACAGGTATCAGGATGTTTAGCACTATAGGAAATTAAAAATAAATAAATAAAATAGATATAGCCATGTACAAAATCATATTAGATATATTCCTGAAATGTCACCTTTTGGGAACAAGCTGCTCACTCGGTTGGCCATATGTTCTCTGTATCTTGATTATTTGTAATTTTAGTTGTTTCCAACTATGGTTTGAGGGCTGGATTTGGATTTTGATTGTTTCAGTTCCTGGTCTTTGCATACTTTTTACTTTTATAGTTACTGTCAACTTACTGACTTATTTAAGTCTTCCCCCTGCAGGCGGTCGGGTCGGACTATTGTGCTGGGTAACTCTCAGTGCCAGGGCGGCCTTTGTTTTGGATAATAGTAGGACGAGAGCCTACTGTGCTTGCAGCAGGTGTGAATTATGTTTTTTGGCTGTTTCTCTCTCTCTCTTTCTCGCCTATCACACTTCTTTTCTTTCTCCCTTTCTCTGGGAGACGGCTCGAAATAGACTGAAATACTGTTACAAAGGGCCATTAAAACCCAAAACAATCAACGAATCAATTAGCATCCCCATTCAAAGGGTTAGGATATATTTGTGTTTCGTAGTTGAAGTTGTATCACCCCTAACCCTCTCCACCTCCAGATCTTTATCCCATCCTCATCTGCGCGCCATAGAGAAGGCGGAAGTACATTTATGACACCAATTCTTAAAGTTCTTTTCAAAGACTTGTTTTTTTCGAAGCAGTAGCTTATGTACAGGCTGACCCCTAATGTCCCGTTAGATAGTGAGGCTGGTAGCATCGTATTTGAGTCATCAGAGGCTACAGTTCTCGTCGGAATCTTCAAGTTGATACTTGATCACTACAATAAGAGACTGACCTCTGTTGACCCCTTGAGGGGTTGGAGTCTCACTGAAAATGGCAGGGTCCACTTGAGTGATCAATCGTTAATTTCCTCGTTAAATGCCAAACATGATACAGCTTGAGATCGGCTCCAACTGACCCCAATTCTGATCTCCCTTCTAAATGGTCAGTATGATTCAGCCTCAAAATATTGCCATAAAGGGTAGCAGGCTGGTAATTCACGGTTACTTCAAAAAGCTAATTACCGTAAAAATTCTAAACACTGGGACAAATAGGTCTAAGCAAACAGTGCAGGCCCAAATCAGACTGCTCCTAAGCAGTCCGATCCGGGTCTACACGGTTTGCCGTTCCATCTTCATCTTTTAGTCGTATTACTGCAGTGTTCATTTAGGAAGAGAACGGTAATTATTTCAGGTGTCCTAATTTATAGAATTTTGCGATACCTTATATGACATCCACACTCCTACGGTTGAGCGTCAGCTCCTTATTGGAATTCTTGTTTGTGTGTGATGTGTTTTGTCAGAAAAAAATAACCTGAACTGTTTGCGAAGTTAACCAATAAGTACAGTGAAGACCGAATTAGGCTGTATTTCTTACCATGTCGAGGGTGGTGGTCAGGTGATGGTGCTGGTTATAACTTCCAGTGCCGGGGCGTCCTAATTATTTGGATAAAAGTAGGACAAGGGCCTACTGTGTCTACAGTATGTGCCGGGCGGGGTTTACTTTGATTTTTTTCTCTCCTTAATCACTTCTTCATTTCTTTCTCCCTCTCTCTGGGAGACAGCCAAATATAGACTGAAATACTGTCTCAAAGGCCCATCGAAACCCAAAATATCCAACAAACCAACTTACCATATCGATATCAACTTTGCTACTTTTTTGTTAGCTCACCAGAGCCGAAGGCCCGAGGAGAGCTTAAAGGATAGGCTGTTGTCCGTTGTCGTCGTCGTCTGTCGTCAACACTTTCAAACAGCATCTCCTCTTAACTGGGCCAACTGGGCCCGAGTTTCACAGGTAATATCCTTCAGCTGGGAGATTGAAAGTTTTTCTCTCTTTTTTTTTTTGGAAAATCGGATCTTTACCTACTCTGAAGCCACCAGGCTGATGACGTCCAGATTTCATCTGTAGAGGCCTTGGGCTGACAGAGATGGATTAATTTTACAGTGTTTGAAGAAATAGAGAAAAATGTTGGCTTTCTACCTGTCTATTTATTTTCAAACTTCCTAGTAGGCTAGCCGGGTCTTTCAGACGGGTGAATTTCAACTGGGTCACGGTCGGTGAGCTTGTTTTGAGACGAATGAAATGTGCAGGCCACATATGCCTTTCGCCGAGTTTTGATTGGTCATTTGCAGATTTTGTTTAATATACTTGAGCTTATAAATGAAATGTTAGCAAAGTTTCAGCGTCCGGTAGCAGTTTTTGTATACGGAATGGCATATTTCACATCTGTAGTAAGGCAAGCAAACTGCACAATTTTTATGAGTGAGATTTCCTTTTTCGTCAATCCTGAAATAACAAAAGGTTTCCGTGAAAACCATCTCATGGACTTAAAATAACTTTGTTACCTTGAGTTATTCTGTGAAAAAAAAGTTAACTATTTTTCGAGGCGTGATTTAGTCTGTCGTCGGGCATGCGCAATTGTTCTTATCTTAATCAGCTTTCAAAAATTTTTCACTAATATGATGTAGGTTGAAACTCTTGAAATAAACTCCGCGTTTGTTTATGTAATACTCTAACATGCACGAGTACGACTGCATGCCAGTTTCACTTGCCGAAGGTAACCTGGGATAACGCGTTCGTAGCCATTATAAATTAAACCACACAAAAATGGTGTGTGCTCATATTTTCGGCTGAAGTGGCAACTTTGCTAACATAATCTACGACAGACTATAGATCCTATCGAAAACAAATCCACATGATAACATGATACAATCGACAGCTTGATAAATACATGGATTACTTGCTATTGTACAACCCATTCAACACTGTTTCTGTCTTATCAGGATGGTGTTAGGGTTATAATGAAAAACTGAATGAAAGTGCAGTAGCGCCCCTCCTACGGTTGATAAGATTTCCGCCTCAAGCTGGTATCGACTTAGATCTGCAGTGGAGAACAGCATTATCCCGGAAACTCTCATGTTTATATAGTTCTAACACTATTCTATACACATTGAGTCATTTTTTGTTTCTGTCTTCAACGATTATTTTCGAAAGTATAAAAGACAGACAGAAAAGAAGCATGGAAGAGGTATTAAGTGTTGATTCAGTAAATTTTCGGACGAAGTGAACAATTCGTTTCACATGGGATGCCACAGAAGTTTATGAAAATTACACATTAATTAGGCTATAATAATAGGTTATTTATCGCGCATGTCATTGTGTTATTTTTCCCCCATATGTCTCTGAAAACCTCCCTTGTCATAGTAAACCATACTCTTTCCTTGCCGTCTATCACATCCTTTGTCCCGTTACCTGTAGATTAGTGTAGTTTGGCGTACAGTATTGTCCACAGTGCTCTGACCACACACTCACTGCATATCGTTTATTATTGACATTCCGTCATTGGAATTATTTTCATGCGTTGATGAAAAAAGTCGAGTCTGAATTCTCAGACCGTGTTTCACACACATGCATTAAAACTTATGGGAAAGTGAAGGTAAAAACAGTTGACGATTTAAATCACCTCTGATGAAAAGGTCGGCAGCGACATATTTACTCCTATGAAACAGATATTATGTTATTGATTGTCAAAAATAAAACGCTTGAAAAATGAATTTGAACTTTGTAACCTCTGGGGTACATGGAGCTTTTGGTTTTGGGTTTTATTGTACAATGAGACAGATGCCGCCACAATTCATCGGTGTACAATAACCATAACAAACCATTTGCATAGGGCATACGCTAAGAGTATCTGACCGAATCGATGCCGAAACAAAGAGAAAACTAGCGGCTATTGCAAACGATTAGACAATTCACCCAAGGGCCAATTACAGGTACGTTTGCTAGTCCTGCTAAAAAAATGTAACGTTACACAAAAGTAGATGGGAAAATGCTCGGGAACTGGCATAATTCAATCCCAGATTTCACCCAAAACACCATGTGGGTTAAAAAAATTAAACATCACTAAAGACATCACCAGGAGCAGCGAGGTGAACCGGTCCTACTAAACACTGCTAAGACACCACAAAGACAGTAAAAACCACAAAGACACCAAAAGACACACAAAGACACCACAAAGACACACAAAGACACCACAAAGACACCCCAAGGAGTCGCAGAGACATCTGATACTATGAAATATTACTTCATAAATTATTTTTATCATTAATTTTGATAGAATTCACCCCGCCACCTTCATACTGAAAAGTTGTTGGTGAAAATATATATTTTTCTCATAAAACTATATTTTATGAGACTTCACACAGGAACTAAAACATATATGTTATGAAAATTCCTTGACAAAAACTTTGTAAATACATGTATTAATTGCATTTATTCTTTTTTCGTAATAACGCTTATGGCATACATTATCTTAAAAATGCTGCATCAGATAATTTTGGCCTGGGGAATAAAGGTCAGTCGGGCTGTAAAAAACTACAAAGACAGCATAAAGACACTGAAAATGATGGAAAATTAAATTCCTATCTTCTTTCTTATTGTTTTTGACTTAGATGGTAGCTGGAAAGCTTCTCCTGAAAGTTTAGGAAGGCGAAATATAGTTTTAGATACTATCAGTGATTTATGGATAAAACTATTTTAAGAGTGGACCAGATCAGGAGAAGAATTGAGTGCATTTATCAGCAAGCTACGAGGGTGGGCCAAAAAGAACAGATGTTCTTCATTTGGAGCCCCAAAAGTTCAAGGTTCAAGGTTATTAAATAATCCGAAAATCTTATATCTATTAACTCAAACATGATGCATTACGCGATAATTGGTACCGTCTTATCGTCCATTTATGCCGCCAGACTAAATACTAAGAATTAATATCCAGGCTGTAATAGTAAGAAAAATATATTTTCAAGATATAATGATAACAATCATTTGTAAACTTGTATTTCCTAGTATCAGATCTGTTTGAGTGATTGTGAGAGTCCGCGTACCGTCTTGTCTCTACGTATAGACTGCTCTGCATAAGCGCATTAAGGTGGCGGGGTGAATTCTATCAAAATTAATAATAAAAATAATTTATAAAGTAATATTTCATAGTATCAGATGTCTCTGTGAGTCCTTGGGGTGTCTTTGTGGTGTCTTTGTGGTGTCTCTGTGGTTTTTTACTGTCTTTGTGGTGTCTTAGCAGTGTTTAGTAGGACCCAGGTGAACAGCCATTTCTCATGTAGGTGGTCACCGGGCTAGCCGTAACACCACAAACAATATATCAGTAACATACAAAGCTACAAACAACGCAAAAAAACAACCAAGAAAAATCAAAAACAGAAGTGCCGCCTTAAGACGACTAGCATTGGAATTACTTGGATGCTTAACCGGATTGTGGTCGACCACCCCTCGCCCTTCCTTCTGAAATAGTTCAACATATATACGACACTTAAGGTGGTGATAATCACTGATTTGGGACAAAGACAAAAATCTGCATAAAATACTCAAAATAACACTGATCTTTCCAAAACTTAGCAGATGCCTTCTGTATGTTGTTCCTCATAATTTAGAATCTCAAAATGCAGCATTTGTTTATGTTAAAAAGTTTTTTTATAAGAGAAGATCAAAGGGTAATTTTCTGCGAATAAATCTGAAAAAATTATATCATTATTGAAAATATACTTAGTGCTTAGAGTGCCTTGTTGCATAATGGAGAGCGTCCTAGCAATTATTTTTTCAAACTCTTTCACATATTATCAGGCTGAGCAGATGAAAAAAGACCGTCTTTCCGATGTTGTAATGGCGGCAGTTTAAATTTTTCGCGGAGGGCGCAATTTATGAAATCTACATTGCTATGATCTGGTAATAAGAAGATTCTGTTTATGAACTTTCAAAATCTGACAGCTATCTGGTCATGCGATTATGTCTGTTATTGACCTTTGAGAAATAGAATAGAACTTTATTGGCAATATGGCTTTGAACTTATGAGGTCCATCGAAATACCGGAGCATTTTTCTTAGAGCTAAATCTCTCAACCATCAGTGTTATTTTACAATACAATAATACAATACAATAATAAACTGTCCTGACTATCTACTATCAACTACTATAAACTGTCTAATACAGAGATATTGAGAGTCAATCAAATTGCATCTAAAGTCTGTAATGCCTAGTCACAGAGGCAGAGGAAGGTCTGAGCCCGGGCCGAAAGAACACACTCCAAGAGCAGTCCAAGCAGAAGCAGCCAAACAAAGAGATCCCACTCCCCTTAAAAGGCGCAAATTATCTAGTGAGGAGGGGTCTGATTGTGATCCGGATATGCTCATTGACGTACTTCTGGGTAGTCTTGGCAGTGATGAAAAGTTGTTGGAAAGGTTTGTTTCACACCTTCTCCAAATACCCAATATACAGAAAATGCTGGTCTCTCATGTCACAGACATTATAAGAACCAAAGCTGCAGATGAGGAAATTCATGAGATGGGTAATGCTGCATCTCAGTCTCTCATAAGCTCTGTTCGTGAGCTTTCTGCTGTTGTAAAAGATCTGAAGGGTGAACTCGTGAAATCAAACAACAAGTATGATGATCTGGAACAGTACACAAGGCGGAACAGTATACGGATCTCTGGAATTCCTGAAAATCCAACCTCTAATGCTGAAAACGTTGAAAATGTTGTATGTGAAACTCTGAATAAGTACATTCAATCTCCTGTCTCTCCAACAGAAATTGATCGTTGCCACAGAATATTTCGTCCAAATACGGCAGATAAATCAAAACCACGTGAAATAATTGTGAAGTTTGTAAGTCATAAATCTAAGTCTTCGATTCTAAGCAAAGTGCCCATGGAAAAACTTAGAAATGACAATAACTCACGACCTATGAGTGATAGGATCTATATCAGCGAAGATCTCACACGTGTTCGTAGTAGAATCTTGTTTCGAACAAGAAAACTCAAAAGACAAAAAAGAATCAAAGATACATTTTCAAGAGATGGACGGATCGTTGTGAAAACACTGGATGTCAATGGTAGAATCTTTTCTGTCACAACAGAGGATGAACTTGAATTAATATGTTCTAAACATAATATCAGACTGGATCCCCTAGATGACAGGTCAGGCTCTCAGCCGGCGGGCTCCAGGGTCTCTCCTATGGAGACTCAGCAATCAGCTTGTCCTGGAGATGATATCTATCCACCAGGTCTGGCTGGGCCCATGGCTACAGCTGTAGGCGGGACCCTTGATCCAAACGCTGAGGCTTTTGACCCATCCCAGTCTTTGCTACAATCTAAATGAACTGGTCATATTCATATTCCAAATCATACTCTGTTGGTAGAAATGTGTTATTTCTTAAAATGTTAAATGACCTTATAATATTATCATATAGATACAGTTGAAATTTTCATAATATTGTGACATATTGATTTGTATAGCTACACTTTTCTTTTCCATACTTGTCAAATGACTTTGTGTCCTCCAGTATGCTTCCCCAGGTATTCGGTCATTTCCAAGGGGATCCTGCTCTTGAAGAGGGGAATTTGCCCCTAAAGGAGCTAATTCTCCCCTTTAACACTTGTTCCCCATTGACAGCGAAGGAAAAAGTTAGAGTTCTTTTATGACTTGGTCCGCTACTTGCACGAACTATGTCAAAGTGCTTCCTGATAAATTGTTGATCAGCATATACACTCCTAATTTTTGGTTCAATACAATGGCCGAGTTAATGTGCCTGTAAACTAATTGCTGGCGAGACTAGCACTGATGGATCCCAACTTTGGATGCTAGTTGTACGAACTGAACTGAGGCTGCATGCAAGATTGTTGATAGTTGGTAATGTCCATACTCATATCCCAATTCCAGTCCTTTGCTTACATTGCCTGATGACAAACTTGCTATGGATATCTTAGGTCCATAATATGCAAGGGTTGAGTTTGTGAGCTTGTTAACTGGTTGCTTGTGACACCCACGTGTCATCGGTGATGAGTTGATGGGCGCACGTACGTACTGTCTCAGCCACATGCTCTACATTTTGTCAGTTGGCTTTATGTGCTAGTGTAATGCCAGGTTTGTTCCATGAACAGAGATTGGTTGTGTACTGGAAACTGTAATACTCAATCATTGCTAACACAATTAAATGTCCAATCTAGTGCCTGTAGCACCTTCATGTCCGTGGTTATTTGTGGTTGCCCTAAGTATTGGGACATTTAACTTGAAAAATCAGATAATCCTGCCTAAATACACAAGCAGTTTGACCATATCCTCCACAGAATTTTATTATCTGCTACTGCTGAGGACTCTCAGGGGATTCAGATCCGGACTTGACTGCTCCTGTAGGAATAGTCTTGTATAGATCTGCACTCCCCATCTGAACTCTACTGTCCCATTACTTGTGGCTGTTGCTGGTAGCTATAACTTATCATGAACAAGTAAGTAGAAAGTTATATGGATTCTAAATACTGGGACAGCAACGGTATGAGTGAACAGTGATGGCTCGCACTAGACTGATCCTGAAGGAGCAGTCTGATGTGGGTCGCCTCTGTTTGCCATTTCATCTGGGCCATCTGGCCATTTTACACCATTGGTAAACCAAACTGTTCCCTTGTTGGGACTGTTATACCGTTGTTGTAGGTTATCCCAGTTCTTGGGGAATTTTGGTATATGTAGTTATGACTTGCTTGATATCAAATGCGAAGTATTGTACTGAAAACCTATGCATACTGATGGTTCTGCGCTTGGGCCATACTAATGCTAATATAAGTAACAGGTTTACGTAAAATGAGACCCAGCCATATAAACATTAGTAATCATAGTCTAAGCTTTGGCTGGATATTTTTATAAATATATTAGTAGTATTTTCATCTTAGTTCATTAGGGTTACACCATACAGTAACCTTGATATTACCCTTTCATAAAGTTAATTCTCTGTTATTCACGAATTGCATACTATAAACACTAACGGTATTATATTAAATGAAATATGGCATTAACATGTAAATGACTAGTATTAAACAGTAACAGAGCTCTTGTATCTCACCTGGCTCTTGTGACAGCTATGGGCGGATTTCATTTACATGTTTCCGCTTATTATCATTCACTGATGCATGTTAAAAGTAAGTGTAAAATGGTATTTATACAGTCTTCTTTGTGACTCCTTGAAACTAATATCATGAGTATAAGCAAATACCCAAGTATCAAAATCACCTAACCCTACTTAAGATTTCAGCAGATCAGTTGTGGGTGAAAGTGTTTACATGAAAATTGTGATTTTATTCTAGTTTAATTCACCCTATAAGACTTGCAATTCTTGATTGTACATACTGTATATATAATAAGTTGCTGTCACATTTATAAAATATCACTGTATATTTTCAAATCACCTGACTGAATGAAACTTTGTGACGGATTAGAAATACTCGGCAAAGCTCGCATAAGAGTGAAATCTACGAAAAAATGATTAAATCCGAATAAATAATGAAACAACAACCATATTCATGTCAGTTCGTAAAGTAATATGTTCGACAGAAGCTTATATAACAATGTATATGTCTTATACGGGCTTACTAGATACTTAATCTTTATTTTAGAGATCTCTAACACCAATTATTTTACAAGATCAACCTAAGGGAAATAACTCAAATACTCTGGTAAAGCTGAAGTCTTTATTTTCCTGACAAATTATTACAAAGGGAAATAACCCAATTCCATTGCTGTTGCTGATTTACACTATCTAGTTCACAATCTTTTGAACAGCTACCTGAAATTCACTAGTCACATGAATATAGTAACAGTAACAGTTTGAACAGCTACATTAAAGCTGAAACACACTGTTTAGTTCACTGCGAGTGGTGAAGATCAATCTTTCCAATAGTTATCGCTGTGAATATTTTAGAAACTACTATCCAAAATCCAAACTGTTCTCGTTATCTTTGTATTGTCATGGATTTTTCTGATGGTTAAGTCACTGATAGCTCTTGTAGTATAGGCTTGTCATCAAATCTGGAATGTAAATAGATTTTTTTTTTTTTTACTCATTTGTATGACCAAAAATCAATGCTTTATACCTCCTCACTCCAGATGTCGGATGGTTTTGGTGATGGCCTCTGTCCTTCTCCATGGAGTTGTCTGTTGCCCCTGAAAGGGTCTGCCTCACGGAGACAGTCCAGATTAGGGGCCACAGGGCACTCATTAGTTGGGGGAGAACAGAGCCATTTGGGGGTTGTCAGCGGAAGCCATCCCCTATCTGGAGCCTTGAGAGCTTTCTATCAATATAGAGTAGAATTAAGTTGCCCCTCTCTGAACTGCCAATGATATCAAGTTTCCTGCTGTCTAAGCAGTTCCTCATTTTGTGTAAATATATGAAATGTTACATTGTTACTCTTATTATATTTTGTACCTTATTACTTTTCTTATAGTAACTGAAGTCAGGGTGATTATGACGATGATTTGGAGAATAAGTGTTTCAAAACTAGTTGCAAATGAGTGATACTGAAAGTACTAATCCTTCATCTTCCTTCCGGGGTGGTGCACAGAACTTCTCCTGCCTGAAAATTGCTCACTCAAATATAAATGGTATTAGACACAAGATAGATTCTATTCATGCCGAGTTATCCGAATATGATATTTTATGCATAGCTGAAACCAAACTAAATAATAACTACCCAACTCCGCAACTTGAAATCGAAGGATACAAATCGCCATTCAGGAAAGACAGGATAGAAAATAATGGGGGTGGACTTATAATTTATGTTCAAAACAATATTTGTAGCATACGAAGGCAGGACCTTGAAGACGACTACTGTGAAAACATTTGGCTTGAAATCAGATCGCTAAAATCTAAATTTTTACTCGGCCTATTTTACCGACCTCCAAATAGCTCTGCTGAATACTGGGAACATTTTGAAAGTAATATTGAATCAGCTTCAGATAAAAATTTGGATTTAGTAATCACTGGAGATTTTAATCAAGACATGTTAAATATTAGTCCAAATAACCAATTAAACCGAATTATGCTCAAATATAATCTGAAAAATGTCATTTCAGCACCAACAAGGATTACCCCTTCTACCCAAACATGCTTGGATCTGATTCTAATTAATCACAATTCTATAATTAATAATTATGAAGTTTTACCTCCATTTAACAGTGATCACTGTACAGTTACTGCTGAAATAACTTATAAAACTTATAAATCTCTTGCCTATAAGAAAACTGTCTGGAAATTTGAGGACGCCAATATTGAAGCCATTGATCAAGCATACCAATCAACGGATTGGTCATTTATTCAAACATCAAGCAATATTAATATAATAAATGAAACATTTACCAATGTCATTCTACAGACTTGTAATCAATATATACCAAAGGTTAGCTTCACTATAAGACCAAACGATAAACCATGGATGAACAACAACATCAGAAAATTAATGAGACAAAGGAATCGGTTATATAATAAAGCTAAAACAAGAAATACTGACATACACTGGCAAAACTACAAATCTAAAAGAAACTTAATAGTTGATGAGATAAGGAAAGCAAAAAAGGAATATCTTCAAAATCTCAAAAACTCTCTCGCAGATGAAAACTTGCCGCCAAAAAAATGGTTTAAAATTGCTAATGATATATCGAAATTAAAAAATAAAAATAACCCGACATCACCAATCATTGAAAATAACTGCATAAACATTCATCCACGTGACAAAGCTGAAACGTTAAACAAACACTTTGCAAATATTTCTAAAACAACTAATGAACCTCAACTTCCTCAGCCAACTTTACAATATTTTAACCTTAATAATATAAGAATTACAGAGCAAGATGTGTTAGATCAAATTAAGATTCTTAACATAAATAAACCTGGGGGACCTGATGAAATTCTACCTAAACTTCTTAAAATAACTGGCAAATATTTAATTCAACCACTCCAACTTTTGTATAACCGATCAGTAGAACTAGGTACAGTGCCTATCCAATGGAAAATGTCTAATATTTCAGCCATCTTTAAGGGAAAGGGTGAGGAGCATGATCCAAATAACTATCGACCTATCTCGGTTACAAGCTGTATGGGGAAAATGCTTGAAAAAATCATATTTAAGTATCTTTATAACTACCTGCAAGAATATGAAATCTTGACACGCTATCAATCTGGCTTCCGTCCACGAGACTCAACAGTCAATCAGCTTCTTGAGATATATCACATCATAATAGAGAATCTAGACAAAGGAAAAAACATTAAATTTATTTTTTGTGACGTAAGTAAAGCTTTTGACAAGGTATGGCACGATGGGCTTCTGTTTAAACTTAAAAAGTACGGAATACAAGGCAACCTCCTTGAATGGTTTACAAGTTATCTATCTGACAGAAAACAACGGGTTCATAATGAAGGTTTTTACTCTACATGGGCTGATACCTTAGCAGGGGCACCTCAAGGGTCAGTCCTTGGTCCATACTTATTTCTACTTTATATCAATGACATTGTGGATAATATTCAATCTAATATTAGACTGTTTGCAGATGATACCTCACTTTTTGCTGTCATTGATGGTAATAACTCAATGCAAATGATAACTGAAGACCTCCATAAAATAGCCTCATGGGCAGATGATTGGTGCATAACCTTAAATCCTTCAATGACAAAGTCAATGACATTTACTAGACAACGACATAATATAGCAAATGATATACAGCTCAATAATCATACAATTAAAGATGAAAATACTCATACCCATCTTGGTCTCACTTTTACTTCGGATGCAACATGGGGCAATCAAGTAAATAGTATTTATGAGAAGGCACGTCTTAACATTATGTGTATGTTAAAACATGATCTTGACCGAAAATCACTTTCACGTTTCTATCTTACATTCATTAGACCTGTTATGGAATATGGCAGTATAATCTGGGATGGCTGCACCAAAGCCAAGTCCGAATTACTAGAAAACTTACAGTTGTTTGCAGCTAGGATAGTGACCGGTCTTCGAAGAGGAACATCTCATTCAATTTTGTATGCCGAAACAGGATGGAAACCCCCCTCTGAAAGAAGAAAAGATGCTAAATTAATTTACTTTTATAAAATACTGAATAATGAGGCACATTCATACATTACAGAAATCCTAGATACATACAATACACACCAGTCCGATTACAGCCTGAGACGCCAAAGTCTCAGATATCCAACGCCAAGGACTGCTGCATTTCGTAACAGCTACTTCCCATCCACTATTGAAGCCTGGAATAAGTTAGATACTGCACTTAACAATGCAACTTCCCTGTTTTCCTTTAAGAGAATTCTTAAAAACAGAACTATCAAACCACCTAAACATTTTAGCTATGGGTCGAGAAGTAATAATATAATCATGTGTCAGCTAAGAAACTCAAAAAGTCAACTAAATTACGATCTCTTTAATGATCACTTGTCTCAATCCCCAGTGTGTGCATGTGGGGCTATCAATGAATCAGCAAGTCACTTCCTGTTTGAATGTCCCCTATATGCTAGCTGCAGGTATGAGTTAATAAATACCCTTATGTCAAAACCCATTGTCTATGCTGAAATATCCATAACGGCTAATGAACTATTATTTGGAAATTCAAATCTGTCATACCAAAATAACTGCTTTATTTTCGACTGTGTAGCTAGCTATATTACCAAGACAAACCGATTTAATCAAATTTAATGAAAATGAGCATATACAGCTATCAAATTTTCAGTGAGCAATATCTGATTGATATGTGATGTTTTTGACATACCTCTTATTAACCTAAACTATCCTATAATTATATCGACCAAGATGTGTGTCAGATATAAAACAATATCAAATGTAGAGGGTCCTATCCCTGTCAGCTATATTTCTAAGTTGATAATGGTCAGGCTTAAGGCAGTATTCTTCCATTTGGTCCATGCCAATGCAGTTTTGAGTTGGCATGGGGCATGTGTCAGATTGTGTTGTGGCTGACAGGAATGGACTTTGGCCTATTCAGATGCAGACAGAGTGGATGTGCAACACTAAACCGAGATAGAAGGATTATCATGATATCTTGTGAAGTTGTCCTATTCATAACTTACCGATTATCGTCACAATCTCGAAGGCTGTATACTATAGCTTCTGCTGGGCACACAGAGTATAATCAGCACTGGGTCAAAGCTGAATCAACATCACTATGTTGAGTCAGCTTTGATTCAATGTTGCTTTGGCACTGTGCGCATGCTGGCAGCTGTGTGCCTAAATATAATTTAAGCGGTGCTCTAGGGAGGTAATTTAAAGATATTTTGGTTATGTTTTCTCTCTCTTGTGCTTCATGTGGCATGTACTGTGAAATATCATTAGAACCATCTCGGTTCTCACTGGAAGGTTGGCGTTATCTTGAACTTATCCACAAAATTTCACCTTATCTGGAGCTCTGTGATTACTGATTACCTCCCTTAGTACTGACTTAAACTACCGAAAAAAAAAATAATTTTCAAGATGAAACTACGCATTGTAATACCTTAACGGTAAACTACACTATAGATTGTTCATGAAGAAAAGAAATATAATTGGGATAAGAACTCGGTTTACCGTTATATTCACCGTATTCTCCATCAACTCTGTTTCGACTTTCGTGTTCTTCTGCCATGCACGTTCTTTGGGGAGACGGTGTAAATGGTGCACACAGCTGCCATTTCCACATTTACTATATTTTGAATTATTATTATTATTATTATTATTATTATTATTATTATTATTATTATATATAATTAAGATAAGCACTAGTCGATTAGGTTTATTTCCAAATCTTTAGGCTTGCGTAACTGCGTATGTGCACCAGCCAGTTGGTTACTTCAAGCTGACTGGTGTATGTATGTATAGTTCAACATATAAATATTAAAAAGATACTCCATATGCAAACCTTCAGATTTGATTTACACATATTTACTCTTCTTGCCTATGTATATAGTACAACACCACCTAGGAGAGGACAAATATAGGCCTAGCCTACGTCCAATCCTTTGACTCATATATATATATATGTTGTCAAGAAATTTCTAATAAATAAATAAATAAATAAAAAAAATGAAAAAAGATGCAGTCTGTGTCCAATTTAATTGTCAAAACACACAGGTGAGACAGGTGAGACTATTTTAACATGGTTGAACAATTTCATCTACACACCACTGATCATGTCAGTAATGTATTATTTATATTGTAGGTGTTTACATAGGTATGCTTGCCTACCCTATATTTAATAAATGCATGCAGTGTACATTTACTTTGTACATGGTTGAACATTTGAGAAAAAGCTACCGTTTTCGACTGGTCTACATTAAATTTGAGAAACAGTTGGAATAAATAATTGCTAGGACGCTCTTCATTATGCGATAATGCACCTTCAGCACTACGTAAATTTTCAATAACGATACTATTTTTTCAGATTTATTCGCAGAAAATTACCCTTTGATCTTTCCTTATAAAAACACTTTTTTAAGCAGCATGTACGTCTATTTTGTATTCTAAACTGTAAAGAACAACAAAAATAAGAAATCTGCTAACTTTCAGGGAGATACGTTCCTTTTTATGGTTTTATGCAGATTTTTACATTTACCATAAATCACCACCTTAATCATAAATTTGATACACATGACGTAACTTCAATCAACCTAAATTCGGACCTTACTAGTAAAAGAGCATAGCAGGCCTGTTACGGTTTTTGACGCATTCCAAATGCACTTTAACTTTCTTCGCATTTTTTTTGTCCCTTCTACTCTGATTTGATCACATCTGATCATTATATGAGAAGACTGTTCTGTGATGGAAGAAAGCCAGAAGTACACTGTAAAACCACTGCAACTCTAAATGGAGCAGCTTCAAGCGCTATTGCATTCAGCCCGAATCAAACCTCGTAGTTGCTAGTCATCAGACAAACCTCGCTACGGACGGATGACCTTCCTAGGTTTACATGAACTGTTTTGTCAGTTTATATTATTATTAAGGAAGTTTGCATCTGTAGTCATATAGAGAAAGAAAATGTGTTCTATGGCGGCCTGTTTTGGTTTATACAAAGTTAATACAGATATTTACATTTGAAATGCATTTTACAGATATCTAGATTTAAATGAAGGTATCCGTATTTCAAATACAGATATCTGTATCTGAAATGTAGATATCTCTATCTACTTATCAAACAGAGATATCTGAATTTGAATTACAAAAATCTGCATTTTCTTACAGAGGTCTGCCTTTCAAATGCAGATAACTTTAGTTACATCCGAAATATCAATACATTTTAGAAATACAAATATCTGCTATTGAAACACGGATCAGTATTTTTTATTGAAATGCAGATATCCACAAGAATCAATTAAATATGGATATGTGTACTTTAGATGGGGTATAAGATTTTCTAATGCAGATGTCTGTATTCCAAATACATTTAACTGTATTTATAGAAATTACAGATGTCAATAATGCGAAAAGAGATATCTGTATTTGAAATGCAGATATTCCTATTTCTGAACCTGATTATTTTCCACTTTTTTCCAACAAATATAGTAACCAATACTTCCCTCTTAAGGTTTTTAGCAAGCAAGAGTATAATGTTTTTCATTAAAAATGAAACATTATGGGTTGACCAGAATTCACAGGACTGTTTTTATTTTTTATTTTTATGGCCCTTGAATCTGGTTACCAGGTATCTATCTGACTCTGACCCTTTACGATTAGAACTTGGTAACACGATTTACAATGTTATACAACTGGTTGCCGACACCAATTGTTTCAATGATTAGAGGAATATATAGGCAACTTTTGGTCGAACTAAAAAGTTTCTCTCCCCATATTATGTCCAGGCGGCGGAATACTGGCAGACAAAATAGCTGATACAGTACATATCGAAAGCAAGCAGGCGTGAATGCTAAATTCAGGCTAAAGCTAACACGTCAAAGAATTAATTTAGGGTAATAATCATTGAAATAGTATATTCTTAGTCAATAATGTAGATGATAATTATGGTTATTTTGGTATTTTCTAAGGTTATTTCGGTAAATCGTCGGTTATTCCGGTAGTTATTTCGGTATTTCGGTTATTCCGGTTATTTTGGTAAGTCGTCGTACCGGTCAAAGAGCACATTCTCATACGTGGGTAGGCTATGGTAAACAGTAATCAGTAGAGGAAACTCCCCGGATCGGGAATCAATGACCTTTGGTGAACTTTGAGAATTTGACAGGAAAATGTTACTAAATATAGTAAATTGTTACTCGATCGTGAACATTTCTGTCATTTTTATAGTGCCCTCACAAAACTAAAAAAATGTGTCACAGTTTTCATTTAATCTGCATGAAACTTTACAAACTTAAAGATGAATGATTTATCTAGATTTCTACCGCGTAGAATTTTTTTTAAGTTCTTAATTTGAAAGTTATTGAATTATGAAAATACGATTTTTTTAAAAATAATTCTGATTCCCAGTCGGGGACTGAAAATGTTTAAGATACCTGATCGGGAATCATTTAACAACATCTAAACCCAGTGTTCCTAATCGGGATCATTTTGCAGAATATTTTCATTTCACCTTAAAACATAGGCATCCAGTACCAACAAAATGTGATGAAAATGCAATGAGCATTTTGATTTTGTCAGCATGTCTCAAGTCCTACCAAGGCAAAAATATTTCTACATCTTTTTGTTCTTCTGATTTGTCAAAAAAATTAAACCAAGGTTACAGAGGTTCCAAATATAATGAATTTTGACTATAAGTGCTTCCCGTTATGAAACCACCAATGTCTGATTCCTGTTTGAGAAAAGATTCTTAAGTAGTCAATTGCTCAAGGTGTAAAACATTGCTAATGAACAACATGGCTGGTCGTTTTGAAAAACAACCTGTGGAACTGCTTGTTTTCATCAGGAATGGGATATTGATTATCAGAAAATCATTAAAGCTGTATGATCTGCAACTTTCAGCAGTTTATTTGGGAATAAATATGTATAATTTTCAAGAAGACAAAATTTGAGCAATGAAACACTCGTAGTATTTACAAACCTTAGCCAGTTACCGCTAATTTAGCTAAACTATTAACTGTCTAGGATTTCATTCAGTCCGAACTAAATCATTTGAAAGCTAAGGACTTCAGTTTTCACTTAAGTTTTTCATATTTTTCATACATTTTGCAGGGGTAATGAATAGATTTATGATAAAAAAACTTTAACAAAAGGTAACTGTGAATGTTCAAATTTTATCAGAATGATTAAAAGTTGCAGACAATATAACTTTAATCAAAGTTTCATTGGGAAATCTATTCTGGGAACCCTAGAATGATAACAATTCTACAAAAGTGTCTTACTGTAAAGGCTCTGTTGACTATGTAACTGCCAATTGTACAGAGTGTGGTAAAA
The DNA here is from genome assembly GCA_963989385.1 of Ctena decussata. Classification (NCBI taxonomy): domain Eukaryota; kingdom Metazoa; phylum Mollusca; class Bivalvia; order Lucinida; family Lucinidae; genus Ctena; species Ctena decussata. Next base: position 53,074,772 of record OZ022513.1, read on the forward strand.
CCAAAATAAGTGGTAATGACAACGGCATACAAACAGAATTAAGTCTTTACATGTGCCTTTGCTCACTGCAGAGTCACAGACTGACGCTTTCATAGATGGATATTTAGAGTATACTGCAAGAGTCTAAATTCTGTTTTTAATCTCGTAAGTGATTTTTTATTTTGTAATTCTACACATAATTAAACAGAGTGAAATATTTCATAATAACAAGTTACATCTGAGTTTTGGTACAGTACATGTCAGCTGTGTGAGTAGATAATCTTCGGGAACTGACTGAATCAGATGCATAACCTTATCGATCCCTAACATCAAAGGGAAATAATGCCATATACATGCAAACAGACAACAAAATCACAGGTGATAAGCCGAGTTAGCAGCTCTTTCCCAAACAAGTGGCAACTCAGTTACCTTTACTGAACTAGACCTACAGAATAGTTTAAATGAAAAACATTATAAGCCGAACAGCGCCGAACACAAAACATGTGTAACCGCAACAACACGGGTGGGAAACTCCATAATCAGAGCCAAAAAATAGCCAATGGCTCTGATAAAGAAAGGTTATGGCGGTTTCCCGGAGCACGTGCGGCTATGATTATACTGGTTGAAATTTGGCCTAAGAAAAGGTAAGTTTCGCATTCGTGGTATAAATTCGTTTTTACGGCGTGGAATCTCAAAAAAAAAAAAAAAAAAAAAAAAAAAGGAAAATATAGGTCTGAATCATTTGTGTCGTGGGGTGCCAGAAGGCTAATTTACAGATAGGCAGCTAACAACTGCGTTGATATTCCTGTTGATATAACGATATAAACGTGAGAATTTTGGAGGTCAAAGAGCGTTCACTGATTGATCCTTCCCCATTTGCAAAAGTAAGAACTGAAAGCAAATAAGAGAAATTGAGACTAAAAACCAGAGGACCAATGGTCCTGTAGCTCACCTGACACTTGGTCCTGGTATATATTCTAATGCTTTTATACATGTATATAGCACCAGGGCAGGGGCAGATAACCCCGCTCTCTTGAGGATTAATGTTGAGTCCCAATTCTATATACCAAGCCACAAGGTCACTGGGCCTTTGTTTCTGGACAAAGATTTCTGAAGGGTTTTTATCATATATGGGTGTGGCGGCCACCATGTTCATGTGACCATGACCATCTGAACAAACTTTGATTCCTTTGACCCAGTATTAAAGCTCTATATGAAATACAGTAATCATTTGTATAAACTATGATGGGCCTGAGTGCCCAATGCTACATACCGGTACCAAGTTTCAAGGTTATAGGCCTTTCGGTTCTCGAGAAAAAGACGTTTGAAGAGTTTTCACCATATATGGGCATGGTGGCCATCTTGGTCAAGTGACCAAGACCATCTGAACAAACTATGGTTCCTTTAAGCCGGTGAAGCTCCATATGAAATATGGCTTCAATTGACCCTAGTGGCCTCTGAGAAGATGTTTGAAAATGTTGACGGGTGACACAATCTCAATGACCATGTACAAAAGATAAAGAATGACCTTGCCCTTTAACAACAAAATATCTTCATCTGGTCATTTAGTCAACCATATACTGTAAAACACTTATATTTGGCGGCAGCAAAATTTGGCGGTTTTTAAATATGGACCTTTTGGCGGATTTTTATTTTGGCGGTTTTGTGATTCTCAAGGACAAAATATTTCTTCTGACGTCGTATTTTGCTCTTTATTTGAGCTCTATATTGTCATGTTGGTTAAAATAAAAGCAATTATTATTATAGTCATGTTACAGTTTGGGTAGTTAATTGTTTAAAGTAAACTGATTTTGTGTTCCTTCCGATTTAATCAACTTAATTGAAATACTAATTAGTGTGGTGAGAACATTTTCATACTCCGTCTCCTCCCTCTTGTTGTTTGGGAAGCATGCCATCTTCCCTGTGCATATATATGTGATGTGTATTAGCTTTGATATTTTGGTAGAGGAAATAGGATCATGTGCTCAATAATATTTTTTCTTCTTTCGGTATCATGAGCTTATATTGGCGGCATTTTAATTTGGCGGTTTTCTTCTTTTCCGCCAATATCGCCAAAATAAAGTGACCGCCAAATATAAGTGTTTTACAGTATACCAAATATTGCATCTTAGACTTAAATAGTTTCTGAAAAATCCACTGTTTAAGCATTTTCCCATATAAAAGCCTACATAATGTACCAAAGTTGACAGTGTCATAAATTAGGTCAAGGTCAACGCACGAACATTTGTATAAACTATGATGGGCTTGAGTGCCCAAAGCTACATACCAAGTTTCAAGGTCATACGCCTTTTGGTTCTGGAGAAGAAGATTTTGAAGGATTTTTACCATATACGGGCATGGCGGCCATCTTGGTCAAGACCCCGAGAACAAACTTTTATTCCCTGATCACATTTAGACTCCATATGAAATTTGGCTTCAATCAGACCAGTGGTTTCAGAGGAGAAGATGTTTTGAAAATCTTGATAACGGACAGACCGACAAAATGACCTTGACCTTCAGTGACAAAAAGTTTTCCCATATAAAGCCCTAACATACCAAAGTTGACCATGTCGTAAATTAGGTCAAGGTCAATGCAAGGTCATCATTTGTATAAACTATGATGGGCCCGCATGCCCGATGCTACATACCAAGTTTCAAGGTCATAGGCCTTTTTGTTCTTGAGAAGAAGATTTTTGATGGGTTTCTACCATATATGGGCATGGCAGACATCTTGGTCATGTCACCCAGACCCCGGGTATAAGCTTTCGTCCCCCTATCCCACTGAGACACCATATGAAATTTGGCTTCAATCTCCCCAGTGGTTTCAGAGGAGAAGATGTTTGAAAATCTTGATGACGGACAGACCGACGGAATGACCTTGACCTTCAGTAACATAATATCTTCATCTGGTCATTTAGTTGACCATATATACCACATATTGTACCTTAGACTTAAATAGTTCCTGAGAAATCCACTATATAATCGTTTTCATGCTGTGTACATGCTCTTAGAGAATTGTCCCCGAGCGACCCAACTTACTGCTATATAAACTCGGGTCGCTCGGGGTATCGATTTCATATGTGTTTCTAATGAAACCGGTCGTATAATCCTCCGGTATACCAATAAATGTTACAGAATTATGCAATTTCACAGCAGTGCCCCAGGTGGGGAAGATAACGCTGTTAACCGATTTTCTCTAGTTAAAAGTAAAACATAAATATCCCGCATCCTTATCTTGGTATAAACTAGAAAATCAAAATCCTCGTTAAAAGTTATGTTGTTTAGGCCTTTTGAACATATTTCTACGTTAAAATTTAAGCGTTTTGTAATAAAACAATTTAATAATGGCACGAGAACCAGTGAAACAGTACTCCCTGGCTTACAGCCTTGATAAAAAAATAGTTCCAGTTGTATTGCAAACTTATGCTCGTGTGATACTTCAAAAATATATCTTCAAACACACTGAGTGTATTTAGAATAAAAGTAGACAAACCTTTATTATTGGATATGCGACTTTTTAGTGTATTTTATAATAGCGTTCTTTCAGCGGCGCACTAATACCGTGAATCAGGTTTCAGTAGCACTGCTGATAAAAATATTATAAGCTTGAATTACCTGTATTATTAACCAGGAACCATTTGTTGGAAAAAGTAGTTCACAGAGTATGTCTAGCTGATACCTGCAGCGTCCAGATAATTAGGGGATGACTAAAACATCTGGTCTGATTATCAGTTAGGCATAAATTTTAGGTTATTTTTCTCTAAGAGGATGTACACACCATGTCCCATATAAAAGCCTAAAATACCAAAGTTGACCATGCCGTAAATTAGGTCAAGGTCAACGCAAGGTCATCATTTGTATAAACTATGATGGGCCTGCATGCCCAAAGCTACATACCAAGTTTCAAGGTCAAAGGCCTTTTGGTTCTGGAGAAGAAGATTTTTGAAGGGTTTTTACCATATATGGGCATGGAGGCCATCTTGGTCATGTCACCCAGACCCCGGGTACAAACTTTCGTTCCCCCATCCCACTGAGACTCCACATAAAATTTGGCTTCAATCTCCCCAGTGGTTTCAGAGGAGAAGATGTTTGAAAATCTTGACGACGGATGGTCTGACAGAATGACCTTGACCTTTAAAGACATGATATCTTCATCTGGTCATTTGTTTGACCATGTATACAACATATCGTACCTTAGACTTAAACAGTTTCTGAGAAATCCACTGTTTAAGCGTTTTTCCATATAAAAGCCTAACGTACCAAAGTTGACCATGCCGTAAATGAGGTCAAGGTCAATGCAAGGTCATCATTTGTATAAACTATGTTGGGCCCGCATGCCCGATGATACATACCAAGTTTCAAGGTCATAGGTCTTTCGGTTCTGGAGAAGAAGATTTTTGAAGGGTTTTTACCATATATGGGCATGGAGGCCATCTTGGTCATGTGACCCAGACCCCGGGTATAAACTTTCGTTCCCCCATCCCGCTAAGACTCCATATGAAATTTGGCTTCAATCAGACCAGTGGTTTCAGAGGAGAAGATGTTTGAAAATCTTGACGACGGATAGTCCGAAGGAATGACCTTGACCTTTAGTGACATAATATCTTCATCTGGTCATTTAGTTGACCATGTATACCAAGTATTGTACCTTAGACTTAAACAGTTTCTGAGAAATCCACTGTTTAAGCGTTTTCCCATATAAAAGCCTAACGTACCAAAGTTGACCATGCCATAAATTAGGTCAAGGTCAATGCAAGGTCATCATTTGTATAAACTATGATGGGCCCGCATGCTCGATGCTACATACCAATTTTCAAGGTCATAGGTCTTTTGGTTCTGGAGTCGAAGATTTTTGAAGGGTTATTACCATATATGGGCATGGCAGCCATCTTGGTCATGTGACCCAGATCCCGGGTATAAACTTTCGTTCCCCCATCCCACTGAGACTCCATATAAAATTTGGCTTCAATCGGCCCAGTGGTTTCAGAGGAGAAGATGTTTGAAAATCTTAATGACAGATGGTCCGACGGAATAACCTGGACCTTTAGTGACATAATATCTTCATCTGGTCATTTAGTCGACCATGTATACCAAGTATTATACCTTAGACTTAAATAGTTTCTGAGAAATCCACTGTTTTTGCGTTTTCCCATATAAAAGCCTAACGTACCAAAGTTGACCATGCCATAAATTAGGTCAAGGTCAATGCAAGGTCATGATTTGTACAAACTATGATGGGCCCGCATGCCCAATACTACATACCAAGTATCAAGGTCATAGGCCTTTTGGTTCTGGAGAAGAAGATTTTTGAAGGGTTTTTACCATATATGGGCGTGGCGGCCATCTTGGTCATGTGACCCAGACCCCGGGTACAAACTTTCATTCCCCCACCCCACTGAGACTCCATATGAAATTTGGCTTCAATCGGCCCAGTGGTTTCAGAGGAGAAGATGTTTGAAAATGTTGACGACGGATGGTCCGACGGAATGACCTTGACCTTTAGTGACATAATTTCTTCATCTGGTCATTAAGTCGACCATGTATACCAAGTATTGTACCTTAGACTTAAATAGTTTCTGAGAAATCCACCGTTTAAGCGTTTTCCCATATAAAAGCCTAACGTTCCAAAGTTGACCATGCCGTAAATTAGGTCAAGGTCACCGCAAGGTCATGATTTGTACAAATTATGATGGGCCCGCATGCCCGATACTACATACCAAGTATCAAGGTCATAGGCCTTTTGGTTCTGGAGAAGAAGATTTTTGAAGGGTTTTTACCATATATGGGCGTGGCGGCCATCTTGGTCATGTGACCCAGATACCCCGAACAAACTTTCGTTCCCCCAACCCATGGAGGCTCCATATAAAATTTGGCTTTGATCGGCCCAGCGGTTTCGGAGGAGAAGATGTTTGAAAATGTTGACGACGGACGGACGGACGACGGACGGACGGACGACGGACGGACGACGGATGCCTGGCTATACTATAAGCTCACCTATGAGCCTAAAGGCTCAGGTGAGCTAAAAACGATGCTCTGATTATGTCGAGCGGCTCTAATTATACCGGCCGGCTCTGACATAGGACGTTTTTTTTAAAGCCGGTTACTACTGAAATAAATGTCTTGTAGTAGTGCTATTTACTGTATGAGCTGCATGTACCGTGATATAGGGATCATCATGATCTGATTCTTGTAAATTCCTGTTGTAATTATAGATATTAATGGTCATACAAAATTTCAAGTTGCTACAATAATAAGAACCCTGAAATCGACCTCTTACAAAAATCTTAACCTTGCAAAATTGGCCTAAGTCCGAAATCAGTGGACCGTGAAATATTGATAATCATGATCTGATTCTTGCAGGGGGCGTCACTTGGTCTTTAAAGGGGTATAGATGTGCCGCTGGAACTCTGAAAACCCGCCCTATACATGTATAAAACAAATGCCAAAATATACACCTATTCATGTATTTTGTATCAAATTTGGACTCTATTCATGTATACTGCAGAAAAAGTGCTTAGATTAGCTAACGATTTTGCCATTAAGCCTTGAGGAAATTTTAAGAAATTAGTATGCTGAGAACATTTGTTGTCTTTGTCATTGATATTTGTTTCTTTTTGATAACAAACATCAGATAAGCTGGCTTTTATATACAGAGCTTCGAGAAATAAGACCTATTCCTGTATATTAGTCTGTAAAATCGTACCTATTGATGTATCTGGCAGATCAAGCGGCACATATATACCCTGCTTTATAATGGAAGTGACCCCCGTGGATTCTTGTAAATTCTTGTAGTACATATAGATATAAATCCTCATACATAATTTCAAAGTGGTACGATAATAGGACCTGTAACAAAAATGTTCACCTGAGTCTAACAGGATCACGTATGTACAGACGTATGGACGGATATATGGTCGGACGTATGGACAGCCGTATGTAATAACGTACACAGGTATGCACGACCGGAACATTATATGCCCCCGGCCATGCAGGGCATAAGAATGACATTGGAATTAATCAATCTGTACACTTGGCTAGCAGTGGCTTACTCTTCCTTTTTCAATTAAATAAATAGGTTATTTAGTAACAATAGGTATATGACAGCTGGACTGGTACTGCGTGTATCACTTCGATGACAGTTAGGATGCTATTTTGAAAACACTCTGATGACTTTGATTGCAGCTGAAGCATTTATGTGGTTACTATTTTCTTTGCTGTTAGGTCAGAGTTAAGTAAACAGCATAGAAATAATTGTGAATTACATTGGCTAAACTTGCATTTATATCTTGCAGAATAGCTGTCTGTGCGTTTTACTTTTTATGAAACCTCTCTACACCATAATTTATCCCTTGTAGCTTGTTGTGAACGACTGTGCAGAAGTAGGCTCTATCTATAAAAGTATTGACTTGCTTAAATCTCTAGGTATAGATGTCTTTCTGAAGAAACGAAACAAAGTTCTACTGTATTTTTCGAATGGAATAAAATACACTGCAGGACCAGACCAGTTACTGGCAAAGTGTGTTGCAATCGAACAAATATACAGTTTGAGCTCTCCTTCTTTGGTAGTCTTTTACTAAAAATGTGCTACAAAATAAGGCTTCTCTCAGTCTGAATTGACATGGATAGAATGGTAGAACCTTGTGGAAGTTACCCAACAGTGTCAGGTTGGTTGGCTTAACAAAGTACACAACCCATATCTTTTATTTTATCTGACAGTTACTGTGAATGTTAGCTGTTACTTAATGATTCCCAATCAGGTATCTTAAACATTTTCAGTCCCCAATCGGGAATCAGAATTATTCTTTAAAAAATCATATTTTCATAATTCAATAACTTTCAAATGAAGAACTTAAAAACAAATCTGCGCGGTAGAAATCTAGATAAATCATTCATCTTTTAGTTTATAAAGTTTCATGCAGATTAAATGAAAACTGTGACACATTTTTTTAGTATTGTGAGGGCACTATAAAAAATGACTGAAATGTTCCCGATCGAGTGACAATTTACTAAATTTAGTAACATATACCTGTCATACTCTCAAAGTTCACCAAAGGTCATTGATTCCCGATCGGGGGAGTTTCTTCTACTGGTAATGTTTGATTTACTCAACTGAACGAGCATGTTGTGATCACCAGTCAATATCTGTACATGCGTAAGGCTGAAAGGATTGTCAAATTATTAGCTGTTTTTAAAAAGAAACACAGTCAACAGTATGGCGGAAAAACGAATCATTTATCGTTCAGGTATATATTTCGGGATATTAGCGCCCGCTATAGTATGTTACGATGTACCGTTACAATTCCATGTATTGGGACTGATTATGCCTGAGCAAACAGTGCAGACCTAAACCGGGAGCAGTCTGATCATTGCCTACACTGTTTGCCATTACATCCACCAATGAGCCGCGACACGAGAAAACAAACAAAGAGGTTGTGAGTGGTTGTGCGCCTAGCGCAGACTAAGATCAGCCTAGGCATCCGCCCAGTCTGATCAGAGTCTTTGTTTTGCGCTTAAAAGATAGCCAAGGGTCTAAGCTAGCGAAGACTCTGTTTAGACTGGGCGGATGCGCAGGCTGATCTGAGTCTGCGCTGGGCGGACAACCACTTTGTTTGTTTTCTCGTGTCGCGGCTCAATTATATTGGACGAATTACTACCTTGTAAAATCAAACTGTTCCATTTTAGGGCAATAACGGTAATTACTTTTAGAAGTCCCAAATTTATAAACTATGTGGTGATATTGGAACCTATTACCAGCCTTGATGACTCAGTGGTAGAGCGTCCGCTTCGGGACCGGGAGATCGTGAGTTCGAATGCCGGCCGCGCGATACCAAAGGCATAAAAATGGTACTAGGAGCTCCCTTGGCTGACGCTCGCCTATAAGGGTAGTCCGAGGAAGTTAAAGTTAAGACATCAGGTAAGTATAAAATGTTTCTGGATACCTTGTATATGTGTCGCAATAAAAGCTCTACAGAGCTTATGTTGTGTTTCTAATATGCGACGTAAAATAAAGCCTCTTTATCTTTATCCTTTATCTTTAACCTACTATTGTACAAAATACTTTTCTCCCTTGCGTCATTACTCGTTACACAAATACGCTCCTTGCTTGGTTGAACACCATTATACGTACTATTAATGACAAATTTGAGGAAAAAGCGAACAGTTCTGGGCGTGACATTGGACCAGAATCATCTTGCGTTTAGCTATAATCTTAACATTTGCACTTGAGAGACAAAATTTATTATAATTCTGAAATGACTTCCTCTAATGACTTTTGATGGATAATAATATTCATCTGACTGAATGTGTATGAAGCCGCTTTGAAGTCACCTGAAGGTAGGTTTCTTTTTCAGTATACATATATTTTCAAAATTTCATTTTACAAAACAAAATATTATTCCTTTTTTTTTGTTTCTATTCTCCCGACAAGTGGCCGACGTTTTATATTAGCCTTAATGTCCAGGTATTTGTATTCCTATTTCGTATATATGAGCCGCGATACGACAATGCCAACAAAGTGGAATGTGCGTCGCGCGAAAACTCAAATCAGAGTCTTCGCTGTCGGCATGGAGGTAACTCAGAGCCCAACCTGTCTGTTGCGCGCACGGCGAAGACCCTGCTCAGACTAGGCGGATGCCCAGGCTGATCGGAGTCCTTGCGTGGCGCACATGCCACTTTATTGTAATTTTTCGTGCTGAGGTTCAATAAAATTTAGCCCTTCCGTACCAACAGCTGACGTTATTTGCTTTCGTATGTCCGCGTTTTCTACGCTATCAATTGTTTTGTTAGCTTTTCAAATAAACTAACTTGAAAAATCAAAAACTTGAGAGTCACTAGTTTTTATCGAGCATTTGTTGGAAAAGGGTCAGATATTAAAATCATTTTAGTTTAGGAAAAAATAATTATGTTCTAATATCTCTGACACACCGAATTTAATTTTCTTTAGAGAAACCACATGAAATCGAAAATTAAAATTAGGCGTAAATAGAACTTGTAGAGAATTTTGAGATAGCACAATCCATTGGTGTCGCTTTTACATGTAACATTTTGTTGTCGCTTAGTACGGCTTAGAATTTCTGTAATGAAATATGCTAAGAAATTTCACTAAACTTACCCTTATACTTCTTTACCACCCCTCAATTTTTCTTGTAGCTAAGGATGGCGCTGGAGTACGGAAGCATCTACGGACCTCCGGAATGTTGTGATAAATTTGCGAGAGTTGTTTTATATTGACGTCTAGCTTTCTCATGTCATGGTGACAAGAAATGCGTAGACGTTTCAACATAAATTATCGCGTCAAAACTTAAAAAAAAGAACAATAAGACAACAAAAAAGATGTATACATGACTACGGAAGCGTATATACGCCACCACTTGCTACATAAATCTGCTAGCAAAATTAAGTTTTTCGCGTTTAATATTTTAATTGTTCTCTGCATATTATCTATGTTTGTAAAATATTTCATTGAAAATGCTCATAAAATGCATGACAACTCTACGGAAGCGTATATACGCCACAACTTGCTACATAAAACTGCCAGAAAAATATGTTTTCTCACGAAAATGCCGGAAGTAAGTGACTTGACTGCGATAATAGTAATAAATTAAATGTTAAACATAAGGCGTTCCGATAATTATTTTCACGGTCAGTCTCAATTAAATGTGGACAGAAAAATAAAAGAAAACAGTGTGTCTAACTTTTTCTTGTTTGGCAAATGATTATCTGATTTCGATGAATAAGTATTTCACTATGATCCACAAGTATAGAGCTATATATTACGGAAGCGTATATGCGCCACCACTTGCTACATAAAACTGCCAGAAAAATATGTTTTTCTCACGAAAATGCCAGAAATAAGTGACTTGACTGCGATAATATTAATAGTGTTAAAACATAGTGCGTTTAGATCATTATTTTCACGGTTAATCTCAATTTAATGTTGACAGACAAATAAAAAAAAATAGTGTGTCTAACTTTTTCTTGTTTGGCAAATGATTATCTGATTTCGATAAATAAGTATTTCACTATGATTCAAAAGTATATAGCCATATATGTGTTGTGGCAATATTTTTGCCTTTAATTATAAACTACCATTTTGCGCGAAAACATTTTGCGTCTTCACAGATCACTTTCTGTCTTCGGAGAAGAATGATTGTATAATTTCCTTCAAAAATATAAAATATCAAGCAAGAGAAAATCATATTTCGTTCAGATAGTTGAATATGTCGTATTGATGAATTTATATATGTCAGTTCAAGACATTTTTATTTTGTAACAGTATTAATGCCCTTTTTTGAAAAAATAACAAGTAGTACTAATATTTTTCATTTTATGATACTATTTTCGCCAGTTGCTTTTTGAAATATGCATCGTGATATATATGTAAGGAGCGATCCTTATATTTTTGTCCACTTGCTACTCATTATCTCATTCAGATTAATAAATTTATTGTCATAAAAGAAGAAAAAGGAGCATTCGGAATGTCTTTTCCGTTTAGTCGATTTAACTATGCGCAATAAGACGAAAGAAGATCAGTATTTTTTTCTGTATTCAGATAAGATCTAGCAATTGTTAAAACCATTTCCCTAAAATAATAAAAGTTCGCTATTTGTTTAAACTAAAAACTACTGTTGGACCACAGTTCAATGACAGTTTGCGTACCAGTAGGAAGGTAGGGGTAAAATCAAAATCTGTAAGAGTTCCTTCGCATTCAGAAGAAGTTACATGAGCGAGACAACGTAGTTTCGGCTAATAAAGCCTCATCAGTGGCCCTGACAATATCTGGTGACGAAACCAGAGAAAAGCATACTGTATTTTCTTAATTTTGATACGGCAGTCGATTCAATGACTGATTATTATCAAAAGGGTCCAAATGATATAAAAGACGATGATCTAGAATAAGACTTTAAACCAATTTAAATTTTCAGATTTCTCAAAATATTACCTCTAATCTCAAAGGACGAAAATGAAATATAATCTGCACTATAGATTATGTACGGGTTTTACGGCCGCCACACGGCACAATAGTAGCTCCAATGAGGTAAAATCAACTGTAAGTTAACAGTCTAAACACTTAAATTGTGACTTGAAATGTCCATTCCTATACAGTGTCATGAGACGGTATCAAAAAGGAGCTACAAGGCCACTCGGAAAAGACGTTTTATCAGTGGCCGAGGAGGCACATGGTACCCAAGAAATGTTTATGTGTCACAGGATGACTTCCATGAAAATATACTATACCTATGGCAAGCCAATTTACTATTTATTCTGGAATGTAGATATCTCATTTATTAGATATCTTATATATTATATAAAATACCTTATTTTTGTTTCAGATATCTTATATCTATAAGATATCTTACATAATAAATAAGATATCTTATAAAATATATGTTATCTTAAATAACATTTAAGACATCTAACTTTACGTAAGAGATATCTTATATCCTATATATCTGATATCGGATATAAGATATCTTATACAGGATATATCTTATATAGGATATGAGATATCTCATTTAATTTTACATATAAGATATATTATATGCTATATCAGATATCTTGTATAATATATCAGATATCTTAAAAAAGCATATTAGATATCTTAAATGCTGTATCAGTTACCTGAAATATTATATAAGATACCTTATACGTAGATTTAAATAAGATATCTCATATCCCATATTAGATATCTTATATCCTATAAGATATGTAATATAGTATAAAAGATATCTGATATATTATATAAGAAAGGTTATATGAAAATTTAAATAAGATATCTCATATCCGATATAAGATATTTTATATCTTATATCAGATTTCTTATATAGATTTTTAAGATGTCTCATATGCTATGTTAGATATCTTATATGGCATATTAGATATCTTAATCGGCATATTAGAGATCTAATATACTATATAAGAAATCTACTATGCATTATAAATAGTAGTAAACGGCTCGCCATATATACCTGCTGCATCGTCTCACTACCTTGAGATTTATTGGACCCTTAGCCGGGAACAATACTCCGAGGTGGGTGGGGACTGGGGTAATCATATATAAAAGTGGTATACGTATATGTGCTGCGTAAGAATTAAATCTTAGAGAGCGACTTGTCACTGACAAAACGGTGGGTTAAGTTGACTTTGTTGAGGTTTAAAGGCCCAGTAAACAAGTAAAGTCATGTCGAGCCGGTCTGTTCCTGTGTAGACCTAGACATCCTAAGCAGTTAACGAGTAGTGCGGGCATATACTTCCGCCACTAATTTTGAATCAGCAGAAGGGAGAGAATGTATCATTGTAAATCTCGACGAAAGTTAAGTGGCTGGGCAACACACAAAAAATACTCTCTGTGTGTGTGTGTGTGTGCGTGTGCGTGTGGTGCATTTCCGCGGTATATACCCGAAATTGACTTAATATGGGAGTACCGGCCCGTTCCCTTCGTTCAACAGCACAAGTTTTTATCAAGTTAACTTTGAACTGACTACTAATATTGGAATATCAACATTTAAACACAAATCGTACAGTAGAAATAACCCATGTCAACAGTACCGCCTTTGAGCGAACAGTAATAAATATCATAAATTACAGGGAACATTGCATTTGTCCGACCGAGACAAAAATTATTCTTTAAGGTAGGCTGATCTTCAACCACATCTTCTCTGACTGAATTTATTGTTCTCCGATATATTCCTAATTACAGAGACACATAAGCAGATATCTAGTGGTATTAGTTTAATTAAGTTACACCTGCGAAATGAAATAAGATAAAAAAGAAGGATTACTTTGTGTATGTTACCCTAAATTTAAATGGATGGATCCTATACAGAGATCCTTCGTGTGGCTGGGAAATTCAAGTCTTAGCATGAAATCATATTTTTTATACTTCAGATACTCTAATATGTCTAATAAATAAACGATTTTACTGAATCAATATTTTCTCGGAAGCAGTTTGATAACGGTAGCGTCCGTAAAGTTTGGTAGGGGTCGGAAATCTTCGGCGGTGCGGTACATTATTTTACCCCAGTGCTGTGCGGTGCGTTAATATTTGTGCATGAATATTTTGGGGAAAAATATATATCAATACAAGATAACATCAAGACTTCTCGAGATAATAATGACAAATGACAATATATTCAAACGAGTTGTCATATATTTTACGATCATTTTCCGTTAAACATTTCACAAAGACAGATAATATGCAGAGAACAAATAAAATATTAAGCGCGAAAAACTTAAATTTTGCTAGCATATTTATATAGCAAGTGGTGGCGTATATACGCTTCCGTAGTTTGCTTTTTTGTATCACCAGAATGATCTTGAAAAATGAACCGCAACCAGGTGACACTAGAAAACCAACAAAGGGGCATGTGAGCCCAGCAAAGACTCAGATCAGCCTGGGCAGCCGTCCAGTTTGGTACATTTTGCCTTTAATTAAAAACTACCATTTTGCGCGAAACCGTTTTGCGTCTTCACAGATCACTTTCTGTCTTCGGGGTAGAATGATAGTATTATTTCCTTCAAAAGTATCAATATCAAGCAAAGAACAAACATATTTCGTTCAGATGGTTGAATATGTCGTATTGATAAATTTATATATGTCAGTTCGAGATATTTTTTATTTTGTAACAGTATTAATTCCTACGGAAGCATATATACGCCACCACTTGCTACATAAAACTGCCAGAAAAATATGTTTTTCTCACGAAAATGCCGGAAATAAGTGGCTTGACTAAGATAATAGTAATAATGTTAGAAGTAGTGCGTTTCGATAATTATTTCCACGATAAGTCTCAATTAAATGTTGACAGACAAATAAAAGAAAACAGTGTGTCTAACTTTTTTTTTGTTTGACAAATGATTATCTGATTTCGATAAATAAGTATTTCACTATGATCCAAAAGTATATAGCTATATATGTGTTGTGGCAATAGTTTTGCTTTGAATTAAAAACTACCTTTTTGCGCGAAAACGTTTTGCGTCTTTATAGATCACTTTCTGTCTTCGGGGTAGAATGACAGTATTGTTTCCTTCATAAATATAAATGATCAAGCAGGAGAAAAACATATTTATTTCAGATGGTTGAATATGTCGTACTGATAAATTTATATAATAAAATGAAAAACAGATGTACTTGCGATCACAGTATAATTCACAATAAAATCCAATCAGTATTTAAATTATGTAGATATAATAGCAGCAAAAACTCAAAACGCGAGCGCTTTCATTTCCAATCTTCAGGTGTTTTGACGTTGCTAAGTTACAATATGTTACGTAACGTTATTGTTTTAACGTTATGTTCGTACCGTAAGTTATCGTATTTTTACTACTTTCTGTTGAGTTTTGGAGTGAAAATCTTTATAAAGTGTGCCTCCTTCTGTTTTCTTTTAGACACATCGTCTGTTTGCATTTTGTAAAATGGAAAAAATTTATATTCTAGTACTCCACTGGTGCAGCTATCTAAATGTTCACTAAGCGGAATTTTGCGTGTCTTTGGATCTCGTATCTGTTGGTTATGGATTGTCACTCGCTGTCTCAAATTTCCTGTTTCGCCGATGTAATCCTCGTCACATCCCTGGCATCTTATCACATATACTACATTTTTAACGTCACATGACATGTTAATATTTACACTAAAAGTCTTGCCATTTTTAAAATTAAATTGGCCACCTTCGATCAAATGCTTGCAAAGTCCACAGTTGCCCCCCTTTTACATTTTGTTACTGTGAAATTTTGCTGTTTGCTAAATCTGGCCTTACTTAAGATTCTTTTAAGATTTGGCATTTGTCTTTTAGTTTTTAAAACTTTTTTGGTATTAATTATTTCTGTCATTGTCTTGCTTTTCTGAAGGAGATGTTGATTTTCTTTTATGATTGGAGACATTTCCGGATTATTAGGATTATGGGTCGAAACAAAAGGAATGGCTTTTTCATCTAAGTTTGATCGATTAGTTCTTAGATCGGTCTGAGATTGTGCAAGGGCTTTCTTTATTCCATCCTCTATCATGGGTAAGGGATATTTTCGCCGTTTAAGAGATGTTTTTAGTTCTTCCACCCTTTTTAACATTTGTTGTTCATCACTTACTATAGTTTTGATTCTTCGGGCCAGATTGTAAGGAATATTGTAAGGAAGGGTATAAAATATACCCGGAATGATAGATAAATAAATAAAGTAAGGTTTGACATTACATGTTTAGATTTATTAAAATATAACTATGCAAAAAAGAGTCAACGCGTTTCGCTCAGCTCGTCAGGACTGTTGCCTAAATATATATATATATATATATATTTAGATATATAAGATAAAAAACATAGACGGACTAGTTGAAACGGACATATTTTATAAACCTACCGACAGCAAGTTATATCTTTTATTTCACTCTTGCCATCCTAAACATATCAAAACAAGCATACCTTTCTCTTTAGCAAGACGTTTACGTTGTATTGTTTCCAACGAAAATGTTTTAAATGATCGCTTCATTGAACTAAAACGTTTTTTGACTAGACAAAAGTACCCAGAACAGTTAATTACAGCTGGCATTGAAAAAGAAAAAGCCTTAGATTTAAAAACTGTTCGAACAGTTAAAAGTAAAAACGAGCAAGACCTAATTACTTACGTCAGCACACACAATCCCAAACATACAGAGATTTTTGGCGATATTCGTAACGATTTACAGGTTCTAACGAGCGATGAACATATGAAAGAAGTTTTGGAACCATATAAAATCATAAAAAGCAAACGTCAACCAAAGAACTTAAAAAAGTTACTGACAAGAGCTAAATTTACAGAAATTCAGGACAGTCCAAAAGTATCACGTTGCAATAGATCGAATTGCAAACTTTGTCTTCATTTAATTGAAGGTGAGGAATTCAAATTTAAATGCGGTAGAATTATGAAAGTAGTAACTAATATTTCATGCGATGTAAAAAATGTTATTTACGTGATTGTCTGTGCGGGGTGTGGTAAAGAATATATAGGCGAAACCGGGGACCTGCGAAAACGTGTAACAGTCCATAATCAACAAATTAGAGACATTTCCACAAGAATGCTACAAGTAAGCACACATATAGATAATTGTGCCCAGGCAAAGACTCCAAAATATCATATATTCCCTTTCTTTAAAATGCAAACAGATAGTGTTGTAAGTAGAAAACAACGGGAGTCGTTTTACATAAGAACACTGAAGCCGGAACTTAACGCCGAACGTACCGGAAACTAATTCTTGTTATGACGTTACGTTATTACCCTTGACAACGTCGCCATATTGTTTCTAAACCTCTTGATAATGTTTCACTACTGAAAGCGCTTGAGGAATAAAACAAAATGTGACTTGTTGTGGTGTTTCCGATTTTCTCTTTATATATATATATATATATATAGATAAGTTGAAAACTGTCTATCCACAACACAGTAATGTAGAAGTGAAATAAAAAGAGGAATAGCCAGGTATTACATTGTTTAATTCCAACACGTTTCACTACTTCAACTTCTATTCACTACTACTATATATAAAATAAGGTTTGACGTTACATGTTTAGATTTATTAAAATAAAACTATGCAAAAAAAAGTGTCAACGCGTTTCGCTCCACATATATATAAAACAGACGTCCGTGAAATCACAATGTAATTCAGTCAATTATACTTGTTATTTCACTATAATATGAATAACATTTTGTAGTACAACTTAAAACGCGAGCGCTTTCATTTTCAATCTTCAGGCGTTTTGATGTTGCCTAGTTACAATATGTTACGTAACGTAATTATTATAGCGTTGCGTTCGTACTGTAATGGTTCGTACTCTTATGTCTGTCTGTTTAGTTGAGGGTTAAAAAGTTTCATGAAATATGTTTCTTTCTGTCTTCTTTGAAGAACATCGTTCGTCTGCATTTTATAAAACGGGAATATTTTGTACTTCAGTGTTCCACTGGAGCAGTTGTCTTAATGTCCGCTTAGTGGGATTTTCCGAGTCCTTGGATCCCGTATTTGTTGGTTATGAATGGTTACTTTTTGTCTCAAATTTCTCGTTTCTCCGATATAGTCTTGATCACATCCCTGGCATTTGATCGCATACACTACGTTTTTTACATCACATGATATATTTTGGTTAATAGTGAAAGTCTTGCCATTTTTAAATTTAAACCGGCCACCCTCGATTAAATGCCTGCAAAGTCCTGTTACTGTAAACGTTTGCTGCCTACTGAATCTGGCTTTACATAAAATTCTTTTAAGATTTGGCATTTGCCGTTTGTTTTAAAAATGTCTTTGTGCTCATTATGTCTTTCATGCTTTTACTTTTCTCAAGAATATTCTGATTTTCCTTAAGGATTCGAAACATTTCCGGATTATTTGGATCACAAGTAGAAACAAAAGGGTTGACTTTCTCATTTGATTTTAATCGGTTATCCCTTAGATCGGTTTGTGTTTGTTCAAGAGCTTTCTTTATTCCATCCTCTATAAGGAGCAATGGATAATTTCGTCGTTTGAGGAATGTTTCAAGTTCTTGCATCCTTTTCAGCATTCTTCCATCATCACTGACAATAGTTTTAATTCTTCTTGGAAGGTTGTATGGAATATTATTTCGCGTATGTTTTGGGTGGCATGAATTTAATAACAAATACTGCTTGCTATCTGTCTTTTTGTAGAATAAATAATTTAAATCTGTTTCTACTTTCCGTCTTTGTTTATTACCATCAGCTCAAGGAATGATAGGTTAGATTTGTTATATTCAATCGTGAAATTGGATGATTGGTGTAAGTTGTTAAGTATGGTGTGGAGTAGATTTAATTTACTTTCTTCTTTGATAAAAATGATTACGCAGTCGTCTAGAAACTTTTTCCAATTTTGTTCGAAATAAAGCTTAAATTCTAAATCAAAGTTTTCTTCTATCTTTTGATATATAACCTAGTTTTAACGTGGCATAAGTCGGTGCACACTTTTTGCCCATTGCAGTGCCTTTCACTTGTTTGTAATATTTGTCATTTTATAGGAAAGTGTTGTTTTTCAAAATGAAATCCAGTGCCTTTAAAACGAAAGCGTGGCTAATTTTAGCTGGAATTTCATTTGGATATATATATAAAAACAAGGGATGATTGATAAGTTCTGAGCCTAAGATACTTCTAGTGAATCTGCGTATAGATGCTTACCAAGAAAGTAATTAGTTATCATTCACTAGCCCTCGGTGGAAGTTTGAAAAAAAATTGGCAAAATTTCCTTTTTTACAGCGCCGCAAACACAAGAGGGGTGGCATATTTTTTAAATAACAATTGCAGTCTTTTTGCATTGCATTACTTTGAAAATTCATTCTTCACATTCTACAAGATTTAAACGGTTCTTACTTTAATACATGCAAGTATAATGAGTGGTCAGTGGTTTAATGGAAATGCAAAATGTTTTGGCCTCTGGTGGCTTTACCGTAAAGCCTTAAATATTACAACCCAAATATATGGAGACCCATATCCTAATTTTGTGTTTATTATGAACATTTTGGGCAAAACCAAACAATGTTAACACACAAATAAACACTAACATCTTACATGATTTTCGTCAAAAAAAGGTTAAAAGATATCCACTTCTATGCACGCAGAACATGCGACTCCGATTATGCACTATCTGCAGAAACTCTCAAAATAGACACTTCCTGAAAATTTAAATTTTGCTTTTTATTCTTGAATGGAATAAATTTATGTTTGCATATATCATAAGTTACCGGGATGCTGTAGGACATATATTTGCAAAAATAATTGCAAAATGTTTGACTTTGCTAAAGTTATGATCGGTCAAATATTTATATAGTGCACTCAAGGGGGTAACTGTAAAAGGTGAAGAGTCATCCAAATGATTTTTAAGATAAATTCCCGAAATTTGATGATTATTGCTCTGTATAATAGTTGTTTAAAATGAATTACTCAAATCCTCGCTAAAGGTTTCAAAACAAGGTGAGGCTCAGAACTTATCAATCATCCCTCGTATATATATATATATATATATATATATATATATATATATATATATAGCTAAAATCGATAAAGACTTCACATGCATTTCTCTGTTGTTCATATATATATATATATATATATATATAAACAAAAAATCAGAAGTCCGATATCGCCAATAATACTGTTTTTAATTAATCTTCTTAATAAACTTCTACCGTTTTCACGGTATTACTAAAAGATTTTCAATGAGACATATTGAAAATAACCTAGCAATAAACATAACGTCCTAAGTTACGTTACGTCATAATTGTTGTTATAATTTCCTCCTTGGATGGCGCACCTCCAGTTGGAGTCTGCTTAGATTGTCTGAATACCTTGATGGCACATTTCATAGTAAAATGCCCTATTCAGTTTTGGTCTTAATTTATTTATGAAAAACTTTTCTTTTGCACGTCGTAATGTTTGGCTTTCAGCATGCATATTATAAAAGGGGAAAATGAAATATTTCGGTTTCAGTGTTTTTGCACAGCTATCTATATGTACGCTAACTTTAAGTGTTCTTGTTTTCGGGTCCCGAGTTTATTGGTTATGCACTGTAACTCGTTTTCTTAAAAAAATCCCTGTTTCCCGAATATCTTCCTCACTGCAGCCTCTGCATTTCATAGCATAAATGACGTTTTCAACGTCACATGACATGTTTTCATGATTTTAATTTTACCTCACTGCAGCTGGTGTTGTGCCGTGTGGCGGCCGTAAAACGTCTCCCCGTACATCATCCATAGTGCAGATTATATTTTATTTTTGTCCTTTAAGGTCGGGGGATATATTCTGAGAAATCTAAAATTTAAGATTGATTTAGACTATTATTCTAGATCATCGTCTTTGATATTATTTGGATCCTTTTTGATATTAATCAGTCTTTGAATTGACTGCCCAATTAAAATTAATAAATTACAGTATGTTTTTTCTCTGGATTCGTCTCCAGATATTGTCAGGGTCACTGACGAGGCTTATTAGCCGAAACTACGTAGTCTGGCCCATGTTCCTTCTTCTGAATGTATTCTCTGCTCTTGAAGGAACTATTCATGATTTTCATTTCATGTACTTACAAAATTGTTGCCGCAGTTGAATGTTAGTGATGAACTTCTAACAAATGAACGCAGAGGCTGTAGTTTGGTCGATTACATGTTTTAACTTCATTGCACTTATTTGATGAAAATTTAGCTTTTGTTAATATGCGTTTAAGACTGTATGGTTGCCCTTTGCATTTAATGAACTTGAATTTGGACAAAAAATTCCTTATTTTTTCATCATGTAATATTGGCTTATTTTCAACGATAACATGATACATTTCCGGATCCTTCCGATTGAACGTTGAAATATAAGGAATAATATTTTCCTCTGCTTTTTGCTGAACTTTTCGAAGAAGGTCCTTATCTAAAACCATTGCTTTCTCGCGACCATGGTTAAGTATGTGCTCGTGGTATTTCTGTTTAAGCAAACTATCTTTAGTTCTAACATGCGGTGTTTAAGGACGTGTTCTTCGGATACTATTGTTCGTATCAGGCGTGCTACGTTGTATGGTATATTTAACTTAGTGTGTCTTGGATGGCAAGAATAAAGTAACAAGTATTGCCTACTGTCCGTACATGTATAGAAGAAATCGGTTTCTATGTGTCCTTTCTTATTTTGGACTAGTACGTCAATAAAGGGTTGTTCAACGCCACTAAATTGTATTGTAAATGATATATCATTGTCTAGTTTATTTAGAATTTTATGTAATGTACTTAATTCTAGGACGGATTTTGTCCACGGTACAAAACAATCATCAAGAAACCGATTCCAGTTTTTCTCGAAATAGTTTCCGAAGTCGGTACCGAAAGTGTTCTTGATTTCCCTTAAGGTATCCGATCGTAAGGGCTGCGTAAATAGGTGCGAACTTGGTACCCATTGTTGTACCTTTGATTTGACTATAATGGATGTCGTCAAAACAGAAGTTATTGTTTTCAAGGATTAATTTAATTCCGTCTAAATGAAACTTTTTAAAAACCTACTTTTTAAAGTTTCTGGATGTCTGTCCAACCAATATTTTACGGCTTCCATTCCTAATCCATGTGGAATGTTCGAGTATAAAGCTTCACTATAAAATGTGGCCAACAGAGTATCTTCTGGTACTCTTTCTGGGAGATTATTGTGAAACATCGATAGTGTCTCGTAGGTTACTTTTAACATATTTTATGTAGAACCTTAATAGGATATCCAGTAAATTACTGAGTCTGTGCGTTAGACATGATGGGCCAGCTACGATTGGGCGTAATTTCAAATCTGTAACACCTCTTGCTTCAACATATGAAGAATCAGCGCATTTACATTTGTCACTGATTGTTTTACTTTTATGTATTTTCGGTAGAACATAGAATTGACTTGTTTTTGCTTCAAAATTTACTAAATATTCTAATTCTTTTTTTTTTTTTTTTTTTTGTCAAATAGTTTTGATATTTTTTTCAAATATTTGTTGTACTTTTGCAGGGTGTCCTTATGCGGATTTTTATCTAACTTTTCGTAATATTCCGCGTCATTGATTATAGTGTGAACCATTTCTTTGTAACGTTGTTAATCCATTATTACCGTAGCGCCACCTTTATCAGCTTCTTTGATAATAATTGTATTATAATTTTTAAAGCTTTCATAGCCTTTGATGCATACTTGGTTAAATTTGGTTTGTTATTGCTCAGTGGTTTTGTTCTTAAAAAATCTTCAACTTTTGAAATAAATTTATCTAAGGCTGCATTTCTTTCAAGGGGTGGTGTAAAATTGATTTTGTTTCTTACCAGAGAAATATCCGTATCTTCTGTGCCATCAAAGTATTCAGTCAGTCTAATTTTTCTGTTAAATTCCTTCAAATCCTCATTCAATTGTTTAATGTTACATATTGGTGGGGTTGGTGTGAAAAAAATAATACTTTATTTAAGTTTTTTTTCTGTGTCACTCAATTCTTTGTTGGATAAATTTATTATTTTTATGTCTTTAATGTCTGTATTTATAAGTGACTGACGGGTGGGCGTCCTCGACGCCGGACCCGATCCCGACTTGGACCCCGGACCCGGACCCGCCCGCGACCCCGAGCACGGCCTCGACCTAAAAATACTGTTGTCCGTTTTCGAAGTCTGGCATCTCAATGTTGAAGTTTACTGGCCGTTCGTCGTCGCGCCGAGGTTCCCACTGTGGTTTTGGTCCGCCACCTTCTGATGCTGGTTCCACTCTAGGTCTTGGTGGCCTTGGAGCCCTCTGTGGTAATGGTCTTTCATTTCCCGTTACCTGGGTCCCTTGATGTTGTTGTTGGAGTATCGTCTTTGTTGGATAAATTTATTGTTTTTATGTCTTTCATGTCTGTATTTATAAGTGATTTACGGGTGGGCGTCCTCGATCCCGGACCCGATCTTTGTTGGATAAATTTATTATTTTTATGTCTTTAATGTCCTTAATGTCTGTATTTGACGGATGGGCGTCCTCGACCCCGCCGGACCCGATGTATATATGTATATATACACCTTTCCTATAAATCGATTAAGTCGCGCACGAGTTATCTACCCAAGTAGACTGTGACGTCATCTATAGGATATCCCATATAATTCAGTACAACTGCAAGCACACATAACATGCATAAAGCAGACGTTTTGTAAATGTAAACTGCAAAAAAATCATTGAAAGACCAAATTAAAGTATCATTGCCCCGTTTTCATGTAACATTTTTTATTTATATATATTTTTGTTTATTTATTTTAATACCATACTGAGAATCCCGACAAGTCGCTCTTGATTTTCATGACCCCTTTCATCGACGCGACGCCGTGTTTTAACACTCCTGCAATACATTCATGTTTGTGCAATATAAAAAAAGTTACATTTTTATAAATAAGTTTCGTAAATCAGAAAAGTTATTTCCATTTTTTCCGACATTCAGATTGTAACTACGTATTATTATCGGACAGATCACAGCGCTGATATTTATGGTTTCTTGTGCGATACACCGATCTAAAAGCATCAGCATCCGGACAGTTTTCCGTAAGTTTTAACCCTAGGTTGAATTTATATTATTTTTTCCATCTCTTACTTATCTTCGGTATTATTTATTTTGTCGTTTCCATTTCACGGTAGGTGTTTTTAAAGCTGCCTTCCGAACACGTGTCTTGGTAATACACAATCATAGGTGTTTGTTTATTGCGGCAATGCGCGTAATTCGGGTATTACACAAACGAATTCCGTGTCAGCACACTTTGTTGTCATTTTTAGCGCGTCTCTGCTTTATAATCAGCTAATCGTTCGTTTCCGCGATTTTCTTTCTTTTCCTTATGTTTCGGAAGCTTTACTGGTGATACACACTCTTTCGATTACGGTAATTTTGGCCCGAAATTTTAGTGGGAAATCTTTTTGTTTTATGTCAAATTCCCAAATGCTATAAGTTATAAAGCTTATTTTCCGACACAGAAAGAGCTAAATTACTTAGTTGGAACAAAATAGTTGTCTTAATCTTACCCGTTGAATGTTAGTTTTGAATATACGGAAAAGGTCACACAGACTATCCTACAGATGACGTCATAGGCGTTGCAAGGGACAAAACTCGAACAGACTCTGAATTATAGGAAAGGTGTATATATATACAGGTATATACAGGTAGGCGGAGTTGTCGTAGTCGGCGTGGGTTCGAGTCCCAGTGGGTACTTCTTCATTTCTCAACTATATATATATATAGTCACTTATTATTTCTTCTGATGATCTACACTGTATAGTAGTGAAACGCGTTGAGAAATGTAATTTGGACCAAAATCAAGGCAATCTTGTGTTAATTCTTTATTGGATATAATTTCCTGTATTGTGGACGTTCTTTTTGTGACTATATAGAGGTGAAAATACAAAAATAATGTCCGGAACCAGAACTCTGTATATGAAAAATCAAACTAACGAGATGGAACGTCTGTAAATAATTTAATTTTCCCTATGCATTTCACTGTATAAGATCATCAGGGGAATAATGGCGTTGTATATATATATAGTTGTGCTATGTGATTCAGTAAAGCATATGAATAACAAAAAGTTTGGTTCATGAAATAACAGTAATTGTTTACTTAGTTATGGCTCCGTTTACTGATTTTAAATCAATTCAAGGTCAAGGGCGGTCTAATGAAACTTGACATTCATCAGCGGTCAGCGAGTTATAGTGATATATATTGATATCAGGTTTCATGAAATTCTGTTCAGTGGTTACTTAGTTATAGCTCAGGACAGGCGGACGAAAAGGCGGATGGACGGACGGACAGACGCAGGGACGGACATGGACAAAACAATATCTCGCCGCCTTTTGCGGGGAATGACAAACACCAACCCCCTCTCCCCAACCCGGACATGGCCAGTTTTGACACAAGGGGCATGATTGGCAGGATTATATAAGACACCACTAAATATTTATATGCTTACGGCCTTTTGGCTTCAGAGGAGATGATTTTTGAAGGTTCTTTAGCTATAAAGCTGAACATTAATTTATGACCCCCGGGGAGTGGCCAGTGGACCCAGGGGCATGGTTAGCAGGATTGACGTAGAAGACCACTAAACAATATCTTATCTCTAAGCCTTATGATTTTACAGAAGTTTTTTAAGGATTTTCAGCAATAGAGCTCTGTATAAACAAATCACCCCCTGAGGTGAGACCAGTTTTGATCCCAGGGGCTTGATTAACAGGATTTATGTAGGAGATTACTAAACATTGCTACTTTCTTAATATGGAAGCTCTGGGCCTCATGGTTTCTGAGAAGTACTTTTTTTTAGCTTTTCCCATTATAAGTCTAAGGTAGCTAATGACCACTGGGCCGTGGCCAGTTTGAACCCCAGTGGCATGGTTTGTAGGATTATGTAGGATACCACCAAAACTTTCTACATGCTAAATATGTTATCTCTGGGTCGCTTGGTAACAGAGAAGAAGATTTTTCAAAGTTCTTTAGCTCTGTATAAACAAAAGACCCCTTAGGGTGAGGTCAGTTTGGATCCAAGGGGCTTGATTAGCTGGATTTATGTTGGAGCCTACCAAAGATTTTATCATACTAAATAAATAATCTCTGAACCTCATGGTTTCAGAGAAGAAGGTTTTTAAGACGTTTTTCCGATTATAAGTCTATGGGAGCTAATGACACCCCCTGGGCGTGCCCAGTTTGGATACCAGGGGGATGGTTTGCAGAATTTATGTAGGATACCATAAGCATTGCTATATACTAAATATGTTAACTCTGGGCCTCATGGTTTCAGAGAAGAAGATTTTTGAAGGATCGTTAGCTGTATATTCTTTTTTAAACAAATGACCCCATGATACGAGGCTAATTTCGACCTCAGGGGCTTGATTGGCAGGATTTATTTAGGGGACTACTTGACATTGCTACATAGTCAAGTTTCAGAGATGAATATTTTTTTAATTTTTTACCCATTATATTCTATGGGACTTAATGACCCCCGGGGCATGGTTAGCAGGATTTATGTAGGAAGCCACAAAACATTTTTACATACAAAATATACAGCTCTGGGCTTGATGGTTTCAGAGAAGAAGATTTTTTCCATTATACGTCTATGGGTGCTGATGACCCTCGGGCATGGCCAATGTGGATCCAAGGGGCATAGTTGGAAGGATTTATGTAGGAGCCTACCAAACATTGTAACATATTAAATATGTTAGCTCAAGGCCTCATGGTTTCAGACCTCATGGGCTTGATTGGCAGAATGTATTTAAGGGACCACTAAACATTACTACATACTAAATATATAAGCTCTGCGCCTCATGGTTTCAAAGAAAACTTTTTATGTCTTTCATGTTATTAGTCTATAGGAGTTATGTGTTGCCATGGCAACCAGCGTTCCAAGCCGATCTACCCTAAAACTTTCTGCAGTCGATTCACTACCCCTACAATGCTACACATAAAATTTGATTAAGATTGGCTACTTGTTTAGGAGATATTCTTGTTTGAAAATGTGAGCGGTCGACGACGGACGACAGAGCCTCCCTATACTACAAGCTCACCTTTTGAGCCTACTGCTCAGGTGAGCTAAAATGTGTCAAAAAAACTAATGGAGTTATAATGCTTCAGAAAACAGCTTAATTGCGAAAGTTCTCGAGAAAAATTTAAAAGCAAGTTTGTTTGCTAACCGTAATGCTTCGTCATGCTTATGAGATCTAAATTTTCGGGGTAAAAAACGTTGACGATTGTCAGTAAAATATCCCTGCCTACCGGAACTAAGCACCACCCAGTATTATGTTGTACTTTTTCTTCTTGTCAACACAAAGCACAAATGTTTTGCCTTTTCCTGTCTGTGCACGACTATCAAGTAATAGCACATTCATCTTAATTCATACTTTTCCGCCCCGTAAGTCATGAATGAAAACCCCGTTTGGTTTGACATTGTGTCGCCACTTAAAAGTGTATCCACCGTGGGGTGTTTTTGGCTTACCAACCCCGACTTAAAGTATTCTACTAATCCGTATTGTTTGCCGGGGGTAAATATTGCTATCTAGACGTTTCCATGGCAACCGAGCAGACTAACGCTGTTGTTATAGTTTCTTGTACGGATTGCAGCGGTCTCGTAGAGAATATTCAAAACTAATTAAAGTTGATAAAATACTATTTAGATAAAAAGAAAATGCAATTAGTGTCAGATATATGTATTATTATGCTTATTTTAACGCAGGAACAAACGATGTCCGACCTAAAGCCAGGAAAGCCAACGGTTAGTGAACAAACTTCAACTACAATAAAACTGCGCTGGGGACAGCCGAAGAAAACTTTCAAATTGGAAATAGATCGCTTTGAAATCAATTATCGGCGGGAGGACGAGGAAAGATGGAAAGGTATTGAAACTGAGGACGCCAGAAATGAAATGCGAATTGCAGGCCTAAAAAGTAATTCGACCTACTATTTCAAAATAAGATCTATATATGGAGATGGCGAGAAGAGTGCCTTTGGAGAGACGAGCTCCGGAATTAGAACGATGGACTCCTTGGCTAAAACAATAAAGGCCAAGTCAAAACAGTTACAACTTGATGAGTGTCAGTACCTTTATAAAATTCCGCTAGTCAAAGAAGAAGCAAGAAATGACCATGACAGAATTAGAAAATGCACGGTCTTGACAGGTTCGTATTCTTACAGTTACTGTTTAGTTCAAAAGTTAGTAAGTCTTTTTTCTGTAATGGCGCTGCTTGCTATATTCTTCCCACAGCCTCATCATCTCTCATATGAGTTTTTAAACGTTTGCTCCTTTCCTCTGATATGATTTGAAAACCGCTATAAGTGAGAAAGTGCTTTTGACTAAGCCTGATTCTGTTAGCCCATTGGTCCAGTACACTTTAGGCAAGAACCGTAAATGGTGAAGTATTTTTATTCTGTTTGTCACATCAGCCATCTATGAAAGTGACCCGAGTCATAGAGCCAACAGTGAGATCTCTGATTATCCTGACTACATGAGAAGGATGATCAGAATATCACATGACAAAATTGCCAAAATGTTGGAAGTCACATGATGTGGCTCAATTATGCAAATGTTCGAATAGTCAACAGTGCTGTCAGATAGTGTTTTATCATATGACGTCGCCTCTAAGAGTGTAATAAAGCCATGCATTAAATGCGATAATCCTCTAGTGGATTAAATATGCAAATTACGTCGTAACATTATACACTGACGTCCATAAAAACGTCGCATTTTCTAATGGCGAAATAGTGACGTTTTAGTGCAAATTTTGCTGATAAAATGCGATTTTGGTGTCATATGATAAATAGAATCTTGCATTCGTGCTCCGGTATTATTGAATTTATTAAACTCGTTGGGGAAAACGATAAGATGCTCGGCATAGCCTCGCATCTTATCTTTTTCCCCAACTCGTTTAATAAATTCCATAAAACATGAGCACTCATGTAAGGTCCTCTATTTCTTAACAGAAAAGAAAGATCCAACAAAATTTGAGAAAACAGTGATGGTCGTAGGTGCAACAGGTGCAGGCAAGAGTACATTAATAGATGGGATGGTCAATTACATCGTAGATGTTGCTTGGGAGGAAGATGTCCGCTTTAAAGTAATTGATCTGACAGAAGAGGAAACAGCAAAACGTCACGATCAGGTATTTTCTGAAAATGTTTTGGCATTGAAAGGCATGTACATAAGAAAACACACCATAACACTCAGTCAGAGAAATTGTTATATTAGTCTTAAAGTTTGGTTCTAATCATAAATGCAAATCAGTGAACTCGGTAAAAAACTGTTTTTATTAGGATACTGAGTAGTACGTAGGCATATACTCCATTAATTTATTTGATTTAAGACAATTGCATGAATACCTTGTAAAGAGTGGAAAATGTGTTTTCGCGTGACATTCAACATGTCCTCCTTATTTATAGCTTTATTCAAAAGAAATAACTCTAGTTCTACGCAATTTGCAGAATGTATTTCCCCACACTGAAGACACTTTTATAAAGCTTTTCTTTATGTTAGAATATGATTATTTTGGTATCATATGGTTTTACTAAATGGTAAAATTAGTTTAAGTCGTGGAAGCACAAAGGTTATTTAAAATACTGATGGCACGCACATAAATTGTCGGAATGGCTCGGTTATGTCCAGTAAATTAAAGATATTCATAACGCGTATTGTGATGAGCAGCCATATCGCGTTAACATTTCAGTACACCTCACAAAAGCGTCTAGAACAGCATAAATGTTTGTTTTCATGGATCCGACAACATGAGAACCATTAGGTCCTGATCGCTCCCCTGAGCCCTAAGACTAATATGTGATATGAACTTTTTGGACATTTGTTTTCGCTATGAACTTACCGATCTTTTCAATAAAAATTTAAGGGACCAAATTTGACCTTGCCATAAAAGGTGACGATCAGACCACGGTCACCAAATATATAAACTTTTTTTAAATTATAGAGTCCCAAATGCTTTTACCAAGATTCAAAGCAATTGGCTTAGTGGTTCTGAAGATTCATTTTAGGTTTTTTACCATATATGGGCATAGCGGCGATCTTGGTCATGTGACCTGGACAAAATATATTAATTTTCTTTCAAAATGTCGACAATTTGGCCAAGGTCACTAAATGACGTTGATCTCTTGAACTTTATCATTTATATAAACGCTGCAGCACTTGAGTCCCAGATGCGACATACAAAGTTTCAAGGTAAGCCTTGTGATTCTGAAGAAGAATTTTCTTTTTTAAGGTTTTACCTTATATGGGCACGGCGGCTATCTAGGTCCTGTAACCTTGACCTAATATAGCCTTTTTTTTCTTTCCCTTTGCCTGGAGGCCGCATATGAAATTAAATTCAAATTGGTTTAGTAGTTTTAGAGTAGAAGTCCTTTGAAAATGTTGACAGGCAACAGACGACATACACCGGAGACTATCATGCTATAAGCTCCCTGGAGCCTTTGTCTCAGGGGAGCTTAACAAGTATTAGCAATCAAGCTTGCCATTTAAAGTGTTGTCTTCGGCTGTCTGAAACGGTCAGAATCCGTGAGTCAGAAGACAGTTTTAAAATGCGATGGCCCTGGTTAGCATGAATGTCATTTATTTATTAATCTATCTATTAGGTTTTTTTATTTTACTTCGATATATTTTCAAGCTTTCGTTGTGTATGCGTGCGCTTGGACTTTATCTTTGTACTTGCCACCATGGTTAAACTTGTTTCCTTTTGTTTTTGCTTAGGAATTGTCAACTGTTTCTTCTTGCTTTTCTGATAATTTCAAAAACTGAAGAGGTTAACGCAAGCTTGGCACCAAAATCTATCTATTTACCCCACGTGTCTCAGTCTCAGGACATAACTGCACCTTTTTTAATGTTCCACCATTTGCTCAATGCATATAGGTATATAGGTAAGTCTTTCAAAGAAAAGGAAGTCTTTTAGGTGCATAAAGATCTTCAAAATAAAAGGAGTCTTGCAATAAAGACAATGACTACATTTGTTTCTACCATTTTTATGTCAGATTCGAAAAAAAGTCAGCTCTCGCACTGATTTGTCGAGTAACGAATCACTGTTTGCCGGTCGGCTGTAGGTAGATATTTACCCCCCCCCCCCTTCTGTTACATGATCTAAATCGCATCTGACTTCCGGGAAGTGATATGTTGCCCAACAACTCACTGCTAGAGCTAATATTTTTCTTAAACTTAATTATCGAAACATTAATATGAAAATAGGCACTGCTATAGGCGAGCACATCGCTCTTTACAGTGTGTGAATGTATGGTAAAACCTCTCTACGGCTGCTATCATGTTAACTTGAAGTTTCGGACAAAAACGCGTGGTCGAAGTGTAAACCCTGACCTTGACTGCTCATTGTACGATTCCGGATTCAATTTCACAACGCGATTTTGTCGTATGAAATTAATAATAAAATCATTGCAACTCCGCAGCTGCGAATAACTCATCGGCTACAAACACCGTCTGACAACCTTTCACAGTTTCTTCTCTGCGGCGCTTTCTATTTTCTCTACATTTCATCCAACGCTCAGCCTCCTTGCATTTTGTATGACCATGTAGTGATCTACTCATAGAAGCGGTTTTTAGGCTGCATTCCACCATTAATTTTCCATAGACGACAATGTTAACATCTTGTCATTTTATTCAAAAAACTGTACATACAAAGCTTTCCAAACCTGTCTTGCTTTAGAGTATAATCCTAGCCAATCAATTTGAGGAGAAAAAAGTCACTTGCTTCCCAATTCACAAAACCGCCATTTTGTATGTAATATGGCAACCACCAATTTGTAACCACAAAAACAGCATATTTTTCTACTGGGGGGTCAGGTGACAAAATCAACCAAATCTCCTTCTGCTAAAAACATTTATCAATTAAATATGCCTGTTTGTAACTATCTTTTGTTGGTCTTTTTTATACCGTAATAAATCCAACATGCATGATTGACAGGTGACGTCATCTCTGTTACAATGTTAACTTAATGCTCTCCCCGAAACGGGCGGGCAAGCCCTCAGGAATATTTAGTGGAATGTACCCTTAAAAGTGACACTATCTTGTTTCTCTCAAACCGAATGTTCGAGTTTCTACGGCCGTGCTCGATTGGGCTGTGCGCACTGTGCCAGAACGGCTATTAGAATTCCGAATTAGAGCATACCAAACGAGCAGGAAAGGGACGAATGCACGGCTATTGAAAAATCATGATATGATGGCGTTTTGAGACACACACATTCTCTTCTGTTTGACGACATTTTGGGTGATGCAATCTGAATTTTAAGGGAAAACAATTCAAATTTCATCACACTAGCTTAGAGCTATATCTTCTTTATATATTTTTCCTGTGTCGTCTGCTAGTCCACCATTTTGTTTTGACAATTTTTTTCTGTCCACACCACCTCGTTTGGAACAGTGTGCACCGTGTCAGGACACGGTTCCAGAGCACTCTATTGATGTTCCAAAAATCCCGACTGTGAGTACAGCCCAATCGAGCACGGCCTACGTAACGTAGCGACAGAAAGATTGTACGACCATTATTTCTTATTAATTTATTGATTTGTACGCTTGTATTCAAAACAGTCTAATTTGAATAATAACTTCCGTCAACATACTCACAGCTTGTATTTGAGCTTTCGGTGGAACGTTGAAATTATTTACATACATAGATCACATTTTGTGCCGAAGAACGTGTTTATGTTTGTGTCTACGGAGAATAACAGCAAATTGCACCATGAGCAGTGGTCATAGACGAAACAGATAGAGACAGTTTATTGAAATAAATCGATCAAACTTCCTGTTTAATCATAATGGCAGCCCCCATATGGAGGTAAATTTGATCGAGAAATCGAAACGATGGTTTTCTGAAGCGACATATGCAACATCATCTACATTTTCTTATGACGAATGTCCTACCATAAGAGCGTGCCCTTCGGGCGAGCGGTGCTTGCTATTAACAGCATTCTAGGCGCGCGGGTGTGATAGCATAAAAGGTTAAGGTAAAAGTCTCTCATAGCCTGGTAGCAATAGGGGCAGTGGGGGGTTACAGGCGCACTGTGTCTTTGGACATAGCATATTAAAGGCGTAGCCCATCCCTCTCCTTTCGCTGCCTTAACCTTCCCTGATTCGAAGCAGGTACCCATTTACTGTTGGGTTGACAGTTTTCCAGACGTCGGGTGGCGAAACCTGGGCGCGACCTCACGACCTTCAGGCGATTTTATGCACCATAACCGAGCGTCTCTAACCACTCGACCACGGCACCTTTCTATAGCATATCCCATTGAAAGGAGCTGCTCTCAGGCGAACTGAAATCAGTCTGCTGGAGACTGGTCGGCATCCCAAGACAGCACTCACCATGTCCTTGTGCACAAGAAATCCAACCCCATACTCGTGTTTGTCCTCTTCGTCACTGAAATATATCTTGTGTCCGTCATCTGTTGACATCTCACCAAAGTTTTTCCAGCGCATCTCACAGAGCCCAACAAGAGGATTTAGAAGGCAGTGAAGAAAGCGAAGGAGGACTGGATAGCTAGTCAGTGCGAGGAGATCGAAACTTGCCTGAACAAAAAACAACAGCAACAAAGCGTACCAGCTGGTGAAGGATCTAACTTCAGAGAAACAGGGTAGATCCACAACTATCCAGGACAAGTCTGGGAAATGCCTTACAGAGGAACGAGAGATTCTCAGCAGATGGACAGAATATTGCTCAGAACTATACAACCATGAGACTTACGGTGACAATGAGGTTCTGGACTGCAATCAGCCCCCAGAAGAAGATCAACAACCGATCCTTAGTGAGGAAGTTGCAGTAGCAACACTGAAGAAGGGGAAATCTGCCGGAATTGATAATATACCAGCAGAACTTGTTCAAGCTGGCGGGGAGACCATGACTGGTGTTTTAACAGATATCTGTAACAGGATCTGGAGAACAGGAGAATGGCCTACCCCGTAGACTCAGTCGCTGATTATTACGCTCCCTAAAAAGGGCAACCTACTGCTTTGCCAAAACTACAGAACCATCAGCCTAATCAGTCATTCAAGCAAAGTTATGCTGAAAGTCATCTTGAACAGGCTTAAACCGAGCAGGAAGGAGCACCACAGAACAGATCTTCAACCTTAGAATCCTGTGTGAAAAGTATCTCCAACATCAGCAAATCTGTACCATGTCTTCATTGATTTAAAAAAAGCCGTTTACAGGGTATGGCATGCAGCCTTATGGGCCACCATGCGGAAGTAAATTTCAATGCAAACCTAGTTCGCACCATTGAGCAGCTATACGACAAGGCTACAAGTGCAGTCCTGATAAATGGCAGCACAGGAGAATGGTTCAGAACAACAGTTGGAGTAAGACAAGGATGTCTTATGTCACCCACTCTCTTCAACATTTTTCTCGAACGAATCATGTCTGATGCTCTGGAAGAACATGACGGAAAGGTTAGCATAGGTGGCAGAAACACTACCAATCTGCGGTTTGCCGATGACATAGACGCTGAGGGCAGGAACTAGAAGCTCTAGTTGAAAGTCTCGATCAAACCTGCACAAGGTATAAGATGGAGATCAGTGCTGAGAAGACAAAACTGATGACGAACAGCGCAGATGGCATCCAGAGGGAGATCAAGTAAAAGGGCAAAAGCTGGGTACCGTTACAAGCTTCAAATACCTTGGAGCAGTTGTCTCAGATGATGGCTCAAAATAGGAGGTTCTCTCAAGGATTGCACAAGCTACTTCAGCTCTAACCAAGTTGAAACCAATTTGGAATGATAACAACATATCTCTTGGATCAAAGGTGAAACGTATGCGCTCCCTTGTCATTTCAATATTTCTGTTTGCCTGTGAATCGTGGACCTCGACAGCAGAGTTAGAGAAAAGAACGCAGGCCTTTGAGATGAGATGCTACCGAAGGTTACTGAACATTTCATACAAGGACCATATTACCAATGAGGAGGTTCGCAGGAAGATTCAAGCAGCCATTGGACAATATGATGAACTCCTGATGCTGGTCAAGAAACGAAAACTAAGGAGGTTTGGCCACGTCACAAGGTCTTCTGGTTTAGCAAAGACGATTCTACATGGCACAGTGAAAGGAAAAAGAAGAGGCAGACAGAAGAAGAGGTGGGAAGACGATACTAAAGAATGGACAGGGATGGATTTTGCCAGCTCAACTAGGGCAGCTGAAGACAGGGCAAGGTGGAAAGGGATTGTTTCCAAGTCATCTGTGGTGCCCCAACGACTTAGTAAGGTTATGGGATAGAATAGAATTGAACAATATTTTTGTTATTAAGATAACCAAATGTATCCACAGACTTTCCATGGGAGCATGTCATTGACTAGATGTGTAATTATAGATTTCATTCATCTCAAACCTGCCGATGAGTAGTCAGGCCCTGAAGCGGACGAATTCGAAATTCGGGTCAACTGGACCATTTACGTAATTGTACCCTTTGCTTGCCGTAGAAGTTCGTGTTCAACCTTGTCAACGGTCTACAGCTATGTTCATTGTTGTTATGTCCCCTTGATCCCCGAACAAAAGTCGATAAGTGTAAAGCCTTGATTTTCATGAAAGATCGGGAGTGTTCGAAACCTGGCGCTTTCCAGATGGTTGCCTTCGAATTACATTTCTTTGATTGAACATCCTAGTCTTCATTTTCTGTTTGATTTTATCTACATCATAATAACTTATAGATAGGCAAAACTGCTCTAAAACTGACTAAGTTTGAGTATTTGCTTCGGAGTAACGCCTTCTTGATTGCCAAGAAAGTAAAATAAAAAAAAAATAAAAAAATTAAGAACAGTCTACAGTCTAGAGCCTAGAGCCTACATTTATTACTTTTCTGGAACATATTATAAGTAAGAGAGAACATGTCTTGGACAAGCTCGAAATCTGACCTTAGCGGACGACTAATTAACCCAGATTTTGACATTAAGAACAGTCTAGAGCCTTACAGTTTATTTTCTGAAACTTGCAGGTGTTAATATCACATAAAGAATACTTGAACGGCCTAAGTATTCACTTATGAGTCACTTCCCTTTGACTTCGCAAAAGCCTACATTTGATCTTACTATATATAAGCCATCAGTATTTATTTGATTTTCCTAGCAACTTGCAACTGTTTAAGCTAAGCACAAAACAGTCGGACGAGTTAAATCTGAATAGCCGGTGTCTTGTATGGGTTGTGTTTTGTGATCCCGGGGCCGTATTTTTTAAACGAATTAAATGGTTGCTATGCTGTTGTTAAGGCTGAATTTCTTTGAACGAGATTTCCTACAACTATGAAATTTACTCTGGAGAGTCTTTTTGACTGTTCCTCCAGAGCAAATTTCAAAGTTGTAGGGAATCTCCTTCATAGAAATTTCGCCTTAGCAACAGCATAGCAACGACTTAAGTCGTTTTATAAATACAGCCCCTGGGAGTCTCCTTTTATGTTATTCTTATGATTTTATTTTGTCGAAAACGTGTAAAGGTCTGTTATAAGAGATGGGATGTAAGAGCAGTTCAGAATAAGGTGAAATTGCCTAGCCAATTTACCATAAAATGTCCATACATAGAATTGTGAACAACAAAATGCCTTCATCTTGATTTTTTTTTATATATTTATTTTTCGGAAATCTATCTTAATCGGAAAAAGAACATCGGATTAACATACGGAATTACTTCCCCATATACCGGGTATCACAGATAAATATTAAAGTTGTGCCTAGCCTAGACTTTGCAGGTTTCATCAGATCCTCATGCACATATTGTTAAACACTTATATTTGGCGGCAGCAAAATTTTGCGGTTTTTAAATATGGACCTTTTGGCGGATTTTTATTTTGGCGGGTTTGTGATTCTCAAGAACAAAATATTTCTTCTGACGTCGTATTTTGCTCTTTATTTGAGCTCTATATTGTCATGGTGGTTAAAACAAAAGCAATTATTATTATAGTCATGTTACAGTTTGGGTAATTAATTGTTTAAAGTAAACAGATTTTGTGTTCCTTCTGATTTAATCAACTTAATTGAAATACTAATTAGTATGGTGAGAACATTTTCATACTCCGTTTCCTCCCTCTTGTTGGTTGGGAAGCATCTTCTTTTGCGCTTATATATGTGATGTGTATTAGCTTTGATATTTTGGTAGAGGAAATAGGATCATGTGCTCAATAATATTTTTTCTTCTTTCGGTATCATGAGCTTATATTGGCGGCATTTTAATTTGGCGATTTTCTTCTTTACCGCAAATATCGCCAAAATAAAGTGACCGCCAAATATAAGTGTTTTACAGTATCCACATAACCTGCATTTTTAAATGGAAAATACATCAACTGCAATTTTGAGGCTAGTGCATACAATTGATACTATGCAGACTCTGTTTTGCAAAGTATAAGCTTTTATCAAAAAGCTACAGTCTGATATTTGCTGTGCTTGCAAAAGTTCATAGGATTATCTTATCTTGTTATATACCTAATGAGACTTTACTAGTCTATAGAAAACAGCCGTGTTGTAATCGACAGCATTTTACGTTGGTTTCTTTCTATTTTTAAATGCAGAAATGCGACTGACTCGCTGACACAGGGATTCAACACTAATAAAACACACCAGGGCTTAACCACCATTAAAGTCCGCTTTAATGTCGTCTGCAGAGCTCTGGAATCAAGATGGCGTCCGTAAGAAGGTATATAACAATGACGATAAAACATTCTTTTCCTGTGTTTAACGTTTGCCCAAGCCCTCGTGTATTAACATCTACGCGGTTCGGGCTGCAACACGTTGATACACTCGGGCTTGGCAAACGTTAAAAATACACTCGGCCTCGGCAAACGTTAAAACACGGAAAAGAATGTTTTATCCTCTTATTAATGTAGTCTCAGGTGAGCGATACAATATCATTATCCTCTTGTTATATTTCTCCTATAGTGTGTCTCACAAACAGAGTGGATCACGAGCTATTCTCTACACTGGGAACCGGGATACCTGGTTGACTTCCATCTCAGACTGATTGATACACCTGGATTTGGTGATATCAGTGGAATTGACAGGGACAAGAGGCTTGTTGAGCAGATACGAGCTCTTTTTACCGATCCCGGAAATGAAGGCATATATACGTTGGACGCGGTAGCGTTTGTTACGCAAGCCCCACTGTGTAGACTGACACCAACCCAGCGATACATCTTGGACTCGATCCTTTCCGTGTTTGGAAAAGATATAAAAAGTAATATTTTTGTCTTGATCACATTCGCAGATGGAAAGAAGCCACCTGTTCTTGATGCCTTAGCAGAAGCTGATTTCCCATACGTGAGCGACTTTTGGTTCAACAACTCGGCACTGTATGTGGATCCTATAGCTAACCCAACCAGCCAGTTGTTCTGGGAAATGGGAAAAACGAGCTTCGAAAATTTTTTCGAAGTACTTGGCCAGACCGAGCACAGAAGTTTGGCACTAACCAAAGAGGTACTAAGGACCAGAAAACGGCTTGAAGAAAACATATCCGTCATTCAGAACCAAATAACATTTGGTATGCAAAAGATGATAAGTATGAGGGAGGAAAAAGAAGAACTGAAGAAAAACGAGAGGCTTATAGCAGACAACAAGGACTTCGAGTACTCAGCTACAGAATATGTTATGAAAAAGACCCCTCTTCCAGTTGGTCAGCATACAACAATTTGTCGAAAATGCAGCAGAACTTGTCACGAGAATTGCGAGTATGCAGATGACAAAGACATGATGATGTGCGACGCAATGACCAACAACTATTGCACAGTATGTCCAAACAAATGCATTTGGAGTGACCATAGCAGTTACCCTTATCTGCTTCACTACGAAACAGTCACGAAAAAGAAAACTTACGAAGAGACGAAACAAAAGTATCTGTCAGCCGAGAAAGACAAAACAAAAAATGTCAGCGTTCTTGACAGCCTGACGTCAGAGTATAACGAATTAATGGCAGAGAATGAAAAGCTAGTTGCTGAGGTAAAGGAATGCATAAACAAACTTCAAGATATTGCCCTCGTACCCAATCCTATTTCCGAAATCGAATATATTCAAATATTGATTGAGAATGAAACGGATGCAAAGAAGAGTGGCTATAAAGAGAGGGTGAAAATCTTAGAAGAGCTCAAACGGAAGGCGGAAAGTATTCAGGAGATAAAAGAGGATCGATTTAAATTTCCAGCTAATGGTCAGGTGCTCACTTAAGGCAACCGTTACGGTGGTCATAGACGTAGCTACCTATACGCAAATACGCAGGTGCGTATTGAAATTTTGTCTAATTGACAAAATTTCAACACACACCTGCGTATTTTCATGCTGAAATGTTGTTATTTGGGCATAATTTAATGCAACTGCCAACAGAAAAGGGAAAATTTGGAAAATCTGAGCGGCTTAGTCCCCTTTTTATTGCCCTTAATGAGTATAAAACATATTTGTGCGTACTGTGTAATTATCCCTAGCTACGCCCCTGGACTGGTTATGATACAAATAGTATGCAGTGACAAAATATCAAAGAAAACTTAACAGACTGAAGTGATAGAAATATTATTTTGTTCAATGTTTTTGTTTAACCATATTATTCACCAATAGAAGTTTAATTTCTCATGTAATGATTATATGTTCATCAATTAAATTTTGTTTCCCAACAAGCGATTATCGACGTTCAAGGAAAGCCACCCAGCAGGCACATGGCGTCGTATTGACGTCAGGGCATCTCACTACGTCTCATCAACGTCAATACGACGTCATTTCGACTTTGTGAGCCCGCCGGGAAAGCTATATGG
This sequence comes from Ctena decussata, assembly GCA_963989385.1. Lineage (NCBI taxonomy): Eukaryota > Metazoa > Mollusca > Bivalvia > Lucinida > Lucinidae > Ctena > Ctena decussata. The sequence continues at coordinate 53,114,429 of OZ022513.1, forward strand.
CACACTGAACACCAAATAAGTAGGTTGAGTCGGGTAACTTTGGACAGCGGGTACATTAGGACATACCATTGCAAACAGTAATGAGCCGTCTCATCAGGAATTTCACTGTTTGCCCAGCTATTTTTGTTTTTAATTCCAAACAAATGACATATAAAGGAAACAATGTCACTGTCAGAATTTACCTGCTTCCGAAGTTACCAGACTCTACCCTACCTAGTCCGCGCTCTTCCAGACACCCGACTGTCAGACTGACATTTTTAAATGGTCTCCTTACATTAAACTACTATTTATAACATAAGACGGATGTAAACCAATGAAATAGGGCAATGCCTCTTGTGTAGCGTCTTCCCCAGGCTGGCTTGTTCTTAAATTTTCGTCCCAAACAATGTCCGAAAATTCAGTTCCTGAAAATTATCTCACTATTTTAGGTATTAGACGGTCTCAACACTTTCATTAACTGATCAAAGAGTCAAAGAGACACTATAGTGACGAATGACCCATATTCAGACTGTTTTTCCGGGGTCTAAATTTCTTTTCTATGGCGATTTACTCGTCTCCTATTGCCTGGCAACAGCCACAATCGCAGAATGTCTACACAGGGTATAATCGATTCCTCTAATTTTCGCTTCCTGCAGACTGTCCATCATATTTGGCTTCCGCCGAGACTGTCCGCGAACTCTTGCTTCCTGTCGAGACTTCTGTACATGATAAATGGCTTCCTGCAGAGACTGTCCGCGTGATTCTGCTTCCTGTCGAGGCTCTCGGCAGGAAGCAGAATCACGCGGACAGTCTCGGCAGGAAGCCATTTTTCGAGGACAGTGGTCTCTGCAGGAAGCAAGAGTTCAAAATCATCTTAAGGAGTATGGCCACATCTCCAAGTTTCCTGTCATTTTCACAAAGGGAAATAACTTTTGTGACTTCCTATTAGCTTTCATTATCCTTCTCAATAGGGGTCAAGCAATTTGCTCATCTAGGAGCATTTTTAAGAGCTGACCCCTGTTGAATGAAAATGTTCGAGGTGATTTCCCTGAAAGTGTACGTCTTTACATATTCAGGGAAAGCCACTCTGAGACTTCACTGTAATCATGTTGTAACGCACCAATATGTGCACATGCAACCTAACAGTATCCAAGCATTCTAAATTCAATTTTTGCAAACTATTAAAACTATCATGACCTACTGATGATTCGTCGTATCATGTACGTAATCAATCGGAGCACCACTCAGCCGATTCCGTGAATCAGATTCACAGAATTGGTCCAGCGGTTTTCCGATTGGTATGTAATATGTTACCCAAGAAGCTTTTCATAACAAAGAAAATTTCATGGGCAGTGCAACGTCTTGCTGTTTTTGGTGGTGTGTGGTTGTTATTGGCATTCCATTCACAAGGTGTATAGGTCCACATGTTTTTTTTCCACCGGTAAAAAGGGGAATAATTATTTTGGTTTGTTGTTCGTTTCGCTAAGCCACAAAGCCTTTCCAAAATGGGATCTACTCTTAAATTAAAGAATTTGCTCTTGCATGGACAGGACCCCATATACCAATGTTTCCAATGAAAGTGTACCCAGACTCCATAAACTGATATAAGACAACATAACTTATGGCTACACATCCAATCAAAGAGTATCTTTGAGCATTTTAAGTTAAGATTTTGCGAAACTACCAAAACTAAGATGCGCTGATGACTTAAAGCAGCCACCATATACATTTTTTGTTTTCCTTAAAATATATCTCACAGCAAAGAAAATGTCATGGAAGGCAGAAAGACATTGTTACTTTCTGATATTAACAATTCTGTCATTTTCAGAAAGGTAAAAAACTTCTGTGAATTTCTGCTTGTTTCCCTTTTAAAGCCTTTGCCAAATGAGATCTTATCATAAGGAAAAGAATACATCATGGGTAGGTATCTATCATGGGTGTGAGGTGTGGATAGAAAAATCTGTCACAAGGGCCACTGTTGGGCATCACGAGGCTTGCCGAGTGATGCCGAACAGTGATTCCGAGGGATGGATTTTTCTATCCCTGGTAAACACCCTTATCTGATTTCTTCACCTGTTTAAATAACAACAGGTAAAGAAAATTTTACAATTTTCTCTGCCCCCGTTCATCAACTTTCTCGAGTGAGGCTATCCAGCACCCTTCTCTCATATCTCACATCTTATGCCACTGCTGTGTGAAAGATCTTGTAGGATTAAATACAGAACAAACTGCATATAACAGTTGCATGTTTACATATGAAATATTTAAAAGACCCTAAATCAGCAATTACATCATTGTCTTTTACAAGCCCATACAGCCCACATGAGAAATGACAAAAATACCATAGGGTCTAGTCAGGTAACTTCAGACAGCATGTAAATTCTGACATACCACTGCAAACAGTGAAAATCCAGATGAGACGGCTCATAATGAGCCATCTCATCAAATTCTCACTGTTTGCCTGGTTAATTTTGTTTTATTTCCAAACAAATGACATATAAAGGAAAAAATGTCACTGGCCGAATTTACCAGCTGTCTGAATTCACCCGACTTTACCCTAATGATGACAAAAATTATCACATTCATTATGACTACCAATTCTATTAAAGGAAAATACATTCTCTTTTTCTACAAATTATTTAAATACTTTATTTATCTGAGTCTGTTGCTGCCTAGACTAGAAAACTGCTGGGTTTTCATGAAAATTGTTTTCTCTTTTTTTTTTTCATTTTCTTTGTGCAAGCTCTGGACCAAAAATAATTGTGTTACATATCCAACAGTCACAGTGTGCAACCTCTGATGTCCTTCTCCACAGGTCAATGTCTCTTATGGAAGCACCGGCATGGCTGCTGGGTAAACACTATCCCAATATGCAATATAACATGGTTTCAACTTTCAGCCATGTTGTCAGTTTTTGGTGCAAAATAGAAAATAGCACTGACATGTATCAAAACCACAGCTGGGAAATCCCTTGCAAAAAGACTAGTCTAATAATTTTTACCAGTGAAACTTACTAATTTCTTTGTTATTAGTGCTTTCCACCACTTAAGGAAAAAAATGGCAAAATCATAATACATTCGAAACTCCAGGTACCAACTTTAAAAGATGACAGAAATAACACAAGCCAAATCATGAGAAAAGTCGGCTTAAGGTGCGTTAGTACACCTCCATGTTTTTCTGCCATTTCTACAAAGGTAAATAACTTAAATGACTTCCTGTTTGCTACCCTGGATGAGTAGGCTCTTCCATAAAAGATTGATTTGTTTGATTTGTTGTTGCTGTACCTCCATGGTAAACAGCTATGGTCATGTCCGGACGGTCAGTTAACCTAGCCACACTATTCCTGGGCAAACTTAGACCTCCTAAGTGGTAAACCAGTACTAAGTGCACATACTTTTGCCAGTAACTGACAACTGCTCTTCTTGAATCAGCAGAAGGAGAAACAAAAGTATGTGGCCAGACCAGGTATCGAGCCCAGGGCCTCTTATTTATGAGTCAGGTGCCCTACCGCTTGCACTACGTGGCGAGGCTACCTTCCAAAATAGAGGCAACTCATAAAGAAAAGAATTTGCTCCCAGAGGAGCAAATTCTTTCCTTTAAGAGTTGGCTCCACTGAGAGGAAAAATAAATATGACACAGTTGCTTCCTATAAAAATGTATCTGTTCGACTTATGGCACGTACATATGAGGGGCGTTCATTAAATGTTGTCATTGGGGTTCTACAGGGCGCATTATTAATCCCATTCACATTTCGTTTACTTCAACCTTTCGAAGTATTCTCCCTTGATGGAAACACACTTTTCAAGTCTCAAAATCCATTCTGTAAAGGCAGAGAAGTAGGCCTTTTTAGGTATACCCTGAAGACACTGGTAAATTGCACTACCAAGTGCACTTCGGGATTCATAACGACAACCAAAAAGGATTTTCTTTAGTAAAGCAAACAGGAAAAAGTCGAAGGGACTAATGTGGATGAGAGAGCTGAACTACCTTTTCCTCTTTCAAGAAGTCTTGGACAAGAACACACTTCTGAGCAGGTGTGTTGTCATGAACAAGACACAGATCTCTGAAAGCATTTCATCATTTTGCATACAGTAAGGGTTGATGGTATATGACTGAACCAACTTGAACTTTCAATAACTTTTGAAAGACTGAACGGATTAGACCAAAATTTCATCCTATAATAGAAAAACACTCCCCCGTCAAATCACCGCAGTTTCCAAGTGCTCCTTACAGCCACGCGGTATGGTGGACCATTAAAGACACAATTAAATGAACGACCCTCCTATGGCAAAAATACTGATCAGCCTGCATGCCTGCACAGTCTGATCACAGAATTCTGGTTTCCATGAACAACTGATGGATTCTGGAGAACCAGTGGAGTGAAAGGTGAAGACTCTTACCACATTGATATACACAGAATAATGTGATATCTATCTACTCTAAAGTGCTCAAATAATGGGACACCTAAAACTATTCATTTTCCATTTGTTCCAAATGGAAAATTAATGGATTTTAGGTATCCCAATATTTCAGTTCATTGGGGTAATCTCAATATCAAGATCCAAAATATTTTCCTCTTTATCTAATACATGCCCCTTTCTGTTGGACAGTTCAAATCTCCCCATCAAAGATTCAGATTTAATTAATACTCTCTCTTTCAGAGAAAGAATAATAATCTCCCTATAAGCCCTCCAGAATACATGTAAATCGTAAGTATGTGCTCAAATATGCAGGCTGACCTGATGGTTCAACTAAAGCACCTTCTCTCATAGTATGGCTCATATGTCATATATTACCAATTAAACAATGCAAATTATAAAATTACATATTATAAAACAATAGCACACATCATACACAAAAACAACACAGAATAGAAAACTACATAACTTTTCAAATGACAAACCAGATTTCTACAAAACACTGTGTCTAACCTGATTGCACAATAACACAGCACAAATATAAACCAAAATGATAAAACACAAAAATTTGATGCCATCACTGCCGGAAAAAGTTATACCAATGTCACGCTTTTTTTAATCCCAAACAAAAGATGATATGCACCATAGCAAAAGGGCATGTTCATAGATAAACACATTGACCTATGCCAGCTTCCATGTGTGTACATATTTATAGATAAACACATTGACCTATGCCAGCTTCCATGTGTGTACATATTTATAGATAAACACATTGACCTATGCCAGCTTCCATGTGTGTACAGTCTGAATCTGCTTTTTAAACTGCATTTTATTTGTAAAAAAATATAATAAGAAGAATTATCATTATGTCTATTCAAATTATCTGATTTAGTATTACGGTATACATATGAAAGTATTAAGAAGAAAGTCAACTCAGTTTATTTTTCAAATCTGTCTCATAAGTATTCCGACTGACAAGAATTTATGTGCATGGATACACCTAAAGCTGATCTGCAATTTGGCAATTTGTACAAAGGGAACCTTTTTTGTGCCTTCCTCTTTCCTTCCCTGGATGGCATAGCCCTTCCAATATGGGGTCAATTAACACTTCCTCCTGAACAAAAAAGTAGTGAACAATAATCCCCAAAACTCTGCATTTCTTAAAGCTCTGCATTTATATTTAGCAAGGATTCAGTCACTGTATACAAAACCCTAACACACACATTACCTCTCTGCTTCTTGTGGTTTGCATGCACATGTTCAGCTTTGTCGATTTGACTAGGAGAACATCGACCCCACGGTTCAGCGACACTGCAACCCCACCCCACCAATACCACTTATTCTATATCACTGCACACTGGATGTGGATTTCCTGGTCTCAGGGGTCAGTTTCAGGTGAGATTTCAAGAGATTTGCTCTATTTTTTGTCAAAATTTTACAGAAATTTGCTTAGTGGGAGATAAAATCTCATGCAAAACCACAATTATAAAATAGATAGTACCAAAAATTCTCACTGAGAATGGAGTATTTCTCACAAAAATAACTAAATGAGGTATTTTATCTTGTAAAATTCTGAGCCAGAATTATTCCTGTGGTCTGTTGGATTGAAGAAAGCAATAGGATGTACCACCAGTGAGAATCACACCCACAACCATCTGTGTGAAAGGCGAACACTCAAGCAACTAGTCTAGCAATAGTCTAAGGTGCTTTGCAATAATTACTAGATCAGGTGATTGCGGTCTGATATGGATCTCCTCTATTTGCTCAGCATGTCTGTTCTAATGACAGAGCTCCGATATGGTAGGGTTTTATGATAATTCAGAGATCATTTTTTTTCTAATTTCTCAATGAAAACATATGTTGTGACCCCTCATTAGAACCATCTCAGTGAGATGGTTCTAATGAGAGGTCATAACATATGTTTTTATGAAGAAATAGAGAAAATTATATCTTAATTATCTCCGTTACCCCTTCTCATCTGAAGCACTAAGTTTATAAACTACTGAAATATTTGTCATGACAAGCCTGATTTCACATACATTGATCCCTTTATATAAAAAAATAAATAAAAACAAAGAGCAAGCTTTTTAGTCCATTGCACATAACATTATGGCATATACATATACAACTGTTCATTTCTTTGAGAGAGCTACACCCAATCCAACTAGACCACCTAACGCCAAGGCTGCTCCACCAACTATCGCCATGCCAACCAAACCATCTGAAATAAACAGGAACAAAACTGACAATAAATATTCAGCTATTTAACTCTTTCCATATACAGTAGGACTTCAATGGCTCGAACAGGCTTGGGACAATGAAAATTAGTTCCAGCCAAGGGTAGTTCTAGCCATCCAGGGTTAGTTTCCATATAAAGTGGCCTCTAAGGGCCAGGAAGAGAGTTCTAGCCAGACAGGGTGAACGAGCCATCAGGGTTCGAGCCATTGAAGTTCTACATGTAAATGAATTCTTCTAGCTTTGAATTAAGGTGAATGGTACACCTCCATGTTGTTCCATCATTTTTATGAAGGGACACAACTTTGGTAACTTCTTGGTTGGTTCCCTCAGTGGACAACATAGCCTTCTAAGATGGGGGCATGGATCTACACCTACGTTCTACCTATGGATCTACGTTCAATCATTTCTAAGCAACAATGCTTATACCCACAGTTGGCTGTGTATGTCTGCAGGCGGGTCTAAATATGCAAAACTAGCATGTTCTTGAAGTTAACCATAATTCTGGTACAACGGGAAGCAGCACTGTATTAAGAATCTGGGGCCGTATTTATAAAATGACTTAAGTGGTTGCTATGCTGTTGCTAATGCTGATTCTCTTTGAAGGAGATTCCCTACAAATATGAAATTTGCTCTGAAGGAACAGTCTGAAAAAGACTGTTCCTCTACAGCAAATTTCATAGTTCTGAGGAATCTCCTTCATAGAAATTTAGCCTTAGCAACAGCATAGCAATGACTTAAGTGGTTTTATAAATACGACCCCTGATTACTTCCCTTAAGAAAGCATCAGCAAGCTGCTGTAGCAATTTTTGTGACAAGGGAAGCAGCTATGTATTAATAATTATCAATCCAGAATTTGAATTACTTCCCTTGAGCAACAAGCTGTGGACACTAGTGGAAATTTGTTAATTTTGCTGTGATCGCCAATGAACCTGGCTCAGTGATGGTTCTATTGAGGGGTCATAACTGATTTCTATATAGTGACCCTTAATTAGAACAGTCACACCAAGATGGTTCCAATGAGGGGTCACAGCATGCGTTTTTATAGAGAAATAAGCAAAATCATCTTTGAACAATGTTTAAATCAGTGCTTTAGATCATATGGGATAAAATGAATGATTTAGGACTAATTTTTCATTTTTCATATTTCACCACAAATGCATATGTTGTGACCCCTCATCAGACATGTCTCGCCAAGACAGTTCTAATGAGGGGTCAGGTCACAATATATGTTTTCGCCAATATGGTTCTAACGAGGGGTCAAAATGTATGTTTTTATCAAGAAACAAGAAAGATTCCCCCAAAATTATCAGAGTGACCCCTTATTATCATAGAATTATATTTAGATAATCCCGTTATCGCCAGCTCTGCAGCCAGGGCCCAGTTGTTCAAAACCAATGACGTCAATAGTTCACTTGAGGGGTCAGGTCACAATATACGGTTTTGCCAATATGGTTCTAATGAGGGGTCAAAACGTGTGTTTTTATCAAGAAATAGAAAGATTTCCCCAGAATTATCAGTGTGACCCCTTATTATCATAGAGTTATATTTAGATAATCCCCTTATCGCCAGCTCTGCAGCCAGGGCACAGTTGTTCAAAACTATGGTGTTAGTTAACAAGACTTAAACTTTCATACATTTTGTACACAAAAACACTACCAGTTTTTGCTGAAATAATGTGAGGAGCTTTTGCACTGCAAAAGCTCCTCACATTTTTTGCAAAAAATGTTAGAACACTTGATTTTATGTGTAACAGAAGACTTAAAAAATCTGTGACTAACGATGTCATTAAGCTAACCATGTTCTGAACAACTGGGCCCTGTTCTATAAGTCTCTACTACCAGGTTCCATTTGTCTTGTCAAAACCTATAGCTGAAATCTACAGAGACCAAAAATACTTGGATAGAATATTCTAGAACCAGATCTAGAGCAAAGAAATTGCACTCCAGGTATTGTTTCTTTCATTTTGTCTTTTTCTGAAATACCCAGAATGCAGACCAACGAAAAAAAAAAATCAGAGTTACATCAAGTTATTAGACTAGAGCCAGATCAGACTGACAGAATGATGTTTTCTGGAAACTAGCTGCAAGCTTCAAAGCAGTGCTAAGCATTACTTGTGTTCCAGAAATTATGAGGATATATGTACATGTATATTCTAAGCTACTTACCTGTCTTCATTTTATTTTTGATATATTTCTCTAAATCTAATGCTTGATGATTGGTTGGTTCTATCTTTAGAATAGCTTTTGTATACTTTAAAGCATCTTCATATTCCTGCAAGAGAAAATGTAGGCAACATCATGTGAAAGAGAACCTTAGGAGAAGCTTAGGCTATGTGTCCAGTAAGCACTTTGATCATATGAGGATACTGTTATTCAGTGGATAATGACATATCCTAAAAAGAGGCCCAAATGGGTCTGATATCGCTCATCTGGCTTTTGTGCAACAGGACCATTCTGATACAAAATTGGTCCAATTCCAATGAGATTTTCTCATTTTCACATTTTGCTACTTTTAGTTACAGAGGCCAACTTGTCTGGTCTTTATATATTTACTTTTGAAACACCTCAATGCAAGAATCATTTTGCCACAAATTTCATCAAAATCCATTCAGGGGTTACTTAGATAATGTCAGTTTCATGTTTTTCATGTTGGACTATTTTTAGTAATGGCATATGGCGGCCATCTTGGAATGCCAAGATGCAAAAAATGGAAAAGCTTTCATGCAAGGACCAATTAGACACACAATTGGTCCAGTTCCATTGTAATTTTCTAATTTTCATATTTTGCTATTTTAAGTAACAAAGGCCAACTTGACAGGTCTATATTTGTTAATTTTTTAAATGACTAAAAGAGCAAGAATCATTTTGCCACAAATTTCATCTAAATCGATTCAGCGGCTGATGAAATATTGTCATTTTCATGTTTTGTGCTATTTCAAGTAGCGGCAGATGGCGGCCATCTTGCAATGCCAAAGTGCAAAAAATCGAAAAAGCTTAATGAATGGACCATTCTGATAGAAAATTAGTCCAATTCCATTGAGATTTTCTAATTTTCACATTTTTCTATTTTGAGTAACAGTGGCCAACATGACTGGTCTATTTTTAGTTATTTTTGAAACATCTCAATGCAAGAATCATTTTGACACAAATTTCAACAAAATCCATTCAGCGGTTACTGAGATATTGTCATTTTCATGGTTTGTGCTATTTTTAGTAACGGCAGATGGTGGCCATCTTGGAATGCCAAATTGCAACTAATCGAAATGGCTTCATGCAAGGAACATTCTGATACAAAATAGATCCAATTCCATTCAAGCGTTACTAGGTAATTGTCATTTTAAGTTTGTGCTATTTTTAGTAACGGCAGATGGCGGCCATCTTGGAATTCCAAATAGCAATAAATCAAAACAGCTTTATGTAAGGAACATTCTGACACAAAATTGGTCCAATTCCATTCAAGGGTTCTTGAGTAATTGTCATTTTTATGTTTGTGCTATTTTTAGTAATGGGCCCCCATGGTGGCCATCTTGGATAGTCAACTGGCACAAAATTGAAATAATTCCATTCAAGGACCATTTCTGACCAAATCTGACCAGAATCGATTGCGTTTTCTTAAGATAATGACATTTGAGCAAAATTGGTCTTGTAAGCATTAAGTAGGTCACTGTGACCTAATTCCGCAATAGATTTTTTTTCATTTTTACAATTTTTAACCCCAAGGTCCCACTCAAGTTCCATGCAAACTTTCAACCAAATATACCAAATGGCTCTGGAGAAGAAGTTGATTTTGTTGTTTTTGCTATTCTTAGTAACGGCGGCCATCTTGGATTCTTGACCTGACCCAATTTTACAATGAGACCTATGGGTTTAGTGGTTTTACAGACGAACATGTTTGAAGTTGTTTGAATAAGTCGTTTTCTAACAGTGGCATTTGAGCAAAATTACACCCGTAAACAGAAAGTAGGTCACTGTGACAAAACTCCGCTACAGATTTTTTTCATTTTTATAATTTTGAATACCAAGGTTTCACTGATGTTCCATGCCAAAATTCAGACAAATATACCCAGTGGTTCTGGAGAAGCAGTTTATTTTGTTGTTTTTGCTATTTTTAGTAACAGCGGCCGTCTTGGATTTTCAACCTGACCCAATTTTACAATTCTGAGACCCTGGTGTTAGGTCATGCTCCATGTGAAATTTGAGAACCATGGGACCAGTAATTTTACAGAAGAAGATGTTTGAAATTTTGTTTTTAGGTGTTGACGGACGACGCACAATACGACGCACGGGACAGCGCACGGTACGACACACGGGACGGCGCACGCTAGACGCATTGGTATGACAATAACTCACTATGGCCCTTCAGGCCAGGTGAGCTAAAAATCATAAGACCACACGTGTAATAACACTTTGGAACATACGGGTAACGTCATTGACAATGTCCGTGTCAGTAATGTGTTTCCTTATTGAAATGATGTTTATTTTGAAGGCGATAAAATTCCATTTTAAAGGGTCATATGATAAACAGAATCTTACACTTGTAGTCATTTCACAAGGAGTTAATGAAACTTGCCAAAGGCTTGTTTCATAAATTTCATATGAAATGACCACTGATGTAAGATCCTCTATATGTCAGCCTGCAAATTAGCACAAACTGATCAGTCTTCGTTTCCCATTTTTGATTCCCCAGGATCCTTAGATCGTTTTTCTTCTGCATGCAAGGAAAACTGAACAGACTTCCCATTCCAGCAGCCTCACCCCTACCACCACAGCCCCTCCTCCTACCACTCAAAATAACTTCAAATACATACATAAATGGAGTGACTTAATTCTGCTATGAGTTTTTGTTCGTTTTTGCCTCCAAAATAATCTCTCAGATCTAGCAGGGGTCAGCCTAGAGGGAGGCGTGGGAGAAATATTCTCCCTAAGCTGACTGACTTCTCCCTATTTTGAGCTAAGGGAGAAGTCAAACTGTATAAAACATATAGAAAATCCATAATTTGCGACTTTGTGATAAAACTTCTCCCTGAAATTCTGCAAATGTCAGAAAACTTCTCCTTATCTGAGAACCCCAGGCTGAATCCTGGTCTAGATCCATTGGATATGACAGATCCAGGTTTATGGGGTTTTTTCTGGAGGGGAATCCTTTCTTCTAATCAAATGAATATGGTAACTATGAGAAGTGCCTCAAACAGCAGGCCCGGATCCAGACAACCATGTACTGATGGGGCTCTGGATAACTGGTGGACGTGGGAGATGCCGAGATACATGTGTATGTGGGAACGGGGAAGGGGGCTTGAAAATATATGTCATAATTAGGAATCAGTGATGAAAAATTTTAATAATGTCTTTTTTGCTGTGAAATATATGTTGTGATATCTCATTAGAATCACCTCATCGAGGCGATTCAAATGAGATGTTACAACATATTTTTAATGTAACCATATGCCATTGGATAAATTATCTCAAACCGTCATCAGATAGTCATTTTTATCTGGAGGCCTATATATCATACATAACACAGAGGACCAGATTGCGGGGCTGAAGCCCAAAACCCCATCCCCTGGATCCACCGCTGTACAGTAAGCCTTAACAGTCTCAGGATCCTACAAAGAATTTCATATAAATCTGTGAATATGCACAAGCTGAGCTCATCCTCAACTGTACACAACACACTTTATCCTCCAGATACAATCATACTAAAGGCAAATCAGAATGAGTTACGATTGCCCCTGAATTTCCTATAAACAAAACCTGTCAGTGTACAGGATAGCTCACCTGACAGCACCTTGCCGGGCCGGGTAGCGCAGATGGACTGCAGCAGTATGTAGCATGTCTGACTCAACAGCCAGAGGTCCCGGGTTCTATATCCAGTCGGGCCTCACTTTTGTTTCTCCTGTTGATTCAAGAAGGGCAGTTGTCAGTTACTGGCAAAAGTATGTGCACTTAGAACTGGTTAACCGCTTAGGTCTAAGCCATCCCAGGAATAGTGTTGTTGTTTTCAACAAGTGGACCCAGAAATTATATTTTTCAGGGATTTGTCAGGTGATGAAGCTTAAGAATAGAAGCTCTCACAGAATCATTATTAAAAGCTCATATTATCTACAGCCAGAGCTCTAGATAAGAGGGGTATTTGATGATAATTGAGAGATAATTTTCTTTACTTCTCATTGAAACCATATATTGTGACCCTCATCTGAACCGTCTCGTCAGATGAGGGGTCACAACACGTTTTTATCAAAAATTAACAAAAATTATCCCTAATTATCCCTAATTATCACCAAATACTCCCTCTTATCTAGGGCTCTGTACAGCTTTGCCTCACTCACCTTTATTTTGGTATAACCTATTGCCATGTAAAACAGATGGTCTCTTCTTGCTGTGTCGTCATTTGTTCTTCTGAACAAATCTGCAAGAATAAAGGAAAGATTAATATAAGACACTTTCAAGAGTCAAATTACGGTATAAGTAAAGTTAAACATATGTTATGTGCAAGGACTGTTGTCATACGGTTAAGACCCAAGATAACCACCATATTAATCCTAATAAACACCCCTGCTCTAATAAACGCCCCTCCACTCCCCCCCCACCCCCCTCCCCCCCCCCCCACACACACCTCAAATGTGTCTTTTCTGAAAATAATGTTATAATAACTTGCATGAATTCATGTTTGCTTCTTTGGATGAGGAACCTCTTTGAAATGGGGTCTAGAAATGGGGTCTACTCTTTAAAGACAAAATTTGCTCCTAGAAAGCAGATTCTTCCCTAAAAGAGTTGACTCTACTGAAAAGGGAGGCAAAAATAGTAGTTCATTCACCTTAATACTGGTTATTAGAGGTATTTGGCAGTAACTGATTTACTACATTTTAGGCTCTGAATAACTACCCCTTTCATAAAATGCAACGCCCCCGGGCATTTAATAGGATTGACACGGTATACTGACATTTGTGAAAAGTGCATTACTTCTGAGGATTAAGGTGAATAGGCTGAATTTGATTCACTTACAGGGGAAACAAAACTGCCATTTTTATTTATGCCTCCCTTCTCAAGAAAGGTCTACTCATAAAGGGAAGAATTTGCTCCTAGGGGGAGCAAATTCTTACCTTCATGAGTAGACCTTATTTTGAAATAGCTTTGTTTTCAAGGAAGTAACCCTAAGTCAGAAAAGTTGCCCACCCAAATTTGTAAAAATGGAAGACTAACATGGATGTGTACTCTTACACAGTAATAGCAATATAAGTCAAGTCATGATACAAGAAGGGAGCCCCAGTAGCTCAGTGGGTTAAGCTCTGGCCTACTGAACCAGCGGACCTGGGTTCGAGCCCCGCCCGCTTAAGGCGAGAATCTTTCCTACCATAAACAGAGTTCCAATGCACAGAACCTTTTATTAGGCACTCATCCATCATCGTAATATGACTGAAATACTGTTGAAAAGGATGTAAAATTCCAAATCATCCATCCATCCATTCATGACACAGGAGGCCTACTGGCATATGCCAACTGATGGTTCTCAAATCCTTGTTGCAAAAGGGGCAGTGAATGTTGGCGGCCCACTGTACTTTGGGCACAGCATACCAATTCCATTCCTTTAAGAGTTGGGATGCAGGCAAAAATTGAAATTGGCAGAGTTGCTGCCCCTGAATGTGATCATTTACTTTAATTACTAATTGAGCAAGAAAACTAATAAAGTGGCATGTGTGCCCAACGAAGACTCAGACCAGACTGGGCATCCGCCCAGTCTACTCAGAGTCTTCCCAATCCGCATGGAGCTAGCTTAGAACCTTAGGTACCATTTAAGCGCTTATGGAAGTGTCTGATCAGACTGGGGGGATGCCCAGGCTAATCTGAGCCTGCGCTTTGCACACAACCACTTTGTTGGTTTTCTTGGTTGCAGCTCAATTAACATTTCTCACCTTCCAATAACGAGACACCCTTCTTCATGTCCATTTCATGTTTACTTCTGATAAGACACCAGGCATATTCAAACTGTGCCTTCTCACTGGCCACACCTCTCTTTGTCTGTTCTAGATACTGCTGTTCAAATTTCTATGAAAGAAAAGAAAGAAAGAGAATCAGTTTTACAGAACCATGCAGACATTGTAACAACTAAATAGTTGTAACAACTAAAAAGTTGTTACTTCTTACCCATAGCACTGAAATGATGTTCCTGCCAAATGGCATGCAATGTGATTAAATTACCCGTATCAGACATCCATCCATACCAAACTGGCAATTTCAGCCACATACTTTTCTCCCCATATCCTCTGGAGTAGGGTAAGTATTCCAACATCCTCTGAAACCTAAGATGAAAGCAGCGCAGGATAATTTTCCCTAGGCTCAGAGGCGAAGCATGAAGTAACTGACACCAAGACCCATACCCTAGGCATCCTGTCAAACACCTGTCTTCAAAACTTTAATATAACTTAAATTTTTAATTTTAAATCTTTACTTAATTATAGTCCCTTTAATATTATTATTCATAACATTATAACTGTTGTAACTGCAGAAAATGATTGTAAGAGTTACCAAAATTAAGCCCTGTAAGGCTTTTATTGCGACTTACTAAGACTATATTCATACTGAGCTGTGGATATCTTCTAGGGATCTGGTGGGAATTGAACTTGGGTCCTGGGACCCTTTGAGCATAAGTCGGGCACACTACAATTGCACCACTGTGCTCTATATATAACATACATGTATGACAGTGACACAATCACTTAACAGACTGCCAATCAGTTTCATATTGAATACTTATACAAGTAATGGGGTTTTCCCGGATGCAAGACAGAGGGTCTCAGACCCCCAATATGATGTCTGAGACTCCAAGAAAAAACAATGTGCTTCCACTGGAACACTCAAAACAAAATCCAAGTACCAATTCAAAGAGATGAATTCTAATAAAAATTAATTTATTCTTGGCACAATACAAAGTAATGATTTTCAGAATATAGCATTTATGAAACTCTGATATTTGATTTGGACATTTTAAAAGATTTTTTCAGAGCACAGGACACTTTTCTTTTGGCACTGGACCCTTAAAAGTATGGTGTGTGGGTCCCAAAACTCCTTAAATACAAGCCAGAGGGAAAACCTTGATGTCACATATTAAGTTCAGGAAATTTGTTTTAATTTTCTCTGGTAGATATATTTCTACCTCACAATGTTTTACCCCTACTGATTGTTTGACACCCTGGAAGTTTTGCCTTTATATAGGCCTAGAGTCAGTTGAAGAAAAAACTTCAATTCATTTAAGGCTTATGATTATATTAGCATACATAAGATGAGCTCCTGATGACCATGTGGGAGATTTGAATTTCATTTCAGGGAGATTGAGTTTTCCATCTGACAGGGAGACTTTTTGACAGCAACTTTGACATGTCATTTCACGTACTTTACTGTAATTTTTTTTTCTTATTTTAAAATAAAACATGAACTATAGTATAGTTTGTTTAGTTTACTTTTGAGTTTCCCCTTCAAGACCTCCTTTCTCTTGGCACTGAAATGGACAAAGTTATAATGAGGTATTGATCACAATTGATGCAAAAGTTTGCAATGTTTCTGAGTCTGAAATCTTGAGGCATTGTTTCATAAAAATAAATGACTATCAAAATCATCTTGTTTGACTACTAGTCTGGTGTTGTCTGATATTAAGCACCTATTTAAACAGGTTCTATTCTGTACAGTTTCAGTTTTTGTATTAAAGCATGCATCTTTACAGCATGAACATCTCGTGTCCATAGCAAAAGAGTTAAAATTATCGTACCAATAACTTACAAAGTCAAAAACAGAAGAGATATTTTGAGTATCATCATAAATATCAACTCATTTCCACGTTTCTTTATAAATCTTAACAATGCACCGGTTAAGGAAATATGTCCACCAGTAAGATTTCTATTCTCAATTTTTATCTGGTATTACAGCCTAGTCAGGTAATGAACGCCTCATTTTTGACAGCTGAGGGGAAACAATGGAGATGTTAAATGGATCAATGAGCTATACTAATTGGCGGCACTTGCATCTATTGCATTCGTGCAAATCCATGACAGAAACAATGACCGGTGTCATAATCATAAAGCCATGACACAGTAAAAGTCATTCGGTACATAGAATAACCGAAAAGCACAGAAATACCGGAAAGCATTTGAATAACCGAAAAGCAATTTTAAAAATCAGTTTTTATAGGAATTATCAATATGATATATTATTTTCATGGGTTAAGGATGCATTAAAATAGTAATTTTACAGACTACAGTTGTCTTGGTTTCACAATTGACAATGTGAATCCACAAATAGTGCACTAACAAATATCCGAAAAGCACTTGAAACTAGTCATGTTTACCATTAAATTCTGTGCCTAAGATTGGTGTGTTCAGTACATATACATGAAATAAACTGTTTTTGACTATTCACAATCATGCTATATCATTTACTAATTTGAATAGTTTTGTTTTTAAATAAAGCAGATGACAGTCCCCGTGCCTTGTTATAACCGAAAAGCACTGGGAGAAATGCTGAAAATTATTATCGCCCTTTTCTGTTACAATGCTTTTATAGTATGACACCCGAACTGAAAAAAATATCACAAATAGTACTACAAATGATTTCCAACCTCGAAAATACTTACTTAAACCCGAGTTCACTCACTCACTTACTTAAAATAATTATTCTCATTTAAAACTAATTTAAGAAATTGCTTTTCGGTTATTCAGGTGCTTTTCGGTATTTCTGTGCTTTTCGGTTATTCTACGAACCCAAAGTCATTTACTCTCGGTAAAAGTTACCTGTTATTAGTTAGATTAGGTACCTCTATTGATGCGCGAGCCAATTTAACACCTCGCTGTGTCTTATCAGCGAATACCCCTCGGAATGACAGAACCAATATTGCACCCTGTTAGGTAATTAGGTCACATACAGTTAATCCTTTTCACTTGTCGCCGGGTAGGTAGAGACCGTAGAATGGATGGTTCAGAAAAAGATTTTGACAGGAAAATTAAGCATCCGGGAGATTCTGCACTTTCCGGGAGTGCAGGAGATGGACTTCTTTACGGGAAACTCTCGGATGATCCAGGAGACATCACATGTATGCATTAGAGCATGATCAGTAATTATTAACTACACTCTGTGACTCAAGCTACCGATACGAATTTGCAATGATTGCCGAATATTGGTGGCACTGACGTTAAGAAGTGAAAACAATAACAGCATTTTAATTCAGTACTGCCGATCAGCACTCCAAATTAGAGATTTCAAACAATCGCAGATACCTTCAGATCTTCGGGATCTACCACTTCATTAATTATCACTTCCATATGGGAATATTAAAATAAAGTTTTAGATGTGTCAGATTTATTTTTTCGCTGGTTTGATGAGTTCTCTCCCTTAGTATGTCTTGTCTATTTATACGATCGTCGTAGACGGAGAGAGTCCGCCGTTGACTTTTCGGCGCACCCGGATGACAAGTAAAATCTGATGTGTCTATGATTAAAATAAAAGTTAGACCACAACTACAAGACTACATTCCACAGCCGCAAAAGGTAACTTTACTGAACATGCTCTAATATGGGCTTTATGGGCTATCCATAGGTATTCAGATCGAATCTTTCGAATCAGTGAATTTGGGTGTGGGTTATAGTTTTTACTTCTAACAGCCTAGCCAAGTCCAAAACTCTTTAAGTTCTAGTCAAATTCACTGTGATAATTTTATCTTTCTTAATTTTAATTTATAAAGATAAATTCCTAAATATCATTTCAGCATGCTCTTAAATACTTCACTTGTTGATTTTTTTTTTTGATTTTTTTTAATAACGTCAAAAATGCTCGTAGATAGTGTATGTTACTTTGTTAAATGATCTTAATGTCTGAATAAATCTTAATCTTAACTAACACCCTACTTCAAGCCTTGACACTCTTTGATTCAATATTTGATAAGTATGCAGCCTGTACTTAGTTTATCTTTCATCTTTTCTTCCTAAGGTGTAATCCCCGTATTCAATAGCTCTGAATGGACATATCCCAGCGCAGCGGGCACATGCCGTCGAAAGGACGTCGCACTAACGTCGATGCAACGTCGTCACGTCGCATCGACGTCAATACGACGTTATTACGACGTCATTATGACGCCATGTTTCTGCTGGAATCAGGAAACGTCTATACCAACAATTAACAGAAGAGTAGTCCGATTCTATATGACTGAATGCAATTTTCCTGTAAAATGTTACTCTTTGGTTGTCGCCGGACGTTCAGAGTAGACTATGTAGATCTCTCAGTCTTTTGCCAAAACCGCTGTGTTGTTTGTTGTTGACGAGAACTTCCACCTTTAAAATGCCCCAGTGCATCGTCTTCAAAGGGTGCATGTCAGTAACGTTCAATACCGTGCACGAAACTCTACCCGAGTCTAAATGTGAACTTTTTTTTCACAACTGTGTTGTCAAGTGTGAAGAGTATGAACACGTGGTAAACAAAGGTCAGACCACTCTCAAAGAGATACTATTCGCCAACGATAATGTGTTATTGACAAACATGACCTATAAATAAACTAAACATAAACATAGGGGTGTCAGGTACAACAACTGTGTTGCATGCCTGCAGTACAGTATCATAATAACCATAAGATTTGTAACTAACAAAATTAGCTCAGAGGTTAGGTACTTGTATATTAATCTTTTGTTACAAGAATCCTAAGGTAGGCGGTTCAAATGCTATTGCTGACTTTTTTGTTTTTGGAAATTTGGTTTTTTCTTAAATTGTCAAACTCGAGTCTGCATCGAGTTAGAGTTTAGTGTGGTACATGTACAATGTACAAGGTTGGGGTTCTTTCTTGAGCATTGGATTTTTTTATCTTCCGCGGTTTGCGCTTGAATATTCGGTCCCCTAATTGGGACGAAAAGAGCTCTCAAAATTTGCACTTGCTCTCTCACAAAGCATGCTGTACTAACTGGCATAACAGTAATCGCGGGGAGAACAAACAAGGGACACATGTCCACACCCTTAGATAATTCAGCCAGTGTCGCAGTTATGTACTACACATTGAGATAAAAAAATGATTAAATAAATAAATAAAAAATAAATAATTGAAAATTATAATTAAATAAAAAAAATACTGTGGGGCTCGAACCCACAAAATAAGTATGACAGTGTCTTGTTTTTGAGAGTAGTACGCCTTGACCACTGCGCCATTGGGCCATGTATCGAAGTTGTGTCGGACAACAAATATAATTCTGGTGATTAGTCATTGATAATCCGTAAATCGCTACCTGTCTGCTTTACCTATTATCTTTAAATGGGCGTGCTCTATGATAATGGCGGGAAACAAATTATCTTTGGGCGACAGTAAAACTGACATCTTTCCATATTTATTGATTTTACAGAATTGACAGATAAGTAACCTTAAAAATACTGCTTCTATAGATTATGTGTAATTGGTGAACATAACAGTTAACTATGCACTTAAATGTAATGTTGGCCTTAAAATATATCTGACAGAATTGTCATTTTCATTATTTATGTATGTCTTTATTTATTTTATTTTACTTTCAGCTAATATTAAACCATATTTAAATATTTCGAATTTGTCGATGTTAACGTATATGGATTATATGAGTTCGGACTTACGATTTAATAATACTTTGACCACTCTACTTAGAATCAAAATAGTTCAGCTCTAATATTGAATCGTTCAGCAATAATGCACTTTTAGTCGGTCAGTTGTAAGTAGACACATCACTCGCACTCCGCGCTCGGGATGTGATCAACTTTACAACTGGCCTCCAAATAGTGAATTATTACAGCCCCCAGAAGCACTGGGTGGTTGCTTAGTCCCGGTAGGCGGTGATTTTTTCTGACAATCGTCAACGATTTTTTCTGACAATTTTTGTCTCATAAGCGTGACGGAGCAATAAGGTAAGTAAACAAACTTATTTTCAATACTTTCTTGGGATCTTTTGCAATCAGGCTGTTTACTTGAGCACTCTATAGGCGTATTTTGTCGTTTGTCATATTATTCTTTGTGAAATAGCCTCGGCAAACCTAGGACAAAAAATACTGCAAAAGTCAAGGATTTTTTCCTACAACGGCTTTTGTGTCCCGGATTTTTTCCTACAGTGTCCCGGATTTTTTCCTACCACTTATGCTGCATTTCAGAGTCTTGAACTAGCAGCATAGTAGCAGCAGTTAGATTTTTTTCAGTGTGGGAACTAATTTTACTTTACTGAATAAACATCAAAAGCATTTCTGTCATGTATGCCTTATCATGGTGATGAAATCGAAAATATGGACCCTTTAGAAGCAAAGAATACGGCATAACAGAAGTCTTTGTTTACTTGAGTCCTCTTTTCAAGTGCAGACTCAATAAGGATAGTCTGCTTTTTTTCATTCTTTCTGACCATTTCTTGCTTCGAAAAACTCTAACATTTTAAATCTTATTTAACTTCACAGGATGCTGGAGGTGTTGTGCGGCGATCGTTGAGTCTCCCCGTACCCCATCATAGTGCAGATTATATCATTTCTAGTCCTTTCGAATCAATTATTTCATTTCGAGTCATTCTGAAAATAGAGTAGCCCATCTGCTGCTAGGGGGCATGGCTGGGTTTGCACATTTTATTGAAACTTCATTGAAACTATTGTTAGGTACCGTGTGACGGCCCTCAATCGTCCCTAGGTATTCATTCATAGTGTAGATTGCATAAGTTCTGGTCCTTTGGAATCACTTATTTCATTTCTACTCATTTTTAATAATACAGTAGCCGCTGCTAAGGGCATGGCCTGAGTTGCACATTTCTAGACTGGCCATGAGCAGCCGCAGTTAAACCGAGTATGCTATTTTCATTTCTTTGGTGTTTTCCTTGCTTTCAAAGGATCTGACTTTTCAGAACTTTTTCTGTAGAGTTTTGCAGTGCTGTATACAAAACTGTAAAGGCCCTCGAGAGAAGTACTGGCTGGATGGATGGATGACTTGCGATTTTGCGTCCTTTCCAACAGTATTTCAGACATATCAGGACGTTTGGAGGACGATAATGAAAGGCTGTGTGCAATGGAACCCCGTTTGCGTTTGAAAAGATTCTTGTCTCAAGCGGGGATCGAACTCGGGACCGCTAGATCAGCAAGCCAGCGTTTAACCTATAGAGCTACCGTGGCTCCAGCACCGGCTGGACATGAGCACTGCTTTCAGAATTATCAAGCCTCACATTAACTATGTTATAGTGAGGAATAGGTAGCTTTTGTACACCAAGGATAGTACAAATTGATGCTTTGAAATCACACACACACACACACACAGAGGCACGCAATCTTCTACGCCACCTAAGCGAGAAAAATTCCCTGACCGCCGCTGAGTAAAAAGATAGGCAATGATCAGGACTGCTCTGCCAACTGAGTTTTCCTGGCATTGGACGACCATGTGGCCTCGTCGTTCAGTTGGTAGAGTTAGTACAGCAGTCTCGCCTGCATTGGGAAGGCCACTGAATATTGTTTTAATCTCAGCTCTTTATGCTGCGTTCACATTATGTTCCCGGCGGCCACGGCAATCAGGTTTCAGGCCACCGTGGACAAAACGGATTGGCAAACGTGACAGGCCGTGATTGCCGTGGATGCCGGGCCAGATTTGTAAACTGTCAAAAGATTTGCCACGGCTGTCCCGGTGCGGATGAGAGACCTAATAGGCCGTAGTAAAACGGGGTGACCGCAATAAAACGTGTCAGTACGTTACAGACCGTAATAAAACTTGGAGGGGGTCCGTAGTGGGACGGGAAACATGTGTATACTCCAGCACCTGACGGTCCTATAAGTTCTGTCACGTCTTGCTGCGTTTAGTACGCGTTTTGTCACGGTTGCTTTACAGTTGGTGCGCGTTTTGTCCCATTTTACCACGGTTTTCACGGCAAGCTAGGGCGTATAGTAGCCGTTTCGTCGCGTTCAATCACGACGCGTCTCGGCTTTACGGTTTACAGGCGGGCGTGCTACGGAGGGTTGCATTTTACTACGGTCTGACAGGGCGGGAGGGCCGCGTAGCGCAATCGGTAGGGCGTCTGACTTATAAGCCAGAGTTCCTGGGTTCGATACCCGGTCCGGCCACTTACTTTCGTTTCTCTTCCGCTGATTCAAGGAGGGCAGTTGTCAGTTACTGGTGAAAGTAAATGCACTTTGTATTGTTTAACCGCTTAGGAGATCTAAGCCTGCCCAGGAATAGTGTGGTTAGGTTAACTGACCGTCCCGACATGACCTTAGCTGTTTGCCGCGGACGTTAAACAATAACACAACACAACACAACAAGAAACGGCGGGCGCGGTCTTGGAGATAGTGCAAAAAAAAAGCTGAGCCCGGTAGGGGCGCTTTATTCGAGTCTGAACAGTCAACGACACATTATTGTATCTACAATACGAACATAGAATACCAAGCTGTGAAGAAAGAAGGCCAAGCTATGCCACCGAAGAAGCCAAGACGTAGGAAGCATCCCATCCCCCGCCCCCTCCCACACACACACCTCCCGTCCTGCATCATCACTACCATAAGAGGTGCCTCAATGTCCTCGCCGTTCACCGCT
Source organism: Ctena decussata (assembly GCA_963989385.1). Lineage (NCBI taxonomy): Eukaryota > Metazoa > Mollusca > Bivalvia > Lucinida > Lucinidae > Ctena > Ctena decussata. The sequence goes on from OZ022513.1 coordinate 53,137,597, forward strand.
GCCAAATGAAGTCGAACGTGCAGCTGCTACTGATCCAGTCCCTGGACTGGTTGTATGCACCCAGTAAACATGCAAACACAAAATCTTCTTCACCTTGGGCAATCATGATGTCTCGTCGAAGTCTCAAAATACAATGATTCCTATTGTAGTAGTAGTATTTCAATTCTCATATCGACGTTGCCCCCGCACCTCAGCGGGACGAAACCATAGCCGCAGTAACGGGGCGCCGAGCGTCCGTCCATGAGATTCCTATTGCTTGGGAAGCCTTCTTTTTATACCGTGGGCCAAAAACGTTCTCAAAAACTGCCCGGCGTTGCCGTTTCGTCCGTAGAAACCTTAACAGAACGTGAAAAACGCGTCAGACCTTGATCAGAACGTGAGAAACGTGAGGGACCCCACCAGAACGTGACAGGCCTGGAGGGAACGTACCGGTATACGTGGTAGACCGCAGGTCGAACCGTAGTGCACCTTTGAGCAGTCCCTTTTCCCCCCTCCTCGGCCCGTCACGGATACAGTGATAGACCGCAAGAAAACTTAGAATAGCTTAACAAAACGTGAATACGGAGGGGAAAATGGCCAAAAACCCACAGCGAACTACGTTTCGCACAAACGGGGCTGCCGCGGTCGCCGGGAACATAATGTAAACGTAGCAATATTACTACACGATATTCCATTGTAAATTTTTATATATGGAGCAATAGAATGGTCTGTATATAATGAAACTGCTGGTCTTTTAATGCCCAACAAGTATTTTGTCTTCCATTTATGCACCACAATTCAAGTTTGAGACATGCTTAAATCTTGCTATTCAATCTATGCGCCATAAAGTATCATACTGACTACTCATTTTGTAGGTTGCGTTGTCAGAAAAAATCAGGCGCCTAAAATCTATTGTAGGAGCGAATCCGGGACTTGTAGGAAAAAATCCGGGACTTATGAAAAATTAAAATCTGCTGACAGACCCATTTATATCATTGTAAAGTGTCAAAAAGTAATATATTATGTTTCCCAACTACGATTTATGATTAAAAATAGCTTTTCTTTATGGTACACTTCGAAGACATAGGCAGAGAGGACAGTTCATCAAGATGTACCCTAAATGAAAATTTTCGTGTTTAATTTATTTGTAGACAACGTTAAACACGTGTATTGTATCTAATCTACCTTAGATCTACCAGGAATACACTTTAGATTTGTAAATTAATGGTTTAATTGACAAAATTCAGCATCAGTTTTGTGTTATGACGTCACGGAGAAAAAAATCATTGACAATTTGGAAAAAATCCGGGACCATTGTCAGAAAAAATCGTTGACAATTGTCAGAAAAAATCACCGCCTACCGGGACTAAGCAACCACCCAGTGAGAAGCCACAATAGGTTTGCTGATGACAAGGCAGCTGGAGAGTCAAATATCAAATATTTTGGTATATTATAAATATAATATTAGGGAATATAATATATCCCTAATATTATATTTATAATGTACCGAAATACACCGGAATCTACCGGAATCTATACCTTGATCCAAAAGAAATATCAGGGTGGTAACAAATATGTGCTGGCAATCACTGTCAAATTCGATCAGTCCACTAGAAGATTCGGTAGAATAAATTTTGCACGCTTGTTCAAGCTCACTAAGCATAGCGCATTGTTATTGTACCTCTTGTCACCACATTTACTGTCGTGTATGAAAGACGTATAGATCTATGTTGATACAATAAAGTAAGAAGGATGGTGCATTTTATTAAAATAATGATATTCTGTCCTCATGAAAGTGCCGTTTACGGTGTGACGAATTCCGCCACCGCGGGATTCGAACTAGGTAAGCCAGGTCTTAGCAGACTGCACTCCCGACGTTTAAATACTTGTAACATCATCCGTGTGTGAAAAGTCAGCAAAGTGCCTAAGTCGGGCAGACTCTACATATGGATACTCGCGACAATTTATTTACGCTTATATTCGCGAATATCTCTTAGCTTGTAAAATGAAACATTTCACGAATATTGGAACGCTTAAATTTTAGGGTGCGAACTGCCAAGTGCAATGTTAAAAAACGTCGTATCAACGGCGATGCACTCTAAATCTAAAAGCAACATCGTGTCAACATTGACATTAATACGTTCTTACAGCGGGTTTGTGCCCATTGGATGTTTTGCCGCAACTGAAACATGTGCAAGAACGTTATTTGAGACATGATAAAAAATGCTATTTATACAATGTGTAGATTATCGGTGTAAAAGCGAAGCATCAGATCAGCCTGTGCATCCTCCCTGTATAATAATCAGCTTCTTTCCTATTTTGTACTTGATGGATTCAGACATAACACATAGTTGGGCCCTTTTTATCACTTGAAATGGGCAGAAAAACACAAGCCTGTACATTCTGTACGTTCGAAAAGAAAATATTTGGATCATGCATGAGGACATGCTGTCGTCTCCGTTTACATGGAAGATATTTGGATCATAAGGAATATACAAAGTGATTTTGGTCACACAGGCTGTAAACTTCCCAAGCAAAGGCTGCTAAGTCCACTTTGCTTCTTATTTTGTTTATTACGTAAGGAACGAAGTCGACTTAGTACACTTGGCTTGCGAAAATGACAGGCCTAATGATCATACATACATGAAGATCAGGAGGTGGGCTGTACATGTACTAAGATAGCATGTGCGAATAGCGAAGACTCAGATAAGCATGTGCATTCATTTCATCCCTATCTATGTATATGGCAAACCACAACGCAATGTTCTTTATTTCGTTGCTGAAAAAGCGAAACTTATTGAAAGTGTGAACAAACAGGACTTAGGTCAGTCTGTGCATCCTCGCAGTTGATCTGGCAAATTTAAATGGTAAATGATTGGCGCTGCTTGAAAAGGTACCCCATCGGATGTGCAAAAAGGAAATAATAAGATCAGCCTGTGTATCTGATCAGTCGTGGGTGAAGCGCCGGCCTGATGACCTACTAGCGGTTCCGAGCTCGATTCCCAGAGGCGTTCTCAATCATAAACCGGGTTCCATTGCACAGAGCCTTTCACTATCACCCTCCCATCGTCCTGATATGACTGAAATACTACTGAAAAGTACGTAAAATCGCAAGGCATCAATACGTCTCTTTTTGATCGAAGTTGTGCAAGGACAGGTAATATGGCTAGCCACGTGCGTCTATTATTGTCCATTTGTTGCATAACTTAACATTGTATTTTCAAGTTTTGTTACAGCTAAATAATTTTTGTTACCGGTGAGTGAGCAGCGTGTTTGTCCTGTGCCCCTTTTTGTACAATAGAAAAGTCTAGGGGAAGGTACAAAGATAACTCCGCCCTGACATTTCTTTTGGATCAGGGTATACCAAAGTACACATATTTGTTTCCCGAAATACATTTATTACCGGAATCTAGCAAAATACACATATTTGTTTACCGAAATACACTTTATTTTGACCGGAACATAAATAATTTTATTTAAAATATGTCATTTTATATATGCTGCTTGTAATTGCTGACAAGTAAATGACCCCTACAAAGACCCAAACCAGCTTGCAATCTGCACAGTGATACCTATCCAGCACTCATACGTTGGTTCATTTATTCTCACTACCAATAAATTTATTCTCACTACCAATTAAAAAAGCTAATACTTAGTTTGAAATGGTACTTATTTAATTTATTCTGGCAATATTAAAGCTTATTTTGATAATGTAAATGTATATTTTGGTGTATTCCGGTATATTTCGGTATTAAGGTAGATTCAGGTAATTCTAGTAATTTAATCAAGAACAAAACCATCTGCTCGACATGATTTTATAGACAATTGCATACTGTCCTACTAGCAAATTTATGAAAAATATTTTCTTTTGGATATGAAGCATGGCAAATTTGTGTGTCATTTTCTGTAAATGTGTATAAGCTTGAGTTTAAGTCTACAAGAATAGAAGTAATGGGGGTGGTCTGGGGGCTTGGTCCCCCAGAAGCTGCGACATTTTTAAAAAAAAGAAGACTGAGGGAAGAATTCTGACCCCCCCCCCGCCCCCAACATGCCGAATAAAATATATGACCCCCCCTGCTCCATGGCATTTTGATTTCTGACCTCCCAATACATCACAAAAAAATCCGACCCCTCCCCCCCATCCTAAATGTACCCGGCCCCCACCTGACAATAAATGACTTTTCCCTAACCAAACATTTTGCACTAACATTACCTAAACGTTGTGCAGTAACATAACCATAACGTAGTGCAGTAACATTAACATAACGTTGTGCAGTAACATTATCATAACGTTGTGCAGTAACATTACCATAACGTTGTGCAGTAACATTACCTAAACGTTGTGAAGTAACATCACCACAGCGTTGTGCAGTAATATAACCGCAACGTTGTGCAGTAACATAAGCAGAACGTTGTGCAGTAACATAAACATAACGTTGTGCAGTAACATTACCTAAACGTTGTGCAGTAACATTGCCACAACGTTGTGCGGTATCATGGCCGTAACTTTGTGCAGTAACATTACCATGACTTTGTGCAGTAACATTATCATAACGTCGTGCAATAACATTACCATAACGTTTTGCAGTAACAAAACTATAACGTTGTTCAGTAACATTACCATAACGTTGTGCAATAACATAACCATAACGTTGTGCAGTAATATTACCATTACGTTTTGCAGTAACATTACCTTAGCGTTTTGCAGTAACATTGCATAACGTTGTGCAGTAATATCACCATATCGTTGCGCAGTAACATTACTATAACGTTGTGCACTAACATTACCATAACGTTTTGCAATAACTTTACCATAACGTTTTGCAGTAACATTTCCATAACGCTGTGCAGTAATATTACCACAACGCTATATGCACTAACATTATCATAACGTTGCGCAATAACATTACTATAACGTTGTGCTCTAACATTACCATAACGTTTTGCAATAACTTTACCATAACGTTTTGCAGTAACATTTCCATAACGCTGAGCAGTAATATTACCACAGCGCTATGCATTAACATTATCATAACGTTGAGCAATAACATTACCATAACGTTTTGCAATACCATTTTCAAAACATTTAACAATAATATAACCATAACGTAGTGCAGTAACATTACTAGAACGTTGTGCAATAACATTATCATATGTTGTGCAAGAACGTTACCACAGCATTGTGCAATTTCATCACCACTACGTTATACAGTAACATTACTACAACGTTGTGCAATAACATTACCATAACGTTTTATCACCCATATTATATAAAGGCAGAGTAATTACATAGTTTTGACTGTCTTTTGTAGTAGTCGCGTTTATCGCACGTGACCGGTAATTATTTTTACTTTCTCTTGGTAAAGGCCCTGTCACACTACAACGTTTTAGACAACTTATTCCGACGTATGAAAATTTATCCAATACGCTGGTATACGCTGAAGATGAATTATCAAGAGGCAGCCTGTTTTGGAACGCATACATAGCGTACTGAACGACTATATTTAACGTATAAATAATTTATTCATAACTTATCCGTAGCGTAAACATAACTTATACAAGCATATAACAGCGTGTTCCCATCGTATCTGTGGCGTTCTTGTCTTATGCCGAACGCATGCACAACGTTAGTCTAACTTACGCCGACCTTATGCATAGCGTGTTGGAGCGTACTTCGATGATCAGATATAAAGCGACGGCTCTGTACAACACTATTTTTTGAACTGGACGATGATCGACGACATGCCTCAAAAACGAAAATTAACTCTTTAAGCCCCAGTGACGCAATTAGCAAAATTAGCAAACAGCGTAGATCCTGATGAGGCGGCTCATAATGAGCCGCCTCATCAAGATCTACACTGTTTGCCCTCTAGTCTTTGAATTCTCAATATAAAAAGTCTTGGACAAGGCATTTTTTTTCAGTTTTGCAGACGTAAATTTTGTCGTCTGCTTTTTGGTACTGAAAGAGTTAAAGAACCTTGCGGGTAATAGCCGACCCAAGAAAACTCCATCATTACCAGCTGCACGCCCACCCTCGACCGAATCACCATGCCGACAATGGTAGTCAGTCTCGCTCTTGTGCAGACTCCAATGCCTCCAATGGCTCTTTAATGGTATCCGTGGTGGCACCTGCAGTAGCTGTGCTGGCATCTGAGGTATCAACCTTCTCTCAAGCCCCAAAGCGACAAGCAGAAGCGGTCCAAGAAGACTCCATATTCAAGAGTGATGAATTGCTCATCTGTATCCAATATATACGAGGGGCGTTCGAAAAGTAATGCAAATGACGTAATTTCTCGGTAACCAATATAAAAACAGAACTTCTGATTGCAAAAACACATAAAGCTATGATATGCGTAGGAAAGTCTGCAAACACGATGTATTGTTTTAAAAGGGCGCATTTTTATCTTCTTTGAAAGAGGTATACCCTAAAGACACTGCAGAATTTGAGTTTAGTAGGCCGTAATTTATATATCGTCAGTCTTTGTTTTGTTTTAGTTTTGCTACTTAAAGACAATGCCCAGGCAATGTTGTCCTGTAAATATCGCGGAAATTATTTTTAATCCGGGTTCCATACTGGCCCGAGAATATGGATTATGTAATAGCAAATTCCCGATTTTCTACCAAAAATTAAATAAAAAAAATGATTTCGTAATGAAAACAAGTGTATTGGCATTCAAAATCCTGTCAGCAAGAGCATTTACATGGGCCAACGAAAACATGTCAATAAATTCAAATGAACGCCAAAAAACGAAGCCTCTACAAGCTTTTAAAATGACGTTAACGTATATTTCAATAACGTCATAAGAATTGCGCATTGCCTAGGAATAAATGGATAACAGTTGCGACCCTTCTAACTTTTGTATGAATATTGTAGGCAACAACGGACAAGCAACTGACAAAGATTAATTTTGTATTTGCAATGATATTTGACTCGAATGCCCAACGCTGAAAATATTTTACACATGAAATAAGACCAGTGGTATGACAGGGGCCTAATAAAATGCGTTGTAAGTCAATATGGAAAGGTGTCTTTGTACAGCGTTTGGTATCATTGTAAAGGCAACATGTAGTGTTTTCAGCACATACATAGCATTTGTAATTCCCCTAAACAAAGTGTTGAGGCCATTTGCATTACTTTTCGAACGCCCCTCGTATAGCTCAATCCAAGGACGTCGGCGGATACGCTAGCTAAATACGCTCAGTGCGTTCGTGACACGTTGAATAAGTTTTAAGGTCGTCAGGCAAAGGTTGAATACGTTCTGGAAACGTCCAATATAAGTTACAGATAAGTTACCAATAGGTTAGATATAAAAATCTTAAAGAGTTCCTTCAAGTTACGCGTACGTTACACAATGGACCTGCGGGTTGCCGACATATTTCAACGTATGATTACCTTACACGTTACGCGCATGAACGTACGCATAAATTACCTATCGCATACACCACACTTATGTCTAACTTATAGGCAATATGTCGGCGAACGCTGAAATTTCATGCATGCATAAAATTTTGGGCCGCATTCGATGTACAACAACTTGTACCAACGTATCTGAGCGTGCTCGTAACTTGTCCATAACTTACTCCTAACTTATTCAACGTACACAAGCGTGTTTGCTAAATTTCTCATTCATCTGCATACGCTGATGCTATACGTCACTGTGTGACAGCCACATAAGTGACGCCACGCATTTAGACGTAACGCAAAAGCAGCGATCAATATTTTTGACTATCCTCCGGTCTCACGCTACGTCACGTAGACGTAGCCAGAGCTTCCTTGCATAATGGAGAAATGGTTTCACATTAGTTGATAATAAAATCCATATTTCATGTCTTCTACGGACAAATCTTATCGAACCCTCGGTGCTGTGGACAACCCGGTGCACTATCGGTTAATAGTTTGAAGCTAAAACATTATATATTTACAAAGGTATAGAATGACGATTTACTTTCGCCTTTGATTGCGCCAGGTCTAGAATACGAAGTGCTGTAAACTATCTAAAATGCATTGAAAGACTTTGAGATATCTGTACTATACGAGGGGCGTTCGAAAAGTAATGCAAATGACGTGATTTCTCGGCAACCAACATAAAAATAGAACTTCTGATTGTAAAAACACATAAAGCTATGATATGCGTAGGAAAGTCTGCAAACACAGGGTATTTTTTAAAAAGGGCGCATTTTTAACTTCTTTGAAAGAGGTATACAGAATTTTAGCTTAGTAGGCCGTAATTTATATATCAGCAGTCTTTGATTTGTTTGGGTTTTTTTTGTTTTGCTACTTTAAGACAATGCCTAGGCAATGTTGTCCTGTAAATATCGCGGAAATTATTTTTAATCTGGGTTCCATACTGGCCCGGGAATATGGATTATGTAGTAGCAAATTCCCCATTTCTACCAAAAGTTAAATGAATTTGTAATGAAAACAAGTTTATTAGCATTCAAAATCTTGTCAGCAAGAGCATTTACATGGGTCAAAGAAAACCTGTCAATAAATTCAAATTACTGCCAAAAACGAAGCCTCTACAAGCTTTTAAAAATGACGTTAACGTATATTTCAATAACGTCATAAGAATGGCGCATTGCTTTGCAAGGAATAAATCGATTACAGTTGCCACACCTCTAACTTTTGTATGAATATCGTAGGCAACAATGGACAAGCAACTGACAAAGATTAATTTTGTATTTGCAACGATATTTGACTTGGATGCCCAACCCTGAAAATATTTTACATATGAAATGAGCTCAGTGGTATGACTGGGGCCTAATAAAATGCGTTGTACAAGTCGATATGGAAAGGTGTCTTTGTACAGCGTTTGGTATCATTGTAAAGGCAAAATGTAGTGTTTTCAGCGTATGTATAGCATTTGTACCCAGTATTCCCCTAAACAAAGTTATGAGACCATTTGCATTACTTTTCGAACGCCCCTCGTATTTATTTGTGTCAGGAAATTAAATGCACCGACGTACAGTAATTGGCATCGCTTATCTGAGCGACAGTGCACCTGCAATGATAAGCCATGCCAGTTTGGTGAGAGTATATCCCTTTCGAAGCAGATTGTGAGGTAACTTGTGAATTTTAACATATGATATGACAAAATTTTAATAAGAAGTCTTTAAATTACTTTTACTTTGTGTCAGTATCAGTTTCGGTGTTAGAGATACACAGCCAATGCCGGACCTTTTTGGCCATCCTCTTCTACCAACTACTTTAAGGTCGTGCGAAGGCACTTATCGTATAATGCCGTTGAAGTGTCCTAGAAAACGTCCAGTGTGGTCACCTTACTGCACAGCCCTATCACAACGATGTGGTAATGTTAATGCACACTTATTTTGTGCAAATATAACTGCACAACGTTGTGGTAATGTTACTGCACAACATTATGGTAGTATTACTGCACAACATTATAGTAATGTTTTTGCACAACCTTATGGTAATATTATTGCCAAACGTTATGGTAATGTTCCTGCACAACGTTATGGTAATGTTATTGCACAACATTATGGTAATGTTACTGCACAACGTTATGGTAATGTTATTGAAAAATGTTATGGTAATGTAATTGCACAACGTTATGGTAATGCTACGGTACAACGTTATAGGCATGTTACTGCACAACGTTATGGTGATTTTACTGCACAACGTTATGGTAATTTTACTGCACAACGTTATGGTAATGTTATTACACAACGTTGTGGTAATGCTATTGCACATTGTTATAGTACTGTTATTGCACAACGTTATGATAATGCTACGGCACTACGTTATAGACATGTTACTGCACAACGTTATGGTAATTTTACTGCACAACATTATGGTAATTTTACTGCACAACATTATGGTAATTTTACTGCACAACATTATGGTAATGTTATTGCACAACGTTGTGGTCATGTTATTACACATTGTTATGGTAATGTTATTGCACAACGTTACGGTAGTGTTATTGCACAACGTTGTGGTGATGTTAACACTTTATAGAATTTGTTAATGCCTTTGTGGGAATAGTCATTTCTATTTACCCGTGGTGCTACTGACGACCCAATGCACTTTTGCACGAGTCCAACGTCACAGTGACTGTGTAATTTAGTAACGTCATAGATATTCAGCAGTTGTGTCGCAAGTATGCACTCATAGTGTTAGTTTGTATGCATTTCATCCCTGAGCGCAACAAAAGTAATGTGAAGCTCTATTTTTATACAAGACAATGTTCCCCGGGAATCGCTTTTATATCTATGGCCTGTAACAATGATGATTCTTTATTTTTTTATTTTTATTTTTCAGGCTCCGAAGTTAGACATAAATAAAACTTATATTTCTCCCTAAATTGCATTTTCTCGAAGCGAGGCACAGTGAATGCGCAGAGAAAGTCGATCTTAAAATTTTCTTGAAATGAAGGAGGAGCCAGTTATGTATTGAATACCTGTTTTATATCACCGTTATTGGCTGTAATAGCATTAGGCCAAGCCTCATCTTTGCTTATTGAATCTAAGCCCCAAGTAAAAGCCTTTATGCCATTTCTCTAACAAAGTAGATTAAAATCAGCCTGTGCATGTGCGCAGGATAATCTGAGTCTTCTTTGTTCACAAACAGAAATATGTCGATCTTAAAGTATATGCGAGAAGAACAAGTAGGAATCTGATGGCTTCATAAAAGCACCGTAGACTGATATAGTTCAAAATGGCGACAAAACTTGAATACAGCCCATTTCACTTGACGAGCCCGCTATTGGAAACTAGAATCAGCTGCAGAGGCTGGCAAGCTGAGTAATTCTAGCTTCCTATTAGCTGTCAATCTAATTAAAATATTAATCTATTGTAGCACTTTATAACCAATAATTGGTTCCATTAAATATCTCAGCTGAGCCGTCAGTAAAGGAACCTTACGATATGCACAAAAAGCCAGGACTAAAATCAGCCTTCGCAATCGAATAGACTGCTTATGACAACTCCCATGCGCAAGAACAATCCGTTGTTTAGGGGGAATCGAAACAGCAAAATTCGAAGTTTTGACCGGCGTGCACAGACACTCAGGCTGATCTGAGGCACCGATGTTGAAACATGAAACATGATCCGTTTTCGCATGCCACATTTATTTTATTTCTTACTATTAGAAGTGAAATCTTCCAATTAGCCTTTGACTTGTGACTCCAGTTATATTGATGGAATGTTGGAGTTTCAGATTTTAACACTGCGTAATTTGGGAAGATTAAATTATCAAATTCAATTTAGAATAATTTAATTTATTGATAAAACAGTGTTTATTTCTTATTAATTAATTTATCCTAAAATTTTGCCTCATAAACTAGCAAATAAATGCAATTGTAGAAAATAGTAGAAGCATTGTTTACAATTGTAATTAAATAAAAAAATATATAAATAATAATAAATAATTAGAGAAATATACAGTTAACCTTCTGAAAAGGAACAATTATATGTGGTACACTTGTAAATCTTCTTTGAACAATTACGGAATATGGATCTGTGTTTGAAAAAGAAGCGCCCGTTTGATATTGACAGTTTAATGTCTACGGACAGAGATGAAGAAAGCCTGGATATTGAAGGTAACACTCACCTGTATTTGAGTCGCGACATGACAAAACCAACAAAGTGGCATGTGCGCCCAGCGAATACTCAGATCAGACTGGGCAGTCACCCAGTCTGATCAGAATTTTCATCTTGCGCTTAAAGGGTAGCTAAGGGTCTAAAGCTAGCTCCATGTGGACAGCGAAGACTCTGATCGGACTTGGCGGTCACACAGGCTGATCCGAGTCTCGCTGGGCGTTCATGCCACTTTTTTTGGTTGGTTTTGTCGTGTCGAGTCCCATTTGCTTGTCTTCCTCAACCGAACGGCTTAGTGTTGGCCTCAAAGAAAACCGTAGATTCGTGGCAATGGTGTAGAAAATCACCGACCATCACCTTGCCACATGCTGATCTAAGTATTCGTTGTTTGTTCGTGAAGTGGTGGCAAGGCTCATTGTTTTCTTGTTTCCAAAGCTCATATAAGTACATGTATTGGTCTGAATGATTTCAAACCAAATTTCGTTTGTTTATTTTGCTTTTTTTATTTTTTTTTTTATTTATTTATTTATTTATTTGCGCTTGCAACGGGCCTCCGTGGCCTAGCAATTTAAGAGCACTTACTCTTTAACATTAGGTCTCTTATCCGCGGTTGTGGGTTTGAGCCTCGGCCGGTGCACAAGCGGGGCAACAGAGTTCTTGCGGAAGTTCAGAGAGTCAGTTATGCTACAAAGACAATGGATGCGCTTATTTTGAATAAAAACAAATAAACAATCATTTTTTCCACGTCAGAGTACATGTTTTAAGAGTACTAAAAAGACTGTTCCTCCAGAGCAAATTTCAGAGTTGTAGGGAATCTCCTTCATAGAAATTCAGCCCTAGCGACAGCATAGCAACGACTTATACGGCCCCTGATGATTGTATAAGCCAAATACAGCAGAAAACATATCAACGCCTTCATGTCAAGACTTATTCCTTTGCGCAAGTAAAAAGAAAGGCAGTATAGAATAGGAGCAGCAAACAAGTAGAAAAAATAATATCCATATCCAATTACACATGCTTCATCATCCTTCACTGAGCGATTGAAACAAAAACGGAATCCATCCCCACCCCAATCCTTAATTTATGAGGGTAACATTTCTAATAATCTATAATTTACCCTCGAGCCAGGTCATCTCCTCTCTTACCTCCAAAATTTTTGTATGTATTAGTTATCATAAACTAGAAAATATAAAATCATAAATTTATCGTATCTATTGATTTATTCGGTTATAAAGTCTCAAGAATTTCAGGCGGTCTCATTAATTTCAGCTATGAGATTGGATTTTCCCCTTGTAAAACAATCCCAAAAGTCTAGATCGACTTTTAAGACGGACCTAGATTTTTGGGACTGCTACATTCTTGGTATTGTTTTCGAAGGGAAAACCCCGTCTTATGACCGAAGAAATAGGGTAGAGGAGTTATCTTCTTTAACATTTGGATATAAATATTCTCTTACTATCTCTTAAAGAGTGATCTGATAAATAAGGCATATTACTGTGACAATAAGAACAAGAAGAAAACGTATTTTTGAATAAGGGCCTGTACACTGTAGAAAAACTGTAGATTTTACGGTAAAATAACTGGAAACCAGCTGCCTGTCCTTTCCCCGTTAATTTTACGGGCGTTTGCCTGTGAGACATTTTTGGAAATCACGGAATGGAAGTTTTATGTTAACTGGCCGCACTCGAAAATAACTTTGTACTCACGGTTGAGGGGCTATCTGACCAAAACTACACCTGCCCTATTCTGTTCCACTCTGCTTGATGATTCCTGCAATTTTCACGGGCGCCCGTAAAAATAACGGTAAAATGACTGGCGGCTGGTTGCCAGTTATTTTACCGTAAAATCTACGGATTTTTTTACAGTGTATTTTTCAGTCTCCTGACAAATATTATCAAATGTTTTGCTAAATGAGCATAGTACAAGAATCTCTTCCGCATAATGACCCTAGTCAGTGTATAAACAATAAGCACTCTGCCTCAAATGATTAAATGTTTAGAAAAAAAATGAAAATATACTGATGCCCTGTCACAGGGGCATGAATCATTATCAACAAACACTATTTCTGTTGGCCTGACTCTCAAAACCGCAAAGTCAGCATCCTGTATCTTAAACAAAGTTAATAAAACAAAACATACAATGACCTTTTTCAATACCGAAAGTTAATAAAAGTTACATGCATTCTTCCGTACATGCATGTATAAAATGTTTGATAAGAGTCTGAGATTAATCCAACAGAAGTTTACTTTGCAAGTGGTAAGTTTTCAAAGCTGTAATTAAGTCAAAATCATTTTATTTGTCATCCAAACGTTTGTATATTTTTATTGAATGCCAGTATATCAGTAAAAACTTTAGAATGGCTCCGTATCTTATCATGCGACAAAGTTACCCCACATGAGTAAACCAAATGGCTTTACTAAATTCTATCGAAATTCAATTTGCCTCTATCAAAACATTTCATGTAAAATTCTACTATGCTTATGCAAAATCTGGGAATAATTCAGCGAAAATCTGCGATCACAATTTCATATCCTTAACTCAAAAAAATAAAATAAAACAAATACCAAAATGATTGTATGGAAAAGGCCCTAAATTTGTCAGAGTTACTTAACCTCTCTAAAACAGTTACATGTGCATTTTCATGTTTACAATGTTTATGCAAATACTAAAAACATTAGCAATCTGTAAAAGACTCGCACTACACAAACCGCATAAACTAAAATGCAAAATAAATAAGATAAGAAATGAAAATAAAAAAATAAATAAATAAGTAAGTAAATAAATACACTGAAAATAAAAAGAAATAAGACTAAGTTAAGATGGCATCGTTCTGTCAGAATTTATTTCATCATTGCAAACATCATATGCACATTTGCTTTATGGCCACACGTACTTAATCGAGAAAAATTCAAATGATTTAATACTGCTATTGGCTAGAAATGACGTTGTTTTTCTTTTCAAAATTTATTTTACCCGTCATGCTCAGTTTCAATATGTCAGCAGCTTTAACGCAAATGCCCAGAATAATTCTATCAAAATCTGGACTAGGATTTGATTGCACGAACTCCCTATCTAAAGTACAAAAAGCTGCTCAAAAGGCATAATTCTGGGCCCAAGGTTATAAAACTTTTTTCATGCTCAGCTGAGTTGAGCATGGAATTGTACCTGCAAATACATAGCAAATTACTGATAAATACGGTTGTTTTCTTGCTCAGTTGAGCTGAGTATGAAATTTTCTCTGCTTATGAATATGAAAATGCCAACCTTAGTTGGCATTTTCATATTTATCAGCAGAGAAATTTTCATGCTCAGCTGAGTTGAGCACAAAAAAAGTTTTATAACCTCGGGGCCAGGTCAAAATTAATCGTATGTTATAGAAAGGTCACATGCTCATCTCCAGGGTGTTCACAGAAAGTGTTCAAGGTTAGAAAGGGAGAGATGGTGAGAGAGAGAGAGCTGTCAGGTTTGACCAGGGGCGTAGCTAGGGATAATTACACAGTACGCACAATTATGTTTTATACTCATTAAGGACAATAAAAGGGGACTAAGCCGCTCAGATTTTCCAAATTTTCCTGTCTGTTGGTAGTTTGTATTAAATTATGCCCAAATAACAACATTTCAGCATGAAAATACGCAGGTTTGTGTTGAAATTTGGTCAATTCTGTCAAACATTTGGATTTTGAGCAGAAATGTCTCATTATTAGAGCTATGTTCAGCCAAAGGCCCTCTGCAGAGGGTAGATGTTATCCGACACCAATGATTTGAACAAAATAGGGTCGCCATATAAGGCCATACTGAAAGCTCACGGAGACCTTCATGTTATCATTCAGGTGAGCTAACGAAATCCAAGACAATTATTCTGTATTGTAAAACATTAATTCACTAATAAGTCTAGCCTTATAAATTGGCTCACATCGCCTTCTCAGATCTTGTCACAACTATCACCACCTGCCTCAAACATGCTAAGGAGCTACTGGCAACATTAATAATAAATACACTAATAGAAAGTTGATTATCCAAGACTATAAAATGTCACAATGTCGAAACGACCCTTAATCTTGAAACAGAAGTGTCTGGTTATGCATGGTGGACCTAGATCGGACTGCTCCTAAAAGAAAGCAGTTATCTGAATAAGGTCTGCAATTTTGCAATTTCACTAGGCAATGTTTACACATGTCGCAGGATATTAAAATTCAAAATCAACCTCTCGGAATTTAGAATCTTTACATTAGATGATAAAAGTGAAAAGTGTCCCAATATAATAATGGCAGTTTTCATGTTGGAGTTTCTTTATTGAATCATTAAGAACGTTGTAGTATTGCTTTAAGGAATCATTACTCTTCTTGTGTAATTCTGCGACAGAGTTATCGCCATTTTGTGGCTGTATTGGGAAACAAGCAGATAGCTTAAAGCTCAGGGCCCGGTTGTTCAAAACTAACGATCTTGTAAGTTAACGTTTCGTTAAAATTTCAACCGTTAATATCTCAAATAAGCCAATATTTTTTGTTGAAAAAATGTGAAAAGCTTTTGCACTGCAAAAGCGTCTCACATTTTATCAACAGAAAATATTCAGTATTTTTGTTGAAAAAATGTGAAAAGCTTTTGCACTGCAAAAGCTTCTCACATTTTATCAACAGAAAATATCAGTGTATTTGGTTATAAAGTCATAAAACACTTAACGAGTTGACCTCTTAACGAGCTCGTTAGGCTAACGATGCTTTGAACAACTGGGCCCTGGAATATAAAACAGTTGGATATAGAATACAAAGATGAATGAAAGCTAAATATCCACAGTAACAAATGCTACCGAAATATTGTGCATTAACTCTTTCGGCGCCAAAGTCGCAAAAAATGCGACTTTGCAAACAGCGTATATCCAGATCAGCCGGCTCTTAAAAGAGCCGTCTGATCAGGATCTACACTGTTTGCCATTCAAATATGAACTTAAAAAGCCTGATTTTATGAAAAATGTCTTTAGATTGTTAAAATTTCCAATTACAAATCTGTCGTCTGATGATTTGAGCAGACGAAAATTTGTCGTCTGAAAAATTTGGCGCCGAAAGAGTTAATAGTATGCTTTTCTATTAGGTTTGTAGCCATCGAAAACTTTTTCCTGCCGACATGATCAGGACTGTCTTCAGAGCAATTAATGTGCACGTTACAGAAACCTGAAAAAAAGCAAAGACATACTTTATTATGTACCAAAGTTGGCTTTCCATTATGTCTGAGTGAAAAATATGGGGATGCAAAGCTAAAATTTCCTAATATACTCGTATATACGCTGTTTGCAAATTACATGTAGTCTTGTCATGAAAAGCTGATCTACAAGCAACTGCTCTCCGTAAATACAAGCGGTAGCTACGGTTTTGAAATCAAGATATGGATTATAAAGTGTCCGAATTTTAAAACAGAGAGTCTAGTACAGTGCCTGTGTTTGTTCAGTCTGTCTTTAAAATTAGAATAGCAAACAGTGGAATCACTAATGCTTCTAATTCAGCTAATAGGATTCCTTGCATTTCAGTTAAGTCCGTCAATAGCATTTGAGATTGGGATTGTGAGCAAACCTAAGATGCAGGCGAACGACGGACGGCCAGTCTCTTTTTCGGACATGAGCAGTTCGCTCAGAAAAAAAATATGCATTGAGGTTTCAAAAATTGTGCATACACAAGCCAGGGTGCGCATGGGCGCATGCTGGTGTGGGTATACGCAGTTTTCAGTGCATTAAGAAAATTCTTTTGACACGGGTGATTTAGAGAATCCCGTGCATTAAATTAATAAGCACATTAAAATCTTACAGCAGCTGCAAGCTTAGCCATCAGCGCATTTAAATGCTCTCTGCGGCATAGAATGCTGGTTCCGGTAGCTGCCATCGGTAGCCACGCAACCTAGCTCCACAACTTAAGCATATATTTGGTGGGTTAGCGTAGTTTCCAATATCAGGAAGCAGTTTTTGTAGTATCTGTCAATGTCAGCTTCAGGTTTTCAAAATATGTATTGACTGGCTGACTGATTTGTTGCTTTACGTCCACGGTAAACAGCTATGGTCATGTCGAGTCTGCCAGTTAACCTAACCACACTGTTCCTGGGCAGGCTTAGACCTCCTAAGCGGTTAACCAGTACTAAGTGCACATACTTTCGCCAGTAACTGACAACTGCCCTTCTTGAACCAGCGGAAGGAGAAACGAAAGTATGTGGCCAGACCGGGTATCGAACCCAGGACCTCTGACTTATGAGTCAGGTGCCCTACCGACTGCGCTACGCGGCCCGGCCTTCAAAATATGTATAAAATATTTGTCTTGATTTCATGTCACGTGTGTAGCTGATGGTTACCAGTGATACACCCAGAAGGCCACAGAGTCCGTTCAGAATTTCCAGCCCAACCATCAAATACCGGCGTCGCTAAAGGTCATTTGGTACAGCTAACTGCCTTAAGTCTTTTCCCCAAATTACATTTTTCATAGACAACAGAGAATTAGAATATTTGAGAACGAAATAAAGTTTTGAGAAAATTACACTTTTCCATTGTATAAATTATGGTAGCTTCTCACTTATAATTTGAGAGGAGCATGGCATACACTGTATGCCATGCTCCCCTCGAGTTATAAGTGAGATGATGCTATAGATCTGTTACCATAACAACTATGGAATTACAAACTGTTGTGATTAGTATCTTGGCAGAATGACGTTTCGATGGCTTTATTAAGACACCGTCCAATATGAACTCTTAGTTGCTATGGTAACAGACCTATGGCGTCATTGGTACCGCAGCATAGTAAACAATGTATGCCATGCTTCACCAGTTTTTTCAATGACGTTACAAACTGAAATTCTTCAGAGTTTCTCAAACAAATAATTATTTTCAAGTCCTTTAAGTCCATGTTATAAGTCTTTCCCAAAAATTACATTTTTCATAAATCCAAAAAATTACATTTTTCATAAATGCCAATGCATTTGCAAGTGTGCGGGAATCGTGGTAGGGTAGTACTGCTCATCGTATACTTATGATTAGTTTTCAATATTTTATATGCTTAAAATGACAAATAACTTTGGCAGCATCTAATAATTTTGATTTGAATTCAAGTTAGTTGTTCTTTTAGGAATATGCTGGACGATGTATGCTGTCACTTGATCTGCATACAATTTGTTTCAGAGAGGAGGTCAGTACTAAAAGGTGGCAAATTCGAACAAAAAAATATCAAAATTCTCCAACTTAGCTAACCTTTTAATGCAGTTTTAATTTTTGTATGCTATTTTTTTTCTTCTCCAAAATTGTTATTTTGGAACGAAAACCAGACAACAAAAATCGTGCAGGTACATTGAGTCACAGAAACATTTGAGCCGCGACGCGAGAAAACCAACAATGTGGTTGTGCGCCCTGCGCAGACTCAGATCAGCCTGGACATCTGTCCAGTCTGATCAGACTTTTCGCTTAGGGCTTAAAGGATAGCTGAGGGACTAAGCTACCTTCATGCGGAAAGCGAAGACTCTGATCAGACTGGGCGGATGCCCAGGCTGATCTGAGTCTGCGCTGGACGCACGACCACATTGTTGGTTTTGTCACGTCGCGGCTCATTTAGACGTTTATGGTAGGCACTCTTTATTTTGACGAAACAGTGTGTAAACCAATTTCCAGCTTGTTAAATGAATCATGGCGAGTGTTTCTATGTAAATTTTGTAATCTGGAAAGGATCTGTTGCGATACCAGATAGTGTGAAATGGGTGTCGACCCCCTGTCAAAAACGTCACGCTACAGGATATACCATCCAAATTGTAATGCACACTTCTTATTGAATACTTATCTGATGGACACTTGCCGTTGCAGATGGATTTGATATTTTATTGCTAATTTATCTTAATAGCCCCAACTTTTTGTGAACAGTATATTAAATAGCCAGACTCAAAGGGCCGTTGCGACTGAGAATATCCCTTCCTACAATGGCACCCTTAATCTAACTGCCATGGCCCGCCTTGGTCTTAACACGTGACAGCTAAAGTCAGCTTGGGAGTCCTTCCACACATGCTGTTTACACAGAGTATAAACCAGTCCGCCAATTTTCGCTACCTGCAATGACTGTCCGTCATATTTGGCTTCCGCCGAGACTGTTCGCGATCTCTTGCTTCCTGCTGAAACTTCTGTACATGATAAATTGCTTCCTGTAGAGACTGTCCGCGTGATTCTGCTTCCTACCCAGGCACTCGGCAGGAAGCAGAGTCACGCGGACAGTCTCGGCAGGAAGCCATTTTCCGAGGACGGTAGTCCCTGCAGGAAGCAAGAGATTGCGGACAGTCTCGGCGGAAGCCAAATATGATGGACTGTCTCTGCAGGAAGCGAAAATTGGCGGACTGGTTTATACCCTGTGGTTTAGTTTTTATCTTCTGGAAAATGTGACAATTTATCCGCAAGCTGATATGAGCATGCTCTATCCGAACAGGCTTTAAGGTATGTTTTCACGGACATCGTTCCGGGAAAGAATGAATGTTTAAGAGATTTTGGAAAACGGATTTTCTTATTTAGTACAACGAGGTGAAAAACTTTTCATTAATTTGTCTGCATTGTTGTACAATATCAACGTGTTGGTTTCGCGCTTTTGTAAAACAAAACCTGTTTGAATTAGCGCATAGAGTTTTGTATTTCTGTTCGACTTTTATCTAGATTTCAATTCAAAGACGTATGTATATTTCATTAACCTAATTATACCCTTCCTTCAAATCCAATTTATTAAATTAGTCGCAGTGTCATTATTACAATACAATACTCATCTTTCCATCAATAAAATCATTTAAATTTAAAAGCATTTACGCACTCATAAAAGTATCAGGTGTTGAGTATAACATATGATATGTCCCTGAGAGGTCTAGAATTTAATTCTATTTGTTTTATTATTCTCCTATTAATTTTATAAGCATACAAAGTTTTATAGGCAAAGAGTCAACCCGTATAGACTGGCTACGTGGAAACGCGTGTAGCACGGGCAGGTGTACCCGTAAATCGTATAGCACGGAGCCACAAGGCGTAGCACGGCGATTGTTGACCAAGGGTAGGTCACTTAAGATGACAAAGACAAACAGGAAAGAGGTAGGTTGACATGCTGTTTTACTTAACTTGGCTTGATACACCTTGGTGAGTATATACACCAAACTTAAAATCCGAATTTATGCTTTTACTGTATTCTGGAGCTGTTGAAGTCATAAATACGTTTAAAATTTACCACATTGTATCTACGACGTTTATTCTCACTATTGGTCAATAAAATCTTGATATAAACACATAATTCAATGCAGATATGCTTTAGGCATTTGTCAATGAAAGTTTCATCAAGATTTTTTTTTATGATGCCACCTTGAAATGGATTATTGCAAGACACCACCCATTTTCAAAGTCACGGTGTAATAACGGATACCTTTCTGTGACGGTTACGGCTTTCCCCGGAGCAGGCATCGGTATAACCCGGGTAACGCAAAAACAAATTCTTTCCTTTTCGGTCTTTTTGTCCCATTTGGAACAGAATAGTATCCTACTTTAGACTAGTAGTAGACAATGAAAGATTTCTCAGACAAACACCGCTGATATAGGCTAGGTACATAGTCTTTACCTCCAGTATTATTGTAGAGACTGTTTCACACTGCCCGAAAAGATGGATGGTTGGATGGATGGATGGATGGATGACTTACGACTTAACGTCCTTTTTAACAGTATTTCAGTCATATCAGGGCGATGGGCGGGTGATAATGAAAGGCTGAGTGCGGTGGAACCCCGTTTACGATAGAAAAGATTCCCATCTACAGCGGGGCTTGAACCCGGGTCCGCTAGATCAGCAGGCCAGCGCTTAAACTACTGAGCTAGCGGGGCTCCCCCAACAATATGAGGGTATCGAAAAAGAAAAAAAAATGAACCTCATCTGTTCAAACATACATCGACACATGCATTTGCACGGGGCAGGCAGAATAGCGAAACGTTCAAGGCCACCAAATTAGCCAAGAGTACTGTGTTTTTTCGTCCACACCCATTGAGTATGGGTATTACACGATGTAAGCAGCGAACAAAACTGCGAGAACGCACGGGCCGATTTGCGTCTTTGGTATTCTCGAATGGCATAGACAAGCTTTCTTGAAAGATTCAGACTAGCATGCGCAACTAAAATGTGTCTGCTTTAATGATACCGTAGAATTGTTGATGCGAGCAATAAAGACTGGTCATAATACGATTTGCAACATGGAGAAAGGATGCTCAATGTATAGGCAAACAGCAAAGACTAAAACGAGCCTGCGCATCTACACAGTCTGGTCCGACCCTTTGCTGTTAGCATACAACATGTATGGACTCTGCGGAATCTGCATTTTAAAATACAGTCTACCTAGATATTACAAGGTGGTAATACCAATTTCTCAGTCTGTGCTGTCGACCGAGCCGTTCATTTACCCTACATGAAAAATGGCGGTGGACTGAGGTAATTACCATAGTATCAGCTCGATCGACAGCTATTAACAAAAGTATCATTTACCGTCAACGGTAATGCTTACGACTGAATTCTCGGTCGACAGCCATTTTATAGTACCGTCTCGGTCGACAGCGTAGGTGGCAGAATTGTCATGAGCAGAAATCGATATCAGGGGAGAGAAAACCACTTATTCCTTTAATCTGTTGATTTCCGATTACCCTGTAGAGTTAGCACGCTTGATTACCTGTTAGACGGTTTGATATCAATGTTCGATGACACGCCTAGGTAATATTGTCCCATTGTTTGACGATAAGCTCTCGCGGGACAATATTGGCCCAGCACCTTACCTGTATTTGACTAATTTATCGCCAGTTGTACATATATGATTGAGACATAAACTGTTGATTCTTATTTACAGAAAAAGCAAAATAAAAATAAATAAAAAAAATAAATAAAAAAAATAGTAATAAGACGATAGCGAAAATGTGCTTTTGGGTAATTTACCATGTAATGTATTTCCGACTTTCTGTATAAAATTTGAGTTTGTTTGTGGTTGTTCATTATTATCATTATTATTTTTATTTTTTTTTTTCCACAATATTTTTTTCTATAAATTCAGTTTTCTGAAACTTTCTAACACAATGTTACTTAAGAAATTAAGGATGGATAAAATCCGGCCAAATTAAAGAGATTTTCTGGCTATTTGAAAAATATATACATGTACATATAATAGTATAAGTATGAAAACTGGAACAGATGCACAGCCTAATCAACGGAGGCTGTAATTAACCTGTGGCTCATGCTATCAGGTGATTTTAGTGACGCAGACCAGCCTGCGCTAAAGACATAATAGCAGGCTGATTAGGTTCCTAGTCTTGAGCTTAGAAAGTATGCTTACTATAGAATCGAGGGTGTATGCGAAAATCTGGACCTAGCGGCAGTGTCTACATTAGCCGCATTTGTGTTAAGGCACTATTTTGCTGTCCCGTCCATAAGTGGACAGGACTCATTTCACACGTTTCAAATCAGAGTAGTCTCTTTCCGGCCGAAGAAGCGTTGGCTCAAAAGAGTGCCCAGGGGAGCATGTGACCAGACTGCGCGGGCTTGATTTGAGCCTTTATTGTTATTAGCCGGACATGTCTTGTTTGGACTAATTTTGGGGTCGCATTGCAAATAGCTCTTTATTATCACCACCCCCTTGGTATGATTGAATTATTGTTGAAAAGTACGTAAAATCATAAGTTCATCCACCTGTCTATAATTTAGGAGTCAAATGGTGATCTCTTGACATGGCATTTTGAGACACCGTTGTATATTGTCAAAATATGCTTCAAGGCATATTTGCGGCAATTCTTTTACCGTATCGATAAAATAATAAGTTGCCAGCCTTCGCATCCGCACAGTCTGGTTAGTTGTGTTACTGTAAAATACATATCGTAAATTATCATAACTGATTTTTGAAGGTTTCTTCGAGCATAAAATGCACAGATCAGTGTATTATTAGCAATAAGGATCTTATAAAGTTTCTAAACTCGTGTTATTTCGTCCTAAAACCTATCTTTTTAGTTAAAGTAAATTTTGATTATGTTCTTATCGTCCACTTGCAATACGGTCCCTTGTCCACTATTTGCATACAATCTGTAGTGATGTAATGCGATATGGTATAATAAGCAATAAATCAGCGCGTGCCCGCGGCACGTGGTCACTAAATGACAGCCATAATAAAACTTGCAACGGATTATTATTGTATTATTAGGAGTTGGAATGTTAGCCGTATCATGAGAAAACCAGCTTTTTGCATATGCGAAAACTACATGAATAAATAAAAAGGACAAATAAACCGAGAACACATCAATAAGCAAACAAGTCAATAAGTAAATACGTAATCAAATAGATTTTTAACACATGTCTCTGGCAGAACTGCTCGTATTTGAATTGGAACACGTCGGGCTGAAATCTTTTCTCCTTCGTTGAGTTCTCTATAGTTCACCT
Organism: Ctena decussata; assembly: GCA_963989385.1. NCBI lineage: Eukaryota > Metazoa > Mollusca > Bivalvia > Lucinida > Lucinidae > Ctena > Ctena decussata. The sequence continues at coordinate 53,161,566 of OZ022513.1, forward strand.
TCCTTTCTTTGTCTTAGATTAGCCATGGCTGGTGACAGAATGTTTTAAGACATTGTGTCAATTAAGGTTGCAGCTTGAGTAATATTGTTTCACCACGTTTCAATAAATTTAAACAATAGGACTACCCTATGTGCGAAAAAACAGATACCCTGGCGACTTTCAGACCAATTAGGAGGACACAATGAATATGTTTGGATTACAATTATAAATAATTGATACCGATAAGTTTGATGGTCATCTCAATTTTTGAATATTAGAACGGGCCGCGCACTGTAAATCGGTTAAATATATAATTGCAATCAATTTTTAATGGTCTATCAAATGCGACTGCCTTTAATGTCGGTCAGTATCCGACAAGAAAGAAAGAAAAGAAAGAAAGAAACGAATGCTATCATCATCATTTATGCTTATTATTATTAAGCATCTGGTTGAGTGTCATCCGCGAATATGGCCGTTATCCGTTTTCACTGAAATCGATATATACTACCTGTATTTTACGGGCCCGATTAAAAGCGAAAAAATAAAAAAGATTGTTCTGTCCTTTAGGAATTATTCTAGTTTGACCTAACTTAAATTTCTAGTAGATGCCTGTAAAATATATCTTTAGAAAGATAATTAAATCGGCTAATAGGGTCCATCAAGGATGTTGTAATTGAAAGAAAATATAATGATTTCCGAGGCATTCATTTCAACAGGGGGTGCTTCTTTTTGTGATTTCCTCTATCATTTAATAGAAACAAGGGTATGAAATTTGTAACTTCAAAAGACCTCGATTTTTTTCGAGTAATTTTTTTGAAAAAAATATCATCTTAAAGAGGATGTAATGTAGATTTAGGAATGATCAAGGATGATTTATTTATTTAAACATTAAATGATGTAAAAAGAGTATGAGATAACATGTTCTCAAGCCATTATATTTTGAGCGCTATACCTATCGGTATACCTATACGATAGCCAGGTAAATATGTACTCCATTTCTGAGCATGTATTACCGCCGCGGCTGCAAAGACATGTGTGCAACCAATCAAACCGTATGGCAGCAGTTTGAAAGTTCTACGTATTAATTGAAATACGCCAAGCCACGTAAGACTGCATGGGTGTGCAGGATGTGCTTATATTAGCTGTTGCTCATACACAACGAGCGAACACAATTAATGCTCTTCAGGTACTCTACTCCAGCCAGCGTCACACATATGAGCCGCGTCACACAATAAGTTTGGGTAACTATCCGCGAACAGCAAAGACTCAAACCAGTCTGTACATCCATGCATCTACGAACAGCCTTCATTTTGTGTCTGTAAAATTCTGAGGACCCACATATGGTCTTCGTGAGCAGCAAAGACTCTGATAAGACTGCAAAGATGCAGACTGATCTGAACCTTTGCTATTCGCATTTCTCATGAGCACCATGTTGCGTGTCGTGGCTCATATAACAGCGCCTAGCACAGGTCGAGGCTCAAGCAAGCTAAATTGAGACGTTTATTAATGAAGATGCAAAAGTCTATGCTCAAGCCAGGAATCCAGTACGTGATCAGTGGTCCGCATCCCTGCCCGCACCCGTATATATGAGAGGCAGTCAAAATCACTGAGAGATGTTCGTACTTTGGAAACCATTCAGTTTTTGCCTGCCCATCTATTTAAAGATGGAGACACGTACAGGGACCTCGCATCGCGTATAAATGGATTTTCGGCTTTACAACTACTTCGTCTACTAAAAGTTGAAGATTTCCGGAAACAAACAACTTTACATTATTCTTTTCTTCCTTTTAAATGATTCCAAAAGAAACATGGTGCCCGTTTTATACCGTAGTCTTTCGAAAACACAGAGCCGTGTTACTCCGTTGCCACACCCGTGTTATCCCGAAGCGCCCATTGAGGTATATTCGTAATTAATGTTTGATTCTGGTCGGTTCAGCGTAGGGAAACTAACTAGCTGAAGATGCTGATACATGATTAACATGAAAAAAATAGAATTGTCAAGAATATTGCCTCAAAAGAGCTGTTTGAAGGGAAAGTGGTGAGCTTGACTTTGTGGCAGCATATTTAAAAAAATAGTGTAAGTTTTGCCAAATAAACCATTGTTGGTATATGAAAGATATATTGGTTGAAATTAAAAGGTGTTAGATGAAACTTACATCTTAATTTGTCGGTGAAATCTAACATTTTCTGAAAAGTCATCCGTAAACAATCGCCGTGCTACGCCGTGTTTCTCCGTGCTACTACGATTTACGAGTACACTTGCCCGTGCTACACGCGTTTCCACGTAGCCAGTCTATACGGGTTGAGAGTAGGAAGTGTGAAACAATATAGCTTTAATTGTAATAAATACGTTTGGTAAAATGGAAATTAAAATAATTGTTTAGAAGTGTTATGAGTCGTGAGACGAGAAAGAATGTCTTCAAATATACTCGTCACAGCCAAGAAATCTGATGAATTGAGAGTGTCGGCCTCGAGCGAGCTCCATATAAGTTCTTAAAAGCTTGATCCTTTGAAAACAAGGGATACACCTAAGATTAGCAGACTCGGTTTAACGGAATCTGTTCATGACCAGTAATGAAATGTGCACACCCCTAGCACCGACTCAGGCAAACTCTGTTTTCAAATTACATCGTACATGTACAGAAATCAGTTAAGGTCAGAAATGCGCCCTAAAACTAATGCTCTCTCTCTCATAAATAAATTAACAAAACTGATTTTCAACAGTAGATGATAGCATATTTTCGTCTTTCTTCAATATTTCATAACTTATGTATGAGCCCTTGACTATCGCAAAACTTTTCAGAAACTGAACCGAAGGTTGTCAAGCATTGTTTTAATTTTTATGCGAAAAAAATAGAAGATGGTTTACAAATATACTTAGAGGCAATAAAAAGTATACAGTTTTTTTATTTTGAATACTGGGCCTCGTGTAAATGGCTGCGTAGACATATTAATAATCACTTTGGCAAACGTCTAGCTCTGTAAAACACAAACACGAATTGTTTTGCAGTCAATAATAATGAAGTTTTGGTCCTTAATTCAAAATCAGTAGTTTCAATCAAAACTCGCCTTGCACATGGCGGATGGCATTTTGCACTTCACGAATATCTAGCGCTAATGTCTGTGAGTAAAACCACATCGTCATTTAATCTGAAACACCAACCAAACGTCTAAAATTATCTCCCTTTGAATTAAAATCATAGGGATTCAAATGTTTCTCTGTCTTACCTGATGTTAGACGTTTTCACTTGAAATTTTCGGAAAATTGTTTTTTTTTTTTTTTTTTTTTTTTTTTTTTTTTTTTTGCTTCTAGCCTTTGTGCACACTCGAAAGGAACTTCACAGACTTGTTTATTTGAAAGAAAATTGCAAATAAACTTCCCATAAGAACTCAATGCCTATTCAATGCATGTTACCAGAAGACGCCAAAAACATTGTTTCTTGGTACGAAACTTTGATGCTTTATCCCATTTTTTTATATGAGAGTGCGACATATCCTTCCAAACATTTTATCCTTTTTTAATATAATGCATAAAAATGCATAGAATCAATCTCTATTGTCCAAAGTGTATGTTTAAAGGGAAGCTACTCCAGCGACAATGTTGACATTTATTTAAAACCATGTCATTTCCTTATCCTTTGACCTATTGTACTGAAAATTGTCGCAAATTATGCAAAAATGATTGTTATTATCTACAGTGTCAAGGTACTATGCAGATATGTTGGCATCTGTAGAAAAATCGAGACTGCGTTACCTGTATACTTTCTTTTGCCTCTGAATATATAATGTCGCAAAGTAACATTCACTTGGATTCGGGCTTAGATTTTCAACTTTGACAACCTCTCAAAAGGAATTAAAAGATGATCCTGTCAGCTTTATATCTCCCTTGATTAGCTAGTGGTAAAAGAAGAACAAAGTTACATATGCTACAGCAAAGATTCAGATCAGCCTGTTAATGCGCATGTTCTGATCAGAATCTCTGCTTTTCTCTGTATAGATTTCTCATGTTCAAGAGATTGTTGATGTAAACAGCAGAGAGTCTGATAAAACTGCGCGGATGCGCAGGCTGATCTGAGTATTCGCTGTTCGAAATGGCTCATATTTACCATTTCCGTATTTTCAGAAAGCAATGTACCCACAGCTGTGTCTGACAGAGCGGCACAAAGCCTTCAAGGTGAAATTCACTGTGGTGTGCAGTATGAAGCAACTATTCAAATGGCTGAAAATGGTTCTCCAGTCTGTTTGGACCAAATTCAAGACAATGAATACGTGAAAGATAATGCTACGCTGAATGTGCCTTCGGTTGCAGAAATATTTATCAGACGAGTTGATGAACATGAAAAAGTTGATGTGGCAACTAATGCAAATGAAGAAGGTCAAACTGACAACGCTGCAAGACCTATACATGACAAAGTGATAACTAACAATGATGTCGATTTCGATGGAAATGTGGGCACTGTAGACGCGGACGAATATCTAGATAACAGAAACAGAAATGAAATTAACTTGTATGGAGGCGTGTCTTCGAGCAGTAGCTTGGAACTGTTACCGGCAGGATCTGTCTCAGAACTAAGTTATGACGGGTCGCTGGAGGCGGATGAGTTTGGCAAGCGGAAGCAGAGACGTTATCGGACTACTTTTACAAGCTATCAGCTAGAAGAGCTAGAAAGAGCCTTTCAAAAGACGCATTATCCAGACGTATTTACAAGGTACTGCAAATTGGTATTATCGGCGGCTAATTTACTTCCAAATGCTCACAAAAAAAGGCTCGCAGGGAACCTACTACTCGCACAACTGAGTCACTCTGAGTATGATAGGCCTACCAAGGGCGTAGCTACCTATACGCAAATACGCAGGTGCGTATTGAAATTTTGTCAAAATTGACAAAATTTCAAAACGCACCTGCATATTTACATGCTGAATATTTATAAATTAGACAAGAGTTCAATACCAATTACCAAAGTGGCTGAAATACTAGCTTTCCCTTCAAGATGTACTTAAAACTTACGAGCGTTTTCTTCCATATAAGAAATTCCAAAGACCACAACCCAAATTGAAATACAAAAATCAAGATTCAGTAAACAGTAAGTCAAAATATAACAAAACAATTGGACTCGTTTTATTACAAAAAGTCAGTTTTGTAATATGAGCCGCGACATGAGAAAACCAACAATGTGGCTGTGCGCCCTGCGCAGACTCAGATAAACCTGGGCAGCTGCCCAGTCTGGCCAGACTCTTCACTAAGCGCTTAAAAGGTAGCCAAGGGACTAAGCTACATTCATGCGGACAGCGAAGACTCTGATCAGACTGGGCGGATGCCCAGGCTGATCTGAGTCTGCGCTGGGCGCACAGCCACATTGTTGGTTTTCTCACGTCGCGGCTCATATACAAATTAGTGATCAGGATTTATCACACAACAGCTGAAAGTGGCCAAACTGAAATTTCAGTTTGGCTACTTTCAGACGTTTTTTTTTCTTCTTCTCTTCTTCTTTCTTCATTTTTTTCTTCTTTCTTTTTTTTTTCTTTTTTTTCCCCCTTTTTTTTTTTTTTTTTTTTTTTTTCTTTTTTTTTTTTTTTTTTTTGAGAACTCTTACTTAGACCAAAAATTATATATAAATAGGCTTTGCATACATATTCGTCGAATAGCATCGTTCTATTTACGCTAATTATTTGCAGAACCTTGGTTGCAACTACTGACACATCGCAGGGCAGTAAAATTTAGATAAAAAACAGTTATGTTTAAGATGTCTCAATATTTAGAGGGCATAAAGTATTTTGTTTTCTATTACAGGGAAGAGCTAGCCTTGCGCATAGAACTTACTGAAGCTCGAGTTCAGGTACGAATGCACTATTACACTTGAATCTTTAATACTGGCAAACTGAATAGATTGAGTAGACACACATCAGACCCCCCCCCCCCCCCCCCCCTCTTCAGATCAAGATCAGTCTGCGCCTTAGTCAGAGTGTTACTATTTATTGATCAGAAACTGTACTCTGCCTTTCGACAAGAATTTTTCATTTAGTCATTTTAACTAAATATGCGGTGATATAATTCCATATTCGGAGGTCGAATACATTCGACTACATTCGACCTCCGAATATATTATCGCACCGCATATTGACAACATTTAAAGAGTCTGTCAGATAGAGCTATTTATAGCAGTTTTGAGTTAGTATATAGTTCGGGGCGTTAAAAGACGAGAATGAGGTGATAGTGTGAAGATTAGACAAAGATCTCTATGAATCCAGAGCGTTCATTTTTCAACCAAAACTGTGTCTAAATATATAGGACTATTTTTATTTTCTGGAGTCAGCTTAAAAAAATATGGATATTTTCCCGATTTTGTTTTCTAAGAAAATTAATGATTGTTCCATGGCATGATTTATTGTAGATTTCCCATGTGTCATAAATAAGATGTAATGATTCCAGCATTTTGACCAAAGATGCATGTTTATTACAATAAATCAAATATCAAGAGATTAAAACAAGTAGGACCACGAGAAAAATCAGCGTGTGCGGACGCTGTAGCAGCCTAAACGCAAATAAGCTAGTCCATAATGACCAAACAGCCTAGATGTATAAGCAAGACTAAGCTTTTACTGTTCAGACGAATTCTAAAGAAAAAATTAAATATGCAATCAACAAGGGCGTAGCTATCTATACGGCAAATACGCAAGTGCGTATTGAAATTTTGTCAAAATTGACAAAATTTCAAAACGCACCTGCGTAGTTGCATGCTGAAAATTTATATATTAGACAAGATTTCAATACCAATTACCAAAGTGGCTGAAATACTAGCTTTCCCTTCAAAAAGTAGAGAATAAAACATGGTTGTGCGTATTATGAAATTGCCCCTAATCAAGTCTGGTAAAGCGCGCAACTCTATTCCCACATGGAAGTTAAAAACATAACGCCCTGCAACTAGTAATCCTAAATATAGCAATACATTATGACGCGTATGTATGAATAGCAGACTAGTTGATGGATTGATGACTTGCAGTTTTACGTCCTTTTTAACAGTATTCAGACATATCAGGACGATGGTTGGTTGATAATGAACGGCTGCGCGCAATGGAACCCCGTTTACGATTGAAAATATCATGCCACGCCTACATCGGGGCTCAAACCCGGGACTGCTAGATCAGAAGGCCAGCGCTGAACCTACTGAGCTACCGGGGCTCCTAATAGCATACTAGAACATGTGCACAAGTTTTGCTTTGAAGTCTTGGGACTGGTGAATTTGTATCCAAACTCCTGAAATGGTCCAACTCAAAACTGTTTGGCCTCTTTCAGAAATTTTCTAATTACTGAGTATTCTAACACTGGTCGCCTATATTCTGGTGATATATTGCGTAACAAATCAGTGGGCGGATTAACGTGACGTTATTTAGCGCCGTTCGGACGTCATTTTTATTCGTTTGGTGACGCCAGTTTTCATTTTCATGAGGATAGACGGTGTAACGTCGTTTTCTCGCATTAAAAACTTACGAAATACATGTGAACGCCTCTGGTACAGTCAAAGTTGCTGGCGGGATTTCTTCACGTAATCATGGCGGAAAACGGGAAAAATCTGAAGGAAGCATTTGCGTTTTCATCGTTTTTGTTGTGTTAGAATCGAAATAGATTCTTTCTAACAAGAGATTTGTTGCCCAATATATCACTGGTTGTCGGTCAGTCGTCAGTGACTATATCACTCGCGCTTCTCGCTCGTGACATATCACTTTACGACTGACCTCCAACCAGTGATATATTGGGCAACAAATCACTGTAAGCAAGAATCTCTTTCTTAATAAATCTCCATCAGCTCTGCTTTTCCAAAGCAAAAATTTTGTTCTAGTATGCTTTACATAGCTATGAGCCGAATAGCATTATTTTTTTTACATTTATTATTATAGTACTACTACGTGTGTACCAAGTGTGTGATTATGTGTCCCTTGGGTGACCATTATAGTTTTGACGGTCAAAATTATAATGGTCACCCAAGTAACGCATAATGGTGTCAAGACATTTTAAACGCTGTTTTGATTTAACCCATTCCATTCGGGATACCCCTGGGCAAACAGTTTGGATCCAGATAAGGCCCCACAAATGTGGGGCCTGATCTGAGATCTAAACTGTTTGCTGCCTAGACATCATTTCTACAAGAGTTGGTTAGACCAATATTGTCAAAATATTCTCGATTTTTGATGCAGACGACAATTTCAGCAGACGATAAAAAAATATCCAGAATGCAATGGGTTAAGTTAAGCATTTTTGGAAACTTCAGAAACGACACAACAACCACACTTAAGCTGTATGTTTGTTTTGCAGGTGTGGTTCCAAAACAGGCGAGCAAAATGGCGAAAGAAAGAAAAAGTCGGACCACAAGCTCACCCGTTCAGTCCGTGCAACTTTCCACCAGCTTACGGCCTCAACTCGGCAGCCGCTATGACGCCGCAAGAATCTTTCACGGACCTTTTTCTCAAAGCGTACGAACAGCAATTGTTTCATGCAGCACATGGGATACGTCCACGATTCACGCTATACGACACACTACAACCGATCTTTAGACCACAGACGATTGATGGTGCAAGAAATATTTCCTGTCTGGCACCTTTTAAGCTGCCGGTTTTAAGTTTACCAAAGCCTCCTTGAGTTAATTCCTAAATAAAACTTTTTTTTGTGTTTACTTTCAAAGTGTGGACGAACGTGTGTGATAATGTTAGGCAAAATTCCGGAAAAAACCCTGATATACTGTAAACCGGGGACAATTGGCAACTGTTTATTTGCAAAAAAAAAAGTATAAGATGATAACAGCGTCGCATTGACGTCGGTATGACATCATTTAGACGTTATGTGCCCGCTGGATTTAGATTTCTCAGAGTTCATAGATTAACTATAGCTGCAAAAATGAATGACTCTGATCAGACTCGTGGCAAAAGTAGCGCGTATAAGGAGTTTCGACACGTATTGAAATACGCTTTATGGAAAAACCCGGCTTTACAGTGCCAGAAAGGCTAGGTACCCAACAAACTTCTTATGTTTTTACTGTTTTAAGATACATGTATGAAAATCTCCGGCTTAGTTACAGCTCTCATATTTAATTAGACTTATTTCAGTTGAAGATGTTAGAAATTTTATTAGCCATATCATTCATATTAAAATTTTCACTTCTCTCTAAAATCTTTATGGCTGACTCCGGACTCAAACCATTTTCAAGATGTTGGGGACATGTAAAATAGTATCACAGAGGCAAGTCAGACTTAATGTGAATTTCTAACATCTTGGACTGACAAAAGTCTATAATATAACATGTGAGCATTCTGGCGTCTCATTAAACTTGCTTTCCCTGCCGAAATATCAGCTAGAAAACAGCAAATGTTATTGCCACTACGCAGTTTCACACAGTGCCTTCTTAGCAGGCACATGACGTCAAAATGACGTCGCTTTGACGTCGAAGCGACGTCATCACATCGCATCAACGTTAATACGACGTCATTTTGATTGGTCAGATCTAGGAGGAAAAGTCCAGTTACCCCGTCTTAGATATTTCATAGTGCCATGCCAGCAGTGGTTCTAAAATCTTGTCTAATTTACAGAACAGCAATATGCAGATAGGCAGGTGCGTAATGATTTTTTGTCGAACTGACAAAATTCCAATACGCACAAGCGTATTTGCGTATATCCCCCAATCATATGACGTCGCATCTGGGAGTGTAAGAAAAGCCATACATTAAAAACGATAATCAACTAGAGGATTAAATATACAGATTACTTCGTAACGTTATGAGTTGACGTCCATAAAAACCTCGCGTTTTCTAATAGTGAAATCGTGACGTTTTAGTGTAAAATGTGCAATAAAAAACAGTGCAATTTTAGTGTCATATGAAAAACAGAATCTTGCATTCGTACTCCTGTATTTTTGAATTTATCAAACTCCTTTGGGAAAACCGATTAGATGCTCGGCATAGCCTCGCATCTTATCTTTTTTCCCCAACTCGTTTCATAAATTCAGTAATACATGAGCACTCATGTAAGATCCTCTATTAATATATCTGCAAATATAAAACATGATTGTTATGAATAATACGCAATCCTGTTAGTAGAGGTGTATGTGTACATCTCCATGTTTTCCGCCATTTTTTACAAAGGGAAACAACAGTTTTGACTTCCTGGCCCCGAGGTTATAAAACTTTTTTCATGCTCAACTCAGCTGAGCATGAAATTTAAAATGCCCATTAATATAAAAATACCAAGAAATTCAGCATGTTTCAGGCTCAGATAAGCCAAGAAGGCTATTTTTCTGCTCATAAATGTTAAAATGCCAACAATTGTTGGCATTTTAAAATTTATGAGCAGAAAAAAATTTCATGCTCAGCTGAGTTGAGCATGAAAAAAGTTTTATAACCTCGGGGCCTGGTAAAGATGTCCTTCCAACATTGGATCCTCTTTTAAAGGAAAGTTCTTGGATCAACCTTGATTTAAAGTCATGACGTTAAATCAAGGTTGATTCAAGATTGTGTGCCTGCTTGGACCTTGCTCATAGTGAGACAAATACAATTCTAGAGTTACTTCTCCTGACAGTTTATTTATTTACCTTCATTTGTTGCCTTTCGGATGTATGGATTGACGAGACTTTAGTTTTACGTCCCTTTCAATATCATTTCCGTCGTATCGAGACGCTGGTAGGTTATCTGGTTGGTTGTTCTGGCCCTTTTTGACAGTATTTTAAGTTTACTTCTCTTGTAAGGGCTAGGGAACTAGCTTCTTTGAACTTAGGTCCTAGTGAATGATTGTCCTTGGACGTATCACCAGTAAACAATTCTGATCCTGATTCTGATTCAATCTATATCGAACCGTCTCCTAATGAGAGGGAGAATGAAAATAAAGCTGGAATAAACGAGAGTAAGAGAATTCCAACAATCTCCATCCCACACGTGCTGCAAGCACAGTCGGCCCTTGCCCTACTATTATTCAAATTAGTAGGACGCCGGTCCCGACACTGAAAGTTACTCAACAGCATCGCCCAACCTGACCATCTCCAGGCAGACGGTGACAGGGTGATAATGAGAGGCTGTGTGCATTGAAACCCCATTTACTGTGTGAAGAGTTCCACCGCCGCGAGATCTGAAGCCGCTATCGCTAGACAATATGCTAGCTCTGAACCGCACGCACTGTTGCCTGTCCTTTTCTGCAATACTCGGCAATCGAGCCATATTTCAATGCCAGGCACACAATCTCGAATCAACCTTGATTCAACGTCATGACGTTGAATCAAGGTTGATTCAAGGTTGTGTGCCCAGTGGAATATGCGTAGCCGGGCATTCTATCAAACTCTCCATGTTTACATCAAACACTGTTCTGTCCTGCGCGAAATGCGAAGAGACTGAACAGACTGCGCAGGTGCGCTGGTTGATCTGAGTCTTGGCAGTTCATAAATGGAATAAGCTTCCTCTTTTTATGATACAAATCAGGTATTTTACATACCCTTAAGAATTTGGTCTGAAGACAAATAGCTAATTAAGTGAACACCGTGTGGACTTCACGGGATTAGCATTTAGAAATGAAATATAAAATTCAAATCCCTTGTCACTTGTCTCAACCCTTGTAAAACAGAGCAACGGGCAAATTAAATGCTATCGCTCCTACATGCTTACTGACAATTATTTGATGTTTTAATAATATTTGGCCTTAATGATTCCATGGGGATCTAACAAGCGTACGCTTTTTAAAATGAGCATGATTATTGTAGTAGATAAGATGTTTAAAGCAAATAGGCTCTTTCACTATCATTCTTTTGGGACTGATTATTGGTATTAAAAACAGCATTCTGTTATTAATTAGCTAATAATAAGCAGGCAATAATACAAATCAAACTGTAAAACGAGAAAGATTAATAATAGCCAGTGTGCATGCGTCTGAAATATCGAAGAGAGGTAAATTAGTTGTATCTTTATGCAAATGAAAATCAGGGAAATGAAGATCAAGCCAAAGAATTGAAGATTTGAGAAATAAGAAAAGAACTTTGCGCCAAGAAATATGTGATTTGTATAATGAGAAAAGTTACCTTTGAACAGTTGAGACAGAGCTGGCTTTACGAGCGATCAGCAACCCGCCCAGCGATGATGAGCAGTACAGAACAGAAAGATTTCTTTATCGTCGAATATATGGTTAACATGCAAAATAAGCCCTATAGGGCTTTTTTTCGACAAACAAAGGTATACAAATTAAAAAAAAATAAAAAAAAGACAATTAGATCAAAGAGCATGCAATTATCCCAGCAGGCACATGACATTGAAATGACGTCGTACTGACGTCGATGCGACGTACTGACGTCGCATCGACGTCATTTCGACGTCATGTCGTCATGCTGGGATATAGTATACAAAATCTGGAAAATGAAAAAACAATTATGGTACAAGCACATCACAATACCAAATAAAAGTATCATAAACTCAAAGCAGTATACTGTGAGACTAGAAAATACAATGTATGATAAAACGATAAATACAAAGAAATGGGAAAGTAGGTTATTCTGTATAAATCCTAAAATGTTAGCCTCTGCAGCACACCCTAAGCCGAAATATACGAAATATACCAATAACCTGTGCCTGATGCAATTGGATACTATAATTTTGCATTTCTTATAAAATCAAAATCCCGAAGATCCATAGACGCTTTATGCAAACAGAGAAAATTTTGATTAGTCTGTGCAGTACACAGCCTAGTCTGATTCATGCATGTTCGCTCACGTCGGCTTTAAGGCCACCGACGTTAAAATTCATTATGCAGAATCTTGAGTTTTATGGGCCATCACGTCAACATGACGTCGTATTGACGTCGATGCCGCATCGACGTCAATACGACGTTATTTCGACGTTATGTGTCCACTTGATTATGCTATATGATATGACTTCGGCATTTCTTAAATTGCTTCTGCGTTATAATCAGTGACCAGGTAGGTATATTTTTTCAAAGTCAAAAGCAAGCCACGTTTGTTTAAACAGCACTTATAGCGAACGACTACACATTTATAAAAGCAAATCAGCCATCAGCAAATATGACGGATCCAGATTTTTGGTATTGTTTTGGAACAGAAACCCCCAATCTTATAGTTGAATTGCACAAGGCATTTTAACCTATCTGTAGTCATTTTGAAATGGTAAACTCCCGTCTGATAACCGAATGCATGTGGCAGCATACTTAGCAAATATAGACCAAAAGTCGTGATTTCTGAATTTCCCACGAAACGAAATTATATGATTCAACAAAAAATCTGATTTATGTACAGATTTAGTGAGAAAGATAATAATATAAAAATCTATTCTCAGACTGATCAAATACTATTTTAAGTCAGATTGATTCAAATTGTTAAGTGTTTACAAGATTTTCTCAGAATCATACTTAAAATCTCGTTCAAGGTAGGCCTCAATTCAATATAAAAGTTAGAAAATCACCTTTATTCAATTCAAAATATTCACTTTATTTTCTTTTAAAGATGTCGATAAAACTTTGTTGTTAATTGACTCTCGAGTAGAAATTGTCAATAACTCAAATGAGCCGCGACACGAGAAAACCAACAATGTGGTTGTGCGCCCAGCGAAGACTCAGATCAGCCTGGGCATCCGCCCGGTTTGACCAGACTCTTCAAAAAGTGCTCAAAGGGTAGCTAATGGTCTAAGCTACCTCTATGCGGACAGCGAAGACTCTGATCAGACTGGGCGGATGCCCAGGCTGATCTGAATCTGCGCTGGGTGCACAACCACATTGTTGGTTTTCTCGTGTCGCGGCTCAAATAAATAAATCGATCAGCCTTTAAATTTTTGTAGAATTGTCTGTCATTAGATAGTTCGAACCAGCTTCCGGTACCCAGAATTCAGTCCACAGTTCCGGAAATTCATTTTGTTAAAGTATATGACGAGTGTTAGTTTAATAAACGAAAATAGAATTATTGGCGTCAATTTTCAGACATTTTCGTCTAAACAGGTAATAATTTCAACTAATTGTTAGTTATTCTGTCTTAAAGATTGCTTCAATGACTAAATTACATGGGCGTGTCGCACTTCCCATTTTAATGTGAAAATAATATTTAGCCCATTAGCAGGATCAATATATATTTTTTCATCAAATTGTATTAAGTTTATGGGTACACTTCATTCTTTTCCAAAATTTTTTACAAAGGGGGAATAACTTTTGTGACTTCTTGTTTGGTTCCCTGGAAGTCGTGACCTTTCCAAAATGGGTCTATTCTTAAAAGAAAAAATTAGGAGCAAATTCTTTCTTTATAGAATAGGCCCAATGAAGATAGGTGGCAAAAAGAGTTACTTACACTAGATATGTGTCAGTTAACCTGAACTGAAATAATTTTCAGGATTATGCACCATATGTTTTTTCTAAATATTGAGACTGGCATAAGACCGATCAAACAGTGTAGTCCCAGACCAGACTGCCCCCAAAGATTTTATTGATTGATTTGATGCTTAACGTCCACGGTAAACAAGTATGGTCATGTCGGGACGGCCAGTTAACCTAACCACACTATTCCTGGGCAGGCTTAGACCTCCTAAGCGGTTAACCAGTACTAAGTGCACATACTTTCTCCAGTAACTGACAACTGCCCTTCTCGAATCAGCGGAAGGAGAAACGAAAGTATGTGGCCAGACCGGGTTTCGAACCCAGGACCTCTGACTTATGAGTCAGGTGCCCTACCGATTGCGCTACGCGGCCCGGGCTGCCCCCCCCCCCCCCCCCCCCCCCCCCCAAAAAAAAAACCCAATCAAGGGCATCTTAGTTTGTTTTTTGTTATTGTCATACCCAAATATTGGAGCGGTAGCCCAGTTGGCACACTACGTATGAAAGACAATTTGACGTGTACCACGACGTCATGACGTCTGGCAGGGTAAATTACAATTTTGTGAAAATACTGTATACCCCTACACAATAAAATACGCACTGGCATCTTAGCAAGCTCGGTCAAGTTAGCAGAACGAAAATTCTGCAGAAAATTCTGCAGAAGATTCTGCAGAATTTTCTGCAGAAAAAGTGGTAAAGTTAGCGAAATAATATTCTGCAGAATTTTCTGCAGAATTTTCTGCAGAATAAGTGGTAAAGTTAGCAAAATTAATATTCTGCAGAATTTTCTGCATAATTTTCTGCAGAAAAAGTGGTAAGGATAGCGAATTGAAAATTCTGCAAAATTTAGCAGTTTTTATTTCTTTGTTCTGTCATCTATAGGCCACAAAATGTGAGTGCGCACCGTTTACCGCACTACTCTATCTCATATGTGGACCGAGATATTCACAAAAATCGCATATTTTCTTCTGCTGGAAAGTAGCAGAACGAAATTTCAGAAACCCTTTATTTGAAAAGTTTAATTTCTATGTTCTGTCATCTGGAGGCCACAGAATGTGAGTGAGCGCCGTTTACCGCACTACTCTATCTCATAAGTGGACCGAGATATTCACAAAAATCGCATATTTTCTTCTGCTAGAGAGTAGCAGAACGAAATTTCAGAAACTCTTTGTTAGCAAAGTTTTATTTCTATGTTCTATCATCTAGAGGCCATAAAATGTGAGTGAGCACCGTTTACCGCACCATTCTATCTCATAAGTGGACCGAGATATTCACAAAAATCGCATATTTTCTTCTGCTGGAAAGTAGCAGAACGAAATTTCAGAAACCCTTTGGTTGCAATGGTTGATTTCTATGTTCTGTCATCTGGTGGCTACAAAATGTGAGTGAGCGCCGTTTACCGCACTACTCTATCTCATAAGTGGACCGAGATATTCACAAAAATCGCATATTTTCTTCTGCTGTAAAGTAGCAGAACGAAATTTCAGAAACCCTTTGTTAGCAAAGTTTGATTTCTATGTTCTGTCATCTGGAGGCCACAAAAAGTGAGTGAGCGCCGTTTACCGCACTACTTTATCTCATAAGTGGACCGAGATATTCACAAAAATCGCATATTTTCTTCTGCTAGAGAGTAGCAGAACGAAATTTCAGAAACTCATTGTTAGCAAAGTTTAATTTCTATGTTTTATCATCTAGAGGCCATAAAATGTGAGTGAGCACCGTTTACCGCACCTCTCTATCTCATAAGTGGACCGAGATATTCACAAAAATCGCATATTTTCTTCTGCTGGAAAGTAGCAGAACGAAATTTCAGAAACCCTTTGGTTGCAATGTTTGATTTCTATGTTCTGTCATCTGGTGGCTACAAAATGTGAGTGAGCGCCGTTTACCGCACTACTCTATCTCATAAGTGGACCGAGATATTCACAAAAATCGCATATTTTCTTCTGCTGTAAAGTAGCAGAACGAAATTTCAGAAACCCTTTGTTAGCAAAGTTTGATTTCTATGTTCTGTCATCTGGAGGCCACAAAAAGTGAGTGAGCGCCGTTTACCGCACTACTCTATCTCATAAGTGGACCGAGATATTCACAAAAATCGCATATTTTCTTCTGCTAGAGAGAAGCAGAACGAAATTTCAGAAACTCCTTGTTAGCAAAGTTTAATTTCTATGTTTTATCATCTAGAGGCCATAAAATGTGAGTGAGCACTGTTTACCGCACCTCTCTATCTCATAAGTGGACCGAGATATTCACAAAAATCGCATATTTTCTTCTGCTGTAAAGTACCAGAACGAAATTTCAGAAACCCTTTGTTAGCAAAGTTTGATTTCTATGTTCCGTCATCTGGTGGCTACAAAATGTGAGTGAGCGCCGTTTACCGCACCTCTCTATCTCATAAGTGGACCGAGATATTCACAAAAATCGCATATTTTCTTCTGCTAGAGAGTAGCAGAACGAAATTTCAGAAACTCTTTGTTAGCAAAGTTTTATTTCTATGTTCTATCATCTAGAGGCCATAAAATGTGAGTGAGCACCGTTTACCGCACCTCTCTATCTCATAAGTGGACCGAGATATTCACAAAAATCGCATATTTTCTTCTGCTGGAAAGTAGCAGAACGAAATTTCAGAAACCCTTTGGTTGCAATGTTTGATTTCTATGTTCTGTCATCTGGTGGCTACAAAATATGAGTGAGCGCCGTTTACCGCACTACTCCATCTCATAAGTGGACCGAGATATTCACAAAAATCGCATATTTTCTTCTGCTGTAAAGTAGCAGAACGAAATTTCAGAAACCCTTTGTTAGCAAAGTTTGATTTCTATGTTCTGTCATCTGGAGGCCACAAAAAGTGAGTGAGCGCCGTTTACCGCACTACTTTATCTCATAAGTGGACCGAGATATTCACAAAAATCGCATATTTTCTTCTGCTAGAGAGTAGTAGAACGAAATTTCAGAAACTCATTGTTAGCAAAGTTTAATTTCTATGTTTTATCATCTAGAGGCCATAAAATGTGAGTGAGCACCGTTTACCGCACCTCTCTATCTCATAAGTGGACCGAGATATTCACAAAAATCGCATATTTTCTTCTGCTGGAAAGTAGCAGAACGAAATTTCAGAAACCCTTTGGTTGCAATGTTTGATTTCTATGTTCTGTCATCTGGTGGCTACAAAATGTGAGTGAGCGCCGTTTACTGCACTACTCTATCTCATAAGTGGACCGAGAGATTCACAAAAATCGCATATTTTCTTCTGCTGTAAAGTAGCAGAACGAAATTTCAGAAACCCTTTGTTAGCAAAGTTTGATTTCTATGTTCTGTCATCTGGAGGCCACAAAAAGTGAGTGAGCGCCATTTACCGCACTACTCTATCTCATAAGTGGACCGAGATATTCTCAAAAATCGCATATTTTCTTCTGCTAGAGAGTAGCAGAACGAAATTTCAGAAACTCTTAGTTAGCAAAGTTTAATTTCTATGTTCTATCATCTAGAGGCCATAAAATGTGAGTGAGCACTGTTTACCGCACCTCTCTATCTCATAAGTGGACCGAGATATTCACAAAAATCGCATATTTTCTTCTGCTGTCAAGTACCAGAACGAAATTTCAGAAACCCTTTGTTAGCAAAGTTTGATTTCTATGTTCTGTCATCTGGTGGCTACAAAATGTGAGTGAGCGCCGTTTACCGCACTACTCTATCTCATAAGTGGACCGAGATATTCACAAAAATTGCATATTTTCTTCTACTGGAAAGTAGCAGAACGAAATTTCAGAAACCCTTTGTTAGCAAAGTTTGATTTCTATGTTCTGTCATCTGGAGGCCACAAAAAGTGAGTGAGCACTGTTTACCGCACTACTCTATCTCGTAAGTGGACCGAGATATTCACAAAAATCGCATATTTTCTTCTGCTGGAAAGTAGCAGAACGAGTTTCAGAAACCCTTTGTTAGCAAAGTTTGATTTCTATGTTCTGTCATCTGGAGGCCACAAAATGTGAGTGAGTACCATTTACCGCACTACTCTATCTCATAAGTGGACCGAGATATTCACAAAAATCGCATATTTTCTTCTGCTGGAAAGTAGCAGAACGAAATTTCAGAAACCCTTTGTTAGCAAAGCTTGATTTCTATGTTCTGTCATCTGGAGGCCACAAAATGTGAGTGAGCGCCATTTACCGCACCTCTCTATCTCATAAGTGGACCGAGATATTCACAAAAATCGCATATTTTCTTCTGCTGGAAAGTAGCAGAACGAAATTTCAGAATCCCTTTGTTAGCAAAGCTTGATTTCTATGTTCTGTCATCTGGAGGCCTCAAAATGTGAGTGAGTACCGTTTACCGCACTAATCTATCTCATAAGTGGACCGAGATATTCACAAAAATCGCATATTTTCTTCTGCTGGAAAGTAGCAGAACGAAATTTCAGAAACCCTTTGTTAGCAAAGTTTAATTTCTATGTTCTGTCATCTGGAGGCCACAAAATGTGAGTTAGCGCCGTTTGCCGCACTACTCTATCTCATAAGTGGACCGAGATATTCAGAAAAATCGTATATTTTCTTCCGCTAGAGAGTAGCAGAACGAAATTTCAGAAACCCTTTGTTAGCAAAGTTTGATTTCTATGTTCTGTCATCTAGAGGCCATAAAATGTGAGTGAGCACTGTTTACCGCACCTCTCTATCTCATAAGTGGACCGAGATATTCACAAAAATCGCATATTTTCTTCTGCTGTAAAGTACCAGAACGAAATTTCAGAAACCCTTTGTTAGCAAAGTTTGATTTCTATGTTCTGTCATCTGGTGGCTACAAAATGTGAGTGAGCGCCGTTTACCGCACTACTCTATCTCATAAGTGGACCGAGATATTCACAAAAATTGCATATTTTCTTCTACTGGAAAGTAGCAGAACGAAATTTCAGAAAGCCTTTGTTAGCAAAGTTTGATTTCTATGTTCTGTCATCTGGAGGCCACAAAAAGTGAGTGAGCACTGTTTACCGCACTACTCTATCTCGTAAGTGGACCGAGATATCCACAAAAATCGCATATTTTCTTCTGCTGGAAAGTAGCAGAACGAAATTAAAGAAACCCTTTCTTAGCAAAGTTTGATTTCTATGTTCTGTCATCTGGAGGCCACAAAATATTAGTGGGCACCGTTTACCGCACTACTCTATCTCATAAGTGGACCGAGATATCCACAAAAATCGCATATTTTCTTCTGCTGGAAAGTAGCAGAACGAAATTTCAGAAACCCTTTGTTAGCAAAGTTTGATTTCTATGTTCTGTCATCTGGAGGCCACAAAATGTATTTGAGCGCCGTTTACCGCACTACTCTATCTCATAAGTGGACCGAGATATTCACAAAAATCGCATATTTTCTTCTGCTAAAGAGTAGCAGAACGAAATTTCAGAAACCCTTTGTAAACAAAATTTGATTTCTATCTTCTGTCATCTGGAGGCCACAAAATGTGAGTGCGCACCGTTTACCGCACTACTCTATCTCATAAGTGGACCGAGATATTCACAAAAATCGCATATTTTCTTCTGCTCAAGAGTAGCAGAACGAAATTTCAGAAACCCTTTGTTAGCAAAGTTTGATTTCTATGTTCTGTTTTGTGGAGGCCACAAACTGAGAGTGAGCGCCGTTTACCGCACTACTCTATCTCATAAATGGACCGCGATATTCGGAAAAATCGCATATTTTCTTCTGCTGGAAAGTAGCAGAACGAAATTTCAGAAACCCTTTGTTAGCAAAGTTTGATTTCCTAGTTCTGTCATCTGGAGGCCACAAAATGTGAGAGAGCACCGTTTACCGCACCACTCTATCTCATAAGTGGACCGAGATATTCACAAAAATCGCATATTCTGCTGAACAGTAGCAGAATGAAAATTCAGAAACCTTGGCCACCAAAGGGGGAGTCTAAATAAAGCATGTTTCCTGACCCCTATCAAAGTTTCTATTTTTTGCTGATAAGTGGCATCATGAGTCTACGTTATCACAGCATATGCCGTTTGATGGGGAGGCATCTATTTTCTGAGAAATAAGCACTTTAGAGTGGATGTGGTGATCACACATGTCAAATTGGTATATGTTCAATATTGTTATCCTATGTAGGACTTATTAATGCCTACGAAGGGCTTACTAACTCCTACGCTAGGCTAACTAGCTTCTACATAGGACTTAGTAACTTCTATGTAGGACTTATTTACTCCTACATAGGTGTTAGTAAGTGCTACGTAGGACTTATTATCTCCTACAAAGGTGTTAGTAACGCCTCGAAACTAGTTGGATGAGCTGATGGCTGATCTGCACAAGTGGTAAAACACCTAGCCGGCCTTTTCTAGTGGCGCCACACAAATCACTTTCATGAAAATGCTTCAACGATTGGTGAAGACACACGTGTTAGCATGCCCTAGTTTTCATATTCTATTATGCAGATATCATTGCGTCTGCAAATAATTCCAGTATAATGTTTGACATTTACAGAAACTTGCAACTGGAAAAAGGGTGAAAGGTCTGCCATGATGAAAACAAATGAGCCGCTACACGACAAAACCAACAAAGTGGCATGTGCGCGCAGCCAAGACTCAGGTCAGCCTAGGCATCCGCTCAGTCTGATCAGAGTCTTCGCTGTGCGCTTGGAGCAAGCTTAGCTAACCTTTAAGCGCATAAAGAAGAGTCAAATCAGACTGTGCGGATGCCCAGGCTGATCTGAGTCTTCGCTGGACAGACATGCCACTTTGTTGGTTTTGTCATGTTGCTCAAATAACAATTTCAAAGATTCTTTATGGATTTCATTTTCTGTTTTCAAAGTGGTGGCCACATTTGACGTTCGATCCCAGCAGTGTTAGTAAATTCGAAAGCCCCCCTCCACCCCACAACCCTTGCAAGGATGTGTGAGATTACTTTTCATTCTGTTATATTAATATGGAAGAATTGGTTAATTTTTTAACAAGGCATATATTCTCTAAGCAAAATAGTCCAATTTCGTGCACTGTTTCGTCTGACATTTATATATACGTTCCTCGCCAAAGGTTAAGCGTGCTGAAAAAGCAAATGTAACAAGATCATTGGAGATAATAACAACTGAATTCTAACTTTTTGTGGAAGTTAATGTATTCTGTCCTGATTGGTCAGCATGAAATTAGCAAGTTTAATTTACATTTGAGTAACAACTGCACAAAGCCAGCACAAACGTGCATGTGTGTGAAAAACACATTTTGGGAAGAAAAAAAAAACGTTTAGATCTGCTGTCAGTATTTCTGTTACACCAATTACATGTTCTCCAATTTAAGTTTAATGTTTTGGCGAATACGAAACTACTGCTTTTATAATCATTAAAAGAAGCATTATTTTCTCTCGAAAATGTGAATTTTGGGGCATTGATTTCTCTGCTCGCTCTGTGTATTGCTTACTCAAATTAATTTAAATTTGATGTTTTACAAAGCTAAGCATTGGTGTTGATGACGGAACGCATTTGGCTTCATAATGAAGGTTATCCATCCGTCGACTACAATATGGCCAAGTTTAATCAATATCTATGGAAAAGACCCCCTATTTGCTCGTGCAAACAAGATACATGTAGCACATACATCTTCGGTTTTGTTTTTGTTTTGTTTTGTCTTTTTTCTTTAAGAGGATCTATGGGAAACATGCGCTTATATATGGATACCCAAGATGGAAAATATAGCTATAAAATCTCGGACGAGTTTGAAATCCAGTCATTTCCAATGTCAGTAAGGCATTAATGATGTTTGTCAGTGTGACCACAACACATCACAATTTTAACGCCTGTATTCTAGAACGTTACTCACACTCCTGATGTAATCCCTGAATTCACTCACTTTTTGAGCGACTCAGAAGTTTCGTATTCTTAAATCTCACTTAGTCTTGCGTGTTGAGAATTGAGTGATGGTCGAGTGAAGTGTACACCTCCCTCGAGCCTCACTCGTTTTTACTGACTCATTTATTATGTCCCCAGCTGCCAAACCGTTAATGGGCAAACTGGTTTTTGGTTAAAGAGCATTTTGGTTTGCTGGTCTGTTCGCCTGTCTCTAGTCTGTCCGTCCGTAACATGCTCTGGTAGCTGCGAATCTCAAAAACGGCTGATACATGTACGAGGATATTAAAATTCTTATATATGGAATGAATTTGCAGTCCGTATTCGTCTTCTCAAGGGGCCTTGTCGCTGAGAAGAAACGACGTGAAAAACATCTGACTTAAGCATTTTGTATAGAGATAGCCTTTTGGAATCTGAAGAAATATTTAAGCTGGCGTGCGGTTAAACCAGTATTTCAATCATATCTTTCATTATCAGCCTTCCATAACTCGATACAACTTACCTTCTGTTGACAAGGTCGTAGAACCACGTCATCCTGATGGAGGGCAAGGGCCTGCCTCTGCTTGCAGTAGGTGTTGGATTGGTAATGTTTTGTGTTGTTTGTGTACGACTAAAATATGTTTATTTAAAGGTATACCCCCTCGTATTTCTTCACAAAATAATTACAAAATTATGATTCTGGTTAGTTGTATGCAACATAATTAAGATTTGTTCAAAAAATCTTCAACGAAAACATCTTTGTTACGGAGGCAGAGACGATATATCAATGCGTACCCTTCTTGAATATTCACGAATATTTTGCAGTCATAAATTGACTGACTTCCACACGCGTTTCTGCAAGCATGTTTCAAATTTTATGATTGGTGGAGTAAATAACTTTACAAAAGCATTAACCTCTAATCTGTGCACGCGAGTTTTTTCAGCCAATAACTGTCAGAAGTCGATTAAAAGAAAGAAATTGAAGTTATTCATGGTATAACTTTATCCTGATTAACTACGATTGCTGGGTGTATCCAGTCTTCATTTTTGGCGGGAATGGCGGTCCGCTATGGCCGCTTTTTGTGTATTTTCTTAAATTCTCCTATTTTCAGTGACCATCACAATCATAAATTTGGCAGATAAATGTAATTTTAAATAGCAGTCATTATCATACCTAGGATATAATGTTTTGTGAGAAATTTAGAAGTTAATAGAAATATTGAGGGTGTTAATCTTTAACATTTTTTGTCAATGATTAAACTCTTACTGAACTCTCTTCCTATTTATGTCAATCCTGTGAGCAGAAAAAAAACCTCGGATCAGTCTGCGTGGATGTGCAGCGATTTGTTCTTTTTCTTTCCTTTTGGCCTTTCTTTGTATAGTACTGGTTTTTGTCGCACCTGCTTTAAGAAGGTGCGATATAGTTCACTTTTCTGTCCGTCAGTCATTCCGTCCATCCACAATTATGTCGACCCTAACATTCGTGTCCATTATTCTCAATCTATGATACCTACGCTCATCAAACCTGGTATATAGTTTCGTCTTAGAATGGTCTCGAGGAACCTTGCACTTATTTTGGCCTATTTTTCATGCTCTAAAATTTTATGTAAAAAATTATGTCGACGCTAGTGTTCAAGTCCATTTCTTTCCATATATGATACCTGCAATCATCAAGCTTGGTATAATGTTTTTTCTTAGAATAGTCTAGGGGATCCTTGCCTTTATTTTGATTTTGACCTATATTTTATGCTCTGTTGACTTAGTAAAATTTTACGTCAAAAATTACGCCAACCCTAGCATACTGATCTATTTCTCTGTCTATGATACCTACAGTCATCAAACCTAGTATAAAGTTTCTACTAAGGTTGATCTAGAGGATTGTTGCACTTATTTTGACATTTGACCCATATTTCATGCTCTGCTGACTTTGTAAAATTTTACTTAAAAAATCACATCACCCTATCGTTTAAGTCCAGTCTCTCAGTCTATTCTATCTAGAATCAATAAACCTGGTATAAATGGACTTGTTTCAACCCTTGAGCTATTTTTCATGAGCTACTGATTTTGTAAAATTTCACATCCAAAACTGTGTCAACCTTAGGGTTTGAGTCCATTTCTCTTTAATTACAAGGGTGTAATCATCAAACCTTGCTGCTATTATTTGTACCCTTGGCCTATATATCAATCCCTGTTGACTTTGTATCAGCCTGGCATCCATGATATGAAAAAGAGCATTTAATTAAGTCCAATTCTCACTAGCTTTACCACCTATAATCATCAGACATGGTAATAAATATTTTCTTCAGCTGGTGTCTTCGATTGTTTGACTGCTTTATCCTTTAACCTATATTTTTAACTATGTTGACTGTAGAGCTTTATGTGTAGAACTGTATCTTTTCTAGTTTGTAAGTCCAATTTGCTCAAATTTCTACATAAACTTCATCAGACCTAGACGGCAGGGTCACCAAAATACAATCAAGGCATTGACCTCTTCAAAAAATATGTCCAACCAAAAGAGCAATGCTTTTACTAGGCAGAAATGCCCTATAAGGTAACTTAGTGAGCAGGCTTGCTCTTTGTTTTGTCCAATTGTCATAAGATGTTCCCCAGGAGGTTCAAGGGACCAAATCCGCAGCTTAAATCTCCCCTGTCCTCTCTAATTTCAAGAAAACATTTTGCTTAGCAGGCTTTCATTGTACTCATATGGCCATTTATATCCCATGTATCTCTTTTTCGTCCAGGACAAAATGCTTGCGGCCTGGAAGCCTGTAAAGGTTATAGGTGAAGAATTAAATTCAGACACACAAAAACAATACATAAACTTGAAGATTCTTTTATTATACCTTTGGCAATGGATCTATTCATGACTACCTAATTTTACTGTAGTACCTGATAATATACGTATGTTGACTCTATGCGCTTGCTGAAGAGAAAATCTGTCTTAAGATGTGGACAAACTATACATGGCTAGGCGAAGCTGCACCAAAGAACAGTCTTTGATACAAAAATCAAGGTTACCATACATGTACTGATATTATGCAAAAAAACTGCATGCATAGTGATCAACCTAATCAGTGTTGACAACTTAACTCCCTCTTCAACTTTCTGTGACAGTGAGTCTGGTGCTAGACAAAATGACTGCATTCTTCTATGTCTGTTAAAGCAGAAATTTGTTTGTTAAATTTGTTAAAGCAGGTTTGTGCCTGACTATTTATGTCTTTGGTCCAAGTTGTGGTCTTTTTGCTATGGCTTCTGACTGCACAGTCCTAATTCTAATGCACTTAATTATGTAACACGATGTCTAATTGGATAACGTCAAAAATTTGCGACAGTATATCCTGCAGTATACTCTCGGAAACAACGTGTCTTCTCATTTGCTGAGGTCTGGTTTTATGTCCTGTGGGTGCAAAGAAGCACACTTGTAAAGGTGAAAAAGAGTAAAGTGCATTAGAATGGGGATAACTGTATTGAACATTCTTGCAAACAAAGGGTTTCTGAAATTTCGTTCTGCTACTTTACAGCAGAATAATTTATGCGATTTTTGTGAATATCTCGGTCCACTTATGAGAAAGAGAGGTGCGGTAAACGGCGCTCACTCACATTTTGTGGCCTCCAGATGACAGAACATAGAAATCAAACTTTGCTAACAAAGGGTTTCTGAAATTTCGTTCTGCTACTTTCCAGCAGAAGAAAATATGCGATTTTTGTGAATATCTCGGTCCACTTATGAGGTAAAGTAGTGCGGTAAACGGCGCTCACTCACATTTTGTAGCCTCCAGATGACAGAACATAGAAATCAAACTTTGCTAACAAAGGGTTTCTGAAATTTCGTTCTGCTACTTTCCAGCAGAAGAAAATATGCGATTTTTGTGAATATCTCGGTCCATTTATGAGATAGAGTAGTGCGGTAAACGGCGCTCACTCACATTTTGTGGCCTCCAGATGACAGAACATAGAAATCAAACTTTGCTAACAAAGGGTTTCTGAAATTTCGTTCTGCTACTCTCTGGCGGAAGAAAATATACGATTTTTCTGAATATCTCGGTCCACTTATGAGATAGAGTAGTGCGGCAAACGGCGCTAACTCACATTTTGTGGCCTCCAGATGACAGAACATAGAAATTAAACTTTGCTAACAAAGGGTTTCTGAAATTTCGTTCTGCTACTTTCCAGCAGAAGAAAATATGCGATTTTTGTGAATATCTCGGTCCACTTATGAGATAGATTAGTGCGGTAAACGGTACTCACTCACATTTTGAGGCCTCCAGATGACAGAACATAGAAATCAAGCTTTGCTAACAAAGGGATTCTGAAATTTCGTTCTGCTACTTTCCAGCAGAAGAAAATATGCGATTTTTGTGAATATCTCGGTCCACTTATGAGATAGAGTAGTGCGGTAAATGGCGCTCACTCACATTTTGTGGCCTCCAGATGACAGAACATAGAAATCAAGCTTTGCTAACAAAGGGATTCTGAAATTTCGTTCTGCTACTTTCCAGCAGAAGAAAATATGCGATTTTTGTGAATATCTCGGTCCACTTATGAGATAGAGTAGTGCGGTAAATGGCGCTCACTCACATTTTGTGGCCTCCAGATGACAGAACATAGAAATCAAACTTTGCTAACAAAGGGTTTCTGAAACTCGTTCTGCTACTTTCCAGCAGAAGAAAATATGCGATTTTTGTGAATATCTCGATCCACTTATGAGATAGAGTAGTGCGGTAAACGGTGCTCACTCACATTTTGTGGCCTCCAGATGACAGAACATAGAAATCAAACATTGCTAACAAAGGGTTTGTTTAATTTCGTTCTGCTACTTTCCAGCAGAAGAAAATATGCGATTTTTGTAAATATCTCGGTTCACTTATGAGATAGAGTAGTGCGGTAAACGGCGCTCACTCACATTTTGTGGCCTCCAGATGACAGAACATAGAAATCAAACATTGCTAACAAAGGGTTTCTTTAATTTGATTCTGCTACTTTCCAGCAGAAGAAAATATGCGATTTTTGTAAATATCTCGGTTCACTTATGAGACAGAGTAGTGCGGTAAACGGCGCTCACTCACATTTTGTGGCCTCCAGATGACAGAACATAGAAATCAAACTTTGCTAACAAAGGGTTTCTGAAATTTCGTTCTGGTACTTTACAGCAGAAGAAAATATGCGATTTTTGTGAATATCTCGGTCCACTTATGAGATAGAGTAGTGCGGTAAACGGCGCTCAATCACATTTTGAGGCCTCCAAATGACAGAACATAGAAATCAAACTTTGCAAACAAAGGGTTTCTGAAATTTCGTTCTGCTGCTTTCCAGCAGAAAAAAATATGCGATTTTTGTGAATATCTCGGTCCACTTATGAGATAGAGTAGTGCGGTAAACGGCGCTCACTCACATTTTATGGCCTCTAGATGACAGAACATAGAAATCAAACTTTGCTAACAAAGGGTTTCTGAAATTTCGTTCTGCTACTCTCTAGCAGAAGAAAATATGCGATTTTTGTGAATATTTCGGTCCACTTATGAGATAGAGTAGTGCGGTAAACGGCGCTCACTTACATTTTGTGGCCTCCAGATGACAGAACATAGAAATTACACTTTTCTAATAAAGGGTTTCTGAAATTTCGTTCTGCTACTTTCCAGCAGAAGAAAATATGCGATTTTTGTGAATATCTCGGTCCACTTATGAGATAG
Source organism: Ctena decussata (assembly GCA_963989385.1). Taxonomy (NCBI): domain Eukaryota; kingdom Metazoa; phylum Mollusca; class Bivalvia; order Lucinida; family Lucinidae; genus Ctena; species Ctena decussata. The sequence continues at coordinate 53,189,374 of OZ022513.1, forward strand.
AGTAGTGCGGTAAACGGTGCTCACTCACATTTTGTGGCCTCCAGATGACAGAACAAAGAAATAAAAACTGCTAAATTTTGCAGAATTTTCAATTCGCTAACCTTACCACTTTTTCTGCAGAAAATTCTGCAGAATATTAATTTCGCTAACTTTACCATTTTTTCTGCAGAAAATTCTGCAGAAAATTCTGCAGAATATTTATTTCGCTAACTTTACCACTTTTTCTGCAGAAAATTCTGCAGAATCTTCTGCAGAATTTTCTGCAGAATTTTCGTTCTGCTAACTTTACCGAGCCCATGTTATCTTAACATGTGCATAAAAAAATGTTTTTCTAGTCGTTATGTTAATACACTAATGCCCGATTTTACGTCGAACTTAGTACACGGATTAGCATTCCAACACCAAAATTTTATACTGCGTCTTACGGTAAAATAGACCACAAACTAATTAATCTGAGTTATAAGTGTGACGTGAAATCGGGCCTAACAGCCTAGGTTTGACGTGAAATCGGACCTTACTCTGATTGGTTGTAAACATGTACTGTCAGGTTAACCAAATAAAATATAATTCAGTGCTTAACATATTTGTATCGTGCATTTCATCGCGACACAAAATTGTCAATGTCAGAGTTGATAATTAAAACAAAATTTTTTACTGTTTTGTGGAAGTTGGTATATTACAAAATCTTATGTGGACATATTCTATCCCGTAACCTTATTAGGTCGTTGGGGCACCACAGATGACTTTGAAACAATTCCTTTCCACCTTGTCCTGTTTTCCGCTGCCCTAGTTGAGCTGGAAAAATCCATCCCTGTCCACTCCTTGATATTGTCTTCCCACCTCTTCTTCAGTCTACCTTTTCTTCTTTTTCCTTTCACTGTGCCCTGTAGAATTCTCTGTGCTTAACCAGAAGATCTTGAGACTTGGCCAAAACCACCTTAGTTTCCGTTTCTTGACCAGCGTCAGGAGTTCATCATATTCTCCTATGGCTGCTTGGATCTTTCTGCGAACCTCCTCATTGGTTATATGGTCCCTGTACGTAATGTTAAGTAACCTTCGGTAGCATCTCATCTCAAAGGCCTGCGTTCTTTTCTCTAACTCTGCTGTCAAGGTCCACGATTCACAGGCATACAGAAATATGGAAATGACAAGGGAGCGCATAAGTTTTACCTTTGATCCAAGAGATATGTTGTGCATAAGGACATGGTGAGTACTGTCTTGGGATGCCGACCAGTCTCCAGCAGACTGATTTCAATCTGCCTGAGAGCAGCCCCCTTCAACATCACCATCATACAGGTTTATGCACCAACATCTGGGCATGACGACAATGAGGTAGTACACTTCAACCAGCAACTCCAGGAAATAATAGACCAAACACCCAAGAAGGACATTCTGGTTGTACAGGGGGATTGAAATGCTAAAGTGGACATGCTTTGGGAAATTACATTACACACGTTTCTTTATTAGATTTTATTTACCCAGGAGTCTTTCAAATTGTCAAATTAGGATAAACGTCAAATTAGGATAATGATTCAAAATGGTTTCAAAGTTTTTGTTCTGATGAAAATATATATCTTAACATGTGATTACGGTTTAATATTTACATTCTCCGCACATTTATGGAAAAGCCCTATGCTAAACCATTAGAACGTAATGTACTTTATACTTCAATAACTACATCGGCTCACGCGATGTCACATGACGTTAAGTGACGTCAAAATGAACCATATTCTCTCCAATCTGATCGGACGTAGGCGACGTTCTACTGTATAAAAGTGCGTATAAAAGTTTTTTCTGCTTCAACTGTAACCCGTAATGTATTTTTTTTGTGAAATAATAGATAGAAAATAATGTAAATATAAGCAATAAACTTAATTTTTCTATTGTTAATCGAAGTATAAACTACATACATCGGGTCGCTAGCAAAGTATACATGGGGTTCACTTACTTAGCACGCGACCCAATGTACTTTACACTTCGATAACCACCAGAAAAATGAAATTCATTCCTTACTTAAAAATTAGGGCTCCAATAGGTTTACACAGTTTTGTTCAGAGAGAGCCCCGTGGTAATGACGGAAGTTTCTCTGGCGTCATCAATATCAGCCTGGTTCTATCGGCGCCGTATTTTCAAAAACTTGGCAATGTTTAAATAGAAATAAGATTAAGTTTCAAGAACCATTGGTTTAAACATATTTTATGTTCAAAATTTCATATAAATACACAACCGCTTTCATAAGCAAATAAAAGGACTAGAACGAAAGCACAAGTAGTTATAGTTCCGCTTTTCGAAAAGCGCCTCAAGAAGTCAGAGAGACTTATCTTTTTGTCGACGACTGGTACAAGACTGGTAAAGACTTCTCAGCTCTATATATAATATGTATACAATATGGCGTGTATGTACATCATCTAAAGTGGTCCTGGCATCTAAACTGGTCCTAATCAGCCTCTAAATTGGTTCCGATTGGCTAAGCAGACTCTAAAATGGCCCTAAGCGCTAAACGTGAATATATACAAAACCAGTACTTTTCTTCTGCTACAAACTGCTTTTCATGGCCTAACAGAGGTCCGTTTATATCCAGGCATTTTCAAAATTATTACTCAGACACGTAATTTAATGTTATAAAATGTTGAAAGTGAAGAATGTGAAACTTAATTCATGAACTGTGAAGTGTGATGGATGAATGGATGACTTGCGATTTTACGTCCTTTTCAACAGTGTTTCAGTCACACTAGGACGATGTGAGTATGATAATGAAAGGCTGTGTGCAATAGAACCCCGTTTGCGGTTGGACAGATTCCCGCCTCCAGCGGGGCTCAAACTCAGGACAGTTAGATCAGTAGGCCAGCGTTTAACCTACTGAGCTACCTGGGCTCCTGATATACACAGGGCCTTTAGGTGAAAGTAGAGTACATGTACCCCAGGGACATGCACTGGGCCTATGAGTGACAGCAGAGTGCAACCGGGACAAACTCTGAGTATATAGGTGACAGTTGGGTTTGTCAGTGATAGCCACCGGGTCTATAATTGACAGTAGAGTATCCCAGGCCCAAACAACGTGCCTTTAGGGGATAGTAAAATATCGAAGAGACAAACAGTGGACATGGACATATGAATACCATAAATAGACATAAAAAGCTTCAATATAATCGAGTGGAGTACCACAGGAACACAAAACTTATAGGGACAAACACTACGGGGATAAAACTGTCCTTTAGGCGACAGTAAAGTAACTTAGGGACAGATCATACGTGATCTATACCGGTATTTGGGTTCACCTGAATGCGTGACTGGATAGAACCACCGAACCCCCCCCCCCCCCCCTCAATGCGCGACTGGATAGAACCACAGACACCTCCCTCCCTCCCCCCGCTACACACACACACACACACACACACACACACACACATACACCCCTGGATATCAGACAGGGGCTCTACCAACTGAGTACAGTGTAGTCGCCTCTGGAACAGCTTACCAGCCGAGCTCACCACTGCTCCTTCCTTGGAAGTTTTCAAGGCAATGATAGGCTCTACAACTCCATAGACCAGAACAACATGTTTTTATTCTGTTTTAACCCGCACCGTGGACCTTCCGCCACACTGATTCTTGAAAAAAAGGGTACAATTGTGAAAAGACTATGTCGCTAATGTTTAACAGACACTCACATGAATATGCTTTAGACTAAATAGGTGACGTATTGCTATTTTGGCAATGTATTAGGGACGAGTCATTTATTACCAGGTGGGGGGGGCCGGGTACATTTAGGGGGGGTCGGATTTTTTTTTGATGATGTGCTGGGGGGGTCGGAAATAAAAAAGCCATGGAGTAGGGGGGGTCATATATTTTATTAGGCATATTGGGGGGGTCAGAATTCTTTCTTCGGTCTCCATTTTTAAAAAATGTCTCAGCTTCTGGGGGGCTGCGCCCCCCAGACCCCCCATTACTCTTAACAATTCAGGCTCTATTCTTTTAAATTTAAAGACATCAGAAAAAATATAGGGAATGACATACAAAACTTGGGGGGGGGGGGGGGGGGGGGAGGGCTTCTGTCAAAAGTTTTTTTTTATTAGCTTGCTAGTAGAACAGTGTACAATTGTTATAAAACCATGTCGAGAAAATGATTTTATTCTCAATTAAAGTTTATTATGCCTGTGTTTGTAATACCAGCTTGTCATCAGCAAAGTTACTGTGGATTCAGCGGCCTGTGCCCCCACACCCCCGCCTCCCCATTATTATTATTAAGAGTTTATTGAGCATTCAACAACAGTTTTCAAGATGCCCATAAGCATAAGGAGTGGAAAGACTTGCAGACAAAATTTAAATAAACCATTAATCTGCATGATTAATTAACATGCCAGTATAAGTAAATCTTCTTTATGTTTCATACAGGTTTTGATTGAGATCAATCTGACATAAAATAGGCAATATGGTGTGTGTGTGTGTGATGGGTAGCTGGGATGTGGGGTGGGGTAGGGGGGGGTCATAAACTTTTTTGTCACCAGTCTGGGGGGGTCGGAAAAAAAATTCTGGTGAGACTGGGGGGGTCGGAAAAATTTTGGTGAATCGTATGAAAATGTACCCGGCCCCCCCACCTGATTATAAATGACTCGTCCCTTATGTATATATAAACCCTGTGGCATTCCCAGTTGGATTTCAGACGCTAAGCCTTGAATTTTTCACGATGCTTTTGTGTTTGGGTATGCTATTTTCGACTGTCGCAAGCACAGTAACTATACAGTCAGACATAAGTTAAGCATCACCCCAATTAGTTGAAAGTTTATGTCAAAACTACGAAATGAGCACTTATTCCGCAAACTACATACATTTTAGGCCTGCCAAAAATTGAAATCTACGGCTATATGCATCAATTGTGTGGTTATATATCACCTCCGTAACGACGATTATAACGCCAAATTTTGACCTAAAACCATATTTTTACTATAGTGTGGGTAATTTTTTTGCATACATGAACAAGGGATTGTCTACTTTCAAAAATTCATGTCTATCTATCTTCCGTTACGTCTTAACCCCCGAGGGGGACAACAGACGGGTTCCGGCGAACCAAGTGCTGAAGGGGGGTTAGCTGGAACAAATGTATAGGAAAGTGTGTGAAATGAGTTTGTACAGTGCGATAAAGAGTGTTAGTATTGTTAAAAGATAAAAACAGAAATTGGTGTGTAGGGAGAGACATGGATTACCTGGCAGACAGCACTGCTGAACTGCACCAAGGTAGGAAGGACCGGTATGTAGGGTGGGAGGGCATTCCAATGGATGATAGTCCTAGGGAAGAATGTAAACCTGTAGTAGTCTTTATAAGTTGGGATTTGTCGATATGAAAGTGGATGAATATGTCTTGACTGTCTAGTGTTGCGAACAAGGTACTCAGATGCAGGAATGGCAACAAGGTCATATGTGACCTTGTACATCATTATAAGACGGCAATCTATACGTCGTTGGTCTAGAGGGCGCCAATTTAGGTCCTTCAACATAGCAGTGACGCTGGATGTGTAGTTATAATCTCTTGTTGCCCACCTGGCAGCCCTTCTTTGGACCGCTTCCACTTTATGTATATCAGTGGCAGTGTGGGGGGGACCATACTGTTGAAGCGTACTCCAACTGGGGCCTTACTAGTGTTTTGTAGGCTACTGATTTCAGGTCCTTATTATGGACCCGAATGTTTCTTTTCAGAAATCCAAGAGTCTGGTTAGCGCTCTTGGTTACATTATCAATATGGGTACTCCATGTTAGGTCATCCGAGATGGTGACCCCTAGATATTTTGCAGATGAAACACTATCCACACGCCTGGTAAACTATCACAGGTACCTCCGCCGGAGGTACCGATAAAATGTTGTGACAGGCATCTGGAGCTGCCTGTGACTGTCAAAAAAATGACAACAAAGGGTAGGTATTTCCTGTTTTTGGACAAAATATTAAATAACCAGGGAGTTTATCAAAAATCAAAAAGTGCTATTCGACCCTTATAGACATAAAGGTTTGTCACACATCATATCCCCCAAAATTTTCCATATTAACCAAAGATACGACTTTTGAAGTGGCTTTGATGTCAGCCCACAGTACTAAAAGCATAAAGAATTCGGCCTTTTTTGGTCTTAAATGCAATGATCTTGCATACGAATCTGTTTTTCAAGGCACATTGATGTTTAGGTAACCTCCTTGCCCAAATATAAATGTCGATTGACTACAAATAAGGCTTGATTCTTCAGAACAACAGCTGGAGGTGCCTGCAATGGTGTGGAGGTGCCTGTGATGTAAGCAAATATAGTGAAAATCTGAATAGTTATTGCTGCTGGAAATATTGACATCTTCTCTAAACCACTGCCTGGAAAGAATCATTCATTCAATGTCCCATTAAGCTATCATAATGCGTATATCATGAAATTGCATGTAACAATTCCTAAAGCACCATCTCAAAGAGTTATTGCCCATTTTGTTTCCGCTTCTGTTGGTCAAACATTGACGAATTTCACATAGTTGCTGAAAATTAACTGCCTAATTCACTGTTAGAATCGTCATAAAATGTGCGCTTAAATAAGAGTCAACATTTTTGTGAATGGTGATGACTGTGATCGGGAGGTGCTGCCTGTGAGTCATTTCAACTCGTTAGAAATTGTCGAGGTCACACGTCATGCCAGCTACACGTATGGTGTGTCAAATGGGTCAAAATTGCCCGTCAACAGGCATACACGTACAGGTATCTGAAGTATTGATCCTTTTGGTGCCTCATATGCGTGTCGCTCGCATGCGTCGTATTACGCTCTCTGTATGTGTTAACTTTGTGATAACTGGAGTGATACGTGCTACAAGTGATTCAGTCTTGCTCGTTTTGAATTGTTGGCGCTAGAATCCAAATACATCCGTAAGGCCTACAAATTACATCATCTGCAGGTGACATATTCTCAACAATACACCTTTTAGTATGTTGAAGTGATCGGAATCTTACTGTAAATTATAACAATTCAGTTATAGCAATGTGTAATTCAAAGTCTCCGAATAGCCACTGTATCAAATTTGGTAACAAAAGAGCACTTTGACTACATAAAAGTCATCTTCCGAAACATTGTTGTTTTTGTAAACGTTTCAAGTAGCTAACATGGCGTGTGACCTCGACAATTTCTGACGATTTGAAATGAATAACAGTTAGTCATCAACATTCACAAAAACGTTGCCTTTTATTAAAGCGCATTTTATAACTATTCTAACACTGAATTAGGCTGTAAATCTTCAAAAGCTACGTATAACTCGTCAATGTTTGACTAACAGATATGGAAACAAAACGGGCAATAACTCTTTGAGATGATTTGCTTTGGGCTTTGGATTTCTGTTGTGAAGCATCAATGTTACGTGTTCTTATGCCCGCTTGTCTGTAGTCTTCTGGCAATAAGGTCACCTGTACTGCTGCCCACTTTGCTTTCTGGTTTGTTTTGTAATTTGAAATCCATGTATAAGATAGGTAAAACAGAAGTTAGCGTTGTTTTCATTTGGGGTAGGTGAATGTTCACCTGTCTGGGAAAGAGCTCTTTATTCAGTTTAGCATGCGTGTCTTTTATGAACTATTGTCAATGTATATTTACTTCCATCATGGTTTTGAGAGAACGATGTAGAATCTGATTGTATAAGTTAATGATCATTGCCTGTGGTTTTAACAAAAATATGCTTGATATTCGCATTATGGTAGATTATTGCGACGTTGAATGAACAATTATTTCAAGGCAGTGGTCTAGAGATGAAGAATATTAATATTTGCAACCGCAATAAGTCTTCTGAGTTTCGCTATATTTTCTTACATCACAGGCACCTCCATTCCGTCACAGGCACCTCCAGTTGTTTTTTACAAATCCAGCCTTATTTCGAGTTAATCGGCATTTATATTTGGGCAAGGAGGTTTACTTTACGTCAGTGTGTCCAGATCAACAGAGTCTTATGCAAGAAAAGTGCATTTAAGACCTAGAACAACCGATTTGTTCTTGTTTTGAGTACTTTCGACTGACCTTAAAGCCACTTCAAAAGCCATATCTTCCGTATATATGTAAAGTTCCCGGGGATATATTGTGTGACAAAACTTAACGTATATAAGGGTCGAATAGCATTCTTTGATTTTCAATAAAATCCCTGGTTATAATGTATTTTATCAAAAAAGACGAATACCTACCCTTTTTTGTTTATTTTTGGACCGTCACAGGTAGCTCCGGATGCCTGTCACAACTTTTTATCGGTACCTCCGCGGAGGTACCTGTGATAGTTTACCAGGCGTGATCCAGCTCAATATCATGTAAGAAGTATTTAGTCTGAATGGGGTTTTTAAGACGAGTGACATGAAGGACCTGACATTTAGAGGGGTTAAAGTTCATATCCCACATCTTTTCCCATTGTTCTAGGCTAAGTAGGTCCTTTTGGAGGACCTTGCCTTCGGATGATGAGCTAAGAGCAAGGTACATTGCAGTATCATCTGCAAAGAGCCTTACTCTTGATTTGACCTGCTCTGGTAGGTCATTGATACATGTATGCAAGGAAGAGAATTGGTCCGAGAACTGAGCCAGAGGAGACGGGGATAAGGTTTGAATTTAGTCCATTAATTACTACGGCCTGTTTCCTGTTATCTAAAAAGTCCTTAATCCATTGTAAGCTGGCTCCTCTGATACCATAGTGATGCAGTTTTTGAAGAAGTTTTTCATGGGCAGCTTTGTCGAAAGCCTTACTAAAATCTAATAAAATCAAATCAGTCTGTTTGCCCATCTGCATAGTTTTAGCCAGTTCATCAATCAGCATGATAAGCTGCGTCTCGCAGGATCTCTCGCAGGATCTCTTTTCTCGGAACCCATGCTGCAGTTCATAGAGAATGTTCAGTTCAGTGAAGTGTTTAGAAAGGCTAGATGCAACAATGTGCTCTAGTACCTTACAGAGGACACAGGTCAAAGATATGGGCCTATAGTTAGCGGGGTCGGCTTTGTCCCCTTTCTTGAAAATAGGGGACACATTTGCCTCTTTCCAAATATCCGGTAGTTTTCCAGTATTTTCATGTCTCCGAAACGATGCAAGGAAGTTCATTTTTTAGATTTTTTTCATCCACAAATTGTACCAGCGCATTACTGGAAGAGGAAGAAGAGGCGTATGGGCACACTGATCAGAACTGGTTGCTTCCAAATATGAACTGCGCTTTAGTCTGCGCCTCGTTTTCGCCCCGGCGGTTGAAATAACAATCGCATTATCGGCCAATCAGAAAGTTACTTTCAATAGTGTCTCACGTGACTTGAAAGCCGGGCGAGGAAGCGGACATTTTCGAGGTGCGCAAAATTAAATTTAAGCAAAAATGCGCGAGATCGTTCATATACAAGCCGGACAGTGTGGAAATCAAATTGGTGCAAAGGTAATCGTACTTGCCACACTAAATATACATAAATATGTTGCTGTTTCAGTGTACTTCCAATGGCAGAAGCTTTTCATTCCCGATCCTTCCAATTGGCAGGGTGCGAACATGATAATGACAATGACAATGACAATGGATTTATTCCAATTAAGGGCCCATGAAGGGCAATAAATCAAAGGAGAACATTCTCCATACAATGATTAAACATTATTAGAATGACAAAAATACACATATACTATAAAGACAACACAGACTACAATTGTAATCACTCAGCGAAGAGCATGCAGAGATTTTCAACCTTCAAATCAAACTGGCAGGCAGTCGGAAACCAGCCAGGATAGTGCAAGAAATCCCACTAACAATGAACATAACTCGGACCAAACTACATCCAAGAGTACACAAGGAGCTACAATTTTCACAGAGGTCACTTTTGAAAAGGTTAAATGCTTTTATACGAATGCGGATCAGCTAAGAAATAAAATTGATGAACTGAAATTACAAATAGTCCTAGAAAATCCTGACTTTATTTTTATTACGGAAGTCCTACCTAAAGTAAACACAGACCTGAACTGTTCATCCGTTCTCTATCAGTTGGATGGTTATACTTCATTTCCAAGTTCAGATGGTAATAGAGGAGTGATCATTTATGCTAAGTCAGGCTTATGTGTTTCACAAAACAGTCATTTAAATTCATTGTACAGTGACGCATCATGGTGTGATTGGACTATAGATAGTAAAACTGTAGTATTAGGGGCTATATATAGAAGCCCATCTTCAAATGATTCTTGTGACATTATAAACAGACTTATAAATGAAGCTGCAAGCCCAGGACATAATTTGCTCATAACAGGTGACTTTAATATGAAAGACATCAACTGGGAAAATTACACTACCATCCACAATGAAACCCATCATGAATATGAATTTATAGAATGCCTTAGAGATAATTTCTTGTTTCAGCATATTACTGACTTTACACGAGTCCGTGAAAACCAGACCCCGAACATTTTAGATTTGGTTATTACCAAAGATGAACATGATATTGAAAACATTACTATTTTACCTTCATTAGGTGTCAGTGATCATGTACTGATCAAATTTGACTTCTTAACTTCCTTTAAAGAGAGTTGTACAGGGAAACCAAAGATAAAATACAGTCAATGTGACTTTGAATCATTTTCTCAAGATTGGGAAAAGATAAATTGGAAGAATAAGTTCAGGGATATGAATATTGACTAGATGTGGAGCTGTTTCTCAGAAAAATATCAGGAGAGTATTGAAAAATTTGTACCAAAATATGTTCCCAAAAAAGGATGTAAACCTAAGCCGCAATGGATGACTGCGGATTCACTAAAGAGTGTAAAAGAAAAAAGACAAGCATGGGCTCAATATCGTGCCACAAAAAGACCATGTGACTTTGAAAGATATAAAAGAATAAGAAACCAGACAACAGAAGCTGTACGTACAGCAAAACGGAATTTTGAGAGAAAAATAGCCAGCAAAGCTAAGACAGAAAGCAAACAATTTTGGAACTACATCAGAAGTCAAGTTAAAACGCAAAGCTCAGTGACTAATCTCAAGAAAGAGGATACAACACATACAACTTCTAACCAGGAAAAAGCAGAAGTATTAAATAGTTACTTTGCCAGTGTTTTCACTCGCGAAAATTGGGATGAAATGCCAGATATGCCTGATAGGGATTTTGATACACCGTTGTATAGTATTGCTATTGACACTTGTATGGTGGAAAAAGTATTGAAAGAACTGAATGCTGGAAAGTCTATGGGACCTGATGAAATTCATCCACTGTTACTAAAGATAATGCCGAAAGTATTCTCTGTACCATTAACATTGATTTTTCAAAAATCTATCAATGCTGGTCAAATCCCGAAAGTGTGGAAAGACGCACGTGTTACCCCATTGTTTAAAAAGGGCCAAAAAACAGATCCAGGAAATTATCGCCCAGTCAGCCTTACTTCGGTTGTTTGCAAATGCATGGAAAAAATTATCAGGGCATCAATACTTACTCACTTGGTTAGAAACGATCATATATCAAATGCTCAGTTTGGATTCAGAACAGGACGTTCATGTATATTGCAATTAATTGATGTGATGGAAGACTGGTCAAACTACTATGAAAATGGTGAAAGTTGGGATACAGTGTATTTAGACTTTGCAAAAGCTTTTGACAGTGTACCCCACAAACGCCTATTACACAAAGTTTCAGCATATGGGATCAGAGGACCGGTATTATCATGGATAAAAGATTTCCTTACTGGGAGAAGACAGTATGTGTCAATAAAAGGAGAGACTTCTTCATGGAAAGACGTTTTAAGTGGTGTTCCACAGGGCAGTGTCCTTGGGCCTGTGTTATTTGTTATATACATAAATGATCTTCCAGAAGTTGTGACCAGTGTTGTGAAAATCTTTGCAGATGATACCAAGTTGTATAATACAGACAGCAATAATGACATCATTCAACAAGACTTAGATGCTTTGTGTGGTTGGGCAGATTTGTGGCAACTTAGATTCAATGTGGAGAAATGTAAAACAATTCATTATGGACGTGACAACCAAGACTATCAGTATACTATGAATTTTGAAGACATTGAGTCAGTTAGTGAAGAGAAGGATCTAGGAGTGATCTTCCAACAAGACCTGAAATTCAGTAACCACATTAATACAAAAATAAATAAAGCTAACAGTGTACTGTCATTGATATTCAGATTCTTTGAATATATTGAAAAAGACTCCTTTGTGCTGTTATATAAGGCATTAGTTAGGCCTCACATTGAATATGGAAATACAATATGGTATCCCTTCTTGAGGAAAGACATTATTAGCATTGAAAAGGTTCAGAAAAGAGCAACAAAACTTATACCAGAATTGAAGGACTTCACTTATACTGAGAGACTGAGAAGGCTGAAATTGCCTAGTTTGGCTCACCGCAGGAAGCGTGGGGATATGATTCAGACCTTCAAAATAATTCGCGGCTTTGAGGATATACCATCAGAAAGGCTTTTCAGAATATCTACTTCTACAACTCGTGGACATCATTTCAAGTTGGAAAAATCCCACTGTAAAACAACTTTGAGATTACACCAATTTTCCCAAAGGATAATAAATAATTGGAATGCTCTTCCTACAAGTGTAGTTAATGCAAAAAATGTGAACGATTTCAAATCAAAACTAGATCATTACTGGAACCATGAAGTTATGTATATGTTCTAATCAGTAATATGTCTGCTAGACATATTTATACAAGTACTTGTATAACGCAAACCTGTACTAGATTATGCTCAGTTATCAGTTAAGAAAGTGACAGGACACAGTGACCAAAGGATTTCAAACTATGTCGGGCTTAAAAAGGAGTTATCTCCTTCCTTCAGAGCCCAACAACTATCGTCAAGGAGATACCTCAGTGTATACCTATGGAAATATGGAAATATGATCCCGATATGTATTTCATTGTACCTCACCACAGTAGAGAGATACAATGCAACACACATCAAGATAAATAATCCAGACTATATAGAGCTCATGTTTACTGTAAAGCATGTATATCAAACGATTCAAATATAAAATTTGAAAGTTCAGTGATGACATTTTTGTTGGAATTGGTTAATAACCAATTAAATTTTAACTTATCTTCTAATGAACAAAAGTTCCTGCAATGCATCCGCGCAACTGAAAAGAGATTATTACGAGGAGTAATATATTTCGAGCACTTAATTAAAAAGTGAAATTCATCTTCAATTTCCGAGAAACAATGATCACAGACTCTATTTTCAACAGGTATAGGTGGTTTTGAAAATCTTCCTCTTTCAATTTTAAGTCTATGTGCACTAATCCGAAATTTAGTCAAAGACCTTCTTTTATCAAAATTTTTAATTATATTCAGATATTGTTCATATTCAAAATGTTCTTTAAATGAAAAATAGGTCCTTAACTTCCCATCAGTATTATTTGATCGAAAATCTGCCCAAAAAGTTTTAAATTTAGCTAACATAACATTTTTAATATACTTTTTAAAGGACTTAGAGCTCATATCTAATAACATTTCAGTTGTAACAGAGACATTGAGCAACTTGCATATATTACTAATAGAAGTAAACCAAGTATTGAAACCTTTATTGTGTAGAGTCTTTGAACATGCAAATGCATCCATAAGAAGTTCTGACGAGGTAGTTTCAAGTCTATGCCAATAAGATAAGGCTGAAAGAAGTATATTCACTTGAATAGGATATCTGGCAAGTTCTGAAGTTACAGCAAAATTAGAGCTTTTTTTATGAACACCTAAAATATACTTACAAAAATGAATATGTAACTTTTCAGAGTAAAAAGATTTAGAAATTTTAGAATAATCAAAAAGATCATGAATTGTAGCTTTCTTTGATAATGAACTTAACCAGATTTCCGACCCATACAATAGTATGGGTTTAACAGTGTGATCAAATATATGCAAACTTGTATAAATACTAGGATTCAAAGATAAAATATTACGTTTAAGTGAATATAGAGCCTTCACAGCCTTATCATACAGTTGTTTTTTTGCAGGTGTAAAGGTACCCGAAGCTGAAAACAAAATACCAAGATATTTATAAGAAGTTGTACAAGATACTTCATTTCCAAAAATAACAAAACTATGGTTATTAACTAATCTACCTGCCTTATTGAAAATTAAAACTTTAGTTTTTTCAATATTAATGGAAAGACACCAATCTTCACAAAAGGCTTGTAATGAATTAAGTTTTTGTTGTAAACCAACTGCAGAAGATGATAGTAAAATTACATCATCTGCATAAAGTACGAAACAAACGGCAGGTAGAAGAACAAGTGGTTGCTCCGTAATCTGATTACAGTCTGTTTATTTGAACACAACAGCACAATAACATATAAAACGGGAAATTTTAATGTTACCAGGCGAGTCCGGCCTTTAAGCGTACTTTAAGAGAAGTTATTCGCATCCGATAGGTTTCGTACTCAAACCTCACAGGGCAAAGATAAACAGCAGCCTGTCCAACCCACAGGGTCTTGTATCACACTTTTTTTCAGACTGCAGTCATACATCTTAGTGTACCAGTCATACAGGTTAGTGTACTTATACATACACTAACCGATGACTGCAGCAGTTGTTGTTGTAACAGCCCTCTGGCCGAACCATCTCTGTGCCGTCTGTGGTTTGTTGCTGATAAGTGATACAAGCCCCTGTGATCCAACCTTTGCGATGTTGTCAAGTAACAGAAATAGTAGAGCACTTTCTTTTGGACTGCTGTTATTCTGGTCCTAGAGTACAGAGCAGTGAACATTCTCCCCAGAAATTTCAGAAGGCATGTCACTTTTAGCACAAAAATCAGATTTTGACTTGTTGATAATCCTTAAAATCCTTGAGATAGGAATGTTTTGTCAAATTAGCCTAAATTTACATTTCAATAAATAATTAATTGATGATCTTTAATGCATTTAAAACAACTTGACTGGCGAAGAAATGAAAGTAATAGCACTTCAATAAATTTTCATTGGAAATTAAGGCATGTTGCAAAGGTAGTTTCAATCTTAGGAAGGCATGTTGCAAGTGACATGCCTTAATGGTCAAGGGAGATCCCTGAGAGAGTCAGTGAAAACTGATATTCTAACATTGTGACGTGTGAAAATTTGAAAATGTGCAGATATACATGTAGATCTCAAAACCGTCACGGGAAATGTAATAAAGAAAAAAGCAAAGCAGGGGAATTGAGGTAAAATTTGCATGTAATATTCAAGATACAGTGTTAACCTGTTATAAGACTGTACCTTGAATGTTGCATGCAAAGTGAAACCTAAAAGCTCTTAAGTTTAGTGCCAAGAAGTAACACACCACACAGTGACCAAGCCAGCGGAATAGTAGCGTTTGCAGATTAAGAAGTACCATTCTCTTTGCATTCACAGTCACTTCAAATAGCAGAACCCGCCTTACATTAGTGTTCATTCGGGGCTGAATTTACAGTTCTTATCTAGGTGAAAGCTGAATGTTAAAATCAGGAGTGATGAATTTCAGGATTAATCCTGATTTCTGGATTAAGCACTCATGTAGGATGAAAAGGTAACAGAGAACTTCAGTACTCAATTTACTGAGCTCCATTTGTTGCAGTCCCACCCTCAGGCCTGGAGAATAGTGTACCCATGGATGAGGGGTGATGACAAAGGAATAATGTGTTTTATAATCAAATATGAGTTTGTGCATCTAGAATTCATCTGAAGTTTTTGAAAATTTCTTTCAGTTCTGGGAGGTGATCTCGGATGAACATGGCATTGACCCCACAGGCACATACCACGGTGATTCAGACTTACAGTTAGAAAGAATAAATGTTTACTACAATGAAGCAACAGGTATGAGAGAAGTTAGATAGGGTTGCATTTCATGGTAAAACCATAATACATCAAAATAACAGACGAAAAATGTGTGTCTGCAAAATGTTAAAAAGTAGTTTGTCCAGGATTCATCGTAATCATATAATTCATCCCATGTCCTCAGCATGTGACATTTTGCCTGAAGTTACATTTTGTCCAGTAATTGGAATCATACCATATGTATTGTACTGAACAATTGCTGCATAAAGCCAATTGCTAGCCACAAAATACTCTATAAATGAAACACTATTTATATATAATTTCACTCCACTGATTTTCCTCAGTCTTGAGGGACCAGAGGTCCTGGGTTTGACATCCCCTAGAGGTGGATGTCTTTCAACCTTAAACAGGGATTCATTGCACACAGCCTTTCATTATCACCCATTCACCCTCCCATCATCCTAATATGACTGAAATGTAATTAAAAAGGATGTAAAATCATCATCATCATCATGAGGAATTTTCCAATGATTCTGTTGAGCCCAAGATTTCTGCTAGTGGAGAAAACTGAAAAGGTGAAAAATGGCTTACTATCTACACATTTATAAGCAAGCTTAATGAATTTTGTCGATTTTGCAAACACTTTAAAACGAAGTGTCAGATAGTGTAAATATCATGTATCTGGTAAAGTTAAGTATATGCCTCTAATAAAAATATGCCGTATGCAAATTCAACTGTTTTTATTTCTGACACTTTAACCCTATCGCCCTCAGAACGGCCAAAACTCCATAGAGTATAGAGTTTTAGCCGTTCTGAGTTCAATAGGGTTAAGATAATTCCTGTTTAGGCCGCAAAAATGTGCATTTCATGTTACATGAATTTGACAAGGAAAAGGCGGTGCATTTGGAAGGCCATTTATGGTTGAACTGTACCGTTCAACAGATTTCTGCCTCTGGCAGAATTCAAACCCAGACCACTAGCTTAGCAGGCCATTGCTTTACCCTCGGAGCTTCTTGGCTTCCACTGTTGAAATAGCTGAATCATATTGTTGTAATGTTTATTCATATTGGATCATCTTTATATTCTGAATATAATAAATCTGCTGTCACTGAAATTCACAAACTGCCATTATGCCATATATAATAATGAAGATGTTTGCTAGAAATTGTCTTGTAAAGCAAAGATATGGATGAATATTTTTATCTGACCAACTGGGATAATTCCTAAAATTTTTAGAAGAAAAAATGTTAAACATATTTTGGCCCCTTGTTAAATGGCTCCTGAGTTAGAGTTGTTTTGGAAGAGACATTCCCCTTGTATATATAGCTCAATAACCACGAGACTGATTTACATGTAAGCGGTAATTTTCAAAGGATAAACTCCAGTCTTATAACTAAATAAATATGAACCGCGATGCGAGAAAACCAACAAAGTAGTTGTGCCCCCAGTGCAGACTCAGATCAGCCTGGGCATCCGCCCAGTCTGATCAGAGTCTTCGCTGTCCACACTGAGGTAGCTAAGACCCTTAGCTACCCTTTACGCACTTAGCAAAGAGTCTGATCAGGCTAGGCGGATGCCCAGGCTGATCTGAGTCTGCACTGGGCATACAGTTGGCTTTCTTGTGTTGCGGCTCATATGGTTGCAGTGCCCAAGATACATTTGGACATGGCAGACAATTTGTTTTACATTTAAATCTTTTATTTTAGCTGTTTATGTATATTCCAGGAGGCAAGTATGTTCCACGTGCAATTCTTGTGGATCTTGAGCCAGGTACTATGGACTCGGTCAGATCTGGACCTTTCGGCCAGATCTTCAGACCTGACAATTTTGTGTTCGGCCAGAGTGGTGCTGGTAATAACTGGGCTAAGGGACATTACACAGAAGGTGCTGAATTAGTAGACTCTGTTCTTGATGTTGTAAGAAAAGAAGCTGAAAGTTGTGATTGTCTTCAAGGATTCCAGCTCACACATTCCCTTGGTGGGGGTACCGGCTCGGGTATGGGAACATTATTGATCAGCAAGATTCGAGAAGAATATCCGGACAGAATCATGAACACATTCTCAGTTGTACCATCACCAAAGGTGGGTATAGGAAAACTGATAAGGTTTGGAAAGAATGAGGAAAACAAAACAACTGCTCACGTTTACAGTCCTGTCAACAGTATTATAATTCATTTAAGGTCATTTGTTTTTATTGAATAAGGATGGTTGTAATAAAAGGTCATAGGCCAAGACACCAGACGTTTGGCTGAATTAGAAACAGGGAACAACCCTCTCAAAAATAGCAAAATATCAGGCTCATTGTCAAGTCGGTAAAACAATGTTCATTATTTAAAATCAGTCTGATGAAAAATGAGGCAGGAGTTCCAAACACAAGGTCCAAGTTAGCAGAAATATTAAAAAATAAACCAATAAAAAAAAGAGCACAATATCATTCTTGACTTTCAGAAGCATAACCTCTACAAGATATATTTAAACTTAAACCAGTTATCTTTTTTTTTTTTTTTTTGGAAACCACAGCAAAAGTAACCTGTAAAAAAGTAAAAAGTTATATTGAAAATCAAGTATGCTAATACCTTTTGTGAAAAAGAAAAAAGGAGCTTTTGCACTAAAAGCTCCACATTTTTGGCAAAATTGGCAGTGTTTTTGCAAACAATAATAATTACATTCCATTTGATTTTCCTTAGATGAACCTATTTCAAGAAACTGTTAATACTTCCATGAACAACAGTCGGTCTCGCAACGTCGTTGATTGGCAACGTCACATGTAAACAAACGATGCCACTGGCCAATGTAACGTTCATTTGACTTACCTGTTACAGCTGTTTATCGTATACTTTATAAATGTTGCTGTTTAAAATCGAAAATGATGCTCAAAATAATTTTAAAATTAATTGTAATTATAAGAGACAAATTTCATTTTTCCAAAGTTCCTGGAAGTATGATTACAAAGGGTGAAGTGCAGAGTCAACGTGAATGCCCTTACAGCGTCTATTGCATATTTCCCATTGTGTTTATGCTTCCATGAACATCAGAAAAATGAAATTTGTTTCTTAAATGAATATGTTTGAAATTTAAATGCCTTGGTAACTAATGATAGCGTTAGTTTTGAACAACTAGCCCAGAGCATCAGATAAGATGTGATTTTAATTGCAATTCTTATTAAAACTGCTTCCTATTAGGGCCTCTCTGATGCATGTAGGGGTTCCAGTTCCAGTAGTTCTTATTTTAACCAACCATCTGTTCTCTCTGATTTCAGGTATCTGACACAGTAGTAGAACCCTACAACGCCACCCTGTCCGTTCACCAGCTTGTTGAAAACACAGATGAGACATATTGTATTGACAATGAAGCCCTTTACGACATTTGCTTTAGAACCTTGAAACTCACTACACCTACTTACGGCGACTTGAACCATCTAGTCTCAGCTACAATGTCAGGTGTAACAACTTGTCTCCGATTCCCTGGTCAGCTCAACGCTGATCTTCGCAAACTGGCTGTCAACATGGTCCCCTTCCCTCGTCTCCATTTCTTCATGCCCGGCTTTGCTCCTCTTACCTCACGTGGTAGCCAGCAATACAGAGCTCTCACAGTACCAGAGCTTACCCAACAGATGTTTGATGCCAAGAACATGATGGCTGCCTGCGATCCCCGTCATGGCAGATACCTCACTGTTGCTGCCATGTTCCGAGGACGTATGTCCATGAAGGAAGTGGATGAACAGATGTTGAATGTCCAGAACAAGAACAGCAGTTACTTCGTTGAATGGATTCCAAACAACGTTAAAACTGCTGTCTGTGACATTCCACCACGTGGTCTCAAGATGTCTGCCACTTTCATTGGTAACAGCACAGCCATTCAGGAACTGTTCAAGCGCGTCTCGGAGCAGTTCACCGCTATGTTCCGCCGTAAGGCTTTCCTCCATTGGTACACTGGCGAGGGTATGGATGAGATGGAGTTCACCGAGGCTGAGTCCAACATGAATGACTTGGTATCTGAGTATCAGCAGTACCAGGATGCCACCGCTGAGGAGGAAGGAGAATTTGACGAGGAAGAAGAAGGAGAAGAGGCTTAATTAGGTCAAGCTACGCATACAAAACTTGAACTCATTTAGTAGAATCATGAAACAAGTTCATTTGTAAAGATTAACATTAATGGCCAGACAGATACTTCTTCAATCTGTATTGGGATTGGTCCTTAAAGATTTAAGAAATAGACTATATGTTTACACTGGTACTTAAGCCTCATAACCACATTGAAAAATATAGACAATTCTACTGGGGTCACACTGTCAAGCATTGTTGGTCAAGAGACTTGGTATTCCTTGTCTGATGAAGTTTGCAATGACTGAAGTCAATGTTGGGTGGCCGCAGAGCTCCAGATAAGGAGGGGTATCAGAGAGTTCAGAGATACTTTGTTTCTTTATTCTGTGAAGGTGATGAAAACATATGTTGTGGCCTCTTATTAGAACCGTCTCAGCGAGACAGCTCTAAGGAGGGGTCACAGCATTTGTTTTTTTATGGAAAAGTAAGGGTCTTTATGGAAAAAGGAGCGGCTGTAGCGTAGTGGACAACACTCCGGACTACCAGTTGAGGGGTCGCAAGTTCGATCCCCCGCTTCTCCGGTCTTTCGGATGAGACTTTAAACCGAGGTCCTGTCTCCATATGACCTCGTTGGTGGGACGTTAAACCCGAGTTCACTCACTTTATGGAAAAATAATGGAAATTACGGTATCGCTTACCTGTACTCTTATCTGGAGCTCTGGCTGGGATTTTGCAGAATTTACTGATTTGCCTGTATTTTCCTCATGGGGCTGTTTCTTACAGTCTAGTTTTTTTTGGCAGATATCGGAGCTCTAGATGAGAGGGAGTATTTGATGATAATCGGGGGGATAATTTTTCTTATTTCTCATTGGAACCATATGTTGTGACCCCTCATCTGAACCGTCTCGTTGAGACGGTTCAGATGAGGGGTCACAACATATGTTTTTATGCACAATTAACAAAAATCATCCCTAATTATCGCTAAATACTCTCTCTTATCTGGAGCTCTGATGATACAGTTCAATTCAAATGCTGAAGGAGCTGACTATCAAAACTATTTATCTATAAAGTTTCCTCTTCTAAAGAGCAAAACGTTGAAATAAGTGCTATACATCAGTCTGCTTGTTGAGGATTAGTGCTATTAGAATAGATATAAAAGGTTCTACTTCTAATAACGAAATCAAAAACTAACTTACCTCAAAATTGGAAAAGTATTTACATTAATTTATTAAATTATTATGTTTAAAAGTTTAAACAGTCAAGGTCATAACTGAAGCAAATTAGTTAGATGAAAATGTATTTCCAGAGGAATCGCCTCTTGATTTAAGTCGTAAACTCATTCATATATTTTAATAACTGGTCAGCAGTTACATTGACTGTCACCAAAAATGGAAAAAAAAATCAAAGTGAAACATTAACATGATTAACAAACACAATAAAAAATGCTGAGATTTAAATCAGTTATGCTGTTGACTGTTTGAACATGCAGGTTACAGAAAGAAAGATGGAAAACAAAAACAAATTTTACTCTTGTTTTCATAGTTTAACCTCATAAACACTTGGGCCCAATTGTTCATAGCTAACAACATCATTAGTTAACGAGACAAATTTTCAAACATATTGTACCTAAAATCACTGCCATTTTTTGCCCCAAAAATGTTAGGAGCTTTTGCATTGCGGTGCAAAAGCTCTTCTCATTTTTAGCTCGCCTGAACGAAGTTCAGGAAGAGCTATAGCACTACCCCTGGCATCAGCGGCGGCGTTGGTTTTGGTGTTAGCAAAAAAAAGCAGTGCTCCAGATAGCGTCCGTATCACCGTATATTACGGATCAGTTTTGGCCGATACGGAGCTATTGAAAATTTTATCGGTACCCGGTACGGACACTTTCAAGCCGTTACGGATCATTTTTTCCGGTAATC
This sequence comes from Ctena decussata, assembly GCA_963989385.1. Classification (NCBI taxonomy): domain Eukaryota; kingdom Metazoa; phylum Mollusca; class Bivalvia; order Lucinida; family Lucinidae; genus Ctena; species Ctena decussata. The sequence continues at coordinate 53,211,054 of OZ022513.1, forward strand.
CGTACCACCTGGACAAGTTCCCATAGACGTTTGCATTATAATATCATCAAGTAGATTGAGCTTCCTTATGCGTCGCACTCACCGAGAAGCTGACTGATTCTAAATATTTCCTTCTGAATTAGTCTTTCTAATGTGTGGAAAATAGATGGACTGTAAACCAGTCGCTTCAAACTGAAAGTAGGAAAGCATGGCTTCGAGCTCACAACAGGACAAGCAGGCCTCTATCCTGCGGTTTTTTAGGCCTACTGACAGATCAACCGAAAATCGTAGATGCGTCTATGAGATAATAAATGCTGTTATCTCAGGTGCGGTTATGACTGCATGTAGAAAAGGTTAAAAATATTATGGTAGGTAGAAAATTGCAGTCCAAATCCAAATGTGATTCGCATGAACCCAGTTCGTGCTTATATTAGCACTGGAAAAATTGAAATTTATAACGCAAACACATGAGGCATAGAACATGTTTGGAACATCTTGAAGTATCTGCTGAGACAGGTACCAAGCAAACTCATTCTTGATCATGTTTGGGCACACCGGTTATTACAATTTGCTTAATGACCTGTTCACTTCCTTCTGGCAACATCAACCACAATTTGTATATCAGTTTCAGTTTTATATTAACATTTTGTGAAGCAGTCAGAAGGAGGTTGAGTCGTGATATAATTGTTTAATAAATCAGATTTTGATTTTGGCGTTTTTAGGTTTAAGAAAGAGTATATTTCCACACAGTGAAAGCAGAAGTAGTATTTTACAGGGCAAAGTCAAGCCAGGGAGTACCACTAAAATACTGCTAAAATTAAATGTGTTTTCATGTTACATCTGTCGGTTCAGTGCAAATACTGAAGCAGAATCGTGGATACTGATCCAAGAAAATTTTGACCAGTACGGTACTGATTGAAAAAAAAAATATCTGGAGCACTGAAAAGGTTAAAAGTTTTTACGTTAAAGTTTTTTAATGTGATGGGCAAGGCACTGCAGGTGAGCTATCCTGTATGGGTTTAGCAAAAAATTTAAGCACACTTGATTCTGTGTACTAGAAGACTTAAGCTAACCATGCTTTGAACAACCCAGCCTTGGTGTTTGCAGTTTGGTGATTCATAGAGTACATATATAATTTAGTGATGAAGGCAGACCTATAACAGCTCAAGATGAGAGGGCTAAGCAAATAATTTCCCTCTCCTTGCCTAGGAAAGGCTACTTTTGAACAGCCAATTCCCCACAAGGCCTTGATTTTTATACGCCCGTTTTGAAAAAACGGGCGTATTATGGCATGGCGCTGTCCGTCCGTCCGTCCGTCAACATTCTTGTGCGCACCATATCTCAGAAACCGTTTGAGATATCTTCATGACATTTTGTAGGCATATATATAAGGATGGGGCAAAGTTTCGTGTATAATAATGGTTGCTCCCCCTTTCTTAGTTTCAAAGTTATGCCCCTTTGATCATTTTTTTACCCTACTAGTCTTTTGCGTGCCATAACTAGATAACCGTTTGGGATATCTTGATGAAACTTCATAGCAATATGTATGAGGGTCTGATGATGTGTCGCGTATAACAATGGTTGCTCTCCCCTTCTTTGTTTTGGAGTTGCATCCCTTTGATTAGATTTTTAGGGTATTTTTGTGTATACTAATCTTGTGCATTCAATAACTAAGTAACCATTTGGTATATATTGAATAAACTTTATAGCAATGTGCATGATCACAAGACGGTGTGTCACATATAAGAATGGTTGTTCCCCCTTAATTTTGGAGGAACCTCCCTTTGATTAGTTTTTTAGGCTAAACCATTCCCCCATAACTCCTTAACCCTTTGAAATATTTCAATGAAACTTTGTAGTAATATGTATAATAATGGGGTAATGTATCATGCGCATGAACCACAACTCGGGCTTACTTCCTGAATTAACTGCCCTTGCATCAATTTTTGTTTTACTCGGTATCTCCTTAACAGTTGGAAATATTTTAACAAAACTTTATGGTGATGTGTATATTGTCAAGGGAAAGTATTGCAACTAAGAGTTTATGAATTATTATCTCCCTTGTTTGACTTTGGCATTTCACAACTTCTGAGCTGCTTCACCCTGGAACCTGATTTTTGGTGTACTAATAGTATTTGATGTGTTGTTTTGATAACTGCAGTCATTAATTACAGAGTTGTTTCCCCTGTTTTGTCTGCCTGTCCATCCTTCTATAAACAATCTTGTTCATTCTGTAACTCCTTCATGACACTGAAACGGGCGTATTATGCGCCGCTTGCTAAGCTCTTGTTCACATGATCCACCACGGGCCACCAGATATTTGACTGGTTCTGTAAAAAATTTCAAGGTCAGTGAATAGTTTAGGAATATTGCAAAATGGCCAGGGAAATTTGAATACCAAAAGAGTCAGGGAAAAGTAAGGAAATTTCTTTAGCTTTTCGTAATAGGATGTTGCAGGTTTATTGATCCACTTCGTTGGTTAATAAAGCTTATTTTTTTCTAGCTCGAAACTGTTTACAACTGATTCACTTACAGAAAAGGTACACTCCAAAACAATTAAATCGTAGGATGCATACTGCTGTGTTAGAAAACGTGCAGGCTTGGTCATGTATCTGCTGCAAAAGAGAAAAATGTCAGAAAAATAGAATTTGGTCAGGGAAAAGTTCGAAAATTTTTGTTTTCCTATTCCCATCGCCATCAAGTAGGTTTCAGAGGCCCGGTGGCTTAGTGGGTTAAGCGCTGGCCTACTGATCTAGCGGAAAGGGTTCGGGTCCCGCTTGAGGCGAGAAACGGGGTTCCATTGCACACAGCCTTTCATTATCACCCTCCCATTGTCCTGATATAGCTGCAATACTGTTGTAAAGGACGTAAAATTGCAAGTCAACCAACAGTCATCTAGTACATTTCAAAGGGATCTGTATATGTATAGCGCAGACTGCTCTAGGTGAGGGTTCTTGCATGTGATAAGATACCATATCCGATGACTTGGCCCTGTACCCAGGAACATAACAGCTACAAAATCATAAGAGAGGATCTTGCATGAGTGGCCATTTCATATGAAAAGAGCCTTAGCAGTCGGCAAACTGTGCAGATCTTGTACAGTGAGTGACCTTTGTCATCACTACCTGGGTTCGAGGTTATAAAGTTTGAGAATAATCTCAGTTTGAGAATGTACTCAAGTTTTATAACCTCTGGCTATAGTTCCAGTGACGACTTGAATGGATGTGTGCTGGTCTGTCCGACAAGTTTCATAACTTCATATGAAATGACCACAAGCAACCCTGGTTAAAAAAGGATATACAAGGGCTGTTACGAAACAAAAAAAGTGCTGTTATGAAACGATAAATTTATAGTTACCAAACGACCTGATGACTTTTGGCAACTGACTCATTTTGGAAGAGCTCTTTTACGTTTTGTAACATCCTTGAAAACATAGTTAAGCAGGTTAGCCCAGCTCTGGGCCGGCAAATACCTAGAAACAAGTTTCAATTTTCACTTTGTTTCTGAAATAATTTCAAGACTTAAGTGTTATAAGCTCACCTGGCCTGACCAATCCAGGGATCGCAGGTTCGATCGCGGGCTTCTCTGGTCTTTCGACTGAGACTTTAAACCGAGGTCCCTTCTCCATGTGGCCTATGTGTTGGTGGGACCTTAAACCCGAGTTAACTTGCACTCACTCGCCGTAGTGAGATATCGTCGTACAAATGAGCCTGTGGTAAGTCTGTCAACAATTGAAAACAACAAGTATTAATAACTCATCCACTTGGCCCATATATTCAATTTGGAGCATGGCTGACAACAGGGTATAATTAGAATTATAAAATTTGGTCAGGTCAGGAATCCAAGACGGTGGCCATTACTGAAAATTGATGTAAAAAGATAAAAAATCTCCAGAACCACTGTATGTTTTGCTAAAATTTAACATGGGGCAACAGTTGACCCTTGGTATTTAAAATATACTGAGGGAAATAAGTTTAGCAAGTTTTTATACGCCCGTTTTGAAAAAACGGACGTATTATGGCATGGCGCTGTCCGTCTGTCTGTCTGTCTGTCCGTCCGTCCGTCCGTCAACATTCTTGTGCGCACCATATCTCAGAAACCGTTTGAGATATCTTCATGAAATTTTGTAGGCATATACCGTATATTAGGATGGGGCAAAGTGTCGCGTATAGTAATGGTTGCTCCCCCTTTCTTAGTTTCAAAGTTATGCCCCTTTGATCATTTTTTTACCCTACTAGTCTTGTGCGCGCCATAACTAGATAACCGTTTGGGATATCTTGATGAAACTTCATAGCAATGTGTATGAGGGTCTGATGATGTGTCGCGTATAACAGTGGTTGCTCTCCCCTTCTTCCTTTTGGAGTTGCATCCCTTTGATTAGATTTTTAGGGAATTTTTGTGTATATTAATCTTGTGTATTCAATAACTAAGTAACCATTTGGTATATCTTGATGAAACTTTATAGCAATGTGCATGATCACAAGCCGGTGTGTCACATATAAGAATGGTTGTTCCCCCTTACTTAATTTTGGAGTAGCCTCCCTTTGATTAGTTTTTTAGGCTAACCCATTCCCCCATAACTCCTTAACCTTTTGAAATATTTCAATGAAACTTTGTAGGAATGTGTATAATAATGGGGTAATGTATCATGCGCATGAACCACAACTCTGGCTTACTTCCTTAATTATCTGCCCTTGCATCAATTTCCGTTTTACTCTGTATCTCCTTAACCGTTGGAAATATTTTAACAAAACTTTATGGTGATGTGTATATTGTCAAGGGAAAGTATAGCAACTAAGAGTTTATGAATTATCTCCCTTGTTTGACTTTGGCGTTTCACAACTTCTGAGCTGCTTCACCTTGGAACCTGATTTTTGGTGTACTAATAGTATTTGATGTGTTGTTTTGATAACATTGCAGTCATTAATTACAGAGTTGTTTCCGCTGTTTTGTCTGCCTGTCCATCCTTCTATAAACAATCTTGTTCATTCTGTATTTCCTTCGTGACACTGAAACGGGCGTATTATGCGCCGCTTGCGAAGCTCTTGTTAAGTAATGGCGACCATCTCGGATTCTCGACCGGACCCATTTTTACAGTTCTTAAACCCTGAATTTTGGTAATCCTCTGTGTGAAATTTGACAACCATGGGTGCTGTGGTTTTACAGAAATTGTTTGAATTTGTTTGAAATCACTTGTAAACAGAAAGTAGGTCTCTGTGAGTTTAGCAATTTTTCCAGAGGGTTATGAAATTTTCTTTGGGGATAGTATTCCCAGGTTGTTGATCGCATATAGTTAGTTTAGACTGCGATTACATCAAACTTGGACGAAAAAGGTGACTTGACGTATGTTTGACGTCACTTTAAATGAATTCACAATTTACGCGGGCTGACAAACAATTAAACAAAGAAAATTGTCAAAATGCTTTTGAAAGGTTTAAACTGGGTCCTTATACAAGAAAACCGTAAATGGGTTTGCAAATAAACGCAAAAGACGCCGGCAATGGGGCACGTTAGTTTGACGTTAACTTGCCGAAAAATTCAACCGCCATTTTAAACATTATCAGTTGACGTTTTGATTCGAATCTTTTTGAGCTTTTTTACTGTCAACTGTGGGAACACTATCGTGCAAAACGATTACTCTCGGTATTCCATTTGTTTTAATTCAACGACCAGAAACTGTCAAGATTAAAATGGAGGCGTCAAGTTTACGTTATGACGGAAATTGACAAAATCTGTGGATATGCAATGAACCTGATATGCATTTAGAGAGTTCAATATTGCTGATGTCAATAGGATCTTTGATGGTTTTCAAAACTGACGTCAGAATGACGTAACTGTCGAACCGGGTGTGGTTAAATCTGCGGGAATAGCGCCAGTTTACAAGAACAAATTGCTTGAAAGTTCTGGTCATTTAGAGGCCTTGCCATTGCAGTTTGGTTCAAGATTTTTGAACAATTCGTTTTCGGTGACTTTTGCTCAGTCTCAATTGCTTTGTGAATGCCAATTTTGACGGCGTCGTAAACACATTTACGTTTATCATGGTAACAATCTTTTAGCACACAACACTGTGCCCGTGTTCACAAATGTCTCCACTGCCACAAATTGGCTCTAGTGTAAGATTTGAAGATGAAACAGCACCTGAAAAAAGATGAGTTGCATAAAAGATTTATGCCATTTTTGGGTTAAACCCTTGGGTACAAATGCGACGCGATTTTGCTCTATAAAGAAACTGGCGACCTTAATTGTAGGGTTTCTGTTACCCAAAATGATGCCTTAAACAGCGGAAACAATACAAATTCCCACTTTTTAAATAATTCTGAATTATACACCAATTTGTAACAAGAGCTTCGCAAGCGGCGCACAATACGCCCGTTTCAGTGTCACGAAGGAAATACAGAATGAACAAGATTGTTTATAGAAGGATGGACAGGCAGACAAAACAGCGGAAACAACTCTGTAATTAATGACTGCAATGTTATCAAAACAACACATCAAATACTATTAGTACACCAAAAATCAGGTTCCAAGGTGAAGCAGCTCAGAAGTTGTGAAACGCCAAAGTCAAACAAGGGAGATAATTCATAAACTCTTAGTTGCTATACTTTCCCTTGACAATATACATATCACCATAAAGTTTTGTTAAAATATTTCCAACGGTTAAGGAGATACAGAGTAAAACGGAAATTGATGCAAGGGCAGATAATTAAGGAAGTAAGCCAGAGTTGTGGTTCATGCGCATGATACATTACCCCATTATTATACACATTCCTACAAAGTTTCATTGAAATATTTCAAAAGGTTAAGGAGTTATGGGGGAATGGGTTAGCCTAAAAAACTAATCAAAGGGAGGTTACTCCAAAATTAAGGGGGAACAACCATTCTTATATGTGACACACCGGCTTGTGATCATGCACATTGCTATAAAGTTTCATCAAGATATACCAAATGGTTACTTAGTTATTGAATACACAAGATTAATATACACAAAAATTCCCTAAAAATCTAATCAAAGGGATGCAACTCCAAAAGGAAGAAGGGGAGAGCAACCACTGTTATACGCGACACATCATCAGACCCTCATACACATTGCTATGAAGTTTCATCAAGATATCCCAAACGGTTATCTAGTTATGGCGCGCACAAGACTAGTAGGGTAAAAAAATGATCAAAGGGGCATAACTTTGAAACTAAGAAAGGGGGAGCAACCATTACTATACGCGACACTTTGCCCCATCCTAATATACGGTATATGCCTACAAAATTTCATGAAGATATCTCAAACGGTTTCTGAGATATGGTGCGCACAAGAATGTTGACGGACGGACGGACGGACAGACAGACAGACAGACGGACAGCGCCATGCCATAATACGTCCGTTTTTTCAAAACGGGCGTATAAAAACTTGCTAAACTTATTTCCCTCAGTATATTTTAAATACCAAGGGTCAACTGTTGCCCCATGTTAAATTTTAGCAAAACATACAGTGGTTCTGGAGATTTTTTATCTTTTTACATCAATTTTCAGTAATGGCCACCGTCTTGGATTCCTGACCTGACCAAATTTTATAATTCTAATTATACCCTGTTGTCAGCCATGCTCCAAATTGAATATATGGGCCAAGTGGATGAGTTATTAATACTTGTTGTTTTCAATTGTTGACAGACTTACCACAGGCTCATTTGTACGACGATATCTCACTACGGCGAGTGAGTGCAAGTTAACTCGGGTTTAAGGTCCCACCAACACATAGGCCACATGGAGAAGGGGCCTCGGTTTAAAGTCTCAGTCGAAAGACCAGAGAAGCCCGCGATCGAACCTGCGATCCCTGGATTGGTCAGGCCAGGTGAGCTTATAACACTTAAGTCTTGAAATTATTTCAGAAACAAAGTGAAAAGTGAAACTTGTTTCTAGGTATTTGCCGGCCCAGAGCTGGGCTAACCTGCTTAACTATGTTTTCAAGGATGTTACAAAACGTAAAAGAGCTCTTCCAAAATGAGTCAGTTGCCAAAAGTCATCAGGTCGTTTGGTAACTATAAATTTATCGTTTCATAACAGCACTTTTTTTGTTTCGTAACAGCCCTTGTATATCCTTTTTTAACCAGGGTTGCTTGTGGTCATTTCATATGAAGTTATGAAACTTGTCGGACAGACCAGCACACATCCATTCAAGTCGTCACTGGAACTATAGCCAGAGGTTATAAAACTTGAGTACATTCTCAAACTGAGATTATTCTCAAACTTTATAACCTCGAACCCAGGTTTAATTCAACGACCAGAAACTGTCAAGATTAAAATGGAGGCGTCAAGTTTACGTTATGACGGAAATTGACAAAATCTGTGGATATGCAATGAACCTGATATGCATTTAGAGAGTTCAATATTGCTGATGTCAATAGGATCTTTGATGGTTTTAAAAACTGACGTCAGATTGTTTATAGAAGGATGGACAGGCAGACAAAACAGCGGAAACAACTCTGTAATTAATGACTGCAATGTTATCAAAACAACACATCAAATACTATTAGTACACCAAAAATCAGGTTCCAAGGTGAAGCAGCTCAGAAGTTGTGAAACGCCAAAGTCAAACAAGGGAGATAATTCATAAACTCTTAGTTGCTATACTGTCCCTTGACAATATACACATCACCATAAAGTTTTGTTAAAATATTTCCAACGGTTAAGGAGATACAGAGTAAAACGGAAATTGATGCAAGGGCAGATAATTAAGGAAGTAAGCCAGAGTTGTGGTTCATGCGCATGATACATTACCCCATTATTATACACATTCCTACAAAGTTTCATTGAAATATTTCAAAAGGTTAAGGAGTTATGGGGGAATGGGTTAGCCTAAAAAACTAATCAAAGGGAGGTTACTCCAAAATTAAGTAAGGGGGAACAACCATTCTTATATGTGACACACCGGCTTGTGATCATGCACATTGCTATAAAGTTTCATCAAGATATACCAAATGGTTACTTAGTTATTGAATACACAAGATTAATATACACAAAAATTCCCTAAAAATCTAATCAAAGGGATGCAACTCCAAAAGGAAGAAGGGGAGAGCAACCACTGTTATACGCGACACATCATCAGACCCTCATACACATTGCTATGAAGTTTCATCAAGATATCCCAAACGGTTATCTAGTTATGGCGCGCACAAGACTAGTAGGGTAAAAAATAATCAAAGGGGCATAACTTTGAAACTAAGAAAGGGGGAGCAACCATTACTATACGCCACACTTTGCCCCATCCTAATATATATGCCTACAAAATTTCATGAAGATATCTCAAACGGTTTCTGAGATATGGTGCGCACAAGAATGTTGGACGGACGGACGGACAGACAGACGGACGGACAGCGCCATGCCATAATACGTCCGTTTTTTCAAAACAGGCGTATAAAAATAGCAAAAACAGCAAACTCAACTTCTTTTCCAGAACCACTATGTATATTAAGATGAAAGTTTGCAAGAAACATAAGTGTGACCTATGTTTTTTGAAAGCATAACAAGAATTCTAATGCACTTACAAATATAACACGACGTCTGATTGGATAACGTCAAAAATTTGCGACAGTATATTCTACGATATACTGTCGCAAACCCGACGTCATTATAAAACGTCGCTTCTCATTGGCTGACGTTTGGTTTTACGCTGCTGAAAGCACTTGCAATGGGTGCAATGAAGTACACTTTGAAAGGTGGAAATGTGAAAAAGTGCATTAGAATGGGGATAACTATATTTAAAATTGTCATTTGGGGAGGTAAATCGTCGGTTTTATGGTCGCAAATTCCGTTTTACGGCTCCGCTAGCGCGTCGCCGTAAAACGAAATTTCCGACCATAAAACCGACGATTTACCTCCCCAAATAACAATTTTGAATACAGTTATCCCCTAATTGTCTGAAGACAATAAATGGATGGATGACTTATTTTACGTCCTTTTCAACAGTGTTCAACAAGTTCAGTCATGTCAGGACGATGGATGGATGATAACGAAAGGCTGTGTGAAATGAAACCCTGCTTATGATTAGAAAGAACTCCGCCTTCAGTGGGGCTAGGACCGCTAGATACCAGGCCAGCACTTAACCTACTGTACAGGGGCTCATAGAAATAAGCGAGCTGGTCATTAACAAGCGCAAGTTTAAAATGGACAGTACCGGCTAAGTGAAATTAGATTTTCTGCGGTGTCAAAATTAACATTTCAATTCTCCTTTGAATAATTCAAACTTCAAAAAATATTGCCAGAAATATGACAATATCAATGAGATGTGAAATATAGGGCAGTGATCTAGAAGTGACATGAGGTAAATCACTGTATCTGAATGTACCATTACACCAAGTATAAAGCGAAGTCAATAAAATAGTGTAAGAGGTATTTTCTAAAATGACTGGACCATGAAGTATAGTTCACACTGACCTACAATTAGTATTAGGTCACTTATAGGGTCAGCCTACTGCATTAGCCCAAGAATGATGCAAATCCATTTAATAGTGCAAGAGACAAAACTCACTGGACCATGAAAAATAGGTCACATCGACCTGCAATAAATATGAGGTCATAGTGTTAACCAAAACCATCAACCCAAGTATGATGCAAATCCATGTAAATGTGCTAAAATATGCAAATTGCAAAATCACTGGAGTTTGAAATATAGATCACATTGACTTCCAATTAGTCTGGAGTCACAGTGTCAGCCCAAACCATTAACCCAAGTAGAATGCAAATCCGTATTAAAGTGTTAGAAATACGATGCAAACTCACTGGACCATGAAATATAGGTCACACTGACCTTAAATAAGTATGAGGTCACAGTGTCAGCCAAACCATTGACCCAAGTATACTAAATACATTTAAAATCGCAACACTTAGTTTTTCAGAAATATCTTTTTGTACATTTTAAGACAAAACTCTTGAAACTCATGAGATACATGTATTTAGATTGGCATTTTTTTTCTGTCATATTGCTAAATTTCAATGCATTTAATTGTGTGTTCCATAAAGTTTACTTTCATCGTGAAGCGTTACCCCTAAAGTTAAAATTCACGAGATCAAACCGTAAAGAGGAGCCCCGATAGCTCAGTTGGTTAAGCACTGGCCTACTGATCTAGCGGTCCCGGATTCGAGACCCGCTGGAAGCGGGAATCTTTTCATTGTAAACAGGGTTCCATTGCATACAGCCTTCATTATCACCCACCCATCGTCCTGATATGACTGAAATATGTTAAAAAAGATTTAAAGCCGCAAGTCAGCCATCCATCAAATCGTAACGCATGGGCATTGCTTCCTCACATTCACTGATGTTTTAATCATCAAATGCCCTGGATTTTATTGAAATTCGATTTTTCAGCGTTCATCGTGTGATGAAGCCAGTGGACGGAGCTAAAATCCATGAAGCGCAAAGGGCTTCTTGTAGAATTTTAGCGACGACCACTGGCTTCTTCACAAGATGAACGCTGAAAAAAATCACATTTGTATTCTTATATTTACACTTTTTTAGACTTGTGCCGTTTTCATGGTAATTTAGTGTAGAATATGGGTCTAAGAAATGTCAGTAACGACGTGTAAGGCCATTACATTTAACAGCCGTCGCCAGGACGTTGCATCAGTCTGACGTTACATCAATAAATTTTATGCTGGATTTTTTTTTAACATTTGTTAGATGTCAGCTGAGACTTGTAGGGTCTATGCAGTTGGAGATTATGTTTTAACAAAAAACAAAAAAAAACAGAACAAAGTTTATCCCACTCCCTAAAGTACTTGGTGCTTACTGTTTCAGTGGTTTTAAATGCATGCTGAATTAAATGTTTAAGATTACATTTGAATAATTAACACGATTTCACAAAATTTTGATTTTTTTGTAATTGAATGGGAGGCTCCTGTCAAAAAATTTTGTGGTTGCACATGAGAATATTCGGTTGAGCATTGGAATGTATGGGATATCAAATGAGCTTGGGTGCCTGATTTAGCTGCGAGGCAGCCTGACTTATATATGAACCACGAAAACATCGGTCAACCTGCGACTTCACACAGTTTCGTCTGCTCGTTTAGCACTGAAAAGCTGTTGTATCATTAAACCTACAACTCTAAGGATCTTCTCTCAGAGTCTGGCAGATAATCTAGTTTTGTCTGACCTGGTAATGTAGCCAGGAAGACATGTTTTTCTTACGACAACCATTTGAATAAAATCGTTTATGAGACTAGCCACTCTTAAAAGTTTGTAAGGGCCTAAAATTTAACTGGCGGATGGATGACTTGCGATTTTACGTTTTTCAGCAGTATTTCAGTCATATCAAATTTTTCTCTCTAGAAAAGGTATTGCAAAAAATTGGAGAATGTCATGCTATCATTTGTTTACAATTGTATGTTGAGACCAAGTGTTATGAACAGTTTAAAGTGGTGTTTGGTATATTACATGTATCCTCCAAGTTCAGTACCGAAAGAAGGAAATAGTCCTGCACAGATAAATCGGCCCTGTGCGTGCATTTGCAGATTTTCTGTGAAATCTTATCGATGCAGCAAGACACTTCACTTATATAACCGCGTTGAAAATTCACTTTCAAGAACATGCATGCTTTTGTTACTTCGCCCTCAACGAATATTTTTCGGCGGTCAATTTGAAAACCACCAGGTCAATAGTATTGAAATTGACATGGAGACAATTATATTCTGCTCAAAAGGGATTGTGCGCTTGAATTTAAAAGCACGTTAAATACTTCTAAACATATGCCAGATAATTTTGGTCAAGTAACATGGTCTTGGTCTCAGTATATCTATAGTAACCCTTTACCTGCCACATAAGTTATTCATGGGACCCTAAATATGCGGGAACCCATACCTCAGAAGCCACAAACTCTGATCGATTTGACTGATATATTCACTCAGCTGCAACAAGGTGTGTGCTGCCGTTCTGGAAGTTACCAAGGTCCATCGACGTCCATGCTCCGACCTAACACAATCAATCGGAAACCGACCAAGACGCTTAAAAAAGAATACAAGATGTCAGCCCCTGGTATATGCTTTAGAAATGTAAAGTGACTGCTTGTCTGAGACCCGGTGTTGTTGCTGAACATTTATCAACAGAAAAAGTTTAGATGGATGAGGTCTACTTTCCAGAAAATAGGATCAACTGGGTAATGGTGCCACTTGAAAAGATGTATTGAAAAAAAAAATCTTAAAATTTTAACGTATTTTCAGTGTTTGCAAACTACAAACTAGTGATGTGGGCAAAACCTTGCTCTAGTAATAAAACATCTTCCCTTCTGCATATGACAGCCTCAAAAAGTGGGGTTTCCTGACAGGCTACCCCTTAAAACTGACAGTTCGCGCGATCGTGGGGTTAATCTCAATTAGACTTTCTCCTAAGTTTCAAATTGACTATCAATATTTTAGATTCGGTAAAGATGTAGTAACGAAAGCTGGACTGATGAACGGTTCCCAGTTACTGAGGCTATGGATACGTTCCGCTGGGGTGTGTGGTTTAACGTCATTACGAGAATTTAGATACACACACCGTAATGAAAGCATTAAGTTTTATAAATATATCATTTGAAAGTGTGTATGATATGGGCACGCCTTATCGCATTACTAAGATTTTAAGGAAAGCCTACAAACGCATTCACAGAGCCGAAATACCTGTGCAAGACTCAAAAATCTTACCCGTGACCCATCTATAGACCACGAAAACTGCAAACTGTCTACTGGAAAATAGTCAAATTAGTTTTCAGCATATTTCAGCGGAGGTCAGTTTGAAACATTACCTTCGATGTTAATACTCAATGAAATTTCGTGCGGTGAAGTGCGGATACCTCCTGGATTTTGTAGCAAGCCATTATATAAGAACCTTTCGATGCACGCCGTATTTTCCATATTACCTCGAGCAAAGTAAAAAAGTCGTTGCTCGAGGTGTTGCCGAAAACTACAGCCAGTAGCATTAAAAACTTAAATAATCGTTTGCTACGGAAGAGGACAAGGTGCACCGTAATTTTGCTATATTGCCTCCAACAAAGTCAAAAAGTCATTGCTCGAGGTGATGTCGAAAACTACCACGCGTAGCATTAAACACTTAAATATTATTATGATACTGAAGCAGGACATATGAGTGTTTTCGAGGGTTATTTTTATCAGAAGACAAATCAGAAAAAAAAACAGTATTGGCATAACTAATTTAAAAGTGATCCATGTATAGCTTGAGACGTTTATAGCTTCGTTTAAGCAAAAGAAATTGTGAAGTTTGAAAGAAGTCAAATGCTGAACCGAGCTATCGCATGCGAAACCAGGAAAAACGACATGGGGACTTACCTTAAAATAGGCAAACCAAAAGTGTTGAAATAAGCTAAACAGATATTATATGGAGTCATTTGATATTCCAATGACGTAATCAATGCATAATGTTCAACATATAATGGCTCAAAGCAGTGTTCCTTGATTTCTCTTGCAGTCTGGTTTCAAGCAAATATTAGCCGTCAGACCTTGCATTTGTCAACTTTAGAAACTCCAGAATCATACTGGGTACAGTTTTACTGCACATATTAGGTTGAAAATAAAATTATCTGTGAAATCATTTTCTTCTTATTTTTAATGATTACATGCGGAACCAAACTTTCGAGACCAATTATGCTTGCATTTCAAAAGAATTCTTGGTTCTAGCAAAATGTAAAGGTATCACATACCTCACTTTCTGTTTAAAATATCCGCACGCCGTCTAATTTGCAGATCATATGTACACAAATGTCAGATTTAGCGGATCTGAATCTGAATCTGAATCTGAATTGTTTACTGATGATACGCCAAAATTGACAATCTTTCACCAGGGGGGTGTGACTGGAGGAAAATTAGTCCCTAGCTCTCACGAGAGATGAGAACTTTGACACACAATCATCTGACATTTCAGCAGAGGAAATCAGGGAATCAGGGAGGTCATTCCAGTCCCTGATGGTCTGGGGAAAGAAGCTACATTTATATGCATCTAAACTAGCAATGGGTATCTGAAATGCCATGGAATGTTGATTTCTGCAACGCCTAGTTTTGGGGACAAGGTCACCTGTAGGTATTCTGGCTTTACCTTTCAGACCTTTGTATAGCAATATGAGTCGGTTATCCTTCCTCCTCTTTTTGAGGCTTTCCCACTTAAGTTGCTCAAGGATGCCAGTCATGCTACCCGCCTCTCGGGTGTAATTCCTAGTTACAAACCTAGCTGCACGGTTTTGCACCTTTTCTAACTCTTCCTGAAGGCCTTGTGTATAGGGATCCCAGACCGAGCTTCCATATTCGAGGATGGGACGCACCAATGTCTTATAGCCTACTTCTTTCACTTCTTGGGGACAAGAAAACAAATTTCTCCTTAAGAATCCTAGGGTTCTGTTGGCCTTAGTGCAAATATTAATGATATGGGTATTCCATTTCAAATGTCAGACCTTTGACAACCATCAGTTTTCATGTATGGTTTTCTGCGACATTTCCAAAGCCTTTGATAGGGTCTGGCACAAAGGTTTATTGTTTAAATTAAAACAACACGGTGTACACGGAAGCTTATTACACTGGATATCTAATTACCTTGACAACAGAAAACAAAAGGTTGTGCTAAAAGCAAGTAGTTCTTCTCCTAAAATATTAAACGCTGGTGTTCCACAAGGATCTGTACTGGGCCCTTTATTATTTTTGATATATGTAAACGATATTTCTGAGTCCCTCCTTAGTTTAACAAGATTGTTTGCCGACGATAGTTCTCTATATTACTCAGCCACTAGCCTGCATGATATTGATGGTATTATAAATCACGACCTTAGTTTGCTATCTGCATGGGCTAGCCAGTGGCTAGTTACATTAATCCTAACAAAACCGAAGCAGTTTTATTCACCTTAAGGCACTTTGATACATTGCCCCGCCTAACGTTTGGCAATACTCAAATAAAATTTGTCGAAAACCATAAACACCTTGGTTTAACTATTAGTAGCGATGGTAAATGGACTGCTCATATCGATAATATTATAACTTCAGCTTCAAAAGTCCTTGGAATAATGCGTAAACTTAAATACACTTTTAGTCGAAAAGCACTTAATCAGATATATACCTCTTATCTATTGCCTATATTAGAATATGCTTCCATTGTTTGGGATGGCTGCTCAGCCCAGAATTCATATCTATTAGACAAAATTCAAAATGAAGCCGCGCGCATTGTAACGGGTTTAACTAGATCTGTATCAATAGCATTCCTTTTTCGTGAATGTGGTTGGGTCTCATTAGAAGAAAGGAGGCGTCAACAGAAATTAAATTTTATGTATAAAGTCCATAATAATTTAGCCCCTTCTTATATAATTGACCTTATCCCACCACTAGTTAGAAATGTTTCTAATTATCCACTTAGAAATCAAAATAATTATTCTATACCTTATACCCGTACAGAAATCTCACGAAAATCATGTATTCCCTCGTCAATTTCATTATGGAACTCGATCGACACCAATCTGAGAGAAATAAACACACTTACAAGTTTTAAATTGAATACTAAGAAAATATACACGAATGTTTCTGCAACTCCAAGTTATTATTTGTATGGCTGTAGATACATATCTGTATTGCATGCTAGACTACGTAACAAATGTAGCAATTTAAATTTCGATCTCTTTACAAACTACTTAACACTTGACCCTACCTGTTCCTGTTCAAATGAAATAGAAGATGCTGAACATTACTTCTTTCGATGCCCAAAATACACTACGGAGAGGCTATTGTTATTTAACGCTACAAGAAATTTTCACCCTCTCAGTACTGACACTGTACTATTTGGTAAACCAGAATTGGGTACTGAAAACAACATACTTCTTTTTAAGGCTATCCATAAGTTTATTAAATCTTCAAAGCGATTTTAGGACTAGCTTCAGCTATATATATAGTCGGCTGGTATATACATACATGTATATGTATACACATAGCCACCATCGTTTCATTTCCCACCAAGTTTTGGCCCGGATCACCTGACAAGACTCCTTTGTATAGCTAGTTTTTTTTTTTTTCCTCATTTGGTACTGTTTATAGTTATGTTATGAATATGTTCGCTTGCTGTCATTATTATGCTTATTTATATCTGTTAATTTATGATGTAGGGGGCGGGCCGTAACTAATGTTGTGAGAACTTGTGGCCCAACCCCATTGCTTGTCACTTATAGCAATAAAATATGCTTAAACTAAACTATTTCAAATCACTTGTAATTCTTACTCCAAGGTATTTGATACTTTCAACATTTTCCAGTACTGTACCCTCAAGGGTGTAAGAAGCCTGGATTTTGTTGTGCTTTTTTGTCAGCTGCATCATGTTACATTTGACAGGTTGAAATCTCATACCCCATTTCCTAGCCCAACATCCTAAACGATCAATGTCTTCCTGAAGTTTCACTGTATCATCTATTCCCTTTATTTCACGGTAACAAACACAATCGTCAGCAAAGAGTCTTATTTCAGACTCAATGTCTGCAGAGATGTCGTTTATGTACAAGGAGAACAACAAGTGACCAAGAACGGTGCCCTGTGGGACACCAGACACAACAGGGGCCCAGTCTGACAT
This sequence comes from Ctena decussata, assembly GCA_963989385.1. NCBI lineage: Eukaryota > Metazoa > Mollusca > Bivalvia > Lucinida > Lucinidae > Ctena > Ctena decussata. The sequence goes on from OZ022513.1 coordinate 53,228,602, forward strand.
AACACCATTTACTACTACCCTTTGTTGTCTAAAGCATAGGAAAGCGTTTATCCAATTCAATGTTGAACCACCTATACCGTAGCTAAATAGTTTGCTTTTAAGGAGTTTATGTGGGGGTGTATCAAAAGCCTTTTCAAAATCTAATATAAAAGTGTCAACCTGACCCTTATTGTCTAACACTTTTGCCCAATCATCTATCACCGTAGTCAACTGAGTTTCACAGCTATGCCATTTTCTGAATGCATGTTGTTTGTCTGACAAAAGTTTATGTTCATCAAGATGGGCCATTATATTCGAACACACAATATGTTCAAGCAGCTGGCAAGGTATTAAGGTCAAGGATACCGGACGGTAATTACGGGCAAGAGACCTGTCCCCCTTCTTGAACAGGGGGCAAATGTTCGCAAGAGACCATTCACGAGGGATTTCACCTCTATCAATCGATTGTTGAAAAAGATGGGCAAATACCGGACCCAACTCTGTCGCCAACTCCTTTAGAACTCTAGGATGAAGTTCATCAGGTCCTAAGGCCTTAGATGGGTTTAATCCTTTAAGAAGTTTTGTAACCCCTTCCTTAGTAACAACAATTTCTTCCATGAATGGGGCTGATCTATCCAGAAGAGGGACCTGGTTGTGTTCTGTTTTGGTGAACACATCCGTGAACTGACCATTAAATTCATCCGCCTTCTCGAAATCCGATTGGGCGACCCCACCTCCGTTCCTCTTTTTAGCTCACCTGAGCCTTTAGGCTCATAGGTGAGCTTATAGTATAGCCAGGCATCCGTCGTCCGTCCGTCCGTCCGTCCGTCGTCAACATTTTCAAACATCTTCTTCTCTGAAACCACTGGGCCGATTGAAGCCATATTTCATATGGAGCCTACCTAGGTCGGGGGAACAAAAGTTTGTTCGCGGTATCTGTGTCACATGACCAAGATGGCCGCCACGCCCATATATGGTAAAAACCCTTCAAAAATCTTCTTCTCCAGAACCAAAAGGCCTATAACCTTGAAACTTGGTATGTAGCATCGGGCATGCGGGTCTATCATAGTTTATACAAATCATGACCTTGCGTTGACCTTGACCTAATTTACGGCATGGTCAACTTTGGTACGTTAGGCTTTTATATGGGAAAACACTTAAACAGTGGATTTCTCAGAAACTATTTAAGTCTAAGGTTTAATACTTGGTAAACATGGTCGACTAAATGACCAGATGAAGATATTATGTCACTAAAGGTCAAGGTCATTCCGTCGGACCATCCGTCGTCAAGATTTTCGAACATCTTCTCCTCTGAAACCACTGGGCCGATTGAAGCCAAATTTCATATGCAGCCTCCATGGGTTGGTGGAACAAAAGTTTGTTCGCGGTATCTGGGTCACATGACCAAGCTGGCCGCCACGCCCATATATGGTAGAAACCCTTCAAAAATCTTCTTCTCCAGAACCAAAAGGCCTATGACCTTGAAACTTGGTATGTAGCATTGGGCATGCGGGCCCATCATAGTTTGTACAAATCATGACCTTGCGTTGACCTTGACCTAATTTACAGCATGGTCAACTTTGGTACGTTAGGCTTTCATATGGGAAAACGCATAAACAGTGGATTTCTCAGAAACTATTTAAGTCTAAGGTTTAATACTTGGTATATATGGTCAATTAAATGACCAGATGAAGATATTATGTCACTAAAGGTCAAGGTCATTCCGTCGGACCATCCGTCGTCAAGATTTTCAAACATCTTCTCCTCTGAAACCACTGAGCCGATTGAAGCCAAATTTCATATGCAGCCTCCATGGGTTGGTGGAACGAAAGTTTGTTCGCGGTATCTGGGTCACATGACCAAGATGGCCGCCACGCCCATATATGGTAAAACCCTTCAAAAATCTTCTTCTCCAGAACCAAAAGGCCTATGACCTTGAAACTTGGTATGTAGCATTGGGCATGCGGGCCCATCATAGTTTGTACAAATCATGACCTTGCGTTGACCTTGACCTAATTTACAGCATGGTCAACTTTGGTACGTTAGGCTTTCATATGGGAAAACGCATAAACAGTGGATTTCTCAGAAACTATTTAAGTCTAAGATTTAATACTTGGTAAACATGGTCGACTAAATGACCAGATGAAGATATTATGTCACTAAAGGTCAAGGTCATTCCGTCGGACCATCCGTCGTCAAGATTTTCAAACATCTTCTCCTCTGAAACCACTGAGCCGATTGAAGCCAAATTTCATATGCAGCCTCCATGGGTTGGTGGAACGAAAGTTTGTTCGCGGTATCTGGGTCACATGACCAAGATGGCCGTCACGCCCATATATGGTAAAAACCCTTCAAAAATCTTCTTCTCCAGAACCAAAAGGCCTATGACCTTGAAACTTGGTATGTAGCATCGGGCATGCGGGCCTATCATAGTTTATACAAATCATGACCTTGCGTTGACCTTGACCTAATTTACGGCATGGTCAACTTTGGTACGTGAGGCTTTTATATGAGAAAACACTTGAACAGTGGATTTCTCAGAAATTATTTAAGTCTAAGGTTTAATACTTGGTGAACATGGTGGACTAAAGGACCAGATGAAGATATTATGTCACTATAGGTCAAGGTCATTCCGTCGGACCATCCGTCGTCAAGATTTTCAAACATCTTCTCCTCTGAAACCATAGGGCCGATTGAAGCCAAATTTCATATTCAGCCTCCATGGGTTGAGGGAACGAAAGTTTGTTCGCGGTATTTGGGTCACATGACCAAGATGGCCGCCATGCCCATATATGGTAAAATTTTTTCAAAAATCTTCTTCTCCAGAACCAAAAGGCCTATGACCTTGAAACTTGGTATGTAGCTTTGGGCATATGGGCCCATCATAGTTCATACAAATGATGACCTTGCGTTGACCTTGACCTAATTTACAACATGGTCAACTTTGGTCTGTTAGGCTTTTATATGGGAAAATGCTTATATAGTGGATTTCTCAGAAACTATTTAAGTCTAAGGTACAATATGTGGTATATATGGTCAATTAAATGACCAGATGAAGATATTATGTCACTGAAGGTCAAGGGCATTTTGTCAGTCTGTCCGTCATCAAGATTTTCAAACATCTCCTCTGAAACTGCTGGGGAGATTGAAGCCAAATTTCATATGGTGTCTCAGTGGGATAGGGGAACTAAAGTTTATACCCGGGGTCTGGGTCACATGACCAAGATGGCCGCCATGCCCATATATGGTAAAAACCCTTCGAAAATCTTCTGCTCGAGAACCAAAAGGCCTATGATCTTGAAACTTGGTATGTAGCATTGAGCATGCGAGCCCATCATAGTTTGTACAAATGATGAGCTTGCATTGACCTTGACCTAATTTACGACATGGTACACTTTGGTAGGTTAGGCTTTTATATGGGAAAACCGTTATACAGTGGATTTCTCAGAAACTATTTAAGTCTAAGGTACAATATATGGTATATATGGTCAACTAAATGACCAGATGAAGATATTATGTCACTAAAGGTCAAGGTCAATTTGTCGGTCTGTCCGTCATCAAGATTTTCAAAACATCTTCTCCTCTGAAACCACTGGTCTGATTGAAGCAAAATTTCATTTGGAGTCTTAAGTGTGATCGGGAAATAAAAGTTTGTTCTCCGGATCTTGACCAAGATGGCCGCCATGCCCAAAGATGGTAAAAACCCTTCAAAATCTTCTTCTCCAGAACCAAAAGGCATATGACCTTGAAACTTGGTATGTAGCTTTGGGCACTCAAGCCCATCATAGTTTATACAAATGATCGTGCTTTGACCTTGACCTAATTTATGACACTGTCAACTTTGGTACATTATGTAGGTTTTTATATGGGAAAATGCTTAAACAGTGGATTTTTCAGAAACTATTTAAGTGTAAGGTACAATATTTGGTATATATGGTTGACAAAATGACCAGATGAAGATATTTTGTCGTTAAAGGTAAAGGTCATTCTTTGACTTTTGTACAAGGTCATTGAGATTCTGTCTCCCGTTAACATTTTCAAACATCTTCTCAGAGGCCACTGGGGTCAATTGAAGCCATATTTCACATGGAGCTTCACCGGCTTAAAGGAACCATAGTTTGTTCAGATGGTCTTGGTCACTTGACCAAGATGGCCACCATGCCCATATATGGTAAAAACTCTTCAAACGTCTTTTTCTGGAGAACCGAAAGGCCTATAACCTTGAAACTTGGTACCGGTATGTAGCATTGGGCACTCAGGCCCATCATAGTTTATACAAATGATTACTGTATTTCATATGTAGCTTTTATATTGGGTCAAAGGAATCAAAGTTTGTTCAGATGGTCATGGTCACATGAACATGGTGGCCACCACGCCCATATATGATAAAAACCCTTCGGAAATCTTTGTCTAGAAACAAAGGCCCAGTGACCTTGTGGCTTGGTATATAGAATTGGGACTCAACATTAATCCCCAAGGGAGTGGGGTTATCTGCCCCTGCCCTGGTGCTATATACATGTATAAAAGCATTAAAATATATACCAGGACCAAGTGTCAGGTGAGCTACAGGACCACTGGTCCTCTGGTTTAAAGGGGGGATACCTTGGGTGTCTTTTTTCTGACTATTGATGTACCTATAAAAGTCCCTGAGATTAGCCTTAACATCACCAACCAAGTTATTCACATAGAGGGCATGCTGCTTCCTAATATCAGCTTTGATTTCTCTCCGTAAAGTTTCAAATTTAGATCTAATTTTTCACTACCAGTCTTCTTAGCTTTTGCATGAGTTGCATTTCTTCTGCGAATCTTACGTCTTATTTCAGGTGTTATCCATGGAACCGAGGAGACCGTGCGACTAGTTTTTGATGGAATATGCTTATCTGCTGAGTCCTTAATGAAAGAAGTAATCAGATTGAAGTTTTCTTGAACCGAGCGAGTGTCTGAGTAACCATTAAAGTACTTTTCTTTTGCAAATTTAAGTGTTTCTGCCCTCATAGATTCATAATCACCTTTCTGATAACGATAAATGATAAATGTGTTGCCTATCTCATGTATAATTTAGTACGAACAGGTGTTTCGGAGGAGGGAATAAAAATGACAAAAACAAGACAACGCTTCAGCAAATCCTTCGGCATACAAAGAAAACAATGTGTTAGCAGCAAAATAGCATTCTCATATTTTCTAAGAAAATAAATCGTTTGCTTACATGAACGATTATCGTTTGTTTACCTTTTTCGGCTCCTCTTCTACGTCACCGGAAAGTGATCTAACGGATTGCTTTGCTTACCCGCCGGTTCCGCATGAGACTGATTGTCAAGCTAATTCAATTTATCTGAGGAGCGGTTGTAGTGTAGTGGATAACACTCCGGACTACCAATCCAGGGGTCGCAAGATCGATCCCCCGCTTCTCCGATCTTTCGGATGAGACTTTAAACCGAGGTCCCGTCTCCATATGACCTCGTTGTTGGTGGGACGTTAAACGCGAGTTCACTCACTCAGTTTATCTGAGACATGTTGTTTTGATTACCAATCCAATGGCAAAGATTGTCATTCTCGCATCCTGCTGTAATTTTGGTGTCAGAATGAGAAAGCGACAGGTGGTATACAACTGCAATATCTGCTTTAAACGTCCTGAACAGAAAGATTGTAAACCTCGCTTTGTGGTATAGCATGGGGCCCAAATGTCAGCTAGACAGCTTCAGCCTGTCGAAAGCACCTGAGATGTAATTGATGACAATGATTGATCGGCTTTGTCTATGGATGCGTTCTCTTGACTGAGTCGGACTGTAATCGATCTTTAAGGGTTGGCCTACCGGCCAGTAGAAAGGGCACCTGTTGTCTAGAAATTGGGACACATGGCATTTAAACAACTCTAAGTTGGGGTGGTGGTCGGGCGATGGTGTTGGATATAATTTCCAGTGCCGGGGCGTCAAATATGGCAAGGTCCTACTGTGCTTGCAGTAGGTGCGGGTGGTGGATGTTTGGAATGTTTTCTCTCGTCTGTCATTTCTCTATTCTTTCTCCCTCTCTCTGAGAGACGGCCCGATATAGACTGAAATACTGCCTCAAAGGGCCGTTAAGCCCAAAACAACCAACCAAGCCTTTAGTTTGATACTTTATGAACTGGCAATCTGGCGGCGAATTTTCTTAAGTGTCTATGGGGACAAAAAGTGCTGTTTGCTGCAATTTGTTTGTTATTGATTGTTTTTCCTTAATGCTGATCTCCGGACTATCCAGTAGCGTTGACCAAAGGTTTTCTAGTGTTTACGTGATACGCGCACGAGCAAATCTTGATTTTTGTCGCACCCGTTTAGCAAGGTGCGATATAGGAGTTAACTTTTCCGTCCGTCCGTCCGTCCGTCCATACGTCCGTCCGTCCGTCAACAATTACGTCGACCCTAGCGTCGACCCTAGTGTTAAGTCCATTTCTCGCAAACTATAATACCTACAATCATCAAACCTGGCATAAAGCTTCTTCTTAGAATGTTCTCGAGGGCTGTTGCTCTAATTTTTACCCATGACCTATATTCCATGCTCTGATTACTTTGTAAAACTGTCCATCAACAATTACGTCAACCCTAGCGTCGACCCCAGTGTTTAAGAACATTTCTCGCAAACTATGATACCAACAATCATCAAACCTGGCATTAAGCTTCTTCTAAGAATGTTCTTGAGGACTGTTGCTCTTATTTTTACCCTTGACCTATATTTCATGCTCTGCTGACTTCGTAAAACTGACCACCAACATTTACGTCGACCCTAGCGTTTAAGTCTATTTCTCGCAAACTATGATAGCTACAATCATCAAACCTGGTATAAAGCTTCTTCTGAGAATGTTCTCGAGGGCTTTGCTCTTATTTATACCTTGACCTATATTTCATGTTCTGTTGACTTCGTAAATTTTTCATTCAAAATTATGATGATGCTAGTGTTAGAATCATCAAACCTGGCGTCAAGTTTTTTCTTAGAATGTTCTTGAGTGTTGTTGCAATTAATTACTTTTGACATATATTTCATGCTTTGCTGACTTTGCAAAATTTTACACCCAAAATTGTGTCGGCCCTAGCATTTTAGTCCTTTTGTCTTGAAATATGATACCTGTAGTCATCACACCTGGCGTAAAGTTTCTATTTGGAATGTTCATGAGGGATGTTGCAATTATTCCTACCCTTGACCTATATTTTATGCTATTCTGACTTAGTAAAATTTTACATAAAAAATTGTGTTGACCCTAGCATTTTTGTCCATTTCTCATACAAGTTCTTTTTAATTATAGTCTTTACTACTGTGGAAGCGCAGTGCAGGTGCGACATAGCATTCCGCGGAAATCTTGTTTATACTTGGTTGATTCCACTGCACTGTGTACACGTACATGTGCGGATATTTGATGCCAAATTCTGACACACTGCGCCTTTAGGTCCAATGGAAAGTTTCTGTATTTTATTCTGCAACAATTCACTGAGCAATCCCAAGCAATCATGTTTATATATGAAATAGTCTTCAAGATACAAGGTCAAATGACTGGACCATGAAATATAGGCCATACTGAGTCATTAACTATGAAACGGCAAAGTCGATAAGATAAATGTCTGTTAACACACAATTCATGAAAATTTGGACGACACATACAGTCACTTGATCTGCATATAATTTTTTTCAGACAGGGTCTTCAAAAAAGCATCTCAAAATTGCACTTTCAAATTCTGACCCTTCATTGAATCAAACTGGAATGATACGACTTCAAGCCCCTGTGGCTACATCGCCCTACTTTTCATGGTCTAGTGAATTTGCCTAGGAAGGCATAGAAAGGCAAATTCACTTAGCCTGAAAAGTCTGATGGATTTAAATAAACACATTAGATAGTGATTAAGTATAACTTTGATTGTTAGGCCAAGTATCAATGGCTTTGTTTTCATGGGTCGTTGATTTTACCTTATATGATTATTTTGAATCAAAACTGGTCTGATACAACACTTTGTGTGATTGACATAATTTAAAAAAATGAATGCCACTTTAATTTTTTTCACGATCTAATTGGTTTTGACAAATTAAAAGTTTAAAAAAGCTAGTACTTGTAGAAGCAAAACGGTTGCTTACAGTTATGAAAGTGTTCTGCCTCGTTTTCGCTGTCGAATAATCGGCCAATCAGAAAGTGTTTGTCTCGTTTGAATTGGCAACGAAGAACGTGGTCAGTTGAGGTCGAAGAGCGCAAAGCCACAGAAGAAACTAAATCGTGAAAAACTGAAAGCCAGAAATAACAATCAAAATGCGTGAGATCGTTCATATGCAAGCAGGACAATGCGGAAACCAAATCGGTGCTAAGGTAAATGGGTGTTTTTTTTGTTTTTATGTCTAATAAAAAAGCGAGTTTTGTCAGGGTTTTTTTCCGTTTTTTTTTCTTTTGCCAGCCAGCAGAAAGCGTGATCACGCACGCACAAAATTTAAAACAAAAAAAGCGTATTTTTACTGCACTTTGTGGCTCTAAGCCTCTATCATAATTCTACTCCCTCACGGAATAAAGTGCATTCAAATTGTGCGCTACGCCGAGAGTCCTGCACAGGAATCAGGACAACTCGCCCCAAGACAACTCGCGGCAAAAGAGTAAAATAAGGGACCGATGTGGATCCGTCGCCTATAAGGGTAAATATAGCGGGAAAAGCCGTCTAAAGAAAGAAAAACAGTCTAACTTTCCAAAAATAGTAAAATATCTATCATGAACTCCCATATAATGTCATAAGAAATCGAGCAGTGTAGTATGTTTCCGTGGCTTTCACATGTTGAACGTCCGCCATTTTGACCTATTCCGAACTACCTTATTGAAAGATAAAACAATGGCAAACCAGTCCGAAAAATAGACCGGTTTAACGAAATATGCCGCGTGCATTAAAATTTGAGGAAGTAATTAGACGATGTACCAGTCCATAAACTGCGGGAATGTGAACGAGGTCACGAGATATATTTATTTATAGAAGTCAATGACCTGTGATTGGATGTTGGCCTCGGACATTCTAAAATACTTTCCTTCCAATGTTTTTTTGCATTCTTAATTACTTCTCTTGCAATTTCATCTTAAATTTTTGGCCAAGGCTAAAGAATGTTGGTATTGTTTGGTGTATTGACTGTAAATCAACTTGGGATCCACATTGATGATATGTGCTTAATTTCTGATTTTAATCAAATGTGGATCCCTCCCGAATCTTGATTACTTCCCTTCCATTTTCTTAATTTTTTGGGCCAAGGCTTAAGAATGTTCAAAGTGGGATCCACATTGATGATATTTGCTTCATTTCTGATCTTTATCAAATGTGGATTCCTCCCTTATAAGGTGAGGTATCCACATGTGAATATTTGACTCAAAACGTGGAAAATAAGGTTGATGGAAGGGAAGTAATCTAGAATGAATCGATAGCCCCCACTTTTTTGGCTACTAAGATTTGTTTATTATAGTAAAATTGACCTCGATTTTGATAGGCTCAGGAATGTTCATTTGGGTAGATTCGGTCTTTTTCGTTCACAAAAATTAGCCGAGATATCCCGAAATGATATAGCGTGGGAAAACAATATGCAAATGACGTGGACTGGTTTCTAAAAGACAATTACACACGAGCGTGCGTTATGTCAAAATGGCGACGTTAGTATTTTCTAAAACTGTCGCTTCGAAAACAAACAGTTTTACCTGAAATATGGTGAAAATAGTAGAAGGCATCCACACCATTTAAAGAGCATGATACTACATGCATGTGAAAGAAGTCTTGCAAAGCTTAAATTGACGAGTATTAAGGCCTTTTGTGTCAAGTTTACAGACGGTAGACGGAAGGAGATTGGAACAAAATGGCGTAAAACTATGGAAAACACTGCTTGACCTATCGTATTTGGAGGGCCATTACAAGTAATTGTTACTTTATATCACTATTTTATAACACTTGATTTATATAATAATATCTGTTGTACATAGAAATGAGCATCGTTTGTGGATTCCGCGCCTTATAGGCGACGGATCCACATGAGTCCCTTATTTTACTCTTTTGCCCAACTCGCCCCACAAAAATCTCGCCCAAAGACAACTCGCCCCACTTGCAGAAGACAACTCGCCCCACATTCTCAGACACTCACCTTACTTGAATATCTACGTTCTTGTCCCTGATCCAGAAAGATGTCGCCCCAATTTTGTATACTTCGTCTTGAAATTAAACTTGGACACTGGGAAGTCGACCTGTCACTTGAGCCTATGAATAGCCTCAATAGGCTTATTTCTATACAGAGAGCTATGCTGAGTAGTTCAAGTTGTTCCGTCATAGGGAACAGTAGATGTCTCCAGCCGTTCATTGTTTGAAAATGACAGTGTTCCTTTTCACTGTTTTGGGAATGGTGGCGGGGCCCTTACAATTGGGAAAAATAACGCGTAAAACCTCAAAATTGGGAAAAGTTGACAAGTAATTAGTCATTGTGGCTGACCTATTGAATAATTCTGCATTTTGTCAGGGAAGAAGAACTAGTACATATGTTAACTTACAATTACCTTGTAGCACTCTTTATTACTTTAACACAAATTCATCGGTGAGACGATTTACTGAAATCACCGAAATCTACTGAAATCACCGAAATCACCGTAGAATTTGCAGAAATCACCACTGAATTCATCTGAAATCACTTTTTATTGATAATATGTATTGAATTTATTTGTAAAAAAAAGAAATAAATTATTTTTTTTTAATATAGATGTATTAATTAAGATATGATAAACGGAAAGCACCAATGGTCCTGCATCGAAAAGTCTGTGTTGGTATTAGCCTCAGTATTGGAAAACGTACATGCCAAATTTTTTTAGTTGCAGATATATTAAAATTGCTTCTAAATCAATTAAAAAAAACTAATGAATACAGAAATAAATTATTGATAAAGTGATTTCCCACGGTTTTGGGTTCGAAATCACCTTTTCGACGATTGACCGAAATCACCACAAAGAACTTAAATTACTCTGTGGTGATTTCGGTCAATCGTCGAAAAGGTGATTTCGAACCCAAAACCGTGGGAAAAACACTTTATTAATTATTTCTGTATTTATTAGTTTTTTAATTGATTTAGAAGAAATTTTAGGGTGCCCGACATTTCATCGAAAGACAAAGCATCGAAACGTCACTTCATCGAAAAGTCACAACATCGAATACGACAAAACAAAGAAACGTCAAAACATCTAATGCGACATAACATCGAACGTCAAAAGATCGAAAATGTTGTGTAAACACTACGACAAAATATCGAAATTACAACATTTCAGGTGCGACAAAAGATCGCATTTACCGTTAATTTTTGTAACAGTCCGCAAGTTTATCGCTGTGTTTGTTATTGCAGTTATTGAAGGACAATATTTTATGGCCTCGTAGGATTTCAGGGGTATGTTTGGTACCATTGGGGTTCGCCAAAGTGAGATTTTAGCTTTCTATATAACCAGAAATGAACGATTGGCTGCCATTGTTAGTGAGTTTGAAAACCGTATATCTGGGATATCTGTGAACCAGTACATTGATTATTTGTCTGCGGTGGCCTTTAACATATCGTAATTAACCAGTTCAGTTCCATGATGTGAAAATATAAAACACGGAATAGAAGAATAGTGACAAACTGGGCGTGTTGTGAAGTTTTATGATCAGATTGCAACAGAGTGAAATATTTATTGCAACGATATTTTAATACAATAAGTTATTTGATTTTCTTTCAATATTTTCGATGTTTTTTTCGATATTTTTTCGACGTTTTTTCGATGTTATTTTTCGAGTAAATGTCCATTCGATATTTTGTCTTATTCGCTGTTTTGTCCTTTCGATATTCCGTCTTTTCGATGAACTGACGTTTCGAGGTTTAGTCTTTCGATGTTTTGTCATAGACCCGAAATTTTAATATTAAGAACTTAAGAACTTAAATTACTCGGAACGCCTCCAGCTGTTGCAAAACTAATTGGGACAAAAGACGTTTTATGGCTGATTGCTTCCCAGCTCTGATATTTAATTACATGTAATGATTTTGACAGCAATCACTGAGTTTATACCTACATGTGCAAACTTCTCATCATTTGTTTGACCCTTGACATTTGAACACTAGTCAAGCTGCAAGTGTCATCTAATGCCCCGCTATAAAAATCTTAGAGCAATACCCTCTCTACCAAAACTATCCAAAATGCCAACAACAATTGTAATGTACGGTGATAGCTACGTGAAGAAGTTGCGATAATATTGCAACGGTGATCTACGAGTGCCTGGCGTAATCCACTGGTTCGATAAGGGCGGTCTGAGAGCTGACTTCAAGAAAAGAGATGGTCAACATACCGATTTCGATGCCAAAGCCATGTATAATAGAATGTTAGAGTTACGACCCTTTTTAGGGCCATACAAATAGTCTGAAAGAGTAGTTATATGATGTTGCTTATGCTGTACCAAGCAGCAATAATCTAGAATACTATATGATACTGGGCATGTTCAAAAAAAATGTGACCAAAGTGTGACATTGGGGGTCAAAAATAAACACTCTGCCATAGTTTTAAGTTTTATTCCAGACTTTTCTACAGTGCTTTAAGTTTACAAAACTGTATAAATTTTAATAATAGCATTACTAATAAAAATTTAATGACAATTTTTGTATAGAAATTTACACCCAAAATCTGTTAAAAAGACCAAATTTTATGAAAGCTTTGGAAGCTAAAAATCATGATCCTATCACTTTAAGTTTCTATTATTTGATACAAGACACTTCGAAATTATGTAAATAAGTGCTGTTTTCTGTCAGAAACCGCTGAATGATATAAAAACTGAAATTTTAACTTCATTTTGACAGACTTTTTTAGATGTAGAGTTCTAAAAACTTTCATATCTTTTATTTACTTGACTGTACCCCAATAAAATGTGCATTGGAATGATGGCATATGAGTAGAGAACTGTTCTAGAAAATGATTGTTCATATAAAAAGATGTAGGTAGTGGTGATGCCACGTCAAAAATGTGCAAAAAGTTTCAAGGAATGTGTTACACTCCTGAGTATTATTTCCAAACTGCTCTAATTTGCATCACGAGAGCTTTAAGTCAATGATTAAGCACTCCATGTAATAAAGTAACACCAACTGCATGTTGTTAACATCATTTTTTTCCAAATTTATCGGCCTCTTTAACAAGCAAACTTGTTCTGATGCTCAGGAGTGTAACACTTTACAGCCATTTGTTGTACTGTAAAAAAAGTAAAATGGTCTGTCTTTAAATTTCATTATTTTGTTGTCTTCTCTTTAATAGCATCTTGCACTCATTGCTATAGCAAAAACCAAATGCAATATCTCTTTATCCATGCTTGGGTATGCCAAAATATATTTGCTATTCGGCTGTCTAAATGAACACAATTCAAACAGATACTGAATTTTATTAATTTCTTTTTCACTCTTTCTTTTGGTAATTGAACAGTTTTCTTTACCTGACTATCATTACCTGTTTACCAAAGACATTAAAGAAGTTATGTTCCATACCGGTTTCAGAAGTTGATGGTCGTATTATAAATCAGTAGAAAATGTCCTTTTCTAAAATATCATTAGCCTCAAAATCTTATCAGAACAGATGGCACTGCATCAAAAAACATTTTCAGATGTTGGAAACATATATTTAGTATGAATTAATCCAAACGTGTTGATGTAAGGGAAGAAAAAGTGTCCAAAATGACATTAAACTTAAAATGCTCAGGAGTGTAACACCTTGCACAATACATGTCATAGCAAAACCCAGATTTAGTCACAAAATATCATGATCTTGGTCATTCTTATCTAATTATTTCTCACAAAACACTTGATAGCCATGTATGGTTATTGTTTAGAATGCCTCATAGTGATAGACATGAAGAAAATGGAATCTCAAAATCTTCAACTTTTGGTCGATTTCATGGCAGTGCAGCTTTATTTACATTTAGAAGTTAACTATATGTTCCAAGTTTCCGGTTCCGGTTTGCATGGCGGCGGTTCGATGATTTGTTAGTGAGAGAAAAAAAAATTGGTCCAGGATGCTCAGGAGTGAAATCTTCTTCTTGTGCAGTTTTTAAGCATCTTATCGGCTTCAGTGGTCAGAGACTTACAGTTAAACGTGACAAAGGTACATTCAGTTGACATTTTCTTGATAAAAGCTACCGGGAGTACCCCACCCACTTCATTAGTTAAGCATGCCGCAAAAGAGAACTGAGTCGGTCTCAGCCTCAGGCTCAGAACCGCTTTCAGAGCAGACATTCAATGCGTTTGCAAAAGAGATAAAAACTTTGATATCTCAGTCAGAGAACAGTATAAATTCTAGACTGAAAAGAGTAGAAGAGAAGTTCACAGGCATAATCAGTGAGATGAGGGAAGAAATAACTGATATACATAAAGAGGTCAGAGAGATGCAAACTGATGTAGAAGATGTTAAAACACAGGCAGATGGGGTGGAGAAGAGTATCAACTTTCATGCTGCTAAAGTGGAAGACATTGAGAAAGACCAGAATGAGAAACGTCTGAAGTTAGAGAGAGAACTGACAGAAAAAATTAGTGAGCTAGATAGGAAACTAATCCAGCTGGAGAAACAGGATAGAAAATATAACTTGATATTTTACGGAATAGCAGAAGAGAGAAACGAGAAGCTTTACGAGAGAATGCGCGACTTCTTCATAGAATTTTTAGAAATTGAAAGAGAGAGAGTAAGCCAGATCCATTTCAGTAATGGGCACAGATTACCTGTGGACTCCAAATTTGTTGGGCCAAAGCCCATAATAATGAGATTTTCCAGCTACCAAGACAGAGAACTGATATTATCTCAAGCTTTTAAGTTGGCGAACAAGGGAAAGTCTATTCAGTCTGACTTGCCAGTTATTATGAAAAAGGAAAGACAAAGACTTGCCAGAGTTGCATATACTATTAGAAATGAAGAGAAACTGAAAACAAGAATAAGGGATAAGGGTCTCGACATGATATTGGAAGTTAGGAAGGACTCTAATGCGAAATGGACAGAGAGGAAAGCTTAGAAATTTGACAGTTTATTGATCCCAATTTACTGTGGTTCAGTATAATGTGAATTGCACAACAATCTAAACAATCTAAAATACAGAGCTCAATGTCCAGCCAAAGGTATATGTGGGTCTGGCATATACCTTTGGCTGGACATGGAGACTTGTGTAAACATATCATTTAAAAATCACCAATACACCTATAAAATACATATATATAAACAGGATAGGGTATAAAAATTCAAGGAAAAGAATCAGCATTGGAACATAACAGTGTAATTGCATGAAAGAGTAGTCATACAGAAAGTTAAAGCAAAATTTGAACTGCAATCCCCCCCCCCCCCACACACACACATATATATACCCTTTCCATACTAAGAGAGGGCTTGTGTTTTACATAATGTTTTTTTTGTTTTGTTTTTTCTAGGTTTTACAATAAGAAAAATGGATCTGCCCATTTATTAAGTTAAATATAGGACAAGGGCGTATAAGACCTTTCTAGTCCAAAGCAATTTGCAAGAAAATTAATGGTTCCTTTTTGTGGAGACTTTTTTTTCTTTTTTTTTTTTTTTTTTCTTTTTCTTCTTTCTTTTTTTTTTTTTCCCTTAAAATAATGCAATACTATAGTGTATAAATAGACTTTTACTAAATATAATAATTTTATCAAATATAATAAAATCTAGTTATCTAGTTTTCAAATTCCTTTGAGGACCTATCATACCAGAAGGGGAAATACTGTTGAAACCTCAACTTCTAGGAGCATATAAATCTCACCATAACCTTCACCTTTATACCTTTTGCAGGTTAATGGGAAAGTATTGAAGACTTTGTACCAGTCATGAAATAATGGTAACTAGTTTACTGAATTTGAGTTTCCAGTACAGTCAGGCAGACTGTAGAATATGTATTCATTCATTTTTATTTAGTTCTGCTTTAGTTCTTAGTTCCTGTTTTAGTCCTTCTTTCTTGTGCTTGTTTTTCTGTCGCTTTTTTTTTTTTTATTTGCATGTTTGTTTGATATTTTCAATGTTTATATGCTGGAGCCCCTAAGTACAGGATGCAATACAGTTGGCAATGTAAATTATACAGGCACAAAGAGACAAAAAAAAAGTTTTTTCTCTCTTTATCTTTTTAACTGTATATGCATCTCTGTCTGGGCAAAATTTCTGCTCATACAGGGAGGCATAGGCAGTTTGGCACTGAAAATGCTGGGATAGGGTGTCTAGCAGGATACTTTGGCTGCTCCAGTTATATCATTAGTTATGTTTTAGTTACTACTGCAGTCAGGTAGACTGCGAATCACATGGAAATTGGTCAACCTTTTCAAACCCTGATGTAAATAGAATAGATAGCAGGATGGGGGAACCTTGGGCTGGGCCGGGCTGCCATTATCCTGTATATATGTATAGGCTGGTCCAGCCTGCAAGATAGAGATCATCTGGGCCGAGTTGTTGAAGGCGTAGTTAGCCTTGCAGTTTCGTTGGGAGGTCGACTCGTTGAGTTTGATAAGTTTATAATCAAGTGAGTTGATGTTGTTCTTTGGGAAAGTGTGAGAAACTTTTGCAGTGCAAGGGTTCCTCACATTTTTTCAATGGGAGGTATTTGAGATGTAAACATTTGAAATTTTAGTGAGGCATTGGCTGGCGACATAGTGGGTTTCGGGCAACAGGCTCCAGATGTTTAGGGATGAAAGGGTTGACAAGATAAGTTTACATTTTAGCTTGTTTTTCCATTTCAGAGAATCCAGCTCAAATGTTGGGACACATGGGAACTATAGAGCTTCCATTTGGGATAAATGGAGATTAGATGGTTTCTGTTGTCCCAATAGTTGAGTACATTAGGTTTTACATCTTTGCAGCTAGCTATAACGCAGGGGAATTATGTGACATCTTCATCACAAAAAAGATTATATGGAACTGCAAGGATGACATGCTAATCTGAATAGTCTATTTTTTTTTTTTTTTTTTTGTTTTTTGTATTTTGCTTTTGAGCTGGTGAGATTGACGATGGTTTCCTAACCATCACCGGTACCACCTTGCTCAATACTGCTTGATACAATGCTTCATAATTAGTGAAAATCGAGAAAATAAGCAATTTACAGTATGCAGTCTAGGAATCGTAGTAAAGCACATGGTTAATTTAGTTAGGCGAGAGTCAAGCGAAAATGTAAACAACGTCTTCTTAGCTACGCAGAGCAAAAGCGTAAAGACTTCATAAGCGTCTGCGAGATAGCGATCATTAAAGGGTAAATCCTGAACTATTTAGAAAGTTCATTGGGATAATTATAGTAACATATGACGTCAGGCGCAAGGATTCCTATCAAAGTTAGGTGAGGAAAAGTATACCGTCTCGGGGTGGAGTTAACGGCATCAAAGTGAAAGTAAATTAATCGAGCTCATATTTTGTAGAGTAAGTGTTTTTTTTGTTCTGTTTTTTTAGAGTAAAATATCTTGGTTGTCTTGTCCTCATCTTCTTGCCTTTTTATGATAACACAGTGACAAGAAAAATTATACGATTAATACCCAAAATTTGAGTACGAAGAGAGGGTTTTTACCCACTGTCAAATGAGCACGTTTATCGTCATATTTCTAAACTGATAGAGAGAATTATGTTGGCAAAATAAACCGCTTAGCAGTATGTCAGGAACAGGACAAACTCACTTGAAGGATTGGTGGTACGGTCTGAACAGCATGTTATTGTAAGCACTTGAAATTATTTGTAAAAGATTATTATGGCATATTGACATGTGCCGTGTACTAGAGACGGCCGAATTTCGAACAAAATCCAGTTCGAAATTAGAAGGTTTCGATGACATACTAATTCAAATTAGTGTCTGGTCGTGACTGTTATGGAAGTAGAAGGACTAGGATATGTTATGCAGATCTATACGTTGAATTTATTACTGGGCCGCAAATTGTCGTCGTTGTCAGACTCTGACTGTCAGTGTTGACACTTGAGGCAGGTCAGGTAGGTTCGGACGGCGGGTAGATTCGGACGTGCCATTGTATACTGTGCAGAGCCAGATGAGACGGCTCATGATGAGCCGTCTCATCGGGATTTTCAATGTATTGCCAGTTACTTTAGTTTTAGTTCAAATGGCTGACATAATGATGGGGTGCCACAGTCCGAGTTTGCCTGATGTCCGGTTTTGCCAGACTTGACCCTATTTAGTTTTCTGCTTTTGAGGTGTTTTATGCAGATACCAGGTAAAGGCACTGTCTGTGTGTCAGTCCGTCTGAACAAGCTTACTCAACTGCTCTTCATTAGAAATATTTCAAACAAAATTCATAGATTAAATGGTAATAGGGAATATGAACAAGAGCAGTAACTCTGATCTATGAATTGTAGTCATTAATACCTTTAGTAAAAGCCTGTTAATCTGCGGTATAAATTTGGCACATTAGATATTATCTATATTTACTGTCTCAAAACACATTGGGCTCAGACTAAGGCTACCTAATTAAGATGGTTTTGAGGAAGAGCCATAATAAATGGCCAGATGGAGGTTTAACGGCAGTTGTGAGAGGTCATACTGGAATCCACCCATGCCTGGACCCTGAGTTACTAAAATTTGGTCTGCACATGGTTTGTTATTCTATTATTAAACGATGGAGACCCACAGCATGACCACCTTGGGGAGGAGCAATTGGTTTGAACCAAAGTATTTTGACACATGGATATATGATTGTGTGTGAGTAGTTGTGTATATATGTATTATATATTTTAAGAACCTGTCCATCTGTTCTATACAACAGTGCTCCGGGTGGGGGAGTAGTGTGGATGGTCTGGGGATGGTTTTCCATTTTTCTCCATAGAGGCATATCTTGTGACCCCTCATTGGGGCCACCCCATTGAGATGGTTCAAATGAGGGGTCACAACATGTGTTTTTTTTTTTTTTCTTTTTTTCTTTTTTTTTTTTCTTTTTTTTTCTTTCTTTCACTTAGAGGTTGGATGGTTTATCTTCGGATTTTCCCTAATGCCCCCTCAAATCTGGAGCTCTGAAGTATAAAATATATGAGAGCATAGTTGCATATATGTATATATGGGAAAAGCCTACTGCCCTTCCAGTCTAAAAAATATAAATAAAATAAAATTAGGGAAATAGAATACAGAATCAAAACAGACATACAAGATTTCTATCAAGTCAGGTTCAAGAAAGAGTTAGTCGTATATAAAGGCCTTACTTTAATTATCAAGGTGGTCCAGAGGTTAAAACAGTAAACAGAAAGTAAAACCAGTAAGGAATAACTTAAATTGCTAATAACTTAGATTGTTAATAAATTTGTGAATGATTGACTGGGCCAGAGACTAATTCTTCTTTTTTTTTTCTTCTTTTCTTTTTTTTTTTTTTTTTTTTTTTTTTTTTTTTGCGAAGAAAATAATTTTGAAAAATATATAAATTTAACAGGACTTCGAACTATATTATAGTCTGTCCACTATTTGGAACCCATTATTATGGCGCAGATATGGGGGGAGGTAAAACTTCAGATTAATATAGTTATATTTATTATTTTATATAACAGTTCTTCTTTGGTGATATTCTGTAAGAGAGAGAGGAAATACCTGGCTGGATAGTATAAGCCTCTCTCTCTGTTACAGGAAATGCCTGCCCTGTTGTATAAGCGACCTAAGTGAGGGGGTAGGGACATATTCAAGCAGATATGGGGTGTCTGACCCTTATTATCCCCTCGCACCACGAAGTGGTGAGGGGATATAGGTTTTGTCCCGTAAGTAAGTATGTACGTACGTACGTATGTTCACCTTTTGTCATCGCTCTAGTACCTACATTTCTCAACGGATTTTAAAATAACTTCACACAAGTGTAGGGCGTGACAATATCTCCAGAAAGTTTGACTTTCAGGGTGCTGCGCCCAAGGTCAAGGTCACTGTGGCCATTTCTAGAAAACTTGGTTAGCGCTCTAGCGCCTACATTTCTTATTGGATTTTGAAATGACTACACACAAATGTAGGGCATGACAATATCTCGAGCAAATTCGACTTTCAGGGTGCTGCGCCCAAGGTCAAGGTCACTATGGCTATTTTTTAAGAAAAACTTTACGTACATACGTATGTCCACCTTTTGTCATCGCTCTAGCACCTACATTTCTCAACGGATTTTAAAATAACTACACACAAGTACGGGACGTGGCGGTGTCTTGAACAAGTTTGACTTTCAGAGTGCTGCGCCCAGGGTCAAGGTCACTTTTGCTTTTTCTAGAAAAACTTTGTCAGTGCTCTAGAGCCTACATTTCCCAATGGATTTTGAAATAACCTCACATAAATGTAGAGCATGACAATGTCTCGAGCAAGTTCGGCTTTCAGGGTGCTGCGCCCAAGGTCAAGGTCTCTGTGGCTATTTTTGGAAAAACTTTGTCATCGCTCTAGCGGCAACATTTCTCAATGGATTTAAGAATAACTTCACACAAATGTAGGGCATGACAATATCTCGAGCAAGATCGACTTTCAGGGTGCTGCGCCCAAGGTCACTGTGGCTATTTTTAGAAAAACTTTGTCAGCGCTCTAGTGCCCACATTCTTCAATGGATTTTGAAATAACTTCACACAAATGTACGGCATGACAATATCTCAAGCGTGTTTGACTTTCAGGTTGCTACGCCCAAGGTCAAGGTCACTGTGGCTATTTTTAGAAAAACTTTGTTAGCCCTATAGCGCCTACATTTCTCAATGGATTTTGAAATAACTTCACACAAATGTAGGGTATGACAATATCTCAAGCAAGTTCAACTTTCAGGGTGCGTCGCCCAAGGTCAAGGTCACTGTGGCTGTTTTTAGAAAATCTTTGTCAGCGCTCTAGCGCCTACATTCTCAATGGATTTTGAAATAACTTTACACAAATGTAGAGCATGATAATATCTCGAGCAAGTTCGACTTTCAGGGTGCTGCGTTCAAGGTCAAGGTCACTGTAGCTATTTTTAGAAAAACTTTGTCATCCCTCTTGTGCCTCAGTTCTCCATGGATTTTAAAATAACTTCACACAAATGTAGGGTATGACAACTTCTCGAGCAACTAGTCTTGTGAGAGGGGATTTGTATCGCCTGCTATGCCTTGTTCATCTTTTAGTCTACTTTGACGTACTTTTATGCTTGAGTGACTTGCTTTGTTGTGAGTACTTGTAAATTAAAGCAATATATTTTTAAAAGGCTGTGGTGGTTAGGTGCTGAAAATGCCTTAAACAATTAAAGGTCACTGTGACCTACCGGTATTTTTTTAAAATAACGTTCAGATGACTGAGATACATGTTTAATATCTTAGTAAAAGTGTAATTTATTTTGGATAAGATCCTGTTGTGTGCAAACTTAGAGAACTATATTTCATGGGTCAGAATTATGTCCACGACCAAGGGAATGATTGGTGGGGACATTGTTTTTTTTTTTTTGTTTTTTGTTTTTTTTTTTTCCTGGAAAACATTGCAAATTTATCACCATTACTATTTATTTTCTGTTCATATATAACTATTTTCAAGTTTAAAAAAAAAAAAGAGGGTGAATTGGTATTGATGAAAAAATTAACATCCTTTTTAGAATACCTGGGTATTCATGGACCAAGTAAAAAGAGTTATGCCATACAGAGGGGAGAAGGCAGCCATGGTGTTACTCATTATATACATTGTAAATAATTGGGTACATTATGACTGCCCGGAAAAGGAAACACAAGTCTTTTTAAATTGTTTCATTTATTTTTGTTTCACTCATGACACATATAATGCTGACACACACACAATTTTCTTTAAAAGTAATGTAACATACTCAACTAATACACAGTTGCTAAACTCCAAGTTTTCTTCACAGTTAATGTTTGTATAATGAAACCGCTGACTTAAGTTGAAATGGAAAACCATAATTTAATAAAAATCTCAAGTTCAAATGTTAGGGGTTTGCATGATGTGCAAAAGAGAAAGGACGTGTTCGGTTATTTGCGGAATAAAAAATTTCAGATTTGTTGTTTGCAAGATACCCACTTCACTGAGAGTTTAGAACCTTATATTCGAGCTGAGTGGGGTGGGGAGGCCATATTTAGCTCTTTCTCATCCAGTCAAAGGGGTGTTTGTGTTTTATTTAGCAATGATTTTGAATATAAAGTATTAAGAACGAAAACAGATAGGCAAGGAAATTATATAGTACTGGAATTAGAATTAGAAGGGAAAAAAATTACATTAATTAATATATACGGCCCAAATGAAGATTCTCCTGACTTTTATATAAAAATTGCAGAGATAATAGAGGAATTTGAGAGTGAAACCTGCATTATGTGTGGGGATTTCAATTTAGTACAAGACCAAATGTTGGATACATATAATTATTTACATATAAATAACCCAAAAGCAAAAGAATGTGTTTTAAATATAAAGGAAGAGCTAAATTTAGTTGATCCATTTAGGGAAATTTTTGAAACAGAAAAACGATACACTTGGCGTAAACCAACCCCACTCAAGCAGGCACGACTTGATTTCTTTTTAATATCAGAGGCTTTTATGACAAGTATTGAAAATATTGATATTTTGCCAAGCTATAGGTCAGATCATTCTACAGTGGTTTTATCCTTTAAGGTTAACGAATTTAAGAAAGGTAAAGGACTATGGAAATTTAATAACAGTTTGTTGAAAGATATTGAATATGTTAAAATGATTAAAGATTGTATTCAACAAATTAAGGAACAATATATGGTCCCAGTTTATAATCTAGAATATGTGAGAAATAACGAAAATCATCCCATACAATTAAAAATATCTGATCAGTTGTTTTTAGAAACTTTATTAATAGAAATACGTGGGAAATCTATATCATATTCGGCATTCAAAAAGAAACAAAACAACTTAAGGGAGGAAAATTTGCTAAGAAAAATTAAAATTTTAGAGGAAAAAGAAGCTTTGGATCTTGAGCAAATTGAAGAATGCAAAAATGAATTAGAAAAATTAAGAAAAGAAAAGTTAAATGGTATAATGATTAGAGCACGGATAAGATGGGCTGAAGAAGGAGAAAAGCCTACCAAATATTTTTGTAGCCTCGAGTCTAGAAATTATGTCAATAAAATTATCCCAAGTGTTTGTAAAGATGATGGTACCATAATAAATAAACAAGATGAAATTTTACAAGAGGTTAAAATTTTTTATTCAAATTTATTTTCAAATCAAGAAAACAATCTGGATATAAATATAGATGAAATTTTGAACAATTTAAATAGTCACCCAACATTATCAGAGGAAGAAAAAACAAGTTTAGAAGGGGATATTTCAGAGGAAGAAATAGCATTCATATTAAGTAAAATGAAAAACAATAAGAGTCCAGGTACAGACGGGTTTTCTGCGGAATTTTTTAAATTCTTTTTTAAAGATTTAAAATTGTTCATAAAAAATTCAATAAATGAAGGTTATAAATTAGGCATTCTATCAGTTACACAGAGGGAAGGGTTAATTACATGTTTACCAAAGGGGGATAAACCAAGGCAATTTCTAAAAAATTGGAGACCCATAACTCTTTTAAATGTAGTTTATAAAATCGCATCAGGATGTATTGCAGAAAGAATTAAATCTACACTTTCAAAATTAATTTCTACTGACCAGACAGGCTTTATTAGTGGACGTTATATTGGAGAAAATACCAGACTAATCTATGATATAATTAATTACACAGAAGAGGAAAACATACCTGGGCTCTTACTTATTATTGACTTTGAGAAAGCATTTGACTCTATATCTTGGCATTTTATATTTCAGGTGTTAAAGCATTTTAATTTTAGTGAATCAGTGATAAGGTGGATTTCGGTTTTTTATAAAAATATTTCATCTGCAGTTATACAAAGTGGGTTTCTTTCAGATTTTTTCCCAGTTCAGAGAGGATGTCGACAGGGTGACCCTCTGTCACCATATATATTTATATTGTGTGCAGAAGTGCTTTCATTAATGATAAAAAGTAATAAGGACATTGAAGGTATAAACATAAATGGAATGGAATATAATTTAACACAATTTGCAGATGACACAACTATCTTTTTAGACGGTTCAGGAAAATCACTGGATATAACAATGGAGATCCTTTCTCTTTTTGCACGTCTTTCAGGCCTTAAAATTAATACTTCCAAAACTAAAGCGGTATGGATAGGTGCAAAAAAATTTAGTGGTGAAACCTTTAACCACAGATATAAATTCGATTGGCAGCAGAATAATTTTACCATACTAGGAATAACATTTTCATGTAATCTTGAAGATATGTTAGATCTGAATTTTAAAGAAAAGTTAGCACAAATTGAGAAAGAACTTAAACAATGGTCGAAGAGAATTTTGACACCCTTTGGAAGGATCACAATTTTAAAATCTTTAATTATTTCGAAATTAAATCATCTTTTTATTGCATTACCAAATCCCTCAGATGAATTAATAAATAAACTCCAAAGAAGGTTTTTTCAATTTATTTGGCAGTCTGGAACAGATAGAGTTAAAAGAGATGTTTTAATGCAAGGTTATGAAAATGGTGGTCTTAAAATGATAAATATAAAGAACTACATCACATCATTGAAAAATACTTGGATAAGACGACTACTAAAGTGTGACCATAAATATAAACATATTTTTGAAACTGTATACTCTGAGATAAGTACTTTAATAAATAGAGGAAGTGAGTTTATATGTAAAATGAAGCGTAATAAAACAAATAGGTTTTGGAATGATGTGTTAGAATCTTGGGTGATTTTACAACAGAAGAAGAGACCATTATTTAATTCTGATATACTGGGTATGAATATATGGGATAATAAATGCATAAGGATAGGTAATAAACCTGTATTTTACCAAACATGGTATAATAAGAAAATTTATTTCATAAAGGATATGTTAAATGCAGATGGCTCCTTCTTAAATTTGAATAGTTTTATTGAAAAGTACGATTTAAACATAAATTTTATGGAATATTTGAGTGTTAGATCAGCAGTAGAAAGTTACATAAAAGATTCCAAATTGGAAATTCAAAACTTTACAGTAACTGATTGCTTTTTACCGTTTAACATTAGACAAATACTAAAAAGTGAAAAAGGCAGTAAAGATTTTTATAAAATATTGAACGAAAAAGACATTACACCAAAGAGTCAGCAGAAATGGGAAGAAGAATTTCCAGTCATTGAATTAAAATGGAAAGTAATCTACAGTATACCAGCGTATTGTTGCAGTAACACGAAATTACATTGGTTTCAATACAGAATTTTGCATAGGATTTTAGCTACAAATGACCTGTTATGGAAATATAAAATAAAAAGAGATAACTTATGTACATTTTGTAAAAAGCTTCCAGAGACATTAGAACATTTGTTTTGGTATTGTGAAATAGTACAAGAATTTTGGGAGAAAGTGGAAATTTATATAGCAGAAAAAAGTGATTATATAATCAATATCCATAAATATAGAGCAATTTTTGGGATAAACTTTAATAAAAATTTTAATAAGTCTGAGAATTATATTCTAATGTTAACCAGATATTATATATATAAAAGTAGAATTAATAATAAAAAATTGTATTTGAATATATGGAAAAGTGAAATAAAAAGTTTCATAGATATAGAGAAAATGATAGCAATAAAAAACGGAAAATATGATAAATTCATTAAAGGATGGGAAGGGTGGCTAAGTATGTTTGTAGAGGAATCAGAATAACCTTCTGAGAATTTGCAGTTATCTCAAACATACAACAAGACGGAAAAGCATTTCAAGAACATGCGGGCATGTCCGGCACATGGATATGCGCGTATATATGAATATGTAAAATGAGGTGTATTGGTATGCACATGCTCATGGGTGGGTGTCTGTACTTAGATGGGCATGTGCAGACCTATATGCTGTTTGGAATTAGCTCAGTGAATATTTATACATACTTGTATGTTTTCAGTTGGTTGCATCTTCATATAGAATAGTCTGAAGACAGCTTATATTATTTTAAGTTATCATCTTCATATTCACAAGGTAAGATTTTTTATTAGTATTATTAAAGTAGGACATTTCCTCGGTTTTGAGACAGGGCCACCTTCTCTCTGTAAAATTCGATTACATATTCGTCTGCAGGATTTGTTTGTTCCCCTTTCCAGGCTGTCTTAAAGGTCTAGACCCGTCCAATAAACCGAGTCTGGAAGTTTGGGATTGCTCTGGGTGGAGAATGCCCAGCTCGGGGCGTATTTTCATGAGATTGGTTTGGATGGTAGGGTATTGCTGAAGATGGAAAGGCATTGTCTTAAAGCCGAGTAAATGCGATACCAAACCCATTTAAAATAGAAATGTAAAAGAATTCTAGATTAACCAGGGGGCACGTGAGGTCGGGATGACGTCGTACTGGCGTCGAGGCGACATAAGTGTATCGCATCGACATCATTGCGACGTCATTTCGACGTCGCATGTCAGCTGAAAAGTTGTATTTTTGTTTTCTCCTTCTTCATTATGTAAAGGTAGCATGGAGATCTGACTTTAAATAGTAGGTTTAATTGGATAGTGCAGCGGTATGTTCGATTGCAGTATTTTGCTGTTATGTGTTTATAATTCCATTGGCTGTTGGTGCGAATGATAATTCTCTGACCAAAATGAGCAGATGCAGGGATTGATCTTTTCCTTTTTTTCTCTCCATTTTCAGAAATATCAGTACACACTTTATATTTCTTTATAAGTTTATAACTATTAATTGCGACAAAAATCTGAAAATTGGAGAGAGGGAAATTGCTGTGCACCTAAACATATTCAGATAATTAGCTTGCTAATTTGCAAGGAAGACTGTTTTTCGTGTTTACAAGTATAAGTAATAATGTATTGTGAAATGTTGTGTGTTGTGAGTGTGTCAACTTTATATGAATAAAAAAAAAAAAAAAAAAAAAAAAAAAAAAAAAAAAAAAAAACTATATGTTCCAAAATTTCTTGAGGGGGGCTTGATCTTCATTTATGTGCATAATAAATGAAAATTATACTGCTTGTGGTAAAGAAATAAGCTATTTTTGTCTTTTTTCAAAAAAGTGTTACACTCCTGAGTGGCTCAAATGGTACATATGAAGAAAATAAAAGCCAAGATGAAGACTGCCTGTGCACCCATTACCATGATGGGTCAAAGACTTTTCATACAAGGCATGAAAGTTTACTAAAGCTACCCCTGGAAAAAGCTATGGGGTTCCAAATGTCAAATGTTACACTCCTGAGTTCGAGGGGTACTTGAGAAGAAGTTGTTTGCATTCTGAGATGGATGCCGTTAAAGCAACTGGAAAATTTGCAATACGATATACCATCTTTATTCAATGTTTCAGACCATGTAATAGGGATCAGAAGCATCAAATACAAAAATGACATCCATTTAGATGGGAATCTCTTCTTTTTTGGTGCACCAGAAATTCAGCATAGTGCTGTTGAGTTTAGCATTACTAATTCCATGGGTGATGATAAAAAGACATTAATCTTACATTTTCATGCAGCCCAAAGGTCTGGAAAGTCAAAAAGATGGCTAATAGGTATGGTAACAAGCACAGCTGTGTAAAATGCCTGCTGGAAAATTTAGTAATCAAAAAAATGTCACACAAAAAGCGTTACACTCCTGAGTTTTTTGGCTATATTTTTGACCATAACTTTTTTATTACTCAAAGAATTCCAATGAAATTTGGCAGGTATCTTCAAGGTCCGATGATACATCTTCAGCAACAAAAATAATGTACTAATATAACCCTGTTTTCTTTTAAATGCTCTGGAATGCTTTGGTCACATTTTTTTTGAACATGCCCTACTAATTAAATATCATACTACATTCGATTAACAGTTAGTCCTGGCCTGCAAATCTCTCTCTCTCTCTCACCAGCAACAGCATCAGCATCAACAAATTGCAAATAAATTAAGATCGATACTTACTAATATTGTGTTCATACGAAACACTATTAGACACCATTAGCGCACATGTTTATACGAAATGAGACCTTACTTGAATAAATGAAGAAATAAATAAAAAAAAAAACAGGAAAGCGACATCAGATATTTTTTATTTATGTGTGTGTGTTTTATTCATTTTATCTTATATTTCATCGGTGATTTCGGTTTATCACCAAATTGAGCCAGCCAATTTGAGAAGAAAGAGTTCAGTGGTGATTTCGGTTTATCGTCGATGCAAGCATAACTCTGTCGATTAATATAAAGGAAGGTTTGTTGGATACTTGGTTGAAAATTACCTACAGACTTGTAAATTTAAAATCAAGATTGCATTAAAGATGCTTTATTTTGGTTGATTTTACTGTGTATACATGTACAATAAACAAGATTATACATGTCTATACCTATAGCTGATTTCGATTATTGATTTTATGAGTGTATTGAAACATCAGCTAATGGTGATTTCGGTTTATCGTCACCATGGTGCTATCTTATGCATATTTCTTATATTATAGCGCAGATTTTTATCAGAAAAGAAAAATATGACTTATTAATAACCAGTTATACATATATAGTCAATTAATTGACACTATTATAGGTGATTTCTGTAAATTCTACGGTGATTTCGGTGATTTCAGTAGATTTCGGTCAATCGTCTTACCCCAAATTCATGACATTAGTTATCAATAATTTTACTAACAACAGTGCTGGAAACTTGTAATTTTAATGTGGTGGCCCAAAAGCTTAGCAGGCCTAACTTTCAGTGGCCCAAATTATCCACTAGCTAAAGTTTCCATTCATTTAGTATTGACAGAAAGATAAATTTGGGCCACTAAAGGCCATATTTTGGAGATTTCTGGTGGCCCGAAACAAAAATTAGGAGCATTTGGCCACCGGGCCACTGGCTGTTTCCAGCACTGTAACAATCCAAAAAATTTTTGGGGTTAAACTACCTTCTTCAGGTCACAATTGTTTGAATCAGATTTTTAAATTTTTTTTACATAGTATATCGCATTATGCGACGCCATAACTGTAATCTGTCTCCAAGATCGTCAAGACGCTTGATTTTTGTAAATTATTCTGGTTTTTAGCTCACCTGAGCCATAGGCTCAGGGTGAGCTATTGTGATCACCCAGTGTCCGTCGTCCGTCGTGCGTCGTGCGTCGTCCGTCGTCAACAATTTGCTTTAAATGACATCTTCTCTGAAACCGCTAGGCCTAGGGCTTTGATATTTGGTATGAAGCATTGCCTAGTGGTCCTCTACCAAGTTTGTTCAAATGGTGGCCCCAGGGTCCAAAATGGCCCTGGGGCAGGGGGTCTTGGGTTTGAAACTAAAAAATACTTAAAAATCTTCTTCTCCAGAACCACTTGGCTCAGATGCTTGAAACTTGGTATGTAACATTGCCTAGTTGTCCTCTATCAAGTTTGTTCAAATGGTGGCCCCAGGGTCCAAAATGGCCCTGGGGCAGGGGGTCTTGGGTTTGAAACTAAAAGATACTTAAAAATCTTCTTCTCCAGAACTGCTTGGCTCAGAGGCTTGAAATTTGGTATGAAGCATTGTCTAGTGGTCCTCTACCAAGTTTGTTCAAATGGTGGCCCCAGGGTCCAAAATGGCCCTGGGGCAGGGGGTCTTGGGTTCGAAACTAAAAAATACTTAAAAATCTTCTTCTCCAGAACTGCTTGGCTCAGATGCTTGAAACTTGGTATGTAACATTGCCTAGTGGTCCTCTACCAAGTTTGTTCAAATGGTGGCCCCAGGGTCCAAAATGGCCCTGGGGCAGGGGGTCTTGGGTTTGAAACTAAAAAATACTTGAAAAACTTCTTCTCCAGAACTGCTTGGCCCAGAGGCTTGAAATTTGGTATGAAGCATTGTCTAGTGGTCCTCTACCAAGTTTGTTCAAATGGTGGCCCCAGGGTCCAAAATGGCCCTGGGGCAGGGGGTCTTGGGTTCGAAACTTAAAAATACTTAAAATTCTTCTTCTCCAGAACTGCTTGGCTTAGATGCTTGAAATTTGGTATGGAACATTGCCTAGTGGTCCTCTACCAAGTTTGTTCAAATGGTGGCCCCAGGGTCCAAATTGGCCCTGGGGCAGGGGGTCTTGGGTTTCGGAACTAAAAAATTCTTAAAAATCATCTACTTCAGAACCGCAAGGCTCAGCTGCTTGAAATTTAGTATGTAGCATTGTCCAGTGGTCCTCTACCAAATTTGTTCAAATGGTGGCCCCAGGGTTCAAAATGGCCCTGGGGCAGGGGTTCTTTGGTTCGAAACTAAAAAATACTTAAAAATCTTCTTCACCAGAACTGCTTGCCTCAGATGCTTGAAATTTGGTATGGATCATTGCCTAGTGGCCCTCTACCAAGTTTGTTCAAATGGTGGCCCCAGGGTCCAAAATGGCCCCGGGGCAGGGAGTCCCAGGTTTGAACCATAGAAATACATAGAAAAATTTAAAAAAATCATCTACTTCAGAACTGCAAGGCTCAGATGCTTGAAATTTGGTATGTAACTTTGCCTAGTAGTCTTTTACCAAGTTGGTTCAAATGATGACCCCAGGGTCTAAAATGGCCCCACCCTAGGGGGTCCTGGGTTTGAACGATAGAAAAATATTAAAAAATCTTCTTCTTCAGAACCACTTGGCTCAGATGCTTGAAATTTAGTATGTAGCATTGCCTAGTGGTCCTTTACCAAAATTATTCAAATGATGGCCACAGGGTCCAAAATGGCCTGGCCCCAGGGGGTCCAGGGTTTGAACCATAGCAATACATAGAAAAATATTCAAAAATCTTCTTCAAATCCATTTGGAAGTGGTTGCAAACTATTAGGTTTGTTAAATGATGACCCTTGTTTGACCTTTAACCTTTTTGGTCAGGTGAGCGATTCAGGGCCTCTTGGCCCTCTTGTTAAAATAGCTATGCGCTTCCGTGATACTGTCAAACTAAACGCTTTCATACATAACTGCACTTCTTATAAGCGTCTACTGATCGCGGAATTGACTATTAGTATGGTCAATGTTTCATTTACCTCCTTTTCCAGGGCACCGCGTGGACTTTTTGCGTTCAACAGACTGTTTTGCGGGTTTTTTTCCCCAACATTCGATCGGGAATTTTAGCACTCTTTTTGGGAAAAAAACATACTTTTTGGCATTGGGAATGGGGCCGAATTTCGGCCCCAAATAAGCCTGAAAAGGAACACTGAATGACTTGATCGTTTTTATGTTGATAATTACACTGTTATTTGAAGCGTACTTGTTATCAATCTGTGGCTGTGAGGCATGCTACAAATATTCATTAATGCTTATTAGTATTTGTTGTCCCCTTAAGCGCCTAATGGGACAGGGTTTTAACATATTTACGAGGTAGGGCAAGTTGTCTTTGGGGCGAGTTGTCTCAGAATGTGGGACGAGTTGTCACCTGAAGGTGGGGCGAGTTGTCTTTGGGGCGAGTTGTCCGTAATTCCTGCACAGTATTAAAGCAGAAGAAGCAGAAGCAAACGGACTTTCGTTTCCGATCTTGGGAGAAAGGTTGTGTGAGAAAATGTAGTTCAGACTACGGTGTGTGTGTGTTGTGGGGGGACATTTGAAACGGACTTAAGTTTCCGGTCTTGGAGGGGGGGTGCTTACCACACATGTCGGGTGAATAAAGTCCGCTCCAAAAAAAAAAAAAAATACAAGACTGACACATTTTTGGAGTGAGAAAATGATGTAGAGTGAGGGGACACGGCTTTGCACACTTTTACGACTTTTGCAACGTTAACCGACAAAGGTTCTAACGTAATGCATGATCGTTCATATTATAATATGAACGAAATTCTAACCCTGTCAGACACTTTCAGGACATTATGCATGAAAAATATTTGGTCTCAGGCTCTGACGTCATATGTTGCATGTGCAGTTATTTCGGATAAATGAGGACATGGCTTCGCTCACCCATTTTGGAAGGAACTAGAAGCTTTCTAGACGATTTTAAATACTCTGCCAAAGACTTTGGGACCAGTAAATGAAAATTATAAAAGTACTTCTATACGCAGTATAATAAAATGAGTCCGAGTCGTAGCTAAGTAACCAATCATCAAAACTTCATGAAACTTAAACTGAATATGTATCACCATAATGCGGTTATGCACATAAAGTTTCGTCAAAAGGTCATCAGTAGTGCATGAGTTACTGCCCTTGACTCAAGGTTGACAAATTCAGCCATAACTAAGTAATCAGTGGATAGAATTCTATGAAACTTATACTAAATATTATGTATCACCATATCACATTGGTGCATCTTATGTTTTGTCGGAATTGCTTCAGTAAGCAATAAGTTATTGTCCTTGAATTGGTTTAAAATCAACAAATTGAGTCTTAACTAAGTAACCAATGAGTGGAATTTAATGAAACTTAAAATAATTATGTATTGACATGACACAGCAGGGCACATTAAGTTTTGTCATAATCGCTTCAGAAGTGCATGATTTAATGCCCTTGAATTGATTTAAAATCCACAAATTAGCCATAACTAAGGTATCGGTGAACAAAATTTCTTGAAACTGAATTGAAAATGTATCGTCGTAGTGCAGTGATGATGAGACAAGTGTTTAAGAACAGCTTCAGCTTATGCCTCACTTATCCAGTCCAGAGTTATTGCCCTTGATTTTATTTACAATCTACAAGTTCAGCCGTAACTAAGTAACCAGTGAATTTTATGTAACTTAAAATAAACCATAAATAAATCAGGGCCACTTGGAGGGAGATATAAATTCACCGAATTTGCTTGTTTATATTCTAACCAAGCATGCAAGTTGAAATTTAGACTCTAATCTCTATAGATTATTTTAGTTTATGAAATTAATGATGTTAGCTTGTACAGACATCAAGTTCTTTGTATTATAAAACATACATATTACTGCTCCATCTAGTAACTTTGTTTGTTTTCATGTATTTTCTTTTCAGTTTTGGGAAGTAATCTCAGATGAACACGGCATTGACCCCACAGGCACATACCACGGTGATTCAGACTTACAGTTAGAAAGAATAAATGTTTACTACAATGAAGCCACAGGTATGAGAAATTGGCCAAATACCGAGTTTGGAGTTTGACAGTTTGTGCAATGTATGCTCCAGACACACAGTGTCTATTCTAGGACTGAAAAAATAGGGGGGGATTTTCGACAGAGAAAATGTAAACCTCACACTTGTAGCTCTAAAATTTGGCTTATACTACATAAAAACAATTGTACCTGGTACTTTTGCTATAATTTAGTATCAATGAGTACACATAACGCTTTTAGATATTTCAATCTTTTTTATGAATAAATAAAATAGTTCCCCCACTTCTGCTAAGAATTAGGGGGAAATTGTCAGAAATGTGGGTGAATCCCCCCCATCCCCCTCTCTAGAAATTCTGAATAGACACTGGACACATTGTTTAATCATGTGGTCACAGGGCTGAAAAAGGTGCCGGGCAATTGTCTGTCACCCAACATACAGGGACAGTCCCAGGGCTGATTTACTTTGCAACTTGTGAAAGCAGTTGCTTTTAGAGACGGGCAGCTGGGCTGATATGCAACAGCAGCTAATGCTGTTCTTGCGAAGTCAAAGCTTTAATATACCATTAAATACACAGAATAATGCACATTCTCAGCATAGTCTGATTTTTTTCACTAGTTTGGGAATGGTGCCGGTGCCCACAGAATTGGGAAAAATCGCGTTGTATTCTTAAATTTGGAATTTCAGAAAAACCTTTATTAGCTCAAATGGTGGGATAGGGGACATGAAACTGAATATATAATATCCAAATTCAATTATATCTATACATCTGCCAGTTCTCTAAGCAAGCAGGTAAGTTTATGCTTGTAGAATGGTCCCTAGAAAAATTCTTCCTGCAATTGGGAATTTTTAACTTGCAGTTGGGAAAAAAAGATACTATTTTGAACTGGGACTCAGACTGGTGCCTTTTATGGGCACCACTTGCATAGAGATTAAAATCACTGAATTAGTCTACATATTTAAAAAAAGGTGGTTCACAGTCTTCGCGAAACCTTCTGAAGAGTTGCAGGACAGCTGTCAGACAGTCAAAAAAAATTTGCAGGACAGAACAGAAATCTGCAGGACAGAAAAAAAAATTCACATTCGAGCCAACAATAAAAAAAAGTCATAAAAATGGGAACCATTTTTTAATTACTTAAATACTGGGTTCATTTTAACTTTAATTCCCATTTAATCATTCATTCTCTACTTCATTTTAATTCAATTCCCATTCTTGAAAGCATCTGCTATATCTTGTATTCATCTACGCATAGGTTGGGGATAAACTCCAATGCTTTCTCTAAAGCTAAACTTGTTACAGGAAAAAAAATGTTTTGATTATTTCCCTTGGTTCGGCCTTGTACCATTCACAAAGTTCGGCCATATTAAATTCGCTACCAGAAGCACCAAAAATACAGTTACAGTAAGCAGAAAATAACCTGGCGCAGCAGTCTTTAAACAAATAATATGGATAAATAGTTTAAAGTTCATTTCATTTTAGCCGAGTCATCGAAAGAAAAGAAAAATGAAGATGAGATTGTTACACATTCCGAGACCGAAACCAACCGTTGCGAGCACTCTTTGGGCCGAAAACTATAACGCTCGAAATGATTGGTTGTATATAAATAGTAAGGCATATATTGACCAATCAGATGTCGTCTTGCATAAGCGCTTTTGTAAATATGACATGGCGAAACTATCGTTTTTGTTTCGGCCAAAAGTCTGAAAAGAGGACTTTTCCGACGATAAATTTGATTTTACCGAGTTGAAAAATGTCAACTTTTATCAGTGTCGGACAGTGCGACCGGCGCCCTGGCAAAAATCGCCGGACATTTTCTGAATTTGCCGGTTTTGTCCGACAGACCGACGGTTTTCGTGAAGACTGGGTTCATGGATTGTGTCTAATAGTGAGCGAATATTCACTCGTAGAAGTGATGGTCAAGTAACTTGATTAATCAACAAACCATTAATTACCGTTTCCACAATACTGTTTGACCAAAACTTTTGTTTCAACAAAATTTGAACATTTTCAAACCTAGAGTACAGATTTTAACTAATTTTTAACTTATAACCTAAGAGTTGATTCACACAGAGAAGGGCACAGCAAAAACAAAATTCTAACAGTGTCAGCGACTGCAGGGATCAAGCTACAGGGAGACTCGGGAGAAATAGTCTCCTTGCAGGATCAAACTTCTCCCTGTTATGAGCTGAAGGAGAAGTTTAAATGTATAGAATATATATAGGCAAAGCAGTGAGATGGGCAGAAACTTCTCCCTAAAATCGGAAAAACTTCTCCCTCACTCTGATCTCTAGCTTGATCCCTGGACTGACAGCGAACCTATAGAAGTAATAGAAAGTTTCTGTATTTATTCTGCAACAGTTTACTGTTTTGAAGCGTGCAAGTATAATTGCTGACGTCACTGGAAATAACTGACATAATTTTGTGACGTTAAAACAGTTTTGAGAAGTTAGATGGTAACTTAGATAGTTAAGAATATAAGTCAGGCTGTTTAGGGCATTGCAAACATTTTTACTTCTTCCTCCGCTCAATATAGGGAGAAGTCAGTCAGCATAGACACAATTTCTCCCTCTAGGCTGACCCCAGAAACATGCCAGGTAATCAATGAAATCTTTACTTGAAAGCCACTTTTACCACCAAAAAAACCCAGGAGGAAATCCAAATAACAAAATGTTCACCTTTTAAGGTGAAGTGAGTACGCTTTTTGGGGAAGCAACTTTGCCATTTTCAAGTTTTGCGTCCCTTCTCCTGGGAGTCAACTCTTGAAGGAAAGAATTGGCTTCTAGAGAAGCAAATTCTTTATTCTTAAAGAGTCGACCCCTCTTTTGGAAGGATTATTTTATCCAAGGGAAGCGAAAAGGGGGTTAGAAATGTTGTCAACCTCATAAAAATGGCAGTACTACCATACACCTTGACCTGTTATAAAACTTGAGTATATTCTCAAAACAAAGCTCACTGATTGGCTGCTTCCGAGCACATGCTCGGAAGCAGCCAATCAGTGTGCTTTATTTTGACTGAGATTATTCTCAAGTTTCATAACCTCGAACCCTGTTTAAACTTGAAATTTATTTGTATTCCAGGAGGCAAGTATGTTCCACGTGCAATTCTTGTGGATCTTGAGCCAGGTACTATGGACTCTGTCAGATCTGGACCTTTTGGCCAGATCTTCAGACCTGACAATTTTGTGTTCGGCCAGAGTGGTGCTGGTAATAACTGGGCTAAGGGACATTATACAGAAGGTGCTGAATTAGTAGACTCTGTTCTTGATGTTGTAAGAAAAGAAGCTGAAAGTTGTGATTGTCTTCAAGGATTCCAGCTCACACATTCCCTTGGTGGTGGTACCGGCTCTGGTATGGGAACGTTATTGATCAGCAAGATTCGAGAAGAATACCCCGACAGAATCATGAACACATTCTCAGTTGTACCATCACCAAAGGTGGGTATAGAACAAGTTTTTTGGACCGTCACAGTCCTGAAAAAAAAAAAAAAAAAAAAAAAAAACAGTTTATCACATGATGTCACTGTTATTCAGTGGATAATGTTGAGTCTAAAAAATTGTATAACCACACATGCCATAACACTCTGGCTCGTACAGGTATGGTCAGTGTGTCAACAATGCATTTTCTTATGGAAATAATGTTCATTTTGAAGGCGACAACCCATTTTAAAGGGGTCATACGATAAACAGAATCTTACACTCGTGGACATTCAATAAAAGAAGTTGCTTGTTTCATATGAAATGACCACTTGTGTAGGATTCTCAATTTCCGTGTTGTTTGAATCTCAGGGATTTTTATATCTTTCTGTTCATGTATTCTCTATGAAACAATGATTTCATGACTTCCTCAGAACTTCCTTGACAAGGCAGGCCTTTTGAAGGCCATGAATTTGTGACTTCCTTCAGAACTTCCTTGACAGGGCAGGTTTTATGAAGGCCATGAATTGTGACTTCCTTAGAACTTCCTTGACAGAGCAGGCCTTTTGAAGGCCATTAACTTGTGACTTCCTTAGAACTTTATCGACAAGGCAGGCAGGGACTGACAAATCCATTGCCCGGACGCCCGGGACAAGCTCCAAATCTGGCCGGACAAGTGCTATTTCCAGCTCGACGCCCGGCCGGGCAAGTAAAAGAAAATCCCCAACACATAAAAATTTGGAAAGAATAACTGTAAGCTTGTTAAAAAAAGACAGCCGCACTGCAATTCACGGGTGGTAAACATTGGAACGAGCTCCAAAAGGAGGTATCGGTATTTTGTTCCAACGGCACATCCGAGAACGTTAGAGATCGCTCCAAAGGACAAAAACGGGTAAACAAAGGTAGGTGTCAGTGACCTTTATGAAAAAATTCGAAGTATTAAGCGACAGATGGTTAATTATCGCGATGTTGTTGCGTGTAGAAATAGTTTCTCTGTGTGTGTGGTCCGAAAATTCGGTTGAAATCGAAATAGTTTCCACATGAATCCCACAACCGAGTCGAACAAGAAATTGGTTTTCCCCCAGCTTTTTGTCAACAAAGAGACCTCTGTGCATAATTTATCATTTTACACTAAAAATACAGGCCTGGTACGCTAGTCCTGGTTGAACAAGCACTCTATATCACCTCTCGGGTCAAAAAAGACAATCGTGAGAATTATTTAAACAAATGATGGAGAAAATATGATTGGAGATCGTTCCAGCGGCCGGAGCTCGTTCCAAACTGAATGAGATCGTTCCCAGGGCTATCTTTTATGATTTAATAAAATCAACAAATAGCAGATTACTCCGCTCTTGAGTACTTCTAATTTTGTGATTTTTGTTTGTAGACAATCCCTAGTCACTTGATGTCTTCCAGAGGCTGCCTTATTTCATTATGACTTTGACTCTCTCGGTTTTCTTTTGAATATTTTTATATCCAATAACCAAAAATAATGCATTCATTTTTCAAATGTATTAAAAAAGTTCGTTCCACATTTCAACTAGATGATGAAAATCTGCCATGACCCGGCCTGTTGTTTCCTGTGATACTTAATTGCATGGTATAGTAGTGTCTAGCATCGATTGCCATCAAAATTTTGTAGTTTCTTGTTCCTTTTGAACATTTTGTCACACACGGTACATTGATAAGTTTTACATGAACTGATCGTAGGCCTACTTATTGAAGTAGTAGGTTCATTCTGACTTGTGGACGCCATTTCAATAAGAGATCTTAGAAATTATCTGAAAATAAAATATAGACCTATAACAACATAGATATACTGTATGGAAGACCCAAGGAGTGTCATAGTGAAATAAGCAGCCTCTAGAAGACATCAAGTGACTAGGGACTGTCTACAAACAAAAATCACGAAATGAGAAGTACTCAAGAGCGGAGTAATCTGCTATTTGTTGATTTTATTAAATCATAAAAGATAGCCCTGGGAACGATCTCATTCAGTTTGGAACGAGCTCCGGCCGCTGGAACGATCTCCAATCGTATTTTCTCCATCATTTGTTTAAATAATTTTCATGATTGTCTTTTTTTGACCTGAGAGGTGATATAGAGTGCTTGTTCAACCAGGACTAGCGTACCAGGCCTGTATTTTTAGTGTAAAACGATAAATTATGCACAGAGGTCTCTTTGTTGACAAAAA
This sequence comes from Ctena decussata, assembly GCA_963989385.1. Taxonomy (NCBI): domain Eukaryota; kingdom Metazoa; phylum Mollusca; class Bivalvia; order Lucinida; family Lucinidae; genus Ctena; species Ctena decussata. The sequence continues at coordinate 53,267,103 of OZ022513.1, forward strand.
GCTGGGGGAAAACCAACTTCGTGTTCGACTCGGTTGTGGGATTCATGTGGAAACTATTTCGATTTCAACCGAATTTTCGGACCACACACACAGAGAAACTATTTCTACACGCAACAACATCGCGATAATTAACCATCTGTCGCTTAATACTTCGAATTTTTTCATAAAGGTCACTGACACCTACCTTTGTTTACCCGTTTTTGTCCTATGGAGCGATCTCTAACGTTCCCGGATGTGCCGTTGGAACAAAATACCGATACCTCCTTTTGGAGCTCGTTCCAATGTTTACCACCCGTGCAATTATCATGATTTTCTCACCTTTAGTTATTGAAAGTATGTTTATTGTCACCGGGTCCCATCCGTTAATCCAGTGTAATGGTTACTGACGGTGTTTGCGACACCTGTCAATCATTTAGCATTTCACAACTACATGTGGACCGTTGACCAATGAGTTTTCTTCTCGGATGCATGATGAGCTTGAGTCAAAATACAGAGTCTAGACAGTCGGTACTGTTTGATCTACAAAGCTATCTTAATTCTAGAAATTGGGACAACCGGACAGTTAAAAAATCAATAAATTTTTTATTGCGTCTAACAGATGAAAGCAGAATGGCAAAACAGTGTAGACTTTGATCAGACTGCTCATATTCAGGAGCAGTCTGATCTGGGTCTGCACTGTTTGGTCAGACATATGTCTCAATATTCAGAACTTTTATGGTAATCTATTTGGAGACCGGTATTCTTTGATGTAAAGTGCAAACAACCTGAGTCAACCAGTACAACGCATGAATTTTTCCTGCCAAATGTCACCTGGACAGTGTATGCTATAAAGATAAAAGGAAAGGCTTCCACAGTTACCTTACGTATTTGGATCACAGTGTAATATTGCTTGGCAACCAGAGTAGTCCCTGATCAGACTGCTCCTAACGTATTTGGATCAAAGTGTAGTAATGCTTGGCAGTAAGAGTAGACCCTGATCAGACTGCTCCTACCATATTTAGATCAAAGTGTAATTATACTTGGCAGTCAGAGTTGACACTGATTAGACTGCTCCTATGCAATTTGAGCTGGGTCTACACTATCTGCCAACATCTTTGTCTACTAATACTCTATACTCTTTGCTCAGACAAGATTTCCAAATTTTAGGGAATGTATGATTGTACAGAACGCAGGAGCTTGACCTTGTAAGGGCTTGTCCCTGCGATGATAATATTAATAATTATTACTATATTCTATAAGCTGGAGGCGACCCATTTAAAAAAATATAACCAACGTCAAGTTCCTGTGGTACAGAAGGGCAACTTTTTGTTTTTGTGTGTGAGTGAAAAATCTGGGCAAGCAATTATTTTTGCCGGACAAGTGAATTTTGTTTTTACTTGTCCTGTGGGCAAGTGGAATTTTTTTGATTTGTCAGCCCCTGGGCAGGCCTTACGAAGGCCATTTATTTGTGACTAATTTTGAACTTCCTTGACTAGGCAGGCCTTATGAAGGCCATGAATTTGTGACTTCCTCAAAACTTCCTTAACAAGGCAGGCCTTATGAAGGCCATGAATTTGTGACTTTAGAACTTCAGAACTCCATGAATTTGTGACTTCTGCAGAATTTCCTTGACAGGGCAGGCCTTATGAAGGCCACAGTCTTTTGATGGCTAACAATCAGAAGTTTGATCACACACGATAGAAACAGATCCATGCCAAAATATGAAATACAGATGATGAATGAGTTAACTGTTTTACAGCCCTCTTAACTATATTTCATTTGTATTAAGCCAACAAAAGGGTGGTAAATGAAAAGGCTCTGTGCAATTGAACCCTGTTTATGGAAAGTATTCCACCTCCAGCAGGGTCCAAGGTTATAAAACTTAAGTATAGTCTCAAACTCAAAATAAAGCACACTAAAGCAGCCAATCAGTGTGCTTTATTTTGAGTTTGAGAATATACTCAAGTTTTATAACCGCTGGGCCAGGATTCGAAGTTAATCAAGTCATGGCTACTTGCTATGCAGGCCAACACTTAATCCACTGTGCTTATGGGGCTCCACAGAATGTGAAGAGTTGTAGATATTGATCCATCTTTTATTAAAGACAGTTCTAGATTTTTGGAAGAGAATAAAAATCTTAAAAGCAGAATTTGAGTCTGCTTTAGAATGGGGTCATTCTACTGAAAGAAAACTTGTTTATAGCAAAATAAATACTTGTTTTCTGTTTCAGGTATCCGACACAGTAGTAGAACCCTACAACGCCACCCTGTCTGTTCACCAGCTCGTTGAAAACACAGATGAGACATATTGTATTGACAATGAAGCCCTTTACGACATTTGCTTTAGAACCTTGAAACTTACTACACCTACCTACGGCGACTTGAACCATCTAGTCTCAGCTACAATGTCAGGTGTCACAACTTGTCTCCGATTCCCTGGTCAACTCAACGCTGATCTCCGCAAACTGGCTGTCAACATGGTCCCCTTCCCTCGTCTCCATTTCTTCATGCCGGGCTTTGCTCCTCTTACCTCACGTGGTAGCCAGCAATACAGAGCTCTCACAGTACCAGAGCTTACCCAACAGATGTTTGACGCCAAGAACATGATGGCTGCCTGCGATCCCCGTCATGGCAGATACCTCACTGTTGCTGCCATGTTCCGAGGCCGTATGTCCATGAAGGAAGTGGATGAACAGATGTTGAACGTCCAGAACAAGAACAGCAGTTACTTCGTCGAATGGATTCCAAACAACGTTAAAACTGCTGTCTGTGACATTCCACCACGTGGTCTCAAGATGTCTGCCACTTTCATTGGTAACAGCACGGCTATTCAGGAACTGTTCAAGCGTGTCTCTGAGCAGTTCACAGCTATGTTCAGGCGTAAGGCTTTCCTCCATTGGTACACTGGCGAGGGTATGGATGAGATGGAGTTCACCGAGGCTGAGTCCAACATGAACGACTTGGTGTCTGAGTATCAGCAGTACCAGGATGCCACCGCCGAGGAGGAAGGAGAATTTGACGAGGAAGAAGAAGGGGAAGAGGCATAATTAGGTCAAGCTTTGCAGAACTCTAGTCAAATCTGTCATCAAAATTTTACACATGCATACTTACTTTTAAAACACTGGAAATTTTTACTTGTATGTGTGTTCCATTTTGAAGTATGTTGATCAGTGTCTATTGACTCGTTCCTTGAATTTTATTAAAACAAATTTTAATAGCTGACCACTGGCATTTAGACTCATTAAGAATTCATTCAGAAGATACAATCAGCATTAACCTGTTTTCCATCCAAATTACATTGCCTCATTCATGTCTAAATTTTCAACATGTTTAAGAATTTTCAACATGTTTAAGAAAAACATTTTTAGTGCTAAATTGTTATTGTTTCAGATCAATGGGTATAAAAAGAAAGCCCTTTTGAGGAGAAAATGTGTTTGTTTTCATTAATATATTAATAAAAACAAGTGCCATCACAAGAGAAGGGACCACAAGCCTGAAAAATCCATTGTCCAGCTGCCAGGGCCTATAAATCAAAATATTTCCTGGGCAAGTAAAATACGAGGGGCGTTCGAAAAATTTTGCAAATGGCCTTATAACTTTGCTTAGGGGAATGCTGGGTACAAATGCTATGCATCTACTAAAAGCACTACATTTGGTCTTTACAATGATACCAAACATTTTACAATGGCACTTTTCTCTTACTGACTTACAATGCATTTTATTAGGCCCCAGTTATACCACTGGGCTAATTTCACATGTAAAATCTTTTCAGTGTTAGGCTTTTAATTCGAATATCGTTGTAAATACAAAATATTTCTTTGTCAACTGCATGTCCATCGTTGCCTACATTATCCATACAAAAGTTAGAAGGGCGGCAACTGTTATCGAGTCATTCCCTGCAATGCAATGCGCAGTTCTTATGACGCTATTAAAATCGACGTCAACGTCATTTTTGAAAGATTGTAGCAGGTTCATATTTTGCATTAATTTGAATTTATTGACAGATTTTAGTTGATCCATGCACAGGCTCTTGCTGGCAAGATTTCGAATACTAACAGACTTACTTTCATAACAAAATCATAATAACTTTAGTAGAAAGGGAGAATTTGCTTTCACATGAAATATGGATAATACATATTTTACGGGACAGTACGAAACCTAGATTAAATACAATTTCAGCGATACTTACAGGAAAATATTGTCTATGCATTGTCTTTAAGCAGCAAAGATTAAAAGAAAATTAAAGACTGTTCATATATGAATAACGGCCTACTAAAGTAGAATTCTGCAGTGCCTGTAGGGTATAACACTTTCAAAGAAAGAAACGCGTCCATTAACAAAAATATAGGTGCGTTTGCAAACTTCTGTAGGCATAACATAGATTTACGTGTTTTTGCTATCAGTAGTTCTGTCTTTATGGTGGTTACCAAGAAATTACGCCATTTGCAAAACTTTTCGAACGCCCCTCGTATTTTCTGTCTTGCCCGGAAAATAGTACAAGTTAAGTTATATAGGGAAAATCAATAAGTAGCTGCAATTTATACTAGTAGAAGCCTCGTACTGGACAAATAAATCAAACCTTGGTTTATGATGAATATCAGGATTCATAAGTGAATGGGTAACTTGCATGTTTTTCCACCAGTCTTTCAAAGGAGTACAACTTTCGTGACTTAAATTAAAGTTAATATTTGCTTTCCTTGATGATGAGGCCCTTCAAAATGGGGCCTACTCTAAAGGAATGTATCAGCTCCCAGAGGAGCAAATTCTTTTCTTTGCGCTTTGTCACTAAGTTGAGAGATTAAACATGAAAATGGCGGAGTATCTTCCCCTGTAAGTGTATCCAGCAGAGGATCTTACATGAGTGCTCATGTATTATTGAATTTATTAAACGAGTTGGGGAAAATGATAAGATGCAAGGCTTTGCCGAGCATCTTATCGTTTTCACTTACAAGTTTAATAAATTCAGTAATGCAGGAGCACGACTGCAAGTTCCTATTTATCATATGACACTAAAATCACATTTTATTAGCAAATTTTGCACTAAAACGTCACGATTCCGTCATTTGAAAACGCAACGTTTTATGGACAACGCATAACGTTACGGCTTGATTTGCATATTTAATCCACTAGTGGATTATCGTTTTTAATGCATGGCTTTATTACACTCTCAAATGGGACGTCTTATAAAATATGTTCTCGAATTACATAAGAATTGGCGCAGATTGACCAAGATTGTAGATTCCCTAGGATCTGTACCATAGTTGTTTGTATGATGACCTGACTGAGGATATACAGGCTGATTTTGACATGAAAAAAAATTGGGTTGTAAGATCCATGGCGAGACTTCATCTTTCTCTAAAGTATTTCAGTCATGTCAGGATGATAATGAAAGGCTGTCTGCAATGAAAATACGTCCACCGCCAGCAGGAACTGAAACGGGATCATTAGCATAGCACTTCATAAGTGAATGGGTAACTTGCATGTTTTTCCACCAGTCTTTCAAAGGAGTACAACTTTCGTGACTTAAATTAAAGTTAATATTTGCTTTCCTTGATGATGAGGCCCTTCAAAATGGGGCCTACTCTAAAGGAATGTATCAGCTCCCAGAGGAGCAAATTCTTTTCTTTGCGCTTTGTCACTAAGTTGAGAGATTAAACATGAAAATGGCGGAGTATCTTCCCCTGTAAGTGTATCCAGCAGAGGATCTTACATGAGTGCTCATGTATTATTGAATTTATTAAACGAGTTGGGGAAAATGATAAGATGCAAGGCTTTGCCGAGCATCTTATCGTTTTCACTTACAAGTTTAATAAATTCAGTAATGCAGGAGCACGACTGCAAGTTCCTATTTATCATATGACACTAAAATCACATTTTATTAGCAAATTTTGCACTAAAACGTCACGATTCCGTCATTTGAAAACGCAACGTTTTATGGACAACGCATAACGTTACGGCTTGATTTGCATATTTAATCCACTAGTGGATTATCGTTTTTAATGCATGGCTTTATTACACTCTCAAATGGGACGTCTTATAAAATATGTTCTCGAATTACATAAGAATTGGCGCAGATTGACCAAGATTGTAGATTCCCTAGGATCTGTACCATAGTTGTTTGTATGATGACCTGACTGAGGATATACAGGCTGATTTTGACATGAAAAAAAATTGGGTTGTAAGATCCATGGCGAGACTTCATCTTTCTCTAAAGTATTTCAGTCATGTCAGGATGATAATGAAAGGCTGTCTGCAATGAAAATACGTCCACCGCCAGCAGGAACTGAAACGGGATCATTAGCATAGCAGGCAAGTGCTCAAACTACCGAGCTACTGAGGCTGCTACATGTATGTCAAAATTACATCATTCAGTTTTCAAGCAACGAGTTCTGTTAGACCCGCATTTTCGCAAGAGGTTAAAACGATAGCTCATTATAAACATGATAAAGGGGTACAGAAAGTTCCAACTGTTTACAACAATGGTTAGAGCTGGTACCTTACAGGAATGCTCATCTGAATAGAAGCAAGCGGATCAGTCTTACATGACCGATATAAAGATTCCTCAGTAGATGTATTTAGTTTGTTGTTAACAGTGAGGCTACTAACCCTTTAATACAACAAATATTTCGTAAAATTTTTCAACTACCATCAAAGGAAATAGTATTTTGTTGGATCCCTAGTCACGTCAATATTCGTGGAAATGATCTTGCCGATAAAGAGGCCAAGACGGCTTTAAATTTACCAGAAAGTACCTTCCGAATTCCACACTCAGATTTTAAATCTCAAATTAATACATATATCAAACCAAAGTGTCAAACTAATTGGGATAATCAAATTCATAACAAACTCCGACAAATTAAACCAGATTTTCACAGCAAGGACAATATACTATCAAATAGAAAAGAACAGACTGTCATTACCAGATGCCGAATAGGGCATACCAGAATTACACATTCGTTTTTTAGCTCGCCTGAGCACGAAGTGCTCAGGGTGAGCTTTTAGGATACCGTGATGTCCGTCGTACGTGTGGACGGACGTCCGTCAACTTTTGCTTGTGTACACTCTAGCGGGCACAGTTTCGATCCAATCTTTATGAAACTTTGTCAGAATGTTAATCTTTATAAAATCTAGGCCAAGTTCGAAACTGGGTCATGTCGGGTCAAAAACTAGGTCACTAGGTCAAATCTTAGAAAAACCTTGTGTACGCTCTAGAGGGCACAGTTTTCATCCAAAGTTCATGAAACTTTGTCAGAATGTTTATCCTCATAGTATCTAGGACAAGTTCGAAACTGGGTCACGTCGGGTCTAAAACTAGGTCACTAGGTCAAATCATAGAAAAACCTTGTGTACGCTCTAGAGGACACAGTTTTGATCCAATCTTTATGAAACTTTGTCAGAATGTTTATCTCCATAAAATCTAGGCCAAGTTCGAAACTGGGTCAGTTCAGGTCAAAAACTAGGTCACTAGGTCAAATCTTAGAAAAACCTTGTGTACGCTCTAGAGGGCACAGTTTTGATCCAAAGTTCATGAAACTTTGTCAGAATGTTTATCCTCATAGTATCTAGGACAAGTCCGAAACTGGGTCATGTCGGGTCAAAAACTAGGTCACTAGGTCAAATCATAGAAAAACCTTGTGTACGCTCTAGAGGACACAGTTTTGATCCAAGCTTTATGAAACTTTGTCAGAATATTTATCTCCACAAACTCTAGGCCAAGTTTGAAACTGGGTCATGTCGGGTCAAAAACTAGGTCACTAGGTCAAATCTTAGAAAAACCTTGTGTACGCTCTAGAAGGCACAGTTTTGATCCAAAGTTCATGAAACTTAATCAGACAGTTTATCCTTATAAAATCTAGGATAAGTTTGAAAGTAGGTCATGTCGGGTCAAAAACTAGGTCACTAGGTCAAATCATAGAAAAAACCTTGTGTATGCTCTAGAGGACACAGTTTTGATCCAATCTTTATGAAACATTGTCAGAATGTTTATCTCTATAAACTCTAGGCCAACTTCGAGTCTGGGTCATGTCGGATCAAAAAATAGGTCACTAGGTCAAATCTTAGAAAAACCTTGTGTACGCTCTAGAAGGCACAGTTTTGATCCAAAGTTCATGAAACTTTGTCAGAATGTTTATCCTCATAATATGTAGGACAAGTTTGAAACTGGGTCATGTCGGGTCAAGAACTAGGTCACTAGGTCAAATCATAGAAAAACCTTGTGTACGCTCTAGAGGACAGTTTTGATCTAATTTTTATGAAACTTTGTCAGAATGTTTACTTCTAGAAACTCTCGGCCAAGTTTGAAAGTAGGTCATGTCGGGTCAAAAACAAGGTCACTTGGTCAAATCATAGAAAAACCTTGTGTACGCTCTAGACGACACAGTTTTGATCCAAAGTTCATGAAACTATGTCAGAATGTTTATCCTCATAATATGTAGGATAAGTTTGAAACTGGGTCATGTCGGGTCAAAAACTTGGTCACTAGGTCAAATCTTAGAAAAACCTTGTGTACGCTCTAGAAGGCACAGTTTTCATCCAAAGTTCATGAAACTTTGTCAGAATGTTTATCCTCATAATATCTAGAACAAGTTCGAAACTGGGTCACGTCGGGTCTAAAACTAGGTCACTAGGTCAAATCATAGAAAAACCTTGTGTAGGCTCTAGAGGACACAGTTTTGATCCAATCTTTATGAAACATTGTCAGAATGTTTATCTCCATAAACTCTAGGCCAAGTTCGAAACTGGGTCATGTCGAGTTATAAACTAGGTCACTAGGTCAAATCTTAGAAAAACCTTGTGTGCGCTCTAGAAGGCACAGTTTTGATCCAAAGTTCATGAAACTTTGTCAGAATGTTTATCCTCATAATACGTAGGACAAGTTTGAAACTGGGTCATGTCGGGTCAAAAACTAGGTCACTAGGTCAAATCATAGAAAAACCTTGTGTACGCTCTAGAGGATACAGTTTTGATCTAATCTTTATGAAACTTTGTCAGAATGTTTATCTTCATAAACTCTCGGCCAAGTTTGAAAGTAGGTCATGTCAGGTAAAAAAACTAGGTCACTAGGTCAAATCTTAGAAAAATGTTGTGTAAGCACTAGAAGGCATAGTTTTGATCCAATCTTCTTGAAACTATGTCAAAATGTTTATTGTCCGTATATCTAAGCCCCCTATGAAACTGAGTCACGTCGGCTCAAGGTCAAATCTTAGAAAAACTTTGTGTACACCCTAGAGGGCACAGTTTTGATCCAATCTTCATGAAACTCTGTCAGAATGTTTATCTTAATGAAATCTAGGTAAAGTTTGAAATTGGGTCGTGTCGGGTCAAAAACTTGGTCACTAGGTCAAATATAAGAACGACCTTGTATACGCTCCAGAGGGCACAGTTTTGATCCAATCTCAATGAAACTGTCAGAATGTTTATTCTTACAATATCCAGCCAAGTTTGAAACTGGGTCATGATGGGTCAAAAACTAGGTCAAATGTTAGTATGGTAAAAACTCTTTTAAATCTTCACCAGAGCCAGTGAACTGATTAATGCTCAGGTGAGCGATTCAGGGCCACCATGGCCCTCTTGTATTAAATAATGAGGCTGCACCATTTTGCATACCATGCAATGAAGTCATTACTATCAAACATCTTCTTGTATCATGCATTGACTGTAACCATATGCGTTCAAAACATTACAACATTAAAACCATAACCGAGCTTTTTAGCAAAGTTTTTTCTATCCAAATTATTAATTTTTTAAAGGAAGCTGGACTTTTTAACAAGATCTAGTCTTTTATTGTACATAACATTTTTATCATTTGGACGTAACATAATACTTTAAACATTTGATCGTTTTTTGTCTTATAGAAACGTTTTAAATTGCTGACATTTAGACGCTATACCCTTACCAGGGTTGAGCGTCTATAAATAACTTAAACATTCATTCATTCATTCAAGAGCGTCAGCCATCACGACAAAAGCACAACTTTTTTTCTAGCCGTTTTGCGTCAAATTTGATGCTTCCAGCGTATTTATTGGGTATGATATTGGTTGTAAATACAACTGAAAAATAGCTTCAAATATCATTTTGATAAACAGATCTCATAAAATTTGCCAAGAAAGAATGCCTACAGGAGACTTAGGCGGCCTGACGTCGCGTACAGTAACAATGTTACGTTGACGCTTTAAGTGACGTCATTAACGTCGTAATGACGTGCAAACATGCGTGACGTTATTTTTGTCAAGCCAGATAAGATTTAGTCAATTAATCAACAAAAAACTTGAGGCTACTTCACAAAAATCCTATTTCTGAAACCGTGAAATCGAAAGTGATAATTTCACTGTTTAAAGCAGTGAGATTATCAGTTTCGATTTCACCGAGAAATCTCTATAATTCATTGAAAAGTATAAAAGAAAGGTGTTTAAACCTCTGGCACCACACTTTAAAGTTGTATGGATACAGTCAGACAAAGCAACTTTACCATCTTCATCCAACCCATCCTTATTGGGATCAACTATAAGAAAAGACTTTGCTCCCCTAGGAGCAAAATCTTGCTGGGTTTGTTTCCAGGGACGGAAACAGGAAGCTGTCTCCCTTTGGCAGTGCACTCATTTGTCTAACACCACAAGCATTCCTGAAATGGACTTTATCATTTGAATATGCGCAAGTCTGATTGGAAGTTTTAAATGTAGCTCACCTGACTGAAACCATTTTAGTTTGAACACCAATGCATGTTTCATCTGTCAACAAAGAACTTCTCCAGAACCACTGCAACAATGGTTATAAATTTCATGTGAATCATGATGACCAGGAGGCAAATTCTAATGAATTCCAATGTGAAATTGATGCACTTTCAGGATAAACGCATCTTTCATTACATTTTCAGTTCGCCTGAGCAAAGTTCAGGAAGAGCACTACCCCTGGTGTTATCGGCGTTGGCAAAATGTTTTACATTAAAGATTTCACGATCTGATTGTTTCTAAACCCTTTGATTGATATGAATTATATTTGGTATGATGATAAATACTGGTCTGAAATTATATTTTAAAGCACCCCCACCCCTGCACATGACCTATAGGTCAAGGTCACGCACTTAGTAATTCTATGTTTAAGTTTTTAAGATGTCATTTTCTAAAACGCTTTCATCAGTTTGAACCGTCCCGACATGACCTTAGTTGTTTACCGTGGTCGTTAAGTATCAAATCAACCATTCATCAGTTTGAATTATGTCTCCCCCCTTCAGGGTCGGGAGACATATTGTTTTGCCCCGGGCGCCTGTCTGTCACAAATCGTGTCCGTTCTATAACTTGAAAACCGCTCAAGCTATATTCGTGAAACTTCATATAAATATCAATCAACATGAGACGACGTGCAGAATGCAAGAATGGTAACTCTGGCATTTATATTTTTTGAGTTATTTCCCTTGGAACTTAGTCCATCACAAAATTGTGTTTCAATCGTGTCCGCTCTATAACTTGAAAACCGCTCAAGCTATATTCGCGAAACTTCATATAAATATCAACATGAGACGACGTGCAGTGCAAGAATGGTAACTCTGGCATTTATACTTTTTTTTAGTTATTTCCCTTGGAACTTAGTCCATCACAAAATTGTGTTTCAATCGTGTCCGTTCTATAACTTGAAAACAGCTCAAGCTATATTCGCGAAACTTCATATAAATATCAGTCAACATGAGACGACGTGCATAGTGCAAGAATGGTAACTCTGGCATTTATACTTTTTGAGTTATTTCCCTTGGAACTTAGTCCATCACAAAATTGTGTCCGCTCTGTAACTTGAAAACTGCTCAAGCTTTATTCACGAAACTTCATACAAATATCAATCAACATGAGGCGATGTGCAGAGTGCACAAATGGTAACTCTGGCATTTATACTTTTTCAGTTGCCCCGTGTCCAGCCGGGGGGTATAAATAGTAGGAGGCTTTCGCTTGAGCAGTTGGTGAAACCCCACTATACAAGCAACCGTCCGTTAGATAGTCCTTACAGTTTAACTGAACAAGTTTAAATGATGAAATCCTTCATACAGACAGATCAATTTTTAGCTCACCTGAGCACGAAGTGCTCAAGGTGAGGTATTGTGATCGGTCTTTGTCCGGCGTCAACTTTTGCTTTAAACGACTTCTTCTCCAAAACTGCTAGCCGGATTTCGAAATAATTTCACAGAAATGTTCCATGGTGGACTGTCTACCAAAATTGCTCAAATGGTTCCGCTCCGCTGAACAATATGGCCGCCAGAGCTAAAAATAGAAAAACCTTTAAACAACTCCTCCAAAACTGCTGGGCCGATTTTGAAATAATTTCACAGAAATGTTCCTTAGGAGACCCTCTACTAAAATTGCTCAAACGGTTCCGCTCCGCTGAACAATATGGCCGCCAGAGCGAAAAATAGAAAAACCTTTAAACGACTTCTCCTCCAAAACTACGGGGCAGATTTTGAAATAATTTCACAGAAATGTTCCTTAGGTGACCCTCTACCAAAATTGCTCAAACGGTTCCGCTCCGCTGAACAATATGGCCGCCAGAGCTAAAAATAGAAAAACCTTTAAATGACTTCTCCTCCAAAACTGCGGGGCAGATTTTGAAATAATTTCACAGAAATGTTCCTTAGGTGACCCTCTACCAAAATTGCTCAAACGGTTCTGCTCCGCTGAACAATATGGCCACCAGAGCTAAAAATAGAAAAACCTTTAAATGACTTCTACTCAAAAACTGCTGGGCCGATTTTGAAATAATTTCACAGAAATGTTCCTTAGGAGACCCTCTACCAAAATTGCTCAAACGGTTCTGCCCCGCTGAACAATATGGCCACCAGAGCTAAAAATAGAAAAAAGCCTTTAAACATCATCGTTTCTAAAGCCAATGGCTCGATTTCAAAAAAATTTCACAGAAATGTTTTACTCATGGCTCTGAACAAAACTTGCTCAAACGGTTCTGCTCCGCTGAACAAAATGGCCGCCAGAGCTAAAAATAGAAATAAATCTTAGAATGACACAGAGGGCACAGGTATGATCCAATCATCATGAAACTTTGTCAGAATGTTTATCTTAATGAAATCTAGACCATCTTTGAAACTGGGTCATGTGGGGTCAAAAACAAGGTCACTGGGTCAAATCTTAGAAAAACCTTGTGCACACTCTAGAGGGCACAGTTATGATCCAATCTTCATGAAACTTTGTCAGAATGTTTATTTGTATAAAATCTAGGCCAAATTTGAGTCTGAGTCATGTGGGGTCACTAGGTCAAATATTAGAAAAACTCCATGTACACTCTAGAGGGCACAGTTATGATCCTATCTACGTGAAACATTGTCAGAATGTTTACTTTCATGAAATTTATACCAGATTTGAAACTGGGCCATGTCAGGTCAAAAGCTAGGTCACTAGGTCAGTTCTTAGAAAAACAGTGTGAACGCATTTGAGGACACAGTTTTGTTCTAATCTTCATGAGACTTTGTCAGAATGTTTGTCTCCAATGAATCTGGACCAAGGGTGCAACTTGGTCATGTTGGGTCAAAAAGTAGGTCACTAGGTTAAACCTTAGAAAAACATTGTGTACACTCTAGAGGGCACAGTTTTGATAACTTTGTCAGAATGTTCATATCCAAGAAATCTAGACCAGGTTGGAACTGGGTCATGTAGGGTCAAAATCTAGGTCATTAGGTTAAATCTTATAAAAACCTTAGGTACACAATAAAGGGTTCATTTTCCATTTAATCTTTGTGAAACTCTGTCAGTCATATGGATGTCTCTGAGGCTAAGTTCACTGGATACTCAGGTGAGCGATCCAGGGCCATCATGGCCCTCTTGTTTATAGGAAGCTGGACTTTTTAACAAGATCTAGTCTTTTACTGTACATAACATTTTTTGGACGTAACATAATACTTTAAACATTTGATCGTTTTTTGTCTTATAGAAACGTTTTAAATTGCTGACGTTTAGACGCTATATGCCCTTACCAGGGTTGAGCGTCTATAAATAACTTAAACATTCATTCATTCACTTTATGAGTTATTTCCCTTGGAACTTTGTCCATCACAAAATTGCGTCTCAGTCGAGTCCGTCTATAACTTTAAAACCATTCAAGCTATATTCATGAAAGTTCATACAAATATCAGTCAACATCAGACGACGTGCAGAATGCACTCTGGCGTTTATACTTCTTGAGTTATTTCCCTTGGAACTTTGTCCATCACAAAATTGCGTCTCGGTCGAGTCCGTCTATAACTTTAAAACCATTCAAGCTATATTCATGAAAGTTCATACAAATATCAATCAACATTAGAAGAATTGCATAGTGCAAGAACCATAACTCTTGCATTTATACTTCTTGAGTTATTTCCCTTGGACCTTTGTCAGTCACAAAATCGTGTCTCAATCGCTTTATTACTTGAAAACCGGACCAGCTATATTCACGAAACTTCATACAAATGTCAGTCAACACTAGACAACCTGCAGAGCACAGCATTTATACTATTTGAGTTATTTCCCTTGGAACTTTGTCATTCACAAAATCGTGTCTCAATCGTCTAAGCTCTATAGCTTGAAAACCGTTTAAGCTATATTCCTGAAACATCATACAAATATCAGTCAACATATAAATAGACGACGTGCAGAGCACTGTAACTCTTGCATTTATATTTTTTGACAAAAACTAAATATGAATATCAGTCAACATTACATGACATGCAGAGCATAACAACTATAACTCTTGCATTTATACTTTTTACTTATTATGAATTCCTGCTTCAGGGTAGGGAAACATATTGTTTTTCCCTTGGCGTCTTAATGACTGATCCTTTTGACATCAAAAAGGGGGGAGACATCTGTTTTTTCGTAGGAAAACAATTCTAGTTATATTTGGTACAATGATAAGATATTGGTTGGAAATTTTATTCAACGGCATCCCCATCCCTGGACGTGACCTATGGGTCAAGGTCATGGACTTAGTAATTTTATGTTTAAGTTTTACCTGAATTTTTTTCTAAGATCTCAGTCTCTAAACCTTTGATGGATTTGAATTATATTTGGTGTAGTGATAGATTATGGTTTTATTCAGCAGCATTCCCACCCTGGTCTTGACCTTTAGGTCAAGGTCATGGACATAGAAATTTTATGCTAAAGCTTTACTGCCAAGTTTTTATGATCTCAGGTTCTAAACCATGTGACGGATTTCAGTTACATGAATATTCGATAAGATAATAGATATTAGTCCAAAATTTTATTCAGCTCAAGCCCCACCCCATACAAACAAATACTAGCACTTGAAGATGGACAAGCACTGGTTTAGGCGAGCTGTCCTGTCTGGCGACAGGTCTTGTTTCCTCCCTTATCATTAGGGACCAGCTCTTAAAGAAAAGAAATTGCTTCTTTAGGAGCAAATTCTTTTAAGAGTAGACCCCATTTTTGTCGAGCCCGCTTGCAGTGAGCAAGGCAGTCCTCACAACTTCAGTTTGGTTGAATGTGTGTTTGTCAGGGCCATAACTTCTACATTTACACATGGATTTGAAAATAATTTGGCACAATTGTTCTCCTTGATGAGTAAAAGTGCCATTTTAAACATTAGTTCAGATAGCTTGAAGGTCATGGTCACCTTTGAAGATGAAATTTTAGAATGGTCATAAATTGAGCTTGTCTGGGCCATTACTTCTACATTTAGGCATATATTTCAAAATAATTTTGCGCAATTGTTCTCTTTGATGAGCAGAAACTTGTGCCAGTTGAAACGTTTATTCAGGTAGGTCGAAGGTTAAGGTCACACTTGAAGGTCATTATATTGAAATGGTCATAAATTGAGCTTGTCTGGGCTATTACTTGTACATTTATGCATTGATTTCAAAATAATTTGGCACAATTGTTTTTGATCAGTAGAAGTTCTATGTGAAACATTTATTCAGGTAGGTTAAGGTCATTTTGGTCAAATGATCAAATTGCGCTTGTTCAAGCTATTGTACAGTTAAGCATGTATTTCAAAATAATTTGACACAATTGTTCTTGATAAGTAGAAGTGTCATGTGAAATATTTGTTCAGGTAGGTTGAAGGTCAATGATGAAATTGTCATAAGTAGAACTTGTCTGGGCCATTACTTCTACATAATTATGCATGGATTTCAAAATAATTTGGAACAATTGATCTTGATAAGAAGTGTGATGTGAAATATTTATTCAGGATGGTCCAAGGTTAAGGTCACACTTGAAGGTCAAATGATAAAGTTATGATAAATTGAGCCTGTCTGGGCCATTACCTGTACTTGCTTTCCATGATGAAAAATTTAAGGTGAGGTGGGAGTAATTCAGCGCCGCCGTGCGGCAGTTTCTGTCACTACGTTACGTAATGACGTCAAACGTTCCGTTTGATAAAAACAAGATGGCGTCAACGTTAGCCACTTCTGTGATCACTACATGTTCTGTTACAAAATGCAAGGAGGCTGAACGCTGGATGAAATTTAAAGGAAATAGAAAATGCCGTAGAGAAGAAACTGAAAAAAGTAAAGTTAGTTTTCCGTGTAGAAGAATACGTGCGGAATAGCTGACAGTTTCTTATCAGTTTATTAGACGAAGTTCGCAGCTGCTGATTTGCAATAATTTCATTGCAAATTTTCATACGACAACAAAGCCTTGTGAAATCGAATCCAGAATCGTACAATGAATAGTCAATCACTGTCTACACTTAGACCACGCACGTTACAGTTAACATGGTAGCAGCCATAGACAGTCGTTTACATACCACCCGCCCTTAAAATGCTAAACAGCAAAAGTTATGCCAAATTTCAGTTATATAAAAAAATTCTTAGACTGTTCCTAGCATTGAAACAACGCCAGGCAGCCGTATCAACGTCGATGCAATGTCGTCAGAATATTTTATCGACGTTGATACGATAATTCAACGATCTGTTCTGTCAGTAAGCTAAAAACAATGTGGCGTTTATTTTTATTGCCTTTCTTTCACTTTTCTGTCTTTCATTTCTTCTTTCTGTTTCAAGTACATGTATATATCGAAGACTCGTTTTATTGCATCTCCTAGACACTAAAGTGAATCCAGGCTGCCTAGTTTAGTTTTAGTTTAGTTTAAACATATTTTATTGTTTTAGAACTAACAATAGGGTTGGGCTACAAGTTCTACCAACATTAGTTACAGCCCTTCCCTTAGAACAGTATATACAAATCGTCAACTAGGCTACATCATAATAAAATAAACAGAGAATATGTAGATGAGTAAACAAAAAAAATATAAGAAAAAAAGAATAATGATAATAATAATAATAAATAATAATAAAAACAATAATAAGAAGATAATAATGATGATAATTAAAACATGAGGCCAAACAACCTAGGGATAACTCTCCTCCTGTTCAGGAAGTCACTGCCACCACCGGGAAGCAAACAACACAACTAGGCTCTAGGGGTAACGCCACTGCTCTGTCACAATACAATCAATAGTAGTAATAATAGCCCATTATAATAATAACCCAGCATACCCATAACGTCGAAAAGACGTCGCATTGACGCCGTTTCGACGTAATGAGGCCGCATCGACGTCAGTTCGACGCCATCTCGACCCGAGGTGCCCGCTGTGAATAGTTATAATAATAATATACGCAAACAGGCCGTCATCACCACATTATTCGGCCTCATGTTGGTTTAGTACATGCTTGATTCCGCCTCCTCCGTCAGCTCAGAAAGAAAACGTGCATCTGAAAGGGGTATCACGTTATCTAAAACGCCCCGTGTTTTTTTAGCTCACCTGAGCCAGCGGCTCCGGGGGAGCTTATAGGATGGTAAGGCTCCGTTGTCCGTCGTCCGTCCGTCCGTCCGTCCGTCGTCCGTCCACACTTTCAAACAACTTCTCCTCTGAAACCGCTGGGTCGATTGTAACCAAATTTCATATAGAGCCTCCTGGGACCTTAGGAACGAAAAGTTGTTCAAACGGTCCTGGTCACATGACCAACATGGCCGCCATGCCCATATATGGTAAAAACCTGAAAAAATCTTCTTCTCCAGAACCAATAGGTCGATGGCCTTGAAACTTTGTATGTAGCATCGGGTACACGAGTACTACCAAGATTGTTCAAATTATGACCTTGGGTTGACCTTGACCTTTTTTACGGTAAGGTCAAATTTGCTTCCTTATGCTTTTATATGGCAAAATGCTGCAACATAAGATATCTTGAAAACGGTTGAAGATTTTGGCCTAAAAATTGGTACATACAGTCATCTTAATGACTACATGAAGATGTATGAGTACAAGAGGTCAAGGTCATTCTTTGACCTTTGACCCAGAACTCTCCTATTTTGACAATATCAAACAATCTCCTCATAAACAACTAGGCCAATTGTAATTAAATTTCATATAGATCCTCCAGGGGTTGAGGGAATGAAAATTTGTTCATATGGTCCAGGTCACATGACCAACATGGCCACCACGCCCATATATGGTAAAAGCTTTAAAAATCTTCTTCTCCAGAACCAGTAGACCGATGGCCTTGAAACTCGGTATGTAGCATTGGGTACTCAAGTACTGTCAAGATTGTTCAAATTATGACTCTGGGTTGACCTTGACCTTTTTTACGGCAAGGTCAAATATCCGAAAATGCTAGAACATGAGATTTCATGGTAAGTTTTGAAGATTTTGGCCTAAAAATTGGTATATACAATCATCTTAATGAGTACACGAAGATTTGTGTGTACAAGAGGTCAAGGTCAATCTTTGACCTTTGACCCAGAAATCTCAAATTTTGACAATTTCAAACAATCTGCTCTAAAACCACTGGGCCAATTGAAACCAAATTTCATATAGAGCCTCGAGGGGTTGAGGAAATGAAAAAAAAAATCTAACGGTCCTGAACACAAGACCAACATGGCCGCCACGCCCATATATGATAAATACCTTTAAAAATCTTCTTTTCCAGAACCAATTGACCGATGGCCTTGAGACTTTGTATGTAGCATTGGGTACTTGAATACTATCAAGATTGTTCAAATTATGACTTTGTGTTGACCTTGACCTTTTACAGCAGGGTCAAATATGGGAAAATGGTAGAACATATGATTTCATGGAAAGTTTTGAAGAGTTTGGCCTAAAAAATTGGTATATACAGTTGTCTTAATGAGTTCATGAAGAATTATGAGTACAAGAGGTCATGATAAGTAAAAGCCACCTTGCCAATTGTTCAGGTGAGCGTTTCAGGGCCTCATGGCCCTCTTGTTTATATAACTTAGGGTCTCTAACAACAACGTGTTATTATCAGAATTATTAAGGTTATCTTTTCCATATAGAAGTGCGTTTAAACTAAGAGGGTGATAATGTCTTGTTCTTCTGAAGAGAATGAGTCGCTGATTATCGAAAAGCGGACACTCAAAAAAGTTATGAGTGGCTGTTTCATTATCGGTATTACAAGAACAAAGTAGTGACACTTTTAGATGATTTCGAAATAAATCATAATTTAGATTACTACAACAGTTACGAATGTCTATAAAGGCTGCCTATCATTTTTACAGAGAGAGAGAGAGAGAGGACTGCCGAAGTCCAGTCGTTGGAATGCTAGGTTATAGTGCAGAATACTAGGTTCTTTCTTGGATCGAGTCGGCAACTGGAAAACTTGTTTCGCTTACACTGTACAAACGACAAGTGGACAAGGGAATTGTTCAAATGTCATAACACGTAGTTGTTGCTTCTGAGAGTTTGTCAACTCGGGTGCACGTCAACTCTATGGGAGGGCATAATGGCAATGTTTTCGATTTTTTTGATTAAAATATAGTTAAGACGGCTTTGGCAGAGATTGAGAGAAAAGTATTACGTCTGCCTTCACCCTGCACTTTCCCGACAATGACAATCACGAGTGATAAAAGTCCCAGACAAATTTCGCCGGTAGCCTACAAAAAGCGATAGTTGATGGTTGCACTACACTAAAAAAAATCCCATAGCTCAGAGTGCAAAATGGGTCAAAGTCAATGCACTGCCAATTTTCTCCTGGTCTAAACTTTCCAAATCGAGGCATGGAATTGAATAGACAACACCTTTACCTACCAGTAATAGCTAAAAAAGTTGGGGGTTGTGCGGCATATTTTTTACTTATTCTATTTTTAGTGCTGACAGGGTGTAGTTCGCAGTGAATAAATCTCGAAACTTTCACTGGCACCCCCTGTGTATTTTTCAACCCCAACAAAAATGTAGCAAAACAGCTTTGTAAATAAGCTCCATTTTTATAATAATAAATAAGCATAACATTCAGAAAAATGTTCAACTTTCATAATAAAACCAACCAGGGGCCGGCAAATATTCATTATACTCCTGAAAGCTCTCCCCCAAAGAGGCGGGGCTTGCATAATGAGCATTTTTTTACTGTAGTGCAACCTATGATATGTGGCGCGAAAAGTTAAGTAACGTTAACGTCACCAAGCGCAACGTTAACATTTCAGTCGCAACAGAGGGCAAGCCGGGCATTTTATGCACATTAGCTCGAAAGTTAATTCGGCGACCTACTATTTTTATTGATTTAATGTAAACTTCTGTCATTTGGCCATACTGTGTTAGTTTTTGAAGAAAAAAATGTGTTTGGTTTTCTCAGATGAAGGTTTTTATCCAAGAGTGACGAGCAAAAAAAATGCGTTTTCCATAGAACGCCATTATAACGTCGGGTCGAAAAAGTGCAAAAAATGATGTTTTTAAGGTCAGATATCTTGAAAACGACATCGGCGACCCCCCCCCCCCCCCTTTATTATTACATTTTCTGAAAGAAGGACTGAAACTGTACAATATACAATATAAGGAAGTATGAATAAAATCATGTGTTTTGTCAATTACTCCCACCTCACCTTAAAAAGAAATAGGCTAAGCACGTGACTGGCTTCTTTTTAGATTGAAGCAGCTATTTTTGCCCTACTTATAGGTCACCAAAGCAAACAGCTCGACAAATTGTCCCTGTACAACCATTCTAGTTGATAGAGGATATTTGACTTTTTCAGTGTAAGAAAAAGCAGTAGT
This sequence comes from Ctena decussata, assembly GCA_963989385.1. Taxonomy (NCBI): domain Eukaryota; kingdom Metazoa; phylum Mollusca; class Bivalvia; order Lucinida; family Lucinidae; genus Ctena; species Ctena decussata. The sequence continues at coordinate 53,288,069 of OZ022513.1, forward strand.
TTCACGAGTGGCAAAGCCACGAGTGAAAATACCACTTTTGACGTTCATGAGTGAAATACAAATTGATCTTTCACTGAAACAGTCAAATTTTCTATTTCTTTTATGCTTTAAAATTGCAATAATCCAGTTTGTTCCAATGCGTCAGCCATCACGACAGAGATACAACTTTTTTTCTAGCCGTTTCGCGTCAAATTTGATTCTTCCAGTGTGTTAAATGGGTATGATATTGGTTGTAAACACTGTTTGCAACTGAAAAATAGCTTTAAATTTCATTTTGATAAACAGATCTCAAGACATTTGCTAAGAAGGAATGCCTTAGGCGGCGTGACGTCGCGTGCATGACGTGCAAACATGCGTGACGTATTTTATGTCATGCCGGATTAGGTTTAGCCAGTTTATCAACAAATGAATGAGAATTTTTCATGAAATTCTATTTTTGGAACAGTGAAATCAAAAGTGATAATCTCTATAATTCATTGAAAAGTATAAAAGAAAAAGGCCTCTTCGTCCAGGGAAGCAAACGAAATGTTCTCCTTTATAAAGTGGCAGAAAATAGGAAGGTGTACCCATACATACATACATTTAAATGAGATTGACAGCGACAGCATAATTATTCTTTACAGCATAATTATTCTTTACTTGAAAATGTTCCCTGTGGAAAGAGGAAGCATCTACTTTTTAGAGCAAAGTGATCTGCCTTGGCAGTATAAACGCACAAAGGTGAATAGGCACACTTTAAGGGATTTTCGCCTCCCTTCTTTTATATGTAAAAAGGTAAAGGTTTCCCATAGCCTTCCCAGTGGGCACATAACGTCGTATTGACGTTGAATCGACGTCATCACGTCGCATCAGCGTCAAAACGACGTCATTTGGATGCCATGTGCCTGCTGGGTTGTGGCTGTTGAGGAAGTGGGGGTAAGAGTCCCACTGTGTCTTGGGCATAGCATATGAAAAGCGGAGACCATTCCTCCCCTTTTGCTGCCCTATCCTTCCCAGAATCAAAGCAGGTACCCATTTACTGCTTGGTTGGAGTTTCCGGTCAGCCGCATGACCTTCCGGCAACTTTCTGCACCATAACCGATAATCACTCTACCTCTGCGCCTCTCAATAGGGGTCAACTCTTCTTTACAGGAAATAATTTGCTATACTATGTGGAAATTCTTTTGTTAAAGAGTAGATCCTGTTTGGAAAAGCTAAATTGTCCAGTCAAGCAAACTGGAAGTCACAAACATTACTTCCTTTTGTCAAATGGCAGAAGACATAGATGTTTACCCATTTACCATAAGATTTTGTTTGGAATCCATGTTTTGTTGTTATATTCACCCATTCTCAATAATGATGCATCTCGCAACAATGCATCTCGCCAGTATATTCTGCACTAACCTGCAATTAAAGGACACATATGCACTGGGTGGGAGCGTACAGTACAAGTGACCGGTTGTCCCGATCTGTATAGTGGACGCATCTTTGTCCCAATATGTCGGGTAAGTTTCAAAATTGTTTATTTTTGTGTTTTAAAATCATTGAGTGTAGATAGAACAGCTTGCTCGACAAGCCTTAATACAGGTCTTTTCGACATGGCACCTTAATTTTCTGTAAATTGTTATGATATGCTTTATTTTCACATTTAATTTGAGAAAATCACTACCCTACTTTCGATTTCGAAATGTGCGCCGGTACCATTTCTTCAAATTTTGCCATCAGTTCTATATGAAACGACCGTGTTTTCTTTAGAAATATTTTATGGTGTATTTAGGTTCAGGATTAATTAATCTTGTTAGATATCATGCTAGGTAAGGGCAATTATTTTCAAAGAAAACAAAAGAGGGGTCAAACACTATTCTGTATCGTGGGTCGTAAAACCGATTGTCAGTGAGACATCCCATACAATCAGAAAAATTTGGGGATGCTCAGCTTTGCTTGTCTTGTGGATTCGTCCCGTACTTAAAGGATACTTATCATGGGTAAATCTCTTAATAGATCATTAATCTATCTTAAAAAGGGACTAACTAACATTTTTTTCGAATTAAAACGCTAACTCGGCCGATTTTCTGGTTACACGTGACGTGATCTGATTACAAACACCAGTGATTTGCAGGTGAAAATACGAATTTAGAGCAAAGAAAGCAACATCTAGCCATCTCCAAAGATGACCATAATGGAAAACATAAATAGAGAAAACACTCTTACCAAGTGGTTTACATCCAAACAATAAAAGAAAACACATCTCACACAAACACACCCTGATGGTCATAACAACGGACAAAGATTTGCCCACTATACACATCGGACAACGGTGCACATGTACTGTACGCTCCCAACCAGTGATATGGGTACATATTTAAACGATTGCATTTCGTGAAACTAACGTGGTGACTGGCAGCCGAACATGCCAAACGATACCTTCGATACCTGTCGCTTTGATGAATTTTAGGAAATAATACATTTTTAAACTTTCCAGACGATTTACTGGTTTGATATTTTCTCCATAGTTTGTTCGAAATATGTTTATGGATTCATTCATTTTAGCTCGCCTGAACGAAGTTCAGGAGGAGCTTTTGTACTGGCGGCGTTAGCAAAGTGTTAAAGTTTTATTAAAGTATTTACTATCTCATAGTTTCTAAACCCTTTGATCGATTTGAATTATATTTAGTACAATGATAGATATTGGTCCAAAATTTTATTCTGCACCATCTCCAGTCCTGGTCATGACCTGGAGGTCAAGGTCACGGCCTTATAATTTTGTGTTAAAGTTTTACGTTTAAGTATTTAAGATATCATAGTTCCTAAACCTTTTGATTGTTTTGAAAAGTATTTGGTAACATGATAGAAACTGGCCCAAAATTTTATTCAACATCATCCACATGCCTGGTCATGACACATAGGTCAAGGTCACAGACTTAGAAATTTTATGTTTAAGTTTTACGTTAAAGATTTTACAATCTCATAGTTTCTAAACCCTTTGATTGATTAGAATTATATTTGGTATGATGATAGATATTGGTCAAAAAATTTATTCAGCACCATACCCACTCCTGGACATGACATATAGGTCAAGGTCACGGACTTAGAAAACTTTAAATTGAAATTTGATATGTTCTGGGCTAAATCTCCTGAACCCTTTGATAGATTTCCTTTATATTTCCACACGTTAGGCAGTGGTCTAAATTCTTATGCAGTGCCACCCCACTTAATGGCTGAGGTCAAGGTCATGGACTTATAAATATTATGTTTGGTAAATGTTCCATAAAGGTACAGTGTTTTCTTAGTGTGTTGATGGATTCAGTTGATACATGGAATTCTGTTAGATGCTGGTCCAGAGTTTTACGCAGTACCAACCCCACCTCTCATTGACCTATAGGTCAAGGTCACAGGCTGACGGCTTATAGTTCCACACTGCCGAGATGGAATGTTATAGGCAGACTGATGACAGATACTGCTCCAGAGTTTTACATGGTAGCAGCAACACCTTAATTAAATGCGGAGGTCAAGGTCACATTCTTAGACCTTTGCGTTTATGATGGGCAAGCGCCAGTTCAGGCGAGCTATGCTGTCTGGTGACAACTCTTGTTTTTCAACGTAGTATTTTATAATCAAAATAAAAGAAATGTCAGAGAAAATATCGCCAGATTTTTTAAACAAGACAATTTCACAAAGTACGAGATGCTTTATATAAAATTGATTGGAAACTTAAGTATTAGAAACATGACTTTAAGTACTGATACTTAAGTTGTTAGTTGATGTATGTTTTGAAACAAGCAAATTCGTTGAATTTATCTCCCCCGCCGAAATAGCTCTAGTTTGTGTAAAGTTTATTTTAAATTTCATAAAAATTTATTCACTGGTTACATAGTAATGGCTAAACGTGTGGTTTTCAAATCGAGAGCAATAACTCATGCAGAAGTGATGACATTCTAAGAAAAACTTGCCTCAGCGTAGCCCCATAATGATGAAAAATATTTATATTCAATTTCAAGAAACTTTGTACATTGGTTCCTTAGTTATGGCTTATTTGTGGATTTTAACTCAATTCAAGGGCTATTAACTCGAGCACTACTGATGCCATTATGACCGACCTTAATGTGCACTGTCCTCTACTGTGTTAAGTTGCACGAAATTCCATTGGGTACTTAGTTATGACTTGATATTTGTTTATTTTAAAGCAATTCAAGGGCAATAAGTGACACTCATGCATTCTGAAGTAATTCTGACAATACTTAAGACGCACCACTGTGTTATAGTGAGATATTCTCAGAATAAGTTTCATTGAATTCCATTCATTATTTTCTTAGTTACGGCTGAATTTGTCAATCTCAAAATTGATTCAAGGGCAGTAACTCTTGCACTACTGATGCCATTGTAATGAAACTTTATGTGCACAGCTATGTTATGGTGATACATATTTGCTTTGAGTTTCATGAAATTCTAGTGATTAGTTATGGCCTATTTTAGTGATTTTAAATCGGTTCAAAGGCAATAACTCCTGCATTACTGAAGCCAATCTGATGAAACCTGACGTTTATCATCCCTTTATAAAGTGTTATATCTTTATTATATTACATGAAATTCGGTTCAATGGCTATTATCCCCCGCCGAAGGCGGAGGGATATAGTTTTCTCCATGTCTATCCATCCGTCTGTCCGTCCGTCCGTCTGGAGCCATAACTAAGTAACCACTAGACGGAATTTCATGAAACTTGAAACAAATATATATCACTATAAGCGCTGATGCACATGAAGTTTCATTAGACTGGCTTCAGTAATGCATGAGTTATCCCCCTTAAATTGACTTAAAATCAATGAAATGAGCCATAACTAAGTAACCACTGGACCGAATTTCATGAAACTCAAAATAAGTATATATCACTTAAATGCGCTGATTGACATGAAGTTTCATTATACTGGCTTCTGTAATGCATGAGTTATCTCCCTTTAATTGACTTAAAATCAATGAAATGGGCCATAACTAAGTAGCCACTGGACGCAATATCATGAAACTTAAAATAAGTATATATATCACTATAACACGCTGATGCACATGAAGTTTCGTCAGACTGCCTTCAGTAATGCATGAGTAATCCCCCTTTGATTGACTTAAAATCGATGAAATGAGCCATAACTAAATAACCGCTGGACGGAGTTTCATGAAACTTCAAACAAGTATATATCATTATAACATGCTGATGTACATGACGTTTCTTTAGACTAGCTTTAGTAATGCATGAGTAATTGCCCTTTAATTGACTTAAAATCAATGAAATGATCCATAACTAAGTAACCAATCACCACAACTTCATGAAATTTAAACTGAATATGTATCACCGTAACGTGGAAATGCACTGAAATACTACTACGAAATGCACATAAAGGTATATCAGAATGGCATCACTAGTGCATGAGTTATTGCCCTTGAATCAATGTGAGATTGCCAATTCCAGCCATAACTAAGTTATCAATGAATATAATTCTATTATCCCCCGCCGAAGGCGGAGGGATATAGTTTTCTCCATGTCCGTTCGTCCGTCCGTCATTCCTTCCATCCGTTCGTCCGGAGCCATAACTAAGTAATCACTAGACGGAATTTCATGAAACTTAAAACAAATATATATCACTATTATGCGCTGATGCACATTAAGTTTCGCCTGACTGGCTTCAGTAATGCATGAGTTATCCCCCTTAAATTGACTTAAAATCAATGAAATGAGCCATAACTAATTAACCACTGGACCGAATTTCATGAAACTCAAAATAAGTATATATCACTTAAACGCGCTGACGCACATGAAGTTTCATTATTCTGGCTACAGTAATGCATGAGTTATCTCCCTTTAATTGACTTAAAATCAATGAAATGAGCCATAACTAAGTAGCCACTGGACGCAATATCATGAAACTTAAAATAAGTATATATGTCACTATAACACGCTGATGCACATGAAGTTTCGTCAGACTGCCTTCAGTAATGTATGAGTAATCCCCCTTTAATTGACTTAAAATCGATGAAATGAGCCATAACTAAATAACCGCTGGACGGAATTTCATGAAGCTTCAAACAAGTATATATCACTATAACATGCTGATGCACATGGCGTTTCTTCAGACTAGCTTCAGTAATGCTTGAGTAATTGCCCTTTAATTGACTTAAAATCAATGAAATGAGCCATAACTAAGTAACCAATCACCAAAACTTCATGAAATTTAAACTGAATATGTATCACCGTAACGTGAAAATGCACATAAAGGTTTATCAGAATGGCATCACTTGTGCATGAGTTATTGCCCTTGAATCAATGTGAGATTGCCAATTCCAGCCATAACTGAGTTATCAATGAATAGAATTCTATGAAAGTTATATTAAATATGTATCACCATAACACATTGGTGCATTTTACTTTTTTGTCGGAATTGCGTCAGTAAGCAATGTGTTATTGCCCTTGATTTCGTTTAAAATCACAAATTGAGTCATAACTAAGTAACCAATGAAAATAATTTCATGAAACTTATAATAACTATGTATTGTCATGACACAGTGCTCAGTGCACATTAAGTTTTGTCGTAATCGCTTCAGTAGTGCATGATGTAATGCCCTTGAATTGATTTAAAATCGACAAATAAGCCATTAGTAAGGTACCGATGAACAAAAATGCTTGTAACTGAATTAAAAATGTATCATCATAGTGCAGTGATGCTTTGGCAAGTGTTTAAGAACAACAGCTTCAGCTTATGCCTTACTTATCCCAGAGTTATTGCCCTTGATTTTATGTACAATCCACAAGTTCAGCCTTAACTTAGTAACAAGTGAACAAAAGTTAATGAAACTTAAAATAACCCATAAACAAATCGGGGCCACATCGGCGGGGGATATAAATTCACTGAATTTGCTTGTATGGATCTATAGTTTCCTTGCAATTTACATGTAATTTAAAAATTCTGTTAAACCTTTCCAGCTGGTAGAAAGGGGTGGTTGGGTGGGGGTTGTTTGGACATTATTTCTCTTGTTTAGTTATGGCTCGGACGGACAGACAGGGACCAAACATTATACCTCCCCTTTCGGCGGGGGATAATAAAGTCTTCAGTGGTTTACCTTATGGGTTGTGACTGAGACACACGCTAAATCTATAAGTACTCGACTGGTTATTAAGGAGCAATACTGTCGTTACCCCTGCACAACAATTACTGGGTATCATTTACACTAGATAGCATATCTACAAACGTGAGCTGACAACGTTGTGGGCAACTGCAATTTGATAAACACACAGAGCGACATAAAAGCTGTCATACATTCGTTACCAAGCCTTGTTACTGTACCAAGAAATCCGCCAGTAGGTGATACTAAAGAGCTCATCTATACTTCTTTCATTACTTATCTGCATGATGACAAAGTACATATATCCTAGAATCATTTGCGGGGTGCTTTGATGGCACATAGTGACCTGTGATTATGTGATGGAGACGCAGACAAAAGTTTTAGGTCTGCATATGCATGCAAGATTAAGTCTACCCTTTGCATAATTTCCTAATGCTGATGACTTGATAATGGTTCACATGTTGGTAACATTAATCCTTCTTAGCCTTTTTAAACACAAGAGGACCACTATCCTTGACCAAATATATAAACTCTCTTCCCCACTTTCCCTGAAGGCTGCATATGAAATTTAATTGAAAGGGCCCAGTAGTGGAGAAATCATTTGTTGATGACGGACGGACGACAGAGGCTACCCCGGAGCTGTTGGTTCAGGGGAGCTAAAAAGGATATCGTTTAATGAGCGATACCTTCGTTAATATACTTTCACAAAATTATCACGACAAATAAGTTGATTTGTTGATGATTTTGATTTTGTATACTAAATACAGGCTTACAATAAAATGTAATATTGCCAAGACCCAGTATCAGCTGTTCTTATTTTATCTTGATTGATATCAGAGCCCTAGATAAGAGGGGTATTTGATGATAATTAAGGGATAATTTTCTTTATTTCTCATTGAAACCCACGGGGGGGGGGGGTCACTTGGTCTTTAAAGGGATACAGATGTGCCGCTGGAACTCTGATAACCCACCCTATTCATGTATAACACAAATGTCAAAATATATACCTACTCCTGTATTTTGTATCAAATTTGGACCCTATTCATGTATACTGCAGAAAAAATGTTTAGATCAGCTCATGAATTTGCCATTAAGCATTGAAGAAAATTCAAGAAATTAGTATGCTGAGAACATTTGTTGTCTTTGTAAATTGATATTTGTTTCTTTTTGAGAACAAAAATTAGATAAGCTGGCTTTTATATACAGAGATAGGAGAATTAAGACCTATTTTTGTATATAAGTCTGTAAAATCATACTTATTGATGTATCTGGCAGATCAAAAAAGTAGGGCTATTCCAGCGGCACATATATACCCTGCTTTATAATGGAAGTGACCCCCCCCCCTCCGTGTTGAAACCATATGTTGTGACCCCTCATCTGAACCGTCTCGTCGAGACGGTTCAGAGGGGGGTCACAACATATGTTTTTATCCAGAATTAACAAAAATTATCCCTAATTATCACCAAATACCCCCTCTTATCTAGGGCTGGATATGCTGCAGAATTTGATTTTATATGGCGTTTGGACTCATCATTATTTTGAAGGAAACGAAAGTGACACTTTTGTTCCTGTGCCCTTCAGATATACGCAATGCTATGATGTTTGACACTTATTAATGCACCCATCCCAAACACACACACACACACACACACACACACACACACACACACACACACACACACACACACACACACACCTCTGGGGCAGACATTGTTTTGCCCATAGCTGTGTCTGCCTGTCTGTCACAAATCATGTCCGCTCCATAACTCTTAAAACTTTCAAGATATTTTCATTAAATATAAAGCATCAGACGATGTGCAGAGAACAAGGATCCTGTCAATCTTCATTTTTTGGAATTGTGCTTTGTATTTTTTTTTTGTATGGAAATAGTGTCTGCTCTATAACTTTAAAACTGTTGAAGAAATTTTCACAAAATTGGTATTAATATAAAGCAGCATCAGATGATATGCAGAAAACATGTATCTTAACTGCACCTACATTTTTTACGAAATTATGCCAGTCCCTTTGTAATTATCAGTATTGAAATCGCTTTAAAACCATTGGAGATGTTTTCACAAGTCTTGGTGTAAACATCTGTTTCGGAATTATGTCCCTTTGTAATATTCAGTAGAGTCTGCCCTGTAACTTTAAAACGGCTGGAGATATTTTCACAAAACTTTGTACAGATACATAAAAGCTTCATCAGATGATATGCGGAGGACAAGGACAAGAATTCCATAATTCCATCCATATGTTTTAAAAATTGTGCCTGCTTTCTAACTTTAAAACCGTTAAAGATATCTTCATGAAACTTGATACAAATGTAAAGCATCATTAGACAATGCACTGAAAACAAGAACCATAACTCCACCTTCATTTTTTAAAGAATTATGCCCCTTGCAATTTTTGAGTATGGAAATGGTGTCCTCTCTCTCCTTTGAAACTGTCGAAGAGACATTTTCATGCAACTTTGTTCAAAAGTTCACAATAAAAAGCATCATCTGACGATGTGCAGAGAACAGCAGCTGTAACTCCGCCCATATTTTTAACGGACCTCTTCCCCTTTGTAATTTCAAAATGGAAATTATGTCCTCTCTCAAACTGTAAAACTCATCTTAATTAATGGGTACATGAAGATTTGGGTGTACGAAACTTGGAACAGATATCAAGCATTGTCAGTCGATGCTCAGAGAATAGGAACCATAACTCTACCTTCATTTTTGATAGGGGGATGGGGTCCACATCTGCTTTTCATTAGAATTATAAAGTACAAACAGTTTATGCCGGTCAGTGATTCTGTTGCCACAATATAGAAATATCTTGGTATAATGGAAATTAGAGAAAACATATAAGTATTGCCAGCTTAATTTTATATGATACCTTCGTTACTAACAATCAAAATAGGACACTGACCATCTGCCCTCTTCGCTGTCCGCAAGGAGCTAGCGTAGACCCTTAGCTACCCTGAAAGCGCACAGCCAAGCTTCTGATCGAACTTGGCGGATGCCCATGCTGATCTGAGTCTGCGCTGGGCGCACATGCCAATTTGTTGGTTTTGTCATGTCCGGCTCATTTATGAGCAGTGCCCTAAGAAATAGGACATTCCCAGTCGGCACATGACGTCGACGCGACGTCATCACGTAACACCGACGTCATTTCGACGTTATGTATACCTGCTGGACAGCATATGCGATCAGCGGAGACTGTCCAGCCTGAGCATCGCTCAATCTGATCAGTCTTGCCTCTCCGCTGTAAAATGCCGCAGGATCCATGATTGTTGGTACCAACACAGATTATTCAGACAAAATTTCACACATGCGCAGGCTGGTTTTCGTTTCCAGTGTTTGAGCTTCGTTTTTCAATGTCGGCTCATGTTCTGGTTAACATATTACCGAGACATATTAGTGTCAATCCGCCTATAAAAATGGACCTTGCTTCCATAAATCTTCCTTTGGAGTTTATTTGAACTTTTCGGCGGCTGGTGTTATAGATATGTGCCCTCAATATTTCTATTAGCTTTCAAATTTCTTGCGAAAAACTATATCCTAGGCATAATAATGATCGCTTGTTAAAGTACTTTTATCCGTTATGATTTGTGATAGTCACTGGACGTAGAAGAATTCAAGAAAATAAACAAATTAGCGGGAATAGCGGTTCGCTACTCGCGCCAAAAATGAAGACTGGATACGCCCAGCAATCATAGTTAATCAGGATAAAGTTATATCATGAATAATTTCAAGACCTTTCTTTAATCGCCTTCTGACAGTTATTGGCTGAAATGAACTCACGTGCACGGATTATAGGTTAATGCTATTGTTAAGTTATTTACTCCACCAATCATAAAATTCAAAGTGTGCTTGCAAGAAACGCCTTTTATTACCACGTCGCAGTCAGTCAACTTGTGACGACAAAATATTCGTGAATATTCAGGGCTGGGAACCGTGCTCGAGAAAGTTGTTTGTGTTTTACCGGACGTTTTTATCTACGATTTTTACAAAACTAAAGTGATTTTAGCGTTTTTATTTCGTACAGGAGTTGATATATATGTATAGGATAGATACTGAAAATAACAGGTCGGAAGGTTCTATAATTTTATCATTTTGAAACATTTTATCAATAATAACTTTTAACAATAGAAGAGAACAATAGAGCGGTCATATTGTATTGGCCATACTAACATTGCCCTGAGGCCTCGCTTAAGTTACATAGGTGAACAATCTTTATAGTGACACTATGGCAGAAAATTCGTCACGCTTGATCAGCGCGCAGGAGGTCCAAGAAACTCATTTGAGTATGAGCAGCTCACCTGGGTCAGATGAGAATACCAAAGAGCAAGAGTCGGTAAAAGAGTGTCGCTCACCTGGCCTGGGAAAAGAAAACGTAAAGACCATCGTTCACTCTATAAAGGATTCTGGCTTCGATAACACAAATGTTGATGACAGTTTTCATGAAGCGGAGGATTATGTCGCATCAGTTATGGGCTCTCAGGCTATTGTGGCAGTACTAAACACCCCGTCGTCTACCTTGGCTAGTGGTCGCAAAAGGCATTTGTCTATGCCAACGGTGAGCGGCACTGACCTTAAAAAGCTCAGGAGTGATATTAACTGTATTGATTTGGATCAAAGTGGCAATAAAACAGATAGTGATAGTGATAGTGAAAACGATAATACGCAGAGCAAGTCAGAGACTGTAGGAAAGCGTACTATCATCCGAGCAAGGAGAAATCTCATGTGTGAGAAACAACCTGATGGAAAGGCCCAGAATAAAATGAACTCTAAAACGATCTCTAAGTCGGGTAAAGAAACTGAAGATGAAAGCAAGATGAAAAATAGCAGAACTTCGGCAAATAAGAGTGGAAATGGTAGTAAAAGCAAGAAAAGCAAGAAAAAGTCAACAAGTGGTGATTCAGAAATTATTTCAGTGGTTGCTGATGTTCATAGAGATGGAAATGAGAATAGCGATGTCGGCGATGTTCTGAACATTATGCTCACAGAATCAAATGAAAATGTGGGCGGAAAAGATTTACTTAATGTTATGAATAGATTTGCTGATGAAATGTCGACAATGAATAGAAATATGCAGAAGATGTGGAATGATGTGAATAGCAGGATGGATAAAATGGCTATTGACATTGAGAAAAGACTAACGAATAAACTGAGCAATACTGTAGATAAGAGGGTAAACACAGAGGCTGCAAAGTTAAAGAGAGAAATTAACCAAAGGATAGACGATGTAAGGGATGATCTCTGTGAAGATGTAAAATGTCTACAACAACAAATAGATGAAATGCCATCAAAGCTAGCCGACACAGAAGAACAAACGGAAAGATCTTTGAACTTTTGTATACGAAACCACCCACAAACAGAAAGAGAGAATGTTAATACAGTAGTCTTGGACCTGTTAAGGGATGGGCTAAAACTGCGGGACATCAGTTTTAAGAAAGCAGTTCGTAAGGACAGAGATGACCATAAACCTGGAGTTATAATTGTCACGTGCGAAAAAGTTGAAGACAAGACACTTATCATGCAGAGAAAAAGCAACTTAAGAATAGTAAAAGATATCAAAAAGTATATATTCATGCTGACCAGTCTATGGAAGCGCGTGTTAACAACAGTAATTTGAAGATGCTTATTTCAGCTCTTGGTGTCACAGGTCTAAGGCTGAAAGGTTCACGCTTAGTCGCAGACAATAGTAACAGTCAGGAAGAGAAGAATGATTATCGAAGAGATAGAACTGAAAATACGAGTGATAATTCGAAGAATAGAAGCACCAGATATAGACAGAATACTCATAATAGAAATACTGATAGTACAGGATATCATTCCAGAAGCAATATCAGCGATAGGAGAAGATGTGATAGAAGAGATAGCGATAGCAACAGAGAGAATAATCAGAGACAGCAGTACGATAACAGGTCACGCGGTGTCATTCATAGATACAGCTCAAACAATAGTGTTCACGGTAGGCAAAACGATCAGTTTCGTGAGCATACAAGTAGATATACAAATGGCAGTAGAGATAATCGGAGAGACAGATACTTTAATTAGGTCAAACTTGGGTTTTGGAATGTAAACGGTTGGTCTCCGGACAATGAATCTGATAATTCAGCATTCCGTGAATCTTGTGTCAATATTTTAGAGTTAGACATTATTGGAGTTGCTGAAACTCATCTTGTATACGATCAATCACTTGATTTGCAACAGTTTTATTGTTTTGGGCATAATAGGACACAATTACACACAAATGCTAGAGCAGGATCAGGTGGAGTCTGTTTGTTAGTGCGAAAAGATTTAATGAAATTATTTGAGGTTAGCATACTCGATAAATCATACGAGGGTATACTATGGGTTTCCTTTAAAAGTAAGGTTTCAGACACATATTTTAATATATGTACCTGCTATTTACCCCCGCATGGTTCATCACGGTATGTTAGCGCTCAGGAGTTCTATGATCAGCTCTTGACAAACATATATGAATACCAGCATTTGGGGAAGTTTATCTTACGCGGAGATTTTAATAGCCGAATTGGTGACATGGCTGACTTCATAGAGGGTGTAGATGTAATTCAGGATCGAAATGTAATTGATTACTCAAAAAATATGTATGGTGAATTTTTATGTAATTTTCTGATTGATAGTAACTGCTGCATTTTGAATGGTAGACAGTGTGAAAGTACTGATGATAATGACTTTACATTTGTGTCTACTCGAGGAAGCTCTGTCGTTGACTATTTTATTGTTCCGTATGAGCATATTGAACAGTTTGAGGGTTTCAAAGTAATTAGGCCAGCACAAGTGTATGGGCATTCTTTAAACGGAGTAGAGTCTAGAATTGTACCAGACCATTCTGTCATAACATGTTGCTGGAATTTAAAATCTCCTGGGTTAGAATTTAGGTCTAATACTGCAAGCAGTACTATTGAGAAAAGATATAATAGGTATAATTTAACTGACATTCCACCAACTTTTTGTAATGATGAACATTCAAATTCACTTTTTCAAACTCTTGATAATTTGGTAACTAATATTCAAAGCCAACGAGATGTAGACGAAATATACGGTGATTTTTGCTCTGTTGTTCAAAATGAAATGTCATTAAAATTGCCAAAGCGAGAAATTATCGTCAAATACGATGTTAGTAATAAACGCAGGCGTATTCGAAAACCTTGGTGGAACGACAATTTACAGGTGTTATGGAATGATATGTGTCATGCAGAAAAAGCATATTTAAAATGTAGAAACAGCCAAAAGCATAATTTAAAGCATATCTTTGTTCAAAAGCGTAAAATGTTTGATAAGCAGGTACAGAGAAGAAAGAGAAATTACTGGTTTGAAATGCAGAATGAAATGATAAGTAATGCTGAAAATAATCCAAACGATTTTTGGAAGACAATAGGTAGAGCAGGGGTAAGGGATAATAGAAAGAGAGAAATTCCGATGGAAATTGTAAATGATAATGGTGAAATTAACACAGACAGTAATGCTGTTCTTAATAAATGGAAAACTGAATTTTCTGCACTACTAAACCCAACGCATAATCAGCAAATTAATTTGCAGAATGTTGATGTCATGCTAAATGTTGATAACACTGTTGATGAGTCGGGTTTATTTGCGAATAATTTTACCGTTTCCGAAGTTCGTAAAGCTGTTTATAGTATTAAAAATAATCGTGCAATTGGTGTTGACGATATACCAGGCGAGGTATTAAAAAACGACAGCATTATTTCTTTCTTACATAAACTATTCGATACGTGTTATCGTTCTGGCAAAGTTCCAAATATCTGGGGGAAGTCTCTCATTTGTCCTATACCGAAATGTACTACAAGTGAAGCCCGCGATCCGCTTTCTTACAGGGGCATTGCAATTTCACCTGTAGTCTACAAAGTATATTGTACCTTGTTAAATAATCGAGTTAGTATGTGGTCAAATTACAATAATATAATATTTGAAGGCCAGAATGGATTCAGAAAAGGCCGAAGCACAATTGACCATATAAGTTCTTTGACAAATATAGTTGAAACAAGGAAAAAAAAATGAAAAAGTCCACCTTCTGCGCCTTCATAGACTTTAAAAAGGCATATGACTCAGTTAACAGAGATATTCTTTGGACGAAACTTGAAAAACTCGGTTTTAACGGGCTATTATTAGATGCAATTAAGGCTTTGTATAACAATGTTCAGTCTTCGGTTAAACTAAACGGACTTACAACCGATTGGTTTAATGTACACTGTGGACTAAAGCAAGGATGTTGCTTGTCGCCATTACTTTTTAATTTATATATAAATGATTTGGCATTAAAAATTGACGCACTGGGTAAAGGTGTTAAAATTGGTGACGATACAGTCTCTGTTTTACTGTATGCTGATGATGTAGTTCTTATTGCTGAAACAGAAGCAAATCTGCAGTCGATGCTGGATATATTAGGAAGTTGGTGCAAAAGTAATCTAATCTCAGTCAACTCAGTTAAATCCAATGTTGTGCATTTTCGTAATCCCTCAATGCCGCAATCAGATGCCATATTTACGGTAAACGATGAGAACATTTCGTATACAGTGCAGTATAAATATTTGGGGATAGTCTTATCAGAACATCTAGATTTCGCAATAACTGCTAAACACGTCGCACAGTCTGCAAATCGTGCACTTGGACTTTTAATAGCTAAATCAAAAGCATTTGGTGGTATTCAGTATGGTCCTTTTACAAAGCTTTATGAGTCAGTTGTTTGCCCGGTTATATCGTATGGTGCTGCGATCTGGGGCACCCAGTCCTATAGCTGCATTAATGCTGTACAACATAGAGCTGCGAGATATTTTCTAAATGTAGGAAGGTATACACCTAACGCAGCAGTTAATGGAGATATAGGATGGATGCCCATGATCACAAAGTGTTGGAAGTCTGTGTTATCATTCTGGTGTCGCTGTATAAATATGGACGCAACAAGGCTGAACAGGAAAGTATTCTGCTGGTCAAATTCAAAAGTAAGTACCAGATGTAAAAACTGGAATTTCAGGGTAGGTCAGAAATTGACAGAGTCCAATTTTCACATTTATAATAACATAAATCAAACCATTAATAAGACCAATATTTTAAATAACGTTTTGCCTTCCATTACGCAAGAATATATTAATCAGTGGGCAGTTGATGTAAATCGCAATAGTTCACGTTCGGGAGTTGGAGGGAATAAACTTCGATTATACAGAACCTTTAAGCAGGATTTTGTAGTTGAAGAATATTGTACAAGGACATTTAATAGGTCTCATAGAGGGGCTTTAGCTAAATTTAGAAGTGGAACCGCCCCGATTGCACTTGAAACTGGCCGCTATAATGGCTTAGAAGTTAGTGAAAGAAAATGCTTTAGCTGTAGGAATGCTGTTGAGGATGAAATCCATGTTTTATTACATTGTCCGCTGTACACTGAGTTCCGAAATGAGCTGTTTATTGAAGCTGAGCTTATACTAAATGGTTTTCAGAACTTAAATGATATTGAAAAAGTATCTTTTATTTTAGCTAATCCTTCCATAGTCAAGATAAGTGCCAAAACCTGTTATTTGATTTTAAACAAAAGGCGTAGTCTGCTGTACAGTTGATGTAAATATGTATATTGTGTACCATATTTTTATAAGTGTCCATTTAAATGTAAAAAGCTGTCTGTTATTTACAATACTAACTGCTGTTTTGCCCCGGTGGTGCGGTTGATACCCAATGCTGAGTCCATGATCGGGTCCATGCTGTTTGGACATTGGCTCCGCCACATGTTCCCTGTTATCATGGACTCAGCGCGGAGTATCAGGGAGGATTTACCACTGGGACAGTATACATTTCAACGGACACGATTATCTCTTTTAGTGCAGATTAAAGTTGCAATTTCATTTTATCTGTTGCTCTGGTCCCTGTGCTGCATTTGATATCCCATGCCGTGTTCGGATCCGGCAACATGCTGTGTGAACATTGGTTCCACCGCGTGTTCCCGGTTATCCGGACTCGGCATGGGGTATCGAGGGAAGGTAGTGCATGCAGGGCACTAATTTATGGTATGTTTTAGAGTGATAATGGCTCATAGATAATGCGTGTCGCTTTTTTATCATACTAATTGCTGTTTTGTCCCAGTACTGCATTTAATACTCCAGGCTGAGTCTGGAAGCGTAGACTTGCTGGTTATACCCCCGGCATACGAAGTATGTCGAGGGGTATATAGTTTTCGTCTTTCCGTCCGTTCGTCCGTTCGTCCGTCTTTCCGTCCGTCCGTCCGTCCGTTAGTCCGTCCGTGTGTTAGTTAACATTTGCGTTAAAGTTTTGCGTTAAGTTTTTTATTTTGCTTCTGTTAACCAGAACTTGTTCATAGATGCTTACTATTTTAGTAGAGGATTGAAACTGACAAATTTGCATCATCTAGATGCTGCTGCTGGCCTGAGGTCAAGGTCACAGACTTAGAAATTTGTACAATAGCTGCGTTAAAGATCTGCGTTAAGTTTCTGCTTTTGCTCTGTTTTTCTGAAAAACTTAATTGTAACTTGTTCATATGTGCTTAGTGTCAGTACAGGATAGATACATATTAGTTTGCATCATCTGGCTGCTGCTGCTGACGAAAGGTCAAGGTCACAGACTTAGAAATTTGTTTACCATTTGCGTTAAAGTTTTGTGTTAAGTTGTATTTTATGCTTAAATTTTAAATATTCATGAATAGAACCTTTTGCAATGCTACTAGGTTTACTTCTAGGTTGAAAGGGATTAGTTTGCATTATCTGGATGCTGCTGCTGACCTAATGTCAAGGTCACAGACTTTGAAATTTGTATACTCTTTGCCTTAAAGTTTTATATTAATTCATATTTTTTTTATTGTAGTTCAAATATACTTAAATGAAACCTTTTATTATGCTACTAGGTTTACTTCTAGGTTGAAACTGATTTGATGACATCATCTGGATGCTGCTGCTGACTTAAGGTCAAGGCCACACACATGTAAATTTGTATTGAAAGTTAGTGTTAAATTTGCATGTTTTTTTGCTAATGCAAATATTAAATGGAACCTTTTAGCTTCTGTCTATAGGCCTTTCACTGGGTTTGTTATAAATTGTCCACCTGTCTGTCTTTATTAACCTCCACGTCAAAGCTTTGTATTAAATGCCATTATTAGGGGGTGGCGCTGGCCGGGGGTATACGTGAGCCCCAGCTCACTTGCTCTAGTTGGATAACCGTCTTCCTTGGCTCAGTGTGGGGTATTTAGGGGATGTAGTGCTGGTGCAGGACACAAGAACAGACACATTTTAGAGCGATCGTCTCTCATAGCTCAATATTGAGTCGCAATTTTACATCTTATATCGATTTTTTTGACTGTGTTTATGTACATGTAAAATTGGTGAGACGTTAATAAAATTATCTTATCTTCAACAAGAGTATGCACTGATATATCGTCTCTGCCTCCGTAACAAAGATGTTTTCGCTGACGATTGTTTGTACAAATCTTAATTGTACAATTAACCAGTTTCCTAATTTTGTGATTATTTCGTAATGAAATACGAGGGAGTATACCTTTAAGTGCCGTGTGGCGGCCACAAATAGCGTACTTCTTCATAGTGCAGATAATATGTACTTTCTGGCCCTTTGGGGCCGAGTCAGTTTGAGGAAGCTGGTGCTTGGGGGCGTACTGGTAGGCAGTGTTGCTCCACATTGCTGCACATGAACATGATTCTATCAAACCGTGTCTGCTAATTTCGTTTTTTGGTGTGTTTCGTTCCAGAAGGCACATGGCGTCGTAACGACGACACACTGACGTCGATACGACGTGATGACGTCATATCGACGTTGGTACGACGTCATTTCAACGCCATGTGCCGGCTAGGTTGCGTCCAAAGAAGCTCTTTTTCTTTTTCAAAATTTATCAAACGATGTTATATTCAGATCAGATGCCACGTTTAACAGTTTCGCGGCGCCTGATTATGGCCTACATTGTTTGCAGTAATTACAGGAAAAAACAGACACCGTTTATATTGAAAATGGATCTCGGACTGTGATGCAGAAAAGTTTATTAGATATTAATAAGTTATGATAGATGAGTACACTTTCAGGGCAAGCAACTCAGTCATTTTTAGTTTTGCATCCTTTCTCAATGGGGGTAAGCTCTAAATGAAAGAGTTTGCTCCTCATAGAGCAAATTCTTTCCTATAAGAGTAAACCCCATTTTGGAAAGGCTACGTAGTCCACGGAAGCAGACAGGAAGTCACGAAAGTTATTCTCCTTTGTGAAAATGGCGGAAATAGATGGAGATATACCCATACACATTAAGGCTTCCATCTCATGGCATGGCTCATATGCACAAGGCTCCGGCTAACAAAGCTTACCCGCTGTTGGCAACTGCGGACTGGCCATATTTGTCACCCGACGTAGGCGGAGGGGGACTATAGAAATGACCCTCGTCCGTCCGTGTGTCAGTCCGTCCGTCCGTGTGTCCGTCCTTCCGTCCGTCCGTCTTTCCGTCCGTCCTTCCGTCCGTCCGAAATCTTGTCCCCGCAACTCCTCCTACGTCTTTCATCGGATTGATGTGAAATTTTACAGATTGTATTCTTATGATATTAAGATGTGCATGTGCTTTTTTATTTTTGTTTCGGCCATTTTTGATGGAGTTACGACCCTTGCTGGCTCAGACCTTGTCCCCGCAAAATCCTGCCACATCTTTTATCAGATTGGCTTGAAATTGTGCAGAATGTTTCATCATGATCTGAAGATGTGCATGTGATTTTGGAATTTCAATTGTCCTATATTTTACAAAGTTATGGCCCTTTGTGTTTTTTGGCATTTTTCCAACTTTTGAACCGATCGACGGAGAGAACTGAACTTCGGTATGCTATTAGCATTTGGTAAATTGATTATTCTGATTATTGTTATGATATGCTAAATTTATCAGTGACAGAGTTACTCCCCTTTCATAGATAATAGACATTCACTTAAAGGTAAAGGGATAACTCTAGAACTATTCATATTAATGGGCTGAATTTTCATAAATGCATTGTTCATTTTTCATCAGATTCATATTAGGAGGATTATGGCCCTTGTTATTTTGTTATTGGATATACAGTCTTATGTTTTGGGCATTCTGTAAGGGCCTAAAGTTTCAGTAACCTGATTTTACACATATACGCCCAGTTCTGAACTTAAGTATTTTATAACCTCATAGAGGCCCAGTAATTGTGGTATATGTCTATGCTTATGCTTCAATTATTATTTGCTTACCAGGTTCTGTTACACACATATTTTCTGGTTTTACACGTAAATGCCCCTTTCTAAACTTAAGCATTTTATAGCTTCATAGAGGTCCAGTAATTGTGCTTCAGTTGTTATATGCTGACCAGGTTCTGTAATACACATATTTTCTGTTTTTGGCCATATAGTTACTCTGAAACTGAATAAAGGGCTGCAGTTTGTGACACATTTCAAACGTCGGGTGACACTTGGCCGATGGCCTTTTATTGTTTTTGGCTCGCCACAGCAGTCAGACTCGATCGGGCCTCCAACTGACGTGACGGCACAGCCAAAGCACTGAGCTACAAGCCTGGTATATATACTACGTGTTTGGCTTTTGCTAATCCAACATATTTCGTTACTTTTCGTCAAAGGGAGAGTACCCCAGACCGAAATCAGGAACACAGTAAGAAAGAGATGTAGAAAGTAAATTTAATCTGGACAGAAAAAAGAGAACGGGTTACAAAATTAAAAATAACAAATTCAGCTTTAAAATGTAGCTAAAACGATGTATTTTATCCAAAGCATATTTTTATGAGATTCGGGTTTCTAAATTCCAGTATGTCTTGTTTTGTGTAAATTAAGATCTGCACTTGAATGTTAAAAAATTAAAAGACACTTGTTCTTAAATTTCAAAAATATGTGACCATCTCATAGGACACACAACGATGAAATAATGTCAGTGCGATTCTACTTCACCGTTGTGTTTCGGCTGGGATGTTGCCAACATTTCCTCATTCTTTTGCTTGCTTTTGAAACAATTTTTGTTCTCATCTAGTCCAACATTTATAAGATTATACAAAATTCTGCCTGAGTAGTTTTCGTATTTTTTAACCTCAAAACTTTTAGTTTTTTTTCTACTTCATTGACAGAGCTCCAGATAAGAGGGGCATCTGATGATAATTGAAGGATGATTTTTTAAATTTCTCATTGAAGCCATATGTTGTGACCCCTCATCTGAACCGTCTCGTCGAGACGGCTCAGATGAAGGGTCACAACATATGTTTTAATGCAGAAATAACAGAAATTATCCCTAATTGTCACCAAATACTCCCTCTTATCTACAGCTCTGACTTAATCGAAATCGAAGTAAAAGTCTGAATGTGTCTATTACATTTTTGAATTTTAAAAGCATCTGATGGAAATAAATCTGATAGTTTAGTGAGATGGAGAAAAGTTCTTTTTGTTCACGAGTTAGCCTTGTTCCTCTCCCTCCTGCTCCTCCTCGTCAAATTCTCCTTCCTCCTCCGCGGTGGCATCCTGGTACTGTTGGTATTCTGATACCAAGTCGTTCATGTTGGACTCAGCCTCAGTGAACTCCATTTCATCCATACCTTCACCAGTGTACCAATGGAGGAAAGCCTTACGACGGAACATAGCGGTGAACTGTTCTGAGATACGCTTGAACAGTTCCTGAATGGCTGTGCTGTTGCCGATGAATGTGGCGGACATCTTGAGACCACGTGGTGGAATGTCACACACTGCGGTCTTGACGTTGTTGGGGATCCATTCAACGAAGTAACTGCTGTTCTTGTTCTGGACATTGAGAAGTTGTTCATCGACTTCCTTCATGGACATACGGCCTCGGAACATGGCAGCGACAGTGAGGTATCTACCGTGACGGGGATCGCAGGCAGCCATCATGTTCTTGGCATCAAACATCTGTTGGGTAAGCTCTGGTACTGTGAGAGCTCTGTACTGCTGGCTACCACGTGAGGTAAGAGGAGCAAAGCCGGGCATGAAGAAGTGGAGACGAGGGAAGGGGACCATGTTGACAGCCAGTTTGCGGAGATCAGCGTTGAGTTGACCAGGGAATCGGAGACATGTTGTTACACCTGACATTGTAGCTGAGACTAGATGGTTCAAGTCGCCGTAGGTAGGTGTGGTGAGTTTCAAGGTTCTAAAGCAAATGTCGTAAAGGGCTTCATTATCAATACAATAGGTCTCATCTGTGTTTTCAACAAGCTGGTGAACGGACAGGGTGGCGTTGTAGGGTTCTACTACTGTGTCGGATACCTGAAAAACATGATTTTACAAATGTATGCAGATTTACATGTTTAATATAGATACGTAAAGTAGAAATGGTGTAATAAGCTTCGATGCCACGTGGTGGCTGTAGAAGTTGGTAAGATACTTTTAGCATTACATAATTATGATCACAGAGCAGTAGCTGGTAAGCAGTACAAGTAAATAATAAGCCCATCATAAAACTGGACAGAGACAAAAATAAAGATTTTTTCACACATAGTGAACTCAGTTCCGTTATTTGGAAAAAAAAACCCAAAATTGGGAAATGCTATCAGTTCCAAGCATCGATGCCGAATTTTCTGAAAAGCTGATCTTTTTTCTTTTTCTTTAAAAAAGATTCAGCTGTTTGCTTGATACCTTCCGAGTAAATTTCTGATCTGAATTTAACAAGTTATGAAAATAGACGATACCTTTGGTGATGGTACAACTGAGAATGTGTTCATGATTCTGTCGGGGTATTCTTCTCGAATCTTGCTGATCAGTAATGTTCCCATACCAGAGCCGGTACCCCCACCAAGGGAATGTGTGAGCTGGAATCCTTGAAGACAATCACAACTTTCAGCTTCTTTTCTTACAACATCAAGAACAGAGTCTACTAATTCAGCACCTTCTGTATAATGTCCCTTAGCCCAGTTATTACCAGCACCACTCTGGCCGAACACAAAGTTATCTGGACGGAACACTTGACCAAAAGGTCCGGATCTGACGGAATCCATGGTGCCTGGCTCCAGATCGACGAGAACTGCTCTGGGTACATATTTGCCTCCTGAAATGAAACATTTAGCTTTGATTAGCTGTAAAAAATGGGACATCTGTAACATTAGGGTCAAGTCGGGTAAATTCGGACAGCAGGTAAATTCCTTTATTTGTCAGTTGTTTGGAATTAAAACAAAAATTAACCGGCCAAACTTTGAAAATCTTGACGAGACGGCTCATTATGAGCCGTCTTATCTGGATTTTCATTGTTTGCAATGCTATGTCCGAATTTACCTCCTATCCGAATTTACCTGACTTGACCCTAATCATAACTATCCTAAAAGATATAAGAAAAAAAAAACTTGGCGCAAGTGCCTGTCATTCGAATATACGAATCCAAGAATAGTTAGTTATCTCCCTTTACCAAGTTATGTTCAGTTATTTTAAGGATGGATGGATGACGCGATTTTACGTCCTTTTCAATGTCGTTTCAGTTATATGGGGATGTGATAATAAATGTCTGTGTGCAATGAAACATCGTTTACGGTTAAAATGATTTCTGTCTCCAGGCGGAATCGAACCCGGAAAAACTAGATCAGCAGGCTAGCGCTTAACCTACTATGCTAGCTGAACACCAGTTATTTTAAGGGTGAATACGATTTGTTTGACCCTTAATAAAGCCTGGGAAAGGAGGAAAAATATTAAAGTTTCCCAAACAAATTCCTCTTACCTGTGGCTTCATTGTAGTAAACATTTATTCTTTCTAACTGTAAGTCTGAATCACCATGGTATGTGCCTGTGGGGTCAATGCCGTGTTCATCTGAGATTACTTCCCAAAACTGAAAGAAAAGAAAAACAAATAGACCCGTTAAATCACAGGCAAACGAGGTATTTGTATGACAGAGCAGTATCTTACATTTTGCAAAAGGCGTTTTCATGATACGCATAATCATGTTTTATGTTTCCTGAGGAGGCGTGTAGCAATTCAGCCCTTAATTGAGGTATTCCAAATTGTTATGTCTTTTGGAAGTTGGTATTGAAAGCTTGTCAAAGTTCAGCATGCAGATGTGCAGGTGCGTTTTGAAATTTTGTCAATTAGACAAAATTTCAATAAGCATATGCGTATTTGCGTTGAAGTAGCTACGCCCTGGCTCATGGGAAAGACGAATCCTTGAAATATTTCGTCGAAAAATTAACAGTTGCAGGCAATTCGTATTTTGACTGGCTCATGTGGTTTTAGTACTTAACGGTGTGACTTTGCAAGTTATTATTGAATGCAGTCTATATCCGAATAAGGTCCTGAGAGACCTTTCCAGTGATACTGAAATGACTATTCTGTAATAGCTTCAGATTGCGTATAAGTTTTGCTATCCCTATATGACAGCGGGGATGACAGAGTTATGTTGCAGCAGCACAGAAAATAAATCCTTATTCTTTCCTCAATATTAGCAGATTTAAGATGCATTTGTTGTGGTACGGATCAGTAAATAAAACCGTGTTTTCTGTTCTATGTCAAATTTATTTGTCGTCACGTAAATGTAAAGAATAAAGACAGGGCAAGGTGGAAAGGGATTGTTTCGAAGTCATCTGTGGTGCCCCAACGACCTAGTAAGGTTATGGGATAGAATAGAATAGAAAAAAATAAAATGTAAAACGTAGGCGTTTGGTCAATGGTCATTCATGGCATGCCAAGGATTGACTTTTTTCGTACTTTGGTGAAGACGACCAGAAAAAGATTCTGTTTACTGCACTATGATAACTGTTATTTGCTGACCAGTTTTAAACAGCAATTTTATTGTCAAGCAAACAATTAAACTTTAGGTGATATCAAAGTTTAGCCAAGATTTGTACCCCAGCTAGAGGCGTAGACAATATAATATAAATATTTGTTGGCAATTAACTCTGACGACCACAGAAATCAGTTGTATATTTCGTTCGGTGAGTATGACCTCTATATATGCTTGCCAACTTATAAAGTCAATATTATGAAGAAGCATTTGTTTTATGCACACATTCCCAAACAAATTTGGCCAAAATCAAACTGGTATCGTATGTAAATTTGATCATTATTTGTTTAATCAAGACAGCCTTTATTTGGAACACCTTGGCTTTTGTTTCTGAATACTGATCCAATGAATGATATCGTTTTATCAAGATTAATTAGATTCATGCCCTAGCAATCTATAAAATGTCACGCGATAGGCTACAGGTAAACGACTTTAATTCGCGTTTATTCAACCCCACGTAGCAATGGCGGTTAATTTCAGCACGATCAAACATGATTGTAGCCGGGTTGTATACTCAAACTTTGAGCCGCATTCCACCTTCGTTAGTAACAAGCGAAAGGAAAAACGATGAACGCAAGCTACTAAATGTTCTGAAATGTATTTAACCCTTTGCATTCTGGGTAAGTTTTGTCGTCTGCTGAAATTGTCGTGCGGATAAAAAATCAAGAATAGTTTGACAATATTGGTCTAACTAACTCTTGTAGAAATGATGTCTAGGCAGCAAACAGTTTGGATCTCAGATCAGGCCCCACAAAAGTGGGGCCTGATTTGGATCCAAACTGTTTGCCCAGATACCCCTAAAGGGGTATCCCGCATGGAATGGGTTAAAAGAAAACGGGCCTGTTAAGGGCACTGAGTCTTAAACTTTAGACCTTTCACCGCCGTGGAATCCACTTCCACCCTCGGCTGGCGCTCAAGTGAGAAAGCTAAGATCTGCTTACGAAAGGTCATGTCGTTTTCCCCCGAGAGCTCTCAGTTTCGTTCCCCTTTTGCTTAACGATCAGCTCGACATTGAAACCCATACCATTCACCCCCCAACCCACTCAAAACAAATAATAAAATAACAATAATATAAAAGATATTTTAGCCGTACCACGAGAACATGTGGCTGAAAATTGAGGTATATGGGTACACCTCTGCTTTTTTCGCCACTTTAAGGTGGGAAACAATTTTCATGACTTCCTGTTTGTTGGATGACATAGCCCTTCCAAAAGAGGAGCAAACTCGTTTCTGTAAGAGTTGACACAAATTGAGAAGGAAGGCAGAAATGAAAATGGCGCAACTGTTTTCACTGAGTGTGCACCCATTCAACATAAAATACGAAAAAGGGCGCAGACTGATCAAAATTTAGACTTCTTGCGAGCTTCCTCAGACTTCAGGGACTGCACGCAACATAAACATGATAAAAATGAGAAGATTCTAACCTGGCTGCACTATCTGATAGAAACGGATATTGACAACTAAAGCTCTCAAAGCGTGGGCTTGACGAGATTCCTGGCCGTGATTGGTCAGATGACTGCCATATTTTACGGAGTCATGAAAGGCGAAGAATCAGGCCAGCCTGTGCAGCCGCACAGTCTGGAAAGAGTCTTCCCTGTCACATTTCTATTGGGAGAAAATTATTATAAGAGCTAACAGCCATAGAGAAGAAACTGGTAGAGCTGCTGCCCATTAAAACTGTACCTGCAGCAGGGGCGTAGGTTGGGGGCAATAACTTAGTACGCACAATCATGTTTTACACTCACTGAGGGTAATACTAGGGGGTTAAGCCGCTAAGATATTTCGAATTTGCGTGTCTGTTGGCAAGTAGTATTAAAATTATGGCCAATTAACAACATTTCAGCATGAAAATACGCAGGTGTGTGTTGAAATTTTGTCAGTTTGACAAAATTTCAATACGCACCTGCGTATTTGCGTAAAGGTAGCTACGCCCTTGTGCAGCTAGCTTGGAACTGGTGTTAACTGATAAGCCGTTGTATGGAAATTGCCGGTTTTCGCGAAACAAGAATTGGCTGAACAGGCTGGTGTGGGTATTTGCTGGACCAAATAATGCTTGGTCAGCATGGTTTTAATATCAACAATATCGTATTACTTGCCAGCGTATAGTATCATTACATGTTTACCGCCGGGTGAACGGTGAAATAGATCTGACCATAGATCAGGCTGCATTTGCACAGACTAATTGTAAGAGTATTGCTATTCACCGAAAATAGACCTTACGTAGTGTGAAAAGTGCGGTCTAGGTCTGTTCAGACCTGTACTAAGCCTACAACCCAAACACTGTCTACTTTTTGGTTTGATAATCTTAAAGCAATATTACAATCATCATAAGCGAAAGGCAGTCTACATAACAAGCTGATGACTCTAGTATCTATTTTCGCTTTTGTCACAGGTTAACTCCATGGTCACGCGTTTGTTTATACATTATATTGATGAGTAATAAATGCAATTTACTGTGTCGTAATAATAAATTGTCAGTATTGAGGAATTTTCTACCTATAAAAGAATGTCGTATATATGTGTATTTAACTTCAAGTCCTCTTAAATAAATCTATAGCCATTGTTACTGATAAGACTAAAAGTATTAATAAAGTTACGATTTATTTGCACATTCAGAAATTATTAGATTGCGATATGACACTCCTATTCATATCTTTTCTATCCTTCTTTTGTCTTAATATTTAAAGGCACAAAACACCACAAAGCAAGCTTTAGAAAAGTCTGTTAGGTGACTGAGATAAGTTTAGTCTATTGTATACTAGTTATTATTGGTAATGAATACTTTAGCAATCTTTCATATCTCACACGAAATGATACATGTGTAAATGTACATGTATATCAATATCTAGATTACTTTGGACAACCTTGCCGAAGTCCCTTTGCTTTAACACTTTAAGCACCAGTGACGAAAATAGCAGAATTTGCAAACAGCGTAGGTCTTGATGAGGCGGCTCATAATGAGCCGCCTCATCTAGATCTACACTGTTTGCCCTCTAGTCTTTGAATTCTCAATATGAAATGTCTTGGACAAGGCATTTTTGAATTTTTGCAGACGTAAATTTTGTCGTCTGCTCTTTGGTGCTGAAAGAGTTAAAAAAACAAATTTTTGCAGTGGACAACTGTTTGATGGCGTGTCGAAAAAGAAAGTGCAATATACCTTTTTGTCAGACTTAAATTACAATTTACCAATTTAGTATAGAGGCGCCGTGGTCGAGTGGTTAGAGCGACTCGGTTATCGTGCAGAAAGTCACCGGAAGGCCGCGTGTTCAAATCCTGGTTTGGCAAGGCTGAAAATTTCTTTCTGACAACCCAAAAGTAAATGGGTACCCTTTTCGAAAAGGGCCGGATAAGGCAGGGAAAGGGGAGAGATGGGCGCTGCCTTTCATATGCTATACCCAAGATTCAGTGGGCATCTTACCCCCACTACCCCTGCGGCCACTCACCGGGGCTATGGGAAACCCTGTAAAAGTGGCTTTTGACGGAGGCAATCGACAGCTGTATCAGCTCGGTCGACTGACATTAACAATAGCATTATTTTGCTTACGACCGAATTCTCGATCTACAGTCACTTTGCACGGTACGGTATAGGTCGACAGCAAAGATAAGCAAATGGGTATTACCGGGTAATACCCATTTGCTTATCTTTACATTATGCTTATTACTGGGTAATACCCATTTGCTTATCTTTGCTGTCGACCGATAGACCAGTAGGTAGCTACCACCTACAGATGAAAAGCATTGGGTCGGGCTAGGGTGTTCATTATTCTCTGTACAGGTGGGTTAATACGGCGACACATGTTGCATGACAGACGTGTCGTGCAACATGTGTCGCTGTGTAAACACCCCAAGAACGTATGCTTCATGACACAAATCTGTTGCATGCAACATGTCTAATTGTCCAAAAAGGACAATTTACACATTCATGTATGTTATGCAACAATGTATGTCATGTTTAGACGATTAGACAGATCACACTAGTCATGCAACATGCGTCACCGTGCAAAACTACCTTTAAAGAGCAGAATCGCATCACCTTATTTAAACTTTTGGGCGCAGAATGTTGAAAAAACATAGAATCAAAGTTGCTTCAACGTCATGACGATGAACAGTGTTGACTGTTGTGTGCCTGCAGGGATTATTCAAGATGAGCAGCCTAGCACTGAGACACACTGCGTTGAATCAACATTGAATCAATGTTGATTCAACAACATGACTTTGAATCAACGTTGATTCAACGTTGATTCAACGATGTGTGCCCATCGAGTTTTTCAAATTCCACTATACTGGAAAACTCACATAACAGTATAATATACTTGAGGAATGGAATAAATTGTGAGTGAACTAAGTTTTACCGTCCCACCAATGCAAAATGGAGACGGGAGGAATGCTATGAAGAAACTGACCTTGCGTATTTGCTTCTCGTGACATATTAAATCCGAAAATAAGTCACCTACAACTCTTTTCCAGTAATAAGTGAGTGTGTGAGTGAACTCGGGTTTAACGTCCCACCAACACATAGGTCATATGGAGGCGGCACCTCGGTTTACAGTCTTATCAAAAAGACCGAATGATAATGGAAGAAGTGACATTAAAGTAGTGTTGAAAACAGAGGAGACACTGTTCATGCCGCCTAATAGAAGATACTCTTTATTCATAACTATAATTCCTCGGTTGTTTTGGTGAATGACAGACTGCATGGATTCCAAAGCGGATGTGAGGCCTCTCTCTTCTCAAATACCTAAATTATTTCCATTGCGCGCTTTGGTTTAAGCTTAAATTAAAAAGAAAAAAAAGCGGAGCCTCGAATCAGCCTACATTCTGAGGCAGAACGTTAGGCATTCAGTTTCTTCAACTACTCCACACGACTCTCATGAGAGAAGATATAACGGTAAGTTTAGCTTAGCAGGAGCTCTGATTAACAGACCCTGAAGATTTTGAAAATGTTCGCTCCTCTATTTGTGGGTTGTCGTGGTAAATTTAAATGACAAAATTTTCGCCCATGAATTTGGGACCAATGTTTAACCGAAAAGTACACACACGGCAATATGGCGCATCTTCAGTTCGAAAACTTCTTTTGTAAAGCTAATACTTGCGGCGTGTATTATATGGTAGCGCACATAAGCGGTATTTTGTAGGACTAGTTTATGCACGGTCTTAATGCAAACAGACGACCTATTTAGACTGTTATTACACTGTATCGTTTGGAAAATGGAACGTAGCCTACCTTTTACCCTTGAACCGAATAGATAAACAATTTTAGTGACCTTGCATTCTTCTTCCTACACCAACGGAGGAATTTCTCTTTTATTGTTACAACGTTTGGTACATGGCGTTTTACTGCGTCACCATGATTGCAAAAAAAATACACCTTACGACATGTGTGAACAGCCAGTACTAGATCAGCCTATAACCTCTCGGATCCCATTTCTGAGGGCTTCCCGCCAGTTGCTTCCTCGTGTGTGACATCTTTTTACTGATAAAGTAGTCCATCCATTGGGACAATTCACACAGGGTTTTGTCCTATTTTATAAATGCAAAAACACGCACATGGCTGCAATCAACACCCCGAACTTTTGACAGGGTCGGCAGAACCTACATAATCTGTGGCAGAGAAATTCTTGCCTGGGACTCATCACGGAAAAGGGTAACCTTATCATATGCGAGGAAAGACTCTGGTCAAGTGTCAAGATCCTTTTTGCATTTCGATTTCCCAGGTGGCGCCCAAATATAGACACAAAAACGCAAGACTGGATTACAGATACATAGGCATAGCTGGTGGGGGTGGGGGGCCTATTTCTTGATGCGTATTATCATGTTTCATGCTATTTTAGGTGAAGTGTCTGGGTTTAATCCCTAATATATCACAGTTATGTTTCAGATTGCTATGTATTTTGGCAGTTGGGACTGAAATCGTGTCTAATTCATGAAATGTCAACATGAAAATACGTAAGTGCTTGTTGAAATTTTGTCAATTTGACAAAATTTCAATACGCACTTGCGTATTTGCGTATAGGAACCTAAGTCCTTGAGATATTTAATCTCACTTTCACATTAATACATAATAAAAAGATTTTCATGTGAAACATGAGACAGCACCATTTCAGATGACTGGCTGTTGGCATTTTCTGATTTGGATTTATCAGAAAGCTGAAAACTATTTTTTTTTTGAAAACTAATAACTATCAAACTAGATTTTTTAGAGTCGTAAATATCGCTTGTCTGTACTTAAAACAGAAAAAAATCAACATAGAAGTCTTTACATACCTTTGCCCCTATCTGATTTCCACATTGTCCCGCTTGTATGTGTACGATCTCACGCATCTTGTGTTGTTAATGTGAATACGTCCCTTGTCTGTCTCAATGTAACTAAGGCTATTTAGTACTTGCCCATTAAATACCCGGACTAATTTATCGCCAAATTAAACAATAGTTTATTCGTAAAGCCGAATTACATCCAAGCAAATGTTGGATTACTACACCTGGCGTATAATCTCACCTGCAAAATTTTGTCGATAAATTTAAATTTAAATTTTAAATGTGTTTAAAGTGCCAGAATACTGGGGGAAATCTGATGTATCGTCCAACCTCTGGCAGACATTGACCTTGGTTTACGACTGGCGGTACCGGGACTCAAACCCGAAATACTCTACCACCGTATACTAATCGCTAACAATATTAGATTAAAGCAAGCACAGGAGAAGCAAAATCGTCAGGCACACAGCGTCAGAATGACGCCAATTTAATTGTGTGTGCGCTGGAAAGTATCAGATATATCATTCCAGACTTTACCATAAAACACGCAAGGCGCGCACTAAGGGTTGCTAAATATGCATTGTTAGAGACATACAAATTTTCGCAGAAGCCGGCATTTTCCAGAATGCGACTGCCTTGGCTAGGTCCCTTAACTCCTTCAAGCGTATTTTGGGCTGTCCCGGGTTAAATTTGGTTTTGTTTCGTTATGTATATCGTAGCCTCAATTAAAAGAAAACCATGCCCCCGTATGCATAATCATGGTAGAGAAGGGTACGGTAGGGTATGGGGTACAGTATGGTAGCTATTGACCATGGGTAAGAATGGAAATGGTACGTCTGCATTTTTAAAACAGACTGTCGGCTCATATGGATTGTCCTCGGTTAAATTGTTCGTTTGTTGTTCTTTTTTGTGTCGTATAACAAATACAATGCTATATGATACGATATAGTGGCTCTTATGGCAAGCCATTTTACTATCTATTATGCATAGTAGATATCTTATATAGTATATTAGATATCTAATATGCCAATTAAGATATCTAATATAACATATAAGATATCTAATATAACATATAAGATATCTTATATCCTATGTAAGATATCTGAAATAGGATATAAGATATCTTATATAGGATATGAGATATCTTATTTAATTTTTCATATAAAATATCTTATATGTTATATTAGATATCTTATATGTTATATTAAATATCTTAATAGGCATATTAGATATCTGATATACTATATAAGATATCTGATATATTATATTAGATATCTTATATGTAAAATTAAATAAGATAGCTCATATCTTATATAAGATATCTTATATCCGTTATAAGATATCTGATTTACTAAATAAGATATCTTATATGTTATATAAGATATCTTATATTCTATATCAGATATCTTACATATTGTGTTGTGTCTTATGGAAAAGTCAAATAAGATATCTTATATATACCTATATTAGATATCTTATATAGTATATAAGATATCTTATATGGCAAATAAGATATCTCCTGTAGGATATAAGATATCTTATATGGGATATGAGATATCTTATTTAATTTTAACATATAAGATAGCTAATATAATATATTAGATATGTTATAAAGTATATTAGATATCTAATATGCCTATTAAGATATCTAATACAGCATATAAGATATCTAATATAACATATAAGATATCTTATATCAGATATCAAATATCTTTTATAGATATATAATATCTTATATGTTAAATTAGATATCTATTATTTTATATTAGATATCTTAATTGCCATATTAGATATCTAATATGCTATATAAGATATCTTAATTATTATTTAAGATATCTTATATATATAAGATATGTTATATAATTAATAAGATATCTTATATAATATATTAGATATCTGATATAATAAATGAGATATCTACGTTCCATAATAAATAGTAAAATGGCTTGCCATAGGTTCTTCATATTGTTAGTGAACAAACGATACGAGTATCCTTTCTACCACGACATTGGTTGTCACTAGGCCACCGGGTGTGAAAGGCGGAGCCCATCCTTCTCCTTTCCCTGCCTTTAAGCCTCCGTAAATCAAAACAGGCACCCATTCCAGTAAGATGGCAGAGGGAGTTCTTCAGTGGTTGACCTTTTGTGTCATAGTCAAGCAAATACATGTACAACTCGACCACGGCGCCGCTAAGCAAAATGAAATACTCGTACATCTGAAGAGCCTCCAGGGTTTTGCATTATCAAGATTTCTAGGGTGGTGGAATGGACCAGTGGCTACACAACATTGAAACGACATTGTATCAAATTTTCATTCAGGGTGACAACTTTAAATTAGCATTGATTAAATTAATGTTGTTTCAATGTTGTGAGTCTGCCGGAGATGGAAGGCGGTGGGTAGGTAGGTGCGTGTGTGTTGTGTGTGTCTGTTGGGGGGGGGGGGGGGGAGCGGAGGGCGGAGGAGGTGCCCACTGGGTGTGCCTATAAACCAAAAATTACTTAAATACTCTGTTTCGAAGAGACTTTATAGTATCCCAAAGAGAAAAAAGTTTATCACAGAGTTTTGCCAATGCATATTTACACCCCCTCCCCCGTCCCAACCCCCCCCCCCCCCCTACCCGGGCCCGTCTGTCACCCTCTGCTTATTCGCCAACTGGCCTTCAAACCACAAAATAGATAAGCCTTTATTTTTATGCTATTACTAGCGGGTAACCTGCGAGTTTGACATAGAGGCATACTTTAATAGATAACATTTTACAACGTCTTATGTCATATCGCTATTTGCTAAATAGGTGACCTTTACAGTGACACTTTTCTACAATCAAAGTGAATTTATTTGATTGCCCAAGTTACATGCTAATAACATTTAACAGAGAGAGAGAGAGAGAGAGAGACAGACAGACAGAGAGACAGAGAGAGAGAGAGAGTTACATATGCTGTACTGATGTACTTTCATCGCATAAATGAACTTAATATGAATCACCCGGATACTAAATATAACTATTACTATTATTAGTCTGCGCAGTTATTAGCCTACCTTAGTTTGAAGTTTAAATCGCACCGTGTAAAGAGGTACCATAGAGTAAGTGTACCCAGCAGGCACATGACGTCATATTGACGTCGCTGCGATGTTATTACGTCGCGCCGACGTCAGTGCGACATCATTTCGACGCCATGTGCTAGTAAGCAAAATATGAAGACTAACCCCAGCGGGCACATGACGTCAGTATGATGTCGAACTGACGTCGATGCGACGTTAGTACGTCGCATCGACGTCAATACGAGGTCATTTTGACGTCATGTGCCTGCTGTGACTAGTTAGGGTGCTTAGCTTATTTGAGTGTTATCACTTAAGAGCCCTTTTCGCGAATGATTGTTTTTTTAAAGATAAAGTCTTAACATATACTTTCTCTTTCATAAACAACAGGGTATAATCGATTCCGCTAATTTTCGCTTCCTGCAGAGACTGTCCGTCATATTTGGCTTCCGCCGAGACTGTCCGCGAACTCTTGCTTCCTGCCGAGACTACTGTCCTCGAATAATGGCTTCCTGCCGAGACTGTCCGCGTGACTCTGCTTCCTGCCGAGAGCCTCGGCAGGAAGCAGAATCACGCGGACAGTCTCTGCAGGAAGCCATTTATCATGTTCAGAAGTCTCGGCAGGAAGCAAGAGTTCGCGGACAGTCTCGGCGGAAGCCAAATATGACATACAGTCTCTGCAGGAAGCGAAAATTAGCGGAATCGATTATAACCTGTGATAAAGTCAACATAGATCGGCGAATAAACAATACGTCGCGGAAGATCTATTCCAACCGAAACATTCTTTTTTTTGTTGCACGCACGTACAAGGACTTATGATCTTCAGCCTCTTATTGCTTACTGTAGGCTCAATTTATGAGACGGAAGAAGGTGACCAAAAAAAAAACCCGGACGTACGGACAAAGTAAAGGCCTTGTACCATCAACCAACAAACTATGTTTACGAGACGGGGTGGTAGGGTCGAGCGAAGATGCCGTCAAACTTTCTCGGCATTGAGGCGTCCTACTTACATGCCCTTGTACTTACTGTACATAGGTGCGGGTGGGGCTGTTTGGATATTTTTTTCTCTCGTTTTTCTTATCTCCTTTCTTTCAACCAACCAGCTTTTCGAGATTACTCGTCAGTGTTATTGGTCAACGAAGAATAAAGCGGGGGACAGGAGGGGGTGGGGTGGGGGTGTAGACTCGGCGATGCGTACTCTCGGGTCAACGGCTGTACGCCAGTCTTTTCTTCTTCGTTTAAGAACCGATGTATCGAGAAAATATCTACATGATGTAAAACCAAACATGCGTTAAAAGCATTAAGCAGTCGCCTTTCTTAAGCAGGGATGTTAAGGCCAAATGCTACAAGTCAATAGTTCATCGACAGATTGAGTATGCTTTGAAAGTATGGGACTCTGTAACAAAATCCAACATAGCCAAATTGAAGCCTGTACAGAGGCATGCCGCAAGGTTTTGCTGCAATGACTACCGCCGAACCAGCAGTATCACTTCAGTGCTGCAAGACCTTCAATCAAGGGGAGACCAGATTATGTACAGGATAATTAAAATTCCTACAGCAACAGGTGTGGCAACTGGAGGACACCATTAACGATTTCGGCTATCTTTCAGGTGTTAATACAGGCCGACAGTATTACACTTAAAAAGGTTCGTGTGTGATCGTATAAATACGACCGCATGGCCAAAACTACCATCTCTTTGTTTTCAGCTAAAATACTAATTATTCGAAGCGATTGCTTCAGACAAAAGGCTATTTGAGCCGCGACACGACAGAACCAACAAAGTGGCATGTGCGCCAAGCGATGACTCAGATCAGTCTAGGCATTAGCCCAGTCTGATCAAAATCTTCGCTGTGCGCTTACAAGGTAGCTAAGGATCTAAGCTATCTCCATGCGGTCAGCGAAGACTCTGATCAGATTGGGCGGATGCCCAGGCTGAACTGAGTCTTCGCTGGGCGCACATGCCACTTTGGCGGGTTTCTCGCGTCATAGCTCAAAATTTATTAAAATGAGCTCAAATGTGATACACCATTACAATGAGAAAAATTGAGTTGAATCATTTTCAAACAGCCTAGACTAAGATCAGGCTACGCATCTATGCTGATTTATTGGGATCTTCCTGCTTCGTTCTGAGGACTCCTGAGGACTCCTCAGCTTTCAGAGATTGTTTATGCTAACAGGGAAGCTCTCTTCAGTCTGCACGGATTGGTCATGTTCTTGAATCCTAGCATTATATTTTAAGGCTCATTTTCTTGCGGCGCAGGTTTGTTTAGATTAATGAATACACTTTCAGGGGATGCAACTTTGCCATTTAAATATTTGCCTCCCTTCTCAATAGAGATCTGACTTAAAAAGAAAAAATGCCCCTCCCCCACCTCCTCCCCACCAGGCAAATTCTTTCCTACAAGAATAGACCCCAGTTTCAAACGTATTTGTAAACTAGGGGCGCAAACAGGAAGTTACAAAAGTTGTTTCCCTTTGTAAAACTATAAGAAAATCATGGTGTGGTACCCACCCACCTAAAGGGGTTATGGTATGGATAGACCTTATGGTTAGACAGCCATTCTTAATACACTGATTCTCAAGAAAGTGTAACGAATGGTGTCATGGCTTTAAACGCATGTATAATTTTATTTTGAGTTGTCGATTAAATCAAATAAGTGCATGCTCTGAAATTTCTGCTACTACCTAAAATATTTAAGTTATAATATTGATTCAAATACACGGAAAAACTCACATTATCATACCTGATACTGAAGGACCCCCCTATTTTTTGCATGTCATAATTAAAGATGTCAATATTTACCTTAAATTCTTTTGAAGACTTTCGGCGTGAAGTAAGTAGTCTTGACTTGGAAAGTTTGGTTTTATCGAGTCCTTTCGACTAGTGATTAATGGGTATACGTTGGAACACAATGCTTTGTTTAACTCATGACCGTTTCTTGTCACTGAGTTCTGTGTATTCTACGAGCCCAAGCATTAACAATGCATTCCAAAGTTTTGGATGAGGCTAACAAGGTTTGTTTTTTTCATTAAGGAGGTCATAATCAGTCACTCTGACAGGCCATAAATAGATTTTTACTATCTATTAAATTCAAATTTTGTTTTGACGCGTCCTTAGTATTCAGAAAAAAACGTAATTTTTCAAGTGTATTTTACGAGTCAAGCCAAAGTCACCCAGTATATAAACAAGAAAGACACCTATTGCCTGTCGTAGAAAGGAGACAACCCCTACTGGTCATTGGACAACTATCGTAACACTTAACGAATATGCTTCGTAGAAAATAAGTTTCACGTTTCATAGAATTATTTTACGGGACGTATTATACGGGACAGTTATTCTGAGTAGTACAGGAATGGACCCAGCAAGAAGCTTACACACTCTTAGAAAGGGCACATTGTCTTATTCATTTGAAAATGTACACATGAACGGCCAATCGGAAGCTGAGAAAGATTGAAAACATGTGAGAAATTTTCAGTTTTTGAATCTTTCATATTATGATTTCTTGATTCAACAAAATATTCATTTAGTATTAACCTACTTCTTAAACTGAATTTGATATGTCCATATATGCGCTAAATATTTTCCACTGATTGTATTGGGCAATTAAAATGAAACACCGATGCACTATGGTCCATTTTTAGGCAATAAATCGACGTTCGAGCAGTCCCGTATAATACAGAAATGTGTCCCGTAAAATACAGTTACATTTAATAGCAGTTCTTTAAAGAAAAATCGTTCCAACAAACCTGAGGATTAGAAATTATGTTTTAAATTAATTATAATATATGTATCTTTATTCTCTGCCCTAGACTGAGTAATCTGTTCTCTTTATCTGTAATTTTAATATGTTTTCTTGGAAAATTTCGTTAAATTTCAGGTCCGCAAAAATAAATTGCCTAATTCGCAATTTATATGGCGCTAGAAATGATGTTCTTCTGCGGTTTAGTTATCTATAAGTGTTATATAAGTGTTATTTTCCTCACAAATTGGATATTTTCATAGTGGGAAGACTGGAGAAATTGTGTGATCAAATACAACATTAATGTCCCGTAAATTACAAACTTAAAACAAGTTTCACTGCCTTAATAAGACGATTTTATGGTAATATTTTGTCATATAACAACATAGTATATACAAGTCAAAGATGTTTGACCTTTAGATGCATGTATCTTGAAATACTCTTGTCGGAAAGTCTCATATGACAACTACTGAGATTTCAAGTTTTTCTATTTAAGAACTGAGACAAAGAACTTGAAATGCAAAGCAGTACTGCTGACATAAAAAAGCAAACAAGCTGCCAAATTGTAACGCAAACACTTCTCTGTGGTCAAACATAGAACTTGTTCATGTAACAATATCGCATTTAGCCATTTATGTTAATATTTGTATCTAAACACAAACAGTTCACTGTCACATTTTAAGATCGTGTATTTTACGGGACAGTACAAAAGACATGAATAGCAGTGTAACCATTCTAGATGCTCTATAAAGCATATGCGTTTTATACAGACAGGTTGAAGTTTTAAAGTTTAAAACAGGAGTTTTCCTTGAGGATTTCAAATCTTTAACTTTATGTGTTTTGCAGGAATAGTTTTCTTTCATGTTAGTTAAGTACAATGAGGTCGTGTTGCTTCTTTTTGGTAGAGGAAGAGCATTTTGCTTTTTCAGAAATAACAGAGTGAAGATTTCTAGAGCTCAATTTCGTACTAAACAAAATCACATGCCTCTTCGGTGGATTATACCCTTATACTTCCAGTAATTGCTTCAAGTCTATAGGTATACACCACTCGTAGAATACTCGAGAGAAAGTTTAGTGCCTTCACGTTGTCTCTCGTTATCTAAATTCACCTGATATTTACTGTGCAATACTTTAGATTTAGATTCCTGAGATACCAAAGTTGTGAAATGACAGTGAAATATCTCTATATGACTTGCTTACTTTTTCGATTTTTTAACCACCCAAAAGTTACACTTTCTTGAGAATCAGTGCTTAATGCATTTCTGATTTTAATGGAGATTACTCATGAAGGATTCTGAAAGAACTTTTTTTGCTTCTGAAAGAAGTCATCTTTAGAAGGGAGACAACTACAGCTGAATAAGTGATTTTTCATATATCGTAATATTAAGGTGAATGGGTACACCGCCGACCAGTTTTTTTCTACCATTTTTACAAAGGGAAACTACTTTTGTGACTATCTACTTGCTTCCCTGGACGACATAGCCCCTCTAGAATGTGTCTATTCTTGAAGGAAAGAATTTACTCCTGCAGGAGCAAACATTTTCCTTTAAGAGTTGACCCACTGTGTGAAGGATGGCAAAACAGAAATGGCAAGAGATGCTTGTCCTGAATGTGTATCCATGAACCTTAAATACAGTTTCATGAGTAAAATAAGCAAAGACATTGTTGATGATAATTAAGCATTTTCTGTCCTTTCCTAAAACACTTTTTGCGGGATTTCTTTAAAGATGGACGAGAGAGGTGACTCTAACGAGTTCATGCAATATTTTCTCTTGAAAAATATGAAAAATATAAGAAAATTTTGTCCACCTAAAATATATGAAAATTTTGTCCACCTAAGCATGCTAAGCGGTTACGATTAAATTATCTTAAACATATATATATATACGTATATTAACTAGATTTAAATACTCGAATTTTAAGTTCTATATGCTCAATTTTATTATGTGTTTATCTAAGGCGAAGTCAAATAAAGTTGATCGTTTAAAACTTTCAATGTTTGCAGTTTTAATTGTAAAGGTACCGTGGCATATAGAGTAAAACAAATACTGATAGGTAACGTATTCAAATTCATGCATATCTATTTGTACAAGTAGATGTCATGACTAGACCTGTCCGTCTGTACTACTTATCGTGGTGAAACCAAAGAGGTTCGAACAAAATGGGACAAATACACTTATAACCCAGCGGGCACATGACGTCGAAATGACATCGTACTAACGTCGATGCGACGTAATGACGTCGCATCGACGTCAGTTTGAGGTCATTACGACGTCATGTGCCTGATGGGAATGATTATATATGTGTTTAACCTGTAACCTGTTCGACAGTTTTTCATTATTTTCGAACAATAATCAAGGCAGTTTTGTGTATGGTGGGCCCGCCCGCGCGTGCGTGCGAGCATGCGTGTACGCACCCGCGCACACACGTGTGTGTGTGTGTGTGTGTGTGTGTGTGTGTGTGTGTGTGTGTGTGTGTGTGTGTAATAAGAGAGAGGAGTGAAAGTGCATAGATAACTTGCAAGTGACGACCATTTGCCATTTGAATTCTGGATATGTCGCATTCTGATTTGCCACATTCAGATGAAAAAATCTGATAAAAATGAATTTTCCAAGAAAAGGTCACCATAACTAAGACAAAAAACGTTGTGGTCGTGCAGAAATATTTGGAAAGGTTGTGAATCGTCAGGGAAAAGTCAGAATATTCGAAAATCTATTTCTTAGAAGTACTATAGGAAACAAACTTATTCTGCTGAATGGGAAAACATATACTTTCAAGGAAGACAGATGTATTTATCTCCCTTCTCACTGGGGACTTACTTTCAAAGGAAAGAATTTGTCTCATTTGGGGCTACTCTTAAAAGCAAAGAAATGCTCCCAAAGGGGGCGGGGGGGGGGGGGGGGGGGGCTTTGCGAGTAACCTTCAAATTTCAAGTGCTACCAACACAGTTAGTTTAAACAATATTTTATTTCATCTAGACATATAATAATACAACACATGAATTTATTGGGATTAGGCAGCAAGCCGGAGCTTATAAACGCCTTTTCCAACACTGTTAAAGAGTGTTACTCTAACTTACTTAATCAATATTTAGATGCCTAAAAGGAAAACGTCACGGAAAATTTAGCTAAAGGTTAGGATAAGTGGCGATCTTGAAGGAGGTACAAGGCATTGGTTCAAGCTCAGCCCCGATGCTTCCTATCCTACCATGACAACATAGAATGCAGCGGCTGAAAAGTGTACACTTTGTAGGGGAGAGTCGGGTAACTTCGGACAGCGGGTAAATTCGGACAGTAACATTGTTTCCTTTATATGTCAGTTGTTTGGAATTAAAACAAATTTAACTGGCTAAACAGTGAAAATCCTGATGAGACGGCTCATGATGAGCCATCTCATCTGGATTTTTCGCGGCACTGTTTGCAATGGTATGTCTGAATTTACACCCCTGTTCGAAGTTACCCGACCATACCTTAAATTCTAAATGCTGATGCAAGTTTATTCTTTTCAAAGAACCCCAGTAGCTCAGTGGGTTAAACGTTGGCTTAGTTAGCTAGCGCATATAGAGTTTGAATCCTGATGCAAGCGGAATTCTTTGCAACCGTATACAGAGGTCCATTGCACACAGCCTGTCATTACCAACTTTCCATTGGTCCGATATGACTTAAATGCTGTTAAAAGGGCCGTAAATCCACCAGTCATTCATGTACGATAAAGCATATGTAGGAGCAAATCACTTTAACTCGTGTCGCCGGATGGCTCTTGCTGTTTCTAGGGTGTTTGGTAAACATAAAGCATCAAAGAGCTCTGTAGAACTGAACGATCATGAATTATCATTATAATCATTTAACTGGTTGCTATCTGAAATATAAGATTAA
This sequence comes from Ctena decussata, assembly GCA_963989385.1. NCBI lineage: Eukaryota > Metazoa > Mollusca > Bivalvia > Lucinida > Lucinidae > Ctena > Ctena decussata. The sequence continues at coordinate 53,329,805 of OZ022513.1, forward strand.
ATATTGTATAGATTAAACGATTAACAGCAATCATAAACGTTTTCCATTCATCAGTATTTTCACGGATGAGTATTTATATAAGGTAACTATTTGGATCATACTATTAAAACAATATATTTGTAATTGACCTTGCAATGTACATGTACATTTTTTCGTCCAAGATATAGGCTTGAAATGGTAAAAGGGAACAATGTGTAGGTACAGTTAAAACTCAGACCAGTCTGCCAATTCGCACTGTCTAATCAGAAGTATTTGCTATTTAGTGTTTGAATTTCAAGAAATCGCGAAAAGGAAATTCTCTGATCAGATTGAACGGCTGCACAGGCTGATCTGGACGTATACAGTGAACAGTACGTATATTTTTCCAAATCACACCGAATCATTGATATCTTAAGTTTTGGGTATCATCGTCATAAATAGAGATATATTTCAAACTAAAACTGAGTCATGAAAAAAGTAGTCCGCAAAAAATTAATTTGGGCAACCTTACGCGAAAATGTGCCTAAGCCAATACATAGATCCCATCATGTCTTTTAGAAACAGACACACTGCTTTAGATGTTTGTGGAATATGTCTATCACATTCTTAACAGACCAACTAGTTAACCTGTGCGCAAGCTTTCCACAATAATCAGATCTTGGGTAAGACCCAGCCCCAGATCCAGGGGTGAGGGGCTGGGGGTGAGGGGGGGGCTCTGGGGCTTAAGCCCCACCATCTGGGGCTATGTGTCCAATATAATGCAGGAATATAGACAGTAAGAAGCACCTGATGATAATTTGAGATGATATTCCATAATTCCATAAAGTTAGATTGAAATATTTGTTGTGACATTTCATTGGAATCGCCTCGCCGAGGCGATTCCAATGAGATCCATACATATATTTAAAGGTAAGCCTGATATTGTCTTGGTTTTGATAGAATACTCTATTTTATTTTGGAACCCTGATTATAGCCCCCTTCTTTGGGCCCTAAGCCCCACCAGTTGACAGGAGAGAGAGAGAGAGAAACCCGTCAGCTAGTTGTAATCTAGATCCGGACCTAAGACCTTATTTCTTATGACACAGCTTTTCCGACTGATTTCTACGTGGGGGAAGACTCCATATTGATTAACAAGCCTTATAAGCGGTGTGTTGAATGCGCCGCTGCTCGGGAAAAGGTCCTTTGAAGACAATCTCAGATCAGCCACTACATCCACGCATTCTGTATACATTATCAAAGATTCCCCAGGGTTCACATGTTGTTCATGCGAATGGGGGAATACTCCGAACAGGCAGCTCGAATGCGCAGGCTTGGCTATCTTAGATATTCGTATATTTATGGCATATTTAGAAATTATTCATGAAAATGAGTAAGCGTTCTAATAATTACGCTAGAGAATTCTGCAGCAAATAATCTACCTATATTAGAAAAGAAGTGTCAATGTGTAGATTTTCTGTTTTTTCTTTCTTTCTTATTTTAATGCACCAGTTTTTGCAACCCCGATTACCCCAGGATCGGGGAACTGCCGGGGATAGCGGGGCTTTTCTGTCGTTGTCCCTGCAGTGTCGTGTGTGGTTTCCTATTCAAATAGCGGGGGCATGTTAGCTATCACAACTGTTGAATATAGTTTCTTGGGGCGGGGGCTTTTAACAGGGAATTGATTAGAAGCTTGTCCGCGCAGTGCAGGGTGTCTACCGGTGCCCATGTAACGTTCACGCGCTTTACAGCATATTGTACATAACCTTTCAAAATGCGCTTTCCTGTATTTCCGTCATTCAAGAACAGTGGTACTTGACAAACATACATTAAAGGGCAAGCTTATTTCGCTTATTTACAGCCCATTTAACAGTGTTATTTTTCGTTGCGGAGTCATACCTTTTACCTCAAATTTTAGCTTTGTGCTAGTTTTCAGTCTTGCCGAACTGCATGGGGCATTGGACAAACAATGTAAATCCCGCTTCGACTGTTCCAAGAGGTGATTACTACAGGCACTATTTTCCATTTATCAAATCACGTGACAGGGAAAGCATACTAACAGGAAAGCAGCCTTGTCAAAATGAAAGATTATAGAATGGAGCCCGGGTATCTCAGTGGATTAAGCGCTGTTCTACTGATCTAGATGTCCCGGGCTCTATTAGCGCCGGAAACCCGTAAACGGGGTTCTATTGTACACAGCCTTTCAATATCACCCTTCCATCGTCCTGATATGACTGAAATGCTATTGAAACCGACGTGAAATCGCAGGTCATCCATCATCCACCCAGATTATAGAAATTACAGGTGTCCCAATAAGGTATGTGCATTTGTGAAGGTATGTAGTTGTTGATAAGAAATTGCCTATCCTTCACCCAACGAACTTTAAATATTCAAATATTTGTATAGTTTCAAAAGGATAAACAGAAACTGTATAATTATGTACTATTTTCATGTGCTTTGACGACTGTAAAACTAAAACAAGAAATATCTATAAAAAGATATTGTTAAGGTAAAAGAGTCATGGTGCCTTAAGTATATATAGAGGATCTTACACGAGTGGTCATTTCATATGAAATCTATGAAACGAGCCTTCGGCGAGTTTCATAAATTTCATATGAAATGACCAAAAGTGTAAGAAATTGTTTATCATATGACCCTTAAAATGGGATTTTATCATCTTCAAAATGAACATTATTTCAGTAATAGATCGCATTGTTGACGCGGACGTTGACAATGACGTTACGTATACGCGCCAAACTATTATTACACGGTGTGGTCATACGATTTTTATGTCATGCCGTTATCCAGTGAATAACAGCGACGTCATGTGATAAAAGAATTTTCATCATTTATCCAGCGGCAACATAACGTTAGGCAACGTCGCATCAACGTCAATGCGACGTCATGACGTTGCATTGACGTTGATGGGACGTTGCATAAATGTGCTTGCTGGGATAAGTCCTGCTCTTTGATCTTCTATCATGTCTTTGTCAGGGCGGGATTAGTCTTTCCAGCACCAAAAGCATGGGACTTTCATTTTAGGGCGGGGTTAGTCTTCAAAGCATCAGAAGCATGGAAATTTCACTTTGACTGCAGTTGTAATTATGCTTCTAGTCGTAAAACAAGTTGTTATAGCCAAATGGAAAGATAATCTTATGCCCCTATTCCACACAGACCACGAATCCCACGAATCGCCACGAATTGATAAATATTAGAATTCGTGGCGATTGTAAATTTTCTGGTCCAATTCGCGATGCTCTACGATTCAGTTACGATACAAGTATGATCGGGTTACGAATATTCGTGGGATTCGACTGGATTCGGCTGGACTCGTACGAATATTGTCAAGAATTCAGTACGATTTACAGGAATCTCTTTGGAAATACTGCACGAACGTTTAGAGTTAGTTACGAATCAGTTAAGAATACGCCGAATGCATGTACGAATCCGGTACGAATAAAATGAATTCGTGACTATTCTTGAAAATTCGTAGGATTTTCTCCCAAGATAGGTACAAAAAGGCCCCAAGCCTGATCAGACCCTTTGCTGTACGCACATATTAAGTATGAATCATCAGAAATCTATGGCCACGAAATGAAATATCTACGCACGAGGCACATGATGTCGTACGTAACGACGTCGTACAAGGGTTGATCCAGAAGTAATGTCACTGTGTCCATTGCGCGCTTATTCATCGTAGCACTATTATAAAAATTATATCAAGATACAATGTAATTTAGTTCTGATTAGCAGAATAAATACTAGAATTGTTTTTCTACGAAAAAACAGAATGTCTCCCCCCTTTTTGATGTCAAAAGGATCAGTCATTAAGACGCCAAGGGAAAAACAATATGTTTCCCTTCCCTGAAGCAGGGATTCATTATAAGTAAAAAGTATAAATGCAAGAGTTATAGTTGTTATGCTCTGCATGTCATGTAATGTTGACTGATATTTATATTTAGTTTTTGTCAAAAAATATAAATGCAAGAGTTACAGTGCTCTGCACGTCGTCTATTTATATGTTGACTGATATTTGTATGAAGTTTCATGAATATAGCTTAAACGGTTTTCAAGTTATAGAGCTTAGACGATTGAGACACGATTTTGTGAATGACAAAGTTCCAAGGGAAATAACTCAAATAGTATAAATGCTGTGCTCTGCAGGTTGTCTAGTGTTGACTGACATTTGTATGAAGTTTCGTGAATATAGCTTGTCCGGTTTTCAAGTAATAAAGCGATTGAGACACGATTTTGTGACTGACAAACGTCCAAGGGAAATAACTCAAGAAGTATAAAAGCAAGAGTTATGGTTCTTGCACTATGCAATTCTTCTAATGTTGATTGATATTTGTATGAAGTTTCGTGAATATAGCTTGACTGGTTTTCAAGTTATAGAGCAGACACGACTGAAACACGATTTTGTGACTGACAAAGTTCTAAGGGAAATAACTCAAATAGTATAAATGCTAAAGTTATGGTTCTTGCATTCTGCATGTCGTCTGATATTGATTGATATTTGTATGAACTTTCATGAATATAGCTTGAATGGTTATAAAGTTATAGACGGATTCGACTGAGACGCAATTTTGTGATGAACAAAGTTCCAAGGGAAATAACTCAAAAAGTATAAATGCCAGAGTTACCATTTGTGCACTCTGCACATCGCCTCATGTTGATTGATATTTGTATGAAGTTTCGTGAAAAAAGCTTGAGCAGTTTTCAAGTTAAAGAGCGGACACAATTGAAACACGTCGTCTCATGTTGATTGATATTTATATGAAGTTTCGCGAATATAGCTTGAGCGGTTTTCAAGTTATAGAACGGACACGATTGAAACACAATTTTGTGATGGACTAAGTTCCAAGGAAAATAACTCAAAAAGTATAAATGCCAGGATTACCGTTCTTGCGCTCTGCACGTCGTCTCATGTTGATTGATATTTATATGAAGTTTCGCGAATATAGCTTGAGCGGTTTTCAAGTTATAGAACGGACACGATTGAAACACAATTTTGTGATGGACTAAGTTCCAAGGGAAATAACTCAAAAAGTATAAATGCCAGAGTTACCATTTTTGCACTCTGCACGTCGTCTCATGTTGATTGATATTTATATGAAGTTTCGCGAATATAGTTTGAGCGGTTTTCAAGTTATAGAACGGACACGATTTGTGACAGACGGACGGACGGACGGACGGACGGACAGACGGACAGAGGCCCGGGGAAAAACACTATGTCTCCCGACCCTGAAGGGGGGAGACATAATAAAGTTGGAATCTTTTTCCGTTCCAGTTATAGAGAATTTCAAAGTATGCCACCGTCGAAAGCGCGCCGCACGTTAGAATAACGATAATTACATGAACAAAATTTTCAAAGGCAATCACAAATTAAAATCGAACTAACGCGCCAAATCAGATTAAAATTTGATACGATGACGAAATATATTCCTGCCACCCACTGTTGAAACTTTGATATCGTCAATGCAGTTTGAAGTTCGTCAGGTAGTGCTGATGCTTGTAGCTGCCAAGTGAATAAATGCTGATTTCCGACAAACGCGTCTGCAGATACATATGCGGTTTTGCCACAAATTAGGAATATCACCATTAGGGACTCTTGGCTGTTTAGTTGGACATGCGGTTATATAACCATGATTATGAGGCTTGTGTAAAGGTGCAGTCAGCGCTGTAAGGGTGCAAATGATTCGCTAGAGGATCGTCCGAATACCGAAAGACCTTGATGTGCAATGTCAGACAATGACGTCTGTCTTGCTCGGACCCCATATCTGAAGATCGATGTTCTGCAATTTGAAGATTTCTTAAATTCTTGAACATGAGCTGCGGGGCTGTTCAAATAATATTGAAACATAAGAAAAACATGGGAGAACAGAAATTAGTGCTATGCTAGAGCAATGAATATGCTACCTAAGACATGACACAATATCCAAACTTCGTATGGAACGTCAACAACGTCACTGACGTGCGGCGCGTGTCGTAACCATGCCTTCTGTCTATGTTGATATCTCAATTACTATGCATTATAATATTATGAGATTTTCAGACTATGCTGCAAATAGAATAAGGTACATTGATGCGAAAGTTTGTTGCTCTCTCTTTATTCTACACGATTTTATAGCTGCAGTGACATTACTTCTAAATCAACCCTCGTACTAAGGTCAGTGAGACGTAGTGACATCTCATCGACGTCAGTACAGCGTCATTTGCCCGCTGGGTAGATAAATGCATGCGTCCAGAGTCTTCACTGTGCGCAAATGCATCAAAGGTACAAAGTCACGAATCCCCCGAATGAGTTGAGAACACTACGAACGCCTCAGAATCAATTTCGATTCAGTTACGATGCCTAAGAATGCATTAAGAATCTGTTACGAATTAACTACGACTTTTTTTAATCGGGAGTTCGAGGCCAGAATTTTGAACAGCTCAAAACTTTTGCCACGAATTCCCGATTGCTCAAGAATTGCAAGAACTGACTACGAATATATACGATTCAGTTAAGAACTTCACGATGTAATTACGATTCAGCTACGAATCCTAAAATTTATCAACTCGTGACAATTCGTGGGATTCGTGGTCTGTGTGGAATAGGGGTATTACCGGTATTTTGTTTTGGACAAATAAATGATAGGCGTCGCGCGAAAAGGGACATAAAGCCATGTGCTAACTGCAAGTATTGAAAACAGCCTGCGCAGCTGTGGGAACTGATCAGAGTCTTCGCTTTCACTTTTTATATGCCACAGGCTTCATACGAATGTTAGAAGGAAAAACTCTAATCAGACTGCGCAGAAGCGCAGTCTGATCTGAGTCTTTTCTTTTCGAATATGCCACAAGGCACTTTTTCACGCGACATCAATAAAATGTATGATTGAATGCCTTTCTATAAATAACAGGAAGTCTCATAACTGTTATTTCTATCATTGCTATTTTCTTTCGAGGTGCAGCCTCGTATAATTTCGATATTGTTCCACATTGCACAAAATTCCATTGGTCAAATAACGCGTGTGTTAAAATTAAGCCAATAATATCAAAGGTCAATGATTATTTAATCTTCGTTTTTTCCCGTCGTACTGCGCTGTAAATACAAGCACTCTGTTTTATATTGTAATTTTACAATAGAAATGTTATCGAAACAAACGCAGATATTCAAAACTTTCTTTCTTTTTCGTCCAAGATCTACTTTAGATTTCTACTTTCGGTTTAATACACAATATGTTGATAACTATTTTGAAATCAGGTCCATTTCAAGATTGACCGCGGTCCATTTTGGAATTGCAAATTGGACAGTTCAGTTTTGAGATAGGTCATGTCGCTACTTTATATTAATTCAAACTGTTTGTAATTTCAGAATAGAAATGTTATCGAAAACAGACGCAGATATTCAAAACTTTCTTTTTTCGTCCTAGATCTTCTTTCGATTTCTTCTTTCGGTTTAATACACACAAACAGCATGTTGATAACTATTTTGAAATCAGGTCCATTTTAAGATTGACCGCGGTCCATTTTGGAATTGCAAATTGGACAGGTCAGTTTTGAGATAGGTCATTGTCGCTATCCAGTGTCAAAATTACGGTTGTGGGTGCCTACCGACAAAGCTTATTTATTCATGAAAGTTATTGTCAAATCTTCAACCAGAGACTATAACAAAACATACTTCCATGTAATCTGCGCCGATTATCTTTTTTTAAAGATTTTTTCTTGTTAATTAAACGTCCCATTCTGTGAGATAATATAAGTAAAATTAACAGCCCAAGTCTCATACCTGTTGTTATTATCATTATTATTACTGTTTAATTGTTTTCTTTTTGTTTTTTTTTGGTTTCTTTAGATTATCAATTTGATTTAATTTTTCATTATTTTTATTATCATCATTACAATTGCTGCTGTCATTATTTTGTTATTTTCATAAAAATAAAATGTATATCAAACTTCCAAGGGCAAATATTGCACTAGCAGCAAGAAATTCGTTAGGGTATCTACTATTGTAATTTCTACCACTTCTACTTTTCTTACTTCTACTAGTAGTATTATGATAATGATGCTGATGATGGTAATAAGAATCGTAATTTTGATACGAGTTTATCAACAATCTAAGGTTTATGATTCCAGCAGGCACATGTTGTTAAATCAACATTGAATCAATGTTGAATCAATGTCAGGACGTTAAATCAACGTTGAATCAATGTTGATTGAAATTTTTTGTGTCTGGTGGGATGGAAAACATTTTCTTGTCATACTGTTTGCCTAATTGTGGTAGGACAATTAACAGCAACAGACATACAACAACAACAACAGCAACAACAACAACAACAAAATGATTGCAAAAACAAAAAACATAACAAGACAAAAGAAAAACAAACAAAAACAAAACAAAAACAAAACAAAACAACAACAACACATAAAATTTAAGAATAAAGCGATGAAAATAAAAAAAAAAACACAGGAAATAACACAATGAAAATAATGGTAATATACAATGCTTCTCTATGACTGCAACTACTACTACAACAACAATTCCTCCTACTACTTCCACTTCTACTACTGCTACTTTTACTACTTTTACTTCATTTACTTCTGCGACATTTACTTCTACTACGAACACTACTGCTTTTACTACTTTTAACTATTTCTGCTATGACTTTTACTTCTTTAGAACTACTACTACAACTTAATAAACTTCTATTACTACTACTTCTACTGTTACAACTAATACCACTTTCACTACTTCTACTACTTTTTTACTTCAACTTCTACTACTTCTTTTACTGCTTTTTAACAACAACAACTACTGCTACTTCTTTTACTAATGATACTACTACCCAATTAACTACTTCTTTTACTTCTTCATTTTCTTTTTTCACTACTACTTCTTCTTTTTATACTTGTACTACCCCTAACTTTTTACTACTTTTACTATGACAACTACTATTATGACTTTCACTACTTTTAAAACTCATACTACTAATAGTGCTTTTACGTCTTTTACTACTTCTCATACTACTACTATTTCTTTTTCTACTTCTGCTTTTAATACTAGTACTACTGCTACTTCTACTACTCTACTTTCACTACTACAATTACTTTTACACCAACTACTTCTACTATTTCTTCTTTTACTACTACTTCTACAACCTTTACCACTATTTCTACTTCTATTTATACAAATTTACTACAACTTCTTCTTCGACTACTACTTATACTTATACTACAGCTACTACAAGTTTTACTACTTTTGCTGCTACTACAGCTACTAATTTTACTTCTCATCTACTACCAATATTACTTCTTCTTTCACTTATACTACTACTACTACTACGGCTACTCTTTTTACTTCCTAAACTTCAGCTACTACTTTTATTACTTTTACTACTACTACTTCTACTTTCACTACTACTACTACTACTACTACTACTACTACTACTATTTTTACTTCTTCTATTACTGCTAGTAGTTTTACTTTCTTTTCTTTTACTATTATTACTACTATTTTACTACTACTTCAGCTTTAACTACTTGTCAGGGTCACTGACGAGGCTTTATTAGCCGAAATTACTTAGTCTGGCCCATGTTCCTACTTCTGTATGTATTCTCTGCTCTTGAAGGAACTTTTTAAGATTTTAATTACACTACGACTACTTATATTTCTATTTTAACTTTTTTACTACGGCCATTACTACTACTAGTTTAATTGCTTTTATTATTACAACTTCTACTACTACTGCTGGTAACACTCACTACTACTACTTTTACTACTACGACTGTTACTACTAGTACTTCATTTACTACCACTACCTTTACCACTACTGCTACTTCAAACCACTACTTCTTCTACTACTACTTCTACAACAACAACTACAACTACTACTACTACTTTTACTACTCTTTCTGCTTCTTTTACAACTATACCACTAGTACTTCTGTAGCTACTACTTCTTATACTACTGCTTCTACTTTTACTACCGCTACTACTTTTACTTCCACTTCTTCTACTACTACTACTACTACTACTATTACTACTGCTACTAGTTCTACTACTGCTATTGCTAGCTTTATCTTTTTAAAGAGAAGTGACCATTGTCATTTTAGAAACAGTGTGAACACTGACCAGACGCCGCTAAACGCGGCGTCGTCTAATTATGTTTTTTTCGCTGTTTGTCTGTGTTCGTTTAGCCCTCCCTCTCATATTTTACAGTAACAGCTTTATGGTTCTCATTTTCAGAAAGCCACGCAGTTCGCTTCGACGAAAGGCTCCATTCATCTTTTGCGGACAGTATAGACTCAGACAAACCTGTGCAGAAAAATATTCTTGTAGTACAGCGGCCACCATTTTAATTCTGTCTTGTTACAACTTGTTGCCCGACCCATTTGCTTGTATTTGACTTAATGACGATGCGATTACGCTGTGCCTAAGGGACATAACCATTTGGAAGCAAATGCATGAGACAACAAGTGTTTATTGTTCTTACATGCACGCGTTCATGAAACGCTTTTATAATGCATTGGCAGGAGACTACAGGGTGTCATTAAACCGAGAAAAACAACTAATATCGTTAGAAAATATTAAAAGCTTTATTACATGTATATATACGAAACTATGATGAGTACACGTATGATAAAAGCCCCTGTGAAATAAATGCATTGACTTTAATCAATTTGCAAATGCATAAACGATTATACTGCATAATGGATGGATGGAAAGCATGCGGATTTACGTTATTTTACCAGTATTTCAGTCATACCAGGACGATGATGCATGTAGGTTGATAATGAAAGGCTCTGTTCAATGGAGCCCCGTTTACGTTTGAAAAGATTTCCGCTACCACCGGGAATCGAGCCCGAGACCGCTAAACCTCTGAGCTACCGGGGCTTCTCTTAAATGCATGAAACAATGTATTATTCCAATAATAATACAATGCTACAAAGAAATAAAGCTAAAATAAGCACATAATTTCTGAATATATGTATTGGAAATGAACACAGTCTTACATCCATTTATCCATCCATCGATTCTCCTTTGCGATGAATACCATAAATACATATATCTTCAAGTGTGATGAAAACAGCGATTTACACGACTGCTTCAGTCCTATGCACTCGTGAAAGGGCCTGGTATGATTGAGCCATATTACACACCTATATTCGGATGATTCACGAAGAAGAAACATCCTATTTCTGTATGTTTTCTCAGTCGATGAACAACAGAAACCATGTATTTTAAATACATTTGAATGGGGGCTAAAAACGGCCCAAATCCTACCAGGTCCTCTCTGATGTTTTCGTCACACGAGGTGACGTTTATTGTAAGCGCCAAAAAGCAGACGACAAAATTTACGTCTGCAGAATTTCAAAAAAATGCCTTGTCCAAGATATTTCCTATTGAGAATTCAAAGACTAGAGGGCAAACAGTGTAGATCCTGATGAGGCAGCTCATTATGAGCTGCCTCATCAGGATTTGCACTGTTTGCAAATTCTGCTATTTTTGTCTCTGGCGCTTTAAGTGTTAGTATCAGGCTAGTGAATCCAACTATTTTACGATAAAATTTCTTTAAATGTTCTTTGAACATAAGCACAATTATAACTGACGCTATGTACATACAAATATGTAAATACAATGTTCATTTGAAAGGACGAATTGGGTACGAGAAGCTCATCTTAATGTGTAAAGGCATACTTTCATGTTTTTAAGGTATTTTACAAAGGGAAACAGCTTTTATGAATCCCTTTTGCTTTCCTTGATGGCAAACCCCTCTTGAAGGGGGTCTACTTTTAAAGTAAAGAATTTGCTCCCAAAGGAGCAAATTCTTTCATATAAGAGTTGACCCTCAATGACATTGGAGGCAAAACTGAAAATCACAGAGTTGCTTCCCCTGAAAGTGTACCCATTCACCTTAAAACATTTATTCTGTTTTCAAGGAAAAGTTGTTACGGCAGAAGATAACTTGTTTCCTCGATCATCGATGGTTGAATCGCTTCTAATAGAAGAGGGGCGGTTGGGGAGGAGGGGTAAGGCGGGATGGTGTGGGTTTGGGTTTGGGGCGGGGCTTACCTTTTATAGGAAAGGGAAAGCAAGTCATTTCATGTAAGAATAGTTTGCTACAAATACGCCAAGGTCAGAGAACCATATTTTGCCCCTGGGCAAGGTAACTACTGACCACGACAAGAAGGGGTAACAGGGATAGGGATAGTTTTCCTTATTTTTGCATAAACAATATGTTGTGAATCTTCATTAGAACTGCCTTGTCGAGACGGTTCTAATGAGGGGTCACAACATATGTTTTAATTAAGGATTAGGAAAAATACCTCTGAATTATCCCTTTTACACCTTTGTCATCTGCAGCTCTGGGATAGTTGGTATTACAAAGGCAAAATACCACACCTGGTAAACTATGTTTTCAAGGTCGTTTGGTAACTATTATTCTTTTTTGTTTCGTAACAGCTCTGTATCGTTTCTATACAGGTAAAGAATAATTTTCTAGGACCATCAAAAATATGCATCTGAAGTTTCATTCCACGCAATTGCAAATATAAGAAAAATATCTAATTTTAGAAAGTGGTCGGTTAGAAGTTGGTTTTAGTATACACAGTTAACCAGGGGTGAATACAGGAGTCCGTCCGAGCAATTTACAATTTGAAGAGGAAAAGACATATTGCTAACATCAGCAGGGAAAATTGAAGAGAGCAGGCACCACACCCTACGTCGTTTTCTCTGATTTCATTCGGATTCTCTACAATCACCGCCTTTATGTACAAACTACGGGCGCTCAAGGTACAGCTACTCATCTTCTTCGCAACACACTCATATTTACTGAAAAAAAAAAAAAAAAAAAAAAAAAAAAAAAAACATAATCCATATTTATACATATATGATGCATAAATTTGTCTTTTTAGCTCGCCTGAACGAAAACAAAGATTGAACATATTTTGTCAGCCTGGCCCCGAGGTTCTAAAACTTTTTTCATGCTCAACTCGGCTGAGCATGAAATTTCACCTGCTTAAAATAGCAAATTACTGACAAGTTGCTCATTTGAGCTGAGTATGTAATTTTCTCTGCTAATGAATATGAAAATGCCAACATTAGTTGGCATTTTCATATTTATCAGCAGAGAAAATTCCATGCTCAGCTGAGTTGAGCACGAAAAACGTTTTATAACATCGAGGCCAGATTTATATGATCAGTAGAAATCTCATAAAAGTCATGAATTTAAAGTAGACAACCCGATACCTCGGTTTGGCCACTTAAAGGAACTTTGTGATACACGCAACCCCACCGATTCTTTTACTTCAAAGCTAAAATTATGCACAAATGAGCCGCGACACGAGAAAACCAACAAAGTGGTAGTGCGCTCAGTGCAGACTCAGATCAGCCTAGCCATCTTCCCAGTCTGACCAGACTCTTCGCTAAGCGTTTAAAAGGTAGCTAAGGGTCTCATCTACCTCCATGCGGACAGTAAAGACTCTGTTCAGACTGGGCGGATGCCCAGGCTGATCTGAGTCTTCACTAGGCGCACAACCACTTTGTTGGTTTTCTCGTGTCGCGGCTCAAATATGCTTTAACTGATAAGCAGCAGCAGTCACTTGGCTAAGTTCTTGCAGAAGATGTTTCAGGGTCCACTCGTTCAAAGCCGGGCCGGGTAGCGCAATCGGTAGGCACCTGACTCGTAAGTCAGAGGTCCTGGGTTCGAATCCCGGTCTGGCCACATACTTTCGTTTCTCCTTCCACTGATTCAAGAAGGGCAGTTGTCAGTTACTGGCGAAAGTATGTGCACTTAGTACTGGTTAACCGCTTAGGAGGTCCTGGAATGCCTGCCCAGGAATAGTGTGGTTAGGTTAACTGACCGTCCCGACATGACCTTAGCTGTTTACCGTGGACGTTAAGCAAGAAATCAATCAATCAATGTTCAAAGCATTGTTCACAGGGTATAATCGATTCCGCAAATTTTCGCTTCCTGCAGAGACTGTCCGTCATATTTGGCTTCCGCCGAGACTGTCTGCGAACTCTTGCTTCCTGCAGAGGATACTGTCCTCGAGAAATGGCTTCCTGCCGAGACTGTCTGCGTGATTCTGCTTCCTGCCGAGGCTCTCGGCAGGAAGAAGAATCTCACGGACAGTCTCTGCAGGAAGCCATTTATCATGTACAGAAGTCTCGGCAGGAAGCAAGAGTTCGTGGACAGTCTCGGCGGAAGCCAAATATGATGTACAGTCTCTGCAGGAAGCGAAAATTGGCGGAATCGATTATACCCTGTGTTGTTAGCTTAATGAAGTCGTTGGCCACGTTATGTCTTCTAGTGCACATAAAATCACGTGTGTTATTTTTTTTTTTTGCCGAAAAAATGAGGTTAGCCTCTGCATTTCAAAAGCTCCTCACACGTTTTTGCAAAAAATGTAGTGTTTCTGCGTTTAAAACGTTTAAAATTCTAACGTCTCGTTAACTAACGATATCGCTAATTTTGAACAGCTGACCGCAGTTGAAAACATAGGCGTTTACAAGGCTTGGTTTCTCGCAGCTCAAATAAACAGAATGAAACTTACCCACAAAGGGCTTCATCACCCACTTTATTGTTTGCTTCAGTGATGCATTCTTTGAATGTGCTGGATGTAGCAACTCCTTTCATGCATGTCCAGTCAGCTGTAAATATACAGTCAAACCTGTCTTAAGGGGTCACCCAAGAGAAGGACAAGAATTGGCTGCTTAAGACAGGTGACCCCTTAATACTGGATTCGAGGTTATAAAAGTTGAGAATAATCTCAAACTCAAAATAAAGCACACTGATTGGCTGCTTCCGAGCATGTGCTCGTCAGTCAGTCAGCCAGTCAGTGTGCTTTATTTTGAGTTTGAGCATGTACTCAAGTTTTATAACCTCTGGGCCTGGTTCATTGGCAATATTTTTGGTTCAAGGGACCCAGAAAATGTGGCTGCTTAAGACAGGTGATCCCTTAATAGAGGTGACCACATGAGCAGATTTGACTGTATAACGCACAATGTGCATTGTGCATAACAGATTCTTATTTACTGCTATATTGGGAAAATGAAGTACCAGACCATCTTGTGAAGTTACCATTCGTGCACAGGCTGGTCTGAACTCAACAGACTCAGAACCTTAAACCAACGTCGTATCAACGTCATGTAATTTCTAAGAAAGATGGATTTTTTTGCTAGTTTAAGTAAAAAATGATAAAATGATAATAACAATACTACTACTACTAATAATAATAATATTAATAAAAGCTAACAATAAAAAACAACAACAACAACAACAACAAAAAACATAAAAAACGCCGACTCAAGAAACAACTAGCAAACAAACAAATGTGACAGGTCAAAGAATTTTATAAAGATAAGTATTCAAAATCGGGGGTCCAGAGGATGATGGAGCTTGCCAGTAAAGTTTCAGAAATTCGGTAGACACCTCTCAGGTTATAGATTCCTGATAAGTCTCAGTCATGAGCTGAAATGCACCCACAAGGTGAAATTAAAACACATGTCAGAACTATTAACAGACAAGAACTATTAATAGACAATACCGACCAAGAGAAATGAGATCATACTGACTGTAGGTTCGTGAGATCCCTATTTCAATTTTCCGTGATTTTGCCTCATATTTCTGTCACTATTTCATGGATTTGCATCATACTTAAATGGTTTGGACTGACTCTGTGAATGATATCATCTTAATTGAATGTCAGCGTGACCTATATTTCATGGTCCAGTGATTAAACCTCATGTCTCTAACACTATTTCGTGGATTTGTATTATACTTGGGTTAACGATTTGGGCTGACACTGAGAGTGGCCTAATACTAATTGTAGGTCAGTGTTACCTATATTTCATGGTTCAGTGATTTAAGCCAATATCTCTTACACTATTTCATTGACTTCTATTATACTTGGTGTGAGGGTACATTCATATATAGTGATTGACCTCATGTTTCTTCTATGTCACTGTGACCCATATTTCACTGTTCACTGACATTGTGTATATCTCTGGCAATATTTTAGAGGTTTGAATTTTTCTTTGGAGAACTGTTTATTCTGACACTACAGTTGAACTCATTTCACTTTGCCGATATTGTCCATGTTAAACTTGCGCTTGTTAAATTTAAGCCCCCGAAAAGTCGCGCTTTATTGTCTTCTGACAATTCTGGTATAAAATATAATGGGTGAGAAAAGTAATCAACTATGAGGTCTAGACCTCAACAAGGAAATCTTAGGCTTGTTTTCAGATTATTAAGTCTAATGTAAGACTGGCCGCCGAACATAAGACTTAATACCATATACGCGATAATTTTCGCGGTGAATATTCGCCGTCACTTAGAAACCGCGAATATTAAAATCGCGAATTATTTTCCTGTTTCTTACAAAGTACTTACAGAAGGCACAGTGTCCATATATTTTGTTTCTGTTTGCTTCGGTAGATTCTGGTACAGTTTTCACTTGAGCCAGTTCTTTCATTAAACTGCGGCCATGCCACTTGAGCCAGTTCTTTCATTAAACTGCGGCCTTGCCACTTGAGCCAGTTCTTTCATTAAACTGTGGTCTTGCCGCAGGTTAATGAAAGAACTGGCTCAAGTGAAAATGAAGCAACTTTGCTTTTTGCGCATGTTGCTTTCCGCGAAAATTAATGTTTATTTTTTTTGCCCTTAAACCGCGGAAATTTGAACCCGCGAAAATTACCGCGTAAACGGTATATAACCTGAAAACGAGCCTCAGATTTTCTAATGTCGGCCTCATTCTTATCATAGATCCTAATATTCTCACTACCAGACAGATTAGCCTTTCTTGCACACCGGATAGAAAATGCCATTCTTTTCACCTGGGATAGAATTATAATTTCTTGCACACCGGATAAGGATATCCACATGTTTCCCTTGTACCTACCAATCTCATCTCACCCATGTTATCTCACCCATGACCGGATAAAAGTCACGAGCATTCAATGCATTGGTTGTAATGGAGGTCACGTATCTGCGTCGTCAAGTGACGTTGGCGTTTTAGATGATTACGTCACGAAGACGGCAAAATGACGTCAGTTTAAGCATGCAAGACGTTGACGGAAAGAACCGAATGGCGGTCTTTGAAGCGGCGCCTTCTTTTAAAATCAAATAGAAGCCTCTGAGGCACTAAAATTACGCATTTTAACAAGTTTTAAAGATAATACAAAACGTGGTGTGCAAGAAAAAGTATCTATCATGGGTGTGAGGTGCGGCTAGAAAAATCCGCCACTCGGGATCACTGTTCGGCATCACGAGGCTTGCCGAGTGATGCCGAACAGTGATCCCGAGTGGCAGATTTTTCTATCCACACCTCATACCCATGAAAAATAGTTATAATCTTACCCAAGGCATGTTATCTTACCCAGGACCGGATAAAAATCACGAGCTGTCATTGCACTGGTGGTTAGGAGCTGATGTACCTGCGTCGTCAAGTGAAGTTGGCATTTTAATGATGATGACGTCACGAAGACGGCAAAACTGACGTCAGTTTATGCACGCCAGTCGATGACGTAAAGAGCCGAATGGCGGTCGTTGAAAGCGGCGCCTTCTTTCAAAATCAAATTGAAACCTCTCAAGCGCTAGAATTTCGCATTTTAACAAGTTCTGAAGTTAAAACATTTAACGTGGTGTGCAAGAAAAAGTATCTATCATGGGTGTAAGGTGTGGATAGAAAAATGCGTCACTCGGGATCACTGTTTGGCATCACGAGGCAAGCCTCCTGATGCCAAACAGTGACCCTCGTGACGGATTTTCTATCCATATCTCACACTTATGATAGATACTTATATTCTACAGCTGTTGTATATCCCAGTCTGCTGTTTCAGCCTAGGCTCTAATAGCCGTCTCAGTATGGCAATCATTGCTATATATAGCCCAGTCATGTTAATTTCAACAAATCCACATGCTACCTGTTATGTAAATTGCATGCAGAATTTGAAACTGACAGCAAATGCTGTACAGGAAGGATCACTTTAGATTTCTAAGTAACTGCCATTCATGTAAAATGCATGCAGAAGATAAAATTAACTTGACAGCTATTTAATAGCAAATTATCTGAGGGCTAAACAAAAGGTTGTTTTACTGTTTTGCTAAATATGGTGGGTGACAAAAATAATCAGTGATGGTATTGAGACCGCAGCAAGTAAAGGCTAGTTTTCAGATTATTTAAGTTTCATACTCAGCAATCCTCGCATGAGACTAATTAATCTGAAAACTAGCCGGAGATATTCTCGTCTCGACCTCCGCTCCGTCATAGACTCTTTTAGTCCAGCACGGCTTGTCCCATTCTAGTGCAATCTGTTATTATTAACAATCATATGAAGGTGTAGACGCTGTATGCCCTTATCAGGGTTGAGCGTCTATAAATAAACATTCATTAATTCGTATCCAGGTGTATGGATACATCACATTTTTTTTCGCATTTTTTTCAAAGGGCCACCACTTTTATGACTTCCTGTTTGCCGAAGTTCCTTTCAAAGATGAAGCCTTTCCAAAATGAGATCTAATCTTAAAGGAAACAATTTGATTATCTATGAGCCAAGGGCCGTTTTAATAAATCGACTAAAGTGGTTGCTATGCTGTTGCTAAGGTGGAATTTCTATGAAGGAGATTCCCTACAACTACGAAATTGCTCTGGAGGAACAGTCTTTTTCAGAATGTTCCTCCAGAGAAAATTTCATAGGTGTAGGGAATCTCCTTCATAGAAATTTAGCCTTAGCAACAGCATAGCAACCACTTAAGTTGTTTTATAAACAGGGCCCCAATTTTTTCCTTTAAAAGTTGACCCCACTTGAGAATGAAGACAAAAATGAAAACGGTAGAGTTGCTTCTCCTGAACGTGTACCCGCCTACCTTAATTGCAAAAAATGCGTCATATTTTGAAATTGAGAGCCGGTGTTATGAAATGTTATCAGCTGCCAGTCATGTAAAACGTAGGCATATAATGTAAACTAACATGTTAAAAAATAATTTGCTTGCCCTGATTATTCAATGGAATATGAGAGGAAAATAAGCGAGTTTCCGGTTGAACTGGAGGAAAAAAGTCAAAGATCAAGTGTGGAAAATCCGATCATCATTACGCTCACCTGGTCAGTCGACTTAAAACACCTTTTTCATTGTTATAAATCATTGATATGATTGAAAATTGTTTTCAATTCAGAGAAAATGGATAGGCACATTATTATAGCTAGATAGATTAGCCAGGGAATGTTTATTAATTGGAATATTAGTCGATATGTTGGTGTGTTACGCTTTGCGTACACGGCTTTTGGCATCCATGACCTCTGACCTCCGAGAGCAAAATCTGAGTGTACGCATCCGCAGTGCGGTAATCCGAACTCGCTTATAACCAGTGATGATACTCACAGTATCCGAACTCACTGTACCATCTCTTCCGGTTTTCATAGCGTTGAATCGCAAGTACAAAGTTCGCTTATAACCAGTAGTCGGAAATCATTATGTTTTGAGATTTTATCCAGAATCTGCTGCGTCATTTATAGTTATTCATCTTCGAAAATGTAAAGAGGTAAGTTTAATATAATTTGCTCTGCGGTCTTTTACTTTATTACCCTGTACAATGAAAACCACTTGGCCGTCACAGAAATTTTATTCCGAACAGCTTAATTTAACACGAGTTTGTGTCGTGCAAAACCTAGCTATCATCCTGTTATCAAAACTGACAAACTGTAGATTGATAACGCCTTCCGTTTATTTTAATTTTTTTTTATAAAACATGTAAGAAAAGGCTCAAAATAGTTTTAAAATCATGCCAAGGGCAATTTGAATACTGTACCGTTTACTATCCACCCATACACGACATTGTACAGCGCAATAAAGTAAAAGACCGAAGAGCAAATTATATTGAACTTACCTCTTTACATTTTCGATAAATCTCAAAACATAATGATTTCCGACTACTGGTTATAAGCTAATGTTTGTACTCTCGATTCGACGCTATGGAAACCGGAAGAGCTACATAAGGCAAACCTCGTGTAAGATAAATGCACGCCTCGTAAATTCTATTAATCTGGGATACTTAGTCATACTTACCCTCAGTATTAGCCGAGCAGTCCTTCGCAATGTCATAATACCCGTCAAACTTGGCAACACCCGTCTGAGTCTTCAGAGCGTCTTTACAGTCTGATTCGGCACCGCCAACGCTTGTTAACAAAGTTTTCAGTGACTCTCTGAAATAGACTATAACATGAACTAAATTGCGGTCAAAATGATGTCGTTTCAAAGTCGATGCGACGTCATGACGTCGCACCAACATGAATGCGACGTTTTTTTGACGTTGTAAACCTAGTGGGTAGACACTTTTACACACCAAACGCATCATAACTTTTTATTAGTTCACTTAAAAATTATATCATATGATATGGACACTTGTAAGAGCTTTTTAGGCGGAGCGATTCTAATGGTATGTCGCATTTCGTGTTATCTTGTACTATTTTTATTTTTGTTAGAAAATAAAAAAAAATAAAAAAAAAGAAACAACAACAAAAACAAACAAACTTTTCACATACGTATTGCAGGCAAACTGAGTGTTTGTAGTGCGCACATGGCCTAATGATTCTTTTCACTCGACGTCAGTTGTGTGTCTATATTATGTGCTCAAAGTGTTGGCCTAGGGATCGAGGTGTTACACAAAGCTGCCAGCCGCATAATACACAACGACAGAATACACAACGCCAGAATACACGTCATAGTTACACAAAGCTGACTATGGCAGAATACACAAACCGCTGTTACACAAAGCTGACAACTGCAGAATATGCAAGCTGTTGTTTCACGAATTTGACAATGGCAGAATATGAAAGCCAGTGACACACGAAGTTTACAATGGCAAATTATACATACCGCCGGTGTTACACGAAGTTGTCGATGGCAGAAAATGCAAGCCGGTATTACATGTATATGAGGTTGACAACGGCAGAATACGCAAACTGATAACACATACACTCGCACAACGGCAGAATACACGTCATAGCTACACAAAGCTGACTATGGCAGAATACACAAACCGCTGTTACACAAAGCTGACAACTGCAGAATATGCAAGCTGTTGTTTCACGAATTTGACAATGGCAGAATATGAAAGCCAGTGACACACGAAGTTTACAATGGCAAATTATACATACCGCCGGTGTTACACGAAGTTGTCGATGGCAGAAAATGCAAGCCGGTATTACATGTATATGAGGTTGACAACGGTAGAATACGCAAACTGATAACACATAAACTCGCACAACGGCAGAATACACAATCTGATATTATATAAGGTTGACAACAACAGAATACACATGAAATTTGCAATGAATCAATTCTCAAGCCGATGTAAACGAAGTTGCCAACGACAGAATGTGCAAGCCAGTGTTTCACGGAGTTGCCAACTGCAGAAAACTCAAGTTAAAGTAAAACGAAGTTGCCAACAACAGAATATGCAAGCCGGTGTTACACGAAGATGCCAACTGCCGAATACACAATGCAGTGCTATACGAAATCGACCGTTGAACAAGGAAATATGCAAGCCGGTATAACATGAAATTGCCAACTGCAGAAAACGCAAGCCGGTGTTACACGATGTTGCAACAGCAGAATACGCAAGCCAGTGCTAAACGAAATTGCAAACAACAGATTACGTAAACCAATGCTACAGAAAATGGACAACTGCAGAACACGGAAGCCAGTGTTACACAAAGTTGCCAACATAAGTAAACGCAAGCTATTATTACTTGAAGTTGACAACGACAGAATATGCGAGCTGGTGTTACACGAAATTGACAACGGCAGCATATGCAAGCTGGTATCACACGAATTAAAAAACAGCAGAATACGCGAGCCAATGTAACGCAAAGTTGAAAATGGCAGAAAACGCAAGCTGGTGTTACACGAAATTGAAATCGACAGAATACGCAAACAAGTATTTCACGAAGATGACAATGGCAGAATGCGCAAGCCAGTTTTCTTTGATATTGGTACTGAAACAATACACAAGACAGTGTTACATGAAGTTAAAGCGATGACAAAATAGGCAAGCTGGTGTTATACGATTTTGACAATGAAATAATACACTAGCCAGTGCTAAACGAAGTTGACAAGGGAAGAATATGCAACCTGGTGTTACACAAAGTTGACAACTGCAAAATGTGCTAGCCTGTGTAACACGTAGTTGACAACGTCAGAATATGCAAGCTGGAGTAACACAAAGTTGACAACAGCAGAATACGCAAGCTGGAGTAACACAAAGTTGACAGCGGCAGAATACGCAAGCTGGAGTAGCACGAAGTTGACAACAGCAGAATTCGCAAGCTGGTGTTACATGAAGTTTTGACAACGACAGAATTCGCAAGCAAGTGTTACATGAAGTAGTAGAAAATGCAAAAGCCGATGTACCACATATTTTACAATGAAACAATACACACGCCAGTGTAGTTCACAGCAGCAGAATACGCAAACCAGTGTTACACGAAGCTGACAATGGCAGAAAACGCAAGCTGGTATTACACGAAGTTGAAAACGCCAGAATATGCAAGCTGGTTTTACAATGTTGACAACGTCAGAATATGCAAGCTGGTGTTACATAGAGGTGTCAGTGGCAGAAAAGCAAGCCGGTGTTACACAAAGTTGACAACAAGAGAATACGCAAGCTGGTGTTACACAAAATTGACAATGGCAGAATATGCAAGCTGGTGTTACATAGAGGTGACAATGGCAGAAAAGCCGGTGCTACACAAAGTTGGAAACAAGAGAATATACAAGCCAGCGTTACAAGAAGTTCCAAATGCAGAATACGCAAGCCGGTGTTACACGAAGTTGCCAACTGCAGAATACGCAAGCTGGTGTTACACGAAGTTGCTAACTGCATAATACGCAAGCTGGTGTTACACGAAGTTGCTAATTGCACAATACGCAAGCCGATGTTACACGAAGTTGACAACAGCACAATACGCAAACCAATGCTACACAAAGTTGACAACAACAGAATACGCAGGCCAACGTTACACGAAGTTTCCAACGGCAAAAGGCGATTTTTTTGACGATGTTTGACGGAATTTACCGATTAAGAGTTACAAAAATACGTCTGGGAAATAAAGTAATACTAAACTCCTCTAAATATTCCGTATTAAGTGCATGTTGTGTTCACACAAATACGGACAGATGGGAGGTGCGAGTTATGGATTCTTTGCCTTGACATGTTTTTAAAATCACTTGAGTGATTGCTATGCTGTTGCTAAGGCTAAATTTCTTTAAAGGAGATTCCCTACGACTATGAAATTTGCTCTGGAGGAACAGTCTGAAAAAGGCTGTTCCTCCAGAACAAACTTCATAGTTGTAGGAAATCTCCTTTGTAGAAATTAAGCCTTAGCAACAGCATAGCAACGACTTAAGTCGTTTTATAAATACGGCCCCTGGGGAACATCATTTCGAGACCTTACGAAATAAAAAAAGTTCCACAAAATGCTACTACTAACCCACATATGTTACCCACGTGAGCTATGTCAGTATAGGCTGCAGTGGGCTCCTGGTACACTTTGGTTGTTTGGTCAGCTTTCAACGCCCAAGCGTTTGGAAGATTACTGCTGCACTCTGTCAAAATAAAGCAATGAAAATAATGAGAAACATCCCTGCAACGCTAGAATCATACCTCCCAAGGTTTGTGCAATCTATGAACCGCATTTCTCGTATAGGCTGTTGGGATGCAACTCACTCTTTTTTCCGCCATCTTTACAAAGGGAAACAACATGACCTCCGGTTTGCTTTCTTAGTCGACGCAACGCTTTCTGACATCTCTCAGAGGAAAATATTTTCTCCTAGGGAAGCAAAGTCTTTCCCCTTTTATCCCCATTTAGGAGGGAAGCAAAAATGAAACTGGCTAAGTATGACCTGAAAGCGCACCATTCACTTAAGAAATAAATTTTCCTTTCCCGTGAATTATCGCTGATTAACACATGTTGTTGGAGGGCAGATCACAAAATATTAATTCACGACGGCGAATGATTCACGGGTGAGGAAAAATTATTTTGATCCTGACATTATGCAGAATGAAAATGCAAGTAAATGGCAACGTTTTCTAAAGGACTATTTCTGAGGCGGACGACAGCGGAAGCAAATGTTTACAGTCGGCGTCATTAAAGTAAAAAGATAGGCAATGATCAGGAATTAATACCATCAAATCCCACATTCCGCTCTCAAAACCAATAGGGGCAGAAGCACATGCACACAGAAATTGACACAAATTTACGAAAGGCACACACAGAAAACCGAATGAGCAGCTCTTTCCCAAACAAATGGTCATTCAGCTACCCCAATAACAGCATCATCATCTATTTTTACTTATTTTGTATTTTAATAACAAAACAAAACAGAAGGCAGATTGGGCAGCAGTACAGGTGACCAAACCGCCAGAGACCATACACAAGCGGACACAGCACAATCATTATAACATCAAGGAACCGCAACAGAAGTACCGCCTTGGAACGGGCAGCACAAGATTACCGGGGGCTTAAACTAGTTTTACTGGGCCCAAACCTCGCCCTCTGTTTCTGCAGTGATTTGTAACATTAAGCTGTTTGGTCCGCATGAATGTTTCCTAACTCACCGGAAACAAACAAATCACGGATAAGGCCTATGATGAATCAGAGATGAGGACTTAAAGGAAAGAACGTATTGCGACACCAGGAGACTTCTGGGAAGTCAGACGACACCACTGAAATACCGGAGCAAAAGAAAACTATCAGTTGAACCCCGAATAACCAAGCAACAGACAAGGCAAACTCCGGTCTCAAAAAACTAAATTTAATAATAAAGTAGCTTTATGTCGGCCCATCATTGAGTCTGATGCCTGGCCAATCGGTGTGCAATTCAAGAGGGAAGCAAAGTTTTTTAACCATAATTGGGCTAAACACTAAACATGCAGACTGTAGCATTACATTTATATTATATCCAATACGTTTGTAACGAACGAACTAATCAGAAAAATCTGATTTACCTACATTTTATTTTTAATCTATAGACTAAGTCACCATAAAATTCTGCTTCTGACAGGCCCTGTTGAAAAAGACTTTTTAATCCGACACTGAATTTAGAAACCAATTCATAGTGTCGGCGAAAGAATTTTGAAAATGCTTTTCGAAGTTTATGATAATTATAGCCCTGTAGGAGAAGCTTAACAGTTAGAATTTTATTACGGGCATTGAAGTCAGTCACATGACTAGACACTCTAGCAAGCCGAATAAGTTGAGAAATGTAAACCCCATAAGAGGTAGAACGGGGAACAACACCATCCAAAAATGGAAAATTTACCAAGTCAAAATCAAAGCCATCGCGTTTATCATAAATTTTGGATGAAACAAATCCGCTTGAAACAGATAAATGTAAATCCAAAATTGGGGCTTCGGTATCGGCTGCATTAGCTTTGTTTAAATGCAGCTCGGGTGGATAAATTTGATTCACCATGCCTTCAAAGTAAGGATTGTCAATATTTAAAAGATCATCTAGATATCTAGATGTAGAGTTAAAAATTTCAATAATTTCAGATTGTTTATTATTAGTTAAAGAAGCCATGAAATCTCTTTCATAGCAAAATAAAAACAAATCCGCTACAAGAGGAACACAATTAGTACCCATAGGAATACCAATAGTTTGTCTGTATAACTTAGTACCAAATCTAACGTAAATATCATCTTACAGGTATGTTAATGCTGCACACATATTTTGACATGATCAAAGTTTATATCTGTTTTGGTGTTCAGAAGGAAAGAAAGCGTTTTTTCGTCACAGGTAAGAAAAAGCGAACCTTCCCTTTGGAAGGTCCACTCAATATTAAATCTATAAGTGTTTCCTTGATCAAATTATGTGACAAGGTAGTATAGAGTGTAGAGAAATCATAAGTTGACAAACTGGTCGCACGGAACCCTCTTTACTTCAATTTATTAATTACCTCATCAGAATTTTAATAGACCAAAATGAATTTTTACCTGACCTTTCATAAACTTTTTCACATTCTACATTTTAAAAATTTAGAAAGTTCAGTTGTAGTACAAGAACTAGAATTGGCAATGAATCGTGCTTTATACGCTTTTTATGAAGCTTTGCGGGAACTCAAAACTTCAGCATGAAAAGTCAAAGTCCGTGACCTTGACTCTAGATCACAGGCATCAGTGGGGGGTGGTACAGAATAAAACTTTGGACCAACATCTATCATCATGCCAACCTTTAGCCCACATCAACAAAGGGTATGACCTATAAAGAGATCTTAAAAACTTTGACGCAAAACTTTAACATGAATATTCAAAGTCTGTGACCTTGACCTTTAGGTCACGGGCATGGGTGGGGATGGTACATAATAAAACTTTGGACCAGTATCTATCACCATGCCAAATATAAATCCATCACATGGTTTGAATTATATAGAGATCTTGCCAACCATTAGCCCACATCAACAAAGGGTATGACCTATAAAGAGATCTTAAAAACTTAGACGCAAAACTTTAACATGAATAATCAAAGCCTGTGACCTTAACCTTTAGGTCACGGGCATGGGCGGGGGTGGTACATACTAAAACTTTGGACCATTATCCATCACCGTGCCAAATATATCCAATCTATCGAAGGGTTTGGAAAAAATAAGATTTCAAAAACTTTAACGCAAATGTTAACAGACGGATGGACGGACGGACGGACGAACGGACATCGGACGAAAGCTACATACCCCTCGTCATACTTCGTTTGCCGGGGTATAATTAGCATGAGATAAACCATTAAAATTAACAGACGACGTCGAGCTTCAAAATTAAAGAGTAACTACACTTCAGGAACTGTCTGAATCAGATCCCAAACCCTATCCCCAACATCAAAGGGAAAGATTGACAAAGACATAATTACCAGTGATAAGCCGAGTCAGCAGCTCTTTCCAAAATAGGTGGCAACTCAGCTATCTTTACTGAACTAAATAATTCAGACCAACAGAAGAGTTACAACAGACTAAGCAAATTATACGAAAAACATTTAACAACTATTTTTTCCTTTTTTTCTATTTTTATTATAGACGGGTTAAAATGAGCACACAATATAAAAGTTGCAATTTCACTGAAGGTATTAGAAATAGAGGATCTTACATGAGTGCACATGTATTATTGAATTTATTAAACGAGTTGGTGAAAACGATAAGATGCGAGGCTATGCCGAGCATCTTATCGTTTTCACCAACGAGTTTAATAAATTCAATAATACAGGAGCACGAATGCAAGATTCTATTTATCATATGACACTAAAATCGCATTTTATTAGCAAATTTTGCACAAAAACGTCACGATTTTGCCATTAGAAAACGCGACGTTTTATGGACGTCAACGCATAACGTTATGACGTAATTTGCATATTTAATCCACTAGTGGATTATCGTTTTTAATGCATGGCTTTATTAGACTCTCAGATGCGACGTCATATGATAATTTGGAAATTATTACTAGAATGAGGAATCCGAACAGAAGACGCGGAATGTAACTTAATAGGGGTTAACGCAATATCCAGCCTGTTTGAGATACTCATACCTGTTTGCAATGTGGTGATACCGTTAAGAGAAAAACGACATCCATATCGGTTATAGAAAGCAATTGGCATGCTTTAACTTAAGCAATGTAAATTATCACAAATATTTACACGCCGCCGCTCACTATGCATTCAATGGGGGAAACGTTAATATTATGTTAGAATTTAAAATCAAGTTGCTTGCGTTGACGTTAGCGTCAGAATATATCTATAGGTAACTCTGAAAAGTGTGGAATTTCCCTATTCTGTCGTCTCATATGCGGATATTTCTTCTCTCTAGCGGGCGTTGTTCGGGACGGGCGATGGTGCTGGGTAACTTCATTGCAGGGACATCCTACTAATTTGCTTATAGTAGGCGCAGGTGGAGCTTGTTTGGATATTATCAAATCTCTTTATTTCTTCCCGTCTCTGGTAGAAAGCCAGATATAGTCAGAAATACTGTCTCAAAGGGCCGTCAAACCAAAAACAACAAAGCAACCAAAATTTTTCTTGCTTCACGGCGGCGATCAAATTTTAACCTTAGAAGCAGCCGACAAAATTTACGTCTGCAAAATTTCAAAATATGTTACATCTAAATTATATCATATTGAGAATTCAAACATTAGATGGCTAGAGGGCAAACAGTGTGTATCCAGATGAGCCGCCTCATCTTGATCTACACTGTTTGCAAAATCAACTATTTTCATATACGAGGGTCATCCAATAAGTCCTGCAAACGGCCAAGTTTCGGACATATGGTAATTAAAAACGAATCAAGTAGTTCATATTCCTACATTGCATCTTCCCTTCTTTCCAGTCAACGATTTCCAGAATCGTCATGATCTTGCAAATGGCGTTGCTAGGCAACTGAAGAATACTACCATAATGGGTGCGGCTGTGGCTTCTAGTTGTCTGTTTCAGATCCCTTAGCTTAGTTCAGAACGCTTGTAAATTTCTGAAAATTGCTGGGAGGTACGGAAAATGATACTGAAGTATGTACACGGTACCAATGTTTAGATATGCCGTCAGTCAAGATATCATTATTGTTCCAAGAAAGATCACCATGTTTTTCGGGCAGCTAAAATATCATATAAAAAGAGTATATGAAGAAGTGGCTTTCACAGCAGATAAAGTGTTTCCTAAACTGCCATTAATTTGTTATCACTGCAAGCTTTCAGAGGGTAGTTCCTCCTTTACCTCCGTCTTTTTTTTCATCAAATGTACTAGGTAAACTTGACAACTCTTGAGACTTCCAGTTTGCTACCCTAGATAAACTCTTTAAAAAGGAACTTGTAACTCACAAGAAAGCAAATTCCTTCTTTTGAAAGTTGACTGAATTTAAAAGGGAGGTGAAATGTAATTAGTCTAGTTGCTCCCCATAAAAGTACAGCTATCACAACACGCGAAATGGCGTCGTGCTGACTTCGATGCGATTAAATGACGTCGCCTCGACTTCAGCTAGACGTCATTATATAGGCATGTGCCTGCTTGATGACGAAATGCTGACGCCGATGCGACGTCATCATGTCGTATTGACGTCACGACGACGTCATTGCGATGTCATGTATACGTATAAAACTTACGACAAAAGTGATCGACGCTCTGAAAAACGGTGACAAGTTGTGTAAATCCCACTCCATTGATCGTCAACGAATTTAATTTAGTGTCTTCCAGGGCTAGCGCCTGACAATTTCCCAGCTGGGTCTCTATCTGTGTCAATACCGGTTTACCGCTGTAAGTAGATTAATAATTGACCTATTTAGCACTTAAAGTTCGTTTAAGAGACGTTCTCAGTTTTGCTGGGCCATTCGCGGACAAAAATGGCCATATATGTGCCCATATAGGAGATAAAAGCATGACGTCACTGATAAGACACCTGGGGATTACCCGAGTATGGCTGGCATTTGATACAGCATTATTGTGTACAACTAATGCGCGTGATTGTTTGTGTAAAATATGAATTTAAAACAGCAAAATTATAATGTTTTAGACAGATAATCTGTATAAGGCTTACATTTTCTTTAATGAAGTTGAATTTCATGATTAATTTGCGTGCTAAGATGCTTCAAAAATATATTTTTCCTTTCTATCGAACATGTTCATAGCGCAAATTTATAAAAGTCTAGATGATGTAGCGTGTAAAAAGGGATACGGGAAATACAACGAATGAACGAACGGACAAACAAACCACCAAATGAAGAATGACTGAATAAATGGCGGTGAATCGTTGATGAATGACTCAGATGCATATCTTTTTCTTTAATATTTCTTAGTTCAAGCGTTTGAACTTCATGTAACTTTCAAAAAGTACTGTTGGCTTAGCTCTATTATAGAATTTTATAAACTGTTTCAAAATCAATATTTTAGGTGGCATTTTAATACTTGTTTTAGGATATAGCTAAATGCTTACACTGAAACGAGATGAAATGCAAAATTCAATTTAAAAATGTATCATTGAATTATTGTTAGCATGAAACTGTTCTTAACTTGTTAGATCTCGCATTCACAAAATACGATATATACTTTTTATCATAGATACTCTAATAAAAAGTATCTGAGTCTGTATCCTATGTTAATTTTCTGAATTAAAAATGTTTGTTTCCTCTTGTATAATAGTATCTTCACTGTCTTCAGTGGCTCCTTTGATCAAGACGTCACACATAGTTAAAAAAAACACTGCTGGTGTCCTGTGGTGACAATATGAAACGAACATGTATCTAAAATTTTGCGCCGAGTGCGGCTCATTATCCGTTAGCACAAACGTATGGTTTCCTCTATTTTAGCTTTCTGTCTCTATTGGTTATAAAACTCGCAACCATCGATAGATACTATTATTTCTATTATTTTTATTTTCAATTTTCTTGTCCCTAAATCCGATCGGAATTTTACAGTTATTCCGCTTAAGTTCCCTTAGATATAATATTCTCATTTTTATTTTATTTGTTTATTTATTTTTTTATCTTATCCTGTTTATACTAATAAATATGTTTGCTTTATAGTAGAAAGATTAAGATACTGATCTACAGTATTTTCATTTTAATCCGTTTTCAGTTGTAGGTATTAAAGAAAAAAGTCTTGTGTAGCGGATTAGGGCCAAAAAACGACCAAATAGTTCAGATAGTGATACAAGCGCCGTCTTTTGCAAAAACCTTCATCTGCTGCGTGGCAATCAAAAAATAACGTTGGCCACCTAAAATTCCACCATTTTCAAGACGGCTGACGATTTTTAAAAATGGCGGTAAAACTGGTCAATTTTGCTAAAGTTCCAATTGTCGTCTACTTCTATGAGTATATGAAGAAGAGGCTTTCACAGCAGATGAAGTATTTCCTAAACTGCCGTTAATTTGTTATCAAATAGTAGTCCCGAGATGCTGAAATGTAGATATTAGAGAAAATATATGCTTCGAGCCTTGTTTAATATCGTTTGCAGCCTTCAGAAACTACAGGTAAATGTCAAAAACTAGAATTTTGCTAAAATTCTGTAATATTCTCTTCTTGCCTAGCAACCGCATTTGTTTGGTAATGTGAAATGATAACTGTCTCTTATTAGAGCTCTTAGATATAAGGCGATTACGTTAGAACATGAATGCTTGTAATTTGAAAGAATTATAAACATATATGCAGGAATTTCTCCCCCTCACCTCTTGTAAAAGACGTCGTGTTTATGCTCTTTCAACGCCGGTATCGAATACACCTTAGCATTCAAACCCTCCCATATCTGAGAAAGGAATGTCACATGTATGATTTTTAGCACATATGTCTATTATATACGTAAGTTGTTAATGGTATAATTTGATTACCCTACTTCAATTTATATAGCAGTAATGACGGCGTTTGCAAGACTTATTTGATGACCCTCGTAGAGGGGAGAGAAGACAAAATTTTTTTTAATTTTAAAACAGAAGAAAATGAGAGACAAAAATAACAGCAAATGGTCCAGCTGAACTGAAAACGTCTCTTAAATGCTTGGTTTTTGATTCCTCGACATGGAAAAGGGAAGCAAGAAGTGTCAGAAAAACGATCGAGGATCTTTTATACAAACAACTTAATGACAGTCGGAAAAAAATCTGATAAAAACAAAGGCTTAAGTATATAAATCGTGGATAAATCAATCACCAGCCAATTAAAAAAACCTACCAAACCTCCACGAAGATGAAACACTGAAAGGAAATATCTTCGGATGAGCTACAGTTGTAGTGAAACAAATGGTCTGTTCTTTATATATATATATATACGGGAATACAAACGGGAAACTATCACGGTACATAACCAACACATTAGGGTCCCAAAAACGAGAATGCTGCTTGTGAGTGAGCACTTGAGTATTTGTGCTTACCAAAAGGATCGAAGGATCGGGCACGACTCCAGCTTATTATCATTTTATAATGAACCACAATGTCCACAATGATTAAAATTATTCTGTTATGTACGTGAGGCAGGCTCCAGGTGCAGTGCACAGGTGTAGTGCACAAGTGTACTTGTGCCTTGCAGGCTGGGCGTGCATTCAGCATATTTGTCTTTGAACGAAATAAGATACTCATGACGAAAGATGTTATCGAAATGTGTGGAGATGCTCAATTTGTATTTTGTGCTATAAAGATAAGTTTATTGCTTTAGTTACAGAAATATATGGAATAGTGCTCCGGAGGCGATGCATCCTGGGCATGACTCCAG
The DNA here is from genome assembly GCA_963989385.1 of Ctena decussata. Lineage (NCBI taxonomy): Eukaryota > Metazoa > Mollusca > Bivalvia > Lucinida > Lucinidae > Ctena > Ctena decussata. The sequence continues at coordinate 53,361,964 of OZ022513.1, forward strand.
CAGAATAAGGATGTCACATAATCCAAGGTACTAATCATGATAAAAGGTTCTTGTAATTGTGTAGTAGGGCTCCTGGTGCAATGCAAAAGGCCGTTGTTCCTGTGCCTTGCATCCTGGGCACTGCTCCATCATACTCAGTACGATTGAAACAGGTGGAGACGTGCATTTTGTATTGGATGCAATACAAGTATATTTATGTCCTAGTATAAAGCTGTTAACAGTTATTGAAATATGTGGGAAAATGCCCCGAACACAGTGCGCAAGACCATTGTTCCTGTTCCTGGCGTCCTTTGCATGACTCCAGAATACCATTGAATATAAAGATAAATTTATTGCTTAAGTTACTGAAATATGTGGAAGAGTGCTCCGAAGGCGATGGAAAGGAACATTGTTCTGTGCTTTGCGTCCTGGGCATGACTCCAGCATATTATTGAATATAAAGATAAGTTTATTGCTGTAGTTACTGAAATATGTGGATGAGTGCTCCGGAGGCGATGCACAGGATTATACTTCCTGTGCTTCGGCACGATTCCAGCCTAATATCGATGTGAAATAATCCAAGATATTGATTATGATGAAAGGACCTCGAATTACGTGGAGTAGGGCTCCGGGTGCAGTGCATAGGACCGTCGTTCATGTGCCTTGTATCCTGAGCGCTCCTCCAACATACCTAGAACGATTGAAACAAGTAGAGATATGCATTTTGTGTTGGATGCAATTTAAGTATGTTAATGTCCTAGTATAAAGCTGGCGGGTAACATTTATTGAAATATGTGGAAAAGTGCCCCGAACGCAATGTGCAGGATCATTGTTCCTGTGCCTTGGGTCCTGGGCATGACTCCGGCATATCATTAAATATGAAGATAATTTTATTTCTTAAGTTACTGAAATATTTGAGTGAGTGCTTAAGAGGCTTCGAGTCCTGGACATGACTCCAGTAAAATATCGAGGTAAAATAAGCCAAGATATGGGTTCTCGAATAACGTGTAGAAGGGCTCCTGGTGCAGTGCATATGTCCGTTGTTCCTTTGCCTTGCATCCTGAGCGCTGCTCCAGCACACTCAGTACGACTGAAACAAGTGGAGATGCGCATTTTGTGTTGGATGCGATACAGGTATATTTATGTCATAGTATAAAGCTAGTGGGTATAGTCCGTTTGCTCGTAAGTGCAAACGGGGTTTTGCTGATTTTCTCGAAAACGATGAAAGATCCATTTAAATGTTCTAATGTTCTAATGAATCCTATAACTTTACATAATAGAATACGAAAAATCGAAATTTTTGGATGCTTTTGTAAAATATTTTCCATTAACAGTAATGCAGAAACAGAACAGTTTCACTGAAGGGCGTCGTCTGCTAGGTAGAACAGCCAAAATATTGTGGATAGGCAAAAGCGTAACTCATTGTTTACTACAGTTGTGGGCGTATATGAATGAAATAGTAAAATGTATTCATGTGTCCGCACGCGTAACGCATGGTATCACTGGTAAGGTGATACTATGTTGTAAATAAACATTTAACTATTATATAGTTTTGCGAGTAAAAAGTGTGTGTTTCAAAATTTGATAAAATCTGGGTGAAACAAAAAGTAGAAAAAAAAAGGATTCAGAATAAAAATTCAATTAATTATGCAAATTTTGTTTCAAGGATAGCATACATTGGTCACATGCTCTAATAGGTAAGACTAAACGGAAATTCAAACAGACAAGCTTTACTCCCTTGTAATTAAGAGCCCAAAAGGACATATTTTCGGTCCCTTTTTTGTAAAGAAACTTTTTAATGTAAAGCCTCACATTTTTACAAAATTATGATTTTGTTATGTATAGGATAGAAAGTAAGAATGAGCAATTCGAAAATCTTCTACCTCTCACCAGTTTTGAGAAAACATTGGGGATGCCGTTTGCATTGGGAGCAAACACACTATTACACGGTTATTGAAATATGTGGAAAAATGCCCCGAACACAATGCGCAGGACCATTGTTTCTGTACCTGGCGTCCTGGGCATGACTCAAGCATATCATTGAATAAGTTTATTGCTTTAGTTACTGAATTATGTGGAATAATGCTCCGTAGGCGATGCACAGGAACATTGTTCCTGTGCTCGCGTCCTGGGCATGACTCCAGCACAATATGGATGTGAAATAAACCAAGATACAGATAATGATAAAAAGTTCTCGAATAACGTGTAGTTGGGCTCCTGGTGCAGTGCATGAGTCCGTTGTTCCTGTGCCTTGTATCCTGAGCGCTGCGCCAGCATGCTCTGTGAGACCGCAATATTCACAGAACGCATTTTTCACATGTGTGACAAATCCGGTCGCATTTTTCACACGTGTGACAAATTCGGCCGCATTTTTCACAGAATTCGAACGCATTTTTCACATATCTGTGAAAATTGCGTTCGATATGTACTATGAAAACGTAATTTTCCAAACGCATGCAATACCCCTAAAATATGACAAAATATCACAAAACCGCATGTTTCACTTCTTGACATTTTTATAACCCTGAAATTATGAAAGTTATAGTGGACGGAAAAGCGAAACAGTAAACAAAAAAGAAGACTAGAAATCTGCTCTGCTCGCTCAGTGGCTTAAGCGCTGGCCTACTGATCTAGCGGTTGTGGGTTCGAGCCCCGCTGGAGGCGGAGTTCTTTCCATCGTAAACGGGGTTCCATTGCACATAGCCTTTCATTATCACAAGCCCATCGTCCTGATATGACTGAAATGCTGTTGAAAAGGACTTAAAATCGCAAGTCATCCATCCATCCATATGCTCATCCGCGCATAAGGACGCAGGATTGAGTCGCCCGCCGCCAAACTAACTCTGTCTTCCTAGCATTAAAAGGGTACCTGTTTCGAATCAGGGAAGGTTAAAGGCTACGATAGGAGAGGGATAGGCTCCCTCTTTCATAACCTGTGCCTAAGACACTGTAGGCTCAAACAACTACTGTCCCTACGGCCACAAGATTATGGAAAACCTTTACCTTGTTTGTTTTAATTCACATGTATGCTGATGATGTATGCTATAGTGCACAGCTTCTAGTACTGTTGGGCGGTGCCATAATCCAGTGGGAGGAGACCTTGTGGTATTCCTGTGCAATATTAGGCATTCCCAATACAAAAGTTTGGGAGGTAGCTTCTTATGCTGCATTAAGGTGGTGATTTATGGTAAATGTAAAAATCTGCGTAAAACCATAAAAAAATAACGTATCTCCCTGAAAGTTAGCAGACTTCTTATTTTTGTTGTTCTTTACAGTTTAGAATACAAAATAGACGTAATGCTGCTTAAAAAAGTGTTTTTATAAGGAAAGATCAAAGGGAAATTTTCTGCGAATAAATCTGAAAAAATAATATCGTTATTGAGAATTTATGTAGTGCTGAAGGTGCATTATTGCATAATGAAGAGCGTCCTAGCAATTATTTATTCCAACTCTTTCTCAAATTGTAATGTAGACCAGATGAAAACGGTAGCTTTTTCTCAAATGTTCAACCATGTACAAAGTAAATGTACACTGGACGCATTTATAAAATATAGGGTAGGCAAGCATGCCTATGTTAACACCTACAATATAAATAATACATTACTGACATGATCAGTGGTGTGTAGATGAAATTGTTCAACCTTGTTAAAATAGTATCACCTGTCTCACCCGTGTGTTTTGACAAACAAATTTGGACACAGACTGCATCTTTTTATGTCTCCCCCCTTCAGGGTCGGGAGACATATTGTTTTTCCCCGGGCGTCTGTCCGTCTGTCCGTCCGTCTGTCCGTCTGTCCGTCTGTCCGTCACAAATCGTGTCCGTTCTATAACTTGAAAACCGCTCAAGCTATATTCGCGAAACTTCATATAAATATCAATAAACATGAGACGACGTGCAGAGTGCAAGAATGGTAACTCTGGCATTTATACTTTTTGAGTTATTTCCCTTGGAACTTAGTCCATCACAAAATTGTGTTTCAATCGTGTCCGTTCTATAACTTGAAAACCGCTCAAGCTATATTCGTGAAACTTCATATAAATATCAATCAACATGAGACGACATGCAGAGTGCAAGAATGGTAACTCTGGCATTTATACTTTTTGAGTTATTTCCCTTGGAACTTAGTCCATCACAAAATTGTGTTTCAATCGTGTCCGTTCTATAACTTGAAAACCACTCAAGCTATATTCGCGAAACTTCATATAAATATCAACCAACACGAGACAACGTGCAGAGTGCAAGAATGGTAACTCTGGCGTTTATACTTTTTGAGTTATTTCCCTTGGAACTTAGTCCATCACAAAATTGTGTTTCAATCGTGTCCGTTCTATAACTTGAAAACTGCTCAAGCTATATTCGCGAAACTTTATATAAATATCAATCAACATGAGACAATGAGCAGAGTGCAAAAATGGTAACTCTGGCATTTATACTTTTTGAGTTATTTCCCTTGGAACTTAGTCCATCACAAAATTGTGTTTCAATTGTGTCCGCTCTGTAACTTGAAAACTGCTCAAGCTTTATTCACGAAACTTCATACAAATATCAATCAACATGAGGCGATGTGCAGAGTGCACAAATGGTAACTCTGGCATTTATACTTTTTGAGTTATTTCCATTGGAACTTTGTCCATCACAAAATTGCGTCTCAGTCGAGTCCGTCTATAACTTTAAAACCATTCAAGCTATATTCATGAAAGTTCAAACAAATATCAGTCAACATCAGACGACGTGCAGAATGCATTCTGGCGTTTATACTTTTTGAGTTATTTCCCTTGGAACTTTGTCCATCACAAAATTGCGTCTCAGTCGAGTCCGTCTATAACTTTAAAACCATTCAAGCTATATTCATGAAAGTTCATACAAATATCAATCAACATCCGACGATGTGCATTATGCAAGAACCATAACTTTAGCATATATACTATTTGAGTTATTTCCCTTAGAACTTTGTCAGTCACAAAATCGTGTCTCAGTTGTGTCTGCTCTATAACTTGAAAACCATTCAAGCTATATTCACGAAACTTCATACAAATATCAATCAACATTAGAAGAATTGCATAGTGCAAGAACCATAACTCTTGCATTTATACTTCTTGAGTTATTTCCCTTGGACCTTTGTCAGTCACAAAATTGTGTCTCAATCGCTTAATTACTTGAAAACCGGACAAGCTATATTCACGAAACTTCATACAAATGTCAGTCAACACTAGACAACCTGCAGAGCACAGCATTTATACTATTTGAGTTATTTCCCTTGGAACTTTGTCATTCACAAAATCGTGTCTCAATCGTCTAAGCTCTATAACTTGAAAACCGTTTAAGCTATATTCATGAAACTTCATACAAATATCAGTCAACAAATAAATAGACGACATGCAGAGCACTGTAACTCTTGCATTTATATTTTTGACAAAAACTAAATATGAATATCAGTCAACATTACATGACATGCAGAGCATAACAACTATAACTCTTGCATTTATACTTTTTACTTATTATGAATCCCTGCTTCAGGGTAGGGAAACATATTGTTTTTCCCTTGGCGTCTTAATGACTGATCCTTTTGACATCAAAAAGGGGGGAGACATCTGTTTTTTCGTAAGAAAACAATTCTAGTTTTCATCTGCTCAGCCTGATAATGTGTGAAAGAGTTTGAAAAAATAATTGCTAGGACGCTCTCCATTATGCAACAAGGTACTCTAAGCACTAAGCATATTTTCAATAATGATATTATTTTTTCAGATTTATTCGCAGAAAATTACCCTTTGATCTTCTCTTATAAAAACACTTTTTAACATTAACAAATGCTGCATTTTTGGATTCTAAATTATGAGAAACAACATAAAGAAGGCATCTGCTAAGTTTTGGAAAGACCAGTGTTATTTTGAGTATTTTATGCAGATTTTTGTCTTTGTCCCAAATCAGTGATTATCACCACCTTAAGGTTAAAGGTATTGGTATATTCAGTTGCGTGTTGGTATATGGTTTCACGGGGGAAATCTTTATCTGGATAGAATTAGGAGGGAAGACATCGTTTTCCCATAATTGTCTATCTGTCTGTCCGTCACAAATCGTGTCGCTTCATAACTTTATTAAGGTAGTTTGAGAAAACTTGGTACAAATATAAAGCATCGCGAACGGACGGACAAACGGACGCCAAAATTAACGTGTTCCCACAAATTATTTCGAAACTGGGGGCACAGTTCTGTTTTCGCCAGTGAGGAACCAGGTAATAAAATATGTAATGTAATTAAGAATAAACTTCAGATGCTATTTATTCCCGGGATCCTTGAATTCACTCCAGATCACATCTAGACTCAAAGTCAATAATTTATTTTCCCTTTTGGAAAGGAATTTACCAGTAAATAATAATAAAGTCAAAAAAAGGAAGGCACGACTTGTCGTAAGGTCAATTATACTAGTAGACTTTATCGGCAATAGTGGGGACACATTATTTCGACATTATCGGTCGGGTCATATCAGTTGTTAGTTTGTCTAAGATTTTATGCCTGTCTTAGTTATCTGCAGGATTCAAGAAGCTAGGCTGGTCAGAACATCTCTTAATCATATGTCTACGAGATATTTCACTTGCCATAGCAACCAAAATCTCAAGCAACTGTCTTAAACTATAAACTCCCCAACAGCCGAAGGCAAAGTGCAGTTGGGGTTCAAACTCATGATTGTAGATGGAAAAGAATAACAAATCATTCATTTTCAAGTTTCACTTGCCATATCTGTGAAAAATGCGTTTCTATTAAAAATCGCCATAAAATCCGAACGCATTTGTCACACTGGCAAAATGTGAAGAATACGACCGTATTCATCATACACGTGTGAAAAATGTGTTCTGTGAATATTGCGGTCTCTCAATGCTCAGTACGACTGAAACAAGTGGAGCTGTGCATTTTGTATTGGATGCAATACAAGTATATTTATGTCCTAGTATAAAACTGGTGGGTAACAATTATTGAAATATATGGAAAAATGCCCCGAACACAATGCGCAGGACCATTGTTTCTGTACCTTGCGTCCTGGGCATGACTCCAGCATATCATTGAATATAAAGATAAGTTTATTGCTTTAGTTACTGATATATGTGGTAGAGTGCTCCGAAGGTGATGCACAGGAACTCGCGTCCATGGCATGACTCCAGAATAATATCGATGTGAAATAATTCAAGATACTGATAATGATAAAAGGTTCTCGAATTACGTTTAGTAGGGCTCCTGGTGTAGTGCACAAGGCCGTTGTTCCTGTGCCTTGCATCCTGAGCGCTGCTCCAGCATGCTCAGTTCGACTGAAACAAGTGGAGAGGTGCATTTTGTATTGGATGCAATACAAGTATATTTACGTCCTAGTATAAAGCTGGCGGCTAACAGTTATTGAAATAAGTGGAAATGTGTCCCGAATGCAATGCGCAGGAATATTGTTTCTGTACCTTGCGTCCTGGGCATGACTCCAGCATATAATGAAAATAAAGATAAGTTTATTGCTTAAGTTACTGAAATATTTGAGTGAGTGCTAAGGAGGCGATGCACAGGAACATCGTTTCTGTGCCTCACGTCCTTGGCATGACTCCAGCATAATATCGATGTGAAGTAATCCAAGATACTGATAATGATGAAATGTTCTCGAATTTAGTGGAGTAAGGCCCATGGTGCAGTGCATAGGGCCGTTGTTCCTGTGCCTTGCATCATGGGCGCTGCTCCAGCATGCTCAGTTCGATTGAAACAAGTGGAGATGTGCGTTTTGTATTGATGCAATACAAGTATATTTATGTCCTAGTATAAAGCTGGCGGGTAACAGTTATTGAAATATGTGGAAAAGTGTCCCGAACGCAATGAGCAGGACCATTGTTCCTGTGCCTTGCGTCCTGGGCTTGACTCCAGCATATCATAGAATTTTAGGTGAAAATAAAATAAACAAGATGGTAAAATTATTTAAACACATGATCGTGTGATTCGGACACAGGGCACGTGGTCGCTTTTCCTCTGCCCTGCGTCTAGAGCACAGTTTCATCATAAATATCGAATTTTAAATGAAATAAGATATTCATGGCTATAAAAATATTTGGAGATGGGCTCCGGGTGCAACGCACAGGGCGTTATTCCTGTGTCTTGCGCCCCGAGCGCAGCTGCAGCGTATATCCGAAAGGTGCTCCCGAAAAGACTACTAGTATATTAGTCGTATGTATAGCAACATGCTAACACTGTTTCTATCTTAGCTCTTGAGCCTCTTTGAATCATAATTTTAACATTTGACCTCATATTGCAATTTTTGTACAATGGATTGAGAGAATAAACGATTTGACTTGATGTCGGAAAAATGTATTTTTTTCGGTTCTAAAATTGTACTCAGACTGCACGTCATTAGGACGGTCAAAAAAAAAATCTTCATTAAACTATTTAAACCCAAATTATCATATGACGTTGCATCCGAGATTGTAATAAAGCCATGCATTAAAATCGATATTCCACTAGTGGATTAAATATGCAAATTACGTCGTAGCGTTATGCGTTGACGTCCATAAAAACGTCAGTTTTTCTCATGGGGAAATCATGACGTTTAAGAGCAAAATTTGCTAATAAAATGCGATTTTAGTGTCATATGATAAATAGGATCTTGCATTCGTGCTCTATTAAACTCGTTGGGGAAAACGATAAGATGCTCGGCATAGCCTCGCATCTTATCTCTCCCTCGACTCGTTTAATAAATTCAATAATACACGAGCACTCATGTAAGATCCTCCATTTAAACAGGGTAACCTAATCCTTGCAATCAGAGTACTCTGTGTTCAACACTTACTCCAACTCAGCAAGAATTGTCATATGAGCCGCGACACGACAAAACCAACAATGTGGTTGTGCGCCCAGCGCTGACTCATATCAGCCTGGGCATCCGCCCAGTTTGATCAGACTCTTCGTTCAGTGCTCAAAGGGTAGCTAAGGGTCTAAGCTACCCCCATGTGGACAGCGAAGGCTCTGATCAGACTGGGCGGATGCCCAGGCTGATCTGAGTCTGCGCTGGGCGCACAACCACATTGTTGGTTTTGTCGCGTCGCGGCTAATATCAGTTCACATTATAATGAGTGTGTTGTACTGTATTGTACATAGAAGGGCATTATACATTTCAGTGTATTGCTTTCTATAATACATGACAGCGCATGACATTAGCTTCACCGCTTCTTAAAAAAGAAGTTCCCGATGATGGAACAATGTTAAGGTCGATTTCTTTGAATGACCTGTCGGATAGGGCTACTCGATAAGTTGTGCGAACATAACCAGGTATATACATGTACATGGACTATCTGGATCATACTATATATCGTATCAGTATAGTTACCTTTCGCTGCAGAGAGCAGCTAGAATATCCGGGAGGTTCTCTGGTGCAAACTGCAGTTGATCTTGTGCATTCAATGTTGCAAGGTTGTTATTCACAACTTGATCTATAATGCCTTGTGCCATCTGATCAAGGGCAGCTTTATTCTCAGGTGTTACGCAGCCATAGGACACACCTTGAAATAAATAAATGAAAATAAATAACGTTAAATAAATAAATACTATTTGTGGTTGCTTTTAAAACGTAAATTTCTTACGCATCTGTGCCCTGCCGAGACGTATTTTAAGCTTTAAAGATTCAGCGAAACTGAAGAAGCTGGAAACAGAAAGGCGCCTTTGTCGCACCTTACTCGGTGTACACGTGTAGGTTTAGGCTCTGTTTGAACATGCGTTCGAAGGGTTTGCTTTTTCAACCCATCAAGGCCTAGCGTCTCAAAAATTTGACACAGGCAAACAGTGCAGACCCTGATCAGAAGCCGCAAAACGCGGCGTCTGATCAGAGTCTACACTATTTGCATAAGACAAATGGGTATTTCTACTTAAAATGAAATAGAAATGATAAAAATAAACTGAACAAGAAACCCCATAAATGACAAATGGACTCATCCAGTATATACAGATAGAAGATTCCATTTGTCATTAATGGGATCAAATGAACTGATATTTTTAATTGGGAAGCAAATTTGCCGTTTTCATTTTTTTACCCTCCCTTATCAATCGGAATCAACTATTATAGGAAAAAATTTGAACCGATAGGACCAAATTCGTTCTTTTAAGAAAATACCCTTTTTTTGGAAGTGTATCGTACTCCAGGGAAGCAAACAAGAAGTCACAGGAATTGTTTCCCTTTGAAGAAAAATGACAGAAAAACATAAAATGCGCAAACTTTAATATCCGCGAACATGATGATTTGCCGGGCCGGGTAGCGCAATCGGTAGGGCACCTGACTCGTAAGTCAGAGGTCCTGGGTTCGAATCCCGGTCTGGCCACATAATTTCGTTTCTCCTTCCGCTGATTCAAGAAGGGCAGTTGTCAGCTACTGGCGAAAGTATGTGCACTTAGTACTGGTTAACCGCTTAGGAGGTCTAAGCCTGCCCAGGAATAGTGTGGTTAGGTTAACTGACCGTCCCGACATGACCTTAGTTGTTTACCGTGGACGTTAAGCATCAAATCAACCAACCAACATGATGATTTTACAAAGAAAAAAACAAAAACAGTACATCATGACGAACGCGTGAACTTTAATACCCGGGAATGTTGAAAATTGCAAAACAGCGAACTTTGTTTTCTTAATACGATTACAGTAATTTATTTGTATCAGATGGAAGTGGCTGGTCGAGTTGTTAGTGCTCCAGACTTAGGATCACGGGGTCGCGGGTTCGAGCACCGCTGGAGTCGAGATTCTGTCTTATCCTAAACGGCGTTTCAGGGCGTAGGTTCTTTCAAAATCACCCTGCAATCGTCCTGCTAAAAACTGAACGGACAATCGCAAGTAATACACCCAATCTCCCCTAATGTATACATGAAATGAATGATTTTTGCAATACTATATTTGAGCCGCGACACGACAAAACCAACAATGTGGTTGTGCGCCCAGCGCAGACTCAGATCAGCCTGGGCATCCGCCCAGTCTGGCCAGACTAATCGCTAAACGCTTAAAGGGTAGCTAAGCGTCTAAGCTTCCCCCATGCGGACAGCGAAGACTCTGATCAGACTGGGCGGATGCCCAGGCTGATCTGAGTCTGCGCTGGACGCATGACCACATTGTTGGTTTTCTCACGTCGCGGCTCATTTATAATATATATCCGGACACCTGCTGTTAACTGGCCTTGACTTTTTTCAGTTCTTAAATAACGTAGAGGACAGTATATGGGCATAAATTTTGCCATTCATGCCGTAACTTCTGTTAGTCGTTCAATATTATCTTATGCTGTAAAAACAGGTGTGAACAATAGGCCCTGTAGTATTCATGTGCACGTGTAACGAAGATTGCCAAAACTGAAAAAAGTGGAGTTGGTATAACAGCGTAGATCCAAATGAGGCGGCTCATCTGGATCTACACTTTTCGCATTTTATTTTTCGAATTCTCGGAGCCCGGTAGCTTAGTGGGTTAAGCGCTGGCCTACTGCTCTAGCGGACCGGGTTCGAGCCCCACTTGAGGCGAAAATCTTTCCTACCGTAAACGGGTTTCAATTGCATACAGCCTTTCATTATCACCGTCCTGTCGTCCTGATATGACTAAAGTACTGATGAAAAGGACGTAAAATCGCAAGTCATCAATTATCTTCGAATAGCTAGGACGTAAATTTTGTCGCCTGCTTTATTTCGACAACATCATATCTTGGGTTATAGACTGGCATACCAAAATGCAAGCCAGTGCCCACTATTTTTTCAAACACCGTGGCAGTTGTAATACTCGGAGTGACAGTCATCTATGTAGGTTAGGGCAAACCTTTCGTTTTGCTTTTAAATCGTGTGATCGTAAAATAAGAAGGGTTGAGCGCAGCGTGTTTATGAACTTGTTATATGATGCGCTATTCTTGTTACGCAACTATTCGGATGAGAGATTTTACATCGTATGAAAGAAAACCAGTTTTAAGATACATTCAAACTGCAAAGATCAGACAATGTATTGGTGCATTGTATTACATATTGACTTCTAGAACGCAAATTTTGCAGGCCCTTACCAGACTGCCCCTATACACAGGCTGGTCTGAGTATATATAACCGCAATGCATACAGTCAAGCCTGCTCATGTTGTCACCTCTATTAAGGAATCACCGGTCTTAAGTAACCATCATTTTGGAGTCCTTTGGACCTAAATTAAGTGCAAATCAGCCTGTATTAAAGGGTTACCTGTCTTAAACAGCCAATTTTGTTCTTCCCTTGGGTAACCCCTTCAGACTGGTTTGACTGTATATGCCTTTTTATCTGTATATCAGTGACCTAGTGTAGCAAGTTGTGCTTCTCAGTTTTTTTGTTTTTTTTTTTCATTTCTGAAAAAATGTTTTATTTCATTATTTGTTACCTGGTGTAGCATGTCGCGCTTTTCATGATTTTGAAATGCGTAAAAAACGCACTATTTCCTATTTATCACCGAGCAAGATGTTTGCTTGAAACAGCAATGTTCTAATTTTAGAGATGATTATTCCAACCATTTAGAACATGTCTACATCTTTACTCTGCTTCTCCAGTCTTTCGGATGAGACTTTAAACCGAGGTCCCGTCTCCGTATGACCTTGTTGTTGATGGGACGTTAAACCCGAGTTTACTCACTCACACTCACTATATTCCTACGCGCAGTAAATGTATGAATAAGTACTTACCAAAGCACACCATTAGCACCACAAGACCATCAAGACGAACCATTTTCGCAGGGAAGTATTTTGACTGCTGGTCGAAATTACGTTCCGGGTGCATATAATTTTCACAGCGAGATGGGGTTCAGTCATATGATATAATAATGTGATACGCTTCGTTTGAATACAAAAACAAGTTTTATAATTCGATCTACCGTGATAATTCTGGGTACTGGGACAGATAGGTCTAAGCAAACAGAGCAGACCCAGATCAGACTGCTCCTGAAGGAGCAATCTGATCAGGATCTACACAGTTTGCCATTTTCATCTGCAGCTTGTGGACAGATGCCTTCATTGTCAAACGAATGATACAATAACGTGATATGCTTCTTTACGATACATATTTGGTTTTGAAATTTGATATCTTTATTTATATGGTGAAGGGATGACAATAACACACAATTCTAAAATTCTAAAAAATAGGGACACTAAATAATTATCGAAATTGTCCCAAAATGGAAAAGTTTGACTAAGCTGGTGTTGTGCCGTGTGGCGGCCGTAAAACATCTCCCCGTACATCATCCATAGTGCAGATTATATTTTATTTTCTTTTTTTGAGATCAGAGGATATATTCTGAGCAATCTGAAATTTTGATTGGTTTAGACTCATATTCTCAATCATCGTCTTTTATTTTTATTTTGAACCCTTTTTTATCGACTGTCCATTTAAGATTAAGAAATAACAGTATGTTTTTCTCTGGTTTCGTCACCATATATTGTTAAGGTCACTGATGAGGCTTTATAAGCCAAAACTACGTAGTCTGGCCCATGTTCCGTCATCTGAATGTGTTCTCTGCTCTTGAAGGAAGTCTTTAAGATTTTAATTTGCAATTTACCCAGCAGGCACATGACGTTAAAATGACGTCGCAATGACGTCGATGCGACGTGGTGACGTCGCATCGACGTTAGCGCGACGTCATTTTGACGTCAGGAGGCCGCTGGGTAAAAATGCGTTCAGAAGACGTAGTTGGGAGGTTGTTTTGGTTTAATTGCTCTTTGAGATAGTTTTAAGAATACATCGAACCGATTCCCAGGGAAAGGGAGAAAGAAGAGAGATATAATATGGAAAAGAAAAAATGTCCAAACAATTCCCATCGCACCTACTGCTAGTACAGTAGGCCCTTGCCCTACTATTATCCAAATTAGTAGGACGCACCTGCACTGAAAGTTACCCAATACCATAGCTCAACCACTGTCACCCTTCATGTGGCTGACGGTATACCCTGATCGGATTGCTCATTCAGGAGCAGTCTGATCTGTCTGCAGTTTGCTCAGACCTATATGTCCCAGTACTTAGAATCTTTACGGTAATCGACATTGTTGCAACATCCTGTGTCGCTGGGATGGAAGATTATAGTCTAGTCTAGTCATACTCTTGCAAGGTCGTTGGAGCACCACAGATAACTTTGAAACAATCTTGTTCCTTCTGGACCTGTTAAAAGCTGCTCTATTTGTCTGGCAAAGTCCACCCCTGTGCGCTCTTAAAATATTGTCTAAAATCCCATCTCTTCTTTTGGCTGCCTGTTTTTTTTTTTCGTTTTTCCGTCACTGTGCTCTTTAGGAACGTCCTAGTTTAAGGCAGGAGACCATGGGATGTGGACAAACCACATGTTTTAAATCCGAATACAGGCGAACCTTACAAATTAGAAACAATAGGCATTGCTGAAACAGTTTGTACTAGTGATTCTGAACAAATGACAGCCTCACGCATAGTTTGCAATATTTCCAAGCTACGAATTTTAAGAAGCCGATATAGCTGGTCCAAATACCCAAGTCACATTTTTTGTGGATTCAGCTAGATATTTCCCCCAAAAATGCGTTTACGGATTTGTGAGCATGGATGGGGCGGGGCATTTCTTATCTATGCGTTTATTCACAACTGTCAGAGAGTAGCTTTCCCCCTAGTAGTTTTCCCCTCCTTCAAAGTGACTATGATTTTTCCGGAGTATAATCCCCTCCCCCCCCCCCCGGATTATGACTATAGCCAATTTTCCCCAGGGAAAATCTACTCTAAGTGATTTTGTATGGTCGTTTTTCCGCTTTATAGTGGATTTTCCCCTGGTTATATGATTGCAGGAAAACACGCTACATGGTGAAATTTGCTCCCTCTCCAATCATAATAGTGAGGTGCATAACTAAAACAGAAATGTGAGTATCTGGCTGAAAATACCGCAGGATAACAAATGCTAGAACCGCATGCATGTGTCCACCAGCCTGTCTTCTTTTTGTTTTAGGGAAAACAGATCTGCATTCTGCTTTTCCGTGCCAGCCCTCCACCCTCTCTCCCCCCCCCCCCCCCTCAAAAAAAAAAAAAAAAAAAAAAAAAAAAGAATACAAAGGCTATGTACGTAGCTGTGTGCATAAATTCATATAATTTTGTGTTTGTACGAGCGTTCGTTTGTGCATACGCGCAGCGGAGTGCCTGGACTAGTGTCTCTTTTCATACAGGAGCCGTGGGCTCGACTCTCATCTTGACACAAGTCCGATTATCATTTTCAATCTAATAAACCCCTAGCTAAATCAAATACGACTGGACAAAGCAGATGAACCTGTCTTAAGGGGTCACTGTATTAAGGGGTCACCTGTCTTTAGCAGCCACTTTTTTGGGGTCCCTTAAACCAGATTACACTGCAAATGAACCTGTATTAAGGGGTCACCTGTCTTAAGCAGCCAATTTTTGGGGGTTTCCTGGGGGACCCCTGAAGGCAGGTTTGATTACTTCCAAAAACAATTCTCCACAGTCCTATAAAAGTTTTAAAATGAACAGCGCTTTTTTCAAAGGAATATAGATCTATATATATTTTATCTAAGGTTTACTTTTATGTGCTAAGAGGATTGGGTACATCTTCCATGCAAACTGTGACAATGCTGTCATATGTTTCCATTTAGTGTTTTTCTAATTTTGACACACGCGTGTTAGACGCTGTACTACATGTATGTATTTCGAAATACGCATGCCATGTACACTAGTTCTGTACATGGCATGCGTGTATATTGCAAAAATCGTATACAACGGGTATCAGCAACAACAAATAAAAGACACAGGTGCATGTTAATTACTTCTAAGACATGCGTGTAATGTACAGGACGATGTGCTTCAAACCTGGATTCAAAAGTTGCATTGTGAAAGTCGCTTTCACGTGCGTGTCATTATACCCCGCCACACGTTAGTGGTGGGGTATTATGTTTTCACGTTGGCCGTCCGTGTGTCCGTCCGTCTGTCCGTCCGTAGTACGTACGTCCGTCCGTCCGCACTTTGTTTCCGTGCGATAACTTAAGTATTTATCAACAGATTTCATTCAAATTTTGCATATGCATTTGGACCAAGAATGTCTCGCTTGGGATTGTAAATGGGCAAATTTCGATAATTTCTGACAGAGTTATGGCACTTGTCAATGTCCAAAAAATGGTTTTTGACCTCTAGTTCCTTTACTTCTTGGAATATCATGATGAAACTTCACAAACATGATTGAAGTAACAAAAGCTTTGTATGAGCACAGAAATTTTATAATCAGGGGTTATCTGTCCCTGCCCTGGGGCTATATACATGTATAAATCATAAAAAAATCTATATAAAATTAGAATTTTGAAGCAATTTTTCTGAAACTTACAGCAAATGATCAGTGATGAAAGCCTCCAGTGATGCTCAGATTTACCCCATGGTAGTTACCTCCCCCTGCCTGTGCTATATGATTGCATAAAGTGATGATAAAATCTATATAAATCTATGTGAAAGCGATTTTTCAGAAACTAACAACCGATGATAGAAGTAACTAAAAGCTACTTGTGGTGATTAAATTTAACCCCTAGGGGGTTATCTCCCCTTGCCCTGAGGCCACATGTTTAAAATCACTAAAACTGTTTTTGGTTAGACTGGTATGTGATTTATCGGAAGCTTATAGTAAGTGATCAGAGTAATGAAGTGTCCTGTCATGACTTACGATTTTTTTCCATATACCTTGGGGTCTAGCTGCCCCTGCCCTGGCATAATACAGAGAAAAAATTAGTTTGGAAAAAATGGCGAGTGAAAAAGGTTTGCAGTGGCGGGGTATCACGCAGTCGTTTGCGATGCTTTTATTGTACTCTGCGATGACGTTGATGACTGTACTCAGAAACATGCCCATCATGTGCATCACAGAGTAATGTGACAGTCACATATAAGTTGCAAAGAGCAGGAACACGTATTTTTGGCCAACTCTTTCTAGAGATTCAAAGAGCTCTCTGTCTTGATCTGCTGTCTGAAAGCTGTCTTAATCTGTCAAACATTCCTAAGTATAACCCAAACGTATTACACAGATAATTTCATCAATTCAATTCAATTGTTATCTGCCATGTAAAGTGCATGCATACTATCGAAAGGGCTACCCTATGAATGCATCCATTTATCAACAATACACATAGACCTAAACATGGTTGAAAATTTCAGAACAAGCTGTTTTTCATTTGTTCAACCTGACAATTCAGAGAGGGGACAAACAAATGATGGGGCGTAATTGTCAATACCTTGAAGTACCATTATACCTAAATGCATTTCAATAATCAAAGTATTTTTTTTTTAATTTTATTTTAGTGCCACAAATTACCCTTTGATCTTTTCTTATATAAAACCGTTTTCTTTTACCAGCATGTCAGTCATATTTGTATTCTACACTGCCGAGAATAATAAAAAGAATATCTGCTTAGTCTCGGGGAGCTGTGTTATATTCTCATTGTTTTATTCGGAGTTTCATATTGACCACAAATGAGCCGCGACACGACAAAACCAACAATGTGGTTGTGCGCCCAGCGCAGACTCAGATCAGCCTGGGCATCCGCCCAGTCTGATCAGAGTCTTCGCTGTCCGCATGGAGGTAGCTTAGAGTCTAAGCTACCCTTTAAGCGCTTAGCAAAGACTCTGAACAGACTGGGCGGACGCCCAGGCTGATCTGAGTCTGTGCTGGGCGCACAACCACATTGTTGGTTTTGTCGTGTCGCGGCTCAAATCACCACCTTAAATCAACTCTGTAGGAGCGGCGGTAGTGTAGTGGATAACACACTGGACTACCAAATACAGGGGTCGCAAGATCGATCCCCGGTTCTCTGGTCTTTCAGATGAGATGGATGGATGGATGACTTCCGATTTTACGTCTTTTTCAACAGTATTTCAGTCATGTCAGGACGATGGGACGATGATAATGAAAGGCTGTGTGCAATGGAACCCCGTTTACGGTTGGAAAGATTTCTTTCAGATGAGACTTTAAACCGATGTCCTGTCCCAATATGACTTAGTTGTTGGCTGGACGTTTAACCTGAGTTGAGTCATTCACTCACTGTAGCATGACTGGACTGTTGCCAGAAATCTTTGCCAGACTTAGACACTTTCAAAGCCTGGACTCGAGACAGGGGCCTAAGCAGAACAATTTCGTACATATGTTCCATGGTGAAGAATCTATTATTGCAAAAAATGAGTGCGTGTAAAATGAAGAACAAATACATGTAATGTGGGACAATATCAAAACGACTATAATATTTTTTTCTGACAGTTTATTCAAAAGAAAGAAAACAGTTTTCTTGAATACATTTATACTAGTATTAATAATAGTTCTGTTCGAAATAAAACAATATAAACAATGCAATTGGATATGTTTTTCACTGTTTTAGCAAAAAAGAACCAATTTCCTGACTTCCTGTTTGCTTCTTTGGATTCTTAGCCCCTCCAAACTGGGGTGTGCTTTCAAAGAAAACAAATCTCCTTTCTAATGGAATTTGCTTCTAAAGAGCGAATTCTTTCCGATAAATGTTGATCCCTAATAAAAAGGGAGGCAAAAAAGAAAGCAATAGAGTTGCTTGCCCTGAAAGTATACCCTTTCACCTATAGTATACATTACCTTAAGTCATGAGAAATGTGTCATATGTTATGGCGTATGTGAATATCTCAGTCCGATCAGAGTTTTCCCTGCTCGCACATACAATCTAAGAATTCCTACGAATCAATATGGTGAAAAACCAAAATTAATCAACATGCGTACCTGCACATGCTGATTTGTGTCTCAGCTGTTTTAGGTTCCATTAGGTATATTTTCTCATGATGGAGCTTGTTATATACTGAATAGACAATAAATTGGTAATTTTAAATAATATGATATGTCCTGGTGGATGTGCAGTCTTACAATTCACAAGAGATGTTACATTAATTAGAATCATATGGCAATAATAACTGTTTGGAGTCACTAAATTTTCGGACACACATTTTTACACAATATTCATAGTCGATAGTCGAGGTTTCGTTAAATCAAGCTACTAACAAATGCAATTGCGGCGGTATGTTTTGCTGAATAATTAGTAATTGAGCCGCGACGTGAGAAAACCAACAATGTGGTCGTGCGTCCAGCGCAGACTCAGATCAGCCTGGGCATCCGCCCAGTCTGATCGGAGTCTTCGCTGTCCGCATGCAGGTAGCTAAGTCCCTTGGCCACCCTTTAAGCGCTAAGCAAAGAGTCTGATCAGACTGGGCGGATGTCCAGGCTGATCTGAGTCTGTGCTGGGCGCATGACCACATTGTTGGTTTTCTCGTGTCGCGGCTCGTATGAGCTTTGCACAGAGTCCCTTAGGTGCTTGCTTAATACAGGCTAAACTCTGATATGTTTTAACATCTCATTAATAAACAATGTGGTAAGTTTGGAACAAACGGCCCCAGATATATCTATCATACGTGCCAAGACTCTCTAGGTAGGCCCGGATCTAAACCACCTCGTACTGGTGAGGCACTGGATAACTGGCGGGGATGTGAGGTTCCGAGAGGTATGTGTGCGTGTGTGGAGGGGAGGCGGAGGGGCTATAAAATGTATGATATAATCAGGGATCAAGCTGATGAGAAATTTTGATAATGTCCTTTTCGCCTTAAAATATATGTCACATATCTCATTAGAATCGTTTCACCAAGGCGATTCTAATGAGATGTCACAACATGTTTTCTAATGTAACCACATGGACAAATTATCTCAACTGTCATCAGACACTCCTTATTTACTGGAGGCCTATGTGACATGCGTCATATATTATACATAACCAGAAGCCCAGGTGGCGGAGCTGAAGTCAGAAAGTCCACCCACTGGACCTGGGGCTGCTAGGGGCCTAAGCAGGCCAAAATCTCACTTAATGTTGCACTTATAAAAACTTATTTCCATTAGCTTTATTTTTTTCAGCAATTGGCATAAAGGTTTGACCTCTTTTATACATTTTATGAGGAAATAAACAAACAAGAGCTGTCGTCTGATTGCACAGCTCACCTGAATTGATGATTGCCCATTGCACAGTCGCTAGGGTGGTGTGGCTTGCACTGCATAAAACTTCAGGCAAGCATGTCCATAATATCAATACATTCATAAACAAAGTCATCTCAGCAGAAAATCTTAAAACAAAATAAATAAAAAACAATCACATGAAATATTAGTCCATGACTTTGAGGCCAAAGTACTGAGGGGTAGAGGGAGGCAGGTTGTATTAAAACCCTCAATCAGTATCTAAGATAGGTCCAAGTGTTAGTATCAACTGACTCCATCGTGGCACTGTTAAATTAAGTCTTCATAAATATACAACTTTAAACAAAGTCTCTAAAACAAAATTCTAAATCGACGACCTTGACTTCAGTCACCAGTGGGATTAGTATATAGTATTTTGTACAAACACATACACGTATCTAACATCTGCTCAAGTGTAAACTAAATCTATGCCAAGCATTATGAAGCAGTATGCAATCAGAAAACTTTAACAAAAAACAAAATTTCCTAAGTCCATGACCTTGACATCAAGGCCACTGAGCGGGGTTGGGGTGGTACTCTGTAAAACTTTGGACTAAAACCTAACTTCAGTGCCAATTTAAAGATTCCATCTACGGGTTCAGGAGATACAGTGAATGCATACTTAGAAAACTTTAACTAAAACATCCCATCCAAAAACAAACTATTTTCTAAGTCCATGACCTTCATATAAAGGTCACTCAGTGGGGCGGGGTTAGTACCTGGGAAAACTTTGGACCAATATCTAACATCAGTGCAAATATCAAAAGAATCCATTCATGGGTTAAGGAGACATTGGGCTTTAAACAACTTAAACCAAATCATCCAGTCAAAAATAATGCAATTTTCTAAGTCCATGACCTTTACATCTGGGTCACTGATTGGGGTGGGGGTGGTATCCTGTAAAACTTTGGATCAATGTCTAACTACAGTGCAAGTATCAAAAGAACCTATCCATGGGTTAAGGAGATATAGGTCTTTCAAAAACTTTAACCAAACATCCAATCTGGGCGCGGACGCGGACGCTGACTTCGAAGCCAGGGTGACAACACTAGCTCTTTCTGAACTTTCGTTCAGGCGAGCTAAAATATGTGCATATGATAGTATATTTCTAGCACAAAATACAAAATAAAAGTTTCCAAAATGTTGAGAAGAAATAATATGAAGAGAGAGAGAGAGAGAGAGAGAGAGAGAGAGAGAGAGAGCGAGTCTGTATATACATGCACATCATAAACATATGAGCCACGACGTGAGAAAACCAACAATGTGGTTGTGCGCCCAGCGCAGACTCAGATCAGCCTGGGCATCCGCCCAGTCTGATCAGAGTCTTCGCTGTTCACATAGAGGTAGCTTAGACCCTAAGCTATCCTTTAAGCACTTAGCGAAGGGTCTGGTCAGGCTGGGTAGATGTCCAGGCTGATCTGAGCCTGAGCTGGGCGGACAACCACTTTGTTGGTTTTCTCATATCGCGGCTCATATACTTTACATCTCTTCGTCAAGAAATTCGCCATAATTTATATTTTTCTTTTCTCTTTATTGTTTTTATCGTGATCCAAGGAAAACGTTTGCATCATTCCAACTGTGTTTGATTGGTAACACAAGTGAATCCTAATTCAGGAGCTCACGCCTCAAATTGAAATAAAAGAAAAGTCTGTCATAAGACCGAGATAAAGTGCATCAGCACTTCAAACCTTAGATCCTTTGGAAACAAGGGACATAATAGCAGACTCGGTTTAATTAAAATACGCAACACCGATCTCGCCCTTTGTCACTAGTCCCAGCTTTAAGCAGAAATATCTTTACAAAACGCTTCTACAAAACACGTTAATCTAAAAGGATCAGTAAATATACAACATACAAAAGAAGATGAGAAGTTCTGCAAAATGAAGTAATGGTTATGTGACATTTCAATGGAAACTCTTTGGCTAGGCGGCCCTGCTAAATGATATGATAACATAGGTTTTTATCAAAAGATAAGAAAGTACAAAATTATGATAAAAACACATTAAAGACTCTCGTGATTTATCTCACTTTTCACATTTCTTAACGCTTCGAATAGATAAACAACAATGAAAGTCCAAATGAAAATCTCGTCCTAGTGTCTTGATTGTTTTCAAATGCGCAAGCTGTTTAAGGGGTATAGGTACACCTCCACAAATTCCGCCACTTTTATGCAAAGGGGAACAACTGTCTTGACTTCCTGTTTGCATAATTGAAAGGCGAAGCTCTTTTAAAATGGAGTCGACTCTTAAAGAAAAGAATTTACTCCTTTAGGAACAAATTCTTTTCTTTAAGGGTTGATCTCTACTGAAAAGCGAGGCAAAGATGATAAAAACAGAGTTGCTTCCCCTGAAAGTGTACCTTTTTACCTAAAAAGCAAATAAGCAACATATCTATAGACGTAAAATAACAAAGCAAGCCAAAATTGCTAGAAGTGAGAAGCTTAGACCGCGTGCTCCAGCACAACCGTCGTCAGTTTCCCGGATGCCGTTTGAATTCTCTGTATTGACAGCCTTGATGTATAACATCCGAGCGGTATCGGTACAATTGCTCATCGTCGTTGACACACACGTGTATTTCCTGGAAAAATAATCGTATTTACACTAAAAAAATGTTTAACTTTATTTTACTTCATTTAAATCACGGGAGAAATAACTATTTTGTTCACCTGTCGACGGATTCCATACTGTACAATGCGGCTGTCGACCGGATATTCGCTCGTTTGTTGGTTGGTTGGTTGGTGTTGGTTTAACGGTCCTTTGAGACAGTATTTCAGCCTATATCAGGCCAACTCACAGAGAGGGGAAATGATAGATAAGAGAAAAAAATTCATACAACCCCCACCCGCACCTACTGCAAGCACAGTGGGCTCTTGCCCTACTTGAGATGCCACGGCACTAGGAATTATAACCAGCAAATCGCCCGACCGCCGCCCCCATATTCGTTCACAAGCAATATGATTGAAACATATCAAAAGAAAGAAAAAAAATGATATAGATTTCGACTCCGTATGCATCTATCAGGTTCTACCAATAACGGAATCAGGTGTCTTTTTTATAGTATCTAAAGGTAATGTCTGGCTATACAAGAGATATGAAAAATTAAAGTTTTGTTAGGAAGTGGATATACAGGCGAATTGCGGGTTTGACGCGCAGAAAACATTGGATGATTTATAAATAGAATTAAATTTCCCCAATTTATTCAACCTTTACCCCACGAAAAACATATCAAAATAAAGAAAAAAAAAATGATATAAATTTCGACTCCGTATTCTTTGTATTTAAAAATGATCTCGCGAAATAAAAAGAGTTGCCCCTGTATTTTCGGTGCAATTTTCTATATAAGTACGCCATTTGAGGGGTCATATTTACAACTTAAAAATCCCCCAGTTTTACATGTAATATTATCATAAAATTATGAAAAAATAATCACAACACTAAGGAAGAATTGAATTTCAAGAATCTATATGCATAAAAAGTCGGTGTTAATTGTTGAGTTGATAATATCGTGTGAAAAGTGGTTATCTTATACACTTCAGTGCATTTCCCGCTGTTAATTCGGTTGCTACGTGTTAAAGCGAATGAAGATAAAAGTTGCAATTGTATAAAATAAACGGTTTAGCCCACATTTGTTTTCCTTTTATATTTATTAAATTCCATAGTTACATGTAGCAACATATAAATATATTGTGAGTGTAGTCTTTAGAGTATTTTCTATGCAACAAATATTTTTAAATTACATGTTAATATATTAGAATATATCTTACCCGCAAAGAGCATAATCGCCAACTTTATTACTCTCGGTAGAAATGCATGCTTTGAAAGAAGGGTCTTTAGCAGCTGTCGTCATACAATCCCAATCAGTTGCCACTGTTGAACAATAAAATCATAAAAATTGAGCCGCGACACGACAAAACTAACAAAGTGGCATGTGCGCACAGCAAAGATTCAGAGCAGCCTGGGCACCGCCAAGTATGATCAGTCTTTGTTGTCCTGATGGAGGTAGTAGACCCTTAGCTAGCCACAAGGCTCTAACCAGGCTGATCTGAGTCCTCACTGGGTGCGCATGCCACTTTGTTAGTTTTGACATGTCGCGGCTCAATGAATGTTGAATAAACACGCATAGGAACACAAACTTAACAAAAAAAAAAAAAAAAAAAAAAGACAGAAAAATTTGTAAGTCTGTGAACTTGACCTCAGCAGCCTATCTCTTTCAGAATGTAAATCATAAATGAACAGGCATTTTGGAAACTCAAACAACCTAAACATCAACGCAAAATGTTTACGGAACTATTGAACGAAGGCAGAACGACGAGACAAACACATAGCAAGACAAAAACTATATATTTCGTATGCTGGTGGTATAATAAAGTAGCATAGACTTGGAATTCCGCATACATAGGAAGTTTTTGTTCACTCTCAGTTTTCCTTTGGGGGTTGAATGCAATACAATAAACATAGTACACAAGTGTTGAAAAACTGTATATAGGGCTTAAGGTATTAACTTTTACATTGACATGTAACTGTAGGTCTAGATTTAGCGGAATATCTTACTATCAGCACTGTCCTCACATTCCTGGACTATTGCATAGATACCATCAAACTTTTTAGCATCGGAATTTGAGAAACCAGCTAGATCTTTCAGCGACGTTTTACAAGCAGCTGAAGCGCTTTCGACGGTCGTAAACAATGCTTTTGTAGTGTCACTGCAATGAGAAAATCAAATTGCATGAACATCTTTGAAATGTCCCCATTCGACAAAACTACTCTTACCCAAAAATTTTCCTTGCGTTAAGTTAATTTAGTGTAGCCTTACCCACATATCTATTTGACATTAAGTTATGTGCCGGGCCGTCGGTAGGACGCATGACTTGTAAGCCAGAGGTCCTGGGTTCGATAACCGGTCCGGCCACTTACTTTCAATTCCCCTTCCGCTGATTCAAGAAGAGCAGTTGTCAGTTACTGGTGAAAGTAAGTGCACTTAGCACTGGTTAACCGCTTAGGAGATCTAAGCCTGCCCAGAAATAGTTTGGTTAGGTTAACTGACCGTCCCGACATGACCACAGCTGTTTACCGTGGACATTAAACAATAGCACAACAACTGCTATGGCATACCGCATGGTTGAGTGGTTAGATTCGCTCGGCTATGGTGCAAAAAATCACGAGTCAGAATCTTTTGGCCAGCCAGCGACTGAAAAACTCTGTTAAAACAGCAGTAAATGGGTACCTTGATCAAAATTAGTGATATTTGTTTTAACAAGAAATTATCTTTTAGTAGAAACGTTGTTAAATATTATATATACACAGTATTGGTCAAGTGCCAGTAGTTTGTGGAGGCCGCTAGAGATTCAAAGTAAACTTACCCACAGACATATCTGGCATGAGCTATTTTTTGAAAAGCTGCCAGTGGTTCAGTGTGAACAAGATATGGAGCATCCTGTCTAAGTTGCAAAGATTCTGGCAGATCACTGTTACAACCTGTGGAGAACGTAAAATAATGAGGTATGCCTCCATAAAATGAGCCGAGCCACGAGAAAACCAACAAAGTGGTTGTGCGCCCAGCACAGACTCAGATCAGCCTGGGCATCTACCCAGTCTGATCAGAGACTTCGCTATCCGCATGAAGGTAGCATTAACCCTTAGCTACCGTTTAAGCGCTTAGAAAAGACTCTTATCAGACTGGGGAATGCCCAGGCTGATCTGAGTCTAGGCTGGGCGCAGAACCACTTTGTTGGTTTTCTCGTGTGGCGGCTCAATCGTGGTTTACAGCGCCTGGAAAAATAGACATCTCAACTTCAACATAAATATGTCTGGTCCAGGATCGATGTCCAGAACGTTGATGTTAAAATTAGTCTTGCATACTGATCTTTAGATGAGTACACCAAACCATGACGTCAGACGGATCATGTCTTTTTTCTGCTAGTCGAGATTGCAATTATATAAATTGAGAAAATAGCATATGTCATGAAAAATTAAAAATGTTGTATATTGATTTTGTACAATTAATACGCATCGCACGTAGACACTATAGCCAGAGAAAGCCGACACTGATCAAGAATGTATTCCAGGGAACCGATGAAATTTAGTTTGCAAATATATAAACCTGCATAAAGTGATTATACTGGATTGAAGCTGGCTCTGTGTTGAGGATAATCCTAATGTTCTACCGTTTGTTCGCCGACTGTCAATATACGTTTATCATATGAGGTCGCTAACGTCGTGTCATAAAAATCGTGTGACGTGTAATAACACTTTGGCGCGTACGCGTAACGTCGTTGACAATGTCCCAGTGCGTTTTATTATTGAGATAATGTTGAGTTTGAAGGCGTTAAAATCCGATTTTAAAGGGCCATATGATAAACAGAATCTTACACTTGTGGTCATTCCATATAGAATTTATGAAACCGGCCGAAGGCTCGTTTCATAAATTTCATATGAAATGACAACTCTAATAAGATCCTCTATTTACACTATAACTTTTCTAAGTATCAGAACTTACTGCAGAATGAGTCAACGCTTGGAAACGTGATTAAAATGTCTGCAAAATCTACTCCTCCCATCTTGAATGCCTTTGTTGACAGGACAGCTAGGTTAACGCAGCCACTGACCTCGGTTCGAATCTCGACCATTGCTGCTTTCAAGCTGGAAAATACAGCCATCACGTGACTCTGAGAAAATGTGCCTTTAGACCGTGTGAATAGTATGGTAAACCGAATTAAAAACTGTGTTGAACATTCAAACCTTGATTTGACCTCAAATTAGGGGCACATACATGTACATATGTATTCTGTCCTTAAAGAATGAGCCCCATGGGAAGACGACAAAATTAAAAATTAGCTCCGACATACAAAACAAACCAAGTGGCAAGTGCGCCCAGCGAAGACTTAGATTAGCCTGGGCATCCGCCCAGTCTGATCAGAGTCTTCGCTGTCCGCTTGAAGCTAGCTTAGACTTTTAGCTACCCTTCAAGTGCACTGCCTAGATTCTGATGAGACTGAGTGGATGCCACATGCCGTTTTGTTCGTTTTATCATGTCACGGCTCATATTGTAATGTTGCGTCCCCTGGATATGTATCCGTAGATCTTAAAGTACAACTGCTATTGTTTTCGTAAGTATATACCGCTGGGCAAACACCGTTCAACATTGAATCAACGTTAGGGCAACGCCTGCTCGGACATTAGTCGGTACTGGTGTGAGAAAACTTGCGCTAAGGTAAACAATATACATGAGCCAGGCTAGCACACTGGCTATCATTATGCTCAGTCACTGAAACGTATTATACCTTTGACAAGAAAGAGCAAGTGCATTATACACAGTTTTAGCCCCCTTGTTTGGACTATACTTACATTGCAGAGGGAAGCCCTCTTTCCCTCGCAAAATCGTTTTCAAATATAAAGTTACATATTTCAGCATTTTTGATATGTTTTCTTTCTTGCGATGTATAGTTTCATGAGAAAGAAAGAAGTTGAAATAAAGGATTTTAGCGGTATTTGAAAACCTCTGTAAGTTGATTTATGAATCATGGTAGAATAAGTGGTCTAAGCTTCCAATGATTCATACATTAGGGCCAGGGAACTATCTCAGCTAAATTGCCCCACTGATGGTAATAATTACATCGCTAAAAATGGCGAAATCTTTGGAAAACTGTAATTGACTGATTTGTCAAGACAGGTAAGAATTGCCGGTACCCATGGGCCCGGTGCGGTGCACGGGTACAACATAACATTAGAGTTACCTCTCATGAGGGGCCGTGGAGAGTTGTTTCCTAGACCATATACGCCCTAAGGCATTTGGAGGTCTGGCTGAACCAGGCTAGATAATCCCTAAGCATAAGCTTTATATTGTCACCCATGCAAGATAAATTGAGGCGCGACACGGGAATACAAAGTGGTTAGTGCCCAGCGCGTACTCAGATCAGTCTGGGCATTCGCCCAGTCAGATCAGAGTTTTCGCTTTCCGCGTGGAGGTAGCTTGGACTTTTAGCAACCCTTCAAAGCTTAAGCGAAGAGTCTGATAAGACTTGGCGGATGCCAATGCTGATTTTAGTCTGCGCTTGCCGCACAACTACTTTGTTCGTTTTCTCGTGTCGCGGCTCAAATTCTTCTTTGAAACGACTGAATTTGCTGGTCATTGTTTCTTATCTTTTCCTTTTTGAAAAGGCTTCTCATGACATGGCCGGTGAACATGTAGTACTTACGTGTTATTGGAACACAACTGGGTGAAAACTGCCGGTAGATCACCGTCCTGTATAACTAATGAACCAGTTGACATGTCGGTGTAGCTGGAAATGCCTTCTAAAACTGTGTCCGTTTCTGAGTTTACCTTCGTCAGTTTAGCATACGTTATGCATTGTAGATCGGCGTCTGGAAGAACAAATATGTAAAAAAATAATGAATACAAATACACTTTCGGGGAAATTAACGCTGCAATTTTTATGAATCAAATGAAGGGAAAATATCAGAACAACTTAATCTTCTTTTCTGTCTTCTGTAGTTTGAATTAAGAAACTTTGCAAGTCGAAACAGCTCCGATTCTTTTAGAATTCCACGGAAAGCTACATCGCAACTGTCAATGCGCTTTTTTTTCAACACTGCCATGTCAATAATTCTTATAATTTCCAAATATAGGCAGCAAGTGAACCGGTACTCGGGTTTCACATTTCACCAAAATGTTTGTCATAAGGAGACGGGTCTCATCATCTTATATGAAAGGACGCAGGAGCGCGTACCCACTAGAAGAACATCGTATACATTCTAGCTTTAGGAAATCAGAAAAAGTAGTCGGTAGATGAAAATTTGGCTTTGTTCAACAGAATGGTAAAACTAGGTCAAAGTCAGCATGGCACGCCAGTGTTGCAAAGATGATAATACAATGTATTAGCTTGTCGGTCTTTCAAAAAGTACAAACAATTAGTGCTTTAATCTCTGCTTAACAAAAGACTAACTAAACGCCGTGGGTAGAGCCGGGCCACAGTCGGTAGCGCATCTGACTCAAGAGCCAGACGTACCTGGTTCGATACCCGGCCGGGCCTCATACTTTCGTTTCTCCTTTCGCTGATTCAAGAAGGGTAGTTATACTGGCCAAAGTATGTGCAGTTAGTACTGGTTAACCACTTGGGAGCTCTAAGCCTGCCCAGGAATAGTGTGGCTAGGGTAGCTGACAGTCCCGACATGACCATAGCTGTTTACCGTGGACGTAAAACAAAAAAACAACAACAACAACAAATCCGTGGGTAGAGACTTAAGTCTGAGTTAAACAGAGCACGAAAAGTAGGAAAGTAGGTTACTGTCAGCAGACTCTGTTGATGTTAAAGGTTTTAAGATAGCTTCTGAGAAGATTTTAAGATCGTTAAGTCTCTCAGAACTTGAATGACAAGCATCGGGTAGGAAAAACTGTATCCTGAGTTTGACACATTGACAAATTGTGAAAAGCAGGTCAATGTCAGCAACTGTTAATCAATCTCATGACATTTGCATAACGGTTTTAGTCTCATATAAATGCAGATAAATGCTGTGTGTAGACATAAATGTGAATAAGGCTTGTAGAGCTCTAAATGTAGAACAACGACATTAATCGATGCTGGTGTTGCGTTGAGAATATAAAAGCCTAAGCCCTCACGAACTTTAATCAAAACAGTTCTTTTTTTGTCTTGGAAGTTGAGGATAAAATCAAACGCAAGCAAAGGATTTCTGAGTGGACCATACTTGGTAAGGTAGTTGCGACAACATAATACGAAACACAAACTTGAACCACTTGTCAGGCAACGAACTTGAAAAATTCAACACTGTACAAACCTAATACATGTATATAACATTGTATAATGCAGATTACACGAACAACTTGCGGTTTAAACCAGACTCTGTCTTTTACAACAGTCTGACGCAAATCAGAATACGATCGCAGCACACTTAAAATGGCAAAAAAGTTCAATTTGCAAGCAGTGTAGATGCAGAGGTAGCTTCTCCGATTCACTCGCCTCAACCAGATCTACACTGTTTCCCTCCATTCTTTGAGTTCTCCATAATATCACGTCATGTGACTTCCACCATTGTGACAGTTTCAGTTTATCCTTTTCTTCCCTACCACAGCATACAGGATAGAGTAATCCGTGTGATTTCAAGACATCATCCAATCTTATCCAACACACCTGGCTGTGTGGAAGTTGGTACATGTGAATTCGTTCGAATTTACTTAAAGGCTTCCCATACAGGATTTTTCAGAAGCATCCATTTCCTTCTAACTAATGACGAAGGATCCAAATAAATGAAACTTTCTGTGATTATTAAAAGATGTAAACATATACGTTTTGTTTTGGCATAGTAGGAATATGCGTAGCCCCACTCCCCCCGGGGAAGGATGAAACGTTTTGGACTTTGCCAATTTTATTTTGGCAAACCATTGCGTTTTATTTCGGCATCAGGCCCAGCACAATATAGCAAAAGCGCCTTTTTGATACCTTGATGATTGAAATCCGAAAGTTATCCAAGAGGCGAGTTTGCTATAGTTCTCTAGAATTGTCTGGTCATGCAACAGGGAACCACGGCGGCTTCGCACAGTTTTTATTGAATGACATTTATTTATTCCTATCTCTTTGCGAGTACGCCTACGATTTGCTGTTTTTCTTGAATACTGCATACCATGACGACTTTTGCCTACTGAATACTCTCTGATTTGGGTTGAAACTGCTTACGATTTGTGGGGTGGGGGGGGGGGGTAACACCCTCATTTTACACAAAACTTGTCATTAAACAATTTTTTTCTAGCTTACCAGCTATTGTACTAGTTCTTTGGCTTTAAGAGATTTATTACGTCACTCTTTAAGTCACTCAGTAAATGAGGTCAGAAAAGCTCGTTTTTAATGTAGAAGCAAACAGCCAAACAAATAATCTTTTTAATATTAGTGAGAGAAAATACTCAAACATTAGTGTCCAGTGAAGATAGGGATTACAACCCTCGTGTCTATGTTCAAGTGGGAACTTGGTCGAGTCTCGTTTCCCACTTGGACGACAGACCCTCGAGTTGGAATCTCCTTTTCCCCATGTGCACCATTGATATATTCTATCTATCTTGTACGACGGGTTTATAGAGGCCGGACTGTTGGCTGTATGGTTTGGCGCCGCTTATATAAAATAGCTTTGATGAAACATTTTTTATTATAATTTTGCTGACGTAAAATTTGTCGTCTGCTTCTTGGTCTTTTAAGCGTTAATTGGCCGGGCTCTAGGCACCGACTACCTACATGAAGTACATGTATCTCCAGTTTCAAGAAGAGCCCCGGGATTTTCCACATTTACAGCTTTCACATATAAATCTGTAGCTCCCGCTCCACAACGACCATCAAAGAGCTCAACACAGGCACGTTTACTGGAATAAAATAATTTACCATTAATTAATTTGCGTTAATTGATTCAGTTAATTTCCGTAAAACTTTTATTATTGCATAAAAAGCAGTGCCAAATGGTATTAACAACCGTTCATCAACCGGCGAAAAGCCGTGTATCAACAAGGGATTTCACGCGCTGTCGATGCACGGGTACGCAAGTTTGAGTATGCTCTTGCGTGGCCATTATAATTCTGCCATTTACCCTCCCCTTTCGGTTATTTTACAAAAATTGGTGGTGTGCTACCTATGTTTTGTATGACGTAATTATGCTTTGTACTCTTATTACGTCATCGAGTAGGCCTACTGACACAGGTTTCAAAGCGATGTAGTCTTTATTCTTACGATGCCAAATGGAGAGTAAATAAGTTAAAGAAAACGTATCCCAAGCTTTCAGCAATCAACAACTGCAGGATTGTACATGAATGGACCAGGCAGGCTTTTGCATGGAAATAATTGCTTTGATCAAGGTATCTGCTTTTTTGTTGATGAATTTGTAACGACCATCTTGGACACTTTTCAGAGATACTAAGGCTGAATAGGATGATGGCAGCCATTTTGAATACCTTGATGCTCTCGGGCCAGCGGGCGGGCCAGGAAAACGGATATTAAAAAGATGCACTAGCGCGCTGGCTGTCAAACGGTGACAAAATATAGTGCCATAATTTTTTGCAAAGTTGACGAATGTTTTGTTGAACTTATGCAATAACAGCGATAAAACTTTTTTCCAATGCATTAACGTTTGCCATATCCCTCGGGAGATGTTGAAAACCTCGACCTCGGTTGTCAACATCTCTTTCTGGACCTGGCAAACGTTAATGCATGAAAAACAATGTTTGATCCCTATATTGAAGTCCATAATGAGTCTACTGAAAGGCAACACACACCGTTTTTCTCAAATGGCTATTTAATTTCTGGAAAAAATAAAAATAACATAAATAAATAATTGAAAAAGTCGGAACACCTAAAACAATTACAATAATTGCCATGACTGTCATAGCAAGAGCTGTCAGAAGACAACAAAAGACCCTCACAGCTCTGGCGGCGTTGACAGGTTCTTGTCCAGATGTATGTGAGTGCCAAGTATAATGCATAATGACCCCGATCCATATCGTGACAAAGAAGTATGATAAAGTCAGTTAAGAATAAAATAAAAATCAAATCTATACATAGATAGCGCTGATAAAATATTCTTGTCCATATATAAGTGGGTGCCAAGTATCACGGCTCCAATCATTATAGGGATTAAGATATATCCTAAAGTCAGTGAAGCATATCATAAAGTCAGTGCAGCAAAAATATAGGTCAAATCCATACATGGATGAAAGCGTTAAAATTCTCCTGTCCATATGTAGTGGGCGCCAAGTATAATTGCTCTTACCCGTATAGGGACTGAGAAATACCATTAAGTCAGTGAAGCGTATCATAAAGTCAATGAACCAAAATATAGGTCAAATTCATACACGAATGGTGGTAGTGAAGTGATCTTGTCCCTATGTAAGTATGTGCCTAGTATAATGGCATAATGGCCCTAACCCATATAGAGACTGAGAAAGATAATAAAATCAGTGAAGTGTATAAAAATCAATGATGCAAAAAATTTGGATAAAATCAACACATTGATGCTGCTGCCGAAATGATTTTTCCATATGAAGGTATGTGCAAAGTATCATGATTGTAGCCCATATAGGGACTGAGAAATATCATAAAATACGTAAAGCGTAAAAATGTAGGTAACTGTTCTACATGGTTGGTTACACTCAGATGCTCTCATTCAGATGCAAGTGCTGACCAAATATCATGACTCTATCCCGTATGGCTATTTTGAATCTGACTTAAACACAAATATTTAACAAATATTAACCTATATCTTTTATCAAAGTCAGTAGACCATGACAATTAGGTCTACATGTATGTCATAAAAGATGCATGCATTCAGGAGAGCATATGCTGTGTACCAAGTTTCATTTCTCTAGCCCTTATACTTAGGAAAAGACCTAAACGCAAATGGTTAACATAGGTTTAACCTCAATTTTGTCAAAGTCAGTGAACCATGACAAGTATGTCAAGGTCAGAAAAGATGCTGGCATTCAAGTGGTCTTGTGTTAACATAAGTTTGTAGTTTCATTACCCTAGCCCTTATACATTCTGAGAAAAAGTCTAAACACAAATGGTTAACATAGCTTAAACTGGTCACATACACAGACGAGGATGCATACTCCTACTACGACGTCAGGGGTATAGCATAAGCTCTTTTTTGCTTCGCCAAGGCGCGCTAAAAATGGAACAGTTTGGTGTTGCAAATCAGCAATACCTCCAAAACATGCAGATGAAATGGCAAAAAGTATAGGCCCTGAGCAGACTGATCTGGTTCTGAAATTTTGTTCAGGCCTATCTGTTCTACTCATTCTAATTTTAACGATACCCCATTAAACAATATAAGAAATTTTGCGAAGTCAGATTATCGGAAAAGGATTTAGATCGCAAATCGCCCCGTTCGCCCCCGACCCCTTTTCCCCTACTGCCATTTTGCACGTAGTTTAATACCTTAATACATCACCTTCGTTGGGCTTCCCCCTCTTTCCAAAATATACTGGCCAAAAGGAATTAAGCCCCACTTGTACTTTTCCCAGTGCCTTAATGAAAACAAAATCATACCTGTTTAAAACTACCTTTTTACGGGAACAAAATATTCGCATAAAATATTCTGCGACGGATCTGCTAGGTTTCACATTGGTTGACACAAATCCTGCTAAGGTCTTTATATTTGAGAAACGGCTATGTTTAATTTCCTATCATTTTATAGTAAAATTTCTACAAAAACGGATGCTCTTGGACTTTCAAAACAAGTGGAAAGACGCAGTAGGTCTTATAAGTTAGGCTCATAATGATCCGCCTCACCTGTATCTACTTTTTTCTTCTTCTAGTCTATGTACTTTTAATATGATATACATTGTAACTAGGAAGAAGCATTTTTTATATGACTTTGCTGACGTGTCTTGTTGTTTTCTTTTTAAAGCTTTAATGGTTAAACAAGGATAACAACATACGTCATAGCGGAGGTGTCAGAACTAATCATTCGACGGCCATTTTTAAGAAACTCTGACAGAGATTCCGTTTTGTACATGTAACATACACGAGAAGAATTGGATTGTAACACAAGATAACACGGCGATAAGGTGCCTACATGTACATATGGTCCAGATATGTAGAAAATGACTCTTCAAAAGGTGAGAAATTATAAAATTTTGATGTGGACATCTGAGATAAACATGCATTAAGCAGAGTCTATACAGATCAGTGTAAGAAGTGTTTGCAGATTTAGCAGGTAGTCTAAAACAGCTATCGGTACGACATCGACAGGGTTTGCAAAACTTAAGTCATGCACAATATTTACTTTATTTAGGTCAAGACGGCCGCTGATAAAACGATTATGACGTCAACACTATGCCTGGTTAAACAGCAGTTTGTAGTGGCAGAGAAAAGAACTAATATATATTGTTTTATTTCAAACTGCGATAAAATCTAATTCGGTCTATTTGAAGTTTTATTTGTGACTGTTTTAGAATTACTCTTCATAAATATCCAGCGCTCACAAACAAAGATAACAGATAAATATAAATAAAAAAATAAAACAAAATAAAATAAAAAAAAGAAGACAACATCTACCATGAAAAGGAAAATGCTAAACGGGAATAAGCGATTTTAACACCGTTTCTATGTTTCCATGGTATCAGTCTATGTAGAATAAATAATAGTTCACAAATTTAGATCGGCCATAACCTGTTAAAACTTACCCACATAGAACCTCGTTCTGGTCAAGATCAGATGCCCAGGATATACAATGGTGTAGGTCACTCTGTTGCGCATAATCGGCAATACAGGTCCATGCAGCTGGAAAGATAATCTTCAACTGTATTTATTCTAATTATTCAAGTCATTAACACCTATCGTATTTTTTCTAAATATTGGGATAGATAGGCTAGACAAATAGTGCAGGCCCAAATCAGACTGCTCCAGGAGGAGTAGTCTGACCAGGGTCTTCAGCGTTTGCCATTCCATCTGTATTTTCAGGCACATGACTATATTTAAAACCCTAGCAGTTCAATATTTAGAACAGTAAAGGAAATTTTTCTTTGTGTCCAAATGTTTTGAATATTTATGGTAGACCTACTGAGTCGCAATTTTGTATTCAGTAGATTTTTGAAGCCTGTTGATATAGAAAACAACAGCTGTAAACAAAAAGACAGTGTGAATCTTAAGTTTGAGGAGACTGCCCTAAATATTATTTTGACAAATCAACAATCAGCATCTAAAAGTTTGGCTAAAAGCCCTCTGAGACAGAAGTCATCTGATTTAATTTAGTTTGAAGTTAATGATAATAATTTTCATGCAAGCAAGAGTGTTCCCTGACCACAAGCAATTTGCTGGGCTTAAGTGGGTTAAATAGTAACAAGTTATTGAAACATTTTCGAAAATATTCTTTAAACCATTCTTGGAAAGGACAATAAAGTTGGGTCTGTTTAATAAAAAAGCTTAAAAGAGTTCCTTCAAGAGCAGAGAATACATTGACAAGAAGGAACATGGGCCAGACTACGTAGTTTCGGCTAATTAAGCCTCTTCAGTGACCCTGGCAATATCTGGTGACGAAACCAGAGAAAAGCGAACTGTAATTTCTTAATCTAAATTGGACAGTCGATTCAAAGACTGACTAGTATCAAAAAGGATCCAAATAATAAATAAAACGATGGTTAAAATTATGAGTATAAATCAATCTAAAATTTCAGATTTCTCAGAATATATTCTATGATCTCAAAAGAAGAAAATAAAATTTAATCTGCACTATGGGTGATGTACGGGGAGACGTTTTACGGCCGCCACACGGCACAACACCAGCTGCAGTGAGGTAAAATAAAAAAGCTTAAAAGAGTTCCTTCAAGACAAGAAAATACATTCACAAGAAGGAGCATGGGCCAGACTACGTAGTTTCGGCTAATTAAGCCTCTTCAGTGACCCTGGCAATGTCTGGTGACGAAACCAGAGAAAAGCGAACTGTAATTTCTTAATCTAAATTGGACAGTCGATTCAAAGACTGATTAGTATAAAAAAGGAACCATTTTCTTGTGCGGAATGGACTTTCAGTAATATATCAGCAAGGTAAAATGTTCGGATCCCACCTTACAAAATTGATTTGCTCGATTGCTACTCTAAAGGAAGCCCTCAACGACACCATGCCACGCAATGGGTAATGGTCAGATTGAACGTCACAATCAGATACTATAAAAGCTAGGAGTACCCTAAAACTTCTAAGTATTGGGTCAGAAAGGAATTACAAACAGTGAAGACCTAGACCATATGCTCATTTAGAAGATGTATGATCAGGTCTACACTGTTTTTCACTCTGTTTGCATGTTCCAGACGAATAACTGCATTGTAAAACTACTATACTTGCCGATTTAAGGACAATAACGATTATCATAGCAGGCATCCCAATTTTTATCATTTTACGGTCTAGAGAGCTTTAGACTAGGGTTCTTACCATCATCATAACTAGCACAAAGAGTTGCAGCTACAAGGTTCCCTAGACGCTCAACTTTGTCCGCCTCATCCCCGGAAAATCCCGCTTGTTTCTGGACTGGTAAGCTACAGTTCCCGCTGGAGCTTGTAAACGTTGAAATAAGGGCTCTGTTTTCAGCGATGCTGCAAAGTGTATTTAAACACTGCCATGTTATCCTTGTGATTCTTTGGAAGTCCGCTCAATATATCGTGTATTCGAACAGCAATAACTATTATCATTACTACAACAACAGTGACATTCTGTAAGCTACAAATGTATATTGTCGAATCACTGGTGGAAAAAAGAAGCTTAACAACATGAAAAAAGCATTAGGTACTGTGATTGTAAGACATTAATAATGTTCCCGCGCAGCGCCCGTCAGAGGACAGTGTACATCACCAAACTACATTTGTATTATCAACTAAGCTATACTGTTAACCTGCCTCTCAAAATAATCCTGTTTGCCAATAGCTAAGTTCAAAATGTTTTATTTTGAATATACGAGTATTTCATTGTACATCTGTAGAAATGTAACGTCACGGCTACAATGTTTGCGCAGGACCTCAGATCAAGTATGGCAAAAGTCATTACGACAATAATATACTCGCATGTATATTTTTTACATATGTTCACATACCATATAACGCATAAAAGTTGGCAAAACTGACCAAGCTTAAAAAATCAAAACTCTGTGAAAACTAATTTTGTCTCCATTTCAGTATCATATGCACATTTTCATCATGTTCCAAACACGTATAAAAAGTTTGAAAGAAATACATCGACAAATGAGGGAAGAGTTGATGTCACAAACTGGAAGGTGCCCAAAAAGACTAAGCTCAAAAGGCCGCGATTCTGCCAAACCTAAGAAAGTCACACACATATTTTATTATCATCATAACAGGTTGTTTTCACTAACTCTACCCACAAAATTGACCTATGGCCAAATAAACAGAGAGAAAGACAGGACAAACTATATGAATGCTGTCTTAGTGCTAAAATCGTAATTTGAGCCGCGACACGAGAAAACCAACAATGTTTGTTACGAAATGGATCTAATCGTCCACTATGTCGTCGAGATTATTTTAATCCTTTCAATCAGTAAGGCTACAGTTTTTAGGGTAACTGTGGTAATAATACGTTTACGGAAATTGTGACTACGTTATGCATGGGTTGTTTGTGAATACCTCTCGTGGACAGCCTATTGCATGATTTTAAGGTGAATACCTGCACGAGTCTTTTGATTGTGGACAGCGTGTTGCATGATTTTAATGTGAGTACCCTGCACGCTTTGATTCAAGTCCCATGATTTAAAAGTGAGACGCTTAGTATTTATACTGCTATCCTTTAATGAAAAGTTAGACGTGGCTGTTTAATTCTTGATGGATGTTATATTGTTGTGTGCCCAGATTCTGTGTTAAGACCTAGAAGGGTAAGATTTTATTATATTTATTTAGTATAGTTTGGCTAAGAATGAAAAATGTGACTTCTGATTGATATGGTATGATTATATGTGTCGACTGATTTGATTTTGTTGGCAGTGATCAGGCTGCGCATGTGTCGACCGATTTTGTTAGTAAGCATGCTGCGCATAATATTTGTATATTAGGAAGTTTTGTAAATTTCGGAAATAGTTTATATCACTGATGTTGGTTGCAATGGTGTGCGTCTATTTGACGTCCAGTGACGTCAGTTGCATTCATGTTATTCATGTGACGTCAGTTGCATTCATGTTATTGCGACGTCAGCACTTTTTATATTAGTTTCACGTATACGTGGCCTATAGAAGTAGATTGATTTGTAATGGAACTAATTTATACACTCGTGACGTCAATTGACGCCATAGCATGCACCGCATTAAGGGTTTTTTCCATAAGTTATAATGGTAGCATTTGGTCATCATGCGTTTGATTTGCCTTCATTAGACGGCGTCATATGGTATAACATCATTGATGTCATGATGTCAGATCAAACGTTATGATCCCAAATGTGTTAGAAACGCTTATTCAGCTATTATATTCTATGGCAAATGGTATTACGCTTAGTTTAAAGACATGAATTCATACATATGCGAGTTAGATTTTGGTCAATCAATTTATTGTAAATAGGTCGTTGTTTAGATTCATTCATGTTTTATGTGGGATATGTCATGGTAATACCTGTTGACGTCAGTATACTTTTTGACAAGGTTTGACGTCAGATCCTTCGACGCACATGCGTGGTAGGATCTACGTTTCTTCATTGGCGGAAGTGGTAAGCACACTTTTAGCTTTACATCGTGAGCGCGAGTTGTGTCTAGTGACACGGCTGGCGTGTGCACGTTATGCTCGGCATTCGCCGAGGGCGTTGTATGGTATTTCCAAGACAGGCCCAAGTCTTACGTATTATTATTATGTAGTTACAATGTATTAAGTGTAAGTTCGTTATTTTTAGGCACATCAAGTCCGGCAGTCAGCTGTTAGGGCTTAGAGCCACGTCTCACCTGGAGATTCGATTTACGTCTCCAGGTTAATACCAACCCGGGTAGAGGCAGTTACAACGCCGTTTGTGCATGGTTCCCAAGCAGAGGCGGGAAGCACAAAATGTAGGCGGAAGTGGTTAGCACAGTTTTGCCAGATTCTGTGATAAGATCTGAAGGTCACATCAAGTGTGGGACAGTGTTCGTCCACTAAGGTGTTTTAATATATATAGACTGGTCCCTGGTACAATCCAGGGAGCGACCAGTATATAATCGTGCACGTGTTTATATGAGTTGGTGTTCCTCATGATATATGGACTGGCCCATGACATGATCCAGGGAACGACGAATTGAAGTCTACCAACATAAGGCCTTGTTTTTTTTGTATGAGCTCAAACTAACGTTTTTTTGTCCTTTGTGTTTTCTTTAGTTCATGGCGCTGAGCCGAGTACGGTGTTGACGTCAGACGGTAATCTATTTGCGTATTGTACGCAAATCGATTACAGATTTGAAACAAACACCTTACTTGGGCCAGCGACATGAACTGATATGTGTTGTATATTATTGTAATTGTGACAGTTGTAAATTGTATTGTTGTATATAGAATTTACATTATATATAAACTTAAAAAATTCTAACGTTGTTAGAGTTTCCTTGTTAGTGTATTACACTAGTAGATAACCCTTTAACCGGAAGTCACCCTCCGCCGTCCTGGCGACGCATAAGGCTCTACACCCGTGTCGACCGTGTGTAAAACCTTCTGCGTAACATGGTGTCATGAAGTAACGGGATTTGATTTCCGGTTAATATCTGCCAGTGTAACACATTGACAATATATACAGAATCTAAGCACAATTTTGTCAGACATTTTTTTTTTTTATTATTGACTTTCTGATTGTTCTTTTCTAAGGTGACGTAAGGCTGTGAATTTTAGGGGAGCAATTTTGCCACTAAATTCTTTGTAAATGTAACCTACACTCAATTAAGGTCAACTATCCTTATTCCCTGCGTGATGAAGTGCGATAGCCCATGCATTAATTTGTGATAAAATGTAACAGGTTGCATATCTGAGTGGGGAAACTGAGGTATATGGACCTGAATTGTCTTGGCACGGATGATACATATTTAGTTTTAAGGTCCATTTGAGTACCTGGGCACTGCTGTTGCATGACAATCTGTTAGTTCATTAACCTAAACGTTTTGTACGTTGTGTCGTAACCGTTACTGAGGTCCATTTTATGTCCTGATTTAGTAACGTAGGTCACTCGTAACGTTATATAATATCGTTACAATGAATTAAACCTATTGGCGGAATCTTAAGTTTGATTTACCGTTGGTATCCTATAAGGTTTTGTAATGTAGGACGTACAGTTGTCGTGTCAGTGTTAATACGTTGCGTTACATACGTTACGTTTGTATATCCGATACGCTAGATCAAGTTGGGCGTAATTGTATGTGGGTTATTTACGTCATCTAATTACGTCATCTAATAGTGAAAAGTAATTCTCGGCAAAGTCAACGTCAGTTTATGACGTCATTTCCGGTCTGTTATGAACGTAACTTTAATGGCTACGTCCAGATCGCGAGTATACTAATTAATCAACGTTTTAGTTGGATTAGTTCGTTATTATTATTGTTAACGTTTTAGTTAACGTGTGTGACTATAAGTGAACGTCGGTTTCAGTTAAGTTAACGTGAGCATTACGTTAAGCGTCATGGATCAGTTAGTTAAGACGGGAAGGGAGTTAGGTTATGAAGGGCAGGCATTGCAGGAATTTGTAAAGCAACAGCAAGAGACTGAGAGGGCAGAAAGGCACGCGGTAAGGGAACTTGATAAAGAGAAGATCGCGGCGGAGAAAGAAAAGCTTGCGCAGGCCGATAAAGACCGGGAAATTGAGTTAGCTAGGATCGCGCAGGCCGAAAAAGATAGGGAAATTGAGTTAGCTAGGATCGGGCAGGCCGAAAAAGATAGGGAAATTGAGTTAGCTAAGATTGCGGCGGATAGGGCGACGGAAGAAGCTAAGATTGCGGCTGATAGGGAAATCGAGATGGCGCGAATTGAAAGTATAGAGCGGCAAGCCGAGAAAGATAGGGAAGCTAGGTTGTCTCAAGTCGAAAGCGATAAGGAAGCAAAGTTGTCGAGCGAAGTTGAGTTAGAAAAGTTGAAGTATAGTTTTGAATTGCGGCAACGCGAGTTAAAGAATCAGATAGATTTGCAGAAGGTAACGTTTAGAGTTGAATTAGAAAAACAGAAGACTGAAAAGTTAGCGCATGCGCGAGATCCCAAGTTACCG
The DNA here is from genome assembly GCA_963989385.1 of Ctena decussata. Taxonomy (NCBI): domain Eukaryota; kingdom Metazoa; phylum Mollusca; class Bivalvia; order Lucinida; family Lucinidae; genus Ctena; species Ctena decussata. Next base: position 53,403,607 of record OZ022513.1, read on the forward strand.
TATTTTGATGAAAGTAAGGACAAAATGGATAGTTACTTATCAAGGTTTGAGAAATACGCGACGGCGAATAAATGGGATAAAAACGTTTGGGCTGCATATTTAAGCGCATTACTTAAAGGTCGCGCGCTTGATGTTTATGATAGATTGTCTGTAGATGATGCAGCAGATTATGACAAGTTGAAAGATGCGTTGTTAAAGAATTTCGATATGACTGAACGCGGTTTTAGGAAGAAATTTCGCTATGATAGGCCTGAAAAGTCCGAAACGTTTATTCAGTTTAGTAGTAGACTTAGGTCGTATCTTAATAAATGGTTGAAAATGGCGAAAGTAGAACAGTCTTACGAAGCTGTTTGCGATTTTTTCGCTAGGGATCAGTTTTTAGAATCCTGTAGTAAAGAACTATATGTTCATTTGAAACCGAAAACATTCACGAATCTAGGTGAGATGGCTAGGGAAGCAGATTTATTTGCAGAAGCACGTGGCGGTGTCTACGCTTGTGTTAATAAGGGGCAGCGTGATAGTAAGGGCGTAAATCAGAGTAGATCTGATAATAAGCCGAGTGCGAAGCCAGAGATAAAATGTAGTATTTGTGGTAAGGGACATTTAACATATGAATGTTTTAAGAATCCCGATAGGAAGCAAGCATATAGTGCGGAGGTAGGTGCAAGTGCAAGCGGGTATAGCGGAAGTAAGGGGAGTAGTTATGCACCGAAAGATGAGACACAAAGATCACAGAGTAAGAGCGATACTGTACAGACGAAGGGTAGTAATTCAGATCGTGGCCGTGGTCGGGGTTATTCCCGCGGACGTGGTCGGGGTGGCGGACATCAAATGAGCTTTTGTAAAACTACAATGAATAGGTCTCATGAAATTGAAGGTCTCTATAAGAGTAAGGATGAAAGTCCATTAATCAATGATAACGTGGATAGGGAAGGTGTCTGTTACTTTTTAAGGTCGCGATTACCAACAGCGCAGGGTACGGTTAATGGTAAGACTGTTGTAGTTTTAAGGGACACAGGTTGTACTGGGTGTGTCGTTCGTAGAAACTTGGTTTCTAATGATCAGTTACTTGGTAGAGAATCTGATGTAACTTTGATTGATGAATCTACCCAAAGGTATCCCTTAGCAATGGTTGACATAGATTGTCCATTTTTCACAGGAAAAACTGAGGCACTGTGCATGGAAGATACATTATATGACCTGGTTATTGGAAATATTGACGGGTCAAAACTTCCCGATATGTCCCATTTTGCAATGGCGGCAGTGACTAGGTCACAGGCTAAGCAAGGTGAAGAGGTCTATAGGAAACTTAAAGTTCCTGATCAAATTATTGCTAGTGATAAGGAGGCATTGAAGCAGGCCCAAGTTGTTGACCCTAAATTGAATGGCATAAGGCAAAGAGTGGAATCTGGGAATGTGACTATTAGTCGTGGATTGAACCGAGGTGAAACTAAGTTTATCCGAAAGAAAGATTTATTGTATAGGCAGTTTACTAAGGGAAACAAGGTCACTTTGCAACTTATTATCCCTGAAGGTTTTCGTGAAAAGGTGTTAAGATTGGCGCACGAAACCTTGATGTCAGGTCATTTGGGCATAAAGAAAACTATGGATAGAGTATTAACTGAGTTCTTTTGGCCTGGAGTTTGTGGTGATGTGGCAAGGTTTTGTAAATCTTGTGACATATGTCAAAGGACTATTCAAAAAGGTCGTGTCACTAAGGTTCCTTTAGGAAAGTTGCCACAGATTGATACACCATTTAAACGAGTCGCTGTTGATATAGTTGGACCGATAGAACCTCGTTCTGACAGGAAATCCCGCTATATTTTAACAATGATAGACTATGCGACGAGATATCCCGAGGCGGTAGCGTTACCCGGCATTGAAACGGAACGCGTAGCCGAAGCGTTAGTTGAGATGTTTAGTAGAGTTGGCATACCTGATGAAATGTTAACAGATTGCGGAAGTCAGTTTACTGCTGAAGTTATGAAAGAAGTAAGCAGGCTGTTATCACTCCAGCAGTTAACCACGACGCCGTATCATCCTATCTGCAACGGTCTCGTAGAGCGTTTTCACGCGACGTTGAAGCAAACGCTACGTAGGATGTGCGCAGAACGTCCAAAAGACTGGGATAAATATCTCCCAGCACTACTGTTTGCAATAAGGGAGGTTCCGCAGGAGTCATTAGGGTTTTCTCCGTTCGAATTGTTATACGGACGTAACGTTAAGGGCCCTATGGCAATATTACGTGAATTATGGTCTGAAGAGGTACAGGATGAGCAGGTTCTGTCTACGTACCAGTACGTAATTGAGTTGAGAGAACGGTTAGAGCAGACGTGTAAGTTAGCACATGATAATTTACGGAAAGTACAAGTAAAGCAAAAGGCTTATTATGACAAACGCGCTAGGTCGCGTAAATTTAACGTGGGAGATAAAGTACTGTTATTACTGCCAACTGACAGTAATAAACTGTTATTGCAGTGGAAGGGTCCATATGAAGTAGTAGAGGTGGTGAATAGAATGGACTATAAAATCGACGTCAATGGTGTCGTGAGTACATATCATGCTAATATGCTGAAACAGTATGTCGAACGTCGTACTGTGCCGTCACATTGTTTATTGTCGACTGAGACTACAGAGTCGGTTGATGACGATGGTAGTGATGAATTTTCTCTTGATGATTGTGCTTTTCCGACAGCTAAAGAGCCGGAAACTTATAACGACGTCAGTATTTCAGATATGTTAACGTCAGAACAACGTATGGAGGTTGAAGCGTTGATTAAACAGTACCCGGATGTACTATCAAGTTTACCCGGTCGAACTGATCAAATACAGCACGATATCAAACTACTCACGTCAGAACCCATACGGACGAAGGGTTATTCTATCCCGTATAAGACGCGTAACGTCATGGAGACGGAGATACAGGATATGTTGGATTTAGGGGTAATCGAGCCGTCGATTTCACCGTATTCATCTCCTGTTGTCCTAGTTCCGAAGAAAGACGGATCAGTTAGATTCTGTATCGACTTCCGGAAGCTTAACAAAGTGACGGAATTCGATGCAGAACCTATGCCAAATATGGAGGAGGTTATCAATAAAATGTCAGGACATAGATTCTTTACAAAGATGGACCTGAGTAAGGGTTATTGGCAAGTCAGTCTTACTGAAAGGTCTAAACCTTTGACGGCATTTGAAACGCCTAAGGGTTTATTCCAGTTTAAAACTATGCCCTTCGGTTTGGTCAATTCGGGAGCCTCATTTTGTAGGTTAATGAGAATCATATTGTCCAATCTCCCAAATGTTGACAGCTTTGTTGATGACATGTGGATATTCACTGAAACATGGAAGGATCATGTGACGTCATTACGTCAAGTGTTAGATCGGCTCAGGTCGGCCAAATTGACGGCAAAACCATCTAAATGCATGATCGGATATGGCAGTATCGAGTGCCTTGGTCACAATATCGTCGGACAGACGGTACGACCGCAAGAGGACAAGATACAGGCTATCAGAGATGCTCCTCGTCCATGTACGAAAAGGCAAATTAAATCTTTTCTGGGATTAGCTGGGTTTTACCGTCGTTTTATCCCAAATTTCTCAACCATAGCTTCTCCTCTGACTGATTTAACTAAACGGGATAGACCTAATTCTATCAAAGATTGGCAAGATCAGCATGAAAGGGCATTTCAAACCCTGAAGAGTAGGCTCACGTCTAGTCCTATTCTTCGCTTACCTGTTTTTCAAGAAGGTAACCCGTTTGTACTTCGAACAGACGCTTCAGACGTTGGTCTTGGAGCTATATTGCTTCAGGAGTTCGAAGGTGAAGGTCGTTTGCCGATTGCTTATGCTAGCAAGAAATTGTTACCTCGGGAAAAGAACTACTCTGTAATTGAGAAGGAATGTTTGGGTATTATCTGGGGTGTTGAGAAATTTCGTAAGTACCTGTATGGGGCGGAGTTCCTACTTGAAACTGACCACAAACCTTTGTCTTATATGCAGACAGCTAAGGTGCTCAATCCCCGAATCATGCGTTGGGCCATGAAATTACAGCCGTACAGATTCAGGATCGTTGCTATCCGCGGCCAAGATAATTTGGGGGCGGACTACCTTAGTAGATAGTTTGGCCACGTTATGCATCGCACCGTTGTTGTGTATATAGCTAGTTTTCCAGTTTTGACATAGCCTACGATTCGATCGCATTTCGTACTATTTCAGAAAAGAAACATTGTTAGGTTTTTTTCTCCCTAAGGGGAAACCTATGTTACGAAATGGATCTAATCGTCCACTATGTCGTCGAGATTATTTTAATCCTTTCAATCAGTAAGGCTACAGTTTTTAGGGTAACTGTGGTAATAATACGTTTACGGAAATTGTGACTACGTTATGCATGGGTTGTTTGTGAATACCTCTCGTGGACAGCCTATTGCATGATTTTAAGGTGAATACCTGCACGAGTCTTTTGATTGTGGACAGCGTGTTGCATGATTTTAATGTGAGTACCCTGCACGCTTTGATTCAAGTCCCATGATTTAAAAGTGAGACGCTTAGTATTTATACTGCTATCCTTTAATGAAAAGTTAGACGTGGCTGTTTAATTCTTGATGGATGTTATATTGTTGTGTGCCCAGATTCTGTGTTAAGACCTAGAAGGGTAAGATTTTATTATATTTATTTAGTATAGTTTGGCTAAGAATGAAAAATGTGACTTCTGATTGATATGGTATGATTATATGTGTCGACTGATTTGATTTTGTTGGCAGTGATCAGGCTGCGCATGTGTCGACCGATTTTGTTAGTAAGCATGCTGCGCATAATATTTGTATATTAGGAAGTTTTGTAAATTTCGGAAATAGTTTATATCACTGATGTTGGTTGCAATGGTGTGCGTCTATTTGACGTCCAGTGACGTCAGTTGCATTCATGTTATTCATGTGACGTCAGTTGCATTCATGTTATTGCGACGTCAGCACTTTTTATATTAGTTTCACGTATACGTGGCCTATAGAAGTAGATTGATTTGTAATGGAACTAATTTATACACTCGTGACGTCAATTGACGCCATAGCATGCACCGCATTAAGGGTTTTTTCCATAAGTTATAATGGTAGCATTTGGTCATCATGCGTTTGATTTGCCTTCATTAGACGGCGTCATATGGTATAACATCATTGATGTCATGATGTCAGATCAAACGTTATGATCCCAAATGTGTTAGAAACGCTTATTCAGCTATTATATTCTATGGCAAATGGTATTACGCTTAGTTTAAAGACATGAATTAATACATATGCGAGTTAGATTTTGGTCAATCAATTTATTGTAAATAGGTCGTTGTTTAGATTCATTCATGTTTTATGTGGGATATGTCATGGTAATACCTGTTGACGTCAGTATACTTTTTGACAAGGTTTGACGTCAGATCCTTCGACGCACATGCGTGGTAGGATCTACGTTTCTTCATTGGCGGAAGTGGTAAGCACACTTTTAGCTTTACATCGTGAGCGCGAGTTGTGTCTAGTGACACGGCTGGCGTGTGCACGTTATGCTCGGCATTCGCCGAGGGCGTTGTATGGTATTTCCAAGACAGGCCCAAGTCTTACGTATTATTATTATGTAGTTACAATGTATTAAGTGTAAGTTCGTTATTTTTAGGCACATCAAGTCCGGCAGTCAGCTGTTAGGGCTTAGAGCCACGTCTCACCTGGAGATTCGATTTACGTCTCCAGGTTAATACCAACCCGGGTAGAGGCAGTTACAACGCCGTTTGTGCATGGTTCCCAAGCAGAGGCGGGAAGCACAAAATGTAGGCGGAAGTGGTTAGCACAGTTTTGCCAGATTCTGTGATAAGATCTGAAGGTCACATCAAGTGTGGGACAGTGTTCGTCCACTAAGGTGTTTTAATATATATAGACTGGTCCCTGGTACAATCCAGGGAGCGACCAGTATATAATCGTGCACGTGTTTATATGAGTTGGTGTTCCTCATGATATATGGACTGGCCCATGACATGATCCAGGGAACGACGAATTGAAGTCTACCAACATAAGGCCTTGTTTTTTTTGTATGAGCTCAAACTAACGTTTTTTTGTCCTTTGTGTTTTCTTTAGTTCATGGCGCTGAGCCGAGTACGGTGTTGACGTCAGACGGTAATCTATTTGCGTATTGTACGCAAATCGATTACAGATTTGAAACAAACACCTTACTTGGGCCAGCGACATGAACTGATATGTGTTGTATATTATTGTAATTGTGACAGTTGTAAATTGTATTGTTGTATATAGAATTTACATTATATATAAACTTAAAAAATTCTAACGTTGTTAGAGTTTCCTTGTTAGTGTATTACACTAGTAGATAACCCTTTAACCGGAAGTCACCCTCCGCCGTCCTGGCGACGCATAAGGCTCTACACCCGTGTCGACCGTGTGTAAAACCTTCTGCGTAACAATGTTGTTGTCCGCCCAGTTTGATAAGACCCTTCGTTAAGTGCCCAAAGGGTAGCTAAGGGTCTAAGCTACCTCCATGCGGACAGCGAAGACTCTGATCAGACTGGGCGGACGCCCAGGCTGATCCGAGTCTGCGCTGGGCGCACAACCATATTGTTGGTTTTGTCGTGTCGCGGCTCATTTCTATGTCTCAGAAGAAGATAGTCTCCAACCAAATAAGAAAATCAGCTATATTTCATGTTTCACAAAGCCGATTTCAATGTCGTGAAAACAGTTGCCCCGTATCAATGCCATTTAAATCAACTGTCATCGGTTTATAAAACGAAGCCATTCACCATGGCACTTCGGAATACTTACCATGAACTGTTTCATAAAAGAATGTTAGCATTTGCTATAGACAAAATGCGTTAGTGCAGGGTGACTGCGCTTTATGACATAGAAATTGGGCTTTAATATTTGGTTCGAAATTATTTTCTTTTTAAACACAGACCATCAATCGACCATCACGTACGTTGTCCACCTTGACAAAGTGCCTATCAAATACAAAATGTAGGCTTACCTGCATATCTGAGGAACATTGGCTGAGGTATTGTAAATCGACGCTGATTCCTCCAAGGTAAGAGACATGCCATTCACAGCCCAAGCAGCTGGGACATCAGCTCGACAATCTGTAAAGTCGTAAAGGGAGCACAGATTAATTGTAAAAAAAATGGGACACCTAGAGTAATTATCATAACTGTCTAAAAATTGAACTGTTCGGTTTTTACGATGCAGTAACAGGCCAAGAAGATGTAGATAGAACGGCTACATTTGTAACTGTATAGATCCAGATCTGCATTGTTTGCTCAAGTCTACCTGTCCTCAAGTATTAGCAAATGCGGTTTGCGGACTGAGTCATGACGGATAAGCCGAAAAAATAAAAAAGTAAATAAATACATGAGAGTCGATTCTGCGCAACAACATCAGTCAGAATTATTTCGATTAAAACTATTAAAGTAAAGATGACAGTTGGATGGATGACTTGCGATTTAAGTCCTTTCAACAGTTATTCAGCAGTATACATGTAGTGACAATGACAATCAATGTGCAATGGAACGCTAACCACGAAAAAGATTGTTTAACGGAGTGTCCGGTATTTAGTATGACGTAAGAACCGCGTGATCATGCACCCTGATATAGCAGCCCATGTCTCGACATAGCAATGCCATGGACAAACTCGGTGCCAGGAGGTGCATCTATGGATTCGTTCCGCTGAACCTCTCCCAGTGGGCACATGACGTCTTAATGACGTCCAACCGACGTCATTTCGACGTCATGTGCCTGCTAGGCTTGGTGACCATCGCTGGGACAATTGAAACAACACAATAGCAAGACCTAGGAATATCAGTGCAGATAACGGCATATATGATACCGGAATATGCGTGACCAAAAATCTGTAGCAAAGCTTTTCACATACTGAGTTCATGAATCATTGGAACCTCAAAAAAAAAAAAAAAAAAAAAAAAAAAAAAAAAATGAAAATAAGAAAAAGCGATCAAACGAACAAGGTTAACCCAGACATGATAACAAGAAAATACATATGGGTTTTGAGATCCGCTGCTAGCAGCTGACAAGAGACAATAGTGGAGTATTCCCTCCCCACGCCTCCCATTCCCCAGTCCACCATTCGTTCCCTTCTGATGGTTTACATAAGGAAAGAAAATTATAACAAGAGGAGACCAGTTCAACAACGATTCCCTTCCGTTGGTAAACATAAGGAAGGAATATTAAAAGTTTTTATAAGAGTTGCGGCCACTAAAAGCAAAGGAAGTAAATACTTTGCAAAGACATAAACGTTACTGTCACCATTTGCAAAACAATCACTTCTCTCAATCTGGTTATAGAGGAAGTTTACCTTCTTTTCTTGAGACGAATAACAAATAAGTATATTTTATCGAATGTCTTGAAAATGTCAGATATATCACGAATGCGTAGCACGAGTGATTTTTTATCTCGAAACATTGGATGAAATATTTTAGGTATTTACCGAAAAAAGATAAATTTTCTTTTTAATATTTGTCTGTTTAGGAAAATAACGGAAAACACACCGCTTCAAAAACATTTTTCCTAGTCATTTCTAGTTTTTTTGCTTGGCCCAGCGTGTTAAGTGTATAAATTATTGTGTGTAAACACTGTTAGCACATTGAAAATGGTTTATAATATCATTATAAAGAATGAATATAAAGACATTGGCGATTTAAAATAAAGCCTCTTGCAGCTGCAATCGAACTGACGTCGAATGCAAACTAGACTTACGCCAGCTCAAAAACTGACGTAAGAGTGTGACGTCACTTACTTGATTTTGAGATGCAATCATCCGTAGCATTATTTCATAGGCCGAGGATATCGGCACGACCGTCGTGCCGATAAGAATCCTTATCGGCAAGACGGTCGTGCGGATAAGAATTCTTATCCGCACGACGGCGATCAGATACTCCATTACAGATGCTATGGTCTTTCTTACAATGGTTTCATACAACACCGTGTCAGTAATTCATATGGAGGATGTTAAATAACTTTAAAAATGGTATAAAAGCATCTTATGGCCATCTTTAAAGTTGTTATAACGTCTGAGAACCGGCACCCAGCTTTACCGCTAACGGGGGCAATCTTATTTTGGGCATATTCCAGTTCGATGTGCACAGGTTGTATCGTTTATACATATGTTTGTTAAAACGTATTCAGTCAGAGTGACAGTATGAGTTAGCACTGAAAAATTGGTTTAATTACCATTTTTTTTAATTTAAAGAAATTTTATTTGTTCTGCTTATGTACAAATCCTGAGATTTCAAAAAATTAATAAATAAACAACACCTAATAAGTGCAACCCAACAATTGTTATATCTGACAATATTTATCAGACAAGTCTGAACTGACTTTGACCGACAAGTTATTAAAAGAAAGTAAGGAATGATTTATCAGACTAACTGTCTTTAACTTGTCGGTCAAGGTCAAAGATTTATTTCACCTGTTGGACAAGGGCAAAGATTTTTTTACTCATTTTATATCAATTAAGTTTGCTACAATAAATTTGATTTTGCTCGATAATACATTTACATTATGGTAATGCTATTTATTAATAGTTTTCGACATGTTCCTAAAAGGATTTATTAGTCTAGAATTCTTTCAGTAATTTGTCAGTCAAAATAAAAAATAAGTTAATGTGAGTAAACAAAATAAACTATTAATTGGCAAATGTTTTATGCGACAAATGATTTTTTTTATTTAAATAAAAAAAAATAAAATAAAAAAAAATACCACGTGGAGTCTTGAACCCGGGGTGCAGGTTTACAGGGCCGCGAACCTTGCCACTGCGCTACGGCCGTTGATAGTCCAATCTTTGATTGTTTTAGACCTATAATCTAAATTACTTAATGTCAAATGTTCAATATACAGCTGTTGTCATACCCACATCGGACTGTGTATTACTGTAATAAACTTGTTTTAAACGTTAGCCTGATCATCCGACCCGATAAAAAGTATTCAGCAACTGAAGTTGAAATATATAATTCGCATTTTCGCAATTATTCGCCGGCTCTATGTTCGACAGTCAAAAGGCTTCCATGATGAAATATAAGAAAAATAATTGAAATTAACATTGTGTGTTGTAACTCAAATACTTAAAGAACAATTATTTACAAACAGAAATGAAATTATATTATTATACCATAATAATAATTCTCAGAATGATTGCAACTTTGTCTTTTGAATATCTGACCGCCGTCGTGCGGATAAGGATTCTTATCGGCACCACCGTCTTGCGGATAAGAATTCTTATCGGCAAGACCGTCGTGCCGATAAGGATTCTAATCCGCAAGACGGTCGTGCCGATAGTCACTCCCTATTTCATAACTTCATTTCAGACCTTTCAGGAAAGAATTCAGCCCACAATTGTAAAAAAAAGAAAAGAAAAGCCGCGGTTTGCTACATTGAAGATATAAATCTTAAGAGTCACTAGTAAAATGATACGATATTATTTTTATTTATCAGAGATATGCACTGATTTCACCGCTAAGTATCATATACAAGAGGGCCACGAGGCCCTGAATCGCTCACCTGAACATTGGAGAAGTGGCTTTTTCGTAGGTCTGAAAATATCAAAATATGAGTCTTGGGTCAAAAATCAAAGAATGACCATGCTTTCTTGTTCTCATAAATCTTCATGTACTCATTAAGACGACCATATATACCATTTTTAGGCCAAAATCTTCAAAACTTTCCATGAAATCTTATCTAGCATTTTTCCATATATGACCATGCCGCAAAAAAGGTCAAGGTAAATCCAAGGTCATCATTTGAACACTCTTGGCAGTACTCTAGTACTCCATGCTACTTACCAAGTTTCACGGCCATCGGTCAATTGGTTCTGGAGAAGAAAAATATTAAAGGTTTATACCATAAATGGGTATGGAAGCCAAGTTGGTATGTGACCTGGACCATTTGAACAAAGTTTTGTTCAATCATCCCCTGGAGGCTCCATATGAAATGTGTTTTCAATTGACCCTTTGGCTTTAGAGGAAATGTTTGAAAAATTCAAAATATGAGAGATCTGGGTCAAAGGTCAAAGAATGACGTTGACCTCTTGTACTCTTCATACCTTCATGACCTCATTAAGACGACTGAATATACTTTTTTTATGCCTTAATCTTCAAAACTTTCCATGAAATCTTATGTTCTAGCATTTTCCCATATTTGACCTTGCCGTAAAAATTGTCAAGGTCAACCCAAGGTTTTAATTTGAATAATCTTGATAGTACTCGAGTACCCAATGCTATAATACCAAGTTTCAAGGCCATTTGTCAATTGGTTCTGGGGAAGAAGATTTTTTAAATGTTTTTACCATATATGGGCATGGCGGCCATGTTTATCATGTGACCCAGACCATTTGAAGAATTTGTTTTCCCTCATCCCATGAGGGCTCTTATTGAAAACTCGGTTACAATTGGCTCAGTGGCTTTCAAGAAGAAGTTTGAAATTGTCAAACTAGGAGAATTCAGGGTCAAAGGTCAAAGAACGACCTTGACCTCTTGTACTCATGAATCTTCAGGTACTCATTACGATGACCGTATTTACCTATTTTTATGCCTAAATCTTCAAAGCTTTCCATGAAATCTTATGTTCTAGAATTATCCCATATTTGACCCTGCCGTAAAATAATCAAGGTCAACCCAAGGTCAGTCTTTTGAATAATCTTGATAGAACTGGAGTACCCGGTGCTACATACCAAGTTTCAAAGCCATCGGTCAACTGGGTCTGGAGGAGAAGACTTTTAAAGGTCTTTACCATATATGGGCTTGGTGGCCATGTTGGTCATGTGACCTGGACTATTTGAACAAATGGTCATTCCCTTAACCCCTGGAGGATTTACATGAAATTTGGTTACAATTGGCCAGGTTGTTTTTGAGGAGATGGTTGAAATTGACAAAATATGAGAGTTCTGGGTCACAGGTCAAAGAATGACATTGACCTCTTGTACTCACAAATCTTCATGTACTTATTAAGATGAATGCACATACGTCTAATTTTTAGGCCTTAATCTTCAAAACTTTCCATGAAATCTTATGTTCTAGCGTTTCACATCTTTGACCTTGCCGTAATAAAAGTCAAGTTCAACCCAAGATCATAATTTGAACAATCTTGATAGTACTCGAGTACCCAATGCTACATACCAAGTTTCAGGGTCATTGGTCAATTGGTTTTGGAGAAGAAACTTTTTTACGTTTTTTACCATATATGGGCGTGGCGGCCATGCTGGTCATGTGACCTGGATCGTATGAATGAATTTTCGCTCCCTCAACCCCTGGAGGCTCTTTATGAAATTTTGTTTCAATTGGGCCAGTGGCTTTTGAGGAGATTGTCTGAAATTGTCAAAATATAAGATTTCTGGGTCAAAGGTCAAAGAATGACCTAATCCTCTTACACTCATAGATGTTCATGTACTCATTAAGATAACTGTAGATACCAATTTTCGGGCCAAAATCTTAAACAGTTTCCAAGATATCTTATGTTCTAGCATTTTCCCATATAAAAGCAATAGGAAGCAAATTTGACCTTACCGTAAAAAGGTCAAGGTCAACCCAAGGTCATAATTTGAACAATCTTGGTGGCACTTGCGTACCCAATGTTACATACCAAGTTTCAAGGCCATCCGCCTTTTGGTTCTGGAGAAGAAGATTTTTTAAGGTTTTGACCATATATGGGCATGACGGCCACCTTGGTCATGGGACCAGGACCGTTTGAATAACTTTTCGTTCCTAGGACCCCAGGAGCCTACATATGAAATTTGGTTACAATCGGCCAAGTGGTTTCAGAGGAGAAGTCGCTTGAAATTGTTGACGGACGACGGACGAAACGGACGGACGACGAAGCATGCCTGTACATAAGTTCCCCCGGAGCCGCTGGCTCAGATGAGCTAAAAAGGGGAATATTCAATAACGTTTTATATTAAAGTGATTGTTTAAATCTTTTTCTAAACCTTTATAACATAGGTTAAAAATATGATGAGAATCATACCTCTAAAATGTTTGTGAAGTGTGTAATTTGATGATTATCACTTGCCCCAGGAGTCTGCCATTTATAAGTTGAATGACCTCAAATATTTTCTGTTGGAATCACTTAGCAGCTGCAGCAAGGTAAATTGAGTTACAGAGCAGCTGGAGATATTAGCTTGGCGTAGTGCTCCTTTGCAAAGCCAGATTAGTCTGTTCAATGAAATCACACTGTTAAACGTTGACAGGGAACAAATGCCTTTGCAACACCTGATTCAAAACAGCTTAGACTATGATCAGACTGTTTCTTTAGGAGCAGTCCGATCTGAGTTAGCACTGTCCTGTCCCAATACTTAGAATTTTATAGTAATTCTGGGAATAAAAATCTAGCATTAGCAGGTCAGCTTACAACACATTAAAATAGTAGTAGTATTTAATATAGATAATAATTATGAATACATTAAATAATGCATGAAAATGAGAATAATGGTAATAGCAAACATGCTTTTCTGAAGTCTTTGCATAGGCATACCAAAACTGCACTTGCACCATAGAAAATTGACACCTCAAGTTTATCAAGCTATCATCTGCATTTGGAAGTCTGGCTTTCAAGTCGTCTTCTGTATATTGAGGCGATCAGTGGTGCCTTTTTAATGTTTACCTCCTCAATCACATCCGAAGACATTATAAGCTCAGAAATAATTGCATTCTTTCCATATGGAATCACGGTCAACTCCTCTAGAAAGTGGTTCCACTGCGTAAAAGTTTAGGTAAACGAACGCTTGCTATCCTGCTATTTCAAGCTGTTAGACTGATATGATGGAAAACATGTCTGCTGCCCGATGTTTAAGATAAGAGCAATAAACATTATTTTATTTTCCTTAGCAGATGAAGAAATGATCTGTAGAAATTTAATTAGGACATACTGACTTATTTATTTTTGATATAGAGAATCAGTTAAGAGATCTGAACAATTACTTTAAGGTGTATGGGTATACATGTACTTTCATGTTTCCATCCCCTCCCCCATTCCACCAAAGGACGACAACGCTTGTGACTTTCTATTGTGTTTTTGGGCTTTAAAACTCTACAATTACGTAATGTTTGTGACTTCTCAAGCGTCGAAACTTTTCAGAAAAGGCGTATTTGTTAAAAAGAAGGATTTTCTCCTACAGAACATAAACAAAAAGTGAGACCAAGCGAAAAGAGCAACGTTAGTGTAACCTCTATCCTTAATTGTACTTACGACAAAAATGATCAATATCATCAAAATCTATGAAAAGTGTTGCGATCTCCACGTCTTCAATTGCCATCTGTTGAAGGGTTTCAGAATCCTGAATAAGCTGTGGGCACTGTTTCACTTCCGGCTGAATTGTTTCGAGTATGTCTCTAATACTGTCAAAAGATATAGCAGGTGCAGTTAAACCAGACATTATTCAGAGTTGTATTTTACATAGCATGCTTATCCTAGTTGTTTTAGTTAATCTTTTGCGGTTTGGAATATTAAGAAAAGAATATAATAAATAATTTCTAGCTATAGTTTGTTTTGATATCATATTCAGTGATTTATATCTATTTATTGGACATACGGGCCTAAAATCCAAAAATAAGATAGATTTTCGGGAGATTTTCCGAAATCTGTGTCCTATACTACAGGAGCGGATCCAGGAATTTCGGGTAGGGGGTTCAATTTAGCTGAGGGGGATTCGATTTGCGCAGTTGGACAATTTTTTTCTGAAATTTCCCATGAAAATGAAATAATTTAGGCTGAAGAGGGGGTTCGTTTGAACTCCCCGAACCCCCTCTGGATCCGCCACTATACTAGACATCACTACTGCAAACCAACACATTCTACATTTTGTAAAATATATCTAAACGTCAATATCATGTGGATAATAGTTTTTGTGTGTCATACAATATTTAAGTCTCAGTTTTGGTAACTAAAATATTTAACCAACTAAAAACTGGGTTTGGCGCATTCAGGCGGTAAAATCTCATACTGGGCTCTGATATGTTCCAGACATGGGGGGATGAATATTCAATATCTTTCACCATATTACTCGTGAATTCTTAGTGTTTGCAACTATAT
The DNA here is from genome assembly GCA_963989385.1 of Ctena decussata. NCBI lineage: Eukaryota > Metazoa > Mollusca > Bivalvia > Lucinida > Lucinidae > Ctena > Ctena decussata. Next base: position 53,418,669 of record OZ022513.1, read on the forward strand.
AGTTCTACTTGTCTGCCATTGCTACTCTTCATTCAGTGACTACATCTAGCAGCAACCCTGCTGAAAATTTACCATTTTCTTAAAATATGTTGAAAACCTGAAAATCTAGTTGTTGCTCAGAGCCAAGTATTTCTTTTTATAAGATGAAGGTTATATCACAATAGGAGATAACGGGAATCCCTGCTGTGACGTCAACGGATGATCACGTGGGTAGCTTGGTTGGCAAAAGATAAGCGATGGACATTGTGTTTCTATGAGGTTTTCTGAGAAGTAACCGCGAAAAATGCGTAAAAAATATTTGGAAAAAAGTGCGAATAAATAGTTACCGATTTAACAATTGCTGTAATGTCTTTGTCACCTGTCATATGAAAAAGAAGTCGTTAATCAATATTAATGATTCATCTGGTAAAACGATACATTTGAGTATACCTGTCAACTTAAGCGGACTATTTGTCTTCTAATATATGCGACAGAAAACATATTAATGAGATGAAATGGAAATACTGTAGATCAGTATTCAATCTTTTGTATTATAAGGTACGTTTGTTAGTATAATGTGGTATAACGAAATAGTGGAAAATAAATATAGGATATCATATCTAAGGCAAACTGTTAAAGCGGTATCATTATAAAATGTCGATTAAATTTAGGGACTAGAAAAGCAAAAAGAAAAATAATGAAAATAATAATTATTATTGATGATTGCGATTTTATAAAATATTAATTACAAACAATGTAAAGTAATGTTTAAACAGAGAACTTGATGTCTTTCAGAAAGGATATTACTTTTCAAACGATATATAATTTACTCCGAGCACGTGAAATCTAAACGAAAAAAAAATACAAATGAATAAGTTATTGAAGTTGGGAAACTGTGTTGTCAGAAACAGCAATAAATGTTATAAATTACAAATCTGAAAAAGGCAGAAATGGAAAACCTTCTCTTCGTCTCTCTGAATACATCATTTGCCTGTGATGTATGAAGGTTTTAATGTAACCTTACACATTCTGACTGCAGATTTTTTACAAGTACTTGACATTTGATGGAATAAAATATGTTATACACTGAATTAGTTTAAAAATTATATTTAACATAATGATGCCAAACACGGTTATACATGAACTCAATCATAAGTAAAACTCTGAAAAAAAAAAATAAATAAATAAAACAAGAGAAAGAAAGAAAACAAAATAAAAGAAAGGAAGCCACACGTTTGTGCTAACTGATAATTAGCCGCGCGGCACAAACCGTTTATTATAGCATGTTAATTTCAAACTGTCACCACAGGGCATCAGCTGCGTTTTTGAACTATGTCTAGCCATCTTTGATTAAAAGATCCACTTAAAATAGAGTAGATACAGTACTATTATACATCAGGAAACAAACATGTTTAATTCAGAAAATGAAAACATAGGATATTGACACAGACAATATTTATTAGTGTATCTATGATAAAACATAGCACTTCAAGTGACATCAATGTACATGAATCATGAGAGATTATAAAATAAATTAACACACTAAGATGTCTTTGCTGTACAATATCATGATTTATCTAATAAATATGCATGATGCGCTAAAATATTAAGCATGCTTATTTTCAAATTTTAACATCCACCATGTAAACATTCAAGTGTGCATAAGCGGCTATCGATCTTTTGCCAGCCAAGCGGGAAAATACTATCGCAGTCCTTATTGATGACGCCACCGTTTTATCTCGTATAAGCTGCTGATTCTACAGCAGCGTTTATGCGTTATCTGAAAAAGTAATTTTAGATATTTTGGACTTCTTAAGCTTTTTCTTGCATACGTTTGATTTCTATATGTATCTTATTTTGTAATTTTTGTTCTAATTTTGCCTTTGGCTGATCATAGGGGAGATAATCTAGATGACTGACAAATATCAAAGCCTTCACATAGTAGTATTGTGATGAATATACCAACAACATATCAAATCAGTTTCATTTATTTCATATGGCGCCAGAAAAATACTGGCTGCAAAATGGTAAAACTTCTCAATTATTTCCGGTCATACTATATAAGCCACGCCACGACAACGTTATTCGGGCATTTGAGCCAAGACGTAGGCCTGGCCCCAGGGTTATAAAACATTTTTCATGCTTAACTCAGCTGAGCATGAAATTTAACCTGTTAAGTACAGTTGTTATCTTTCTTAATTTAGCTTATTATAAAACTGTCTCTTCTGATGAATATGAAAATGCCAACATTAGTTGGCATTTTCATACCTATCAGCAGAGATAATTGCATGCTCAGCCGAGCTCAGCATTAAAAAACTTTTATAACTTTGTGGCCAGGCTGTTATGCATACGCTGACCACAGAAATTGCCTTTCTTCACCGGTGCGAACGGGAACAAGTCTGATTATCATGTTGTTGTTTTTTTTATTTCGCTGTGCATATTCGCAGGTTAAACTAAGTACAAGGACCATGGAGCAGATGAGGATGATCGCGGAAAGATCCATGCGCCCATTATGGAACATAGCATTTTCCTACCAATGGTCAAAACACGGAATCTAAGGTGGTTTGGCCTATTTCAATTTTAAAGAGTAACTACACTTCAGAAACTGACTGAATCAGATCCCAAACCTATCCCCAACATCAAAGGGAAAGACCGACAAAGACATCCCAAACAAACAACAAACCACAAGCCACAAGCCGAGCGACAAGACTTTCTTGCCTAGCAAACATGATCTTGAAGGGAGAAGCAACAGGTAAAAAAAGAAGAAGAAAATGTAAGAAAACAAAATTAATGGTTGAAGAGCGGTAGACTTTAATACAACTAGGCAGCTGAACACTGGATCAGTTGGAAAGAGAGCATTCATAAGTTATTGACGGTGACTGAACAACCCTGCATGGTTATGATATGTAGTGACCGAATCACCTTGAAAGGCTATGGGATGTACTAAGTGATTTTTTGTGATTGAACAAGTCGCTGGATATTTTCTGATTTGAACGTCATATAGGATGTTTGTAAAATTTAACACTGTGCTGGTCTATACCTTAACTGAACTGAACTGAACAAAACTTTATTCGAAAGCAATTCTCAGGTCAAACACAGATGGCATAGGAGAAAAGTTTAAATAATTTCCACATTAAGAGGTCAATAACGTGTATTCAACAATATCATACAAAATGCACTGTTGTTATCATCATCCCGAGAAAAGGCGGCTTAGTTAACGATAAAACACCCTTCTCGAAACAAATCTTAAACTTGGGAGACCGTAAATATTTGCTGTGATTGTCCTAAAAAACGGACGCTTGTCTCTTACCTACTACACATATGGTTACTGGGCTACGGGATACCTTTACTTTTACCTTTTTAGCTCACCTGAGCACGAAGTGCTCAAGGTGAGCTATTGTGATCGGTCTTTGTCCGTCGCCCGTCGTCCGTCGTTCGTCCGTCGACAACTTTTGCTTTAAACGACTTCTTCTCCAAAACTGCTGGACGGATTTTGAAATAATTTCACAGAAATGTTCCTTGAAGGACTCTTTACCAAAATTGCTAAAACGGTTCCGCTCCACTGAACAATATGGCCGCCAGAGCTAAAAATAGAAAAACCTTTAAACGACTACTCCTCCAAAACTGCTTGGCAGATTTTGAAATAATTTCACAGAAATGTTCCTTAGGAGGCCTTTTACCAAAATTGCTCAAACGGTTCCGCTCCGCTGAACAAAATGGCCGCCAGAGCTAAAAATAGAAAAAAAAAACTTTAAACGACTTCTCTTACTAAACTGCTGGGCAGATTTTGATGTATTTTCACAGAAATGTTTCTTAGGAGACCCTCTACCAAATTTGCTAAAACGGTTCCGCTCTGCTGAACAAAATGGCCGCCAGAGCTAAAAATAGAAAAACATTTAAACGACTTCGCCTCCAAAAGTGCTGGACGGATTTTGAAATAATTTCACAGAAATGTTCCTTAAGAGGTCCTTAACCAAAATTGCTCAAACGGTACCGCTCCGCTGAACAATATGGCCGCCAGAGCTAAAAATAGAAAAACCTTTAAACGACTTCTCCTCCAAAACTGCTGGGCAGATTTTGAAATTATTTCACAGAAATGTTTCGTAGGAGACCCTCTACCAAAATTGCTGAAACGAGTCAGCTCGGTTGAACAAAAATGGCCGCCAGAGCTAAACATAGAAAAACCTTTATCGACTTCGCCTCCAAAACTGCTAGGCAGATTTTAAAATAATTTCACAGAAATGTTTCTACGGAGGCCCTTAACCAAAATTTCTCAAATGGTTCCGCTCCGCTGAACAATATGGCCGCCAGAGCTAAAAATAGAAAAACCTTTAAACAACTTCTCCTCCAAAAACTACTGGGCAGATTTTAAAATAATTTCACAGAAATGTTTCTTAGGACACCCTCTACCAAAATTGCTAAAACGGTTCCACTTCATTGAACAAAATGGCCACCAGAGCTAAAAATAGAAAAACCTTTAAACGACTTTGTCTCCAAAACTGCTCAGCAGATTTTGAAATAATTTCACAGAAATGTTCTTGAAGACACCCTCTACCGAAATTCCTAAAACGGTTCCGCTCCGCTGAACAAAATGGCCGCCAGAGCTAAAGATAGAAAAAACCTTGAAACGACTTCGCCTCCAAAACTGCTGGGTAGATTTTGAAATAATTTCACAGAAATGTTCCCTAGGAGTCCTGCTACCAAAATTGCTCTACTGGTTAGGCTCGGCTGAACAATATGGCCGCCAGAGCTAAAAATAGAAAAACTTTTATACGACTTCTCCTCCAAAACTGTTGGGAAGATTTGAAATAATTTCACGGATATATTCCTTAGGAGACCCTCTACCAAAATTGCTAAAATGGTTCAGCTCTGCTGAACAAAATGGCCACCAGAGCTAAATATAGAAAAACCTTTAAACGACACCTCCTCTAAAGCCAATGGCTCGATTTCAAAATAATTTTACAGAAGTATTTGACTCATGGTTCTAAACAAAAATTGCTGAAACGGTTCCACTCTGCTGTACAAAATGGCCGCCAGAGCTAAAAATAGAAATAAATCTTAGGATGAATCAGAGGGCACAGTTACGATCCAATCATCATGAAACATGGTCAGAAAGTTTATCTGAATGAAATCTAGACCAACTTTGATACTGGGTCATGTGGGGTCAAAAACTAGGTCACTAGGTCAAATCTTAGAAAAACGTTGTGTACACTCTTTAGGGCACAGTTATGATATAATCTACATGAAACTTTGTCAGAATGTTTATTTTTATGAAATCTAGACCTGATTTGAAACTGGGCCATGTCAGGTCAAAAACTAGGTCACTAGGTCAGTTCTTAGAAAAACCATGTGAATGCTTTAGAGGACACAGTTTTGTTCTAATCTTCATGAGACTTAGTCAAAATGTTTTTCTCCTACAAATCTGGACCAAGGGTGCAACTTGATCATGTCGGGTCAAAAACTAGGTCAAACCTTAGAAAAGCATTGTTTACGCTCTAGAGGGCATAGTTTTGATCCGATATTCATGAACTTTTGCAGAATGTTTATATCCAAAAAATCTAGACCAGGTTTGAAACTGGGTCATTTTGGGTCATAAACAAGGTCATTAGGTTAAATCTTATAAAAACCTAAGGTACACAATAAAGGGTTCATTTTCCATTGAATCTTTGTGAAACTCTGTCTGTTGGACGAATGGATGTTTCTGAGGTTAAGTTCACAGGATACTCAGGTGAGCGATCCAGGACCATCATGGCCCTCTTGTTTATTGTTTAATAATGAGTCCAAAGGGCAAACATTGTGACCCTAATAATACTGCTCCTAAGGAGCAGTCTGATCTGGGTCTGCTCCGTTTACTCACACCTATTTCTCCCAATACTAGGAAATTAGTAGTTACTTGTACTTACTTCGCCGTTGTGCATAGGCCATCCAGAAGGTCTTCCACAGTGCCAGAGATGCTCACTCCACCTGCGCCAACCGATATAAGTTCATTGCTGATGAGCTGCCCCACAAGGGTTCCAAATTGCGTGTTAACAATGCTAAGTTTTTCTGTTGTTACGCAGCCTTGGGTCCAACCTTAAATGACAATACATACATAATTATGATACTGAAGAACTTGAGGGAAAAATCAATCCCGTACACCTCCATGATTTTCCTTCATTTTTACAAAGGAGAATAACTTATGTGACTTCCTTTCTGCTTTCCTGGAGAACGAAGCCCGTTTAAAATGGCTTCTACTCTGAAAGGAAAAAAAATGCTCATAGAGGAGCAAAGGAGGAGTATCAATAAAGCGGGTTTTCTGCATGCAACCAGTTTTCTTCTTTAACTGATGGTATACCCCCCAGTGTGTCTAGTTTATTGAATTATATGTAACTTTGGTCGGAAAGTCCTAATTACTGAGCTATGGGTCGACAGAAATGGACGGGGTAATTCAACATGGCTACTACATTATTTACGTTATAAAACAGTTAAAAATGGTCATTGGTGGCACAACATAAAACAATCTCCTGCACCTGCCACCTACATGTATCGCCTTCAGCACCACCGATCTCCTGGATCACGAATTCCACAACAACTTTAATTATCTGGGCTGAAGGAAGGTAGCAAATTCTGTTTAGGCTCGTAACTGGTACTTAGATGAGAGACCTTTAATATACAGGTGATAGATGAAAACATAAATACTCGGCGACTTCAGGAATGCAAATTTGAAATGTTTGCATGTCAACAAAACGGCCACCTCCATGACCTCGGTCCGGGAAAAAATGGAAATCTGTTGTATAACTGAGAATCTGGCTTCGATCAAGAATCGTATTCATAGAAAAACGATTGAAGGGTTGCATGACATTTTCCTATTCTTTTGTTTTACGCTGGAAAAGAATATATCCCTTTTAAACCGAGACACCTACCTTTCGTTGCCTTTATTTTCAAATCGCCTGCAGAACCACCGGAAATCTCCTGCACATTTTCCTATACACAACACGGTGTTGTGCTGACGGAGATAAGCGGCCGTGTACTATCTTAATCCTAGTTGCTTCAGTAACTCTTTTGCATGGTGGAATATTCAGAGAGGAATGTTATAAATAATTTCAAGCAATAATAGTTTGTTTTACTGGCATTTCCAGTATTTTATATTTATTACATGTAGTTGGACACAGGGGTCTAAAATCGCAAAATAAGATGGATTTTTGAGAGATTTTCAGAAGTATGTGTCTTATACTAGACAGCACTGCTAGATGTTTACACATTCTGGCTTGTGTTACGAGGATATATTATTAAACAATATCATGTTGATGATACTTGTTTTGTCATATTTTTAATCGAGTCTCAATGTTGATAACTAAGATATTTAAGCAACTAAAAATTGGGTGTTACACATTAATGGTAAAATCACAAAAAATTTGGGCTCTGCTACATGTATATTCAAGACATGATGAAATGAATATTCAGGAAAAGTGAACTGTTTTCTGTTATCATATTACACATAAATTATTAGCGTTTGCAACTGTGAAGTTATACTTGTCTGTCACTACTACTATTCATTTAGTGATTACATCTAGCAGTCCCCCCTGCTAAAAATTAAAAAAAAATCAGAATTTGGTGGAGATCTGAAAATTTCGTCGTTGCTCAGGGCTAAATAGTTTCTTTTAAGATAAAGGTTATATCACATATATTTGCTGATTCTAGAGCAGTGTTGTTTCTGTATCTGAAAAAGTAGTTTTAGGCATTTTGTCTTTCTTGACCATTTTCTTGTAAACGTTTTATTTCGAATTTAATCTTGTTTTGTATTTTTACTCAAATTTTGTGCTTGGTTAGTTAAAGGGGAGATAATCCAAGTCATACAGATGTCTGACAAATATCAAAGCCAACACATTGTTGTAACGTGATGAATTTACCAACAACATGTCACATCAGTTTCGATAAAATACAGGCTGAAATCAGGTAAATATTCTCAATAATTTCCGGTCAGACAATATTTGCTTGGAAAATGGTTTTCATTCAACTTTATAACCTAGAAATATAAAACTGTGGCCAGATTAATATCTTAACTGTTAAATTTTGCCGCACACAACCACGTAATTATGATGAGGGGAAGCGTATTGGTTTCGGTGCGGATCCCGACGGCGTCTGTGTCGTCGTCGGCGTGACAGTCTTACCCACTATATTTCTTGAATCAACGGGTGGAATTTTACCAAACTTGCATCCATGGAATTTGATCAACCTTGTTTTGGATACACAATCGGGACAAACCAAACAGCTGATTCGGTTTTGTTTAATTTTACCTCATATTCAAGGTCACAGGAGATCTTAAACTGTTCAATTTTGTGCATCGGCGAAGGAATGACAATTTCCTGTACCTACGATATCTTTTAAAACAATGAGCGCAAACTCCAAAATACTTGCATGGATATATCATTAGGGCAAGCTTAAGAGGTGATCAGATTTCAGTGACCTTGACTTAATTTTCAAGGTCACAGAAGGACTTTATTTGTGACAGAGACACAGACGCAGACGCCAACGAGATCCACACTGAAGCCAATATGTATTCCCTCACCTTTAATGGCGGGGGTATGGGGCAAAATATAGCAGCTCCGATAGTTATTTTAGCTAAGTTGTGCTATTCTAGATCATAAAATTGAATGAAACCCATCTTTCAAGCAAGTTTATGTGTTCAGTCAACCATGAAAACTAGGCCATTGTGAAAATCTGGTTACATCATCTAATTGTCTTGGTCAAGGTGTTTCCATGGAATGAGTTTGATGATTACCGGTCAGTTTATTTAGCTATGATGCCACAAAATATTGAAAATAGAGGACAAAAATATTTTTAAAAAAGCTAAATGTCAAAGGAAGTCTTTTTTGACAATATGTGTTCAAATTAAACCAAATAAAATGATATGGAAATGCATATTAAGATGTTCTGTTAATCATTTTATCAAACACTGTTTGTCTGTTGTACTCTTCTACCGAATGAGAATATATTTACATGACAGGCTAAAATCATGTTGAATTACCCCACCAACTTCTGTGATCCATAGCTCAGTAATTAGGGCTTTCCGACCAAAGTCACATTTGGTTTAATAAACTAGACTAACTGGAGTATACCGTCAGTTGAAAAAAGAAAACTTTGGTAGGATGCAGAAAACCCATCTTATTGACACCCCTCCTTTTTTCCTTTAAGAGTCGAATCCGTTGAGAAGAGGCAAAATAAAAATGACGTGAGTTGCTTCCCCTTAAGGGATACCTACCCATTTAAAATGTGATGCAATTGTAATGCAACGTGATGACTATATTGACGTCAATATGCCGTTGTTTCCGCAGTCTAGCAACTACTCTCCTGCTGACCCACTCCAGCAAGTGGTTTTTATTGGATTTATTTTTCTTTAAAGAGGCTTAAATATAAAAGATGTTAGGTTTTACATACCCAATACCTTTTCTCATAGATAAAAACTGACTTGCAGCATATTGCATGACCTCTCTTGTCTATTTTTATCATTTATTGTTTGAAGGCGGGTTTTCCAATAGTAAAAACATTCCTTCTGGTTTCCAGCCTATGATGAAGAAACAAGCTGGGAACCATCTATCATGACATCACAAAGGAAATGATGTCATCACTAATCACCTGATATTTTTTGGGACATGATCATTTCAGCAAAGGGTTGCTTGCAGGTCAGCTACATTTATGCATGCATCTTTCTGTTTTCCCAAAAGATATTTCTTTTGAAAATACCTACTATGAAATATAAAAATACAGTCTTCTGAACCGATTTCATCTTGATTTTATATAAAATGGTAATTTTCAAGAATGTGCTTGAAACATGCCACCCCAACAGCAATACTGGTCATTCCGACCACAGCTTGAGGCCGCCATTTTTAAACTGAAAAATATACATTGCAAGAGACTACTTTCCAAGCTTGAGGGCATGCCAGTGCATTTTAAAAATTCTACTGGACAAATCTGACAACGACAAATGGAAGTAATTTGAACCAGGTAAGTGGAATTTGCTGATTATTTTATCGTTTACATATGCAGTAGACCAGTCTAGGTCGAACCAGGGGGGTGCGTCCCGACCGGGTCCAAGGTTTTGTTTTTGCTTCGCATTGTGTTTTAATTAAGAAAGTGAACGGACGGACACGTGAAAACAGTATACCCAGCTTCAGTATAGCTGGATTTGAGGCCTAATGGGATACTAGGGTAAGTAAGATTGGTTTCTAACCAGCAGATTTATTTACAAGTTGAAAATACATATTCTGGTTGCAATTAGATTTTACAACATCTGAACAAACATTTTTTAAGTTCTTAGTTTTGCTTTCCTTGTAGACATATTGTACCCAAAGAAAAGGCAGACTGGCCGGTCGTTTCGATATAATCAAGAGCCACTCTGCTGGGGCACACTCCATCATGCTTAACATAAAGAAGTCTTATAAATGGAGGAGCCATCATTGGCTTATCCTATATGAGAGTAGTATTACAAAACGGTGTACTGTAGATACATGTCATTCCATCATTTCAGTTATTATAGTCTCCATTACAATTTCAATACAGCTACAATGAAAATTTATATTTGGTACTCGCATGACAAATTTTAGCATTACAAGTGAAAGCTTTCAGCAAAACATGTTTCTAGTGTTTTTTTTTTTATTATTTTACGTAAGGAAAATTTTACATTACATACATCACTAGCAATAGAAACGTGTTTTGAACACTCTAACTTGGAAGCGACAAAGCAAGCTAAATATTGCAGCTAAAGTCATTACACTGTCACAAAACAAAAAGTAGCACAATTTCACAGTCATCTCAAAATGTAAACAGTAACACAATTTTACAAACTGTGACAATATATGTATTTACAAACAGTTCTAAGTGTTACTGAGAGTATGCATTTCTTAGAATATATAATCTGGAAAGTCCCATTTCCAATACCTAACTAGAAAAAATTTTCAGAGAAAAACTGATGTCCCCGCACCAGCCTATTTCCCTTCCCCTCTAATGAATAAAAAGCCTGTACAAATAAAATATCTATTCCATTGATTGATTCAGGAGATATTGTGGGTACAAGAAATTGTCATCTTAGTCTCCAGTGACCTTTAGAATAAGGTCAAGGTCAACAAAATCTAAACAGCCGAATGATGTATCCATGAAATTTTGGTGGAATTCCATCCATTGGTTCAGGAGATATTGTGGATACAAGAAATTGTCATCTTAGTCCTCCAGTGACCTTGAAAATAAGGTCAAGGTCACTAAATTTAATCAGCTCTTAAGTTTGTCCCAATTATATATCCGTGCAAACTGGGTGAAATTCTATCTATTGGTTAAAGAGATATCGCGCATACAAGAAATTGTCATCTAAGTCCTCCAGTGACCTTGAAAATAAGGTAAAGGTCACCAAAATCTAATCAGCTCTTAAGTTTGTCCCAATAATATATCCATGCAAATTTGGTGATTTCCGTCCATTGGTTCAAGAGATATCGCGCATACAAGAAACTGTCACGCCGACGCCGATGCTGACGCCGACGCCGACGGGATCTGCACTGAAAAAAATATGTACCTCCTCACCTTTGGTGGGGGAACACAATGAGATAGCCATATGTTTGTGTGGCACTGGACATATGGTTGTAAAATCCAATTTTGAAGCAGTAATCGCCCCTAGAGTTGTCAAAAGCTGTGTGTTTCAGATTTACCACAGTCTTGCAGGCAACTTTGTGCAAATAATAGGGCTGAAAGCTGTGATAATCTGAAACATCGTGCTTGACCAACTCACAATGATTATATGTGTTGGTGATATGTTGGGACAAGTCACTCACATTTATCAATATTTTTTATACAGATAACAGTTGTTGTTGTGTTGAGTTTTCATGGCATTCAACCCAACAACAACTTCAGCAAGGTCATCTAGTTCCAATTAGTTCTCAAATCCTGGTCCCGGACCCACCAATTCTGTTGTAGACCAGGCTGGGTTGAAGCAGGAGGTACGTCCCGACCTGGTCCAAGGTTTTGATTTTGCTTCTCGTTGTGGTTTAATTGAGAAAATGAACAGACGGACACATATACCCATGTTCAGTATCGCTGGATTTAAGGCCCAATGGGAAACTAGGGTAAGAAAAAATTAGTTTCAAATTAACATAGATTTATTTATAAGTGGAAAATATATATTCTGGTTGCAATTAGATTTTAAAACATCAGAACAAATACTTTTGGAGTTCTTAGTTTTGCTTTCTTTGGTAGACATTGGCTTCTAGATATTCCTGTTTGAAAATGACGACAGACGACGGACCATGGTTCTATTATGATGTCTTTTGGTGAGCTATATGTGTCCTAGTCTTGATACTTTACAACGCGCATCTGAGAATGACTGACCAAAGTCTCCGGTTTCATTATACAGAGTCCTCTTTCATCCAAATTTAATAGGGTCGAGTCAGGTAACTTCCGACAGCAGGTAAATTCGGACATACCGTTGCAAACAATGAAAATCCAGATGAAACGGCTCATAATGAGCCGTCTCATCAGGATTTTTACTGTTTGCCCTGTTGATTTTGTTTTATTTCCAAACAACTGACGTATACAGGAAACAACTGACGTATCAATGGAAACAATGTCACATGTCGCTGTCCGAATTTACCCGCTGTCCGAATTTACCTGACTTTACCCTGGCATAGAGAAGTTATGAACAATGATCAGACTCCGTGGATTGTGCCATCTTGTAGTCTGAGATTTAAAAAAAAAAAAAAAAAAAAAAAAGGATAAATCAGACTCACCAAGGAATGACGTTAAAACAGCAGCAACAAAAACACCTTTCATTTTCTTGTCTTTTTTTCGTGTTGAATAAAGATATACAATGTAAGACAGCCTTGCGTGCGAACCACATTTCAAATACCCTAATGTCATTTGATATAAATGTGTCTACCTGTAAGTTATCACTTTGAAACAGATGTTTCATAGGGTCGTCTTGCATGTACTGTGAGTACATTTAGATAGTACTATGCACACTGTTTCTCTGAAAAAAATCTTACATTTTTGTTTCATGAATATATGTTTCAGCATTTAGTAAATTTAAAGAGTATAAGTACATGAGCTTTCGTTCCAATCCTATTAATTGTAATGTATCAATGATTATGTGAACTGAAAAAAGTTTGAAATAAATATGTTTAAACCAAATTTAAAGAGTAACTACACTTCAGGAACTGACTGAATCAGATCCAAACCCTATCCGCAACATCAAAGGGAAAGATTGACAAAGACATCCAAACAAACAATAAATTACAAGTGATAAGCCGAGTCAGCAGCTCTTTCCAAAATAGGTGGCAACTCAGCTATCTTTACTGAACTAAATAAGACGTGTTTTATTACATTGATTGTTTAGGGTTCTACGAGGGTCATCCAAAAAGTTCTGTCACTGGCTGATATCTCGAAAACGAAAAGTGCTATTCATCTAAAATAAAAACCATTCAGAAACTCTGTTTTTTATCACACAGCTGTAAAAAACTGATTCTTGTAACAATGACATAACATTCACAATCTGCTTTAAAAGAAGGGCACCCTGACCCTACTGGCAAATTAGAAGATGCAACTCCGGCAATACCCAATGAAGGGATGTCTATCATCGCTGCCTGGAGCTTACGATATCTCAGGTGCTAATCAACACAGCGAAAAAACCTCCACGTCATTCTGTCCATTTTAGAGAGTTTACAGCATTTCGTAATATTAACTTCATGCAAACAACGCCACAGGAAAATCGACAAGGTTATGTTCTAAGTAAAAAAGCTTCATAAAAGTATAATATTTCAAATTCTGAAGCATATCTATACTGCAGTAGATCATGACAATGTGATCTCAATCAAAATTTCAGAAAAGATCCCTAAAATGAGGGTACGGTGGGTCCTTGAAAATCACGTGACTGTGTATTTCACCATATTTCATATATCAATATTTTGCATCGCATAAAATTGACAGAAGTCGCTGATTTTATGTAGTGTCCAACAGAATGCAACAGACAACAACCCTGAAAATTTCAGAATCCTGCGATATGCAATTGACGAAATATGCAGCATGAATAACAAGCCAGCAGAAAAACAAAATCATGAAAATAGGCCAGTGTCAAATATAAGGTCTGTATTTGAGCTTATAACTAAACCAGATGGCATGTTTTCGCCATGCACCTGATATCAGTATAAAGATAAAAGATTACTCTTTTGATTGTTGCAAACCGTGGTAAGCTATCACGTCTGTGAGCAAAGTTATGAGTCCAGTGACAGAACTGTTTGGACGATCCTCGTACGACCCGTCACCCGTAGATTTAATTTCATGTCTATTTACATTTTAATCTAGGTTATAATTCGTGGTTTAAATCACAGATTACTATACTTTATGGCCTCGTCAAAACTCCTTTGCCCAAGAATTTTAGAAATGCATTGTGGTTTATAGTAAACTAAAGAAAGTAGACAGCTCTCAAACGGAATGATCAAACAGTCGCACCACTATATTACAACTCGATGCCTTTAACTAACAGTATCAGTGGCTTACAGCCATCTACGTGAAAACAACAACAACAACAAAACTAGAAATGTTTTTCAGAGAAAAAAATAATGTCCCCCACCAGCCCATTTCCAATACCCTCTAATGAATAAAAAGCCTGAACAAGTAGTTTATCTAGGCAAGTTTGAAGAAAATCCATCCACTGGTTCTAAAGATATCCTACATAGATGACTATGACCTTGATAATGAGGTCAAGGTCACCAAAGTCTAATCACCTCTCAACTTGTCCGAATGATGTATCCATGCAAGTTTGGTGAAATTCCATCCATTGGCTCAGGAGATATAGTGGGTACAAGAAATTGTCATCTAAGTCATCCAGTGACCTTGAAAATGATGTCAAGGTCACCAAAATAAGATCAAGGTCACCAAAATCTGATCACCTCTTAAACTTATCCGAGTAATGTATCCGTGCACGTTTGGTGAAATTCCATCCATTTGTTCAGGAAATATAGTGGGTACAAGAAATTGTCATCTCAGTCCTCCAGTCACCTTTAAAATTAGGTCAAGGTCATCAAAATCTAATCAGCTCTTAAACTTGTCCCAATGATGTATCCATGCAAGTTTGGTGAAATCCCATCAATTAGTTCATGAGATACAGCGCACGAAAGAAATGATCATCTAAGTCCTCCAGTGACCTTGAAAATGAGGTCAAGGTTACCAAATCTAATCAGCTCTTAAACATGTCCCAATGATGAATCCATGCCAGTCTGATGAAATTCCATCTGTTGGTTCAAGAGATATCGCGCACGAAAGAAATCTGTCACAGGGACGCCGAAGCTCCGGGATCCACACTGAAAACAATATGCCCCCCTCATCTTTGGTGGGGGGGGGGGGGGGGGGGGGGGGCATTAAAAAAAGGAAAACAATTTCATGCTGAAAGTTCAGCAGAATCTTAACATGTAGGCTAAGAGCAATTTCAAATGCGACGTGAAACTGGATCTAGGTAACATAATATCATTTCGCGCCCGTACCTGATGCCAGTACAGTAATTTTTGCCCTAACATAGTACAACCTGACGTTGTCGCTATACAAACAACTCATTTAGAGACTTTTGAATTCTTTGAAAACCCTTTTAGTGATTTTCAAAACATCGTGAAAGCGCGTTTATGCCAAAATACAGGTGAAATTTTGATTTTTTTGTGTGTAATTATTTCTAATGCACCAAAGAAACCGAAACAGGTATGCATTGATTTCTAATATAAACGAAGTCACCTATTTGCAATTACTGTCTTTGAGTCTGAGTATATGGCTTCTGTCTGCCACAGAGAGCCTTGTTATTATGCAAATGTAACGCAAACGATGAAAGAATTTATTACATAAAAATGTTGCTGTTATTCAGTGGATAACGTCATATCATAGTAATCGTACGACCACACGTATAATAACACTTTGGTTCATACACATGGCGTCATTGACAACGTCCATGTCAACAATGCGTGTTCTTATTGATATAATGTTCAGTTTGAAGGCAATAACTCCCTTTTCAAAGGGTCATATGATAAACAGACTCTTACAATCGTGGTCACTGACATTGTCCGTGTCAGCAATATTGCACGTTTTCCTAATTGAAAAGAAACTCACTTTGAAGGGATAAACACCCATTTTAAAGGGTCATACTATAAACAGACTCTTACACTCAAGGTCATTTGATATTTTAATTTTGAAGGCGAAAAATCCATTTTAAAGGGTCATATGATAAACAGAATCTTACACGAGTGGTCATTGCATATGAAATTTATGAAACGAGCCTTCGGCGTCCTTTTGTCACAAAACTGAATAATATCGTTTGGATAAATTTTGGAGGAGAAATCCCGCTCTTCTAAACGGACAAATACGGTAGGTGATCGCTATCAAATTTTAGAAGCCATACGAGTCCGCCAAGAAACTTGGCCGACATGGGCAAGGGGAAGTGTTCATTATATATCTTTAGTGAAAGTTTTGAAAATCTTCTGTTCAAAAATGCAAACCTGTTTCAAAAATTATTTGAAAGGGATGAGCCTGGGATGATCTTATATCAGGTCTTTTCAAACCTTAGGATTTCTTTTAAGAACAGGGCGAGTTTCTTTTCACAATAAGTTTACTGGAATATTTCTTGGGTGACAGCAATTTCGTCACGGCAAAAAAAAAAAAGAAAAAGAAAAAAAAAAAAAAAAAAAAAAAAGAAATAATAATAAATAGAAAAAAACAAAACAAAAAAAACAAAGAAATAAAATTGTTTATCGCGGGGCCTTGACTTCTTTTCTTTCTTATATGCTGGCGGACTAGTTTACAGCCTGTGATTTCCGCCGTTAGACGTTTGTTGGGTTCGTTCATAACAGTCGTTCAATCGAACTTGAACCGTAGGAACCTTAGGTAGTTCGTATACACAACATAACAGACAAATAAAAGAAAAATATGTAACCAAAAAATAAAAGTAAAAATTAAGTATTTTCTGTTGACACGTCCAGTACATGTATTTGGTCATCACCTACTTTTGGATGAAATGATACTTGTTTATTATTTCAAAACATCTGCAAGGTCTTGTACATTGACACCCCTATATCATGTACATCATCAGTATGAAAAGTGTTTATAATCTAGGGTAACTTTATATAGGCATGTCTTAAACTCTAACGAAAATACAATATAGACTGTGAGGGGAGACAAAACAGGTTTCTCTGCATAAATGCGCAAAAACACAGATTAATATCAATCTGCGCGGACCTGACACAAAGACTGACAATACGAGCGCGTAGCGTGATTTTGCTGTAAAAATCCCAAAACAGACTGAAACACCATTGAATTGTCAACAATGATTCAGCGTCATGAAGTTGAATCAACATTCTAATGCACTTACGCTCGTCCGTCCGTCCATCCATCTAAACGTTCATGATCGCTAATGCACCACGGATATCTTTGCAACAATCTCCCACCTGGTCTCGTGCTCCACTGACCTAGATGTGCTGGTAAAGTATATCCCTGTATAATCTTTTTTATTATGTTTTATTATCTTCCCTTCTTTCCCTCTGCCTAGCTATTGTCTTTTGCCTGTCTCTGTACACTGTGCAATCGTTTTTTGTGAAGCCGATGATGTGACCATACACATTGGTTTCAGTTTACTGACACCATTGTCAGGAGTATCTAATGTTTTCGAATACCTGCTTTGACGCTTCTTCTAAACCTCATTAGTTTTTTTTTTTGCTTGATGTGTTCAATAATCTTCAATAGCATCTCTCCTCAAAGAACTGTGGCCTTGGTCAAACAGCTGCCACTGTCTGCTATTTTCACAGGTACATGTATCATGACAGAAAACAGGGTATTACTAGAGAGCGCATCAGATTTATCTTTTATCCAAGAGATATGCGGATCGGCTCAACTTTCTTCAGGATTTGGTGGCCTGTTCAGGCCTTGAGAGAAGCGCAGGTTTGAAGCCATCACCTGGGTTTGTTTGTTGGTAGGTTGATTGGTTTGGGTTTAACGACTCTTTGAGACAGTATTTCAGTCTATACCGAGGTGTCCCCCAGAGAGAGGGAGAAAAAAAAGAGAGATGATAGGGTAGAAAAAATGTCTAAAAAATTCCTACATGCACCAACTGCAAGCACAGTAGGCCCTTTCCCTACTATTATCCAAATTAGTAGATCGTTCCAGCACTGGAAAATACCCAACACCATCGCCCGACCACGACCATCCCCCTCCCCTCCAGTTCCCCGCCAAAAGTAGCTCTTTATATGCTGAATGCCAGTTCGGTCATCGTATCGTGACTGGTAATGAACGGATCTTTTACTTTCATGGTGGTTTCTTTAACTCGTAAGCTGGTTATTTATTATTGGCTTTACAACCGCCCTTTGAATAAGTAATCCAGTATATATCCCAAGCAGTCTCGCAAAGAGAGGGAAATACACCAGAAAGATAGGAAATACAAGGGAAGACCATATCCAAACACTCCCCACCCACTGCAACCCACTGCAACCTCTGAAGGCCCTTGTCCTACTTTACGTCAATAAAATAGAACGCCCACATGCAATATTGGCTCTACCATTCCATATAAGGCCACGGGTAGATTCAAGACAGGCACCCAGACTCCTTAGAACCCGTCATTCGCCATTCTACCATTTTGTGCAAGTACAATTGAGTCAAGTTACAGAAGTCATTCATACACGAAAGAGAGAAGCTACATAACAGATCAACGTTCCATCAAGGCCATGGATAGGGTCAAGTCTGGTAAATTCGGACAACAGGTAAATTCGCACATACCATTGCAAAAGTGAAAATCCAGATGAGACGGCTCATAATGAGCCGTCTCAACAGGATTTTCACTGTTCCCAGTTATTTTTGTTTTAATTCAAAACAACTGGCATATAAAGGATAATGTCACTGTCCGAATTTACCTGACTCTAGCATAGCATTCTTCAAATCACACCAGCTTCATGAGGAACCCCGGTAACTTAGTGGGGCCAGGCGCTAACCTGCTAAATTAGCGGAACCGGGTTCAAGATCCGCTGGAGGCGAAATATTTCCCACCGTAAACGGTGTTCCACTGCACACAGCTTTTCACTGTCAACCTCCCACCCTCCCAATCGTCCTGTTATGACTGAAAAACTTTTAAAAATGACGTAAAATCGCAAATCATCCATCTGTCCATTTAGCTTCATACATCTAACATGCGTTTACAGAAATAAAATTATAAAGAATGGTGATAAATAATGATGATAATAATAAAAACAACTTGACTCACCAAGAAACAAGATAAAAACAACAGCAACAAACAAACACTTCATGGCTACTTTGATTTCTTCCTTTTAGCTGTATAATAGTAAAACTGAAGACTTAGTTATAGAATCTCTTCACAAAGGTCACCGTAATATCCACATAATTGAGACAGTTAGGTCTGAGCAAAATGTGGAGACCCGTTTCAGACTGCTCCTCAATGAATAATCTGATCTGGGCCCACACTCTTTGCCATTCAATCTGCAAACTGCATTGAAAAGAACCAAACTGTTCCGTTTTTATGAGAATAACGGCAAAAACAGTTGGTG
This sequence comes from Ctena decussata, assembly GCA_963989385.1. Taxonomy (NCBI): domain Eukaryota; kingdom Metazoa; phylum Mollusca; class Bivalvia; order Lucinida; family Lucinidae; genus Ctena; species Ctena decussata. The sequence goes on from OZ022513.1 coordinate 53,438,189, forward strand.
CCCCAATTTTAAAATCTTAACGGTAACTGCATTTTAACTTGATACTTTACGCATTGAACGACATAAAGGTATCGTATTGACTCTAAATATTGGACCACCTTCGACGGATGAATGACGAGATTTACGTTCTTTTCAACAGTATTTCATCCAGATTTGAAGGTGACAATGAGCTGTGTTCAATGGATTCCCATTCACGTTTGAAAAGATTTCCGCATCCAGTGGGAATCGAACCCGGAACTGGTAGGCCGGCAGACCAGCGCTTAGCCTACTGCACCATCTAAACAAAAACGCCAGGTGAAAGTGAAAAGGTTTGAAAGCTGTGAAACGAAAAGCAAATTCAAACAATAATAGGGGTTTCATTGTAGAACAGTGCAAAACTGAGCAATTAAAATATTCATTCTTAGTCAGAACAGTAGTGGAGTGGAACCATCTAGACACAGCAACAGTGTGCTCAGAGGCAGCTGAGAACTTCAAAAAGCATATTAGATATCATAATTGATAAGTAAGATATCTTGATTATTATATGAGATATCTTATATATATAAGATATCTACTATAATAAATAAGATATCTTACATAATAAATAAGATATCTGATATAATGAATGAGATATATATATTTCATAATAGACAGTAAAATGGCTTGCCATACAAGCCAGCAGAAACAGAACTGAGCTTCCATGCAGTCTCCCGGGCTACCCAAACCTGTTCCTATATGTACCCATAACATTGAACAAATGTCTACGTTCCTATTCACCAATGTGTCCAAAGCTAGCGGGCTGACATACGAAACCAGCAGAAGTCTTATCAGAGACTGCGCAGTTCGCTCAGGTCAATTTGGTCCAACATTTATCGTCAATGCGGCGTATACCGAGCAAATTTTAAATATTGGGACACCTAAAATAATTACTGTAGTTGTCCTAAAAATTGAAAAAAAAAATCAGTTTTAAAACGTAGTTATGCGTGCAGTAGAAGCTGATGGAACGATACAATGTGTATGTCCTGCTCATCCTGCACCTTTACAGCCTGATCTGGTTCTTGTTTAGGCATGTGTGCCCCAAATAATTAAGAAATTTAACGGTGGTTTAAATTCACTTTACTTTCTTTTGTTTCATTCGTGTTGGCAACAATCTTGAACTCTCTAAAACATTTTTATTCCATTTTTCATTTTATTTGATTTTTTGATATTGCGACATAACGTTAACCTTATTCGTTGTTTTCACCTATGCACGTGCACAGGTTATAATCTAATAATCTGTGAATTATACTGGCGGTTAAGAGCGGGGTCAAATATTCGTGCACAGGACTGAGACAGTTCTAATTCGCATTAGCTCGTGCACATATGAGCCGTAATACGAGAAAACCCAACAAAGCGGCTGTGCGCTCAGCGCAGACTTAGATCAGCATGGACTACCGCCCAGTGTGATCAGACTCTTCGCTAAGCGCTCAAAGGGTATCTAAGGATCCAAGCTACCTCCATGCGTACAGCAACGACTTTGTGCAGACTTGGCGGAAGCCTAGGCTGATCTGAGTCTTCTGCTGGACGCACATGCCGCTTTCCTTTTCCCTTTTTTTGCTTGTTGCGGCTCGTTATGTTTCAGTCGATAAACATGACAAAGCATGAAAGAAAGCACGTTTTAGAATTGATATTATCTCCGGTTACAGCAGCACATTTACATGCATCCAAGTTATTAAAAGTTACATTATTTTCTAATGGAAAAGGTAAATATACCCGGTTATAAAGTAATGATACCAATAACGTCAAATTCTTAAGGAACCGGCGTCTCAGGGCATACTGGGGTTAATTGAGGCTCACGTATGTCTGGGGAGAATTTAAAATTCAGCGATTTTTAAGGCATCATTAATAATGTATTTATCCGTATTTTTTCATGATTTCTTCATAAACAATTTGTTATATCATTTTTTCATCGCAAAATGGATAAGTTTGAAGAATCGTTACGCGCCCGCTAGCCGTTACAATGTCGAATTTCTAAGGAAATCCCATCGAAAGTAGCATGTAAAACAGTCTTTGAATGAATCACAGTGCCCTGAGCTATTGGTCAATTGGAGTCACATTTTAATTTCTTTTGGCAAGCGGTTACGTAAGGCCTGCTCTAGTGTAAGCACAGAATCCTTTAGAGCATTATTCATAAATCAATTTAAAGTGACGTTCAGCGAGCAATCTTACGATGACCCAATTGGCTCACTTTTCATTTCCATACTACTTCACAATTCCGAATTCCGAATTCTGAATTCCGAATTCTGAATTCCGAATTCCGAATTCGGAATTCAGAATTCGGAATTGTGAAGAAGTATGGAAATGAAAAGTGAGCCAATTGGGCCATCGTAGATCAGAATGGGCGCATGCCCAGGCTTATCTGAGTCTGCGCTGGGCGCACAACCAATGGAGGTTTTCTCGTGTCGCGGCTCATATTTAAGCAATCATCCATATCATGCAGAGGTTTGACAAAGTGTAAAGAGTCATTATAATCAAGCGTTAAGTATGTTCTACGAATTTCGGAATTCGGAATTCAGAATTCGAAATTCAGAATTCGGAATTCGGAATTCAGAATTCGGAATTCAGAATTCGGAATTCGGAATTCGGAATTGTGAAGTAGTATGGAAATGAAAAGTGAGCCAATTGGGCCATCGTACTTTCAACGAGCAATCTAATGACGTTTCTCTGCCAAAATGAAAAATTACCCCATGCAGATTCAACTTGTGACGACCCAGGCAAATAAATACTTCATTTGAAATTAGTCAAAAAATAGAATTTTGAGTATAGGAACTATAATAGTGTTTCACAACCCTACAAGTGTAGTTTTAAAATAGTATATATGAGCCGCGACACGACAAAACCAACAATGTGGTTGTGCGCACAGCGCAGACTCAGATCAGCCTGGGCATCCGCCCAGTCTGATCAGAGTCTTCGCTGGCCTCATAGAGTTAGCTCAGACCCTTAGCTTCCCTTTCAGCGCAAAGCGAAGATTCTTTTCAAACAGGGCGGATGCCCAGGCTGATCTGAGTCTGCGCTGAGCGCACAACCACTTTGTTGGTTTTCTCGTTTCGCGACTCACTTATCATATGTATATATTAACACTGTTTTAGTTCAGTTGGTCAAGCGCTGGCCTGCTGATCTGGCGGTCTCGGGTTCGAGACCGGTTGGATCGAAATCTTTACAACAATAAACGGGGTTCCATTGCACACAGCATTTTCTTGTCACCCTCCCATCGTCCTGATATGACTGAAATACTGTTAAAAATGGATGTAACCATCAATACATCCATCTTAAAATGGTATGTGTTGCATCGGATGGATGATTCGCGGTTTTAGTAGCCATGCAACAGCAAAGTATTCTTAGTACATGTATGTTGTCATGGCGAATCGTTAATTTTGTTCAATTTTGTCCTAAGGAAGCCGGAAATACTCCATATATAGCACCACATGGTGTCCGCAACCATTTCGTCCGTTACGTTTCTCATAGATTAGTCCTGCTCTTATTTGTATTTCACTCATGAACACCAAAAGCGGTATCGCCACTCGTGAAAATACTGCTTTTGGTGTTCATTCGGTGAAATAAAATTCGATCTTACACTGAAAAAATTAAATATCCTCTATTACATTACCTAAATCAATTTCACTTCACCATATACACCTAAGCCTAGTTATTTAAAACTAACGACATCGTTAGTTAACGTTTTGTTAAATTTTCAAACGTTGATATCTTAAATACGCCGACATTTTTGTTGAAAAAAATGTGAGGAGAGAAAAGCTCACATGTTTTCAACAAAAATATCAGTGTATTTGGTTATAAAGTCATAAAACAATTAACTAGTTGACCTCTTAACGAGCTTGTTAGGCTAACGGTGCTTTGAACAACCGGGCCCTGGTGTGAAGACCACCCCTGTGTTCCATATTAGTTATTTCATGTGAACTCATCAACCGTTATCTAATCAGAAAACAAGGAGCCTAAAGTCAGTAAATGCTTATTGTACGCAGAAAACGTGCCCAAATGTTTACCTATTAAGGTGGATTCATACGGAAAGTATGTGTCATGATACATATGTCGTGCAGCATGTGACACCGTTGGATAACCCAAAACATATGTTCAGGACCCAAATCTGATGCAAGTAAACATGTCTGTCTAAACATAATCGCATTGCTACAAAAATGGTTGTATTGACACTTGCGTATGCAAAAAATATTGCCGTGTAAACCGACGTTAACTGTTGGTACACACGGCGACAGATGTTGCATGGCATATTCTATGTGTTTACAGAGCGACATATGTGGCATTATATTTGTCATGCAACATATGCTGGGGCCGAGTGCACAAAGGAGGCGTAAACTACGCCGGTGCAGCTTACGAACGTCAGCGAAAATAAGTCTGTACTACGACTGTGTTTTAATCCAAGTGCACGAGGCGATTTGTGAGTTTTGAGGCTATTTTGCGACTTAGTTTACGACACGCCTCGGTTGTGCACACGGATTAAAATTCTGCGACATTTTTACGACGGACGTACGTCGGGCGTAGGCCTACGTTTGCTTTGTGCACTCGGCCCCTGATGTTTAAACCCACCTTAAGACTTTAAGCTTATAAGTTCCTGATAAACATGGCACAGATTCAGAGGACAGGCCAGAGGAGTTTTCATGAACGCCTGAAGCAACAACAACAACAACAACAAAATAAGAATGGCATGTAGAGACTGCACGCGCGCAAGCCTATCTGGTTATATACAGAGCGGACAAAACCGAAGCCGTATTCAAGCAAAATTTTGAAAGACGCGTAATAGATAAATGTAATAGATAATAAGACAATACGGAATCTTATATCTTCCGTAAAATGATAGCTCATGCCCACAAGTGAAAAATAAAGAGATTGCATGCTTCTTCTGGGCGTCAATACTAGATTCAGGTTAAGATTAAACTCTTGCTAGACTATGCATTATTTTCATTTTGTGTTAAATAAATCATTTACAAAGAAAGCCACACGCATATCGTTTTACTCGCAAAAAACATTAAAGGAAGATTTTTTTATCCTATAACGCCCCTGTTATGCCGTGGATAACGCCGTGTCTTAAAAACCGTATTACCACATGTATAATAACACTTGGGCGCTCACACATAAATTGATTGACAACGTCCGTGTCAACAATGCGTTTTCTTATGGTACATGTAATAGAGTTCAATTTGAATGTGTTAGAAGGGTCATATGATAAGCAGAATCTTACACTCGTGGTCACTTCATATGAAATTTATGAAACTCGCCGAAGGCTCCTTTCATAAATTTCATTTGAAATGACCACTCGTGTAAGACCCCTTATATATTTATTGGCGCACTTTCAGAGGAAGCAATTCGACCATTTTCGTTTTTTCTTCTTTTTCAATGTCAGTCAACTCTTGCATATTAAAATGCTCCTTAATTTTGGAGATTCCTTTTTATCCTTAAAAATAGTGAACCAGAGCTCTAGATAAGAGGGGTATTTGACGATAATTGAGGGATATTTTTTTTATTTCGTATTGAAACCATATGTTGTGACCACTCATCTGAACCGTCTCGTCGAGACGGTTCAGATGAGGGGTCACAACTTATGTTTTTTTATCCACAATTAACAAAAATTATCCCTAATTATTATCTAATACCCCCTCTTATCTAGGCTCTGATAGTCTCCATTTTGGAGGGCTTTTCCGTCAAGATAAGCAAACAGTAATTCACAAAAACTGTTTCCCTTTGAACAAGGACAAAACAAACAATAAAAAATAGATAAAAATAAAGAAAAAAAGTAAATAAATACATAAATAAAGAAAAAACATGCATAATGAAGTTATCTAATCAAGGCAACAGGCACAAATCACAATATGCACAATATACACATTACACTACTAACTGGACACACAACATTGAGCCAACAGTGATTAAATACGACGTTGAATCAACGTTGATTCAGTTATGATTCAAAATTGCTTGCCTGCACAATAATATATATAAAAGAAGAAGAAATGAGATGAACAAGAAGAAAACAACAACACTAAAAACAGAAAAAGGGGGAAGTAAAGAAATGAGAAACGGAATAGCGCTGTTAGACCCATATTTGTTCACCCAATTTGCAATCAGCACAATCAAACTGCCAAAAATAACCCCTCCAATACTACTAATTAACGCACTTGTATGACAAGCTTTTCAAACCTAGATTTGAGCTTCAAACCAATGTTTCGGATCAGGTTCGTCTGTCCCAGGATTTGCACTTTCAATAGGTTTTAAGGTGCAAAACTTTGTTTCGAAAAAAAGGAAACATTTCGCATATCACGGCTTTGAAGATAACCGCTCATTGAAAGTGTGGTTCATTTGAAGCTTCAGTTTGAGAGGTTTTTAATTCGTATGTTAAGACTTCAAAGGAGAGGTTATTTTTAACTGAGGACCTTTTTGCCTTACATGTTATTTATTTTATCATATAACGTCGCATCTGAGAGTGTAATAAAGCCATGCATTAAAAACGATAATCCACTAGTGGAATAATTATGCAGATTACGTCGTAACGTTATGCGATGGCGTCCATAAAACGTCGCGTTTTCTACTGGCGAAAACGTGACGTTTTAGTGCAAAATCTGCTAAAAAAATTGATTTTAGCGGCATATGATAAATAGAATCTTGCATTCGTGCTCCTGTATTTGTGAATTTATTAAACTCGTTGGGAAAAACCGATAAGATGCTCGGCAAAGCCTCGCATTATATCTTTTTCCCCAACTCGTATAATAAATTCAATAATACACGAGCATTCGTGTAAGATCCTCTATGTAGTACGTATTATTTATGATGTATTACTCTGATGTACAGTCGAACCTGTCTTAAGGGGTCACTGTATTAAGGGGTCACCTGTCTTTAGCAACCACTTGTTCGGGGTCCTTTATACCAGAATACAGTGCAAATGAACCTGTATTAAGGGGTTACCTGTCTTAAGCAGCCAACTTTTGGGGTCCCATGGGGTGACCCTTAAGGCAGGGTTTACTGTATTAGGTCCTTCGTATTATGTACTATGACATAATACACACTCCTTATAAAAGATGTAATACAAAATAGATCCCATTACCAGTACAGATGTAGGACCACTTTTAAGATGACGTATACGAAAGACAAAAGGACCCTAATAGGCTTGTAGGGAAGTTAAGTATGTCATTACACGTAATACACAATGCATTTATTCATTTATTTTATTTATTTATACAATGTTTAAAGAGGGTGCACCTTTGGCTGCAGTAGCCAGTCTACCAGTTGGCCCTCTGTAACAACAACATAAAAACAATACAATATTAAAAAAAAAATACAACTTTTTACATATGTACACAGAAAGATATCAATATAAAAATGAGTTTGTGTATGCATATAAAAACAAACTACAGCACAGGTTAAGATAAACAAGCCAGTGTCAACAGAATAGTATGATGATACACATTAAAATATATATAAAAACTATTAAAATAGCGCTAGTGAGTTAAACATTGATTGCACAGGTAAATGCGGCGCATAAAACAACTTGTACCACAGGAGTTTAAATATCGGTGTCATGCTATTAATAGATATGTTTTAACGAACACGAAACCATGTATTAATAAGGCTTTTCACGTGCTATAATGACTCGGTTTGCGACTTTTCGTATGCAAGTTGTAGGGCCATACTCCGTCAGTACAGAAACAAGCGGCAATATTGCATTTGCAGTTATCAATAAAAACTTGTACGGAAGAGTTTTACCAATTCGGATATTGTAAAAAATGGAAGTGTAGACGACATCGAGTGAAAACTTTGATGGACATGATTATGCCTTGTGAACTGCTGCTAAAGGATGGACGAAAATCACGATAGCTGACCCTGGCATGAAACGAAGAATTTTATAGACATGCATAGCGCGTGTAGGAATCAGCAATGTAATGATGATGAGGCCAAAATATAGTGCCAAAATATTTTTGTTATTTTGTAGCATTGTAGTTGAATTTATGCAATAATAACGACCATACATTTTCCAGTGCATTTTGACGTTTGACAGATCTCCCTCGGGACCATGCAAGTTTTAAAGAAAACGTGTGTCCAAAGCTTTCAGCAATCAAGAACTGCAGGATGGTATACATGAGCGGATAAGGCTTGTTCTGCATGGAAATTATTGCTTTGATCAAGGTAGATCTATCTGCTTTTTGTTGATGAATTTGCAACGACCATCTTGGACACTTTTCAGAAATACTGAGATTAAATAGAATGGTGGCAGCCATTTTGAATAGTTTGATTCTCTCGGGCCAGGAAAACGGATGTTAATAAAAAGATGCACTTGCGCGTTGGCTGTCAAACGGTGAAAAAACATAGTGCAATATTGTTCTCAAATTTTAACGAATATTTCGTAGAATTTATGCAATAACAGCGATCAAACATTGGCTTCCAATGCATTGATGATTGCCGGGTCCCTCTGGAGATGTTAAAAACCTCGGCCTGCGGCCTCGGTTGTCAACATCTCCCGCGGGACTTGGAGAACGTTGATGCATGAAAAAACAAGTTTGATCCCGATAATACATAATTCGTTAGACAAAAGAGCCCTAACAGGCTTCCGTAGTATTTAACGTTGCCGACGTAACACTAAATATATAATAATATATATATATATATTATATTTGCGCAACTTTTACGATATTGATAGACAATTAAAGGTTTAACAATGCGCAGAGCACTACATACGTCGACCCGAAGGCTTGACTCTTTAAAGATTTTACAATAAAAGGTGAGATAATTCAATAGGTATCAAATAGCACTATAATATTGTTTTGTTCGATTACTATTAAGTTGCACTATTTTTTATATGTCGGGTTAAAGATAGACAGAAAAATTGAGAGCAATAATGAGGTGTATAATAGTCGCTGTTTTATTAAATTCATTCCTTGGTGAGTCAGCTCAGCTTTTTCTCTTCTTTTCTCGTTTTCGTAGTCATTTTTTATTCTTTGTAATTGTGGCGGAGTAAATATATAAGAAAGAAATAAATGAAAAATAAAACAAAATGAAATAATGATGCACATAAATAAGTTATTAATAAAACACATTAGTGAATTTAGTATTTAAAAACACATCTAGTCGCGAAAATACGCTTAGGTGTGATTCTTCTTTCAAAACATCTGCAAGCAGATCCTTTGGAAGCAAAAACACAACATAGGAACGAAAATAGCAGACTTGATTTATTTAGACAGCAGAACTCAAATTGACACAGTTTGAATAAGTCCAAGTGATCCAAAAGGAACAAAAAACATATGATATCACTTCTGTGATGCATGGGATATGTCTTCTATTTCGCAGTGAGTTACACTTTTTAGCATATTCATGCATAAAGGTTAGAAGGACAGGTTAATGTGCGCTTGTCTCATCATGAGAAATTATTGCTTACAGGACTACATCTCTTATCATATATGTTACACACTGAACAATGCTGGATAGCGTTACAGAGATGCCAATGGTTTACTCCAAAGTATCTCATACCACCAAACATAACTCTTCTAACAAGTTTCCGTATGATTTCTCCACAGCAGTAGCAACAAAACAAAAACATTTTTTTATTTTCATCACAGATCAGTTTGAGCAAACAGTTTTAGTTTCTGACAGCCAAGACATAAAAGCCAACCGGTGCCGGAGAGCATAACCAGTGATGAGACCCTCCACTGCGTCTTTTTGACCTTACAATCGTTTTAACCTTATCCGTTTGGCCCAAACTGACGAAATTACCAAATTACACAGTTAAAAAGGGTCGTTATGTGGATCATCAAGTTGTGCACTTGAATGTTTCCTTTTTTTTCATTTCTATTTGCTTCTTTAGTAATTTCAAAAACGATCGAGCAACGCAGTAGAGCTTTGAAACCAGCATACTCGATTGCAAAGTGTCTATCCGTGAGCTGTAACTTATTACGCCAATTCGTGATTTGAAGTGGCTTCAGGAAATATTTTTCAAGTAACTTGTTTTAGGAGGTTATAAGAGCTGTCGCAGAACAGAATTGCTCCTATGTCCGGGCGCTTGTCGATTATGGAGACAAAGTTGTAAGTACGAGGGAGATTCAATAATGCAAATGTGTTAAGGCCAAGAAAAAAAATATGTGTGATTCAGGTTACCCGACCTACCCTAAATTTTTTTTGCCCCTATCCTAAACTTTTTTCTCCAAATTCTGAAATTGGAAGAGAATATTGGAACAAAATACGTATCAAAATGACCATCTGAAATGGAAATCTAAATTTCTATGCATTCAGTCTTTAGTACTGGAAGTAAAATGACTAAACAAGGTTATATCTTCAAAAATAGACCCTTTTATATCAGTTTTGTCTTATTCTATACATTTCCAAGCAGAACTAAGTATTCCAAGAAAAGAAAGTTAAAAAAAATGTTTCCTACCTACCTACCCACCCTATTTTTTTCAGGTTGTAACCTGAACCACACATATTTTTCTATTTGGCCTAATATCTCACAAAACCTTTAGCAGTACGAGACTTTCGCTAAAGTTTATGAAAACAGATGTTTTGGCTAAATAATGGTATCAGAACATTACCAATTATTTTCGCATCTTTTAAACTGTCTGTGTAAAAAGATGGGTACTGTCATAGCTCTGCAATATGAGGCTAAACGGTGAATAGTGCACGACCGAAGCATTGCAGTGGCTTTCTTTTTCTTGTGTTAAATGTTTCAGATATGGTCATGGTCAACAAAGGGTGTAATACTGGAAATAAGTAAAACTCTTGGGAAGCATCTCAGATTCATGAAAGTATGAACTGTTACCAACCCTGGCAATGTGGGGCAACGTGACTTCAAAATGTTTAAAAATAATTTTCGGTCACTAGCCCTTATATTGTGTTCTCAGACCGGATGGGCGGCAATCGAAAACGCCCATGCAGTCGACGAACGCGGATTAAAAACCATTAGAACCAGAGCTGTCGTTTGGAAATTGTCGCCAATTTGCAATTGAACACACTGTAACACTGTTTCTAACGGTTTTTGGTCCACCTTAATCGATTGTTTAGAAAGTTTTCGCTTGCCGTCATCCCGGTGTTGTTCTTGCCATTTTAGGTTACACACAAGGTTGTGCCACAACAGAGAAAGTAACTAGTGTTGACCTTACCGTTCAAAGCCTTATTGGGAGGCTAGTGTCAGGAGGGCTGATAACAATTGATGGTAGTACGGGGGCAGCGAGTCTAGCTGGTACAGTCGCAGATCTTCTGGATGGCCTTTGCACAGATAGTGAGTAAGTATGCAGATATATTATCTTTTCTTCAAGTTTAGTTAGTTGATTTGTGATTTTGGTCTTAACGGTCCTTTGAGACAGTATTTTGGTCTATATCTTCTAGAGACGGAGAGAAAGAGAGAGAAAACAAAATACCCAAACAACCTCCACCAGCTTCTACTGCAAGCAAAGTATGCCCTTACCCTATTTTTATCCAAATAAGTAGGACGCTCCGGCACTGGAGGCTATAACCAGCACCATCGCCCAACCACCACCCCCTCTCCAAGTTTGAGTAGTAATATGTAAGACTACTCATCAGAATTCTATTGTCATGAGCTATGTAATCGTATCTACATTCCAGATCAACAATAAAACTCCACTATCTTTTAAAACGAAATCAAATCAAATGTTGACTTGTATGTTTTTTCGTTTGATTGATGGATGGATGAAGGGATGAAGTTCGATTTAACGTCCTTTTAAACACTTTTCCAGATGTGATAGTTTTGATAATGAATGATGTGTGCCGTAGAACCCCAGAATGTTTTAGAAAATAAAAGATATGAATTACACTACCATATTTGTAGACTTGATGTTTTTATCTGTTGCCCAGTGTGTTCTTGTGCAAGAGATTTTATCATCCACCAGAGCAATTTGGCACCCAAAACATTAAAAGTGCAGTTCGTTTGTGATTCAAAATAATCAGGATTCTTTACGAGGAGCGTCCAGAAAGTTTTGCAAATGACCTCATATCTTTGTTTGCGAGCATGCTGGATACAGATACTATGCATGTACTAAAAGCACTATATTTTGTCATTACAGTGATACCAAAACTATACAAAGACACTTTGCATTATGAACTTACAACGCATTTTATTAGTTCCCAGTCATATCACTGGGCTAATTTCATATGTGAAATCATTTCATGTTTACACTCAAGTCAAATGTCGTTGCAAATACAAAATTTATCTTTGCCAACTGCTTGTCCATCGTTGTCTACAATATCAATGCAAAAGTTAGAAGGGTGGCAACTGTTATCGATTTATTCCTTGCAAAACAAGGCGCAGTTCTTATGATGTTATTGAAATCGACGTCAACGTCATTTTTGAAAGATTGTACAGGCTTCATTGTTTGTATTTAACTTGAATTTATTGACAGATTTTCGCTGACCTAAGTAAATGCTCTTGCTGGCAAGATTTTAAATGTTTACACACTTATTTCATTACAATTTGCTACTACATAAAATACGGACAATTCATATTTACGGGACGGGACAGTATGGAACCTAAATTAACTATGGTTTACGCGATATTTAAGGACTAAATTACCTGGGCACTGTCTTTAAGTAGAAAGATAAAAAAATCATAGACTGTTCACATATAAATTACTGCATACTGAAGTAAAATTCTGCTGTGCCTCTAGGGAAAAGTGTAAAGTTCACCTTTTAGTAAAAATACATCTCGTTTGCAGATTTGTCTAGGCATCCTATAGCTTCATGTGTTTTCGCTGCCTGTCTGTATGGTGGTTACCAAGAAATTCGTCACTTGCAAAACTTTCTGAATGCCCCTTGTATATCATCTTATTTAAGATGTTAACGTAAAACGTTATTTACCGTATTAATGGAAACCAATACGGTATCTACCTAAACGGATACTACGGAGACTTTAAAGTATTACTGCTGCAAATTAAGTTTGAGCATCGGCGAATAGATCGGTGGTGACTTCAAAGCGCTTAGTTGAATTTCGTAGTTTATTCTTCAAACTTTTCGGAAAGTGTTTAGGGTTATAAGGGAAAGGGAAGTGCCATTTCAATGTTCATACTATATAGTTCACAAATTTTGGCTCGTAGATCATTTTTCGTAGGTCATAATTACGAGCTTTGAAACGTGAAATCCAGAATATAAACTATGAAGTATGAACTGTTTGCTAAAAAGTGTAAAGGTTGAGCTATGAACTATGAAGTATGATATGTGACGATGAAAGTATGATCAATGAAGTCTGATTAAAAAGAAGTGAGAAGCATGAACTATGAAGTGCGTATGAAACATGACGAGTAAAGTATGAGTTGTGAAATGCGAACTATGACGTCTGCAGCATAAAATATGTAGACTGAGGTGTATACTATAAACGTAAAAGTTAGAAGTATGAACTATGATTTTTAAGTGAAAAGTATGAATTAAGAGCCATGAGGACAAGTGTTGAATATGAAGTATGACGTCTGAAATATGAAATAAACGTTAGCAGTTTTAAGTGTGAAGTATGAACACTGAAGTTTGATATATGAACCGAGATGTATTAATTGTGAAGTCTCTCCTGCACTGTTTGGGATCTGTGTATAGTTATTCGCTATCTGTATCATGGATTTAGCCGTGTCGTACATGATTTTTTGTGACATCTTATACACTCTAATGTGCATTTTTACGTTTGTAACATTCATTTTGGATTTTACGCTGCCAGTAAGTGTGTGTAGTTTTGATGGCTATCCGTTACTCTCAAGACTGAAATATTTCACTTGCAAGCTTATTAATTATATGCAAATCACTAATCACCAGAGTTATAGGTGACTTATAAATAGATGTAAGAGTAAGTTTGTAACAAATTAAGCTACCAGTCATATCAATGTTGATTAAAAACTAAAGAAACACACCAAGGGGGTTTAGTTAGTCCAAAACGAAAGCAATAAATGAAAAAAATATACATTTAACAGGGATGTCGAAAAAATAAACAGAGTTGGCCACAATACAGATTGCAAAATTCTATACTACGCTCCCAACCTGTGTCCAGTCATTCGTCAAATTTAGTCTTCAGAGTTCAAAAAAATCATATTTCACACTTACAGCCAACTGATACTTCACAATTCACAGTTTATTCTTCACATTTCATATTTCACAGTTCATATTTCATATTTCACAATTCATAGTTCATTGTTCAAAATGCTTTCTTTATGGTTCATACCTCTTACTTCACAGTTCAGATGTCTGCCATAAAATTTGAGCCGCGACACGACAAAACCAACAATGTGGTTGTGCGCCCAGCGCAGACTCAGATCAGCCTGGGCATCCGCCCAGTCTGATCAGAGCTTTCGCTGTCTGCACGGAGGTAGCTTAGACCCTTAGGTACCCTTTGAGCACTCAAAGAAGAGTCTGATCAAACTCGGTGGATGCCCAAGCTGATCTGAGTCTACACTGGTCGCACAACCACATTGTTGGTTTTCTCGTATCGCGGCTCATTTATACTTTATGCTTTCAAGTTCCAAATTATTTTTAAAACTTCATTGTTATTAATTTATTTTTAGCATTTCATACTTCTCACTTCGCTTTTCTCATTTCACAGTTCAGCCGTATCAGCTCATACGCCATAATTCATAGTTCACAGTTCATAAATCACACTTCATGGTTCATACATCACAGGTCATAGTTCATATATAATACTTAATAATACCTCATACATCACAATATTTGTTTCACGGTTCTTAGATTGGGATAAAAAGGGGCTGAGATGGGAAAGGTAATTCATGCCCATATTGGCACGAACGGATGGGCGCACCAACATCAAACAGACGACTATGTCTCGCTCACACAGCCGGCTTGATATTTATTAGTAAATCACATGAACCGCTGTTATCTACTGGTTTATCATTTCTGTGCTTCCGTAGTTTCTTTTTCTCGTCAATAGCGTCAATACCTTGAGTAATGTTGTACGAAACATCTCTATCAGCACAATACAGGCTATATTTTTAATAATCATAATCAAATGCAACGTAGGTTATGGCTAACTCTTGGTAAAGGTTGATATTGGGCAATATAGGACTATCGACGCAATTGCCCTTAACGTAGTAAACAAGAAAAGGCAGGCTCTGCTATACTCAATAAACTTGCATTTTTCTTCTGACCAGAGCATTAAGAGTTTATTGGTAAGATATTGTTATCGGTCTGTAGACTCATGGGTTATCAAAATAGTAAAACTGGCTGCCGTCTGCAATAAAAGGTGGACAAAATGCTCTAATGTAGTTAATACAGTTCAGAGGACTTATTCTCCAGAACAATTAAACGATAAAACATTTTTCTGTGGTACTTGTACCAAACGTTTTCGGTTTTATGGGACTGTCATATCAACGCAATTTAACACCGGTACTTTTCCAATTTTAGATATACATGTATGTTTAGCTCTAAAAAAGTATCGAAACCTAAATTTTGCCTTTCTTTTTTTTATTTTTAATTAGTTTTACTCTCTTTACCACCAAAAAATTTTATACGTTACATTAAAGTTACCGCCGAAAAAAAAGTTCTTCACTAGATTTTGCAGATACTATAATTGATACCTCTTTGCGCTATGCTAAGTTAAATTTGAATATATTTTAGAAGGTGAGCGATTCAGGTTCATCATGGCCCTCTTGTTTTAAATACTTTTAAAACTCTTAAATCATACTTCATTACAAATGTAGAGGAGATGTGTGGCGGGGGAAAGGCGGGTTCGCCGGGATGGGACGGGAAGAGTACATGTAGTTTTGTTGTCATAACATTGTAACTGGCTATTGTTACATGTAATTGATTTTCCGTAGCAACAAAGCCCTGCTTGAAGTGCTGCAGCCGGAGGTAAGCCAGTGTCCACAGCTTATAGAGAGTTCCACTGGACTTCAACTGTTAAATATCGAAGGCGTTGATCTAACATCACTATTTATAGATTTTGATGACGTGGACCACTTTTGTCGTAAGTACATGGAAGATATATTGGAATGTTGATGACACAATTACAATATACCATTATTGACCTTTGTTCAGGTGAACATAAAGTGTTATTATATAATCTATAAATAAAATTCATTTCATTGGTTCAGAGGCTGATCAAGTGTGGTAGACATTACTTCATGTCGCCTAGTTTGTGACGTAACGTCTTAATGTCGTATGACTGGTGACGTAACGTCTTAATGGCGCACAGTTTATGAAGTAACGTCTACTGAAATGTTGCGTAAAGTTAACTAAAATGGCATTCCGTTGAAATGAACTTATAGCTATTATATGATAAAACAATAGTTGACTTTAGTTTCGGTGAACATGAAGTATTATTGAACAGTAAATTCATTTTGACCACCGCTTTGCGTTGGTCAATATGAAGTTTACTTCATGTCCACCTCAGCAAAAGTCAATAATTGTATACAATTGAACAGTAAACGTCATATCAACCGACGCCAAGCGGAGGTTAATATAAATTGTTTACTATTCAATAATACTTAATGTGCACCGAAACAAAAGTCACAGCTGTTTTACTGTGTTATAACGTTTTGTGCAGTTCCAGATGCTGCTAGTGTAGTAAGTTTGACGTCAAATTTCGGTTAACGTTGCTTCACAAACCATGCGCCACTAAGACCTTACGTCACCAACTTTGTGACATTAAGACGTTACGTCACAAACTATGCAACATAAAGACGTTACGTGACAAAGTATGCGACATGAAGTAATGTCTTACTCACGTCATTAGCCTATGAACCAATGAAATTAGTTTTATTTATTTATTTATAAATTTTATATTCATCACTTTTGTTGCTTGACTGTGTCATCAGTTAATCCTTAGAGCACATAAAAGGCAAACCACAAAACTTCTGTCTGACTGTAACGTACACGCTATATCATATTGAAAATTCGAGGACTAGCGGACAGCCAGTATCGATCACGATGAGGCGGCTCGTGATGACCCGCCTCATATGGATCCATACATCCGTGTTAAATGTAAGCTCAGCTTTTTTCATTTTATGGCGCTTTAACTGTTACTGGCTTAGCAATTTGCAGGGAAATGCTACGAATATAAATTTAGCAAATACCTTTTTTTATATTGCAGCCCATGAATAAATAAATAAGTGAGTTTCGAACTGATTGACATATCTTGCATCTGATTATTAATAAGTTAACACGCCGATTGAAACCCAAACATTGTTAAAGCAACTTCACAGAACTCGTCTTTATTACCTTTAAACAAACGTTTGTCATAACGAGCATATAATAAACTTTTGATATAACTGAGCCACAGTACGAGAAAAACAACACAGTGGTTGTCCATCCAGCGCAGACTCAGATAAGCCTGGGCATCCGCCCAGTTCGATCGAACTTTGCTATGCACTTAGAGGGTGGCTAAGGGTCTCAGCTATTTTCATGCGGACAGCGAAGACTCTAATCAGACTGGGCAGAT
Organism: Ctena decussata; assembly: GCA_963989385.1. Taxonomy (NCBI): domain Eukaryota; kingdom Metazoa; phylum Mollusca; class Bivalvia; order Lucinida; family Lucinidae; genus Ctena; species Ctena decussata. Next base: position 53,455,596 of record OZ022513.1, read on the forward strand.
GCCCAGACTGATCTGAGTCTGCGCTAGGCGCACAAACACTTTGTTGGTTTTCCCGTGTCGCGGCCGATATCTTTTTGATATTTCTTTTGAACAGAGTGTCGTACCGATATTGTGGCTGCATGGGCGCTGAAAGGCATGCCTATCACCTACCTGAACCCATCGTCGATTTACAACACCACAGCTAATGTTCAAGTGATATGTAGGTGAGAGTATGTGTATAGGTATGACACTTATTGCGAAGAGTCAGACTTCATTTCTTGTGAGACGAGAATATCTGTGAACAACAAGTACCATGAAAGCTGCGTATCTGCTAGTCTAATTAGAGTATTACTTGCCTCTCTATTTTCAAGATAGTCCGGCTATCATTTTTTCGGAATTTATCAACTGAAATACTAAGATGTATCTTTTGCATTATAATTTTGAATTAAATTCGTGTCCGCTCCATATCTCCTTAACCCTTTGAAAGATTTTTTTGAAACTTTCAGTTTTGACGGAATTATTCACCTTTGTATTTTTCATACAGTCATTTCATATAAGCTTTGTGTCTACTGCATATCTTGAAAACCGTTTAAGATTTCTTCATTAAAGTTGGTACAACTATTAGACGATATACAGAGATAAAGAACTATAACCCTACTTTCATTTCTCATGGAATTATGCCCCTTTGTAATTTTTATCTAGTAGGTATTTCTTATTAGCTTCGTTTGTTTTGCATTTTTATATCTGCCTTATTATTGAAGATTTAAGCTACTGATAAAGTTCTGTCATCTCTTGTTTTCTTTCCAACTTTAAGCCCCAACTGGCGTATATTGCCCCGTTCAGCAGCACTCTTGTTATTATTTTTCAAAATCATAAATTATAGCGTCTGTCGAAAGATATTTTAAGTTAATAGTCTGAACCTTCAGAAACATGTTATAGGCTGTTTGCTGTCTATAAAGCAAGAAAATGATATTGGTATTTTTGAATAATACGTAACTAGAAAATGACTTTCAGAATTTTATCATGTCATTTTCTTGCTTTTGTCTATCAAATATAATAGTAAACATTAAGCCTGAGTTAAGGGGAGTACAGTAATTAGATGAAACAGCAACAACTCATGCCCATTTATGCATCACAATCAAAAAGATAAACAGTTATATACAGGTGTCATTGAATATAACTACTATGCTTTTGTTTGTATGCAAATTACCTAGCAATAGACATAGGAAAATAGTAACCATGGTAAAGTCTGTTATATTGATAGATTTACTCCCTTGCAAAAAAAAAAAAAAAAAAAAAAAAAAAAACAGTCAAAATAATAACTAAAAACAGGCTTTTTTTTCAAAAGAAACATTTTGTTTCAAAATATTTTTTTCAAGAAAATTACAAATTAGTTATGCATTATATAGACATTAAAAATGCACTTTACTTCCTATTGTTACATTGTATGTAGGGTAGTTTTAGAGATACTTAGCAAAATGGCCTGTTTTATGGCCAGAACTAGCCAATAACAGAAAATTATTCTCTTAAAGACCTTGATTTTTGTCATGAGAAAGTTATGTAATCATTACCTAATCCAGTAAACAGTATACCCTGACCAAGCTGTCTTCTCTAGACCAATGTCCCATCAGCCTCCGGGGGCTTAAAATGGGAGACACCTTGATTTATTTCTTGCATTTAGTATTTATCATGGTTTGATGTAGAAAAACATTTTAGATACACATATTCTGGTAATGTTTACAAAATCCTAAGTTCACATTTATCCCTTTTCTCGTTACAAATTCATTATTAATGAAACCAACTTAAAATGATATACTCAGTGGAAACAAAATATCGATGATAATGAATACATAATTGACAAATCACTGCCAAACCCCAACCCCCCCCCCCCCCCCCCCCAAAAAAAAAAAAAAAAAAAAAACTACAGTGTCAGTACTTTTAAAAACAGATATACCTTGACAAATTCACTGATTTCCAAAGGTGTCAAACACATGTTTAATGTTACGAAATTTCTAAAAACACAGGTTCCCAATCTAAATAAATCAAAGTCTTTTGAGTATGAAAAACATGTCATTTTCAAATCTTGCATACGTTTTTTTTCTTCAGATTGTATCATGGCTAACTTATTAAATTTTAGAGCATTTCACTGACTACACATAAAAAATGAATACATGTAATTTGAAATAACATAAGTAAATAAAATTAAAGAAAGCAGAATTAAAAGTAAAAAAATGAAAAAGGAAATAGAAATACATAAAAAAGTAATAATAGTAAGTGATAATACAAGAAAATATTCATTGAATATATTGAATTATTACAATTTCTTTCTATCTGTATTTTCCCCTTTAAATTCTTATATTAGTTTTTTAATTCATGTTCTTGCTGTTGTTGTTTTCTTGCATTTTTGCGTTTTCGCTCTTTTCGTTTCATTTATTTAATTATTTTTTAATTAATATTTGATTATTTCTTGACTGCTTATCAGAAAATTATAATTAACAAATTTTCTGATCTCCTACATCTGAGTGATTCATGAATATCACCCACTGGGGGACCAGAGGCAGGCAATGGTTTCAGCACTGCATTATTTTATGACCCTACTAATGAGGCGATTAGGAGATGCCTTTGATTTTCTTATCAAACAAACAAAACAAACAAAAAAATTTATTCGGCAGTTAAGCAAAACACAATGCTTCTAGCCTACATATACATGAAACAGTAGTGTAAAGAACATAGAAAGTAATTGTAAGTGTGTTATTCCATAACACTTGTTTATTGGAGGGGATTAGATTGGGAGGGGGTGGGAGTGGGATTGGAGTGGGTGGGAAGGGGGTCAAAATGATACTGCAAAATTCAGGCCTTTAAAGACAATATTTTTGTTTATTGGTCGCCATAATCCTATAATGCACTAGTCTAGTGGCACTGCTATTTCATCAAAGAAAATATCCAATTTCTAATAGGTTATGACATAACAGGGCCATAAAACAGCTACCAACTGAGTGTGGTCTGTATAGTAGCGAATAAATGCCCTTAAGCAATTGGGATACTGGACTAGAAGGCGCCTTCAGTGCTGGGTAATAAATTATCGCTCATGAACAGACTGACACTTCAAAACCGTGATTTTTCCAATTTGTTTAAAAGGCATTTAAGAAAATAGCTTGTTGATCTGTGTAACGATTTTTACAGTTTAACTTGATAATTTGTTTTGAGGCTAAAAGGTAACGGTTGAAACGATTTTAAAGATACAGTGACTCAAAGCTATCAACACTGGTTACGTCCTCCAGCACCGCATGGAGCGAAATACAAAATTTGAAAGCATTTAGACGTAATGACATGTTCTCTTGAATTTTAGATACACCTCTAACGACTTTATGATTTTCTGAAAGGGAGACAGTGTTTGCGATTTCCTGTATTCCTTTCTTGGTGATGAAACCTATTCAAAAGGGAACTATTCTTATGGGAACATATTATTCCTAGAGGAGCTATTTTTTTACTCTCATTGAGAAGGGATGCAGAAATGAAAACGACAGTCACTTTCCCTGAAATTGTCCCTATTTACCTTAGCAAAGATGGGTAGATGACTTGCGATTTAGCGTTGTTTTAAACAGTATTTTAGATATATGAAGACGATTGAAGGTATTTTAAAAGATGCAATGAAATCCCATTAACGACTAAAAAGATTTTCGCCTCCAACGGGATTCGAATCAGAGCTTATCCCACTGAAAGTCGTAGCTCTCCTTCACTTAAGCAGATTGGTATTGATATTACAGCACAGTGGAGGGTAAAGCAGCAATTTTGGCAGTGGCAGCTTCCAGTGTAACATGCAGAACGCCAGTCCTGAAACAGGCAGGCTTCACCACTCAAGAGGATCTGGATAAATTATCGCGCCTGACGATGCTTGTGGCCTCGACACTTTGCACCACTTATGATGACGGTAAGATCGAAGCGGAGTGTATTGTTTTCTTAACAATAAACTGTTTTTATACCCCTGTCAGTCATGGCCGCCGGGGTATAAAGTGTTTAGGTATTGCGTCACGGTTGTGTTTATCGGTGTTAAACTGAGATTAAGGTTTTGGATGAAGGTGGAAAGAGGCGGGGACATCAGTGCAAATACGAGGAGGGGGATTCAATATATAATGCAAATAGCTTAATACTTGGTAAACTTGCACACTAGCATTGTAAGTCATATATGAAATATAAGACCAAGATCTGACCTTTAACGTTATGCACAACACATTTGCATTATATGTGTTTTTTTTATCGAAAAACAGCCCTCAAGAACTGTCCACTCACAGACACTGGCTATATTTTTCTTCCGAAGTAAAATGATTTTTTTCTAAACATCAACAATGAGCGCGTTAATTCTGATATAGATGGATAATTATAAAATATCTTAATTGTAAATGGCATACCTATACTTAGTTTGTATGTGCAGATAAATTAACTGAAGACATTTGATGGCTGCTGAATTATGACGTCGCCATACAGTACGATTACATCTTTTATTTATTTAGCGACGGAATGGTGACGTCAAAATGTTTCAAATAACGTGTTCTGTCGTTTGAAATGAAAATAGACCATATAAAATGATACTGAAATTTGAAAAAAAGTATAACGTATGCATAGCCAAGCAAACCTTCTCTTGACGGAGCTTCCAAACATTTCCGTGGCTGGTATACCAATGTCGACTTCTTGTATTTCATAAGGTTTTATTACAATTCAAATTTCCTTGATGTCAGTAAGCACCAATATAAACAGATTATATAAATTCATTTGAAAGATATCGTAGTTCTGTTTTATTTGACATATTTGAATTTAAAGTCAACACTTTATTGCAAACATCTTTGCTTTCAAATCAGTTGCTGAATTAGATGCTTTTTTTAGTTCTGTTAAAAGACGATATAGTCAAACCGACTACTTAGCCTAAACACCAGACCCTCTGTATTTCACAGAAAAGCTACTGGTAAGTTGTGGCTGATGGGATGTCAGCATAATTCGTCATCAAAAACAGGCAGTGTCAATTCTCTGCTCTTGAAGGAACTTTTTAAGATTTAAATTTTACCTCACTGCAGCTGGTGTTGTGCCGTGTGGAGGCCGTAAAAAGTCTCCCCGTACATCATCCATAGTGCAGATTATATTTGATTTACATCCCTTGAGATCAGAGGATAGATTCTGAGAAATCTAAAATTTGAGGTCGATGAAGACTATTATTCTAGATCATCGTCTTTTATATTATTTGGATCCTTTTGAAACTTATCAGTCTTTGAATCGACTGCCCAATTAAATTAAGAAATTACAGTATGCTTTTTTCTGGTTTCGTCACCAGATATTGTCAGGGTCACTGACGAGGCTTTATTAGCCGAAACTACGTAGTCTGGCCCATGTTCCTACTTCTGTATGTATTCTCTGCTCTTGAAGGAACTTTTTAAGATTTAAATTTTAACATCAAAGTTGTGTTGTGTTCCCAAAAGATTGGTTTCTTATTTCTTTAAAAAAGAATTACAATCTTTTATTTTCGCAAGTGTTGTTGATCATAATTGAAATATTTAGCACAAGAAAATCAAACACAATGCGATGCTTCGGTCGTGCACTATTCTAATGCTGAAAAGATCGTTTAACCTCATATTGCAGTGCTATGAGAGTACCCATCTTTCGACTCAGACAGTCTAAAGTGTGCGCAAATATTTGGTAATATTCTGATACCCTTATTTAGACAAGTAATCTATGTTTTCATAGACTTTAGCGACGGTTTGATGTTGGGGATAGGGTTTGGGATCTGATTCAGTCAGTTCCTGAAGGGTAGTTACTCTTTAGATTTAGCGCAAATCTCGTACTACAAATGTTTTGTGAGATATTAATACATTTGTATTATATATGGAATCTCCCTTATAAGAGACATCTGTTTATTTATTTTCGTTCTCAGCTGCACTATTTGACTTTAAGATATATAGATAAACCTCCGACGGTGATCTTTCGGTCATATAAAACACGAAATTTAAATGACTTGATAATAATTATTTGTTTGAGAAAATATGAATTTTCACATAGCATCTCACTTATAGTTAGAGAGGAGCGTGGCATACTATGCCATGCTCTTTTCAAATTATAAGTGACATGATGCCATAGATCTGCCTACTATAGTAATTATGGAATTACAAACTATTGTGCTTAGTATATTTTCAGAATGACGCCTCGATGACGTCATTTAGACATTAATACAAAACTCTTAGTTGTTATGGTAACATATATATGACGTTATTGGTTCAGGAACTTGGCAAAAAATGTATGCAATGCTCCGCCAGTTTTTCAATTACATTACAAACTAGAATTCTTTCAGTATAATCTTTAGAGTTATTCAAACTAATAATTATTTTCAAGCCATTAAATTCCTTGTTATAAATTCGCCTTCTCGGAGAAGCTACTCGGAGAACCTGGTCAAGTGGGTTGAGTGTTCGCCTTTTAAGAAGAGGCTCTTGTCTTCGACTCCCATGGCACAGTTGATGATTGTTGTGTCACTGAAAGGCCTTACCGAATCGACAAAACTGTGAATGAGACGCAGTAGCTTTAAGTCAGTTGAAGGAGGATTGATTGATTGATTGATTGATTTGTTGCTTTACGTCCATGGTTAACAGCTATGGTTATGTCGGGACAATCAGTTAACCTAACCACGTATGGTCCCCTAAGCGGTTAACCAGTACTAAGTGCGCCTACTTTCGCCAGTAACTGACAACTGCCCTTCTTGAATCAGCTGAAGGAGAAACGAAAGTATGTGGCCAGACCAGTTGAAGGAGGAATTACAATTGTAAACAGAGCTCTTTTGCAGACAATCTTCCAATGTCAGCAATCCATCGGCTCGATATAACTGAAATATTGTTGAAAGAAGCGTAAAAACGTATCATATCCATCCATCCATCCATTAAATACAGGTGCTTTGCATTAATTTTATGCCAATGTAATTTTTTCATAAGTCTTAGCATACCCCAAAGTGCTTTCTGTATTCGGCTGAAAGTCTTTGTTGTCAAAAAATCTTACACTTACCGTGGGAATAAATAACGGGACACTGCTTAGGGTTCCAGAATAGTTCGTTGTATAGATATATTGCTATATTGCTGAGAAGTGATTTTGCAACCTATTAAAGTTATCTTAACCATATTGACAAGTGTTGTAACGCTTCCACGTAGTTAAAGTCGATTTGCGGTATACATGAATATGATAATGAGAACGTGAGATTGAAATTTCAATAACAAATATTTAAACATGTTATATTCAATGAGACATCGGAAAAAATCCTTTCTGCATAAAAATATTTACTCTTAAAAAGAGCCAGAGGAGACCTTCTTCGGAGCCAAATAGTAAAGATCCTGATGTTAAAACCGCTAGGCTTGCTTTAGACATTTAATAAATAGAATGCATCTTATATCCAATTTGTGAGCTATTGAAATAATGCTTTTTATGGTATTTTACACTGACAACTGGAAGGCAGGACTGAAGAGAGGAGTGACACAGTATACCTATGCCAGTGTTTCATACGTCTTACTACATCCCTATTTGTTGTATTACAGGCTTTCAAACTGAGGTGCTGGCTTTTATTCTTTCTTCGAGTTATCATTTTTCTTCCTGTTAATATTTTAGCAAAGCACAAAATTGAGTTTTTAGAAATGTAGAACCTTGCATAGAAATATATAAAATGTCTAGTTTTTCCTTTCTTTTATCCAAGCAGTGTACCTACTAGGAAGCATTAGTAAATTAGCCCACCCTCTCTTCCGTCACGTTAAATTTCCAATTATCAGTGACTAACCGCAAGTGAAATGCTATGAAAAGTATGTTTGCAAAATAGGTTGCAGATAGGAAAATAGAGATATTCTGTTTATTTAATTTCTTAAGCAAGCTGAGCTGTTTCTAGCACTGGACCTATGCTAATTTTCTGAAAGACGGTCCCGCCTTGCTATTTTTAAGGTTAAAAAATTGCTTGCAGAAAAAAAATGTATGCAAATATTCATTATATGTAAAATGTTTAAATATCTGTTATTGAAATGTCGATCTCGGTTTTTCATTACCATATTCCTGTACACCACGAAAACGACAAAAAACTACGCAGAAGCGCTTCAGCACTTGTCAATATAAATAAGAAAAATTTGATAGGTTGCAAAATATCTTCTCCGCAATATTTAATATAGCGAACTTTTCTTGAATCCTAAGCAGTGTCCCTTTATTTATTCCCAAGGTAAGTGTAAGATCTTTTGACAACATAGACTTTCAGCCAAATCTAGAATGCACTTTGGGGTATGCTAAGACTTATGAAAAAATTGCATAGGTATAAAATTAATGCAAAGCACCTGTATAAATGTTTGTATAAGAGTGGATTATTGTTCCAGCTGCATGGACCTGTGTTGACACCTATGTTCAGCAAAGTGAGGCACACGACTGTATGTCTTGGGCAGAGGGCCTCGACCAAGTAAAATTCCCATGTGGGTAAGTCATGATTGATAATAATTTTAATTGGCCCATCATGAAAAAATACGAGTGTGAGCAGGAAAAGCTAATATCAACCTGACTGATCAGAGTCTTCCCTGACTGCATTTACAATATGAAAATGTGAAAAATGAATCCAAATAAGTTTGCGGAGATGCAAAGGCTCATTTAAGACGGCTGAGTATATCTTTACATGCCTTTCCGTATTTTCACAAAGAGAAACAACTTGTGTGACGTCCAGTTTACCTCCGTGATGAACAAAGGCATTTTAAAAGGGCTAGACGTTAAATGAAAATTGCTCCTAGAATTATTTTCTTTATGTGTTGATTTCTTTTCGGCGAAAGACAAAAAATGAAAATAACAGAGCTCTTTCTAACCAAACATGGTCTACTTTCGATATTATAACATGACTAGAGTGTACAGGCAAGGGGGTTTATTCATTGTCCCACTTGCGTGTATATTGCATTGCTCGACCGTGAAATTAAAAAGGAAATTGTATTTTATGGAGCGATTTGAAGTTTTGCCTCAAATAATATTGACTCAATTTTGTATGATTTCAGTAAATATACCTGTGTTGAGACGTTTGATGATCGTTGCGCAGCCGGAGCCACGGACTTGTATGCAAAAGCTGTCAATGTGGAAAATCCGAGTGCCCTTCTTGAATCTGGTGATACATGTACTTCATGTTAGTACAGGGTCCAAGGCAAAGCCTAAAATTTAATGAGCCACATCATGTGATTTTCAAGAATATGACATTGCTGAATAGCAAAGGATGAGAGCCTTTGCTTGTCACATCAGCCACCTATGGCAGTAACCCAAACCACAGAGTCAACAGTGAGGTCACTGAATACCCTTGATAAATGCAATGGATGATCTGAATATCACATGACAAAATTTCCGTATTGAGAATAGTGACACGATTCGTCCGCGGCTCAAATGTTTTCCAAGGTGTCGCAGCATATAAGGCTTAATAGAGCTTTACAACATATTCGATATTTCGATACAGAATATCAAATTTCTATTTACTCCCTAGACATTTCGGGTCAGTATCTCAAAGCAAACAGATACGTAAGTCAAGGGTCAAAAGTATTTCCAGATAAAATTTCCCTTTAAAAGGAAGGCTTGCCCAGCTAAGACACTAAAATTTGTATGAGTTGTTATTCAAGTGAACCAAATTGTTAGTGCCCTTTCTGTTGCTATCTTTCATTTAGCAAAGTATACTGGACAAAAAAGTTAAGGATCAAACATTAGACTAAATTTTTTATATTGAAAAGAGTAATTTTCAGAAAAAAAAACATTCTCTTCTGTTGAATACATCTAACAATGCTGCTAAAGACTGCATGACACGTGTTGGAATCTGATCACGTGACACACCAGCAGAACTGAATAAACAGGCATACCCCTAAAATCAAAGTGAAAACTGACATTAACACAAATTTGAATGTCCATTATCTTTTTATTTATCCATGCAAAATCATTTTCAACTTTCATTCTGACCTTCAAGGACCTGAATAACTGCATAACAGCCACCCGGTATGCTTCTGGTAAATCCCCAGAGGCCCATTTAGGGACTTCTTTGCCATTTTTCACGAAAGGCCTAAATGAGCTCTTATCGAGTTTCAGGAAGCCTCTCGTGATCAGCATTGACAGTGTAACATGTCCAAAGAATGCTCAATCGGATTTAAAACTTGTGATCAAATTGACGTGTCAATGCGGGCGATTGTTTCTGCCGCTAGGTACTGGTCCACCACATTTGCCCTGTAATTCGATGATGGCGTCGCCGAAAAATTCAGCAAACGGTCTTGTAATTGGATAAAACATGTCATACCTAACTCTAACACCAATCAGAGCGCCTCTGTCTGGTTTGTGCAAGTCATCACGGCTGCCAATCCAGATGCCGGACCATACCATCACCCATCGACCTCGAGACGTGTCAAATTCCACAACACAATTTAATTCATAGTCTACACGACGAGTACCTGGCAGGCGTCATACCCTTCTCCCATCATCAAGGATATCTACATACAAATCTGGACTCATCCTAGAAAACAACATGGGTCCAATGACCCAGCTGCCAATTTGGGTCACTTTTTGCCGACTGTTGCCTCGCATTTTTATAGAATCGCAACAATTCTGGCCTCATTACCAGCATGCAAGGGCGCATGTTACCTGTGTGAAGTTTGTTTCTAACCGTTTTTGCTTAAAGTTGCCGATTTAATCATTTTATTGGACAAAAATGCGCACCCTAACAGTTTATTGTGATGAACCAAAAGCTTGGGACAGAGTCTATCGTCCGTTTGGACAAGCCTAGTTGTTCGAAAGTTTTAAATCTGATTGAACATGCTTGACAGATGTTACAACACACAAGTTCTAATTACCAGAGGCTTCAGGAAACTCCTGGAGGGCTAATGCAGGCCTTACATGAAAAATGGCACACAAGTCCCCAAAGGAGCCTCTGGCGCTTTACCAAAAGAACCCAAAGTAGCTGTTATGCAGGTATTTAGACCCCCGGAGATATCGATGAGCACTGGCAATAGTTTTGCATGAATAAAGCCAAGAATCACGGACATTCAATTTTGTTGTGATGCCAAGTTTCACTTCAATTTAGGGGTATATCTGTTTAGTCGTTTCTTCTAGTGTGTCACGTGCTCCGACTGCAATATTTTTCATGCAGTTCGGTGTCATTTTGACAGTTGTATTGAAGAGAAGAAAATTATTTTTGGATAATTTATATTTCATTATCTAAGCTTCAGTCAAATATTTGATCCCTAACTTTTTTGTCCAGTTTATTTAATTTCTTAACTTCCGAAATGGTGGTATTGTCCACACGCATGAGGTGAAAACAAGTGTAGAATTGGCATCAAAATAAGACAACAAATTTATATTTACTGAAGTATCTTTTGGTTTTAGTAGCATCAGAGGCAATGACTAGAACAAAATTTTGACACTGTGAGAAGAAAATGTATGCTGCTATTGTTTGAGATAATAACTTGCTTTACAACAAATAACGGAACCCACTGCGTTCATACTTCCATAAACTTCCGAAAAAATGACATTTATCTTTATATTTGTTCTGTTTTCACATCAATTTTGCTACTTATTCGTGAGGTTCTGACTTGTTTAACGCCAAGGATAGGACGAAGAATAATTATTAACCAACGTGTTTGGTAATGACGTTCAACAGCCGTCACTATGACATGACGTATATCAAAGGTTACGTCGGCCGATCAACTATTTGAATTATCCGTGACGTTGCTTACGCGTAAGATTACAATGAGTGTTTTTCAGGGATATATGAATATAGGTTCATCTAAGGAAATCGTCGACGATTGTAAATATTCCTCTGTACATTTGTATAGGTGATGTAAAAAGGCAACGTTAGAGAGTGTTATGAATGCAAGACTGGAAGATGATGCTAAAATTGCAACTATTTCAAAATATGATAAAATCTGATAAAAATTATCCAAAGTTTACTACAAGTATGTGATAAATTCTGAACAAACTTAACTTCTGTTTACTACATGAACGTAATACATTGACAAAAGAAACATGCAGAACTGTGAAAATACAAGATCAATATTAGCTTCAAATGCATGCTATCGAAGCCTTGTCAGGTATGCCAAAGCTTTCATGCGTGTTAGATGTCTTGTCAGTTGCTATATACCTGTTTTTTTCTCTCAAAATGATGACCTGAGTTTTACTAGCCTGGCATATAGAGCGTCAACACTGTAGGCATGTCAAGTCATAGGAGAATCCTGCTTTATGTCATATGAGACCAACAAGGGTACCTATCAGACTGTATTTTTGCACAGTCTGACCAGTACCTTGTGTGCGATTGTATACATTTACCTGTTGTCGGCTTTGGATAAAAAGTAATTGCATCGAGGCAATGTAGTAGGTGAAACTGTATGTATTTTAAGACGTAAGCGAAGGTAAAAAAAAGTTTAGAACGAATCGTTGCAGTACGAACTCTCCTGGTATTTTCCGAATGAGCGTGACGTATCGTTTCTTCCGAAAATAACTCGGAATCAGTAAACCACATGAATACTGGCGTGCAGCCTTGACCGCAGGCCAACAAATATTTTCTCATAGACTTCAGTGCACTTTAATGTTTACAAGAAAATTAATTTTGGCATTTCTCGTCGGCCAAGCATAAACTAGTTACTATGGTTGTAAAGCTAAATGAACAATGCAATTAACGTTATTTACAGAAATAAATTCTGACCCTTCAGTGTTAAAACGTAGCCTAAATTTTTGAAATTACTAAATTGCCATTTACGTTAATGGCGACGTCTCCAAAAATTGGACCAAAAACTCAAACGTTAATGTTAAAGAGATGCTATTTGAGAACAGAGCAAATATAATTTCCAATAAAGATGAAAATGCACTGAAGTCTATGGGAGAATTAATTTAGGTCCTTGTCTGTGCGTAATAAATCGGAATTTAGATATTGATTTGACAGATTGAGATAATAAGTCGAAATCATCAGACAATATCTAGTGTATAGATATTCTTTTAGGTGAAGCTGCTCTGAATTTTTCATTTCTACCTCTCTTTTTTTTTGGGGATCAGCTTTTTTTAAAGAATCAATTTGATTTGTTCATGTCGGAAAGATTCTTTACTTTAAGGGATTGAACATATTTTGGAAGGGATTAATCGTCTCGGAAAGCTACCAAGAGTTTAAACAAAATATTAGTTTAAAGTAAAATGTTTGATACACTATAAACTCTCGAGACACTTAGTCGAAATTTCGAGTAAGTAAAAAAATTATCTGGCTGTATGTTCCCTAGTACATATTGCATAAAAATCAAGAGGTGCGAAAATCTAGCAAATCTGGCATGCAAATGCACCACAAACCAATAAAGAGGAATATTGCAGCTGTAGAGTTGCTTTTGTGTTCTCTATGGCAGAACTAGTAATAAAGACACCTAAATTTCAAAACTGAAAAGGGGCCGCGAAATGACAAAACCAACAAAGCCGCTGCCTAGTCTGATCAGAGTATTCACTGCTCGCATGGAACTAGCTTAGACCTTCAGCTACCCTATAAGCACAAAGCGGAGACTCTGGTCAGACTGGGCGGATGCCCATGCTGATCTGAGTATGCGCTGGGCGCACATGCCACTTTGTTTGGTTTTCGTGTTGCCTCTCAAATAACGTCAAAGTCAAGCAATACACTAGTTTAATCTTTATTTCTCCAAAAAGGAATTGCACTAGTTAAAACAGATGAGCGTAATAAAACATTAAGGTGATCAACTGTTGCACAAGGGGCTTATCCCCCCGTTCCGTGGGTATACAGATGTATAATTTACTACACTGTATAAGAGTGAGGAATGATTTTTGTCGCAGGTTATGGCTTGTGATTAGTCTTGATAAACGTAGCTCCATGGGGCTGGGTTGTCCCTTCCCTCGGGTGAAAAAAGAGAGAATAAAGAGGATAAAAAAGAAGTCAAACAAACTAAATTTACATAATCGGGATATAAAGCAGATGTTTGCAATGCTTTTATTCTCCTTTTAAAATTGACGTCTTAACCATGTAGATATCGCCGATCTTAATAAACCAAAAGGAGCCGGCTCTAAAATGTAAACATATATGTGAGCCGCGACACGAGAAAACCAACAATGTGGTCGTGCGCCCAGCGCAGACTCAGATTAGCCTGGGCATCCACCTAGTCTGATCAGACTCTTCGCTAAGCACTAAATGGGTAGCTGAGAGTCTAAGCTAGCTTCATGCGGACAGCGAAGACTCTGATCAGACTGGGCGGATGCCCAGGCTGATCTGGGTCTGCGCTTGTCGCACAACCACATTGTTGGGTTTGTCGTGTCGCGGCTCATGTCAAGACTATGAACTAGCCTAGTAGCACGGTCCCGAACTATACGCGGAGACAAAAATAAAGTATAAAGTTCACAGACGATCAATATTGACCCTAGTGCATTGCATTAAGCGAATTCACATCGTCTTCAACGGTCACCTGTAAAAGCTCAAAGACACGATTGCTGTTAGCCACTGAGAACATTGCAGTCATGTTTAAGAAATGCTAACGTTGCAGTTTGTTTAGAGAGAGAGAAAAAAAGAAATAGCATATATTTTCAGCATGATGAAAAGCTAAATTGCATTTTCTATTATGGTGCGATTGGAAAAAAATGAGAGAAAAAAAAAAAACAAAACAAAAAAAAAACAGTAAGTAAAGTGTCGCTAGTGACGGGTGTCGTGCAGTAAAATTAAAATCACTAAAAGTTCCTTCAAGAGCAGAGAATACATACAGAAGTAGGAACATGGGCCAGACTACGTAGTTTCGGCTAATAAAGCCTCGTCAGTGACCCTGACAACATCCGGCGACGAAACCAGAAAAGAGCATACTGTAATTTCTCAATTTTGATTAGGCAGTCGATTCAAAGACTGATTAATTTGAAAAGGATCCAAATGATATAAAAGACGATGATCAAGCATCATAGTCTTAATCGATATCAAATTTTAAATTACTCAGAATCTATCCAGTTTTCCTTACCAAATGATTGTACTGTGAGTAAAATGTTTTCATACAGGGTTGCAGAACTGGTCAGTGAAATATGGGCGTTTAAAAAAATGTACTCTTTCTTTTGCCGCTTAGATCTATAATGACTGTAGGTGGTATGAGTAAGACAGACCTCCCCTATGTTCGACAAAGAACTATCTATTTCTCTATAATTACTGGATTTAGTGGGCGTTCGAAAAGTGTTCTAAGAAACTTTTGTCTGATTTATCTTGTTGAACGTTTCATTATTTCAGACACCGGTCTACAATGTATAACTTACGCTAAACTGACGAAGGTCAACTCAGAAACGGACACAATATTAGCAGGTATTTCTAGCTACACTGACATGTCAACTGGTTCGCCAGTAATACAGGACAGCGATCTTTCGACGGTTCTTACCGACTTGTGTTCTGATAACACGTAAGTTCATATTAGTAGAGATACACATAAGCACATAACAGTAGCTATATTACATACTCTGCACATAAATATTTCCTATATATTATTATCCCAGGTTATATTCACACAGACCATGCACACTCTAATTACTTGTTCTTCCTCTTTTAAATATCTGCATCCCAAAAGCACTACCTTGTCAATCATCTTACAGAACAGAACAGAACATCACTCCATTTAAAAACAAACGACACATACTATCTTTGTGTCCTCCTCTCGTTCCACGGCCGTGACTTGCTGAACTAATATGTAACGAAAGCTGATTCTATTTCTTTTTTGAAGAAATCAAATTTATTGCTGTAAAATGTATGCAAGCCGGTGGAATTTCGGAGACGCGTAACTCAGTTTTGGCAGGTCAATGAATATATACTAGGTCAAAAAAGTTCCTATACATGAAATTTCTTCTGTTGCTATGGCAATTGCAGAAATTAAGAACATATATAATTTACTAATTTCAAAAGAGTATTCATTTGCTTATTGAACAAACTTATTTGTTTTGGTTTCCTAAGACTACACATGCTACAAGGGTCGTTTGAATATGCAAGGGGTAATTTTTCATTTTCACAGAGTAACATCATTAAAACTGCTCAATATGTTCTATAAAAGGGTTATCCTTTGGAAGCAAGGATCACACCAAAGAACTGAAAAATGTCGAGTGTACAAGTTTTCTGATCCAGACTAGCTAGTTTCGGCCAATTAGGCCTCATCAGTGACCCTCAAATATTTTTAAAGTTCTACAATAGAATCAATGATCTCAAAGGACTAGAAAATAAAATCTACACTATGATGAAGGGCAGGGAGACTTTTTACGGTGACCACACAGTCCCAATCACCAGCTGTAGTGAAGTTCAATATGTTCTATAAAAGGGTTATCCTTTGGAAGCAAGGATCACACCAAAGAACTGAAAAATGTTGAGTGTACAAGTTTTCTGGGCCAGACTAGCTAGTTTCGGCCAATTAGGCCTCATCAGTGACGGTTTTTTTAAAATTGTTTTGTGGATAATGATTTCCAAGATTCTGCGCTCCATACACAAGAGCAAGGACTTAGGTAAGGCTACTTGCCAACGAAATCAAAATTTGACTGCTTCTGATACGAGAATTTGAACCACAAGTCGGGGTATTGTGATTCCTTTAAAGACTGTTTAAATGCCACTTTCAGTGGGATTTCCATAGGAAATCGAAATCGTACTGGCTAGCGGGCGTGTAACAATTCTTTCAATTTTGTCACTATACCATGAAAACAATGACATAACAAAAATGTTTATGAAGAAACTTTGAAAAAAGACCGACAGGTACAGTAATAATGACGCCTTGAAAATCGCTATATTTTTAATTAAAAGGGAGATAATCTGAAAATTTGAAGAATTTAAACCTCGCCTGTAAAGCCTGAGTACAAGACATTAAACATTTTAATTGTTTTTCGAACTTCCTGCATTTAGGACTTTCCTGCGCAATACAAAATGTATTCCTGCGCATGCGCAGAAATGAGATGCTTTCAAATTGACTCCTATCGAGTAATGCCAGATAACCCTAAGGTGGAAAAGTATGGGTTTACAATTTTCTAAGCATTTTCTTCTTTGGCGTTTCCCCAAACATACATGAGCCTCAATGAATTTCAATATGCACATGGTTCCATGAAAATATGGCCGATAGTTGGTATCGTTACTTTTTTGACCGAGTATATATACGTTAGGTTGCGTTTGCACGAATTTCTTTTTATCTGAGCGTTTAATAATGACTATGGAACGCCATTTCGGATGCACAAAGACATGCGTACATGATAAATAATAACTGTCTGCTATGTAATATATAATATCTCCTCTTTACTGTATTTGCTACTGCGTCTTGTCTGCTGTTTACTGTATAGCGTCTAATTGTTACTATGCACTATCTATTGTGCTTGCACAACCGCATGTTCATCATGGTGGACAACGAGATTCAAAGATCACATGGTAATAATATCCATTATCATATGACGTCGCATTTGAGAGTGTAATAAAGCCATGCATTAAATACGATCATAAACCTGACTGGATTATCCGTTGACGCCCATGAAAACGTCGCGTTTTCTTATGGCAAAATCGTGAATTCTTAGTGTAAACTGCTAATAAAATGCAATTTTTGTGTCATATGATGAATAGAATCTTGCATTCGTGCTCCTGTATTACTGAATTTATTAAACTCGTTAAGGAAAACGGATAATATGCTCGGTACAACCTTGCAACTTATTTTTTTACCCAGATCATTTAATAAATTTAATAATACACGAGCACTCATGTAAGATCCTCTGTTTATGCTATATTTCAAAAGTAAATAGTCCCGAACCGAATAAGACAATCAGCTATAGGTCAGGTCTTAAAAGTTCGACTTTTTATGGCGTTAAGTGCAGTTAGCCCGCACGCAAGTCTTTTCTTTATACTAAATGCTAAGATTTTATGGACGGAAGCCATTTACAAGGACACTCCGGAAAACTGACATCAGGGTCACCTGGTGACATTAAAACGGGGTTATTTTTTTTCTTTTTTTACGACATTGAAATCGGCCTTTTCTGACCAGAGATATAACTTGTTTTCTTACCAGGTCCGAGAAAATTTTCTTTTAGAACGTAAGATATTTACGGGCATACCTTTACGTATTTATATTCCGTGAACAATTTACAATTTCTCGCCAAATGTATTTCACCAAATTTCATAATTCACACCGACTTACATATATTTCCCAGATTACTTTAAATTTTTTATTCTTGTGGATTAGGATATGGAACATAGAAGATAAATCAGAATAATTTCTATAAATTGTATATATTTGATTTTGAAGTGTAATTAATCTAAACGGAGACAGTATAATGTAATTGAAATGGAGCTGATTAATTTATCTGTTTATTATTCTTTTCCTCAGCTATCATTGCGTTGACATGGATGCAAAAATTACACCAAAATAACACCGCCAACTTTTGATGTCAGGCAATGAACAAAAAGAAATTTGAGAAAATACTCTCGCTTTCTTCAAGAATGTTTTCTCCTAAGATTTGGTCAACAGAAGCAGAGATATGATTTTCTCGCACACCTTTGAAATGATTATGTAGTAAGTCAGTGGAAATTTGAAAATGGTGAAATACTTTTGGCCATTGACTTTACATGAAGAACCATAACTCTTTTTAGCCTGAAAGCAGCAATGGTTGAGATCCGCACAGAGGTCAGTAACTGCGGGTATCTGGCTGTATTGGCTACCACACTGGCGTCCTTTAAGATCAAGGAGGTCTCTTTTGCTGACCTCTTACTCATGTTTTCCAGCGTTGACATATTTTGCGGTAAGTAGAGATGTAGAGAATACTTAGGACCCAGTCTCACTGTCACGTTTTGAGGGCTAGGGTGTACTACGATTCCCGCTCTACGTTTGGCAAATAAATGTACCCCGTTTTGTAGGTATCTAGGTGTTACGTACTACGTTTTTAGTACGACTCCAATACATTTAATTACGATATACTTCGTATAATCCGGTTACCAAACGGCTTGGTACCACGCTTTAAGTCGCGGGTTCGAGCCCCGCTGGAGGCGGAGTTCTTTCCATCGTAAACGGGGTTCCATTGCACACAGCCTTTCATTATCACAAGCCCATCGTCCTGATATGACTGAAATACTGTTGAAAAGGACGTAAAATCGCAAGTCATCCATCCATCCATACCACGCTTTAAAAGGGATGTGAACAGTTTACAATCCCTACTACGGTTCCGTACGTATAACTAGGGACTACTAGGTAATGACCGTGATAACTACCTAGTCAAAGTGACGTTTCAGTAAGTCTCGCACAACATACCAAATCGTTATAAAACGCAGAATTAATCGTCACAAAACGTACTAAGACTTGGTAAAGCGTATATAATGGGTAGTAGTACGTAGAAAACCTTCACGTATGGCTACGTATTTAAAACGTTTCATCTACGTACTAATACGTTTAGACAATGCCCCAATACGCTTTTACTACGCATACAGTAAGTATTTTGAAATGCAACGTTTAAGCTAATTTTTCAAATCAATCGTAGCAAGGCCACGTATGTAGCTGTCTATATCCGTATATAATACGTATTAACTACGTTTTTGTACGTTTTGAATACGTAGATAAATCTAGTCTAAAATACGTGAAAGTGAGATTGAAACATAGAGGACCTCTAGGTTATTCTTGTTACGTTTTTGTACGTATTTAATGCGTTTTGGCTTCGTTTTAGTACGTTTTGATCACGTTTTTCTACGTGTTGGTACGTTTTGCTACGTTTACGCTACGCATATCAAAATGCCATTTTGAGTTAAAAATTCTAAATCAAACGTAATTAGGCCACTTATATGTATCTTATATACATATGCACTACGTTTTACATTATTTACTGCCGTTTTGTCACGTTTAAAAAAATAGTAAAACCTAGCCCTCAATACGTGACAGTGAGACTGTGGCTTAATCGATTGTACCGTAAAATTCTAAGTATTGGGACACATAGACCTGAGCAAACTGAACAGTCGGGCCAGGTTATATACTGTTTGCTATAATTCCATCTGCATCTTTTGGATGTGTTTCTGTATTGCAAAGTCGTACTGTTCCATTTTAATGACGGTATTTATTTGAGGCGTTCCATATTTTAGAATTTTATGATAGATCCCCTTGATCTACGTTTTTCAGCCGAGATTACAAGTAAAATGGTGAGGTTACTGCCATCCTGTAAATATGATATCACAATGGACTAATATTACATGCATCATGTCATCTGATCAGGGGCTACTATGTTGCACAAAATTTTCAACAATTTCTATAAAAATGATAAAAATAAAAAAACCTTAATCATTAAATTGATAAATTGGCGTGCCCCCCTTTAAAGGATAGAAACGTCCACTAGATATAAATGGGTTAAATATTTTTTGGACAAACTAGTCTTAGACAATGCGGTCTAAATTCGTAGAAAATACGGTCTAAATTCATTACGCTCGAAACTGCAAACCATGCAAATGAGCATAATAGTAAGTATTATTTTCGGAGGAATGCTCAGTTATTAGGAAAGTTAATCTTTCGACTAACTGTATACTTCTGCCGTGCAAGGTCGTATCCAGCTGGAAGCCTTAGCGCTGCCAAATTTGAAGTTGGCTGTTTTCGGTCGGGTTTCTGTGGCTTCGCGGAGCAATTACCGGTCCCTATACACCAGAAAACTGCTTCTGCCTTTCTTCCACCACAGAAACATCCTCTGAGATAACGAACAGACGTGAGCGAAGTAGAGGAGAAAAGGGTTGAGAATGTAAGGGCTTTTAACACAAAGAAACATATCATATTACATCGACTCTTTACATCGCTAACGTGGTTCCATCATTATTATCATTAATGATTCATGATATTTCTTTATATTTACATTCTCAGTGCACTTATTGAAAAAACCCTATAGTAAACCATTAGAATTTAATGTAGTTTATACTTCAATAACTACATTGGTTCACGCGACATCACATGCCGTTAAGTGACGTCAAAATAAACCATGACTCTCTACAACCGATTGGACGTAGGCGACGTTATGACGTCGTTAACGCTGTTCCGATTTGAGCAGAAAAACTGCGTATTAATGTTTTGCTGCTTCAACTGTAGCCCCTAACGCAAATTTGTGGTCAAGTAATAGATAGAAAAGAATGTAAATATAAGCAATGAACTTAGTTTTCCTGGTGTTTATCGAAGTATAAACTATATTGGGTCTCTAGCAAAGTTACATGAACCCCTTCGGGGTTCACTTACTTTGCACGCGACCCAATGTAGTTTATACTTCAATAAACACCAGAAAAATTAAATTCATTGCTTAAATAAATCTACGCCAGTGTTAGTGCACTTTATATTTTTTCACAGGTTGCATCAATGATATTCCCAAATCTTGGCAACTTAAAGACAGTGCCTCATCTCTAATCCACACTGAACCTCTGGCACACTTCAGAAACATAGCTCATGTCAGTAATATCTGTGGGTAAGTTAACATTGAACCTCTGATGGCCTTTACAAACAGAGCTTGTGTCATTATTTTATGTAAGTTTGCACAGAACCTCTGATGGCCTCCTTCAAAACCCTGGCTCATATTGAAATTACCTATGGGTAAGTTTACTCTAAACCTCTGCCGGCATAAACAGATTTGTCTCAAGTCAGTATTATGTGAGCGTGAGTTTACACAGAAGAAAGCCCACTACAGTGGGAGAAAAAATCGCTATGCAAAAATTGTAAAGCAAATTACCATTGAGGTAAAAGCTATATAGTCATAAATACGGCGAGAAACTTAATGTAATAGTCACACTTTCGGGGCCATTTTACTGGATGGATGTTGTTAGTGGAAATCTTACATTGAAGAAATACTGTTTTCTCCTCTCTCCAATGAGCAACACCGAGAACATGTTTTGATGTGTATTTCCTGAACTTATTTCTCTAAGTAGCAGCGCAGCTCTAGCGGCTTGCTACATGCTAGTACTTTTACATTGATCCTCTGAAGACTTCCACAAACATATATAGTTCATGCAAGTATTGCATCTGTGTAAGTTCACACCGAACCCCTTGCAACATCAACAAACATAGTTCATGTCAGAATATGTGGGTAAAATGGTGTAAAAGGGTATGATTACGAACTGATACAATTAAAGTCTAAATCAGTCTCATCCAGACACCAAACGCAAATATCGTATTTGAACTAAATAAGAACACAACTTATAAGCGTGCAAAGAATCTTCGTATCGTGTAATTTATTATTGGTAAATTAATAGCGGATCGTATTTTAAGGTAGTTATAATTAAGGAATGAATGTTATTTTTTAAACGTTTACTTCAGTAAACGTTTAAAAAATAATATTCATTCCTTATATTTGTATTATTAAACGATGCTTTTGATCAATAAAAAGATAAACAAAATTACGAAATACATAAAGATTGTTTAAAAAACATTACCGGCCGAATTTAGCAATAGTTTGGAACAGCCGCATTGTCACTGCCTACCAGTAAATTCCACCTCCTGCTGTAGATTTCGCGTGCAAGTAGGCGTAGCGAGCTGTCACTCAATGTTTACTAGCCATTCAAGTACATGGAATGTTGTAGATTTCACGTGCTAGTTAGTGAGATGAGCTGTCACTCTGAAGCGCGTGATACAATGTAATTATTGACTTTTAAACAACATTGACGCCCGCATCACTTAATTGGGTAAACAGAGAGCTCTACACTGATAATGTAAATATTCATTGATATGGGGAAAAGACAAAAATCTGCATTAAACGCTGAAAATACAACAGATCTTCCCAAAACTTAGCAGATGCCTTCTTTATGTTACATCCTCATAATTTAAAATCCCAAAATGCAGGATTTGTTGATGTTAAAAAGTGTTTTAATTAGAAAAGATGAAAGAGTACTTTTCTGCGCAGAAATCTAAAAAATAACATCGTTATTGAAAATATACTTAGTGCTGAAGGGACCTTATTACATTACAAAGAGCGACCTAGCAATTATTTTTTCCAACTCTTTCACACATTATCAGGCTGAAAATGAAAAAAAAAACATAGCCTGTGTCAATTTCTTTCGGTAAAAAACAGAGTTTAGACTATTTTAACAATTTCAAGGTTAAACAATTTCATTTACACACGTGTCTTAGTATTTGTAATGATTTATTTATATTATAGGTGTTATATGGGTATGCTTGCCTATCCTATATTAAATGAATTTATCCAGTGTGTATGCACCATATACATGGTTTAACATTTGACAATACGCTGCTGTTTTCATCTGGTCTACCTTACAATTTGAGAAAAATTGGAACAAATAATTGCTAGGACGCTCTTCATGATGCAATAACCTACCTTCAGCAGTAAGAAATTATTTAATAACGATTTTAGTTTTATTTTAGATTTCTGCGCAGAAAATCACCCTTTGATCTTTCCTTATAAATACACATTTTAAAAAACATGTCCCCCTATTTTGTATTCTAAACTGTTGTGAACAACAAAGATAAGAATCCCGTTAACTTTTAGGGAGATACATCGATATTTTATGGTTCTATGCAGATTTCTGCAATTAACACAAATCACGACCTTAATAAGTATGGTTTTCTTTTCAAGAAATACATGAAACCACTGATTGAGAGCATCGAAGGCGCATCTGCTCAGTGTAAAAGCTCTCTGGAAGATCTTGCTGGCTTCTCGGATTCTGATGATAAAGAATTTGATGACGTTTATGCCATAGTCGTAGGATGTGAGAACAGCACCGATGGTAAAATTTCCACTTCTATGAAATTTTAATGACATGAATTTGGACAAGTACGTCGGAGCAAACAGTGCAGACCCGGCAGCCTGACCAAGGCCTACCCTGCTTACTACCATTACCGCCGCATCTTTTGAACGTACTACTGCATTGTAAAGCAAAATCGTTCCGGTTTAGAAACTCATGCTCTCGTAGAAGTTTTCGATCTTCCAATGTTTAGTAATTTTACGATACGATATGTTCACTATAATGTTATCTGCGACACGAGAAAACCAACAATGTGGTTGTGCGCCCAGCACAGACTCAGATCAGCCTGGGCATTCGCCCAGTCTAGTCAGTCTCTTCGCTTAGTGCTTAAAGGATAGCTAAGGGACTGAGCTATCTCCATGCGAACAGCGAAGACTCTGATCAGACTGAGCGGATGCCCAGGCTGATCTGAGTCTGCGCTGGCCGCACAACCACATTGTTGGTTTCCTCGTGTCGTGGCTCATGTAACGATAAATGCAAGCGTGAAAAGGCTTTTATGGAGTTTTATCGTGTTTTGTTAACAGTTCAAACGAAGTTATTTGGATTTAGATAGTATGCAGTTCTCATTTTCCACGGTGTAGTTGCCTGTGCCTACAGTCTGAGTTTTTTTCTTCAACTCTTTCGTTTGGCCAGAGTGCCAAGTATCTCTGTTGGCGTAAGTGCTCTTTATAGAACTTTGATAACTAAAATTTTGAAACAGGGCTATTAGTATAATGAACTTGATACATACAGTCAACTTGATGACTACATGAACATTTATGAGTAATAGAGGTCAAGGTCGTTCTTTGACCTTTAATCAATGTCTCTCATATTTGACATTTTCAATGAGCTATCAGGTTTGTTTAAATGATGACCCTAGTTTGACATTTTACCTATGTACTCAGGTGATCGATTCAGGACCTTATGAGCCTCTTGTTTAGTTTTGTTAAAACATAAAATCTTTGTAAAAATTGTAATTAAAACATTTCATTTGAATTTATTTTTGCCCGGATTAAGTGGTCACTTTTCACGTGTAGTTTTAAATTCTTACGCACCAATGAAAGACGCCCTGTTTTAGCCCACCTGAGGCTCCTTCGACCGTGTCGTACGTCGTCCATCGATGTCCGCCAACGCTTTTAAACGACTCCTCCTCTGAAACTACTAGGCACATAGTAACCTAATTTCATGTAAAGCCTCCAGTGGTCGGGGAATGATAATTTGTTCAAGCGCCCCGGGTCACATAACCAACATGGCCGCCACACCTATTTGAGGTAAAAACATTTAAAAATCTTCATCTCCAGAACCAAAAGACCGATTGCCTGGAAATTTGGTATGTAGCATTCGGTACACAATTACTACCAGGGTAGTTCAAAGTTTGACTTTGAGTTGACCTAGGCCTTTAATGGCAAGGTAAAATTTGCATTCTGACGCTTTTGTATGGGAAAATGCTGGAACATAAACATTCATGGCCACTATATAAGATTTTGGCCTAAAAGTTGGTCTATACAGTCATCATAATCAGTAAATAAGGATCTGTGAGTATAAAAGATCAAGGTCGTACTTTTACATTTGACAGAGGTCTCCCTCAAAAGCTGCCGGGCCGATTGTAACCAAATTTCATATGTAACTTCAAAGCTGTAGTAAGCAAAAAGATTCAAATGGTCAAGGCTACAAAACCAACACGGCCATCATGTCCATATATGGAAAAAATCTTTAAAAGTCTTCTTCTCCAGAACCAATAAACGTACCATCAGCTTATCGAATTCTACTAAGATATTTCGAATGGCAACCTTGGGTTGACCTTGACCGTTTTCACGGCAAGATCAAATATAGGGAAAGTGCTAGACTATAAGTTTCCATGGAAAGAACTGAAGCCTAGAAAGGCTACATTCAATCGACTGAATGAGTCAATGAAGATTTGTGAGTACAAGAGGTCATGGTCATTCTTTAACCCCTGACCAAGACACTCATATTTTGAAAATTTAAATCATCTCCTCAAAAACCACTTAGCAAAATGTAACCAAATTTCGGATAGAGCGTCAAGGAGCAGTGGGATCGACAATTCGTTCAAACGGTCCAGGTCATATTACCAACATGGCAGCAACACCCGTATATGTTAAAACATTTAAAATTCTTCTTCTCCAGAATCAATTGATCGATGGCATTTAAACTTGGTGTGTAGCATTGGGTGGTCTCAAATATTGCCAAGATTGTTCAAATAATGAATCTGGGTTCACCATAACCGTTTGTTACGACAAGATCAAATGTGGGAAAATACTAGAAGATAAGGTTTTTTGGACAATTTTGAAGATTACGGCCCAAAGTGTTCATGTGATGACGGGTTGACCTTGACACTTTTTACGGAAAGGTCAAACTTGCTTTCTGACCTTTTTAGTCAGGTGAGCGATTCAGGGTCTCGTGGCCTTCGTGTTAGTTATGAAAATATAATCTGTGTAAGATATCTGAGCTAGCCTTGCTAAAAATTGAATCCAAGAAAACTCCTCTTCTCCAAATCCATGGATAAGCCAACGTTTAGAAAATAAGTAAAAGATAATTCTCGAAAATGAAAGACCAGATATCCCCCCCCCCCACACACACACACAAAAAAAAAGGTAAGCTGCAATATTGCAACACAAATAAAAAACCAGCATCATCTCCGATTCTAAACGAGACAGCCAAACCAGAGATCACACGGATTCTGTCGAATACGTAAATTTGCATTTTTTTATGTGGCTATTTATAGGTGTTACACGAGCAAGTTACGAAGTCCTAGTGATAGCATTTTGAATGCTCCAATATTCCGACGTAATGTTATAGTGTTTGTGTGATCTGGACAATCTAAAGACTATCTTTAAGCCATTTAGGCACAGTTGTAGCATGTGGATTTGTTTTATGTTACAGTGGCAACTGACTTGAATTGTATGACAACAGTTGCTAAAGGCAATGCTTTCGGAACATGCATATCTGACCAGAGTACCGGGGACTCCCCTCTTTGTGGGTAAGTTACATACACTGGCAGCATTAAATGGGCTATACCCAAACAAAAGGAAAAGCCAGACACCGAAACTACAGTAAAAAAAATAGGAAAATCTTCAATAATTTCAGAGTCGATATGTTCAAAGTGGTACTTCTGTTGTGGATTTTTAATTTAACATATCTCTGCGTATCTATGATCTAGAGCAATATAGGCACCTGAATAGCTGCCATTCTGCTTTCTTTCTGTTTTTTTTTTTTTTTTTTTTTTTTTTTTTTTTTGCAATTAAGAATAGAAAATATGTAAAAATGGATGTTGGGGCTGTTTTCAGTAAGAGTAGCCGAATGACCTCTGTTTGGGAAATAGCTGCACATTCGGATTACCGGGCCTGTCTTTCGCGAGATTTTAGCAATTTATGTGGGCTCTTTTCACTTTTGGTTTTGAGGGCGGGACCTGGGACGTGGTACTTGATTGTATTTATTCCTGATCACTGTCTGTCTTTTTACTTTGTAAGACCTGAGTTTTAACTTACTTGCTTACTTGGTCTGAGATTATTGTTTTTTGAACATATGATAAGATCATGACGTAGGTTTTCCACCTTGACATACAGAGCTCTAGATAAGAGGGAGTATTTGATGATAATTGAGGATAATTTTTCTTATTTCTCATCGAAACTATATGTTGTGACCCTTCATATGAACCGTCTCTGTTGTGACCCTTCATCTGAACCGTCTCGTCGAGACGGTTCAGATGAGGGGTCACAACATATTTTTTTATGCAGAAATAGCATAAATTGTCCGTAATTATCACCAAATACTTCCTCTTATCTAGAGCTCTGACATATCGAATCCCAAATGTTTATTTCAAAATGAGATAATTTGAGTATTTTTTTAAATCTACCAACTTAGTTCAACACACACCATCCCTAACCTCCCCCAACCTATGACCTCGAGACTACAGTTTACTTCATCGTTTAATGTGATGATTTGTGGTAAATGCAAAAATCGACATAAAACCATAAGAAATTAATATATCTCCCTGAAAGTTAGCAGACTTCATATATTTCTTGTTTTCTGCAGTTCAGAATATAAAGTTATAGAGGAACATGTTTCTTAAAAAAGTTTTTATAACGGAATATCAAAGGGTAATCTTCTACGGGAAAGATCTAAAACATAACATTGTTATTGAAAATTTACTTCCTGGTGAAGGTATGTTATTGCATTATGAAGAGCGTCCTAGCAATCATTTGTTCCAATTGTTTCTCAAATTGTAAGGTAGACCAGGTGAAAACAGTAGCTAATTTTCAAATGATCAACCATGCATATGGTGTACGTATACTGGATGCATTTATTAGATATTGGGTCGGCAAGCATACCTTTATAACATCTACAATATAAATAATATATTCCTGATAGTAAGACAGGTGTATAAATGAAATTGTTCAACTTTGTTATGATAGTCTCGCCTGTGTTTTGGGGGAAAAAATCGACACAGGTTAGGTCTTTTATTTGCTCAGCCTGATAATATGTGAAAAGGTTGGAAAAAATAATTGTCAGGACGCTCTTTACAATGCAACAAGGTGCCTTCAGAACTAAGTACATTTGGAATAAGAATGTTACTTTTTAAGATTTCTGCGCAGAAAATGTCACTTTGATCTTTCTTTATGAAATTTTTTTTACCGTCGACAAGTGCTGCATTTTTTTATTCTATTTATTTTTAGAAACAACATAAAGAAGGCAGTTGCTAAGTTGTGGGAAAATCTGTTGTATTTTCAGCATTTTATGCAGATTTGTCTTTGCCCCAAAATGATGATTACCACCTTAAAGTGTTATATGGTTATATGTGCATACCCAATAAAAGATTATTGTGTTCAATAAAACTTTCGTGTTTGCATGCACAGCTTAAGTTACAGTCCATTATCGCCATCATTCACCACTTTCCGTACCCTTTGGAAGTCTTATTGATAGATGTTTGTCACTGGCGAGAATACTCACAATATGATACTAAGGCAGATAGCTCCGCACAGGATAGACGTGAGGTTTTAAAGTTTTTATTGACGTCTGTCCCACTCGAGAAAAAAATATTACTAAATATTTGTCAGGTTTGCTAACAAGAAGTTAAAATCTCAAGGTTTTTATTTTAGTTTTGTATATAGAGGCGCATGGTCGAATGGTTATAGACGCTCGATTATGGAGTAGAAGGTCGCGGGTTCGAATCGCCTTTCAAATAGTCGGCGACTTGAGAAGTATCTCTGTCAACCAAGCAGTATTTCAATAGCTTAAACGAACCAGGGATAAGGCAGCGAAAGGAGAAGGATGGTTCCGCCTTTCATATGCTGTGCACAAGATATGCTGTTTAATTGTAAACCCATTGCCCCTACGACCACTAGGCTACGGAAAACCTTTACATTTGCTTTTACATGCTCAATATCGTTTCAGTAAAAGGAAGTGTGTATAGGAGAAGATGAATGAATGTACCGATGCTGCCCAGATGTTGTACATAAAGGCTGTAAATTTAGAGAATTCCGATGGCATCAAAGAAACGAACGAGGACTGCGGTGGCGCATGTGGTCCAAGCATCTCACTTTTGGCAATTGTAGCCTGCTTTTTCTTCTCACGTCTTTAAATGTTACCGTAAAAATCTAAATATTTGGACAGAAATGTCTGAGCAAACAGTGCAGACCCAGACCAGACTGCTCCCAAAGGAGCAGTCTGATCAGGGGCTACACAATTTGCCTGTCCCTCTGCATGTTTAGGATGAACTTACTGCATTTTAAAATCAAACTGTTTCATTTAAGTACAATTAAGATAATTATTTTGGCGTCTCAATTTTTAAACTTTCACGTTATTACTATACTGAACAAAAAATAAGAAACGTAGCATCAACATTCAAGGCATTTTTTTTTCAGTAACACTACATACAAATTCCAAAATTTTACCAATGCCAATGCCTTAAACAAAGAAGTGTGTATTATGATTTCATTCATTACTATTGCATATTGTTTTCACGTGAGTTCATTTGAAGTTGCAGGGGAAAAATCAAAAAGTTTATTTTTCAAAATATGTAAAGTTCTTTTTTAATTTGTTCATAATATTTAAGTGCAGAGGTATACTTTCATGGTTTGAACGCCATATTAGCAAAGAAAACGCATTTGCCTCCCTGTAGGTAAATTAATTCTCAAATGGAGTATTCTCTTAAAAGGAAGCATTGATCTCTCTGAAGTTTTTTCGCCAGGGTCCAATTGGAGACAGAGTGGGGGCGGGGGTTGCAAAAGGCTGTAAGTGCAAGGCCAACGGAAAAGAAAATAAAGTACGGGTCTGCTATTTTTTATGATTTATCCATATACGTCAGCAAGAGGATTAGAAAAATCTCAGACAGCTCTCAAAAGGAATATCCTTGTCCAATTTGTGAGAAATAGTTCTCAGTTTTATTTCAGTAACAACTTTCAAACTTTTCATTCAGAAAACAATAGTCTTAAAACCCAGAAACCTGATTATAGATGAGATACAAACAACTTAATTCTCAGGAAGATTTTTCATGTTGAAAGTCTGACATCCAATTATTGTAGTATGTTGAATCTACCAGCACTGGCTTCTTCCATGTGCATCAAGCGTAAAGATTTTATGCAAAGTCATAGAACCAGGGTCCGACAAAGGCCAATGCACAAATGCTCTACAAAGGTGACCCTGAAAAGA
Organism: Ctena decussata; assembly: GCA_963989385.1. Lineage (NCBI taxonomy): Eukaryota > Metazoa > Mollusca > Bivalvia > Lucinida > Lucinidae > Ctena > Ctena decussata. The sequence continues at coordinate 53,485,933 of OZ022513.1, forward strand.
TACAAACATTAGGAGTTTTAGATTAAAAAGAATTAACACAACACACTCCAGGTTCTTGCAACTATCACATCATTATATATAGTATAAAAGCTTTAAATGCTTTAGAACTTAGTTTCTTTCTCTTTTGTGGGGTGAGGGATGGGGGATGGTGGATATATTGTTTTTTAAAAAAGGAAAAACCTTCGCTTTTATGGTGCAGTCTTAATTCGGAAAAGAAGTCGGTATAGCATGGTTAGAGGTGACACTACAAGATATCGATTGACCCATTTCTATCAAATAAGAACCAAAATAGATCTAGGCTCATTGTAGAATTTAAGAAAAAAAAACATTTTGCATATATCGCTTATCTATAGTTATATATTAGCACAATACTTTATTGATCAACTTTGTCAGCTCAACTAGGGCAGCCGAGAACAGGACAAAGATGTTTCGAAGTTATCTGTGGTGTCTCGAGGACCTTCGTAAGGCTATCGGATAGAATATAGAATAGTAAGAAATTGGCATCCAATCTTTCACATTGTTAGAAAGGCTTCCGCAGCTGATATTTTGGGCAATATCTTTATATGTCCATGACGTGCATAGCATGTACATTTTCCGCATGCAGTGTGTAATGTCCGACATTGTGTGCATCGGTTAATTTATATGAAGAGATTGACCAGTTTTCATGGCATTCCTGAACTGAAATCTCCAGGTATTTAAACAATTATGATTTTACTGGGACTGTCCTCGAACAAGTTCAGAATATTTTTTGATTCACGCGATATTTGCATGAGTTCCATAAACAGTTTTACTCACAAACGGCATCGCAAAGTAGAGAACGCGAAAGGTTTTGTATCTCCACGAACTTCCATCCGTGCCCCAATCCTACAATGTAAAGGAGAAAATTCATTATGTATACAGCCATAGTTGATTAAATAAAGCTGTATTTCAGTGTGTTTGTGTTTGTGTCTTTCTGTGTGTCTTGACGTCATCTTGTCTTTTCGTCCTTCTGCCTGTCCGCCTGCTTGTTAAACACTGACGGAATTTAACACTAAGGTCGGTTTATGTTCTTTTCCAGTACCGGTGTGTGCTAACAGTTCCCCGTTTCTAACAAGGACTACGACCTCTTAGCATATATTTAGTTTACAAATTTTCTAAAGGAGTCTGTACAAGTTTAGCTTTGAAAAAGCTTGAGAGGTTATCCCTTAGCAAATGAATCTATAGGACGCAAGTGGTAAAGCAGAACATTGGCAGCAGTACAAGTTAATTTTATTAGATTCTTGTTGAAGCTGTAGGTATTTGGCGAGTTCGACAGCTTTTTTCTTTTTCTAGTGATTGCTTGTAAAAGGTGAGCTTCAGTGTTGTTAACTTTTGTTAGATGACCTGTACTGTTTAATAATCGCTCTTCGTATGTGGACTGTACTCTCTGGTACATGTAAGTGCTTGTATTAGGTGAGATTCTTGTATTAGGCGTGATGAAGTGTTCAGGATAAGTTTTACAGCTCATGTCTTAGCAATGCTGGAAGGGACCCTGCGGCTGGGTGCGCCAAACTATGGGAGCCAATACCGGTAAATAGTGGAACCTGTACTTAGCGTTAATCAAGTAGAACTTGTTATTAATCTATACTGTTAAGTGATAACAGACCTTTCAGGTAACTGTTTGTATAGGGTGAGATAAAGTGTAAGCTATAAAGATATAAAGATCATGCATTAGCGACGCTGGCGAGAACCCTGTAGCAGGGTGTGCCAAATGTAGAAGTACCGGGAAATAGTGGGACCTGTATGTTAGCAAAAGGAAACGGCGTACAATCGAGTACGAATTCCTATTTTAATATTGTTATCCCCGAGGGGATAACCAGTACTACGCAGTTTTCAGTTCGAGCCAAAAGATTAACAAAACCAATAATGCTCCAGAAAAAAAGGTCAAATCACCTCAACATAAATTGTCAAGTCGACATATATAATCCTGAATATCATCAATGGGATCTGGTTTTCAACACAGGCAACGAAGACACCGTTCAAGAAACTTGATTTGGTCCTCTCATCAGGGTAGGATTGCTTCAGAGTATTGGCTAACGAACCATTCGTCCCCGATTCTTGAACTACAAATAAGAATTTTACTGAATTGATATGCATATTAAAGGAATGCTTGAATCCAATTTTTGGGCTACAACGACCAAGACAATGAATTAATGAATTGGCGAAGAAACTTGTTTTTGCCCAGAATTTACATCAAACGAAATTTATTCGAAAAACAGGTCTAATATGTCTAACAAACTGTCTGGTCCATAAGAATGATAACTGTGCGGCAACTATGATGTTTTATCACTTGCTTTGTTGCCTGTGTTGAATGCAAGACCAGTGTGAACAGAGTGCGCCTGTATTACAATCAATGAGTTTGCTATTAGAGCTAGCAGACAGTTGGAAGAATCTGAGGGATTAAACTGCTGTGTCCTTGCTTCGCGCTCGTTATTTGATCTACGCACAACTGTCCCCATACAGTGAATTATAACTCAATAATTGCTACATCTGATCTATTTCTTAACCCTTCTCATGCTAATCGCGTATATATACGTTTTTTTCGGGGGCGGGGGGTGGGGTGGGGTAGGTCACTTTGTGAGCCTGTCAGGCACGCTAGACACCAAGTATACCCCAACAGTGGTAGTTGTCCTACGGAGGAGGGATTCTGCTTTCTATCAGAGCAAGTTTTTACCAACACCACTGGTATTGAGGATGACTAAACACCGAAAATACGCCAAAAACTTACGAATGTCTCGATATCGGGTTTTCCAGGCATTTCCACACTTACTTGATGCAGGGTTTGTTCAAACAAGACTTGCTCCATCTAAATTTTTACTATCGATAAATGTTCAGCAATAATCCTGGCCCCCAGGGAAGCATTCACTTTGTTCGTACGAAGCATACATTTGGGGCTAATATCTTGAACCTTTCTTTTTTTTAAGTGTCTTGACTTAACACCGGTTAGTCACGTGACCACCATGTGGACGCCACGTGACCGTCTGACCTATGCAAAATGGCGGCTTACATGTCGTTGAAATTGAGTCAAAATTTCAACAATATCGGTGAAACTTTGTGGAATTTATGGCTTCTTAGGTAAAGGTATCCCCTTTTTAGCGTCAGATGAGCTGAAAATGTAGCATGAGAAGGGTTAATTAAAACGTGTGGGAGAGTTTATGCCTGCTCTGCTTATCTGCAAGTGTGACAGGGATCCATTTATACAACCTGTCGTTGACAGAACCTCTCGCCTTAAATATGCATTTTTTCTTTGTAATTTCATCCATACTAAACGTAAGTTAAATCCGGTTAGCTTCACAATACTTTAGCATACCTTTCCTCTAATAGATATGATTCTGGCTACCCAGCTGCCGAAAGGTTGTTGTTTTGAAACAGCAAAATTAGTCACAAATGATGCAATTGTACCACCGGGAAAAACCCAGCTCCAGCGATTGAATGGAAAGGACGGTATCGCTAGACTAACCGACAAGACAGCCTGAAAAGAAGGAAACGATATTAATCCTGCTTAATCCATTAATACCCAGTGGACTTTCCTATCCTTATCAAAAAGATCAGGGGCCGTATTTATAAAACCACTTAAGACGTTGCTATGCTGTTGCTAAGGCTAATTTACTATGAAGGAGATTCCCTACAACTATGAACTTTGCTCTGGAGTAACAGCCTAAAAAGACCTATGTTTTCGGTTGGCACGGTAATCAGCTGATTTTAAGAACAAGGTCTTATAAATGAGTTTGTATATCCACGGACGCTATGTCTGTTGACCGAATATTTGGGCTTGCTATGTATATGCCGCTCGACGGTCAGTTAGTTTGTGTAGTCGTCTTGAATTGATTGTTTAATGAAATCCTGCTGGTTCTGACGCTGGGTATCCCGTGTCGGCGTACATTATTGACAAGTCAACAAGCATCGTGTTACGAAATGGATCTAATCGTCCACTATGTCGTCGAGATTATTTTAATCCTTTCAATCAGTAGAGCTACAGTTTTTAGGGCAACTGTGGTAATAAAACGTTTACGGAAATTGTGACTACGTTATGCATGGGTTGTTTGTGAATACCTCTCGTGGACAGCATATTGCATGATTTTAAGGTGAATACCTGCACGAGTCTTTTGATTGTGGAAAGCGCTTTGCATGATTTTAATGTGAGACGCATAGTATTTATACGCCTATCTTTTAATGAAAAGTTAGACGTGGCTGTTTAATTCTTGATGGATGTTATATTGTTGTGTGCCCAGATTCTGTGTTAAGACCTAGAAGGGTAAGATTTTATTATGTTTATTTAGAATAGTTTGGCTAAGAATGAAAAATGTGACTTCTGATTGATATGGTATGATTATATGTGTCGACTGATTTGATTTTGTTGGCAGTGATCAGGCTGCGCATGTGTCGACCGATTTTGTTAGTAAGCATGCTGCGCATAATATTTGTATATTAGGAAGTTTTGTAAATTACGGAAATAGTTTATATCACTGATGTTGGTTGCAATGGTGTGCGTCTATTTGACGTCCAGTGACGTCAGTTGCATTCATGTTATTCACGTGACGTCAGTTGCATTCATGTTATTGCGACGTCAGCACTTTTTATATTAGTTTCACGTATACGTGGCCTATAGAAGTAGATTGATTTGTAATGGAACTAATTTATATACTCGTGACGTCAATTGACGCCATAGCATGCACCGCATTAAGGGTTTTTTTCCATAAGTTATAATGGTAGCATTTGGTCATCATGCGTTTGATTTGCCTTCATTAGACGGCGTCATATGGTATAATATCATTGATGTCATGATGTCAGATCAAACGTTATGATCCCAAATGTGTGAGAAACGCTTATTCAGCTATTATATTCTATGGCAAATGGTATTACGCTTAGTTTAAAGAAATGAATTAAAACATATGCGAGTTAGATTTTGGTCAATCAATTTAATGTAAATAGGACATTGTTTAGATTATTCATGTTTTATGTTTAGATTATTCATGTTTTATGTGGGGTATGTCATGGTAATGCCTGTTGACGTCAGTATACTTCTTGACAATGTTTGACGTCAGATCCTTCGACGCACATGCGTAGTAGGATCTACGTTTCTTCATTGGCGGAAGTGGTAAGCACACTTTTAGCTTTACATCGTGAGCGCGAGTCGTGTCTAGTGACACGGCTGGCGTGTGCACGTTATGCTCGGCATTCGCCGAGGGCGTTGTATGGTATTTCCAAGACAGGCCCAAGTCTTACGTATTGTTATTATGTAGTTACAATGTATTAAGTGTAAGTTCGTTATTTTTAGGCACATCAAGTCCGGCAGTCAGCTGTTAGGGCTTAGAGCCACGTCTCACCTGGAGATTCGATTTACGTCTCCAGGTTAATACCAACCCGGGTAGAGGCAGTTACAACGCCGTTTGTGCAAGGTTCCCAAGCAGAGGCGGGAAGCACAAAATGTAGGCGGAAGTGGTTAGCACAGTTTTGCTAGATTCTGTGATAAGATCTGAAGGTCACATCAAGTGTGGGACAGTGTTCGTCCACTAAGGTGTATTAATATATATATAGACTGGTCCCTGGTACGATCCAGGGAGCGACCAGTGTATAATCGTGCACGTGTTAGAATAAGTTGGTGTTCCTCATGATATATGGACTGGCCCATGACATGATCCAGGGAACGACGAATTGAAGTCTACCAACATAAGGCCTTGTTTTTTTGTATGAGCTCAAACTGACGTCTTTTGTTCTTTGTGTTTTCCTTTAGTTCATGGCGCTGAGCCGAGTACGGTGTTGACGTCAGACGGTAATCTATTTGCGTTCTATACGCAAATCGATTACAGATTTGAAACAAACACCTTACTTGGGCCAGCGACATGAACTGATATGTGTTGTATATTATTGTAATTGTGATAGTTGTAAATTGTATTGTTGTATATAGAATTTACATTATATATAAACTTAAAAAATTCTAACGTTGTTAGAGTTTCCTTGTTAGTGTATTACACTAGTAGATAACCCTTTAACCGGAAGTCACCCTCCTCCGTCCTGGCGACGCATAAGGCTCTACACCCGTGTCGACCGAGTGTAAAACCTTCTGCGTAACATGGTGTCAGAAGTGGGATTTGATTTCCGGTTAATATCTGCCAGTGTAACACATTGACAATATATACAGAATCTAGGCACAATTTTGTCAGTCATTTTTTTTATTATTATTGACTTTCTGATTGTTCTTTTCTAAGGTGACGTAAGGCTGCGAATTTTAGGGGAGCAATTTTGCCACTAAATTCTTTGTAAATGTAACCTACACTCAATTAAGGTCAACTATCCTTATTCCCTGCGTGATGAAGTGCGATAGCCCATGCATTAATTTGTGATAGAATGTAACAGGTTGCATATCTGAGTGGGGAAACTGAGGTATATAGACCTGAATTGTCTTGGCACGGATGATACATATTTAGTTTTAAGGTCCATTTGAGTACCTTGGCACTGCTGTTGCATGACAATCTGTAAGTTTATTAACTTAAACGTTTTGTACGTTGTGTCGTAACCGTTACTGAGGTCCATTTTATGTCCTGATTTAGTAACGTAGGTCACTCGTAACGTTATATAATATCGTTACAATGAATTAAACCTAATAGCGGAATCTTAAGTTTGATTTACCGATGGTATCCTATAAGGTTTTGTAATGTAGGACGTACAGTTGTCGTGTCAGTGTTAATACGTTGCGTTACATACGTTACATTTGTATATTCGATACGCTAGATCAAGTTGGGCCTAATTGTAATGTGGGTTATTTACGTCATCTAATTACGTCATCTAATAGTGAAAAGTAATTCTCGGCAAAGTCAACGTCAGTTTATGACGTCATTTCCGGTCTGTTATGAACGTAACTTTAATGGCTACGTCCAGATCGCGAGTATACTAATTAATCAACGTTTTAGTTGGATTAGTTTGTTATTATTATTGTTAACGTTTTAGTTAACGTGTGTGACTATAAGTGAACGTCGGTTTCAGTTAAGTTAACGTGAGCATTACGTTAAGCGTCATGGATCAGTTAGTTAAGACGGGAAGGGAGTTAGGTTATGAAGGGCAAGCATTGCAGGAATTTGTAAAGCAACAGCAAGAGACTGAAAGGGCAGAAAGGCACGCGGTAAGGGAACTTGATAAAGAGAAGATCGCGGCGGAGAAAGAGAAGATCGCGGCGGAGAAAGAAAAGATTGCGCAGGCCGATAAAGATAGGGAAATTGAGTTAGCTAGGATCGCGCAGGCCGAAAAAGACAGGGAAATTGAATTGGCTAGGATCGCGACGGAAGAAGCTAAGATTGCGGCGGATAGGGAAATCGAGATGGCGCGAATTGCAAGTATAGAGCGGCAAGCCGAGAAAGATAGGGAAGCTAGGTTGTATCAAGTCGAAAGCGATAAGGAAGCGAAGTTGTCGAGCGAAGTTGAGTTAGAAAAGTTGAAGTATAGTTTTGAATTGCAGCAACGCGAGTTAAAGAATCAGATAGATTTGCAGAAGGTAACGTTTAGAGTTGAATTAGAAAAACAGAAGGCTGAAAAGTTAGCGCATGCGCGAGATCCCAAATTACCGTATTTTGATGAAAGTAAGGACAAAATGGATAGTTACTTATCAAGGTTTGAGAAATACGCGACGGCGAATAAATGGGATAAAAACGTTTGGGCTGCATATTTAAGCGCATTACTTAAAGGTCGCGCGCTTGATGTTTATGATAGATTGTCTGTAGATGATGCAGCAGATTATGACAAGTTGAAAGATGCGTTGTTGAAGAATTTTGATATGACTGAACGCGGATTTAGGAAGAAATTTCGCTATGATAGGCCTGAAAAGTCGGAAACGTTTATTCAGTTTAGTAGTAGGCTTAGGTCGTATCTTAATAAATGGTTGAAAATGGCGAAGGTAGACCAGTCTTATGAAGCTGTTTGCGATTTTTTCGCTAGGGATCAGTTTTTAGAATCTTGTAGTAAAGAACTGTATGTTCATTTGAAACCGAAAACATTCACGAATCTAGGTGAGATGGCTAGGGAAGCAGATTTATTTGCAGAAGCACGTGGCGGTGTCTACGCTTGTGTTAATAAGGGGCAGCGTGATAGTAAGGGCGTAACTCAGAGTAGATCTGATAATAAGCCGAGTGCGAAGCCAGAGATAAAATGTAGTATTTGTGGTAAGGGACATTTAACATATAAATGTTTTAAGAATCCCGATAGGAAGCAAGCATATAGTGCGGAGGTAGGTGCAAGTGCAAGCGGGTATAACGGAAGTAAGGGGAGTAGTTATGCACCGAAAGATGAGACACAAAGATCACAGAGTAAGAGCGATACTGTACATACGAAGGGTAGTAATTCAGATCGTGGCCGTGGTCGGGGTTATTCCCGCGGACGTGGTCGGGGTGGCGGACATCAAATGAGCTTTTGTAAAACTACAATGAATAGGTCTCATGAAATTGAAGGTCTCTATAAGAGTAAGGAAGAAAGTCCATTAATCAATGATAACGTGGATAGGGAAGGTGTCTGTTACTTTTTAAGGTCGCGATTACCAACAGCGCAGGGTACGGTTAATGGTAAAACAGTTGTAGTTTTAAGGGACACAGGTTGTACTGGGTGTGTCGTTCGTAGAAACTTGGTTTCTAATGATCAGTTACTTGGTAGAGAATCTGATGTAACTTTGATTGATGAATCTACCCAAAGGTATCCCTTAGCAATGGTTGACATAGATTGTCCATTTTTCACAGGAAAAACTGAGGCATTGTGCATGGAAGATACATTGTATGACCTGGTTATTGGAAATATTGACGGGTCAAAACTTCCCGATATGTCCCATTTTGCAATGGCGGCAGTGACTAGGTCACAAGCTAAACAAGGTGAAGAGGTCTATAGGAAACTTAAAGTTCCTGATCAAATTATTGCTAGTGATAAGGAGGCATTGAAGCAGGCCCAAGTTGTTGACCCTAAATTGAATGGCATAAGGCAAAGAGTGGAATCTGGGAATGTGACTATTAGTCGTGGATTGAACCGAGGTGAAACTAAGTTTATCCGAAAGAAAGATTTATTGTATAGGCAGTTTACTAAGGGAAACAAGGTCACTTTGCAACTTATTATCCCTGAAGGTTTTCGTGAAAAGGTGTTAAGATTGGCGCACGAAACCTTGATGTCAGGTCATTTGGGCATAAAGAAAACTATGGATAGAGTGTTAACTGAGTTCTTTTGGCCTGGAATTTGTGGTGATGTGGCAAGGTTTTGTAAATCTTGTGACATATGTCAAAGGACTGTTCAAAAAGGTCGTGTCACTAAGGTTCCTTTAGGAAAGTTGCCACAGATTGACACACCATTTAAACGAGTCGCTGTTGATATAGTTGGACCGATAGAACCTCGTTCTGACAGGAAATCCCGCTATATTTTAACAATGATAGACTATGCGACGAGATATCCCGAGGCGGTAGCGTTACCCGGCATTGAAACGGAACGCGTAGCCGAAGCGTTAGTTGAGATGTTTAGTAGAGTTGGCATACCTGATGAAATGTTAACAGATTGCGGAAGTCAGTTTACTGCTGAAGTTATGAAAGAAGTAAGCAGGCTGTTATCACTCCAGCAGTTAACCACGACGCCGTATCATCCTATCTGCAACGGTCTCGTAGAGCGTTTTCACGCGACGTTGAAGCAAATGCTACGTAGGATGTGCGCAGAACGTCCAAAAGACTGGGATAAATATCTCCCAGCACTGCTGTTTGCGGTAAGGGAGGTTCCGCAAGAGTCATTAGGGTTTTCTCCGTTCGAATTGTTATACGGACGTAACGTTAAGGGCCCTATGGCAATATTACGTGAATTATGGTCTGAAGAGGTACAGGATGAGCAGGTTCTGTCTACGTACCAGTACGTAATTGAGTTGAGAGAACGGTTAGAGCAGACGTGTAAGTTAGCACATGATAATTTACGGAAAGTACAAGTAAAGCAAAAGGCTTATTATGACAAACGCGCTAGGTCGCGTAAATTTAACGTGGGAGATAAAGTATTGTTATTACTGCCAACTGACAGTAATAAACTGTTATTGCAGTGGAAGGGTCCATATGAAGTAGTAGAGGTGGTGAATAGAATGGACTATAAAATCGACGTCAATGGTGTCGTGAGTACATATCATGCTAATATGCTGAAACAGTATGTCGAACGTCGTACTGTGCCGTCACATTGTTTATTGTCGACTGAGACTACAGAGTCGGTTGATGACGATGGTAGTGATGAATTTTCTCTTGATGATTGTGCTTTTCCGACAGCTAAAGAGCCGGAAACTTATAACGACGTCAGTATTTCAGATACGTTAACGTCAGAACAACGTATGGAGGTTGAAGCGTTGATTAAACAGTACCCGGATGTACTATCAAGTTTACCCGGTCGAACTGATCAAATACAGCACGATATCAAACTACTCACGTCAGAACCCATACGGACGAAGGGTTATTCTATCCCGTATAAGACGCGTAACGTCATGGAGACGGAGATACAGGATATGTTGGATTTAGGGGTAATCGAGCCGTCGATTTCACCGTATTCATCTCCTGTTGTCCTAGTTCCGAAGAAAGACGGATCAGTTAGATTCTGTATCGACTTCCGGAAGCTTAACAAAGTGACGGAATTCGATGCAGAACCTATGCAAAATATGGAGGAGGTTATCAATAAAATGTCGGGACATAAATTCTTTACAAAGATGGACCTGAGTAAGGGTTATTGGCAAGTCAGTCTTACTGAAAGGTCTAAACCTTTGACGGCATTTGAAACGCCTAAGGGTTTATTCCAGTTTAAAACTATGCCCTTCGGTTTGGTCAATTCGGGAGCCTCATTTTGTAGGTTAATGAGAATCATATTGTCCAATCTCCCAAATGTTGACAGCTTTGTTGATGACATGTGGATATTTACTGAAACATGGAAAGATCATGTGACGTCATTACGTCAAGTGTTAGATCGGCTCAGGTCGGCCAAATTGACGGCAAAACCATCTAAATGCATGATCGGATATGGCAGTATCGAGTGCCTTGGTCACAATATCGTCGGACAGACGGTACGACCGCAAGAGGACAAGATACAGGCTATCAGAGATGCTCCTCGTCCATGTACGAAAAGGCAAATTAAATCTTTTCTGGGATTAGCTGGGTTTTACCGTCGTTTTATCCCAAATTTCTCAACCATAGCTTCTCCTCTGACTGATTTAACTAAACGGGATAGACCTAATTCTATCAAAGATTGGCAAGATCAGCATGAAAGGGCATTTCAAACCCTGAAGAGTAGGCTCACGTCTAGTCCTATTCTTCGCTTACCTGTTTTTCAAGAAGGTAACCCGTTTGTACTTCGAACAGACGCTTCAGACGTTGGTCTTGGAGCTATTTTGCTTCAGGAGTTCGAAGGTGAAGGTCGTTTGCCGATTGCTTATGCTAGCAAGAAATTGTTACCTCGGGAAAAGAACTACTCTGTAATTGAGAAGGAATGTTTGGGTATTATCTGGGGTGTTGAGAAATTTCGTAAGTACCTGTATGGGGCGGAGTTCCTACTTGAAACTGACCACAAACCTTTGTCTTATATGCAGACAGCTAAGGTGCTCAATCCCCGAATCATGCGTTGGGCCATGAAATTACAGCCGTACAGATTCAGGATCGTTGCTATCCGCGGCCAAGATAATTTGGGGGCGGACTACCTTAGTAGATAGTTTGGCCACGTTATGCATCGCACCGTTGTTGTGTATATAGCTAGTTTTCCAGTTTTGACATAGCCTACGATTCGATCGCATTTCGTACTATTTCAGAAAAGAAACATTGTTATGTTTTTTTCTCCCTAAGGGGAAACCTATGTTACGAAATGGATCTAATCGTCCACTATGTCGTCGAGATTATTTTAATCCTTTCAATCAGTAGAGCTACAGTTTTTAGGGCAACTGTGGTAATAAAACGTTTACGGAAATTGTGACTACGTTATGCATGGGTTGTTTGTGAATACCTCTCGTGGACAGCATATTGCATGATTTTAAGGTGAACACCTGCACGAGTCTTTTGATTGTGGAAAGCGCTTTGCATGATTTTAATGTGAGACGCATAGTATTTATACGCCTATCTTTTAATGAAAAGTTAGACGTGGCTGTTTAATTCTTGATGGATGTTATATTGTTGTGTGCCCAGATTCTGTGTTAAGACCTAGAAGGGTAAGATTTTATTATGTTTATTTAGAATAGTTTGGCTAAGAATGAAAAATGTGACTTCTGATTGATATGGTATGATTATATGTGTCGACTGATTTGATTTTGTTGGCAGTGATCAGGCTGCGCATGTGTCGACCGATTTTGTTAGTAAGCATGCTGCGCATAATATTTGTATATTAGGAAGTTTTGTAAATTACGGAAATAGTTTATATCACTGATGTTGGTTGCAATGGTGTGCGTCTATTTGACGTCCAGTGACGTCAGTTGCATTCATGTTATTCACGTGACGTCAGTTGCATTCATGTTATTGCGACGTCAGCACTTTTTATATTAGTTTCACGTATACGTGGCCTATAGAAGTAGATTGATTTGTAATGGAACTAATTTATATACTCGTGACGTCAATTGACGCCATAGCATGCACCGCATTAAGGGTTTTTTTCCATAAGTTATAATGGTAGCATTTGGTCATCATGCGTTTGATTTGCCTTCATTAGACGGCGTCATATGGTATAATATCATTGATGTCATGATGTCAGATCAAACGTTATGATCCCAAATGTGTGAGAAACGCTTATTCAGCTATTATATTCTATGGCAAATGGTATTACGCTTAGTTTAAAGAAATGAATTAAAACATATGCGAGTTAGATTTTGGTCAATCAATTTAATGTAAATAGGACATTGTTTAGATTATTCATGTTTTATGTTTAGATTATTCATGTTTTATGTGGGGTATGTCATGGTAATGCCTGTTGACGTCAGTATACTTCTTGACAATGTTTGACGTCAGATCCTTCGACGCACATGCGTAGTAGGATCTACGTTTCTTCATTGGCGGAAGTGGTAAGCACACTTTTAGCTTTACATCGTGAGCGCGAGTCGTGTCTAGTGACACGGCTGGCGTGTGCACGTTATGCTCGGCATTCGCCGAGGGCGTTGTATGGTATTTCCAAGACAGGCCCAAGTCTTACGTATTGTTATTATGTAGTTACAATGTATTAAGTGTAAGTTCGTTATTTTTAGGCACATCAAGTCCGGCAGTCAGCTGTTAGGGCTTAGAGCCACGTCTCACCTGGAGATTCGATTTACGTCTCCAGGTTAATACCAACCCGGGTAGAGGCAGTTACAACGCCGTTTGTGCAAGGTTCCCAAGCAGAGGCGGGAAGCACAAAATGTAGGCGGAAGTGGTTAGCACAGTTTTGCTAGATTCTGTGATAAGATCTGAAGGTCACATCAAGTGTGGGACAGTGTTCGTCCACTAAGGTGTATTAATATATATATAGACTGGTCCCTGGTACGATCCAGGGAGCGACCAGTGTATAATCGTGCACGTGTTAGAATAAGTTGGTGTTCCTCATGATATATGGACTGGCCCATGACATGATCCAGGGAACGACGAATTGAAGTCTACCAACATAAGGCCTTGTTTTTTTGTATGAGCTCAAACTGACGTCTTTTGTTCTTTGTGTTTTCCTTTAGTTCATGGCGCTGAGCCGAGTACGGTGTTGACGTCAGACGGTAATCTATTTGCGTTCTATACGCAAATCGATTACAGATTTGAAACAAACACCTTACTTGGGCCAGCGACATGAACTGATATGTGTTGTATATTATTGTAATTGTGATAGTTGTAAATTGTATTGTTGTATATAGAATTTACATTATATATAAACTTAAAAAATTCTAACGTTGTTAGAGTTTCCTTGTTAGTGTATTACACTAGTAGATAACCCTTTAACCGGAAGTCACCCTCCTCCGTCCTGGCGACGCATAAGGCTCTACACCCGTGTCGACCGAGTGTAAAACCTTCTGCGTAACACATCGGTCCCATACACTGGGAAACCTGTTGACGGGAACTCCAGAAGTTTAATAATTCATATTGTAAATGTCCATGCCATAGTGCTGTTTTCGAAGATCACTTGAAACCGCCAAGTGAGTGTATCATTATAATCAGATGACACATTAGTGTCGAGCTTGTTCGTGACAGTATTAACCGTAAAACCTCCGGAGGGAATTGAATGAGTTGAAAAGATTCTTTACAGACAGTTCGTTTTGGAACCGGTAACGTGTACGAAGATAGATACTGTCGATTGTTGTCACTCGTGTTTAACTAGTGGCAGCTCTTTTCCTGTTTCTACTGTAGGTTTTATCGTGGCAGTCAGGCTATAATTTCAGAAGTATCTTTTCCTTTGATTAAAGGAATGGTTCGACTGCGAATTCGATCGCCATTGTAGATCTCAGTAGGAACATTTGTGTCTTATCTTTGTATGTTATATGAGCCGTGACACGAGAAAACCAACAAAGTGGTTGTGCGCCCAGCGTAGACTCAGATCAGCCTGGGTTTCCGCCCAGTCTGATCAGAGTCTTCCCTGTCCGCATGGAGGTAGCTTAGACCCTTGGCTACCTTTTAAGCGCAAAGTAAAGACTCTGATCAGACTAGGCGATGCCTAGGCTGATCTGAGTCTGCGCTGGGCGCACGACCACATTGTTGGTTTTCTTGTGTCACGGCTCATATTGAACATATGAATGTCTTTAAAAGCTTAGTGCCTTGTTGTTATTGTAAGTTCTCCTGGCTGCGTCTCGGACTTGGAGGTGCACATTCGATAATCGGTACCTTTTTTAGTCAACTGACTGAAGAAAGATTATACCTATCTTGACAATCGACGCACGTACCGAGGACTTTAAACCGTAACAAGCAGCATTGCCAAGGTAAAAAAGGATGGAAAAGAAATCAAGATATCACATAAATGAGGCTTGAGCAGTCTTACTTAGGATTAAGTTTCTTTGAAAAATGTAATCGAATTGCAATAAATTACAAAACAATATTGATTAGCCTAAGTCTGAAGGCAAAACATTGTTAAATAGTCATTGTTGCCTGTGCTTCTCAGCTCCCTAAAATTAAGAGCTAGTTCCCCAACTCCATGAAAAAATGGCTGATACTCCTCAACTCTCTAGAAATTGAAGCTTTTTCTCCCCAGCTCCCCTAGACCCATGGATGGCTCCTGAGATGTTATACGCCTTGTTATAATTTACATCTAGACTTCCTTCAAGAGCAGAGAACACATTCAAAAGAAGCAAAATGGGCCATATTTTGAAGTTTCGACTACTTAAACCTTAGTGACCCTGACAATAACTGGTGATGAAATCGAGAGGAAAGCATACTGTAATTTTTCAACCCGACTCACAGACCGATCAGCATCAAAAAGGGTCAAATTGATACAAAACAGCGATGATCTAGATAAAGAGACCCCCCCCCCCCCCCCCCCCCAAAAAAAAAAAGAAAAAAAAAAAAGATAAAATAAAATAAAAATAAATAAATAAATAAATTAATAAATAATAAAAAAAAAAAATAAATAAATAATAAAAAAAATCCGACTTTCTTTTCTCAATATATTTTCTAATCTTAAAAATAAAATTCAATATATAATCTGCACTTTTACGGTTATATGGGGAGACAGTTTACGGCCGTCACACGGCACAACATTAGCAATTAGCAGCGTAGACGTCATGTTTAAATCTTAAACAGTTCCTTCAAGAACAGAGAGCACAAATAGTGGAGTTGCTTATGTAATCCCGTGTCCACTTTTTGTTAATCAGGAATGTTATATACCAAAATGTTTGTTTTGACAAGTAGTTTTCAAAAATGGTTCCTGCGAATTTTTTCTATCACTTTTCAAGGTCAAGGTCAAAGGTCAAAGGCAAAGCTTCAAAATAGAAAGAAAACTTTAAGAATCGTGATTTGTGGTGGGCACAGTGTAAGATACGGGACTACATTTTGGAATTATCGAAAGAAAATAAATGTTAGTCATTAAAAATTCATTTTACAATTGACTTTGACCGCTAGTGTGGCAAGGTCATTTTATTAAAGGTCGAAAGAAAATATATAGATATAAACACTATGATTATTGTTTCGTTAAACGCGAATTGGATATGACATTTCTCAGATCATTCTTGCGGTTAAAATAGTTTACCAGGCCATTGTATTCAAGATTATATCTTAATTATAAAATCCGTTGCCATGGCATCAGATTTATGCAAGCATATTTCTAAAAACTGGGCATTTTAAAGATAAGCATTGGAGTTTGTTGTGCAAACCTGATGGGTTTTGTGGCAGTAAATCTTGATTGTTTTATACTAAACGGTTTGTCTTGAGCATAGATGTTGGACTCCTACAATTTTTTAAGAAGGAAATGTGTATATCTTTATTCATAGCAACCAGTTTCAGCCCTTACCAACCAACCTTTAACAGATTTAAAACCTTTGACTTCATTCCACGAAGAATAGCTATTATGTGTAATAAATCATGATAAAAACTGTTGTAAATATTTAAAGAACAGCTGATAGATTTTCAATTGGTTGAAAATATGCATTTATATTTGTCTTAGCAACCAGTTTCAGCCCATAGCAACCATCTTTTGTAACAAATTTGGAACTTTTGATTGAATTCCAAATGAGATATCTTCTATTTGCAATGTGTTATACAGACAATTGTAGGTAATATTTACCAAACAAGTTATGAAAATTAACAATGTGTTGGAAAACCTGCGTATACGTTTGTCCTTAGCAACCAGTTTCAGTCCTTAGCAACTTTCAATCAACAGATTCTAGACTTTAGATTGACTTTCATTCTGGATATCTGTTATGAGCAACCAACTATAAAGACAATTGAAAGTAACATTTAAAGCACAGATGTCTGACTTTGAAAATCTGTTGAAACATATAGGTATCTATTTACGCTTAGCAACCAGTTTGAGCCCATAGCAACCACCGTTTAATGAATTTGGATTAATTTTACTTATTTCCAAATGAGATATATTCTATTATCAATGTATTATGCAGACAATTATTAGTTATATTTTACAAACAAGTAATGGATTTTAACAAACTGCTGACAAACCAGTCTATACATTTGTCCTTATCAAGCAGTTTTAGTCCTTAGCAACTTCCTATCAACAGATTATAGACCTTTGATTTACTTTCATTCTGGATATCTGTTATGAGCAACCAACTATAAAGACAATTGAAAGTAATATTGAAATCACAGGTGTCTGACTTTGAAAATCTGTTGAAACATGTGGGTATCTCTATGTCCTTAGCAACCAGTTTAAGCCCATAGCAACCACCTTGTAACAGATTTGGATTTTTTTAGTTAATTTCAAATGAAATATCTTCTATAATCAATGTTTATATAGATAACTGTAAGTTATGTTATCAAACCAGTTACAGACTATAACAAATTGTTGAAAAAGAGGCGTATATTTTGTCCACAGCAACGAGCCTTAGCACTTAGCAACTTTCTCTTAACAAATTTTAGACATTGTACTGAACTTCATAAGGGATATCTTTTATGTGCAACAAACTTTGAAGACAATTTCAAGCATTGCCGGCTGACTTTGAAAAATCATTGGAACAATATGGGTACATATTTGTCCTTAGCAACCGATTTAAGCACTTGACAACCATCTTCCAACAGATTTAGAGCTATTGAGAAAATTCCAAACAAATCATCTTCTATTTACAATGTATTATATTAGCTGATATATATACTTTTGAAGCGTAAGTATTGGACTTAAACAATTTGTTGGAAAAAAAACCTATTTAATATACTCTTGTTCTAGAACAATTATTTATACATTTATCGTTAGCATCCTTAGCAACCAGTCTTAGCAACTAACTCTTAGCGAATTCGAGACTGTTTACTGAAATCCATCCGGAATGTATTCTACCTGAAACAAAATATGAAGACAGTGTTGTAAGAAACTGTCGGACTTCTACAATCTGTTGATAAATGTGTCCTTAGCAACCGGTTGGAGCCCCTAGCAACGAACTCTTATGAGATATAAAAGCTGTTCCCTAGTTGGCAAGATGATTTCTGTGTAAGCTCAGTCCTCGTTTCTTATATTTACCTGCTCTTACACTACACTAGTATTGCTTTAAAACAGAAAACAGAAATGTACAGCAAGCTTTCATGTACCCTAGACTTTCTCCGAAATCTCACACCTACGGTTTCAGTTTATACGGTGTTTAGTGTGACCATTCGATTTACGGTATTTCCACTTACCTATAAAAATAAGGTATTTAGTGTTACCAGCCTATGGACCTTCTGCATATTATTACTCCATCTCGAACGGTTGACCATAAAATTAGCTAGCGCAATTTGGATATAGAAAACCAATTCGATATAAGGTTTGCAGGCCGAAAATACTGGTTGCCATGGCAACAACTGTGTTCGTTAGGGCCCAACTCTATTTTTCATAATTTAAGGGATTGCTATATAATACCATACGAGGTCTGTAACTGAATGTTTTGTCAACCCAGTCTATATAAGGCTCTATTTCATTGTATTTATGTGAAAAAAGTACAGCAAATACCCGTAAAATGCTCGCTATAGCTCTCCAAAATCATTTTTTCTTATCGTTTTCCTGATTTCGTCCATCAAATGACAATTTTCAGAAAACTGAATTCATTTACGATTTTGAAACACGACATTTATGTCTTAAAATGGAGAGAAAGAAATAAAGGTGAAAAAGTATAGTGCCGTGCAATTGACCTTGACCTTGACCTTATAAAGGTCATGAAAAAATTCGCAGGAACCATTTTCTGACTCTACTTAGATTGACAAACATTTTGATGTATATAAACCCTGATTAACAAAAAGTGGACACGGGAGCACATATCTAGTGACGAAAGCGAGAGAAAAGCACACTGTAGTTTCTAATCGTCAACAAAGCAGCCGACTCATAGACCGATCAGCATAAAAAGGATCCAAATGGTTAATAATCGATGATTTAGAATAAGGGTCCAAACTACATGTAATAAAAATATTCCCATTTTTCAGACAATGTCCTCTTATCACAAAAAGAAATATAATCTGCACTATAAATGATATACCGGGAAGCGTTTTACGGCCGCCACACGGCACAAACCAGCTGCAGTGAAGTCAAAATAAAATCTTAAAAGAGCTACTTCAAGAGCAGAGAACTTATTCAAAAGAAGAAAAATTGGCCATACTTCGAAGGATAAACCTGCGTATATGCGTTTCACTTCAGCATGGAAAGTAGAAAGATAGGCAATGATCAGGAATTAATGCAGCAAAATCCAACATCCTGCTCTCAAAACCAAAAGGGAAAGACGTATACACATAAAAAATGACGAAAGTTCACGAAAGACACGGACGGTAGACCGAATGAGCAGTTCTTTCCTACACAGGTGGTCTTTCAGCTGCCCAAATAAAAACACAGCAAAATTTATTTTTACTTTTTTTTACAGTATTTTAAAGTACAAAACAAAACAAAACAAAAAGCAGGTGATTTCAGTTCAGTTCAGTTCAATTCTCTTATCGACGTTACCATAGTGGCTCAACGGTACGTAACCATAGTTGCACACACTTGGCGCCGTGTGTCCGTCCAAGAAAAGGCAGGTGAAATAAAAAATATGCCTCTTATAGCAGGGGAGTCGGAACGATTTTGACATTGGGGAGGCGGATTTTTTTTTACGTTTTTGCACAACTCCCCCCACCCTTACACACACACACACACACACACACACACACACACACACACACACACACACACACCTCCCTACATCCCTCCCCATCACGTCATTGCAATGACATGATGTTGCTTTCAGTTAGCGATTTGGATTTTTACGACACTCATAATTTGACTTCTCAGTTGCCTGATCTCTTTTTTTTTTCTTATTTATTTTTTGGGGGAAAAAAGTAAACGTATAATGGTAGTACAGCCACCCTCTTTGGGTAAACCTGTGGAAGTTAACAGCATAGGATTTGTATCTAAATTCTGGAAATTTGGAGTTTAAAGGCTTATTGTGCATAGTTGTCCATTTGACTAAACGTCTTGGACCCATTAAAGCTGTGCAAAGCACATGTCTGTGCACAATGTTAGCGCTCAGCTTGCCAGAGTGCCGCCGTAGCCCTTGTGGCCACTGTCTCACTAACTACAGCCCAGGCAATATAAAACGCAACACCGGGCCAGTCCGGCATCAGTGCTGTCAGAAATCAGTGAAATTTAATCCGTCGTGACTGGGGTTCAAACCCGCGATTTCCAGACTGGATACACTTCGAATCTAAGTGGGCTAGCTCGAAAGTAAATGAACAATCTGTGTATATGTTTGAACAGATTCATTGTTTCATGCAGTACCGATTGGGTGGCGTCGTGTGAAAAGGTATTTTATCGTTTAAGTATTGATAATATTAACTCAATATAAAGGTATCTTATCGTTTAAGTATTGATAATATTAAATCAAACTGCGCATAAGATCAGACTGACCAGCGCCTTCACATTTCATAATTAATTAAGATGCTCCAGGATTCATGCATGGTATGAACGAAAATGGAAGAGTCTGATCAGGCTGCACAGATGAGCAGGTTGATCTGCATGGCTCCTATTCGCACATGTTGTAAGATATATTTTCACATGATATAATTGCATTTTGTCTTGACATCCGACTTAACCTACTAATAATTTTAACAATTTGCCATGGATTATCCTAATAAACACAATATGATGATCGGGTGCGAAAGTAAGCCTTCTTTAACACCCCTTTACATCTTTCACCGTTAACCCTTTACGCCTGTAGGCAATTTCAAAAGCGTGGACTAGCGTCATACCTGTTGTTACTTGGCAAAATTGGGAAAAGTGAGGTGTGAAAGTGTCTCTTTCTTTTATTTTTCTCCCTTCTTCCATTCTAAAGCTAAGCAGAATCATATTCTTGCCGAAAATATTGGGGCGGCGGTCGCCTCCCCTGCCGCCCCTGTTCCGACGGCCATGTATAGTTCCCTGATCCCATAATCACAAAATCTTATAAACCCATCTGACTACTCTTCTACAAAGACTTTGTTGATTTCTTGGATGAGCTCATACCATCGGATCACCCTTGACGCAAGCGTGTCTGGTGATCCGATGGTACGAGCTAATTCACTGGACGTGATTCAATACGCCAGATAAAGTTACTATCACAATAACGTATATGCTTCATTGGTTGGTATATAATAAGGCGTTTTGTTTTATCTGTAGGTGGGGCTACTGTAAAAACACGGAATTATTTCTTACGGTCACCCTGTGCGAAAAGGGCACTGTGACTAGATAGTAAAATATGAAGTATTATAAAATTTTCAATATGATAAACTAATCGGCATATAAAGAAGAACAAATTAGGATACTCTGCTCTCTTTTTGAAAATTGTGCTTTATAAATCTAGTTTTGTCAAATGTTACAATTTAACAACATAAACTATGACATATATTTACGTTTTACTTATACATGTATACATGTATCAAACTGTCCCAAAAACATATATTTCTTAATATAAAAAGTATATATCAGTGTCATTTGTCTTTCTTTTCTTAAATTCAGCCTGGTACAAGACTGACGAACGTACCAGGTTTTATTTTAACTTTTCGCAGAATAAAAGCCATAGTGTTTGTTACATTTAAATGCTTTAAAGGAATACCAGAAATTTAGCCTTTGTCACGTTTATACAGAAACTGCTTATCATTAATAGATTCACTTTTATAGAAATAAAACGAACTACTGAGGCTTTCTGCTGATTTGATCCATTTGATATTCTCGGTAATATTATTTTATTTCCTATCTAGGCTATGAAAACAGGTAAGCGCTATATTTATTGTTGCCTTCTATGCGAAAGCGAGACTCACGCAATAAAATTTGCCTTGTTTAATATTGTTTACAAGTAATGCCAGGGCCTCAGACCACCGTAACTGATTCCAGTAAGATTACGTCGAACTACATGTAACACCGTTCTTATTCATTAAGCGATCGACGAATGAAGCCATATTAAGACGAACACTGGCTTGCAAACAAACGAAACTGTTGCAAAGCTTGCGTTAGAAACAGTGAGAAAGATACTCAGAGGTCGTCTCAATTGTGCAAATGTATTATATTTGCTTTGGATACGGCATTTACATTTTTTTCTCAAGCGTATAATAGAATAAAGATATCTTAGCTGTATTATATGACTCGATCTCGACTGTTACGAGAATAATGGAACAAAATTAAATAAATGACTAACAAGGGGTAGGTAGAGAGCTCATATCTTCCCCAACCGGTTAAAAAATACGAGACTGGCCTCAGTCGCGAGAACCATTTAAACAATGAAAGATTTATGACATCCCATTCCGTCCACCCCTCCCGCTTCATCAAAAGAATAATAATAAAAATAATAATAATAAAGAAACATCTTCACATAGCTTTCATCGGGAACAGTTTCTTTAAAAATGGTCACGAAACATAAGGTCACAAAGGGGGGCGGGGGGGTCTCCATAAGGGCCATTTTCTGGTTACAAATGGATTTTTCTCCAAAACTCAGCAATCTCTACTTGTAAGTGTTGGCTTTTATATACTGAAATACTGATCTCATCGAAAGTGTATTTTGAGTGAAGCGCAGTGTCAAAGTGGGTGGGGTAATTCCACCCCATACCTTACCATGTATCATTTTTTCCAATTATCTCTATAAGTATTAGTGGCTGATTTACCATTAAGATTTGAAATAATACATGCATATATGCTAATTAATTGGGTTATATAACTTACCACTGATTGCTTATTCAATACCAATATATCAGCTTATAAGTCGTAACAGGAATTTTACTTATTTTTGCTTCTCCAACTTTACGAAAAACCACAATTTTTCTTTATTTGTCCAGATACACAAAGGAAACTATGTAATTATATTGATATGACAGTATACATTGCAGAATTATGAGAAAACTATCCTAGGCATATCAAAACCTGAATTATCTGCCCTTGATTTAAGAAAATATGTTATTAAATTGGAAATGTAAGATCGAAATTCAACACTGGAAGGTATATTTCTGATGACTCTTTTGCTCATGTTTCTAATATTATACTGATTGTCGAGCTTTCAATTCCATATGGTGCCCATGATATTACACAAGAACTGTAACTGAACATCAGAGCTCATCCTGCTACACGCCACTTAATTCCATTACATTCAAGATATCATTTTCCGACCCAAAGTTTGATTTATGGACTTTATTGATTTTACTTACTGAGATATCGAATTTTATTGAATACCTTACTTTCAAATTTAAATGTCCCTCCTTTCATTTAAGAGTTACCTCCCTTTGATTATTATTTTAGGCTATTTTTGTGTATACTTACCTTGTGCATACCATAGCTTGGTAACTGTTTGAAATATCTGGATGAAACTATATAGTGGTCTGCATTATTACAAGACAATGAGTCGCACATAAGAATGCAAATATGCAATTGTATTTATATATCCACTCATTAAATCAATGTGGCTGCTTGGGTCTAGGTTGTGGCTTGCAGAGACAACCAAGCAGTTAATGGTTCATTTTTGATAATTTATGATACGTTCGTGTTCATATTGAGTCGCTCCGTTATAGCCTATGAAAAACTCAGATCATTTTCTAAGATACATTTACTCTTGCTTATTATTGTTTTTGGCGAATAGTTACCGATGTATCGGATTCCGAATACTTAACTTCAGCTGCTTTAAAATTAGAACAGTGTCATTCAGTAGGCGGTCAAAATTATAACAGGTTTCGAAATGCATCACTCATGTTGATACGAGCCGAAAAACGTGGGCCTTTACCATAGTAAAGCGTGCAAAAAATACTTTTGTCCAGCGAAACTTATTGCACCCCATGAAAAACCTAAATGAAATGAAAACTAAAGCAACCAGTGTTATATTTCTGTTTACGGGAGATGCCCATTTCAGTTTTGAAACGATCCCTTGTTGACTTCTGCGGAGGATGTATCTGTGCAGCTGGTCGATTTTGATGATAACTGACGAAACTTAAGATAGTTAGGGAAATTGAGCGCTTGCTAATCGGACGAAAAAAATAGAATCGAAAAGAACAACTGTTTCCATAGACCGACATCAGAAAAGTGCTCTGACTATACACA
This sequence comes from Ctena decussata, assembly GCA_963989385.1. Lineage (NCBI taxonomy): Eukaryota > Metazoa > Mollusca > Bivalvia > Lucinida > Lucinidae > Ctena > Ctena decussata. Next base: position 53,510,053 of record OZ022513.1, read on the forward strand.
GTTCCGAGCCACACCCAGAATGTCACTTAAAATCACATGATATCGTATACCTGGCCAATGCAACGACAACTTAGCACGTGACATAGTCTCACAAACAAATCGCACGTGGCCAATACCAGCATAAGTCCGTGATTTTACCTTTCATTTGATGAAGGGTAGACTTGCTCAAGTCTGTAAATTAATATTCCAGTTTTCTATTTTGTTTTCAAAAGACAGAAAATGTCCTGTCTAAAGCTGTGTAAAATTTATATTCCGAGATAACTACTAAAGGGACTTTCACATATTGGTTCATTTAAAGGGACATTCCTGTTTTGAAAGTAAAATTTTGATAAATATAGGGTCTTGAGAAAGTCTAGATGAAGGGATGTACACCTGTTTACAGAAAACAAACTAACACCACTTTTTGATAAATTTACCCTGCTTTGCAAGAACAGAACGCATCGGAAATGCATGATGCGCCAACTGCCATGTGTAGGCCACGAGGAGGCTGGTTCTTCGCCATAGATCGCCAACATTTAGCAGACACTTGCATCTGTCATTTTCCGCCATCTTTGTGTAAGCTTGTGAGACGTAGTAACAGTAACTAAGCAGGCGGTGCTTAGCGGCTATTATCGGAACTGTGTATTAAATAAGCACAAAAAGCCCACTTTGCGAATTCATTTTTCAATATGAGCCGCGACACAACAAAACCAATAATGTAGTTGTGCGCCCAGCGCAGATTCAGATCAGCCTGAGCATCCGCCCAGTCTGATCAGAGTCTTCGCTGTCCGCATGGAGGTACCTTAGACCCTTAGCTACCATTTGAGCACTTATCGAAGAGTCTGATCAAACTGGGCGGATCTCCAGGCTGATCTGAGTCTGCGCTGGGCGCACAACCACATTGTTGGTTTTTTTACGTGTTGCGGCTCATATACTTTCTAAATTATCTACCTTTAAAATTGGCTTGAACGAATATTTGCCCCAAATTAATAGCACATTGTTGCATTGCATTAGGCAATTTGAGTTCAGTTCGGAAAAAAAAATTCGTCCGCTTCTTGAATAGATGGATGACTTACAATTTTATGTCCTTTCTAACAGGATTTTAGTCATGGGTGGGTAATAATGAAAGGCTATGTGCAGTGGAGCCCCGTCTAAGATTGGAAAGATTCCCGCCTACAGCAGGGCTCACACCCGGGACTGCTAGATTATTCATCCGTTTCAGATACAAGAATAAGAAACTATGTAGAACGTCACTTTAAATGGAAACGCCATAGGAAACTGAAACTATACTTTCAAACGCGGAAAATGATTATGTAGTTAGACGAAAGTCCACAAAAATAACAGTCATACCGAACACTATTAGGTTTCAAAATCAAAAGAAGTTAATCTGTGAATATCACGTATTCAAACATGTTCTTTTGTTCTGTAGTTTTCGAGGTCCACACGCACTGACATTTTATTTACAGAGTATTTTTTCAAAAGCGCATTCGATTGTTTACATTCTATATCCCTCAATACAAATATTGGACGATACCTCTTGATCGGAAAAAAAGATAACGAATCTTGCACCTTGAACATAAATCATTTAAGAGACCTAGTTTATTCTGAAAATGCACTTAAAGTTTCTGTTCTTATACTTGCTAGTGAAATGTATGCAATTTAGCTACTTGTAACATAAATGTATAAACTTAAATTCTAAAAGCTTTCACCACACAATGAACGTTGCAAATTCAATGTCTATTTCCCGGTAATTTGTTACCTATGAATGTATGCATTTGGGTTTTAAATATATTCATTAAATAACATTGCAAATATCGAATCAAACTATTAAAGCAACTTGCTCTTACCAGGAGACTGCAACTTAGCAATGCCGCTTTCATTTTCAAATCCAAGTAGAGTCCTTCGTTCGGACGTATTTCAAGTCTTATATATTGTCAGCAGAATGATTTCATCAGTCATTTCTGCAATGACGAAAGTCAATCCAAATCAAATTATTCCAGAAGTCATCGATGCGGCGTAGGAGGGATGATCAAAACATTCTCGGCCCAAGACACTTATTGCAACTCTGCGCAGGTGGGCTCAATACGAATATCATAAATATTCATGTTCTAATTTTCTGTGGAAGTTTAAAAAATCTGACAAAAGGTTTCTTTTATAAAGCACCTAATACACAAGAGGGGTAACCTTTTTTAAGTTACATTTAAATGCATTGATCTTGCATCACAAAAAAAAATTCTACAAGATTTAAAAAGTTCTTGTTGTAGAACATGTAATTATGATGGTTTTCCAATGGTTTGATGCTAATACAAATGCTTTGACATCTGACAGCTCTACCGTAAGCCCTTCAACTTTACATTCCTGATATTCAGAGACCTATTGTTCACCGACTTTTGCTTACCGACAGAAATAAACCGTGCTAATTCTACCTGGATGCTTCGGAAATAAGAGTTTTGATCCAAGGACCTCTATGGTTAAGGCGTGAATTTTCCCCACGATTAAAAAGTTATACGGATCACTGACTTCTGATTTGCATTTATGACTATGACATGTAACTTGCATGACAAATGAATTTTCAAGTGTTTCTGTCTATGTAAAATACGTTAAACATACGTTGACGTTGACGTCGTTTTTTGAGATAAATGGTAAATTATCCTCAAACTGATCGTTGAAATAATGATTGATTGTATATATTTCCCCCTTTTTGACTTACATTACTTACATAACAGACAACACTGGATAGTTTTTACTATATGTATGTGACCTTGACCTCAATTCAAGGTCATGGTACACAATATAATCCTTGAAGATCACAGTGCTACTGCTAACCATTCTTCTTCTTTGGCATACTGAGTATCGTCCCCCCCCCCCCCCCCCCCCGTGACCCAGCTTCCCACTCATATATATTGCGTACTTGCATCGCCTAAGTCTGCTGCACGAAGGAAATGCTGGGTCACGGGGGGGAAAGTACTTGTATTTTAGTTGTAGTGAAGCGTTTCTTTTTGGCCGTTTTGACCGGAAGTAGAACTACGGTTTTGCATGTTTAAATGCCAATCAGGTGTAACAAGAAGAAAACCGTTGCTTTGTATTGTGATATGAGTGTATTTAGCATGCATTTATGAGAAAAATTTATGGAACGAATGACTAATTTCAATATTTTTATTACCTCAAAAAATGAGGTATGCGAAAACCTTGAATTTAGGGTAGGTAGGGTCAGACTGGATTATCTCCTCATGTCTTTGGGTCTGAATCACAAATGATCTGATTTCATACGGTTTACATATTTGTGGAAGCTCTGCTAAGAAAAAAATGCACACTTTTTACTTTTGAAAATTCGGACCTGTCGCACCGGCCTAATGGGGAAAATCCTCGCCTTAATCGTGGAAGTCCTTTACTCAATAAAATGCAAGGACGGCCTCCGGTTTTTACAGGATTAAAGCAAACCAACTGTTTATGTGCCACCTATTTATCAAGCTCAAACAGGAGTTAGTATTTCTTACAAAGAAACACATGCTAGTGTCATCGGCAAATTCTCATATAAGATAACCAATTACTCACACAAACATTCTTTATGAAGCTTAAAAATGAAAATACACGTAGGTCCAAAATTTAGTTCTCAAGCCTCCTGCTCGAATTTCGTTCCATTTTGACTCAGTGCAAAGTAGGACAACGCTCTATTTTCTACTACAGAGATAAGAATGGAAAAAAGACAGAAGCGAAGCTGTGATACCAGCCACTTGAAGTTTGAAGAGAAAACAATTTATACCAGACGCGGTCGAAAGCCCAGCTTACATCACAAAATAAACTTGTACACTTCCTTATTGTTGTGAAAAAAGCTGTTTGTTGGTTCACCAAGTATAGTGCCAGAATGAAGCGCGACAAGCTTTGTCCCTTGCAACGCCTATGACGTCATCTGTAGTGTCGGGTATTGTCCTTTCTGTGTAACCAGAAATGCCGGTTTTTCATATATACAAAACCAACATTCAAAATTTAAGATATAGACAACTATCATTTTCCACCGATATTGCCTTTTCTTTGTCGGACTTACAGCCTATGGGAATTTCACTAGACTGACCCCAGTCGTTTTTTATTTTATTTCTTTGTTGCATATATGTTGCATGTATTTAATCATTATTATTTTATTTTCTCTCATGCCTCTTTAATCCAAGTTTATGTTACCTGTGGTTGAACCCTTTCTTTGCAGACAAGGGACTGAAGTGAACAATTTGAGATAGGTCGTGCAAGATTTGTATCCCTTACTAAAAATATAGAATAAAGAAAGGGTCCTGGTCCAGACTAGAATTTGACATGAAATCAGAAGATTGCCAAAATTTTGGGCCAGAATTGCCGCAATCAAAAGAGCACGTATCACCAATAAAGCTTCCAAAACATAAGGAAAAGACAGAAAATCGCGTAAGATGGCCCGACTGTAATTACAAAAAGATACATAACTAACGATTAGCTGATTAAAAAGCAGACACACGCTACCAATGACAACAAAGTAGGATTCGTTTGAGAACTCACCGAAGCGCGCGAGTTGTCGCAATAAACAAACGCCTATTATTGTGTATTAGACACGTGTTCCGAAGGCAGTTTAACAACTCCCTACCGTGAAATGGAAACTATAAAATAAATAATACCGAAGATATATATGAGATCGAAAAATTAATATAACTTCAAACTCGGGTTCAAACTTACGGAAAACTGTCCGGATGCTGAGGCTTTTAGAGCTGTCATCGGACAAGAAACCTTTAATATCAGCACTATAATCTGTCCGGTAATAATAAGTAATTACTATCCGAATGCTGGCGTTTTACCTGTCGGAAAAATAGAAATAACTTTACAGATTTACGAAACTTATTGAATGAAACTCATTTATATTGAATAAACGTGAATGTATTGCTGGGGTGTACAAAGACGGCGCCGATGAAAAGGGTCATGAAAATCATGAGTGACTTGTCAGTATTCTTAATATGGTGAAATATTAAAATAAATGAATAAAAAATAATTAAGTAAATGAAAAATGTCACATGACAACTGGGCAATTATACTTTAATTTGGCCCTTCTATGTATTAACTCTACCTTTTTGCAGTTTATATTTACAAAACGTCTGCTTTATGTGTGCTTGCAGTTGCATTGAATTATGTAGGACGCCCCTAACGATGACGTCACACTATACCTGGGTAGATAACTCGTCCGCGACTTTATCGATTTATAGGAAAGGTGTATAGGCACGAGGGTATTTTACGATTTTGAGACAAAATTTAAGAGTACTTATATCGTTGTTGTTTTCAACATATCTTTACGATTTGTTTTGATAAGTATGCTACAATTCATTATTTTTAAGCAGGAACATTCTGGAAATGTATTGATCTGATTGATTCTGGTCAACGCTTATCCAAAAAAAAATAATAACAATAATACAAATGCAAAAGAAGGTATCAACTATGAAATGGCTCGTTTTGTCCATGCATATATTCCCCTCTAATGTGTTTTATGACACAAAATGAAAATAAAAAATAGATTTTTTATCTTCACCAGAGCGACATCCTGGAGACAATAAGACCATACATGCACAGAAATGCTTGGGAATAAATAATCAACAACCATTTAAACGAGACTGCAGTTCAAAATTTGTTACAATATTACTTTCGCAAGTTTCGGCAAAATACTGTTTCTTAAAATACTGACAATAAGTTTTCGAGAACCCAACTAAAATCATTTAAAATCGCTCAAGGAATGCATACTTTATGTATTTAAAGGCTGCCGATAATTGGTGTTGTTGCATGGTTTTATCGTGCACGACATCCACCACATTTGTTGTTAACTCAAATAATGCTTATAATATTTCTTTTATGAGGATATTATCAACCCAGTTAGTCAGTGTGTCAGTGTAGATTCTGGTTCTCTAGCATTGGGGTCACTACTTAAACACTGATTTAAATTAACCTTATTCAATTTGATGAATATCTGGTAAAATTTCTAAATTATTCTAAAACTTAGATTGACTTGTCATAACGACATGAATCTAAGCGGAGTTTGGCTTCTGTTCTGTTGCGTTGTTTTGGCTTTTTGCGGATTTTTGCTGCATTGGATAACTCTTTCCTGATGCCCTTGTCTTTCCCTTTTCTCGAGACGCAGGGGTTGATATGGCTCGATGGGGGACGCCTGCGCTCGCGGGTTAATACGAAAGCGTCTCTTCCCTGATGTCTGAAGCCAATATGTCCGGCGGAATGTGACAGAAAGTGTGGCTCGGAGAGGGATGCTTGCTGCCTGCCGAGACCTGCTCATCATCATTTTTCTTTCAATTTTTTGGGGTTTAGCGATACTGAAGAAGTTAAATACAGAAACGCGCGTCCGTCGCACTAAATTTGGTGTGAATACGTTTCTATTTTATATCATGTTTACCTTCATAAAAATACCATTTTCACACTTATCCACGGTGTTCTAGAGATATCTGGAAGAATAATGAACAATTTCTTTTCCTGAAAACAAGGGTAATTGGCAAACATGGTTTGACATCAAGGCGCTAAAAGTGACATTTCAATGCGGAAAATGGTATATATATTGTGACTGTGCAAAAGTAATTTCAGAAGTCTAGATTCAGTGATATAAGTGTCAAAATGCATTGAACTAAAACAATGGAAAACGTGTAAGTTTGTGCGAATAGGGATATATTTGTATTTTCTAATAAGTTATTTTAACATTTTTTTTTGAAAAAGGAATTGTCAATCGTCAATGCCCCTTTATCCATTAGCTATGCAAACGTTGAGATGGTTGAACTAATTTTTTTTTCTTCTTAAAACTTGGTTATGGAATTTATAAACAACCGCATACCATTAAAACAATTCATGTTCTTACTTGATATGCGTATCTAATTTTGAATCACAGAAACGTTTTCCAGGACCTTTTTGAACTCTGCCATTGAGCCTTTCTCAAATCATAATTTTCTTTTTTTTTTTTTTTTTTTTTTTGAAGAAAATAAAACAAACATCAAAGAAAAAAACGACAATGTTCCCGTATGGAAAAAGTTATTATACGCATAGTCTACAGCATCTTTCGTGTTCTCTTGCTTGAATAGCTTTTAAAGAAAGCAAAATTCACTAAATTTTATGTATTCTCTGCTGTATTTTGTTATCTTACTGTGAGAAATCTTTCCCTTTTAAAGGGACTCTAGCAGAAGTGGATGAATCAAATTTTGGACCATGCACCGTGCATATCAGTTTGGGAAATCGCAGTAATCGTCAACGTTGTAGAAGTGACGAAAAAATACTTTATCTCTGTCAGAAGTACTCTGTGTTTAAATTTATGAGCTGTTAAGGCCGTTTTAATAATGATTTTAGGCGATTTCTCATTTCTGAATAAGTTGTTATAATCTCTAACAATAAAAGACAATATTTAGCTGTTAAAACGAAACTTAAAGTAGAATTTAATGAAAAGTGGCATGACATCATCCTCCATATATCATACAACCTGTGCAGTATGCAGCATTTTCGAAATACGACTATCAATGGAAACTTGTGTAGGCTTAATCCGAATGCAATCCATATCTTGAACATTTCCAACCGCAGATTAGAGTTTTGCCACGTTCCAAATAAATTATTTGGGGAATAGGACGTGAGAATCTAAATAAAATGCCAAGGGTTCTTTAGATGTAAAATAATTATCGAATTCGACAACACATGCGTTGCCGAACTTTGCGACGTCGCGCACGCGGACTGTCGAGTTCTGCAACGGTGTTGTAGTCTTTGATTTTCCGGAATAATACATCTTTCAGAACGGGAAAATTGTTGTGATTTATTCAAACATACTTTGAGAAAATTTATATATAGGCTTTGCAACCATAATGATCTGAATGGCAATTTACGTTTTGATATTTCGTATCAGGGCCAACATCATTTAGAGCTCAGTCCTGTAAACTACCGAATGGGCCTTACGCTGATAGACTCGAACGAGAGAATATTATACATCATGAGTGATTTTGGGGTTTGTTGTGGCCAAACAAAAATGACAAATAGTTCAAAGGTGCGTTTAAGACAAATAGGGGCACGTTTCATCCAATTTCATTTCATAGATCTGAGGCAATTTAATACTTTTGCTAAAGAGGGTTGGAGTGGAGAATCTAAACCTGCCTATGCATAGATTTTCTTGTTACTTTGCGTATTTAATATCTGGAAGCTAGCAACTACAAATATGCATTTATTTTTCACAATAAAGACTTTAAGATCTCTGAAAAGCACCCTAAAGTACTCCATTTTTGTGATATCGGCCTTATAATTCAACAATCATGAATCATCAGCTTTATTCAATTTCATAAAATGTAAACTAGAATAGTAGAAGGGCTCCATATGGATTTCTTTGATATCATGTATGCGTATACAAAAGTGAAACAAAACTTTTTCAAAACATTAACTCTGAAAATATGGCTAAAAGGAACACTGAAATTATCAGGAAAAAAGAAAGAAATGCATCCCAAAATTTATGTATGTTCTAGTCAGTGTCAACCTATGAAATTTTGAGAATGAAGATGCTTTATTTTTTATATATATATACCTGAGGAATTTCATGAAATTTGAAAACCGGTAACATTGTCACAGAATGCATTTTATAGATGAAAGTGAGTTTTTAGTTAATAAGTTCATGAAAACATTTCATTTTTAGTTATATCAGTAGTAACCTAAACTACAATCATGATAAAAAGCTCCATATCTACTTTGTCTTAGGAATAAAACGAAAACTAAATTAACTCTGACCACTTAACAGTGTATATCTAGTACATGTAAACTTGATAGTAACCTAAACAACAATCGTGATAAAAAGCTCAATAAGCAGACATGCTGATCTATGTTATCAGAGGAATAACTTGAGAACTAGATTAACACTGACCACTTGACAGTGTATAAAGAAAAATAAATACGACTTTAATTTCATGGAGTGGGGTTTTTCTTATTCTGCGATAACTCCATGCACAGAATGGTTTCATTCATTTCTATATTCTCCTTAAAGAATACAGCCGTAAACAAAGATTCTAGTTACTTAATTTCTCCAGGTGAATTCTGAAAGTTTCTTGTCCAACTACGTTGAAGTCAGGGTGATCCATATTGTTTTTTCTGCACAAAAGCGTTGAGATCACTTTTGGAAAACCATTCAGCCAGTGGTCTACGATTGTCACATAACATCAATAACAATGTCTGGATGGAGGTCATCTCCAAAGGAATGGTCAGAATTGAGCTTCGATTCATCTGGGCACCTTAGGTAATGAAATAAGTCAGGCGGTACATGGCTAATTTTGGAAGGCAGACTAGGCCAAAATCTGCTTACTGAAAACAAATCAGTGACAAATCTGGGTTTACGAGCATTCAGATGATCTGATTAGGGGTCTTTTTCAATCCAGACACAATTCCCAGACCAAGTACAATGTTTGGATTCAGTTCAACAAAAATGATGACAGCAATCCAATTTAGGATTACTACTGCATCTGTCCTTCTGGGAAGAGGACCACTGGCATGTATCCAAATACAGCTAGTATCCTTTATTATCTGAGACACATGACTTATCAGCCATCAATAGAGCCACTGCCACAAGCTTAAATGTTCAAGTCCTCTTTGACATCGTATGATAAAGATGGATATATACTGATATCTGAGGGGCTATTCATATATCATGCATTACATATTTTAGGCTGTACGAAAGTCAGGGCACTAAGTACTGGTGACCCGCTGAGGAAGCCTGCGCAGGAACAGTGTGAATAGCTTATTGTGCTCGACATTACCTTGAATTATTGACAGGGCCGTAAAACCACAATAAAGCAAACATATACATCTTTAAACCAGAAGTGTCTAAGAGATGACAAAATATCATTCAAAATTAATCGAAATCGAACTGTATATGAAACATCCTGGCCACATTTAAACTTTCTCTGTGGTGTAAAACAGGGTGCAGTGATCTCCGTAACATTTCTGTTTTAAAGGAATGAAACAATTTGACTTCATAAAGGATTTGGCGATGCAATGGTTGATAAAATTCACTAAAACTAACTAAATAATTAACATAAAACAATTCACAAAACTAAATGCATTTATAAATTTTGCATTTTGTGACTTTTAACATTCATCATTTAAAAAAGCATTTTACCGATTTTCATTTTTCATGAAAATTTATTATTCTAATCGACACATGTATGGCCTATTTTTATATTAATTCGACGGACTGACAAAAGCTGCAACATAGCGAAATCGAAAAATTAATTGGTTCAAAATACTTTATGCAGCTGAAATTCGGGGGCGATTGCAATAAAAAATTAATACGGATTTTTATAGTAAACATTTGAATACACAAGTGGTACATACATAATCAAGAATTACCACATGTATAAATTAGATTTAGAACAAAACATATTAGAAATTTAAAGAATCCAGCTGCTGACTGTTTTAAATTGGGGTGCCCATATTTTTGCAGCCCATCCATTAAAGCTCTTGTAATTTAACAAATAAAACAAATGAAATGGGCAGTTGTTATATCCTAGAAAACCATTATGTATAATATTATGAAATTTGATTTGTGAGCAGAACCCTATGTAAATTTTATATAGGGTGGAACTCCCCGTTTGATTGTGTCCCGCAATGCAGGGTAACCAGGTGACTGGAACTTTCCGGCTGGTCCCGAAAGATTATGTGTAACCCAGAAGCACAGAATAATTCTTCAAAGCCCGTGATTCTTCAAGAATATGTCGAAGTTTCTTACTTTAAGGCTATTTTTTTCCAAATTTCGACAAAGTACGTATTATGCATCAAAAGAGTGTCAGTTTCATCAGAAATAAAGTGTTATGACGCCAAGTATCAAAAATTGACAGCAATTTTCTTTGCTGCCTGAAAAACTACGTTTGGAAATTTGGTCATCATTATCAAGTCGTTGATCATAAATCGGCCTATATACTAATGGTAAAAAAAACATAATGGATGATGGTGTTAGAGGCAGCAGGTACTGGCTAGCACAAAATCCATTAATTACAGTTAAATGATAGATAACCTAATTAATAAACTGAATAATGACTGTTTCAAAATAATTGATTTTAAAGTTCGATTTTACAACTGGTGGCCTGATAATTTAAACTTTAAACAGTTTAAATATACAAGTATACTAAACAATAACGGAAGCGTCTCATATATTTACCTTCAAACTATAGGGATACCAGGTCATATATTGCAACAGTAAACTGTTTATAATAAGTCATCGCACCACAAACGAAAAAGGTAAGTATAACCTGCGATTTATAATAGTAGACTGTCGAAACGGCTTAAAAATGACCAGAGAGGGCCACGAGCATAAGCCGCAACCAGCCTCGACATCAAGAAAAAGAGGAAAATGCCAATGACTGACTCGTGCAAATTACAAACTAGCAAACGCATGAGAAGCTACGGAGCCCGGGAGGGGACATAGCAATATATACACTGGTTTTGTTCCTACAAAATGCATTTCGTTCCCACGCATTGCGATTTCGTTCCCTCAATTTAATATTTCGTTCAATCAAAATAATATTCCGTTCCCACGCTTTACTTTTTCGTTCCTTCAATTTAATATTTCGTTCCCTCAAAGTAACATTCCGTTCCCACGCTTTACTTTTTCGTTTCCTCAAAATAGCATTTCGTTCCCTCAAAATAATATTTCGTTCCCCCACGTTACTATTTCGTTCCCTCAAAATAGCATTTCGTTCCCTCAAAATAATATTCCGTTCCAACGCTTTACAATTTTGTTTGCTCAAAATAACATTTTGTTCCCTCAAATTAAGATTTCGTTCCCACGCATTACTTTGTCGTTCCCTCAGATTGAAATTTCGTTCCCTCAAGATAATATTCCGTGGCCACGGGTTACCATTTCTTTCCTACGCAATACTATTTCATTTCCTTACCATAATATTTCGTTCACTCAAATTAATATTTCTTTCCTATGAAGTAGCTTTTCGTTTTCTCACAAAACTATTCGGTGGTGGTATAAGCAAAACCATAGTGTATTTTAGCAGCCTGGTTTCCAGGCTAAATGCTGTATTCTAAATGTTACAAGTCTTAATTTGACTCCGTTTGTATTGAAGGCCAACCATATTATTTATTTTATTATTATTTTCTATTCAACATTGTCATTATTTTTATTATCATAATTTTGTATTACAATTATTATTATTATTGTCATTTTATCTATGTTCTTAACTGCAGCCAGTCTTCCCAATCTCTGTGCCCCCTCTAATTCGAGGCCAACTACTAAGAAACGAATTTGCCCCCATCGAAGCAAATGCTATTGCTCCATAGCAGGCCTGCCAAAAAAGGCACTGTCACCTAGGGAAGCAAGAAGGAAATCATAACACTTGTCTCCCTGTGGAAACCTGGCGGAAAAATATGGAGATACACCACAGCTTTACCATAGCTCAAAGGTTATTATGCCAACTGTCACTATTAAATTACTGGAGTATTTCCGGGCCCTGAGTTAGCTGTCTTACCAAGTCCCTAAATGATAAGGTGAATGAGTACACTTTCAAGGGATGCAATTCAGCCATCCCAGTCTCTGCGAATCCAAAACTGGGGCCAATTCTCAAAGGAAAGAATTTGCTCGCCTTGGAGCAAATTCTTCCCTCCAGAGCAGGCACCTCGAAATGGTCACACTGCCAAAGGAAATAAACAGGAAGTCACAAAAGCAGACTCCCCTTCACTGGAAGCAATTCAGCCATCACTATCACCATCTCTGCGCCCCTCCAGCCACCTCTCAAATGTAACAGATGTGGACAAAATCGTGGCTCTACTGATCACGAACCCAGAGCCCCTCGTGAACCATACAAGTACTCCGCGAACTGATGGTCGATACCGCCGAGTGAGCACGCGATGTTCGGACAACGCTGACCCAACGTTCAGAAACGCCAATAATGTTTGTCCAACGTTGGTTAGACGTTGTGCCAGCGTAAAATTTTCCTATTATGATTATAATGATGCTACATTTTCTCAGTTTCTTATTTTTAAATTGTTGGTAGAATCTGTACATGTAATTCAATTGCCATGTTCAAAGATTTAATATAATGTTGACCAAACTGATTATCATTATGAAATGCCCTTATTCAATACAGAGCTCTTGTCAACGCCCATGATACACTGATCTATGTAAAGCTAAAAATAGATGTAGTTTTATTCATTGCGAGGCCTCATAATAGTAAATCGTGGGAACGAACTATCATTTCGTGTGAACGGAATAGTAATCTGTGCGCTCAAAATACTGCTGTCATAGAACAAAATACTATTGCGAGATAACAAAATACTATTTTAAGGACACGAATTTATTTTGCAAGAGAAAGAAATATTAGAACTTGCAAGCGAAATAGTGATTCGTTGAAACGAAATGTTGTTTTGGAGGAACCAAATATTATTTTGAGGGAATGAATTATTAATTTGAGGCAACGATAAAGTAATGCATGGGAATGGTGTATTATTTTAAGGCAAAGAAAAAGTAATGCGTGGGAAGGTATATTATTTTGAGGCAAAGAAATGCTATTTTTGAGGGAACGGAAAAGTAAAGCGTGGGAACAGAAAGCTATTTTGAGGAAACGAAATACTTAATTGAGGGAATGAAAAAGGAATGCTTGGAAACGAAAAAGTAAAGCGTAGGAACGGAATATTAATTTGAGGGAACGAAATACTAAACTGAGGGAACGAAAAAGTAATGCGTGGGAACGAAATGCATTTCGTGGGAACGAAATCAGTATATGTATTCCCATGTCCCCTCCCGTGCTCCGTAAGAAGCATATAGTCTTCACAAAGCGAGATGATTACAGTGTTTAAATGATATGACTAAAGTAAGACAGGGCAAAGAGCAAGGCAACCCTTTAAAACATGAAGCGCCACGCAGTATTAACCACCAAGCCACGCAGAATAAGAACAACACCGGAACCACTGCCATAGAACGGTAGTAGTATACACTACCAGCTATTGTGTTCGATCTCCAGTATTTGAAAAAAAGAGTATTATATAGCCTTGGAATTAGAATAAAATGTTCTATCTCTAAAGCAGTTTAGATGCTACATGTCATGTTTTTGTATGCATTTACAAGTTGTTCAATGTGGCTTCTTCGCCCCAAAATAAGTTTTCGTAAGTGCTATACTGTTCTATGTCCATTTTCAACCAAAGTAATGAGAGGATAAAGAAATATTAGATCACATGACATTTGTTGTCACATGATCAAATACTTTTATGTAATTGGTTCAATTCAATTATTTAGCGATTACTTTAAAATGAGAAGAGAGATAGTAAGAAAAGGAAAGTACTTCATAAAAAATAAAGCAGTAGCCATCCTTGTTGAGTCTATTTGGATAAGGTATGTATATTTCATATAAGAAGTATAAAACGCTACTTTGCTGGTATGGAATTTGGGTCATGACATTTTTCTATCTCCAGGTTATGAAAAAAAAACATTCTGATGCTATAAACACATAGATCAATGTCCAAACTGAAAATTCTATTTTCTTCTAAACAAATTGGGTTTCAACAGTAATTTTTTTTTTTTTTTTTGTTGTTGTATTGTGTAGCTATTTGCAAATATTGTACTGTTTTCGCAAATATTGTATTCTTTTTTTTAATCTCTGAACAAGAAAATCAACTTCAAATCAATACATCATCCCATTATAATACTTTTACTTGTAAATTTATTTTTTGTTAAATGTTAAAATATGTGCGAACATATATTCTGCCTAAAAGTGTTATTTTTATGACGTTTTAAGCATTATTGTCGTAATGCAAATGATATTTAGTTGTGATTTAGTCCACTTGAGCCTTTGTATCAATGAAATTTCCACTTTTATTAGTCACTACATTTACGATTGGTAAATGCCGAAATTAACTTGCAGTAACACGAGAGTATCTAAATCGTTGGAAATCAGCTCATGGAATGTGAACGGACTTTTTAAAGCAATAAATAATCACAAACTTTGTAAACTTAATGATCCAGAGTTTGTAAGACAATTAACCTCAGACATTATTGTCCTATGCGAAACGCACACTGGGACAAATGAAGCCCTACAGCTTAATGATTACAAATGTATAACAAATTGTAGATATAAGGACAGTAGTAGATTGAGGGGTGGTTAAGCTGTGTTTATTAAACATAATATCTCTAAAGGAGTAAAATTAATTGATACATCTTGCAGTGATATGATGTGGTTGAAGCTAAGTAATTCGTATTTTGGATTTCAAAACGATATATATTTGTGTGCCCTTTATCTGTCACCTGCAAACTCATCATATACGCGAAGGCTTGATATGGACAGCAAAATATTTGATAAATTGGAACAAGACATCATCAAGTTTAGCAATATGGGGAAAATAATTTTAATGGGTGATATGAATGCGCATATAAATGAGCATGACCTGGATTTCATCGAAAACGAAATGGACGACATATTAGACGATTCATTGCCGGATAACTACATTGCAGATAATGTTCATTTGATGCGTAATACACAAATCGATCAAACAACAAATACGTATGGTAGAAATATTCTTGACATATGTATTAGCTCGCAGCTAAGAATCCTTAATGGTAGAACTCTAGGTGATTCTGGTGGGAATGCTACGTTTGACGGTTATAACGGAGCCTCCATTGATGATTATTGTATTTGTAGCTCATCAATATTACCAGATATTTTAAATTTCAAAGTTCACAACTACCACTGCAATTTATCTGACCATTGCCGAATAGCGGTTCAAATTCAGTCGACATTTTCAGTAGCCGAACAAGAAACTCTAAGGCCTTTACCTCGTAATCTAAAATGGTCTGAAGCACAGGAACAGAAATTTAGAACTAATATTGATGTAGATAAAATTAATAAAATTTGCTCTGAAATAGATAATTTAGATACGAGCCAGAATGCCGTTCAAAGTTTTAATGAAATAATTTCACGGTTCACTGATGTATTACATGATGCTGCATACGGCTTACCCTCAAGGTGTTTTAAATCGAAAAAACGCCGCAAACCCAAAAATCAGTGGTATGACAAAGACTGTGATACACTTTATCGTCATAGTTAACTTTGTGTCGCAGACTTAGCAGAGAACCTTGGAATAGTACTTTACGTTTACAAATTATGCATGACGAAAAACGTTATAAGAAGCTTATTCGAAATAAACACAACAATATAAGAACGGTCTACTGAGAAATAACCAACTAGCTGATATCTACAATACTTTTTGTAGAGCTTTGGACGATGGTAAAGAGGTACGAGCTATATTTTGTGATATCAGCAAGGCATTTGATAGGGTTTGGCATAAGGGGCTCATTCATAAGTTGCGAAATGTTGGCATTGTAGGTGCTCTTCTAAACTGGTTCACAGATTATCTCAGTAACAGACAGCAACGGGTTGTTCTACCAGGAGCTGCATCTGATTGGACTCAAATTCACGCTGGTGTCCCTCAAGGCTCGGTCTTAGGGCCCTTGCTTTTTTTGATATATATTAATGACATTGTCGAAAACATTAATGCTTGCATCAGGCTGTTCGCTGACGACACTAGTCTGTATCTCATTGTAGAAAACCCCATAGAAGCCGCAGAAAAGCTTAATTCTGATCTAGCTAAGGTACACGCTTGGGCATCTAGGTGGCTGGTCACGTTTAACCCGTCAAAAACAGAATCTCTAATTTTTTCTCGTAAACTAAACAAACCTTACCACCCACCTGTATATATGAATGATCAACCGATCGCAGAAGTCAGCAGCCATAAACATTTAGGACTAATTTTTCAACAGGATTGTACTTGGCACGAACACATAGATAATATTAAATCTAAAGCCTGGTTTCGTATTAATATCATGCGTAAACTGAAATTTACACTTGATAGGAAATCATTACAAACAATATATATTTCATTCATTCGTCCTCTACTGGAATATGCAGACACGGTGTGGGATAATTGTACACAGTATGAGGTTAACGAGCTGGAAAAAATTCAGAATGAAGCAGCGAGAATAGTAACGGGCGCTACCAAGCTTGCTTCAATAAACTCTTTACTTTTGGATACAGGCTGGGAAACACTAGCTACTAGAAGGAAGAAACACAAGCTTGTCTTATTTTATAAAATGCAAAATGGACTCTCTCCTGCATACCTGTCAACCTTAGTTCCTGACAGCGTCGGCAACGCATCTTCATACAACCTGCGTAACGTTAATAATACACAAACTACTCATTGTAACACACAACAGTACTACAATTCTTTTCTACCTGCAGTAGTTCGTAACTGGAATGAGCTTTCACAAGAAATTCGTGATTCAAGTACATTAGCAATTTTCAAACACAAACTAAATGTAAATATTAGGGGGCCTCCAAAGTTCTATAACATCGGCAAAAGAAGTGATCAGATATACCATACCAGACTTAGAACGAATTGCAGTACTCTAAACCAGCATCTGTTTTCAAAGAATATTATAGGGCATCCGAACTGTATCTGTGGGGCTGTCGAAGACACTAATCATTTTCTCTTGGAATGCAACTTATTCCAGAATTTTAGACAAGAGATGATAGCGACCATTTCTGAAATAGCCACTCCAACATTAAATACTCTACTCTTTGGGAATCTAGAGCTAACAAATGAAGCTAATGAGTCTATTTTTTTGGCTGTATAGTCTTTCATTTCGAAAACAAAGCGTTTCCAGACACACTGTACATATGTCTAATTACATACAATTTTTATCAAAAAGACAATCTCTAGCCTTTGATTCTGTGTGCAACATGGCAACACAAACCAACCGAGCCATCCAGCTTAGCATGTCTTGGTTACTCGGTAAGACCCTCATCCGGGGTCCCCCGTGGAGTCTTCCTTTTCTTTCCTTCTCCTGATTATATATTGGCAGAGGCTATTTACAGTTAACTGTAAATAGCCAAAAACCGTTAAAATGGCTATTTACAGTCAACTGTCAATAGCCAAAAAACGTTAAAATGGCTATTTACAGTTGCTGGTTTCTGCTCAGTTACAACAAAATTTATCCGGTCGTGCTGGCCCAAGGGTAAAAGCTGTGAAATCAGTCTAAAGGATGCGGGCTCGGCGAGTTCAACCAGATCACAATTTTATTATTTTATCCTTACCATCAATTACCCTCTCCCCCCCCCCCCCCCCCCACCCCCCTCTCCCTCCAATATCGGTTCGAAAAGGCTGAAATACCGTTGAAAGGGAATCCGTAGCATCATCTGTTCCATCACTGAAATTCTGCTTTGAGGTTTGTGCTACTTCAAATTAACTATTAGTTGTTGGTTGGCTGGTTGGTTGTTTTAGGTTTTAGGGTCCTTTTAGACAGTATTTCAATTTATATCAAGCCGTTTTCGAGAGAGACAGAGAGAGAGAGACAGACAGACAGAGAGCGACAAAATATCCAAACAACGCACATACACCCCGCACCTGGTGCAAGCATAGCCGGTCCTTGCCTTGTTCTTGTTGTTGTTTTGTTGCTTTGCGTCCACGGCAATCAATATATGGTCACGTCGGGACGGTCAGTTAATCTAATCACACTATTCCTGGATGGGGCTTAGACCTCCTAAGCGGTTAACCAGTATGTAGTGCACGTACTTTCGCCGGTAACTGACAACTGACAACTGTCTTTCTTGAATCACAGAAAGGAGAAACGAAAGTAAATGGCCGGACGGGGTATCGAAGCCGGGGCCTCTGTCTGAAGTCTTACGCGATACCGACTGCGCTACGCAGCCCGGCTTGCCCTGTTTTTATCCAAATTAGTAGGACGCCTTGACACTGAAAGTTATACAGCACTGTCGCCGGAATCAACTATCTCTAGCTAACTGTGTCTCCATATCAGTTTTTCCTGGAGAATGATTGTCCTTGGACGTATCACCAGTAAACAATTCTGATTCTGAAATATGTATGTGTAAACCTCAAAGTTTTCTGCCACTTTTACATCCTGGATGACGCAGCTCTTCCAAAGCGGGGTCTCAGGTCAATTTTTTTCCTTTAAGAGATTAACTGTAAGTAGCCATTTTAACGTTTTTTGGCTATTGACAGTTAACTGTAAATAGCCATTTTAACGTTTTTTTGGCTATTGACAGTTGACTGTAAATAGCCACTCCGTTATATATTTCTATTTGTTTATCTATTTATTCATATTTTTTTTCATTCTTTTTCTGTTCTGTCTCGTTCATAGCTGCACACAAGGGTGGGCCTGGATGCCGTGACTTCGACATATTTTTTTTATTTCCTTACTAAATTATTGCAACGCGTGTCCGGACGTTCATTAGAACCACTTCGGTGAGGCGGTTCCACTAGGGGCCATGGCTTATCTATCCCTGATAGATGAAAAGAATTGACTCACTCAGAACTCTCATCGGAGCCCACCCTTGACTGCAACTATTTTACGTGATTGTATTTTGTCCTATTGGCAATATCTTGCGAACACCTTCCAATATGCTCTAAAAATCTTCTTCTTTTTTTCTTATTTATTGTACCACGTTTCTTTTTCATTGATATTGCTCAATTAAACATTATTTATTGTAGCTGACATACCAAATCACTCATTATATATATGCTATAACATTATCGTCCAACGGGATACAGATTTACATAAGTCGTTTGACTTCCTTCTGGATCCTTTTTGTATATTCTTCTGTATATGTCTTTCATATGTATTGTATTTATATTGTCAGTTTATACAAATAAAATAGTGTTTATACTAAATATCTTAAATTCTGAGCAAAATAATCCTTCTTTCTTTTGGAAAACAATCGATATGCTGAAGCAAAAAAGCAGCCAAGATCCATGCTCTAACGTCACATCCCATGAGTGGAAAGAATATTTTGATAGATTGTTGAACACTGAACATATGAATAACTTCAACGAATCTGATTTGAATAGCGACTTTTCGCATTGTGATTTCGAATGTTTGAATAAAAAAGTTACAGCTGAGGAAGTTTTAAAGGTGTTAAGAACCCTAAATAGTAAAACATCCAGTGGTGTGGATGAAATATCTAACGCTATGTTGAAGAGTTCTTGTCTTATTCAGGTTAATATATATGTAAATATTTTTAATTATATTCTGAAGTGTGGTGTGTACCCCAACATGTGGAAAGAAAACCTCATCAAACCCCTTTTCAAAGGAGGTTCCTTTAGCGAGCCGTCAAATTACAGAGGAATTGCCTTGTCTAGCTGTTTTAGTAAATTTCTTTCGAACCTTCTATGTAATCGTTTAGACAAGTTTTTGAATGAAAATAATATCATTTGTGATGAACAAATTGGTTTTAGGAAGGGATGCCGTACAAGTGATCACATACTTTCGCTGAAAACGCTCATTGATAAAGCTTTTAAGAAATCTAAATACCTGTATTGTTGTTTTTTTGATCTAAGAAAGGCATTCGATACCGTCAATAGGATCGCATTATTTGCAAAACTGAGAAAATTCAATATACAAGGAAATTTTCTACAAGTGCTGGAAAATATGTATAAAGATGTGTATTACTTTGTAAAATTACCTGAAGGACTCACTCACAAAATTTCATCAACAGTTGGTCTCAAGCAAGGATGTATTTTAAGCCCTGTTTTGTTTTCCTTGTATGTAAATGATCTTGTTGATATGTTTGATGTTACATGTGATCCTGTTGAGCTACAGAACAGAAAACTGTCGTGTTTACTTTATGCAGATGATATTGTTCTTTTTTCTGAATCTGCAAAAGGTTTACAAAATTGTATTAATAAACTTGAATATTTCTGTAAGAAATGGAATCTATCTGTAAACCTTAGTAAAACAAATGTCCTAATTTTTAATAAAGCGGGAAGAATGGTTAGGAATCAAATGTTCCACTTCGGTGCTGAAACTATTTCAATCGCAGGCGAATATAAATACTTAGGAGTTTTATTCAAACCATCAGGGGTTTTCTCCCATGCTATAAAGCTTCTATCGGACAAAGCTATGAAGGCAATATTTTGTATAAGAAAAATACTACTTTCTGACAGACTTAATATTTTGCAACACATAAAATTATTTGAAACATGTGTAAGACCCATTTTGCTTTATTGTAGTGAATTAACTAGCATTGACGTTATTATTAGAGACAAAATTGACATTGAAAACAGATACCATCTTTTTACACCGGAAAAGATCCTGATCAAGTTTTCCAAAATGGTCTTAGGGGTCAACAGATCAGCAGTCAACTCTGCCGTGTTAACAGAACTAGGTCTTTTACCTATATCTGTAAATGCCTTAAAACTAAGTATAGGTTTTTGGTTGCATTTGTTAGAAAGTGGCGAAAACAATATAGCAAAAAAGGCATATCTTGACAGTATCAATATAAAAAGAGGTTACGGTGGTAACATTAAATCTTTTTTATACCACATTGGTTTTGGTCATATTTGGGAACATCAGTCAACTTTTAGTAACGCCAAACTAACGAAGGCCATTTGTAAAGTCCTTTCTAATAGATATAAAGCTTTTTGGAAAAAAGGTTTATTCAATGATGATAGAACCTCAAACGGCAACAAATTGAGAACTTACAGAACTCTTAAGACTGATATTGAAATGGAAAATTACCTTCTAACAGATATTGATAAGAAAGCTATTAGCATCTTTGCTAAAATTAGAATTAGTAATAGTAAGTTGTATATTGAAGAAGGTCGTTTTCAAAAAGTTCCTCTTGAAAGCAGAATATGTCGATTGTGTAACAATGGAGTTTAAGATGAAATGCATTTTATTTTAAACTGTGCCCAACTTAATGGAGAGAGAAAGATCATGTGCACTGAAATTGAAAATTGCTTTCCGTCTTTTAGTTCAATGGATGCGTCTGATAAGTTCAAATTTATTTTAGGAAGTAATGATTCTGATTTGACTAAGATATGCATAAGTGGGGTTCATAAGATGTATTTGTTGAGACAATCGTTGCATAACAGATAATTATTAGCTTGAAATATGAAAATGTATTAAATTTTGTGAGATGAGTCCAGTAAAGCTTCCTCAGCGGTGACCATTACAAAGTTATTTAATTGTGTCATGTATCATTGTCAGAAGGAATAGTGCCTTTTCACCTTTTTATTTACAGTCTATTATAATTGTGAAGAGCCAGGTTATAACACTTTGAGTGACTGTGATCATATCATAAGAACTTACAATACTTTAAATGATAGTAGATTTCTTAGACTAATAAAATGAAAAATTGTGGTGTTGAGTTTAATGATGAAGTATAGAAAAGGCATTGTTGGCTTCTGACAATTGTACAGCAGATCGTATACTGTGTATATTTGTTAACTTGCTCCTTTTTTTAATGCCGTAGTTAGTTATTGTAGTTAGTTATTTTACATGTTTGTGTTTGTCTTGGTAACAATCGTAATTTTGTAAGGATTTAACCAAATAAAATTGACTTGACTTGACTTGACTTGACTTATAAACTTCAGCCTAGGTCCGGATGAAATTCTTGACAAAAATACATGGAAATTAGTTCGCAAAATGGCTCCCTAATTCAATATATGTACCATAGCGAAGATACAGAAATCAAATGCATAACTTTAATGAAATAGAAGAGTACTTAATGCTAATCATCCAAATACTGCAGGCTGCAGGCAGAGTCAGAATGAGCCACGGAGGGCCATGCCAAAGACATTGCACCAATCCCTAACTCACTTGTGAAATATTTATGAAGAGGACATTTTTAATGCTGAGACCCGAAAGATCGCCATTCAATTAAAGAGTGACACATAGCTATCACGCTTGCTTGGGTTATTAACCGGACATGCAGTTTGTCGCATAATATTTAGATTATATCCTATTCTTCAAGGTTAATACTCTTCCGATAAATTATATTTCTCCACGAATTTTCAATTCCGTAAACTAATTCTGGTTGCGCTACACATTGTTGCAACCTAACATTATTTTGTCCAAATTAAAAGCAGCAGCAACAGCTACTTTCACTTAATTTTTCATTTGAAATTACAAACGAAAAGAAAAGAAAACAGACAGCAGAATGGGCAGCTTTTCAGGTTACCACACTGCTACAGGTCATTGACAAGCGGACATATCAAAATGTAAAACAAAAACCTCAGCACAACCTTAGAACGGTCAGTTAAAGATTCCTCTGTGTGTGTGTGCGTGTGTGTGCGTACGTGCGTGCGTGTGTGTGTGTGTGTGTGTGAGGGGGGTTAAACTAGTTTTACTGGATTCAGACACTCGCCGTCTGCTTCTGTGGTTGTTTGATTCATTTATTTAGCTGTCTGGTCAACATAAGGTTTGCTAACCCATTAATGAATCATCACAGGGAACGCACAAATCACGGATAAGACCTACGGTGACTCAGGGATAAGGACCCGACAGAAATAACGTATTCCGACATCTGGAGATGTCTGGGGTGCTAGTATGATACCAACAATAAAAGAAGTTAACAGTTTATACATTTGATCCGCGACACGAGAAAACCAACAATGTGGCTGTGCGCCCAGCGCAGACTCAGATCAGCCTGGGCATTCACCCAGTCTGATCAGACTCTTTGCTAAGCGCTTAAGGGTAGCTGAGGGACTAAGCTACCTTCATGCGGAAAGCGAAGACTCTGATCAGACTGGGCGGATGCCCAGGCTGATCTGAGTCTGCGCTGGACGCACGACGACACTGTTGGTTTTGTCACGTCGCGGCTCATTTCAGTTCGGTTTCCTTTTATCAGCAGTCTCCTAAGCACCACAAACTATGCCAACACACAATGTCTTTGATTGGCTATCAACCAATTATCACAAACACTATGCATTTATGACAGTAAAAACATAATTTGACGGAATAAGAAGTTTAACAGATTAAGTTTACAATCAGTATATGAGCCGCGACATGACAAAACCAACAATGTGGTTGTGCGGCCAGCGCAGACTCAGATCAGCCTGGGCATCCGCCCAGTCTGATCAGAGTCTTCGCTGTCCACATAGAGGTAGCTTAGACTTTTAGCTACCCTTTAAGCGCTTAGGCAAGACTCTGATCAGACTGGGTCGATGCCCATTCTGAGCTGAGTCTGCGCTTTGCGCACAACCACTTTGTTGGTTTTGTCGTGTCGCGGCTCATATGTCTCTGAATTTGTCGCTGTTGTAAATTTTGTTTCACGTCATGCATTATTTATCCCTCATGCTCAGTTCCTGTGTGTAAAGCGATGAATTGTGAGCTCTCTGCTCCACTTGCAATTGGGAGCTCTATTCCGCTCTGTCCCACTTTACATTGCCTATGAAACTTAGGATTTAGTTTGGGTAAGTCTGTTAGCAATGGCCTAAACTAAACCTCCAAAGTGATTTGCTTCCATAGCATACATTTTCAATAATATACATTTTCTTTAAAGGTATACTCCCTCGTATTTCATTATGAAATAACCACAAAAGAATTAAACGGATTAGTTGTATGCAGCACAATTAAGAATTGTGCAAAATATCTTCATCCAAAAAGTCTTTTGTACGGAGGCAGAGACGATATATCATTGCGAACCCTTCTTGAATATTCATGAACATTTTTGTCATAAATTGATTGACTCCCACATGGGAATAAAAAGGCGTTTCTGCAAGCACACTTTGCATTTTATGAATAGTGGAGTAAATAACCTTACAATAGCATTAATCTCTAATCCGTGCACGTGAGATCTTTTCAGCCAATAACTGTCCGATGTTGATTAAAGACAGGGCTTCAAATTATTCATGATATAACTTTTCCCTGATTAACCATGATTACTGGGCGTATCCAGTATTCGTTTTTGGCGGGAATGACGACCCGCTATACCCGCGTTTTTTTATATATTTTCTTAAATTCTCCTACTTCCAGAGACCGGCACAAATTATAAATTTGGTAGATAAAAGTACGTTTACATAAATCATTTTTATATCCTTGATACGATTTTTTGTGAGAAATTTGAAATTAAATAGAAACATATCAGGGCGTATATCTTTAACAGAAAAATTCTTTAGTACTTCCTTTTATTGATGATATGTAAAAGCATGTGAGGGAGCTGTAAGTGGTGAACGTAGCGTGTTTATATATCCCCTTTTATTGTTTGGGTAGAAACAGCGTATTCTTTCATTAAATAGACAAATATTAGAATATTTTTTTTTAAATGGAATTCCTCGAATGCATAAGAAGGATTCGCATTGGCATCCTTTTCAAAAAATACTCAACAACATGTCTATACCTTATAGGTTTTCTCCATTAACTTGGCCTAAATAAAATTCACTGTATACGAAAATTTAAAGAGTAACTACACTTCAGGTACTGACTGAATCAGATCCCAAACCCTATCCCCAACATCAAAGGGAAAGATTGACAAAGACATCCCACTAACAATAAATTACAAGTGATAAGTCGAGTCAGCAGCTCTTTCCCAAATAGGTGGCAAATCAACTATCTTTATTGAACTAAATAATTTAGACAATAGAAGGGTTACAACAGACTTAGCAAATTATACGAAAAACATTTAACAACCATTTTTACCTATTTTCTATTTTTATTATAGAAGGGTTAAATGAGAACACAATAAATTAAACAGCACCGAACATAAAACAAATGCAACCGCAACGAAAGTACCGCCTTGGGACGGTCAGTAATAACTAATGAGGGTTTTAAACCAGTTTTTCTGAACCTAACCTTCACCCTCACCCTCCGCCGCGGTGCACACAATTAGTTGGTAGTTCGGTTCGTATGTAGGTCCCTTACCTCAGCTGGTCCTTAATTTGTTTTGTTGAGTATACATTAACCAGGTTTGTCACCTGCTTTACATCTTGGACGTCGCATCGATTAAATGCAATTAAAAGTTCAATAAATTGTCAATTTCCTAGGAATAAAAAAGTACGTTTCAGTCTAGACACAGTTTATAATCATTAAAAGAAAAAAAAATCGTTTGATACTTTCAAATCAGAGTAAATGTACTTGGTAATTTTTTTGAAAAAAAAATACTCTCATGAATGTTGTTTACTTGGAATCATTTATATCATAGCAAAACTATGACTTTTTGAAACATGGGTACCCTGGCTTTGACTGCGCTTTTGCCTGAAGAAAGCGTCCGTTTTAGAAGAACTATCTCGGAGAGATTGCGCAAGGGTTTGTTGTATGTATAAAACTAAACATTTTTAACGACCGATTTTATTTTCTGAATTATCCGCCAGAATGTGAGGTAGGTAGCGACAATTTTCGCTCAGTGTATATCTTAATCATTATGCTGAAAAACGGATTTTTTTTTGTACTTTTGCTTTGATTGATTTTTGTCTCATTTTTTTGCGCGCGCGAGAAGTCCATTGCTGTGGGTCCAAAAGTGCAGTTAACATTTTTGAGACCGGAAAAGATAATAAATCAACCTGCACGAATTTAAACAATCGCACGATCACCAATAAAATGAAAATACAATTTTCTAGACACAATGAAATTTGTCGAAATAAGATTTCGCCTAAGTGGGTAACGGAGGCTTATCTTAGCCACCAGGGGCCATATTCATAAAACGACTTAAGTGGTTGCTATGCTGTTGCTAAGGCTAAATTTCTTTGAAGGGATTCCCTACAACTATGAAATTTGGTCTGGAGGAACAGTCTTTGTAAGACTGTTCCTCCAGACCAAATTTCATAGTTATAGGGAATCTTCTTTATAGATATTTAGCCTTAGCAACCGCATAGCAACGACTTAAGTGGCTTTATGAATACAGCCCCTGAAACTCAAGAGATACATTGCATGCTTTCATGTATCGGCTATTGTGTAAATGCAGTGGCTTTATGGCCGACGAATTTCGTCCCCCAGATGCATGGATACGATAACATTAAAATAAGGCGAACAAAATTTTACAGTTTGAAGTTAGGAACCGGGACAAGGTAAATTATAGTAATTCGGATCACGCTTATTGCAATATCATCGTTTCCATCTGACAGGTCAAAGGCATAATGGACAAAATCGTTGGGATAAAAACATGTCACCTGCTTATCAGGTATATCATACACTTGTACTGCCTTGCCGTACAAGCCGGCTTTTATAGCGACGTGATAGAGTGTTCGCCTTTAGATCGAAGGGTCCTGGGTTCGATCCTCGGATAGGGAGTTGAGATTTCATAAGAGCCCGCGCCGAATAGCGCCAAACGTCAATGACCTACATGTGCATTAAAACACCTTAAGTTTCATTTCAAGTGATTCCTGTAACTCCTGCGAAATCAAGGACGAATTCAATATGGGGGGGGGGGGGATCTGGGCAGATGCAACCTTTCTCCATTATACGAGGGGTGATCGAAAAGTTCGTTTGTTTTTCTGATTCAGAAAAAGTCCATGTATGATGTTAAAGCTAATTATGTGGTGTTGGTACTAACATAAAACATATAAGCTCAAACTGAATGTTATTTGAAAAACAATTACATGTATGACTTCATAGAATGTTGCGCTTTGTTGATGACAGTCAGATTGCTTGTAATGAAAAGTTCTAGGATATTTGCAGTAATTTCTTTTATTCTTATAGGCTCTGTCACCACTTGCTATAGGTAAGAATCACTCACTATAGTCAGCAGCTGGTTGGACTAGGAACTGTTTGCGGCATACAGGTACATGTAGACATTTTCCTCTTCCTATGTTTTTTATCTGGTAATTTCAAATCTTCCCAAGCCAGAGATGGGCGCCTTTATCCGTTGGTATGCGACTAAGAGTTGACTGAATGTACTGCAGATAGTCTTACTTACTTTTATTCGGTGCGGGGCTGTAAAAATGAACCTATGTAAAATTCACTACAGTAACTCCCTTTACTTTTATCTTCACCCACACCAACTCACAGTCAACGCCCTCGTCCACCAGCAGTTTCTCTGACTGATGACTTTCAAACAGTTTGGATATCAACATGCAGACACCGCCTCCACTTCCCCACGGTCTGTCTCTTCAACAGCATTTGAGCCGCGACACGAGAAAACCAACAATGTGGCTGTGCGCCCAGCGCAGACTCAGATCAGCCTGGGCATCCACCCAGGCTGTTCAGACTTTTCGCTAAGCGCTTAAAGGGTAGCTAAGGAACCAAGCTTTCTTCATGCGGAAAGCGAAGACTCTGATCAGACTAGGCGGATGCCCAGGCTGATCTGAGTCTGCGCTGGGCGCACAACCACATTGTTGGTTTTCTCGTGTCGCGGCAAATTTGAAGTTTACAGGGAACACTTCCTGAGATGCTACGCCGTGATTCAGCCACTCCCTCTAATGCCATTAGCCTGCAATGAATCTATTAAATTCCTCAACTGGGCTGGTTTGCCACTTGCTTTTATTGACTTACAATTCAACATCACGATAGAGGTAGGTCATTTCGGTTTAAGCTATCTGTCAGTGCTTCCGGCGGTGATGGTGAAGAGGTTACAGTAGGATGACAGAAGCTTATTTCCGTTATTATTCTGGCATTAGGAAATCTCCCTACGATTAGATTCAGGCTTTTCTAACGGGTTCGGGTGGAAGGATTGACCTCTAACAGTACCCCTGTCATCAGTAGAGTAATCCTAGGAACAGTAATGGTACCAGCTAGTAGAAATGACCTCCCAGACTGTGTCAAATCAAATATCTGGCTATTCGCAGATGACTGCATTATGTGCAACCCAGGAAGACTGCTGACTATTACTAGAAGATTTAAACAGTCTTGCCTATGTCATTCCATCCAAAAAAAAAATGCCGTGTCTTAGGAATATCAAGGCCATTGAAGGATCAGATTTTGGAGGATGAAGATTCCACTCGTTATCTGGGAATTGAGCTTAAATCAAACCTTTCCTGGAATCGACATATTGACCAGATGATGAAGAAAGAACAGTATGCTGGGATTCTTACGTAGAAATTTAAAAGTAAGAAAAGAAGGAACAAAGGACGCTGTTTACTTTTCACTCAGAACAGGAATGGAATACTGTTGCTCCGTATAGAGCCTTTACACCCGGAGTCTGTAAACAAGTATGTACAGAAACCCCAGCAACGTGCCCGCAATGTTGAATCATCTGCAATGGGAATGTTGGGAATCAAGACGTACCAAGAGTCAACTTACTTTGCTGTTCAAGATCCTCAATGACTCGGTAGGTATCCCTCTAGAACAGTGCCTCAGCTCAGCTTCTACCAGAACAAGATCCAACATTCTCAGAAGTACAGACAACTCCAAGCTTTCAATTGCTATTATGAGAACATTTTTTCCGAGTCAATTTGTCTCAGGAATTCCCTCCCGGCCACAGTGGTCGTTGCTCCCGCTTTGGTATCATTCAAAAGGGTGCTCTCGAACCTTTCCTTTTAAACATTTTGGCAGGTAAGTAGACTTTAGATATTTCCTTATGCTATACTAGTTGGGATTAATCCCAGGAACAGCTACGGTACGCAGATTGGATGGAGACTGAAGGGCGGAACACGCATCTGACCATACTTTCTTGATATTTCTGTCTTTCCTATCAACTCTTTTTTTTTTTTTTTCACTTCTATCTTTTCTGTCATTTCTCTTTGTCTTTAAGACGCAACCCATGCAAAATACGCAACCCTTGCAAAATACGCAACCAATGCAAAATACGCAACCCATGCAAAATACGCAACCCATGCGAAATAACAGTCATGGGTGATGGACGGCGCGTAAAATATAGATGAGCCGCGACACGAGAAAACCAACAATGTGGTTGTGCGCCCTTCGCAGACTCAGATCAGCCTGGGCATCCACCAAGTCTGATTAGAATTTTTCCTGTGCGCTTAAAGGGTAGCTAAGGGTCTAAGCTACCTCCATACGGACAGCGAAGACTCTGATCAGACTGGGCGGATGCCCAGGCTGATCTGAGTCTGCGCTGGGCGCACAACCACATTGTTGGGTTTGTCATGTCGCGGCTCAGATGTAGAAAACGTCACGTGACACTTCTAAAGACTTCATTGTCGTGTTTCTTTGTTCCTAAATTCGAGATATTTTTCTGCAGTAAGATGCATTCGACATATCTAAGAAACGTGCATCTGAATCTAAGGACAATCTAAGTATACAAACACCATACACTTGCTAAAAAAAATGGATGGACGACTTGTGATTTTACGTCCTTTTTAATGTATTTTAGTGATCAAAGCACTGAAGAGGTTGAGCGGTCAGCTACACAGGTGGGGGAGGGGAGGAGTCAGCTAAATGTTAACAGAATGTATGTGGGGGCCTTCTTTTTTCGATGCGATTTTATCAGGAATAGGCACAGAATGCCAAGAATATGCCTTTTGGGCTCAGCGAGACAAAGTGATCACTTTCCGTCCTTCGTCCGTCTTCAGACGACGAACG
The DNA here is from genome assembly GCA_963989385.1 of Ctena decussata. NCBI lineage: Eukaryota > Metazoa > Mollusca > Bivalvia > Lucinida > Lucinidae > Ctena > Ctena decussata. Next base: position 53,540,249 of record OZ022513.1, read on the forward strand.
TCGTTGTCAGTCGTCCATCTGTTAACTTTTTGCTTTTCAAACATGAAATACCCTTAAATATCTTTTTCTCCAGAACGGCTAGGCTCAGATACTTGAACTTTGGCGTGTAACATTGCCTATTCAAAGATATCCTTCAGCATCAATTGGCTCTTGGGTCCAAAATGGCCCTGCACCGGAAATACATAACTGGTCCATAACTGCCCCGCCCCAGGGGTCCTGGGTTTGAACCATACAAATAAATGATAAAAAATCTTCTTCTTTATAACCGCTATGCTTAGATGCTTGAAATTTGCCTTGTGGATTTCCACATGGTGACCCCAGGGTACAAAATGGTCATGCGGTGTGGACTTTTTAGTTCAAAAGTAAAATATATTTAAGAATCCTCTTCTTCAGAACCGCTAGGCTCAGGTGCTTGAAATTCGGTATATAGATTTGTCTAGAAGTCCTTTTTCAAGTTTATTCAAATAGTGGCCCCTGGGTCCGAAATGGCTCCTCCCCAGGGGTCCTGGGTTTTAACCATAGAAATACGCAGGAAAATATTTTAAAAAATCTTTTTTCAGAACCACGGCCTCAGATGCTTGAAATTAGATATGGGTCTTTGCGCAGTAGATCTCTCCCAAGTTTATTATGGTGGCGTCAGGGTCCAAACAGTCCTGTGGCGTGGGGTTTGGGATCGTAATTAAAATATACTAAAGGAACGCCTTCTTTAGAACCACTAGTCTCTTGAAGCTTAAAATTCGGTATGTAGAATTGCCTATTGACCCTTCTAATGGTGGCTCAAGGGTCAAAGCGTACCCGCCCAAGGATGTTCTGTGCTTGAACCATAAAAAAAACCCATATGAATATATTCTTCTTCACGACCACTTGGCTCATTTCCTTGAAATTATGTATGAAGCATTGCCTTGTGGATATCTACATGGTAATCCCAGGGTTCAAAATGGTCATGCGGCGTGGACTTTTGAGTTCAAAAGTAAAATATACTTAAGAATCCTCTTCACCAGAGCCGCTAGGCTCAGGTGCTTGAAATTCGGTATGTAGATTTGCCTAGAAGTCCTTTTTCAAGTTTATTTTCATACTCAAAATTCGCCTTCTTTAGAGTCACTAGTCTCTGAAGCTTAAAATTCGGTATGTAGAATAGCCTATAGACCCTTCTAATGGTGGTTCAAGGGTCAAAATGGCTCCGCCCAAGGGTGTTCTGTGCTTGAACCATAAAAAACCCATATGAATGTATTCTTCACGACCACTTGGCTCATTTGCTTGAAAATTGGTATATATCATTGCCTAGTGGTCCTTAACAAAGCTCGTTCAAATGATAGTTTCGGGGTTCAAAATGGTCCTGTCCCGTGGGATCCTAGGTTTCAATCATAGAAATACTTAGAAAAATGCTCAAAAATCATTTTCTTTAGAATCCCTTGCCTCAGATGCATGACATATGGTATGTAGCATTGCTTAATATATTTAGTTCTTTATCACGTTTGTTCAAATGGTGGCCTCAGGGTCCATAATGGCCCCTCCCCAGTGGGTCCTAGGTTTCTTCAATAGAAATACATAGGAACTATTTAAAAAATCGTCTTCTTTAGAGCGACTTGCAATTGGCTCAGATGCTTGTTTGGTATGTAGCATTGTCTAGTAGCTAGCTTTTCCGTTCCATTCCGTTCCACAAAATACCAGTAGACTTTAGAGCTTTTGGAAGTTTGACAAATCAGACTGTGCGGTATGACATCCTGTATGCTTTCACTGGACGTCCTACTGCTTTATTCACTTTTGCGTCAGTGCAATCACATGCGCATCTGTTGAAAATATACTGGATTTTGTTTATTTACTTTGTACTGTCTTCTGCGTCCTGTCTTCTGCGACAGTGAGAGTGCGCATGTGCAATGGCATAATTACAAACAGGCCGTATCCGCTTGGCCGTGTGCAAAACTTCTGTCGCTGTGAATGGTACACAGTAAATAGTAATCATGATACAGTAGACAATGGGCACGTTTGACACAACTACTCGGGTAAACCCGAGTAATATTCAAGTATTCCTGGAGCTACTCGAAGATATCTTCGAATGGCCTGAGGAATACTTTGGAATTGCTCAGGTTTAATCATGCCGAACATGCCCACAAAAGTATAAAGTAGTAAAGTAGGCCGTAACCTGTACGCAGCAGAAAGTATAGTCAGAATTATAAGCACTTGCAAAATCTACGTCCCAATAGACTATACAGCAAATGGAAGGCGTGAGGTTGTATACAGAACCTCGAGTGCTTGTATAACAGACAAGTATATATATATATATATACCGGTAAGCTCTGCCATTAGCAAAGGTAACTATGCAGCCTGAGATCTGTCATATTTCAGAATGACAATTTACCTTGGCAACAGCTGATATAAGCCTGGCCAGCGAGTGAAACGTCGGTGGTGTTTAGCTATTGCAAGGCACAGAACAAAGTATTATCACCCCGCTGTCTGAGCCGCTTTGAACATTGCATTGTAAGGCACATACATGTAATATCTGCGGTATCAAAATTTCACGGTTAAATGAAAATGACATATTAGCGCAGATTAAGTTTGGTTTAATTATAAGCCGCTTCAGATAGTAAAGAAACTGATGTAATTCGTAACAACTTTTCTTGCTTTTCTATTTAACTGTACATTGTCGCATATATTAGGATCGCCTCATCGAGGCGATTCTAATGAGATGCCCCAATGTATAATATAATGGAATAGTGTAAAAAATATCTCAAATACTCATCAAGTACTCCGTTTCATCAGAACTTCTGTTGTGCTACATGTAAATGTACATGTGATAAGAATCAAACATTGGCCGACTTATATTTTAGCGCTGTTTGTCGTTACCACCAATATCGCCAAAATTTAGTAACCGCTAATTATTACAGTAATGCTTACCTCATAAATTAAGGTGTATGGATACACCTTTTTTAAAATACTTTTTTTTTACCAAAAGGAGCAACTTAAATGACTAATCCCTGGCTTCCCTAGGTGATGAAGCCCTCCCGAAATATAGTCTACAATTTTTCTCCTGTGGGCAATTTCTTTCCTTTAAGGGTTGACCCCCTTTGAATTTGTTTGTATAAGTAAATTTGGCAGCATTGCTCCCCCCGAAAGTGTACCTAATGACCTTAACACACACAAAATCATGACTGGTCTCTATTTATCATATGACGTCGCATCTGAGAGTGTAATAAAGCCATGCATTAACAACGATAATCCACTAGTGGATTAAATATGCCAATTACGTCGTAACGTTTACACGTTGACGTCCATAAAACATCGCGTTTTCTAATAGAGAAATCGTGACGTGTTAATGCAAAATTTGCTAAAAAATGCAATTTTAGTGTCATATGATAAATAGAATCTTACATTCGTGCTCCTGTATCATTGAATTTCCTAAACTCCTTGGGGAAAAACGATAAGGTGCTCGGCATAGCCTCGCATCTTATCTTTTTCCCCAACTCGTTTAATAAATTCAATAATACATGAGCACTCATGTAAGATCCTCTATCTATTGGATGACCACTTTAACTGGAACCATCAAAGTTTGAAACGAAAATTCCAATATAGAAGAGTTTTAATTTTTCTGAAGTATAAAAAAATATCAGTATGAAATATAAAGTACATGTACAGGTATGCATAATATGTTATCATTACTATTTAAGAGCAGATAACAGGGATAATTCAGAGATATTTTTTCTTATTGCTCAGTGAAAACATATGTTTTGACCTCTCATTAGAACCGTTTTGATGACACGGTTATAATGAGGGGACACAACATATTTTTTTTGAAAACAAGGAAAATTATCCCTGTTACTCCCTTTTATCTGGAGCACTGTAATTTTACCAGTTTTGTGCACACAGGAATTACTACAAATGCATTGTTACTTTCGTATAAAGCCCCGCTGTGAAGAATCTTTTCAAAGGCTGCTGCGGGACTTGATATGAAAATTATCACATTTATTTACAGTGCAAAAGTAAATGTTAACGAACAATCTAAGCCTTATGAACAAACGATCCGAGGAACACTGTGTCTCGCCTGCCCGTACATTGTCACAAATAAGCCACAACCAGAAATCTCGACAAAATTTTACGCCGCCATCGCCGACTAAACCTATAAAGACGCCGGAAAAGTAATACATAATCGCATGCCGCTAGTCACACTCAGACTGAATATATGCAACAACTTCGAAATCTCGACATCTTAGCTAGGGCATCCTTGTTCGTATCCTCCCCAGTTCCCCTCTACTGCCTTAGGGGTTAACCCGCAGTCTCCGGAATTTCTATATCAAAGATTCCCAATTTTTCTTTACATAAACCAAAGCAGACACAATGCATAGATCTTCCCTCGCCCCACCTCCCCGCTCCCAACAACTCCACCACGATGAAACATAACGTGTCTAGGGGAGAGTCGGGTGACTTCGAACAGGCGGGTAAATTCGGACATACCATTGCAAACAGTTAAAATGCAGATGCCACGGCTCATCATGAGCCGTCTCATCAGGATTTTCACTGTTTGCCCAGTTAATTTTGTTTTAATTCCAAACAACTGACAAATAAAGGAAACAATGTTACTGTCCAAATTAACCCCCATGTCCGAAGTTATCTGACTCTCCCCTAGATCAATGTACGATTAGCGGTTGCCTTGATCCTCAGTACTTCCAGCATACTGTAGGCCTGCGAACTTAAACAATGACAAACTCTTCATCTCAGCGTGCAGAAAAGATAAGACTGCACTGCTTCATCGATAAATGAGCCGCGACACGAGAAAACCAACAATGTGGTCGTCCGCCCAGCGCAGACTCAGGTCGGCCTGGGCATTCACCCAGTCCAATCAGACTCTTCGCTAAGGGCTTAAAGGGTAGCTAAGGGACTAAGCTACCTCCATGCGGACAGTGAAGACTCTGATCAGACTGGGCGGATGCCCAGGCTGATCTGAGTCTGCGCTGGGACGCACAACCACATTGTTGGTTTTCTCGCGTCGCGGCTCAAATGAAAGACTGATCGCAATTTTCAGACAGCTGCGAAACATTGTGAATAAGTGACTGTCAAATTTTCCGAACTCAAAGACTGACTGACGTTGCGTGAAGAAATATTCTACGCCAGCATGTGCGTGCCGTAGAAACTATAATCAACCTGAGCATTAGGGCAGACCGATCAGACACTTCGCTTTTCAACGTATTCTGATGTGCCAACTTCCTTAAGGAATGAAAAGCCGGTATTTAACAAAGTTGGCAACAGTAACGATGTTTGACAGTGTTTGGCAGTTTTTATCACCTGTGGATGTGTCTGTGTGTAGGAGGTGGGGAGATGTGGTGGAGTGTGTGTCTGTGGTGGTGGTGGGGAGGGGGGGGGGGGCTGTTGGGCGCGGGTTGGGGGATACTCATATATGAAACTTGAATACAAGTGCCATCCCGTGTTTAAACACGTGATGACACTTATATACCAGTTTCATATACAGGTTAACCTACCCCTCCCTCCCCGGGCTTTATAGATATTCTTATATTTTGCAAAATTTGGTCAACAACAAATAAATGAACAGGCTGGATTTGAAAGTTTCATGTAAACAGCACCAAGAAGCAGGCAGCGATCGCCAGTAAGGACAAATACATTGCTGAGGCACTGCTGCACACTCCTGCCATCGCCTTCTCCTTAATCTCCATTTTCATCTCCAGATTGACAGCCTTGATGTACATTTCCCTGGCAGTCTCGGTACAGTCCATGTCGTCCATTACACACTCTCGTTTACTGAAACAAACAAAAAGTAAGTAAACAAGAGGGCAAACGATGGCCTTGAGTCGTTCACTTGAGTTTAAGATTCACCGTTCCGAAAACCACGCCTACTCTAAACAGATACATGTACGATCCCTCAATTAACTGTAAGGTAAAATCTTGGACTTATGTCAGACATTGAACACGTGCGCTTTTGTTTGTGAGAGTATGTCACGTGCTAAGTTATGGTTGCATTGGCCAGTTTACACAATCAGGTGACTTTTAAGCGACATTCTGGATGTGTCTCGGAACTGTGTATTGATACTGCTTTCTGAATGAAAGCATTTTGCTCGTTAACACGAGTCGATGCCCAACATGAATTCTGCAATCTGTTTGTTTGTTTGTTTGATTTGATGCTTAACGTCCACGGTAAACAACTATGGTCATGTCGGGACGGTCAGTTAACCTACCACACTATTCCTGGGCAGGCTTAGACCTCCTAAGCGGTTAACCAGTACTAAGTGCACATACTTTCGCCAGTAACTGACAACTGCCCTTCTTGAATCAGCGGAAAGAGAAACGAAAGTATGTGGCCAGACCGGGATTCGAACCCAGGACCTCTGACTTATGAGTCGGGTGCCCTACCGATTGCGCTACGCGGCCTGGCTTCTGCAATCTGTAAGTCAACTTTAAGTCAAGTTTAATTATTCTGGAGAAGAAGGCGTCTTAATGTTTTTATTATTTATTATATTTGGGTATGGCGGGCATCTTGAATTTTGTATCGCAACTGCTTTAGTATTTTGTTGCCCAAATGTTGAAGTGGGCTTATAACATTAACCCATCTATAAGCACTTCTCGCTCAGATTAGCTAAAAATAAATATTGATAGCCTAGGGTTTTTCCTGTCACACCTTTTCTTGTTCACTATAAAAAGGGACAATAACTTTGGCATTGATATTTCTATACGGCCCATTATCAACTTGGCCAAGACCACGTAGTCAAAATCATACTGAACAAGTATGTAAAATGTAGAGTTTGTTTCTTCGCTAGAGAATTGTACTGAACTGAACTGAATTCACTAGATGATACAATCCGACTTTTTCACCATTTTTAAAGGTCTCAGCAAACACTACTAGACACAAAATATTGAGCCGCGATACGACAATACCAACAAAGTGGCATGTGCGCCAGGTGGAGACTAAGATCAGCCTAGGTATCTATCTGCCCAATCTGATTTCAGTCTTCGGTGTGTGCTTTAAGAGTAGATTAGGATCTAAGCTAGCTCCATGCGGGCAGCGAAGACTCTGATCAGACTGGGTGGATGCCCAGGCTGATTTGAGTCTTCGCTGGGCGCACATGCCACTTCGTTGGTTTTGTCGTGTCGCGCCTCATAGATTACCACTGTGATTCATGCATGTATCTCTTCCCACTCCACAACTGGAGTCAAGGACCAAAAGTAATTCCACAGAATTTTTCAAAGTACTTCGGAGTATTTTTATGTGTAATGTAAATTAATTTTTGGCCCTATTGTCAAACGTACTATAATTATTTTGGCACTGGTTGTTGTTGGTTGGTTGATTTGATGCTTAACGTCCTCGGTAAACAACTAAGGTCATGTCGGGACGGTCAGTTAACCTAACCACACTATTCCTGGGCAGGCTTAGACCTCCTAAGCGGTTAACCAGTACTAAGTGCACATACTTTCGCCTGTAACTGACAACTGCCTTTCTTGAATCAGCGGAAGGAAAAACGAAAGTATGTGGCCAGACCGGGATTCGAACCCAGGACCTCTGACTTACGAGTCAGGTGCCCTACCGATTGCGCTACCCGGCCCGGCTTTGGCACTGGTAGAGAGATAAATGAAAATATGCAAGCATCAAAACTGAGCCGCGACACGACAAAACCAACAAAGTGGCATGTGCGCCCAGCGAAGACTCAGATCAGCCTGGGCAGCCGCCTAATCTGATCAGAGTCTTTGCTATGCGCTTAAAGGGTAGCGAAGGATCTAAGCTAGCTCCATGCGGGCAGCGAAGACTCTGATAAGACTGGGTGTATGCCCAGGCTGATTTGCGTCTTTGTTGGGCGCCCATGCCACTCTGTTGTTTTTGTCGTGTCGCGGCTCAGTTTTTTTATAATTTATTTTCCTTCAGATGTTCACCCTATACTTGAACAGCCTGACTTTAAGTATTTCTTCCACTTTTTTTAATATTTTTTCATGACGTCGCCATTGACGTCAAAGGAAAGTTGTTGTTTTCAAAACCCATGCCAAGTTCGACAAATTGTATCTTTACACTATGGCAACAGTTATTCGACGGATAACGTCGGGTGTCATAAAAATCGTATGACACACGTACAATAACACTTTGGCGCGTACGTGTAACGTCATTGACAATGTTCGTGAAAGCAATGCGTTTTCTTACTGAAATAATGTTCATTCTGATGGCGTTAAAATCCCATTTTAAAGGATCATATGATAAACAGAATCTTATACGCATGATCATTTCATATGAAATTTTGGAAATTCTCTAAAGGCTCGTTTAATAAATTTCAAATGGAATGACCACACGTCTAAGATTGTCTATGTATTGCATTCTTGAGATACCTTTCCAGCCGTAGTTATAGTTTTATGACTGTTCCATGAAAACTGTCAACACTTCTTGTATCATTCAAATGCACTCATTTCTATGGGATTAAAAAAAAAAAAAAAAAAAAACTTTTGGTCCTTGGCTGTATTTGAACTTACGCGCAGGATGCTTTGTCGCCGGTCAAATTGTTTACGTCGCTGATACAGGTTTTGAACGCTGACATCTTGGCTTTCTCGGTTACACATGTCCAGTCGGCTGAAAAATTAAGAATTTCCAGGCGTAATTACTCGGGTATCAACACAGGTAAGGAGCGTTAATATTTTGCAACAGCAGGTTATCACAGGGTATAATCGATTCCGCTAATTTTCGCTTCCTGCAGAGACTGTACATCATATTTGGCTTCCGCCGAGACTGTCCGCGAACTCTTGCTTCCTGCAGAGACTACTGTCCTCGAAAAATGGCTTCCTGCCGAGACTGTCCACGTGATTCTGCTTCCTGCCGAGAGTCTCGGCAGGAAGCAGAATGACACGGACAGTCTCTGCAGGAAGCCATTTATCATGTACAGAAGTCTCGGCAGGAAGCAAGAGATCGCGGACAGTCTCGGCGGAAGCCAAATATGATGTACAGTCTCTGCAGAAAGCGAAAATTAGCGGAATCGATTATACCCTGTGGTTATTAACACGCCTAATAAAGCCACAGTTTCATTTCCACCTGGACATTAAAAAATCAATAGAAGAGGCCTATGATGTCATAATTATGTCGTAATAAGGTGATGCGACGGTTTTGAACTCTGGCATCTTGGCTTTCTCAGTAACATATGTCCAGTCAGCTGAAAAATTAAACATGACGTGACGTCGTGTGCCCGCTCGGAAGCATCTGTGAATGGATGAGTAAAACATGATAAAGAATTTCCATACATTTGTAAGTAAAGCATACTTGCGCACACTTTTTTCTTTGAAGTAAAACAAGTAGTGAAATTACCACAAAACTCCTTAAAAGTAGAACTTTTGTGTAATAATCTTCACCTGTTTACCTTTTATAAAGTGTTTTGTACTGACATCTTTACAAACAAATGAGTCAAACAGAGGTGTTGCATAATGACTAACCTATTTGCAGAAGTTTGAACTGTTTTACTTAAAAGTTGTTCCTCTTTGCAAAAATGGTTGCAAAAATGGTTGTGTTGAAGAAAAATTACAACGAATAGAGTGGTTTGTTCCTGAAGAACGTGATAAATGGCCCGGATCCCTTTCGACAAACATGAACCAATAAACACATGAGCCGCGAGACGACAAAACCAACAAAGCAGCTTAAGCGCCCAGCAAGACTTAATTCAGCCTAGGCATCCGCCAAGCCTGACCAGAGTTTTCGCTGTGCGCGGGAAGGATAGCTAAGGGTCAAAGGTAGCTCCATGCGGTCAGCGAAGACTCTGATCAGACTGGGCGTATGCCCAGGCTGATCTGAGTCTTCGCTGGGCGCACATGCTACTTTGATTTCTCGTTTCGCGGCTCATTTGTGCGCACTATTTTCTTTGAAGTAAAAGAAAGTGAAATTACTACAAAACTCCTTTAGATAACCTAACCAAAATTTCGGTTAGGCCACATTCAGAACTTTTGTTAAATCTTTTACAAAACGTTTGTACTAAAAACTTCACAAACATATTAGTCAAGAACCAACAAACAAATAAGCAAACAAGCAAATTCGACGAATTTATGTCCCCCGCCTTCGAAACTAGGTCTCCACTGTATATACACTTAGTGTTTGAGCTGACGGAAGGACGGAATGCCGAAAACTATGTCCCTCCGCTTTTCTTCGAAAAGGCGGGGGACAACAAACAAATAAACAAAGGAAAGACTTACTTAACTGATAACTGTCACATTCACTGTCAACAAACATCTTCAGATGGTCTAACTTCATCTGAGCCTCATCAGTGGTGTACCCAGCTTGTCTCAGAAGAGCTGCTTTACAAGTGTCCGAATCATTACGTCCACCTATGCTCTGGATCACTGGTTTAAGATTGGCTCTAAAAGAAACACAATAATTTAAAACTAAATGAATACTAATATCGAACTTTTTTTTAAAAGATGGCTTTTAAACAGGCAAAGGATGTATGGAACATTTTCCAATTTTACGTCCTTTTCCACAGTGTTTCAGTCATATCAGGACGGTGAGAGCGTGATTATAAAACTACGTGTAAGTGTGCAGTGGGAGCCGTTTACAGCTCAAAAGGTTCCCACCTCAGCCAGAATCGGATCCGGACCGCCAGCTTAGCTGGCCAGCGCTTAACCTACTCGGCTACTGGGGCTCCGCAGCAGACACAATTGTGACGTAATTAATACATCAGAATTACTTGACCTTTACTAAAATATTTAACTCATCAAGCAGTTTAAAAATTGGAGAAATCAAGAAAAAACAGGTTGGTATACCCATAGACCTCGAGACATGTGGAAAACTGAGGTTTTGTGAACTGAGGTTAACTTCCCACTAACACATAGGTCATACGGAAACAGACCCCGGTTTAAAGTCTCATCCGAAAGGCCGTTGAAGCGGCGGATTGAACTTGCGACCCCTTGATTGATAGTCTAGCGCATTATCGACTACACTACCGCCACTCCTATGTGGAAATGAAAAAAAAAAAATCAGACTAACTTGCACATATGAGCCGCGACACGACAAAACCAACAATGTGGTTGTGCGCCCAGCGCAGACTCAGATCAGTCTGGAGATCCGCCCAGTCTGATAAGAAACTTCTTTAAGTGCTCAAAGGGTAGCTAAGGGTCTAAGCTACCTTCATGCGGACAGCGAAGACTCTGATCAGACTGGGCGGATGCCCAGGCTGATCTGAGTCTGCGCTAGGCGCACAACCACATTGTTGGTTTTGTCGTGTCGCGGCTCATTGTATTGCAGTTTCTGTTTTCTACTGTACAGCTTACTCTGATCAGGGTGCCGCACCATGCTGGTGCTCAGTTGGTTTGAGTATTTCATGCCTGATAAAATGCTCAATTCTATTTCCACATGAAAAGTAACAAGGCCTGTCACAGGGCCAGGATAGCTCGCCTGACAGCGCCTTGCCAGTCACATAAAAAACTTTAACGTAAAACTTTAACATTTTGCTAACGCCGACGCCGCCGCCAACGCCGACGCCAACGCCGCCGCTGACGCCGGGGGTAGCGCTATAGCTCTTCCTGAACTTTTCGTTCAGGCGAGCTAAAAATTCAAGCTTGTACAGTGAGTAAGTGAGTGAACTCGGGTTTAACGTCCCACCAACAACGAGGTCATATGGAGACGGGACCTCGGTTTAAAGTCTCATCCGAAAGACCGGAGAAGCGGGGGTCAAGCTTGTACAAATACTTAGCCAAAATGTTACAATGCTTTTCGACCCGTATGTACGAAAAGCATACTTTTTGCACAATATTTACTTTAAAGCAAAAAATATATATATATATAATAATAAAAAGAATTACTGCAAACTCCTAAAAGTGGCCAACCGAAATTTCGGTTTGGCTACTTTCAGGAGTTTTGTGATAACTCCTTCAATTAAGCTTTTACAAAGCTGTTCTTTTCTTTTTCAATATGCATCATTTGCATGTTTCTGCATAGGGAACGAATAGCATTGTTACATTTTGCGACAATCCGTTTACATGAAATTGAGTTTTAATTGCCAAGTGGAAATGAAATTGCGCTTTCATAAGGAAGGTATTAGCTATTCGCGAGTGACGTAGAAAACCGTTTCTCTGGACGTGACTCAGTTTAATTCTTACCCACAATGAATGGATGGATGACCGTTGCGACTTTACGTCCCTTTAACAGTATTTCAGTCATATCAGGACGATGAGTGGGTGATAATGATAGGCTGTGTCCAATGGAACCCCTTTACGATTGAAAACATTCCCACCTACAGCAGGGCTCGAACCCGGGACCGCTTGGTCAGGAGGCCAGCACTTAACCTACTGAGCTACCGGGGGCCGTATTCATAAAGCAACTTAAGTCGTTGCTATGCTGTTGCTAAGGCTAAATATCTATAAAGGAGATTCCATACAACTATGAAATTTGTTCTGGAGGAACAGTCTTTATAAGACTGTTCCTCCAGAGCAAATTTCATAGTTGTAGGGAATCTCCTTCTGAGAAATTTAGCCTTAGCAACAGCATAGCAACGACTTAAGTTGATTTATGAATATGGCCCCGGGGCTCCTACTTACCCACAAAGGTCATCTACAGCTGCTATTTTGGTGTAGGCTGCATTCGGCTCCCGATGTGCCAGCATCATAGCTTGAGCTTGGAGAGCCCAGGCATGAGGCAGTGGTGTCCGGCAATCTACAAGGAAAAACAATACAGGTTCCAGAAAAGCGGGAAGGGAGACAACTTCTGTTTATTTATCATGAAAACGGATGGCTGGATGACTTGCAATTCTACGTCGTTTTTAACAGTATTCCAGTCATATCAGGACAAAGGATGAGTTAAAATGAAAGTCTGCGTGCAATTGAACACCGTTTATGAAAACAGAAGTCACTCTTCGATGGATGATGTCATTTCTGACAATTACTTAACCTTACAGCTCAACAGGATAAAAAAAAGAAATAAAGAGTGTAAACAACTAACAAGCACAAAAAAATATACAAGAAAAACAACAACAAAAAAAAAGACATCATTTACGTCAAGAAATTTTAACAAGGCTTATCCGCTTATCAGGATAGCTCGCCTGACAGCGCCTTGCCATCACATAAAAACTTGAACCAAGTATAACATCCGAGTCGGTCGTGGATGACAGTAATTGTTCTTTCTGCATGTTCGTACATGCGACACAAACTGTGTTGTCCAAGCTACATGCGAGCCGCGACGCGAGAAAACAAACAATGTGGTTGTGCGCCCAGCGCAGCCTCAGATAAGCCTGGGCATCTACAAAGTCTGATCAGACTTTGTAGATGCGGCTTAAAGGATCGCTAAGGGTCTCAGCTACCTCCATGCGGACAGCGAAGACTCTGATCAGACTGGGCGGATGCCCAGGCTGATCTGAGTCTTCGCTGGGCGCACAACCACATTGTTGCTTTTCTCGCGTCGCGGCTCAATGATGTATTTTATTTAGAATTCAAGGATTAGACGAAAAACGTTGTAAAGCCAGATCAGGCGGCTCATAATGAACCGCCTCATTTGAATCTATGCCGTTTGGAAATTAAACTATTTTCATATTTTGCGCTAGATCATTCTCGGCGCAAGCGTCTCTAGTGATGCTGTAATCTGGCCACATAAACTATAGTGACTGAGCCGTGACACGACAAAACCAACTAAGTGGCATGTGCGCCCAGCGGCGACTCAGATCAGCCTGGGCATCCGCCCAGTCTGATCAGAGTCTTTGTTGTGCGCTTTAAGGGTAGCTTAGAGTCTAAGCTAGCTCCATGGGGACAGCGAAGACTCTGATCAGACTGGGTGAGGCTTACGCTGATCTGAGTCTTCGCTTGGCGCACATGCCACTTTGTTGTTTTTGTCGCGTCGCGGCTCAACTGTAGTTATGCTGCGTATGTATTTTTTAACAATGAAACATCTGCTTATTTAGTTAAAACGTACCACAAAAATTGTCGACGTCACCAAAAGCTGCAAACATGTCGGTAAACGCAACACCCTTAATTTGTAGAAGAGCCAGATTCGTGCCTTGTGCGGTCAAGAGATCCTGACAGTCAGTTATTGCCGTCTCCATGGCAAGCATTTTGTTCTTCAAGCTGGAATATATACATGCCATATCTTTTTGATGGAATTAGAATACATGCATGCTTTGAACTTTATGTATTGTGCGTTTTACAAGGAAATCCAAATGCACAGCACGAATGTGAATTTTCAAGTTTCTGACGCTGTGACTTTGGGTAATATTTTTTCCCCATCCAGTATAAATTATAGATTGTTTCATTGGGAGATTTTTATTTTCATTCCAATGTAAACTTTCAAAGACTACGTAGTCCCGGAAGCTCAGTGGGTTAAGCACTGGCCTGCTGGTCTAGCGGTCCCTGGTTCGATTCCCGCTGAAGGCAGAAATCCATTCAGCTCTAACTAGGGTTCTATTGCACACAGGTTTCCATCATTACAATGCCATCCTCCTGATATTTAACTAATATACTGTTGAAAAGGGCCTTAAATCGTAAGTTATCTATCCATCTCAAAGGACCGATTCAGGATCAACAGTGTGTGTATCCTGTGAAGGATATAGTTCGAAAGTTCAAGATGGCATAGTTGGTATGAAACGGACCTACAGGAATAGAGGAACTACATGTATTTTTTGTGAATCTGTTGAAATTCGAAAGTGTTTAACTTTGTTACATTTTGGACAAGTTATTGTCAAAATCTGTGAGTCCCTAACCCAAGCCCCGGATCCAGGGGGCGGGCTTTTGGGCTTCAGCCCCGCCATCTGGGCCTTTGTGCTATATGTAATATGTAGGCCTTAAGATAATAAGGAGTGACTGATGATAGTCTGTGAGATAATAAATCCATGTTGTTAGATTTAAGATATATGTTGAGACATCTCATTAGAATCGCCTCGGAGGCGAGGCGATTCTAATGAGATGTCACAACATATATTTCAAAGCAAAAAGACAATATCAAAGACTCTTATCAAATTGCTCCCTTATCATACATGTGTATCATGTATTTTCAAGCCCCATCCCCACGCCCATCCCAAATACTCATACATGTCGATACCTCCCAGCCCGACCAATTATCCAGAGCCCCACAGTATGAGTTTGTCTGGATCCGGTACTGAACCTTCATATGCCTAATACTGCAATGTCATGCTCTAGCAGCCGATCGCATGCGAGCTCCCCAATGTTATACGTAGAGGATACCCTTTTAGAGGTTTTCAAAACCACGAACGTTATCTCACACTTGATAAAACTTTCAAAGGCGGCGTTCTGCAGCTGAAGAATTTTTATTTCAAAGTATCAGAGATGTCCACGAATGATTAAACATGAGAGTCCAAAGGTCAATGAACGACACTGACTTGTAGAACTAAAAAATCTTCTCACTCTTTTAATACTAAAGTCTTTTTAAACTTTCCAGTAAATCTAATAGTCAGCTCTCGATATCTTGAACACCGATATCTCAAAGTACCCTTTTATATCAAAGACTATAGTTTGGGCACATTTTCTATTCTCTTTATATCTTAGCTCCTGTTGTCTCAAACTACAGATATCTCAAAGTAAATTTTCTGGGACCAAAAATTTACTTTGAGATATCAGTAGTTTGGAATGAAAGTCGACCTTGAGATACCGAAAGTTAAATGTATTATTGAATTTTTCTCACTAGGATGAAATCACAAGGAAGCAAATTTGACACTGACGTAAAAAGGTGAAGGTCAAGAAAACAGGATAATTTTAGCAAATTGGATAGTGCTTGATTATCCGATGCCACATACATGTACCAAGTTTCAATGCCATCGGTTTCTTGACTCTCCCATAAACGACCGAGGCTCCGTTAATGCATTAGTCTCGTTTGTCCTCGCAACCTGAATTCGTGCTGAATATTTCACACTATGAATTTAATAACCTATAACCTACTCAATATTTAGGACATTGAAACAGTTTTTAAGATTGTCTCAGTGTTTATGTATGAAGATATTTCAGTAGGGTCGAGTCGGGTAACTTCGGACAGCGGGTAAATTCGGAGATACCATTGCAAACAGTAAAAATCCAGATGAGACGGCTCATATTGAGCCGTCTCATCAGGATTTTCACTATTTGCCCAATTAATTTTGGTTTAATTCCAAACAACTGACATACAAAGGAAACAGTGTCGCTGTCCGAATTTACCCGCTGTCCGAATTTACCCGATTTTACCCTACTACAAGTCCGTGTCGTTCGTTGACCTATGGTACCTACTCTGTAGTAGTGCAAAGAGTATTTAGGATCGCAGGAATATTGGCGTCAGGGATTGTAACGTCTCCTGTCCCCTGATCCATGGTTACAAGACCTGCGGTCACTAAGGCGGTTACAAGAGTATTTACATCTCCACCAAGAGTATCAATCTTTGCCTGTGTAGCACAGGTCGGGGCACCAGCAGAACCTAAAAATATAAAAAAAAAAATACGTAACAGTTATACCATGGTTTGTCCGCCTGTACAATGACAGAATCCACGAGCTTTAGCTTGGCAAATTCTTTATTCCGTAGGTGGACCAAGCGGGCAGACATCGGTTCGAGTGAGTGAACTCGGGTTTAACGTCCCACCAACAACGAGGTCATATGGAGACGGGACCTCGGTTTAAAGTCTCATCCGAAAGACCGGAGAAGCGGGGAATCGATCCTGCGACCCCTGGATTGGTAGTCTGGAGTTACATCGGTTCGACGTCATTATGATTGTGACTTCGCACGGACGACTGATTGTGACGTCGCCATGTGCCATGTAGGAACAGTGAACTTGTGCAAGCTGCTCCGGTCAAATGTTTCAATTCAGGTTTGTAAAGCTATAAATCGTACGTAACGTTGTTTCATCAATCAGATGTAATTAACATATCTAGCGACATTCGCCTCCCGGGCAAATACTGTATAATCAAATGTTTAGTAAACACAAGGTCAAACTAAACATATGCTGAATTGAGTTTACTATGTAATTCGCTGGCTGTAGAGGTTGATAGAAAAACACACACACACACACACACACACACACACACACATACACACACACACACACACACACACGAGTTGTCACAAGACAACGAAGCGCGCCCATGGGTGCCACGAACCACGAAATGTTGGTCACAGTGATCTAAGAATAGTATGAGGTCATTTGCAAAGTCAGACTGATCAACTATGCCAGATGTGAAGTTAATCCATCAATGTTGAAAATATAAGGCAAAATCACTGGACCATGAATAAAGGTCAAGGGCATTGGACTCTGTATGGATGCTCTGCAGCTGCTGCAATCATAGGGATATGCTATGTGACCAATTATCAACTCTCTTGTCTCAAAGGTATGATCAGAACTAAAAACATTGCCTTAAAAACGATGCCAAACACCAAAGTCAGTCAACCGTAACATATAAGTCAAGGACATAGATTTGTATCATGCAGATGCTACAATCGAATGGATGTATATATGTACCAAGTATGATGACCTTAGCTGCAGTAGTTTGTAAAATACAGAGTTAAACATCGAGTCAAGCGCAAAAGTTAACATTGGTTATCCTGATCACGGACGCCGACGAGTACGCTAACGGATACTCGGACAACGACGCCGGGGGTGTCGCATAAGCCCTCATTTTCTTCGCAAAGGCGCGGTAAAAAAAGTTGTTTGTTTTTTTTCTTTTTTTTTTCTTTTTGCCGGATGGGTTTAACGTCGCTTTTAGATGCATGCATGTACCTACTGGTTTTTCCACATGTACCGTTCTTACAACGGAAAACAATTTTTGTGACATTCCGTTTGCGTCTCTGAATTACTGTATCCTTTCAAAAGTGGTTTTGCTCTAAGGAGAAAGAATTGTTTCTCAGAGCATAGAGAAGGGAGGCACAGTGAGTATGACTCAGTTGCTTCCTCAAGAAGTGTACGTATTTACCTCTTCATTGATATCACTAGTCTCCTAGGGTTGGGTCGGGTAACTTCGGACAGCGGGTAAATTCGGACAGTGACACTGTTTCCTTTATATGTCAGTTGTTTGGAATTAAAACAAAAATAACTTGGCAAACAGTGAAAATCCTGATGAAACGGCTCATTATGAGCCGTCTCATCTGGATTTTCACCGTTTGCAATGGTATGTCCGAATTAACCGCTGTCCGAAGCTACCCGACTCTACCCTTACCAACGCAAACCGATCCGTTTACATTGTGGCGTTAGAATCAGCCGTGATAAGTAAAATCAAACCTGGCGGCCATAAAAATCAACCGACTGAAAACATTTTTATTCAAACACAACTAGACCCTAAGGAATACTGCACCACTGTGTTCATGTGATTTGCAAACTGTCGCTGCTAAATGCCTCCTGGCAGGCGATAATGAAACGTCAGAAGTAGCAGAGAATTAAATTACTTGAGAATGAATTATAGGTTTGAGAAAATCACGGTTTTTTATGAGTCTACCTTGTAAGTAGTAAATAGCATCTCACTTATGTTTCGAGTGAATACAGGAGCGGCTGTAGCGTAGTGGATAACACTCCAGACTACCAATCCAGGGGTCGCAGGTTCGATCCCCCGCTTCTCCGGTCTTTCGGATGAGACTTTAAACCGAGGTCCCGTCTCCATATGACCTCGTTGTTGGTGGGACGTTAAACCCGAGTTCACTCACTCGAGTGAATACATTGTATACCATGCTCCTCTCGAATTATAAGTGAGATGCCGCCATAGATCTGTAACCATGGCAACTACGAAACTACAACGTGTTCTTCTTAGTAGTTTGGCTGTATGTCGTCTCGATTACGTCACTTTGACATCAATATGAACCTTTAGTAGCTATGGCAACAGCTCTATGATGTCATTTGTATCGGAGCATGGCATACAGTGTAAACCATGCTCCGACTATTTTTCAACTCACAACAAACTGAAAGTCTTTCAACAGACACTTCAGATTTTCCCGAACGAAGAATTGTTCTCAAGTCACTTGATTCTATGATTTGAGTAGAGAGACCGTTTTTTACATTTTAACAGTCGATCTTCCTTGTATCTGCATGAAATAAGTTGACCGAACACATCTTAGACACTGAGATGATGAAGCATCCGTATGCCAACAACATACTAGCTGATCAGAATTATTGCTATACAAAAGGCCGTGCCTGCAAGAGCCAACTTAAAGTGACAGTCAGGACGTGAGGTGTGGCCAAGAAAGGCAATTTACCATGCATCTGCTGCAAAATTCACCTGATAACAGGGGTATGATAACATGATGTGATATCATGTCACTTTAGAACTGCACCTGCGCGAATGTTATCAGGCGATGCCTTCAGAAGCAATCTCAAAAGACGATTGGCTACATACTGACGTTGGTCGTGATAACAACGTTCGATTGGCTAAATGACGTCAACGACTCACGTCATAATGCATTCGCAACGTCTGCAAGTTCGGAAAAACCGCGTTAAACTTTGCTTTCAGTTAGTTTGACTCTCTTTACGCCGACAATAATCTAATGATGCATGATAAATAGAAAACTATGTAAGTGTCTTTTGATATCAAGTTTATCAGGCTCGACCAGAAACACGTCGGACTGGCTCGGCAAGCCTCGCCATTCCAACGCTGTTTCTGGTCTCGCCTGATAAACTTGATGTCAAAAGACTCTAACATGGTTTTCTCTATATTAACATAGCAGTCTTGAGAGGAGAGATACCAAGTTGTTCTTTAAATGTCAAGGCACAGTGTCAACAGACCACGGCCAGACACACTTTGGAATACCCTTCTCAGTGTGGGATCCATACACGCAAAAATCAACAGTAGAAAGATATCGCAAAAATAACGATTGGGTAAACAAATACAGTCAACTCTCGATATCTTAAAGTCGAAGCCCATCAAAAACTACTGATATCTTAAAGTAAATGTTCTGGTTGCAGAAAAGTTTCTTTGAGATATCAATTATTTGAGATAAAAACTGAATCCCTTTACATAATAATAGGGTTTGTGTTAAAACTATATTCTTTGATATCAGAGGGCACTTTGAGATATCAGCGCTCGAGATATCGAGAGTTGTCTGTACATGTAGTCAACAGTCTTAAACTTGATTTTTTTACAGTTACGTCCAAAAGATACAGATGGAGTGGCAGGGTGTACACCTTATCAGTCTACTTATTTCGGGGCGGTCTGATCTGGGTACCAATGTCCAAACCATATGCCCCTATAATTAGATTTTAATGGTAAGACTCAAGCACTGAGCAGCTCGGTTTTTGCTCGGAGACTACTCTCTAACAAGCGGTCTCACTCAAATCATAGCTGACGTGGGTCGGGAGTCATTGCAAACCCGTCACCGCAAAGGCAAACTTATCATGGTGTACAAGATAAATAACTAGCATAGTCTAGCATAGCCCATAGCATTGCAAGTTCGTTGGGGCACTATAGATGGCTTTACAACTATCCCTTCCAACTAGTCATGTCGCCTATTTGTGCTAGTAAATCTATGCTAAATACAAATTAAATTACAATTTTGTTGTAATTTCACTTGCATTTAGCATAGACTTGCTTCCGTCTACCACTGACACTCGCGGTCACTGCTTGTTATGTTACTCTACTGCAAGGTAGACATTTGCAGTCTTTTATTTTTTCCGTTTGCGCATCCGCCTATGCGAACAGCTAACAGATGAAATCATCGTGCCCCCTTCTTAGATGCCACCCAAGATAATTGACAGAGGCAGCCAGTTATTTGTATAGCCTACAGACAGTTTTCATCGTTTATCCCCCTTTTAACCTGTAATTACACCATGTCTCTCTAGGACCTAAGCAATTATACAATGTAACATTACTCCAGAGTGGGCCCTGCAGACATTTTATCTGGACTTACATCTGGACGATATGCGATAACGAGAATGTGTTCACAAACGGTGAGGCAAATGGACATCGACGAGCCCCCCCCCCCCCCCCCCCCCCCCCCAGCCCCCTATCTTCAAACCTCTGCTGGAGCAGTAACAATAGTTTGTAGTGCAGTATCCTAGAATGTCGCGGACGTTGGTTGGTTGGTTGGTTGTTTTGGGTTTAACGGCACTTTGAGACAGTATTTCAGTCTATATCGGGCCGTATTCTAGAGAGAAGGAGAAAGAAAAGATAAATGATAGACGAGAGAAAAAAATCCAAACAAAGAACCCGCCCGCACCTACTGCAAGCACAGTAAGCCCTTGTCCTACTTTTTTTTTTATCAAACTAAGTAGGACGCCCCGGCACTGGCCATGGAAGTAACCAGCACCATCGTCCGACCACCACCCCCTTAAACACCCAACCCACAGGATATACTCCCAGTAGACAGACCCGGTTGTTTCAATATTGTGTTGTCTGTGGGTTCATTGTTGCGAAGAAAATGAAAGGTTGAATATGCTTCGCATTTGCATGGGCTGATTCGAAACATTAATATTCGCACAAACCATAGGTACCCCCACAAATGTCTCATTAAACTTGTTAACCTTGATTAAAATCGCTAACCGGTTACTCACAATTAGTATTACTCATCAAGCATCTCTCAACGTTCAAGTAAATTGCGAGGCGAATCTCTTCGTTTCGGTCCTTCTCGGTTTCTACGGATAAGATTTAGAATCGATCCAGATCCAAAATAGGAAAAAAGCGGGAAGGTAAAAGATTTACCTTTTATTTCTCCAGGGATCTCCGGTAGCTCAGTGGGTTAAGCACTGGTCTACTGATCAAGCGGACCCGGGTTATGCCCCGCTTGAGACGTGAATCTTTGCTACCGTAAACGGGGTTCCATTGCTAACAGCCTTTCATTATCACCCTTTCATCGTCCTGATATGACTGAAAACTTTTGAAAAGGACGTAAAATCACAAGTCATCCACCCATCTTGTTTCTCCATTAGTAAAATGACAGGAAGCGAAAAATGAACGTATAAAAAACAATGTGTAATGCCTAGAGCTAATCATACTGAACCTCAGCGAGGCGATATGAATTTTAATGAGGACATTTCCAAAAGAGCCGCGACACAACAAAACTAATAACGTGGTTGTACGCCTAGCGCAGACTCAAATCAGCCTTGGCATCCGCCCAGTCCGATCAGATTCTTCGCACGCCGCATGGAGGTAGCTAAGACCTTTAGCCACCCTTTAAACGCAAAGCAAAGTCTGGTATCCGCCCAGGCTGATCTGAATCTTCGCTGGGCGCACATGCCACTTTGTTTTCTCGTGTCGCGGCTCAAATGTTATAGAATAGGGACCAGCATACTATATAACACTTGCAGATGTCTCAGCTATCGCAGAATGCTGCACAGACCCCGGAAATTATACTTATAGCGAGCTCTGTCATCGTTTTTCTCATTCATCGTCAGATGATCATGATGATGGAATATCGCCGTAAAACTGACAAGACTGTGTGAAACAATAAACAATAAAAGGCCATCGGCCAAGTGTCACCCGACCTTTGAAATGTGTCACAAACTTCAGCCCTATATTCTGTTTCAGAGTAAATGTATGACCAAAAACAGAAAATATATATATTACAGAACCTGGTAAGCAAATGATAACTGAACATAAGCAAAGACATATACCCAATTACTGGGCCTCTTTATAGAATACTTAAATTCAGAACGGGGCATATATGTGTGAAACTATAGGCCCTTACAAAATGACCAAAACATCAAGACTGTATACCCAGTAACAAAATAACAAGAGCCATAATCCTGCTTATATGAATCTGATGAAAAATGAACAATGCATTTATGAAAATTCAGCCCATTAATATGAATAGTTCTTGAGTTATCCCTATACCTTTAAGTGAATGTCTATTATTTATGAAAGGGGAATAACTCTGTCACTTATAATTTAGCACATCCTAACAATAATCAGAATAATCAATTTACCAAATGCTAATAGCATACCAAATTTCAGCTCTCTCAGTCAAACGGTTCAAAAGTTGGAAAAATGCCAAAAAATGACAAAGGGCTATAACTTTGTAAAAAATATAACAACTGAAATTCCAAAATCACATGCACATCTTCAGATCATGATGAAACATTTTGCACAATTTCAAGTCAATCTGATACAAGATGTTGCAGGAGTTGCGGGGACAAGGTCTAAGTCAGCAAGGGCTGTAACTCCATTAAAAATGGCCGAAACAAAAATAAAAAACCACATGCACATCTTCATATCGTAAGAATACAATCTGTATAATTTCAAATCAATCCGATGAAAGATGTAGGAGGAGTTGCGGGGACAAGATTTCGGAAGGTCTGAGCCAGCAAGGGCTGTAACTCCATCAAAAATGGCCGAAACAAAAATCGTAAACCACATGCACATCTTCATATCATAAGAATACAATCTGTAAAATTTCAAATCAATCCGATGAAAGACGTAGGAGGAGTTGCGGGGACAAGATTTCGGACGGACGGACGGACGGAAGGACGGACGGACGGACGGACGGACGCACACACGGACGGACGAGGGTCATTTCTATAGTCCCCCTCCGCCTACGTCGGGTGACAAAAACGCGTAAAAATAAATGATGAAATATAAGATACATACCTAGATGCACAAAAAGCGCGAATACAAGTACACTTTGCAACATTTTCAGCAGCTGTATCACAAAATATGCAGAAATTCACTTGAAATCGTGTTTCCAGCTATATTTTTAATATCGATCAAGAAACCGCGCCCTACAGGTTTCACATATTATGCGGCCAGTGACATGTATGTTATTGTATTAAACATCTTCACGCTTTACTGAAGTATGTAATTGTCACGTGGATCAGAAAGGTTAGGTCCGATGAAGGTGAGCTGGATGAGTGGATGAGTGAGTGATCTGTCAATGAAATTGGTCCAATCAGTCATGCATTGAGCTAAGCCAACGGTATGTTCAACAACGTCAGCACTCGCCGTGTGCTCGCTGTTGATTGATGTGCTAGTACCAAGGTGTACACAAAGCTGTTGATTGATGTACTGACATCAAGTTGTACACAATTTTTATACAGCATGGTACCAAGACATGAATCGGTGAGGGTAAAAGTTGTTGAACATGCTGCTGGTGAACCTTTAATATGTTCACGGGTTGCACACTACTGCATCGAGGTGAGGGAACTCGGACCTAACGTCCCACCAACAACTAGGTTATACGAAGACGGGTCTCATCCAAGAGCCGGAGAAGCGGGGAACGATCTTATCATCTCTGGATTGGTAATCCAACGTGCTATCCAATCACTACGCCACTGTCTGTATCGACAAATAATCTGGTTACATCCAACTTAATTGACAACAGGAGGAAGTCTTCATTAGGATAAAAAAGATGTGACATTAATGTTTTACCCCTTGATGAATGACCCAACGTTCACTTCATGGTGAACAATTGGTCTGTGAGGTCAGTTTTCAACATTAAATGAGTCGCGACACGAGAAAACCAACAATGTGGTTGTGCGCCCATCGCAGACGCAGATCAGCCTGGGCATTCGCCCAGTCTGATCAGACTCTTCGCTGTCCACAAGAAGGTAGCTTAGAACCTTAGCTACCTTTTAAGCGCTTTGCGAAGAGTCTGATCAGACTGGGCGAATGCCCAAGCTGATCGGAGTCTGCGCTGGCCGCACAACCACATTGTTGGTTTTCTCGTGTCGCGGCTCAAATGTTGATCACTAGTCTAGTCTAGTCTATCTTATAACAGGGCCCCACAGATGACTTTACAACAATCCATTTCCACCTATTCACATGCCCTAGTTGTGCTGGCAAAGTCAATCAATGTGCTCTCTTTGATATTGCACCATGCCCTGTAGAATCGGCTTTGCTATGTCAGACGACATTAATTTTCTTTTCTCGACCTTTGTCAGGAGTTGGTCATATTACTCCAATGGCTGTTTAGATCTTTCTGCGAGCATCAAGATAAGTTGCGCAATCCTGGTACGAAAAGGTTCAGTTACCTTCGGTAGCATCTCATCTCAAAGTCCTACGTTCTTTTTTTTCTATAACTCAGCTGTCAGGTTCCACAAATCGCAGGCATACAGAAATATGGACATGCCAAGGGAGCGCATTAGTTTTATCTTCGAGCCCAGAGCTATTATAAACTCACCAATATTCATAGCTCCAGATAAGAAGGGGTAACAGGGACAATTCAGAGATATTTTTTCTTATTTCTCAATGGAAACATACATTGTGACCCCTCAATAGAACCGTCTCGCCGAGACGGTTCTTATGAGGGGTCACAATGTCTCGCCGAGACGGTTCTAATGAGGGGTCACAATGTATGTTTTCATTGCGAAATAAGAAAAAATATCTCTGAATTATCCCTGTTACCCCTTCTTATCTGGAGCTATGAAATGAATATTCAATTTAGGGCAGGCATACGGTCTGTTTAAACAGTTAGCTATTTTAAGCATTGCGATAAGCCTTTTTTCATATCGCAGGTCACAGCAATTTTTGGCGCTGGAAAGCAATAGTATTAAACATGTATTCAATCAACATGAAGGCATTGCAGGGCTTGTGTTAAATGGTTGTATCATGGAGACTTGAAAATTAATCTTATCACATTCATGTGATAAAAGCCACAACGTCAGAGCATATTTAATACTGATCAGTTAAATTGGGATCAATCTTTAATCTTAAAAATATCCCCGTTGACAAAGACCATAACGGTCATTTTTAAAACTCTTCTTCATTTTTCAATTGGGTTAGAATTCTATGCTACACGTTCGTCATCGACATGAAACCAGCACGCACACAACTCTGAATCAACATTGAATCAACCTTGATTCGACGTCATGGCTTTGAATCAAGGTAGATTCAATGTTGATTCAACGTTGTGTGCCCATTAGGAAATAAACAGGTGTGTATGAGCCGCTGGACAAAACCTAATACGCGTGTGTCTCTGGCCGGCGGAGTAGATACGGCAAATTATTGAATGAAGCCCTGAATCACTCGCGTGGGTAAAACAGGGGGAAGAAGATGTCTGAAGTTATTGAAAGATGAGTGACTTTGATCAATAGTCAAATATTGATCCTGACATCTAGCTCTGGTACTAAGGTTTTTCTGGAGAAGAAAAAATGATATGGGCTCGGCGGCCATGTTAGTTGCGTGTATACGACTATTTGTAGAAATTTACGTTCCCTCGACTCCTGGAGGCTTTAAAGGAAATGTGGTTTTAATCGACCCGATCGCTTTGAAATAGAAGACACTTTGAAACTTCTGAAATACGAGTAATTTTAGTCCAAGGACAAATAATGACTTTGAACTCTAATACTCAGAAATTTTATGTACTCATTGACTGTATATACGAACTTGTATACCAAAGTTTTCAAAAGTTTCGAAGAAATCTAATGATGCTGCATTTTCTCATATAAAAGTACATGGACACAAACTTGATCTTGCAATAAAAAAAAAGTTGAAGGTCGGCTTAGAGTTATTATTTAAAGAAACTTAAAAGTTCTTGAATACCCCATTTTATATATTAATATTCAAGGTCATCAGTTTGTTCTGAAGAAGAAGAGATTGTTAAAGAATCTTACCATATATGGGCGTGGTGGCCATGTTGGTAATGAGACCAGGACTGCTTGGACAAGCTATACATGTACACCGGAGCCATGCAGGCTCCATCTGAAATTTGGTTTCAATCTATCCAGTGGGTTTGGAAGAGATGCATGAAATTGGTGAATATGAGTGACCTTGATCATAGATCAAGGAATACTCATGTTATCATTTAGCTAATTATAGATACTAAGTTTCAGCAGTTTCCAACATTTTCTACTCAGTCAAAAAAAAAAAAAAAACAGCGGGCCGATTAAAGCTAAATTTTATATGGAGCCTCTAACGGTCGAGGAATCAGAAGTTTGTTGAACTTGTTCTGGTCCTTAAAGAGCTAATTCTCTCCTTTAAGAGTTGACCCTCTCCTCATTGAGAAGACAGGAAAAAGTGAAAATGGAAGAGGTTTTTCCAAACACATCAAAACGCTGGAGAGGAAGTGCTTTTTAAACCCTATAAGCTGTTTCAGAACATCATTTCCTTATCCAATCTAATACGACGTGCAGATGCGTGTTGACATTTAGTCACTTTTAAATACTTCCACACGCATAAGCGTATTTGCGGTTAGCCTGCTACGCCCTAACCGATGACTCGTAATTATGTTGAAAATTTTAAGGCATATGTAACTTTGGAGAAAATAATATCAAATAAATCTGTGGTATATATTCACGTATTATTTTTTATTTAATATGCTTTAAGGTATGCATGGATACTTTCATGAGAAACGACTCTGTCAATTTAATTTTTGCAGTCCTTCTCAATGGGGTTCAACTCTTAAAGGAAAGAATTTGCTTCTATAGAAGCAAATTCTTTCCTTTCAGAGAAGACCCCATGTTGGAACCGCTTTATTATCCAGAAAATCAAACAGGAAGTTACCAAAAAGTTGTATCCCCTTCTAAAAATTGGCAGAAAAAACGGAGATGTGCCCATTCACCATAAGAAATTTTTTACCACAGATGAACCACGTAAGTGAGAAATGTATAAAAATTAGTCACCTGTATAAAATCAAGATAAAGGTCATTTAAGGCGACGGCCATCTACTTGTCTTGTGCCTTGCACCAACTGAATATATCTACAGAGATGTACGATCATCGAAGCATCGGTATACCGCGAATACGATTGTGCAGCTTGGGACAGTTGAGTATGTGTGTTGAATTGTGACAATTCTGCAGACTGAGCCACGGTCTTTAATCAAACTCTGGCGAAATACCTTAAGGTACCTTTATTAGCTCCCGGCGCCATCATAGAGCCGTGACCGCTTGAACCATAAATGAAGGTTAGACCCTACAATTTTTCAACTTTTAGACACAAATGTCATTAAAATAATTGTATAGCTTAAAAGTAACAATTTACAACGCGAGAACCAGCCTTTCCCTGCCGATATACTATGAGGCTGCACAAATGTAAATAAAGAGACTGCAATTGATAAATAAATATTCAAACAAATAAATAATAAAACAAAGACAACAATAATAACAACAAAATGAATAAATAAATAAATTAAAAATTGATAAATAAAGATGTAAATAATATAGAAGGCTAATATATGAAATCAGACCTTCAGTTAACTACAACTCTCTTCTTCGAGCTCGCGGACAGACACAATGCAAGCAAGTGCGTGATGGATTCATTCGCTTGAGCCATCGTTAGGAGAATTAGACATACATAGATAGGTGAATAAATAAGTAAATAAATAAATAAAGTGAGAGTTTGCAAACAATTCTGACCTTGGATCAGGGGGTCGTGGGATCGACGAGAGTCTCGGTGGAAGCAAAACTCTTTCTGAACCTAAACGGTGCTTTACGGAGCCGTTTCTTATTAACCGCCCATTGGCTTGGTATGTCTGAAGTACTGTTGAATGGTTGGTTGGTTGTTTTGGGTTTAACCGCCCTTTGAGTCAGTATTTCAGTCTATATCAGGCCGTCTCCCAGAGAGAGTGAGAAACAAAAGAGAAATGATAGACGAGAGATAAACAAATCCAAACAACCGCCGCCCGCACAAACTGCAAACACAGTAGGCCCTTGTTCTACTTTTATCCTAATAAATAGTACGCCCCGGCACTAGAAGTTTTAACCAGCACTATCGCCCGACCACCCCAAGTACTGTTGAAAAAGACATGGACGTGAAATCGCGAAGTCGTCCTCTCCTTTGATCTTTTTTTTTTTTTTTTTTTGCAGACAAGATTTTATACCATCTTTGCCAGAAAACGCCAACTTTAGCACAAAATATTTCGCAATGAGCAAGGTCTACACTGGTAAGGGTGGTATAAAATAGTTAAAACATGGTTTGTCCATCTGTACGGGAGATAATCCACTCGCTAAAGCTCGTGGATTATCTCCTCGTACAGGCGGACAAACCATGGTATAACTATTACTTAACGTATGCTTACGGAGAATACTGTGTACAAATTCTTGTTATTGGGGTAAACATAGCAGACCCGGATCAAACGGCTCCCATGAGGTGAGGAGCCGTCTGATCCGGGTCTGCACTGTTTGCAATTCCATCTCCATCATTTGGATGAATCACTGCTCTGTCAAACCAAGCGTTTCCAGTTTCCAGTTTCCAATTACGGTGATTATTTTAGGTGTCCCATTCAAGATTATTTATAGTACACACACACCCTGAGATTGCAATTTGAGTTGCGTTGGTACTCTTTCATGTTTGGCCGCCATTTTCACAAGGGAAAATAACTTTGGAGATTTCCTTTTTGCTTTCCTTTGCGAATAAGCTCCTCTTAAGCCCTTGTCTACATATAAAGGAAATAATTTGCTTCTTTTAGAGTTGATCTTCAATGGATTTAAAATGAAATAAGTGACTCCCCTGAGGGTGTACACATTTATTATACTGGAGGACCTCTTGAATATCACAAATATCAATGTTCCAGTGATTTTGAAAATAAATGCACTTTCAAAGAAAAAAATCTAAGTACTTGTCGCGCTTCTTTTTATTGACAGTAGTCTCCAAATCGTTTAGGAGTTCAGCTCAGTGAGTTGAGCGATAGCCTTCTAGGCTAGGGGTCCGCACTTGATTCCGGCTGGAGGAAGAGATCTTTTTTCATCGTAAGCTGGGTTCCCCTGCACAAAACCCTGCATTAAATATACATTGACAACGATGCAAAAAAGATATGCACGGTAAACCGAATGCTGCTCTTTTTAATAAAGAAAATTTCAATTCCGACGCTGATTTTCGTACCCTGTCGGGTTTCTCTCAGCATGTGATGCCTTCGGACGGCTCATACTGGTACGTTGCGCAGCAGTATAGGGCTCTGTTCTACCCCAATGAGAACTGGGGACACATTAACTTTCTGATCTGACTGTATACTGTAGAAAAGGACGTAAAATCGCGATTCCATTCATCCATTCATTTCTGCTATCGTGATCCCCACAGCCCTTAAATTTGTAATGGGAGAGGAAGCCCGGTAGATTAGTAGATTAAGCGCTGGACTGCTGATCTAGCGGTCCCGGGTACATCAGTCGTAAACGGGGTTCCATTGCACACAGCCTTTCATTATGACTACCCATCGTTCTGATATTACTAAAATTCTGTTAAAGAGGACGTAAACTCGCAATCCATCCATCCATCAATCTATCCATCCATCCAGCCAGCCAGCCTTAACTGCTCAAATTAGAGAGCGTTCTCTGTGGTGTACAGTATATGTCGATAAAGTTTGCTTAAATAGGTTGCACATAACCCAATTTATTTGATTACAAAACAGGTCTTTTCGTCCCTAGAAGGACCCCAAAAATCTATATCAGACTCTTACAATTCCGTTGTATAATAGGGGTTTACCTTCCAATAACAACTACAAAAATCTAGATACGTCTTAGAATTTGTCGTAGGACAGGATTTCCTATGGCGATTTTGGTTCTGTAAATTTTTAGCATCTGCGGTACATGTGTCAATATT
Organism: Ctena decussata; assembly: GCA_963989385.1. Classification (NCBI taxonomy): domain Eukaryota; kingdom Metazoa; phylum Mollusca; class Bivalvia; order Lucinida; family Lucinidae; genus Ctena; species Ctena decussata. Next base: position 53,570,543 of record OZ022513.1, read on the forward strand.
TCGCGATTTTATGAAAATGACATATTAGCGCTATCAAATTTGGCGTTCACCATGGCTCCAGATTCTTACTTATCTATTTAACTATTCTTTGTGGCATTTATTAGAACTGCCTCATCGAGGCGATCCTAATAGGATGCCACAATGTATAGTTTAATGGAAAGATACAGAAAACATCCCAAATACTAATAACTTAAAGGTACTTCTTTTTATCTAAACATCTGTCATGCAATGCGTATGTAAATTTAACCGCCAAAATCGCCAAAATTCAGTAACCGCCAAACATAAGTGTTTGATAGTACATGTGTACAGTCAGTTTAATTCTTTCATCGGAATCTTTGTTCCCATCGACTGTTTTCCTTTTGACTTCCATTGACCAATTCCTGAAATGACAAAGTTTTATTTCAGTTCGCTATAAACAAGGCAGTTTTCGCGAATGCATATTTCAGGAATTATTATTCATGAAGCTTTTGAAGTTTAGATTCTTAAAACTGCTCTTTCCATTGAGGAAGACACCACTAATCTTATTTTGGGGGAAGAAACTTTGCTTACTTTCGCAAAAAAGTGAAACTGATGCGCTCCCTTGTCGTATTCGTGTTTCAGTAAGCCTGTGAATCGTGGACATTGATTGAAGAGATAGAGGAAAGAACAGAACCTGTTTTACAATGTAGCTGTGATGCTGCGAAATTCACCTTATGACAGAGGTATAATAACATGATGTGATATCATGTCACTTTAGAACTGCGCTTGCGCGAATGTTATCAGGCGATGCCTACAGAAGCGATCTCTGAAGACGATTGGCTACGCACAGACGTTGGTAGAGATAACAACGTTCGACTGGTTAAATAACGTCACCGACTTACGTCACAATACATTCGCGACGTCAACAAGTTTAAACAAACCTGCGTTTACTTTTCTTTTGTTGGACGCTCTTTACACCTGAAAATATTACACCTGCTCTTTACACCTGAAAATGATGCATGATAAATAGAAAACCATGTAAGTGTCTTTTGATATAAAGTTTATCAGGCTCGACCAGAAACACGTCTGACTGGCTCGGCAAGCCTCGCCATTCCTACGCTGTTTCTGGTCTCGTCTGATAAACTTGATATCAAAGACACTATCATGGTATTCCTTATGTAGCTGAGATGCTGCAAGGAATGAGAGTGTTCTCAGAAAGATCTAAGAAGCCTTTGCAGAATACGACGAACTCCTGACCATGTCAAATTTTATAAAATGAGAAAAGGCGTGAATGTTCACCATAATATCCGCAGATCAGGTTATAATTTGTAGACAATAAGCTTGAAAATTGAGAATGACAATAACTTGGTCATTTTGAAAATCTCAAACGGGTAATGAATGCACAGTAAAATACTGACCCGGATCGTTGGTGATACATTGCCTGAAGTTACAGATCTTTCGAACCTATCGCTACAAATAAGTAGACTATGAAATAAACAGAGCCTTTGAGCCGCGACACACAAAAAAAAAACCAACAAAGTGGCGTGTGCGCCCAGCGAAGACTCAGATCAGCCTGGGCATCCGCCCAGTCTGATCAAAGTCTTCGCTATTCGCTTGGAGATTGCTTAAGCCCTGAGGTACCCTATAAGCACAGAGCGAAGACTTTGATTAGAATGGGTAAATCCCCAGGCTGGTCTAAGCCTTTGGGTAGCGCAATGCCACTTTGTTGGTTTTCTCGTGTCGCAGCTCAAACTATGAGTCAGTTGCCGGAAGCAGTCCAGTATATACTTTTATCTGTGAAACAAGAGTGAACTCGGGTGGAAAGTCCCGCGAACACAAAGGTCAAACAAGGACGACCTCGGTTAACAGTCTCATCAGAAAGACTGGAGATGCCAGGGACCGAACTGGTGACCTCTGTAGTGGTAGTCTACCGCGTAAACCACAAGACCACCACCGCTGTTCTAGTAGATGAATATTGACTTTTGATTTGAAAATTCTTTTATATGTTTTCGCTGCAACCTGTATAATGTCCTGTGGAAATTTGTTGGAGTATGTATACATGTATAAGCATAAAAAGTAGCTGACAAAATTATGTCTGCAAATTAAAAAAAAAAAAAAAAAAAAAAGAGAAGAAAAATAAATGTTTGATCCAAGCTATATCAATCATATTAAGAATTCAATGAAGAGAGGGCAGTGTTTATCCAAATGAGATGACTCATCATGAGCCGCCTCATATAGATCTGTTTGCAAATTCAAATTTTTCCCCACTTCTGTCGATTTTTGGCTCACCTGAGCCATAGGCTCAGGCTGAGCTATTGTGATCACATAGTGTCCGTCGACCTTCGTGCGCCGTACGTCGTGCGTCGTGTGGCGTAAACAATCGGCTTAAAATGACAGCTTCTCTAAAACCACTAGGTCTAGGGTTTTGATATTTGGTATGAAGCATTGTCTTGTAGACCTCTATCATATCTGTTCAAATGATGGCCCTAAGATCCAAAATGGCCCTTGGACAGGGGGTCTTGTGTTCGAAACTAAAATATACTTAAAAATCTTCTTCTCCAAAACTGCTTGGCTCAGATGCTTGAAATTTGGTATGTATTATTGCCTAGTAGTCCTCTACCAAGTTTGTTCAAATGGTAACCCCTGGGTCCAAAATGACCCGGGGCAGGGAGTCGCAGGTTTGAACCATAGAACTACACAGAAAAATATTCAAAAACCTTCTTCTTCAGAACTGCATGGCCCAGATGCTTGAAATTTGGTATGAAGCATTGCCTACTGGTCCTTTACCAAGTTTGTTCAAATGATGGCCCCATGGTCTAAAATGGCCCCGCCCCAGGGGGTCATGGGTTTGAACCATAAAAATGCATAGAAAAAAAATCTTCTTCTTCAGAGCCGCACGGCTCAGATGCTTGAAATTAGGTATGTAGCATTGCCTAATAGTCCTTTACCAAGTTTGTTCAAATGGTGGCCCAAGGGTCCAAAATAGCCTCTTGGCAGGGGGTCCAAGGTTTTAACCGTAGAAATGCAAAGAAATATATTCAAAAGTCTTCTTCTTCTGAACAGCAAAGCTTAGATGCTTGAATTTCGGTATGATGCATTGCCTGGTAGTCCTTTACCAAGTATGTTCAAATGGTAGCCCCAGGGCCCAAAATGGCTACGCGGCAGGGAGTCCTAGGTTTGAACCATAGAAATACATAGAAAAATATTCAAAAATCCTCTTCTTCAGAACCACTTGGCATAGATGCTTGAAAGTTGGTATGTAGCATTGCCTACTGGTCCTTTACCGAGTTTGTTCAAATGATGGCCCCAGGGTCCAAAATGGCCCCGCCTCAGGGGGTCCAGGGTTTGAACCATAGAAATTCATAGAAAAAATCTTCTTTTTCAGAACCGCAAGGCTCAGATGCTTGAAATTAGGTATGTAGCATTGCCTAATAGTCTTTTACCAAGTTTGCTCAAATGGTGGCCCCAGGGTCCAAAATGGCCTCTTGGCAGGGGGTCCAAGGTTTTAACCGTAGAAATGCAAAGAAAAATATATTCAAAAATCTTCTTCTTCAGAACCACTTGGCATAGATGCTTGAAATTTGGTATGATGCATTGCCTGGTAGTCCTTTACCAAGTATGTTCAAATGGTGGCCCCAGGGCCTAAAATGGTTCAGCGGCAGGGAGTCCTAGGTTTGAGGCATAGAAATACATAGAAAAATATTCAAAAATCCCCTTCTTCAGAACCACTTGGCATAGATTCTTGAAATTGGGTATGTAGCATTGCCTATTAGTCTTTTACCAAGTTTGTTCAACTGATGATCCCAGGGTTCAAAATGGCGCCGCCCCAGGGGGTCCTGGGTTCGAACCATAGAAATTCATAGACAAATATTCAAAAATCTTCTTCTTCAGAAGCACTTGGCGCAGATGCATTGCCTTGTAGTCCTTTATCAAGTATGTTCAAATGATGGCCCCAGGTTTTAAAATGACCTCGCAGCAGGGAGTCCTGAGTTTGAACCATAGAAATACATTGAACAATATTCAAAGATCTTCTTCTTCTTCAGAACCACTTGGCTTAGATGCTTGAACTTTGGTATGATGCGTTGCATGGTGGAATCCTACAAAGTTTGTGTAAATAGTTGCCCTAGAATCCAAAATGGCTCTGTTGCGGGGAGTCTTGGGTTCAAAATTAAAATATACTTAAAATCTTCTTCTCAAGAACCCTTCAGTGCAGATGCTTGAAATTTGGTATGATGTATTGCCTGGTTGTCCTTTACCAAGTTTGTTCAAATGATGGCACCAGGGTCAACATAGAAAAATATTCAAAAATCTTCTTCTTCAGAACCTCTTGGCCCAGATGCTTGAAATTTAGTATGTAACATTGCCTAGTAGTCCTTTACCAAGAATAATGAAATGATGGTCCCAGGGTCTAAAATGGCCCCACCCCAGGGGGTCCTGGGTTTGAACCATAGCAATACATAAAAAAATTGTTCTTCAGAACCATTTGGAAATTGTTGCAAACTATCAGGTTTGTTCAAATGATGACCCTAGTTTGACCTTTAACCTTTTTGCTCAGGTGAGCGACGCAGGGCCTCTTGGTCTTCTTGTTTTTTAAAAGCGTGGATTGTTTTTTCTCATAAGCTTACCGCCCATTCTTCGAATCCAAATGACTGAAATACGATGAAAACGAAGTAAAATCCGAATCAACTAGCAATCCATCTTCGTCATAAACCTACCAAATTTTCTTAGAACTCTAGGTAGTGCCAAAATGACCACAACTGCCAACAGGCATACCCAGGCAATGACACCAGTGACGACTCCGACTATCTCATACCTGTTCCAGGTCGTTCTGTAACACGAAATATCATTTATCCATTAACAACAGAAATCATTAATGAGTTCCTTCAAGCGCAATGAAAACAGTCAAAAGAATTAAGGTGAAATTAAGGCTGGTAAAGCCTCACTAGTGACCCTTATTGACCTGGCAACGAAAGCCAGAGAAAACATACTGCAATTTTGTTAATTTCAAATACGCAGTCTATTGAATGACGAGTTTATACTATGCCAGGGTCAAAACCACAAAAATGTCTAGCATATAAGTTTAAATCAAACATTAATGCTTATTCTGAGAATATTCCCGCCGATCAAAAAAGGACCAACAGTAAGACATACACTGCGCTAGGATTAACGTACGGGAGACACTTTACGGCCGCCACATGGTGCAACATCAGCTGCATTGCTAGTAAATACGGGGGTTATACCATTATCGCTACCTGTGCTTTCGACCGAGACGGTACTATACAAAGTGGCTGTCGACCGAGTATTACGGCTTTCGTCCGAGCAGTACTGCTGTCGACAGGGTTTTTTGAGCTAGCTAGGTAAGTTGCGGTCATGTTTTTGCTTTATATATTCACGAAATTCGAATATTTCTCGTTCAGGATAGTCGTCCATGAAGTATTCTGTGCTGTAAGATGATAAGACAGGTTGGTTTCTTAATATTTTGCTCGCGGGATCAAGTTCGAGAGAAACGTCAGTATCTACTACAAACGTGCAAATGATATAAAATACAGGGCTAGAGAATACCAGTGAAAGACTTTGCCGTCCAGGCTACCCTAAACTATACCTAGATAAGCATTTTTCAAGAAATGTCATTGTTGTATGTATACTTTCTAGCGTTTTAACTTTTCGATGGTACTGCTTTCGACGTGATATAAACTGTATTGGCACTGCTGTCGATGACAGGTGGTACGGATTTCGACGTTTCTTTGATATTGCAGGGCCTTTGAAAACGTAATACATTAACTAGTTACACTAAAATATGCTGTTATGACGTTTATTTTACGCACAGACTAATCAGTTACTTTCTCTAGGATTCAAAGATCGTATTGCAGAAATGAAAAACCATGATCAGATGCGCCTGGTAATTTTGGTCTTCCCTGGCTGCACATACCGTAAGCGCCTTTTTACACAAAGATAGTCATGTATAATCACGCAGGTTCTGACGAAATGTCGCCACGCCGGAGAGGCAGCCATGGATTCATTCCGCTGAGCCCCTAAGAGACCGTTGTAGCGAAATTGAAATAACAGCAAAGTCAGCTGAGACAAGCCGCAGAATGAGTTGATGTTACGGTCAGACAAGATTCAGAATAATAAATAGTCTAGTCCATCCCATAACCTTACCAGGTAGTTGAGATACCACAGATGATATTACAACAATCCCATTCCACAGTATTCTTTTCTTTAGCTGCCCTAGTTGAGCTTGCAAGTCCATCCCTGTCAAAACCTTAATATTGTCTTCCCACCTCTTCTTCTTTTTCCTTTGTCACAGGAACTTTGCCCGTATGAACGAAGCTTAATGGTACAGTACGACACAGTGATCGATGTCATAGAACTTTTAGGTCACATTGGCTCTTTTGTAATATTTCTATTCAATTTCGTAACTAAAATTTCAGTAGAATGATACAGGATCATTACGGCCCCTTGTTTAGAAGAACTAAGAAACTCTAAACCAGTCTATATAAACTCCTGCATTGAATGCAAGCTCTGTAGAACCTGATATTTCTTCGCGCTTTGCGACGTCTGATCAAGATTTGCTATGTTTGCTAAGATCCCTCTATGGGCGCAAGGTAGGAGTCTCGGTAATTCAGTGGGTTAAGCGTAGACCTGCTGATTTAGCGGTCATGCAGGAGGCAGAAATGCTTTCAACCGTAAACGGGGTTCCACTGCACACGGTCTTTCAACGCCAGCCGCCCATCATCCTGATACAGCTGAAATATTGTTGAAAAGGACGTAAAATCGAAAATCATCACACCCATCCATATCCATCCATCCATAGGACAAGCGATTGATAGGTCACATAAGCCTCTAGACTATACCACCTTTTATTTTTATTTTTCGTTTGACTAAAATCTCAAGGGAATGTTACAGGACCATTATTATCTACTTATTTCTCTAAGTAATTCCTACATTATATGCAAACTCTGTAGGGACTGACCTGATGCCGCCTTTTGCGGCGTCAAATCTGGGTCTGCACGGTTTGCCAAGATCCCTTTTTTATTTTAAGGGACGCTCGGTGCAACACGCTGCCCTCGGACAGATTTTTCTATTGTCATCCGATCTAATTTTGAGTGATTACCAGGATTATCTCACTGAGTTTTTTGAAAATAAAAACACTAATCCTTTAAGCTTGATGTTGAATATGGACTCCTCCATTGTTTAATTCAGATTAGTCCATTCTAAAACAGAAGTACTGCTTGGGGCCTTAACCCTTTGACTGAATCATTGACTCATCTAGTTTCGAAATAGACCCGACCGCCTTTGTGTGTGAAGCAGTCAATTATGTTGAATAGGGGTTATGGGTCTGGACAATAACCCGATTATACCACATTGACTCTTCCACAGATTTTGGATGAGTCCATTATTTTAGAAAAGGGGTTTGACAAAAATTTATCTATTGCACAAATTATTTCACCCCTCAATATCTTTATTTGACTCTTCCATTAATGATTTTAGAGCAGTCCATTATTTGTAGTAGGAGTGTTTAAAAGCACAAAATACATTTTCACCCCTGAATAAAGAAAGTAGACTCTTCCATCTTTGTCTTTGGGTTAGTCTATCATTTGGAGGGGTGTTACTGGTTAAATGAATCGTTTCACCAATATATATTTAATTGACTCTTCTACCATAGACCCGTCCATTATATATTGTAGGGGTGTTCGGTGAATGTTTGGTAGCCTAACACCCTGAATAATTCAAAGGGACTTTTCCATCTATGGCATTGGATCAGTCCATTATTCAGAGGTGGTGTTTGACCAAAATGACGCAATCTGAACATTTGCAAGTTGAGCGATGCTCAAGTGAGTATACATGCAACGAAGTCATATTGTTAGGCGCTCACTTGCCTTTTGTATCGATAATGATATGTTGAGTGACTATCAGAACGAATTGGTCGCACAAACCATTTGTTCACCTTGTTTTGTCTCTTTAAAAGATCTTATTGTAGGGAAATAATCATTTTGCATTCGACATGAAAAGAATTGGAAAATATGTTTTTGAAAGAGAGTTTTAAGATGACGAAAAAGATTTGATCCAGTCACATATATATGAATAGATCGATGACGCGATTTTACTTCAATTTCAACAGTATTTTAGTCGTATCAGGACGATGGGAGGTTGATAATGAAAGGCTGTGTGCAATGGAACCCCGTTTACGTTGGAAAGGATTCTCACCTAAGGCGGGATCGAACTCGGAATCGCTAGATTAACAGGCCCGCGCTTTACCTACTGAGTTACTTGGGCTCCTACAATTTATTTGAGGAGATACGAGCCGCGACACGAGAAAACCAACATTGTGGTTGTGCGCCCAGTGCATACTCAGATCAGCCTGGGCATCTGCCCAGTTTGGTCAGACTCTTCGCTAAAGTCTCAAAGGGTAGCTAAGGGCCTAAGCTACCTCCGTGCCGACAGCGAAGATTCTGATCAGACTGGGCGGATTCCCAGGCTGATCTGAGTCTGCGCTGGACGCTCGACCACATTGTTGGTTTTCTCGTGTCGCGGCTCATATACTTCAAGTATGTGGACCACACCACGGGAAGGACTGATTTCATATGTGTAGAAGTGCAGAAGTGGATCAGCCTGTATATCGGTATATTGTGGTTGGCAGCTTCCATGTACGAAATAATCTTGGACAATGGCGACGCAATATACATGTACATTCCGGCGTGGGTCTTTTGACAGTTCCCTCTACTTTATTGGTTTAAACATAATTGAGCCGCGACACGATAAAACCAACAAGGTGGTTGCGCACCCAGCCCAGACTTAGACCATCTTGGGCATCCGCCCAGTCCAATTAGACTCTCCGCTAAGTGCTTAACAGGTAGCTAAGGGTCTACGCTACCTCCATGCGGACATCGAAGACTCTGATTTAGATGCCCAGGCTGATCTGAGTCTGCACTGGGCGCACAGCCACTTCGTTGGTTTTGTCGTGTCGCGACTCATATCTATTTTGCTGTTCCGGAGGCCCGGTAGCTCAGTAGGTTAAGCGCTGACCTGCTAATCTAGAGGTCCCAGGTTCGAGCCCCGCTGTAGGGGGAATCTTTTCAATCGTAAACGGGGTTCCATTGCACACAGTCTTTCATTATCGCCCACCCATCGTACTGATACGACTGAAATACTGTTGAAAGGACGTAAAATCGCAAGTCATCCATCTATTTCGCTCGTTGACATACATTTATACGTACATGTAAAAATAGCATATCAGAATAAGCTATGGGATTAGACACAGGGCATAATCGATTCCGCTAATTTTTGCTTCCTGCAGAGACTGTACATCATATTTGGCTTCCACCGAGACTGTCCACGAACTCTTGCTTCCTGCAGGGACTACTGTCCTCGAAAATTGGCAGGAAGCAGAATCACGCGGACAGTCTCTGCAGGAAGCCATTTATCATGTACAGAAGTCTCGACAGGAAGCAAAATGTCGCGGACAGTCTCGGCGGAAGCCAAATATGATGTACAGTCTCTGCAGGAAGCGAAAATTAGCGGAATCGATTATACCCTGTGTTAGAACGGAAGCTGTGTTCTTATAGAGTTCTTCTCTCTTTATTCCCACTTTATTGTGGAAGCTTACATTTCTCCTTCAATTTCCGTTACATTTTTATAGTAGAAGCTCGGGAGATTAGTGGGTTAAGCGCTGGCCTGCTGATCTAGAGGTCTGGGTTCGACTCCCGCTGGAGGCAGTAATCTTTTTCTACTGTAACAGAGTTCCATTGCACACAGTCTTTCATTGTCACCCTTCCATCTTCCTGATGTGACTCAATGTTGAAAAGGACTTAAACTCCATCCATCCATCCATCCATCCATCCGTCTCGTTGATGCAAGCCCAAGCCAGTCGACTGGAATGTACGGCATAACACAAAACAAGGAATGGTTTGGAATAGAATGGAATTGGTAAGCTAATCTATATTCCGTTTATTACGGTTTGCCAACAGCGCCTGTGATGGTACTCTTTCAGAAACGAATTTGCTCTCTCAGAGAGAGCAAATTCTTTTCTGTAAGAGTACCATTCCAAACATGTGGAATAAGGTAGGGGAGATTATCCCTGCCATTCCATTCCACTCCACTCCATTCCGTGTTTTAAAATATGCAGTAATATTCAATGTCAGCATCTGATTTTGATGAAAACAACGAGGATTTTAGAATCTGCGACGTAATCCGTCATCTTAAATTTTGGTTTTCAGTTTTCTCAAGGTCTGTCTTTTTTAATTTTGCGGTAACCCCAAATCCGAAACGTAATTTATCATGCATATGCTTCAAAATTCACCTAATGACAGGGGTATGATAACATGACGTGATGTTATGTCACTGTAGAACTGCGCTTGCGCGAATGTTATCAGATCATGCCTTTAGAAGCGATGTCTGAAGACGATTGGCTCTATACTGACGTTGGCCGTGATATCAACATTCGATTGGTTAACTGACGTCACCGACTTACGTCAAAAGGCATTTGCGACATCAGCAAGTTCGAACAAAACTGCGTTTGCTTATTTGTTTGCCGCTCTTTATGCCGTAAAATCTTCTAATGATGCATGATAAATAGAAAACCATGTAAGTGTCTTTTGATATCAAGTTTATCAGGCTCGACCAGAAACACGTCGGACTGGCTCGGCAAGCCTCGCCATTCCTACGCTGTTTCTGGTCTCGCCTGATAAACTTGATATCAAAAGACACTACTAACATGGTATTCTCTATATATCAAAACTGTCGAATTCTGAGTAGCAACGTGACAAAACTAGGAGAATAAAGAAACACCAACTGAGATGCATCAGGCAAACTGTTGCTTAAGGCTGATGGGCACACTTTCAGGGGAAGCAACTCCACCGTTTTTTGCCTCCTTCTAAATGGTGGTCAACTCCTATTGCTTCATTGGAACAAGTACTTTCTTTAAGAGTAAACCGTAGTTTGGAGTGGCTAGGCTATCCAGGGAAGCAAACGGGAAGCTCGCGGCGAGTTATCCCCCTTTGTAAAAAAGCGGGAAAACATATTTATGTTTGCATACACATTAAACGTATCTGCGAACAGCGAAGACTCGGATCAGGATGCAAAGCCTTGCAGTCCTGCCATAGCCTACTTAGCTACGTAAAGACAGAACTTGTGGCTTTTGTAAACAGCAAAGGCTCAGAAAAGCTTTTCTGAGCCTTTGCTGTTTACATACGCCACAAGCACGTTTTACGCATTTCGACTCAATTTCAGTTTGATTTAAAATGATGTCAGAAGACAGAAAAAGCAAATTTTTTTATGCGCGATATGCAGAAACAATGGTTAGCATTAGGATAGATACGATCGAGCAAACAGAGCAGATCCAGATCAGACTGCTCCCTAAGTCTGATCAGGGTCCACACTGTCTGCCATTCCATCTGCATCTTTTCAGTGTACTTGAATCGAAGCCTAGTGTGTGACTAGTTTTACTGTAAGGTTGAAACCGATTGGTTGACATCATCTGGATGCTGCTGCTGACCGTAGGTCATGGTCTCAGACTTTAAGATCAATTTAAAATAGGGTACTGGGTATGTTACTGGGTATGACTGCCTGTCTGTTTGTAAACATTTACATAAATGTTTTATGTAAAGTTCACTTTCTGTAGTCGGTGGCGCTGGCTGGTGGTATACGTGAGCCCCTGCTCACTTGCTCTACTTTTCTTTACCGTTCGCATCACGAAATCATGACCTATGTTAAAGTACGTTCTGCGATTTTGACGTGAGTTTGACTGCAGAGATTGCAAGACGGGTGGCCTTCAATGTAAACTAAGTTGTCAAGGCTTGAAGCAAGTAAACCTGCTAGATACATCTATCAGCAAGTAATAAATCATTACCATTTTTAAACAAATGTGTGTGTGTGGGGGGGGGGGTAATGAGCGTAGGAGGAGAGTGGAGCGGAGAGGCGCAATTGTAGGGTCCTTTTTACATGCAATCAACGAAAATGGAGGGTCTGAGATGGGTGCAATGTACACGCATGTTCAAGCATTTCATGGTGAGCCATGCACTCGAACGTGCAGTACAATCATGTATATTCATACATAGTATTTATCGTCCCCCAATCATCCTAAGTAGCAGAGCAAATGTATGCTTTTACGAAATCTGGAACAGACAAACATGTATTTTACCACAAATTTAAGTATATCCTAGCAGGCACACGTTGACAAAAAGTTCTCTCGACGTTCATGTGACGTAATGACGTCGCCTAGACGTCGACACGGCGTGGTTTATGACACAGCTTGCCTGGAGTACTGCCCTGAGGCAGATATCAAATACATGAATAGTAAAGGTAACTTTCTTGAGGTAAATGTGTTCACTTTCTGGGGAAGCGACTCCGCAATTTTAATTTTTTGCCTCCCTTCTATGGGGTGGTTGGGTGGTGCGATGGTGCTGGGTATAATTTCCAGTGCCGGGGCGTCCTACTGATTTGGATGATAGTAGGACGAGGGCTAACTGTGCTTGCAGTAGGTACGGGTGGGGGTTGTTTGGACATTTTTTCTCTCGTCTATCATTTCTCTCTGCTTTCTCCCTCTCTTTGGGAGACGGCCCGATATAGACTGAAATACTGTCTCAAAGGACCGTTAAACCCAAAAGAAACAACCAAACCAACCAAAGACTCCCTTCTAAATGGGTAAATTCTGAATCCCCTCCATGGGCCAATTCCTTCCTTTTAGCATAAAACCCCTAGCTTGTATTCTTAGAAAGCAAACAAGTCACAAGAGCTGTTCCCCTTTGTAAAAACAATGGCGGTAAAAACGTGGGTTTATAAGTAAAAGGCACATAGACGGCTAATAGACACTAACAATTCAACAGACTATTTGATGTAGTTTGACACGCTACCATCTGATATGCGCAAATGGAGAGAACCCAGAACAGCTGCATGTCCGCAAAGTCTGATTATTGTCTTATATTTTCGCTTAAACAGTCTATGAAATCTGAGAAATATAAATATTTTAAACTGAAGATATGGGTCCTTATATTATACACATAGCATAAGGTCTCTTTTCTCGCGGTCTCGCATCTCGTTACATATACGCACAATAAGGTTCCCATACTGATTTAGTGGAAAACCGGGATTTAGCCCCTTTACACAATTTTCTTCTTATAAGGTCAGTTGGCAGTTTATATTAAAATTTTGCCCAATTACCGCATTTCAGAATGAAAATACGATGGTGCATGTTGAAAGTTTGTTAATTTGATTGCAAAATTTCAATATGCACCTGCGTATTTGCATACAGGTAGCTACACCCCTGGTTTATGTTATATACAAGCGACTTCAAGGTCCTGTAGAATACGAAAACAATGCATTCAAAGAATAAAAACAGATCAAACGCCCCATGGATATCAACCATTATATTACTTTTATGCAGATTTTGGATCGACATCCGTACAACACAAAGATATGACATCATCGAAAGCCGTATCACAGCTCATCGACAGCCGTATCATGACATATAAAATTCGCTCATAACTGTCTTAAAACAAGGTACATGTATTTCAGAAAAACAGTATGTTTTCTTCGAAACAAATATAATAACAAAAATGATCTAAGTGGCAAGTCTCAGTATATTGTGTCTTGCTGTAATTATTAATAAAATAAGTACAAATGAGCTTTTTTGTGTGAAAACGGCATTTCTCACAAAACTCCTGCGTTTAGTCGCTTGGCAACAAGATGAAAATGTAATATACTAAGTCGGTAAACGTTCAACGTTTTTGGATTAATCAATGAAAATTGGTATTAACCTCCCTCCTTTGTAATATTTGCCATTGGTATCCCTATCGACAGCCGTACTGCTCCGTCGAAAATCGTAATACTCGGTCGACAGCTACTTTGTCACAGGAAACTATATTGGTTTTACCCCCGTGGTAAATACTAATCATAGATGAGTTCATTCAAGTTCATGAATGAGTGAAGATCAAGAAGTTCTCGGCCTCACCATGTTCTGAAATCTTTACAATGGAGTTGAGTTAAACATTTCAAGCAGTCATTCTACTGAGCACCGTACAAAGAACCGTCGTTTATGTTTGGAGAGCCTCTAGCCGGACTCGAGCCCTCGGTCCTGTAATCAGAAGTCGGCAGCGCTTACCACCTTACCATTCGAACGCTTCCAAAGTGGACAGAAAATGAGTAAATAGATTAATGAATAAAAGTGATAAATAGACAACAACAATAATAATAATAATAATAATAATAATAATAAAGAAATATCATTTACTCTTGACAACATCCTGTATTTGAGGAGCAACAGTAGTGGTTCGGACCGCAACACAGTCCACCAGCACAGAAGGTATAGAGAGGATTGCTACATCTGGTGATTCCATTGTCTAGGTGACAGGCCGGGTATGACTGGGCCTTATATCTGACTCGTCCTCTAACACAGGACACTGACAACGTCAACATCAGTAGGATACATAGGGGGAAGTACTCCACCTTCATCTGAAACGAGACAGCTTTAGACTCTTTCACAGTCTTACAATGTTGTATTGAATATAACATAGCAGTTAAATAGTCTAAGAAAGCTTTAGCACGGAGCGTAAGCACCATATAGGGTAGAGTCGGGTATCTTCGGACAGCGGGTAAATTCTGACATACCATTGCAAACAGTGAAAACCTAGATGAGACGGCTCATAATGAGCCGTCTCATCAGGATTTTCACTGTTTGCCCAGTTATTTTTGTTTTGATTCCAAACGTCTGACATTTAAAGAAAACAATGTCACTGTCCGAATTTACCTGCGGTCCGAAGTTACCCGACCCTATCTTAGACTGAAATAACTTTAGATTGATGGGTACACTTTCAAGGGAAGAAACTCTATCTTATTTCTTGTTTTGCAACCATTTGATTGGGATCAGTTCTTAAAGAAACGAATTCGCTCCCGTAGGATCAGGAGCAAATTCTTTTCCTTAAATGTAGACCTTGTTTTGGAACATTTTAGGAGCAAATTCTTTTCCTTAAATGTAGACCTTGTTTTGGAACATTTTGTTTGTCTATGAAAGCTAAAAGGAGTCGCAAAGGAAGTTGTTTCCCCTTGTAAAAATGCCGAAGAACATGAAAGTATACACGTTAATTTAACTAGTATGTGTGTTTAACCGATTCACTACACGATATTGTATATTTACGCAGAAATAAAACAAAGCTTTATATACCCGTAATTTGTGCTTAGGGGTTGGAACACGTAAAGAAATTGTTTTTTTCCATTTGCCCAAAATGGAAAAAAAAGCTATTTTAGGTGTCCCAAAAATTAGACATGAAAGCAATACTGACTACCGCTGTTTCAAGATTATCATACTTATATCGGATTTGTCTCCCTTGACTTAGTTGGAAATAAGATGAATTCATGGACGAGGTGGCAACAATATTTCAATAAGTTGAAGACAAGAAAATGGCGACGCTGCAAATGTTCTCAGAAATACAGGGTTTTGACAATTTGACAAAACTGTCTGTGGCTATGCTATCAATGGTTAAAATCTCTCCCCCTGCCCCTCCCCCCCACTCCCCCCCTCCCCCACCACCACCACCACCACCACACACACACACACATACTCAAACACACAAACAGAGAATGCTAAAGCAAAAAAGAGTTTGTTTGTTCTTTTTAGTATTATATTTTCTTCGTGGTATGAGTTCCGTAGTCGGAGAAGCAAACCGAAAGTCACAAAAGCTTACTTTTATTTATTTTATTTGATCTTTAATTTTTTATCTTAATTTTTTATATAGAAAAAAGGCGGAAAAAAGCGATGTACCCGTACAATTTAAGATATATTTTCTCCTGATAAGACTTATTTATAGGAAATAAAGGTAACAAGCAAACACCTCTCACCATTCTTTTCCGAGTTTTCGTGTTGAAAACGAAATATTTAATCCTACCAGACACCGCTGCAATTATAGTTTAGTATACTTTACTTGTATTATTCCAAAATAACCATTTTTGTTCATTCATAATTGCCTACTGTGCATATTACAGTATGCATTACACACTGATAAATAAGTACAAAGAAGTTTTGAGATACATTGAAATCAATATTTAAATTAGACTTTGCCAAAACCTAAAGTGTGGCATATGTCAACAGCAGGCATTGATGAGACTTCGCATTCGCCAAACCTACTGTTCCTCGTAAATTGTGTAGAAGTTCCCCAGCAAGCACTTCGACTCGGAAGATCTGGCTCTGTAAATATTATATTAAACGTTCTAGAAGTTGTGCATTTTTTCATGCGGTGATTAGACAAACAGGTAAGTTACATAAGCCATGACGCAAACAACATGCCTTCTGTCATTCACAGTCTGACCACAGCCCTCACTATGAGTCAATTGATTCATGGTGCTCTATTTATTCATGATATACCTGCGTTGATAAACAGGCTGATCTAAGTCTTAACTGTAAAATTTTCTTCTCCTGACACGACAAAATCAGACCTACCTGGCCTATCAGGAAGTAATGCTTACGTTAAATGTTGTTATCTGATTATTTTAAAATTACATGGTCGACTCGATCAATTTTGTAATATTATACTTTACCTTTATTATTGGTTCAATTTGTGGAAACAAATAAATGTATGAAAAAGAAGTTAAATGCCTTTACAAACATTCGGAGGCAGTACATGACAGACTGGCACATGTTTTTATTTTGAAATCATCAAAGAACATTCAAAAGACGAACGGATGGATCTACTGATAGCAAGTTTGGTAACAATATGTATGGTGGATATTTCTTTAGCACAACTTCAGTGTGGGTGGAGCGAAAGCTATTTCTTAGGCTTAGACTACAGTGCATGTTCTTACAACGGCCTCAGCTTTTATTGTGCTACGCCGTATGAATGCTGTGACAATGGTTGCTGCTTGAGAAGGTAAACGTTTTACTGCCTAATAGTATGCACACGTGGTAACTGTGTTATTCATTCCCGCCTGGAAATTACATATTCAAATTTGCAAAGGTTAATCGAATACATGTGCAGTGATCAATGCAGTTCAACCAACTTATATGAAGTTGTTAATACAAAATTTTACTATTGGTAAAAAAAAGAATAAGACTGGTGGAAATCTGTCAAAAGCCTTGCAAACATTGTGCACAAATATGCTTTTGTTTACACGTGAGTCGAAAAGTATTATTGTTATAATTGCAGAATCTACAGGCGGGAATTGAATTGCACGTGTACAAAGCTTGCTATGTATATTCTAAGCAAGCACATATGAGCCGCGACACGAGAAAACCAACATAGTGTCATGTGCGCCCAGCGAAGACTCAGATCAGCCTGGGCATCTGCCCAGATTGTTCAGACTCTTCGCTGTCGGCATGGATGTACCTTCGAACCTTAGCTTCTCTTTAAGTGCAAGGAAAAGACTGGGTGGAAGCCCAGGCTGACTTGAGTCCTTGGTCGGCGCATATACCACTTTGTTGAGACTGGGTGGATGCCCAGGCTGACCTGAGTCTTTGGTCGGCGCATATTCCACTTTGTTGGTTTTGTCATCTCGCGGTTCAATTTTCTCGTTTCTATCCAGAGAGGCTCTTATAAAAAGGACCTCTGACAGTTTCAATGCAAATTTGCCCATTTTTTTTTTTTTTTGACAAATTGCTGCAGCTTCCACAGGAAGCCAGTTTTAAAGATTTTTACATTCACAAGTAGACTTATGCATTATAAAGAGGTTTTGATACTGATTTTGGAAATTATATCACGTCTGCACGCTACCTCTCATTGACTTTCTCAAGAGGGGTAGGTGAAATTTTCGGTCGTCCAAAATACATCTTGTTTTCGACATTCATGTTTACTGAATCTTATTTAGTTAAATATGCTTAAAGTAAAGTAAGCATTGTAGCTGCTCATAGAATGCAATAATTTGTGAATAAAAAGTACGTTAGCCTTATTTTCAGACACAGAGGGTCTAATTACCCCACCCACCTTTCAGCTTTTCAGCTGTAGGCTATCATTCTCCCCCGTGCCTCAGCATGCCACTCACATATAATGTGTATATTGGCAGTATACATATACATGCAAAGTGGCTAGCTGAGGCACGGGAGGGGGGGCGGGGGGAGGAAGTACCATTATAAAATTATTGCTATTTTCCATACATTTAATTATAAAAACATGCTGTTTACATCAAAAATCTAAGTCTGTGTGCTTGATAAGTGAAAAGGTGGTTTTGTGCTAACTACAGGGTGTTAAGAGCAACACATTTCAATAGAAAATTTGAAGTATACCGAAAGTTCATTTTTGACCACTTTTATAGGCAAATTTACATTACAACTGTCAGAGGTCCTTTTATTCGAATCATGGGAGCTCCGGTATCTCAGTGGGTTGAGCGCTGGCCTGCTGATCTAGCGGTCCCGAGTTAGAATCCAGCTGGAAGCAAAATTCTTTCCAGCCGTAAACGGGCTTCCATTGCACACAGCCTTTCATCATCACCCGCCTATGGTCCTGATAGGACTGAAATACTGTTGAAAAGGACGTAAAATCTCAAGTCACCCATCGATGTTCGATTCATATGTATGTAAACTAGTACCGAATTTAAAGTAAAGTTCTCACAGGACACCAAGTTCATCCAAGAGCCTATCAGACGATGTGCTTCTTGGTTCATCATATCAGTTACCTGTATATAATGAATTTGGTTACATATCTATTGGTACATGTTAGGCGACAACTATAAAATGTACAAAGGACCAGTCCCTGGACTGAAGTTGATACGAATTTGGCGTACATGTATCAAAATTGGTACAAAGTTGTCTTATTGAGTAGACCTGTTTTAATGTGACCGTGTACACAACTCCGCATTTTTCTTTTTCGCCTCCTGTCCCGGTAGGGCTCAAATCGATAACCAAAATGGGAAAAGACCGTGTCGTCTAGGGACGCAAGGAAGAAAATGGCCCTGGCTCTCCTAGGAGCAAATTAGTATAGACCCTTTTTAGTTTGGGCTTGTTACAGTGTACGGGAAAGCCAAACATGAAAACCGAAAGTTCTCTCCCTTCGCTATATCCACTTACTTCAGATCTAAACAACTTTTTGCTTTACATTTTCAGCGACTACGATGAAGTTTTCAGCGACGGGGAGCTCGCAGCCCTAATCCTCGGTACATCCGGACTTTTCATGCTTGGAATGTTGGCTCTTCTGATCTTTGGGGCAACTTATTGTAGACTACAGGATGGTAAGTATCGTAGAACCGTAAAAAATCTGAAAATTTAAGGGCCATATTTATTAAACGACTTAAGTGGTTGCTATGCGGTTGCTAAGGCTAAATTTCTATGAAGGAGGTTCCCTTCAACTATGAAATTTGCTCTGGAGGAACAGTCTTTTTCAGACTGTTCCTCCTGAGCAAATTTCATTGTTGTAGGGAATCTCCTTCATAGAAATTCTGCCTTAGCAACAGCATAGCAACCACTTACGTCGTTCTATAAATACTGCCTTAGGACACCAAAAGCAATATTCGTATTCGTCCTAAAAATGAACGGTTTAGACTTCACTTAGAAGTAATGCGTTCACAAGATACAGATAGAATGGCAAACAATGTATACCCTGATCAGACTGAGCATTCTGACCAGGGTCTACACTGTTTGTCCAGAGCAATACTTAGACTCTTTACGCTAACTCTAGATACTTGCATCAAGTTTTAAAACAACATTGGTTTAAACAATATTTTATTTCTTGTTACATACAAATTATATTCATACATACATATAATGTTAGGTTCGGAAAACAAGTTCCAAGAACTTATAGGTATCCTCTCAATTTAGACAACGGTCAACCTTGCGAAAGTAAAACAACATTGTATCGACTTTGATCAACGTCCGACGAAGTATCTTATCATTTAAACATAATTACTTTCATTTTCTAGCATAATCTCTTAGTATTTGAATCTTCCTTTACTTATTTGCAATGTCTTAATGTCTTTCTTCGAAATTTTGAGTGTATTTTAAGCCCAGTCACACATTCACGGATCAGGCTACGGTTCACCACGATTCACCACGGTTTGACCTAGACGGCAAAACCGGGATGAACCGTGGAAAATCCAGCATCACTACGGTTTACCAGGTGTCCATTAGGGTTTCTCACGGTGTTTGTACGGTGTCTGTACGGATCATCTGCGAATCCACGGCGGTGCAAGGCGGCAGCACTACGGTCAACAAGGGTATTCCACGGTCGTGTTACGGACGCTTACGATGCCAGTACGGTTCGATACGGTGCTAGTACGACTCAAGCCGGTAGCGCCACGGCTCCTACGATTGTCTACGGTTGAACGGTGGTCATGATAATGATTTTTGTTGATGATGTTCAGTTTATTAGTAGGCAAGAAAAGTATTTTATGACATTATATAGTACTGACTTGTTCGAAAAATGTGCAGCAAAAATTTTGAAAATCAGTTAACAAATAAAATTTTTGTACTGAAAATTAATTTTGAGTAGGCATTTTGTATTGGCATGGAAAGTAATCCAAGATCATAAACTTTCGAGTCTGGGAGAACCCTTTTCTCTTGAATAAAAAGTGAGTTTTCGTAGTGACAAAACTACCACGGTTGTCTACGAATACCTACGGAAAGCCAGGGATAATCACGGATGCTCCTACGGTAGCGCTACGAATGAGCACGATTCTGTTACGGTTACGCCACTCCCACAACCCACCACGGTTCACCACGGAAGTTTTAAACAGTTCAAAATTTCCGTAGCGACTCCCGGATCACCACGGTTCTTCAAGGATCATTACGGAACACGACGGATGCATCTGTGGTGCTACTACGAATCACGACGGTGTGCTACGGTGTGTGGAACCGTGGTGATTCGTGGCCTGAACCGTGAATGTGTGACTGGGGCTTTAACGAATTGCATAAAGCTGTAAACGCCCTACACACTCAAATAAATGAATATACTGATCCGCTCTTTACCAGTCATGATAAAATCCATGTCAGTCCGTTCAATTTTCATATGCTTATTGCCAGTGCGATAATCGGACTGTCATAGAAAATATGATGGATTCCCCTAGTCACGGACTGGTATTGTTCGTATCTTGACTGTTGATAGGTGTTGATCTGATTCGAATGTACAGGGTGGTACATACTTGCGAAAATCGCTCGTCAGGACGTTCACTCACTCATCAAATCTAAGGTACATGTCTGCATCGAAACTATTTATACCTTGAGACTGTACCAAGGCTTACACATGTAGCAACGCAGTCCAGTAGATAAATATTATGAATGCGCAAGCATCCTGAGTTGGTAGATGAATGACTTGCGAGTATACGTCCTTTTCAACAGTATTTAAGTCATATCAGGACGATGGGACGTTGATAATGGAAGGCTGTGTGCAATGGAACCCCGTTTACGGAAGGAAATATTCTCGCTCCTTCGTTACTTATTTATTTAAGTCATCATAATATGTGCTCTACGAGATCTGGCCACAAAAGGATCTGGCTCTCTGATGCAGAAAGCATCTGAGTCTGCAATGTGCCATAGGATTCGGATCCTAGGCTAGGCCTATATTTACCCTTCTCTATATTGGCATGATACTGTACAAAGAACAATGTTAACATTTTTGTATATATGCTTAAAGACCCCTTTTCTTTTTCATGATACCACTCATTTTGACTCATATTTTTCTTTTAGATGGAAGCGTATTATTTGGTGCTAAATCAAGGTGACAACCAAGCGGTTCATTAACCCATGACACTCATAACTGGTTCATGGTGCGTCTATGAAATCAACCGTTACGTCTGCAATTTTACATGTTAGAATCTTCAATTCATCACTGTTCCAAGATGATATTTACGATTTGGGGTTTAGAACGTGGATGATATTAGAAAAGGTGTAAAAGAAATTGAAACACATGATCATTATCTTATTGTTACTGTCAGAGAGTAGCTTTTTCCCCCTAGCAGTTTTTGCACCCATAGTAAAATTTCCCACCTGAAAAAATAGTTATATAGTAGAGTGTCTCCCCGGAAATATGACTAGTTCCCGGGGAAAATCTACTATAATACGTGGTTTTGCATAGCCGTTTTTCCCTCTATAGTGGATTTTCCCCTGGCAATACGATTGCAAGAAAACACGCTACATGGCAAACTTTGCTCCCTCCCCAGTCTTATCTTAGTGAGGCTTAAGACTGAAACAGAAATGCGAATATCTGTCCGAAAAATACAGCCGGATAAAAAGTGCTACAATCGCATGCATGTGTCTGTCAGTTTGTCTTATTTTTGTTTTTTGGGAAAACAGGTAGGGTTTTTGCCAGCCATAAAAGGCTATGAGTGTACGTGGCTGTGCGCATAAATTTGTATGGTGTTGTGTTTGTACATAAGCGTTCATCTGTGCGTGCGCTCGTAGACTAGTGTCTATGCTCGACTCCCATCGGAACACAAGTCCAATTATTTTTTTCAAACTAATAAACCAGGAAATCCGTGACAGGTACATATACTGAAAGGATTTAAAAACTTCCACCCATTAATTTTGAATATCTCAAAAATGAATGCAGCTACGTCCACCAAAATTTTACAGCATATATATTCTCTTATACCTGATTATATCAATATACGGAATCTGAAATCGTTCAACCGAATCGGTCAGGAATGAGCACGTGCTCCTCGTGGTCTTCGTACCGTTTACATTTGTATGAATAGCTTCATGTATACAGTCTTTTTATGAAACAATTCTCTTACAATATCAAATTGTATTTTAAAAGTTTGAACTCGGTCAGAGGCTTTATTTAGCCTACCACACCTAAATATTGCAAACAGGCGCGGAGTTTTGGGCCAGATAAATGCTGAAATTTCAAAAAGTGACGTCGCGATACAATTTTATGCTTTAATTACGGCAATTTACAATCTCAGACGACGTGCACTGTCTACAGGAAGCTCAAAAGACCGTCAGAAAAGCACCTAACCGAGATTAAAAACGAGAGGTGATCACGTTAACTAACGTCGACGCCGTCTCCGTAATAGGCTTTGCGCGACAGCATCATCCGCAGTGATACTTGCAAATCAACGTGGATGACGTCACAATATTAAGACAGTAAGAAATGGTCGAAAAGATTGTTGCATAAGATAACGCCGGCACCGCCTTATGAATTTCAGTGACGTAAAGCTCTTTTACTGACGTCATTTAAGTAAATGATACAAATAAACTGCGTAATCTTTAAATTTGATAAGTTTCAAGCATTTTGTCGTTAAATATTCAACACTGTCATGAGTGAACAGATCAGCAGCAAGCAATAAAAAGTGGAAGTTTTTAAATCCTTTCAGTATACATGATCCAATGGATTTGACGTAGGCCATGCCTGTATTTGTCCTCTCCAGTCTCAGCTCATGCCTTACCAAACTGGAAAAAGGTACATGTACTTTCAAAACTCAACATACGAGGTAATGTGTCTGTTATGGTTTTGTACCAAGGGTCTGTGGCCCTGCTTAATCAAACACGACTGGACAAAGCTTGCGTTTGTCGTACATCTTCCTGCCTAAGCTATCGCTATTTTTCCGGGGGAAAGGAGGAAAGCCACTCTCTGACAGTTAAAGCAGTTTTTAGGGAGGAGTTTTGAAACTTTGTCATGATCGATTTGCATTTTTAGCTCACCTGAGCCTTTAGGCTCGTAAGTGAGCTTATAGTATAGCCAGGCATCCGTCGTCCGTCCGTCCGTCCGTCGTCCGTCGTCCGTCCGTCGTCAACATTTACAAACATCTTCTCCTCTGAAACCACTGGGCCGATTGAAGCCATATTTCATATGGAGCCTACCTAGGTCGGGGGAATGAAAGTTTGTTCCCGGTAACTTGGTCACATGACCAAGATGGCCGCCACGCCCATATATGGTAAAAACCCTTCAAATATCTTCTTCTCCAGAACCAAAAGACCTATGACCTTGAAACTTGATATGTAGCATTAAACGTGTGGGCCCATCATAGTTTGTACAAATGATGACCTTGCGGTGACCTTGACCTAATTTATTACATGGTCAACTTTGGTACGTTAGGCTTTTATATGGAAAACAACTTAAACAGTTGTTTCTTAGAAAGAAACTATTTAAGTCTTAGGTACAATATTTGGTATACATGGTCAACTGTATAAGCAAATGAAGATATTATGTCACTAAAGGTCAAGGTCATTCCGTCGGTCCATCCGTCGTCAAGATTTTCAAACATCTTCTTCTCTGAAACCACTTGGCCGATTGAAGCCAAATTTCATATGGAGTCTTAATGGGATGGGGGAACAAAAGTTGATACCCCAGGTCTGGGTCACATGACCAAGATTGCCGCCACGCCCATATATGGTAGAAACCCTTCAAAAATCTTCTTCTCCAGAACGAAAAGGCCTATGACCTTGAAACATGGTATGTAGCATCAAACATGCGGGACCATCATAGTTTATACAAATGATGACCTTAGCGGTCACCTTGACTTAATTTATTACACCGTCAACTTTGGTACGTTAGGCTTTTATATGGGAATACGCTTAAACAGTGGATTTCTCAGAAACTATTTAAGTCTAAGGTACAATATTTGGTAAACATGGTCAACTGTTTAAGCAAATGAAGATATTATGTCACTAAAGGTCAAGGTCATTCCGTCGGTCCGTCCGTCGCCAAGATTTTCAAACATCTTCTTCTCTGAAACCACTGGGCCGATTGAAGCCAAATTTCATATGGAGTCTCAGTGGGGTAGGGGGACAAAAGTTTATACCCCGGGTCTGGGTCACATGACCAAGATGGCCGCCTTCAAAAATCTACTTCTCCAGAACCAAAAGGTCTATCACCTTGAAACTTGGTAATGTAGCATTGGGCATTCAGGCCCATCATACTTTATACAAATGATGACCGTGCGGTGACCTTGACCTAATTTATGACACGGTCCACCTCGGTACCTTAGGCTTTTATATAGGAATACGCCTAAACAGTGGATGTCTCAGAAACTGTTTAAGTCTAAGGTACAGTGTTTGGTATATATGGTCAACTAAATGAACAGCTGAAGATATTATGTCACTAAAGGTCAAGGTCATTCTGTCAGCTCTTCTGTCGTCAAGATTTTCAAACATCTCCTCCTCTGAAACCACTGAGCCGATTGAAGTCAAATTTCATATGGAGCCTACATAGGTTGGGGGAACAAAAGATTGTTGGGGGTATCCGGGTCACATGACCAAGATGGCCGTTAGCCCATATATGGTAAAAACCCTTCAAAAATTTTCTTCTCCAGAACCAAAAGGCCTATGACCTTGAAACTTGGTATGTAGCATTGGGCATTCAGGCCCATCATAGTTTGTACAAATGATGACCGTGCAGTGACCTTGACTTAATTTATGACACGGTCAACTTCGATACGTTTGGCTTTTATATGGGAAAACCCCTAAATAGTGGATTTCTCAGGAACTATTTAAGCCTAAGGTACAATATTTGGTATATATGGTGAACTAAATGAACAGCTGAAGATATTATGTCACTAAAGGTCAAGGTCATTCTGTCAGCCTGTCCGTCGTCAAGATTTTCAAACATCTTCTCCACTGAAACCAGTGGGCTGATTTATGTCAAATTTCATATGGAGCCTACCTAAGTTACGGGAACGAAAGTTTGTTCTGGGTATTCGGGTCACATGACCAAGATGGCCACCACGCCCATATATGTTAAAACCCCTCAAAAATCTTCTTCTCCAGAACCAAGAGGCCTATGACCTTGAAACTTGGTATGTAATATGGGGCATTCAGGCCCATCATAGTTTGTACAAATGATGACATATGGTGACTTTGACTTAATTTATGACACGGTCAGCTTCCGTACCTTAGCCTTTTATATGGGAAAACGCCTAAACAGTGGATTTCTCAGAAACAATTTAAGTCTAAGGTACAATATTTGTTTTTTTATGGTCAACTAAATGCACAGCTGAAGATATTATGTCACTTAAGGTCAAAGTCATTCTGTCAGCCAGTCCATTGTCAAGATTTTCAAACATCTTCTCCTCTGAAACCACTAGGCTGATTGAAGTCAAGTTTCATATGGAGCCTACCTAGGTTGGGGGAACGAAAGATTGTTGGGGGTATCCGGGTCACATGACCAGGATGGCCGCCACGCCCTTATATGGTAAAAACCCTTCAAAAATCTTCTCCAGAACCAAAAAGGCCTATGACCAGTCAGGTACATAACCTTTAAAAGTTAAAAAAAATATATCTTGAAGCAGTTATAATTTTTTGCGACTATAGCAAAAGTAACCTGTTTAAGTTAAAGTGTCTTATTTCACCTTCATATTCTGGAGTTATAGCAATTTTTATAGACAGATGGGTAATTTTCCCTGAAAGATCTCTTACATAACTTTATGATTAAGCAATAAAATTCTGTACGCATCGTCTAGAAATTGGTACGCAAGGCCCTTGAAGATCAGGAAAGTAACTACTTTTTAACTTAAAACAGTTATTTTTTTGGAGAATACAAATCTGACCTTGGTCTAAATAATTTCAGACATAACCTAAATAAGTTATTTTCTACAGCCTCACTTTAAAATTAGTGGTAAATAGGATGATTTTTAACTGCTTCAGGTTATATTTTTTTAACTTTTAAAGGTTATGTACCTGACTGATGACCTTGAAACTTGGTATGTAGCATCAGGCATTCAGAACCATCATAGTTTATACAAATGATGACAGTGCAGTGACCTTGACCTAATTTGTGACAAGGTCAACTTCTGTACCTTAAGCTTTTATATGGGAATATGCCTGAACAGTGGATTTCTCAGAAACTATTTAAGTCTAAGGTACAATAGTTGGTACATATGGTCAACTAAACGAACAGTTGTAGATTTTATGTCACTAAAGGTCAAGGTCATTCTGTAAGCCCGTCTGTCATCAAGATTTTCAAACATCTTCTCAACAGAAACCACTGGGCTGAGCGAAGCCAAATTTCATATGGAGTCTCAGAGGGATAGGGGAACGAAACTCTGTTACCAGGGTCTGGGTCACATGACCAAGATGGCCACCACGCCCATATATGGTAAAAACCTTTCAAAAATCTTATTCTTCAGAACGAGAATGCTTGTGATCTTGAAACTTAGTACGTATCATTGGGCACTCTGGCCCATCATAGTTTATACAAATGATGACTGTGTGTTGACCTTGACCTAATTTATGACACGGTCAACTTTGGTATGTTAGGCTTTTATATGGGAAAATGCTTAAACAGTGGATTTTTCAGAAACTATTCAAGTCTACGGTACAATATTTGGAATATATGGTTAACTGAATGACCAGATGAAGATATTGTCACTAATGGTCAAGGTCATTCTGTCAGCCCGTCCGTCTGTTGTCAAGATTTTCAAACATCTACTCCTCTGAAGCCACTTCCCTGATTGAAGCCAAATTTCATATGGAGTCTTAATGGGATGGGGGAACGAAAGTAGGTTCCCAGGATCTGGGTCACATGACGAAGATGGCTCCCATGTCCATATATGGTAAAATCCCTTCAAAAATCTTCTTCTCCAGAACTAAAAGGCCTATGACCTTGAAACTTGGTATGTAGCATTTTGAAGTTAGGCCCATCATAATTTATACAAATAAGGACTGTGCATTGATTGTGACCTAATTTATGGCAATTTCGATTTTGATGCATTGAAAAATGCTTAAGGAGTGGATTTCTCAGAATCCATTCAAGTCTGCGACATGCCCATATATGGTCAAACTCCTTCAAAAATCTACTTCTCCAGAACCAAAAGCACAATGACCTCGTGGCATGATATGTAGCATTGAGGACTCGGGCCCATTATAATTTGTACAAATCATGACGGCGCATTGACCTTGACCTAATTGATGGCAAGGTCAACTTTGGTATGTTATGCTTTTATGTGGGAAAATGCTTAAACAGTTGATGTTACGGAATTTTTTTTAAGCCTAGATATAATAATTGGAAAATATGGTTATTTAAATGAATACATGAAGACAAGGTCATCAAAGGTCATTGTCATATTTTGAACTTTGCTCAAGGTCACTGAGATTTTAAAATTAAAATACGCACACCTTTTAAGATACTAGTTTCAAATTTGTAACAAATGAGCGAAATGACAAATGGTGTCGGTTGAAAGAAGGTGTCAGATGAGCTACAGGACCATTGGTCCTCTGGTTACATAAAGAGACTACATACGAGTGACTACTCATATATAGAGACTACATACGAGTAACTATTAACCACTGACTACTTCCACGTTAAATGTATTGTATGTTCAAACCATCTATTCTGTTGTAAATTATGTACGTTTCAGGAGATGATATATTATAAGCTACAAGTTTACTCTCAAATCCTGATCTATTTGTTGTATGTGCATTATGTTGTAAAATATGAAATAAAATAGTGTTTCAACAAAGACAAGGCTTCATTTTTTCAAACTTGAGAGGACATGGACAGACCCGGTGCCACGATAATCGTGTCTTGCATTTGTACTCGTATATAACATATACTCGTATATAACAAGCTTTCACGTCGCTGCTGTTTTTAACTCATTTTATACACAATAAACTCTTCTGTCATATACTGTATTTTGGAAGAGTCTGTTTATAACTTAAGGGGTGTTAGATTACATGTATGTTAAGAGATTTTTGGTGGAAATGGTTGAATGATTTGCAAAATAGCGAAGACCCCAATCAGGAGTCTGATATGGGTCTGCACTTTTCGCCAAAACACCCTTTCGGGTTTCCAGTACAAAGTGGGCTAACTGACACTACCATTTAAATCCCCGATCGAAACTTCGGGAAAATTGCCTCATTTGATATCGGGTGCATGTAGAATATGATGCAGAAAAATAAACAGTATATCTTCTGCAACGGACACATGTTGGACTCCCCCTTCTGTAATTATTGTATCACCTGATTCGGCTCAGTCTCTGTGACATTGCCGAAACATACATATACGAACGCCGTCACACGAAAAAGTACCTTGCGCCAAATGCAGAGATAACTAGGTTCAGTCTGCGCATCCGCACAGTCGTGATGGGCAGACTCATCATAATATTTTCCTTGAGAATAGCAATTTCAGTCTATAAATAAACTGAAACGCTAGTCCCTGTTCAGTCTGAGTTAGGGTGCAGGTTGATATGATTGTTTACAGTATGTACCTGGGTTTTGGTTACTTTTCAAACGACGCAAATATATACATTGCCAAACCATACTCTCTTCTTCGTTAGACAGGACAAGGGTTTTGTAATTAACCACTGACTACTTCCACGTTAAATGTATTGTATGTTCAAACCATCAATTTGTTGTAAATTGGATACGTTTCAGGAGATGATATATTATAAGCTACAAGTTTACTATCAAATCCTGATCTATTTGTTGTATGTGCATTATGTTGTAAGATATGAAATAAAAGAGTGTTTCAACTAAGACAAGGCTCCATTTTTTCAAACTTGAGAGGACACGGACAGACCCGGTGTCACGATAATCGTGTCTTGAATTCGTCGCCCCTTGGGCCACCAGGGAAACATCGTTCTGAGAACTGAACAAGAGAGAGAGAAAAAAATCACCAAACGACAGGTTGCAGATGAGACACTACGTATATATGTTGCATTATGTTCCAGTAACAAATCCCAATAATAATAATATAGCAACCCGGGTGCTCATTTTATTAACTTCCAAAGCCTAAGGTTTCGTAAGTATAATACAGTTTGTATGGAACTTACGAAAATGATCACAGGCTAAAGAAGACTAGTGAAACGGGTACCAAGATCAGGACATCGTTTAAACCTAGCTAAAAAGAGAGGCTGCCTATAACATGTGCAGACAGTGAAATCTCAAACTAGCTTGCACTTCCACGCAGCTTGGTCAGAGTCTTTTCTGCAAGAGTACACAATAGATACCTGTGTTTGAGGCTATCGACGAATGGAGCAAATCAACGGTCAAAATATGAGCTCACATACCTTTCTTATTCTTCCTCTTTCCAGCAAACAGCTCAGTATAGCCTGAAATACCGGCTCGAACGGCCATGAAACCCTAAACTAACAATCAGCCAATCGGCTACTTTGTTGTTCCTTGCTCTTAATGTACACAACTGTAATCTTAAGGACAGAACGTCTAAGAAACCATGTTTTTTTTTTATTATTTGTAGCATTGCGTTAACTTATCGGATGGAAAACTATATAAAGCTCAGCTCATTCGTTTGCTTAGAAGTGTTCTGTATATTTTTATTTTGTTTTCCTGCCTTTTCGCAGCTACGAGTATATGCAATTTTTTATCATTGTAAAACATTATTTTTTTTGTATTTTTGTTTTGTATTTTGCACCATTCCGTTGTTAGTGCGACACACAATTCAGAGTCAGGGCTTGTGGTTTTCGTTTCCTTCAAAGTTTTAGAGGATGAAAAATACTGGACAGAAAACAAACAAAAGTGGAAAAAACTACTAGCTACGAATTATATTTTATTTTATTTTTATTCATTTATACAATCTTTCTAGAGGGTAGCACATTTAGCTATAAAGTCATTCTACCATGTGCCTCTCACTACATAAATATTTATACAATATAAACATAAAACGAAGTGAAACAAACTGTACATGAATATACACATACCTACCAACCGACTTTAAGCACTATTAAAACATATTTACTTTCAAAAACTACAACACACATTATCAATAACTACAAGAAATTTGCAGATAAACTTGTAAATGACGCCCTTATCGGGCCCAGTTTTCGCTTACAAAACGTTTGAGTCCTCGTGTGATTCCCTGAGTACCGGTGATGACACAACTGTTTTAAAGGTTACCTCAAACTTCAAATTCTCATTTTCTTATTGAGATATATACTGCTCACAAAAAGTAAAGGATATTAAGACATTTGAGAAAGCAGAATTAAGAAAAATAAGCAGATGAACATTTACATGTATCTGTTGTGATTCATAAAAGAAATATTGATAGAAACCTGCAATATGAAGACTGATACGTTTAAGCTTGCCACGTGACCTACAAAAAGATGGAAGTAGACAAAGGGTCGACATTCGAATTTCGCACGAATCCAGCACAGCAATAACTGGCCATTTTTTTTATGCAAACTTTATTCAGACAGACGCCTAATGTTTCAGTTAACAAGATACAAATACTTTTTTCATGCTGTGTAAACGGTACCACTGGTTGGTGAATAATTTTTATTGTCTCACCGTTGATGACATTTGCAAGGGCCCTACATCTTAAAGGTAGGTTCCTGGGGTAGCGATGACAATTCTGTCCACAAAATAATTTTGTCTTTTTCTGAGCAGTATTGAATTCTCTTATTTTTCTGAATTTGTTGCTACTGAGAAACTCGTCAGATGTTGAAGAAAATAGTCGTTTTCCCTTTTGGTTTATTTTCTTTCGTTGGAATTCCAGTTTTAAAAATAACTATGTTTATTATGTCTATTAGTGCGCAATTTCTGATGCCATTCTCCAAAGGTCAATTTTCCCTTGACGTGAGCTCTCCTAGAGGTCCTGGCATGGCGGATG
This sequence comes from Ctena decussata, assembly GCA_963989385.1. NCBI lineage: Eukaryota > Metazoa > Mollusca > Bivalvia > Lucinida > Lucinidae > Ctena > Ctena decussata. The sequence continues at coordinate 53,601,910 of OZ022513.1, forward strand.
GGCTAAAACTATCCCAAAATGCAATGCAGCATGACATCAGCTATGTTATCTATTTTTGGCGCGAACTAAAAATAGCGCTAACTGGTGTGCGAAGCAGAGTTAGGAAATCCCTTGCAAATCAACTTTTCTAATATTTTTTTGATTTACACTTTTTAGTGAAACTTAATAATTCCCTTTTATAAGTGCTTTCCAACAACTTGGATGAAAGTTCATCAAAATTATGATGCAGTTCAAAGTACAGGAACCTGCCTTTAAATAGCGCAATGAAGCCTGCCAAAGTGGATGTTCTCAGTTTGAAAAATTATGAAAAAAATAAATATCCACAGAACTAGAGAGTCCAAATGATTTTTTTTCGCCGATGGGAAATTGAGGTTTTGACGCCATAGTCCTTTCTGTGTTGCTATAGGTCACGCGTCCTGTTTTGATTGTTTCTGTTTTACATGTAGCTGAATATACAATTCTAATGTAACCCAGCAATTATTATTAATTCTTGTACTCGCATCTGTGTCAACACTCCGGACTACCAATCCAGGGGTCGCAAGTTCGATCCCCCGCTTCTCCGGTCTTTCGGATGAGACTTTAAACCGAGGTCCCGTCTCCATATGACCTCGTTGTTGGTGGGACGTTAAACCAGAGTTCACTCACTCACTCACTCACGCATCTGTGTCAAAATATCCCCTACTTTTTGTGAGCAGTATATATCAGAGTAATTATGGGATGAGTGCCTACATGACCACGTGGTTTAGAACACTGTAACACTCAACTGAAGAGAGTGAGTGAGCGAGTGAGTGAGTGAACTGGGTTTTAATGTTCTACCAACAAACTCAAGAGAATTATTCTGAGTTTTATAATGTCGTTTCTATATAGTTACTATTGGGTGCAGGAGCGACTGTAGTGTAGTGGATAACACTCCGGACTACCAATCCAGGGGTCGCAAGATCGATTCCTTGCTTCTCCGGTCTTTCTGATAAGACTTTAAACCGAGGTCCGGTCTCCATATGACCTCGTTGTTGGTGGGACGTTAAACCCGAGTTCACTCACTATTGGGTGCTAAATCTTTGATCAGTAATAAAATGCCTGGTACGACGGAATGGAATTGAAGTGACGATATGTAGTTTAAGAACTAGAATCACTGACTTCAGTGACACCAAAATCACTGTGACGAGCCCAACGCTGTAAGTTACGGTGCATAAATAAAAAGGAAAGTATTATAAGCAAAATCAAAACAACCCCTTACCACACTATTGCAAGTGCAGTAGGTCCTCGCCCTGTGATGCTGACACGTTAATATTTCCGGAATAAGCTAAAATAGCATAAATAAATGAGCTGCGGTACGACAAAACCAACAAAGTGGGATGTGCGACTAGCAAAGACTAAGATCAGCCGGAGCTCCACCCAGTCTGTTGAGAGTCTTCGCTGTCAGCACTGATGTAGCTTAAACCCTTAGGTACACTTTAAGCGCACAGCAAAGACTCTGATCAGACTGGGCGGATGGATGCCTTGGCTGATATGATTCTTTGCTAGGCCACATGCTACTGTGTTGATTTTGCCGTGTCGCGGCTCAAATTAATTATCAATGGGAAAAATTCCGAGCGGCCTCCATCCTGCACCTACTGCAAGAATTAAGATAATATTGGTAGGGAAATCTTAACAGCATCAAGGCCCGGATCCAGGCCACCATGTACTGGTGGGGCCCTTAATAACTGGTGGTGCTAAGAGGTGCCGAGATGTGTGGGGGGGGGGGGGGGGGAGGGGGGAGAGCGCGGGGGTGAGTGCTTAAAAATATTTGAAATAATTAGCGATCATGATGATGTTTTTTGTTGATAAAGTCTTTTTGCCTTGAAATCTCATCAGAATCGTCTCGTTTTCATGGTGGTCATTTCTTACAGAATAAATTTGCTCCCCTAAAAACAAATCTTTCTTTCATGAGTGGACCCCATTTTGGATCCAGGCAAGCAAACTTAAAAAAATCACTGTGAAAACACTAAGCCTTGTCCTCATACATGTACACTTTAAATTGTGTCTTCCACCAGTGCGCAGTTGACTCAGTTGACAATCGGAGCTATCTTATTCTTCGTTACTTGAATTTCTCGATCTGTAAAATAACGTAACATTTAGACATTATACATTATTATATGATCTGCATATAAACTACATTTCAATGGTTCAGAGGCGAATCAGGTAAGGTTGATAATACGAAATAACCTCTTATTGTGCACCAGGGCGTCTGTATAGTTGCCGGTGTTTAAATATTTAAATGAATAAAATCTAAAACGTCAAAAAAATTCAACACGACAGCCACGTTATGAATGAGCATTTAGTTTCCAGATATAAAACAAACAAACAAATGAATCGATAGAGTATTCTCAATAACTATAAAAAAGAGAAGAGTACTTGGAAAACTTATTCAGAAGTACTTTCAGTCTTGGGGGATTTATTACGTCAGTTGTACGAAAAAGAAGAATGCATGTAGACTTATTTGTAACAGATAGCAAGTCAACTTATTCCGGCAGTGTTAAATACAGAACACATTTGACTCTCGCTATCTCAAACATTGATATCTCTAAGTACCCTTTATTTTAAACATATTTATTGTTTATATTTACATTCTTGGTGTATTTACTGAAAACCCTACAGTAAACCATTGGAACGTAATGTAGTCTACATTCCAATAATTACACTGATACACGCGACGTCAGTGACGTGAAAATAAACAATGGCTCTCTGCAACCTGATTGGACGTCAGCAACGTCATGACGTCATGCATGCCGTTCTGCTGTTAGCAGAGAAAAAAAACTGCGTGTAAACGTTTTACTGCTTCAATCTAGCGCTTATATAAGATTTTTCATGAAAGATTTGACTGAAACGAATGTAAATATAAGCAATGAACTTAATTTTTCTGATGTTTATCTAAGTGTAAACTACATTGGGTCACCAGCAAAGTTTACATGAACCCCTTCATTCACTTAGCACGTGACCCAATGTAGTTTACACTTCGATAATGAAATTCATTCCTTAAATAAACTCTACATGATTACAATATAAACATGAAACAAACAATAGGAACAGAACGGAAGCACTGGATATCAAATAATATACTATTTTGACATGCTTCCTATTTTTCCTTACATTGCAACTCCTGTTAACTCAAACTACTTGTATCTAAAATTACATTTTCTGGCACAGAAAATTTACTTTGGGATATCAGTAGTTTGAGTTGAACTCTGACTTTGAGACATCATGAGGTGACCGTATATGCACAATTTCGGATATCAGTAGTTTGAGGTGAATCTTGACTTTGAGACATGGAAAGGTGACTTTATATGCACAAACCTTCTCTGACAACGGATGCTGCTTTATAGATGACAAACCCCAGCATTGTCATGGACAGAATCATAGCAACTGGACATATGATGCTGATTGTTAGCTCTACTGGCGTAGCATACACGCTGAAACAGACCAAGTAATGAATAGTAGAATAGAAAACAAAACATGTTACACAGTAAAGTGTTCTACAATAGGCTGATATTACCAATTCGAATAAAATCAATCAAGCGCAGGCCTGCTTAGCTGGCGGTCTGGTTTCAAATCCCGCTGGAGGCGGAATTCTTTCCGACCCTTATATATAACAGTAAAGACAAGTTCTAAAAATGGAAAAGTTTGGTACATTGTATTTCAAAGAAGTAATGTGTCTAAAAGATGCAGTTGGAATGGCAAAATGCGTAGAACCGGATCAGACTGCTCCGGAGTTTGCTATGCTGTCTGTCCCAATAATGAGTGTGACGTATGCTCACGTGATATGCAGCGGAAAAGAGATAAAGTATCAGAAATTTAACAGCATTTGGTGAAACACCAGAGCTACATTATCGGTCAGGTACATAACCTTTAAAAGTTAATTGAATTATAACTTGTAGCAGTTATAAAGTACCCTATTTACCACTTATTTCAAAGTGAGGCTGTAGAAAGTAACTTATTTAAGTTATGTCTGAAATTATTTAGGCCAAGGTCAGATTTGCAGTCTCCAAAAAAATAACTGTTTTAAGTTAAAAAGTAGTTAATTTCCTGATCTTCAAGGTCCTTGCGTACCAATTTCTAGACGATGCGTACAGAATTTTATTGCTTAACCATAAAGTTATGTAAGAGATCTTTCAAAGAAAATTTCCCATCTGTCCATAAAAATTACTATAACTCCAGAATTTAAAGGTGAAGAAAGACACTTTAACTTAAAGAGGTTACTTTTGCTATAGTCGCAAAAAAATATAACTGCTTCAAGTTATATTTTTTCTAACTTTTAGAGGTTATGTACCTGACTGATTATTTCTTTAAAAGACGACCCCCGTCCAACGCCCGCTCACTTTTTCTGTGCAAACAGGGCCATATTCCACCATAATTGCCTTTTGAACACCAGGCTGTTTATATACTGAGAGGTGAAAGAAAGTATACAGGTAACGCAGTCTTTATTTTCCTTCAGATGTCTTCACATCTGATAATACCGGGGCACTGTTGATAAATACAATCACTTGCACATAATTTGCGAGAATTTGCAGTATAATCGGCAAAAGGATAAGGAAATAACATGGTTTTAAACAGACAAGGGGTCTAAGTCAACATTGTCGCTGGAGTAGCTCCTCTTTAAACATACACTTTGGACAATAGAGATTAATCTGTGCATTGTTATGCATTACACCGAAAAAGGGATGAAAGGTTTGTATGGACATATCAAACTGTCATATGAAAAACGGGGTAAATGAGGTATCGAATTTTCGTACGAAATGATGATGTATTTGGCGTCTTCTGGTAACATGCATTGAATATGCATTGAGTTCTTATGGGAAGTTTATTTGCAATTTTTTTTCAAACAAACAAGTCAATGAGGTTCCTTTCAAGTGCACACAAAAGCAAGAAGCCAAACAACATTTTTTTTGAAAATTTCAAGTAAAAACTTCTAATACCAGATAGAGAAACATTTAATTATCTATACTTTTAATTAAAAGGTAGATAATTTGAGACATGCAGCATTTCCAACTAAGGTTGAAGAAGTTTTATGGGGGTTTCAGTTTAAATGACGATGTGATTTTACTCACAGACATTAGCGCTAGACATTCGTGAAGTGCAAAATGCTATATGTCATGTGCAAGGGAGTTTTGATAGGAACTGCTGAATTTGAATTAAGGACATTAACTCCATTATTAGTGACTGCAAAACAATTTGTGTTTGTGTTTTGCACAGCTAGACGTTTGTACAAAATGTCATTATTTATATTTCAATGCAGCCATTTACACGAGATCCAGTAATCAAAATAAAAAACAAGAGCTGTCGCCTGACAGCATAGCTCGCCTGAATAGGTGCTTGCCCATCACACAGTCCCTTTGGAGGTGTGGATTCTATGCATAAAACTTCAGGCAAGCATGTCCATAATGACACCACATTTATAAACAAAAGTTATCGAAGAAATAAGTCTTAAAATAAATTTAAAATAAAAAAATCCACATGAAATTTCAAAGTCCATGAGCTTGAGGTCAAAGAACTAAGCGAACCATTATCTAACATCAGTCCAAGTATTAGTATCAACTGAGTCCATCGTGGCACTGTGAAATTATGTCTTCATAAATATAAAACTTTAACCAAAATCGTTAAGACAAAATTCTAAGTCGATGACCTTGACTTCAAGGTCATCCAGTGGGGTAAGTATATAGTGTTTTGTAAAAACTCAAAAAAGTGTCTAACATCAGTTCAAGTGTAAACTAAATCTCTGCCAAGCATTATGAATCAGTATGCAATTAGAAAACTTTCATAAAGAACAAATTTCCAAAGTCCATGACCTTGACATCAAGTTCACTGAGCGGGGTTGGGGTAGTACTCGGCAAAACTTTGGACTAATATCTAACTAAAGTGCAAATATAAAAAGAATTCATTACTGGGTTCAGGAGATATGTGTCTTTAAAAAACTTTAACCAAAACATCTAATCAATAAAAAGACAATTTTCTAAGTCCATGACCTTGACATCAAGGTCACTGAGGGGGGTGGGGGTAGTACCTTGGAAAACTTTGGACCAATATCTAACTACAGTGCAAGTATCAAAGGAATCCATCCATGGGTTAAGGAGATATTGGGCTTTATAAAACTTTAACCAAAACATCCAGTCCAAAAAAGCTCCCAATTTGCTAAGTCCATGACCTTGACATCAAGGTCATGGAGTGGGGTGGGGGTGGTACCCTGTTAAACTTTGGACCAATATCTACCTACAGTGCAAGTATCAAAAGAATCCATCCATGGGTTAAGGAGATATAGGTCTTTAAAGAACTTAAACCAAAACATCCAATCCGGACGCCGACGCTGACGCTGACGCCGACGCCGGGGTGACAACAATAGCTCTTCCTGAACTTTCGTTCAGGCGAGCTAAAAACTGTATACTTTCTATTGCGTCTGAGTATATTTGTCTCCTCAAATTTGTATCAACAAAAGCCATTCATAAAAACTTTGAACTGCAATGTCCCCCGCCCCTTCCCACCCCCGCCCCATCCCATCCCCTTGGGGCGTTTATCAGAAGGAATACGATTGAAATTCAATATACTTACTCTGAGCAACAGGAGTATTTGTGTCCAAGACACTCATGAAAGCCGGGTCCACACCAGACATAATTGCTGTCACTGCTTCCGGAGTCGAACCAGCTCTGAGAACATGTCATCCGCTCACAGTTGACAGGCATGGCGGCCCATAATGAGCAAAATAAGGCGAGAAGTTTAATCGCCATTTATACCATTAATTAAATCGGTATCGGCAATAATATCAAAATTTATCCGTATTGTTTGTTTTTATTAACACGTTTTTTTGGCAGGTTCGTGTGTAAGAATCGTACAAGAAAACACAACAGCGCCTATGTGGGATTTTACAAATGCATAGACCGTAAAAATATAAATATTGAGACAGAGAGGTCTGAGCAAACAATGATGACCCGGATCAGACTGCTCGAGAGCAGTCTGATCCGGGTCATCACTGTTTGCTGTTCCATTTGAATCTTTAAGACGCATTACTGCATTGTAAAACCAAACTGTTACATTCTTTGAGAATTACGGTAATTTATTTTGGTGCCCCAATTTTTAGAATTTTTACGGTAAAAATAATTCGTAATTGAACATTAAGAATATAAAAAATTACTCAAATTTCAAGAGATCAATACTCGTTTGAGGTCGTAACTAGGAAGTTAAGTAGGGGACAAACGATTACACGTACGAGCATTTGGAATTACATATTACTCTCCATAATACACCCAATAATGGACAACTAAAAACGCCGCATTTTCAAATCTGAATATCTGAGGGAAAACTTTTTAATTACGAATATCTGAAAGCAAAACTTCTACTTTAACATCAAACACCTACTGCTACTACTACTATTAAATAATGATAAAAATAATAATACGTAGATGTTTGTTTATGAAACAGAGACTGATGTCTCCCCCCCCCCCCCCCCCCCAACACACACACACACACATTCTCCCGTCCCCTCATCAAAACTTCGAGTGAAGTATTGATTTTTATTCTCTGAACATCAACTTAAAATGCTTTCTATTGTCGAATTTCGTGAAAATATCTGCAATGGGACATAGTTCCATCAGAGGTAAAGATGAAGTTATAATTCTTATTCTGTGCCTATTATCTGGTGATGTTTTCTATTTGTACCTAGTTGTGTGAAAATATCTTAAACGGGTCTAAAGTTATAGAGAAGACAAGAACTCCATACTGAAAATTACAATAGGGCATATTTCCAAAATTAATGGAGATGGATTTGCCGTTCTTGTTCACTGAAACATCGTCTGATGATCCTTTATATTTGTAAATAGTTTCATGAAAGAATCTTTTGCGGTTTTAAAGTTATAGAGAGGACACAATATCCATACTGAAAATCACAAAAATGCATAATTCCCTAAAGCGTGGATGTGGAGCAACTGTTACAGTTTTGATTTTGTACCAAGTTTTGTGACAGCATGTTTAATGGTATTAAAGTTATAGAGCAGACAATATCTCCATACTGAAATTACAAAGGGGCATGATTCCATATACATGTATAATAAAGTTGGAGTAACGGTTCTTGTTTACTGCACATTGCCTGATAATGCTGTATATTTGAGCTGCGACACAAGAATACCAACAATGTGGTTGTGCGCCCAGTCCAGACTCAGATTATCATAGGCATTCGCCCAGTTTGAGCAGAATCTTCATCAAGCGCACAAAGGGTAGCTAAGGCTCTAAACTACCTCCATGCGGACAACGAAGACTCTGATCAGACTGGGCGGATGCCCAGGCTGATCTGAGTTTGCGCTGTCCGCACAACCACATTGTTGGTTTTGTCGTGTCGCGGCTCATTTGTACACAGTTTCATGAAAATATCTTTGAGGGTTTTTAAGTTATACGGGTATATCGGACTCGATTTCCATACTGAAAAATACAAGCGGGCATAATTACGGATAAATGTAGGTGGAGTTATGGTTTTTGTTTTCTTCACATCGTCTGGTGATGCTTTATATTAGTACCAAGTTTTGTGATAACATCTGAAATAATTTTAGAGTTATGAAGTGGACATGATTTCTATACATACAATTACATAGGAGCATCATTTCGTTAAAACTGTTGGTGGATCTATGGTTATGTTCTCTGCTGATTGTCTTATGATGCTTTATATTTGTACAAAGTTTCATAAAACTGTTTTTACAGAGCAGACACGATTTCCATACAAAGATTTACAAAGAGTGAAAATTCCGTTTAATTGGAAGCAGATGCATATCATCTGATGCTGCTTTATATTTCTACGAAGTTGAATGACAATATCTTTTACGGATATAAAGTTATAGAGCGGGCATGGTTTCCCTACTGAAAGTTTCAAAGGGGCATAATTGCGTAAAAATTATAGATGGAATTACGATTCTTGTTCTCTGCACATCGTCTGACGGTAATTTATACTTGTATAAAGTTTAGCAGAAATATCTAATACAGTTTCAGTGTTATGGAGCGGACAAAGTTCCATATTAAAATTTAAAAAGGAGTTTAATTTATTAGTATCCACTAAACTATCAATTTGAAAATGGTTTGTCTTAGGACCCTGCGACTGCTTACATTTTTGAGCTTTTCTTAGAGCCCTGCTCAAACCACTGTTGGAGGACAAAATCAGCATAAATTTGTAAGGGTAAAATTTCAGAGGTACCAACTCGGCTATTTTCAGTTTTGCCTCCCGTCTCAATAAGGGTCAAGTCTTAAAGGAAAAAAATCACTCCTCTCCGAGCAAATTCTTTCCGTTAAGAGTAGACCTTTTTGGGAGGAGGCTGATCTGAGTCTTCGCTGGACGCACATGCCACTATGTCGGCTTTGTCGTGCCATGGGTCACTCAATGACGGCTCCGGCCTAAAATCCTCCTATTAAGCTTATTATGGAGTTGGTTGGGGCTTGATGATCACTTTTTGGACGGGCCCATCGGGGTTCAGTTGTTTGACTTCTTTTGTTCCAGTGTTGTTTGTGCCGTTGAGTACTCATCTTTTTTCATCTCAGTATTTAATCCCGATTTATAATTCATTAATGGGTTAGAAGTCAATTTACACGGACCGAATAAATTTAATCATATGACGTGACTGCTATTCAGTGGAAAACGTCGTGTCATAAAAATCGTATGACACACGTGTAACAACATTTTGGCGAATGCATCTAACGTCATTAACAACGACCATGTCAATAATGCGTTTCTTACTGAAATAATGCTCATATTCAAGGTTATAGAATTCTATTTTAAAGGAATATATGATCAACAGAATCCTACACTCGTAGTCATTTCATACGAAATTTATGAAACTCGCCGAAAGCTCGTTTAATAAATTTCATATGAAATGACCACGAGTGTAAGATCATCTTTGTATGTTTATATACCACAACTAATTTATAACTGACCGTTCCAAGGCGGTGCTTTTATTGAGGTTTACTATTGATTCTTGTAGTAATTCTAGCATTGTGGTCAGCAGATTAGCTGTCTGCTTTGCTTTCTGTCTTCTTTTGTTGTTGTAAGATTTTAGAAAAATGTAAAGATAGATGTTTATATCTTTCGTGTGAAGTTTTAAAACCTTGCATCTTTAAGAACCAGTGCTTATACCAGAGCTAGGATTGTGATACATAAAGTCGATATTGTACATAACTGACCGTTCCAGGGGGTACTTTGGTGGTGGTTTACTATTATTGTCAACTTTTTTTCAGCTTTCTATTAATCTTTGACTTTTTGTATCTTATTAAGAGTTGCCTCATGGCCATCTGCTGGAACAAAACTGACCTTATGGCTTTTAGCTTGACTGCCGTCTTTACTTATTTTTCCTTCCCCATAGTGTGATTAGGGCAGCATTTAGAGTAAGAGTCTGTTTCGGTTCCCGATCGATGCATTCTAATCTACTTTACTGACTAAATCCAAGAGACAATCAGCTAAGAGACGTCGTAACACGTGAGTGCAGGTTCCCGCTGCCCTGTCCTTTTCTCCTCGGAGCCACCTCACATCACATGACCTGAGACAGACGACAGACGACAGACAAAGGGCCAAAAATTATAAAATCTTCATTTTGCAAGTCTGCTACAATTTTATTGTGACTGACCACATGAGCTATGGAAAAAATAACACTGAAACCACAGTCATTTTATTTGCACATTGGTAAAAATTATACGTGATTTCCATCGACTTTAGTATGTGAAATGTGTGAAATGCCGTAAAATATGGTCGCAGGTTTCACTACTTTTCAACTTTTTATAAGCCTGACTCTTCTATACGTTTTATGGTGAATGGGTACACCTCTAATTTTTTCCACAATGACAATATGACAATGGGAACAAGGGTGTGATGGTCGGGAGATGGTCCTGGTTATAACTTGGTCAGAGTCTTCGCTTTGCACTTAGAGGGTTGCTAAGGGTCTAAGCCAACTCCATGCGAACAGCAAAGACTCTGATCATACTAGGCGGATGCCTAGGCTTATCTGAGTCTTCACTGAGCGCACATGTCACTTTGTTGGTTTTGTCGTGTTGCGGCTCACCTGTTTATTTTTTGGGCCAAAAGGGATCTTCTCATAAAGAGTAAACGCTTTTCTATAAGAGTTGGCCTCTTTGAAAAGGGAGGCAAAACTGATATAATAGATCTACCAATCCCCTTCATAGTAAGTAAGTAAGTAAATAATAGTTTATTAAAGTGTCACATCTCATATATACAAGCATCTATCATCATAGTAATAAAACATAAAATATGTGAGACCATGCCTCATAAGGCATACGAGGCACTTATCAAACATAGAAAATGACGTAAATAGTTCTTAAATGGTTTTCGTATAATTTGCGTAGTCTGTTGTAACTTTTCTGTTGGTCTAAATTACATAGTTCAGTAAAGATAGCCGAGTTGCCACTTATTTGAGAAATAACTGCTGACTCGGTTTATCACTTGTAATTTATTGTTTGTTTGGATGTCTTTGTCAATCTTTCCCTTTGATGTTGGGGATAGGGTTTGGGATCTGATTCAGGCAGTTCCTGAAGTGTAGTTACTCTTTAAATTTATTCAATATACAAATCAAAATACATGTAATAAAACTAAACACTGTCGGGTGTACACATACACCTATAGACAGTTTGCTACTAGAGCCTTGCAAGCAGGCTACCAGTGGCGGAAGCGATGTCGAAATATTATGACCCACCATGCAAGACTCTAATAAAACATGTCATCCGAAAGTGTTGATAAGTTGAGAAAAAAGTTACCACATATGATTTCATAAAATTTCCACAAAATAAATGGTTCTACCCTGCTAACAACATATGTAAAGTGGACATTTGACGAACATACTAAATAAAGATGGAACGTTTAGTTGTTAGAAGCAATCAACAAAACGAAACAACAAAATCGAATTTACCATACAGTAATACATTACCTATACAGTACATGCAATTGATGAGCCGCAACACGAGAAAACCAACAAAGTGGCCATGCCAACAGCGAAGACTCTTACCAGTTAGGGCGGGTGCGCAGGCTGATCTGAGCCTGGTTAACCGCTTAGTAGGTCTACGCCTGCCCAAGAATAGTGTAGGTAGGCTAACTGACCATCCCGACATGACAATAGCTGTTTACTGTGGACGTAAAGCAATAAAACATCAACAACAGCAACAATCGCTGAGCAAATACGTCTCCTTGGTTTTAGTCATTTTGTTAGCATCTTGTAATACATAGAGATTATTACATGGGTTTTTCGTTATCACCCGATTTATCAGCCCTCGACCAATATCGGACCTCGGGCAAACTCTCGGTCCGATATTGGAGTCTCGGGCTGATAAATCGGGTGATAACGAAAAACCCATGTTATGATCTGTTTATCATATAGATTCTAGTTAAGAAAAAATGTCCCGAAATAGTTGCTAGATATCAAAATGTTTGAAGTTGTGAAAACTTTCTATTACCGCTGAAGGCCAAGGCCTAAAAGGGCATCCAGAAAACACAACGGAGGGACACTCGAATGTGAGTGTAATATTTTATTGTACAATGAAACAAGGCAGGCAGCTGACGACAAGTGTGTAATGAAACGAGGGATCTTACGATAAGTCTTACTAACACACAGCATCACTGCGCCATCTGAAATGTTTCCCGCCCGTCCAGTCTTGTAGCGCTTGCCGTTTTGTACCAAAACAAAAAAATTCAGCCATTTCAAAATTATTTTGACACCAACGTGTTTCTTTTGGTCTAACTAAGAAAATGAGTGGTCACACTTTATGTCTACGATGGATAATAAGAGAGATAGAAGCTCTAAAAGGACGGGAAATTTTCTGTTCTGCCACTTTGCTCTCGCCATTTTAACGTCGAAGTATCTCACGCGACGTCATTGACGTTAACGACGGGCCGATAAACGTATCGGACCGGGAAAAGCTTTATCGGACCGATGGGCAAGATAAAAAAACTTTGAAAGCCAAGCTTTATCAAACATGCAGATTGCCCCTTAGGCAGTCCAAAATTCTGTATCTATGTGATAAATATTTAAATGAGTCTGTTGACTTTTTTTTCTGAATTCCATTTGCATATCACTTGTTATTTGTAATATTACAAATGCTGTATGTGATGTATGCAAATAAAATATTGTTTACACTAACCGGATCTACTGAGCCTATTCAAATCTCTCCTCCCTGAAGCACAAGTTTGAAAACACACACACACACACACACACACACACACACAAAAACCCAAAAAAGCGGTTTCTATATTTTCAGAGTACTAGAAATATATAGGCAACTCTATACAGTTGTGAAGTACATGTATGTGAAGTAAACAAAAAGTGCAAAATAACTTTTCCTTTCTTCCATTCTTATTATATATACAGCTCCATACAAATAGTAACAAATTTTTTTGACACCTACGCGTTTAGTTTAAACAATATTTTATTTTCCATATAGACATATATAATAATACAACAGACTAATTTATTGGGATTAGGCAGCAAGCTAGAGCTTATAGACGCCTTTTCCCAGAACATCGAACAACACAAATAATTCGGTGTGCATACATTTTAACAGTGTATCACCTATCCCTAGAATCTCTCCCGGTTTGGGAGGCAATAAATCGGTGAAATAATCTTGTGGTTTTCAGCTAGTTGTCATTATTATCTAATACCACTTTCCACAGTTAATTATTCTCCAGATGTCCTAGTATCAAATTAACACTTCAGCCAGCAAATTCCATTTCATTGTTTCTGTGTTAAGTAAAAAACTAGAAATATATTTCTTTCAACAATTATTTTTCTTTATATCTATTAATTTTCCCTAGCTATACTGGACCAAATGCGGTTGTTTTAAAAATCTAATACATAAACTAAATGATTATAACAATCAGTAAAAATAAACCAAAAACCTATTAACATGGTGAAAGAATATTTTCAGAGGTCTAGCGTCTTGGCAAGCCAAGGGTACTAAGTCCACTTTGTTCTTCACGAACGCCAAGGGTTCTAAGTCCACTTTGGTCCTTACGTACGTAAGAAACGAAGAAGATTTAGTACCCTTGGCTAGCGAAGATATTCGTCGTAGCAAGCTAAGGGTACTAAGTTCACTCTGTTCCTTACGTACGTCCGAATCAAAATGGACTTAGTACCCTTGGCTAGCGAAGATATCCATCTTAGCTAGCCAAATGTATTAAGTCCACTTTGTTCCTTACGTACGCCAAGGGTACTATATTCACCTAAGCAAGCCAAGTGTACCAAGTCCATTTTGTTCCTTGTGTACGCCAAGGGTAATAAGTCCACTTTGGTCCTTACGCATGTAAGAAACAAAGTGGACTTAATACCCTTGGCTAGCGAAGATATTCATCGAAGCAAGGCAAGGGTACTAAGTCTATTATGTTTCTTACGTACGACCAGGGTTCTAAGTCCACTTTGTTCCTTACGTACCCTTTATCGACGGCGTGTTTTTGTTAATCGAATTTAACTCTGTGGTATTTCACTGGATCAGAATATCGTGTTTACCGTGAACAATTATCAAAAAAGAGCAGACGGTCAAGATTCAAAGGGTACTAAGTCTACTTTGTTTCTTACGTACGACCGGGGTACTAAGTCCACTTTGTTCCTTACGTACCCTTTATCGACGGCGTATTTTTGTTAATCGAATTTAACATTATGGTATTTCACTGGATGAGAATATCGTGTTTACCGTGAACAATTACCAAAAAAGAGCAGACGGTCAAGATTTAACCAGTTCATCATTTTTTTTTAGAACAATTATGCAAAGTTATGGATTAACTGTGTTTTAACACTGAACAGGTCTAAAAATAACGTGGGGGTGAGGACAATTAGCTGCAGCCGTAAGGTGGCGTTGCAGAAAAATCCAATCTGTGAATAGGCCTTCGGCCAAGGGTACGTAAAAACAAAGTGGACCTAGTACCCTTGGCTGGGGAAGATAGAGTTTTTTTTTTTTGTACATCAAGCGAACTTTTGTTTTTTATTGTGATATAATATCCCTTTATACTTAAAACATATGCTGTTGCCCCTCATTAAAAATTCCTTGACAATGGAAGTTTTAAGGAGGGTAACAATTTATTTTGTATCCTTCAGTAATAGTGAAAAAATTCCTTGCTGAAAATGTGTACAAAAAGTTAATTGAAACAGACAGGACAAATGCCTTTTAATTTTCACTATCTTGTTTTGGGGTTACAGTTTAGCTGTAATAATAATTTATTTGTCATGCTAACAGATTGTAGAAAAGAGGTTTTGTTATGAAATCTTTGCAATAGGTGATACAGTGTTAAGCTACTTTTCACACAGTTCATTTTTCTTGAAAAAAAGTCATACATACGTTCCAAGGCATGCTAGTCCATTTAACCAATCGGTCACGCAACGTTGAATCAGGACCAAGTCAACGTCGATTCGGCGATTACGTCGAGTCAACGCTGGCTTGATGCCGACTCAAAGATTCGTGCTCGAGGGAAAGCTAGTTCTGTTGTTGATGGCTCAGTGTGAAAAGCGGAATTCATAGGAACATTAATGATTTTTCTGTATTTTTTTTCAGATAATCATTGTGATTGTACATATATGTACAATGATAAAAAAAATCAGACTGAATAACAATTCGGTTTGGATGAATAATACAAGGAATGATTGCGTATATAAGATGTTGTATGGAAAGGAGTATGATAAAAAGATTAAAAAAAAAAAAAAAAAAAAAAATAATAATAATGTTAAAAAATCAAGAACAATTACTACATAATTCTAAGTTTTAATAATAAGTATAAAAGAATAATGGAAATAATAATTATGATAAATAAATAAGTGAATTAAAAAAAAAAAAAAAAAAAACCTACGAGTTTGGCAAAACGTTTTCAAATGCTGGCGCAATTTTGAAGCAGTTTAAAATCTGTTGGTATCGGTAAGTTAAAATGAATTGGAAAACTATTTGAAAATTCAAAGGTTTTTATTGCTAGTCTTAATTTGTTTTCACCATACCAGTACATGTAGGGATTGTATTCTTTCTTTTTTTGGTTTACCTTGAAAACTCTTTTTAAGCTTATTTTGTTTGTTGTAAACTTGCCGACTTTGATCAATGTTATCTTGCCTTATGTTTCAAATATGTGTTCCTATCTGCAGACATGGACATATATTTGTAACAAAATGCACGATAAAACCAACATTACAGCCATCAACAAGGAAACTACTTTTTTCAAATTCTTTGTTATTTCTATTTGTACCTACAGTCAACTCTCGATATCCTATTGCATCACAAACCAGTTTGAACACATTTTTCATTTTTTATAACATTTCAGCTCCTGTTGTACGGCTCTAGTTTTGAAGAGTTGTAGGACGCCCCAAGGCCGAAATTGTCGAGGTATCATCTTTTCCTAACGTATCGCCTACGCATTATATGCCAAAAGAAAACAACAACAAAAAAAACTGAAAAAAAAAAACTGAAAGAATTGAAGAAGGAAAGAAAAAAAAATGCTGATATCGAAAGGTCTTTTTTATCCGTGCTCCCCTATGTTTGTCTCGACTTAATATGATATTTTTCTAAAAGGAAAATGTTATGTCCCTGTCGAGAATTATGTTGGTTTACAGTCAGTTTTGAAGCGCCTGAACGATTACGGAAAATACAAACATGGATGTATTCTGAAATGTTTGTAGCTGTCTATTTCTTGGAGAAGAATCTGAATGATATCCACAGAATGAGGCCTAGAAGAATGGCAGCGAATACTATAACACCGATTATTACTCCTGCAATCTCTCCTCCTGTCAGCTGTCTTTCTCTGAAAAAGAATATAGATATGAGTCATTCATTCATTCATTCATTCATTCATAATGAATGCACGAATGATTGATTGATTGATTGATTAATTTATCGATTTATTTATTGATTGGTTGAATGAATCATTTATGAATGAATGAATAATTAAATGAACAAAACTCATCTATCTGTCGTTACTTTTTTGTTACAGAGACTCTCTTTTAAACATGTCAACTATCCTTTTATAGCGACATTTTGAATAGAATGTCACTATAGATAATTAGTAAGAGAAAAAAAGACTGTTAATTGTTCTAATAGTTTTAGTACTAGTAAAAATAAATACGTCAAAATAATAATAATAATATTAATGATAATAATAGAAAATTAATAATAATAATAATAATAATAATAATAATAATAATACGTCACCTAAGATGTATGCTTTTTTCTATTTCTAGAATGCATTTTAGTAAAGTCAGGCATGCCAATTTGACAATGGTTGCATTGATATTAGTGATAAAGCAATCCAGAAAATGAGTTGCATGGTGGCAGGGGTTGCTTAAGATAAATCACGATCTTAGCCGTCTTCAGACCCACGATCTTAGCCGTCTTCAGTCCCATGATCTTAGCCGTCTTCAGACCCACGATCTCAGCCGTCTTCAGACCCACGATCTTAGCCGTCTTCAGACCCACGATCTTAGCCGTCTTCAGACGCACGATCTAAGCCGGCGTCATACCCACGATCTTAGCCGTCTTCAGACCCACGATCTTAGCCGCCTTCAGACCCACGATCTTAGCCGTCTTCAGACCCACGATCTTAGCCGTCTTCAGACCCACGATATTAGCCGTCTTCGACCCACAATCTCAGCCGTCTTCAGACCCACTATCTTAGCCGGCGTCAGACCCACGATCTTAGCCGTCTTCAGACCCACGATCTCAGCCGCCTTCATACCAACGATCTTAGCCGGCGTCAGACCCACGATCTGTGCCGTCTTTAGACCCACGATCTTAGCCGTCTTCAGACCCACGATCTTAGCCGTCTTCATACCCACGATCTTAGCCGTCTTCATACCAACGATCTTAGCCGGCGTCAGACCCACGATCTTAGCCGGCGTCAGACCCACGATCTTAGCCGTCTTCAGACCCACGATCTTAGCCGTCTTCAGACCCACGATCTTAGCCGTCCTGAGACCCATGATCTTAGCCGTCTTCAGACCCACGATCTTAGCCGTCTTCAGACCCACGATCTTAGCCGGCGTCAGACCCACGATCTTAGCCGTCTTCATACCCACGATCTTAGCCGTCTTCATACCAACGATCTTAGCCGGCGTCAGACCCACGATCTTAGCCGGCGTCAGTCCCACGATGTTAGCCGTCTTCAGACCAGCGATCTTAGCCGTCTTCAGACCCACGATCTTAGCCGTCCTGAGACCCACGATCTTAGCCGTCTTCAGACCCACGATCTTAGCCGTCTTCAGACCCACGATCTTAGCCGGCGTCAGACCCACGATCTTAGCCGTCTTCAGACCCACGATCTTAGCCTTCTTCAGACCCACGATCTTAGCCGTCTTCAGACCCACGATCTTAGCCGTCTTCAGACCCACGATCTTAGCCGTCTTCAGACCCACGATCTTAGCCGTCTTCAGTCCCATGATCTTAGCCGTCTTCAGACTCACGATCTCAGCCGTCTTCAGACCCACGATCTTAGCCGGCGTCAGACCCACGATCTTAGCCGTCTTCAGACACACGATCTTAGCCGTCTTCAGACGCACGATCTTAGCCGGCGTCAGACCCACGATCTTAGCCGTCTTCAGACCCACGATCTTAGCCGCCTTCAGACCCACGATCTTAGCCGTCTTTACGCCCACGATCTTAGCCGTCTTCAGACCCACGATCTCAGCCGTCTTCAGACCCACAATCTCAGCCGTCTTCAGACCCACTATCTTAGCCGGCGTCAGACCCACGATCTTAGCCGTCTTCATATCCACGATCTTAGCCGTCTTCATACCCACGATCTTAGCCGGCGTCAGACCCACGATCTTAGCCGTCTTCAGACACACGATCTTAGCCGTCTTCAGACGCACGATCTTAGCCGGCGTCAGACCCACGATCTTAGCCGTCTTCAGACCCACGATCTCAGCCGTCTTCATACCCACGATCTTAGCCGGCGTCAGACCCACGATCTTAGCCGTCTTTAGGCCCACGATCTTAGCCGTCTTCAGACCCACGATCTTAGCCGTCTTCAGACCCACAATCTCAGCCGTCTTCAGACCCACTATCTTAGCCGGCGTCAGACCCACGATCTTAGCCGTCTTCATACCCACGATCTTAGCCGTCTTCATACCCATGATCTTAGCCGGCGTCAGACCCACGATCTTAGCCGTCTTTAGACCCACGATCTTAGCCGTCTTCAGACCCACGATCTGAGCCGTCTTCATACCCACGATCTTAGCCGTCTTCATACCCACGATCTTAGCCGGCGTCAGACCGACGATCTTAGCCGCCTTCAGAGCCACGATCTTAGCCGTCTTCAGACCCACGATCTTAGCCGTCTTCAGAGCCACGATCTTAGCCGTCTTCAGACCCACGATCTTAGCCGGCGTCAGACACACTGCCTCATGAGTCCATTATCTTAAATATTCGGCCCCACAACCGGACACTGTCGTTATGGAATACGATTTAACACTTATAAACACAAGAGCCTCTCTGAAGCAGTGCCAATCTTTACAGTATTGTGCTGCAAATTGTTTTTTTTTTTTATCACTCTTAACTGTACAATAAAGTATACTTGCTTGATCAAAAATGATTATTTAGACTATTCAATTATTAAACAAATTAATTTATTTGATATTCTGATCAAACATGTACCCCTACTAGTTGATATCTGAAAATAAACAACCGGATTTTCTCAAACAATAAGAGAGAGAGAGAGAGAGAGAGAGAGAGAGAGAGAGAGAGAGAGAGAGACTTTGGCCAGACAGAGCAGCTATTGAAGCTAGTTGAAGGCGGCAGTGTCCAAGACAGACATACAGACACCATTACCAACGATACCGAACTTTAGATCAGACAGCTGTTGAGGGACTACTAAACTATTTGCTATTCAAGCTAAAAAGCTAAAAAGCTAAAAAAAACACTGATAAATTTTTAGGACAAAATACGCTACTCATTTAAGTGTCATGATGTTTTGGAAATTTCACGGTAATGCCAAAAAATGAGTGGCAAAAATGAAAAGGAAAGAACAAAAAAACAAAACAAAAACGAACAAAGTGGCAAATGCGCTCGGCGAAGACTCGGATAAGTCCGTCGGCATACGTCCAGTCTGATCAGAGTCTTCGCTGTGCGCTTACAGCGTAGATAAGGGACTAATCTGCCTCCATGCCTCCATGCCGACAGCGAAGACTCTGATTAGACGGGCGGATGCCCAGGCTGATCTGAGTCTTCGCTAGGAGCACAGCCATTTTGTTGCTTTTGTCGCGTCGCGGCTGGAATACTTACACCACACAACATGCATAACAACCGTCATTTGGATTCTGACAGCAGTATTGGTCTTTACTGCAATATAAATACTGAGAATCTCCCGAAGTTGAGCATCCGCTATAAGTAGGACACACATTGAATAGTCCTGGTATTCCGTGGCTGGATCCCGAGTGAACGTAACATGACGGCAAACCGGAAGTCAATAAAGCACCTGAGGCGTCCACCTCCGGCCAAAACAATATAATCAATACGGCCGAAAATGCGAGAGAACCCTTCATAGTTATATTTTCAACGTCACAATAGTTCAAATATTGAAAGAAAGAAGAAATAAACAATAAATAAATAAGTGAAAAAAAGTTCTTAAAACTTTTGTAGTTTTGCAGAATTCAGACCCATGCTAAGTTCTGCTGTCCGCACATATTTGTCAGATTGTACACAAAGTTATGTTTTGTGTATTAATCAACAAGAAAACTTTAGAACTTTAAATCAATATGCCTTATTATAGATTTAATGAACTGTGAGGAAAAGGAGGCCTCAAGGCAACCGCCAAAAGGAAAATACTGAACGACCTGCGAGTGCGCCCACGGAACTGAACCTTTGTCTTTTGACTAGTTTCATAGACTCCAAGAAGTCTTGAAGTGGGATCATCCGCCTATGTTGATCTGAACCATTTTAGTTGACACTTCTGATTGTCTACATTTCCTATGTGGGGTCCTATCATTATCTGCTTTTAGTCTATACTAATGCAAAACTTCCTGAACGTTTTGATACGATCGTGTAATGGATTGTCACAAGACACATACAAAGCATGAATTTCTTTTACCTGAATTAAACGATTATAATGTTAAGAAAAGGTCTCAAATATCAACTCGCATTGAAATAAACAAGTAGACTTTAATAATTGCGACACTGAGCCTTCCGATTCTTCCCCCTAACGAAAGCGACTGTTTTTGTATCGGACCAGTCCATTCTACAGTTAATTTTAAGTGCGTGTCAAATGAAAGAAAATGATGCAAACCTATCCAGTTCCTCATTGGTCCACTCGTCGTGGGTCCATTTTAGTGTGATTTGAATGACTGCCTTTTCGCACATTTCCCCGATGATTAAGATGGAGCAATAAAAAGGTACTGCTCAAGCATTTCTTTCCGAAATTTGATATTGATATCAGTAAAAACATGTACATGCCACCGTAAGCAAAGCATTTCGCATTCATTCAGTAATTCTAGTTTCGTCAATGTACGAAGGATGGATGGATGACTTGCGATTTTACGTCCTTTTCAAAAGTATTTCAGTCATATCAGGATGATGGGACGAAGATAATGAGGCTATGTGCAGTGGAACCCCGTTTACGGTAGGAAAGATTCTCACCTCAAGCGGGGATCAAACCCGTCCGTTAGAGCCGTAGGCCACCGCTTAACCCACTGAGCTATACATGAGTCAGTAGTTACATGCAAGCGAAGTATCCCACAATGTTACCTACCATTTCAATAATTTGCAATTAAACATGCATTTTTTCTTTATTGCACAGCCGTTGTAGACTCTGTCACTGGCATATTGAAACAGACTCACTCGCTACCGAACATAGAGCTTTAGTCAATTAAGGGAAAACTTCGCCAGTAACGCTTGTTTTGCTGCGAAATGTCACAATGCG
This sequence comes from Ctena decussata, assembly GCA_963989385.1. Lineage (NCBI taxonomy): Eukaryota > Metazoa > Mollusca > Bivalvia > Lucinida > Lucinidae > Ctena > Ctena decussata. The sequence continues at coordinate 53,623,784 of OZ022513.1, forward strand.
ATAGGAAACAATGTCTCGTCTATTTTCTGTTGTATGCCGTAACCTTACAAGGTCGTTAGCGCACCGCAGACGACTTCGAAACGATGCTTTTCCATATTCTCCTGTTTTCGGCTGCCCTAGTTGAGCTGGCAAAGTCCATTCCCGTCCAGTCTTTAATATTATCTTCCAACCTCTTCCTCTGTATACCTCTTCTTCTTTTCTTTTTTGCTTTTACTGTGCCCTGTAGAATCGTCTTTGCTGAGCAGAACACCTCGAAACGTGACCAAACCACCTTCCGTTTCTTGACCAGGGTCAGAAGCTCGTCATATTCTCCAATGGCTGCCTGGATTTTCTGCGAACCTCCTCATTGGTTATATGATCGTTGTACGAAATGTTCAGCAACCTTCGCTCTCGTACATCTGTTTTTGTGGCATAGACAATTTATGATGGGACAAGATAATGTTGGAGATGACCCGTCAAAGAGGACGTTTTAAATGAAGCCAACATTCTGAAATTCAGAGAATTTGATTGCATGATCAGAATGATGAGCAACTTTGGCGGAATAGGAAATCAGTGAGAACCATCCCACTTTAAGATCTGGCCATGCGCAAGCTTTGTACTAATTTGGTGCCAGTTTCTGGCTGAAAAAAGGGTAAATACCCACGAACTTCTCCTGTACGCGCAAGATCTAGCACCTTGTGACGTTCTAATCTAAGGATATTCTTAAAATGTCACATTTTGTTGATGTGGAAGAAATTAATAGATTTGTGACAGGTGTAAAACATATGACTTCTATGGGGGATTTAATGCGCAATTGGAAAGAGTGCAGAGATGTATTGGCTTCAAGGAGGATTCTTTTAAAACTTTTTATTTCTTTCTTTATTTATTTATTTGTTTATTTATTATTATTATTTTTTTATTTTTTTTTTTTGGGGGGGGGAGGGTTGGAGGGGGGGGGGGGGGGCAATAGTAAGTTTTCACTCAACTCTGTTACGCCTCGTGTTTTTAGGTCGTAGTCTGATTGCAGGCAATAGTTTGTACCTTCATAAGTTCATGCGAGACAACTCAATACAGCTACGTCGAAATAGCTAGAATATTTATTATCTCCTATGCGTTATCAACTAGAATTGTAGACATTAAGGGTGAGAAGTAGAGTTTCTCAAGTTCTGGGCATATCTTTATAGGTGGCTTGCAGATGCTGTACACAAGCTATAAGTTTCTCTGGACAACGCAATATCTAATTTGGCCTGATATGCTAAGTGTTCAGACGAAAGTCGCCTTTCTACTCTACTCGCAAACGCTTTATTGCACCTGAAGCGGTGCCTCAGTATCTCTGCTAGTCTTTCTATCCACTCTATGGATTAGTGTTGATATTATTATTACTGTTGCATCTAAACAATGAATCGGTCACACAGATGTCAGGATGCGTTCAGATTCTTAAGAAAAATGTGTCCGTTTTTCCGAGGACATTATCAATTTCAAGTTAATTTATCGAACAAAGTTCCATTTGACGAACATTGCTCGCACTTTTAATCACATGATCAGGCACCGTCATATTTTGGTAAATTATGAATATAACATCTGACTTTCAAATTATATCACTGTGTAGATTCGCTCTCCGCAGAAATGATAATAACACTAGTTTTAAATCATCATAAATAATAATAATAATACTAATTTTTGGAAATAAAATGAAATAGACACCGAATAATGGCTGCAGCAAAGGTAGTGATTTCTAAATAACCTGATCTTTTGGTAGCAATATACCAAATGTTGGAAGATACCAGGCTCGTTTAGACTGAGAAGCAGCATTCGTTTCTGCAAACGGCTTGAGAAACCCTAGGTGGAGTAGATAAATAACAACAATACATACCGAATGAAAGCAATTAACCTTTTCAGAACAACGCCTTTTTAAACAGGTATACATGTGTATACATCCCTCCATTAACTGTAACTAATTGTGGGACATTGAAGACGTGTGATTTTGTTTGTCGGGCTACGTCGCGTGCTAAGTTGTCGTTGCATTGGCCACTTATACACTATCAGAAGACTTTAAAGTGACATTCTGGGCGTGGCTCGGAAAAGTGATTTACCCCTGAGAGTAAAATGTATGTAATGCACAGTAACATGAAAATGTCACACGAACACAGATCGCCTCAAGGAACTTGTTTGAATGCTCATTGACGAACCAGATCACCTGCATACATGATGTACCTGTATGGTATGATAACGTTTGGCTCTGGCTATGTACCAGTATATTTCTCAGGTTCCACAGATTGTTGCTGCAGACATTGACGTTGCTGAACCACCGCAACGGAATGCGATAGCTACTTGAGAGTTGAAAAATCAGTAAATTATAAACTATACTTCATCAAAAAAGTAAATATGCCAACTATTGGCTATATTTTCAAAGAATCCAGGGCTTATTGGACTTTAATGAGGCTCATGTATGTTTGTGGAGACGCCCGCGAAGGAATAAAATGCTCAGAAAATCATCAATCCATACTTTTCCTCATAAGAGTTATTTGGCAATATTCAATAAGACTTAATTTGTATGCGTCATTACTGCGCATGCGCGGGAATAAATTTTGTATTGAGTAGAAAAGTTCATAATGCATGAATCTCGAAAAACATTTAAAATGTCCTATATCAGGCTTTACATACAAGGTTTAAATTCTCAAATTCTCAGATTATCTCCCTTTGAATTTAAAATATAGCGATTTTCCAAGGCATCATTATTACTGTACCTGTCCGTCTTTTATCAAAGTTTCTTCATAAACATTTTTGTTTTGTCATTGTTTTCATTGCAAGAGGGCAAAATTGGAAGAATCGTTACGCGCCCGCTAGCCGTTACGATTTCTAATTTCTATGGAAATCCCACTGAAAGAGCATTTAGACAATCATCGCTGGAATCACAGTACCCTGAGTTGTGGATCAAATTTTCGCATCAGTTGGGGTCAAATTTTAATTTCTTTGGCTGCATTGCATTGCATTGCCTTGCCTAAGTTCTGTTCTAGTGTATGGAGAATAGAATCTTGGAAAGCATTATTCACAAACCAGTTTTAAATGACTTTAAACTTGAGTAATTTTTAAGATGATACTCTGTGAAAATGAAAGTTCACCCCTTTCATATTCAAACGACCACTGCAGCATGTGTAGTTTTAAAAACCAAAACGACGAAATCTGTTCGATAGATGCACATATGTATACTCTTCTGATGTCAGTAAAAACGGAATGTTTATAACTTCCGCGGTTGCCATGGCAACAGAGGAGTTTTATGTATAGGAACTTTTTGACACAGTATATATCGCACTTTAGACGCGAAAGCCCAAAGTTTAGAATATAGGGAACAGAGCAAAAGCACACAACCTGTTACATCACGTTTGGAGGACGATAACAAATATGTTGGTACTTTTGTCGGATCTAACTGAATTTTTATTGCTTTGAAGTAGAAATCCATTATAGGGTTTTTATGTTAACATGTTGCCCGTTTTACTCGACATGATAATCCAAAGATTATCGGACGGTAAGTTCCATACAAATTGTATGGAACTTATGAAAATCCAGGGCTGAAACGGTCACCTAGTGCTGGAAAAGAGAATACCATGTTAGTGTCGTTTGATATCAAGTTTATCAGGCGAGACCAGAAGCAGCGTAGGAATGGCGAGGCTTGCCGAGCCAGTCCGACGTGTTTCTGGTCGAGCCTGATTTACTTGATATCAAAAGACACTTTAAAGTTACATGGTTTTCTATTCATCTTTGCATCATTAGAAGTTTTTAATGCGTAAACAGAAACAAACACACGAAAAGTAAACCCAGGTTTGTTATGACTTGCTGACGTCGCGAATGCATTATGACGTAAGTCGGTGACGTCAATCAACCAATGAAACGTTGTTATCACGGCGAACGTCAGTATATAGCCAGCCGTCTTCAGAGATTGCTTCTTAAGGCATCGCCTGATAACATTCGCGCATGCGCAGATCTACAGTAACATGATATCACATCATGTTAGCATATCCCTGTTATCAGGTGAGTTTTGTAGCAGATGCATGATAAAAAATATCGAACCGTTATAAGGTGATTATGAAGGAAAAGTTAAAGCAGGTACTTTTGAAGGCAAGACTTGCTCACTTAGTAATAAAATTCATTGTTTTAAGAGAGCTTCCCGCGTATTTTTTTTTTTTTTTTTTTTTAATAATAGAAGTGAAGAAAATAAATGGCGGCGTGTGAAATGGGAGATTTAGTCTTATACACAGTAAATGGTTAGATCAGACTGTAAGTGCACCCACATCTACTATTTATAAGGTCATTAGACGAAGGAATCCCTTCCAATGTTACTCCAAATGTGGTGATCGGTCTTGTGTAACTAAGCTATTTGATCGGATTTTTCTCTTCCAAAATATTTTCTGAAAATGCTGTGGAAGAGGAAACCATTTGAGCCGCGACACAAGAAAACCATCAATGTGGTTGTGCGCCCAGCGCAGACTCAGATCAGCCTGGGCATCCGCCCAGCCTGATCAGAGTCTTCGCTGACCGCATAAAGGTAGCTTAGACCCTTAGCTACCCTTTGAGCACTTAACAAAGAGTCTTGTCAAACTGGGTGGATGCCCAGGTTGATCTGAGTCTGTGCTGGGCGCACTACCACATTGTTGGTTTTGTCGTGTCGCGGCTCAATTTTCTTTTAACCGAATAAATACGGGAATGTCTATGGGTACTCCACCATGCTGTTTCTGTTTGCTTCCTTGGAGTACAACCCCCTACGCTTAAAGGACACAATGTGCTCCTTGGGAGCGATTTGTTTCATTTCAGGGTTGATTCTCATTTAAAGACATATGCGACCTTTCTGCCATTTTGATGAAAGTTACCCCAGAGTCAATGTTTTATTATATCTGGGTAAAGAAATGGCTAATTTTGAATATCATTTTGGGCTCCTTTTATCAATTTGGTTTTAAAAATTGGCCATAAACTTAAGGAAAATAGTTATTACGACTTTTGTAATTTTTGCAATTTTTATATTTATTCATCATGTGAGTAAGTTAAATGGCAACTTACTTACCAATATGATTTATTTCAATGCATATTATGCTTATTTGTTGTGTGCAAGCAAAATCCAAGTTATCTGGATGTGATATACTATCTTTTTCAGCTTTTTATATAAATGATTGCCACGTAATAAATGTGGGGGTAGGGGTAGAGCTTTTTCATTACAAAAGTAATAAGTCCGGTAACCTCTACTTTTCTTTTAATTTTCTATTTGCTGAAAAGTTCGTCTCGGGAAAATAACATGTTTGGTCAGACTCTCAATGTAGAATGTTTCTGTAAGGTCCACAATACAGCGGACAGGAAGATACTTTTAAGGATTTTTCGGCCGGCGACTAAAATTGTCTTTGTAATATTTTGTTTCATCTTGAAATACAAGCTTTGGATGGTAGGAGTAACATTTCCAATATCATTTTGACTAGACAACGTAATTATAAGCTATATAAAAAGTCATTATTTCATTGATATTAACTTCCAGGCTTGTTTGGTGCTTTTTTTCGGGAAAGCTATCGAGGGTGGTATCATTCCAGTTCAGATATCTTAAAATTTAATACGGTGACATAAAGCTTTTATTTCAAGATTGATGAGCCAATATATGATATGGAATATATACGAAATTTTATGTTGTTTGCAATGCAGGAAGTGTTTGGTCGCATTTGCCTTTAAAAGGGAACAAAAGTGTGGTATAGATGCTACGGCTGGGATGAGTATCCGGGTCCCTTGTGTCTGTGTCTGGTAGAGCAATTACCCGGATACAAACTTGCTATACGTTACCCGAATGCTTATTTTTGAATGTATAAATAATAGAAAAATAGATAATATTTCCAACCAAAAGACTTCAGTTGAAATTCAATATGACTGGCTTATAGATTTTTCACCGCGTCTTATGAAACCAGGTTTGTACACCAGGGCCCGGTTGTTCAAAACTAACAATGTCGTTAGTTAGCGTTTCGTTAAAATTTCAAACGTTAATATCTCAAGCACGTCAATCCTTTTTGTTGAAAAAATGTGAGAAACTTTTGCGTTGCAAAAGCTTTTCACATTTTTCTACAAAAACATCATTGTATTTGGTTATACAATTTTAAAACACTCACTAACGAGTTGACAACTTAATGAGCTCGTTAGGCTAGCACTGCTTTGCACAACTGGGCCCAGAACAAGTTCACTTCTGCATTTTTGTATCCTACGCACATCTGTGCCAAGTATTGTCAGACGTCAGGCTGACACTACTTACTATTTTCATTCAAATCTATATTTTTAAATACGGATGCCAAAATGTTATGATAACGGGTACTCAGGTACCCGTGGGTTATAGGGACTCGGGTACCCGGGTATAAAATTTCTACCCGTCCGAGCCATCCTGAATTGGTATCGCATCTGAAAGCGCCATTGATATGCGGCTAACATTTGTCACATTTATAGACCACCTTTCTCAACTGAAAACAAAAACAGATAAAATAAAACAAACATTACCGTTCTCAGCATTTTAACACATTTTCCCTTGGTGACCATTTTACTGTCGTAAACATATTACATGTAAACACTTCTGCATAACGTGGTTTGGCTTAAATGGGTTATTTTCTTTTCAACAGCCCTACTTTTCCCCGCGGGACTATCTGCTAGCGAAAATGGGTTATGCATGGTTCGCAATGTCATTTATATCGCAATCCGAATCATTCAGTTCTTAAACAGTATCGTGTTATTATTCTCCAGGGATCAATCGTTTTATTTCTGTTTGAAAATGTGTGAACAATACCTTTGGAACAGATTTTAAGCAGGTTTGTGTCCCTTGTTTCATTAAGCAAGGCTGGTTCACGGTTTAAGGATAGAAAATTAAATCCTTGCGATTTCAAATAAACCAAATGGATCTAAAATTATTCACTTTTGTTATCTTCGGCATATTCGGTTGTCAGACCGCTTAAATCCCTACCGTTTCAAATGCCCATAAACGAAGATTAATTATTGACTGTCTTTAATGCAGTACTATTTAAGGATGCTCCGCATATGAACGAAATAGAAACAGAGAATGACTCTCCCTCTTGAGCAAAGGGTACAACTTGTTTTATTTTACTTCGTTTAAATTTTACTGGCGTGTCTGTTAATGGTTACCGCAGTTGATTATGCTATATAACAAATGACACAATTAGTCGCCCACGTAATAGAGGCTGTCTCAGGTGTCATCGGTTAATAGTATTATAAGAATCAACGTTATTATTTCAGTTCGAACGCTCCTTTTTTACCAATAAGAATAATGAAATTACCAGAGATACTTTGTACACTCCTTACGTAGGACCGTAGAAATTGAAATTGACATCAGGCATGTTGTGTATTCATAGAAGTAAAAAGTATGCAAAGACCAGGAACTGAAACAATCAAAATCCAAATCCAGCCTTCAAACCATAGTTGGAAACAACTAAGATTACAAATAATCAAGATACAGAGAACATATGGCCAACCGAGTGAGCAGCTTGTTCCCAAAAGGTGGCCACTCAGCAACCCAAACCGAACCAAAAATAATAATAACATACATAAGGTAAAACATCACAGAAACTCTGACACCAAAAACAGGCAACAAAGAACCACAACAGAACTACCGCCTTGGAACGGTCAGTAATGAATTACTGGGGGGCTTAAATCGATTTTACAGGCCCAACCTCACCCTCAGTTTCTGAAGTGGTACAAAACATTTAGTTGGTTGTTCGGTTCGCATGATAACCCTCTAACTCGTCAATGAATCATCACGGTAAACACATAAATCAAATTTCAACACCATGAAGAAGCAAAGACGAGGACTCAACAGATACAACGGGCCGTCTGACAGGTGGAGATCCCTGTCCTGCCAAACAACCCCACTAGAAATCTGAAGCAAAAGAAGGTCACCAGTTGAGCCCCGGTGGACCAAGCAACAGACAAAAAGGCTCCGGTCCCAACCAACTAAAATATATAGCTTTAGGTCGGGGCCATCATAGAGTCTGACGACCGATCCCCCGGTGTGCAATTAAAGAGTGCAGCAAAGCTATCAACCGTGATTGGGTTAATCACTAAGCATGCAGACTGTCGCATAACATTTAAATTATAGCCAATACGTTTGTGACGTATTATTATTTTTCGGAATTGATCAGAAAAATCAGTCCTACCCTTAATCTTTTTGAATTTGTATACTAAGTCACCATAAAATTCTGGTTCCGATAGGCCTTGGTGTAAAAGAAATTTTAATCCGACATCAAATTTGAGAAATGCATTTGAGGCTGCCAGGAGTACATTATCTGAAAACCTGTTTTCATTTGAAGGTTGCTGTTTTCCCTGAATATACTTACGCTTGACCTTTCAGCTAATTGAATGTACACTCCATAATGACCTATGTGTGAAATAAAGTACAAACATCACTACACAAGAAATTGTGGTCCTGATCCTTAGACAGAACTGTCAGAAAATCTGACTATATAGCCCCGCTGCACCGCTCTAGTAATGACCTGTCATGTAAAAGAAATAGAATTAAATATTTCATCCAGCTATCCATCAGACACTTTCTGAGAAAGTGAGTACAGAAAAGAATAAAAGCCAGCGATTCTGAATCTCAACCATACATTAAAGATAAAAGTTTACTCAAATTTCTCCCATTTGAACAGCGTAATTTGAATATCTGCAGCGAAAACTGTTACACACATTTTTAACAATCAATATGTGGAAAGAAATGACACTGAATGAATAAAGAAAGAATAAGCCCTATGATTATGTTTGCCAATCCAACAATACAGCAACTCATTGTTTATCTGTATCTGTTTCTCAGGTATTCCAGCCTATCTGAGGCTCACCCTCCTACATGCCACATGGCAAGAGGAGGTAATTGTAACCATGACTGGACACGTGACACCCCGAGACCGGTATACGGTCAAAAAAACTCCCAAAAACTTGTGGGGTTTCATGTAACTTTCGGACCTCACGCCGGTCACGAAATTTCGTGCCAGTGTAACGGTCAGAGTCCGTATTTAATGTGGAAGAAGAACCGGAGTACCCGGAGAAAGAACCACAGCAAGCTTGCTCGGTATACAGATAGAACCAAAACAGACATAGTCTCGTCTGCCTAAGGCATCAGAGACCAGTGGTCTGCTGTCGCAGGTCGAAACCCTTAACAAACAAGCTGCCTCGGGCCAGTAGAGGGGTACACTGCCTCACTGGAAGGCAAAATCTTCCTCGGAAGCCTGCATCATAGAGAGGGCAGTAGTCTGACCTCTCATAAAATAAATTCAAAAGAAGTCAGTCCTACTGTCCCCTCTCAACAAACCCAACATTTCACGGTTGACAGACGCAAATTTTATACCCGCCACCCACATTTACATAAAATTCTATATTACATATTACAATATTACAAGTCGCCTAGGTTGGTGCACAACAGCTAGAAAATCAGAACCACGTTTTTTTGTTTTGTTTTTTTTTATCTTTATACCAAATATGAAGTGTCTGACTTAAATAGTTCCTGAGAAAACTATGTCACACATTTACTACAGAAGACAGAAAAGGGGGTAAATAAATTGAAGAATATATGAATGAGCCGGATTCTCAATTCTGCAATACAATAAGTCGTTGTAATCTTGTATAACAAGTTAAAAATCCCATCTGGAATGGTGTGTGAGCAAACTTTGAAACAAAACTTCAAAGATCACACCGAAAGAAAGAAAAATGGATAGATAAATGAATAATTTAGGAGCAATGAGCCCGAGTCTCTATTTTATGATAAAAAAACTCATTCGTCATAGGTTTACCAAGTTTGAAAAGTCTAGCTCCTGAAGAGAAATGTGACTTAAATTTTCATTCAATAGAGAGAAAAATGGACCTGTACAGTAAAAAAGAAGAATAGGAGGAATTAGCCCGATTCCCAATCTCGCAAAACATCAAGTCATTGTCCATATGCACACCAAGGTTGAAGAGTCAACCTTTCACAGTTTCTGAGAAAACTGTGAAACCACTTCAGATTGAAAAGATTGAAAAATAAAAAGATAAGAGAATTGAGCTGAATATTCAATTAAAGAATACAACAACTCCTTGTCCGTATGTATACCACTTTTAAAAATCACAGCTTCAGTAGTTCATGGCATGATAATATGCCAATATTTTGCCTGTATACAAAATCTATAAAATAAATGTGTTTGATCCGGCCATATATATTTTGAAAGCCGCAAACGCTAAAATATTCGCCAGTTTTTTGTCAACACCTGCTGGGGTATGGGTATGTTCAAGATAAGATACGCAAATGAAACCAGAGCGCCTTGATTAAGCTGTAAATCGGGACCCTGGCTCTACTTCATGGTATCAGAGGGAACACTAAAGCGCCGACGAGAATGGCAAAAAGTATAAACGTAGGTGGAGGAGTACATTGAAAGGAGAGAGAACAACTGTTTTTTTTACTGAACAGTTTTTGAAAAGAAGAAACGCTCCGAGGATTTCCCGTCCACCCTTCGTACTTTAAAACTCCTGACACTTGTCATAATAAAGCAATTTGGTACTGAAGTACAGAGTATCGACCACGAAGACCCATCTGTATTAATTCATCTTCAGAGATAACGTACCAGTACCGTTGATGATGTATTGTATGAGATGCAGAGTCTTCAATAAGGGATTCCTCCGCGAATGGACCTTATTCATACTGACAATTACTCCAATTTGAATGTTTGCAAAAGAATGAATTTGTCCCGTTTCCGGCCACCGTTACTGGATGTAAAAGAGATATAAAATCAATGTAATATAAATGTATTCATACCAAATTTTTAGTGCGACAGACTCGCGTTTCTGTATTTAACTTCTTCATTGTCGTTAAACCCCAAAAGTTTGAAAGAAAAGATATATTGGCAGGTCTCGGCAGGCAACGAGCATCCTTCTCCGAACCATACTTACTGTCTTGTTCCGCGGGACACGTTAGCTGGAGACATCATCAGGTAAGAGACACCTACATGTTAACCCGTGAGCGCAGGCGTCCCCCATCGAGCCACCTCAACCCCTGTGTTTCGAGAAAGATGACATACAAGGGCATCAGGAAAGAGATGTCCGACGCAGCAAGAACCCGCAAAAAGCCAAAACAACCTAAATGAATGGAAGCTCAACTCCGCTAACATTCATGTTGCTATTATAAGTCAGTCTTAGTTTTAGAATTATTTAGAAATTTTACCAGATTTACATCATACGGAATAAGCTATTTAAGTAGCGACCCCAATGCTTGATAACCAGAATCAGCACTGAAACACTGACTAACAGGGTTGATGATATCCTCGGGGACAAATTGGCCACCAGCAGTGATATCGGCCCAGCGGTTCTAATATAAATGTATTAATACCAAATTTAGTGCGACAGACGCGCGTTTAGAACTGTATTTGTCTTCTTCAGTGTCGCTAAACCCCAAAAGTTTGAAAGCAAAGATATGATGGTAGGTCTCGGTAGGCACGAGCATCCCTCTTCGAGTCACACTTACTGTCGTATTCCGCGGAACTAATTTGCTACAGATATCAGGTAAGAGACGCGTACGTATTACGTGTAAATGAGTAAGGTCTTAGAAGACATTTTACTTATTCAGGCATAATTTGGGTTTAGTACAAAAAAAAGAAAATAGAAATAACCTAGTTGCATATGTCTGGCGTACTTTGATGACGTTGTATTACATGGATTGTATTATATTGTATTTTGAGGAAAACCATACTTGTATCAACTAAAATTATCTACCGTATTTATTCGGTATGGGAGGAAGAGTTTCCTTTCCAAAATTACCCCAAATACATCTAACGGTTTTGTTTTATTCAGCTGTAAGATGGTGTTGTGTCTTACTCAACAATACCAAAAGTCTTGATCCGGTCTGCGTGTAACCTCTAGTGCCGGGGCATCCTACTAATTAGGAACATTGTAGGGCAAGGGCCTACTGTACTTGCAGTAGGTGCGGGTGGGGGTTGGTTTGGACATTTTTCTCTTGTCTTGTTTCCTTTCATGGGAGACGTTCCGAAATAGACTGAAATACTGTCTCAAAGGGCCGTTAAATCCAAAACAATCAATCAATCAATCAATCAATCAATCAATCTTATAAGATGGATATAGATTTTTTAAGTAGTTTCGGAAGGAAAAAAACTCGTCTCCTAACCAAAGAAAAGTGATAGTTTTAATGAAGAGGCATCAGTTTTACCTTTGATCTATGATATGTTGTAATCTTTCCATATTTGCTGCAACTTTGTCAGAGCTGCAGTGGCATGTGCAAACCTTGCGAGAAACTCCGGTTTGGCATTGCGGAAGATATCCAATACGCATATCCATGTTTCTGTATGCCTATGAGTCATGGAGCTTGCCAAATGAATAAGAGAAATGGACGCAGGCCTTTGAGATGAGATGCTGCCGAGGGCTTCTGAGCATCTCTTACAAGGACCATGCCACTAATTAGGATGTTCGAAGAAATATCCAGTCAGCCATTGGAGTAAATTACAAACTCCTTACTTGATCAAGAAACGGAAACTGAGTTGGGTGGCCACTTCGCAAAGTCTGATGGATTAGCAAAGAGAAGAAGAGGTAAACAGAATGTTAAGAGGTGTATAGGGATGGACTGTGCTAGCTTAACCAAGGCAGTTGAAGACAGGACTAGGTGGAAAGAGATTGTAGTACAGTCATATTTGGTGCCCATACGACCTCGTACGATTATAGGGTAGACTAGACTAGATAATGAAGACGACCTGGGGCCGTATTCATAAAGCCACTTAGTCGTTGCTATGCGGTTGCTAAGGCTAAATACCCATGAAGAAGATTCCCTACAACTATGAAATTTGCTCTGGAGGAACAGTCTTACAAAGACTGTTCCTCCAGACCAAATCTCATAGTTGTAGGGAATCTCCTTCAAAGAAATTTAGCCTAAGCAACAGCATAGCAACCACTTAAGTCGTTTTATGAATACGGCCCCAGGAGCTGCTACAATCATATATAAAGTAAAGAGATATGCAATGATCAGGGATCAGATCCCTTAATACCAGAAGGAAAAGAAGAATGTACATAAACTGACAAACGTTCATGAAAGACACGCACGGTAAACCGAATGCAAACAGGTGGTCATTCAGCTACTCGGACTGAAAACAGCAATGATATCTATTTTTACCTTTTTTCTATCTTAAATTACAGAACCAAAAAGATAGCAAAGTGCGCAGATATACAGGTGACCATGTTGCTAGAAGACCGTAGACGAGCGTAAAGAAGAACATGTAACATTACGAAACCACAACAGAAGCCTACTGATAACACCAATAATAAGGGGAACAAACAAAGTTAACCATAACAACAAACTTACCCTTCCCAACAGTACTGAGAAATTCGTTGACATTTATAACCAAAGTATGAAAAGCATGTAGGCAAATACTACATACCAAACCAACTGATCTCTGCTTTTCCGAACTACAGTCTTATAACACTGTTCAGCCTACGCATGGGCCCAGGAATATTTTCTCTTCAAAATTGCTAAAGTCATGATGATAAATATGCAGGTGTGTAATTAATTTCAGCATGAATTTACAGGACCACCTAAACCACCCAGTTAAGACTTTATTGTCGAAACTTGGTACTCATCTCTGCTTGCCGTAGATGAATAATGTCGGGTAACTTCAGACAGCGCGTAAATTTAGATATAACATTGCAAACAGTAAACAACCAGATGAGACGGCTGTTTGCACAGTTATTTTTGTTTTATTCCAAACAACTGACATATAAAGGAATCAACGTTACTGTCCGAATTTACCTGCTGTCCGAATTGACCTGACTTGACCTTTACCTTGACCGATTCGAAGCGACTCGACTCGTTTGCAAATCGACAAAATCGCATATTTACCTCAACGTAGGTCAATTATTGTTTATCATTATATAGCCTATAAATAAATCATTTTTCATTGGCCCGGAGCTGATTTCAGCCCATTCAATATTTTGCTATTTTCAGTGGACTGGTGTTTTTCGTCATTCAGTATTAGTTTCCAACTTTAGATCACATATTGAAGAAATCAATGGTAAAACGGATTATCATTTTTGCAGTATGCCTTAAATACTATATGGGTACCAGTGTCAACAAACATGGCGGACACAAAAGACGCTGAAAGCAAGCCAAGCAACAAAGGCAGATTTGCAAGCACAACTGAAAATAAATAAGAAAATCGATTGAAACGATGGATGCTCTCCGAAGACTTGGAATAGGGGAATGGGTATCCTGGTGAAGGAGTGATTTTCTGTGTAAATTAAATGCAATTTAAAATGGAAAATAATAATTCTCTTCAATACTTTTAGAGCTATGCTCCGGACATGCACACAACCGAGATAATAAGAAGGGAAGTAACTTCAAAATAACCTGGGATACAGTTGTGGTTCTTCTGCTCTGCACTTCTTGTCACTGCCCTCTATTATCAATATGTGAACTTTCATTCTTTTACTCTTAAATATGTACAAAGATATGCTGTGGACAAGCTAAGTGACTGAAAAAATAGAAGGGAGCTAACTCAATAATTACTATAAAGATAGGGTTATAGTTCTTAAACTCTGGACTTCCTTTTATTGCCTTCTATCAATGTGTAAAATTTCTTTTAGTTTCCTTCAATACTTGCTAAGATATGCTCCAGACAAACAAAATAAAGCAAAAATTAAGAAGGGAGCTAACTCTGTATTTATTTATGACATGGTTTATGGTATCTATGTTCTGCACTTTTACTGATTGCCCTCTATCAGTGAGTGAAGTTCCATTTAGTTCCCATTTATACATTCAGAGATATGTTCTGGACAAGCAAAATACTGGAAAAATGGAAGGGAGCTGTAACTTTGTAAATACTTAAAACAGGGTTATGGTCCTTGTGCTCTGCACTTTCTTTTATTGCCCTCTTTCAATCTTAGAAGTTTCATTAAGTTCCCTTAAATACACCTGGAGATATGCACCGGAGAAGCTTAATATTGTGAAAAAACTGGAAAGGGAACTAACTTCGTAAAAAACTCGTGACAGGGTTACGGTTCTTGTGCAGTGCACTTCCCTCATCATCCTGTATCAATGTGTGAAGTTTCAATTAGTTCCCCCTTTACACTTTTAGAGAATTGCCCCGGACACGCAAAATATTAAAAAAAAACTGAAAAGGGAGCTAACTTCGTAAATACTTGTGACAGGGTTACGGTTCTTGTGCACTGCACTTTCTCTTGTTGTCCTCTATCAATATGTGAAATTTAATTCAGTTCCCCCTTATACTTTCAGAGATATGCTCCGGACAAGAAGAAAATATATTGCAAAAACTGGAAAGGGAGCTAACTTCGTAAATACTTAAAACAGGTTTATGATTGTTGTGCACTGTACTTTCTCTTATTGTCCTCTATCAATGTGTGAAGTTTCATTTAGTTCCCCCTTATACTTTCAGAGATATGCTCCAGACAAGCATAAAGTAAAAAAACTGGATAGGGAGCTAACTTCTTAAATACTTGAGATATGGTTACGGTTAAGCACTGCACTTTCCCTTATTGGCCTCTATCATTGTGTGAAGTTTCATTTAGCTCCCCTTAATACTCTCAGAGATGTGCTACGGCAAAAAGTGTGACGGACGGACTCAAGGACGGACAGACGGACGGACAAAGCGGCACCTATATGCTCACCCTTCGGGGAGCATATTGTTGTTATATAATAAAGCAATTGTTCGCTATGAAACCATTGGTTATGATGTGATATTCACCATAGAATACTAATATTGGTATTCTCTGGTGAATGTCACATATATCCAATGCATCCGTAGTCAATAATTGTATATTTTATATGACCACGAAGCAACACAAAATTTCATTGGCTGAATCGATGTCACGTGCCGGTCAATATTATACAATTATTTACCTTTGTTGAGGTGAATATGCAGTTTTTGACCTGCTAACTACATCTGCTAACCACATATTTGCCGATGCTTCTCGTCCGTCAACATTTAATTTTGGCAGGTCAATAAAATTGCATATTCACCGCAATAAAGATTAATAAGTGTTTTTTATGTGATAATCCAAAAGGCAGTTTCTTTGTGATAGATATGATGCTGGTATCAGCTATAATCTCTCGACGTTACGCCATTAAGATTCACGTATCTGTAACGTTACCTCACGAAAATAATAATGCCGCCAGTGTAAAAAGTAGTATTCACCAACTGGCCGATGAATATCGCAAAATATTACACAGTTAGACATGATATAATTAAGCTCCAGCATTGATGACAAAAGTAGTATGGCCCAAATAGAGTAAAATCTTTCAGATGAGAAAGGGACACTGTAAGTAAACGCTTGCATATCGGACCATTACAAAGCAAACGTTGTGTATGCTTTAGAAATTATGTTACGGTTGATCTTGAAGTATATTCGATATATCATATAATAAAGACAGAATATCATCGAATCTGCAATACGAACAGACTTGATTTATTCAATCTTTCATCATTTTACATTAAGCTACTAGGCAGAAGCCTCTTGTTTTTATGGAAAATATACACTTGCGATTTTACAACGCTTTTTATAGTTTTAACCGATAAAAATAATTGCAGAGTAAACTGATTATATCTTGATATATCAAATTACCTTGTAATTTCACTCTCATGTGAATTACAATGTTTTTCTTTCCAATTCCCTTAATCCCTAATTATTTCAAATGTTGATGAGAAGAAACTTAGCAAAACAAAACTGGGTGGAATGTACATATTTCAGAAAATCCTGAGTCTATGAAAGTCAGATAACGCAATTTCTTTGGTTATACGACGGGGTTTTCACTTCGATAACAATCCATCCCAAAATGACAGATCTGTCTATAAGCCGGATCTAGATTTTTGGATATGTTTTGAAGAGAAAACCTATTTCATGACTGAATTACAAGAAGTATGATTTACATATTTGCATATGTGTTCTCTTAGGAGAACTGTCTATTCTGACAGTGTTTTTTTTTTTATATCATTTCACTTGGCCGGATTGTCCATATTAAAATTGTACTTGTAAAGTAGAGTTCCCGCAAAGTCGCGATCTATTTTCTTGTGACAATTCTTGTTGCTCAGTCCTTAGTAAAGGTAAATAAAACGCTCCCCTCGGAGCGACATCAGTCCTTTATGAGACAGTTTCATTTTTGAAGAGCTACGTGGACCAGCGAAATAAATATACTGAACAAAAAAAAGAAACGTTAAATGCATTTTCAATGCACATTTTCTTTGAACTGAATTAAGATTTTGCCTATTCTGTTTCATATCTAACTGACAAAAAGTATCTGTACTTCAGAACATGAATATCACAATATAAGCTGCGAGATTTTTGTCTCCAGATCAGTTTGATTCAAGGAAGGACCAGAATTTGAATGTGCTATTTTGAGGTGTTTTTTGAAGGCCCGTATTTCACTCAAGTAATCAGTCCATGTGAGCAAGTCACTTCTGAGACGTTTATCAGGCACTAGTCGTTACAAAAAACGGTCCAATTTGTCGCTTCCAAGTGTTGATCAGTGAAGCACAAGGCTTGGAAAATTGCTTTCCATGACACTTAACTCATGCTATGCACTGAAACTCCCATAGACAATGCATGGTGGTATACCATGGACAATAAACCAGTTTGATCAAACTTTTTCATCATGAACCATTGTCTGGAGAAGCTGGAATAAGATCCATGAATTAAACTTGAAAATTTTATTGAAACGCACTGGTTAATCGGAGTAAATGATTTGCTATACCTTTAATTGCAAGGGAGACAATTTCAAAGACACAGCATCTTGAACGTCTTATTTCTTTGAGCTGCTGATAAATGTCATAAGGTTCATAAGGTATTTTATTGGAGGTTACGAGGCAAATCCGAAAGTGCAAAAATGTAAGCGCTTGAGCATGCGCATCGAGCGTTTCACATTGTCTGTGGTGTTTTCAGTCAAAGTGGAATAATTCTGTAACAGTTAATGCAAATCAAAAACCGATTAGTTCGTAAAGTTGTCTTACCTCTGGCACGTTGGAAAATAACGTATTATTATTTGAAAATATTGTTCTTTAGCTTAAAATTAATAAATAATCTATGTAACGTTTCTTTTTTTGTTCAGTATAGAAAGGCAAAAATAGTAATGTACGAGTATTCCTTAACTAGACATGCGTGATTGGTTTAAACAGTATTTTATTCGTATAATATATACATGACACAACAAATACAAACACTACAAATACAATGGATATACAAAAGGGATTCAGAAGAAAATCGAATGACTTATTTGAATCTGTATCACATGATTGCAATACATGCACATTTAAAACAAGTGTGATAGTCGAATAAATATCAATACAGTTTTATCTAGTTACCGGTATTTTTGAAAATCTTGTAAATGTTCCGTAAGGTAGGAATACTAGTAAGTTAAAGTTTAACAGAGAGAAAGAGAGAGAAAAAAACAACAACAGAAAATTTGTATAACATAATAACGTGCTACATTTGTAATACTACTTCAGGGAAGTATAACGGTGACCAATCTGAGAACTGAGGCGCCACGGGGATTGGATTGACACTCCATTTGCTCAAGGGCCGCGTTTAACATACCAGAATCAAAGACTGAGTTTTAATTAGTGTTTGAAGGACATGGTTTTATGTAATTGAATGTTTCAAGAATAAAAGTTGGTGTTACTCTAATTGTTTTAGCTCGCAGTGTTAATTGGCTGGCCGTGTTAATTAGACAGACTCGTTCTTGCAGTATTTTGACACGTTCTTAGTTTATACCTACACATGGAACAAATATAAAGGTCACTCAACTTACTTATTGGTAACCTCATGCATTTTCTTTTGTTTCTGGGAAAGGGGAGGTGGCGGGGAGGGGGGGGGGGGGCAGTAAATTCTGATAGTTCTTTACATAAATTAACGATTGACTTCAAACCTTTTAGACTTAATGATATAGTTATGTAACAGATGGTTTATAGGCATTATATGTTTATGTCTCTTAAGTTTGCAGATAAATGGATAGATGACTTGCGATTTTACGTCCTTTTTAACAGTATTGCAGTCATATCAGGACCATGGGTGGGTAATAGTGAAAGGCTGTGCGCAAAGGAATTCCGTTTACGATTGAAAATATTCCCGCCTACAGCCGGGCTCGAGCCCGGTACCGCAAGATCAGCAGGCCAGCGCTTAACCTACTGAGGTAAAGGGGCTCCAAGTTTGCAGAACATGCGGTTTTTCCATACTCACCGTAATACTTCCGAGACTGATTCCGTTGCATTTTACTGGAAAGTTAGATATTGCTCCAGTCTAATCAATCAGGTTTTGATTTTTGACTTGTGGAAAACTAAGAAAAAGGTCAATGGACCTATTATTATATACTGATTCTGATTTGAGCGCTGAAACAATACTGGCACGCTCCTTTAAAGGCTGTTTTTGTTTGAAAAGGTATTAATTTCAGCATCTTCAACAATTTATATCCACCTACACAATAGAAACTATGCCAGATAATAAGATTACTGGAAACAACGTTTGAACGCAGTAATTGAAACTGCTGCTAATTAATGTTAAGAAGAAAAGGTGCGTAATTAGTGCTTGTCAGTAATATCAAAATGAACACTCCCTACTCGACTGATGAGGTGAGCAACATCATGTGACTCTCAACAAAGGCATATGTGTCATGTGATATTCAGATCAGCCTTATCATTTACACTGGGTCCATGGACGCCTGACTGTTGGCTGTCTGGTTTTGGCCAGTTTCGTAGATGGCTGATGTGACAAGTGAAAGCTCTGGTCAGCTGCTCTTAAGTGCAATCTGATAATAACCAATGCTACATTTATGTGGTGTCGGTTATCTTATAGAAACGATAATCAGCTACCTTAGCCTCCTTCAATCGGCACGGTATTGAAACGAGCCTATCTAAGCAATGTAACACTGAAAAAGTGATTCACTTTTTACCAGTATGTCATGAAAATACTGCATAATTCAGTAAATTAATAGTTTGTTAAATAATATACATACAACTGAGGCGGTATCTTACCAATAACAACTTCAAATCACTGATTCTTTGTCAATGTCATGTTCATCTTCAGTTTGGAAGCCATTTTTTTGTTCGTTTATACATGTACAGGTACTATTTTGCACAACACTAATACATCACCATCTCTAAATCAGAGATTTAAGACTACGAGTATAATCATTACGAAACATATACATATGAGCCACGACACGAGAAAACCAACAATGTGGTTGTGCGCCCAGCCAAGACTCAAATCAGCCTGGGCATCCGCCCAGTCTGATCAGAGTCTTGGCTGTCCGCATGTAGGTAGCTTAGATCCTTAGCTACCCTTTAAACGCTCAGCGAAGAGTCTGATTGGATTGAGCAGACGCCCAGGCTGATGTGATTCTGCGCGGGGCGCACAACCGCAATGTTGGTTTTCTCGTGTCGCGGCTCATATATTTTGCACTGTAAAGGACGAAACCATAATTGAGACTGAAGTTCGAAAGGACGAGAATAGAAATTTCTAACTTATTCCTTAACTTCATTCAACCATAAGAGAGTGTAAGATAACAGTCAAAAGCTATCGTTGCGATTTTGATTTCACGGACAGTTTCACACGGTAAGAATAACGACATAGTGAATGCATGTTCAGTTCATAGTATTTGCATTTATGCTAGGAAGTTTGCCATAGGTTTGTACATAATTTTGAATAACCTTAATTATACTGATAAGCATCAGGTGTCACGGCATCAAACACTTTCATTGATGTTTGTAAGAAGCTTATGGAGAGACCACAATATCATAAAGGAAAGTGATACATGAATAAATATAGAGACAGAAATGATGGATATAATAGTGTAGCAATGGATCAGACTACTACGCAGGGTTCTGTCTGCAAGTTTTGGCGAAGTCAACCGGTCTTTTCAGTCTATTTAAGATATATATTTTTTTCGCAATATTTAGGAGAATTACTGTACAAGGGGATTGTTCTGCCTTGGTCGTATCTTTGTTACTGATATGGTATATAATATCCTTTTGTAACAGCACATTATTCATTTGTAGGAGAAGAAACAAAATCATCAAACAGTGGATTATCATCACCTTGTAAATTTAAGATAGTGTCTATTAGGCAGTTTCTGGTGTCGCTAAGGAAGAGAACAGAATCAGGTCGCGCGTAAAGTTAAAAAATATATTTTTTACGGTAAAAATAGGTGAAGCGCGTGCCTGCTAGGCTAGCAAACAGGGTTCAAGTCAGACTGGAAATGAAATTCATTTCTACCGTAAACAAAGTTCCATTGCATACAGGGTTTCATTATCACCCTTCCGTCAACACCATATAACTGACATACTGTTGAGAGGGCGAAGTTCCACAAACCATTCATTCATCCGTCTTATCATTCCATTAACATCCATTGACACACATTCACGTATACAATAGATTTCCATACCATTCTGTAAAACAGATTACGGTTTCCAGTAGCCTAATGGCCATAGGAGCAGTGACGATTAAAAGCCCACTCTATCTTGGGCCAATCCCTCTAGTGTAACTGTCAGATCATTCCCGGATTCGAACAATTACTCACTTACTGCCGGGTTTACAGACTTTGCCAGTTGACAGCTGGCCGAGCCTTGTTTCAAACCGCGACCTTCTGAACCATAACCGAGTCTCTCTAACCACACGACCTCTCTCTCACCGTTGTGAACTCAGGAAACTAAGAAAACAGTCTCCAGGGAATGTCATAATCGAAGATTGCAGTCCTTCTCTGATACAAAGAAGAAATGAAATAAAAATGAATTTAGTAAACGTTGCTAAACGAGAAGCAAAACGACCAACTCCCGATCCCCGTCTTGAATTGACTAAAATGCGTTTCAGATTATCAAATTTCAGATTTCAGGACCAAACAAACAATGAAATAAACGGAGTTATCAAACCATGAAATATGAAAACCAGAGGACCATTTGTCCTGTAGCTCACCTTTTGTCCATTCATCCTCAGCACTCTAGGTAAGAAACTCTAAGGTAAATTGTACAATATGGTCTAATGTCGGATGCGTCTGAGATGTTATGCTTGTCGACGGCATTTCCATATCATAGAGTCTCATAGCAATGGAAAAATGCACTTTTCAGCTTTTCCAATTGAAAAGTCTCACAGACAAAATTTGATCTTGTCATAAAATAGATCAAGGTGGATCCAAGGTCATCATTTTTATAAATTCTGTAGTACTACCGTCCAAGATGCTACATACCAAGTCTCAAAGCAATCGGCCTTGTGCATCTAGGGAAGAAGACTTTTTTAAAGTTTTAATCATATATGGGCATGATGGCAATCTTGGCCATGTGACCGGGACTAAATATATAAACCTTCTTTCCCTCTTTGCCTGAAGGCTACATATGGAATTTAATTGAAACTGGCACAGTTGTTTCACAGGAGAAGTCATATAAAATGTTGACACACAACGGACAAGTGACTTTTGACCAAGGTCACTAAACAACCTTGACCTCTAGAATTCTACGGGGTTAAAGTTGACTGCAATTAAATATCACAGAGCAGTATATCCACAACAAATGCATTTTTTCAGCTTTTTCCAATCAAAAGCTTAAAATACAAATTTTGACCTTGCGGTAAAATAGGTCAAGGTGTACCAAAGATCATCATTTATATAAACTTTGGAGTACTTGAATCTCAGATGCTACATACCACGTTTCAAGGCTATCAGCCCAGTGGTTCTGGAGAAGACGATTTTTAAGGTTTTGCCATATATGGGCTTGTAGCCATCTTGGTCATGTGACTTGGACCAAATACATAAACCTTCTTTCCCCCTTTGCCTGAATGCTGCGTATGAAATTTAATTGAAATTGGCCCAGTTGTATTAGAGGAGGAGTCCTTTAAAAATGTTGACACATTACAGACAAAAGATCTTTATCCAAGGTCACTAAATGACCTTGACCTCTAGAATTCTTATTGGTTGACGTTGTCTGCATTTCAATATCACCGAGCACTATAGCAACATAAAAAGCACTTTTTAAGCCTTTTCCCATTCAAAGCATTAGAGACAAAATTTGACCTTGTGGTAAAATAGGTCAAGGTCAATCCAAGGTAATCAATTATCTAAATTTTGGAGTACTTGAGTCCCAAACGCTACACACCACGTTTCAAGGTTACCAACCCAGCTCTGGAGAAGAAGATTTATAACGTTTTGCCATATATGGGCATGTGGCCATATTGGTCATATGACTCGAACCAATGTATAAACCTTCTTTCTCCCTTTGCTTGAATGCTGCATATGAAATTCATTTGAAATGGTCCAGTAGTTTCAGAGGAGAAGTCCTTTAAAAATGTTGACGCACAACAAACAAATGACCTTTGGCCAAGGTCACTGAATAACCTTGACATCTAGTATTCATAGGAGATAATGATGACTGCATTTCCATATCACAGAGCATAAAGCTCTTTTCAGCTTCAAATTCAAAACCTAAGGGATCAAATTTGACATTGCCATTAAATAAGCCAACGTCAACCCAAGGCCATCATTTTTATATACTTCGTAGCACTAGAGTTCAAAATGTTAAATGCCGTTTCAAGGCAATTGGTTCTGGAAAAGAAGATTGTTTATAGTTTTTAACATATATGGGCATGGCGGCCATCTTGGGTATGTGACCTGGGCTAAATATATAAACTTTTGTTCTCCTATCGTGTTAAGGCCCCATATGAAATTTGGCTTCAATCGGCCCAGTTGTATCTGTGGAGAAGATGTTTGACCTTTGAGCCCCTGACTCAGGTGAGCTAAAAAGAATCCCAGTCGCCTGTCAAGTCGAACTGTAATGTTAAACATTTAAGACTGGCTCAGCTTTTTGAAAATTCCTTACTGGATCTATTTGTATTCAGTCAGTTTGTATGTTCTTTTAACCCCCATATTTCCCTTCCCAAACTATATTGTCATATATTGTAATTTTTGTTATACATATTTGAAATATTACGACTAGAATAAAAGAAAGTACTTTAGAATAACAGGAACGCTCTCTTTCAATGGTAACCGATTTAATAGCCAGACCAGTTCTTTGCACGAGTAATTAATGATTTGAAACTTTAAAGCCGAGGAAAATGATTATATTCGTTCGGATTCTGTTTTAGGCGTGACGTGTGCTCACCATTAAATTACCATTATGACTATTGTGTCACTTCCGATACAGGTGAGATCAGAATAAGATTTAATATCTGGAAATGTTTCATGTAATATTGCATATAATAAGTAATTTGATATAATTCACCTTCAAATGAATTTAAACGATTACCCTAATTCTGCAGATACAAATATAGAAATCACTTACCCCAGAATAAGCTATTTGATCATTTGTGCTATTTTTGACATTTCCCAGAAAATAAGATGTTATAAATCTTATGTGTCATGTCCTAAATATACTCAATCGGGAACTGTTTTTTTTTTTTTTTTTTCAAAAGTAAGGAGGAAAGTCATCCTATTTATGTGTTTTATATATCTATAATACTCTGTTCTCTGCGCTCAAAGTCTTGTAAACGGTGGATATTTTCGGCCGCAGTATTTCGATACTGATTTGTTCAAATATTACCCTTAATTGTAATTTCGATGTCAGCTTAGTTAAGTTATATTTCGTTTTTTCTGTTTTTTTTTTTTTTTTTTTTTTTTTTTTTTATATATATAAATATGCATTGTTTACTTAAAATGCTCCCAACTTGCTGGTAGTGACACGGGCTTTTATGGGTTACCAGTATGTTTAGATAATATTATTTTATCATTAGTTGAAAACAAAAACAAGATGTGGATTTGTTGCTACTATAGTAAGTAAAAGGAAATATTTGTTGAATTGGCTAATAGGTCTGTAATATTCCGAGTTTTGCTGGGTTACGATACTGAAAAGATAGTTTAATTTACGGACCCTCTTGTTCCAGTCAAAAAAGAATCAAGGGAGGATATGCCATAGATGGCTGATGTGACAAGTGAAAGCTGTGATCAGGCTACATTCAAGTGCTTTCTTATCACAGCCTTTGCTTGTCACCAACCTCATTTTGTTTGAAATCAAATGAGCCGCGACGTGACAAAACCAACAATGTGGTCGTGCGTCCAGCGCAGACTCAGATCAGCCTGGGCATCCGCCCAGTCTGATCAGAGTCTTCGCTGTCCGCATGGAGGTAGCTTAATCCCTTAGCTACCCTTTAAGCGCTTAGCAAAGAGCGTGACCAGACTGGGTTGATGCTCAGGCTGATCTGAGTCTGTGCAGGGCGCACAACCACATTGTTGTTTTTCTCGCGTCGCGGCTCAAATGATGAGGCTCACTTTTTATATGCAGCAGTAGTAACTGTAACAAATGTTTGATGTAGGGTTTCTTTTGTCGGTCATTATGTTTGAAAATACAGGAGAAGAGCTTTATAAGCTAACAGCTTTCGTTCTGATCCGGTTTTTTATTGTGTAGTTATGTTGTTTGTATGATGTAATGTACATGCTTTGAAAATAAAATATGTATAAACCAAAACACAAATCACATTATCTCAACTTCTTGAACTTTTATAATCATAGTGTGGCATTGCTAGATTCTAATCAGTGCAAAACGTCGCCATGTACGTACTAGTTACACTTGACAAAATGCGTTATTTAATATCTTGTTGAAATAACAGTTAGAAGGCAAATTCACAGGAACTGACACAATTCAATTCCAGATCCAACCTAAGACACAATGTGGTAAAGAGACAACTCAAAACTAGTCACCACCAAAGACAACACCAACACATGACCGGGTTGTTTGGTAAGTATGGCTCATTTTCGTTTCGTAACAGCTCTTTTTCGTTTCGCAACATCCTTGAAAACATAATAAACCAGGTGTGATTTTTGACATATTTGTACTTTCAGAGTGTACAAGCTATTTTTCTTCAGTGATAGATTAATTAGATAAATAGATAAAGATTGACGAGAGTAAGTTGATTAAATCATTGGTAGTATTCCCATAAATATCAGCTATTCCGAGATTTATATGAAAAGCGAATTATTGATTGCAGCACGGAGCCAATCATAACAACGTCCACTAACAGGAATACAAAAGTGTTAAGAAAAAAAGTGTAGCATTTTGATTTTAACGGTTTGTTCTAACACAACTGATTCATGCTTAAGTCTCCGATGCGTCTCAACTGCCCTCTAACATCTTTGACTCTCGCATTTATCAAGTAAGCTGCTGGGCAAACAAATCAATCCGCTAATAGCAATAAACAAACTAGTTTCTGACCCCCTGCCTTCATTTCGAGCCTCTGGATGGTGTTTTATTTATCTATTTTTTTATATATATATTTTTTACAATGCAGACATGAAGGCTTGTTTGAGCAATAGTCGTTCGCATATGCGATGAGCATTCATTGATAATTCTGATTTTGATTTTATCTAAATAAAAAGGGCATCATTTTTAAACACATTGAACAGCGATGTGTTTCGATATTATAATGTGTCAGTAGTACTTGATGTAATATCATACGGAATCGAAATGAAGGTTAACTAAATATGCTTTTAGATTCACTGAAAGAAAATCACTTGAAAAGTTATTAGAAATTCTAACACAGCGCGCCTATAGAAGCAATGTAAAGTTACCGTGTTTTATTCTGCAACAATTCACTGTTTCGGAGCGCGTGAGTCTAATTGCTGACGTCACTGCAACTACTGACGTAATTTTGTGACGTTTTGAGATGTTTGACAGTGTAACGTCTCTTTTTCTTTCTAAAATCGCCATAAAAACGTACATTTGTCTTCGATACAGTTAAGAATATTAGCGGGAGAATGAACGCGCTGGCGGGAAGGTTGAGAGAATTTGAATAAAAAGAATAGTTTTTCGGCGTTTTTGAGCGTTAGAATCGAAATAGTTCAGCTCTAGCATTGAATTGTTGAGTAATAATTCACCGTTTATCGGTCAGTTGTAAGTAGATATATCACTCGCGCTCCGCGCTCGTGATATGATCTTCTTTACAACTGACCTCCAAACAGTGAATTATTACTCAACAATTCACTGCTAGAGCTGATCTATTTCTTAACCAGAGCTCAAAAGGGAACCATAAGCTAAATGTAAAGTTCTTCAACATGACACAATACAGCATTTGCAGATATCGAAATGCCAGAAACGTCCTTTATCTATAGCTTGTGAAATTCAGTATTAGACTTTATTCATCTTAAATTTGGCAATTAATTTGAATAATCTGATTCGTAAATTGCAATTCTGAATTTTCAGCTTACTCAGAAAATGGGCGCATGTGGGTGGAATTTAAAGTTACAAATACAGCAAACTTTGCATACAAAATTATAACTATGTGAGAAAGGCAGATACTGAAATAGCTATAGTATAATATTCATTTACATACAACATTATTAAATCGAAAAATTTGATTGAGCAATTTGACTATTATATAATCAGCCGAAAAAGAAAGTTTACACGTTTTGAATGTCCATGTCATATTTTATTTACTTTTCTTTTCACAGGTCTAAACTTCTGCATGATAAATTTGTGCTCAATGTACAATAATGTGGTAAGCGAATTTCTTGCCTTGCGACAGCACACGTACACGTCGATTTTGCATTTGTTCCATGTGCACCATATTGAACCTTACAGTTTTGCTGTTAATCAGTGTTTAGCTTCTCCGTTGGTTTTCTAATCGAACAACCACATTCGAGCCGCGACACGACAAAACCAACAATGTGGTTGTGCGCCCAGCGCAGTCTCAGATCAGCCTGGGCATTCGCCCAGTCTGATCAGAGTCTTCGCTGTCCGCATGGAGGCAGCTTAGACCCTGAGCTATCCTTTGAGCACTTCACGAAGAGTCTGGTGAAACTGGGCGGTTGCCCAGGCTGATTTGAGTCTTTCCTGGGCGCACAACCACATTGTTGGTTTTGTCGTGTCGCGGCTCAAGTAGAAAAAAAGGACATTTACCCCTAATGCTTCCCTGTCAGTCTTTCTTATCTGGAGCACTAATATCTACATATAGGATCTTACATGAGTGCTCATGTATTATTGAATTTATTAAACGAGTTGGGGAAGAAGATAAGATGCGAGGCTCTGCCGAGCATCTTATCGTTTTCACCAACGAGTTTAGTAAATTCAATAATACAGGAGCACAAATGCAAGATTCTATTTATCATATGACATTAAAATTGCATTTTATTTACAAATTTTGCACTGAACCGTCACATTGTCGACGTTTTCATAGACGTCAGCGTATAACGTTACGACGTAATTTGCATATTTAATCCACTGGTGGATTATCGTTTTTAATGCATGGCTTTATTACACTCTCAGATGCGACGTCATGTGATAAATTACAATTACGCGGATCTATTCTGTCGATTTGTTATCAGGATAGTTCCGTCGTTGTGTTGCCTGAACAGCGACAGTTATATTTTATGTGTGGTTGGACTTGCATGATATCATCCTGTGCAAATATTTTGTTAAACTAGCGAGACTCTGTGTGTTCTACTTAATAATTATATAAATTTTATTTTGTTGCAAATTACAATATTATGTTTTATGACCAATTCAACAGTATTGTAGCCATTTGAAGATTGTTAAAAGCGGCAACGGTGTTAATAAGAATTGCTGCTTTAAGCCCAGTACACTGTTTCGCAAAATGAAACAAAACATAGATTTAGGCTTGTGTGGTCATATAATGTTGAAGTTGTGAATATGTTTTAACTTAAACGGATACACCTCAAGGGGGAGCAACTCTATCAGTTTCAATTTGCACCCCTTCCCAATTTGGGTCATCCCTTACAGAATAGAATTTGCCCCTTTAGGTGCATATTCTGTTCATTAATACACTGGCGCTCACGTATTTATACACCAAAAACGCGTTCGTACCGCGTTGCATGCGCGTGCTGCGTGCGTATCACCTAGAACCGCGCATCAGACGCGTCTAGACGCGCCCTGACGCGTCTCGACGCGGGAGACGCGAACAATGATAAAATAAATATACATGACTTGTTCAATACGCGTACAACCGCAGATTGTACGTTGGCCTATTTAAAATAGTTTTAAGATAGCTTAAAACAATAAAACTCTTCACTGCTAAGCTACAAAGTTAATATTTTGAATGTCTCGATCCCTCTACCGGGAATCTGACCGAATCGATGCGCAGAAGACGGGAACCATAAAGTAGTCCCACATTATCTGGATCAATTTTTACATAACATATCGTAACGTCTCGATTTCTGAATTCAATAGTATTCATTAACTACTATTTAGACTAACTCTATAATAGAACTTCTAGGCTTAGAAACTATACATGACTTCTATTTTTCTTAACTTCCAAGCCAAGAAAACCAACAAACAAAAAAAAAAACCAACAAAAAAAGTCACAACTTATCTGGGCCAGAACGGACACACGGTAACCCTCGCTAAGAATTAAACTGACCAGTGAAATTTGGACTCAGACTATTATATTGAGTTGAATGTTCAAACAGAACAATACCACAGGGATAAATCGATTCCGCTAATTTTCGCTTCCTGCAGAGACTGTACATCATATTTGGCTTCCGCCGAGACTGTCCGCGAGTTCTTGCTTCCTGCCGAGACCTCTGCACATGATAAATGGCTTGCTGCAGAGACTGTCCGCATGATTCTGCTTCCTGCCGAGAGCCTCGGCAGGAAGCAGAGTCACGCAGACAGTCTCGGCAGGAAGCCAATTTTCGAGGACAAAAGTCTCTGCAGGAAGCAAGAGATATCGCGGACAGTCTCCGCGGACTGTACATCATATTTGGCTTCTGCCGAGACTGTCCGCAATCTCTTGCTTCCTGCACAGACTCTCGGCAGGAAGCAAGAACTCGCGGATAGTCTCGGCAGAAGCCAAATATGATGTACAATCTCTGCAGGAAGCGAAAATTAGCGGAATCGATTATACCCTGTGAATACTGGCATATTTTTATAAGAAATTATAAGAGTTTCAAAGCCAATTCAAGATTGTTTCAAGGGGTCTCGATCCATAGCTCAGTGGTCAGGGCACTCCCATCTCACATTTATTTTACATCGAAGGAACTTGCATTGAATTGGAAATGGTACTATACAGTCTGAACAGACAAGTGGGCTAATCTCTTGGGATTACCTTATTGCTGAGCAATCTGTGCTAAATCGAAACAGGTATCCTCTGCACAGAGTAAAAGTAAACAAAATAAAGTTTAAGAATATTTCATTTGTAGCATGTAGTTTTGGCTGAAGGCAGAATATGTACATTCCAAGACAAACCTTGATTTCCAGAAAGCAATTTAATGCTGCAAAAATTTCGAGCATATGGGGCCGGAGTTGAATGATCATCAAGGTGACTGGAAACCGGGAACCCCGGAAAGAAAAAAAAAACACCTGACTCTCTACAAGAAGAACTTGAATTTCTAACCGATGTTAGACCCAAGCTGGAACAAGCCCCCCTGTCCTTGCTAGGTCCAAGGTAGTTCTATGGAGTAAAAAAAAAGGGGAGGAGGAGGAGAGAACAAGGAGCAAATTCTTGGGTGGGGTGCAAATTCTTTGGTGGGGAGTGTGTGTGTGTGTGGGGGGGGGTGCAAAAGACTGCCCAGATTCATGTGTTAGTGGCGTTGCACCAAAGTGGACTTGTGCTGGGTCCCGGGCAGGTCTCAGAAAAAGGGAGAAGCAAAATCTTTGGTGGGGAGTAAAAACTTCCAGAAACATTAAATAGAAATGGGATAGAACCCAAATGGACTTGTGCACAGATCCGTATAAATCACTTCCCATGCACACAGCCCTCGCGACCCACTGTGGGTTGGCTTTAGCAATACAATTCAGGGCTTCTGGAAACGCATCACATGAGAGGCACACTTCCGGCCATAATGCATCTTCCCCGAAATGCAGGCCTCCATCACACTTCACTTTGCTAGTTCTGCCGGAACAAGCCCCCTGTCTTGGCTGGGCACAGGGCAGGTCTAGGGGCAAAAATGGGGAGCAAATTCTTAGGTGGGGAGCAAATTCCCTTATTAACTAATGCAATTGGCAGTGGGGGATAAGAGAGTGAGGGTGATCTGGAATGCAGTTGTCTCTTGTTTTTGTGGCCCTCATGAGTAATTGAGACTGCCTGGGTTACATCATGAATTGCGCCTGGGAGGACCGTAGCTTAATTCTGTTGGGAGGGAGGTAGATAGGGTAAAAATTCCTTTTGGGACCTAGGACTGTAGCATTTGTTCTAAACCTTATCTTGGTTTAGTTGGTTCCAAAATATATTCCATATTTAAAGTTTTAGGGGCCTGTATTTTCATGGGAGTTTTTTTAGTGTTCTAATATTTTGGGAAATGTCAACAACAGGACTGTAGCTAATTTCTTATTGTGGATTTTTGGGAGGGGAGGGCAGTTTCTTTTTGCTGTTTCTAGGGAGCAAATGTGATGAACCTTATAATGGTTCAGTTGGTTTCCAGATAACTAAGCCTGGGTGTGAGATTAAGGAGGTTGGATACACATTATTTTTTGGAGGGGAAATGGAGAATATTATTAATAGACCAGGGGACTGTAG
This sequence comes from Ctena decussata, assembly GCA_963989385.1. Classification (NCBI taxonomy): domain Eukaryota; kingdom Metazoa; phylum Mollusca; class Bivalvia; order Lucinida; family Lucinidae; genus Ctena; species Ctena decussata. The sequence continues at coordinate 53,655,248 of OZ022513.1, forward strand.
CTTATTTCTTATTGTGGGTTGTTCGAAAAGGACGGCGGTTTCTTTTGGCTGTTTCTAGAGAGCAAATGATTTGAACCTTATAATGGCTTATTTAGTTTCCAGGTAACTAAGCCTGGGTGTGAGATTAAGGAGGTTGGATACACATTACTTTGGGGATGGAAAAGAAATGGAGAATATTATTAATGGCCATAGGACTGTAGCTTATTTCTTATAGCGGATTGTTGGGAAAAGAGGGCAGTTTCTTTTTGCTGTTTCCAGGGAGCAAATGTGCTGAACCTTATAATGGTTCATTTAGTTTCCAGGTAACTTAGCCTGGGTGTGAGGTTAAGGAGGTTAGATACACATTAATTTTAGCCTTTATTGTCAATAGACAAAAGTTATTTATACGACCGTAGGGAAAGTCAGATTGTAGTTGTACAGTTGAGTTCTGGGGCTTTTACTGGGTAATGGGAGTTTTTTTTTTTTCACGAGCATTGCACTTAGTAGGGGAGAATATGGATCCAGGGATTTTTGGAAATGGGTTTGGTAGGTGGTTAGCAACAGGGGCTCGAATTAGAGAAAATTAGGGGGATTTTTTTCCCTTTTGTATTGGAATTTATCTATATCCTGGCAATGGTATTGGTTTTGTCCAGGTATTCAAAGACTTCCTTCTGTATTGTATTTGCATGTTTCTTTGGGAGAGACAGGAGCAGTCTCAGATCTATTGTGTGATAGCCTAATTTGAATATGGTGGATTCTATGGTCTCGCCTTTGATTGTTATGGGGCCACACAGGCAAAGAAGATATGATTGAGATCTTCTGCATCATTGCAGTGGGGGCATAGGGCGGACTGGTTACCGTAGTTAAGGCAGCCCTGCACACAGTGTCCTAGCCTTAGTCCGGAATAGGCTATGTCGAAACGTCTATTGAGACTATATACATCACATTGAAGTTTAACGTTTGGTTTGACGAAATGGAAGGTGTGGCCCTTGTTGCTATAGGTCCATTGGGATTGCCAGTTTTCGGTTACTGCTTCATTTCAGTTTTGAAGGTTTGGTATGGTTGTAAGTGCCGGTGTTCAATAATTTACAACTGCCTTTCTTGAATCAGCGGAAGGAGAAACGAAGTATGTGGCCAGACTGGGTTTCGAACCTAAGACCTCTGACATGAGTCAGGTGCCCTATCAATTGCGCTACGCGGCCCGGCGCCTTCAGCTGTAGGAGTTTAATTCCACATTCAACTTCTAAAGCATTAATAGGGGTGTAGTGGTATGCCCTCATAGCAATACGGAGTGCTAAGTTGTTTTGGATGAGGTCTTGAGCTTTGAGAGTAGATGTTTGGGTGCCGAGTTATAAGCTTGCGCACCATAATCGATTTTACTGAGGATTAGGGCCTTATATAATGTCAATAGGATTTTTTATCTGCTTCATAGGAGGTGCCTGAAACCATCCTCATGAGGTTTAGGTCTTTATTACATTTTTCAATCAGATTTTTAATATGCTGACCCCATGTTAGTTTGCTATCTAGGATCATACCCAGGAAGGTGATATGGTCACTAAAATCTATTTTTGTCCCAAAAAGGGAGAGTTTTTGAAGTGATTCAATATTAAGTCTTTTTTTAGTGAAAATTATAGCCTTTGTCTTAATAGTGGGGATTTTGAAGCCCCAGAGCTTGAACCGTATCTCGATTGTCTGGAGGCTGATTGGAGTTTTACGAGAGCATGTTTGGGAGAGGAGTGCTAGGTCCAGATGGCACTGTCATCTGCAAACTGAAAAAAAGATAGGTTTGGGTCCTGCCGCCCCGCTCCCCCCTCCCCCCCAGGCATCATCAATGCTATTTATTATTACATTGAATAGGATAGGGCTGAGGACACTGCCCTGGAGACAGCCATTTCCCAGTCTATTGATCAGAGGTTTTTACCCCCCACCCAGACTTGAATTCTTTTGCCGTTTAAGAAGTTATGAATGCAGCGGAACATATTTCCATTGATGCCGAATTCGTTTAGCTTGATGAGGGTCCCTGAAGTCCATATAAGGTCAAATGCCTTTTTAAGATTCAAAGTGACTGCCGCCTGGCACTTATTTTCCATAAAGGCCATATTAATTTCAGATTCCACGATTTTAATTTCTGATACGAAAGGAATTTATGGCTGAAGAGTGCGATTTATTTCTACTTCAATGGCGAAGTGTCATGGGACTGTCCCAGTCGCATTTAGTTTTGAGTTGCCGGTCGAGTTTCTAGGCTTTTTTGTCTTTCTTTCTTTCCCGTTATATAGTGCGAGTAAGACCAAATGAGCATTCGACATCAAGCTTGATGTAGACTAATGGCTCTTTCTTTCACATGATTTCACTAAAATGCGCATTCAATACGCGATTTTGATTGGATCCCGTATTCGCGCGTTTAGACGCAAAGGACTACGTCACTACCCGTATCATGTGCGCAGTTTTGATTGGGTCCATGAAATTTTGCATAAAATGCGCGTTGCACGCGTCACTTCGCGGTATACGCAAAATTGAGATCGAATTTTCATTGGCTACTAAAATATTCGCGTCCATAATTACCGCGTATCCCGCGCGCATCAACTGCGTCCCCGACGCGTTTTGGATGAGTACAAATACGCGAGCGCCAGTGTACATGACTCCATTTTGGAAGGATACGTCGATCAGGGTTATGGCAAGTGTAAGAATGGCTAAAACCATGCGAGTGACAACACATGTCGTAACTACCCGAATAAGAGGAGCAAATTCCGTCCATTAAGGAAAGACCCCATTTTGGAAGGATACGTCGTTCAGGGTTATAGCAAGTGTAAAAATGGCTAAAACACGCAAATGAAAGCACACACCGTAACTGACCAAGTAATCATACTCGACCTGGATCCGAGGTAATTAAACTTGAGAATAATCTCAAACTCAAAATAAAGCACACTGATTGGCTACTTCCGAGCATGTGCTCGTAAGCTGCCAATCAGTGTGCTTTATTTTGAGTTTGAGAATGTACTCAAGTTTTATAACCTCAGGGCCTGATGGCATTTGGACGCAGAAGTATGAAGGAATGTTCCAATCCTGATCCCAACAACAAGCTAGTGCACTTAAAATCAATTGTAAAAACGATTAATCAGTCGGACGTATCATCAGACTTCGCCACGTCATGAAAATGATAGTAATCAACACAGCAAATCAGCATTATTTCAATGGGGACACATTCAAAATGAAATTAAGTTATCCCAGACACGACGTTTACACCTAGTCATTGACAAATTAAATTAAAAGCAAATGATCTCGAATAAATTGCACTCACAAGGCTCATTCTATGACAACTTTTACTCACAAGTAACAGAAAAGGCCTTATATGAGCCGCGACACGAGAAAACCAACAATGTGGTTGTGCGCCCAGCGCAGACTCAGGTCAGCCTGAGCAACCGCCCAGTCTGATCAGAGTCTTCCCTATGCGCTTAAAAGGTAGCTAAGGGTCTAAGCTACCTTCATGCAGACAGCAAAGACTCTGATCAGACTGGGCGGATGCCCAGGCTGATCTGAGTTTGCGCTGGGTGCACAACCACTTTGTTGGTTTTCTCACGTCGAGGCTCATATATTAATTATTTCTGCGTGAACAGATATGCTATTAGAAAGTAAGATGAATGCAACGTCTGTTGATTACTATCTAAAAGCAGATTTTTTTCTCATTTCTGCACTAATAAACCAGAACAAAAATCAAAATAATGGTACCCAGAAAAAAATAACACAATTACAGTGCACAGACTTGAAAGAAAAGTGGGCGTAGGGATTATAAAAATTTAATGAGCAAAACTTATATATGACTACACATATTTGCGTAAACTGCAAATTGCAAGAAATTAATACATATGAAGGTATTATGTCCCCTCCATGTTGAGGGGGGGGGGGCATATTGTTTTTGGAGTGGATCCTGTCGGTGTCGACGTCTGCGTCAGCGTCCGCGTCTGCGTCAGCGTAACTTCTTGTCTGCACTCTATCTCCTGGAGGGATGAATGGATTTTGACCAAACTTGCAAAGATACATCACTGGGAAGGGGAAAAACTGATTAGACTTTGGAGACCTTGACCTTATTTTCAGGGTCACGGAAGGTCAAACAATGATGAAAATAGCTTGTCTGCACCATATTTCCTGGAGGAATTGATATATTTTTACCAAACTGACACCGGTATATATCTGGAATATTGACAAAGAAATGATTAGATTTTGGTGTCCTTGACCCCATTTTCAAGGTCACAATAGTTTGAAAAATGCCTTGTCCGCACCATATTTCCTGAATGGATGGATAGACTTAAACCAAACTTGCACAGATATATAACTGGGAGTTGGAAAAGAAGTGATTAGATTTCGGTAACCTTGACCTCATTGAAAACTTGCTTGTCTGCACCATAACTCCTGAATGGATGGATTTAAACCAAACTTGCACCCATATATAATTGGGAAATGCAAAAGAACAGATTTTTTTTCTGACATAGTCCCCAGTTTCGAGGTCACAGAAGGTCAAAAGATGTTAAAAGGTGGCTTGTCTGCACCATATCTCCTGAATGGATAAATGGATTTGAACCAAACTGTCACAGATATATCACTGGGAGATGGATAAGAAGTGATTAAATTTTTGTTGACCCTGGCCTTATTTTGAAGGTCACAGAAGGTCACAGAAGGTCGAAGAATGTTGAAAAACGGCCTGTCTTCACCACATCTCCTGAAGGGATGGATGGATTATGACCAAAGATAGGCAAGCGTATAACCAGGAGGAGGATAAGAACTGATTAAATTTTGGTGACATTGGCCCTATTTTAAGATCACAGGAGGTCTTAACTTGGCAGCGTTTAGGGAAGATGATACTGTTGGGAAAACGCAGGTGGGGAGGACATCGGGTTTTGTCAAAAACATTCCTAGTTTATTCTAAATTAAGTGCGACTTGTGCACATTTCTATATTTAACTCCTTCAGAGTCGCTAAACCCCAAATGTTTGAAAGAATTAGACAATCACTAAACGTGATGATTGCACTGCCCCACCCGCCCCACATACACACCATATGCCTCACTGGATGAGTAATGTGTTTAGACATGTTTCTGTGAAGGTATATCAAAAACCGTCCATAAGCAAGGTGCTAGAAGGATGACAAAAGGTTTTTATTTTGTTAAATAAAAGCAACTGTGTGGAAAAGACGTGCGCATGTACATTAGTAATAATTCCTGTTGGTAGAATGAGTAAATGGAAGAATATTTTGAAGTGTGACCACTGTACTGTATACTTGTGTACCCAAGAAATGATGTATATAATTGTAAATAGACGTTTTGTTAAATATTTTCTCTAAAGTTAAATATATACCAGTTTTTGTCTGCAGGTATCGAGAAATGACATAAGAAATAACTAAGGACCAACTCCTAGTTCATTCCTGTTAAGATTAATATCAAAGTCTATTCGGAAGTATCTGGATATTTTCATGTATATGGCATAGGTATTAAGTAACAGCTACTTTGTGTTAGTTTGTCATATTTAACGATGAAGTTTGAGGCTGATATTAGCGTCAAAAAGGAAGTGCAAGTTGTTTTAATTTGCTTACATATGTATATTTTAGTTTTTTGTTTAGATACAGTTAGTTTAAACACATCTCCGCTTTCTTTTGTGGACCTTTCAATCATGTTTCTATATAGACAATATTTGAATGCTTACTCTTACGTAATATTTGCCTTTCTAAATGTAAAATTTATAGATAATGATGGAATCTCATAATATAATTAAGATATCAAGTTCTAATGTACGGGGCCTGAACGACTTTCAAAAACGTAGAGACGTGTTGCATTATCTCAGACAACAAAAATTTCAAATCTACTGCCTTCAGGACACACATTTTACTGAAAGTTTACATCCTTACATAAGTGCCGAATGGGGAGGCGAAGTATTATATAGTTCGTATACATCAAATTCAAGAGGGGTCTGTATACTATTTAATAACGATTTTGAATATAAAATTAGGAGAAGCAAACATGACGCGCATGGTAATTTCATCATAGTTGATTTAGATGTTGAAGGTAAACGAGTAACTTTGATAAACTTATATGGACCAAATGAAGATTCACCTGACTTTTATGTTAAAATTGCAGAAATTATTGAAGAATATGATAACGATACGTGCATAATTTGTGGCGATTTTAATTTAGTCCAAGATCAGAATCTAGATACCTATAATTATTTTCATATAAACAATCCTAAAGCCAAAGATCGTGTGTTAACAATTAAAGATGATTTTAATCTAATCGATCCCTTCAGAGAACTATATAAAGAAAAAATAAGATATACCTGGCGTAAATCGAATCCAATAAAACAAGCAAGACTGGATTTTTTCTTAATTTCTGATAGCTTTATGCCAAACATAGATAATGTCGATATTTTGCCTAGTTACAGATCCGACCACTCAACAGTAGTTCTATCCTTTCATATTAATGAGTTCCAAAAAGGCACAGGCTTATGGAAGTTTAACAATAATTTGCTTAAAGATATTGAATATGCTAAAACCATAAAAGATTGTATAAATAGAGTAAAAGAACAATACATGATCCCTGTCTACAACATCAATTTTTTACAAAATAATAATTTTGATAATATTCAGTTCACAATATCTGATCAATTATTCTTAGAAATACTTTTATTGGAGATAAGAGGTAAAACTATTTCTTATTCTGCATACAAGAAAAAGCAATCCATGTTAAGGGAACAAACATTAATAGAGGAGATAAGTAATTTAGAAGATGAAACTACTGAAGATAGCAATGTATTAGAAGACAAGAAAACTGAACTACAAAATATTAGGAAAGAAAAAATGCAAGGAGTAATGGTAAGAGCAAAGGTAAGATGGGCCGAAGAGGGGGAAAAACCAACGAAATATTTTTGCAATCTAGAGTCAAGAAATTATACAAATAAAACTATTTTTAAAGTAATTAAAGATAATGGTGATATAATAACAAACCAAGAGGATATATTACAAGAGGTTAAAAACTTTTATTCAAACCTATATCAGTCACAAGATTTAATAGAAGATAATAATATTGAAAATATATTTAAAAGTATAAAAGAATCCCCCATTTTATCTGCAGAAGAAAGAAATAATCTAGAGGGAGAAATAAAAGATGATGAAATTACCTTTATACTTAAAAAAATGAAAAATAATAAAAGCCCGGGTTCAGATGGATTTTCGGTTGAGTTTTTTAAATTCTTTTACAATGATATTAAATTTTTTATAAAACGTGCAATAAATGAAGGATATAGACAGGGCAAATTATCTGTTACACAAAGACAAGGGCTTATAACATGTATACCGAAAGGTGATAAACCCAGGGAATATTTAAAAAATTGGCGGCCTATAACTCTTTTGAATGTTATCTACAAGATCGCGTCCGGTTGCATTGCGGAGAGATTAAAATCTGTTCTGTCAAAATTAATTTCTAGCGACCAGACAGGATTTATTAATGGTCGCTACATCGGCGAAAATACGAGGCTAATATACGACATAATGAATTATACAGATGAAGCTAATATTCCAGGACTCCTACTAATAATAGACTTTGAGAAAGCTTTCGACACTATCTCCTGGGAATTCATAAGAAAAACTTTACATTTTTTTAATTTTGGAGAATCAATTATAAAGTGGATTTCGGTGTTTTATAATGATATCTCATCAACAGTGGTTCAAAGCGGATTTTTGTCAGATTCCTTCCAAATACAAAGAGGTTGTAGACAGGGTGACCCACTTTCCCCGTACATATTTCTTTTATGTGCTGAAATATTATCTTTAATGCTCAAACATGACAAAAATGTGAAGGGAATAAAGATTGGTGATACAGAATATAAGGTGTCTCAGTTTGCTGATGATACGACGATATTGTTAGATGGGTCAGTAAATACACTTGGAGCAACCATGAATATTCTTAGTAGATTTGCAAGCATTTCAGGTTTAAAAATAAATAAATCAAAAACTAGGGCAATATGGATTGGTTGTAAAAAGTTTAGCGGTGAGACTTTCAATCATAGATATAAATTAGACTGGAACCAAACAGATTTTACTATTCTCGGTATTAAATTTTCATGTCAACTACATAGAATAATAGAAATTAATTACAAAGATAAAATTATTCAAATAGAGAAGGAATTGAAACAGTGGTCTAAAAGAATTTTAACTCCCTTTGGTCGTATTACAGTCCTGAAAACTTTAATAATATCGAAACTGAACCATCTATTCATAGCTTTACCTAATCCTTCAGAAGCAATGATAAATAAACTTAATACAATGTTTTTCAACTTTATTTGGCAGTCAAAAGTAGATAGAATTAAAAGAGATATACTCATGCAAGATTACCAGGAAGGTGGGTTAAAAATGCTTCATTTAAAAAATTATATATGTTCGTTAAAATGTACTTGGGTAAGAAAATTAATCTCCTCAGAAACAAAATTTAAAAACATTTTTGAAATTTATTACACAAACATTATCAATCTAATAACAAGGGGTACAGAATTCGTACAAAGATTAAAAACAAACAAAAATAATATTTTTTGGAATGAAGTGTTAGACTCATGGATAAAATTGCGTAATCTGGTAAACCCTACGACATTTGAAGATATTTTATCAGTGAATATATGGGATAATAAAGAAATAAAAATAGCAAACAATACAATATTTTATAGGCGATGGTTTGACAAACATGTATATTTTATTCATGACTTAATTAATGAGGACGGCACTTTAATGGATGAACAAACCTTTTGTGAAAGACATGGAATTCGCGTTAATTTTCTGGAATATCTGGGGGTAAAAAGAGCGATTGAAAAATATATTAGAAGTAAACAAATTGTCCTAGAAACAGTTTCTTTGAATAACATCTATATGCCTTTCAATATAAAGGAAATATTAAAGAGTAAAAAAGGGTGTAAAGATATGTACATGATTTTAAATAAAAAAATCATCAACTCTAAAAGTCAACAAAAGTGGAACAGTATTTTTGAAAACGTAAATTTAAATTGGAAAATGATAAACAGTCTGCCGGCTAAATGCTGTAACAATACAAAACTTCATTGGTTTCAGTACCGTGTTCTACATAGAATTATAGCCACAAATGATTTTCTTTTTAAACTAAATATAAAACAGAATGATCTTTGTAGTTTTTGTGGTTTACTTCCTGAAAAAACAGAACATTTATTCTGGCACTGCCATGTAGTAATGGAATTTTGGGAATCGATAGAGCGGTGGGTTTTAGAAAATATTCAGTTTTTACTTAACATAAACAAGCAAACTGCTATATTTGGAATTACAGCCAATCCAGCTTTAAATAAACCTATAAATTACATTCTTATAGTAACACGTTATTACATTTATAAATGTAGAATAAGTAATAAAGACTTGAATATTCTCGCGTGGCGAAGGGAGGTTAAGCAATTTCTGACAATAGAAAAAATGATTGCCATTAAAAATAACAACATTGAAAAGTTTTATAGAAACTGGAATAAATGGATGTTATTGTTTGAAGCATAGCCCCTTATTTATTTGTGCCCTGCTGTTCATTTTATAATCGAAATGAAATAGCTTAACCAGTTAGTGTAAATTTAATCGACTGTATATATTGCCAGTCAGTCAGTTTCAGAGAGTTATATTCGCGCAATCTTATAGGCGTCTCCTCTTTCCAATTTACCAGAAGGGAAAGTGAAAAGAGGGGACGCTGAATAGCGACTGATTTGGGTTTGTCTCATAGTTACTTGACTGAAGGTTTTCGTTTATATAGCAGTGTCTGACCTGATGTTCTGATATCTGAGCCCTTTTATTTTTATATATTTTCACGTATAGGTTTGTCGTTAACCAGTACAGACCCAGACCAGACTGATTCTGAGAAACAGTCTCATCTTAGACTGTACTGTTGGCTAAAGCAACTCTGTTCGAATGTCTGGGTTAGACACGGCATCTTCGTGTTAGAGACGCGCATTCATGTGACGTGGCAATATACAAAAATTAATATCAAATTTAAGTAACTGTATATGAGAAATACCTTTGGCAGCTATATATTGTCTAAACGAGCTTGTTCCAGCAACAGAATGATTTATTATATTCCAGATATATCGAAGATGTACACCACACAAAGCTGCTTAACTGATCATGTATTATAAACATGACCTCTGTATGCACGGGCTATTGCGTCGATAATAACTGATAAAGCGTATCGCCAATAGGTATATGTGAAATATTTACTGTCCTAAATGATATGACGGAAGAGTTATGTTCAATGAACTGTACAATGGTTTTTCTTATCTTTGAAACGTGTATCATCATATAGCAAAGCTTTATTAATCCTTCCATATATCGCTTTGTTTATTAAAACTGTTACTTCAGACTGATTTGGGTTGTATATATATATGTGTGTGTGTGATGTTATTCCTACCCATCAGGCGCACAACACTGAACCAACGTTGACTGAACGCGGTAACGTTGAATCGACGTTGATTCAGTGTTGATTCAGCTTGATTGCTTCTTGGGTAGTAATAAACTCAGTACAATAGTAGATACAGACAACAAGATGATCCATATAGCAACACACCGTAAGGATATTAAAAATACGTTATGCCTATGTGGTTTTCACTTTGCTATAACATTGGGATTTGATCAGATGGACATATTACCATAGATATATATTACTGTTAGGAAACATGACATGTTACCTAGATATGTTTAGTCTATATATGTGTTAAGGATTTAGACATTTTACCTATATTGTGTAAATATTGGAGATGTGAAAAATACAATAAATTACAAAAAAAAAAAATAAAAGCAACTGTGACATTGACGTTGCCTTAAAGACTGGATCGAAAATTTGCCCACGATATTGTCGCACTAAACATTTGTGTAAATCTATACCAAAATTTGTCAATAAATAAATGTGTCAGAGAAATGACTTTTTTCTGAAAATAGCAACTGTGACCTTGTCCTTGGATCTACAAAGCTGAAATGCAAACTTATTCAATATATTTTCATAGTTTATTACTTAATATTTGTTTGAAATTATATCAAAATCAGTTCTCAACAAAGGCGCTAGACAAAGTTTTACCTAAAATAGGATCTGTGACATTGAACTTGTACCTACGATGCGAAACGCAAACTTGACCAAGATATTGTCATGCTTAACATTTCTGTGAAGTTATATTTAAATTAGTCCATAAAAAGGCGCTAGGTGAGGAACAATGTATTGTAAAAGTTTGCGGTTTTTTTCATAAATACATGTAGCAAATGTGGCCTTGACATTGACCCTACCAACTTGAAACGCACACTCGTATACACAATATATCTGTAATGTAAATGAGGTCGCTAGAGCGATGACAAAATGTAGCTGTATATAAGGCACGGAATATGGTCAAAACATGTGTAAGTTTAGGGGAAATAATTCTGGAAAATGACCTGGATCAACGTTCCGTTTCCTTTATGCAAATGTATAATGCACGTCTGAACTGTGTTGCAAGTTTCAAATCCCTTCATCAATATTTATGTCATATCACGGGACATTTTTCTGCAGTGATAACCTGTATCAAAGTTACATTCAGGCATGTAAAATGCATGTCTGAACTGTGTTTTTGCAAGCTTCAAATTTCTGCATCAAATACTGTAGGAGGAAGTGCAGAGACATGGATAGTACTCTAAGGTTTGAAATATGGTCAAAACATGCATATTATTCAAGGGGACACTATTCTGCAAATAGTGACCTGTATTAAAGTTTCTTTTCCTTTATGCATAGGTTCAATGCATGTTAAGCCGTCTAACGTTTCAAAACGTCACAAAATTACGTCAGTAGTTCCTGTTACGTCAGCAATTAGGCTCACGCGCTCCGAAACAGTGACTTCTTGTAAAAAAACAAGGACACTTTTCATTGCTTCTATAGGCGCGCTGTGTTAGATTTTGAAATAGATCACATCGTCTCTACTAGGAATTTACTTTTTCATCATAGTACTTCTCCGCTCCAAATTGTAAACAACATCTGAAAAAAGCCTCTTTGCGACAAAATGATACTGGCTGTCATATTCGTTTTGCATTGCAGTTTCATATATATGCCGTAAAAAAATTATGGACTTTTGTAAAGCGACCCAAAAGGAATACCTACATTCACTGTTAAAATCGGCACAAATCGCATCTTAGGATGAAAACGATAAACAACTTCTAAGGAACCCTCATGCCAATATCATTTCATTCTAAAGGGGATTATGACACTTGACCCTGACACAGTAGGTCGCTTGGATTTGTATACCGAAAACGCTCACTGCAAAATATGACAAAGACGGCAGTTTTAGGCCAACCCTTGATTATTTAAAATAAACTTCACATAAAGGTTTTGGAAATCGCATAATTCAGAGCAAAGCATCCGTTATAACCGCCACTGGTACAGTATGCGCACGTTTAGCCGCTTGTTGGAGACCTGTTTCGTTGACCTGGTACGTGTACTAACGCACGTTAGAGTCAGCTCCAAACATAAATCGGTAAAATAATCCAGTTCCCCCTAATTTATTTGCACTGAAGGTCCCCTTTGTGGGAGATGATTTGCGTCACGTGGAAATGCATTACGTCATGGGGGTGCTTTTAATACTCAGATTAGCCTGCGCATCCGTATAAGCCAATCAGCCTTCCCTTTTTACCTTTGAGTGTAAAAAGCAGACTGATAAAACTGCGCCATCTGCGTCTTCCATGTTTGTACATTACACGTGTACCTTTTCACAAGCGCTCAAATCTTTGAATTAAGAACAACTCTTCCCTTACCTGTGATTTGTCGCTGATTAACGCATGATGTTGGAGGGCAAATAGAAAAATACTTATTCACGACAGCGAAGCCGGAGTGAAATAATATTCGCATCTGCTAGACAGCAACGGTGTTAATCGTCGATAATTCACGTGTATGGACAAAATATTTCAATTCAAACATTTTGCAGAATGAGATGCAAATATCTGGCCACGCGTTTTAACTGTTGTGAGGCGGACGGTGACAGAGGCACATGTTTACATTCGAGTGTCATCAAGGCACTAATTTGCACGTATCGGCGTAAGCAACGTGAATTATCACACATTTTTGCATGACACCGCTTCAAATGCCTTCAACCCACATCAAATATCGGATAGAAGTTGAAACCAAATTAAAGCAAACGGAGCACAATGCTACTATGTATCAACAGCTGTCCTGTTTTCTCGGAAACTGGTCGCATGCGAGTATATTCATTTGGAATATTTCAGTGTGCTTAGCTCATTTGCAGTCCCAACATCTTCACCAATTTAGTTTACGTCAATACTGTGAAGCAGACCATATCATTAAGACAACAACACTGCGTCATTCAAAGAAGCAAATTGCTTTGTTGAACACTAAACATGATTATACTTCAAATCAGCACCTCCTGAATTGAAATGGTCAGTGACCTCAACTGAATCCATACATAGGGCCGACTAAAACGCACTAGTTCTAGGACACGTATTTTAACTTTCCTAATTAATATTTTACGTTTTCATGGTTTTGGTTTCATTTGGCTCACTGTTTTACCTATGATGCATCCTCAGTCAGACTTTGATGACTTGAACAGTCTCGGGACAATAAAATGTGGTCCAAGGTGAGTGGGTTGTCTCAGTTTGAGTCAAAGATGTTTACTCTTGCCAATTAGCGTATGATGGGGTTTTAGTATGTTATTCATTATCATTCTATTATGCGTAGGTAGAGTTTTTGCTCATTTGGCTTCCGTTGTATGATTCGAGCAATAATGCGGGCCCAGAAGCTTTGACACTAACCAGGAGTATATATTCTACCACAAGACACACAAAGCTATATCTTTTTCACGGCCGTAGCGTATTTTTGTGCGACAATGACTTTTTGAATTACCATCACGACCTCGCATGTTCAAGGATTTCTGTTAATTTTGATTTGTCTGAATATGCCAGTACCATGGCATTGCATGCTCTTAGTATCAGTTCAAAAAGCACATGCTCAGAGGATCACTTGAGTTGTCAAATGCTGAAAAAAAAAACGCCATGCTGAGCTTACCAAACAAACAGATATATTGGGTAAATGCAAAATAAAAAGACAAATATGAAGAGAAAAAAGAGCGTCAAAGAGGGAAAGATCTTTTTAAAAACAAAAAAACACTTCGTGTGCATCATTCTTGGTAGGGTGACCCCTCTGCGGTGACCTCTGACGTCATAAGAGAAATAAGCACCGTATAGTTGGTGGCTTATTATATCTCCTATCGATTGTGCTTGGATTTTACTCATCAATTAGGCACGTCAAATTTAAGGGTCATATAATCGGCCCCCTCCCCCTTTTCAAGCGATTTTCTCGAAACCAACAGCCGTCGAAAGGATATGTAAATAAAGTACCCAGTACAAGCGCGGGCTTGTTTATATTTTGTTAAGTACATTGTACTGACAGTTTCAAGGCGGTTCATCCCAGATAACTTTTTATATACGAGGGCTGTTACGAAACAAAATAGAACTATAACGAATCGAAAAAGAGTCATAGTGACCAAACCACCTGATGACCAGAATTAACGGTCAAAATGAAATGTATATTTTGAACTACTTGATATAAGACAACCTATAATCGAATTGTAAAAATATTGCACAACATTAAAATACAGTGCCTTCAATAACACCTTAGCTTTACCCCGCGTTTCTTTATCTTTTCAGTATACTTTAATTTGGAACTGAAACAGCATCTTAGATTGTGAGCTAAGACACTCATTCTTTACGTTTCAGGTTATGGATATTAGACCACGACAATTATACCAAATGCTAATACACGTCACTTATTAAAGCGGATTATGGCAATAAACAAAATTGGATGCAAATTGTCTCGTTAGAGGCGTGAAAGGGAAGTGTCGCTCAATTTATCTGCCTGTGTCAAGCCACATAATGCTTTGAAGGGTAATGGCTCATGAGATATAATACCATGACTGATTAACGGAGTTACCATATCAGAGTCTTAGAGACTCTTATCTTGCCCTTCCCTGCACTTAAGCAGTCGTTGTCCTGCGCTGTTTTTAATATGGCGTATATTCAGCCGCGTACCCTCGTACTATTTTTGTCGGTATATACATGTAGGAGCATGTTATAGCTTTGCGTGTATCATAAAAAATCATTGTACGGAATATTGCTAATATTTAATGATAACCAACTTGAGACAGGATGTGACACGTTTGCTTCTCAGAAAATCTTGTTTACATCGTTTTACAATTACTTCGTGTGCCTTTGTTTATCTTGCAACCGTCTCAATGACTTTATTGCCTCTTAAAAGACATTTGAGCCGCGACGCGAGAAAACCAACAATGTGGTTGTGCGCCCTGCGCAGACTCAGATCAGCCTGGCCATCCGCCCAGTCTGATCAGAGTCTTCGTTTTGAGCTTAAAGGGTAGTTGAGGGTCTAAGCTACATCCATGCGGACAGCGAAGACTCTGATCAGACTGGGCGGATGCCCAGGCTGATCTGAGTCTGCGCTGGACGCACGACCACATTGTTGGTTTTCTCGTGTCGCGGCTCATTTTTACTTTTTAATTAACGGTGACACGAACTCAGGGCCAGATAGAATTATTTCATTGTCTGATATTGGAACTGCATGTTTTATATGTTCAGTCAACTCTCGATATCTAGAACACTGATATCTCAAATTACCTCTGATATCAAGGAATATAGTTTAGACATATTCCATATTTTTATCTATATTTCAACTTCTGTTGCTTCAAACTACTGATATCTCAGAATAAATTTTCTAGAACCAGAAAAATACTTTGAGGTATCAGTTTATTTTGGATGAGCTGTTACTTTTAGATATCACAGGGTATAATCGATTCCGCCAATTTTCGCTTCCTGCAGAGACTATATATCATATTTGGCTTCCACCGAGACTGTCCGCGAACACTTGCTTCCTGCTGAGACTTCTGTACATTATAAATGGCTTCCTGCCAAGACAGTCCGCGTGATTTCTGCTTCCTGCCGAGGCTCTCGGCAGAAAGCAGAATCACGCGGACAGTCTCGGCAGGAATCCATTTTTCGAGGACAGTAGTCCCTGCAGGAAGCAAGAGTTCGCGGACAGTCTCGGCGGAAGCCGAATATGATGTACAGTCTCTGCAGGGAGCGAAAATTTGCGGAATCGATTATGCCCTGTGGATATCGAGAATTGACTGTAAATGATATTTTCGAAAGAGAAGTAAACTTTAACAACGTATTTGTCGTTAAAATTTGATCAGATTGCAAACACAGCTCGTCACAATCAACCTGTGCCTTCAGTAAGTCTGATACGTTCGTACTTTTGTGATTTTGTTATGTCAGCGAATGGTAGGACAAACATGTCAGGAAATCATCATGATATGGACAATGTCATCGGCTTTTTGGCTGTCTTATAAGTCCTAATTTTCGAAATGCTCTAATCGGATATATATCTCTAAGCAGCATTGGATATCTTAATGTCAATTGACGTTGATAACACTGAAGTCATTGTTTGGGGTGTGAACGTCAACACCAAGAATGAGAAACAAGAAGACATAGAAGCATGAACTTTTATTTGTAAATGACAATTCCGGAGCTTAAGTGCGAAATTAGGCCAGTTTTCGACAAGTCTTTCATTAACGTAAAGAACCAAATGTCGGTTCTGTAGAAATGGCTTATTCCAAAATTAAACAGAAACCGTTTTAAACTTTAATTTATTGCATCCTAACAATTGAGTTTACGTTTATAATCAAAGTAGAGAGATGCGCGAGCAATTAAGTACTTTCTATGATAGCGGATGCCGGTGGAAAAATCCGTCACGAGGGTCCTGCTCGGCGTTTCGCCAGTTGATGCCGAATAGCAACCCCGAGTAACGGATTTTTTTAAAGCACCTCACACCCAAGATACACCTTATGTTTCCATCATTGGAATGCTTTTCGGCAGTCTGCATGTTCGGTTGTAAACCCAATAGTCACGGTTGTTAATTGAGCCACGACACGAGAAAACCAACAATGTGGTTGTGCGCCCAGCATAGACTCAGATCAGCCTGGGCATCCGCCTAATCCGCTCAGACTTTTCGCTAAACGCTTAAAGAGTAGCTAAGGGTCTAAGCTACCTCCATGCTGACAGCGAAGACTCTGATCAGACTGGGCGGAATCCCAGGCTGATCTGAGTCTGTGCTAGGCGCACAACCACATTGTTGGTTTTCTCGTGTCGCGGCTCAATTTATTTTGCAGAAGCGGCGGTGGTCTAGTAGTATGCTCATTCCTCCTGTCTTTTGAACATGCCGAATGAGACTTTTCAGAACATATTTAAATCGGGGTGCCCCTGTCAATACTACAAATTTGTGAGTGGGATGTTACCCGAGTACCCTCACTCACATCCACCATGTTTGCGAAACCGGTGAATCAGACTTAAGACTTTATGGAGACTCCGATGTTAAGGTGTTATTTATAGTAGACCGGTTTTATGTACAGTCAACAGCTGAACGTTTTCCCAAAATACTGTTTTCTCAAAACATATTTTCTGGTCCCAGATTCTCGTCCCCTATAAGTGATCAGTTTTACCTTAAATTGGTTATTTGCTGTTTGCATATGTTTTGTGATAAGTGCGAATTGTGTAAGAATGAGTCTTGCGAGAGCCATTAAGTACAGATCATGTTCCAGTTTATCACTGTCTTGGTGTAATGAGCGTGTTTGGAATCACTTAACTTCTGTTTCAATATGTCCCAGATGAAATAACACTGATTTGCCTGGGCTGATTACTGTCATTTTCATCATGTGTTGAAAGGCAGACTGTAAAATCGTTCTTTGAATCGATTTTCGTTGAACCAGAATGTGCTGCTAAGAAAAGTTTTTTAAAAGTACAAATAAGGCCAATGTCTTTAAACAATGGTGACAATGGCTATTGCACTTAAAACACAGTCATAACTTGTTATCTGTTATTCATAGTCAGGACGCTGAAATTCAAAAAGGGCCTATTTTTCGAGTTTAATGCCCCGACAATTCGAAAGAATGTATTTGGTATATTATGAAAGTTTATCATCCCAACTTTAACTTAGGGTATGATGTGGTCCTGAAAAGTGGATCCGGGATGTAAAATAAGGGGAGATAACTGGGTACCAAAGAAATGCTAAAAATGATCGACTGCCTTTCTCCTCATTTTTTATGTCATTTGAAGCGGAGTTTCAAGCAAACAACATTAGTTTTAGAAGAAGCCTATTATACTGCTAACGATTGATACTTATTAGCTTTCTATCCATTTTGGCTTAAGCCCGTAACATCCGGTTGTTGACGTTACATATGAGAATATTCCCAAAATGTAAATAAATTGAAGGCAGAATCGTTTTGTTTTCTTTTGCTAGTATATCCTACTTTAAAATCATCTTTAAATATTAGAAGAATTACAGCCTGCTTGATTCCTTGTCATTTGCCTATGTTACTACTTGAATTAACGTAGAATTAACGTAGATAACATTTATACAAAATGTATTCCATTACATCAGAGCTAATCAGCAACCTTCACCAACTCCCGGGAAACTCTCATAAATACGGTATTCAGACATTTTTTTAGAAATGCTGTTGACAGAAGTTTGTCGCTATTTTCACCAAGCATTTTAAGGCCCTCGCAAGCTGCGTTTTATACGTGAAACAGAAAGGAGAGTTGTTTTGTGTTAAAAGACTTGACAAATACTGGACAAACAGTCTTTTTGCTATTTCTTTTTTCTTGTAGCAACTCTCAACACTTTTGCTGACATGATTATACAACGGTTCAATTTTCTTGCTACGCTTCTCATGACACTAACATACGTGACTTTTAGTCAAAGCAATAAAAAAGAAACAAATAGATAAATTGAGAAATAGAGGAGATATTACCCCAAGGGAAATAAAACTACTGACGCGCCGAACATTGTTATTTATATAGGTGTCAGTCAAGTGACAATCAAACATTATCGTTCTTTTTTATGTAAACAAATATAAAATTAGGGAATTACTAGTAATTTACACTACAAAACCTGCTGTTACATTGAATATTGGAAAAAAAAATCGGTTCATAGAGCATAGAAATTGAAAGACTACAGAAAGGCGAGAAAACTAAAATACACACTGGAATTTAATGACATGAGGCACAGAAAAGTATCTGCCAAATCGAAAAGAATCATCTGCTTACAAAGTACGCATTCTTTTATGAGACTTGCATGGAGGTTTTTTTCGTAACCAATAAAAACGGCAATGCTCAAGTGAAAGTTTCAGTAAAAATCAAGATCAGTCCAATTATATCAATCAATTAGGATATTTCATTGCATTGACCTGTTTGGTCATTTTTTAAAGTCCCTAAAGACTGTGATACATCATACGCTTGGTGGTACAACATCAGAAACATGTAAACTTCTTCGTTAATGTTACTGATAATCAAGATTTTCACTGCCGAAATGCTACACGTTGAGATAATGTATTTTCACAGCCTCCAGCCGCCGGTCAACTACTCGCCGTCCGACTGTAGGTAAAATGTATCATTTTGTAACATTTTGAGTGCAGATAATACCATGTAGGAATAATGTGGCAAATATTGTGAATTAACCCGTCCCGTTACCATAAACACTGACAAAACTCCTAAATAGACTGATGATTGGCCATCTTATAACTTACGGTATTTTCCTTCTTTCGTTAACTCAACACAACAAGAATAATTTTAATGTGTTGCCTTACAACTGACGAGAGCGCTACAAACCGGTAACGTTGATAATAGTTAAGCAAGTAAACCTTGGTACTTAATTGAAACACTGACAGTTTCTTTAAATGGATACGTATATTAACGTTCGAATACGTAATTCAAGTTCAGTTTTGAGACTTTGTTTTAAATTTAAGTTGAGATGGAATGAAGTATCATTATATCTTAGCTATAAAAGCTTTCGTGCTTAATTGTTGCGATTTTATGCTCAATAAACATACAGTTTAAATACACATGATAAGTCAGTTGTAAAGACTAAGGGCTTGAGACTAATCTGGCTACAGACCCTATGTTCAATATATCTCCTGCAAAGGATATGTAACAAGATCTGGTAAACAGGAGAATGGTATACCCCATGGACTTAGTGAATCTGACCACCAGAGTAATATACAGATTCGACTGTAGCCAGGCTAGCTTGAGACATGCTGACATGGAGGCCTTGAAAGCAGCTTATTCACAAACAAACATTATCGTTTGGTACTGAATGAAACAATGTTCAAATTACAATTATGTAACGCAGTATAACGTCTATTCAGATACATGCCAAACAGATGAAAGTTAAATACCTCTAACAATCTCGTTTTCTTATCATTTATTTTCATGGTGGCATGTGCACCCACTACTTTAAAGTATAATCAATGGCTGTAGCATCTAGGCTATCTATATTTATATATCGAATTTTTCCGACTTATGTTAGATTTCTTAGAAAATAAGTTTTAATAAACATGATAAAGTATTCACGTGGTATAGCCAGTGCAGCACACACTGATTCAGAATGTTTCAAGCAGTTAAGTCTACGAAAGGCAAGATTTTACTTCGAGTAATTATACTAGATGTTAAGTAAGAATCTTTCATTTTACTTATTTATTCGGATACTGAATTCTGTGCTGATGTTTTTATTTCTTCTGTTATATACGTGATATACATATAATGACAGTTGACTGAGCCGTTTGAAACTTCTTTTTTCGTTGCGTATTCAAATATCTATAAACATCCATGTTTATGACGGAACGCCTACATGTTGTTGCTGTATCAGAAGGAAGTGTGAGGTTGTTCGAATAAAACTAGTTAAAGCCCCTGGTAGATTATGTACAACTGTCTATACGAATATGAAAACTTCTACATGCGAATCCCATTGGTTGGTTTTCTTGCCTTGTGGTCGCCTGAATAGCTGTCCTATGTGCTTTCTATTTTGTTTTGTGGTTTAAAATAGAAAATAGGTAAAGTTAGATGTATAAAATGTTTGAATGTATTTTGTATTGTTTTTGGTCCTTACTTATGTACAGTTCCTCTGTGTTTGAATGGAGTGTCTGTTACCAAAGATGTGCTGTTCCGTTTTGTCGTATACATGTTTCCCATCTTTTTTCGGTGTCTTGGGTGGGCTGCGTTTTGTAACTGTGGCCTTTCCTGGGTAATTTTATTTACAATTTTCTATGTACGTTTTTACATCTCATATACGTAAACTTGGGTCTGCATGCATATCTAATAAATACACTGTAACAAATTAACAAGACACAAATTCAGATAGTCAACATGTAAACCAGTTTAATTCTCTGGAGAGACGTACGAACTTGCAAAATAACGCTATTCACAATGGTTTTAACCACCTACTGGAGGAAACAGTGATCCCACAACTCTGCTTATATCTACCATATGCATATTAATATACTGAATAGCTTCTTTTGATATCTAAGTATTTTACCATGATGTGTACATCCTCTTCGAGAAAAATAACCTAAAATTTATGCCTAACTGATAATCAGACCAGATGTTTTCGCCATCCCCTAATTATCTGGACACTGCAGGTATCAGCTAAACAAGCGCTGTGAACTACTTTTGCCATTATCTCTGGTTCCTGGTTATTAATACAGGTAATTCAAGCATATAGTATTTTTATCAGCGGTGCTTCTGAAACCTGATTCACGGTATTAGTGCGCCGATTAAAGAACGCTCTCATAAAATACTCTAGAAAATCGCATATTAAATGATAAAGTTTTGTCTACTATTATTCTAAATACAGTCAGTGTGTTTGAAGACATATTTTTGAATAATCACACGAAAATAAGTTTGCAATACAACTGAAACTATTTGTTTATAAAGGCTGTAAAAGAGGGAATACTGTTTCGCTGGTTCCCGTGCCATTACAAAGTTGTTATATTACAAAACGCTTAAAATGTAACGTAGAAATCTGTTCAAAACGCCTAAACAACATAACTTTTAACGAGGATTTCAATTTTCTAGTTAATATCAGGATTAGGCTGCGGGATAGTCATGTTTTACTTTTAACTAGAGAAAATCGGTTAACAGCGTTATCTTCACCACCTGGGGCACTGCTGCGAAGTTGCATAATTCTGTATCATTTATTGGTATACCGGAGGATTATACGACCAGTTTCATTGGAAACACATGTGAAATCGATACCCCGAGTAACCAAAGTTTATATAGCAGTAAGTCGGGTCGGTCGGGGTCAATTCTCTAAGAGCATGTACACGGCATGACGTTGTCATTACTCTTCAAACCATGACGTTTTGTTATTGTTTGAACATAAATTTGAATGCCGTTCATTTTTCCGCTTGTCAATAATTGAGAATACTCGTTAGAACATTGTCTTTTTCAGTTTTGATCTTCCATCATTACATCAGTGCCAATCCAAATTTAACATACGTAGAGATGCTGTCAAAATACTTCAATTACACACTAAATACCAATTACATGTATAATGATAAAAGTTTAGATCCTTTAAGAGCAAAGAAAACATTCATAAGTAAGAAGTTGGGCCATACCGCGGTTTCGGCTATTCAAGCCTCATCAGTGACCCTTTAAATCTGGCACAAGGAGCCAGAGGAAAAAAAACAGTAAATTTGCAAGTTTAACATGGCAGTCGTCTCAAAGACTGATATAAGTCGAAAAATACCAAAATATTTCAAATTTGTTTAGAAAATGAATCTAAACGTATGATCATTTCTGACTTCTCAGAATATATTCCATGATCTCAAAGGACCAAAAGGAAAATATAATCTGCACTATAGATGAGTGCGGGGAGACTTTTTACGGCCGCCACACGGCACAACATCCAGCTGCAGTGATAGTAAATAATGATAAAAGTTTAGATCCTTTAAGAGCAAAGAAAACATTCATAAGTAAGAAGTTGGGCCATACCGCGGTTTCGGCTATTCAAGCCTCATCAGTGACCCTTTAAATCTGGCACAAGGAGCCAGAGGAAAAAAACAGTAAATTTGCAGGTTTAACATGGCAGTCGTCTCAAAGACTGATATAAGTCGAAAAATACCAAAATATTTCAAATTTGTTTAGAAAATGAATCTAAACGTATGATCATTTCTGACTTCTCAGAATATATTCCATGATCTCAAAGGACCAAAAGGAAAATATAATCTAAACTGCATTTTGTAAAAGTTTTAAATTAGCTTTTAAGACAAGGGGGAAAATGCAGAGTTTAAAAGCGCTATTTTCAAAACCATATTTGAAAAACAAAATGATTTAAAGTTGAAATATAATTTCATTTTATTTGATTATTTTCGTTTCATGGGTAGCATATATAATTTGTAATATTTGCTATGAAAGTATTTTCGAAGCCATTTTTTTACAAAGTATAGTAATTATACTCTAATGCAGCAAAAAAATACGAACCCGTTTTTGTATTCTACATTTAATATTTCATATATATTTTGAATCGTCTTCATTCATTATTCCTTTTCATAAAACTGTTTTAGGTAACGTATGTAACGATCGAGCTGTAACAGACAAACGCCCAGTGATCAAAGGGCTTGTAAATATAAATGCGTAAGTTGTTCGAAGTCTTTGCAGACGCAGGAATAGTAGGGCTGGTTTTCTTGTGCAAACTGCACAACACGGGGAAAAACTTCAAGTTGTACATCTTTTGAAGAAATGAACGTCTGATGAAAACTCGATCAACGGCGGTGCTTAGACTACAAAAAGAAACGTTTTATGAAGTACAGAGTACAGTGTCATTATCATGGGATATTTTGCGAGTCAGCTGCCCTATAATTCTATGCGCAGTTTGATGAGAATCTAGAAGACAGCGATTTAAAATGAAATTTAGTACCTTCAAACACCAACAATTGGTAGGATGAATCGTCCTTGTGTAAATATGTGTACACACCGTTTTTTTTTTAAATATTTTAAGCATGCATTTTGTAGATTATTATAGTAACTGATACTTTGCACACAAATATGCCATTTCATGAATTAAACAGAAAACTTTAGTACACCTCTAAATGGACAGAATTATAGCGTTTTCATTTTGAGCAAATTAAGGTTTAAAAGGGGTAGGGGTAAAAAGGGGTAATTAAAAGCACGGGATCCTATTTCAGTGACCACATCATACCCTATCATAAAGCCCAAATGTTGTGCTTATTAAATTTAGTAAAAAAATTCCTTTCGAATCGCCGGGGCATTAAAATTGCATTTTTTCGGCTTCAGCGTCTTGACTATCCGTTTCATGTTTGCACAGTTTCATTTTTTTTCTTTAAAAATGTTTCTATAGGATAGGGCATTAAACCAGAAAGCACCAAATCGAGAAATGTAGCCTTGCTGCCAATCGCTCATAAGTTTATTTCAAGACTTCGAGGGCTGGTCAGTTTTCAAGGCACACTGAATTTATTTCCACATTTTTATATACAAGATAGAGGTTGCCCATCGCTAGCCGTTGGCCGTAGAGGCAGTGGGGGCTATAGTCCCACTGTATCTTGGGAAAAGCATGTGAAAGGCGGGGCAAATCTTTCTACTTTTTCATTCGCTGCCTTAGCCTTCCCTGATGCAAAAACAGATACCCATTTACTGTTGACAATCGCCGGCTGGCCGAACCGGAATTCAAAACTGCGGGCGTCTTTGCCACTCGACCACGGCGGATCTCTTCTTGACTGATATATATTCGACAGCAACAGACTGTTTAAATGTAATAATTCAGAAGTAGTTGTTGGTTTTGTCGTGTCGCGGCTCAAATATGTCAACAGCTTACAAATACGATGTATGAGTACAACTACATGTTTACCCCGTTTTCGCAAAGGGAGGCAACTCGTTTAACTCCCTGATTGCCCTTTTGGACAAATCCAGACAAATAAGTACCCACTCTGAACGGAACGAAATTATTAGCTATTTGAATGACAAACTAGTTCATTTGAAAGTTGCCTCCTATATGTATTGCTACGGGAGGCAGCAGTGGCATGGCATATTTTCGTCTCCTGAATCAAACTAGTCAATTAATGATACGATATTTATATTTCTGTAGATGACTTTCATCTCGAGTTGAGGCAGATTTTAAAGGAAACAATTCGTTCTTTCCGAAAGCAAACTATTTTCTCGAAAAGCATTCTCTTTTATAAATGCGTACCGTAGAGTGATGTCCGGTCGAGCTTGTTGAGTGAGGCCACAGTCCTGGGTGTCACCATAAGAGACATATTACGTAGTATACTAAGTATGTGTTTTGTTTTGCGTATATATTGTGCGAATATGTAGATTTGCAAGGTTTATACTGCCACTGTCATCGCCTACGTTCGGTGACACTGCAATTACCGACTGCCTCCCTGATACCATTGTTCTAACCCAGGTCACACTGGGTGAGCAATTTAGTCTATTAGACTTAAGAAATTGTTCCGGCTTGTGACACGTGTTGTAAGTCTAAACCACGACCCCACTTCGTGATAGGCAGTTATTCAAT
Organism: Ctena decussata; assembly: GCA_963989385.1. NCBI lineage: Eukaryota > Metazoa > Mollusca > Bivalvia > Lucinida > Lucinidae > Ctena > Ctena decussata. The sequence goes on from OZ022513.1 coordinate 53,680,652, forward strand.
CAACGAGACCAGTCTCTCCGAAGAATAAGAAGGCTCTCTTGTGGCGGTGTATTTAAATGCCTCCAAGGTTCTTTTGGCAGTGCATATGGTCTGCGCAAAGTAGGAATCGGTACAATTCCGGAATTGTCCTGCGCAAAGTGGGAATTCTCACTTTGTGTTACAATTCCGGAATTGTACCGGTACAATTCTAGAATTGCGAAAGGGATTTGGTGGTTTATTGAACAGGTAAATGCGTCTGCGCAAAGTGGGAATCTTTAGGACAAAGTGAGAATCGAATATTCTTTTGATATTAGTAACATGGAATAGACTTTTAAATAAAGAATCTTTAAATGAGGAATAATGTATGTTAAAATTACCGACTCGCATACTTGGATTTTTTTCTGGTTTTGGCTAATACAGGATGACTAGATAGTATAATCAACACTTTCCAGAGTTTTGAGCAGTTGATTTGAAATTTTATACACATGCTGCAGACATATGTAGATGTGCATGAGCTTTTTGAAAAGTAAAATATTCGTTTGACAAAATCACGGCCTTTCAAAACGTAGAAATTTGTAGGTTATATACTGGATGATAAATTTATATAATCAATTCCAACATTGTAAGCGATCAGTTTGAAACTTTATACAGATGTTATAGATAATACTGTTACTGTGCATGTGCTTTTTGAAAAGAAAAAAAAAATGACTGCCTTTCTGAACGTAGAAATATTTCTGATTAGGGTGATTTAAGATGACAAGTTTTTGTAGTCATTTTCTTCCCCAGTTTTAAGGAATCGATCTGAAACTTTTAACAGATGTAAGAAACATATTGAAAGTAGTTTTTAATGCCAAAGGCTCATATAGTCTACTCTGTTACAATTTTAATTACAAAAATGACCATATCAGAACAAATAAATGCAAACATATATTTGTTAACCGCAATACCATCTTAATTATTCTCACTTTGTCCCGATTCTCACTTTGCGCAGAGACAATTCCGGAATTGTTTTGCGCAAGGTAAGAATTCCCACTTTGCGCAACAAAGTGAGAATTCCTACTTTGCGCAAGACAATTCCGGAATTGTACCGATTCCTAATTTACGCAGAACACATATAAGCAAAACAAGGGAGAGGAAAAGCTGGAACAAACTGAGTAAGTCCATTGCATATTCAGTGAAAAATTGACCATGCAATTTCTGCCAACTGCTAATAATCGCTAATAAAGTAGATTATGGTCGTTAACAAGTGTGGATTGTAAATGTTCCAATATAGGAAGCCATGAATCCAATTTGTACTTGTTTGTTAAAAGAATGTTTGAGCGCATGAGCCATGCCTGTCCACTGTAGATAACTAAGCAGATTAAACATGCTCTTTGTATCTTCATTCCACACACACATATTGCAGCTTATCTCTCAGAGCCACGTGTCGAAGAATCTAATTCTTTGATAGAATGTTACCTTAGTAATGCATCACTGAAACTGTATGTTCCAAATAAGACTTTCATTGTAACGCACTGCACTTTAGACTGACTCGGATCAGCCTGTAAGTCTGCGAATTGATTGAATTCCTATCCTTCTTTGCGGATGCATTACGATTTTGCTGTTTTACATACTGTAAGGGCAATTTTATGTGACACTTTCCAAATGCATTTTTGGCAGATTTTGGGAATATGCTGCTGCTGTTGCTGTTATAGTAGCTTATGGGTCCCGATAAGCAAATCGCGTTATCTACCGGAAATAACATTTTGAGCCGCGACACGACAAAACCAACAAAATGGCATGTGCGCCCAGCGAAGTCTCAGATTAGCCTGGGCATACACCCAGTCCGATCAGACTCTTTGCTAAGTGCCTACAGTGTAGCTAAGGGTCTAAGCTACGTCCATGCGGACAGCGAAGACTCTGATCAGACTGGGCGGATGCCCAGGCTGATCTGAGTTTGCGCTGGGCGCACAACCACTGTGTTGGTTTTGTCGTGTAGCGGTTCCTGTGTATATTCTTACTGTTCATAACTATACGAAAAAGCATAAATTATTCTATCTACCGCTGAAAAATTGATTGCAATGCTTGATCGCTAATATTTCTGTTATTGTTGCTTTACAGTTTGTCATTCGTGTCAAAAGTAACCATTTGGTATTCTAAAGTTAAAACTGGGAGTCTGAGCGGGGCAGTTAAACGTTTGCCGTTCAATGTCAAAATCGAACAGTCCACATGAAAAATCAGTAAAGGAGCATGCGCGTGACTTGTTTTGCATAATTGTGAGATTAAAAATGCCTTGTAAATGCTATCGGTGATCGCGAATGATGTGACAGTTCGTACAGGCACACTACGTCGAAACAACGCCGGAAGAACGTCGATGCAACGTTATGACGCTTTATTGACGTCTATACAATGTTGTTCCGACATCATATTGTTGCATCGATGCCGTCACAACGTTGTTCAGACGATGTGTGTATGCTGGGTTGAAGAAGAAAAAAGAAGATTGTTGTGCGATCTCCGATCATTCCATCATTTTGTAAAGGTAAGTTTGTTCAGCGCGAGTAAGCATAAAATCATTACCGCATTATACCTTTTTAGAAAATCTACTCGTCGAAGGTAAGGTCAGAAATAAGCACCGCCCAGTCAAGGAAAGGAAATCGAGGAATACGTGTTTAAAATATACGAATACAGAAGGAAAGTATGGCATGTCTCATGTCAACAATTCGTTTTCTTATTGATAAAATGTTCAGTTTGAAGGCGTTAAAATCCCATTTTAAAGGACAATTAGGTAAACAGAATTTTACACTCGTGGTCATTTCATATGAAATTTATGAAACTTGCCGAAGGCTCGTTTCATAGATAATTTATAAAAATACATGTATGTAAATATTCTTTTGATATTTTTAATTCTTTCTGTCAGTAATCTTTTGCTGACCGTTCCAAGGCGCTACTTCTGTTGTGGTTCCTTGATGTTACATTGTGCTATGTCCACTTGTCTATGTTCTTTGGCGGTTTGATACCTAATTTGATACCTAATCTGGCTTTTTATTTGTTTTGTTTTGTTTTTAAGTTAAAAATAAAATAGATAAAAATAGATGTTGATGCTGTTTTTAGCTCGCCTGAACGAAAGTTCAGGAAGAGCTATTGTTGTCACCACGGCGTCGGCGTCGGCGTCCACGTCAGCGTCCGCGTCGGCGTTCGAATTGGATGTTTTGGTTAATTGTTTTTAAAGACCTATATCTCCTTAACCCATGGATGGATTCTTTTGATACTTGCACTGTAGTTAGATATTGGTCCAAAGTTTAACAGGATACCACCCCCACCCCACTCAGTGACCTTGATGTCAAGGTCATGGACTTAGAAAATTGGGATTTTTTTTTTGGACTGGATGTTTTGGTTAAAGTTTTATAAAGCCCAATATCTCCTTAACCCATGGATGGATTCCTTTCATACTTGCACTGAAGTTAGATATTGGTCTCAAGTTTTCGAAGGTACTACACCCCACCCCCCTCAGTGACCTTGATGTCAAGGTCATGGACTTAGAAAATTGTCTTTTTATTGATTGGATGTTTTTGTTAAAGTTTTTTAAAGACACATATCTCCTGAACCCATTCATGAATTATTTTTATATTTGCACTGTAGTTAGAACTACAGAATACTACTCCAACCCCCCCTCAGTGACCTTGATGTCAAGGTCAGGGACTTAGGAAATATTGGTCTTTATTGAAGTTTTGTAATTTCATACTGATTCATAATGCTTTGCAGAGATTTAGTTTATACTTGAACTGATGTTAGACACTTTTTTTAGTTTTTACAAAACACCTTATACTTACCCCACTGGATGACCTTGAAGTGAAGGTCATCGACTTAGAATTTTGTCTTAAAGATTTTGGTTAAAGTTTTATATTTATGAAGACATAATTTCACAGTGCCACGATGACAGACTCAGTTGATACTAATACTTGGACTGATGTTAGATAATGGTTGATGGTACAGCTTAGCCTCCACCCCCTACCCCCTCCCACCCCCACCCACCCCTCAGTTTTTTTTTTTACCTCAAGCTCATGGACTTGGAAATTTTATTTCATTTTTTCATTTTAATTTTATTTTAAGACTTATTTCTGAGATAGCTTTTGTTTATAAATGTGTTTTTATTTTGGACATGCTTGCCTGAAGTTTTATGCATAACAGTCCACACCACCATAGCGGCTATGTGATGGGCAAGCACCAATTCAGGCGAGCTATGCTGTCAGGCGACAGCTCTTGTTGATTAGGGTATCGACCACCTGTTTGGGAAAGAGCTGCCTATTCGATTTATCGTGCGTGTCGTTCGTGAACTTGTGTCAATTTTTCAGTGCGTGTGTGCTTCTTTTCCCTATTGGTTTTGAGAGGGGTAGAGGGATTTGATTGTATATTCCTGATCAATGCCTATCTTTTTACTTTTCATTTGCAAAACATTCACTGGTATCTTTTTGGTATGTTAATTGCTGAAACAGTATTCCATCATAGAGACTAAATTCAGACAATGTTTTGGACTAAACCCTATTCGACCTGATGAACTGTGTATCAATTCAAATTATCATATGATGTCGCTGTTATTCAGTGGATAACGTCATGTCATGAAAATCGTATGACCACACGTGTAATAACTTTGGCGCATACACGTAACGTCATTAACGACGTCCATGTCAACAACGCGTTTTCTTATTGACATAATGTTCAGTTTGAAGGCGTTAAAATCCTATTTTAAAGGTCCATATGGTAAACAGAATCTTACAGTCGTGGTCATTTCATATGAAATTTATGAAACTCGTCGAAGGCTCGTTTCATAAATTTCATAAGAAATGACCAATCGTGTAAAACCTTTTATATAATTATTAATTCAACAGCTGAATTCTATGTATTAACTAGTTAAACTGCTGAATCTACAAATTTACTAAAAGCAGCAGACAGCGTAATGCTTCTGAGAAAAGAACGGCTGAAATCTTAGAATACGAAGTAAATATAAAATACCCAGAATGATAGACTTAAATTTCACATCCGACCCACTCCAACAATGACTCCGGTGGCAGATATTAGGATAAAAATTCCGCAGTCACTCGGAAGATGTAAACTAATTGTAAAATTATGGTTAAATTAACGACAGTCGATGCACAAAATTGCAAAACGGAATCAAAATTTTTATATTGCCTCATTTAAAAAAAAAATATGTCAAATCATGCAGAACTTAAATATGCATAGAATCCTATGAGCGCATTAGAATAAGTCTTTCGGATAATCATACAATCATTATTTGAACGGAGAAAATACCATTTCAGAACTGTCATTTCGATAGAAACAAATGTGACCTATGGTTGCGCCCTTCATGTCAGAAAAGGCCTTTTTTGTCAGAAAAATAAAATGTTGAAACAATGTTCTTTAAAAAGCTGAAGAATTTTCCTAAAAGAAAAAACAGTGTTTTAATTAGTTAATTTATATTAGTTCCCCATTTATGCTACATGTAATGCAATATAAATTATCAATTATTCGTAACGAAAACAAGAGCGACAAGTGATAGCATGTGTCAAAATATAACCATTGAAATTCATTTGCGCAATCGCCATCACTCGCATGTCATTAATTTATGATTTTGACCTGTACTTAAAGCATTATTATTTTTTTACTGACGTCTTTAAATTGTATTTCGTGACTTAATATCGCATAAACATTTATGTAAATGGTGTTACGAAGTGAGATGAAACCACGTCTACCCTTCATATGTCAATTAGTTTAAAAGAATAAATGCAATATTATAACAGATTATTTATTGCCCATTATTTTGGTAAAAAAAACAATTTTATTGTTGATAAGGATTGACCTAGCACTCATTTATTTTCGTCATTACACTCAGATGTTTTCGTTAGTTTTGGGGAATATTTACCGGAAAATACTGCTACTAGAATATAATACAGTCAACCATTTGTTGCTGACGCCGTATCGTAGTGGTAAAGGCTTCTGACTACGGATAAAGATATCGCAAGATCGAATCTGATAGCCTTTGTTTTGACTAATCTCAGTTTTTACGTTTTGTCTTTATTTTCAATATAATGAATGAAAATGCATATTTTTACTTAATAATTTTAAATGTTTTGCTCTCGCTTACGTTTTCCCCTTATATTTTCGTGGGAACATAAGTGTCCCGGTTTCTCTTGTTTCTACGTACTCTGAAAATTGTCCTTCTGCTGACACCAGCTGCATTTGATGTCTGTTGGATATATGATCCGCCTCCTGGTGCTTGGTTTTCCTGAAAATGCTTTAATGTGGAAGCCATGAGTATACTTTCTTGAATCTGAGATGTTTTCTGTCGACATTGTTGTAGGATTTACATGTACATATGATAGTAGGAAGATAGTGCATCTCGTTCCGTAGTTGAGGGGGGTAGTCGGGTCTGGCGATGTGCTATGTCACTTTCAGTGTCCGGCTGTCATATTTGTTTGGCTGATAGTGTGGCAAAGAGCTACTGTGCTTGCTGTAGATGTGGGTGGGGCTTTTTGGACTTTTTCTCTCGCCTATCATCTCTTCTTTCTCCCTATCTTTGAAAGACGACCCGATATAGAATGAAATACTGTCTCAAGGGGCTAAACCCAAGACAAGCAACCAACGTCCAACCAAATTAAAAGCTGAAACATGAACATTTTATGTCGAGCATGACACAGGAGTGGCTGTAGTGTAGTGGATAACACTCCGGAGTACCAATCCAGGGGTCGCAAGATCGATCCCCCGCTTCTCCGGTCTTTCGGGTGAGACTTTAAACCGAGGTCCCATCTCCATATGACCTCGTTGTTGGTGGGACGTTAAACCCGAGTTCACTCACTCACACTCGAGCATGACAAGATTACCTGCTGCTTTTACGCAAAGAAAAAAAAATATACGTAAAAATATTAAAAAGACGGTATAGCGATTCGAACCCATAACTCCAAGATTAAAAACGCGCCTTATCCACTGTGCCACTTAATAAAGTGATATTTGTTGTTTCTTTTTTAATAATAACATACATACTGACGCTACTTTTAACCGTGCGTAATCGGACACCGTGAATTAATTTACGGAGATGAACGGAATATTCATGAGTGCCAGGTCAATACTTACGAACAATATGTATCTGTAAACCTAGCATATTCATCTTAGCTAAGCGCGGGTCAATATGTACCTTTTTGCATATTCACACCTAGCAAAATTATTTACTGTAAACTGTAAGCCTAGAAATGTGTCCATAGGGCACGGATGCCCCGCCTTGAGTAAGATGGCGCCGTGGTTATGTTACTGGCACTTCTAGGATAACTATTTTTATAGAGGCAAACTTGTATAATATAAATGGCAAATCAAGAGACACGAAATATTGGACAGTCAAACCTCGGACACGAATGTGACAAGAACAGGTTTTCATTAAAGCCTATTCATATAGCTTAGGTCCGCACTGTGACCTAGATTTTTACACAATTGGCATTGTCTTTAAGCTTGTGCGCAACAAACCGTCTTGTCAAACTGTTTTAAAATTCCACCATGCAGGACAAAGATATTAGCCAAATACAAACAGGTTTTCACGGTAGCCTAATCACAAAGTTTAAGTACAGACTGTGAACTTAACCTTTGAGCTACTGACATGGTCCTTGTACCCGACACATTGTCTTGCCATGATCATTATTTTTGCCAAATAATTGTGAAAGTCGCCAAAGTTATAAGCGGAAAAGAAACTGTTCTTACTATACAAAGCCTATACACAAACTTAACAATAAAGTCATGCTCAGTAAGTGCTTGACCTTCAAGATAGCAGTTTGCTATGAAAAGCATTTAGGTCATATGATTTTTAAATCTCATCATGCAGGATAAAGTTATAGGCACGACACGAACTTTAAAACCGATGCACCAAGTTGAAATGCAGGCTCTGACCTTGGCCTTTGAGCTTGTAATGGTTCTTGCACGCGTCACGTCAACTTCTCCTTGATATTTATTTCTGCCCAAACATTTTGAAATCCCATCATGCAGCACAAAGGTATGGCCCTGACATGGACATTTTTATGCCTATGCACAAAGTTAACATGTGCAGTGTGACCTTGACTTTCAAGCTACCGAAGTAATTCTTAAACGCGACATATTGTCCTGCCATGATGATTATTTATGCAAAATAATTTGGGGATCAAAATGCAGGACAAAGTTATGGACCGGACATGGACATGTTTCATTATAGCCTATGCACAGTTTTTAAGTGCGGACTGTGACCTTTACCTTTAAGCTAGCGACATGAATCTTGCACGTGCCACACTGTCTTGTCATGAAATTATTTATGGCAAATAATTTTTGAATCCAACAATGCAGGCCAAAGTTATGGGTCGGACATGACTCTGGTAACACACAAACACAAACTCACACACACACACACACACACACACTCGCAACCACGCACACATACAAATGCATACACGGATATGGTCAACTCTATATGCCCTCCCGCCATTTCATGACGGGCGCATAACAACACGTGCGGAAAAGTAGTCTCATAACAGACTTGTCCTAGTTAGAAGGCCACAAAACAAGCACTGACCTTACCATAGAATCACAGCAAAGCAGACAACAACCTTGACAAAAAAGTAAAAGAAAAAAATAAAATAACAAAGATGAATCAAACACGGACGCTGGGCTTGGGACACTCAGTAATAAAATTAACTGGGTATTGGGCTTTCAATAGTTGTTGATTCATTAATCCTCTGTGTGAGTCCTGAATATGTCCTCAGACACAAACAAAGCTGTCAAGTCCACGTGAAAGCTTTCTTGCGTCTTAGATAATATCAAAAAAAAAAAAAAAAAAAAAAATAAAAAAAAATATGCCGAGGAAAGGACATAATCGCAACTTATACAACACAGCTCTGACACTGAAGGAAGAGAGAAAATACACAAAGACACTATATTACAAGAAAATACATCTATGTTTTACCTGTTTTCTATTTTAAACCACAAAATAGGATAGGTATAAAAAATTACCGTCGGGAGATACACTGACGCTCACGTATTTGTACACATTCAAAACGCGTCGGGGATACAGTTGATGCGCGCGGGATACGCGGTAATTATGGACGCGAATATTTTAGTAGCCAATGAAAATTCGTTCTCAATTTTGCGTATACCGCGAAGCGACGCGTGCAACGCGCATTTTATGCAAATTTCAAGGACCCAATCAAAATTGCGCACATGATACGGGTAGTGACGTAGTCCTTTGCATCTCAACGCGCGCGTACGGGAACCATTCAAAATCGCGTATTGAATGTGCATTTTAGTGAAGTCAACTTTAAGTAAATCATGTGAAAGAAAGAGCCATTAGTCTACATCAAGCTTGATGTCGAATAATCATTTGGTCTTATTTGAACCATAACGGGAAAGAAAGAAAAATAAAAGAAGCCTAGAAACTCGACCGGCAACTCAAACCTAAATGCGACTGGGCTACTCCCTTGACACTTCGCCATTGAAGTGGAAATAAATCGAACTCTTCAGCCATAAATTCCGTTCGTATCAGATATATAAAATCGTGGAATCTGAAATTAATATGGCCTATATGGAAAATAAGTGCCAGACGGCAGTCACATTGAATTTTAAAACGGCATTTGAACTTATATGGACTTCAGGGACCCTCATTAAGCTAAACGAATTCGGCATCAATGGAAATATGTTCCGCTGCATTCATAACTTCTTAAACGGAAAAAGAATTCAAGTCAGGGTGGGGGATCAAAACCTCTGATCAACATGACTTGGAAATGGCTGTCTCCAGGGCAGTGTCCCCAGCCCTATCCTATTCAATGTAATAATAGATACGCTTGATGATGCCCTGTGGGGTGGGGACCCACACCTCTCCCTTTTTCAGTTTGCAGATGACAGTGCCATCTGGACCTAGCACTCCTCTCCCAAACATGCTCTCGTAAAATTCCAATCAGCTCTCCAGACAATCGAGATATGGTCCAAGCTCTGGGGCTTCAAAATCCCCACTATTAAGACAAAGGCTATAATTTTCAATAAAAAAAGACTTAATATTGAATCACTTCAAAAATTCTCCCTTTTTGGAACAGAAATAGAATTTAGTGACCATATCACCTTCCTGGGTATGATCCTAGATAGCAAACTAACATGTGGTCAGCTGATTGAAAAATGTAATAAAGACCTAAACCTCATGAGGATGGTTTCAGGCACCTCCTATGAAGCAGATAAAAAAATCCTATTGACATTATATAAGGCCCTAATCCTCAGTAAAATCGATTATGGTGCACAAGCTTATAACTCGGCACCCAAACATCTACTCTCGAAGCTCAAGACCTCATCCAAAACAACTTAGCATTCCGTATTGCTGCCAGAGCATACAACTCCACCCCTATTAATGCTTTAGAAGTTGAATGTGGAATTAAACTCCTACAGCTGAAGGCGCCGGGCCGTGTAGCGCAATCGATAGGGCACCTGATCATGTTAGTGGTCATGGGTTCGAAACCCAGTCTGGCCACATACTTTGTTTCTTCTTCCGCTGATTCAAGAAGGGCAGTTGTCAATTATTGACCACCGGCACTTACAACCATACCAAACCCTCAAAACTCGACATTTATCCCCAAATAAATGAAGCAGTAACCGAAAAATGGCAATCCCAATGGAACAATAGCACCAAAGGTTAAACTTCAATGTAACGTATAATTATAGTCTCAATAGAGGTTTCGACATAGCCTATTCCCGACTAAGGCTAGGACACTGCGGGCAGGGCTGCCTTCACTACGGTAACCAGTCCGCCCTATGCCCCCACTGCAAAGATGCAGAAGATCTCAACCATATCTTCTTTGACTGAGTGGTCCCATAACAATCAAAGGCGAGACCATAGAATCCACCATATTCAAGTTAGTCTATCACACAATAGACCTGAGTCTGTTCTTGTCTCTCCCAGAGAAACATGCAAATACAATACAGAAGGCAGTCTTTGAATACCTGGACAAAACCAATATCATTGCCAGAATATAGATAGATTCCAATACAATAGGGGAAAAAAATCCCCCAAATTTTCTCTAATTCGAGCCCCTGTTGCTTACCACCTACCAAACCCAATTCCATAAATCCCTGGATCCACGTTAATCCCCTACTAAGTGCAATGCTCGTGACAAAAACTCCCATTACCCAGTAAAAGCCCCAGAACCCATCTGTACGACCACAATCTTACTTTCCCTACGGTCGTATAAATAAATTTTGTCTATTGACAATAAAGGCTAAAATTAATGTGTATCCAACCTCCTTAACCTCACACCCAGGCTTAGTTACCTAGAAGCTAAATAAACCTTTAAAACGTTCAACACTTTTTCTCCCTAGAAACAGCATAAAGGAACTGCCCTCTTTCCCCAACAATCCGCAATAAGAAATAAGCTACAGTCTTCTTATCTATTAATAATACTCTCCATTTCTTCCCCACCCCCAAATTAATGTGTATCCAACCTCCTTAATCTCACACCCAGGCTTAGTTACCTGGAAACTTAATAAACCATTATAAGGTGCAACACATTTGCTCCCTAGAAACAGCCAAAAAGAAACCGCCGTCCTTTTCGAACAACCCGCAATAAGAAATAAGCTACAGTCCCCTTGTCTATTAATAATAATCTCCATTTCCCCTCCAAAAAGTAATGTGTATCCAACCTCCTTAATCTCACATCCAGGCTTAGTTACCTGGAAACCAACTAAACCATTATAAGGTTCATCACATTTGCTCCCTAGAAACAGCAAAAAGAAACTGCCCTCCCCTCCCAACAATCCAGAATAAGAAATTAGCTACAGTCCTGATTGTTGACTAATAATATTCTCCATTTCCCAAAATATTAGAACACTAAAAAAACTCCCATGAAAATACAGGCCCTTTAAATATGCAATATATTTTGGAACCAACTAAACCAAGATAAGGTTTAGAACAAATGCTACAGTCCTAGGCCCCAAAAGGAATTTTTACCCCACCTACCTTCCTCCCAACAGAATTAAGCTACGGTCCTCTCTGAGACCAACAGGCGCAATTCATAATGTAACCCAGGCAGTCCCAATTATACATGAGGGCCACAAAAACATGAGACAACTGCATCCCAGATCACCCTCAATTTCTTATCTCCCACTGCTCATTGTATTAGTTAATAAGGGAATTTGCTCCCGACCTAAGAATTTGCTCTCCATTTTCCCCCTAGACCTACCCTGGGCCCAGCCAGGACAGGGGGGCTTGTTCCGGCAGAACTAGTAAAGTGAAGTCTGATGGAGGCCTGCAGTTCGGGGAAGAGAGGATGCATTATGGCCGGAAGTGTGCCTCTCATGCCATGCGTTTCCAGAAGCCCTGAATTGTATTGCTTAAGCCAACCTACAGTGGGTCACAAGGGCTGTGTGCATGGGAAGTGATTTGTGCGGATCTGTGCACAAGCCCGTTTGGGTTCTATCCCATTGCTACTTAATGTTCTGGAAGTTTTTGCTCCCAACCAAAGATTTTGCTTCTCCCTTTTTCTGAGACCTGCCCGAGACCCAGCACAGGTCCACTTTGGTGCAACCCCACTAACACATGAATCTGGGCAGTCTTTTGCCCCCCTCCCTACCAAAGAATTTGCACCCCACCCAAGAATTTGCTCCTTGTACCCCCTCCTCCTCCCCCTTTTTTTCTCCATAGAACTGCCTTGGACCTAGCCAGAACAGGGAGGCTTGTTCTAGCTTGGGTCTAAAATCGGTTAGAAAACCAAGTTCTGCTTGTAGAGAGCCAGGTGTTTTTTTCTTGCCGGGGTTCCCGGTTTTCAGTCACCTTGATGATCAATCAACTCTGGCCCCATATGCTGGAAATTTTTGCAGCATTAAATTGCTTTCTATAAATCAAGGTTTATCTTGGAATGTATGTATTCTGCATTCAGCCAATACTACATGCTACAAATGAAATATTCTTAAACTTTATTTAGTTTACTTTTACTCTGTGTAGAGGATACCTGTTTCGATTCGGCACAGATTGCTCTGAAATAAGGTAATCCGAAGAGAACCCACTTGTCTGTTCAGACTATACCATTTCCAATACAATGCAAGTTACTTCGTAGCAAAATAAATGTTTCCGATTGGGTGCAAGTTACTTCGCAGTAAAGTAAATGCAGCCTGCCCAAATGTTAACATGACCTAAAGATGTCCGAGGTCAGTTCACAAATAGATTTTAATGCAGATTGCTTTGGTTTGCTGTTTATTAGACAGGACTTTTAATCCGAAGTAAAAGTTAATTCGGATTCGATCCAAGGTACTCTGTAGGGTTAGTTTACTCCGAATTAGTTTTTAATTCGAATAAGATTTGCTAGTTTAAACAGTTAATTCGAAGGGAATTCGGATTCGATTCAGATTAAAACTCTAGTCTAAACAGGGTTATTGAAGGTATTTACAGGGTTATTGAAGGTTTTTACATTGTCTCAAAGGCAAGGATAATTGCTTATTTGTGGCCTTGGTTGTGGAGAAAACTGGAGTACCTGAAGAATACCACCAACCTCTGATGGGTGATCACTGATGTTCTATATGCCTATAAAACCTGTGACTGCAGAGGTGAGAAGCGAGTGCGCTGACCACTGAGCTATGGAGACCCCTTGAAAAAGTCTTGAATTGGCTGTGAAACTCTTATATCTTAAAATATGCCAGTATTTACAGGGTATAATCGATTCCGCTAATTTTCGCTTCCTGCAGAGACAGTACATCATATTTGGCTTCCGCTGAGACTGTCCGCGATCTCTTGCTTCCTGCAGAGACTTCTGTCCTCGAAAATTGGCTTCCTGCTAAGACTGTCCGCGTGCCTCTGCTTCCTGCCGAGCCTCGGCAGGAAGCAAAATCACGCAGACAGTCTCTGCAGGAAGCCATTTATCATGTACAGAAGTCTCTGCAGGAAGCAAGAGATCGCAAACAGTCTCGGCGGAAGCCAAATATGATGTACAGTCTCTGCAAGAAGCGAAAATTAGCGGAATGTGGTATTGTTCTGTTTGAACAATCAACTCAATATAATAGTCTGGGTCCAAATTTCAGTGGTCAGTATAATTCTTTGCGAGGGTTACCGTGTGCCCGGATTTGTCCGTACTGGCCCAGATAAGTTGTGTAAATCCGTTCTGGCCCAGATAAGTTGTGACTTTTTTTTCTGGACTTAGAAGTTAAGAAAAATAGAAGTCATGTATAGTTTCTAAGCCTAGAAGTTCTAAGAGTTAGTGTAAATAGTAGTTAATGAGTCCCATTGAATTCAGAAATCGAGACGTTACGAGATGTTATGTAAAAATTGACCCAGATAATGTGGGACTACTTTATGCTTCTCGACTTCTGCGCATCGATTCGGTCAGATTCCCGGTAGAGGGATCGAGACAATATTAACTTAGTAACTTATCAGTGAAGAATTTTATTGTTTTAAGCTATCTTAAAACTATTTCAAATAGGCTTACGTACGATCTGCGGTTGTACGCGTATTGAAAAAGTCATGAATATTCATTTTATCATCGTTTGCGTCTTCCGCGTCGAGACGCGTCAGGGCGCGTCTAGACGCGTCTGATGCGCGGTTCTGGGTGATACGCACGCAGCACGCGCATGCAACGCGGTACGAACGCGTTTTTGGTGTACAAATACGTGAGCGCCAGTGTATCTGTGAGGTAGAGAACTAGTTAGGTGGGCGAAGGTTTTACCCAGCCTTTGATATTGCTGACTCCAAGCAAGAAAACCAGTTGGTCCTCAAATGCCGTTCTGCTGGATATTCAGGTCAAGTTGGTCCGTCATCTGAAAAGATCTAACATGATGATCATTATATTAAGGAAAGGTAGGAAAATGTGATAGATGATAATTGAGCCGCGACACAATAAATCCAACAAAGTGGCATATCCGCCAAGTCTGATCCGAGTCTTCGCTGTTCGCATGGGGGTAGTTAAGGCTCTGAGCTAGCATTTAAGCTCACAGCGAAGACTCTCGGACCAGACTTGGCGGATGCCGAGACTGATCTGGGGCTGTGCTGGGCGCAAATGCCACTTTGTTGGATTTGTCATGTCGTGGCTCATATCAATTTCAATAACTAAGTGGTCGAGGAAAATGACAGTTTAAACCAGAGACTATTGGGTTCAAGCACCTTTACCGCCCCGAGCATAAACATTATAATAGGATTTTATTTTTTTTTACATTTTTTTAAAGTTTGATAATCAGATTTCTTACTGTGATAGATATTATATTCTGAGGCTAAAATTATATGATAAGATTAAACTTCAAGAAACCCGATAATCCGTTGGCTACCGACTGAAATGCTTGTTCTGAATAGTGAATAAATAGCAATTTGCTTAGTACCTGTCTCAATTGTAGACCAGTACTTTTAGAAATATACTTAATGCGAATCACGTGCAGAAACCATTTCATTACAAATTGCATACAGCCCAGGGAGGAAATAAAGACGTACAATCTAGACCAAACATGATCTGATTCTCGAAACAATCTCGAAGTCAATATTACGATTAGTCTGAGAAACACATATTGAGTGTTGTTTGCAATGACAAAGGTATGTTAAATGTTTCTAAAGAAATAATCAAACACTCAAACACACCAAAAACAGAAATGAAGTATCTAGCAAAATGCTAAATCATTTCTTAGGTATCTAAAATATAACATCATCTCAATCACTAGAAAGGTTACGTCGTCTGACACGTGTATGAAAACCAGGGGGTTATTACACGTGATTTACACGCCTTATCCCGCACTTGTAACAATTAGAATCTAATCTGTTTTGACCCTTACAACTGTAGCTTATTTACATTTTCTGCTGCAAGATTTGATTCAATATTGGGTACTAACTTTCTTTATTCAGTATAGTTTTTACACCTCTCAAGCATTAACAGCTTTAGAGGATTCAACGCTCTGTCTTTATTGCATTTTGTGTATACTTAAACTTGACAATTATTTCATATGCTCGCGTATGCCGCTTAATCAGATTATAGTAGCAACCGGAGGAGGAATCCAATCATTTCCATTATTGTTTAAAAGCCATTCATCCATCAACTCCATCCTCCTTGTCAAACCAAGCAATGTCTTGAATGTACAGTTCTCTGATACTCCCACTTGAAAATGTTTAAAAAAATGTCGTGGCAAAGTTACCATTTAGATGGATAAAATGATTGTTAATGTTCGAGAAGAAATAAGAATTGTCTCACCGAGCTAAACGTTTTGTAAGATATTGTGCCACTATTTTTTTTCATCCGCTTTTTAATATTTTACTACTGCGGGAAGCTCTTTTGTCGAGTGTTGGTTGCGGAAAGTTTTTTTCAGAATGATTTTATTAGAAATATGCAGATAGCCCAGCGGAAACCCAGGTGGATCTAGGAGTGAGGTTCAAAGTTTTTTCGGGTTTTTTCTTCACTGATATTTGTTGCTTAGATGTTGCCTTTTAAGAACCTGAATGATGGCACTCTATCATCATTGAGCGTTTTGAGAAAATCAAGATAGCGTCCAAGATGGCAGTGTATTATATACTTTGATTGTCACAAACCCAAAAGACAGGTTTTGGCATGATGTAGCTCATTTCCCTGTGAATATACACCAGGGAGAGTTTTGTATCTTGTAATTTTCAAAACCTACATTATATAAAAAAACAAAATGACATCTGTTAGCCCTCTGTACGTTGGAGCGTAAACGTATAACGTCAACGTCAATTACACTACCCAAAATGCATATTTTGGTTAAAGTAGAAAATACGCATTGTTACCCAGGTGTTAGTTCTCACCCTAATTGATGCTGGCATTTGTCTGTTGGTATACAAATTGCATTTCAAGGTAATTGACATTGTCAATGATATGTCGACGAATTCGTATACAGTAACTAAGGTCAGATTGACATTGTATTTGACGTGTTTCCCGTGCAGTATCTATGTACATGTAATATAAGAATCAATTTATAAGAAATGATGTGTGGGGAACAATCAATGTCAAGAATGTGTTTTTCTTATTATTCTAATAGATAAAGACAAACTAGAGTCTAACAAAACTCGTCAGCATTAACGATAAATGTGTAAAGCATACAACCGTAACAATAATTACAATCAGAATCAGACTGAATTGCTGAATCGGTGGACTGAAGATTATACATGCTATGAGTTGGATCCTCAGTCCACAGCCCCTTTGCGTAGTATCTCCTTTGTCGGAAACACAAGTAAGTAACTATGTGATTTCCTCCATGATCATGACTTGCAAGTTAAGTTGTAATCCGAGTTATCTGTTTATTTAACTCCCATAGGTTATACTGTAACATTTTGACGATGTAAAAATTATATGGTTATAGAAAGTGATATACTTTGTATGGCATACAGCTCCATCATCAGTCTGCCCACGGCTTGAACTTTTCATTGCATTGTTACCAATATATATCTGGTCAGGTAATTCTGCAAACCCTGTTTTTATTCCCACTTGTTACTATCAATGCCATAAGGTGTAAAGAAAGTCATTTTTAGTCTGACTATTTTCAAAATGTATCTACTTAAATTTTTGTTTGCTTATTGCAAAATCTGCTGCATTCTCTGACAATATTTGAACTATTTGGGCAAGAAATTTTAGATTAGCATTAAGCCTTCATAAATAAGCAGCTTACACGCATAACTATTTCTAAACACTATATATGGTTATAAGTCAGAGTCGTGGAGATCAAAACAATGTTATTTAGATTAGTCCTTAGTATGTAAAGTCATGCATTACTTATCTCATTTGCTTATTTTCTGTTCAGAAATACCGTATTGCTGGTTGGGCATATGGGAAATGAAGAATCTATAAACTCTCAATGAACAGTTGTATACGTTACTTGTGCGGTATTTTTGTTATTGTTATTTTGCTGCAAAGGATAATTACAGTTTTGCTGAATACCTTCTTAAGGATGGACAACTAAGATTTACCCATAAATACTTGAACAGCAATGTCATACATCAGCATATTCTGTCAATTTTGTTTGTAATATCATTACAATGGTAGAATTCACTTCACTGGAACACTGTCCCTTGAAAAAATATTTTTGTCAAATCAAAAGTAACATGCTAAATTGATTCGTTAGGAGATGGTTAAATATAGTTAGTCGAGTGAGAGAGGGCAACGAACAAACTCACAGAAATAAAAATTATTTATAATAAAAGCTTTTATATATATCGCTGCAATACCTCATGATTGAATTGCCCATCTTTATGTGTAAGAGGTTATGATCCTATACTCCCTAAGTCTCATTTGGTACATTATCAGTAAGAACAATATAAATAAACTAGAAAAACCAGTTGAGTAAAACTCTTATTTTACAGTTTCAACCGTTATTTCAACTGTTATTTTCAGCTGAGCAATGCTGTTTCCCTCGATAACATAAAATATATGGTAGTTTTATAAAGAAAGTATACTCTGCAAGCATATATTCCAGATAGCTTTGATGCAGAGCTTTATTTTGCTGAAATCTTCAAATTTCAGGTTCACACCTCTGCCTTATAGTTTTTTTTTTTTTTTTTTTTTTCAACAAGGCTGTACCACGCTTGGTATAGTTGACTACTGGTAATATTATAGTTTTATACTAAACACGACAAAATCACTCAGGCTTAAATGTTGTTACATGTAAACTGATTGTATATTACTTTATTTTAGGCCTACATGCAAAATCAATGTTGACTTTCAATAGCACCAGCTTCACTTTCTTTAAAGTAATAATAATAATATTATAATTATTATTGTTTGTTTGTTTCTATATAATAAAATTTCACGATTGTTACTCTCTTAAAAATTATAAAAAATGTGAAAGAGAGTAGCTGGGCAATGGCGTCATTAAATATGTTGATTTATGTATAATATGATAACAAAGCAAGTAGCAAAACGTTTTGTGCATGTTCTGAAAATGTCAAGTACATAATCATTACATTTTAAGTAGTCTTTGTTTCGTCACATAATACGATAATGCTATTTACATCAGAAGTAATAATAATAAAATACAAACCAGAATGTATTTTGTCCTAATATTCAAAGATTCTGTAATTAAGAAACTGGTAACAAAATAAGTTTTTGCTTCAAATTATATGATTTTAACGAAAATAGTCATATATAATGTATATAGTCGATCTGTACTGCCAAAGTGTCATCAGAAATGTGATAGGATTGAGTTCAAGATACTGTGCCACCATTTCTTGTTGTTTTGATAGTCTGACATAATCAATATAGCCCTTTTCTGTAGTTTTAAATTTTAACATTGTAATTCAAACCTTCGAATTATATGGTAATTAATAATTTTAATATGGAACATTTGTAAACGCATAGTGTGTTCAACATCCTGTTTCTCCCAAAGTAAAGAAGATAGGATAACCCTTTTTGCGGATCTGAAAAGATGAATAAATTGCATTTTAGACAGTATCAACCTAAGGTCCAATAGAGAAAGAAAAACATAAAATATGAAAATAATTTGGATGGCAATAGCAATTTTAATGGAGAGTAGAGACACAGGTCACGTATTTAACGTCTTATAAGCTAAAGTGGTCTGATAAACATCGAAACTTTTAGCTGGTGGTTTGTTCTAGAACATATTATTATTTTAAACATGGTGACTTTCATTTCTAACATGTGACTTCTATTTACACTGTTGTGTTATTTTCAATAATTCTATATTATACTGTATTTACTTTTTAGATGGGTAACAGGGTGAATATTTCACATTGCTCAATGATGACAAGGTGTCATGAGTCAGATTCTTAAACGCCAATGTCTGGGCTTTAAGAATCAATTAACAAATAACTTTGAGCCCTATTTCCATGTCCCCTTAGAATTTGCTATATTTCTGCCGGACTAAGATGGATGAGTAGGCGAATATTCCAAAAATAACTCTCTGAATTAGTTTACTGTTCACGATTTTAGTACAGTTTGGGTTTAAATAAAATGTTACCTGTTAGGGCTTCCAGAATCGATCCTCGTCTAGACAATTTTTTGGTTTATTTTTTTCATATGTACATTTGTTTCTGAGTTGCAAGTTTGTTCTTCTTTTCAAACACAAATCACGTGTTATTTCATTGTCTTTGATGAATTTGCTCAGCACATTTACTTCTTTACACTTTTTAGAAACAGACATGTAGATGCACTAGAATAATTGAAAATCAAATAACATCAAAAAATGTTACTGTCAGCTCTCGAAAGCTCGAATTCTAGAAACATTTCAACCTACTGAAATATCAAAGTAAACTTTCTGGGCCGTATTCATAAAATGACTTAATTGGTTATTATGCTGTTGCTAAGGCTAAATTTCTTTGAAGGAGATTCCCTAAAACTATGAAATTTTCTTACAAAGACTGTTTCTCCAGAGCAAATTTCATTGTTGTGGGAAATCTCATTTATAGAAATTTAGCCTTAGCAACAGCATAGCAACCACTTAAGACGTTTTATGAATACGACCCCTGGGCCTTTCTACACTACTATGCCGAAGGAAGAATTTCCAAAAACTCGTTTCTTAGCAATGTATGAAGAGCACACCAGAGGCCTGTTGGAAAACAGGTAAAACATAGATGGGTTTTCTTGTAATATAGTGTTTTTGTGTCTTTTCTCTCTTCCTTCAGTGTCAGGGCTGGATTGTTTCTGTTGCTGGTATGTTCTTTCCTAGGCATTTTTATTAGTGTTTTGTGGATATTATCTAAGACGCAAGAAAGCCTTCACGTGGACGGGACAGCTGTGTATCTGAGGACACATGTCAGGACCCACACAGAGGACTAATGAATCAACAACTATTTAAAGCCCAATACCCAGTAAATTTTATCACTGAGTGTCCAAAGGCCCAGCGTATGTGTTTGGTTCACCTTAAAGATTGTTATTTTTTTTTCTTTTTTGTCAAGGTTGTTGTGTGCTTTGCTGTGATTCTTTGGTAAGGTGAATGCAAGTTTGGTTGCCTTCTAACTGGGACAGGTCTGTTATGAGACTACATTTCCGCACGTGTTGTTATGCGCCCACCATGTAATGGCGGGCCATGAAATGGCGGGGGGCATAATAGAGGTTACCATATCCGTGTGTGTGTGTGTGTGTGTTACCAGAGGCGTGACCGACCCATATTTTTAGCCTGCATTGTTAGATTAAAAAAGTATTTGCCATATTTGTAATTATCATCACAAGACAGTGTGGCACGGGCAAGAATCATAGCAAATTTGCAAGAATACTGTGTTTTTAGCTATATACAATAAGCAAAAATATAGAGGTAGGCAGAGGTAGAATACAAAAAAGTAAGTCTCATCAAGGAAGACGGTACCTTATGAGATGTACAAAAAGTGAAGATCTGGACAGAATCTGGCAGGAGTCATCATCGTCTATACATACAGAAATACCCTATTTAGAGACTCCAACAGTCAATGCTAATGAGCAGGCACTAACGTTGAGTAATCAGTCACTGCCAGTTATACTGCTAATTATTAGGAATGATAGTCTTAATTTTGTCAGGCCAATCAAATGACTCTTGAATGCGAATCACATGTATCAATATCAGCTGTGGCAGTGGATGCTTTCGGTAACTGTGCACAATTAGTCGTGTCATTGACTGGTAGTACTGCTCCTCTTCGTAAGAATAAAATTTGATATGCCGCGACACGACAAAACCAACGAAGTGGCATGTGCGCCCAGCAAAGACTCAGGTCAGCCTTTGCATTTACCCAAACCTGACCAGAGTCTTCGCTGTCCCCTCAAAGTGTAGCTAAGCCTCTACGCTAGCCCCATGCGAACAACAAAGACTCTGATCTGAATGGGCAGATGTCCAGGCTGATCTGCGTCTTCGCTGGGCGCACATACAATTTTGTTGGGTTTGTCGTGTCGCGGCTAACATCTGTTTTTGCTAATGACATGGCTTATTCTGGCGCTGTAAGTTTCACAATTTGATTTCTTCCGGTGCCTTGGGTAGGCTGTGTTTTATAACTGTTACATAGTCTCATTATCTTTTTTTATTCGTCTGAATATGCTTTCCTTCATGATTGTGACCTTCCTAGGTTAGTTCACATATACCTCAAGTTTAAGTTCTAATTCCCGGTAAGATAAAATATTTTTCGCTTAAGGCAGCTTACAGCTATACAATTATCTTCTTATATACATGTTCTTAAGTAAGTAACTGTTCTAAACACATATAGTAGACTTTTGACATGATCAGATGATATTGTAGGAAGTTAATTCTGCAGAGCATATCACCTTGAAAAGAATAATAATAATAATAAAATAATAGTCCCTAGGGCATGATTCATTCGCAGATTTGAAAAAGATGAGTTTTAGCAGAATTGCCTTTTCAGCGTCAGATTATATAAATTACTGGCATTGCGTAAAATAGCACCTTACAATACGTGTACACAGGAAAACTCGGACAAGTCCGTGCATCTCCTGTGTGTATTTAGGTTATTTAGACTTCTTGTCAACCATCTACTGATGGAGGGAAAATATGACTAAGGGGTGGAGACTAACTTTCTTGGAAAGGTACACGGGCAAAAAATGAGAATTCACTCTATGCGTTTGACATAAGTTTTCCTTTTAACTACATTCCTGGTGATTGATCAAAAATAAGCTCTCGTTCCTGTCATCTTCACCTTTATTCCTCAATACACAGTTCCGAGCCACACCTAAAATGTCACTTAAAATCACCTGATAGCGTATACCTGACCAATGCAAGGACAACTTAGCTCGTGATATAGTCTCACAAACAAAGCGCACCTGGCCAATATCCTACATAACTCCGTGATTTTACCATACAGCTACTGGAGGGATGTATACCTCTTTAAAGAAAACAAACGAACGCCACTTTTAATACACTTTCCCTGCTTTGCAAGAACAGAACGCATCGGAAATGCATGATGCGCCAACTGCTATGTGTAGGTCATGAGAAGGCTGATTCTTCGCCGTAGATCGCAAACATTTAGCAGACACTTGCCTTTGTCATTTGCTTTTTCCGCCATCTTTGTGTAAGCTTGTGAGACGTAGTAACAGTAACTAAGCAGGCGGAGCTTAGCGGCTATTCTCGGAACTGTGTATTGTGTTTTACGACGCTTGACAGTCAAACCAATAAAACCACCCTGTGGCTAATAATCTTCAGTTCGGTTGTCACGGGGTAGCAAGAAAATATAAATGATAATATGAAATATTTTAAGTGGCAATGTCCAATGATGCCATCTGCATACTTGTGGATTAGTAGCGGGCTTACCGGCAAACAAATTGATAGTATATATAGCTACTTAAACTTATTTAAGCAAGAAGACAACACACGGACATATACTTGTTTCTCAACTAAAACAAATGTATAATTTATTTTTTCAAATTCGTATGAATTATATCTATTAAAACTAAACCAAGTTCATCCTATCAATACTATAATGTTGCGCTTTGTGCCTGACCGTGGTTAGTAAATACATGAACGCTCTGACATTGATCAAATAGCCCTGAAATCGCAGTGGCATATTTATATACGGTAAATCGGTTTCGTTTGTGATGAAAAATGTGTACTCTAGAAGAAGTTTTTCCTTGATATCCGACGCTTGGCATATTGTATAAAGTACGCAATTAGCTTATTAATAAGATATGTAGACACTCCAGCCATGACGCAGATCCTGTTTATTTAGAGGCTGGCGTCAGCTGAAAGACATTTCTGGCACACCAGATAAGGATATCCGCGTGCTTCACCTGTATCTACAAAATTTAATATTATCTCACCCATGTTGTCTCACCCAGGACCGGATAAAAATCACGAGCAGTCAATGCATTGGTTGTATAGGAGCCCACGTACTTGCGTCGTCAAGTGAGGTTGGCTTTTTAGATGATGACGCCACGAAGACGGCAAAAATGACGTCAGTTTATGCACGCCAGTCGTTGACGTACAGAGCCGAATGGTGGTCGTTGTAAGCGGTGCCTTCTTTTAAAACCAAATAGAAACCTCTCAAGTACTAGAATTACGCATTTTAACAAGTTCTAAAGATAAAAGAAAATGTGGTGTGCAAGAAAAAGTATCTATCATGGGTGTAAGGTGCAGATTGAAACATCCGTCACTCGGGCTCACTGTTCGGCATCACTCGGCAAGCCTCGTGATGCCGAACAATAAACCTCGTGACGGATTTTTCTATCCGCACTTCACACCCATGAAAGATACTTATATTACTGAGAGGTGTAAATAGTTTATGAAAGGTAAAACATACGTAATTATTGCGCGCAATGGATCCTCAGAAAAAGGAGAAAGGGTACATTTTCAGGAAGGGCAGTCTTACAAATTTCTTTTATTCTTAATTGATGGTCATTCAATTGTCCCAGTGAAGTGGCATGTGTACAGACACATGTATGTCGGCGCATTTCTCTTCTAATATAGGCTAACCTTCTTTTTTTTTTTTTTTTTTTTTTTGGTTATATCTGTCCTTTGAAGTGAGTATGGAAATGTTTTATGTGATAATTGTTTTTATTCAAACAGAAAATAAAAACAAAGTAGAAGTGCTGTGACAGGGTTTATTTCAGCTACAATAATATGAAGCGCTGACAAGATTCTAAGCATTTGCGATTTTTTAGATAACTGTTAAATATGATAAATAATGTGTTTTGCATATTATGAAGTTTAAATTGAAACAATTATAGTTTTTTCGGTGCTCATGGACGTAGAAGTTCATATAGACGAAACAATCATTAGGCCTACACCACTGAAATCAGTCTATTTATGAACTGAACTGGAAATTGAACAAACACAAAAAGTCATATATAGCTTTGGATCATAGTACTCTTATACGATGTCTCCTATCCATCGAGCTATTGCTTAATTAAGTCAATGTTTCTATAGTTTTCTTCATACTTCCGAAGCTACACAAAACATGTGCCTCTTTGAAGATTCATGCTACAATGTTAACAAAAACACACACAGTCATGCGTATGCACAGAATGCTATCGGGAATAATTTTAGAGACAATTGCGGTACTGATAATTCGAAAAATTTATCCAACTGCTGAAACAATTTTCACACTCACTTTTAATTACAGATATTGACCTAAATGAAAATACAAAGCCGAGAGTTGTCTTCCATTTACTGTAAAGTAAACAGTTAGTAGTCTATTTACTTATCATCTACCAAACCTGCCGGCCTGGTACATGTACCACCTTTCTTATCATAGTTTATGTTCGCAATGCTTTTATTTCAAAACGACGATACAGGGCATAAATTTAGGCAGAATGCATTATATTCACGACACAGCTGATATCGAATTACAAACGACGTTGCATGCTTTTCTTTTTTAAAGCTTTCGTGCATGTTTAACTGAAAAGTTTAGACGATCCTTGAAACAACGTTGCTGAGCGAATACGGTTCAAACACAATATATGTATTTTTTGTTTAACCAGAAGAGGTTGTGGTCACCTATTGGAACTCTTTACAGGTGATCCTTTCTTAAGTTGATTGTGTTTACCTGTGCGTACTAAAATGATTTAGTATAAAGATTAGAGCGACATCTTAAAACACATTGCACCTGAACCTGCACTTGCTTTTATTTACTGATACATTTTAGACTAGCGTCTGTGACGTAAGGATATCGAACTAATTTTATGAATTAAAATTCAAGCGATGTGAAAACACTTATCAAGCTCTTTTTCAACAGCAAATCTTATTCTGTATTTTGAAGAGATGTGTAAATATCTTTAAGAAGAAACTGAACTGAATAATAAAGACAAAAAATGAATTATTGGTTATAATAACACCACAACATGTTTGTTATGATAGATTGAGTACCCCTTCTAAAAAGGTTTTTGCAATAATCTTATAATGCATTCTGTGGGTTAAACAAATTTATCTTTACCTTTAATTCTTCAGTTCATAAAAAGATAAATACTTAACAGTGTATGGCTTCGCCACACAATGACTGGCTTATTGCGGATGAAGAATGTAATTTTGGGGTCATTTGTGCAGTTCTAGCTTCAAAGAGCTCTAACATTTTAGAAGTTATTGCAACACACAAAACGTTATCTACATCTATTTATATCAACCGGCCTGAACATACACACGCATGCACGCTTGCTCGCACGCTGGCAAGCACACACGCTTGCTTGAGTACACAGAGCACAGAGACATATGTGCAAGGATGTGGCGATTTTTATTGATTAATTTAAATAAGATGATAATAGATTTTGTTAGAAAGCTGAAAAAAATACGATACTTTTGTATGTTTCGACTTGTGCATTAAGAACACGAGCAGCTTCGTTATTCCATAATTACGTAGTTCTAGTATGTTTGCTCTCAAATGAGAGTGTCAATTACATTTTTTCTCTCGTTTTTTTATTTCACCCATTTGTTGATATACCCCAGTTTTTCAAAATTACTGTTCTAATTTCTATTCCCTTACCTATCTAAGTGTGTCATGCTGTGCGTAAAAATGTCTCTGAAAATAAATAAACAATTTAATGTATAAAAAGAAATAATAATTTAAAAAAGTAAAAATAAATAGTTATTTAAATACAATAAAACTAGCGAATCTAAGTAAAACAAATTTGCCAACTTTATTCCTCAATTAAAATGGAGTAAAATCTGGATATTTATATTTCTTTTTAGGTCTTGCTGTCTAGTTCTCATACCGATGTTGCCCCAGGAAGTTCAAGGAACCTCCTCCATAACAAGTTCCTCCTCATATCGAATGTGTCCATTTTCTTGCAAATTCAAAAAAGGGATTGCATTAATTTTATAATGCCTACATATATGCTTAATGGCATTTGACGAATATTTACTGTTTAGAGTGAAAGTTCCAGCTAGCTATAGCTGCTTCATATGGTGAATGTCATATTTAGATTTTACGTGCCAAGTTCGGCCCACGCTGATTCGAATTGGTATATATCAAATAAAGAATATGTAGAATTGCATTTATCAGTGAAATTTGGTTGATGAAATCGAAAGCAATTTTTTGATGAATTTAAGTTAATGACAGACTTACACTGACTGCGTGGGAAAAGATGCTGACATAAGCGTTGCAGATAAAAGACAATCTCTTAGAAAGGAAATGCTAATATAAACCAATCTCGAGCATTAAAATTATCTGAAAAGAAACCTTCGTGTGTTAGAGAGAAAAAAGGAGAAAAAAAGGCAATGCCCATGAACTGATAAAATCGAATACCACATTTTAACTGCGACATGAAACAGGAAATAGCTACACGAAGCAACAATAAAAACAGCACGAGCGGATTGCGAAATCAACAGCTCTGTTCAGGTTCAGCACTACAATGCATCATATACTGTCATTTTCTGTTTGTTTTTTTGTTTGTTTTTCTTTTTGGTATTGTAGTCGAGGCACAAAATTTGATTATATTAGTTCCTGAGTATTTATATATAATCTGTAAAAACGACTGAAAGCACTGAATTCATGTTGCGACACAATGCAGATTTGAATCGTTAACATCGAGATTCAAAATTTAAGTTTACTGCAGTTGATGTAGGTGTCGTGTGGCGCCCGTAAAACGTATCCTCGTACTTCTTTAAAGTAAAAGTTATAGATTTTATGATCCTTTGGATGTGTAGTTCTCTGTCGGAGTCAGTCTGCAAATAGGGTTCCGCAAACGCGGGGGGCGCTTTGGTGAGGGCCGTTGGAAGTGTTGCCTAAACACAGTTCTTCGAAACAAACACATTACAAAATTTCCGAGTCTGCTATTTTAATTCTCTCTTGCGTTCTTTGTTTCTTTGTTTTAGAGGGGCTTTTATTTTGCAGAATATGTTTTATCTGCTTAGTATCGTGTAGCCCTAAAAAATACCCTCCCCCCCCCCCCCCAAAAAAAAAAAAAAAAAAAAAAAAAAAAAAAAAAAAAAAAAAAAAAACATACGTCGTACTTCATTGAATTGCCGATTTCATATTTCCATGACATTTTGGAGGATTGTGCTCATTTGTATTCCGTTTAATAATAAAGCTCCCCTTAAGCCGGTGCCTGGGGTGTTGAGCTTGGAGAGTGTTGCAATATAACTTCTTGTGCAACACGGTTATTTGAACAAACTTTGTTTTAACCGTTTCACTAACGCTTTCTTCATAAGAAGTATTGTCAGTGCAGCTGGTACTAAGTGCAGCGTGGCGGCCGCAAAAGTTCCTCCCTATTTCACCATAGGGCAGACTCTATTTTCTGGTCCTCACGAATAACAGTAAGCAACTTGCGTTATCTGCAAGCACTATTAGTATTTGCATTTCTTCCTGTTCATCACTATAAAAAAACTTACTCGATCTACCGTTGAATCTTTGAATGCAAAGCTTTATCTCTTGTAATGCTGTTTATGTTGCTTTAAAGGTTGTCATTCATGTCAAAATTAACAATTAAATACGAAACTTTAATACATGTATACGCCTACAAAAAAGAAAATAATGCATTATGTGCTTTACTATTTACTTGTCTTTTGCAAAACTTTCTCTTGTATCTAATGGTCTGTTTATTATAGAAACAATAGTCCATCGTAAGTATATATTTAGAAAATATTTTTGAAAAAAAAAATAATGTGTCCAAGGTACATAGATGACCCCGTCTTGGGTACCTCCATAACACTATGCATAGGATAACAGTTAGCATCAGTGGATCGGTAGGACACCTGACTCATTAGTCAGAGGTCCTGTTTTCGAAACCTAGTCTGGCCACATACTTTCGTTTCTGCTTCCGCTGATTCAAGAAAAGGCAGTTCTGATGAGATAGGGGACCTCCATACGAACCGAACTACCAACTAAGTGTGTGCACCGCGGCGGCGGGTGAGGGTAAAGGTTTGGGCCCAGTAAAACCGGTTTAAACCCCCCAGTAGTTATTACTGACCGTTCCAAGGCGATACTTTCGTTTGCGGTTGCATTTGTTTTATGTTCGGTGCTATTTAATTTATTGTGTTCTCATTTTAACCCAACTATAATAAAAATAGAAAATAGGTAAAAATAATTGTTAAATGTTTCTCGTATAATTTGCTTAGTCTGTTGTAACCCTTCTGTTGGTCTAAATTATTTAATTCAATAAAGATAGCTGAGTTGCCACCTATTTGGGAAAGAGCTGCTGACTCGGCGTATCACTCGTAATTTATTGTTTGTTGGGATGTCTTTGTCAATCTTTGCCTTTGATGTTGGGGATAGGGTTTGGGATCTGATTCAGTCAGTTCCTGAAGTGTAGTTACTCTTTAAATTTGTCAGTTACTGGTGAAAGTATGTGCGTTGCGTACTGGTTAACCGCTTAGGAGGTCTAAGCCTGCCAAGGAATAGTGTGGTTAGGTTAACTGACCGTCCCGACATGACCTTAGCTGTTTATCGCGGACGTAAAGCAACAAATCAAAATCAAAAGCATCAGTGGACCGAGAAATATGCGTCATGATGACATGAGTCCTGTATTGTCCTGTGGTATTCATAGAAATAATTTATCATCATACAAAATTCCAAGTCGCTACAATAATAGTGACTCTAAAATCAACCTCTTAAGGAAATCTAACATTTCAAAAATAGCCTAATTCCGAAGACAGTGGACCGTGACAGATGGATGATTATGCCCTAATTATTGTGTATTCTTGTACTTTGTACTTATAGATATAAATCATGGACGAATGGACGTAACTATGTTCGCAAGAACTTTGACACGTATGCACGACCGGAAGACTATATGCGCCCAGGATTATCCGATGGCTGCGACATAGAAAACACATTGGTCTGAAGAGACGCGTATTAATTCAATATAATTTATAAATTCGAAAGCCAAATTCATGGGAGAATTCAAACAGCTGAATCTACAAATCTCCTGAAAGCAGAATACAGTAAAGGTCCACGCTCTGGCTTCAGGCATGGCTCCTCTGATACATATTTGTTCCGTCTGCATATCTCCGAGAATGTCCACTAAAACACATAAAATACACATACTTAAAAAAAAGAATTAAAACGTAGCATAAAAAGGACATAAACGCAAAACACAACCCGCCAATGAGATGGAACGTCACAAAAACAAATAAACTCACTCAGCACCTTTTTCATAACAAGCACTCTCAGTCCAATAACAAACACCAAAAGCGATCTACATTTTCTATTTTAAACCCCGATACAAGGTAGAAATGAATAAAAAATAAGCCGCCTGATAGGGTTTCGTAAAATAGAGAACCAGTTAGGTGCGCCGCACGTTCTATCCAGCCTCTGATATATCCGAAACAGCAAAAACAAAACAACAGCGTAGTCCTCTAGTTCAGGTTTGCTAGATACTCAGACCAAGTTTCTCTGGTACCTGTAAAGATCGATTATAATTGGGAAAATTTAAGGAAAGTATCTGTGATATCAATAATTATTTCGATTATCAAATAGTCGAGATATTGCATTGTAAAATCCAGAGTGCATTGTGTCCCAGAACGTTAACCAACCCGAGCCTTCAACGAAAAGAAAAGTAGATAAATATTAAATAGGATTTTATCGTTTTACTTTTATTTTCAATGTTTAAGAGTCATTGTTGTATTATTATAATCAATATGATCAAATTGTGAGGCTAAATTGTATGTTAAGACCAAACATCCAGAAACACGATAATTCAATGTTGAACGACAGAGATAATTGTTTTGAATAGTGAATAAATAGCCCATCGGACATATGAGATCAAACCGACGTCGTGCTGACGTCGCATGGACGTCAGTACGACGTCATTTCGACGTCATGTGCCTGCTATGAGCAGTTCGTTTACCTGTCTCATTTGTAGACCAGCACTTTAAGCAATTGATGCGAGTCACGTGTTGAAACCATTCAATGAAGAAAAAAGAAATAAAGTGAAACGAGGAAATAAAGACGCACAATCTAGACCAAACATGATCTGATTGTCGAAAGATATATTAATTGTACATTATTACTATTTGTCTGACAAATACATAATTGTTTGATCTCTGTGATGACAAAGGTATGTTGAATGGTTCTAAAATATAATCAAACACTCAAACACACCAAATATAGAAATGAAGTTACTAGCAAAATGCCAAATCACCAGACAGGTTCCGCGCACGAAATCCAGGGCGTTATTACATGTGATGTACACGTCAAATTTCATACTTTAAGCCACTAATATTCCTCACCTTGATTTCTGCTGTAAGATATTTCAATATTAGGTAATGACTTTGTTTATTTGATATAGGTTTACACAACTCACGCACGATTCAACGCTCTGTCTTTCATGCATTTTATTGTATAATTTAACTTGACAATTATAAGGGCACCTTATGAAAGGAGAGCATATGCTATTCTCCCGGCGTTGTAGTCTGAGTATGCGTCAGCGTCCGCGTTCGCGTTCATGTTCGCGTTCGCGTTCACGCCGATGTCTGTGAGCAGTTTAATTTATGTTGAACATTAGTGTTTAGTTAATTTTCCATAATGTATAAGGGCTAGAGTAATGAAACTTGGTGAGCATTCACTTAAGGTGGTGATAATCACTGATTTGGGGCATAGACAAACATCTGCATAAAACACTCAAAATATGTGACTGATATTTCCAAAACTTAGCATATGCCTTCTTTATGTTGTTTCTGACAATTCAGACTCCCAAAATGCAGCATTTGTTAATGTTAAAAAGTGTTTTATAAGGAAAGATCAAAGGGTAATTTTGTGCGCAATAATCTGAAAAAATAATATTGTTATTGAAAATATACTTAGTGCTGAGAGTTCCTTGTTGCATAATGGAGAGCAAGCTAGCAATTATTTTTTCAAACTCTTTAACACATTATCAGGCTGAGCAGAAGAAAAAAGATGCGGTCTGTGTCCACTTTTTATTGTCAAAACACACAGGTGAGACAGGTGAAACTATTTTAACAAGGTTGAACAATTTCATCTACACACCATTGATCATGTAAGTAATGTATTATTTATACTGTAGGTGTTACATAGGTATGCTTGCCTACCCTATATTTAATAAATGCATCTAGTGTACATTACCTTGTACATGGTTAAACATTTGAGAAAAAGCTACCATTTTCATCTGGTCTACATTACAATTCGAGAAAGAGTTGGAATAAGTAATTGCTAGTACGCTCTTCATTATGCAATAACGCACCTTCAGTACTACGTAAATTTTCAATAACGATGTTAATTTTTTTGATTATTGCGCAGAAAATTACCCTTTGATCTTTCCTTATAAGAACACTTTTTTAAGCAGCATGTACGTCTATTTTGTATTTTAAACTGTAAAGAACAACAAAAATAAGAAGTCTGCTAACTTTCAGGGAGATACCTTACTTTTCTATGGTTTTATGCTGATTTTTACATTTACCATAAATCACCACCTTAAGCTCATGATTACCTGACTTTATGCATCATTTATTACCTTGATCTACTTTCCATGGTCACCTGACTTAAAAAATGACTTTATGATATTTTCATATATGACCTAGAGCCATAATACTTTGCGCACATTTACATATGAATAGCATTTTAATACCATCAAGGATGTATGGACTCAGCCTTTGAGTTTGCTTCAATGGCTTTATGATACACTTCACTGACTTTTTGCATTTCTAAGTCCCTATGTGGGTTAGAGCTACGATACTTGGCACAAACTTATATTTATACAAGAACATTTTAATATGGCCATCTATCTATGGATTTGACCTATTTGATGCGTCACTGACTTGATCATATTTTTTCTGACCCTATATGGATGACCGTCATCATACTTGGCACTCGCATACATCTGGACAAGAGCCTCTCAACACCACCATCGGTGTGAGAGTCAAGTACTTGTACTCGTACAGGCTCCCGTTAGGCGCGCTTTGTTATCTTCTGACATTCTCTTGTTTAAAATTCTGGCGTCTGCCGCTTGATCAGATTACAGTAGCAACCGGAGGAGGAATCCAATCATTTTTATTATTGTATAAAAGCCATCAATCTATCAATTCAATCCTCCTTGTCGAACCAAATTATGTCTTGAATGTACAGTTCTCTAATACTCCCATTTGAAAACAATTTAAACGTTTGACTGCATGCTGTTACCATTTAAATAGATACAATGCATATAAATTTTCTAAAACAAATTAACACTTGTCTCATCGAGTTAGCAGTTTTATTAGAAATTATCCCACCAACCTTTTTCATCCGCTTTGTAATATGTGACTACTGTGAGAAACTCGTGAGTGTTGGTTGCAGAAAGTTTTTTTAATGATTTTATTGAAATTGTGCAGATGGATAAGGGTGCAAAAGGTCTTAAACTAACTCTATAAATTAGTTTACTGTTCAAGATGATAGAACAGTTTGGATTTTAATAAAACGTTATGTGTTAGGGCTTCCGAAAACGATCCCCATAGAGCATATTATTTTCTGCATTTTTGTCTGAGTTGCAAGTTTTCCTTCTTTTTAATCACAAACCGTATGGTATTTTCATTGCTATGATGAATATTCTCCGTTTTTATTACTTTTCACGTTTTAAAGACGGGCATATAGATGCAGTAAAATAATTCAAAATCAAGTCACACGAAAGAATGGTACACTTAACTCCCGATTTCTCGAAGTCGAAGTACATTTCAAACTACCTAAATATCAAAGTAAACTTTATGATCCCAGAAAATTTACTTTGAGATACCGTAACAGGAGTTGAATATTCACAGTTATATCAGAAAGGCTGTTTCGAGAGCTGAAGCAAACACGATCTTCCATTCGTTCTAATATTTCTCGCTGAATACAACATAATCTTTTGTGTTATGCTTTAGTGAAGCAATTTGATCACCGCTCTTCTACACTTCTCTACAGAAGGCAGTACTTCAAATACTCGTACATAGCATAATATGAAGGCAGATCAGATGGCTGTATAGTTATAAGTAACCACCAGGTTTTGAACACCCAGCCTTAGTTTAGAGTCTCAAGTGTTTTAGATTAAGGTCGGGCTAGCAGCCACTGCCAGTTTATTGCTAATTATTCGAAAGGTTGGCTCTTACTTTTGCCGGGCACGGCAGGTAACTCCTGAATATAAATCACCTGTATTTACATCAGCTGTCACTGTCAGATAATGACAGTAAATGCTTACGGTCACTATTCACAATACGTCGTGCTAAATATTGACTGGTAGCACTGCTCCTCTTTGTTTTACTATATAAGCCATGACACGAAAAAAAATGTGGCTTGTGCTCCCAGCGAATACTCAGATCTGTCTAGACATTCACCTAGCCTAATCAGAGTCTTTCCTCTGGCCTTGAAGGGTAGCGAAGCATATAAGCTAGCTCCATGCGGACAGCCAAGACTCTGATCAGACAGGATGGATGTCCAGGCAGATCTGTGTCTTCGCTAAGCGTACATTCCATTGTGTTTGTTTTGTCGTGTCCCGGCTAATATCTGTTTTCAATCATGTTATTGTTTATTCTGGCGATTTAAGTTTTCCAATTTTGCTTCGGTACCTTGGGTGGGGAGTGTTTTTTGACCTTGGCATAATCTCAGGATCTTTATTAATTCTTCAGAATATGCTGTACAGTATACTCGTGACATTCCTTGGCTGGTACACATATATCTACACTTTAAGTTCTAACCTGCAAATAAGATAAAATATTTTTGCTGGAGGAGGCTTATAATCATACATTTATCTGCTTTAAGCAATTTTAGCAAATAAGTAACTGTTCGACACACATATTGTGGACTTTTGACCTGATCACATCATTATATAGGAAGTAGATTCTGCAGATTATATATCACCTTGAAAATAAAATAAAAATGAATTGTCTCTAGGGCACGATTCATTCGCAGATTGGCAAATATGAGTTTAAGCAGAATTACCTTTTCAGCGTCAAAATATGAATTACTGGCATTTTGTGAAAAGTACCTTACATCACGTGCACATAAGAAAACTTATATCGGTCCGTGCATCTCCTGTGTGTATTTAAGATATTTAGTCTCTCTTAAACCATCTACTGATGATGGGAAGGTATGACTGAGGGGTGAGAAATAGCTATCTCGGAAAGACACAAGGGAAAAACTGAGAATTCACCGTACGCGTTTGACATAAGGTTTCATTTTAAGTACTTTCCTGGTGACCAAATTTTTGATACGTTTGTAGCCAGCCTCTCGCTCCTGTCATTTTCACTTATTTTCCCTAAATAGTGTTTACGCTGCTTAAAAAATTTACAGTAAAACCATTAAAACACCAAGAGGATAATAATCTTCAATTCATTTTTCATCGGCTAGCAAGAAAACATAATGCATGCTATGAGATATTTTGAGTGAAAATGTCCACCTATCCCGTCTGCGAAATTGAAGAATGACAGCAGACTTTGGTGACTCTAGGTGACAAATAAATACGCATGTCAATAATATAGTCATGCCGCGCACATATGTATTCCTTTTTGGCGTAATTTCTGCTTCTCGCAAAAACAGACTCTAGATTTTGGATTGTTGTTCCATTCTAGTTGAAAAACCACCATGA
This sequence comes from Ctena decussata, assembly GCA_963989385.1. NCBI lineage: Eukaryota > Metazoa > Mollusca > Bivalvia > Lucinida > Lucinidae > Ctena > Ctena decussata. The sequence goes on from OZ022513.1 coordinate 53,715,970, forward strand.
TAGCTCCAATATCCAAAAGAAGATCAAAATTATAATGAATTCTGTGGTTTATGTTTAATTGAAAAATATTTTGATATTAGTTTGAGTGTGTTTGTCGAATTTATACCTTTTAGGTTTGGTCGTTAGTCTTTCTCTGTCTTTGTTCTGTGTCTTGAGTGTGTGTCCTTTCCTGCGTTTCTGTCCTTGTATAGTCCGTTTGCTCCGAAATATAAATATAATAATTATATACTGAACAAAAAAAAGAAACGTTACATGTACATTCAATGCACGTTTTCTTTGAACTGAATTAAGACTTTACCAATTTTATTTTATACCTAACTGCCAAAAAGTATCCGTATGTAAGAAGATGAATATCACAACATAAGCTGCGAGATTAAAGTCTCCAGATCAGTTTGATTCAATGAGGGGTCAGAATTTGAAAGTGCTTTTTCGAGGTGCCTTTTGAAGACCCGTGTTTCACTCAAGTTGTCAGCCCATGTGAAAAAGTCACTTCTGAAACGTTTATCAAGCACTAGTTGTTACGAAAACGGTCCAACCGCCGCTTCTAAAGGGTTGATCAGTGAAGCACAAGGCATGGAATATCGCTTTTCATGACACTTGACTCTGAACTTTCATGCTATGCACTGAAATTCCCATAGACAATACAAGGTGATATACCACGGACAATTAACCAGTTTGATCAAACTTTTTCATCATGACCCATTGTCTGAAGAAGCTGGAATAAGATCAATGAAATAACCTTGAAAATTTTATTGAAACGTACTGGTTAATCGGAGTAAATGATTTGCTATAATTTTAATTGCAAGGGAGACAATTTCAAAGACACATTATCTTTAACAGCTTCTTTCTTGAGCTCCTGGTTAAGTGTCATACGGTTCATAGGACTTCTTATTGGCAGTTACAAGGCAAATCCGAAAGTGCAAAAATTTAAGCGCTTGCGCATGCGCATCGAGCGTTTCACGTTGTCAGTGGTGTTTTCAGTCAAAGTGGAATAATTCTGTAACAATTGATGCAAATCGCAAACCGATTAGTTCATAAGGTTGTCTGACGTCTGACACGTGGGAGGAAAACGTGGCATTATTTGAAAATAGTGTTCTTTGGCTTAAAATGCATAAATTAGCTATGTAACGTTTCTTTTTTTGCTCAGTATATATTCCTAATATTGTTTTCTCAATATTGGCGATTGATACCAGCTATTTGTCTTGTTCTTCTAAATAACTGTTCAGAAACGTAGGGTTTTGTTTAAAAAAGTGCTATAGAACGTTAGAACTCCCGTTTGCCTTTCATGACGTGGCCAATATCATTTCAGCATGTGACCAATATATACGATTTCAGAACAAAATATTAATAATGTATTTCATTTGAATTCCAAATCCGTGTTTGCTCTGTTTTTCTACTAGTTTATAAATAGGTTTTGAAAAATACACCTGTTCAATGTTTTCCTTACTACATAATATTACCGTATCAGAAACAACATGCGTTACAGAGCGGGTAATTCGATCATGTACAGTACTTTTGTACTAAACATACACACCAGTTACTGCAGTAAACAACGACATAAAGCAATTGCTTACCAATAATAGTTTGGCTGTTGTAACACGCATACGACACTCTTCAGTGAAAGTGTTCATGTAATGCGTAACTGTTCAGAAAATACTTTACAAACGCATCCAAAAATTCAGATGTTTCGTATTTTCTGCTATAAATTGTTATAAGAATCAATAGAACACAACAACATTTGATGGCATAAATTAGGCAAAACACCGTTTCGATCTGAAAGCAAACGAAATAGTATAATATGCTTAAACGTATTACAAGCAATAAAGCCAACACACGAATATATGCTTTTTTCTGAACTAAAAGAAAACTATATTTCGAATTCTTATAAATAACATTTATATTCGCATGCCGTTATACAGAGCTGCGATTTGTGCCGTACCGTAAAAGGTAAATATACGATAACTCTGACTGATCTAATAGCCTTGAAATCGCACTGTCATATTTTCTGTATTTATATACGGTGAAATTGTTCCTTTCGTTTATACGTTGAAACTGTTCCTTTCTTAATAAAAAAAAAGTGTACTCTAGATGTTTTTTTTTCTTAATATCGGACGCTGGGCATATTGTAAGCTTAAGCTATATAGAAATTCCGATATTTAGTATGACGCAGGTCCTGTTTATTTAGAGGCTGACATCAGCTGATTCAGAAGTAGAAACTGGGAAGTCTTAAACATTTATGAAAGGTGGAACATAATAATTGCGCGCAATGAATCCCCAGAAAAAAAGTTTCCTTTTAAAAGGAAAGTCTTGAGAGTTTTTACAATGTGTTTACCCAACAAGAAAAGCATTTATGGAAACTACGTTTATGAAAAGATTTAAGCTAAGTATCAATATGTTCTGAAAAGTAAGATCCTTTGGAAGAGAGGAACACGCCAAAAAATTGAAAATAGCAGACTCGGTTTAATTGAGTAGTCCTACACTTCTGGAAACAATGTTTTCGACATACACAGCTAGCACGCAACGTTAAAACAATAGCGTTGAAACAACATTAATTCAATGTTAATACAACGTTGTGTACCCACAGGGAATCCTTTTTTAGATGCAGTCCAGCCTTAAGCTCCGTTGATATGTGGGCAGGGGCACTGTTTTGGTGCAACGACAGCCTTTTGATAGGCTTTTCTCGGCGATGGATCTTGCTTGCTTTTCTGTATTAGCTGCTACAGAAGATTTACCTGTTATCCTTAACCATTTGTCTGATTTGTCTGTCCGTAAATAGGTAGTAAACAGGCAAACACTTTATAAATACCAAAGGCCCGAAACGATCACCTTGTCGGCTGACGGCACAGTCTCTACCTTCTTTGGAAAAGGGATGGGACGTTGTGGTATTAGTGCTGGTACAATTCTGGCTGCTAGATAAAGCAGTGGCTCATTCATTGTCATAATTGGTTGGTTGTTTTGGGTTTAACGGCTCTTTGATGTAGTATTTCACTCTATATCGCGCCGTCTCCTAAAGAGAGAAAGAAAGAAGAGCAATGATAGATTGAGAAAAAATGTCCACACAACCCCCACCCGCAACTCCTGCAAACACAGTAGGCATCTGCACTATTATAATCCAAATCAATAGGACGCCCGGGCACCGGAAGTTATACCCAGCACCATTGCACCACCTAACCACCCCCTCCATTGTCATAAAGCTGTCAATGAATCCCTAAGAGTCGGCCTCAATGAGCCTTAAATTTCAACGATTCTGAATAGTCCACTTTTTGCTGCATCTGTATCATTGTAAAAGGTTTCCAGTACAGGCTATTCATGAACATGTTGATGGTCAATAGGAAATTTATCAGATGCTAAAAGTGTGTACATTATATCGCTTCTTGCCATGGAAATGCCTGTTGCAATGCGTATGCGTTAATTACTCACCGACATTGCCGGCTTTTACATACATAACACAGTCAGTTGTACAAAGCACAATACAACAAGCCAAACACACAGGTAGATGGGGTACATTATTGGTAAATGTGTTGAGTGATTAGGGAAAAATCGCCAAAAGCGCCTGTTTCAAAATTTAAACAATACATTTGAACTTCGATATATTTTTCTGTTCTGATAGGTTTTACAGAGACACAGATCAGCTTACGCATAAGCGCAATCTGATCAGTCTATCCTCGGCATGAAAGATGTCTGGATCATGAAGAATATGTATGCCGAAAGAAAAATTGATCAGACCCCACGAATGCACCGCCTTCAGTGTGCCAGCTGCTCTGACAAGTCAGGTTATGAGATGGCCTAAGGTCTATTTTGCGCGTAGCCGCTGAATGATTTTGGAAAAGCTAATGCTTGTGCTCTAGGCTATATATAAACACTGTTTCTTACACAAGTTTTGGTATATTTCTCAGGATACAAAGCCAAATATTTTGCATTAAATTCAGAGTTTCATTTTTATGCAATCAGTTTATAAAAATCTAAAGAAAAGTGGCCAAGTTCAAGGCACTTGTGAAAGAAAATGTTCTTTTTAACGGAATATCAAAACAAAGTACATGTACATAAAAGAATAGATTTTCCATCTATTATTTTTAGCAGAGGAAGTAAACCGGATATGGATAAAAATAAAAATAAAAAAAACATCGGAAGAGGTCTTTGTTTGTTATAAAGAAATTTTCGTGTCTGTGGAGAACAACATGAAAAAATGAAGTCTCAACCCGGAACGAGCTTTCTGATCTATAAGGCATGCGGCATTTTGATAACAAGAATGGTTAACGTTTCAGGGAAAGCAAATTCAACATTTTCTTTACACTTAAAATCTAGCCATTAATTGTCCCGATGAAGTGGCATATGTACGGACACGAGTGTGCCAGCAAAACTGTCAATCCTTGTATTCAAATGTTCGCTAATCTTTCTATTTTGAGTCCATCAGTGGTTGTGGAAGTGTTTTTCGGTGATAATTCTATTGTTCAAAAAAGCAGTAAAATAACTGATTCATATTTAATTCAGCTACATTTATAAGAGGCGTTGTAGGAATTCTTAGCATGGGAGACTTTTCTGACTAACTATTAAATATAATACACAACGTGTTTTGCAAATTTTAACGTTAACATTCAAATCATAATATTTTCTGTGTGAATGAACGTAGCAGATCATACTGACAAATTAATCCTTGCGCATGCCACCGCGGAATTTCGATTACTGATGAACTGATCCTGGAAGTTAAAGATGAAATAGGCAATTATATAGTTTGTGGTCATAATACTCTTAGAATATGTCTTCTAGATGCATCCAACTACGGATTAAATAGCTCAAAGTTTTTTTTATAGTTTTCTTCATACTGCCGAAACTACACAAAACGTGTGCATTTTTGAAGATTTATACTACAATGTTAACACACACACGCAGTCGCACGCATAAAATGCTATCAGAAAAGAATAAAGAGTAAAGTATTAGGCACTGATAATTTGAAAATTCAACCCAACCGCTGAAATAATTTCAAATGACTGATATTGACCCAACTGAACTATACACAGCCGAGATTGGTCTTCCATTTCAAACTCAAAGTAAAGTAAAAGGTTGGCATTCCATATACTTACCATCCGTCAAATCTTCCTGCTTGGTCCAACCTTTCATTTCAAAGTAAATGTTCTAAAGTCTGTTGATTTCAAAACGATTAAGAACATAAATAAAGGCGGAACGCATTATATTTCTCAACATACCTGATATCAGATTACAAAAGACGTTCAAGGCATTTAGAAAGTGTTTGCATATGCTAAAATAAAACGTTTAGACGATCCTTGAAAATGCGTTACTGATCGAATACGGTTTAAGCACCGGATATATATTTTTAGTTTAACCAGGAGATGTTTTAGTCACCTATTGGAACTCTCAGCAGGAGTATTTCTTAGGAATATTGTGTTTACTTGTGCCTTCTAAAGATAATTCAGTATGATGATTAGAGTGGCATCTTAAAACGTATTGCACCTGAGCCTGCGTCTGCCTTTATTTACCGATACATTTTAGACTTGTTTAAAATGTATTGGTAAATAAAGGCGAGTACAAGCCCTGAAGAAATAGTAAATTTTAGCGTCTGTGACGCAATTACATCGACTGAATTTTTACGATATAAAATTATAGCTATTTGAAAACACTTATCAAGCTCTTTTTCTACAGCAAATCTTACCCTGTATTTTGAAGAGATGTGTAAATATCATTAAGAAGAAAACAGAATAATAAACACAAAATAATGTTTTATTGGTCGTTATAACATCACAACATGTTTATTATGATAGATGAGTACCCCTGCTAAAAGGCTTCTATCAATAAGCTTTTATTATATTCAGTGGGTTTACAAATTTACTTACTCCTTAACATTCTTTTTGTAAGGACGATGAAAAATACGGTATCTTTGTATGTATCAACCTGTGCATTAAAACACGAACAACTTCTTTAATATAGGGGGGTGGTCGGGTGGTGCGAAGGTGCTGCGTGTAACTTCCAGTGCTGGGGCGTCCTACTTATTTGACTTGTAGTAGGGCAAGGGCTTACTGTGCTTGCAGTGGGTGCGGGTGGGGGTTGTTTGGACATTTTTTTTGGACATTTTTTTTTCTCTCGTCTGTCATTTCTCTCTTCTTTCTCCCTCTCTTTGGGGGACGGTCCGATATAGACTGAAATACTGTCTCAAAGGGCCGTTAAACCAAAAACAACCAACCAACCAACTTTAATATAGAATTACGTTGCTTTAGTCTTTTTGCTCTGAAATGAGAGAACCATTTGCCATTTTTTCTTGGTTTTGTATTCATACAACTAATATACCCCAGGGGCTTACAAAACTACTGCTCTAAAGTGTATTCTTTTAACTTTCAAACGGTGTCACGCTTTGGGTGAGAAATGTCTTTGCAAATATTTACAGAAAGGAATAAATGAGCCGCGATACGACAAAACCAACAATGTGGTCGTGCGTCCAGCGCAGACTCAGATTAGCCTGGGCATTCGCCCAGTCTGATCAGAGTCTTCACCGTCCGCATGGAGGTAGCTTAGAACCTTAGCTACCCTTTGAGCACTTAACGAAGAGTCTGGTCAAATTTTGCGGATGACCAGGCTGATCTGAATCTACGCTGTGCGCACAACCGCATTGTTGGTTTTGTCATGTCGCGGCTCAAATTAAGTAAAAAAATAATTATTATCGAAATACATTAAAACCGTAATGAATTTAAGTAAAATAAATTTGCTCAACTTCACTTCTTGATTAAAAGGGAATAAGACCTAGATGTTTCAATTTCTTTTTAGGTCTTGCTGTCCAGGCCCAGAGGTTATAAAACTTCAGTAGATTTTCAAACTCAAAATAAAGCACACTGATTGGCAGCATGTGCTCGGAAGCAGCCAATCGGTGTGCTTGATTTTGAGTTTGAGATTATTCTTAAGCTTTATAACCTCGAACCAAGGTCACATATCGATGCTCCCTCAGGAGGCCCAAGGATCTCATTCATTACATGTACCTTCTGGTATCGAGTTTGACCTTATCCTTTCAAATTCTAAGAAGACAGTGCCTGTTTAGCGCGGATACTTATGTATAATAGCATCTGACGAATAAATACTGTAGTTAGAGTAAAAGTTCCATAATTGTTTGAATTTGTATTTGGAAGACTTTCTCAGAACCTCATATTCCTGTTGTATGTGGCCTTTTAGACATATATAAGTAAATTATACCTTGCTGTAAAAAATTTACAATCATGCATAAGCCCTGTGTTATGTCACTTCCAACAGCCGATTAAAACATCATGTTCTAAATACGAAATAACATATTCAGTGCAAACAGCTGCAGCAGGAAAGAACAAAATTATCTATATTGTAACATACATGTGAAACGCGACACAACAAAGTGGAATGTGCTCCCAGCAAAGACTCAGATCAGCCTGGGAATCAGTCGAGTCTGATACATGTAAATCTTCGCTGTCCGCATGGAGCTAGGTTAGACTCTTAGATATCCTTTACACGCACAACAACGACTCTTTTCGGACTGGGTGGCTGCCCAGGTTGATCAGATTCTTCGCTGGGTGGAAAGTGCCACTTTGTTTTGTTGTGCCGCAGCACTTTTGGTCGCTCATTTATTCAGGTTTTTAGAGTATTGTTTTGGAACACTATGTCCATTTTAGCAACAATAATTATATCTGCTTCATATGATGAATGTCATATTTAAATTTTACATCCCAAGTTCTGCCTACGCTACTTCAAATTGGTGCATATCAAAGAATATATTTTTAGAACTTCATTTAGTCAGTAAATTTCTGTTGATGAAATCAAATGCAAGTTCTTGATGAATTTAAATAACTGAGCCGCGGCACGACAAAACCAACAAAGTAGCATGTGCGCCCAGCAAAATCTCAGATCAGGCTGGGCACACATCCAGTCTGACATTAGAGTCTTTGCTGTCGGCAAGGAGATAGCTTAGACCTTGAGCTTTCCTTGAACCACACAAATACTCTGATTAGACTAGGCGGATGCCCAGACTGATCTGAGTCTTGGCTGGGAGCACATAGCACTTTGTTGGTTTTGTCATGTCGCGGCTCACTGCTTAGGAATAGATGCTAGCGTAAGCGTTATAAGTTGGCAGACATTCTCATAGACAAGGAATGCTAATACATACCGGTCTCAGGCTTTTATTTTCAGGCAGAAAAATAACTACCTGAAAATAAAACTTCATGTGACAGAGAGACAAAACGGGCAAAGACCAGCAACTGTTAAAAATCAAATTTCACATTCGTACAACGACTCGAAACGGGAAATAGTTACACAAAGCAGCACCTAAAGTAGATCTATTAAGACAGCACTTAGTCTAGCAGGTTGCAAAATCAACAGCTCTAAATCAAGGAAAATATCCATACATACAGTCCGGTAGAAGGCTGCCTAAGGGATATACTTTTGTTCTAACAGAAAATGGACCAAACCCCCAAGAAAATACTTCTACTGCGATTCATCATTACTGTGCTTTATTGTTTGTTTGTTTTCGTTTTCAGTATTTTTTAGTTTTTATCGAATCTATCTTAGAAACCCCTATCTGGGGGGAAAGGTTGTTCACTTAGCTCAACACGTGTATTGTGTTACGTTCAGTACGCTCACTTGCTGTTTTTTTATGATTATGTTTTTTATTATTATTATTTTCATCATTATTGTTCTTTAAAATCGAAAAAAAGGTATTCGGACCAATATATTTTATGTTGTTTCTGCATTTTATGGTTTGTGTGTGCAATTCATTTTTGTGGGATGAGTTTGTCATTTATCAAAGATATATTGTAACTTCCTGTTTCCCAAGTCACAATGTGTTTTCCAGCAGTTTTAAGTACATGTTTACAATATAAACTAACTTGCTAACTTGCTTCCAGTATTATATGGCAAAACAAAACAATTATATTTCAAGTAGAGAAGATGAGTACATTAGAGCCACATCATGTGACTTCTAGCAATGTGGCATTTGTGACTACTAGAGTGCAGCCTGATCAGAGCCTTTGCTAGTCACATTCACCTTCTGTGGAAGTGGCACAAGCAACAGAGCCAGTTCGTCGGATGTTTTGGGTTAAACGGCCCTATGATAAGTTTTTCAGCTTATATCGGGCCGTATATCAGAGAGAGGGAGAAAGAGAAGACAAATGATAGACAAGAGAAAAAAGATCGTAACAACCCACGCCCACGCCTCCTGCAAGTACAGAAGGCCTCGTCCTATGTTGATCCAAATAAGTAGGACGCCCCGACACAGGAAGTTATAACCAGCAACATCGCCAGACCACCATCCCCCGCGACAAAGTCAGTGGAAAGGTTTCTGATTACCTTGTATTACCCAGAAGGCTGGTCTGAATACCACATGGCAACATTGTCACATTGTTGGAAGTCAGATGACGTGGCTTATTTGTTGCCTGCATATCTGTTTACGTTTCAGTCTCAGACAATCTTGATACAACCGCCTCAATTTGAGTTTTATTACCATCAATTAAACATGGAAATTTTCATTAAAAGTCATTGAATCTCGTTGAGACATTTACTTTGTAAATACAGCCAGACGAAGCTATTGCTAATGCTGTAAATTGCATGTCTTTAGCGTCTGACTTGATCTCTCGTGGGTTATCAGCTCCGAATATGGTACTTAACAGTGCGACAGAAGTTCGAGATTAAACAAATGGCAGAAAACTACACATTTGGCGCCTGATCCCCAATGTCTTTGCTAGAGCCTTTTGAAGTCCAGCAAGTGATTTGGTTTCTATTTACAGAGATTTGTTGTTTGTTTTTGATAATATATATTTGACGGTTTAAAGTCCTTTACTGGGCTGTCCAAAAGATGAATTAGAGGGCCTCTACTCGGGTCCATTACATGGCACTTTGTTTGAGAGAAACGTCAAAAGGGGTCGATATCACGCGTATGAAATAAGTTTAAGGCCCTTAGTAGCTTGAACTTTTGCCCATTCCAATCAGGAAACTTCATATGCGGATCCCCTGTTGAAATATCTAGCATTTTTATAACCGGTACAGTTGTCCACTTTGTTTTCTGTTCTATTAAAAACAGAATAAACGTAAAAAAATGTGGTGTATCAAATTTACTTTTACCTTTTTTAATCATAATATATTTTATCATAATGATTATTTCAGTCATTTAGCTGGTTTGTATGCTTATTACATTAATATACAAGTTCTTAATATCGGACTCGGTGTGCCTCCTTTCTTAGATGTATTTCTTTAGTTTTGTCATTATAGGGTAGAGTCGGGTTAGTTCGAACTGCAGGAAAATTCGGAAATACCATTGCAAACAGTGAAAATACAGATGAGACCCGTCATACATGTATTAAGATTTTCACTGTTTGCTTAGTTATTTTTTGTTTTAATTTCAAACAACTGACATATCAAGAAAACAATGTCACTGTCTGAATTTACCTGTTGTCCGAAGTTACACGACTCTACCCTATTTGTCCTTTGATTTTATTTCCTGGTCTTGGTTAATGGATGTGCTTGCTGGGTATCTTCATTTTTTCTGCAGTATATAACTAAACAGTATTCTGTTTTAGGACATTGAGAGTAATTGATAAAATTGTTCCTATTCCAGCAGGCATTTAATAATGATTTAATATTGAATCAAGGATAAGCTTAAATCAATGTTGAATCATACCCTGAGTTTGAAAAATGAGGCTGGTTACTAAACGGAATCACTAAATTTCCAATAGTAATGAGCCTTGTATAAAATTTCAAAATCTTTTCAGAGAGTATATGTATTAATTTATTTTTCAGTAGTAAAGGACATAAACGTTTAAATTATAAATCAAAAGTGCTCACAGGGAAGTTTCATTCAGTTGTTCCACTTTCGAAGGATATATTTGTCAAACATGTATTTAGCCGGAAGAAGCCACTACCACTTGAGTGCGTATTTTAATCTTCAGTCTACATATACAGAGGATCTTACACGAGTGGTCATTTTATGTGAAATTTATGAAACAAAACTTCGGCGAGTTTCATAACTTTCATATGAAATGACCACGAGTGTAAGATTCTGTTTATCATATGACCCATTTAAATGGGATTTTCTATCTTCAAACTGAACATTATTTCAATTAGAAAATGCATTGTTGACATGGACGTTGTCAATGACGCTACGTGTACGCGCCAAAATGTTATTACACGTGTCGTCATACGATTTTAATGACACGACGTTATCCACTGAATAACAGCGGTGTCATATTATAAAACTTTCGGCACTGTATTACACGTGTAATTATTTTAAGTTGTACTAAATGTTGTTCACTTCTGCTTATGAGTTAAGCATTGATAACCCATTAGGTAAAGCACCTGGTATGATAGGGGCCGTCTTTGTCCTCTATTCAAATTCTCTTAAAATGACATTATTTAATTGTATATCATCTGTGTATATGACGAGGGATTCTTATTTTTGAGTCTCTAGTTTAATCCTTCAACATGACAAAGTTTGTACTAATATTGAGAAGTTACATCATATCTGAAATGGAATTCTGCTCAGCAGATGAGATGTGTCTAAGTACTGAAATTATTATTATTTTTTACAAATTTATTTATTTTATTCGACAATTGTAATACTTGGAATATCAAATGATCTACCTAGATAAAAAATGCAGAAACCATAACGTTTTATGCATTGAAGCAAAAACGAATAAGAAAGAAATCCCTGGATACAAGGAAAAGCATCTCATATTAACATTTACATGTATACAGGGTTTTATCATCAGAGCTACTGGACTGATGACAAAAATAGCTGAATATATTTTAACAGAGTTTTACCAAAATTGGAATAAAACGTTTTTCATGAAGATTTGGAAACTATATAATCGATTTAAACATTTAACTTCTCTACTGCTGCCCAGCACCACACACACGAACACACATCTATCAGTAGTTTTGTTTACTACTGGCTGTTTAAGGCATCGCTCTTTTTAACCTCGTCAGAAAACTCTATACACTCCAGCTAGAAGTCAGGTAAAGGAATAAACAGATCAAGCAAATGCATGTATATGCTTTAATATTTACATTCTTGGTGCACTTACTGAAAAGCCCTATAGTAAACTATTGGAACGTAATGTAGTTTACATTCCAATAATTACATTGAGACACGCGACGTAAATGACGTCAAAATAAACAATGGCTCTCTATAATATGATTGGACGTTGGCGACGTTATGATGCCACTGATGCTGTTCCGCTGTTACCAGAAAAAACTGCGTTTGAATGTTTTACTGTTTTAACTTGTAGCGCTAATATAAGCTTTTTCATCATGGTTTTCACTGAAATGAATGTAAATATAAGTAATGAACTTAATGTTTCTGACGTTTATGGAAGTGTAAACTACATTCAATTTGGGTCCCTAGAGAAAGAGCTGCTTATTCGGTTTACTGTACGTGTCCTTCGTAGACTTGTGCCGCTTTCTGTGTGTATGTGCTTATTTCCCTATTGGTTGTGAGAGCGGAATGTGGGATTTGATTGTATTAATTCCTGATCATTGCCCACCTTTTTACTTTACATGAACCCCTTTAGGGTTCATTCACTTTGCACGCGATCCAATGTAGTTTACACTTCGATAAACCTCAGAAAAATGAAATTCATTTCTGAAATGATTTGTTCTGAATCTCGAAAATATTAATTTCAAACTTAAGCATTGAATACCGTATACGCGGTAATTTTCGCGGGTTCACATTTTCGCGGTTAAGGGTCGAAAACATGAACATTAATTTTCGCGATTATTGATTTTCGCGGTCAGCAACATGCACAAAAAGCAAAACTACTTCTTTTTTTTACTTGAGTCATTTCGTTCATTAACCTACGGCAGGGCCGCCGCATGTTAATGAAAGAGCCGGCTCAAGTGAAAAGTACCGCCAATTACCGAAGCGAACAGAAACAAAATATATGAACATTGTGTCTACAGAATACACTTTATAAGAAACAGGAAATTATTCGCGGTTTTAATATTGTCGGTCTCTAAGTAACCGCGAAATACCGCGAAAAATGGAACACCGCGAAAATTACCTTGTATACGATATAATATCTCAAAACTCGAAATTAAAGCCATACTCGAAACTCGAAAAGTGACATCGTTTATGACAACAAACAAAAATAATACGTTTCTTTTTAGTGAACTCTCAGAATAATATAATTTCTCAAGGAAAACAGCAAGAAAATGTTTTAAATAGCTGTTCCATTAAAACAAAATAAACAGTTACAATAGCTTATGAAAGTTCTTGATAACCGATTTTTAAAAAAAATGCAAATGAGTGGAATAGCACTGCTATCCGGTTGTGCACTGCACACGACCTGTCCAACTACCCACCCACCCACCCAAGTTTGCAGGTTCCGACAAGGCTGGTAATAAAAAGTTATAACTAAACGTACAGCCACGTCTCTACCACATTTAATATTTTGACTGCAAGCTAAGCTATTAAAATTTGGTCTGTATAAAAATATAAAATGTGCTGACGCCCAGGCTCATATATTTGGGAAGCCTTAAGGGCAATCAAATTTGCCATGTGCTCAAAATTGGCTAGGGATATTGGTATGTTAAAGGTAAAAAATAAACATTGTTATGGTAGTACTGGACAATTTGTGTTATTTGTGACATTCAAGGTTTGACCCTTCCTATGTAGCCATTTTTGTAATCAAAATAGATCTTTTGCAAGACGTATTTTGTGGGGGTCAAAACGAAGTCGTTCTTTCTATAACCTGTGACCGATCCAAGTATAATGAAATACGTTAAATCTGCAACATAAAACCTACAGCTGACACTCAAAGAAGACCATTTCGTGTCAACTTATGAATATTTATAGATAAGCCAGTCGACAAAATTTGACCTCGATAAACAACAAGGCGGTAATGATGAAGTTCTTGAAGCAAAGTTTGCTCGCTGAATACATATGTCATTAGATTGTATTTGTGTAAGCAAGATCCCATGAGATAATGTTATTTGATTATATCTTCCAGAAACAGGATAAGTACAGAACTCATTTGTACATGGTTTGATATGCAAATTAGTCAGGAACTGACATACATGTCAGCTGTGCATTTCCCTTGAATAAGTTCTGAATAGTAAGATCCTTTGGAAGTAAGGAATACATCAAATAACAGAAAATAGCAGACTCGGTTTAACTGAGTTTGTTCATGACCAGTGATGAAATGTGCGACACCAGCAACGCCCCCTATCACCGGCTTAAACGGAACTCTTTTTTTTTTCAAAATAACTCAAATGAACTCAATGATCCAAAAGGACCAGAAAATATAATCTGTACTATAATGATGTACAGGGAGTTTGTTTGATTATGTTCCGATACTTTAAAATGAGATTCTTTTGCGACCGCTTATTCTACCAAAAACTATGTACTGTGTCTTTACCAAAGTAATACAACATGTGCATACGTTGTGTTTGATTTTTAAAGATTTGCTAAACCCCAACCGTTTGAAATATAAAGAGATGATGGTAGGTCTCGGCGAGCATTGGATATCCCTCTCCAAGCCGCATTTACAGATGCAATCCACGAGACGACAACGTTCTAAACGCTTAATTAACTCGTGAGCGCAGGCGTCTTCATCTCCATTAGCCCGATAGGATATAAAGAATGTGACCTTATTTTTAATATGAAAATAAAGCACAGTTTTCATTTTCGTATTTCAATGCTGTCTGTATGCATTTTTGATGACAATTAACATTCTAAGAAATACATTTAAAATAAGCTTTGTAAATATTTCCCGACTCACCATGGTTTGTCAGAACTTATGAAAACCATTTGAGTTAAAATCAAACATATTTCATATAAGCAGGAATAACGTTTGTCATTAAATCAAATATATTTAATTCAAGCGGGAATGACTTATAGCTGACACGACCTTTTTATCTCACATGAAATGACCACTCGTCCTCTATGAATGAGCTACGATCCAGTTACTATTGCTGTGAGATTTCGTTTAGTGGCAGTGGTGGAATACAAAATTTGATTTGATTCCCTTTTTACACACTGTGATTTCATAGAATTCCATTTATTGATTATTTGTACGTTGCCCCAGTGGATACTTGTGCATTTTTTCTTCAGGTTACATATACCATTATGCATATATGTGTCACTCTAATATGGGATATATTGAACAAAAATAATTTTCGTCTGATGTTGAAATATATAAACAGAAACAACTATAAACTGAAGCGAATTGGCTTGAATTAGATTTTTTTCTGATCAGTTCTTCAGGGAAATAAAGCAAACTTTGTACACTGTGTTTAATCTTTCCTTCATCCTAGAAGCTTAAATCGGTATGCATTATCCTTTATTTCCTTTTATAGAACCTGCTAGATCAGTTTGTAATTTAAATTCTGACAATGTCATTGATGAAACCAATTTTGCATCTGGAGAACCGTGTAATCACTTGTGTCGTTATTAACTAGCTCATTTGTTCAACAGTTCAAGACATGCTACTTCGAAACAGTATTAAGTCAGGATATCCTCAAAGCAAATAATGTCTAGCACTCTGAGATTTACATGAAGAACAAAATAAAAATTAAGGCGTAAAAAATAGCTGTTTCCACTAACATGTTGAAAAAAAAATCTGGTCGGTAGGAAGGAAAAACTTTTTTTATTAATTTATTTTTTCTCCCGAAAAAATAGGGTCGGGACTGTATTTTTGATGTTTTTTTTTTTTTTTTGTTGTTGTTTTTTTTTGTTTTTGTACATGTATTTTGTTGGTTAAATTGTAATTTTGAGACTTTCACTGTATATAATAATTAATCTTAGATTCTCGAATAAGTCAAATCTGTATTTTGGAAGGTACTAAATGCCAGAAACTACAAAAAGGTAGTGAAAAAACGAAATTAGGATGGGAAAATGCAAAGACGAAACTGGGTAGGGTCGGATATTGAAAATTGGTTAGGTCTGTGGTGTGATTTTCATTTTGATCTTTTATTGATAAAAATAGCAGATTCGGGGGGTCTGAAGCAGGGTCGGTAGGGTTATTGGAAACACGACTACTTTTTAGGACTTACCCTATAATGGTGGACTAGTCATCCTTTTAAATTAGATGGGTCTAATGTTTAATTAAAATATGTCTGGCTTTGTTTTTATCATTTTCATTTTATTTTAAGAGAGAAGTACCTAATGAACTTTTTTCAAATAGTACAGACCCTGATAAGACGCTGCATATCTCGGTCTCCACTCTGTACCAATGTTCCTTTTTACACTGCTGCAAAATTCACCTTACAATAGGGGTATGATAATATGATGTGATATCATGTCACTGTAGAACTGCGCTTTCACGAATGTTATCAGGCGATGACTAAAGAAGCGATCTCTGAAGACGATTGGTTACATACTGACGTTGGCTGTGATATCAACGTTCAATTGGATAAATGGCGTCACCGAATTACGTCATCATGCATTTGCGACGTCGGCAAATTCGAACAAAACTGCGTTTGTTTTTCATTTGTTTGACTCTCTTTACGCCTCAAAATCTTCTTATGAGGAAAGATAAATAGAAAACCATGTAAGTGTCTTTTGTTATGAAGTTTATCAGGCTCGACCAGAAACACGTCGGACTGGCTCGGCAAGCCTCGCCATTCCTTCGCTGTTTCTGATCTCGCCAGATAAACTTGATATCAAAAGACACTAACATAGTATTCTCTACAAGAAACACTAGGCATAAATGGGTTAATAAGTACAACTAGGAACTTGCTCCAAATTCCGTTGCTGTGAAGTTTATCATTTGTTACTAAAGCGTAATTTCACAGCAACAGGTCAAGGCCAGTATGCTCGAGTAGAATGGTAAAATGAGTCACGACACGAGAAAACCAAGAAAGTGGCATGGGCACAAATCCACCCATTCTGATCAGACTCTTCGCTAAGTACTTAAAGGGTAGCTAAGGTCTAAGCTATTTTCGTGCGAACAGCGAAAACTTTGACCAGACTGGGCGGATGCCCAGGCTGATCTGAGTCTCCGCTGGTCCCATATGCCACTTTGTTGGTTTTGTCGTGTCATGGCACAAATATTGGCTTCACATTAAACGAATACAAGGAAAGTTGTAGCTTTTACAAGTGTTTCATGCCGCATCGATAGAACGACGTTATGGTGGCATCAGATTAGGTTCCTGAACTTGTTATTCCTACTACCTTGTCTTGCTAGCATTATTATATATTCATTCACAATTCCATGTAAACATATACACGCAAGTACATGTACATACATGTGCAGAGTCTAAACATGGAAAATCTAATTATTGTTTAAAGACCGTGAAAAAACTGTTACAATTATCATTTATAACTGCAGACGTTCGGCCGATGCAAAATTTTGTTATTTCACTCCGTCTTTGTCGTCGAGATGTATTTTGACGTCGCGCACGGTGTTGGGGTACATTCACGGACAGATATGAAATTGGCCCTACGGAAGCAATGCTTGTTCGGATTTAATGCCATAAACTGTTTTGAAATCGTCAGTTGGTATTTAATTTATTTTCGGGTCAAAAATAGTTGGCTTTGAGACGATGTAAATCCTAATGCGGGCGCAAAACGGTTGGTTTTTGCGCTAAAACGCGTGTAACTTTGTAACAATGTCGGCATGGTGGGCATACTCGAAGGAATGCTACACAGAAATGTCGAGGTGAATGTTTGTGGAAATTTGCTTACGAAAAAGAGGAAATTTTCTAGATTAACTCCATATTCATTTTATTGTTTAATCTTCAACAATCGTCATCTTACGTATTTATTGTTAAAAGTAAAAAAGTGTAACTCACGCTCAAATTAACGTCAAAATTGCAGGGCTAGTTACTTCGGAGAGTATTTATTGTATCGGAATAAACAAATTTTGAAAATATTTGTATATGATTCAAATGTACTTATGCATCACTTATGAGTTATATAAGAATAATAACTTTTTCTCTACGGACACGGAAAGAAATTAAAAAATACGCGGTCTTAATTTTTGAAACAAATTTCAAATTTGACACCAAACTCTTACACCTGTCTATGTTATTAAGCTGATTTTGACAAACTACTTACAGCAATCTGTGCAAAAAGCAAATTTCCAAAATGTACATTGTCTGTTTGTATTATCTGCTAAATTGGGAGTAAATTCTCTTGAACAATAAAATTGTTATGCGCATTTACATCAGTCTTAAATTTTGTAACGCTGCGTCAAATAAAGAAATTCAAACGCTACATGCATATGAAACCATACAGTTATAAGTGGCTGTCTAGCAATTTTCAGGTCTGCGTCATCAAAGTCTAACACGTCTTAACGGTCAGCTCTGTGAAGCAAACAACTGTATTAAAAGGCAAAAATTTCATTTCCAAAAGTACCATTTTCTTTACAAATTGACCTGTATTAAGCAACCACCTGTCTCAAGCAAGTGGTTTTTGCAACACCCTTTGGTACTTGCTTAATAAGGCAGGCTTGACTTTACACCAATATTTTCTCTTGCAATCGGAGAAAAATTTTCTCAAATTTTGAAGGCAATAAATAAATAAATACACGTTTATGATATTTCACCAACATAAAAAATCTTTCTCCTGGCAAGATGGCTAGCAGAAAGAAAAGAAACGGGAAAGGTGACACAAGAGATATAATTCGTTCGATACGAAAACAGAGGATAGTATAATTATCGTGAAACGGCTAAAAGCTACCTTGCAGGGATATAGTGAGGTTTATATTTGCAGCTTCCGATAGAATTTGTACAACAAACTCAGTTCATATTGTGTTCATAAATGCAAATAGATCCGTCCTATACTGAAAAAGCAAATGAATAAGCAAAACTGTAAATAAATTCTCATTGATGTCGTCACGTTTGAAGGATCGGACCGGTTTTCTTTTGTTTCCGTGGCGTGTTTGGTTTGTTTCACTACATTCGGTATAAGACAGTCAAACCCCGCGGTTAACATTCTCATAAGGCGAAAAAGGTAGCCGCTTGACAGTTTGACGTTACGTTTTGTTCCCAATACCGTGCGCGACGTCTCTGTATTCCACCTTTCACAGTACTTCACTTTCCCCAGCATAAACATAACCTTTGACCTCAAATACCAATAATCAAATGGGAATTTACAGGCACATGTGTTTGTTTACTTCCATGGTGTGGAAGCTGAGCTGGGGAAAATGTGTACAATACGATACTTCAGAGCAAGAACAGTGCAGTGAACTTAATAGATTTTAAAAGCGCTGACATTTGTGAGCAATGAAAACATTAAGAAATAAGCAAACGTAGTTTTGGTTTAAATTTTTGGGCCGTGTCAGCTTGTTTTGGCTCCTGCAACCTAATAAGTAACCCGAAAAAAACTATCTTATTCTAAAAGTCAGAGGTTGTGCTAGAAGGAAGAAGCATTGACCGTAAATCTGGCTCGTTACCGGGTACTTATTTCTGATGACAAACTGTTGCCAACATGTATACACGCCTACCTGGCGTACAGATCAAATGAAGGATGCACCGATTTTATTGCTTACACGCGTTGACTACCCAACTATTGTCGAGAATTTTCGTTTAATAAGAATACATACCGTAATTCTGAATTTAAACTGGAGATTTACGTTCAAGTTATCTGCACAATCTCAGACTTACCTATGGTGCAACTCGAAAGATGATAAAGTAAGTGGTCGGCCTGCGTAGGGACCTCCTAATTCTTCAGTTAGACACTGACATTTAAACACATTATGTAAAATCATAACAACATTCAAATTAATTAAACAAAGTTTAGGTTTTCATGCAATCCATAGCCAAAACGAAAAGAGACTCAAGACATTTGTTATCATGCGCCATCCTTCTCTAGGAAAACTTAGTGGGTGTCGAGAATGAGATACGAAACTGATTGATCAAGTCCAGATGTAGACTTTTTACATTTTGCACCATTTTGGACGATTTCGCTAAGTTGGATCACGAGTTTTCTTGCCTCATTTGGCATGGGTAAATTCCGAAATTTCCTTCAGCATTTCGTCGTTTCTGTATGCATTTATTAAAAAAACAAAATACAACAAAAATAAAATAAAAAAAAATAAGGGAGAAAAAATAAATAAAGAGCACAAAGTATGCAGTTGTTAAAAGTGAGAACTCTCACTTGATTTCATTGTGGATATTACCGGCCTTGTATTTACTCGTCCCCCAAAATCTCAAAATCGAAAGTAAACTTTCCCATTGGTTGACGTCTGGTTTTACGTAGTTGTAAGCGATTGCTATGGGTGCAAAGTAGCACACTTTTAAAGGTGACAATGTGAAAAGTGCATTAGAATGGGGATAACTATATTAAAAATTGTCATTTGGGGAGGTTAATCGTTTTATTATGGTAGCAAATAGCATTTTACGGCTCCGCTGACGCGTCCCCATAAAACGAAATTTCCGACCACAAAACCTACGAAATTCCTCCCAAATGACAAATTTGAGTACAGTTATCCACTGGGATGACGTCATAACATGGTGGTGAAAGGATTTCTGTGTTAAGCGGTGGTCGATTTTTGGATTTATTTGGACTTTCTGGGCCTTTTTCTGTGAAACTTTTTGGGTCTTGTGCCTCGTGGAATATCTTATTAGTCAAGTTTTCTACAGAACTTTTGTCAGAAGGACTAAATATCTCTAAAAATGGATTCTCAAACTGGTGTAGCTTGGAATGTAGTGGCGGGAAGGAGTCGCCCACGGTTTCGAGGCAACAAAGGGGGTAGTAATGTTGGTAAGCCAAAGTCTGTGCCTAAACCCGCTTCGAAACGTCCGCGGGTATCAACTGATTCAACTGGTTCAGCCACAGGGGCAAGTAGAATCCCTTCAGTTTCTCCAACTTTAGATATAGAACAGTTTAAATCATTAAATGTTGATGATAAACTTGATCGCATATTTGTTTGTTTACAAGGAATTCTGTTATCAATGAGAGGCTACTAAAGGCGGAACACACTGTGCATGAAATAAGCAATATTGCTCAGACAAACAGAAGTCGTATAGACTTACTTGCGTATAAGTCGATTGACAATGAAGCGCGTCAGAGGCGCAACAACCTTATATTTTGGGGGATTCCTGAAACTTTGAATGAGGATTGCATGATTGTTGTCTCTGAATTTTTGTCAGACAAGCTTGCTATCGACCCGGACGCCATATACATCCAGCGGGCACATAGGATCGGTAAACTGAATCCTCGGCGTCAAGGTTCTAGTCAGCCAATTAAACACAGACCATTGATTGCGGCTTTCCGTGATTACCCTGATGTAGAACTTATTATATCTAACGCTGGAAAACTGAAAGGCGCTGTATTTGGAATAAACAGGGACTACCCGCAAGAGATAGTGGATGCTAGGAAGCCCCTTTTCAAGGAAAAGAAGCAACTTAAATCTTTGAACCCCAGTTCAAATATATCTATCCAGTACCCTGCTAAACTTGTTAAAGATGGTCGTGTGGTGAAGGATATGTTGCCTGACTGGTTCCGTGTTATGAAAAATAATAGGCTCAAGTCAGAGGGGTATGTTCAATCGGAGGGCAGTGGTGCTACTGAGCAAGTTTTTGACAATAGTTATGTTTCTGTTTCTGAGGAATCGGACATGGAACAAAGTGAGGATATGCCCCACCCAACCCAAGGTATGACAAGTTCTGCTACCCAAGGTATGAAAAGTTCTGCTACCATGGTAAAACCGGATGCATCATTATTTCAAGGCTCGCCTGTTTTAACACAGGATTTATCCAGAAATGCAGCCGACCGATCCGACGATTCCGTAGTTGAACCAGGAAATGGCGCAAATGCAACCGAGGGCGGACGATCGGAAAATGACACCGCATAGGTACCAGCGGAGTGTTCATTCACTCGTGATAATATAACAGTGATACATTCCAATCAAACTTCCATTCATAACGGTGACAAAAACAGTACCTCATCTTTCAATCTTCAAAATCTGAAATGCGCGTCTCTTAACGTGTGTGGTCTAAAACGTAGACTCTGTTATCCTGAGGTTCAAACATTAATACAAGACTACGACATTTTTTGTGTTATGGAAACAAAAACGGACAAAAGCGATATAAGTACTTTGAGTGGCTATACATATATATCGCAGTGTAGAAAACAAAAATATATCCGCAAAAGCGGAGGAATAGGTGTGTTTATTAAAAATGAAATTTCCCCGTATATCTCTGTTATCGAATCAGACTCCGATTATATATTATGGCTCAAACTTAGTAACTGTCTTTCAAACACTGATGAGGACCTGATATTTGGTGCGGTATATTTACCGCCATCAGACTCGCGATTCAATACACAAGATGAGGTTGATTTGTTTGAAGTCGAAATCACAAATATGTGTATTTTATATAAATACGTATTTTTGTGGGGTGACTTCAACGCAAGAACACAAACAAAAGATGACTTTACAGATATAGATAATTTCTTTGCCGAACATTTTGATTTTGATACATCACTTCAAGAGTTCTATAATGTTTCATCTATGTTGTCCCAATTTCATATGGACCATAACCGATGTTCTAAAGATAGAGTTTCAACAATGAGGGAAACGCTCTCTTGGAAATTTGTAAAAGTAATAACCTATTTATTTTGAACGGAAGATGCGGTAAAGACAGAAGTGTGGGTGACTTTACATTTAAAAACATCTCTGTTATTGATTATTCAATTGCAACGGCACAGTCATTAAAATTTGTGAATGATTTTGAAATAATAGAATTAGACCAACTGTTCGCAGATAATCATTCATTGTTGAAAACAACTTTAAAATTTGAAAAATTGTTGAAAACAGGCATAAAGCGGAAAAAACGGTCAAATCAGAAACCAAAATGGCAAAAAAGTAAAAAATCTGATTTCGTTCTAAATCTTGATGGTGAAAAGATAAATAAAATAACATCAGATTTACAACATGCTCATCAGAACGTAACTACTTTAAATAAAGAAAACATAAATGACATTTGTTCAGAAATATCTAGCATCTTTTCGGTGTCAGCAGATAAAAGCTTTATAAATACGAAATCATTCAACTATCTTAACGACGATGCGTCACATAAACGCTGGTTCGGAAATAAGTGCCAGTCAGCGCGACGGAAATATCATCTTGCCCCAAAGGCAAATAACTTAAACCCCTCGGCTACCAATAAACGAAACCTAAAACAAGCGAGCAAATGTTATAAGCAAACGATGAATGTTCACATAAATAAATTTAATCAAAGCACACAAGAAAAACTGAGAAATCTTAAAAGCAAAAGCCCAAAAGAGTTTTGGAAAATAATAAATAACCTTGAGCATAATAGCGATGATGATGCGATCAACCTGGAGACTTTACATACTTTTTTCAAGAATCTTAATGAAAACATTGATCAAAATAATGATACGAGTAATATTAATATAGACATAAGTGATGACGACGAAATTTTAAATTCGTCTATAACGGAGTCAGAAATTCAAAAATGTCTGAAATTGTTAAAAAATAATAAGTGTTCGGCCAATGATAATATAATAAATGAATATCTGAAATATAGCTCGGATAAGATGATGCCCATTTACGTTTCTTTTTTTCAATTTAGTATTCGACACGGGAATTATCCCCGATCCATGGCTTGAAGGAATTATAAGGCCAATTTACAAACGCAGTGGTGATCCTCGACAACCAGAAAATTACCGTCCAATTACGATCTTGATTTGTTTTGGCAAATTGTTTACGGCAATCTTGAATTTAAGACTCAATAATTTTATTAAGGATAATAACATACTGGAGGAAAATCAAGCCGGGTTCCGACCAGGCTATTCTACCACCGATCACGTGTTTGCTCTACATGCCCTTACTGAAATACTGAAGTCCAAAAAACATAAGTTATTCTGCTCCTTTATCGATTTTAGCAAAGCGTTTGACAGTGTTTGGCGGGTTGGGCTTTGGATAAAATTGTTAGGTAATAGTATAAACGGTAAGATTTTTAGAATAATCTATAATATGTACCAAAATATTAAGTCTTGTGTGATGCATTCAGGGGAACAATCCTGTTTTTTCCAAAGTTATTGCGGGGTCAGGCAAGGGGAAAACTATCCCCTATTTTGTTTAGTCTCTTCCTCAATGACTTAGAAGAATATATGGAAAATTACCATTGCACCGGAATAAATTTGAATATGCCTGGAACTAATATTGATGCACTTCTAAAAATTCTAATTTTATTGTGTGCAGATGATACGGTAGTCTTTGGGACCGACGCTGAATCATTCCAACATAACCTTAATGTCTTTTATGAATATACGAAGCAGTGGAAACTAAATGTAAATTATAACAAAACAAAAGTTTTGATATTTGGTATACGGAATGCGACAAATTTTGAATTTAAACTCGGAAATAATGTAATAGAAATATGTGACGAATTTAAATACCTTGGCGTAATATTTACAAAACATCGTAGTTTCTTTAAGGCTATAAGACATAATATTGAGCACGCTAAAAAGGCACTACATTTATTATATAAAAGAATTAACAATTTTCATATTCCCTTTGATCTTCAAATTCAGCTCTTTGATCACACCATTCTCCCCATTTTACTTTACGGTTGTGAGACTTGGGGGTTTCAGAATACGAATATGATAGACGTTGTATATAATCAGTTTCTAAGAAACATAACTAAACTACGAAAGAGCACTCCAACATATATGCTTTATGCTGAACTGGGGAGAAAACCAATTGAAATACATATAAAATCACGGATGATTGGGTTTTGGATATCGCTTATCAATGGCGAGAATTCTAAATACTCCAGAAAATTATATGATATAATGCTTTATGAATCTAACAGAGGCCAAAAATACAAATGGATTGATTGTATTAAAAGTATTCTGATATCTGTGGGTAAACCGAATCTCATAAATCAGCCCTACATTGAGAACTTACGCAAGCCACTAAAGCAAAAATAATTAAAACGCTAAATGACATCTTTATTCAATATTGGACCTCTAAATTGACTCTGTCATCTAAAGGTAGAAATTATAGCTTGTTCAAGCAAAATTTGGAATTTGAGTCTTACTTAATAACATTAACTAGAAATTCGTATATACCAATGATTAAATTCAGAACCTCTAACTTTAAACTGCCAATTGAAACGGGTCGCTGGGAAAACATACCTCTGCAGGAACGAAAATGTAATTTGTGTGACAAAGGCGACATAGGAGATGACTTCCACTATTTGCTGATATGCCCTTACTTTGAAAATGAACGAAACGAACTCCTTAAACCATATTATTATAGAAGACCAAATATCATAAAATATAGGGAATTGCTTACGTGCAGAAATAAAAGTGTACTATTAAAACTGTCAAAATTCATGAAAACCATAATGAACAAATTCCAGTAGCTTCTCTGTGCTATTAACAAATTTATCATGTCAACATAAACAAGAAAAAAAATAAAAAATAATAACGATATAATGATTTACATTTACATAAAAAATAACATAGAATTCAATATATATATATAAAAAAAATGAAGTTCATCAATTTATTGGAAGGGATGTTATAATCTGAAAACACGGGAACAGGTACCGTGTGGCTGATGAAAAAGACGAGGACTCGTATCAGCCTGCACAATCGTGCTTTTTCTATGGAGATTTGAAATCTATTGATTGTTTATACCCATGTGAGACTGCACGGTGTCATCCGCTTGGTCTCACCTTTGTCCTCACTGTCCGTTGTGACTGTGTGCAATTTAGGAGGAATCTGACCAGACTGTGTTGATGCGCATGCTGGTCCGGTAACTCCTGCTTTGGACACGTACATGTAACACGGTACCTTTTGTTGTGTTACAAATTTTATAATATTTTATGTCTTTTGACTTGTCTCTAATCGTATGTTGGATAATATGTCCATTTATCTTCTTAACTGTCTGCTACACGGTTGCTTAATGCGTATTTTTATGCGTATTTTGTTTGAGCTGTCAATTACGTACTTGTCCGATTTCTGGTAGACATACGGCGATGGGCTAGCATTGCGTCAACGGTGACTCGACGTTATGGTTATGGCGCCGAGTCAACGTTGATTCAATGTTGATTCATCGTTGTCTGCCTAATGGTTTTAATAAGCTAAATCTATACTCACTGAAATATGGGGTGTGGCCTGTGTCAGGCCCTGACGTGAAGTCATTGTCTCGCTGAGGCTGTGTTTATTAACGGCATTCAGCGGGACACTGAATCACGTGGCGATTTTACCCGGTCCACCCCCCATGTTTAACTAAAACAAGAAGTAACTAACCTCTGCTGTTTGTGGCCCAACATTGTAGATCTAGCCGTTAAATATTTTAAAATTTGTAAATTTGTAAAGATATTGTCGTTCATAGTAAACATAATCCATTCATACAGTTCATACCGCTAAAGAAATGGGGCGTTAAATTCCCACGTGCCATTCGTGGGAGTGGTTCTAGATGATTGCTTATACACTCTGTTCATCCGGATGTAATAATGTGCGGTTGGCGCATGTACGGTTTGACGGCATTCCTCTATACGATCCATGCCAGCCCTATCAACGGACTGGCATGGATCGTGTAAGCGATTGTCTCTGTATTGTGGCTGGTATTCACCACACATCCCAATGAAATGTATAAATGGAATATGATTTGCTGGGAAAAAATATATACTATTTGGTAAATGTAATGCACACTCCGAAATTCTTCCTTTCTCTTATCCTGCTTTTCTCTTTCTTACTCGTTCTATTACAATCTTATACTGTTACTGCCGCCATGTGGATTTATGATCGTCATTCTGTTACTGTATTGGAGATATGTATACCTTTTTCTCATATGCCACCTGCGAGTGGCCTGAGATATTTATACAAAATAAAGTTCTGTTCTGTTCTGTTCTGTTCACTAAATCCATGTGATGTGGTTGTTGCATCGGAAATTAAGACGATTGTGTGAAACCTTGTAAACGTTCATCCTAACGAACTTACGTATACAACGCCACGTCTGATTAGGTAGCGTCAAAAATTTACAACAGTATATCCTGCGATATACTGTCGGGAAACCCGACGTCATGACATAACGTCGCTTCTCATTGGCTGTCGTCTGGTTTTACGTCGCTGAAACTATTTGCTATTGGTGCTAAGTAGCACACCTTTGAAGGTGAAAATTTGAAAAAAGTGCATTGGAATGGGAATAATTGTATTGAAATTGTCATTTAGGGAGGTAATCGTCGGTTTTACATGTATGATCGCTAATTGCGTTTTACGGTTCCTCTGGCGCGTCGTCGTAAAACGAAATTTCTGACCATAAAACAGACGATTTACCTCCCAAAATGACAATTTTGAATACAGTTATCCCCTAAATAACAACAGACAAACCAGTTTTAAAATTAAGTATAAAAAGTCAACAACAACAACCAAAAATAATAATAATAAAAATGTGAGTCAGGCTTTCTATCCTACGTTTACCGAGGAAAGGCCTGACATAAAACTATATTATTCACATAAGGAAATGCTAATCTTTCTCTAATACATCACATACATAAGAAATAGAGTCATGAATAATAAGTGCAAAATAGTACTTAGCAATAGCTTTCCTGGAATACAGAGACACCCCAAAAAAAAGATCTACCCACAAAGAAAAGAATTTGCCCATTGGGGAGAAGTTACATTTTCTTTCAGAGCTGACTCATCTGAAAAAGGGCATTTATTTCAGCCACACCGAAGCACCCTTACCTAAAATAAGTGACAAGTTGCATTCGCTGTTTTACACATATTATGCTTTCCGTCAACTTTATGTTGTTAGGCATTTCTATACAATTCTAATGGTATTTCGGATGATAACAGAAAGATAATGTACAATGTGGGCTCTTGTAATACAAATCTTGTTTTAAATTAAAAAAAAATATATTGAATTCTTGTTTCAAGGCGTGCGAGCTACAACATCTCTTTACACAGGTTTAATTGACCAAGCAATATGTTCAAAGTTTTCTCTTTTAACATTTTTAGCTCACCTGAGCCGAAGGCTCAGAGGTGAGCTTATAGGATGGGAGTCGAGCCGTCGTCCGTCCGTCCGTGGGTGCGTGGGTGCGTCAACAATTTCAAATATCTCAGAGACCAGTGGGCCGATCGCAATCAAATTTTATCTGAAGCATCATTTGGGTGGGGGAAAAGCTGTATTAGGTTTTGGTGCCGATCAGCTCAGAACTCTGGTTTCCATGGCAACAGATAGCCCCCATAGGGTTATAATGGGGAAAATGGCGTCATCACGTTTTCTCGGCTGTTTTTGATTAGATCCTTATCATACTTGCAGGTAATGATGACATACACAAAAGCTTGGATGAGTTCGAAATTTGGCTGGATTTGAGCACAGACTACGGAGTTAGCTGCCCTTGAGCGTTTGAAAAAAATCCCATAGGGTTATAATGGGGAAAATGGCGTCATCACGTTTTCTCAACTGTTTTTGCTTAGATCCTTATCATACTTGCCGGTAATGATGACATGCATAAGAGCTTGGATGAGTTCGAAATTTGGCCAGATTCGAGCACAGACTACGGAGTTAGCTGCCCTTTAGCGTTTGAAAAAAATCCCATAGTGTTATAATGGAGAAAACAACGTCATCACATATTTTTAGAAAAACTTTGTCATCGCTCTATTGCCTACATTTCACAACGGATTTTAAAATAACTTCACACAAATGTAGGGCATGACAATATCTCGAGCAAGTTTGCCTTTCAGGGTGCTGCGCCCAAGGTCAAGGTCACTGTGGCTATTTTTAGAAAAACATTGTCAGCGCTCTAGCACCTACATTTCTCTGCAGATTTTAAAATAACTTCACACAAATGTAGGGCATGACAATATCTCGAGCAAGTTCGACTTTCAGGATGCTGCGCACAAGGTCAAGGTCACTGTGGCTATTTTTAGAAAAACATTGTCAGCGCTCTAGCACCTACATTTCTCAGCAGATTTTAAAATAACTTCAAACAAATGTAGGGCATGACAATATCTCGAGCAAGTTCGACTTTCAGGATGCTGCGCCCAAGGTCAAGGTCACTGTGGTTATTTTTAGAAAAACTTTGTCATCGCTCTAGCACCTACATTTCTCAGCAGATTTTAAAATAACTTCACACAAATGTAGGGCATGACAATATCTCAAGCAAGTTAGACT
Organism: Ctena decussata; assembly: GCA_963989385.1. Lineage (NCBI taxonomy): Eukaryota > Metazoa > Mollusca > Bivalvia > Lucinida > Lucinidae > Ctena > Ctena decussata. Next base: position 53,745,027 of record OZ022513.1, read on the forward strand.
TTCAGGGTGCTGCGCCTAAGGTCAAGGTCACTGTGGCTATTTTTAGAAAAACTTTGTCAGCGCTCTAGCACCTACATTTCTCAGCAGATTTTAAAATAACTTCACACAAATGTAGGGCATGACAATATCTCGAGCAAGTTCGACTTTCAGGATGCTGCGCCCAAGGTCAAGGTCACTGTGGCTATTTTTAGAAAAACATTGTCAGCGCTCTAGCACCTACATTTCTCAGCAGATTTTAAAGTAACTTCACACAAATGTAGGGCATGACAATATCTCAAGCAAATTCGACTTTCAGGATGCTGCGCCTAAGGTCAAGGCCACTGTGGCTATTTTTAGAAAAACTTTGTCATCGCTCTAGCACCTACATTTCTCAGCAGATTTTAAAATAACTTCACACAAATGTAGGGCATGACAATATCTCAAGCAAGTTTGACTTTCAGGGTGCTGCGCCTAAGGTCAAGGTCACTGTGGCTATTTTTAGAAAAACTTTGTCAGCGCTCTAGCACCTACATTTCTCAGCAGATTTTAAAATAACCTCACACAAATGTAGAGCATGACAATATCTCGAGTAAGTTCGACTTTCAGGATGCTGTGCCCAAGGTCAAGGTCACTGTGGCTATTTTTAGAAAAACTTTGTCAGCGCTCTAGCACCTACATTTCTCAGCAGATTTTAAAGTAACTTCACACAAATGTAGGGCATCACAATATCTCGAGCCAGTTCGACTTTCAGGGTGCTGCACCCAAGGTCAAGGTCACTGTGGCTATTTTTTTAGAAAAACTTTGTCATCGCCCTAGCACCTTCATTTCTCCATGGATTTTGAAATAACATGGAACAAATGTAGGGTATGACAATATCTCAAGCAAGTTCAACTTTCAGGATGCTGCGCCCAAGGTCAAGGTCACTGTGGTTATTTTTAGAAAAACTTTGTCATCGCTCTAGCACCTACATTTCTCAGCAGATTTTAAAATAACTTCACACAAATGTAGGGCATGACAATATCTCAAGCAAGTTAGACTTTCAGGGTGCTGCGCCTAAGGTCAAGGTCACTGTGGCTATTTTTAGAAAAACTTTGTCAGCGCTCTAGCACCTACATTTCTCAGCAGATTTTAAAATAACTTCACACAAATGTAGGGCATGACAATATCTCAAGCAAGTTTGACTTTCAGGGTGCTGCGCCTAAGGTCAAGGTCACTGTGGCTATTTTTAGAAAAACTTTGTCAGCGCTCTAGCACCTACATTTCTCAGCAGATTTTAAAATAACCTCACACAAATGTAGAGCATGACAATATCTCGAGTAAGTTCGACTTTCAGGATGCTGTGCCCAAGGTCAAGGTCACTGTGGCTATTTTTAGAAAAACTTTGTCAGCGCTCTAGCACCTACATTTCTCAGCAGATTTTAAAGTAACTTCACACAAATGTAGGGCATGACAATATCTCGAGCCAGTTCGACTTTCAGGGTGCTGCACCCAAGGTCAAGGTCACTGTGGCTATTTTTTTAGAAAAACTTTGTCATCGCCCTAGCACCTTCATTTCTCCATGGATTTTGAAATAACATGACACAAATGTAGGGTATGACAATATCTCAAGCAAGTTCGACTTTCAGGATGCTGCGCCCAAGGTCAAGGTCACTGTGGTTATTTTTAGAAAAACTTTGTCATCGCTCTAGCACCTACATTTCTCAGCAGATTTTAAAATAACTTCACACAAATGTAGGGCATGACAATATCTCAAGCAAGTTAGACTTTCAGGGTGCTGCGCCTAAGGTCAAGGTCACTGTGGCTATTTTTAGAAAAACTTTGTCAGCGCTCTAGCACCTACATTTCTCAGCAGATTTTAAAATAACTTCACACAAATGTAGGGCATGACAATATCTCGAGTAAGATCGACTTTCAGGATGCTGCGCCCAAGGTCAAGGTCACTGTGGCTATTTTTAGAAAAACATTGTCAGCGCTCTAGCACCTACATTTCTCAGCAGATTTTAAAATAACTTCACACAAATGTAGGGCATGACAATATCTCAAGCAAATTCGACTTTCAGGATGCTGCGCCTAAGGTCAAGGCCACTGTGGCTATTTTTAGAAAAACTTTGTCATCGCTCTAGCACCTACATTTCTCAGCAGATTTTAAAATAACTTCACACAAATGTAGGGCATGACAATATCTCAAGCAAGTTTGACTTTCAGGGTGCTGCGCCTAAGGTCAAGGTCACTGTGGCTATTTTTAGAAAAACTTTGTCAGCGCTCTAGCACCTACATTTCTCAGCAGATTTTAAAATAACCTCACACAAATGTAGAGCATGACAATATCTCGAGTAAGTTCGACTTTCAGGATGCTGTGCCCAAGGTCAAGGTCACTGTGGCTATTTTTAGAAAAACTTTGTCAGCGCTCTAGCACCTACATTTCTCAGCAGATTTTAAAGTAACTTCACACAAATGTAGGGCATCACAATATCTCGAGCCAGTTCGACTTTCAGGGTGCTGCACCCAAGGTCAAGGTCACTGTGGCTATTTTTTTAGAAAAACTTTGTCATCGCCCTAGCACCTTCATTTCTCCATGGATTTTGAAATAACATGACACAAATGTAGGGTATGACAATATCTCAAGCAAGTTCGACTTTCAGGATGCTGTGCCCAAGGTCAAGGTCACTGTGGCTATTTTTGAAGAAAAACTTTGTCATCGCTCTAGCACCAACATTTCTCAACGGATTCTAAAATAAATTCACACAAATGTAGGGCATGACAATATCTCAAGCAAGTTTGACTTTCAGGGTACTGCAATCAAGGTTTTTGATTAGATCCTTATCATACTTGCAGGTAATGATGACATACATAAGAGCTTGGATGAGTTCGAAATTTGGCCGGATTCGAGCACAGACTACGGAGTTAGCTGCCCTTGAGCGTTTGAAAAAAATCCCATAGTGTTATAATGGAGAAAACAACATCATCACATTTTCATTTTTCATCGGATCCTCTTTATACTTGCAGGTAATGAGGATATGCATAAAAGCTTGGATTTGTTAGCATTTCGGCTAGATCCCACCACTGACTATGGAGTACCTGCCCTGAGCATCCAAAAAATCAATGTCGCCACTTTTTCTTGGTTTCTACTGATCTGATCCTTTTCAAACTTGCAGATAATGAGGAAATGCATAATATCTTAAACAAGTTCAAATTTTGGCCAGATCAGGCCAACCACTACGAAGTTAGCTGCCCTTGACAGCTCTGTCTATTGTGCTCTTGATCGGATACTTTTTAAACTTGCATACTTTAAATGAGGGCATACATAATGTTTTGGATGAGTTTAATTTTCAGCCTGATTGGACCACTGACTGTGGAGTTAGCTGCCCTTGAGCATCTTAAATATCCCTATAGGTTTACAATGTCTCTCAGGTGAGCAATTGTTGCCCTTTGGGCTACTTGTATATATCTACAGAGAGTTTATGAGAGTTATTTCGAGATATTTAAAATTTAATTTTTACTCGTTTGAAATTGTCAGCTAACTTTATCTGTTCTATCTCGATAAATAGAAAACTCAATGATCTAATAAATGCATTCCCGATATATTGGCTTCCTACAGTCCACATGGTGCAGACCATGGAAGAAAAACAAACCTTGGATAGGCGACTATAAATGTGTCATTTGGCGACCCGATGCTGCAGAGGTGGGGAGCTAGAGACACTGCGCGTTCCAAGACCGTACTAGATAAATAAACTAGCAGTCACATGAAAACAGCTAATTGATCACGTAACTGCTACTTTATTTATGTGCTAGAGAAGTTGTAGTATGTGTCCTCGTCAGAACCATTACAATCTTTATGTACATGTGCTTCATTATGGTTATTATTAGCTACAGCAGTTTTCAAGGTTGTAGCATATCCGTACTCACTGTCAGTGATAATCATGTTTGCTCCTAAAGCTGATAAACGGTCGTATGTATTTTGTGGATATGCGATTGACTGGCTGACCTGTGATCCAGGGTTGTCGTAATCAGGTTTCATAGCGCTTATTTGGGCTTGTGCTTCTCTACAACTTAATGAGCCATTCTTTTTTTGTTCGTGACGAGTATCCTTTACTGAATCTAAATGAGCATATGTATCTCCGGTTTCGCTATGCATTGCCACAGTTGACTGTTTTGTTTGATCATATGAATCACTTTCTGTTCGTAGTTTCCCATAAACATTTTGGGTATCTTTTGGGACATTATTACAACTTGGCTGTTCGTTTAAATGGTTGTAGGTATCATAATTATAATCTGAATCGGGTTGAGATGAGTATTTGTCTACATCTGAGGAATATTGACGTTGGCGAAATTCTTTCGGGACCGGTTTACTGTATATGTCTTGTAGGTTTATGGTGGAAGCAGGTTCTTCTTTACTGATTTCTTTACATGCGTTAGGATTATATCTAGTCTCCTTTTGTATCCCCGTCTTCTTTCTCTTATATCTGGAATTCAACAGGCTGCTATTAAATCAAGCCCAAAATACTATTTAGTTTTGTCAGCTGATTTCTCGATGGAACATTTTATTGAACCATTGAATTTGACTTACATTTTTAAACAAATAGAAAAACAGCAGAATACAAAAAGAGTCCGTCTTAAGCCACTGCAAGAGGGCGGTTTTTAATAAACAGAACAGATAAATCAAATTGGCTTATATGTTGTTTCTCACCTTTAAGGGACTTTACTTTATGCAATTTAATATCTTCACTAAAGCTAGAAATAACCGTAAAAGTTTCTCATCATTTCTCAATAGTGCACTTTTACTTTCCGATCATTTTGGCCTATAGGCGCAATGGGTGACCAGCATTTATTACATTTTGCTTCCATTCCTTAACTGTATGAAAATATGGACTGGACAACTTCCGTAGCAGAATATTTATATTACACATGATGTCTTTTCCACCAAATTCGCAAAGGGAAAGCGCTTTCATGACATCCGGTTTGCCCTTCCGATATGGGAATTTATTAATAAAGAAATGAATTTTATCCTAAGGTTGCAAATTATTTCCTTTAAACGTCGGTCTCCATAGGAAATGATGGTTATAAGTATGGCAGATTTGCTTTGCATGACTGTGTTTCAATTTTCTTAAAACTCTTAAGCGTATTCATTAATTTTATTTTCAAACTTTGTCTGCCTGTAATAAAAGAATGCTTTTTGATTTCGTTATAACTTGCATTACATTTCTTCTATTAGTTTTGGATCAAGTTCCAGTAACACTTATTTGTAGGTCCAATGCAGTATAACTAATGTCTATTAATATAATCGAACATTAAGAAACTAAAGTCTACGCAAAGAATTAGCAAAACAAGAAGGTTATGAAAATCATTGCTCGTACCTTATATATGTTATTAGCACCAGACATGTAACTATTATAGCAAATAATATACTACCAAGAATGATTCCTGCCAAGGCACCCTCTGAAATTAACAAAACGACACCTTTAGATTCTTTCGTATAATGAATAAAAAAACTATTACTAGACATTTTTGAAAGTAAAGTTTTAGCAAAAACAGTAAATGCTAAAAAATATGTGTGGCTGAACCAACTTTTAGATTTTGACGAACATAAACAATGATTTTTTTCTGTAAGACAACCTCATTTTGATACAAATACAAACATACTACTTTTCGTGCTTTGCGGATTTATATTTTAATATGTTTCCCTGTTGGCAGAGGAGGACTGCCATCGTTCATTGTAACACTTCCTTTAGGTTGTTATTATTTCAAGAATACACAGCATTTATGCTGTGACATAAACGAACAATTGAATATACTTAAGATTTTCTCAAGAAGACATTCGAACATTTGTCTGATGTGTAGCATACGTCAGTTTATTCAGTGAAGACTGTCTTAGTAAAGTTTGAATAACTTTATCTATTTATTATTGAAATGAGTGCTCGTTCTTCTTACAATACATTAACTCCGTAATCTATTAAAAGTTTTGTCAAGACATAAAATTGCATGACCGGGTGGTACAGGGTCATTTGAAGGCCGAAGGCAATACGGTACTTTTTGAAAGTTATGATCATTTCCTCGGCATATTCATATATTTGTATAAAATTAATCGATGTGTTACTCTAATATATGCTGAGAATCGGTGCGTTGTTATAATTGACTTGTTTTAAAAACATCGATATTTGAACAACAGAATAATGAATTACTGTATCCAACTCTGTATCCATTCCGTCAATAGACTTTCACAGTTTAATGTTGCTTTGAAAGGAACAGAAAATATCAATAATAAAATAAATTAGGGCATCAGTAAAGATAAACAAAAAAAAACAAAAAAGTGGTTGTGTGCCAAGCGCAGACTCAGATCAGCCTGGGCATCCGCTCAGTACGACCAGACTCTTTACTAAGAGCTAAGAGGGTATCTAAGGGTCTAAGCTGCATCCATGCAGACAGCGAAGACTCTGATTAGATTGTGCGGATGCCCAGGCTGATCTGAGTGTAAGCTCGGCGCACAACCACTTTGTTGGTGTTCTCGTGTCGCGGCTCAATACATAATTGAATATTTGCTTAAAACAAATTTTGCTTTGCATATTCAAATTGCAGGGCCAGCCCATTGCAAAGCAGTCGCAGGTGGACAGTCTTTAAAGAAAACAATACCGCAAATTGACACGTGAATACAACCTACCACAAACTGACGCGTGAATACAACGTACCTTTAAATTTACTTGATCTTTCGGTCACGATATCGAGTCTAGCCGTATATGTTATACTCTTGTGTGGAGATGATACTTCGCGAGTTGTCATATTTGTTGAACTCTGTTGTGGAGATGATATTTCACGCGTTGTCTCTGAGGGCAGAGTTGGCATTAGCGTTGACATCGTTATCAACCCTGAAATATCAATAAACAAGAAAATGTCCAAAAAAAAGACAATCTCACAAGACGTAACCCACCGGAGACAACAGGAGAAGAAGCTTGGCAGATGAATCTTGACCATCACTCGATGGATATGTTTACAGAGATTACTGCAAAGGAGTACATACAATCATTTTTGTTTACATGTTTTGCCTCACAGTATGATCTGTGCCCTTTTTAATCATATCTGAATTGACACAATACCTACACACTGTAGTTTGCTGGTTACAAGAAGCGTGCGCTAAACTTTGCTTTGCGGCTAGAGTAGCCGTCATGCATGACACTAGTAGCTGTGGTTCATTTAATGATATTTTTTAAACAAAACATTAACCTACAGGTTAAAACCCATAGTGAGTTTTCGCCGCTGACCGTTCTATGGTGGTGCTTATATTCTTTTTCACCATTAATTTGACACTTCTATGCTGTTAGAGATCATTAAATTGGTTTTAGAAGAAGTTCAAAGTATATCTAAGACATGAAACGATTTTAGATTCAGCTTAGAGCGCGTAAGCTTGTGATCTCTGTATTGCATAATATACTACTTTTGAAAACGTTCCTCACTTCTCAAAGTTAATTATGCAAGAACACAGGAAATCTTATGTCTTTTCTACCTTTCTGTCGCAAATACACTTTTAGAAATCAAATATTTCAAATCCAACCTGGGGCAACACCTCACGCTTTTTCTTTTTGCTCAAAATGTTCTCTTATTGATCAGTTTCTGAAAGTTTTATAGTATTTGTTTTCTTTTGTCTTAAATTACATTTTATTCAAACAATTTGTTTGACTATATACTATATTTCTTTATTTTTCTCAGTTTTTTCGTCGTTCTCGCTTCTATTATTTATTTTTTCTCGTGTTGGTATATACTTTATTGCTCGGAAATTTAACCATTGAGAAACAGCTGGGGTCTTGGCTTTTAGTTTGCTTTGTGTGCTGTATTCCATCAGTTTTGGAGACTTGATGCAGCCTCGTTCGAACGTGTTAAATTACTCTGTAAACTGAATATGACTGTATAAAACAATTGACAACTCCAGGGCATGGATGCATCAATAATGCTATTGTACTAATTAACCATCTTATGACTGGACACATTAGCCTCTTTAGTGCAAACATCCTTGACAAAATCGAATCAAGGTGTCAGTATTTCATACAACTATCTTTTTCTTTCTTTATGTGTCTGTATGTGTGTGTGTGTGTGTGTGTGTTTTTTTTTTTTTTTTTTTTTTCAAAGTATGTCATTTAAACTAGAACTTGTTATTATGATCATTTCCCGCCTCCCGCCACGCAATTGAAAATTATCCATAGAGAACGGTGTTTGGTTGATTGGACTTAAAGGCTCTTTGAGACGGGTTTTCAGGCTATTGCGAGCCGTCTCCAAGATAGAGAGAACAAAATTAGATACGATACAGAAGAGAAAATAACTGTCCAAACAACCCCTTCCTCAGCCTACAGCATGCACAGTTTGACCTTGCCCTGCTATTATCCAAATTAGTATGACGCCCCGGCTCTGAAAGTTACCCAGCTTAATCGACCGACCCGACCACCACCACCATCGATAAAGTTAAGCCTTGCAAATCAATTGCCAGAATATAACAATTAAATTCGACCCATAGGTACGTAAAGCGTAATGAACAATGTATGCTTTGAAGTAAAAGGCCTTGTGGAATTATCAAAACTCTCCTGAAAAAAACGCCGAAGTTTTGTGAATACACTACTATACCACATCTTTAACAAAGCTGAAATTTTACATTTATATATTGTTAATGTGTTTACATATACGTCGATTAACACCGTTACTACTGCCATTCTGCTTCCTGTTACTTTATAATTTCAAGATGTAAATGGAATTTTGCGTTTACCACGCATAATATCAATGTTAAGGTGTAAACAATTACAGACGTTGCACACATACATGCTGATCTTGGAATTGTACTTTGCACTAAGATTAAACTTGATTCCTTTGACACGCCAAAATAATAGCGGGTTATAATCATGATTATTGTATCAATGTCCTGTGAGAAGCTTAGAGGGCTAAGCGCTTGCCTGCTGTGTAAGCGGTCTCCGGTTCGCTTCTCGCTGGAGACGAAAATGGTTCCAGTCGTTAACGGAAATCTATTGCACACAGCCTTTTACAGCCTCCCAGTTTCCTTATTTGACCGAAATAGTTTTGAAACGGACGTACAACCTCAAGACATCCATCGATCCATCCATCTATCCATTCATCCTATGCTGAACTGGTTGGTATAACAACTCTCAAATGACTTTACACATGTACAGAACGCATGTGTGATCTCAGTGCCCAAGGGAAGCATACTTTAGAATAAGTAAATATATTTCCAAAAGGCAGGTTGATTTCGATGCTACTATCATTAATTAATATTTTACCTGAGTGCCATTCCATGAGAAACCCGCTGCTGGTATTATATACATCTGATCGGAATTTAATTGCAACTCTGTTTGAAGATGACACAATCGTTAAATTTGATATTTGGCCGCATATTCTCTGTAAGGCTACGGAACTATTTTGCAATAGGTCTATAATCTGAAAAGAGTAAGTTTAAAACGATAATGAATATAGTGGCAAACTGGACATTACGTTAGGCAAAAGTAAGGAGGAAAACTGCATGCAATGTATTTGTTATGTTGAAACGATACATTTATTTCAATTTTAGTTTGAATCAGAGGACAGTGCATCATCAATACAATTAGCAAGATTTACAACAATATTTACCTCTTTTTGACCATAATTTCTGCACACACACAAAAAAAATAAATACATAAAAAAATAGACAATCACTAAAGGTGATGAATGCCCGAGCCATATGCCTCACTAGATGAGTATTGTGTTTCGACATATTTGTGAACATTTGTGTGAAGTTATATCAAAATCGTTCAATAAATAAAGGTGCTAGAGGGATGACAATGTTGTCTCTAGAATTAGCAACTGTGACATTGACCTTGCCTCAAATGCTGAATTGCCAGTTTGCTGACGATATTGCCACACTAAATATTTGTATTAAGTTATATCAATAATTTATCATATTATAATATAATATATTATAATCCCTATATTTTAAACGAATAAACATTTTTAAGCATTTTAGTAACATTATGGAGCCGCGACACGACAGCACTTACAAAATGGCATGAGCGCCCAGTACAAACTCAGATCAGGCTGGGGATCGGCCCAGTCTGATCAGAGTTTTCGCTGTACATAGGGAACTAGCAAAGATCCTTAGCTACCATTTGATCTCACACCAAAGACTCTGGTCAGACTGGGTGGATGCCCAGGCTTATCTGAGTCTTTGCTGGGCCCATATGCATTTGTTTGTTTCGTCGTGTTTTGGCTCAAATGATCAGATCAATACCTCAATATAATCATTAAGGCAGTCTGTTGAGTTTTCTATATCAACGCTGAGGAAGTCTAAAACTACTGTAGAGCCCTTGAGTACTGCTACTTCCCATACACAGAACAGGTAATCTGGATAGTTTTCTGGATAGTTTGGAGAACTAATTGTTCCATTGGGAGCAGTGATACTTTCTCCACAGATGATTGCCTCTATATGTAAAACAAAACGATTGATTTCTGAATACGCAAATATGCAAATAATCAGAAGCATGCACTTTTTTTCATCATAAAATGAAATCAAATAAAAATAATGAATTATAGATTAGATATTTTTAAGATGATTGTTTGATTCCCAGATCACTATCATTTTTTGTAAACTACTGAGAACATAATTAACAAATTTTGCTGATGAGGGTTTCTGAGACCGTCAATGTATCTGTCTAATACTTCGAAATAATTCCGATATCATGATGGCTTTCGTTCAGGATGATGGATGATCAATCTGGCAATTTTGCATCGTTTTCAACAGTTTTTTATTCAATAGATGGTTAACTTTAAAGGAATCTGTGAGGGACATGAACCTTTGACCTGGTGATATGAAGTCGAAAATGTACTGTGAGGAAAAATTAAAGTTCTTTTTTTATATAAACGTATTCATACAAAATTTAGTGCGACAGGTGCTCGTTTCTGTATTTAACTTCTTTAGTGTCGCTAATCCCCAAAAGCTTGAAAGAAAAATATATTGAAAGGTCTCGACTGGCAACGAGCATCCCTCTTCGAGCCACACTTATTTTCGCATTCCGCGGGATACATTAGCTGTAGACATCAGGTAAGGGACGCCTACGTATTAACTCGCGAGCCCAGACGTCCCCCATCGAGCCCCTCAACCCATGCGTCTCGAGAAAGGCAACAGACAACGGCATCAGGAAAAAGATGTCCGATGCAGCAAAAACCCGCAAAAAGTCAAAACAACTGAAGAAAATGGAAGCCAAACTCCGTAGAGATGCATGTCGCTATAACAAATCAGTCATAGTTTTAGAATGATTTAGAATTTTTCATAGATATACATGAAATAAGCTTGCGTTAAATCGATATTTAAGTAGCGAATTTCTGAAGATCTACCTTTCTGACAAACAAAGCCTAGTTTATTTTCACAAGGTTCTTCTACCCGTAATTTAATCAGGTTCCCTTCACGTTGAATGGTGTGACATAGATTTGAACTCGGAGATGTGTCTACAAATATAATGGAAACAACATTTTATTTCAGCAAACGTGAGCTCCTGCCCGCAAATGTTTAATTTCTATATTAATTACATACATATCAAATATTTTGTAATGTTCAGGTTATGATCTGTATCAAATATAAACAGCATCAGCGTGTACAATTGTCGTTAAATAATTCCAGAGATTTTATCTGGAATAGCATAATTATATATTGCAAAATGTAGAAAGGGATATCGGTAATTAAGTTGAACTTAATCCGCGCCACCCACCATTCCAGACCCTCTCCGCACCTTTTTACTTTAGAAATCTGCTTATAAATAGATGTAAAATGATTCCGTAATTATTTGTTTTTGGAATATGATTCTTGTATACTGCATTATTTCTCATCCACTTTCTGTCATTGAGTAACGTTTCAACAAAATTCCCTCACATCTTTTGGAGTTATGTTGCGACAAACTTAAATAAGACGCACACAGTGATGGTTATATGCCATTATCAAGTTCCTCTTTGTGTGTGTGTGTGTGTATCTGGGGAAGAGAGAGTGGGTGGGGTAAGGGGAGGGAGGCTGCTTGTCCCATGTATCAGTTGATGTTAGCGGATGTTTAATTTCTGCGTATTTCTGCTGTTTTATAGCATTGATTTGAGTCATATTGTTTTGGGTACAGAAATTAAATTTCTACTACAAAGGGACAATAGGAGAAACTATAGCTAAACATTATAGGGTAACGTTGTGTTTTCCGATGTAAAATATAAATCCGCCAAGAAATCGTCATAATATTTGACCAAGCATGTAGAAAAAAATGATTTCCTAACGAGTAGTGTCTGATTTATCTCAACATGTCAAAGAATAGTACTTTGCTGGATTCAGGCTGCATCGAAATTCAAAACACCACAGTAATTTGATCTAGGACTTTTCACTTGTGCGCTATCTGCAAGCAATATAATCGAAGGACTTTTTTTTTCGCGTCTTACAGAGTTTTAAAAAGTGATTAACATGCGTTGAAAAAATGCAAAATAGATAAAAATTCTTGTATCACCAAGGCTACTAGTCTATACTGCATAGTGATACTGGAGGCCTCACCTGCAACGTATAGATACGTCCAAACAAGAGTGATAAAACCAGTTGAGCTACCAGCGTCGCGTTACATGTAAGTAGTACCGATGAATGTTTTATAGACTTGATTCTGAGCGTTGTACATACGCTATGTGTTTTACCATTTGAAAAGCCCCAAATGGGTAAGGTTATGTGCTCAAGAAGATAATTACCAAAAATTGTTCAAGGTGTCCCCCTCCTGGTAGTGTTTTATATATTTTTTTTGTTGTTTTTTAAATCAGTGGATGGATGTTCTTTAATCGTCTAGCATACAACAGGTACTATAGTTTAGAAGGCGCATATGCTACACACAATGCCAATACTTACAATGATTTCATCGTTGGAATTATATTTGTCACTGGCAACAAACAAGGTTGACCCAAATACTTTAACCCAGATTTCTCCCTTGTCCACATATGTACAAGCATATATACTCAATACTTTTTACACAAACAAATATGATATAAATACCTATGGTGCGAACTTTAACAAGTGTGTGTTTGCATTTACATGACGCGAAGATGAACAAATTGCAAATATGTATTCATATAAAAACGGAATCTTGTCATTCAACAAATCATTTTTCAAATGGTTTCGCTTACTGTTTAAATGTATGACACAATCGAAGACTGATAAACAACAACTCACCTTTGAGATAACCACGCAGCCATAATGTGTCTGTAATACTTTCAGTGATTTTAGCAAACGACGGAAAAGCCATAGGACTGTAGACAGCTAACTGTGCTCCTTCTACTACACAGGTTTCTCTTGCATCTTGCCATGACCGTGCAGTTTGATGGAAAGTGAACTTGTCTGTAACTATATATGTGTATCAGAGCTTTACATTATGATAGCAGAACGATCATAAATAGAAATGTTGGCGGGGCATTCAAACCATTATACCAGCTAAATAACCCAAAGCGCTATAAAACATTTGGATAAGAGTAAAAAACGCTTTCACCGTTTTTGTTTTTTCCAAAAAATCATTTTTTGTATTTCAACATACTTTTTTAACACATTTTTATTTGATTTCATATCGGTAGCATATGAATGTACTGTCTTTCCTGCACTTCATACAGTATATAATATAGGATGTGTAAAACAAACTTGTTAAAAAATGGAGGTATCTTGATAATGTGTATTATTATTTTTACATTTCTTTATTCATGAAATATAAATCCCATGAAAAATATGTTTAATCAATGGGCCATGCTTATGCATATTATTTCAGTAAAACTTACATCGTATGTTATTGATTGAGATAAAAAAAATCAACAGTTTCGTTTCCTGGCAACACAATCTTAAAATTAAAAACCAAAATTCCAAAATCTGCGCCTCTGTCAGCTTTATTAATGTTAGAGCTAATTCTCCTGAATCGTTGGTTGGTTTGTAGTTTTGGATAAACAGCTCTTTGAGAATTTCAGTTAATATTGAATCACACCCAGACAGAGGTAGAAAGAAATAAGAAAATGAATAGACAGATCGCGTATAGAAAAGACAAAAAAAAATAAAAACGTTAATAGCAGCTAACCTCAATTCCGTACCTACTGCAAGCACAGACGACCCTTGACCTTTCATTCCCCTGTTATTCCGGTTATACCGTAGAGTCATGCCTACTAAAATGCGCAGATGGAATGACAATTGTGTAGACCCTGATTAGACAGATCCATATAGGTTGTACAGGCCTATCTGCCCGAACTTAGGACCTTAACGGTAGACATTGTTAGTGTATTGTATATCTGGACAATTCCATAATTGATCGATGTCATCATGTACAAACTCTGTTTTGTTATTATAGCAACTAAAATATTTTTCGCGATCTTTCTACCTTATTTCAGTAATTTGTAGAAAGGTTAACGAAATGATTTATGAACACGTGTTCACTGTGACGTTGCCGTTTAAGATAGTGCCACGAACCTATCTCGAAAGAAATCTTCACGTCAAATAACCTGGAAATTCTTGTATGCAAGACAAATTATGGGTCTTCGGTGGGTTGGCCTCCTTGCGATTGTGGGTTTTCGTGGATTTCTTAATTTTTTGAACGGACACAGAAGGTCAGAATCCTCTTGCAGAACTTGTTTAGTATTGACAGATGAGTCACTCTGCCTCACACCTATGACTGCAGTCCATTTATTTCAAAAATCTAATACGCACAGATCATCATAAAAGAAACAACAGAAAGGAGGCGTAGGTTCTCCTTGACTGGCAGGCTTATAAGGATAAAATTTTCAAAGCTGATATTTTCAGTTTCGTTTAACAGATCTGGATTAAACATTGGGTGGAGCAATGAATACAGCGTCTTTGTACATTTTACAGCATCAAGTATATGAAAAAACACGGACTAAGACACCAAACCCCATATTTTGCCTTTTCACACCAGAATCAGTTTCAGTCAAATCGAAAGCAGGCCTGGTATATCAATTTAAATCTGTAAATGCCATATGTAAGTTTTTAACATTTCAAATACTATTTCGAAACATTCACTTATTGTGTATGCGTAACTTATTTGCATCCGAAACGAAAAAAATTAAATGTCGAAAATTACTATTATGAGGCAGGTTGTTGTAGTTTATATGAATGTGTTTCCCCCATAGCCTTATGAGCCGATTTAACTTTAGTGTATTGTAGACTATCTACACAACTTATGTAAGTGGTTTAATAGTGGTGGTGGGGGATGTGGTCGAGGCATGGGATACTGGGTCACCCAGACCCTTTAAGCCTAAGCGGAAATTTGGTTTTTACTTGCTTTAAGGTGGTGATTTATGGTAAATGCAAAAATCTGCATAAAACCGTAAAAAATAACGTATTTCCCGGAAAGTTAGCAGAATTCTTAATTTTATTGTTAGCTACAGTTTAGAATACCAAAAACAGGTATATTCTGCTTAAAAAAAGTGTTTTTATAAGGAAAGACCAAAGAGTAGTTTTCTGCGCAGAAATCTGATAAAATAACATTTACAATTTATTTTTTGAAAATTTACGTAGCGCTGAAGGTACGTTATTGCAGTATGAAGAACATCCTAGCAATTGATTGTTCCAACTCTTTCTCAAATTGTAAGGTAGACCAGATAAAAACAGTAGTTTTTTCTCAAATGTTCAACCACGTACAAGGCGCATGTACACCGGATGCATTCATTAAATAAAGGGTAGGCGAGCAAACCTATATAACACCTACAATATAATAATACATTACTGATACTATGACAGGTGTGTAAATGAAATTGTTTAACCTTGTTTAAATAGTCTCATTTGTGTGTTTTGACAAAAAAGGGCACGGGCTACGTCTTTTTTAGCCTGATAATGTTGAAAGAGTTTGGAAACTAGTTGCTAGGACGCACTTAGTAATGCAACAAGGTAACTTCAGCACTAAGTATATTTTCAATATCAATATTATTTCTTTAGATTTCTGCGCAGAATATTAACTTTTGATCTTTCCTTAAAAACACTTTTTAACATCAACAAATCCTGCATTTTGGGATTTTCAATTATGAGAAACAACATAAAGAAAGTATCTGTTAAGTTTTAGGAAGATCAGTTGTTTTTTCAGCGTTTTATGCAGACTTTTGTCTTTGCCCCAAATCAGTAATTATCACCACCTTAAAAGAACAGATACTGCGCATTCATATATAAAAGCTTACCATTGTAAAATGCATTTAATCGTTCTTTCACATTTCATATTGTTACCGTTATTAGTATTATTACTTTATCCACCGTTTGTTTTTCATAATGATGAATATAAGAGTAATCCCTTATTATGTCAAGTTTACATTTACTTTCAGTGAATAAAACTGGTGGCTGTCTGTCAGTCGTAATCATTCGACAATGCATTTGGCTACTTGAATAATCTGCATTGCTACATTATTCAAAACAGAGTTCACGAAGTCAGGGCAACAGCTTGAACCTTTGTATATTCTGGTCTGACCATTGTTTACCTTAAGGTAGAAAGATCATGAATAACTCTGTTTTTGTTTTTGTGAAACAAAACAGAATATTGTTAGTGATGAAATCCGTCAACCACGGACTTGTCTAGGTAAAAAACAAAACAAAAAAAAAAACAATGTCTTCCATAAAGATTCTAAGTTTTGGGGGAAATATAGGTCTGTACAAATAGTAGAAACCAAGATAAGAACACAGTTGCCATTCCATCTGCGCATTTTTATAGACATTACTCGATGGTAGAACCGTAATAACAAGGGAATTAACATTGGTGCGTGGCCCGGCTGTGCTTGCAGCAGGTGCGGAATGTTTTATTTATTTATTTTGGTCTCCTCTATCCTCCATCTGTCTTTTCCTTCTCTTCGTTTGTTTCTCCCTCTGCCTGAATGAAGGCTCGATGTAGACAGAAACTGTTAAAGCGCTGTTAAATCAAAGAAAAAAACTAACCAACTAGCCCTTCAAGGGAATTAACTACACTTTTAATTACCCTAGGCTATCAGTTTCTCAGCTTTTTGGATATTTTTTAATTTTAACATTGTTTTGCCTGGAAAAAATGGCGATTTTTTCTTCTTTTTTATTGTTTTATTCTGTAACAAATTACAATTTTTTTTAAATAATATGCATTAACATGCCCCAACGAATGAATATATATTTCATTGACTTCAAGTTTCTTCCTTTCTTTAAAAAAAAAAAAACAAATGTAAAAACAAATCTTATTATCAAGATAACTGCATTTATTACCAGTTTGAGTTAAGTATTTTTTAAAATGGTTTGCAGCAATGAAAGTATATTCATATGCTAAAGAAATAAATTATAAATTTTAAAAGGAAATGTGGAAAAAGCATGTTGAAATACATATCTTTTTTAGAAAACAAAACGGTGATCCTTCCTTATCCATCTGTTGTACAGCATTTTGGGGTTATTTAGCTAGTATAATGGTTTGAATGTCCAATCGATGTTTCTATTCATGATCTTTCTACCTTTAAAATAAGATAAGGCCCGCCCTTAACGTGTTTAGGTGCAAAGAGCTTGATATTATTTTGGCCATTTTAGAACTTAACCTTTCTTCTACATTTTTGCAATTATGTTTTTCTGGGCGTCTAGTTGCACCCTACACCTACTCAGCGTTTTTTACCGACCATTTTTTCCCCTGCATTTAGGCTATACAATTTATCATCGCAGTCAATTTTACAGCTATTTTTTGCACAATGATGCATTTCTATAATGTGAACACAATGCGAAAAGTTCAGCTGCGCACTTGATTGCACTTTCTTTTCAAAAATCCTTGCAATTTCTAGTACATTTTAGTATGTTGTTCTTGGGTATCTGGACACATATTCCGTCAATGACCACTCTGATGTTTATACAAAATATTCTGAAGATTATGTCATTAAAATGCTGGCATTTCTTATCGACATTATTTACGTGGAGTTAAGCGAACAGATTTTCAACAGACAGTTGGCATTCCAATGCGCACTAACTGCGCCCCCTTCTTGTTTTTTACGGGTATGAGGCGGAGTTTATACAAGGGCTCTTAAAGGAAGGTAATAAACACCTTGCACAGAAATTCAACTTCACCTAGGTACACAGATGATGTTCTGTCTCAGAATAATCCAAAGATTTCGGAGTTTCTCGCCCTCATCTATCCATATGAAATTGAAATTAAAGATACCACAGAGTCCAGTATATCTGTCTCATACGTAGATTGTTATCTCTATATTGACAATAGAAAACGTGTTACTTAAGGAATGAATTTCATTTTTCTGAGGTTTATCGAAGTGTAAACTACATTGGGTCACGTGCAAATTGAATAAACCCCGAATGGGTTCAGTAAGCTGTTCTAGTGACCCAATGTAGTTTAAACTTCGATAAACCTCAGAAAAATCGAGTTCATAGCTTATATTTACATTCGTTTCAATCAAAACCTTGATGAAAAATCTTATATAAGCGCTAAAATTGAAACAGTAAAACATGTATACACAGTATCTCTGCTAACAGCGGAACAGCGTGACTGCCGTAATGGCGTCGCCGACGTCCAATCAGGTTGTAGAGAGCCATTGTTTATTTTAACGTCATTGACGTCGCGTGTCTCAATGTAATTATTGGAATGTAAACTACATAACGTTCCATTGGTTTACTATAGAGATTTTCAGTATATACACCAATAATGTAAATATTAGGCTTTCTGTCAAAAGGGACGACTTCAATTTTCACATAGTTTACTTTCCATTTTTGAGTAGTTATATCCCTTCGGCACCTGCATACGCAGTTTATGTTTCTCAGTTAGTCCGCTTTGCTAGAGCTTGTTTCAAATATCAAGACTTTGTTGAAAGAGGGAAGCTACTCACTCGTAAACTGTTGAAACAGGGTCATCATAAAGTAAAGCTTGTGTCGACAGTTAAAAAGTTTTATGGCACCATGACCTCTTTGATACCTACAATGTGGTCGTTTCTAAACTAATTTCCGAATTGATTGCCTCAGCCGAAGCTTAGTTAAGATTTCAAATACTGGACTTTATGGCGGGTGTATTATAATAGGCAGGTGGTGCTTACTACCCGCGGGCACATATCAGACCTCTGTTTGTGGGTCCATGTCTGTGTATCTAAAATATTCTGGAACTGTCTATATTTAAATGACTTACGAGTTCGGACTTATGATTTGGGTACTTTGACCACTTTCAATTCTATTTTGATCCGTTAAAAATTTGGTTATCGTCTCTTTATTTTCTTAGTTAAGTGGATGGGGTACCTGGACAGGCCTTGAACAGTACACTTCTGTTTAGCAGTGTTGTACCACTTATTAGTGTACCAACTAAATCCTATTATCAAGTGCTCTCTACAGCTGTATTAACTGTCTTATTTCTTTAAAGGAAACCCTTATAAATACAGTTTTCTTGCCGTTTTATTTAAAGTTACTGAAACAAAACATGCATATCTAAAATCATGTCATTTTGAGGATTCGCGGAGAGGGAAATTATCATTTCTGTATTCACTCAGATGATGAGCAAAAGACGCCATATAATTTTAAATAATTTGAATGGGGGCCAAAAGCGGCCCAAAATATACCAGGTCCGTAGTACATTTATGAGTGCGAATCATTCAAAAAGGCATGAATAAACATGTGTGGATAACTCACAGCGTAAGTGTTACACAATTTGTTACATAAAGCTGCGTCGTAACCACTGGAAAAAAAATGTTCGCCTTATTGCTAGAGGCCGTTGACACGGCGCATATGTCAGGAACACACATGTTGTTCAACAGTTCTTGAAAATGATTTAAGATGCAAAGTATCTATGTCAGAATAATGGAGACATTCCAACTGCTAAAGAATGGGTACATCTCTTAAAGGAAAACTCATATAAAGAAGTAAGTATTTCACTGAAATGTTTACAAACCTTTCCATTTTAAGTGAAAACCTCTCGCAGAATATATATCGTTTGTATGGAGGACAACTGTTACAGCATTTCCGGGAGACGCAATTGGATTTGGAAGCCGAACTCCACAGCGTTTGAAGATAAGAGGACTCTTTGAAGACTGTCCATTGTATATCTGTAAAAGTGGAAATGAATGTATGTTTGTGGTGGGTATAAAGTTTTCACTTTGTCTGTCTCTCCGTCTGTCCATGACATTTTCTTTTTTCCTTTTTTTCAATATCTTGTGAAAACAATGATGGGGTTTCATGAAATTTTGCAGAACGTTTGACATCGTCAAGATAAAAATTTAAAAATGAAATTAAGGTCTAAGGGTCAATTCTTTGAGTAATTTCCTTTTTAGCTTTTTCCGTGACATTTATTTTATATTTTCAATATAGTGTTAAGGCAATGATATAATTTCATGAAATTTTGCAGGAAGATTGACATCAACAAGATTAACATTAAAAATAGGTCTACAATATCTTGTAAAGGCTATGAAGGAATTTTATGAAATTTTAGAAGGAGGATTGAGAACCACCAGCTATACATTTAAGATACAAAAATTAGGTCTAGAGGGTAAATTCTTTTAGTTATTTCCCTTAAGTTTGTAGTTATACCCCCGCTTTAAAAAAGTGGGGGGTATACTGGTTTGCATCTTTTTCTTTGTCTGTAACATTCTTCATAACCTGTAAAGGCAATGGTGGAATTTCATGACATTTTGTAGGAAGGTTTAGGTCCACAAATTAAACATTTATGAAACAAAATTAAGGTTAATGTGCCTATTCTTCTTTTGCACTTTCTGTCCATGATATTTTCTGTGGCACTTATTTTATTTTGTTTTCAATTTCTTTCAACGACAATGGTAGAGTTTCATGAAAGTCTGCAGGAAGATTCAATTCTACAAAGTAAACGTATATGTAACAGAATTTAGATCTAGGGGTGCTAATTCTTTGAGTTATTTTCATTTCCATTTTTTCCGTGTCATTTTTCATTGTCTTGTTGTTGTTTTTGTGTTTTTGTTTAGAGTCCACGGTAAACAGCTATGGTCATGTCGGGACGGTCAGTTAACCTAACCATACTATTCCTGGGCAGGCCAACTGGAGCTTATGTCTTCAATTCGGGCTGAGTAGTGTAATCGGTTACCTGTTACCTGGAGAAAGTATTAATGTGAATGCAGTTATTTCCCTTAGACCCGGGGAGCGATAGGCATTAATCGATATTTGGAATGTCATATCGATGTCCATATCCCAGGACAGGTGTTGAACTTCTCTGAAGCCGGTTTTGTCATCACTGTATTAACAATACGAATGCGCTGGATGGAAACATTTTTAATTTTTAACAATGTGGATTTTCATTTTCTTTTTCTCAGATCAAATCAATTTACTTTTTCAGTTGCTCCTTCTCGTTTTAATAAGTCTCGTTTTTCCCCTCTCTCTGATTTTAGGTCAAATTTCGTAAGAATTGGCGAGAAAATAAATCTGATTATTGGTCAGTTTTTGACAGCGGTTTGTTTTAGTTTCTGACAACAAAAACATAAAATTACTTATAGTAATGAAATTATGATATTTCTATCCCTTTGACGGTCTCGTCTTTATGGAAAGATTAAGCGATTAAGCCTGATACAGATACCCATCCACCCACATAGTTTTTCTCATTTCTTTTTTTTTTCCTTTTTCCCCGCCCATCGGGGCTCGCAAAATAGACTGGCAGCCTGGTGCTTCTGCGACAGAGCTGCTAGTCCTGGGTGTCATTTATCGCAGGCCGAGCAATACTTGCAGTCCCACAAATTCAGAGGCAACATCTCGACGACTAATTTTTTTTACTGGGACGTTAAAACACTACTCAACAGGAACGATAACGTTTTATCTTGATTTTCTGTTTTGACAAAACTGTTTAAAAGTTTTATGTAAACTGTGTCTTTCGGCATGTAACTAAGCTGCGCTATTTAAAACAATAAGATAGAAATTTAAGATTAGTGTGACTTTCTCTGTTTTTCTGCGAACAAAAGTAAATAAACTAATGAGCCATACCACGACAAAAACAAATTGGCATGTGCGCCCTGCGAACACTCAGAATAGCGTGTGCGTTCGCCCATCTGATCTGGGCCTTCTCTGTCCGCATGGAGGTAGCTTAGACCATTGCCTGTCCTGTAAGCGCACAGCGAAGATTCTGATCAGTCTGGGCGGCTGCCAAGGCTGATCTGAGTCTTGGCAGGGCGCTATGGCACTGCGTTGATTTTTTTGCTACGCGACTGAAATTACTGTTTTATACAAAAATAATCACAAGAATGACGTTCGGATTAAATATCCATTTCTGACCTTCATTGCCGTTAGCGGGTGTTAATTTTGAAATGCATTGTTTTGACAAGACGTGTAACCAACTGTATTTTCACGCCTTCCGACCGACAGCGACTACTCAGTTGATGTCTTTAGCAAACAATTAAATGAGCCGCGACAAAGGTGCACGTACGCCCAGCGAAGTCTTAGATCAGCCTGGGCATCACAGGCTTCGCTATCGGCATGGAGGTAGCTTAGAGTCTTAGCTGCCCTTTAAACGCAAGTTCAGACTCTGCTCAGACCGGGTGGCTGTCCAGGCTGATCTGCGTCTTCGCTGGGCGCACATTCCAATTTGTTCGTCTTATCGTATTGCGGCTCATATGAGAAAACTTTTGAACATTGAGCAGAAAAGAAAGTGACCTGTCCATGGGCGGAACGCTGACCAGTGCCTTGCAGCTTTCAACCGTTCTTTCCGTATTTCTTACTGCATTTAATTCTATCTCAATTTAATTTCCACATGATAATTTTAAATGGTTTTCGCACAGTCACAGCCTGATTTGATAACAAATGTTCAAAATATTTTGAACAGAAATTCGGATCAGTTTGGTTTGTGCAGAAACACGGGTAAGGTTATGTACAAACTCATATTCAACTAAAATTGACAAATTATTAACTGATCATAAACTCAGACCAGTGTTTTGCAAGTGCATAAGTTGGTCTGAGTCAGTTTGCGTACATAATGAATTCCATAAATTGACTATTGCAGCTTTAAATTTTTTTCATTTATTTTTGTTCAAGTCATGATGACTTTAACAAACTTTAACGGTTTGACAATTACGAAAACAGTTTAGAGGTAATATCGGATTTTATGATCGATTATCGATTAATCCTCGTGTAATTATAAGTATGTTAATTGTACTGTATATTGTCAACAAATTCCGATCAGCTTGCGCAAACTGATCAGACATTGTTCAGTCTTATCAGTTTGCACATATCAGAGGCTGATAAGTGTCCGCAGGTGCACAGGTTTATTATCGTAAGTACTCATATTATAGCAAAAATACAAAAAAAAATCACAAAAAATTAAAGTGACAAACTTGCATTATGAACAGAAATATTACTAATAAAGTTAATTTATAGCCTTGCAAGAAAAATGTTGCATAGCAATTTTTTCCCATAGCGATTAATCCTTACACTACCACGGTTACGCGAAAATCTTCACCATGATTTAGTTTCTTACATTATTTTTTTTCGACAGTAATATCTTAAGAGAGCAATACAGTGTATGTATCTTCGTGTCTCCTGATTATGAATGAGCAAATCTGCCAGTCAAAAATATAATTCTATGGATTCTAAGATTCTACCCTGGGATACACAAAACATATTTCGGTTTCTTTGATAAAAACGCCCCACCACACTCAAATAAATTTCAATCAAAAATGTTAGAACAAACATTAGCAATTATGATAATAATTAATAGACTGATCGAACATTACCAAAAATATGTAATTGGTTTGCAAAGTTTTTTTTTTGCTTATAAAGGGATTTTTAAAACTACAAGTAGTCGATTAACTGTCTGTTCATTTTTGATGGTCACGTGTAGAAGTTACGTGACTTCTTTCTCTTTTTTCCTTTCTTGTGTTCATTCGTTTATTCTTTCTTTCCTTCTTTCTTTCTTTATAAGACAATATGAATATTCTTCCTTCCTTAGTTAGATCATAAAAGCACATATATAAATACATAAACAAAACACGAATACCAAGAAATGAAGTGTTAAGCCTTTGAGCAATATAGGCGGATTTGGACTTAAACTATTTGAAACTATTATGAGCGAGGTTGTTTCGAAACGCGATTTTCTGTATGTTTAGAGATCGATGGAAGAAACTTATAGTATATTTATTTTATAATGAATTACATCAATGTAAACCTTATAAAAATCTCTCAGTGGTGATAACTTATAAAAGTTTTAT
This sequence comes from Ctena decussata, assembly GCA_963989385.1. Classification (NCBI taxonomy): domain Eukaryota; kingdom Metazoa; phylum Mollusca; class Bivalvia; order Lucinida; family Lucinidae; genus Ctena; species Ctena decussata. Next base: position 53,769,147 of record OZ022513.1, read on the forward strand.
AGAAAATCCGATCATTTTCAAATTTTAGGCTGAACATAGCTTCTTAGGCATTTTCGACATTATTCTTATAGAATTTCATGTGACTGAAGCTTCAAACTTCAAAAGCCGATGGAAGTATCAAAACATGAAGTTAATTTGTATATTTTTATACCATATTAACGGAGAAAGACTGAAGTTTATGATCATAACTTATAAAAAATTGTCGTAGTATCATATATGTATTTAATTTCACATTTTATATTATATTTCTATGTAATTGCATATAATACTCGACATTATTTGAACAGGTAAGCTCTCGGATAAACCCGTAAGTCGCTATCGGTAGTTTCCGCTATATTGAAGCATTAAGTTCCCTATGTTAGACCTCCTAAGCGGTTATCCAGTATTAAGTGCACTTACTTTCACCAGTAACTGACAGCTGCTCTTCTTGAATCAGCGGAAGGTGAAATGAAAGTAAGTGGCCGGACCGGGTATCGAACCCAGGACCTCTGGCTTACAAGTCAGGTACCCTACCGACTGCGCTACGCGGCTACTTGTCTTGTAAAGACAATGGTGTAATTATATAGAATGTTGCTAGAAGTTGGTCAGCAACAAGATAAGCATTTATATAAAAAGATATAAGGGCCAGTAATTTGAGTTATTTCCAGTTGTACTTTTTTGTCCGTGACATTTTGTCTGTGACATTGTTTTCATCACCAAAATAAATAAATAAGTAAGTAAATAAAGAAAAATAAAAAATAAAAAAAAATAGTTCTTTGGTGGTTTTTTTTCTTTGTATCACTCACGAACACCAAAAGTTGTATTTTTAAATTTTAATCGCCCTTTTACACAAGCCAGTATTATTTGTGATTGAATTTGCGGGGGTATGTGATAAGCATTTCTGATTGACCGTTTTAAATTCTCATTGTAGTCGGCCAGTCAGGCAGAACTGTTCTGCTGACACTGAAACAAAGTTCAGAGAAAGTATTCTTCTAAAATTAAACCACAATGATCATTCAGTTCCCGATTATCATACATCAACTTCCCCATAAATTTGATAACATTATTCACTACAAAATAAGAAGATGAGATTCGGGAAATCACAGAAATAGTTCGCCTTACTTGTTTTTCATCAGTAAGAAAAAATACTAGCAGGGGTTTTCTAAACACTAAAGACATAATGTGGTACGGTACCGCTCTAAGAAGAAGACTACATTTGATTTATTTCATAGGAGGGATTTAAAAGTGCACTCGTCTGCCGTTTTTTCTGTTTTTTTTTCTTTTATGCAGATACATTTAGGGACATTTTACCTGGCGTAAACATCATTTATACCATGTAAATTTCTTTAAATGTATCTGCCTAAACGGCAATAGCTACGCAGGACTCTTAATGTAGCTGTACTTAAGACGTTTGTATTCTTGTTATCATTTAACAATAGAGACATAGTTATGCAGAAAATTACAATAATCAAACGAAACAGGCCTATACACATAGGAACTGTAAAACGCGAACGAAACAGAAATCCCATTTTGCCTTAATAGGGCTGAACTAGGGTTAGTGCCCTTTAAATTTTCAATGTAAGGTCGGCGCCTTACCACCATTTTTTTGGGTCGTACCAGCGTTCTCTAACTAGTGGTTTCCTGTTCCTGTTGCTTTGGATTATAAAGAGTTCTTAAATTTGCTTATCATTGTTTTGTAATTGACTCTTTCACTAACTGGTTAGATGGCCTCTATGCACACCAAACGCCTACTTGTTAATGGATATGCATCCGCTAGCAGTGCAAGGTTGTGCGCATAAAATTAATCTGAAACCCCAGTAGTTTGACCAGCTGTCAATTGAAGGCGGAAACATCCTATGCGGATGACATTACTTTTTTTATTTATATTATTATTATTATTATTACTATTATTATTATTGTTGTTGTTGTTGTGTAGTTCAAGCCATGAAATCTCTTTTCATTGCATGTAAAGACAAACTACTTTCTTTACCTCTGTGGAACATAATAAGTATATTTGCTTTGCCAGACGATGCGCGAAGGTCTCATCTTTTCTCAGAAAATAGTTACTTCAAACTAGTCTCTCTCTTTCTCTCTCTCTGTATATATAGCATGAAATCCCATTGGCATAGCGTGTACTCTACTAGTTATTAACTACTTAGTGCAACATTGCTTTCGCAATACCATTCGTGTGCTACCGCGTGTGCGTGCGCATTTATGCGTGTTAGCAAAATATTCATCTCTTGCGTTTAGCTCAGTTTCTAAGTAATAAAAGGGGAAAGGGTCTTGAAACTTGCTCCATATATACATCTAGGGACGATCTACTGACAGCAGGGATGCATATTGAGCCGGAACATATATTTCACCTTCATTAAACGCAGAAAAGATGCTAACGTGTTGCATTTAGCGCCCCAGTTGTAGGTTACTTAAAGGGAGAATGTCTTCAACTTGCTCCGTGGATAAATCCGTAAAACATCTTCTGGGGGCAGGGATGCATATCGGGCCATGGCCTATATATTTCACGGGTCTTAGATAATAGAACAAAACATTCACCAATTGCATTTTGCTCAGTTTCTATATAACCGAAATGGACAGAGTCTTCAAACTTGCTTCAAATACACGTCTTGGGAAGATCTACTGAAAGGAGTGAGCCATGACCTACATTTTAAAGACCATTGAACATAAAAATATGTACCTGTTGTCTTAGCTCTCAGTTTCTTCGTAACCAACAGGAATAGGTTCTTTAAACATGTTGTGTAGGCACGTCTGTGGAAAATCTACTGAATTCAATAAATGTATATTCGGCCATGACTTTTATTTTACGGACCATTAAACAAAGAAATTAATATATACCTGTTGTGTTAAGCTAAAATCCAAAGTACCCAAAACAGATAGACACTCCAATCTTGTTAAACAAGACACACGCAGGGAAGATCTACTGAAGCAAGTGATGTATATTGGGTCATTACCTATATTTCATGTTCCAGTGAATTTGCCTTGAAGACCATTTGATGTATAACCATGATAAGTTGGGATAATAGGTCAGGAAGACCAGATGCTTGGCCTCAAACTAAGTCAGTGTGACCCATATTGCACTGTATAATGGTTTTGTCTTTTATCTTGAAATTTTTTGATGTGTGAACATGAAAGATTGGTATGAAAAGTCAGTTATGACCAGATGCGTGACCTCAGTTTAAAGGTAGGTCATCGTTACGTATATTTCACGATCCAGTGATTTTGTATTATATCTTAAAGACTATTTGATGGATGAACATAATGCTTGGGATAATGACTCATAATGGCCCGATGTTTGACTTCAGAATGAAAATAGGTAACTGTGCAATATAATTATAGTCCATGATTTTGTTTCATATTTCCATTACTTTTTATGGATTAATTTACCTTCTACTTGTGATAATGGTTATGCCTTACACTGCGAGTGACATCATACTAATTGTTGGTCAGTGCGATCTATATTTATGGTCACTTTTATAAGCGCCACTAAGCGAAGCAAAGCCGTGCTTATGCAAAACCTTCCACGTGCTTGTGCTAGTGTGCCTGCGCGTGCGCATTTGTAAAAGTATTCACCTGTTGAATTGAGCTCAGTTTCAAAGTTACCGCATGGGCCAGAGTTTTCAACCTTGCTCCAAAGATACCTGAAGAAGATCTACTGAAAGCTGTGTTGCATATTTTGATACTTGGCCATGGACTTTTTTCACAGTTGATTGAACATAGAAAAATACATTCACCTGTTGCGTTTAGCTCAGTTTCTAAGTAATTTCAAGGGTATGAGTCTTCAAAATTGCTCCATATATACGTCTGGGGAAGATCTACTGAAAGCGGCGCTGAAAAGCGTACAGTGAGCAGTAACGTATGGTCCAGTGATTTTTTCCTAATATCTCTATGACTATTTGATGTATAAACACGAGTGTTTGTGATAATGAATCAAAATGACCCAAACGTTAAATTCAAATTAATAGTATGTCACAGCGTCCTATATTTCATGGTCTAGTGATTTGCCTATTATTTTGAAGACTGTTCGATGTACGAACATGATTGCTTGGTATAATGATTCAGTATTACCCGACGTTTAACTTCCAGCTTACAGTAAGTCATAGTGGCCTTTATTTCATGGTCCGGTAATTTTTCCTTATTTCTAAACGACCATTTGATATACGAATACTATTGCTTTGGGTTATGACTTACTATGACCTAAAAGGTTTGACCTGTTTTCAGTAGGACACTGAACTATATTTTATGGTCCCTTTATCTTGCCTGATATAGTGAAGACTTTTACTTTTTGATGTGCGAACATGAGTGCTTACTGATAATGCCTTAGTATGACAGGTTGTTTGACTTCAAACTAACAGTAGAATACAATGATCTCTACTGCATGACCTAATGATTTTGCCTAAGGCTTATAATTTGAAGCCTGTTGGATGCACGAAAATATTTTGCACGAAAATATTTTTTCTGATAATGACTCGATTATACTAGATGTTGGACCTCAATTTAACAGTAGGTCACAGTGATCAATATTTCATGGTCCAGTGATTTTATCTAATATCTTGAAGACTGTTTAATGTGTGTACATGAAAGCTTGAGATAATGGCTCAATATGACCCAAAGGTTGAACTCAAACCTTTATTTCATGGTTCAAGGATTTTGCCTTACATCTGGAAGACGATTTAATGTACGAATTTGACTCCACATTATGACTCAGTATAACCCAAGATTTGATTGACCTCAAACTACCTGTAGGTTTCGGTATAGTTCGCTGTATACCAGTGATTTGGTCTTATTCCTTGAAGACTATTCGATGTAAGGATATGATTGCTAAAAAAATGACTCAGCATGACACAAATTTTGACCGCAAACTATCATTAGGTCACATTGACCTATATTTCACGGAATAGTGATTTTGGGTTATACGAGTATCTTGAAAACTATTTGAACACACGAACATCATTGCTGTCAATAATGACTCAGTAAGACCCAATGTTTGATCTCAATCAAAGGGTAGGTCACACTGACCTACATTTAATGATCTAGTGGTTTTGCTTTATTTCTTGAAAAATATTAGATATACGAGCATGATTGTTTCTGAATATGACTCAGTATTACCCGATGTTTGACCTCAAACTAACAATAGGTCGCAGTGATTTTTATTTCATAGTGTAATGATTTTACCTCATTATTCTCATACTATTTAATGGATAGAACATAAACTTCTATTGATGGTTAAGGCTGACACTGTATGTCACCTCATACCGACTGTAGGTCAGTGTGGTCCCTCTTTCATAGTACATTGATACTGGCATATCTCTGGCAATATCATATAGTTTTGAATTATTCAGAGGAGAACTGTTTATTCTGACACTGCGGTCGATCTCGTTTCACTTGGCCAATATTGTCAATATAAAACGTGCGCTTGTTTATGTCAAGCTCCCGCAAAGTCGGGCCTTATTGTTTTCTTACAATTCTTGTATCGATTTGCATCAAACTTGGGTTGATGGTTTGGGCTGGCATTATACTAGTTGAAGGTCAATGTGACCTATATGTCATGTTCCAGTGATTTTGCGTTATATGTCTTATGCTTGTACATGGTGTTGCATCGTACTGTATTAAAGTGAACTCGTACTAATTATAGGTCAATGTAACCTTATTTCATCGTTCAGTGATTTTAAACAACATACCTAAAACTATTTCATGGATCTAAATAATGCACAGTGTAATGGTACATCCAGATACAGTGATTGGTCTCACATCACTACTGTGTCACTGTGACCTATATTTCACAGTTCAGTGATATTGTCATATTCCTGGCAATATTTTACAATTTGAATGATTCGTAGACTCCTATGAGTCGCGCTTTATTGTCTTCTGACAATTTTTGTTTTGTTCTGCTGTAAGAGAGATTTCATCTGCTTGACGAAAGATATGACCCTTTGTTATCTGGCAATATTTTACAATTTGAATGATTCGTAGGCTCCTATGAGTCGCGCTTTATTGTCTTCTGACAATTTTTGTGTTTGTTCTGCTGTAAGACAGATTTCATATGCTTGACAAAAGATATGACCCTTTGTTATTTGACCTGTCTTGTTTCGTTTTGTGGACTATCTTTATCGTTTTTCATTCCCACTTGGTGTCTAGGGTCGGATGTGAAAACCAACATCGTCGGTTCCTGATTATTGCCTTCTTATCTACCTTTCATACCATCTCTTTCTTATTGCTAACCGAGTGACATGTTTGATGCGTTTAACTCAACTTCAAAATATGTCTTTGACGCCTTGAATTATTGACGGTTATAATTTTGAGCGTACATTCAATCAAATATTTCGTAATGATCTTCAGTCAAAAATACCGAATCCGTGCGAATGCTTAAATTTGCATTCATCTATATCTTTTTTTCTTTTTTCTATGTATACTGCTACACCCTCTTTTCAGAGTATTATGAGCAGGTGTACTTTTGTACACTCCGATGTTGCAGGATGAATGCCTACATATAGCATGTACGAGGGTTATCCAGTCAAGAGTGGGACTTTCTCTATAATTTGCCACTATATACGTTTTTCATATAGAAAGTATGACCACTGCGTGGCAAATCTTATAGCGCATACAACAAAGTATCCCAATTTTTTATCTGCCCGTTGATTTCTTGTTGCCTAGCAACGGCAGAAGGCAAGGGAAAGGCTCCTGACCATGTTTGTAAAAATGACTCGGCTTATCACTTGTAATTTATAGTTTGTTGGGATGTCTTCGTCAATCTTTCCCTTTGATGTTGGGGATAGGGTTTGGGATCTGATTCAGTCAGTTCCTGAAGTGTAGTTACTCTTTAAATTGTAATGGTTACTGGAACAAAATATTTTGTTTTATACCATACAATATTTGGGTCTTACTTTTTGAAAATGACTCATTTTTGACTGAAATTGTCGAAATGAACAAAGAATTGCTAAACTTGAGCATTGTAATTGGGGGTGGGCGTGAAACAGGTGACACAAATTAAAAGTTAATTTATATAATGGCAAGTACTTAATTCTAATCGATGAGGTATACCATATAAATTGCAAAGCACGTATTGAAGAATTACACGGTTGATATGCTTTACGTTGCTTACCAACAGAAAATCGTGCATACTACTTAAGGTCATATTTCATGGATTAGACTGGTTGCTAGGCAACCATCCGTCAAAGGGCTAATTTATATACCAACTGGTATAAGCGAAATTCAAACGTAATGCAACCAAATATACAAAATGTCAAAATATGTTTGAATACCACTATATTGATAAATACCAGACCTTATTTCCTGTCATTGTGGTTAAAATATGAAGCAAATCCCGGCAACTGATTCATCTGGAGCCTTACATTTCGAACCATAGCCGAATAAGTTGTTGGCAAAATTTGATGAAACTTACACTACAGGGAGGTGAGACATTGGTCTTGCAAACGAAGGTAAATTTTTAAGAAGCGGGGTAGGGTTCGTAAAATATCAAACAAGTCCCACTCTTTATTGGATGACCCTCATGGCTATAGTAGGGATCTTTAACCTGCACAGGGGATGACTCTCCTTGCACAGGGGGCCTCCAGTTAACATCCCGATCCGAAGGACGGCACACTTGTTAGCATCATACCTACAAACGAGGCTAGATAAACGCGTTCGGACATCATAGGAAGACTTCGCCCTGGGCAGGGGTCGAACCCACGACCTCTGACTTCAGAGTCAAGTGCACTTACCACTGAGCCACCGCGCCTCTCATGCAGTTATTTACGCTATTCCTGGATTTATATGTTTTCTGTGATTACTTACTGATGAGCTGGACGAACTTCCCGCGGAACAAACCAAACCAAACCAAATGTCACTTGAATTACGAAGGAAGTAGAGCGGGCAAGTGCTGCTGACTCTCCATGATAATGATATAATTCCCCTCCCCCTCCCCACCTCTACCGCAAACACAAAGAACCCCCGCCCCCCCCCCCCCCCCCCCCTATTATTAGCTCTGTCAAGCATAACGATACTATCTTTTACTGTGTCCGTTTTTTCTAAGTCCTCGAAAACGAAAAAAAATTCTTGAAGTCGTTCATTTTTATTCAAATTCAAGTTTTCGACTAAGAGATTATTTCACGCATTAAACTTGTCCCCATTTTCCCATAGCTAACGCAAACGCGCCCAACTCCACTGAAATTACGGAGCAAAAGAAAACCACCTTTTGAACCCCTAATGGCCAAGCAACAGACAATTTGTCTAGTTAGCAAATTTAAATGCTTTAGTCACATCCGATTATCGTTATGTTTGTTCCACTTCTATTTCCGAAGGTTTTCGATAAAATGTTACAATAATAACGGATGGATTGCATATGTATAGAGGATATTACACTTACCGCTAAATAATCTGGGCACCGAAAGCGGGGAAAGGCTGAGTAACTGATGTAAAAATCTAAGAACTGGATTGTTATCGTTTCAGTGTCTTCAACGGAAATATTCCATACACAGTGTAGATTGTGTTCGTAAAAGTTCGGATAGTTTGGAGATGTGATTTCTCCTCTTCGTCCTGTCACTGTGTATCCGCATGGAGCTCCTGTAAATCAACCGAGTTATGACAGGCAAACACATAGTACAAATGAAACTAATGTTATTGTCTTCGAATTTATAATTCCAACCGTCGCCTAACATTTGCTCTGTAGATATGCTGGGTGTTCAGACACGCAACTGTCATGCTTAATTCGATACCTATACAACTATCATTTAAACCAGTGGACAAATTTTACTGTTGATGGACACTTTCTCACCAAGGGTAGCACTTGCCTAATAAATACCAAACAATCACGTGACAGTGGTGTACTGGGCAAAAGCTTAGCAAAATTAAATTACTTTCTTTAGGAATGTAAACATGGAATGCAGGACTGTTAAGCTAACTCATTATAAACTATTTCGAAATCAGCTTCGTTTCCTTTGTTATGTAGACCGATTTATGTAAGTGAAACTATTAGTTCCGAGACATTGTGGGAAAACGCGCGTGACTGGCAAACATTTTTAGTTTGTCTTAATAATATCTGCATTGACGTATCTTATATATTCTCTGTTTTTAAAGTCATATTCGGCAAATTTCCTTCTATCCAGAAACATTTGGACGCATCCGCTGCATTTCTGATATTTAGCCTGTCTTTCTGAAAAACATACAGTTTTTTTGTTATTTTTCGCATCTTTCTAATACTTTGTCAGCAAGCAGCAAGTATACTCTTTATTCCTTCATCATTTGCAAACCACGGGTTAAACCAGATCTAACTTTATACGTTACAAGAATAAACAGCCATTTTTCATAGGAGGGGTCTACCTTTGTCTCACTATTCCTTTTAAACATTAACGACCTTACAGTAAGTAGGACTCTTGGTTTTCAAAACTATCAAATTAAAAAATGTAGCAGAATTGCATCATAGTGACCTACTTTCTATGTACGAGTGAAACTTTGCTGAAATGCCAATATGTCAAGCAACGCTGATGAGATTTTTTAAAATTTTATTAGAAAGATCCGTAAATGAAGTGTATTCAAATTTATTGAATGGGTCACCCAGGATGGCCGTCAGCTGATGTTACTAACATAGTACAAATATGATTATGACTTTACAGGTACCTCAAGTGTGAGCCAACTGTATGTCAGAATAATCCTTGCACGAAGCTATTTCATTTATTTGCAGATAGACCATCCAAGATGGCCGTAATTTACCATTACTCCAATCAAAACATGAAACCAATAATATCTTATGATCTACAGAATGAATTTTAACCAAATATATGAGGCGCGACACGAGAAAACCAACAATGTGGTCGTGCGCCCAGCGCAGACTCAGATCAGCCTGGGCATTTGCCAAGTCTGATCAGACTCTTTGCTAAGCGCTTAAAGGGTAGCCAAGGGTCTAAGCTACCTTCATGCGGCTAGCGAAGACACAGATCAGACTGGGCGGATGCCCAGGCTGATCTGAGTCTGCGCTTGGCGCACAACCGCATTGTTGGTTTTCTCGTGTCGCGGCTCATTTCAAAATGATGCTTTCAATGAGTTCTCGTGTAAAGGTACACTAACAGGTATGACAGAACGTTCCGCGGAATTCTTGTGTTACATGTAGTAGCAACTTTATTCTTAAAGGCCAAGATACAATAGGAGCAGTTTGTAGTTAAACTTTTTAGCACCTAGTTGATAATGGCAGTAGCCTTCTCTCTGTCTTAGCATGGTTCCAGTTCAAAGGTGGTGGATTCATTACATGTGTATCATCTTACACATGTAGAATCTCACACCTGTATCTGGACCGTTACTAACTATTCAATAGGTAATCACAACTGTTGCTGCTGATAAGTATTATGTATACATATTAAATTGATATCGGTATAACCAATAAATGTAATACTAAGTGTCCCATATTGCGAACAGTAAAGACCCAGATCAGTTGGATGCAACGGAGGTTATACCCTCCTTACACTGTTGTCCATACTGTGAAAAAAAAATAATTTCGGAAATTGTTTTTTTTTTATTTGTGACACTTGCTGATCAGATGCTTCCCTGTTTGTATATTGCCAGGAGAATAATTTAGCATTGACTGATTTTAAAACAACTAATATGATGTTCTGACATTTTTAATAATGTATTTTAATGAGGTTTTACTTTGTTTGAATTGGGAAAAAACGGGGGAAAAAAGAGAAGAGGGAGCTACCATGGAATAATTCTGAAATTTTTGGAATGTTTCAAACTATAATTCTTAAACAATTTAGCTGTTACAACATTACAGATATTGATCAGCTTGCATATCTTTGTAGTTATGCATTCAAAAGATGCAGATAGTGTAGACCCCAATAGGAGCAGTCTGATCTGGGTCTGTACACTTTGCTCCAGCCTATCTGTCCCAATATTTAGAATATTTACAGTAGTATGAATCATACAAGCACCTGTTACATGGAGTCAGAATACAGACTAGTGAAGGAGCAGACCCAGCGGGCACACAACGTCGAAATGACGTCAAACTGACATCGATGTGACGTCATTCCGTCGCATCAACGTCAGTACGACGTCATATCAGCGTCAAGTGCCTGCTGGGGAGGACCTTTAAAGTTCAGTACATTATGCAAAAGTATACATGTATCTAAACCAGGAGTTCCAGTAGCTCAGTGGGCTTAGCATTGGTCTGCTGATCTAGTGGATATTCAAGTTACTGGAAAGTACTCAGTCATTTGAGTAGATGGTCTGATTTGAGGTACTTGGAAGTAAAATTCCAGTGAACAAATGGTAATGAGTGGGCAGTAAAACATCGCCGGGAAGTTATGCCAGTTTGTGTTTTGAAAAAAAAAGTGAGGACTCTATACCCAAACCCCAAAGGCAAACCATACATGGATCATAAGTGGAAATAATTAAAACACTGCATACCACGAAATTTGTAAACGGTTATTACTGTGAAAAGCTGAAAGCTGATGCCGCACAGAAATGTTAATTTTTCATTCTGTGCAACATGCAGCATAATATCATCGGTGACTAAATCATAAAACTTAAGACTTGATTATGAAAGAACTTGTTGTTGTTTGTTTATATGTGTATTTAAAATTTAAGATTAAAAGTAAGGAGGTGGTGTAGTGTTGTTACCCAATGGAGGTTAAGTGGCCCAGTTTGCAATATTGCAGTCATGTTGAGCCATTTGTATGGAAGGAAAGGAGAAATCTATGGGGCCGTTTTACTATTCATTCACTATTACTTGATATCCATAATTGGAATAATGGATATCCATTAACTGAATTATTAATATCTATTGATCGATTTATGTATATCTATAGTTCGAATTATGGATATTCATAATTCTATTCTATCTATTGATATCTATAATTCGAATTACGGATATCCATAAATCACGTCGAATTAAAGATATCTATAATTCGAATTACGGATATCTATAATTCGAATTACGGACATCCATGGTTTGATTTATTGATATCTATAATTCAACATTATTAATGGATATCCATAATTCGATATAATTCAGATTATAGATATCCATAATTTCAATTTCATAGTTATGGATATTTATAATAATTATCGATATCAATAGTTCGAATTATTGATATCCGTAATTCGAATTATGGACACCAATAAATAGGGTATAGATAGTAAAATGGCACGCCATAGAAATTTGCATGGCAAAATGAGTATACTTAGATCCGTCGCAGGAGAGTGTAGAAAGTAAGGCTGGTGATTGTCAGTTATATGCAGCAAACTAGGAAGAAGGAAATTCCTTAAAAAAATGAAACTGTGAAACTTACCAAAGTTTCATGTCTATAACAAAAAAGGAGGATAAAATCACAAGACTCGGCATAAAAAGAAAGTAAAGTTACAGAGATCTAGTTTGGATTAGGCTACTGCTGCTTGGAGTAAGGTTTCGATTAAATATTGTCAATATTCAAAATGAGAGAAAAAAAAGAATTAAATTTTAACCATACTTTCAGGTCTGGGAAATCATAAATACACCATGTTTATTTTAGGGCAATAAATAAACTTTTTAGAATTAGCTATGTATGTCTCCATTCATTCTTTGAACATTCCATTAGTGCTGTATAGCTTCATCAGTAAGTTCTTGTGATGTTAGCTCTGGATCTAATTAGCTGCCCATATGTGTTCTTGTTCCTTTGTCTAAAATGGAGATAATTTATGCATAAACCTGCAACCAAGATTGTCTGTTAAAATTGGCCACATTAGGGCCCAATTAATGAACTTATACTTTTTACTTTTATCCCTATTATGCTACATTATTAACACCTATAAGCCAACTATAAACTGCTCCTGATGTATCTTGGCCTTTAAATGGTTTCACTAAAGCAGTATTCATACATTTCTGTCTTCGTTGGGGCCTTCTATCGTGCAAGTGATGCATCAAAGTTAACATTTTTATCATAACATAAAAGTGTTTCCGTTAACCACTTTCATATCTATGTCCGCTATAAGGTCAGTAATAAATTTCCAGTTGTAAATGGCGATGCTTCAAGTTTGAAACGGAAGAAAAGTATATTTTTTTCTTTTACTTGTTTTATTTTTATTTTTTATTTTATTTCTTATTATTTGGTATTAGTACAAATGCCTTCAAGGATAAAAATCATGTTAGCTTTTCTTGATAATACATCATGGTGCGATTTAAGGCATTACGTAAGGTATTGTTGTTATTATTATACGTGTTGTTTGAAGATAAAATAGAATATATACCCATCTTGATGAAGATCATAAGTAATATCCCAGTAGTTAACGACATGGTAAACACATGTATTATGATATTCACATAAGTTATGACGTTTTAAATATATGAGGTATCCAGTCTCTTTTACAAAACTTCTCATATGTTAATTTCTTAAATGTAGTTCTACATATGAGCCTTAGATTAAATACACGTATCTTTACAAGTGATGATATGAGTAAAATTCACATTTCCTGGACGTATTGCGTAAAACCACTGTTAATCATGAGAAACAGGATGTTCGATCAGTGGAGCAAATAAGGCTGTGCATTAATGAAATGTGATTAATTTCTTACTTTGATATGTCCCAGCCCTTATAAAGATTGTTTCTGCAGGCAGGAAAAACTCCCATCAGAACTGGGTGTGTGTGTGTGTGGGGGGGGGGGATAGATTGGCAAGGATGTAAAGACAATCGAGAGATAAAACTCCAAGTATCTCAATATTTGGCAAAGCAACAGGCGCAGTATATTATAACTTTCCAGTAGATAACACTTCCAGATCTTGAACCCAAAAGTCAAAATGCGTCAGCACCATAATTTGTATGGATGTGAAAATGAATTTAGGTTCGCGTTATGATGTGACCCGTGAAAGGGCACTTGGCAGACGATATAGATCCTGATCAGACTCAAAAGTAGATCAGGCGTCGAGGTTATAAAACCTTTTTCATGCTCAACTCAGCTGAGCATAAAATTTTCTCTGCTGATAAATTTGAAAATACCAACTAATGTTAAACTGAGCATAAAAACAATTGAACTTATCAGTAATTTGCTATTTATTAACTTGTAAAAATTTCATGCTCGGCTGATATGAGCATGAAAAAAGTTTTATAACCTCGGGGCCAGGGAAATATTCGTGGATGAGCTCATACCAACGGATCATCGTCGACACAAGCGTCTCGGGTAATTCAAAATGAGCTCATCCACTTTATGTGACACAGTACACAATATCAAATGACTAGTATAATAATGTGTATATCAACTTCAGTCCCCATATCAGCAAACGTGTCAAAGGCCCAGGACTGATATGGGTCTAGCTTAAATAATATGTGTCCTAACATGTATTTAGTTATTTCCTGCAAGCGTCTCTTACCGGCCCTACACAGCTGCTTTGCCTTGTAAATTGCACCAAGTATCGTGATCCCGGGAATGGCTGTGGTGGGAGAGAGAGATTAGGGTTGCATGTGCGATGCTGGCCGAAGTCATACCGTCATTTAGTGTTTGTTAAATTTTAAAATATATCCACTCTGAGGAACATACGCATATAAAAAGCGCGCATCTTTGGTTTGGGTACTTTTTCTTGTTTTAAAAAGTACGTATAATGGGAAATTTTCGCGTCGTCTAATTTTCGCGGAATTTTGCGGTTGGTATCGATCCGTGAAAATTAAACTCCGCGAAATATTTTCCTGGTTTGTACCAAAAAGTAATAGGAAATTTGAATTGTCCGAACAAGTGGTTTGCGGTATTCTAAGCACTCCACAAAGGCTTAAAAGTAGGTAGCTATAGAGCTATTATTTTCACGTTACATGTAGCTGGTAATTCGCAGGTAATTATAATTTGAATAGGCTGTTTCTTTTTTCGCTTGATTGACGGCCACTTTTACTTGAATAAGAAAGTGCAATTGAATTACTTTTAATTGACTGTGAGTTCTGTTTACTTTTATCCTGAACAATAGCCATTCTATTATTTGCTCGCATATTTCAGCTGACTGTTTTTGTTTACCAAACACTGATTTGTACAAATGTCTATCTTACGTTTTGTGTGTGAATAATAAGGATGGGTATCTTCCCAAACCCAAAAAGAGCTGAATCTGTCTAAACAAATGTGTTCATAACAAAGTGATAACGTTTCTCTCTCCTGTTCCGCCTTGATTTTTCAGTCAAGCCAATATTTTACACGACAAACACAATATTTATTTTCGTGGATATTCACATCCGCGAAAATTAAAAAAACCGCGAAAATGAATCATCATATTTTTGGGCAAATCCACGAAATTTGGCGACGCGAAAATTTTCCATTATACGGTATCATAAAATTCGATATTCGTGAACAATTTTTCAGCGAGAGTGCGTATATCATAAGAAGTGTTTATCGATTTTTTTCCAAGTGTGTTTCATCATGAAACGATAACGTATACCAGTTTGTAAAATAGGCAAAACAACACACCATTTAAACTCCATATCAACAAGTAAAGGGAAAATTCATAAAAGCGAAAGTGAGACTTAATCCAGGCAAATCTCAAGGACCAGAGTTAACTCATCTAAACTTCCTACATGAGACACTCAGTAATATTGTGACACCCCTGAAAATAATATTTGAAAAATCGTTGCTTGAAGGAAAAGTATTGAAAAACAGTAAAAAGTCTAATGTTACTGCCATCTTTAAAAAGGGGGAAAAATATGTCCTGAAAATTACTGACCCATTAAGAGTTCTGTGTAAGATAATGGACAGAATACTGCGAGATAGCATTGTTGAGCATATGGCTTCCAATAACTTATTTCTAACCCGGTAGAGCATGGTGTTATTACTTGAAAGTGCTGGGTCACACATCTACTTGAAGTGATGGAGAACATTACAAAAGCTTTGTGGTGGAGAGGATGTCGACATAATTTATTTAGATTTTATGGAGGTTCCTCGCAAGATATTAATTACAAAAATGTCTGGTTATGGCTTTAATTTTGGTGCAAGACTTCTTGAGAGATAGACGGAAGAAAGTAGAAACCAATGGTATACAATCATATTGGTAAAATATCACAACTGACATTCCACAAGGAAGTGTTCTAGGACTAATTCTCCTCCTAATTTTATTAATGACTTACCAGAATCAACTGAAAGAATAGTGAAGCTATTCGCAGATAATGCCAACATTTGAGCCGCGACACGAGAAAACCAACAATGTGGTTGTGCGTCCAGCGCAGATTCAGATCAGCCTGGGCAACCGCCCAGTCTGATCATAAGCTTCGCTGTCCGCATGAAGATAGCTTAGACCCTTAGCTACCCATTAAACGCAAAGCGAAGACTTTGATCAGACTGGGCGGATGCCCAGACTGATCTGTGTCTGCGCTGGGCGCACAACCACATTGTTGGTTTTCTCGTGTCGCGGCTCATTTATTATGTCACTAGAATCTGAAAAGAAAATGAAGACCTGCAGAAAGATAACCATAGAGCAGTGAAATGGACATATGCTTGGCAAATGTTCTTTAATGTGAGAAAATGCCATCATCTTCACATAGGTAGTCGAGCTGTACGTCCTTACAAAATGGATCAAGAATTAGATGAAGAAATTGAAAAGGTATAAACGGGAATGTGGCAAATAGGAATTAAGGAATTATTGTCGGAACGTTAATCATACTTGAACATAAAAGTAAACCACCACAGAGGCACAACCTTGGAACGCTCAGTAATATTCTATTTGCCCATTGATTCGATTTTTCTGTTCATTTAGAATTGAACACACACTCTTACGAATGAAATATCAGAACGTAAGAATTACAAGAAAATGAATGAACATAAAGAAACTTTAAGTATGGAAAATGTTATATACTCTTCTTGAATATAAGTAAAATTAAATGCGGTCTACTAAACAATTAATATAACAAAAAAGCAGAGATTGTTTGGTAGAATAGAAAACATTCACCGATCGAAAATAGCAAGCTCGGTTTATTTTTAAACTGTTATAAAAGATTCTGAAAAGTGCTTCCTAGATGCGACATAAATGCAGTTATAATGTGTAAGCTTAATATTTAAAAAAAAAAAAAAAAAAAAAAAAAACTGTTGGGCAATAATATGTACATGTAATAGTCAGATCATTGTAAATTGATAACGGAAACGTCATCCTTCATCATTAATTCAAAACATAAACAGTTCACTTGACATTCTTTACTTTATCTATTATCTGCTGAATATCTTAAGTACATGAACGATATTGAACCCAAGGCGCATAATTTCCGTAATCGTCACAGTTTTGTGTAAGAGTACCACAACAATAAATTTTTAAACCTGAAAAGTACATGATGTGAATTAAAATGTGTTCCGTTCTTCTAATAAAAACTCACAATGAAAATGTTATAATATCCGATTACCGTTAGATATAGTAAGACTCATACAAGTCCATGCCAAGAATAATTCTGAGCCGCGACATGACAAAACCAACAAAGTGGCATATGCGCCCAGCGCAGACTCACCCAGTCTGATCAGACGCTTTCCTTAGCGCTTAAGGGATAGCTTTGAGTCTAAGCTACCTCCATGTGGACAGCGAATACTCTGATCAGACTGGGAGGATGTCCCCTGATGATCTGAGACTGCGCTGGACGCTTAACCACTTTGATGGTTTTCTCGTGTCGCGTCCTATATATGCTTGTCGTCTTTCTCGGGCCATTCATTGGACGGACACACGGCGCGAAGTGCGCGCAACTATGGTTACGTACCGCTGATCCACATGGGGAACGTCGTTAGGAGAATTGAACTGAACTCAACTGAACTCAACTGAACGGGCCATTCAGGTTGAGGATGCTCGGTAGGGGCAGTCTGTGTTCTCCAGTTAAAACGCAGGCGTCTCTTTCCTGACGTCTGCAGCTGCTCTACCTCATGGATTACGTAAGTAAGTGTGGCTCTTAGAGGGATGTACGATATCTGCCTTTACCTGTCCGTCACCTTTTTTCTCAATACTTTTTGGTTTAGCGACACTAAAGAAGTTTTTAAAATACAGAAATGCGCATCTGTCACACTAATTTTGGTAATGGTACACTTATATGGATCGATATAAGGAACCCATAAGTTATAAAACGTGTTATATAATCCCGTTGCATAATTTATTGACTTATTTGAATAAACTATTGTTTAAACTATATTTCTGTAGGTTCATCAAACCGGCCAAAGCCGCTCTAATGATCATATAATACGAACATTAAAAAAACTCTCTTGAAACGAATAACGCGGGTCGTACCATGAATTTGGAAGATCTGGGGCCAGTTTCATGAACATATCTTAGATTTGTACTTAAGTTGCAACTTAAGTTATAATTTAAGTAAAAAAGTAAGAATGACTTAAGTTCGAACTTAAGCCGTTTCACAAATTCATCTAAGCAAAAACTTAATCTGTTTTGACTTAAGTCTTGTCTACTTTTAGGAGTCTATTTTTAGCGGTGTTAAAAGTCTGCAATATACTTTTATGTACCAAACAACAAGGTGACGTATCTGAGGCGGTGGTGTGGTGGATAGCGTTTTGCGCTCTAGCACAGACAGTTACGGGTTCGAATCTCCACTTTTACCTTTCATTTTTGTCACTTTGTTTTATTTTATTTTTTTATTATTATTTATTTACGGTACTTTAATTTAATATGGTACTGCTTTGAATGTGTTCCCTAATTTTTATGCATCCTAAAGTTAAACGGAGTATACGAAGTTTCCTGACTTGCTTGTCATTACTGAAAACTATGCTTCCCAAACCTTTTGGGGATGGTCGTGGTCGGGAGATGGTGCTGGGTAACTTTCAGTGCTGGGGCGTCCTACTGATATATATAATAGTGGGGCAAGGGCCAACTGTCTTTGCAGTAGGTGCGGCCAGGCATTGTTTGGAAATTTTTCTCTCTCTCCTATCTCTTTTCCTTCTCCCTCTCTCTGAGAGACGGTTCGATATAGACTTAAATACTGTCTCTAAGAGCCGTTAAACCACTAACGACTAACCAACTAAATCTTCAATCGTTTATGCCTCGTTCAGTTGCGGCAGACACAGTAAGGTGCGGAAATGATAGAGTTGTCTGGTCGAAAACTTGATCAATGGAAAAGAAAAGTTTAGAACTGCTGAGATCTTTAGCCTAGCCGTTATCAACAGTGTGTACAATGGTCAGTGCCAAAAAGTAGGGTCCCTCTTTCAGTTCATCAGATAAGAAGGGGAAGCACTGATAATTTAGGGATGATTTTTAATATTTCTCCATAAAAAAACATACGTTTTGACCCCTCATTAGAACCGTGTTACCGAGACGCTTCTAATAAGGGACACAGCATATGTTTTCATTCATAAATAATGAAAAATATCTCTGAATCTTCTTTGTTACCCCTTCTTATCTGGAGCACTGCTCTTGCTTCCTAAATAAAAGTCGACTATTTAGTGAATATACCTACATCAGATAGGCACTTCCTCACTTCACCTAACTTTTGTATTCCACCGAAACATGGCCACAGGAGAATTTTATGGGACTTTGGCATTTCCCACTCTCATCATAGCTGAATTCCTCGATCTAGAATATGCACCTTTATGTAGGCACGCACGTACAAAAACATTTACGCACGAATGATCATGCAGACCATCCACAAACTCGTACATAAGTATGACAAAGATACATGTACCACGAAACTTTCGACATTTGGTCATCCCAAGCTAGAGCAAGGACCTGCTACTTTTGCCGTAGGTGCAGTATTTGAGTAAAATCTGTCTTAACGGGGTCTTTAAGGTAATAACAATCAACTAGTCGCAGGTTAGGCGTCACTCTACATGGAACCTGCGTGCAGGTTTAGTTTATAATTTCTTCGTATCGATAGAAAGAGGGACAAGCATACAAAAGAGACACACACAAATTTGAACTAGCCTTACTTTTGGAAATATGAATATAAAACATGAACTTTTCGGTGGAAATTCTCCTTTTCGCCATAGCTTTTCAAACGCAAACACACATATACATGAAAATAAGCACGTACACACATTGCGTGCGGGCGTGCACTAAACATGCACATACACGCAAATGCACGTTTGTCGGAGTACAAAGTTACACGCGCGCACACACACACACACACACACACGAGCGCATGCACACACCGACACACACATACATTGCATGACTGACAGGCGCAGAAAGACGGAGATAATATTTCGATAGCTGTTTTCCCATGAACAAAAATAAAACATACGGACACACAATTTCTTTCAGCTCTCCATTTTTCTCTCTAATGTTTGATTCTGCTTTTATTTAACTAATAGTAACTTGAGAGTCAAGTGTTTTCCGATTGTCTCCAGGTGTAATGAATATAGAAAAGGGGACTATATGATAGAGTACGATCACATGATAAAGCCGTTTTCATTCGCTAGCGCTTTTACGCTACCAACAACCCCAACCCATACCCCTTCCAGAGAGAGAGAGAGAGAGTAAGAGCTAGAGAGAGAGAGAGAGAGAGAGTTGATGATGATTGTTTTATAAAAAAGAGACACACATCAGTGTGTATATACAAATGCGTTCGTATAAGGCTTTCATAAACTTATCGGCCGTGTCGTGAGAAAACGTCCTGAATGTACAGGCCTGGGGCTCAGGGCTGCCAAGTACTTACCGTTTTACCTGGTAAGCACTCAGTGCCGCAGGGAATGGTTCCTGTCCGAGCCCTGTCTTCCCCACCTTAAGAAGTACTTGTCTATATGACTCATGTAAACAGTTTTGGCAGAGCTGTGAATTTACCCAGAAATGGCCACAATCACAGAGCATAGGGTTTTCGGCGCACGAACAGTAGAAGACTGAAGGAGGACTAAATCAAACCCTATCATGTACAGTGTCTACTAAATGAACAAAGAGGTATCGGAACAGAAACCACATATTGGACGTGCAGTATCAAAATTGCTTGTGTTCCGAACCGCTTATAGGTTACAATACAACATAAAATACAAGTAACAATTCGAGGCGCTTAACGAATGAATAAAACAGTCTTCATTTATAAACGCATTTTGTGGTATATCCTGAATTATGACAGCCTATCATCAGCATATCTACCTTACACATTTTAAGTTAGAACTTAAGTCACCTCGCTGGTTGACTTAAGTTTATAGCAAAATCTAAGCAAAGAGTTTCAACTAAGATTTTTTGTGAAACCACGTAAGTAAACACTTTCGACTTAAGTTATAACTTAAGTCAAAAGTTCTTGCTTAGATCGTTTGTGAAACTGGCCCCAGGTCCATTAACATTCGAATAATTCGTAAAAATTAAGTATAAGTTTCAAAACACATTCCTTTTGTTCAGTTTATTTCGCGTAAGATGAATACTTCTATGTAGCTAACGTTAGACAACAAGAGTAATACGTGTCTCGCTGAAAGGAAATACACTGTAAAGACTTTAGAAGTGTACATATATACCCAGAACAGGAAGAACAATTATCATATGACGTCGCATCCGAGAGTGTAATAAAGCCATGCATTAAAAACGATAATCCACCAGTGGATTAAATATGCAAATTACGTCGTAACGTGATACGTTGACGTCCATAAAAACGTCGCGTTTCCTAATGGCGAAATCGTAACGTTTCAGTGCAAATTTTGCTAATAAAATGCGATTTTAGTGTCAAATGATAAATAGAATCTTGCATTCGTGCTCATGTATTATTGAATTTATTAAACTCGTTGGGGAAAACGATAAGATGCTCGGCATAGCCTCGCATCTTATCGTTTTCCCCAACTCGTTTAATAAATTCAATAATACATGAGCACTCATGTAATATCCTCCATTTACAAGGTTGATCAAATGATGCAGTGTCTTTTTTTTTTTTTTCTTTTTTTGTTATTTTTGTTTTATTATTATTTCTGAATTCGTTCTGAATTCGCAAAAAAAGAAGAAAAAACAGCCGTCAAAACTTACATCTTCAAGAATCAATAAATGAAAATAATTGTTGCGTCCAAACTATATTATATTGAAAATATAAATACCTAGACCTTGATAAGTTGTTCATAATGATCTACGCTTTTTACAAATTCAAATTCTCATTTTTTGGCGCTTTAATTATTAAAGACAATATCTTGCTAAAATAACTGATCACGCTCATGTGCTTGGCAAGTCTAATAGAAATTTAGACAACGCAATCAAAATGTGACAAGTGCTCGTACCCCTAACTACTTTTTTCCATTCGCATATGTACGTCCACTTGTGCATAAAACTACCCATTATGTATGTTTTGCCTTGGACTTCTAGTTAGATAATGTTACAAATGTATGTCCATAGCCGGGTGTCTGACTGTACTAGGACTTAATGTGTCAGTTGACCTCTACAGTTTTCTGTAGCAGTATTATTAATGTGACAGTAACTCTTTTAAGCGCCTACTTTCGAGCAATATTTAATTGAAACATTATCTCATAACAAATATTTTTGCCAATAATTGCTGTTCAGTCATATTAATTCTATATGTGTGAGTCATGAAATATTATCTGAAATACTGAATAGATGAGAAACGAAATACATCTAGGTATCTGCAAAATGTCATTTTACCAACTTTATTCCGAAGGATGCGCATTTCTGTAGTTCGCTCAACCCTAAAAGTTTGAGAGAAAAAAAATAAAGAAGATGGACAGGTCTCGGCAGGCAACGAACATCACTCACTGATGCAGAGCAGCTGCAGATATCAGGTAATATTATGAGGCGCCTATGTATTAACTCGCGATATTTTGCCGCTTTGATATATATTTTTCCCCTCTGCAAGAAATACTAAATTTTTGCATATTGCTGGGCAACTTGTACTGTTTCTCAAAGGATGACTGGATATGAGGTGCGTTTTCAGAAAACTATCAAAATGAGCATGCCAGACCTGTTAGAGCATCTGCGCATTCTGGCAAGGGTCTGCACAGAAAACACACTTTTGTTCATTTCAAGTCGAATTGCTCTTGTTCTGTCCACACTGCATAAGTGCGCAAGGTGGACGGAAGCTAAACAGTTTTCTTATGCTTTTATTACGTTTTTCCATGACAGGGGCAAAATAATCTCATTAAATGTCAGGAACTGAGCAAGCGACATGCCCGCTGGGATATAATTTAGACAATCAACTTTGCTCATTCCCTAGATTAACCCCGTAATTGACACATTGCGACAGCGGTAGGATCAACAGTGCGACAGAGACAAATAACCAATGTTAATGCCTTATTAACGTTATGTATTGGGGCAACTCAAGTTTGAGCAAATTCTTTTAATTTTTAGATTTTACTGACCGACATAGTGCCAAAAATAAATAGCGTATTGGCAAACCGTGCAGTTTGTGTATATACATGTACTGTTTACCTAGTAACTACTGAGCCTACACTTCTCGTTGCGATTATCAGAGAACGATGATCGCCATGCAACATGTAAGCCACAGAGCACAAAGGCCGGTCTTAAAGAATATGAAATTGCAACTAGTCATGACAAACTGCCCTATGATGAAGTAATGCAAAGCCTTAGAAGTTGCTACACCGCTTTTACACCAGCTACAGTGAAGATAAGGTCTTAGTTAAATTATTGTTTCGTTGTAATAAACTTATCCTTTAATCTTACAGTGCTAAGGTTATGAAATATTTGCAACATAAATAACGCTGTTGTGCATTTAGATCCATGAAAGGTTAAGAAAAAAAGAAAAGAAAAAAACACTTTGAGAAGTGTATATCTCAATATGTAATGCATAGTTAATTTGGAGTATTCAATATGGTTATAGCCTGATCCCTTGCTGAACCAGTACAAATGTGCAGTCTGTCATGACTAGTTGCAATATAATAATACGGTATACGAACAGACCCAATTAAATCGCCTGCTATTTTCCCTTCTCTGATACAATTCTTGCTTTCACATGGTCGACTTTTAGAATTTGTTTCATACCTTTTGAGTAGGCTTCATACTTTTTTTAAAGTAAGTGGAAAACGGTTTGATATGTTTGGACCAATTCTTGGTACACATGTCAAATGTTTGAATTGACTGCATATTTGAAAATGTTTTCCCTAGTTCTTGTTGCCAGGAAATAACAGTGTCACTGATGGGGCTTTACTTGGGGAGAGTCGGTTAACTTCGGGCAGCGGCTAAATTCGGACACTGCCATTGTTTCCTTTATATGTCAGTTGTTTGGGGGGCTTTACTTGGGGAGAGTCGGGTAACTTCGGACAGCGGGTAAATTCGGACACTGCCATTGTTTCCTTTATACGTCAGTTGTTTGGATTGAAAACAAAAATTAACTGGCCAAACAGAGAAAATTCTGATGAGACGGCTCATTATGAGCCGTCTCATCTGGATTTTCATTATGAGCCGTCTCATCTTGATTTTCACTGTTTGTAATTGTATGTCCGAATTTACCCGTCTGTCTGAAGTTAGCCGACTCTCCCCTAGTCGAAACTACGTGGTCTGATCCACCTAATTTCTTATGAATAATTTCATTGCTCTTGAAGGAACTCGTTTATGGTGTTATTTACACTCGCTCAAGCTTACATCATCAAACTCGCACAGTATCAAAAAGCATTTGGGGACAGGCCAAGTGTGCTGTTTTCAGTTTTTGGGAGTTGCCGTTGCTTCAAACTTGCCGCAAAACCTCTAAACATTAGAACATAAATTATTACCATAATTGCCTTAAATTGAAAGAGATTGTTGAAAAGGCAGTAATGCGCCCAGAAAGTGCAGAATGAAAAAAAAAAAAAAAAAAAAAAAAAACATTGTAGACCCTGATTAGACTGTCTTGCCAGGGTTTGCACTGTTTGGTCAGTCCTCTCTGTCCCGATACTTGGAACTTTACGGTTTATCCTATTTACAGTCATACGTAATCTTCTTTAGAGGAGCTGTTTATTTACAAATACTGTTCGCGGTGGGTGGGACTTACGTAGCAAGTCGGCGAAATGATTTAATCGCAAGACTTGTGTATATCGTCCAAATAATTGTTTTTGTCAGACTTTGCAACCAAACGTATTGTCACGCTCAATGTTGCAAGAAGAAGTGCTATTATTCTTTGTTTTAAATTTGAGGAAAATATCTAGAGGTTTAAAATCTGAAATGAGAATCTCCAAGGAAGTTTGTAATTAGGTAAAGTACCTAATGTACGTTGTTCAGGATGCATTAACCGTATTAACCATACTATTGATGGTATCTCTTTTCGTAAGGGCCCTAAGTAATGGGACAACCATTCTCTCTCTCTTTCTCTCTCTCTCTCTCTCTCTCTCTCTGAATATGAGTAAGTGCATACGTGCATATGTTTTTGTTTTAAGTTTGTTCTGTGTCAAATTACAATTTCTCCTGTTTAAATGAGAAATATAGGCTACCCAGAATATTCAAGAGCTTATGGCAATGTTTGAAAGTGCATTTAAAACATGCCGTTTCATATAATTTAAAAGTGCATTTTAATATCTGAAACAGTGGGTCAACAAACTTTAATTGTTGTCCTATTAACTGGCGATTCAAGTATGCAATTATTATATACGGAGCTTCCTTTAATACTCCGTTTAGCGAAGAATCTTGAAGTACGAGTTTATTTTGCAATACTCTGCGGACTTTAGTACACGTTTTCTAATTCCATTCGTCAAAATAACAAGGGCCCTACTCATGAAATGAGGTGTTATAGTGGACAAACGCTTTGGAATTGACAGTGTCAGACCATACAATAATTAAAGTCATAACAAATCACGTGAGGAAATTTTCATGGTGAATAAACTGGACATTGCACTATGTCCGCTTGTCTATGTTCTATGGTGGTTTGGTCACCTGTTTTGCTACCCAATCTGCCTTTTGTTTTGCTTTGTTTTGTAAGTTAAAAATAAATTAGATAAAAATAGATGTTGATGCTGTTTATGATTAGGGTAGCTGAATGACCACTCGTTTGGGAAAGAGCTGCTCGTTCGGTTTATCGTGCGTGTCTTTCGTAAACTTGTGTCAATTTTCCATGTGTGTGTGCTTCTTTCCCTATTGGTTTTGAGACAGGGATATGGTATTTGATTGCCTAGACTTGCCCAAGTCTGTAAATTAATATTCCATCTTCGCTTTTTACACTGAAGGAAGTCAGACGTAAAAAAAACGTTCCTGTTTAAAACTGTGTTAAATTTACGAAAATGCAGCTACTTTCGTCAAGACTGTTAAGTAAACATGTTAGAACTATCTAATGCGGTTTTCAGATAATTTGCTTTTAAGACAAAACACCTGCTGTAACCTTTCCTGCCAGTAGGAAGATATTTATAGATAAGAAGTTTCTCTAACATGATTCCCGGCGCAGTTAAAAGTTTAGGTTGTGTATTGAGAACAAGATCTACCAGTCAAGTTTCTGCCGCCTGAGTCCAGTGGTTTACGCTTGTCTCTACTGTAGTGAGTCATACGAAACGGAAGTTGTGCAAGAAACTAGTCTATTCCCAACCTTGCCTCGTTCCCAGGCGACTAATGCAGATAGAACTTCCAAAAGGGACTTTCTCATATCATTTCACTTAAAGGGACTTTCCAGTTCGAAAGTGAAATTTAGATAATATAGGGTCTTGAGAAAGTCTAATCATTGCCTATCTTTTTACTTTGTACAGGGCGGGTAAGTAGTCATTTCCGTAAACATGCAATTTGACATTAAAACTTACGTGCGCATCTTCAGATAATCGCTAGTTTTGTCTGCTTGTACTTTGAATATATTCAATAAATAGTTTTGAAAGCGTTATATTAATGCACATTTACATTTATTTGATTTTAATATGTCTGCTTTGATTTGGTTATAATTGCATATGCCTCAATTTGTAGTTCATGATTTCGTGTTGCTGGTTTAAGGCTTGAATAACTATAATAATTGTAAATGTCAGACACGAAACGGTAAAATCAGTCATGAGTGGTCATGTAGAGTGGAGAAGTCACACGCCGGGATGGGGGGGGGGGGGGGGGGAGGTGAGATGTGGAGGGGGAGGGCTTCTGAAGTTCAACTAGAAAAGGGCTTTCGGAGTCCCTGTTAGATATCCCGATCGTGAAATGGAAACGTACCTATTCTGCATTGGGTGATGTATATGACGGATTAATATTCTCCTTTTTTCGAACGTATTAACTTCAAATCATATAAGATTCAAAATTTATAGATCTGAAACGGGTGTAAACATGATAATTGAGCCGCGACACGAGAAAAGCAACAATGTGGTTGTGCGCCCAGCGCAGACTCAGATCAGCCTGGGCATCAGCCCAGTCTGATCAGAATCTTCGCTGTCCGCATGAAGGTAGCTCAGTCCCTTAGCTACCCTTTAAGCATTTAGCAAAGAGTCTGACCAGACTGGACGGATGCCCAGGCTGATCTGAGTCTGCACAGGGCGCACAACCAATTGTTGGTTTTCTCGTGTCGAAGCTCATATGTACTTTGGATAGAAACAGCGATATGATGACTACTCTGTTTGACAGAAGACACAAACAAAATAAGGCTTTGCGTCTTACGTCCAAACGTCAAGTTGTTAACGTCGTAAAATAACATTTTAGTGACGTCATTAAAACTGGGAGTTACGTAAATTCCATAATCTGCTGTCAAACACTGTCCCAGTATCCTACTGTACGTATCCATTATTATTATTCAAAATCTGCATCTTATTTCAACCCCTGAATATGCCCGCTTGTTTATAGAATGGATAACTTATCGGGCACTCAACGGTTAGTCATCACTGCAACAACCTTATTTCAACGTTATTACGTTAACTCAACGTTGATTCAGTGTTGACTAAGTGTTGTGTACCTGCAAGGAAGCTGTTGTTGAAAGGAAGAAGTCTGTTTTATGAGCTGATAACATGATTTCACGTGTGAAAGTGGAAGAAAAAGTGATGGTTGTCTTTTATTCTTATCTTGGACAGAATTTTGCTATACCGGAAATTTAAAAAAAGAACGGAGTCCACTGAGCTTGTGTCTGGGTAGTGACTGATCGCCTTTTCCTGTGTCCTTCTTTTATTATGGTATTTTTAGCTCACCTGAGCCAGCGGCTCCGGGGGAGCTTATAGGATGGTAAGGCTCCGTCGTCCGTCGTCCGTCGTCCGTCCGTCCGTCCGTCCGTCCACAATTTCAAACGACTTCTCCTCTGAAACCGCTGGGCCAATTGTAACCAAATTTCATATAGAGCCTTCTGGGACCTTAGGAACGAAAAGTTGTTCAAACTGTCCTGGTCACATGACCAACATGGCCGCCACGCCCATATATGGTAAAAACCTAAAAAAATCTTCTTCTCCAGAACCAATAGGCCGATGGCCTTGAAACTTGGTATGTAGCATCGGGTACACGAGTACTAATAAGATTGTTCAAATTATGACCTTGGGTTGACCTTGACCTTTTTTACGGCAAGGTCAAATTTGCTTCCTTGTGCTTTTATATGGCAAAATGCAAGAACATAAGATATCTTGGAAACTGTTGCAGATTTTGGGCTAAAAACCAGTATCTACAGTCATCTTAATGAGTACGTGAAGATTTATGACTTTAAGAGGTCAAGGTCATTCTTTGACCTTTGACCTAGAACTCTCATATTTTGACAATTTCGAACAATCTCCTCAACAGCCACTGAGCCAATTGAAACCAAATTTCATATAGAGCATCCAGGTGTTGAGGGAACAAAAATTTATTCATACTGTCCTGGTCACATGACCAACATGGCAGCCACGCCCATATATGGTAAAAACCTTTAAAAATCTTCTTCTCCAGAACCAATTGAATGATGGCCTTGAAACTTGGTATGTAGCATTGGGTACTCGAGTACTATCAAGATTGTTCAAATTATGACCTTGGGTTGACCTTGACCATTTTACTGCAAGGTCAAATATGGGAAAATGCTAGAACATATGATTTCATGGAAAGTTTTGAAGAGTAAGGCCTAAAATTGGTTAATGCAGTTGAGTACATGAAGATTTATGAGTATAAGAGGTCAAGGTCATTCTTTGACCTTTGAGCCAGAACTCTCATATTTTGAAATTTTCAAACAATCTTCTCCAAAGCCAAAGGGCCAATTGTAACCAAATTGCATATAGAGCCTCCAGGGGTTGAGGGAATGAAATTTTGTCAAAAGGTTCAGGTCACATGACCAACATGGCCGCCACGCCCATATATGGTAAAAACTTTTAAAAATCTTTTTCTCCAGAACCAGTTGACCGATGGCCTTGAAACCTGCTATGAAGCATTTGGTATTCCAGTTCTATCAAGAGTGTTCAAAATGATAACCTTGGGTTGACCTTGACCATTTTACGGGAAGGTCAAATAAGGGAAAATGCCAGAACATAAGATTTCATGGAAAATTTTGAAGATTTAGGCCTAAAAATTGGAAAATGCAGTCATCTTAATGAGTACATCAAGATTCATAAGTACAAGAGGTCAAGGTCATTCTTTGACCTTTGACCCTGAATTCTCATAGTTTGACAATTTCAAACTTCTTTTTAAAAGCCAGTTGTAACCAAATATCATACAGAGCCTTCAGGGGTTGAGGAAACGAAAATTTTTTCAAATGGTCTTGGTCACATTACCAACATGGCCACCATGACCATATATGGTAAAAACCTTTAAAAATCTTCTTCTCCAGAACCAGTTGACCGATGGCCTTGAAACTTGGTATGTGGCATTGGGTACTCCAGTATTATCAAGATTGTTCAAATTATGACCTTTGCTTGACCTTGACCTTTTTATGGCAAGGTCAAATATGGCAAAATGCTACAACATAAGCTTTCATGGGAATTTTTGAAGATTTTGGCCTAAAAATTGGTATATACTGTCATCTTAATGAGGTCATGAAGAATTATGAGTACAAGAGGTCAAGGTCATTCTTTGACCTTTGACCCAGATCTCTCATATTTTGACATTTTCAAACATTTCCTCAAAAGCCAAAGGGCCAATTGTAGTCACATATCATATAGAGCCTCCAGGGGTTGAGGGAACAAAAATGTGTTCAAATGGTCCAGGTCACATGACCATCATGGCCGCCATACCCATTTATGGTATAAACATTTAATATTTTTCTTCTCCAGAACCAATATGCCTATGGCCTTGAAACTTGGTAAGTAGCATGGAGTACTAGAGTACTTCCAAGACTGTTCAAATGATGACCTTGGGTTCACCTTGACCTTTTTTTGCAGCATGGTCAAATATGGGAAAATGCTAGAACATAAGATTTCATGGAAAGTTTTGAAGATTTTGGTCTAAAAAATGGTATATATGGTTGTCTTAATGGTATTAGCATATGAAGATTGATGAGTACAAGAGGTCATGGTCAGTCTTTGACTTTTGACCCTAGACTCATATTTTGACAATTTCAGACATAAGAAAAAGCGACTTTGCCAATTGCTCAGGTGAGCGGATCAGGGCCTCATGGCCCTCTTGTTATTTATTTACCTTAAAAATTATTTATTTAATACATACTCTCGCTATCTGTAGTAAAATTATATAGTCCAGTTCGTTTGGATCATTGGACCCAGTCTGAGTTAGTGAATACTATAGAAGTTGAAATGCGACACGAGTAAACCAACAAAGTGGCATCTGTCCAGTCTGATCAGAGTCTTCGCTGATCTCATGGTGGTAGCTTAGACCCTTAGCTACCCTTTAAGCGGATGCCCAAGCTAATTTGAATTTGCGCTGGGCGCACAACCACTTTGCTGGTTTTCTCGTGTCGATGCTCAGTTAATTACAGAAATGCTTATCTGTTGCACCATTATGAAAATAAAAGTCCGCTGAAGGCGGTGCTAGTAGGTCGTGGTGCAACATTTCTTACTGTATGTGAATATTCTGTATATATATCCTATTCAGCTCTGTTATTGTCAGTTCCCTGATAGGTTCCTTGGTCCAAGAGGCTCTTCATTTAGAGTTCATTTTATTGCCAAAGATATCATGCTTGCCGATTATAGCATACTGCCTGTGTATTTGTCTTTTTTGGATACTTGGCAGAGCTCTAGATAAGAGGGGTATTTGGTGATAATTGGGGGATAATTTTCTTTATTTCTCATTGAAACCATATGTTATGACCCCTCATCTGAACCGTCTCGTCGAGACGGTTCAGATGAGGGGTCACAACGTATGTTTTTATCCAGAATCAACAAAAATTATCCCTAATTATCACCACATACTCCCTCTTATCTAGGGCTCTGCTTGGGTTAGATATGAATCTTGGACTTTATTGATCAAAATTGAGCTACATCATGTGACCTCAAACAATGTGACAATTTCGTCATGTGATATGAGCTGCGACACGAGAAAACCAACAAAGTGGTTGTGCGCCCAGCGCAGACTCTGATCAGCCTGGGCATTCGCCCCGTCAGATCAGACTCTTCGCTTTGCGCTTAAAGGGTAGCTAATGGTCTAAGCTACCTCCATGCGGACAGCGAAGACTCTGATCAGACTGGGCGGATGCCCAGGCTGATCTGAGTCTGCGCTGGGCGCACAACCACATTGTTGGTTTTCTCGCGTCGCGGCTCATATTCAGATCATCCTTCTCATTTATATAGTGTAATCAAAGACTTAACTTTTGGCTCTATGTTTTGGGACTCTTCAATAGATGACTGATGTGACAAACAATTTCTCTAACCAGAACGCACATAAGTACATTCTAATCAGAGCATTCGCTTGTCATCAATGTCACAATGTTGGAAATCTCATGATGTGGCTCAAATAGTCTTGTTTACGGTTGTTAAAGTTGGTAAATATAACAGACGATGCAACTGTTTTGTGTATCATTAATATTTTTTCCTTCTATTTTCAACCGCATTTTGAAGATATGCCTGCAAGGTCCTATGACATCACTTATTAATGATCCTATCTATATTTAACCTATATCTCGCTACCGTGGCAACTTCCAGGAATTATCTTGTCAGCTGAATGAAGAACCACTTAGTTATACATTTAAATGGATCCGTTAGTTAAAGAGGGTGTCATTCACTGTTCCTCCCAGGAGAAATTGATTTCATATGAGCCGCGACACGAGAAAAGCAACAATGTGGTTGTTCGCCCAGCGCAGACTCAGATCAGCCTGAGCATCCACCCAGTTTGACCAGACTCTTCGTTAAGTGCTGAAAGGGCAGCTAAATGTCTAAGCTACCTCCATGCGGACAGCGAAGACCCTGATCAGATTAGGCGGATGCCCAGGCTGATTTGAGTCTGCGCTGGGCGCACAACCGCATTGTTGTTTTTGTCATGTCGCGGCACATTTCATATGTGGACCATGCCATGAGAGAATGGGCATTATAGCTTGTGCAAAATGCTCAGACGTGGCCCAACCAGAACACTTGCTAAAACTGGCAATGTCCTTGCTGATAACTACATGTATATTACAACCGCGACAAGGAAAAAGAAGAAGAAAAAAACAGTTTTGTATGTACATTCACCACGCAAAGACTCAGATCAGCTTGCGCATCCGCACAATCTGAGCAGAGTCGTCGTTGTGCTGTTATAGAATAGCTAAGAATCTAAGCTACCACCAAGCAAAGACTCTGATTGGATTGGGCGGATTCCCAGTCTTATCTTAGTCTTCGCGTGGAGCTCATGCCACTTTGTTGGTTTTGTCGTGTCGCAGCTCATTGTACTCGTAGCCTGTTTAAGAGAACATAGAACTCACTTAGACCGTTGGATATACAGACTGATCGGAATTATCACGGTCAAACATTATCAAATATGGGATCGCATTATGTTCTGTTTAGTAAAATCTAGTCTATAGAATATTCGTTTGAGCCATTTGTAACTGATACGTTTCAATACAATATCATTATGTGTTTTTAATATTACATGTACAAGTAAAATACGAGTTCCTGCTTTAACTCATTCTGAACACGAATTTTAATTCTTTCCACACGGAAAATCTGAAGGCGAACGGCAACAATCACTTGAAAAAGCATCCTTTTTTTTATTTTTTTAATGCCTCACGCTTGATTTAAAACGGAGGTTTGGCCCAAACTCTTTCTATTTTAGGTTTTCAGAACAACAACAAAAAATATAGAGAGGTACCCTTACAGCTAAATGAACGCAACAGGAATCTAGTTGAGCCATGACTCGACAAAACCAACACAGTTACATGTGGGCCCAGCGAAGACTGACTGAAATCAGTCTGGCCATCCGCCCAGTCTGATCAGACTCTGCGCTGCGCGCTTCGTTGGTATTTGATAGTCTAAGCTACCTCCAAGCCGATAGTAAAGACTCTGATCAGAATCGGCGGACGTCCAGGCTGATCTAAGTCTTCGCTGGGCGCACATGCCGCATTGTTGGCTTTGTCGTGTCACGGCTCAATTATGTTGATGAAGTTGCCTTGGATCTGAAATCTTCACAAAGCACCGCCCATTGCACCACCCATTCAAGGCACCATAAGCAGAAGACGAAATAGGAGCCATTCATCTCAAACAAATGTCAATTTCACCAACACATCTGGTCTACCTAGTCTGCAAATCAATGTACATGTACACAATACAACATGGTAACAGAATATAGTCGTCAGATTGCGCGGATTTTAACAAGCAGATTGTTACACCAATGTCAAATAATTAAAACGCAGCAGCGGTACACGCGTAACCGATTAACGTACACTAAGCTGCTGCACAGTTTAAATATTATTAAGAGTATCATAAAATGCGTCCTACGTTTAACCGTGTTATCTACATATATTGTTGCCTTGAAAGCGAATATCAAAATATGACTCGGTTACACCCAAATTTTAAGGAGACTTTGTTTACAAATTCAGAAATATTGTAAACCTGGGTTTGCAAAACGAACACTAAGATTACAAATCTTTAAAACAGCTCAATATGAAATACTGTGCAAGCAGATAGTCTTACAACTAATCATTCAAAGGCGGTCCCAAAATGCATGTTGTTGTCGCAATGCCTTGCATCATATTGAATAACTGGTGTCACGATAATGCTGAAGAAAAAATCTCAGACCAGGTAAGAAAATAATTTATATCTCCGGTCTTACAAGGCCGATTTAAATATTTAAAAAATAAATAAAATGAAACAGTTATCCCGTTCTTATTACGTTTGTGTGAAGCAACTATTGTTGAGTAAGGAATAGGCCATTTACCGGATTTACCGGAACAATGAGGTAATTTTTCCGAAGTGTCCAGGTAAATGTCATTTATCAAATAATATTGACAAGGGCGTAAGTGCCGGATAACCCTCACGACCTGTGATTATAGATTTTTTTTTTCTGAAGAACAAGCTTATTTACTGTTATTAGCATATGATCGAGCGGTACGTTGTCCATCTTGTCACAGGTATTTATTGGTAATTTGGATCGTTCGTATGTGCTTTGTGGGTGTATTGCCTTTACACCATTAATACACAGTTCCGAGCCATACCCAGAATGTCACTTAAAATCACCTGACAGCGTATACCTGGCCAATGCAATGACAACTTAGCACGTGACATAGTCTCACAAACAAATCGCACGTGGCCAATATCCAACATAACTCCGTGATTTTACCTTACAGCTAATGAAGGGATGTATACCTATTTGAAGAAAACAAACTAACGCCACTTTTAATAAACTTTCCCTGCTTTGCAAGAACAGAACGCATCGGAAATGCATGATGCGCCAACTGCCATGTATAGGTCATGAGAAGGCTGATTCTTCACCATAGATCGCCAACATTTAGCAGACCCTTGCCTTTGTCATTTGTTTTTCCGCCGTCTTTTTGTAAGCTTGTGAGACGTAGTAACAGTAACTAAGCAGGCGGAGCTTAGCAGCTATTCTCGGAACTGTGTATTTCACATAAAAAGTCCTAATGAACTAATACAAAAGCATCTGTTTGATTGTGTAAACAATAATTGTTTAAACAATACAATTAGACATTACTGTATAACTAATCTAGAGATTTCTGAAGCTCATTTTGTTGGAACTAAGGTGCGTTTTAATTGAAATAATTGGAGATCATTATTGTTAGCTTCATAAAAGTCATTCCGTTCTGAAACTTATTTATCAAGTCAGGAATTAAATTTAATTTAAAATAATCGGTTACTGTCCCAGTAACATTATTTAAAAAAAAGCTACAGCTCTCAGTAAAGAGTTCAAATGCCGTTGTCTATCTATCTATCTATCTATCTATCTATCTATACTGCCTACGCAATCGCGAGCATTCTTGGCAGGTCTGCGCGTCGTGCTGAGAACAAGGAATAATTGAAAGCATGACAGTGAGATAATATAAAGATGAAAGGTTAAATATAGTGCGAAAAGGCTGAGAGCCATAAATAAAAAACACTCATCATGGACTGAGTAAACACAAAAAACTGGGATAGGGTCTAAAAACAGATAAAAAGCTATGTTAAAACAAACATTTTATGTCTAGGGTTGGGGATGCTGCAACTCTCCAACTGCGGCCTTGAACAAGTCAAGACTTGGAGAGGTTGAAATAGTTTTCGAAAGCGCATTCCACTGGACAATTGCCAGGGAAAAGAGGGAATATTTATAGGAATCCTTGCCAGTTTGAATTGGACGAAATGTCATAGAATGGCAGAATCTTGATATCCCATGGGTGGGCTGTATGTATTCGGGTATGGGGACGGATGCCATTTACAGTTTGTAAAAGAAACGGGGACGGGCCACATCTTGTATCTTTTCTAGATGCTAGCCCAACTGCTGCAACAATGAAGTGACGCTAGTTGTTCTGACGTAATCACTCCTGGTCCAGCGTGCAGCACGCCGCTGAACCATTTCGATTTTATGGGTCTTATCTTTTGTGTGGGGGTCCCATATTGCTGAAGCATACTCCAGCTGGGGACAAACAAGGGTCTAGTAGGCCTTCTCTCGGACTTTTGGGGACTTAGTTTTAAAATTTCTTTTAACAAATTCGGGAGTTCTGTTGGCTTCTGATGCAATTCTGTCAACATGTGTGTTCCGGTTAAGATTGTGAGATATATCCACCCAAAGACCTAGCACTGGTTACTGCTTCCAGAACCTGTCCATGGAGTGTATTCTCTGTTTCGAAGGGTGTTCTGGAAGAAGTCACTCTCACTACCTGGCACTTGGAGTGGTTAAACTTCATATCCCATTTTGATTCCCATGCCTGAAGTCGGTCCAAATCTTTCTGCAAACTGCCACTGTCATGCTTTGTTTCCAGCGTTAGATAGATGGCAGTGTCATCAGCGAAGAGACGCACCTGTGAGATGATGTCTTGCGGAAGGCCGTTGATGTAGACCAGGAACAGGATGGGGACAGAACGGAATCTTGTGGGACTCCAGATGTTACTGGGACCGAATCAGACTCCTCGCCCTCAACAACGACCGTCTGCTGGTGGTTATTTAGAAAGGCCTGGATCCAGCGCAGGGTGGAATTTCGTATGTCACAGAAATGTAATTTCAGAATAACCTTTGAGTGGTTCCCCTTGTCAAAGGCTTTAGAGAAGTCAAGTAGAATTAAGTCAGTTTGTTTACCTTGGCTAGACCTGCGAGCAATGTCTTCAATGAGTGAATCCAATTGCGTCTCACAGGAGCGTCTCTCCCTGAATCCATGCTGCAGGTCATACATAAGTCCGTTTGAGTCAATGTGTCTGGCAACATTTGAGGCAATGACAATGTCTAGACAAGAGTTATCAATAACAGACTCTACAGAGCTGGGTGAATTATTGCTCCCAAATAATGAAGCAATTTTTTGTTTTGATTTCTCTAAACCCAACGAAGACTGTCACAAATCAACGCCTTGGCGCTTTGGCTTTATATATGCTTAAGATAAGATTTTATACAGGCGCAACTTTTGTTCGGTAAGAAAAAACTGTTTTATGGGTCAGCTCGATATAATACATTTTGAGTAAAATACGAGAAGCTCATCAGTTAAATTACAACGCATCAGAAAAACGAAAGTATAGACTCGAGTTTACTGTTCCTGTTCAATAATGCAATGTTTCAACATTATGCGCTCCACCTTGCTCCGACTGTAACGAAACATTTTCAAATTGACTCAGAACGAACCTAATGATTCCAAAGGGCAAAAGTGTCTGGGACGTTATGTGAAAAAAATATCGGTGCAGACCAAATTTGAGTGTGATATAAATTCCGATGAGAGGAAGAGTTGGGGTTTGTTTTTAATTCTGGTTTAAATTGCCAGAAGCTAGTTTCTGACCGTTCAAAGACGGAGCCCCCGTTGTTGTTTGTGCATACGCCGTTATGAATGAAATCCATACTTGCGATTATCTAAATACATAATTATAAAGCTATTTTCACCATGCCATCTGCTTTGACAAGCAGAAATCCCCAAAATACATTTTAGAATTTAAATTGCTAGTCTACAGTCTTGTCTCTAGTCTAGTCTAGACCTTGCAAGTCTTTGGGCTACCACATATGACTTTTCATCAATCCCTTTCTACCTTGTCCTGCCTTTGGTTGCCTAAGCTGTGAAAGAAAAGCCAGTTCCAGTCCAATCTTTACAATTGTCTTCTCGCCTCCTTTTCTGCCTACTTCTTCTGCTTTTACCTTTCACTTTGCCCTGCTAAATCGTCTAGGATTTCCTAAAAGACCTTGCGATGCGGCCGAACTACATTTGTTTTCGTTTCTTGACCTTGGTCAGGAGCTTGTCATATTATCCAGTGGGTGCTTGGATTTGTCTGCTAACATCCACATTAGTTACATGGTCCTCGTGCGAGAAGTCTAGTAGTCTTTGGAAGGATCTCACCTTAAAGGCCCGCGTTTATTTTGCAAATCTGCTGTCAAGATCCTTGACTCACAGGCATATAGAAAGATAAAAGTTGAAACGAAGCGCATGAGTTTCACCTTTGCTCCAAGCAATAAGTTGTTATTTTTCCATACGTATTTACTTCAGCTTGTCAGAGCTGCAGGGCTAGTTCAATCT
The DNA here is from genome assembly GCA_963989385.1 of Ctena decussata. Classification (NCBI taxonomy): domain Eukaryota; kingdom Metazoa; phylum Mollusca; class Bivalvia; order Lucinida; family Lucinidae; genus Ctena; species Ctena decussata. The sequence goes on from OZ022513.1 coordinate 53,806,840, forward strand.
TTGAGATAACCCTCGGTTTTGATCCATTATCTAAGATAATTGCTCCAAGGTATTTAAAGATTGTTACCTTCGCATCTTCCGTCCCTTTACCCTGATCTCTCTCTCTCTCTCTCTCTCTCTCTCTCTCTCTCTCTCTCTGGATGTCATTGGCACTTTTACCTTTTTCTGGCTCCGGAAATATTGACGTTGTTTGACATCAATTCTTACACTTGACTATCAACTAGGTCTTCTAGTTCTTGCTATTCTCTACGTCAGCATGACTGTCACCAACAAACTGCAGATTGTTAATAGTTCATCCGCCAGAGCTAACCTTTCCATCATGTTATTCCAGGGCATCAGGCATAATCTTTTCTAGATAAATGCTGAAAAGAGTGGATAGGAGAAGGGATCTTTAACTGACATATAAGGCTATGGTAAGTGTAGGTAATGCAAAGCGTCCCTGGCATCTTTTTTTAAAGGATCTCTTTAATTTTATGCGTTGGTTGTTTCCCAGAGCTATGTAAACATACTGATGAATTGGTGAAACAAGCTGTTTGTTCCACCGTTTCATCAGCATTTTCAGCTAAAGGTACCCTCGGAATATTATGTAAGTTGAAGACGAGGATGCGCAATCTAGAGATTATATTAGACTCCCGACCTAGGCCGGATTTGAACTCAGTACTTGAATTATAATTATGAGTTATGCTAACAGAACAGACAAAAGAAAACGATATTTATAGAAACGTATTAAAGATGAGATTCATGTTTGTTATTCATGTTATTTGTTTGTCAGATCAGGAGCTTATCTATTCTTATATATAATTTTATATTGTTTTATGTCTAATACTGTACAAATGCACTTAAAGAGTTATTTTATCGAATGTTACATTTCATTTTACAGTTGTCATATAGCTTAACAAAATCCGGTATGGAACAATGTCCCTTGCTACGTGATATTTCATTTTTGATAATATAAAGTTTCAATTCAAGGCGGTGCGGAACCGCGGGGGACATTAAGGTGTTAGCAGATGTTCGCAATGACTGAATACCACTTAGAGGAGAATTGGTAATCCCTTATGTAAACCATTTTTAAGCTTGCTTAATTGTATTTGCTTGCAACAAAACTGCAGCTGTCTGAATAACATATCTCTAGAGTGTAACATAAATGTTAATTTGTATTTTTATTCTGTTTGAATGGCATCTTTGGAACATTTAGCGTCATAAATGAATGTCAACAAGTCATTTTCAAGTTTGTGCATCGTTTATTAACTGTATCCAACGACCAATTTAAACCATATTATGAAATATACCACATAAAATCAATATATCAAAATATTGTTTCCCTCCAATCAAACTTAAATGGCTTTTTCTAGTTAAATGTAAAAAGGAAGACGAACATTCTAGACACTGAGCAGCCCAGTCCAGTAACGAATGTTATATGTTTTAAACGAATTCACACTTGTCCCGTCATAACGGGTATATTTGATAGATGAGCCGCGACGTGACAAAACCAACAAAATGGCTTTGCGACCAGCGCGACTCAGATCAGCCTGGGCATCCGCCCAGTCTGAGCAGAGTCTTCACTGTCCACATGGAGGTAGCTTAAACCCTTAGCTACCCTTTAAGCACTTAACGAAGATTCTGACCTGATTGGGCGGATGCCCAGACTGATCTGAGTCTTCGCTGGGCGCACAACCACATTGTCGGTTTTGTCGTGTCGCGGCTCAGATAGATTATTACTTATCGTGAAGCTCCTGATCACACATCTGAATAGGAATCCATTTCTATGTATCTAAATATTTCAGATTTGTCAATGCTACCATAGTCTATGAATTTTGACTTTTAGTACGATGACCACTTTTATTTGCTTTTACTGATTTATTTACCTACTCTTGCACAAGCATTACTATTGTACCAGCAAAATTTAATCGCAAATCCTTAACTCTCTTGCGCAAGCGCAATAACAGTTCAGCATGCGCTTCATTTGCATCATTTCACTAAGTAAATATCACCACTTATCAAGCACAATATGATTGAAGACCACTCGTCAAGAAAATCTCAATCGCTTTAACCAATTTGCCAACACTTAGATTCTGTAATACTTGGCTTAAGAGTTGGATTTAAGTACCTGATCTCAACAGACTCAATCAAACCGGGTCTGCTATTCCCGCTTCTGTATTTTACCTTTCGCTTCTAAAGGAGCAAAACTTTTAGAAAGTATTAATCTCCGATGAAGCTGGTCGCTGGTGGTCTTAAAAAAGTCCCCCTGTACTTCATCATACCGCAAACTATTCATTTTTTTCTAGGCCTTAGGTATCACTGGATCTATTAAGAGTTTTTTTTTGTTTTGGTTTTTAAGAAAACAAATGCTTAAGTCGGCGCTAGAGGAGGTGGCCATTGTTTCATATTTCACAATAAACAGACTCAGTTCAAACTGATTTGATAGTTTTGCTTTTGTTGTATAAACAGTCCGTCACAGCGATGAATACTTTAAAGAAGAAATTTAAATTAACCCATTAATTTCAGTCCATCAGATAATGGGAATGTGATAATGAAAGGCTGTGCGTGTAATGGAACTCCGTTAATGGTTAGAAAGATTTCCGCTATCAGCAGGTCTCGAACCCGGGACCGCTTAATCAGCAGGCCATCACTTAACCCTCTGAGCTTTCGGGGCTCCTCTTACAAACAAAACCTACTGTACAACGAAACATTTTCTGGTTTAACGTATTTAACACTTCAGAGCGTCGGATATCGCAATAAATCAGAAAACAAATAAATGTCGAGGAACAATAATATATGAGTAGGTAGGCCTAAAACAGTTACACATATGGGCGAAACAATCATAATTCGTTTTGGCTTTATTTGTTTGCATCAGAATTGCAGCTGTCTGGACCACAGGTCCCATGAGAAAAATGGAGTTGATACCATATTGTTTGTTACGTAGCTATTTGATCCGCGACTCGAGAAAACCAACGAAGTGGCATGTGCGCCCAGCAAAGACAGATGAGACTGGGCATCCACCCAATCTGATCAGAGTCTTCACTGTCGGTATGGAGGTAGCTTAGACTCTTAGCTAACTTGTAAGTATATAGCGAAGACGCTGATCAGAGTCTTCGCAGGGCGCACATGCCACTTTGTTGTTTTTGCCATGTCGCGGCTTAAATTTTTGTTCTAGTGGTGGCTATTTTACAAAATGCATCTAAGCGTAATGTAATCAAGTCACTAAAAGCTTTTAACAGATAATTAAGTATAATCAAATACATGTATCAGAGACAGATACAAAATCGCACGTGTAAGAAAAGACTTTTATACTTCACACAAAATTTATCGTCCAACTGCATGCATGCTTTGAACAGAGCGTTCGACCTTGCTCATAGATTACGTACAAATTGCTGAAGAATCGAAGAAAAAAATAAAATAAAAATATAAAGGTGTTCAACTAAAGGAATAACACTCTCGTCCGTAAACCCTCAGTCTGTAGCACCGTGCAATAAAGATTCAATAAACCACCTAGAGAACTCTAGTGTTTTGCATGTTCTAATTCTTAATGCATAGTACAACATTCAGTCACCAGACACCGTTTAATGAACTAGTTGTAGTTCTAAATCTGTATGTTACCGTTAGCACCATTTTAAAATCATTCAGTTCCAGCTAAATGAAACTGTTTTTTTTTATTATTTTTTTTTTATCTACTTTATATTTCCTATTTTTGCCAAAATCAGGAAAAAAAAGTACAAACACATTGGCAAACAATTAGTGTTCGCTTTACTAAGACAAGACACTGCTTTGGAGAAGTTATGAATGTTTAAACAATAATTCTAATACAGTGCGCCTATAGAAGCGATGGAAAGTTTCCGTGTTTTATTCTGCAACAATTCACTGTCTCGGAGCGCGCGAGCCTAATTGCTGACGTCACTTGCATTACCGACTTAATTTTGTGACGTCTTTAGACCTTAGACGGTGTTACGTCTCTCTTTCTTTCTAAATTCGCCATAAAAAAGTACATTTACCTTAGACATGTTAGATGCTTTGTTCAGGATGCGCGGATGCCCAGACTGATTTTTGTTGTTTTGCAGATATTCAAAGAATACCTTCTGGCGTACTTTATTTCGGACTGCCTTAAATTTCGAAGATGAGTACAGTTAGCGCAGCGATCATAAAAATGTTTAAGAGTCATTCTCTGTAAGCACCAAAATCAGGTGAAAATGACATTCTCAGATTTTCACGAAACTCAGTGTCTTTTTTGTTTATGTTAAGTGATGAACAAAAATAAAAGTTTTTCTTCGATCAAACTGTCCGTTGCCATGGCAACCAGGATTTTCTGTTTTTCAGCCTAATCTGGTGATTTTTCAATTGAAAAATGCAAGATTTAACTCCAATTGTTCTGGTAGAAATTCACAACAAATGTTATAAATACTTACATTTTACAAGAGAACCATGTAAGTGCTACTTACAAATACAGAAAATTTTCATCATATTGCTATGGTCAAACAGTCAGTGACCTTGACTTCTAGCTAGTAAGGCGTCTATTTCAAAACATCAAAAATTAGCATATTTTCAAGGCGTTTTACTAAAAAATGCGGCTATAGATTTTTTTCTTTCTCTTGGTGCAGGGAGTACAAAACCTAGTTGTTGATATATAAAAAAATTGGAGATGGTATATTTTTTAAATTGAAAATATTTTTCTTTGAACTAAGTCACCGTCAGAGAAATCAGAAGAAACTTTCAAAATTGAAATTCTGTGATAAAATACAATATCTTGAACATTTTCAAGAAATATGAGCCAAAATACAAGTTGATGCATGATTAACCACTGAAGAAAACTACAAAGAGTGTTTTCACCCTCAAAAATACGTCAGTACCTTACAATTTGGGGTGAAATTACCCCACCCACTTTCTTTCAATGCGAAACCAAATTAAAAGTTGCATGCTGTAATGAATATATCTCAGTCTTTGCTGATTTTGAATGGTCTGGGGGGCTTCTACAAGCTCATTATTTCTGTCATTTTACTTTTTTTCATAATATTCCCACAGTGGTTGGTGGATGGGGGGCGGGATGGCGGACATTGTTTATTGGTGCGGATCCCATCGGCGTCTGCGTAGCCCTTGCCTGCACTCTATGTCCTGTAGGAATAAATAGATTTTGACCATACTTCCATGCATACATAATTAGGTAGGGGTAAAGAACTGATTAGATTTTGGTGACCCTGACCCTATTTTCAAGGTCACAGAAGGTCAAAGAATGGTGAGAAATGGCTTTTCTGCACCTTATCTCCTAAATGGATAAATTGATTTTTACCAGACTCGCACAAATGTATCATTGTGAAATGGAATAGAACTGGCTAGATTTTGCTGACCTTGACCTTATTTTCAAGGTCACGGGAAGTCAATGCGTGCTGGAAAAACTGGCTTGTCAGCATGATATCTTCTGAATGGATGGATGGATTTAAAGCAAACCTGCACAGATATATCACTCTGAAATAAAAAGGAACTGATTGAATTTTGGTGACCTTGACCCTATTTTCAAGGTCACAGGAGGTCAGAAATGTTGAAAAATGGCGTGTCTGAACCCTATCTCTTGAATGGATGGATGGATTTTAACCAAACTTGCATAAATATGTCACTGGGAGATGGAATAGAAACTGATTAGATTTCGGTAACCTTGACCTCATTTTTGAGGTCGCAGGAGGTTAAAGTGTGTTAAAAAATAGTTTGCCTGCATGATAACTCCTGACGGGATTAATGGATTATGACCAAACATAGATAAGTTTATAATCGGGAGGTGAAAAAGTACTGATTAGATGGTGGTGACATGGACCCAATTTTCAAGATTTACAAGAGATCCTAACTTTGTAATATTTAGGGAAAATGATACAGCTGAGAAAGGATAAGATGGGGTTCATCTGTTTTCGTAAAAAAAAAAAAACATTTCTAGTTTATTCTATGTATCACGCAGTAACCATGGCAACCAATACTCTATTACTGGTCTGTTTTTGTTGGAAACAAATAATGGATGACTTGCGATTTTATGTCCTTTTCAACAGTATTTCAGTCATATCATGACGATTGGACGGTGATAATGAAAGACTGTGTGCAATGGAACCCTGTTTACGGTAGGAAAGATTCTCACCTCAAGCGGATTTTGAACCCGGTCCGCTACATCAGTAAGCCAGCGCTTAACCCACTGAACTTCCACGTCTCCTGGATACATGTATACAAAAAAACATTCAAATTTAGTTAAAAAGTGTTGATTGTGATTTTTTACTTTCTATTTGCCAAATAAGTCTCATCTTAGACAATAATTCGGTATATTTTAGTTGCTATGGATACAAAGGAGGAAAGGGAAGGCGGGTATGTTGTTTTGGTGCAGATCCCACCTGCATTGGTGTCGGTGTTTGTGTGTCAGCATAACTTCATGTCTGCACTCTATTTCCAGAAGGGATAAATGTATTTTCACCAAACTTGCAAAGATACATCTTTGGGTGGGGAAAAAGAGCTGATTAGATTTTGGTGACGTTGACCCCATTTCAAAGTCATAGGAGGTATCTGAATGGCTTGTTGGCGCCATATGTCCTGAAGGGGTAGATAGATTTAGATGAAACTTGCACAGGGAAGTGGAAAAGAACTGAAAAAAGTTGGTGACCTCGACCATATTTTCAAGGTCACAGGAGGCCAAAAACAGTGAAAATGGTTTGTATGCACCATATCTTCTGAAGAGATTTATGAATTTTAATCAAACTTGCACAGGTACTCGTATATTATAAGGAGGTGGGGAAACACTTATGTTATACTTTGGTGGCATTGGCCTGTGGTCACATGTGGACACAGTGTTAAAAATGGCTTGCTTGCACCATATCTCCGGAATGAACAGATCGAGCCTGACCAAATTGCACAGACACACCACTGGAACATGGGAAAGAATTAATCAGATAATTGTCCAGGGACAACTTGTCGAGCCCACTGTTTGCTTTAGTGACCAATAAGTATGTCAAGACTAACTGCTTCATTTACTTGTTAGAAAGAAGGCAAACAATATCATGATACAGCATATTTCTTTTTTATTTTGTTTTTCTTATGAAGGAAAACAAGTGGAACTATGGCCATGACAAGCACACATTATGACAATTTTATTATTTGACCTTGAAGTATAACCTTGACCTTGGACCAACCTGAATAAACATTTCTACGCATCAGGGAGAACAATTGTGCCAAATTATTTTGAAATTAATGTATAACTGTATAAATAATATGGCCTGGACAAGCTCAGTTTATGACACTTTTTTATCATTTGACCTTCAAGTGTTACCTTGACCTTGGACATACCTGAATAAATTTCACAAGCCACTTCTACTCATCAAAGAGAACATTTGTGCTAAACTGTTTTGAAATTCATCCATAAATGTAGAAAAAATGGCCAGGACTAGTCCTATTCATGACTATTTTCATAATTTGACCTTCAAGTGTGACATTGACCCTGGATATACCTACAGATGTTTCAAATTGTACTTGTACTCATCAAGAACAACTGTGCGATTTTTGTCGAGCCCGCTTGGGGAGAGCGAGACTTAGTTGTTACAATGTCGGTTCGGTGTATGTCCGTGCGTGCGTTAGTGCGTGCGTGCATGCGTGCGTCTGTCCAGATTTGTCCGGGCCATAACTTCTACATCTATGGATGGATTTCAAAATAATTTGGCACAATTGTTCTCTTTGATAAATAGAAGTGCCATTTTGAAACATTTGTTCAAGTAGGTCCAAGGTCACGGTCACACTTGAAGGTCAAATGATAAAATGGCCATAAATTAAGCTTGTCCGGGCCATAACTTCTACATTTACGGATGGATTTCAAAATAATTTGGCACAATTGTTCTCCTTGATGAATAAAAGTGCCATTTGAAACATTTGTTCAGGTAGGTCCAAGGTCAAGGTCACACTGGAAGGTCAAATGATAAAATGGCCATAAATTGAGCTTGTCAGAGCCATAACTTCTACATTTACAGATGGATTTCAAAATAATTTGGCACAATTGTTCTCCTTGATGAATAGAAGTGGTATTTGAAACATCTGTTCAGGTTGGTCCAATGTCAAGGTCACACTTGAAGGTCAAATGATAAAATGGCCATAAATTACGCTTGTCCGAGCCATAACTACTACATTTATGGATGGATTTCAAAATACTTTGGTACAATTGTTCTCCTTGATGTTTTAAAGTGCCATTTGGAAAATTTATTCAGGTTGGTCCAAGGTCAAGGTCACACTTGAAGGTCAAATGATAAAATGACCATAATTTGAGCTTGTCTGAGCCATAACTTCAACATTTACAAATGGATTTCAAAATAATTTAACACAATTGTTCTCCTTGATGAGAAGAAGTGCCATTTGGAATATTTGTTCTAGTAGGTCCAAAATCAAGGTCACACTTGAAGGTCAAATGATAAAATGGTCATAAATTGAGCTTTCCCTAGCCATTTCTTCTACATTTACGGATGGATTTCAAAATAATTTGGCACAATTGTTCTTCTTGATGAGTGGAATTGTCAAGTGACATATGTGTTTGGGTAGGTCCAAGATCAAGGTCACACTTGAAGGTCAGATATTGTAACTGTCATAAATTGAGCTTGTCTGGGTCATCACTTCTGCTTATTTTCCTTTGTGAAAATTTGAAAAAAAAGAAGAAAATGCTTGCTAAGTATGATGTTTTTTGGCTTCTTTCTGGAGTGAAGTAGTTACTTAGTCTTGACATACTTATAGGTCACTAAAGCAAACAGCGGGCTCGACCAGTTGTCCCTGGACAACCTTCTAGTTTCTTAAATCCATGCATAAATGTAGCTGTTATGGCCCGGACAAGCTCAATTTATGACAATTTTTATCATTTGACCTTCAAATGTGACCTTGACCTTGGCCCTACCTGACCAAATGTTCCAAATGGCATTTCTACTTATAAAGGAAAATAATAGTGCCAAGCTCATTTCGAAATCCATCTATAAATGTAGAAGTAATGGCTCGGACAAGCTCAATATATAACCATTTTACCATTTGACCTTTAAGTGTGACCTTGACCTTGGACCTACCTGAACGAATGTTTCAAATGGCACTTATACTCATCATTGAGAACAACTGTGCACAATCATTTTGAAATCCATCCATAAATATAGAAGTTATGGCCCGGACAAATTCGGATGGATGCACTAATGCACGCACACACGCACATACGTAAGCACATACACCGAACTGAAGTTGTGACAACTATGTCTCACTCACCGTAAATGGGCTCGACATTAAGGATCTGGTTACCTTGACCACTTTTTTCAAAGGTCCCAGGAAGTCATAGAAAGCTGCTAAATCGATTGTTTGACCTTTATTCTTTTTTGAAGGTCAAAGGTGACCTTAAAATGCTTAAAAATGGCTTATCTGCACCCTATATTCCGAAGCATTTATTGGAACTATGCTAAACTAGCCCTAAATCATCATTTGGAGAAGATTCATAACTGATTATTAAGGCCCCGCCAGACGAAGTAATTTGTAATTTTGTAATTGTTTTGGTACGGAAATCGTGTCCGCTGCATAACACTGAAACTCTTTGTGATATTTTCATGAAACTTGATACCAAAGTAAACCATTATCAGTCAATATGCGGAGAGAAAGAACCACGACTCCACCTACATTGTTTACTGAATTATGCCCCTTTGTAATTTTTGGTACGTAAATCTTGTCCGCTTCATAACTTTAAAACTGTTTGAGATATTTTCACGAAACTTGGTACAAATGTAAAGGATTATCAGACGATTTGCAGAGAACAAGAAGTTTAACTCTTTCTACATTTTTCACTGAATAATGCCTCTTTGTAATTTTCAGTACGGAAATCGTTTCCGCTCCATAACTCTGAAACCGTTTGAGATATTTTCACAAAACTTGGTACAAAAGTAAAACATCATTAGACAATTTGAACCTTGTAGTTACTGAAAAACCTTGCTTAAACACAGTTATATAAAGCTTTTATTCTGGGTGCAGTGAACCATAAAATATTGGTCAACATCAGCTATTGTTTACTGCATTTAGTTGACCTTTCCCAGACGTAACTATATGGCAAAAATTACAACTTACCTCATATCTTTACTTGGAAACTAACTAAAAACACAGTTGAAGAAGGTTTTTTTCCAAGTGCAGCGAACCATGAAGTATAGGTCAACATCAGACATGGTTCACCGCATTTAGATTTACTTCCCCAGATGTGACTGTATTCCCAGAATGAAGTCTGTTTCTCATTTGGTTACTTAGAAACTGAGCTAAACCCAAGTGATGAACCAAATTTTCTTTGAATAATTTGTCGTGGCCCAATGTGCATCACTGCATTCAGTTTTTTTTTTTTTTGCCAGATGTTCCCGTGTAACACATTCCAAGATTCTATCACTTTTGCTTGCTAAGAAACTGAGCTAAACGCAACTGGTGAACCAAAATTTTCTATGTTCATTGATCCATAAATTATAGGACGTGACCCAGTATGCATCACCGCAGTCCGTTGACCTTCCGCAGATGATGTTTCTGCTAGGCAAGTGTGAAGACTAAATACTTACTGGTTACACGGAAACTGAGCATAACACAATTGGACCTAAATGCAGTTGGTAAACAAATTCTATGTTCAATGATCCATGAAATATAGGTCATGACCCACTATGTATCACTGCATTCAATTGATCTTCCCCAGATGTTATTGTGTAGCAAGTTTGTATCATTTTGATTACTTAGAATGTACCTAAACCCAACTGGTACCCCTAACTTTTCTGTGTTTAATGATCTATAAAATATAGGTCATAGTCCAAATTGCATCCCTGCATTCAGTTGATCTTTTCCAGACGTATCTGAGTAGCAAGTTTGAAGATTGAATCTCATTTGGTTACCTGAATACTGAGTTAAATGCAAATAGTGAACCAAACGCGACTATGGTCAATGATCCTTAGGGTTCAATGGTTCTATGATGCATCACGGCATTCAGTTGCTCTATCCAAGGTGTCATGCATAGCATGTATGAAGATTTTCTCATTTTTAATTACTTAGATACTGAGTTACATGCAACAGGCGAATCTTTTGCTATTACGCTCAAATATTTACACGTACACGCAGATGCACGCAAAGTGTATCACATTAGCACCTCCTTTTCATTGCAAAGCATGTTAAAATAGAAAGGAAAATCAGCATCGACCATTTTCATTGGACTTTAAACAATTTTGTGCGTATGCTGATTCGAATTCCAAAGAACACAAACCAGAACAGAATATAGTTGCCATGGAATATTGGAAATCACATATCGAAATAACAAAAACAAATTACAGTAGACAAGAAAGCTTCTGCAGACCAGACATGTGATGAGCAACTTTGAAACAAGTGTACCAGGTGCTATTTTATCATCAAAACTCATAGTATGTAACTTATGAATTGGTTGTATAACTAAATGAGGTGGGTGGGGTAACTCACCCCCTAGATATTCAGATTAAACATATTAATGAATGAAAAAATATAAACATTGTATGTGTGGTTTATTTCTTTTCTTCTCCAATGCATGCATCTCTCTCTATTTATGCTCAGTTGCTGTTCTTTCTCTACATTGTACAACATACACTCAGATTGCCTAATTTCTATGTGGAAGGAATGAGTGGTTTTTGTCATAGCAACTATAAAAATACTGATTTATCGTATATTATTTAACAAATTCAACACTTAGAATGCGTATGCATATGTAAATAGTAAATAACAAGGAATATGTTTCATCAGCATTGAAACGATATTCTGTAAAAATCTGTGTAAATGAACACTGACCCATAATAGAATAACAGTTACCATGATTACCATATGATAAACAATGTAAAAATGACAGCAAGCATGTGGTGATCTTTTAAAAATGTTTCAGTTTACTCACAATTATGGAAAGTTGAGATATATTATCCATGACATGTAACTTATGCATTCATTTCATATTCAGTGGAAGTGGGTGGGGTAATTGCACCCCTAACTGTAAATTTTAAACATACTTCTGTATGAGAAAAGTATTTATGTAGCTTCCCTCTACTGTATTCAATGTGTTTATTTGTATTTCTGCTCATATTCTCCAGATACTATCTCTTATAACAGATTTTCTGCTATGACAGTTTCTTCTGATTTTCCTGATGGTAACTAAATTCAATGAAAATTATTTTCAATTTAAAAAATATACCATCTCCAATTTTTTGAAACATTAAGAGCTAGGTGTTATACTCTCTGTACCAAGAGAATGAAAAAAATCTATAGCCGCATTTTCTAACAAAGTGCTTTCAAAATTGGCCAATTTTTGGTGTTTTTAAAGAGACGCTTTACTAGATAGAAGTCAAGGTCAACAACTCCTTGACCATAGCAATACGAGGGCTGATCCAGAAGTTCTTGGACGCCTTAAATAACTAAGGGGTCTGAAAAGGCAAATCAGTGAAACGTTACATGCCTTTTTCCACACCATCGATAAACACGCGTGTAAATTTTGAATCAGATATCTTAAACGGTTCATATATAACAATGCATTTTGTTCAGTTACCCTGGGTTGCGCGGCGCACGCCACAACGTCACGCTTACGTCTGATATATGCTACGCCTAAAATGAGAAGCTGATAAGATCCACTAAAGAAATCATGACGTTAAAGGTACATTTTCAGCTTTTATATGATACGAGGAATAGAGCAATAAGACAATCACAAGTTAACCATCAGGTACCGTAATGATTCATTGACGAGTTAGAGGGTTATCATGCGAACCGAACAACCAACTAAATGTTTTGTACCACTTCAGAAACTGAGGGTGAGGTTGGGCCTGTAAAATCGATTTAAGCCCCCCAGTAATTCATTACTGACCGTTCCAAGGCGGTAGTTCTGTTGTGGTTCTCTGTTGCCTGTTTTTGGTGTCAGAGTTTCTGTGATGTTTTACCTTATGTATGTTCTTATTATTTTTGGTTCGGTTTGGGTTGCTGAGTGGCCACCTTTTGGGAACAAGCTGCTCACTCGGTTGGCCATATGTTCTCTGTATCTTGATTATTTGTAATCTTAGTTGTTTCCAACTATGGTTTGAGGGCTGGATTTGGATTTTGATTGTTTCAGTTCCTGGTCTTTGCATACTTTTTACTTTTATAAAGAACAACTTCTGATATCGCGTAAACATTTCTTGGGATCAGTTTTGAGGTGTAAAATCTACTATTTCATCAAATAAGTGCATCATTGCCATTCTCCGGATAAAAAATATCGCTCGAAATTTATTTTTAGGACACTTTTACACAGTATCTTGAAACGTGTATGTCTCGTGATGCTTCGTATAAAATATGATTTGTTTCCATTGTATTCGTTATGTTTTTTTATGTCGGCCTTTAGACAAATTGCTTGAGTGCAGACGTTGGAAAAACGTCATTTTCTTCTTTCATGCCAATGGGTGGTGGTCTGTTTTGTATGTACAGAATGTCAAGTCAAATGCCAATAATAAATATTCGTATCGTTTGAAATTGGGAAATGCTACGTTAGTTCTTGACTGAAATTTTATATCGAAATTTTAAGGATAAAAATATGTTTGATTATTTTAAAAGGAACATTTTGCATTTTCCTGCAAAAAAATCTGGAAAGCGCCGCCCAGACAACCCCTGGTATATTCAAACGTAGATGCCAAACCCAATATTCTTTGAATTTATCTGATATTGTGGGAAATTATTCAGTCATATATAGAGAAGCATTGGTTAAGTTTTGAAAGAAATTACTTATTGCAGTTGGATTTTATGGACTGTGTCCACGAATTTCTGGATCATCCCTCGTATAAAGAATTTTTTTTTTTCTATCCGTACACAGCACTTACATGGGTCTCTTATACGATATGAGTGTTAATAACATTTGTTGAGAAATACTGTTAATACAACTGGTGTCAAATCTGGCATTTTTTATATGAAAAATCACCAAATTAGGCCAAAAAACAGAAAATCGTCGTTGCCATGGAAACGGACAGTTTGACTAGAGAAAAAATTGTATTTTTGTTTATCACTTGACATAAGCAAAAAAGACACTAAGTTTCATGAAAATCTGAGATATGTCATTTTCACCCCTATTGCAATTTTTTGGTGCTTACAGAGAATGACTCTTAATATTTCAACAATATTTAATTCTGTCATTATAGTTTCAATAGCTACTTCGTATTGTTTAATATTCAAAATATTAATCAGTCCCTTTAATAGACAAATCTAAGATTTGAACATATTGCTGCTTGTTTCCGGCGGTTGTCTAAAAGTTATGTCGGAATAACAATCAGTGTAGTTATCACCAAGCTACTCCAAACTGAGACGTCTTATTTGATTTTCCTATTTTGAATTAAGTGTCTAGAACATTATTTTGTAATAATAATTTAATTGTACAGTTAACATATCATACAAAGTAGCATTCAACGTCAGTCTTTAGTATTTAAGTCATAAAGTGCGCATAGAGTGTGAAAGTCTGTCGTTTTGTATGACAGCATAGACAAAACATTTTCTTCAAAGACGGCATGATCCTGATAAAAATGATAAGTATGCCTTACCAAGGTAGTCTGACTGAGTCAAAAACATGCGCTATTGTAACTTAGCTAAAGCTTAATATTTGATGGCAATATTTATTGAAGTCAAATCAAATGAAATGAAATCAACGATTTTAATTTGATTTGATTTGATTTGACTTAATATTTATTCAAGTGATGCTCCCTACTTATTTAGAGTCAGCTCATATGGGAAAGAAGTTTTCTCAATTAAGACTTGGTCCGGTGTTGGAAAGGCTTTGTTGTCAAAGAAACCAAACAGGAAGGCAAAAATGTTTTACTTTGTTAAAAATGAAGGAAAAAATGTCGAGGTGTCTCTTTACCTTAAGGTATAAAACCCATCGAGCGATATATTGTGAAACCTGTTATTTCTGGATCCGCATAAAGTGTGCTGGTATTTCTCCTGATGAATATGTACATCTTTGAAATGATGATGCTCCATGGCTATGTATGTAAAGGATGCTCAAACTTTTGTTTCTCCGATATATATTTTCATGATGAGTCTGCTTCCAGTCACGTCTCAGATAAGTCTCTCAATATTGATACCCAGAATATTTTTCAGGAACTTTTGGACATGAAACAAAAATCTCCGTCATATCTGAAAATAAACAGCCTGAGACACAAATTTGTTTCAATCAAAGATCTTCTGTCAAGAAACATTCTCTTTCTTTCAGAAACCAAAATTGACGATAGTTTCGCGGACGCTCAATTCTAAGTGGACAATTACCATTTGTCGGACAGATCGGACAAAGGTGGTGGTGTTATAGCTTACTTGAGGTCAGACGTCGCAGCTAAAAGACAGAAAGTTTTGGAATTCAAGGACATAGAATCAATAAGTATTGAGGTAAATTCAAATAAGGCAAAATGGTTGATCTGCGGTGCGTACAAACTTCCTTCCATGTCTGACGAACTTTTCTCAAATGATTGCTCTCTCATCATGGACAAAATAAGTGCAAAATGTGTTAGTTATATATTCCTTGGGGATCTAAACTTTGATATGCTATGTAGTAGAAAAAATGAAACTGTAGTTAATATTTGTGATTTATTCAACTTAGAGAATGTAATTAAAACCCCTACCTGTTTTACGGCAAATGGTAAACCATCCCTGTTGGATGTTATATTGACAAATAAATCAGACATTATTAGTAAACTTTGCACTTTTAGTCCTGGTCTAAGTGATGTACACAACATGGTAGCACGTCAGCTTCGAATAGATGTACCTTCAATAAGAAAAAAAGGTGCAAATACAGAAGTTTTAAATAATTTGATGTAGATCTGCTAAACCATGACCTTCTGTAACAAATTAAATGAAACTAATTTAGGAGAATCTGATGTTAATAATAGGTATTAAAATTTTTGTGACACTTTTATAGAAATTGCAACAAAAACATGCTCCAGTCAAGAAAAGAGAATTTCAACAAAACCAGTACCTTTTATGAATAAGAATCTGAAGCAAATTTATCTATAAAAAGAAAACGCTGTTTAATAAATTTCAGAAAATAGGACTACGAGAAACTGGGACAATTTCAGAAAGCAGAGAAATTTAGTAGTTAACCTGAAGAGAAAATCCATTTATAAGTATTTCATTGACAGATGCATTGGGGGTGTAAATCTGAAAATTTCTGGCCTACTATAAAACCTTTTTAACAAAAAAAGGCAACAAAACAAACAAGGATAGAATTCTATGTGAAAGCAACACACTGATTAATGATCAAGAGGAAATCTGCGAAGTATTCAACAACTTTTTTTTGTAAATGTTGCTGAAAATATTGGTAATAATTCTATGCCAGTGAATGAAGAACACCCAAGCATTGTAAAGATAGAAGAAAACAACAAAATGGGCTCTGAATTGAATTGAATTGTCGACCTGTCGACCATTTTTACATTAGTAAGCAAATAGATAAACTTAGCAGGTTTTGGATGGGATTTCGGCCAAATTTTTAAAATTAGTGAAACCGTCTGTTGTACCGGCAACTGACCTAGTAAATACCTTTATTATTCTTCAAATTTTCCTGCTTCTTTAAAACCTGCCCAAGTAGCACCTATTCATAAAACAGAACAACACCTTAGAAAAGGGAAACTATCGCCCAGGTAGTATTTTGCCTGTGGTATCAAAGATTTTTGAAAGATCCATAAATAAACAGCTCACTGATTTTTTTAAACCATCATTTTAATATATATTTATCAGCCTTTAGATCAGGGTATGGTACATAAAGTACTCTTTTAAAAATTATTGAAGATTAGAAGAAAGCCCTGGGTGAAAATAAATATGTAGCAGCAATCTTAATGGATCTTTTAAAAGTCTTTGATTGCCATCCTCATTACCGCTTACTTTTAAAAATAAAATTTTATGGTGTTTCTGAGAGAGTGCTTTAGATTTAATTCAAAGTTTACTTAGCAAAAGAAAACAGTCTGTGATGATTGGAAATTGATTAAGTGATTTTAAAACAGTCTATAAGGGTGTTCCTCAGGGCTCAATCTTGGGGCCATTTCTATTCAACATTTTCATAAATGATATCTTTCATTTTATTACAGACAGTGGCCTGTACAACTATGCAGATGATAACACTGTATCTTATTCTCATATGGAACCCTTAGGTCTTAAGAATGTTTTTACTAATGATACTCTTACCCTTGTCAAATTGTTTTTAGATAATCAAATGCAAGCCAATCCGGATAAATTTCAAGGTATTGCGATTGAGCAAAAATCCAGAAAATGAAAACATGACTTTTAATTTGGGTGGGGATTGTATTATCAACTGTGATGAAGAAATAAAGCTTTTTGGGGTAACAATTGATTTTAAACTTAAATTTGATATTCACATTTCAAATATCTATAAAAAGGCTTTAAAACAATTAGGTGTTTTAAAACGTTTTGGTAAGAACCTTTGCAAATTGGGTAAACTTAACATTTATCATTCTTTTATTTTGTCAAATTTAAGCTATTGTCCTCTGACTTGGCACTTCTGTGGGGAAGCAATTACTAAAAAACTTGAAAAAATACAAGAACGAGCACTTCGCTATATCATATAACGATTGTGTGTCAGATTATAAGACTCTTCTTGCTCGGTCCAAATTGCCTACTTTGAAGCTGCAGAGGCTGAGGACAATGGCACTGGAAGTTTTTTAAAATTTTATATTAGGAAACTCCAATTTATTTACATGACTCAGTATGTTTTAAAAATAACCATAATTACTTTTAGGTACACAAGAATGGCCGAGATCCCACAGGTAAGAACAACAAGATTCGGCTTCAGCTCCTTTCATTCCAATGCAGCGAAATTGTGGAAGTCTCTCCCTCAACATTTCAAGAGGTCCACAGTTTCAATCATTTTAAGAGTCTAATAAATGCTTGGAACGGAAGAAACTGTGTCTGCTCTTTTTGTTCTGCATCTTAGCCTTCTGCATGCTTTTAGACGCTTTTCGTTATCCTATTTGTGTTTGTTTTATTTCATATTTCAGTGCTATTTGTATGATTTAGTTGCTTTTAGTTGCTCCTTGTTTAATTTATAATTTATTTGCTTGCTAGTTTAGTTTTGTGCTTCGCTTTTATTAACTTGTGAGATTATTTTTGCTTTTTATGTTGCCTCTTAGTTTAAGTTGATATTGGTAGATCTTTCTTTGCTTCTTGTCTTTTTCCACTTTCGCTTTTTCAGCTCAAGGGTCCTCGTATTGTAGCTTGTATGTTCTGCGGGGACACTTGATGCATAAATAATTTCGTTTTTCGCATTTACACTAGGATAAAAGGCAGGCTGCAAAGGTAGCATATGTTTGCTTCGCTTGGCTTGGGTCTGATCTGGAGCATTGGCTGGATGGTGGTATGGAGCCTGATGTTTAGTAATTGAGCTGCCAGTCGCGAAGCGCCACCATCCAGCACAAATTATTTGGCATAAATATTTTTGATCTGGCCCTTGCCGAGCACAGTAATACTATAATACTTAAATGAATATCATATTGAATTGTTGTTGAGCATGTACTGTCTTAGTATCTCTTACATGTCTTATGTGCTTTTATATGTATACTTCACTAAGTCTTATCTCTGTTACAGGTTTTTACATCATCTATGCATCTAAAAATGACAATGTAAATGTATTTATATGGTCTGTTATATATGCATCTGTCTATTATTATATGTTAGACGGTTTAATAGCTATCCTTAGCTAATGTTACTTGTTTGTAAACATTCGACTCTAAATGAAATTTGTATCTGTACCTGTATCTAAGGATTTAGACCGATAATAGCAAAGACTGGCAGATCATCATTTGTCGCAAAACACCAATTAATATCATTTATGTGTATTAAGGTATAGACAACCTAGTGTATGTACCATGGCATGACGCCGACATACACGGTATTCTGCAATTGTCCGTTTGGTTTAACACAGACGTGCCATTGTCAGTTTGGTTTAACACCGGCGTGTCATTATCAGCTTGGTTTAACACTGGCGTGCCATTGTCAGCTTGGTTTAACAATGATGTGCCCTTGTCAGTTTGGTTTAACACCGGCGTTCCATTGTCAGCTTGGTTTAAAACCGGCGTGCCATTGTCAGCCTGGTTTAACACTGGCATGCCATTGTCAGCTTTGTTTAACACTGGCATGCCATTGTCAGCTTGGTTTAACACTGGCGTGCCATTGTCAGCTTGGATTAACACTGGCGTGCCTTGTAAGTTTTGTTTAACACCGGCGTGCCATTGTCAGCTTGGTTTAACACCGGCTTGCCATTTTTGTCAGCTTGGTTTAACACCGGTGTGGCAAAGTCAGATTAGTTTAGCACCAGCGTGCCATCGTCCGCTTGGTTTAACACCGGCGTGCCATTGTCAGATTTGTTGAATACTGGTGTGCCATTTGCAGCTTGCTTTATTACCAGCGTCCCATTCTGAGTTTGATTTAACACCGGCGTGTCATTGTGAGTTTGGTTTAACACCAGCTAGCCATTCACAGCTTGTTTTAACACCGGCGTACCATTGTCGGCTTGGTTTAACACCGGCGTGCCATTGTTAGCTTTGCTTTACACCAACTTGCCAGTGTCAGCTTTGCTTAACACCGGCGTGTCCTTGTCAGCTTTGCTTTATACCGGCTTGTCATTGTCAGCTTTGCTTAAACCCGGCGTACCATTGTTGGCTTAGTTTAACACCGGCGTGCCATTGTCAGTTTGCTTTACACCAACTTGCCATTGTCAGGTTTGCTTAACACCGGCTTGTCATTGTCAGCTTTGCTTAACACCGGCGTGCCATTGTCAGTTTGTTTTAACACCGGCGTGCCATTGTCAGCTTTGCTTTACACCAACTTGCCATTGTCAGCTTTGCTTAACACCGGCTTGTCATTGTCAGCTTTGCTTAACACCGGCGTGCCATTGTCAGTTTGTTTTAACACCGGCGTTCCATTGTCAGCTTGGTTTAACATCAGCGTGCCTTAAAACCGGTTTGCCATTTGCTTTACATCGACTTCACATTGTCAGCTTTGCTTAACACCGGCGTGACATTGTCAGCTTTGCTTTACAACAACTTGCCATTGTCAACTTTGCTTAACACCGGCGTGTCATTGTCAGCTTTGCTTTACACCGACTTACGCTATTGTCAGCTTTGCTATACACCGGCGTGCCATTGTCAGCTTTGCTTTACACCGACTTGCCATTGTCAGCTTTGCTTAACACCGGCGTGCCGGTGTTAAAACAAACTTGCAAGGGCAGAACACGATGCTAGGCGATGATAGCGACGATGTTGCCTTATTTCTCATATCGCAGCTGTAGAATCTTTATACGGCTATGTTTTAATATTATTTATATGCACACACAGTCTCTGCCCCAGCCACCTTCCCAACCACCAACCCCCTGTACTGCTTAACTCTCGATATGGGTTTGAAACCTTGTACGTAGATTGATATCAGATATCAGATGGCATGCATCGTGAATTTACGTCCTTGTTTTCACGTAGACCGTAGGATGAGTGAGAAATAAAAGGTCATATCAATCAAAGAAGCACACAATTTATGTTGCCTTATTTGCCACATGTTGATACAATGCTATACTTAACTTTTGTAAATGTGGATATCATAAAGTTTAATAAATCGCACTATGACATTCTATCTGTTTCAGTTTAGCATATCTACAGAGAATCAGAATCTTAATAATACAATCATGTTTATCACATTATTACGAAATTTTCAGGTGACAGCATATACAAAGCTTTAATCGTTATGCACAATGTCAGGAAAAAAATGGAATTATGACCTTTAGATTCAAACACTGAGGTAAATTTACAGCAATGTTGAATTATGAGCTCGTTGATCGACTTACATGATAATTGAGACACAGGGGCTTGAATCATGTTGATTTGGGTAAGGGAATTATACTAAAAAAATATAAAGACTACATGTATATGTATATGCAGTCAGTATGCTTTTACTCAAATCGGTATGATTGAAGCCCTTACGATTTCTATTTATTTTTTGTGTGTTTCATGCATCGAGAGAACTCATATGTTGTGTTTTCCATCGATCTTCCCATACTTACCCTCCATCTCTGTATTGTGACAACTGTCACGGACTTTCTTGTCAGCTTAATGAAGAACCACTTTGAAGGCAGTTAGATGAATCCGTTAGTTAAGGAGCGTGTCTATGATTGTGACTTCCCAAGAGAAATACATGGTGTATAGATTAGGATATACGCCGGAATAGTGATGATATTAAAGTCTTACATTACCATACGTACCATACATCTCTGCATGACAATATTCTTATATAGAATGTCGTCAACAAATGTAATTTAAGCTGATAAGAAATATAAATTTAAAATACAAAATAAATAAAAAATTGTAAAAGAACAGTAAGAATTCTTCCATCTGCACGAAGAGAAATAAGCAAGCTTTAACAAGTAGGTGGTCGTCTATGAAATATAAACGTGGAGAGGGTATGATAATACACCTCCTTCATCAGCATACGAGTACACGCAGATTTTACGAGCTTTACAGTTGAGCCGCGACACGACAAACCAACAGTGTCATGTGCGCCTAGCGAAAACTCGGATCAGATTGCCAGTGGGCATCCGCCCCGCCTGAGCAGTCTCTTCGCTGCCAGCATGGACCTAGCTTAGACCTTTAGATACCTTTTAAACGCACAACGTAGAGTCTGATCAGACTTGGTGGATGCCCAGGCTGATCTGAGTCTACGTTGAGCGCAAATGCCACTTTGTTGGTTTTGTGTTGTCAGGGCTTAATTTGTTTCCTGAACTTTTGGTAGGTGTTTTATTTATATATATGAGCCGCGACACGACAAAACCAACAATGTGGTTGTGCGCCCAGTGTAGACTCAGGTCAGTCTGGGCTCCCACCTAGTTTGACTAGACTCTACGTTGAGTGCTCAAAGGGTAGCTAAGGGTCTAAGCTACATCCATGCGGACAACGAAGGCTCTCAGGATCAGACTGGGCGGATGCGGGCGCTGGCCGCACAACCACATTGTTGGTTTTGTCTTGTCGCGGCTCATATTAACCAGCTATTGCAGCTATGCACGACCCGCACAGTCTATCCTAGAGGCAAAGGAAAAGTAATGTCTAAGTGCGTTTCAGTAAATTCAGGATCTGTTCGGTGTTTCAGGCGTTTCGGTTATTTCATGGGCCGCATTTCGGGGTTGTGGTGCGTAGTGACCAATGTTTCGTGTGATTCGGTTATTCTATGGGCCGCATTTTAGGGGTGTGGTGCATATTGACCAATGAAAAGCAGAGATTTTTCCGGTAAATTTACCTCCTTGGTGTGAATCTTGGTTCCAGACGTTTATCGAGATTTTCGTTATAGAACAGCGGTAGTATTCTAGACAGGGTACCCGACTTGGGGCGTTGTGCATTGTGACCAATGAAAAACAAAAAGATTTAGGAACTGATCCATAACTAGATGTCTCCTCAAAACCAATACAAACTTGGTTTAACTATAGAGCACTACATCAAATTGGTCTAAAGACCAATATTGACGGGCTTTACAATTTCTATGTTAATTCGATATTTACGAGGGCGTTCGGAAAGTTTTGTGAATGTCGTAATTTCTTGGTAACGACCAAAAACACAGAAAGCAAAATCACATAAAGCTATGACAGCCTAGACAAGTCTGCATACACGATATATTTTATTTTAAAGGACGCATTTTAAAGGCACTGCAAATTTTTACTTAGGTAGGCCGTAATTCATATATAAGCAGTCTTTGATTTTTTTTTTAATTTTGCTACTTACAGACAATGCCCAGGCAATGTTGTTTTGTGAAATTCGCGGAAATTATATTTAATCTCGGTTCCATACTGTCCCGTAAATATGAATTTTCTGTATTTTATGTAGTAGTAAATGCTCACTTTCTACTAAAGTTATTATTATTTTGTAATGAAAGCAAGTGTCCTAGCATTCAAAATCTTGTCAGCTAGAGCATTTGAATGGGTTAACGAAAATCTGTCAATTAATTCAAATTAATGCAAAAAATGAAGACCCTACAATTTTTCAAAAATGACGTTGACGTCGATTTTCAATAACGTCTTATGAACTGCGCATTGCTTTGCAAACAATTAATCGATGGCAGTTGCCATGCTTCTAACTTTCATATGAATACTGTAGGCAACGGTGGACAAGCAGTTGGCAAAGATTAATTTTGTATTTACAAAGATATTTGCCTTGAATGCCTAACACTTAAAAGATTTTACATATGAAATAAGCCTAGTGGTATGACTACGGCCTTATAAAATGCGTTATAAGTCAATAAGGAAAAGTGTCTTTGTATAATGTTTGATATCATTGTGAGGACAAATGTAGTGCTTTTAGTACATGCACAGCATTTGTTACCAGCATGCACGTAAACAAAGTTATGAGGCCATTTGCAAGACCTTTCGAACGCCCCTCGTATATATATCATTTGTATGTTATATTGATATTTATTATGATATATTTTTGTTATTATTATTATTTGTATTATCTAGTATTACAATCAATTATAGTAGTAATAGTAGTAATAACAGAAGAAGTATTTTTTAATTGTTGTTATATTTGTAGTAATTGTAGTGGTAGAAATAGTAATGCATGTAATTGGTTTTATTGGTACATGTAATAAAGTGGCGCCGTGGTCGAGTGGTTAGAGCAACTCGATTGAAGTGCCAGGATGTGGTTGGTTCAAAACCCGGATTGGGCTATCCGGCGACAGGAACACTCTGTCAAACCAGCAGTAAATGAGTACCTGTTCCGAGTCAGGGAAGGATGAGGCAGGGAGAGGGGAGGGATTGGCTCCGCCTTACATATGCTTGCCCAAGGTACAGTGGGTCTCTAACCCATATTGCTCCTACGGCCACGAGGCTATAGGAAACTTTACATTTACCTTTAGTTCATTCTTTTATATATAAGGACAATAAAAATTTTTCAGTAACGCGTCACCCTTTTTAGTAGCACGTAAATTTAACATACTCTCTTTGAGAGCATGGCAAAAATGCAAAATCTGATATTTAGAAAAGACTCAAGACGTTTGAAGTATCCTTAACAATCAATTAGATGATGTAGTTTTTTGCTCTTTACAAAACATTCTCTACAACACAGGGTATAATCGATTCCGCTAATTTTCGCTTCCTGCAGAGACTGTACATCATATTTGGCTTCCACCAAAACTGTCCGCGATCTCTTGCTTCCTGCCGAGACTTCAGTACATGATAAATGGCTTCCTGCAGAGACTGTCCTCGTGATTCTGCTTCCTGCCGAGGCTGTCGGCAGGAAGCAGAGTCGCGCCGACAGTCTCGGCCGGAAGCCATTTTTCGACGACAGTAGTCCCTGCAGGAAGCAAGAGTTTGCGGACAGTCTCGGCGGAAGCCAAATGTGATGGACAGTCTCTACAGGAAGCGAAAATAGGCGGACTGGTTTATACCCTGTGTACAAGTGCCACTCACTTCCTGCAGATGAAAGTATCTGGGGCATCCTACTTCATCCATCAATGAAGGCGAGTTTGTCACTGTCAGTTAATCCAATGCATTCTGGGTATTTTTTGTCGTCTGCTGAAATTGTCTTCTGCATCAAAAATCAAGAATATTTTGACAATATTGGTCTAACCAACTACTGTAGAAATGATGTCTAGGCAGCAAACAGTTTGGGTCTCAGATCTGATCTTGTCCAGATACTCCTAAATGGAATGGGTTAACGTCATTGTTTAACTGGCTATCGAAAAGTTCGAATTACAGTTGTTTAAAACAGTTTAAGTATAAAATAAGGAGATAAAAAAATTCTATTTTTTAAACCTGTGCAAATATAGAAATAACCAGAAAAAATCTTACAAAGCACAATCGATCTAAAAACATATAACACTATAGTTAAACATATGAAATCATCAAAACATGAACCATAGTTTAGGACTCAATGTTAAACAAAGCAAAGGCATAGGGACACCACTGGATGGACCATAATGGAGCCATGATGGGTCCAATTACATGTAATGACATTTTTTGTCAGGCGTTACCTTCTCGTAACCGATTAAGCAGTGCCGTTAGTCTCTACCCGCCGTCGAAGAAACTAAATTGGGAAGCAAAGCTGGGTTCACCACTATACATGCAATGCTTGCCTATCATCAGTATTAAAACCTTTGTTTTCGTATTGAATTATAATCTTTCCCGTTTATTTCAAACAGCAGTTGTACCAATATTTTATGTACTCGTGCAATGCTCCATGAAATCCATAATTCCGATACGCCTTCAAACTAACGTTAGTTTTTAAGTACACGTATCAGTTCGGGATGCTGGTAAAATACTCAGTAAAGGCTTAAGAGATTATGTTATATCTACAGAATATTACTTGACGCACTTGCAAAACGAATAAACTGAGAAATATTTATAATACTGCAAGAGAAACATAACAATCAACAGTGTGCCATGAATCGTAGCAGAAGCTGTAACAGCGCCGTAGAAGCTTCTAGGACTAATAGAAGACTGTTGAGGCGTCATAATCGCCACGTCCCGGCGCTTGTTTTGACTTTGCTCAACATTTACGTAGCGGAATCGCCGCCGACTCAAAAAGGCACCGAAAGCGTAGTACCAGCGCAGCACGGAACATATGAACGCAGCAGTACCGAGGCAGCAGCGCAAACAACGCAGCACCAGCGCAGCGGAATCTCGCCGACTTTGACGTGGAGACTCGTCCGCGACCCAGCTATGCTTTTCCTTCGACCTTTGTACGCACGTTGCGCTCTATACGATCTCATGGCGATTCTGAAATTTATGAATAGCAGAACTACGATACTTCCGCTGCGCTCTTGGCTGTTTAACTGCGTTTGCTCTGCGCTAATGCTACGGTTTTGGACTCGGAACTACGCTCATGACGATTGCCGCTGTGCTGCTGCCGACCAATTTATAAAAAAATCGCTTTCTACGGCTATCGTCATTATTTGCTCGAGCTGAAAACCCCTCATTTCTATATTCTCATGTTTCAAGATGCTACCCGGTCAAAAGTGGAAGGCGAAACCCGCACCCAGGCCTGGACATGAGAGGACATCCCTAGCTCCTGCTTCCCTCCACATGCTCCTGTTCCCCAAGCTTAGCCAGATCTGCCCCCTTCAGAACGCCGAGCAGATGCCCCGATTGCGCCTGAAAGAAAAGAAAAAAAAAGAATGAGCGGTATGAAGCTGAAGAAAAGGTGGTGGTCAAATGCTACTGAACCCGGATTGCCGCCAGGTATTATGAATCGGTTCCAAAGTGCAATATTAGCGCCGCATAAGCGTAGCTCCGGCCATTAGGTCGTAGCACAATCGCAATCGCATCGTCATAAGCATTAACTGCGTAGCTTAAAATCCTTTGCCATAGTGGCAGCGTAGTAGAAGCGCCCTTGCAGGCGGCCGTCAGATACATTGTATGGCCTCAAGCGCGACAGAGGCGCACAGCGGCAGCATCTTGACCAGCGTAGCAAGACCGTACAAGTAGCGACTGGAAGCGAACAAGTCCCAAAGGACCTGGCCCCGAGGTTATAAAACTTTTTTCATGCTCAACTCAGCTGAGCATGAAATTTAAAATGCCCATTGATATAAAAATACCAAGAAATTCAGCATTTTTCAGGCTCAGATAAGCCAAGAAGGCCATTTTTTCTACTCATAAATATTAAAATGCCAACAATTGTTGGCATTTTAAAATTTATGAGCAGAAAAAATTTCATGCTCAGCTGAGTTGAGCATGAAAAAAGTTTTATAACCTCGGGGCCTGGTATGATAAGGCCCATATTTGGTCCCCAGAAAACTCATTTTTTAAAAGTTCTATTTCGACAACTAAAATGCATTCATAGTAAAGTTTTAACCTTAAATGTAACAGCAAATACAAAATCAACCAGTTCTTGCATAAAATGTTTGTGTTTTTAATCTTGAACATGCCCATACATCCAGCGGATTCTGACGAAAACGACGAATTTGGTAGCCTTTGCGACTTTCAAAATGTATGAACCCGGCCTCCAGCACATTTTATATTTTATATGCAGACATAATTTTGATATATTTACATACCATGAAAATATCAAATGTGCTGGAGACCGGGCTGTATGTTTATTTTTTACTTCTTGTTACCAAACAGGCAGCTTTTGGAACATTTTCCCTGTTTTCTCAACACAAAAACGCCCATATCTCCGCTCATAGACAAAATAGATATATGTTGTGAGTATTCATTTTCTTAGTAAGAAGACAAGGTATAATTTGGTACACATTTCAATTTGATCTGTTGGAATTTTTTGGTTAGAGTCTCTGGACTTGCAAGCATGAGTGGGTGGGGTGCCTTGACAGGCCTTGTGCAGTGCACAGGTAATTAGCCGTGGTACCCAACGTATAAGCATTTCATCAAACGCCTATTATCAAGAGCTTTCAAAAGCTATTGTAAATGACTTATTTTTTAAAGGAAAAAATATCAAACTCAGTTTTTCCTGCAATTTTCCTTCTTATTACTGGACCAACATAGACATGTCAGAAATCATGTTATTCTGAGAATTAACAAAACTGAAACATATTATTTCTGTTTGTTCCCATACGCATACGCACAAATGATAAGCAATCGAAAGTAAAAAGTATGCAAAGACCAGGAACTGAAACAATCAAAATCCAAATCCAGCCCTCAAACCGTAGTTGGAAACAACTAAGATTACAAATAATCAAGATACAGAGAACATATGGCCAACCGAGTGAGCAGCTTGTTTCCAAAAGGTGGCCACTCAGCAACCCAAACCGAACCAAAAATAATAAGAACATACATAAGGTAAAACATCACAGAAACTCTGACACCAAAAACAGGCAACAGAGAACCAAAATAGAACTACCGCCTTGGAACGGTCAGTAATGTATGACTGGGGGGCTTAAATCGATTTTACAGGCCCAACCTCACCCTCAGTTTCTGAAGTGGTACAAAACATTTAGTTGGTTGTTCAGTTCGCATGATAACCCCCTAACTCGTCAATGAATCATCACGGTAAACACATAAATCAAATTTCAACACCATGAAGAAGGAAAGACGAGGACTCAACAGATACAACGGGAAACCATGCAATTCTAAGAGAATTTATATGTGGGCCAAAAAACCGGCCTTTATCATACCAGGTCCTTTCGGAACATGTCGACGATTTTACGCAAATGTCGAATATACGTATTAAAGAAGCACTATGATCGTCATCAGCGCAGACAAATCGCCATATAATCAAACTGGGTTATAAGTTGCCGGGCTTACAAATAGAATTAGAAACCCTTCACGGGCATTAAACTAATGAGTGTGCATGGCAAACACAAATATCAGGGTTCTACAGCCGATGTTTAGTAAACTTATTGAAAGAACTGCAAAGTAAGAAAGAAAAGAAAGTAAAGATTATTTTAATACTCGTTCCCAAGTTCAGTTACCCTCTACCGATTCGTTCAGAATGACAAATGATGTAATCCGACTTATCTGACCAACACCGTAACTATCCCAAATGTCGGGGAAAATGAGTGAATTCTCTAAACAATTCTCAAAGTCGAATTATATTCATTTTCCTTCCAATGATACTCTCTAAATGGTTGACTGGCAAAGGAGCAGAAACGTATGGGACTGGCCCAAATGCAATCTGATCCGTGTCAATATTGTTTTGCTATGACAATAAGTGTCCAAATATTTTGGTCAGCATACTGCCCTTGACTTCCGTGGAAGCCTAATAGTGAATAGCATTTGTAAGTGTACGTCTATTTATGTTGACACTAGCATTCATTTCTTGGAATCACATGGCGTCATTAAAGGAAAGTGTATTTAGTACAAAAGCAACACATTGTCGTTATAGATGATATACCAGCGACCATCTAAACGACACAATGCATTGTTTGTGTTGTTTTGTGTCATTTTTAAAGTCTGTTCGCAATTTGGCCAGTCTGTCATGGGACCAGGGCTCTTTCTGCGAATTAGGAAAGTTGCTTTATTAAGTGTTGCTGTTCTGCTGTTTATTGCTGTATCACTGGCCTTGTCAATGTTTTTTTTTGTTCTTGTTTTTTTAATTATTTTGTATATTTGTCTGTTTTATCTGGTAGTTTGCTGGTACACGTGTAATGTTGTGGTGTCTTTTATTCACATCGTGTCTTGAGTGGGATTTGCGACTGAATTGTGTTAGTTACTGAGAATTATTCTACTTTCTTCTAATTTTTTTTTTTCTATTTTTTGTTCTTGAATATGATGAATTGAGGCTAGCATGAAGGCCACCTATCTCCGTAGGAAGATTGTATCTTAGCCTTAACTTTTATTATCTAACATTAAGTGTTTCTGATGATTTCTGCTTATGTGTTGTGAGTGGGATGTTGAATTCGATTATATCAGATCCTAATTATTTTTCGATGTCTACCACATGTATAATACATGAAGTAAACAATCTTTACTTATTATTTGGCCTATTTTGGTTCTATATGGGTTCCGAAGTAGGCTCGATCATAGTAGTAGCTAGAGTGACGAAATCATTTTTAACTTATCTTTTCAATGCTGGTTCTTATAGGCAGGCGTATTTGAGGATCACAAATAAGGCCTAGTTTTACTAGATTAGATTTTCTGGTTAAGGTAGTACTCTATTTTTTCTCCGTCATTTTCACAAAGCGAAACAACTGTATTGAACTTAATGTCTGCTTGGACGAAGCATATGCAAAAGAGTTTGGTGATCCGGCGAAACCTCCAGGAACCTTTAGACCTACAAACTTGTGCGGTTTGATCTGACAAAGGTAAGTAGCTTACTTCGGAGTATGAGCCTATTAATGATACATCAATCAGTAAATGAGCTAATTGACTAAATAAACAGCATTGACATGTGACAGCTAAGCAGTCGAGGCGCATTGGGATAAACAAAAATCTTATATATTCACATTCTATGGTCATTACAAAGCAGTGTATGTTTGGGTCATTGGGCTTATTCTGAGTCAGTTCCGCTGAGGCCGATGTTAGGGAGCGTTGAGACTGTTGCCACATGACATTTCTGCACATGGACAGATCGATTAAGCCGCGTCTGCTATTTAGTTTCTTATGTTTTCTTTGCTTCCAGAAGATCTTCCTTCCGAGTGTTCTTACCTTCACTGCAGGCAGAATTGTGCCGTGTGGCAGGCGCATATTGTCTCCCTGTACATAATAATTGTGCAGATTGTTTTCTGGTCATTCGGGATCATTCAGCTTAATCTGAGTCATTTTGAACGTAGAAGCGGTTAAATACAATCATGAAGTTCCGCTGAAGCCGGTGCTAGGGGGCGCTGGCACTGTTGAACAGTCTCAGTTAAATGGAGTCTGCTAATTTTTTACTTCGTTGATTTCAGAGGCTCCTCCGGGAGAACTTATTGTATATGGACTTTGTTCTGAAACAGTGTACATCAGAGGATGTGCTCAGAAATGTGAATGACAACCTGGCCTTAGAATTGTTGTTAGCACATGCCTTGGTCTCCCGTTTATGTAGTTTACTTAAGAAATACATCAGCTCTATCAGTAAATTGCTGAGTACTAATTCATTGTTTGGAGGTCAGTTGTAAAGTAGATCATATCACAAGTGCGGAGCGCGAGTGATATTTCTACTTACAACTGACCGACACACAGAGAATTAGTACTCAACAATTCAATGCTAGAGCTGAAATATTTCGATGCTTACACTCAAAAACGCTTTAAAAAAGGATTTTTTCGTTCAACTTCCCCCCAACCTCCCTACCAGCGCGTTCATATTCCCGCTAATATTCTTAACAGTATCGAAGATGTATGAACGTTTTTTATGGCGATTTTAGAAAAGAAAGAGACGTTACACCGTCATCTGTCCCAAAAGGTCGCAAAATTACGTCAGTAATTGAGAGTGACGTCAGCAATTAGACTCACGCGCTCCGAAACAGTGAATTGTTGCAGAATAAAACACAGAAACTTTTCATTGTTTCTTTTGGCGCACTGTGTTAGAATTTTTGTGTTTTACCATTTTTCTTCTACTTCATTGCCTTCTGCTTTAATAAATGAGCCACGACACGAGAAAACCAACAAAGTGGTTGTGCGCCCAGCAGAGACTCAAATCAGAGTCTTCACTGTCCGCATGGAGGTAGCTTAGACCCTTAGCTACCCTTTAAGCGCTAAGCGAAGTGTCTGATAAAACTGGGTAGATGACCAGAATGATCTTAGTCTGCGCTAGCCGCACAACCACATTGTTGGTTTTCTCGTGTCGCGGCTCAATTATAGTTCCAATTGAGACAGATGCCCTCTTCCTCTCTGTCTTTTAGTATCGTTTTATTCGATCGATGACAATGAGTATTTCAGACAAGCAGTAGGCGACATAACACCTGATGAGCAATTGGTTCTCATGACTTGCTGTCATCTGTCACGTGACTTTAAACGCGCGGATTTATTTTAAAGACTTACCACGATTCAAGAAATTGGATATACTTCTTTAGTTTGGGAACGGATAAGAATTTTCACTTTTGGAAACATCATATCTTTAAAAGGTATGTGTTTTATTTTAGCTAAGACTATATATAATATCAAGTGTCCAACTATCTGTAAGCGATTATTAATGCATCAAAACATTTAAGATTCTTCATTTTTTGCAGTACAAAATAAGTGTTTAGCGTTTCAGAGATATTGAAAAATATCAGTCAGATTTATGCAGCCTGAACATTTATTTTAACTTGTAAGAACTCAGGGGATACTTCTGTCATATAGTAACGTTTTTCTGTAACCACTATTTCTAAACCGGTAGAATTTAAAACAGTATCACACCTACGTTTGAAAGTTATCTTATTGAAACCAATTACACAAGTATAATGTCTCGACGAATCTTATTTTCAAATTCCTAAACACTTTAACAATATGGCCCCCTTAGATCATATACTTTTATGTAACATTGGCCACACAAAAAATGACAAGAATGTGCAGGGTTTTGCTTGCATCTGTTAGTCTTGCAGTATTTTTAGGCACTGACGCACAAGCAACGGGGTTTTGAAATATGGCGTGGCAAAAAATTTAATGCACAAGCCTGAGCCTCCGTGTTTGGGGACCGACCAATTGTTAAGTCATATCTAACTGTTTCAAAGCTTAATTTGATTCAAACATTTAGAAAATTTGTATTCTAAACTTCGTTTGCTTTTTTGCAGATCCGTTTAATCTAGATTAATTAAGTATTATGGCTAATTTAAGCATATTTATAGAGTGTTTACATGCAACATACTGTTATACACATTGTTTGGATGCTTATTTTCATCTAATTTATTGTATATACAATTAAGAAAATAAGTATACTTTGGAAAATACAAGAATCGGAAAACAAATGTCATTGTGCTAGACTGCAATGAAAGTGCTATAAAGGGATAAGAAATCCTTTTTAATGGAGCAATATACATCATATTGAGCGAACACCACTTGTTATAATAACATTTTCTATCCTATTTAGAATTGACATGCAACACAATATGCACTCCATAGAAGCTATTGGAAGCTGTAATAAGGTAAAGCGGTCATTTAGTTCCTTTCGATGCCAGGAGTGATGTATTAAACAAGATTGCATGACAGAATGTTTTCTAAAGAGTAATATTAAAAGAGAAGATATGAGTAGTGTCGAGTTTAATATTACACGATACGTAACTCTATATTACTACAATAAAATGTTGCAATTTTCTACCTGAAAAAAACGCAAGTTCTTTTTCATGTGGAAATGAAACGTTCAAGCTTCTGCACGTAGACAAAATATAGAAATGATTTTTGGCTGAAATGTATAAAATCACGGTATTTGCTATGGAGTAAAAGAACCTTGGAGTTATCACAAAACTGAAAGTAGCCGAACCACTTTCAAGACGTTTGTTATGGATGCAGGCATTGTAACTTATCGTCTTGGCCGCCGGTTGTTAAGCTCGGTTTGCTAGATTTCTGACGGTCCTTTGAGCTCCCTGCAAATCGGAAACATGGTCTAAGATTGTAATTGCCTTGTAAGAGGAATGCTTCCTCAGAAAACTGTATACATAGAGTGATTCGGCTGTACGCAAAGTGTACCAATAACATGGGCGACACGTTGAGTTAAATGATATAGATAAACTGCGCACTCTTTAAATTTGATGAAACTGATGTACATTTGTAAAAATTTTCCGTAATTTTCTTTTAAACATTGTATCATCTATTAGAATTGCCTCACCGAAGCGATTTTAATGGGATGCCATAATGCACTGTTTCATTGAACGGTATAGAAAATATCTCGTATACTCATCAGGTTCTCCTTTTTATCTGCACCTTTGTTCTGCTCTACATGTGTAAGAGTATTAAAAGTCAAATATTGGCGGACTGATATTTTAGCGTTCTTTGTCTTAACCGCAAATATATCCCAAATTCAGTAACCGCCAAAAAGTAATATATAGTATCTCTGCGTATCAGAGCGGAAAGTACGAGTCAGATTAGTTTGTGAGGGGATCAGAAGGGACATGTTTTGAAATAAAAAAAAATACGTATATTTGATGGATAACTTGAGAGTTTACGTTCTTTTTAACAGTGTTTCAGTCATAGGAAGATGGGAGGGTGATAATGAAGGTTGTGTTCAATGGAACCCAGTTTACAGTTGAAACGTGTTTCGCCTTCAGTGGGTCACGAACCCGCTAGATCAGCATGCCAGCGCTTAACCTGAGCTACCGGGACTCCTGCCGTATGTTTGACAAATTGGAATATGATCTGATATCTACCAACGCTACTAATTCAAAGTATTTATTCCTTATATGCTTTCTAGTTTATTCTATTATGTCCTATAAACATGCAATGTCGTCGGGGGCACCACAGGCGACATTACAACACTCCAGTTCCACCTAATGCTGTCTTCAACTACTCATTAAGTTGTGCTGGCAAAGTCCATTTCTATCCATTCGCTGATATTAAGATCCCACCCCTTCTTCTGTCTACCTCTTCTTCTTCTTTCCTTTCCCTGTGCTCTGTGGAGTTGTACTTGCTAAGCCAGAAGACCTTGAGATGTGGCCAGACCATCTTAGTTTCCTTTCTTGACCAGG
Organism: Ctena decussata; assembly: GCA_963989385.1. Lineage (NCBI taxonomy): Eukaryota > Metazoa > Mollusca > Bivalvia > Lucinida > Lucinidae > Ctena > Ctena decussata. Next base: position 53,840,833 of record OZ022513.1, read on the forward strand.
ATTAGGTGTTCATCATATTCTTATAGGTGTTACGTTTGAGTTTGATGTTAATATTGATCTGAGGTAGTAGACATACTGTAAAAGACAAATCAACTAGATATAGTATTACTCCTTCTAAAAATATATCTGTGCCCAGTTGGTCAAATCTAACGACGGCATTAGTTAACGTTTCGTTAGAATTTCAAACGATTATATCCCAGATACATCAACATAATTTGTTGAAAAAAAAATGTGGGAAGTGCAAGGCTTCTCGCATACTTTCAACAAAAATAGCAAGTTATTTGGCTTTAAAGTCTTAACACACCTTATTAGTTGACTTCTTCACCAGCTGGTTTGGCTATCGATGCTTTGAACACGTGGGCCCAGATCTTTTATTTTTGTACTTCGGTATGTGTGTACATGAATATTCATGTAAACATGTATTCCCTGCCTTGTGCTCTGAAACTAAATCGGGTCTCCATTTACAATTACAATGTTTGCTCGGATATTTATTTATTAAAACTTTTAAGAATTTCCTCCTCATATCTATATATATAAAAAAGTTTCAGTAAAAGTCTTTTCTTCATGACTAATATAACAAAAGAAAGAAAACCATGCTAAAGCATTTGTTGCGGCATTCATGGTGCTGAGTTTAGGATGGTTTGATGTAATTAGCTAGATCGAAATCTTTAATTTTAGCAGTCTAATATAATGTCACAATAATGATCTATGTTCATAATGTAGGAGATTACCATCTTTTATCCTGTGGTCAAACATCCGCATACTAAGAACGTAGCCACTACCCTAATAGATTATATTATAGAGTGGTCTATGTTTCGGCATAATTACGTTCACATGGTAAAACCGAGTAGTACCCAGGTATTCCTCGAGCTATTGGAGATAATTGAGCCGCGACACGAGAAAACCAACAATGTGGTTGTTCACCCAGCGCAGACTCAGATCAGCCTTGGCATTCGCCTAGTATGATCAGACACTTCACTGAGCGCTTAAAAGGTAGCTAAGCGTCTAAGCTACTTACATGCGGACAGCGAAGACTCTGATCAGACTGGGCGGATGCCCAGGCTGATCTGAGTCTGCGCTGGGCGCACAACCACATTGTTGGTTTTCACGCGTCGCGGCTCATATGTTTATAGATATCTTCCAATAGCCCGAGGAGTACCGGGTTATTGATCGAGTTTACCCAACTATTTATGCTGAATGTGCCCATAAAGAACCAATGTCAGGGCTCTAGATAAGAGGGAGTACTTGGTGATAATTAAGGATAATTTTTGTTATTTCTTCATAAAAACATATGTTGTGACCCCTCATCTGAACCGTCTCAACGAGACGGTTCAGATGAGGGGTCACAACATATGGTTTCAATGAGAAATGACAAAAATTATCCCTCAATTATCATGAAATACCCCTCTTATCTAGAGCCCTGAATGTTTAATGGCTAAAGTTTCCTGACCTTAATGTTCATGTACAAGTGTCTACACAGACATAGATCCTGAACAGATACGTGATCATGAGTAGTCAGCAACATCCGATTATTTTACTACACCCGCCGTGTTTGTAAATGAGAGGGACTTGTAAGTCCGGTTAGGAGCAGCCCGACAATGTTTTGGCCGTGGCCATCGAATCGATAATAAAATAAGAAACGGTCACATTGTAGGGATCAACGAAGTTTTGATGCCCCCATATATTATTTGAAAAGTTTCACACTGCGATATCTCAGTGACAATCCTTTATTTGAGCCGCGACGTGAGAAAACCAACAATGTGGTCGTGCGTCCAGCGCAGACTCAGATCAGCCTGGGCATCCGCCCAGTCTGATCAGAGTCTTCGCTTTCCGCATGAAGATAGCTTAGTCCCTCGGCTACCCTTTAAGCGGTTAACAAAGAGTCTGATCAGACTGGGTGAATGCCCAGGCTGATCTCAGTCTGCGCTGGGCGGACGACCACATTGTTGGTTTTCTCGTGTCGCGGCTCATTTATGAGTAGTTTCTTTGAGTTAATCAGTTCCTGGGGAAGTCAACAGAACAATATTCTTCATACCAGAAGGAAACAGTTTATGCATAAATCAAACAAAAGGCATGAATGAATTTCTTCGAAGTCGTAAGTCCCAAAGGACAAGAAAATTTAATCAACAAACATAGGGGCAGATTGTCTCTGTGTCTATGTTAGGTGAAAAAATACAGAGTTGGTAATTCATGACAATGGAAATGACCTTTCAGGCTATATCAAATTTGACTTAAGTCGCTTTTAAAGGTACCTTATCACACAGGCGAACAGGAAACTGAGATCAACCTACGCATCCGCACAGTCTGATCGGGGATTCCATGCTCAAATATACTTGGAAACAAAAAAAAGAGAAGAGAAAAAAAACGAGCAGTTTGTACATATTCGCAGGTTGATTTGCTTATTCGCTCTATTTATTTAACGGATATGGCTTTAGCTCCCTTATCACGCGATGACAACCAATTTATACCGTCTCTGCTAAGTTATCATGATATCTAAGAAAGCATTAGCCTACAATGTCTGGATAAGCTCTTAGCCTTTTCAAGTATAGCTAAGGCTGGAGGCAGGTATTCAGCAACTGGAAATAAATATTATATAAGTCCTAGCCAGATAGAAACAATTTATTTTGCGAACAACATAAACGGTTTTATATATATATATATATATATTTCGTTTTATCGTGCCAGTGTGTTAGCCGACTCTCTAACTAAATTCACTGTAAATTAGATATGATATTGCGCCGCGACACGACATAGTGGCATGTGCGCCCGGCGAAGACTCAGGTCAGCCTGGGCAGGAGCCCAGTCTGATCAGATTCTTCGCTGTCCGCATGGAACTAGCTTAGATCCTTAGCTACTCTTTACGTGCACAGCGAAGGCTCTGACCAGACTAGGCGGATACCCAGGCTGATCTGAGTCTTCGCTGCGCGCCAATGCCATTTTGTTGGTTTTGTCGTATCGCGGCTGAGTTATGATTTTGACAGAAGAAGTGAACACATTAGACTAGAAAATTTAAAAAAAAAAAACTTATTGTGAATGCTCTGTTTTACTGTATACGCGGTATTTTTCGCGGGTTTAAATTTTCGCGGTTATGGGTCAAAAACATAAATATTAATTTTCGCGATTTTTAATTTTCGCGGTTAGCAACATGCTCGAAAAGCAAAACTATTTCTTTTTCACTTGAGTCAGTTCTTTCATTAACATGCGGCAGGACCGCCGCAGGTTAATGAAAGAACTGGCTCAAGAGAAAATTACCAGCAACTACCGAAGGAAACACAAACAAAATATATGAACACTGTGTCTACTGCAGACACTTTATAAGAAATACGAAATTATTCGCTGTTTTAATATTTGCGGTTTCTAAGTGACCGTGAAATACCGCGAAAAATGGAACACCGCGAAAATTACCTTGTATACGGTATTTGCAGAGTTGTTTCCTCTGTTGAATATTTTTTATATGTTAAGGTGACCGAGGAAGCGCTTATTGAATTTGTGCCTCCCATCTAACTACGGAAATAAGGAAAAATGCCCCTCTAGAAGCAAATTACTGCTTTTAAGAGATCATTCCATTTTTTTAATGCCTGTGCTTATGCAGGAAACCAGACAGGAAATCGCGAAAGATATAACCAACCTCCTCAAGACCCGACATACATGGAACAATAATTTGGTTTTAACAATTGTAGAGTAATATTTTTTTTTCATTTGTATTAACCCATTAATACGTATCGTCCCATGTAAATGACACAGGCAAACAGTGCAGACCCAGATAAGACGCCACACAACGTAAATGCATCTCCTGATCAAGGTCTACCATGTTAGCATAAATTCATACAAATGTCTATAAAAATGAAACAAATATAAATACACTAATAGTATACATCCCAAAAATGATGTATGCACACGTGCGATTTATACATTGTAAGGATGGAAGAATCCAATGGGCACAAATGCGTTAAGTAAAATCTGTTTTCAGAATGCAAAGATTTTATGGACTGACATCACAGTCATTAAGAAGTAGGCATGCACATCTGTTCACCTTTTGCATATTATGACAGTTATTCTTTGAGATAATTGTGCCAGGCCATATTAGACTGTGCAAATGCAGGTTTTATTATGAAGCATCTAATACGTCTAACTCTAAATGTACGAAACAGTCTTAATAACTTTTCTTAATTGCCGCCGTTGGAAACAAACTCGCGTTATAACAATTGCTTTGTCGTTATTTGATCTCAATTCTTAATTGAATGCCGGGATTGTGTCTATGGTTTTGTCATGCGAATTATTCTTTCAGTACATTTGCGCCAGCATTTTCTTTCGACCCATGTGGTGTTTAAATCTAAAAAGTGTTTCAATGATGGAAGTTTGATTTTTGAACATTTTTTTGTAATATTTTAGATTCCAAGCTGTCTATGCACTTTAATCGGAAAAATTCATACAATAAGGTGCAAACCTACTGAATGATTTCTTCTCTGACATTCAGTTCAAAGCTAGCGATTGTCGGGACTGGCGATGTAATACAGTCGAATCCCGCACCCCGCCCTCAAAACTAAAAGGGAAGGAAGCACACTCACAAAATTGACAAAAAATCACATAAACTGAATGAGCAGTTCTTTCCCAAACATGTGGTCATTCAGCTAAACTAATTAAACACAGCGGCAACAACTATGTTTACCTACTTCTTATTTTTAATTTAAAAGCAAAACAAACCATAAAGCAGAATGGACAGCTATTCAAGTGATCACACTGATAGAGACCATTAACTAGCGGACATAACATGTAACATTGGGGAAGCATAACGGATACACCTCCATGGAACGACAAGTGTAAAAGATTACCGGGGAGCTTAAACTAGTTTTGCTGGATCCAGACCCTCCCCCTCTGCCTATGCAGTGGTTCCAAACACTGAGTTGGCTGTTTGGTCCGCATAATGGCTTGCTAACCCATTAATAAATTATCACAGGAAACACGCAATTTACGGATAAGACATATGGTATGTCAGAGATGAGGACTCGACAGAAACAGCGTATTGCGACACCTGAAGATCACTGGGTCGTCAACCAACACCACTGAAAAACCGGATCAAAAGGGAAACGGCCAGCTGAAACCCGAATGACCAAGCAACAGAAAAGGCAAGCTCCGGCCACAACCAACCAAAGAATATAGCTTTTTGTCGGGCCCCTCATTGAGTTTGATACCCGACTAACCGGCTTGCATCGATTTATGCTCTATCCAATACGTTTGTAACGTATGATAATTTTTCTGAACTGATCTGATAAATCATGCCTACACCCTTTTAGTCTGAATTTATAGACCAAGTCACCATAAACTGGTGTTGAATTTATAGACTAAGTCACCATAAATTGGAAAACAATTAACTTGGTGTTATAAATTGGCAGAGAATTTACACCAAGATCAGATACCACCTTAAGTTTGTTTAATCTAGTCAGCGTGTACACTGGGATTTGTTAAGATGGGTTATTGCATAAATATTGGTATCACACGCTATTAATAGGCATGCTTTAACGAACACAAAACCATGTATTAACATGGGTTTTCACGCGCCGATAATAACCACATTAGCGACTTTTCTTGTGCAAGTTGCAGGGTAATACTCCGTCAGTACAGAAACGACGGCAAGACTACAGTTGAAGATATACATTAAATACTTTAACGAAAGAGTTATACAAATTCGGATTTTGTAAAAATGAAAGTGCAGACGACAACGAATGAAAACTTTGATGAAAATGATAAGGCTTTGTGTAGTGCTGCTAAAGGTTGCACAAAAATTCACGGTAGCTGACCATGTGACCATGGCCTGAACCGAGGATATTTATAGACATGCATAGTGCGTGTAAAATTCAGAAAGGTAATGGCGATGCGGCCGAAAAATAGTGCGCCAATTTTATTTTTTTTTTTGCATTTTTTTTTTTTTTTTTTTTTTAATTATTATTTTTGTTACATTATAGTTGAATATATGCAATAAAAGCGTTCAAACATTTTTCCCAATGCACTAACGGGACCATGCAAACGTTAATGGCATATCCAAAGGATCAAGTAGAAGAAATCGCTTGTCGTACATGGTTTATTAAAATCTGTTTTCTGATCTGTTTTGTACGTATCTGAAATATAGTTAAAGTAGTTAACGTGGACTCTCTTTATCTCAAACATTGATATCTCAAAGGACCCTAACATAACAAAGAAAATACTTTTTTTTGTTACATTTCAACTCTTGTTATCTCAAACTACTGGTATCTGAAGAAAAAAAATGGGACCAGAAAACTCAGGGGCGTAACTAGGGGCAATTTCATGATACGCACAACCATGTTTTATGCTCTACTTCTTGAAAGGAAAGTTAGTATTTCAGCCACTTTGGTAATTGGTATTGAAATCTTGTCTAATTTATAAAATTTCATCATTCAAATATGCAGGTGCGTTTTGAAATTTTGTCAATTTTGACAAAATTTCAATACGCACTTGCGTATTTGCCGTATACGTAGCTACGCCCTTGAAACTAACTATGAGATATATGTTGTTTGAAATGAAACCATGTGCAACATCAAGAGTTGAATGTATGTTTTGGGTAAAAGTAAAATGGCTGTGCCTAGGCAACTCTAAGGTCATTTGATGTGTATACAATTTGAATTTTGAGCCTCTTTATGATAAAAATAGTATTTATTTAGGAGGTTTATACTTTGTTAGTCTCACTTCTCACCCAGTCTTACGCTGTGACCTTTAATTTCTCTTAATTCATAACATGAGAAAATCAGACTTCGGAATGTATGATCTGATTCAAAGGAATACCAAATTTTCCAAATCTAGCAGTTTTGTCCGAAAAGCCAAATTTCTTTATTTTGTATACTAGGTGGGATTTTCTGAGCATAAAAATCATATCAAAATTTAATATAAAGTAAATATAAATCAGACAGCCATGAAATACCTGTTCCGAATTCTTTACCAGGAATGTGTTTGGAATTTATTCCTGAGAGCCGATGTAAAATATGAATAAGCCAATCTTACTAGCGGTTTTGTTCGCAACTGTAGTTTTACGTTGGTTTAAATGAACACGTCTTTGTGCTTGAGGCTATATACATACATCTGTCTTACATTGCTTTTATTCGCCAAATACAAATAACTGAAAGCATATTCAAGAAGTATTTCACATTTGATAAGTATTTATTTAGGAAAATAATTGAAGAAATGCGCTTTGTCCGTTGCTGTGAACTGGCAACAGAGCCCAAAATCTGACGTCTTCTGGCGTTACGCTGTATTATACATCACCAACATCTGACGTTACGTCAATAGCTTGCATATATATATACAAGGAAGACATTTAGATAAAACAACGTTGACGCATATGAGATGACTGTCAGCACATGACTCAATGGTGTAGTACAAAATGAAACATAAAAGCCTGGAGCTTTAGCTAAATGAGAATTCTAGTTGATATAGTTTACTATACCTAAGTAGGATTGGCTGTTCTTGATGGCCCAAAGACACAGTGGAGTAAATGAATGACAGAGTACATGTCCAATTCTGCAGGGAACATTAACATGTGATGAAATGTACTTCTCTAAAACCCTGCCTACGTTTGATTTCCCAGGACTATAACTTAAGAGGATTTACCACTTACAGTTATTTTTCTTGCCTCAGTAAAATATGTCGTAGATATCAACATATCCAAAAAAAAAAAAAAAAAAAAAAAAAAAAAAAACATATCCAAGGCTGACAGATTGAGCTGCTTTGAGTCGTTAACCTTTAGTAAAATGTTATCAACATATCCAGGGCTGTTGTGTGTCGCAAAACTAAAAACACATCTTTTTGTTATTATTATTACCATAATAATAATAATTATTATTATTATTATTTCTATGCCTGTTTCTATTTCTAACTCCAAATATATCAAATTTAACAGGTAGATGGATAGATTGAGTGATGGAATCAGTTGAAGCGGCTTCTCTAATTGTTTCCGACGCTTATTATACTGCACTAATGGAAGCATGGGTGGAATAACTCATAAATGGTAAAAATAAAGCTTTCCCGTAGCCTTGTGTTCAAAGGGTCATTAGGTATTAGAAGCCTACCGTGTTTTGGCACCATATGAAAGTGGCAGCCTTTTACTCTCTTTTTACCTTCTCTGATTTGAAACAGGTACATTGTACACCAACCCATTTATTGTTGGTTAAAAGAGAAAGGGGTTTAAGCTGTTGCCTAAAATGGGATTCGAACCCGCAACCTTCTGCACCAAAGCCCAAAAGCCTCTTACCAAGAATTAAGGTAGTTTATGTATCTGTTTATTTTACCTGCTGCGCTATGCAAATGCCGGCTTTAACACGTGACCATACGCTATGGCCATCGCTGCTGTTATAACAGCAAATGTATGCTCCGGTATGAACCAGACAAAATTCGTTGACAATGAATTTATTGTACAAACACTATGAACATCTGGATTTTTAATCTTTTGCTGGTTTTAGTTTTATTCAAGGACCATAACTCAGGATAAAATAAAATCATATGCCTGTTCTTTTTATTATGCTATAACGGTTTATAGACGCTCGTAAATTCATCTGATAAATTTCATAGAAATTGCATGGAGAATGAAATATTTACCACTAAAAAACAACGGTCGGTAGCGTGTCTGGACCCCGGGTTTGATACCCGGTCCGGCCACTTACTTTCGTTTCTCCTTAGGCTGATTTAAGAAGGGCACTGGTTACTGGTGAAAGTTTGTGAATTTAGTATTGGTTAACCGCTTAGGAGGCGTAAGCTTGCCCAGGAATATATTTTTATGCAAAATATGGTCTTCTACTGCCTGTAGAAAAAGAATTTTGTAGGTTAACATACATTTTTAATGCCTCCGAAAACGAAATTACATATGTATGCTGCCTAATTTGAATGTTTGAAATTTGTGCTTCGACTATTGCTCTTTCAATATGGAACCCCATGCAATAATGTGATTTCCGAGATACGTCCAAATAAAAATGTGAAAATGGTGCCGCTAACTAAAAATTTTCCAGCTAACAATTTGATCATTAACATCTTTTTCTCTACCTAAGTTTGTTTGTATGATTATACTTCCTTATCCAAAACAGAAAAATCTAACTTCTTATCACACTCAGACTGTCACAATTTTATTTCTCACCAGCGAGCATCCTTAATTATCAAATACAATGCATCGCAGAAATTAGTTGCGAGTTAACTGATGTGCACTTGACAAATTACATGGTTTACAAGAAATATTGTAGGCTTCAATGGTGAAAATTCTGAAGAGCCGTAAATGTAGCAACACTTTAATCCGATTGCATTTTAAGCAGGCTCGGATTAATCTGGTGCCGGAAAGAACATACCGTAAAATTTAAAAAAAATGGGACTCCAAAACTAATTACCATAATTGTCCTAAAATAGAACAGGTTCGTTTTACAACGCTGAGATGCGTCGACACATATAAAATTCCAAACAGTTTTGACAAATATCCAACTGCTGCTTTGACCTGGGTCTGTATTGTTTGCTCAGACCTATCTGTCCCAATACTTGGAATTCTTTTGGCGCTCGTAGTCGCGTCTTCACTACAAAACTGTCTACAGGTACGTTAAAGGGAAATCACCCTATAAAATCTACCATTGAGATTTTGTTGAAACTTCACATAGTGGTAGAATATTATATACTGAGTGAAAAATGGAAATAAAAAAATGGGGTCACCGTACTACTTTTTGAGATAATGCAGCGCCATCTATGTGCCTGTGTGATACATGGCTATGTCTATTTCGAAGACTTTATACGAGATATTAGATGACCCATCGTTTCGAAATAAAGATTAATGAACTCTTCTTTCTTGTCTCTTTGTTTGAACATCAAAATTCCCATCGTCGTTTGCCTCATCATATACGTTATTTACAATTTTTTTATTTCCCGCCGTTTTCCGGTATTGGAAAAAACGTGGAATTCCTTCCATAAAAAAAGTTCAACCATTGAAATTTTTATATATTTTTTATATGGTACAGGATTGATAAACTCCGTGCAAATAAGCTAATTAAAAATATAGGTCATCGGCCAAATATTCGAGTTATGGAAGGAAAACCACTTTTATTTGGCGCGGTTTTCATAAAAGCGCCTTGACGTCAATGTTTTTTGCGTTGACGTCGCTTTCTATTTCGCGCCATTAACGGCCATATGGATAACGCTCTTACCGTTCGAGGCTTGTTCATAGCAATGTAATTCTCTGTTCATTTTCAGCAAAGCCCTTACGTCTTGAAAAAATATAGTCTGTATTAAACTGTCGCCTCCAAAATTTTCTCGTATGCAGACAGCGCAGTAATGAGAGAAATTCCAAGGACTGAAACTAGGCAGCATGGCCATTTTTATTTCTCATAGAATATTCGAACTTTTTTCAGGGACAGGAGTATATTCCATTTATATCTGATGAACAAGCTCATACATGAACATTGTATATTGGATCCGGCCACTGCCCTACATGTATTTTCACAGAAACATCATCAAAGCTTGGTCCGTGGTGCATGATTTCATTTTATCATTAGTGCTAAGACCAATTTCCGAAGATGAGCAGCCAGTTTTCCCTGCTCCCATTAACAATCTCTGAGTCCTGTGGAAAGTTCTGCTTGGCCGTTGTAAAATTATGTATAAATCTTAGCTGAACTTCTTGTTTGTATCACCTGCGTTAAATCTTATTTATATGTATGTATAAAATCTTTGAATAAAATATTGTTTAAACCAAATCTTGGAAGCAGATGGGTGGATGATTTGCAATTTCATACCAGGAGGATGGGAGGGTGGTAATGAAAGGCTGTGTGCAATGAAACCCTGTTTACGGTTAAAAGGATTTCTGCCTTGTGCGGAAATAGAACCCAGAACCGCTAGATCGGCAGACCAGCGCTTAACCTACTGAGCAACCCAGGCTCATCAACAAAATTGTTTGAATTCTTTTAATTATGCCTAATTCCTTTATTTCTAGTTGAGTATCAAAAGTTGCATAACTCTTTGTTCTGAGGGTAAATGAACTGACACATATTAAAAAAAATAGATTTACTTTATACACAAAAATATTTTGGGCCAGTAATAGCAATTTGCCTCCTTGTGCTGTCGACTGAATCGGTATTGTGCAAGGTTGCTATCGACACAGACTGCAACTGTTTACTGAGCAGTAAATGATACCATTGATTATAATAGTCGACTGAGCTTATACTGCTGTCAATTTTCTCGGTCGATAACCACTTTTGCTTGTAAAGATGGTGACAAAATGGCTCGGTCGACAGCATAGGCATTTTAATTGGTATTACCAACGTGAAACGGCAAAACGACGTCATGATAACCGTGGCGGGAAAGAATGACGCTGCGTCAAAACGTATGCGCACGAACATTGAGGTGATTTCCCTTTAAGGACATGGACTACATACTAGTGCAGTCTTGTCGCGGCTGCAATGACAGTTAATTTTAATTGCAGATGCACGTGTAACCCATATATAGGCATACCGATTTACTTACTGCTGAAAAGTCCAGTATGCAATGAATAGCTTTCTATCATTATGTCTCGTATACCGTCTTTCTTCGATTATAAGACGATGCTTTTCTTCCATTACAATAAAAAAATCTAGATCCGTCTGTCTGGTAGATCCATGGGATTATTTTGGACCTCCCCCCCCCCCCCCCCCACACACACACCCCCCCCTCCACACACACACACATACACACACAATTTTATTGTTTTTATTGCTGAATTACATAAGACTAATTTGCATACATGCGATCGTTTTGGAAGGATAAACTCAGTCTTTTAACCGAATGAATGAATATCTAGTCATCAAGCTGTTTTGCTGGAGGGATTAACCAAATGACAAATGAAATCGTTAGTAAACAAGCACTGTGATCGTGTTATAGATTTTCGGGAGCAATAAAGCAATCCTGTCTGGTCTAATAGTGCACTTAACATGCAAAAAAATATTTAAACGTGTCAAACTAAGACAAGAATTCCGCGGAATGCTATGTCGCTCCTGCTACGTGCCTTCACATGAAAAACTAAATGCTAGGGTCAACGTTACATGTAATTATGTTACGGTTGACGTACGGTCACTGTGACCGTATACCGATACAGATTTTTTTTTCATTTTAAAAAATTCTAAATACCAAGTTCCCATTAATGCTTCACACAAAATTTCAGCCAACTATACCAAGCGTTTCTGGAGAAAAAGTTGATTTTATTGGTTTTGTTATTTTTAGTAACGGCGGCCATCTTGGGTTCATGAATCGGCGGAATTTATCATTCTGAAGCCCTGCAGTCTGATCATGCTGCATGTGAAATTTGAGAACCATGGATGCAGTGGTTTCAGAGAATAAGCCATTTGAATGGAGTTAGATACTAGGGTCGACGTAAATTATGTTAGGGTCGACGTAAGGTCACTGCGACCTAATTCCGCTACAGATTTTTTTTTATTTTGATAATTCTAAATACCTAGGTCCCATTAATGCTTCACACAAAATTTCAGCCAAATATACCAAGCGGTTCTGGAGAAAAAGTTGATTTTATTTTTTTTGCTATTTTTAGTAACGGGGGCCATCTTGGATTGTCGAACCGGCTGAATTTTACCATTCTGAAGCACTGCAGTCTGATCATGCTGCATGTGAAATTTTAGAACCATGGATGCAGTGGTTTTAGAGAATAAGTCTTTTGAATGTACTTAAACGCTAGGGTTGACGTAAATTGTGAACGGACGGACGGTCTGACGGACGGACGGACGGACGGAAAACCGGACGCCTATATCGCACCTCGCTAAAGCAGGTGCGACAAAAACCCAACCTTTTCTTTTCAAAAGCTGGAAGATATTACAGGTAACCACAAAAGTTTTCCACAACTTCGAATATACGGCAGTGCGACAGTTAAGTTTATGGCCGCACCTCATGTGTTTCTACTTTTTGAACAAAAGTGAAATCCGTCGTGACTTTCTTTTGTTTCTCTGGCCAAGATTGTATGTACCATAAGGGGAAACTGTGCTAGAGGAAAAAATATTTTCAAACAGTTGAGACTGAAAAGGAAGCAAAAATAAATAAATAAAAAAATAAAAAAAATGATAGAAACAAAAACGCAAAGTTCTTTCACCTGAACTTTAGATAAGCATACATGGACTGCTAAAGTAGGGTGTGGTCGAGTTGTCACGCAATATAGCAAAACTGTCTAGTCTAGAAAAAACAGGGGATAGATCAATTTTGACGATCCCGATTCCATTTTCAGCAATGCGGCTTATTACATGTATATTCATAATTCAAATAAACATACGTTATCCAAATAGTCTCAACCAGATAGACCAAAATAGTCTTTTATGATGTAAATTGAAGTAGTTTCCTTTTCTCTACCATCTGTCTCCTCGTTCTCAAATTATTACTCTATAATGGTATTAACCCATGACATAAACGGATTTGATCATGTGACATCAAAAGTCACGTGTCAAAATAGTTTTTGAGACTTTCATTTCATTGGTTGAAAATGGACATAAAACATTATAGCACGAATGAAAACTTATTTTTGAGCAAAAAAAAAAAACCGAATAGCACACAGAAACAATATGAAACATCTATGCTTCTTTGTAGGTAGAATATTTGATTCTGAGTTCAAGGTATATAATACTCAATTTTTCAAAACCAGGAGATACAACAATACAGCACTTTGCCCGACGCATTGTCAACTCCTTTAGGCTTGACGTGATTGGTTATCCCCTCGGGGATAACCATATTAAGTTAGGAATTCGTACTCGATTGTATTGTACGCCGTTTCCTTTTGCTGAAACAGGGTCCCACTACTTCCCGATACTCCTACATTTGGCGCACCCTGCTGTAAGATTCTCGTCAGCATCGCTAATGCATGATCTTTATAGCTTATCTTGAACACTTTATTTCACCCTATACAAGCAATTACCCGAGAGTTCAGTTCAGCTACCAACAGTTGTCACTTTAGAGTACAGATCAATAACAAGTTGTACTCGATTATGCGCGGTTTCGTTTCGCTAAATGCGGGTCCCGCTATTTTCCGGTATTTACTCTCATATTTTGGCGCACCCAGCTGCAGGGCCCCTCCCAGCATCGCAAAGGCATGAGCTATAAAACTTGTCTTGACACTTCATCTCACATACTACAAGCATCTCACCTAATACAAGCAACAACCAGAGAGTACATTCCACTTAGGAAGAGCTGTCACTAAACAGTACAGGTTACCTAACAAAAGCTTATAGCACTGAAGCTCACCTGTTAGAAGCAATCACTGGACAAAAGGAAAAACTGTCAAGCTCGCCCCTTACCTACACATTCAACAAAGTCCAAGAATACAATAAAAGTAACTTGTACAGCGACCAATTTTCTACTTAACCACTTGCATCCTATAGATTGATTACTAGGGGATAACCTCTCAAGCTTTTTCAGAAGCTAAACTTGTAACAACATTTAATTGGTCAAATGACGCCACAGAATTACGTCATCATGAAGCCTCGATGTTACTACGCTGCTTCCGGTCTCGCCCTTTTTCCGGTCACTTCAGACCTGCTTATTTTATTTGTCTTAAAGTGAGACCTGATCACGTGAACATTATTCAAATAAACACGTCTTGCTGGTTCATATAGCATATTTAATGTACTACTCGAAGTGCTCCTCACATGGGGCATAAAATGATCAGAAATGCCAACGTATGTTTCAATGGTTTTTATTAAGATACCTGTACAAATGTTAAAATGTCTGTTTTCGATGTCATTTTGGCAATATATTAGTTTCTAAGGGCCTCTTAGATATATTAAATGAGCCGCGACACGAGAAAACCAACAATGTGGTTGTGCGCCCAGCGCAGACTCAGATCAGCCTGGGCATCCGCCCAGTCTGATCAGAATCTTTGCTGTCCGCATGGAGGTATCTTAGACCCTTAGCTACCCTTTAAGCGCAAAGCGAAGATTCTGATCAGACTGAGCAGTTACCCAGGCTGATCTTAGTCTGCGCTGGGCGTACAACCACATTGTTGGTTTTCTCGTGTCGTGGCTCATATTAAATCATGTATTTCATGTTAAGTCCTAGCATCTGCCTCAGTCATGACCTAACGCAGCCTATGGATATAAGTCCATGCTATATTTTGTTTTCTGATTTTCAGTTAAGTGCAACTTATTCAAACGGAAAAATACCTACCTCGACTTTGTATCTTGATTATTTGTAATCTTAGTTGTTTCCAACTATGGTTTGAGGGCTGGATTGGATTTTGATTGTTTCAGTTCCTGGTCTTTGCATACTTTTTACTTTTTTTGTAAACATTCTGTACTTATTGCAGTTATTGCTTTTATAATCATTTTGTATTTATTTTGTATTTGTTTTTCTTGACAGACTTATACATGTACGTAAATAGACAATTTCATAACACAGTGAAGTGCCAAAACATGGCACAGAACCGCTTGCTCCATAAGCTGAGTTTGAAACAGAGTGTTTCGCAGAAGGTAGGGTAGGAATAAGTGGCTGAATCTACGAATGTATCACATACTCACTTCATTCGCTTAGCCCCACAATACAGTTGCCTCTCGTTTTCTCAAACATTCATATCTCACGGTACCCTCTTATATCAAAGAATATAGTTCAGACACATTCACAGTCTTTTCCTACATTTCAACCCTGGATATCTCTAATAGGGTATCTTAAAGGAGGTTTCACTTTAGGAGCTAACTGAGTTTTCACTTTGCCCAGTGAAGAAAGCAGTAAGTGGGGGAGTTACTTTCCTCATTCTTACATTTGAAAGTTTTACTTTCGAGCTCAGACCCAAAGGTTATAAAACTTGAGTACATTCTCAAACTCAAAATAAAGCACACTGATCGGCTGCTTCCGAGTACATGCTCGGAAGCTGCCAACCAGTATGCTTTATTTTGAGTTTGAGATTATTCTCAAATTATATAACCTCGAACCCAGGTCTGAACCAGGCCGCAAAGAGCCTTCCCGTACTCCAATTAAGCGCTGTTTGCTTTGTAGGATTCTTCTGAAATATGAGTTCAGACCAAGTTGGTGCTTTGAATGTGATAAATGTTGCATTTTGGACTACCATCGATAAACAGACTTTCCGTGTTTCGGTGGTGTTGTCTGACTTCCCGGGGGTCTCCTGGTGTCGCGGTACGTTCTTTCCGTTGGGTCCTAATCTCTGATTTATCGTGGGCCTTGTCCGTGATTTGTTTGTTTCCGGTGATGATTCATTGATGAGTTAACTTAGGAAACCTTCATGCGGACCAGGCGGCTAACTTAATGACTTAATGTTTCAAACCACTGCGGGAGCAGAGGGCGAGGTTTGGGCCCAGTAAAACATGTTTGAGCCCCCCCCCCCCCCCCCCCAGTAGTCTTTTGTTGACCGTTCCAAGGCGGTACTTCTGTTGCGGTTCCTTGATGTTATATTGTGGTATGTCCGCTTGTCTATGATCTCTTGCGGTTTGGTCACCCGTATTGCTGCCCAATCTGCCTTCTGTTTTGTTTTGTTTTGAAACTAAAATTAAGAGGAAAAAAAAGTAAAAACAGATGTTGATGCTGTCATTGGGGTAGCTGAATGACTAACTGTTTGGGAAAGAGGTGCTCATTCGGTTTACCGTGCGTGTCTTTCGTAAACTTGTGTGACTTTCTGTGTGTATGTGCTTCTTCCCTATTGATTTTGAAAGCGGAATGCGGGATTTGATTGTATTAATTCCTGATCCAACTGGAGCTTAATTCTTCAAGGCGCGCTAAGTAGTGTACTCGGTTACCTGTTACCTGGAGCGAGTATTAATGTGAATGCAGTTATTTCCCTTAGACCCGCGAAGCGATAGGTACAAATCGATATTAGGAATGCCATATCGCTGTCCATATCCCCGGATCTGTACAGGTGTTGAACTTCTCTGAAGCCGTTTTTTTGTCATCACTGTGTTTGATGTTTCATCAGCATAATAACAATACGAAGGAGCTGGATGGAAACATTTTTATTTTTTAAACAATATGGTTTTTCTTTTTCTCAAACCAAATCAATTAACTTTTCTCACTTGCTCACTTTTGTTGTAATAAGTCTCTCTTTTTTTTGCACATATTGACGTCAATTTCGTAAGGATTGGCGAGAAAAAAAAGATATGATTATTGGTCGTTTTAGTTTCTGACAACAAAAACAAAAAAACAATAAAACTTATAATAAATTATGATAGTTCGATCCCTCTTTGACGGTCTCAGTTTTATGGAAAGATTAAGCCTGATACAGATACCCATCCATCCACCCACTTTTTTTTTTCGTTTCTTATCTTTTTTTCTTTTGCCCCGCCCATTGGGGCTCGCGAAATATATATTGGCTGCCTGATGCTTCTGTGGCAGCGGCTGCTAGACCTGAGTGTCATTTATCGCAGGCCGAGTTATTATAGTAGTCCTACAAATTCAGAGACATTATCTCGACATGACTAAAATATTATTTTCTGGGACGTTAAACCACAACTCAACAGCAACGACAACTTATTTTCTTTTGACTTTCTGTTTTGACAAAACTGTAATTTTTTATGAACATGCCGTCTTTCGGCTTTCTGCTAAGCTGCGTTATTTAAAACATATAGGTTTAAACATTTACGATTAGTATTTAAAAGCTGCCTTTTCTGCGAACAAAACAAAACAAAAATAAATAAACGAGTCGCGACACGAAAAAACAGACAAAATGGCATGTGCGCCCTGCGAAGACTCAGATCAGCGTGTGTATCCGCCCAGTCTGATCAGAGTCTTCTCTGTCCGCGAAGAGGTAGCTTATCCCATTTGTTATCCTGCCCAGGCTGATCTAAGACTTCGCAGGGCGCTATGGCACTATGTTCGTTTTGTTGCGACGCTGCTAAAATAACTATTTTCACACGGTCAAAAAAATCATCAGAAGACGATCTTTAAATACATATCGGATAGAATATCGATTTCTGACTTTCATTGCCGTTAGCGAGTGTTAATTTTGAAATCGCATTGTTTTGACAAGACATGTGACCGAATTTCACACCTTCAGACAGATAGCGTGCCGACAACAGCGGCTCAGTAGGCTTCTCAGTGGATGACTTTAGCAATCAATTTAATGAGCCGTGACGTGACAAAACACAGCTGCATGTGCGCCCAACGAAGACTCAGATTAGCCTGGGCATCCGCCTAATCTGGTCAGAGGCTTCAAATTTCGGCATGGAGGTAGCTCAGAGTATTAGCTACCCTTTAATCGCACAGCAAAGACTGGGTGGCTGCTTAGGCTGATCTGCGTCTTCGCTGGGTGCACATTCCACTTTGCTGGTTTATCGTGTCGCGGCTCGTATGAGGAAAATTATGAAAAAAGACCAGAAAAGAAGTGGCCCGGCCTTGGCCGGACCAGCCAGACTGCTGACAAGTGCCTGCATCTTCGTATATCTAACTGTTTTTAATTCTAACTAAATTTAATCACAACATGAGAACATCTTGCCAATTTTGAATGGTTTGTGCACAAGCACAGCCTGATTTGATCATACATGTTTAAAATATTTTGATCAGAAATTCGGATCAGTTCGGTTTGTGCAGAAACGGGTTAGGTTATACAAACTAATACTAAAATTGACAAAAACAAAAATTATTAACTGATCATAGACTCAGACCAGTGTTTCGCAAGTGCATAGGCTGGTCTGAGTCAGTTTGCATATTGTTCAATCTACATTGTATATTGTTTAAACTTTAAACAATAGAGATTGATCAATATGCAAACTGACTAAATATATGTTGTAAATCATGCCCGAAACTGTAAAAAACTAATTCCATAAATTGAATGTTGCAGCTTTATATTTCTTAGCATTTATCTTTGGTTATTTCACGATGAGTTCATTTCAAACTTTAATGAGATGACAATTACCCAAACTGATAGGAGGTAATATCGGATTTTATGATCGATAATCGATTAATGCACGCTAAATAAACATGTTACTTATACTGTATACATAGCGTATTATCAACGTATTCCGATCAGCTTGCGCAAACTGTTCAGACACTGTTTGGTCTTATCATTTTGCACTTATCAGAGGCTGATAACATTGCGCAGATGCACAGGCTTATTATCTTAAGAACTCATTTTAGCAGAAATACCAAAAATAGCACAAAATTTTATCTTTAAATAATCCTTCCTAGCTTCACTTAAAGTATCCATAGTCCTATCAGCGGTAAAAAACGGCTAAATTCAAATCATTGTAAAAAGCTGTTCAACCTTCACGTTTGGTAATAAAATGCGGGTTGGTGTGCATATATTGAGTCATATAGCAAGCAAAAAGTAGAGAAAACAAGTTTTTGAAAAATAACAAATCGCTTC
Organism: Ctena decussata; assembly: GCA_963989385.1. Taxonomy (NCBI): domain Eukaryota; kingdom Metazoa; phylum Mollusca; class Bivalvia; order Lucinida; family Lucinidae; genus Ctena; species Ctena decussata. The sequence goes on from OZ022513.1 coordinate 53,860,136, forward strand.
ACAAGATACTATTTCCTGTTCTGGTTTCCCGTCTAGCAATGCTAGTTCAACATAGGCGGAATAGTGATTGGGACTCCATGCTGTACATTGTATTTTTACCATTTAATGAAATCGAAAGTAGGTCATTTTAGTTGCCAACTAAAATGACCCAAATAAGTTTTCAAATCGTTTTTATGTGAAACTGAAGGGTGTTTTATTGTTTAAAACTGGCAAATCACGGTCGTTGACGATGACGAAACTATAGTGAGAAGCTTGCAGCAATACCTCATGATAATTTTTTTTCCATGCTGATAGAGCAATGGGGCCTTTAAACAGTCATATATTAAAGGGACAAAGTTTCATTATGAACAGAAATATTGCTAATAAAGTGAAACAAAAAAAAAATATTTATATAGCCTTGCACGAAAATTTTTTCATAGCATTGTTTCCTTAGCAATGCTTACTATGCTATAGTAAGCGTTCCTTACACGACGTTACGAGGAAATCTTCATTATGATTTAGTTTCTTACAGTCATCAGTTTTTCGACAATACTGTAATATCTAAAGAGAGCAATACAGTGTATGTCTCTCCATGTCTCCTAATAATAAATGAGCAAATCTGCCAGTTAGCTAGTCAATAAAAATACGATTCTGTGGCTTCTAAGATCCTATACTGTGATAGACAAAACATATTTCGGTTTCTTTGATAAATACGCCCCACCACATTCGAATAAATTTCCATCAAAACTGTTAGCACAAACACTAGAAATAATATAATAACTAATAGATTAAATCAACGTTACCATAAGATATGTAATTATTTGTTTTCATAGTTGATTTTTTTAGCTTTTTACGAATTAAAAAAAAAACTACAATTAGTCGATTAACCGGGGTTTTTTTCACGTTTGATTGTCACGTTTCAGATTTTATTGACTTTTTTCTCTTTTTTCTTTTCTTGCGTTCTTCTTTCATTCAATCTTTCTTTCTTTCTCTCTTCATCAGACTATATAAATATTGTTCCTTTCTTAATTACATGTAGATCATAAAAAGCACACATGAAGTATATAAACAAAACACGAACACCAATAAAGGATGTGGTGCTAGCCTTTACGCAATATTGGCGGATTTGGACTTAGACTTTGTGAGACATAATTTTGAGCGAGGTTTTATCGAAACACGACTTTTTGTATGTTTAGAGATCAATGGAAGATACTTATAGTGTACTTATTTTATAATGAATTACATCAATGTAAACCTTATAAAAATCTCTCGATTGTGATAACTTATAAAAGTTTTATAGAAAATTCGATCATTTTCAAATTTTAGGCTGAACATAGCATCTTGGGCATTTTCGAAATGATTCGTATATCAATTCAAGTGATTGAAGCTTCAAACTTCAAAAGCCGATGGAAGAATCAAAACACGGAGTTATTTTATATATTTTTACACCATATTAACGGACAAAGACTGAAGTTTATGTTCATAACTTATAAAAAAAAATTGTCGTACTATCATATATGTATTTAATTTAACATCCAATGTAATTGCATATAGCACTGGACAGAATTTCAACAGGTAAGCTCTCGGATAAACCCGTAAGTCGCTATCGGTAATTTCCGCCGTATTGAAGCATAAAGTTCCCTATGATTGCCCATTTGTTTTACTTTTCTAAAATCTTTCCTTCGCTTTCGTTTATTTCCATCGGACACACAACACTGATCAAACATTGATTGAGTGTCACGACACTGAATCAACGTTTATTCAAAATTGATTCAATGTTTTGAACTTTGTAGCCCTTGCTACAACACGATTTTTTTGTTATTATGCCATGTTGTTGATATTAAAGTGAAGTTAATGTCTACTTATCAAATTATCTGAAATATCTAGCTAAAATGTCAGCATTTTAAGCAGAATTTTTATCTGTTAATATATTAATCATTTTTTGAGCCGCGAAACGACAAAACCAACAATGTGGCTGTGCGCCCACCGCAGACTCAGATTCGCCTGGGCATCCGCCCAGTCTGATCAGAGTATTCGCTGTCCGCATGGAGATAGCTTAGACCCTTAACTACCCTTTGACAACTTAACGAAGAGTCTTGTCAAACTTAGCGGATGTCCAGGCTGATCTGAGTCTGCGCTGGGCGCACAACCACATTGTTGGTTTTCTCGCGTCGCGGCTCATTTAAGATAAGAAAGCATCGTCTTCAAATGACGCCCACAAAAGCTGTTCCTGTTATTAAGAATTAGAGCTGTTTGAAATTTGTAAGTTGTAATATGATAACTATGGTGGAAATAGCTGCCACAGATATCTACATACAAATCAAAGACATATATACAAATTTGCATGATTAATCAAAATACGTGAGAGGTTCTTGTTAAAATTGTACAATTCCACCAAGAACACACAATACATAGCAATTACATTGGTATACACCGTAATCGACATCGATCTACGTTTTGCGATAGGTAAACCGTGCCATACTGACTATTATTTCGATTTTAATCTGGAATCTTCGTCCTATTATTTGGTACTCTATAAAATGATAATTAAATACCAGGCAGCATGTTCCCAGATAAGATCGCTGTCTTTATAAATTATTGCATTTAGCTCAAGCATGTCTGTCCCAATACTTTGAGATTTTATACGACATTAAAAAGACATTCTTGTATAATCAATAACAATTCGCAGTAATCAAATCAATCGTTTCACAAGCGCGTTAATCACCAGTAAACAAATTCACACATGGCAATATTTGATCACAAAAGGAGAATTTAGCGGGAATGAAATTTGTCTTATTTGATATATACCACAACTGCCGTTAATATAGGGACATATTATTAGGAGGTATTATTATTCTGAATAAGTGTGTAACTGTGTATTGGAACATTGCCGTGTTTCCGACAAATTTCACAAGCCTAGGGGAAACAGTTTTTATGAGTTCCAGTTTGCTTTCCTAGACAATGAAGCCTTTATGAAAGGATTCAGAGATTCCTCTCATAGTAGCCTCCTTCCGAAAAGAGTTGACCCCCACTGAGAGGGAAACCAGGAAAAAAATACGACAGATTTGAAGAAACTGATATATCTGACAATATGTCAAAGCCTGTTGCCGCCGAGACGGCTAACAGTGCAATCCCACATGTCTTTAGGCAGAGTTGTTTGTTCAGGCCTATGTTTAATTCGTTCACGGTATGCGGTCCTATAAGAAGTTAGATTCTTATTGAGATAGAGGAAAAAGCCGTTTCTAGAGGAATATATAAATTACTTACGTTCAGAGCAGTCTGTGCATTTGTGCCGCCTTATCAGATATATGAATTTAGCTTACTTAGAAAGGCAGTTACTTGAAAATATCAGTGGATGCATGTTTATGAATTGGTTTCGTATGGGCATCCAGAGTTTGCAAAATTTTTGACTTGTGATACAAGTTCTCGGAACAGTAGAATATTTTATACTAACGGTGACTTATTCTTCATCTGTATTGCGATCAGTCAGCTGACTGATCGCAATACAGATGAAGCATAACTGACCATAATTATACTGACACAATGTGACATCATCATCTAAATACCCTTAATAATTCTAGCAACAATAATTCTAGTAACAACCTCAGTCGAGCCGTACAGCGTTTACATGTGAGACACGGTGTATAATGTCCACCTCCCTCTCCCCGTTATTTATCACTGACTGTCTCAAGACGTTTCTTCTGTTACGGCTCCTAACTGATTCTGCTTAATATATCCTGCTCTGTAGTATTCTAATAATAATTAGTAAGCTGTATAGCTGCCATTTATTTATTTATTTATTTATTTATTTTAAAATTATAGTTAGAATGGAAAATAGGTAAAAATAGTAGTTTCATGTGTTTCAGATAATTTGTTATTGTTGCCCATATGAACCCTTCGTTAATATATTATGTAAATGGCTATATGTCAATTTTTCACTTTAGCTGAACTATGTAAAGGATTATATCACGTAAAACAGTTTAAGCCATTTCACCTATCCAGTAATTTATTACAGATCGGCCAAAGACGGTACATCTGTTGTGGTTCTTCACTGTTACATATTTCTATCGGCATTATTAATACTCTCTTTGATCTATTACTGTATGTCAGTGGCAGTTTTTAGTAAAGTTTAGGTAACTGAATGACCACCTTTCTGGGAAAGGGCTATCCTTTCGGTCTGCAGTGCATGTCTGCTTTAGACTGCTGTAAACATTTGTATTGGCTGTATTGTTTCTGATTTGTATTAGATAGGGTTGCCGTTTGTTCTCCACTTCCCAATTCCCTGATTGTCCCTGATTTTCCCTGACAATTTACAATTTTCCATACCCTTTTATGAAAACAAAATTTTAATTTACTCTTTGCTTTAACAGTGCTAACCGTATTACTGAAGGAATGAATTTCATTTTTCTGAGGTTTATCGAAGTATAAACTACATTGGGTCACATGCAAAGTGAATGGACCCCGAAGGGGTTCATGTAAACTTTGCTAGTGACCCGATGTAGTTTACACTTCGATAAACATCAGAAAAATTAAGTTCATTGCTTATATTTACATTCGTTTCAATCAAATTTTTCAGGAAAAATCTTATATAAGCGCTAAAATTGAAGCAGTATAACATGTACACGCAGTGTTTCTGCTAACAACAGAACGGTGTGTATGACCTCATGACGTTGCTTACGTCCAACCAAATTGTAGAGAGCCGTTGTTTATTCTGACGTGATTGACGTCGCGTGTCTCAATGTAATTATTGGAATGTAAACTACATCACGTTCCAATGGTTTACTATACAGCTTTTCGGTAAATACACCAAGAATGTAAATATTTAAGGAATGAATTTCATTTTTCTGAGGTTTATCGAAGTGTAAACTACATTGGGTCACGTGCAAAGTGAACTTTGCTAGTGACCCAATGTAGTTTACACTTCGATAAACATTAGAAAAATTAAGTTCATTGCTTATATTTACATTCGTTTCAATCAAATCTTTCATGAAAAATCTTCTATAAGCGCTAAAATTGAAGCAGTAAAACATGTACACACAGTTTTTTCTGCTAACAGCAGAACGGCATGCATGACGTCATGACGTTGCTGACGTCCAATCAGATTGAAGAGAGCCATTGTTTATTTTGACGTCATTGACGTCGCGTGTCTCAATGTAATTATTGGAATGTAAACTACATTACGTTCCAATGGTTTACTATAAGGCTTTTCAGTAAATACACCAAGAATGTATATATTACAAAATAAGAGGCTACTCTTAAAAGTAAGAATTTACATCCGAGCATTTTTTCTTTTAATAGTAGCCCAAAATGCTGGGGGAGATACGTGCCTAGACTCTACAGTCTAGAAAGTACATCAGTTTCTCTAGAATAGAATAATTATATTTTCTGAAGACTGCCATAGCCATTCATATTCTAATTCACTGATTTTCCCCTGACTTCCCAAGTCTTTTTCAAGTTTCCTTTTTCCCTAACCTGGAATAAAATACATTTTCCAGATGTCCCCGAACGTGGAAACCCTGGTTACCACCTTTCACCATAGCATATCTTCTGACGTGTCATTTACATGGTGCATGCCTTGTCTGTATTTTGTGCTGTCACGTGCCCATCCTTTTTCCTTATCAGTTTACATTATAGGAATAGATTTTATTTTTGTGGATTTTATAGACGTGTGAACGCGGGCAAATCAGTCACAAACTGAATTAAGCCCGAAGGCTTCATGTTAAGTTGAGAGTGATTCAACGACGTTTGCAAATCCATAAAATCTACAAAAATAAAATTCGTTTTTTATAGTTCTAACTCGATCACCTTTATCTTAAAATTTCCAGCTATTTACCGAGGATTTTAGACACTGCCGCAAAAGAAAATAGTCAACTGGTCAAAATAAGGTAAGCCCCAGCCGAAAATTTCCCATAGACTTAATGCAAAAACTTCTATGTTTGTTTTATCATCACTATTTACTGAATGAAGATTTTTGCATAATATTTTCAGTGAAGTAGCAGCGATGTGTCTTCTCAAGATTTGCTAGGTTTCACTTATATTGATAAATTTTCTATAGAGCTTCACACATTCCAGTAAATGTCCCGTTTCGTTCCCTATCATTCCTATAGTAAAATTGGCAAAAATATGGGTACTCTTGGAACATTTAGCACATATCAAAAGGCAATCGGTATTTTCGATTGAAACCTTGTGTAATTGCACCTAAGATACTGTTTTATTTGAGTTGAGTTGGAGTGTTCAATTGTTTTAGACATTTTTGAAATAAACAACTAGACATTGGAAATTTAACATTAAGCCTATGAAAAAACTGACATGGGGCTTAACTTAATTTGACCAGTTTAGTTCCCGAGTTCCGTTTCAAATGATTTATCGAAGTAAAAATGCCGTTTAGTGTACGCTCTTGACCAGTCAAACTGCGCTAAATAAGCAACAGAAAGTTTAGTTGGAATTATCGAGTTGGATGATTTATTTGTTTTTATCAGTGTAATAATATTTCATAAACAAGCTGTGCCGCCCGTAAAATAACAATTTATGTTTACAATAACATGATGCTAGAAAAAACAAAGTTTTGTCTTGGAATAAGCTCAGACGTCTCATATCTCAGAAACACAGAAATCAAAGTTAAACCTTAGATAAAACAAACACGAAGACTCACAGAAATACCAACACTGAAATTCCGGAGCAGAAGAAACCTACAATTAAACCACGGTGTTAAACCCTCTAGGAGTGTAAACATCAGGGCATATTGTTTTGGAGGCGCTGGAAAACCTTATCGTTTTCTGCTAAGCAAGTGTCGAGGTGTTTCATGACTTCGTATTCAGACCAAATTTATGCCAGTTACAATAAACTTATAATTCGTTTATCTGACATTGAAAAGTTATTTTTTCTTTACTCTTCCATTGTTTTTAAGGCCTTGGAAGCGAAAAGAGAGCATGTCAGAGTCCAGACTGACATGATACCTTGGTTCGAGGTTAAAAAACTTGAGAATAATCTCAAACTCAAAAACAAGCACACTGATTGGCTCTTTCGGAGCATGTGCTCAGAAGCAGCCTATCACTGTTCTTTATTTCGTGTTTGAGAATGTACTGAAGTGTTATATCTCTCGGCCTTTTCTGCTATTGCTGGTTCCATTGCTTGACTACTCTGTAGCTTTTTTTGACTTTCGACTAACATTCGCCCATTAATTTCACATGTGAGAAACTGTTCCAGGAACAGTTAAGATAAATTACTCGTAATTGTTATGTCAACAAGTTTAGATTGCAAGTTATCACGCATTCATGAACTATTGCATGATTGTAATAATTAACTTTGCATGCTGATTTTCTAACATTGGAGTGTGCAATCCGTCAATTTTAGATCAGGAAATGCTCGAATTTCAACAACACAAAAAACCTATGATTTCGAAGGCTGTTTTAAATCACAATAGGTATGGTACCAAAAATATGCTAAACAGAATAGCAAAGTAGCATGCATTTGAGAGCGCGTAGTTGAATATTGAAGATCTTTTCAAAAGGCATAAAAATGATTCGGTATGATTGACCTTTTTACGGACGTGTTCTCATCCAGCTTTATTTTTTGTTGGGTTCTGTTGAGATCTGTTGATGCCTATTATTCTATTTTGTTTTATCCCATAACCTTACAAAGTCGTTAGAGCACCACAGACGACTTTGAAACGATCCCATTACACTTTGTCCTGTTTTCAGCTGCCCTAGTTGAGCTGGCAAAGTCCATTCCTGTCCACTCTTTAAAATTCTTTTCCCACCTCTTTTTCTGTCTACCTCTTCTTCTTTATTTCACTGTGTCATGTAGAATCGTCTTTGCTAAATCAGAAGACATAAAGGCATGGCCAAATCACCTTAGTTTCTGTTTGTTGGAAAGGGTCAGAAGTTTAACTATACTCTCCAATGGCTGCTTGGGTCTTTCTGCGAACCTCCTCATTGGTTATATGGTCCTTGTACCAAATGTTCAGTAACCTTCGGTAGCATCTCATCTCAAAGGCCTGCGGTTTTTTCTCTAATCTGCTGTCAAGGTCCACGATTCATAGGCATAAAGAAATATGGAAATGACAAGGGCGCGCATAAGTTTCACCTTTGATCCAAGAGATATGCTGTTATCTCCCTAACAGCATATCACATGACTTCAGCTATGTAAGAGCTGAAGTGGCTTGTGCAATCCTTGAGAGAACTTCCGTTTTAGAGCCATCATCTGAGACAATTGCTCCAAAGTATTTAAAGCTTGTTACAGTATCACGTTTCTGTCCTTTTACCTTGATCCCCCTCTGGATGCCATTGGCGCTATTTGTCATCAGTTTGTCCTTCTTAGCACTAATCTCCATCTTATACCTTGTGCAAGTTTTGTCGAGACTGTCAACCAGGGCTTCTGGTTCTTTCTCTTCCTCAGCTAGAGCGTCTATATCATCAGCAAACTGCAGGTTGGTAATATTTCTGCCGACTATGCTAACATTCCCGCCATGTTCTTCCAGAGCATCAGACATGACCCGTTCGAGAAAAATGTTAAAGAGGGTGGGTGACAGTAGACATCCTTGCCTTAATCCAACTGTTGTTCTGGATCATTATCCCACCCTGCCATTCATCAAGCCTTGTCGTAGAGCTGCTAAATGGTGCGAACTAGATTCGCACTACTATTGCACTTCCGCATTTGGGCCCGTAAGGCTGCATGCCAGACCCTGTAAGGCTTTTTTTTTTAAAAAATCAGTGAAGACACGGTACAGATTTTGTTGATGTTGGAGATGCTTTTCCCTCAGGATTCTAAGGTTGAATATCTGTTCTGTGGTTCTTCTTCAAGCTCTGAACCCAGCCAATCTTCAGCGATTATCTTTTCAGCTTGTGATTTAAGCCTGTTCAAGATGACTTTCAGCATGCCTTTTCTTGATTGACTGATGAGGCTGCTGGTTCTATAGTTTTGGCAAAGCTGTAGGTTGCCCTATTTAGGGCGAGTAATAATCAGCGACTGAGTCCATGTGGTAAGCCATTCTCCAGTTCTCCAGATCCTATTACAGATTTTGTTAAACCATCAATCATGGTCTCTCCGCCAGCTCGAACAAGTTCTGCTTGTATATTATCAATTCCGGAAGACTTTCACTTCTTCAGTGCTGCTGCTGCTGCAATCTCAACTTCCTCGCAAAGGATCGGCTGTAGATCTTCTGGGGTGGGGCGGACGGGGGGCTAATTGCAGTCCAGAACTGCATTGTTACCATCACTTTCATAGTTGTATAGTTCTGAGCAATATTCTGTCAATTTGCTGAGAATCACTTGTTCCTCTGTAAGATATATCCCAGACCCGTCCTTAATAGCTGTGGACCTACCCTGTTTCTCTGAAATTAAGTCCATAACCAGCTGGTATGACGAACTCGTAAGGTCATCAGCACCAGGTCATGGTCACTTTCTACGTCTGCTCCAGGAAAGCTCCTTGTCTTGTGGATATTAACTCCCGATCGGAAGCGCTTCCTCACCAAGACGAAATCAATCTGATTGTTGTGTTTCCCATCCGGACATTGCCACGTCCAACTTCAGGATGTTTTATGAGGGCCAAGGGTGTTTGTCAGTACTAGGCTGTTAAAGGTTGCAAACTCTGAGACCGCTCTCATTTGTCTCGGCATTGCAGTAGGGTCCACAAACGTTTTCCCAGTCTGCCTGTGCATCCTTCCTGAAAGAAAACTTTAAATATTTATTCTCGATAGCCTGTTGCCAATGAGGCAAATATTTTATTAAGTTGCACATCAGCACATAGACACATAACATGAATACTGCAGTGGAATTCCTCTGATTCTATTGTCGTATATGTTAAGATAAATCGGTTCAAGTTCAAGGTTCACGTTCAAGGGAAGCAAATCTGTCATTTGCAATGTATGTCTCTTTTGAATATGGAAGTCGTCACATCGTAAAATACTTGCCCTTTTGAAACCTCTTGGAACAAGTTCTCTCCTATAAGAGTAAAGACCCGGGAGAAGACATTGTTTTCCTGTCGGTTGAATCATTTTAATTGAGCTTTGTTGTCTAGGCAAGCATACAGATAGTCATGAAAATATATTGTCTTTGAAACGAATGGCACACTACTACAACAAAGCTTAAACAGTGTCTTTCTAATAATGCATCTCCATTATCTTCTTATTCTCAAAGTGTCGAAGCATTGTAGGATTTATTTTGCAGCTGTGAAATGACAATGAGCGATCACGTCTCAGGAGACGAACATTTTGATGTAATTGATATATTAGGGGTAACGACCTATTTAAAATCAATCAAAAGGCTTTGAAAGTTAATAAGATAGAACATAAATGCCTTGTAATCAGCCGGATGTAATTCCACTTCAGCCTCTAAACTGAATAACAAAGCAATTTGCAGTAACAAATGGTATTAAACGTATCACGAAGAAAAGTGCATAAAAGTGTTTCCAAAATACAAAACTTAGATCAGTCTGTACAGGTAATCTAGTTACAAGGTTTACAACGCATTCTGAATATTTTTAAGACTATGAATTATTCTTACAAACAGAATAGACTGATCCGGATTGCACACACACACAGTGTACAACAGCTGAACTGATTCTTTGCTGTCCGAAAGTGGGATAAAGTACCTATAATCGTGTCACGACCAGGGAAGATGTCCAATTCAAAAGCCGTTTATAACTCACAAGTCCTTGAAACGATTAAAGCCGTATTTTTTAGCTAACGATTGCAGCCTTATGTGCCATCATAAGTGGGATGAAAACCAGCAAAAGCATTCGGAATTCAAACCTTGAACGCCTAGAGAACCACTTTTTAAACAGATCTGCATTTGAAACACCTACACCTAACAGTAGCAACTTTTCCGAGCATTTAATTTAAAAGTTTGGCGAAAACTCTCATAAAAATCGAAACTTATTCTATCATACTTCTACCCTTATCACTCCTTCATTCTGGGATTGCATCGTTTCATACCTATCACTTGACTATGAAGAGTCTAAAACTGTTACTTTAAACGCTATTTGCAAGTTTACTTGACCATTTGTTTGGTATTTTATAACCGTGCTTGTGACTTCTACGTACAGGTATAAATCAACAAAGCAAATCTGACAGCTTCTTATTTATTTATTTATTTATAACACTATGAATGCACGCCACAATATGAGGAATTCAAATCATCGGTCTTCCAACCTAGCTTTTTCTTATTTTACCAGAAGTTTCGTGGTAACTCTTTCTGCCTATTTTCTAACCAGTGCAAAACGCTTTAGGTGACTCAGTATTTTGAAAGAAACTGTTTCTTGCCGCTTTACTTTTAAGTTTTAAGTTTGAAATGGCTGCGTGCACCTCGATGATTTTCTGCTATTTATATGAGCCGCGACGCGAGAAAACCAACAAAGTGGTTGTGCGCCCAGCACAGACTCAGATCAGCCTGGGCATCCACCCAGTCTTATCCGAATCTTCGCTTTGCGCTTACAGGGTAGCTGAGGGTCTAAGCTACCTCTATGCGGCCAGCGAAGACTCTGCGGATGCCCAGGCTGATGTGAGTCTGCGCTGGGCGACAACCACATTGTTGGTTTTCTCGTGTCGTGGCTCATATATAAGGGAACAACTATGAGACTGCCTGTTTGCCAATCTGGATCCTTCCAAAAATGGATTTACTCTAGCATAATGGAGTTTCTGCTAGAGGAGCAAACTGTTTTGCTCCAAGAGGAGCGAATTCTTTCCTTTGAAGGTTGACTCAATTGAGAAGGGGAGGAAGAATGAAAATGACATAGTTGCTTCCTGAGGCCGCACCCATTTACCTACTATATCCAAATTAGATAAAACACAACTAAATGGTATTTAATGGTGATTGTGTTCTTGTTAACAGCAGGTTGCTGAAAAGTTTTGTTTTGGTAAATCAAATGGCGATTGTGATGAAAGTTCGACTGACCTGTTATGCAGCGATTATGTGCAATGACAAGACGAATATACTCAATCTATATAAAAAAAAATTATATTACTTTTGTGTAAAAGTGTTTGTTAAAGACGATTAGAAGTAGGTTTTCGACTTTAAACGACAAGCAGCTCTAAAATTTTTTGATTGTTTTGGGAGAGAAATCCCAGTCTTATAACGGGTGAAATACGATAATTGATGCGCCTCACATAACACACTTAAGATGAACTGAACAAGTGTAAAGATGAGGTAGGCAGAAGACAAGTTGAGATGACGACATTAAAGAATGAAAAGACGGGACCAAGTGAAAAGAGATTGTTGCAAAATTATCTGTGGTGCCCGAACGACCTTACAAGATTAAAGGAGAGAATGGAATAAATAAAATTAGATGCGAGTATAGAGTAGCTCTGTGGATCATTAGAATGAAATATAAACACATTAAGTGTAACTGTTGGTTACTAGTATACCTCAAAGATAAGTAACATTATAAGCCGAATAAAAACTCAATAAAATATTTAATGATTTATTTTAAACATGCTGAAATAAATAATACAGAAGTATGAATGGTTTATGACCACTTTTAAATATTCGTGCTACACGATAATTATCTTCATTCGTAAATTGGCTTTGACCTACAACAGTGTCTTCGAAAATACCTATCGAATGTTTCAATTATTTCTATTGTTGAATTTACCTCTCTTAGCAAGATAGTATATAAATTAAAACAAAGAAATAAAGGAATCAGAGACGTATTCTCAAGACAAACAGGATATATTTAGTACGCGCAAAAAAAAAGGAAAAATAAAAGGAAAAAAAGCGTAACAGTTAATATCTCGGCATTTTAATATCTAAACATTCAAAAAAAGGAATGATTAATTACTCAACATTTAATATCTCAGCAATTTTTCAATACACTGAAAATAAACTCCGCACATGTTTACAAATAAAGGTAAACAAGTTCACTTCATTTAATCTCGGTAAACTCCAGGGGCCGTATTCACAAAACAACTTAAGTGGTTGCTATGCTGTTGCTAAGGCTAAATTTCTTTGAAGGAGATTCCTTACAACTATGAAATTTGCTCTGGAGGAACAGTCCTCCAGACCAAATTTCATAGTTGTAGGGAATCTCCTTTATAGATATTTAGCCTTAGCTACCGCATAGCAACGACTTAAGTGGCTTTATGAATACTGCCCCAGGACATGTCGAAAATTTGTTACGCTCAATCTTTGCTTAAAAGGTCAGGGTAACAAATGTTTCATGTTTTGTCGGATTTTAAAAAAAAATCTGATCAGATTTTTAATGATTTTCTATAGACAGATAGATAAATTTACAGGCTTGTCTAGGGTAGGGATCATCTAGGCTGATTAGTCTCTTTCTCTCTATGTCTCTCTGTCTCTCTCTCTCTGTCTCTCTCTCTCTGTCTCTCATTTGCTTCTCACTTGCCTTATCTACAGTGAGTATCTTAATTTCTACTTTAATCGTGTCTCTTAGTGCCCCTTGAAGACTATGAAATGAGCCGCGACACGACAAAAACTAACAAAGTGGCACGAGCGTCCAGTGAAGACTAAGATCAGTCTGGATATTCGCTCAGACTAATCAGAGTCTTCACTGTTAGCACGAAAGTAGATTAGACCTTAGCAACCCTTTAAGTGCACAATAAAGACTCAGATCAGACTGGGCGGGTGCCCAGGCTGATCTGAGTCTTCGCTAGCGCACATGTCACTGTGTTTGTTTTGTCGTGTCGCGGCTCAAATGTGATTGTTATTCATCAGTGTTTTACGTTATAACTTCCATATGTCCTTTGTGTAGTCCACAATATGGCAGTCTGAAAAGCGCATGTTGCACTTTGTCTTGGAAGGCGATAATCAAATAACATATTCCACCCAACACACCAAAAAAGAAAAAAGAAGATACAGAAGAAATGTTGATATAATGACACATGGAACACCACATTTTTAACAACTTACGCAACCAGTCGAACGAGAGAAGCTGCAACATAATAACCGCCCGATTAACAGTGAGACCAAAAAGATGTATAGTAAAACGAAAACAGCTTAAGCCGATACATAAAAGAAAATTCCATAATTTGTTTAAATAGCCATTTGCTTTCAAAAAAAAGAAACGGGAATGGCACTTTGAGTGATCTTTAAAAGGATAAACCTATTTGCATTTGGCATATGTTGCTTATAACAAATTTCCTAAAAACAAACGAAATGAACTTAACATCAACTATATACAGTTACAACCTTTAGGCCCATTTGCGGCCGTTAAAGGTCAAACTCATGCTGATGTTACATTAACAGTTTCAGGAATAACGTCTCCAGAGCTATCTTACTTAAGATTAATCTTAGAAATAATTTAGTTTTCTATCTTGAGACTTATTCCATTTTGTCACCAAAACGTTTGTGATGCATTGATTGGTATTTGAGCAATGACATGACGACCGGTACATTATTATAACCAATATGCAGACTGATCTTCTGTGTCATTAGCTGTAAAGACTATAGTCACAGACAAAGATGATTCGTTCTCGTGTCATAGGACGCTTACTCTACCTTTCTATCTTACGCCGGGCATCAGCCCTGCGTATCTGACTTTGTAAATTGTAGGTGTATTTGGAACCTCATTTCTTTTTTGCTCTTTTTTAGGGCTACCGGTGGGGTTAACTAATATTTATATATTAAAAATGCAGGTGTTGCTGCTAGGGTAAGGAATAGGAAACACTATATTGAGTGACTTGATAGGTTTATGGTAATCTGAGTTTGGATGGATCGAATGCACCCTTGCTTATATGTAATATCGCAATGTGGCAACCGAGGCTGGTGAAATAGCGAAATGTGTAGATTGTTTCCTAAGAACAAGTCTGAGTGGATCCACGTGGTTTCTTTGTCATTTCCATATTAAAGATCACAGTGGATGCTGTCGGCTACTCGAGTACAAGATTAGGTCTCAAGAGAGGATTGTTTTTGATAACATGATGCAAATGATAAATTTTTAATCAATCCTAAATTGTCAATGAAAGTTTAAAAAATGTCATGATTAATGTTATCAAATACACGAATATTATCTCGATATAACATTCAGAATTAAACATATAAATAAATTGTATAAAGGAATAAACTAGACATTTCCCTTGCGCTTGATACCGCTGCCTCCCGGATTCCATACCGGCCTTAACAGATAACAGAGTAATGGTCGCTCATCAAAGACCGGTGGTTTTTACACCGACTTAATATTTCTAATAATAACAGGCAGTTGATGCTTACTACTCGCGAGCACCGGATCGCACCTCTTTCTTGGGACCCATGCCTGTGTATCTTTATTAAGATTTCGGATGTGTCCCTGCTGATTTCATTGAAAGGGTGTACTTTCATTACTTTTACTGTCTAACGCCACGTAAAACAGTATATACTTGAACTGTATCGAGGATGCATCAATGCATTTGATCGAACTTTTTGTGTAGGATAGTAGATAGAGTAGATCCGTGTGCCAAATAAGATGATGTAGTATTTAGTTAAACTGTGGAAGTAATAACTGTGTATATCTTCTTTTTTTACCTCCCATTATCGTCAAAAGTTCACATGACTTTTTAAGAATTAGTTTACGGGTTTTTTTTAAATATTCTTCTTTATCGGGTGTCTTAATCCTATTATGCGACAGTCCAGTGGCAATGCTATTTTCTCGAAGAAAATACCCATCGCACATAGGTAATGACATAACAGGATCATAAAATCAATCAAGACTGGGGGTGTCTTCTATGTAGAAGTGAATATTTGTCATATTTGCCCTCAGAATGATCGGACATTGAAGTTCAGGTGCATATATTGACACAAAGTGTTGTAAATTGGCAATAATCAGCAACTGATACAAATTCCACACCCATCCCACGACACCAAAGTGAAGTAACAACACAATACGAGCAGAATGCAAAATTAACTGCTCTTTCCCAGGACGGTGGCATCAAAACTAGCCTTAACTAAAACCAGATATATCAAGCAAACAAAACAGCTTTTTGACAGTTTTTTTTAGTGTGTATCCACAAATAACAGACAGATCCAACCGAGTTACTTTCAAAGACTACAGAAAAGCAGCCTAACACACAATAACTTCGATAAACCATAATTGAAGCACGGCCTTGGAGCACATAGCAAATAACTCGGGTCCAAATTCAAATTTCGCGTTCAAAACAATCTTTAAGAATACATGCAACTCTTTTCCATGACTAAAATACGTTAATAACTAAATCGAAATTTGTAATCAAAATGTGTTGTTTACATATACGGTTTACTGTAACAGTAGCAGCAAAAACATTATTTGAGAAGGTACACAAGTTTACATACAGCCCATGACAATGGTCCGGTTAGTGTCAAGTCAGCTTAAACATAT
This sequence comes from Ctena decussata, assembly GCA_963989385.1. Lineage (NCBI taxonomy): Eukaryota > Metazoa > Mollusca > Bivalvia > Lucinida > Lucinidae > Ctena > Ctena decussata. The sequence continues at coordinate 53,876,396 of OZ022513.1, forward strand.
GCTTAGTAATGCGGTTTTTGTCTGGTAGAATATATGAGCCGCAACAGTAGAAAACCAACAATGTGGTTGTGCGCCTTGTGCATTCACCCAGTTTGATCAGACTCTTCGTTAAGTGCTCAAAGGGTAGCGAAGGATCTAAGCTACCTCCATGCGGACAGTGAAGACTGTGATCAGACTGGGCGGATGCCCAGGTTGATCTGAGTCTTCGCTGGGCGCACAACCACTTTGTTGGTTTTGTCGTGTCGCGGCTCAATTATGATGTATATTTTCAAGCTGACATTTTCTGTCATCTGCTAGAACCAAATAAAGAGTAAAATTGCCATGTGTCTTGAAACAAACCACTAGTAAATGTGTTTTGTAAACCCCTAGCAAGTGAGCATTGCTTTTTTCAAATACATTGTGGCCATAAACTCAGGCATGAAACTTAATGCTTGGAATCGGGTATCTAACAACTCGCACCGTATGCTTATCAACTGAGTGTGGCTAGAGCTTGCAACTACCACCTGAACTTTACTCAGGGTCAATACACTGTGTGTGCGAATAGCAAAGCTGTATTCAGATTGCGCGCATGCTCAAGTTGTAAGTCCTTGTTGGCTACATATGCAGTATGTCTTACAGAGTGCAATTTGTCTTACACTGCAAGGCTTATATAGTTCTTACTACAAATATAACCACGATGCAGAGGTCATATTAACCTTTCACAGCAAAAGAATTATTACCAAGAAACACGCATAATATGTATTACAGATATTAGCCGCTGCATACAGCTTACTAATTTCTCATTAAAGTTATCAGATACATGATAATAAACTAGATCACTGTTAAGACGCTAGAAAGAAAAAAAAATACTTAAATAACTTGAAAGTAGTATGGTTTAAATATAAACTCCACAAGGCCATTCAGGCACATTTACACAAAACAGAAAAAAAAACAAGTCAGCTGAATACGGTCAGATGCATCCCTTTCTGATTCTTCTTCCTGTCTGTCTTCATCTTCATGACTAGTATAGGGGCAACTCAGAAAAGAGCTCTAAAATAGATTCTTTTTCAACCCATCTGATAGAAAATTTCCAGTGGAGTTTTCAAATTATATAGACATACCAATGTCGATTTATGGTGGATGCCAGCTCTGAAAGTGGTGCAGATTTTTTTTTTACACGGACATAACAAACCCTACTATTGTTAACACTTTTGTCGTACTTATAGTATGGCGGGTCATGGCGATTAAGTTCAATTAGTAATAAAAGCTCCAAAATTGGTATGTAGCATCCTTAGGAGATATGTTTAGTACAAACACCTTTGGTGACCGAAAACAATGTTATGTTTTCCTTAAAATTGTCCGAAAAAAGCAAAGAAATATACGTGACTATCTTATTCATATGACGTGACCATAAACTAAAGGACTTTACCACATAAGTCTTTGAATGATTCACTTAAATCGACCATTTTATTCCTTTAACGACGAAGTTTTCATATGCTTTTAAAATAACATTCTCAATAAAACCATTTAGCCCCATAAGATTGAAAAAATTACGATACAGAAATTATTTACACTTGTTACCAGAAATCTTATGCTATTTTACAGACATAATAATTTCTTAAAATGGCATTTATAGATGGATATGCAACGATTGCAAATGCATGAGCTACGAAACATATAAATGGGACTGCAGATGAATCAACTTATGTAATATACGTTACTAGAATAAAATATTAGCTGCAGACTTGAAAAATGTTCTAGATTGTGTAAATATGAAATAAATAGGAGTATGTGATAGCCATTATGCATCTATACATTTGTAAATAAGTTTCGTTAATATTTATAAGTGGGAAAATTTCTTTGCAGGTAACACTCTTGCTCATGAAATAGTATATGGTTTTCAGAAATGCAAGTTGAGGATTACGTTTCATGTGTACAAAAATAAATTTATAGATTAAAATATAAACGAAAATACTCTGGAAAGGCCACAGTGTAAATGAAATAAGTCATCTGTGTTTAGGGGCAGTAGTTACTAATAATTCTTAAACAAATCTCTATTTACTCATCAAAAACATGTGTTAAGCTACTGGCTAGGATTGCTTTGAAGATGCAGTTCCGTTGGTGCCCCACCACATATGATTATATAGTGAAATAAGCGAAGATACCGCATTTGTTCTGTCGTTATAAGTGTTTGTAAGAGTGACTGTTTAATGGTGCCAAAGTAAAGCTGTAGTTAGATTTTTTGTCTTTTCCTTTGGAGCTATCAATCTTCAATATTTTGTCTGAAAGAAGAGTGCTTAACGTGCTCCAGGTTGCTTGAAGCCTGGTGAACAATTCTGCATCTCTCGAGGAGATTCAGTCTGTCGAGTCTGCTTTTCGTAGCTTTGAATGATCTCTACTCTCAAAGAGTCTTCTAATTACTCTGATTATTGTAGCTCATTTGAAGTTGATCATTTTTCTCCTCACACTTGATTGTCATGCATTTTAATTAGTATTTACAACGAATACATATTGGCATCATTATCCTGTGTTGTTTACTTTACATCATTTTTTTATATTTGATACCTTAAATGAAATGTAATTTTATGCAGTGTTAATAATGATTTAAAATAGTGTATACAACGAGACATACATATGTTACATGCAAAGCTTTTAAAGGCATATGCGATATAGAATAAAACTTTTGGCGGTGGTAACAGCTAATACCTCTATTTGGAGTTTGCTACAAGCTATCTAAGAACCGGTGATAAAAGCTAAATTTCCTAAAGATCTGAGCGTACACTGTCACAGAGCCCATACCGATTCCAAATAAAGTTACTACAACACCTCTTTAGAGGTTATGCTATAGAACAAAAAAGAATGTGGTGCCAGTTTAGCCGACTAAAAGGTCGTCTTGTTGGTCACCATTGTGGCAATTTAGGATAAAAGAAGACACCTGTGGAGAATAAACCGTCCTCCAAGGCTACTGCAGGACCACATTAGAGAAATTTAAACAACTTTTGATTATTACAAGACCTCTGACAACTCTGTGATCCCACAGCGAGGCACTATGGTTCTCCATGGGACACTGATATTGCCGCAGGTAACCATAAGTTTGCAGACAGGATGGGCTACCAAGTCAAGCTAAGAATAGCTCTATGTATAATATGGTACCGGTTCAGGCTGCTAACAGATTACTGCGATACCAGCATACATGCATGTTTTATGGCATGAATATCCTTGTTTTAAATAATACAAGTTTACCGTTACACATACTCGGTAACGTATGTAACAGTGCAGCTGTTGCTTTTACAATTGCAAGGCTTCTGTGAACAATAGTGCAGCATTTTTTCCAGGGAGACCTATGAGAACCATTTGGTGGCAGCTATGGTTTTTTAAAGATATTAATGGCCATTGTGGAAGAATTTAAGCAAGGAAGAGAGCTACTACTACGCCTGCTCTTGCTAAATTGATATATGCAATGCATAGGAACAGACTGTTATACAGCCCATTTTAACTTAAGGCCACAAAGGACACTAGAGACCTAGCTTTGGCTACTTTTAGAAGGCTCCGCAGACATAGGTGCCAGCATATTATACTACTAAATATCGTAAGGAACTGTGGTATTATCCCAACCTACTATAACTGAACGATTTATGTGCACACTTATTAGAAGTGAGGCTGCTGTCAGACTTACAGAGGCACTTTGGTGTCATCTCAAGCTACGCTCACAATACAAGAACCCTTGAAAGAGTATGATGCTAGCTTAGGTAAGAAGAAAGTAATGGTAGCTTAGACTGTAATGGTAGCCAAGGCTTCAGCTAACCACAGAAAAGACCGTGGTTCAGGATACGTTATCTACTAGACCACTTAACAGAAATATGTTAAATAGGAAGCTTTTAATCAAATATTTTCTCATAGACCACAACAGTAATATTTTCTATTATCTTCCGTACACTGAAGATACAAGCTTCGTTAACCGATTTGGTCACTAGGCTACCACTGTTGACTTTGCAACAATTTCTCCTCACCTTTTCCAGTTTTCTGCAGCCCTTAGGGAATCTGCGAACTCCAGACCTGTCCGTTGCTTAGTACTGCTTTTCCATCTTTCCTTCTTTTTGACTATTTATCTTTTTCCTGTACTGCCAAGGCATTCATAAAACCTCTGTGGAGACTGTTAACCAGTTCTGGTCTCTACATGACCTCATGTCAATATTGTGGTGCCAGCCGAGTGTACTGACAGCCACTGTGGAGACTAGTACATAAACTACAAAACCGGATGACAGAACATGGTTGCAAAGGAAGCTGCTACTGAATTCCTCTATTTAGAATACAGTACACGCACAGACTGCTAAACACCACTGTGACATAATTATACTCTGTCCGTATTCTATGCCATACTGCGGTACCACCTACTCGATAACGTACATAACATAACAATATTCTCTATATATTGGAACAAGTACTTTAGATTTTAATCAGATACCGTAATTTTAATACTGTTATTAACTGGTGTAAGAAAACATTCATTTTAATTAAAAAAATTGTATATTGCGCATTGCCGGTATGTTCTATAAAAGACTTGGTAATGTAAGCAACATCAATGTTATTGGCCCTTTGAAGGTTCGATAGGATTACTGCAGAGGAAAACAAATCACATTTTCTACAATAACATCATTTGTTTCTGTTTCAATATTAACTTTGATAATAAGATGTAGTTATAAATAAGTTTCATTAAAATGGTGCAGTAACGTAGTCAACATGAGCAATGGGTATCTCAGTCACATACACTAGGTATCTAAATTAATTGTGAAATCACCTGAAATATTAAATTATTTTTTTTTTAACAAGATATCTACTTCGTATGTACTTTCGGAGCTCAAAAACATGAGTATTGTGCACATTTATCACATTTCATTGAATGTCAGTGGGTGGGGTAAGGAAAAATCATCACAAAAAAAATCTGCACCAATTTTGGTTCCGGCATCTACCCTTATTTTGACTCTTTCTGGTAAAGCTAAGCCCTGGTACCAACAGAAATTTTCTACCACATGGGTTGAAAAAGAATTGTATTTCACGTCATGGGCCCCTAGACTAGACGCACATTACTTTTGCAGGGTAGCGTTTGATTTTCTTGTACGTGTTTCCCGTTTCCAAAGCAAGTACTCTTACTCGAGGAAATGCCTTTCAGAAAGATCAAGTGCTTGCATTTAAAGACAGCAAATGTTTTCTTTTAAAACCAAACTCATGTGAGAATGGAAAAAAATGATTCCATGTTAAAGTGCTACTTCCTGCAGGTATTTCCATTTACTTCGTTACGATGATAAATCAGGATTCGTATTTCATTGACGTGTTGGTGTAATATTGTTGCATCTAATTAAAAGCTATCCATGAAGCTAACTTCATAATTGCTTTTATAGTAGCCCTTTAGGCAGGCAGATATGGCAAGTTGTTGATTGATCAAGTATTCCATTTCATGTGTTTGAACTTAAAATTCCCATGGATTGGCTCTGACACTCATGACTGATGTGTTCTAGTCAGTGCTCCTACGCGATATTTTCTTGACATGGTTTGACTTTACATTACTGCTCGTGAACATACTCAGTAAAACATTTTGCAAATGTCTGTCAGTTCCTACAATTGTTGCGTTCTCTACTTCATAACGATGCTAGGACCTTAAAACCAATTGATTGTTGAATTCAGTCATTCTTTATTGACAAATTACTTAGATACTTGAAGAGTTAAGTCTTTTTAAATTCTTGAACTGTTTCAACCTTGATATTCATTGGTGTTTGGTAGGTTCTGTTGCACTTCAAGTTTTCCTTGTTTCAACAGCTTATTTTGATAATACTTTCGTTTGCTGCTTAATGTTTCTATAAGACTATCGGCGAGTCATAAACTTGGTGATCAGAGATATTAAGAATTCTTATAAACCATCCATCATCTTCGTGATTAAGATAAGATCAGTTCCAACTATCATTAAAATGTACTTTGTGGAAATATTTGAGATTGTGAGACGCAACGCTTCAAATGCTGCCTCATGGCTTGCACAGAAAATGATGACAAATAAGCCCTTGCAGCGGCTCGGCAAACGGAGTTTACTCGGTCGATAAACGGAACATCGAAATCGCCAAAATGGAAGATAAGTGATCTTAGTCTTGATTACCCACACATGCTTCACGGTGAATATCCTGTCGCATCATACCACCCAGTTTCGTTATTTTCAGTGCGATTAGGTCACGACAATTATTTCCAGATTCTCACGGCATACAAACAGACACTGTGAGAAAGTGGACTAGTACAACTAAGGCGACTAAGACTAAAGACTAAACGCTATGCCAAAAACTAACGATGGCGGATTGTCTGACAAGTTTGCGAAAACGAAATTCCCGACTTCAGAAACCTTTGGTGGCATATATATGGTCTCTAAGTTCGTGAACAAAGTTTTCCAGTTTCTTTCTTGAATAGTAATCAAATAATAAATCATAATCCCTTCTTTTCAAATAAAGCAAAAAAGGAAAACGAGCTAGATCCGCCACGCTTTGTTATTTATTTAACCGTGTCCAATCACGTGTATTTCACCGTTGCGCATACTTGTACATCTTTACTAAAATGAGTTGTTGTTATTCATTTGTGTGATTGACATTTGGGTTGAAAATGGCTGAACAAGCTAGTGGAACAAGCATGAGTAGGATGAAAATTCGAGTGGAAAAGTCCTCCGAGGGCGAGAAGCCTTGGAGTGTTTTCTACCTCTAGTGGGTTGACTGGGCAGTCGGGTCGGGCGATGGTGATGGGTAACTTTCAGTACTGGTGCGTCCTACTTATTTGGATTATTTTGGGGCAAGGACCGGCAGTGCTTGCTATCTTGCAGTAGATACGGGAAGGGTTGTTTGGACGTTTTTTTCTCATCTGTCCTTTCTCCTTTCTCGCCTACTCTCTGGGAGACGGCTCGATATAGACTGAAATACTATCTCAAAGGGCCGTGAAAACCTAAACGACAAAACAATTAATTACCTCCCGCTGTCATTGTCGTAAACAAAGAAATATTTTTATAAAAAAAAATCCTACAACTACATATAGTACCCTGGTGCAATGGTATGAGAGTCTGACCTGTATATAGGCTCCGGCTGAAAGCAAATATTTTTAAACATCTTAACGCGTTACAGCTCTTTATTTTCCTTCTCTCTCCTCCCCCCCCCCCCCCCCCCCCCAAAAAAAAAAAAAAAAAAAAAAGGAAAACGAAATTATCAATGGAATGGTTTCATTAGTTTTCATCACCTCCAGAGCCTTCAATTTTTCTCATTGTTTTGCAAAATTTCGTAGCATGCGGGGCAAATCGGATATTTTGCCAATTCTAGTAAGCTCCTAACAGTGTAGAGCCTATATAAATATACTGCGATAGTGACCTAGCATACACATTTTTCCCCCAATGCCTCCAACAACGGGTCCTTCCCAGCGGCTCCGCGGAACGAATCCATAATAGAACCGTCTGGGTGCCCGAGTCCGTCTGTCATCTGTTTCAAATTCAAAGATAGTGTGCACGTTGTTCCTGGGATCGGTATCCGACCTAGCCGCCCCAAAACGTGCCTGAGTACGATCGATTGATTGGGGCCTCGGTTTAAATTATTATCTGGAATAGAAGAAGAGCGAAACGTCGAAATTTATGACAAGAACGCTCATACGAACGGCTAAGCAATGCTTTGTGTAAAGCGCTCAATAGACTTACAAGACCAGCACCACTATCCGAGGTATAGGTCCAAATGCAACATAATTGCATGTAAAACACTTCGAAGAAAGCTTCAGAATAGAATAGAATGACGACATTAGGAGAATAAGTTGCAGAGTTCTAGATGCGAGTGGGCAATGGGTGACAATTTTTGTCAGATCTGCTAATAAACCCCTCATCCGAACCGCCTCAACGAGGCTGGATGAGGGACCACAAGCCTGTCAGTTCATCTGCCGTCACACTGTGTCTGGGCAGGCTTAGACATACTAAGCGGTTAACCTGGTTACCAATACTGAGTGCACATACTTCCGCCAGTAACAGACAACTACCCTTGCCGGCAGCCCGCTAGCGCAGTCGGCAGCGCGTCAGACTGCAGGTCAAGGGGTCCTGAGATCGATTCCCAGACAGGCCACATAACGCTCGTGGAGACTGATCATGAAATATTTTCTACGGTCATTCATTCCCTTCTGCTGATTCAAGAAGGGCAGTTGTCATTTACTGGCGAAAGTATGTGAACTAAGTACTGACCTCCACATGTGTATTGGACCGCTACATGTGAACGGGGCCTGCACAAGTGAACGACATCTGCAAGGCTGTACCTGTGAAAGGGAACTACATATATGCGAACGGGATGTCCATATAGGAACGGGGCTTGCATTTTTCAACGGATCCTCTACGTGTTAATGGGACTGTCCATGTGTGAACGAAACGTGAATGTATGAACAGGACCTCATTCCGATGTAACATTTAGGCTCAGATGCGCAATACGTGAATATTATACAAGTTTCTATCACAAATATGTTTGGACTGTATTGACAAGTTTCAAGGAAACATAGCGAGTTCCGACTCTAGACTGACGCTAGATGAATCCCCCTCCCAAGGAAAAAATGCTATACAAGATTCTATCACAAATATGTTTGGACTGTATTGACAGGTTTCAAGGAAACAAAGCGAGTTGCGACTCTAGACTAACCCTAGATAAATAAAATAAAATTCACGTGTCTTGTCTAAGTAATGCAGAATACAACTTTTAAATGAAGGGGCCATTTGCCTTTTAAAATTGTCCTGGGGTAGCAAGTTTTTCATTTTATAATGGTTCCTAACTGGCTAAGTAATGACTTTCATCAGACTGCCACTGTTTGGTGTGATGGACTTTCGAATAGGGACAAACTACATCTTCAAGACTAAAATGCTTGCAACAGATCGGCGCGGAGAGTTGGGGAGGGCGGAGGGGTTGGGTGTCCTGTGGGATTATAATTTTCTATAAATTTCTGCCTCGTCTTTGTCTCAACCCTATCTTTCCTTTCTACTATCGCGTTGTGAGACGGCTCGACGTAACTCAAATATTATTACACAGTAAAACAAACAACAAACCATCAAACCAAATGCCGATTCAAGTATTGGCATCAAGCCAGTTATATTTTAGGTTTTCATTATTTACTGTCACTCAACGTTCAGGACCGCCGTGCAGTGCAAAGTTAATGTTGACGTCGGCTTAACGAAAGCACTCGTACATCGCATAATCTATCTATCACATTTTGAAGTCATACAGGCAACAGCCCTAGCAAAAGAGAGAGCAGTTATCGCTTTGGGCTCGGCCATGTCGTGACGTTACACTTGACGTTTTGAAGTTGGAGTGATAGAAGTTACGTTTAACAAATAAGAGTCAATGTTTTACCCTAAGGTGAATGGGTATACTTTCAAAGGAAACAACTCTGCCATTTTCATTTTTTGCCTCCCTTTTCAACGAGAGTCAAGTGTTAAACAGAATAACTTGCCCCCCCCCCCTCTCTCTCTCTCTCTCCCCCCCCCCCCCCCCACGTGCAGAAAAGTTCTTTCCTTTAAGCGCAGACCCCATTTTAATGGAATTTATCTTCCAGGAAAGCAAATAGGAAGTCACTAACATTGTTGTTGTTCCCCTTTCCAAAAATGGCGGAAAAACATCAACGTGTACTCTTTTACCTACGTATTTTTTTTCAGGTGACCTTTAGCCTTTCTTACTTAATGTTGAGGATTGGGCAAATGTTGAGTACAAGTTCTAAACATAATTCACACTGAGGTTCAAACTTTCCACGCGTCTCGTATTGTTACAAAAAGTCCAGGCTTCCACTCGTCTCTGTAGGCCTCGTTTTAATTTAGCCATATACCTAAATCTTGGGCCACTGCTCACACCGGGTAGGCGGCAATCGAAAACGCTCTTAACAATCGATTAACGCGGGTCAAAAACCGTTAGAAACAGCGTTTTCGATTGCAAATTGGGGACAATTTGCAATCGAAAACGCTGTTTCTAATGGTTTTTGACCCGCGTTTGTCGACTGCATGAGCGTTTTCGATTGCCTCCTACCCGGTGTGCTGCTGGTGTAATATTAAAATTTGAACCTGTTGAAAAAATGACCCAACTGGCCACTTTTCAATGTTGAATATCGACCCATAGAGCATTTTTCAGTGTTGAAAATTGACCTGGGTCAAGTTTCAACATTGAGAATTGACGCGTGGGGTCATGTTTTCACGGGGTCAAAATTTAATGTTATCCGGCTCAAGAACCTCGGGGCGAATACCCCATCATTTAAAGTTTACATTGTAGTATACAAATCAGTTTTCCCGATTCAATATGATTTATATTTGATGTGACGCAAAGGATGTAAATTTTTATCAGGTTTGGCAATGTCGAAATCTACAGTCACATTGGACGCTTCAATGGATATATATATAGCCGTTCACTATTCTAAACAGTGAGTTTAGTCTTTAGTCAATAGCCGATAGCAGCATTAGTTGTACTAGTCCAGTAGTCAGCCACTTAGTGACAATGATTAATTTTGTCTTAAGAGACCATCATTCTGTTCTAAATTATGTAATATCAGAATAAACGATTTTTTTTTATTTTATAAAACTAAGTCAACGTCTTTGAAAGTCAGTAAGCTAGGACACACGTTTCAATTGATCAGCCGCATGTGTTTCAATCTGACGTCTAAGTAGTGAAAATGTCATGTAATTGGATAAATGATACCACTATATTAGTGCCATCAAGATAAAGATAATTGAACTGACTAAAATGTCCTTGAAAACTGAAACCCGTAATGGCTATACGCCTACCGTATTCAAAATTGGTATTGGGGGAGGTAAATCATCAATTAGTCGCAAATTTCGTTCTACGGTCGAAGCTTTACCTCCCCAAAAGACAATTTATATACAGTTAGACCAATTCTAATGCAAATTTTTATGTCTCAAAATGTATTACATGTATGTCGCATCGTAGTTATGTGCTTTCAGCAGCGCAAACTAGACGTCAGCCGATACATGTACATGAGAAACAAACATAATATACTAGTTTGAAAGGTAACACATGGAAACCTGCTCTCAAAAAAGCTCTGATGTCACTTGCATTTAATTGGGGACTCAAAGAAAATTCGAATCCAAAGCAAAAGGGCAGATCTAGTAAGACCGTCCCAAGATTTTTGATAAATAGGGTGATATAAAGATATTAAACACGAACTGTAGAAATGTTAAAAAAAAAAGCTATTCAAAATTAAGAAATAACAAAAGAATGGCAGAACCTGTGATGACTATATACACCCGAAGAGTTTGATTCTGTGGAGCTGACAATAAATTTCTGGTGAATTAATGTTGAACAATGCCCGTGACAATTCGTTCATTTCATTATAGTCAGTGCCGTAGAGAACACGAAGATGTGCTTACTTTTTAATAATTAAGTGTTTTATTTGAACAGCGAAATGAAGTGGTAATATTAGCTGACTTGTTATGAATTAAATCGTAGTACAACACATAATTTAGCTAATTGCTCATTGTAGGTGGTAATGAATATGATCTGTGAGATGCGCTCAAAGACATTTGCATTAGCAATTAAAAATATCTGGCATACTGTTTCATGTATGAACTAAACTTTTAAAAATATTTCAGTTTTCAGTTTATTCAATACACTCAGTACATGATTAACATGTAATATGAGGTGAACAATAACATTACAAAAATGTTTATTTCACATTTATTTTAATCTAAACAGCATAGATTCTTGCTACGGGCCCGTAGACGGTGGTTCTTCTAGTGTAACATTTAGTTATTTGTTGTTTGGTTATTTAGTTGTTTTTCCGCTGTGTGTTGCTTCCGTAAGTATGCATTTTACACATTTGAGCCGCGACACGAGAAAACCAACAATGTGGTTGTCAGCCCAGCGCAGACTCAGATCAGCCTGCATAGGGAACTTAATGCTTCAATATGGCGGAAACTACCGATAGCGACTTACGGGTTTATCCGAGAGCTTACCTGTTCAAATAATGTCGAGTGTTATATGCAATTACATAGAAATATAATATAAAATGTGAAATTAAATACATATATGATATTACGACAATTTTTTAGAAGTTATGATCATAAACTTCAGTCTTTGTCCGTTAATATGGTATGAAAATGTACAAATTAACTTCATGTTTTGATACTTCCATCGGCTTTTGAAGTTTGAAGCTTCAGTCACATGAAATTATATAAGAATAATGTCGAAAATGCCTAAGAAGCTATGTTCAGCCTAAAATTTGAAAAAGATCGGATTTTCTATAAAACTTTTATAAGTTATCACCACCGAGAGATTTTTATAAGGTTCACATTGATGTAATTCATTATAAAATAAGTATACTATAAGTTTCTTCCATCGATCTCTAAACATACAGAAAATCGAGTTTCGAAACAACCTCGCTCATAATAGTTTCAAATAGTTTAAGTCAAAATCCGTCTATATTGCTCAAAGGCTTACACTTCATTTCTTGGTATTCGTGTTTTGTTTATGTATTTATATATGTGCTGTTATGATCTAACTAAGAAAGGAAGAATATTCATATTGTCTTATTAAGAAAGAAAGAAGGAAAGAAAGAATAAACGAATGAACACAAGAAAGGAAAAAAAGAGAAAGAAGTCACGTAACTCCTACACGTGACCATCAAAAATGAACAGACAGTTAATCGACTACTTGAAGTTTTAAAAATCCATTTATAAGCTAAAAAAAAACTTTGCAAACCAATTACATATTTTTTGGTGATGTTCGATCAGTCTATTAATTATAATCGTAATTGCTAATGTTTGTTCTAAAATTTTTGATTGAAATTTATTTGAGTGTGGTGGGGCGTTTTTATCAAAGAAACCGAAATATGTTTTGTGTATCCCAGGGTAGAATCTTAGAATCCATAGAATTATATTTTTGACTGGCAGATTTGCTCAATCATAATCAGGAGACACGAAGATACATACACTGTATTGCTTTCTTAAGATATTACTGTCGAAAAAAATAATGTAAGAAACTAAATCATGGTGAAGATTTTCGCGTAACCGTGGTAGTGTAAGGATTAATCGCTATTGGAAAAATTGCTATGAAACATTTATCTTGCAAATTTATAAATTAACTTTATTAGTAATATTTCTGTTCATAATGCAAGTTTGTCACTTTAATTTTATGACTGTTTTAGTGAAGCTAGCAAGGAATATTGAAAGATATTTTTGTGATTTTTTTTTGTATTTTTGCTATAATATGAGTACTTACGATAATAAACCTGTGCACCTGCGGACACTTATCAGCCTCTGATATGTGCAAACTGATAAGACTGAACAATTTCTGATCAGTTTGCGCAAGCTGATCGGAATCTGTTGACAATATACAGTACAATTAACATACTTATAATTACACGAGGATTAATCGATTATCGATCATAAAATCCGATATTACCTCTAAACTGTTTTCATAATTGTCAAACCGTTATTTAAATTTGTTAAAGTTATCTCGACTTGAACAAAAATAAATTCAAAAAATATAAAGCTGCAATAGTCAATTTATGGAATTAATTATGTATGCAAACTGACTCAGACCAACTTATGCACTTGCAAAACACTGGTCTGAGTTTATGATCAGTTAATAATTTGTCAATTTTAGTTGAATATGAGTTTGTACATAACCTTACCCGTGTTTCTGCACAAACCAAACTGATCCGAATTTCTGTTCAAAATATTTTGAACATTTGTTATCAAATCAGGCTGTGACTGTGCGAAAACCATTTACAATTATCATGTGGAAATAGAATTAAATGCAGTAAGAAATACGGAAAGAACAGTTGAAAGCTGCAAGGCACTGGTCAGCGTTCCGCCCATGGAAAGGTCATTTCTTGTCTGCTCAATGTTCAAAAGTTTCCTCATATGAGCCGCAATACGATAAGACGAACAAATTGGACTGTGCGCCCAGCGAAGACGCAGATCAGCCTGGACAGCCACCCGGTCTGAGCAGAGTCTGAACTTGCGTTTAAAAAGTAGCTAAGACTCTAATCTACCTCCATGCCGATAGCGAAGCCTGTGATCGGATCAGGCTGATGCCCAGGCTGATCTAAGACTTCGCTGGGCGTACGTGCACCTTTGTCGCGGCTCATTTAATTGTTTGCTAAAGACATCAATTGAGTGGTCGCTGTCGGTCGGAAGGTGTGAAAATACAGTTGGTCACACGTCTTGTCAAAACAATGCAATTTCAAAATTAACACCTGCTAACGGCAATGAAGGTCAGAAATGGCTATTTAATCCGAACGTCATTCTTGTGATTATTTTTGTATGAAACAGTAATTTCAGTCGCGTCGCAACAAAATCAACGCAGTGCCATAGCGCCCTGCCAAGACTCAGATCAGCCTTGGCAGCCGCCCAGACTAATCAGAATCTTCGCTGTGCGCTTACAGGACAGGTAATGGTCTAAGCTACCTCTATGCGGACAGCGAAGGCCCAGATCAGATGGGCGAACGCACACGCTATTCTGAGTGTTCGCAGGGCGTACATGCCAATTTTTTTGTCGTGGTATGGCTCATTAGTTTATTTATTTTTGATCGCAGAAAAAACAGAGAAAGTCAGACTAATTTTAAATTTCTATCTTATTGTTTTAAATAGCGCAGCTTAGTTACATGCCGAAAGACACAGTTTACATAAAACTTTTAAACAGTTTTGTCAAAACAGAAAATCAAGAGAAAACGTTATCGTTCCTGTTGAGTAGTCGAGATGTTGCCTCTGAATTTGTGGGACTGCAAGTATTGCTCGGCCTGCGATAAATGACACCCAGGACTAGTAGCTCTGTCGCAGAAGCATCAGGCAGCCAGTCTATTTCGCGAGCCCCGATGGGCGGGGTAAAGGGAAAAAAAAGAAATGAGAAAAACTATGTGGGTGGATGGGTATCTGTATCAGGCTTAATCTTTCCATAAAGATGAGACCGTCAAAGGGATAGAAATATCATAATTTCATTATTATAAGTAATTTTTTGTTTTTGTTGTCAGAAACTAAAACAAACCGCTGTCAAAAACTGACCAATAATCAGATTTATTTTCTCGCCAATTCTTACAAAATTTGACCTAAATATCAGAGAGAGGGGAAAAACGAGACTTATTAAAACGAGAAGGAGCAACTGAAAAAGTAAATTGATCTGATCTGAGAAAAAGAAAATGAAAATCCACATTGTTAAAAATTAAAAATGTTTCCATCCAGCGCATTCGTATTGTTAACACAGTGATGACAAAACCGGCTTCAGAGAAGTTCAACACCTGTCCTGGGATATGGACATCGATATGACATTACAAATATCGATTAATGCCTATCGCTCCCTGGGTCTAAGGGAAATAACTGCATTCACATTAATACTCTCTCCAGGTAACAGGTAACCGATTACACTACTCAGCCCGCATTGAAGACATAAGCTCCAGTTGGGCATCCGCCCAGTTTGATCAGACTCTTCATTAAATGATCAAAGGGTAGCTAAGGGTCTAAGCTACCTCCATGCGGACAGCGAAGACTCTGATCAGACTGGGCGGATGCCCAGGCTGATCTGAGTCTGTGCTGGGCGAACAACCACATTGTTGGTTTTGTCTTGTCGCGGCTCATTTTGTTTCATCTATCTGGGTCTTTCGAGGAGTTCATCCGTTTCTCTTTAGCTTAACCCATTTATCCCCAGTGGAATATTCTGTTCTTATCAAATGGACGAGTTCATTGTCAACTGAGGTGTGTCTGGTTTAGTTTATTTTTATCATTTTTATTTTAAGTAGAAATACCCATTTGTGTTATACAAATAGTGTAACCCTGATCAGACGCCGCGTATTGCGGCGTCTGATTTGGTCTGCACTGCTTGCCTATGTCCTTTTTTGGGAAGCCAGGCATTAATGGGTTAACATCTGTTATTCATTGCTTGCAATTTAGTTTCATGTTAAATATTTAGTATTTCTAAGAGTAGTTCAAAAGGAACGTGTCGTTGACACAAAGTCACTGCAGCGTCAGACAATGTCTTTACGGGACCAGGCAACGTAGATGCAAAATTGTCTGCGTGGAAAGGACATCGTATAAGCGCTTTATGTCCACTTGAAGCATGCTAGTAACTTTAACACAGACTTTATTGCTTGACAAATATATATATACAGACCCGTTTAAATTTCATCCAATCGATCTTCATATTTCCAGTTATAAATTTCAAGAAGACAGAGTTTTCATCCAAGAATTTATGATGGAATAAGGTTTTCGTTCTTTCAAAGTGACCGTGATATGGAAGATACGTTTATTATATAGCCTGGCGATAGTGGGAGCTGGAAGTCCACTTTACCTTGTGCAAAGCATATGAAATCCCACGCCTGCCGCTGCCTTCTCCGTCCCTGATTTGGCAAATTTACCCATTAACTGCTGGGTTGACAGAGAAATTTCCAGTTGTCGGCTGGCCGAAACCAGATTCAACCTACGACATCCTGCAGCATATATGTAGCCCAGCACCTCTAATCACTCGACCATGGCGATTCTCTATCGTGATAATTAGTTGAATATTCATCAAAAAGTTTATGTCACATCTTGATATCTAAGCCAGTCTCATAACTACACCGAGAGTACAAATACTGCTGATAAAAAAACATTTATTTCTCTTCGTTTCCCGTTATTTCATTTTGCGTTATAAAAGCAGAAATATATCTTGCCTGCAGAAAGTAAAGACAGGTCTGCCATTTTCTTTTGTCACAAAGTTATCGCACTTGTGTCAACACTGTAAACATCATTACCTCGTCGGTGACTTTTAAAATGTGGCCGTTCCGATCTGATAGTCACGGTTGTTATTAGATTTTTAGTTAAGGTAGATTTCCACTGCCGATCAAGCCAGATCAAGCTATCGGAGATTGGTCAAGCTCTCTCGTCAGAAGTGTTCGGCCGACCTAGCTAGCTCGGTATCGTTCCAGCTTCTTGCCCGAAAACATTGGACACGTCCGAAAAAAATCAAATAGAGATCGAGAAGCCAAGCATGATATAGAAGATGATACTGATAGTTATCCTCTGGAGCTTCTGAGATCGGCTGAATTCTAACCAAAAGAATTTTTTTATACTTATATTGTCCGTACAGGACTAACTCATGACCCCTGTACGACCAGGCCGATCTTGTCGAGGCGAAATCGAGCTGAGGTCGAGTTGGTCGAGAAGAGACCGTGAAGGGATCGAACAAGGATCGGAATGATCGAGTAGAGATCGAAGTGCTTGTCAGGTTGAATCTGTGGAGGAGTCATGAGTGGTCTCCTGGGGACCTGCATTGACAAGTAGCGGTCAGGCGAAAGTGGTGTACAAGCCCGATCAAGCAGTTGGTCAAGCTTGGTTGGGAATGCGGGCAATCGGGGCGATCGAGTTGATCCGATCGACAGTGGGAACGTACCTCTACATATGTAAACGCTGGCGATGCTTACTGTTCTGCTACCTGCGAGAATGTGATTACGCCGCAATTTATAAATAACGACTTTTTCACTGGGTCTTCGAATTGCAAAGTCGAACTTATGGCTATGGTATGTTTATCATTTTTACCTTATATGATATATTTGAATAGTGGAATCTTCCTCCATATCCTGGCTGGGAATCCATTCTGTCATATAAAGTGACGTTTTTAAAATTATGTTAACATGCATTTGAAATCTACGTCACTCTGAAACTGGGCAAGCGTGTTTCTGAACAGAATGAAAAACCCATATGAGACTGGAGAAGTATGAACACTTTTCGGCATTTACTTATTTTGTCTGTAAAGTCGACTACTGCAAAATCATAAGGTACAATCATTCGTGTTGGAAGATCAGTAGGTTCAAGTTTAGTTGTATGTAGATAGTTTCCTGTTTCGAAACCCAGAGTTATAAAAAATACCTTAGGACATTTGTTTGAGTATCAGGCTAACCATCTGCCTTGCTACTTATATGAAAGTCTGCCACTGCAGCATCATTAAGCGCTGAATATAAGGGCAGAAAAGTTCACTGCTGGGAAATATTTAGGTTTTACTTAACGTGTAAGTTACCAGACTCTACGTGCCTTTACCAAGGATATATTGGACATAGGGTCTGTATCCAGAGTTGACGAAGAATTGGGTGATTTCATGTGTTGCTATTTTTAAACAATTGTGGGAATATAATTGAGCCGTGACACGACAAAACCAACAATGTGACATGTGCGTCCAGCATATCAGCTTGGGCTTCCGCCAAGTCTGACCTGAGTCATCGCGTGCGCTTAAAGGGTACCTTAGGATCACAGCTACATTCATGCCGCAAACAAACACTGTGATAAGACTGGGCAGATGCCCAGGCTGATTAGAGTCTTCGCTAGGCGCAGATGCCACTCCTGGTTTTGTCATGTCATGGCTCATTTGTATTGGCAAAAGAAGCCTCTTATCAAATGTCATAGACGTATAGGTAGACCTGAATTTTTAGGCAAACTAACTATCTCTACTACCACTTTTTTCCGTCGTCGGCGCAAGCATTCAAAAGTGAAATAAAAATGCGCGCAGATATCTAATTCTTTTTGAATAAGTGAACTAACTTCTCCAACATTTAGTTTGTCACGTAGAGCATTTTTGTCATACGCTTAACATCAACTTCTATAACACAAACTAATATTACGTTTTAATCACTCACTTTCATATTAATCGCATCAGCACTACTTCCTTTTTCTGCTCATTACCTTGAAAAGAGAAATCTTCAGCCTACCTATATTTAGCTCAGCAGTGGAACTTAAGCCTTTTGTTAGAGGGATCAAGATCATATTTTTACTTAGTGTTAAGCTAATTAGATAACTGCACTTTTGTTTGATTCATCCCGAATCGATTCGGATTCTTTAAGAACTCATCGACGAATAGAAAGTATCTATTATGTCTCAAGAGGTAAAACTTTAAGAGTAAATTATATATTAGAGACAATAACCTTTCTGGACATCAATCCAACAGCTGCACAAGGTAACTAAGTATCAGAAAAACGCCATGATATAATTTAAAATGTAGCCATAAAAAATGTAACATTGGTACATTTTCGTGTTATACGTACGAATGTAACACTTTTCTACCTAGTCCTGTCTTCAGCTGCCCTAGTTGTGCAAGCAAAGCCAATCCCTCTTCACTCATTAATACCGTCTTCCCATCTTTTCTTCTCTCAACCCTTCTTCTTTTTCCTTTCACTGTGCCGTTTACAATCGATTTTTCTTAATAGCCAGAATACTTTCACTTTGAGATATGGCCAAACCAATTAAGTTTCCTTCTTGACCATGATCAAGAGTTCGTCATAGTCGAAAAGGGCTGATTCAGTCATTTCCTGAAGTGTAGTTATCTTTAAATTTGAACCTTTCTGTGATCATCTTCATTAGTTACATGGTCATCGCAAAGGCCTTAGTCTGCTGTCAAGGTCCACGACTCACAGGCATACATAAATATAGATGTTATTCATCATTTTAACAGTTTACATCAACATGTGTAAACTGTTAAATCCAGGTGTGTTCTTTATTATCTGCCTAAGAATTTTATGGCACATTTTCTTTATTATTTGCCGTTTTATTTTCACGAAAAAAAGTGCGTGTCTAAACCGTAGACAACAGAAACCGTATCTACTGTTCAGTCATTTGTATTATGCTCAATGATCATTCTTAGTAGGGTAGAGTCGGGTAACTTCGGACTGCAAATAAATGCGGACAGTGGCATTGTTTACTTTATATGTCAGTTGTTTGGAATTAAAACAAACTTAACTGGGCAAACAATGAAACTCCGTGATGAGACGGCTCATTACCTGGATTTTCACTGTTTGCAATGATATGTCCGAATTTACCCGATGTCCGAAGTTACCCGACTATACCCTAGCATATGTTTATATTTCCCGTTCTTGCAAGAGGTAAACGATACCTCGATATGATGACTTATATTTCGCGCGTTGGCTTATCGATTTTATCCAAAATCGAATAAAATCATTCGTGGCCGCATTGCTAACTTAAGCACAGAGCGTAGTGTAACAAAGTCAAAATTGTACCAGAACCAGTGAAAACAGCTATATACCCGTTTTATTATGGATTCGTACCTTCTCATATATTCGTTTACAAGGGCTGCTGAGGACTACAATAAAGTTGATCATCTATTTTGATAAAAAGGTTGAAAAAAGCAAACAACATTTATGTGTCAAAAAAACTTGGTTGTCAGTGCTAAATAAGATTTTGGTTCAAAAATCAGTTTTTTTAAGACCTGTTAGTTTTACTTAAAATCGCGTGGACTAGTCATAATGACAGACTAGTAAGCCGTGAAAAATTTGGCTGTTGACTCTAGGACATGAACTCAAAGAGAAACTTTTTTTCAATCGTCGCTCTCAGAAGCAGTCTATGACAGTGTCCTATTTATCAGTACAAATGAAAATTAACACCAGTTTTAATAATCTGATAAGCTTCAGAGGTTTGCAGCTTTTGAAAGCAAAATCGTTTTTACCAGTTACCAAATTATAATAAAGGGCACGAATCAATGAGAAAACAGTATATTCGTAAAGTGTGTCCTACATTGTTATCGTTTTTCTAATTTTCTTGCATCGTTCTCCACAGCAGGAAAACCCTATGTTTATTTCTAGACCATCACGTGTTGATTTTGCTTTAAAGTGTCTAACTACATCTTCCCTAATCATCAATTTATAGGAAAAAAAAGAATCGATTAAAGAGGTAAAAGCCTTTACTCCGATTTTAGAACGAAATATTTGTTACCATTAATTAGGTTACCTTCACAACCGATGTTGTCCATACTATGGACAAATCGGCGTGTGTTCTACGTTATTCGGCAGATGTCCTTTTCATCAAAGCACATCTTTTCGGACAATCATCCATTCGGAAAACCAAAGAGGTCTCTTTAGGCTTACTGATCAATTCCGATTTTTCTGATCAATTCCGAAAAATAATAATACGTCACAAACGTATTGGCTATAATTTAAATGTTATGCGACAGTCTGCATGCTTAGTGATTAACCCAATCACGGTTGATAGCTTTGCTGCACTCTTTAATTGCACACCGGGGGATCGGTCGTCAGACTCTATGATGGCCCCGACCTAAAGCTATATATTTTAGTTGGTTGGGACCGGAGCCTTTTTGTCTGTTGCTTGGTCCACCGGGGCTCAACTGGTGACCTTCTTTTGCTTCAGATTTCCAGTGGGGTTGTTTGGCAGGACAGGGATCTCCACCTGTCAGACGGCCCGTTGTATCTGTTGAGTCCTCGTCTTTGCTTCTTCATGGTGTTGAAATTTGATTTATGTGTTTAACGTGATGATTCATTGACGAGTTAGAGGGTTATCATGCGAACCGAACAACCAACTAAATGTTTTGTACCACTTCAGAAACTGAGGGTGAGGTTGGGCCTGTAAAATCGATTTAAGCCCCCCAGTAATTCATTACTGACCGTTCCAAGGCGGTAGTTCTGTTGTGGTTCTTTGTTGCCTGTTTTTGGTGTCAGAGTTTCTGTGATGTTTTACCTTATGTATGTTATTATTATTTTTGGTTCGGTCTGGGTTGCTGAGTGGCCACCTTTTGGGAACAAGCTGCTCACTCGGTTGGCCATATGTTCTCTGTATCTTGATTATTTGTAATCTTAGTTGTTTCCAACTATGGTTTGAGGGCTGGATTTGGATTTTGATTGTTTCAGTTCCTGGTCTTTGCATACTTTTTACTTTTACATTTTATCAAAATAGAAAATAAATAAAAAAACGCATGCACCAACTGAAGCTGCAAAAGGACCATACATCTTTCCTCCTGGAATGCTGTAGCTCTTTGATCAAATACATCACAATATAACGTAAAAAGTGTTTGGTCGAAGTAGCTGCAAATTCAGACAAACTTGGAAGCTGACTCTTATAAGTATATGAGCCGCGACACGAGAAAAACAACAATGTGGTCGTGCGTCCAGCGCAGACTCAGATCAGCCTGGGCATCCACCTAGTCTGAGCAGAGTCTTCCCTAAGCGCTTAAAGGGTAGCTAAGGGTCTAAGCTACCTCCATGCGGACAGCGAAGGCTCTGATCAGACTGGGCGGATGCCCAGGCTGATCTGAGTTTGCGCTTGGCGCACAACCACATTGTTGGTTTTCTCGCGTCGCGGCTAATATGTGCAAGACAGCTCTGTTGTGAACAGATATGGTGCGTCTACGAGGATCGTCCAAAAAGTTCTGTCACTGGACTCATAACTTTGCTCACAGACGTGATAGCTTACCACGGTTTGCAACAATCAAAAGAACAATCTTTTATCTTCATACTGATATCAGGTAAATGGTGAAAACATGCCATCTGGTTTAGTTATAAGCCCAGATACAGACCTTATATTTGACACTGGCTTAGTTTCATGATTTATGTTTTTCTGCTGGCTTGCTTCATGCTGCATATCTCGTCAATGACATATCACAGGATTCTGAAATTTTCAGGGTTGCTGTCTATTGCATTTTGTGGGACACTACATAAAAATCAGCGACTTCTGTCAATTATATGCGATGCAAAATATTGATATATGAAATATGGTGAAATTTACAGTCACGTGATTTTCAAAGACGCACTTTGCCTTCATTTTAGGGATCTTTTCTGAAATTTTAATTGAGAACACATTGTCATGATCTACAGCAGAAAAGATATGCTTCAGAATTTGAAATATTATACGTTTATGAAGCTTTTGAACTTATAACATGACCTAGTCGATTTTCCTATGGCGTTGTTTGCATAAAGTTGAGGTTACGAAATGCTGTAAACTCTTTAAAATGGACAGAATCACTTGGAGATTTTTACGTTGTGTTTATTAGCACCTGATATATCTTAGGCACCGGGCAGCGATAATAGACACCCCTTCATTGATTATTGCCGGAGTTGCATCTACAAACTTGCCAGTAGGGTGAGGGTACCCTTCTTTTGATGCAGATTGTGAATGTTATGTCATTGATACAAGAATCAGTTTTTTACAGCTATGTGATAAAAAACAGGGTTTCTGAATGGTTTTTATCTTAGATGAATAGCACTTTTCGTTTTTGAGATATAAGCCAGTGACAGAACTTTTTGGATGACCCTCGTACTGGCTTTTTTGTGACTTTGAGAAGTATAAGATTCATAGTAAGGTTTTAAATATTTGACCATAAGAAATAGTGTTACTTCAAATATACGTTACTTTCTGATGGCGTAGGTTCTTAGGTACTATTGAAAGTAGTTCATTCCATCATCCCCGTATGCGACAGCTTGTACGGCTGATATGTTGGTGGCTAGGGGCAATTCCATATGATTTCAAGTCAAAGACATGCTAATATTACAATTAAGGTTTTCTTTTACTACAACAAATTTGTTTGGTTGAATTTTAAGACTTGTTACATTTTGTTCCAGTGTTTCCAGCGTGTTTGAAAGCATATTTCATGCTTCTAGACAATTATAAGACGATGGCATGCGCTAATACACTTAACATTTCTGATAATTACTTAAGTAATCAAGCAAATTATTCAATTAACAAATCTTAAATTCTATCATGGAATAAACAAACTGCTTTTACGGGCATGCATGATAATCTCAAAAGGTTAAGTAGTAGTCTGTAGGCAGCGAAAACATGCAAAACTCAGAACAGACCGTTCCGGTATCGCAGTTTTATACGATCTAAATGTGCTTTTTCTATGTTGTTATTTCCCCTCCGATGATACACAGACTGTTTAACATTTAAAATCGGAAGATTCCGTCATAAAAACATATCACATAAGGACTAAAGCATTTTTGTTATGTCTATTAAACCTTCCAACTGAGGTCTAATAGTTGACACATGCCTATAACACATATGAAACATAACGCGACACTGATTTGCTGGTAACGAGCGTGTAGTACCGGGCTGGTTAACGATTGAAGCAGAGGGCGAGGGTTTGGATCCGGTAAAACTAGTTTAAGCCCCTTCCCACCCTAAGGAATCTATATGGTTCCGCTATGTTACATGCTTTATCAGTGTGCCAATGGTCTTGAGCAATATTGTCACTTGAAAAGCTGCCCATTCTGTTTTCTGTTTGCTTTCGTTTGCTTATTGAAAATTGAAAAAAAAATGAACATAGAAGTAGTTGTTGTTTTCAATAAGGGCAGCTGAATGATCACTTGTTCGGGAAAGAGCTGCCTTTTGATTTACCGTGCATGAACTTTTGTCTCCTTTCGTCTGTGTGCTTCTTTCCCTTTTGGTTTTGAGTACGGGATGTGGGATTTGATTGTATCAATGTCTGATCATTGGCTATCTTTTTACTTTGACGCTTAGACTTATTAATGTTTCTAAGACTTTTTGCACATATTAAATGCGCTTTTCTCATGCCTAAGCGCATATATTGTAGTAATCTGTCTCTTTATACTGCCTAGATTACATTTGATCATAACGGCAGGGCACTGTTCATGATCGTGTGCGATTTGTCAAAAGAAGTAAATTGAAGTATCTGATGTTTTATTTTAACAAGATCTTGATATACTTAGAAACAGAATGCGAAAAGCTAGTCTGGTCAGATACAGCTAGAATACTAAACGCGAGTCTCTTCAACCATTACTTACCTTAAGCAAATTTTAACTTATACAAATATGAGCCGCGACACGACAAAACCAGCAAAGTGGAGTATGCGCCGAGTAATTGTGCCGAACGTGTTCTTTTGTTCGAATATCGTCTGCTGGTGACTGGGCTGGTTGTGCATTCTTATTCTGGCCTTCGCTTCGTTTACCCATTTTTTTCCGTGTTTCCCCTGTATTTGCTGTCCCTTCTTCCATGGTACCTTGAAAGCTATGCAGTTTTTTTATTATTTGCACTCACATTATTCACACTTAATATGGTTTATAGGTACTTCTCTTATATCCAGCAGTCTATTCTATCTGCTGTCTCCAATAATAGGTTTCAAGATGATAAAGCTCCATGATTCCTTCAGGCTAACAATCACAACATACTAGTAGAGTTAATGAAATGTTTATCACATTCATGTTTTTGAACTCAAGTGTCTTCATCTGATCAATGTACCTGTATTCCGCGGTGACACGACAATTACAGATGCCCATTCAGGCCATTGAACGCAAAAATACATTGGGCCTTTAACGCTAAAAAGTTCTTACAAGAGAATGGGTAGAACCGATAGATGCTCCCCGAAGGTGGGTAATTGTGAAATGGGTATCCTGGTGAAGGAGTGACTTTCTGCGTAAACTAAATGCAATTAAAAATAACAAAAAATGGAGGTAAAGGAATGAAAAAATGCAAATCTACTCAGTTACCCAGCTTTTAATATTTGGCAAATTATGGTAAACAATCGTTAAGATTAATAATGATTAGGCATCACATTGTTAGTAACTAAATGTAATCCATGAAATCTACATATTTACATTCTTGGTGTATTTACTGAAAAGCCCTATAGTAAACCATTGGAACCTAATTTAGTTTACATTCCAATAAATACATTGAGACACGCGACGTCAATGACGTGAAAATAAACAATGGTTTTCTACAATCTAATTGGACGTCAGCAACGTCATGACGTCATGTATGCTGTTTTGCTGTTAGCAGAAAAAAACTGCGTGTACATGTTTTAGTGCTTCAATTTTAGCGCTTATATATGATTTTTCATGAAAGATTTGATTGAAACGGATGTAAATATAAGCAATGAACTTAATTTTTCTGATGTTAATCGAAGTGTAAACTACATTGGGTCACTAGCAAAGTTTACATGAACCCCTTCGGGGTTCATTCACTTTGCACGTGACCCAATGTAGTTTACACTTCGATAAACCTCAGAAAAATGAAATTCATTCCTTAAATAAACGCTGATCATTGTAAACACCAAAACTTCTTGTGTAAGGTTATTGATTCTTGTGCTCTTTATTACCTGCCATTGTTAGCTATCAACAATCTAAATTTCATTTGATTACCTTGAACAATTTTAGAGATCTACCCCGAGCAAGGGCAACAAGAAGATGGAAAATAATTCAAAATCTACTCGTGATGACACTGTGGTTCTTGCATTCTGCACTTCTTCTAACTGCCCTCTGTTATTGTGAAATTTCATTTAGGTACCTTTTAAACTTTCAGATATATGAGCCGCGACGCGAGAAAACCAACAATGTGGTTGTGCGCCCAGCGCAGACTCAGATCAGCCTGGGCATCCGCCCAGTCTGATCAGAGTCTTCGCTGTCCGCATGGAGGTAGCTGAGACCCTTAGCTACCCTTTGAACACTAAATAAAACGTCTGATTAAACTAGGCGGATGCAAAGGCTGATCTGAGTCATCACTGGGCGAACAACCACATTGTTGGTTTTGTCGTGTCGCGGCTCATATGCTCTGGACAAGCAAATGAATAAGAGATATTTTGCATTCAACAGCAACTTAGTAAATGGTTCTTTTTGGGAGATGGTCTTTACAAGCTTGGAGCTTCCGACTAAATCCTGATTATTTATTTTGTATATTTGTATGTAAAACTTCGTGAAATAAATATTGTTTAAACCAATGAGAGAAAAAAATAAGAAGGGAAATAATTCCAAAATAACTTGCAATAGGGCTATGCTTGTCGTGCTCTGCACTCTCACACATTGTCTTCTATTAACGTGTAAAATGTCTTTAAATCCTATTTAATACTTTCAGAAATATGCTCTGGACAAACATACAGGTAAGAAAAACTAGGAAGGGAAATACTTGTGATTGGGTAATTGTTCTTGTGTTCTGCACTTCCTGTTAGTGCCCTCTATCAGTGTGAAAGTTTCATGAAGTTCGCTTCAATATTTACAGAAACATGCTCCAGACAATTTAAATATTCGGAAAATTATGAAGGGGGCTAAATCCGTAATGACCTGTGATAGGGTTATAATTTTTAAGCCCTGCACTTCTTTTATTGTCCTCGATCAATGTATGAAGCTTCATTAAGTTCCCTTTAATACTTACATAGAAGGACTCCGGACCAGCAAATTAAACAAAAACCTAGGAAGGGAGGTAACTTCATACTTGTTTGTTATAGCGTGAAGGTTCTTGTGCTCTGCACTTTTTCTCATTGCCCTCTATCAATGAATGAAGTTCTACTGGGTTCCATTTAATGATTTCAGAGATATGCAGATATGCTCAGGACAAGCAAACTACTGTAAAAAAATGGAAGCGAGCTAACTTCGTAATTACTTGTGATAAAGTTACAGTTCTTGTGCTCTGCACTTCCCCTCATTGCCCTCTATCTGTGTGTAAAGTTTCTTAGCCCGCGTTCTAATACTTTTTGAGATATGCTCTGGACAGACGGACGGACAGATGGGACGGACGGACAAAGTGGCGACTAAATGCTCACCATTCGGGGAGCATAATAAAGTATAAGTTCAATGTGCATCGTCGCAAACTGACCTGAACTATAGATGTTTTCACATTCCATGTAACTGGGTGATAAGTTGAATATAATATCAAGGTATAGAGCGTATGGTCCATGTGTTAAAATGGTTAGCATACAGGTATCATTTTTGTCGCTGTAGTCATATCCTCTTACATCTATTCCTTGTGTTTACTACTCATCTCATAACTGCAGAGTCAAGATAATCATCGAATGATTTATATTTTATCCTCAATTGGAGCTTCTGTTATCTAGAATAAGCTCCTAAGCTGTTCGTTAACGTAATCAAATCTGGCTTACACAACTTCTTCTCATTTATTTTTTCAAAGTAATTAGGTAACTGCTTTTACGCCAGATTCTCACGGAGACGAGACTAGTCACGTTATATGAGAACGTAAAATTGGAACTCAGTTACAAAACGAAAATGGCATATTAAGTCTCAAGAGGTGATTATGTAGAAGAAATTGATATATATGGAACGACCTTTCTAAAACATAATCAGTCAAATGGCTTTAAAAATAATTAATAAATCAAATTGAATGTAAATTCAGTGTAAACATACGCGTGTAATTTCAACAATGTTTTTAATTTAGTGACACCCGTTGCGAAGGTGAGAAGGCATTGTCCCATGAATCGACACGTTTTCACGTTTTTCCATTACTTTCATTGTCTGTCGGCTTTCTAACAGTCATCGTCTTTTTGTACATTATGTAGGATAGCCTAGCGGCCACGTGCTGGGATTGATCTGGGCCGTATTTATAAAACGACTTAAGTGATTGCTATGCTGTTGCTAAGGCTAAATTTCTATGAAGGAGATTCCCTACAACTATGAAATTTGCTCTGGAGGAACAGTCTGAAAAAGACTGTTCCTCCAGAGCAAATTTCATGTTGTAGGAAATCTCCTTTATAGAAATTCAGCCTTAGCAACAGCATAGCAACCACTTAAGTCGTTTTATAAATACGGCCCCGGACTTCTTGGCATTTTGCTTGCTTGCTTTGCTTTATGTGCCATCTTTACTGGTCTCGTTTTCCATTTCGCGTTAAGGGTCGAAATTTAACCATGATGATATTGTAATAGAAAATTCGCAGAATTAAGTCTGCGATCTGTAGGCTGTAAGAGATGCATAATTAGCAGTAACGTTTTTCTATGTACGCCAGCCACGTCGCAATAATGTGTGCCTTACATATGAGACGCGACACGAGAAAACCAATAATGTGGCTGTGTGCCCAGCGCAGACTCGGATCAGCCTGGGCATCCGCTCAATCTGATCAGAGTCTTTGCTGTCCGCATGTAGCTTAGACACTTAGATACCATTTAAGTGCTTAGCGGAGAGAATCTGATCAGACTGGGCAGATGCCAAAGTTGATCTGAGTCTTCGCTGGGCGCAAAACCACTTTGTTGGTTTTCTCTAATCGCGGCTCAATAATGCATCAGCTCCTAAGAATACAAAAATGCAAATACCAAGGAAAACTCGTCAGTTACTGCCTATGCAGGTCACCAACATGAAACATATAATGACAATCCAAATCCAGTCATATGCAAAAGTACGCACTGGCTAAAGACGAACGCCCCTAAATATACTAAATTCAGACTACAACCGGGAACGCGCTGGACTACCAATCCAGGGATCGCAATATCGATCCCCCGCTTCTCCGGTCTTTCGGATAAGACTTTTAACCGAGGTACCGTCTTCGTATGACCTAGTTGTTGGTGGGACGTTAAACCCGAGGTCACTAGATCACTTTCAACAGAAAATTTATCCCTTAAATGGCTAAAAAAAGCAGATGATTGACATCTGGAGAATTTCCAAAACACTTTTTCGTCCAAGATACATCATATTGAGAATTCAAAGACTAAAGGCAAACAGTGTAAACAGAGATGAAGCGGCTCGTCATGAGCCGCCTCATCTGGATCTACTCTGTTCGCAAATTTAACAATTTTCGTTCTTGGAGCTTTAAGGGTTAAGCTTGTTTACGCGTATAACCGTTCCCAAATTCCGACTCAGTTCAGACTGGTCACCTGGGAGACTTTATTTTCGATCATAGGGGTTGATGAAACTAGATGAGGACTGTGTCTAATCAGCCCCGGACCCAGGGGTGGGCTTTGGAGCTTAGGCCCCCGCCACCTGGGGCTCTGTCAAGTATAAAGCAGGAAAGTAGGTACATGTAATAAGGATAGCCTGATGATAATTTGAGATGCTATTCCATAAGGGTAGATTGAAAATTATTGAAATATGTGTTGTGACATCTCATTGGAATCGCCTCGGCGAGGCAATTCCAATGAGATGCCATAACATATATTTAAAGCTAAGCATCATTTTATCTTGATTTTTCATCGGATACTCTACTTTATCTGGAACCCTGAGTATAGCTCTTTGTCTGGGCCATAAGCCCCACCAGTTGTCCGGAGAAAGGCCCGTCAGCTTGTTGTGATCTGGATCCGGGCCTGGTCTTTGCTGTTTTCCTTCCTTCAGGTGTTTGGTACAAGTCTTTTAACCAAGCGGAACATTTAGACATCCTATTTGCTTCACTGGACCACGGATTCTTCCCAAACAGATATTACTCTTACCGGAAAGAACTTGCTCCTAGAATAACATTTTATTTCTTTTAAAGTTACCTAGTAAGGAAGAAGGCAACAATGAAATTTTCAGTTGTTTTCGCCAAAGGCCTATCTTTTTTCAAGACACATTTCAGTGGGAACGCGTATCCATGGCGGAGTGATATTTTTATACAGATAGCAACGAAAAAACGTTCTAAATTTCTGAGACTCAGATTCAATCGACGAACGTGTCGCAATTTCAGTCATGCTTTGTCGGCGAATCAAACTACACAAAGCCGAAAATAAGATATGGTTTTATTCCTCACATCTTAATTTAATTCTCTATGCCTTTAAGAGCAGAGCTAAACACCGAGATATTCTGCAATCGAACGTTTTACGTGATCATGTAAAGACGACTCTTATCCGCCAACTTCAACAGCAATTTTCAAAATAAATCGACTTTCTCCCGTCGGCGGACATATGCCATGAAAAACCATGGTGTCTGCCCTTTCTCCATTATAAAAATTAAGTAATTCGGTGTTTGGGACAATTTCCTTTGCAAAATAATGTTTAGGTACCCTATTTCATTTTCTGAAATTAATGGCGGATTTTTTACCTGATCGATAGACAGCAAAATAATCTGTAATAAATTTAAACATTACCGAAATGTTCTTGAATCCTGAAATCCGACATACGAAGAGGAACGCATCTTGTAATTCAACATACAACTATATTTTTTCTGTACTTTCTTCAGAATGATTGGGAAAAGAATTCTGATCAGTAGCCTACACCATACTGTAAACAAATCAATCGATTTATGACAGTTGTGACGCAATTACAGAACTGCGTCAACTGTTTCAAACTTCGCATTTACTTGCTTATAAGTTATTAAGACCGGTACATTGTGGTCAAAATCAGAGGGACTACTAGAAAAAATAATTTTGCCATCCAATTAATCCTGCACGTGCCAATATTTCAAAGCCTCTCCTGCAACTCACACGATCACCCTACCCAACTTAAGGCCCCTCTAAACCCCCCCCCCCCTTCTTCCTCCACCCTTCCTCCATCCCCAACCCCCACCCCTACACACACACACGCACACAACTTTTAACCTTTCTTTTAAATGAAAAACTAAGCAAAATATAATAGATGTTTAGCCATGTTTAGCCATAACAAATTAACAAATACCTGCAAAACTTCATTGACTAAAATCCTTGATTAAAAAGTGCAGTGTAGACCTGGCCCCGAGGTTATAAAACTTTTTTCATGCTCAACTCAGCTGAGCATGAATTTTTTTCTGCTCATAAATTTTAAAATGCCAACAATTGTTGGCATTTTAATATTTATGAGCAGAAAAAATAGCCTTCTTGGCTTACCTGAGCCTGAAAAATGCTGAATTTCTTGGTATTTTTATATTAATGGGCATTTTAAATTTCATGCTCAGCTGAGTTGAGCACGAAAAAAGTTTTATAACCTCGGGGCCTGGGTTAGACTACTATCAAAACAGCAGTCTAATCAGGGTCAGTACTATTTGATTTTCCCAGCAATTTCGACACACTGTCAGATGGTGAAAGTGGTAGGACAATTGCAGTAATGAAGATTTTGTTTCAACTTTAAGCTTAGAAAATAACTTGGCCATACATACTTATACACTCCTTTACACTCCATATAATTTCAGCCAACATTGAGAAGCAGCATATGTACTGTTAAATGAGCTTTTGAGCATTAAAATTGCAGTATGCATTTTTATAACATAGGTTTTGGCCCTCTGTGGAACTACCTTAATGAGGAGTTCTAATGAGGAGTTACAACATACATATTTACTTGTTAGTTGTTTATCCCCTTTTTAAGAGTGTAAACAACTAACAAGAATTTATTGATTCTTCCTATAAAGAAGAAACCAGAGATTTAATAAAATACATATTTATTATGAAATGCCAGGTGTGTCAAATACTAGCTCATCAGGTGGGGGTGGGGGCTGTCAGCTCTGCAATGCCCTTGGTTCATAAATTAAAATGCCACAGTGTGTTTATATACTCAGTGATCTTTTGAGGGATTTGCTCTAACTGTTGCCAAAAATCTCATGGAAATCTATCAGTAGGGGCAAATCTCATGCAAAAATTATATAGTTTATAATGAATGGTACCTTAACTTTTCATTGAGAATGGAGAATTTCTCAAAATTTTAGTTCAATGTGATGTGTTCTCTAATATGATTCTGAGCCACACTCACAAAAAACAAAACAAATAAAAAGCACAGCTGTCCAGCAAACCAGAAAACTTGATTAAATATGTGGCAAAGGCTCAGGACTTGGTAATCTATTCTCTAAGTTGAATAATGGTAAGATATAAACATGATTAAACAAGAAAAATAATAGGCCAATATCTAGTGAGCCAAAATGGAGTTATTCTTTATCATTTCTCTTCAAGTAAAATGTACAGTATGTTGTGGTGTCTCATCACAGTTGCTTTTGATCAAAAATTAAAAATTTAACACAATTTTCAAATGAACAAATTAGTACTATATAGGTATTCTAAATGTATAAAGCTCTGATCAAATTATTATATTCACATGCAGCCAGTGTTTTCCCTATAAGTATAAATAAATAAATATCAAAATAAATGATAACATATGTACATAATAAGAAAAAAAATTCTGGAGACAGTTCCACAAGTGATGGTTTTATGATAATGATTATACAAAGACTCAGCTGGAGCATGATAGCAATTCTGGGAATTCTGTCTTATTCAGCCATAAAAAAACATTTGTTGTGATCCATTAATAGAACCATCTATGCTCTTGCTGAAGTGCTTCTAATGAGAGGGCACAACAGGTGTTAATATGAAGCCCATTGATGCTGGTGCAACATTTATGGTGGAACTGTGTAATTGTTTTCATTCTAACATAGTCTTGACTTGTAGAAGGACAAACAGCATTATGCAACATTCCACATAAAGTGCAGGGTCCATCAGTTAGCAGGGCATGCCCCATTCATTATTTTGTGCACTTATAATGATATAAAAAAGCTTGCTAGCATAATAAAGTCCTAAATATTTTGCCAATAAAATCCTCTGTGAAAATGGATTTTAATAGGTTGGTGTGTGTGTGTGTTTGGGGGGTGGGGATAGACAGGAAGGGGCTACCTCTCATTCAACTGCACTAAACTGCATCCCTTTACAGTCATGACTATTCATTTAGTGTCTGTCATCAAGCTTTTCTCTCTGGTAACTTAATAACTCATTAGTAAATACTATTTCTTGCTTTGGTCAGAAGCTGCAAACATTTAAGATGGATTAAATTAATCAGGAAATATAATTTTTTTTATTTTTCAGTTCATGGTATGATTTCTATTGATATAACTTCAATATGAGCCTTTTAATTTTCTTAATGAGATTTAAGCTAAAACATAACTTTTGGCATTTAATTCTATAGAATATGTATTTCTTCATGCCCCTTTCCCCTCCTCCCATCTCAGCCACAGGCCAAGCATAAAACCTATTTTGTTTGCAGTTGCCTATTAACTAGGATTTTTGGAGAGTACTTAGGTAGGTAGGCTTTCTTTTTAATCCCTGCAAACTATGAAAACAACAAAAGCAAATAATAGTTCTACATAAAATGTCACACACAGTTACAGTAATTACCCATAATACTAAGATAACAGCATCCTACATTTTGAACATATCTATATCACCCACAAATGGTGTACCCAAAATGTGCAGGTATTAAGGAAAAATTGCTGACCCAGATCAGACTGCTCCTGGGTCTATACTGCTTGCTCAGACCTGTTTGTCTTACTATGCAGGTTGATCACGGTAAATGTGCCGTTAAATAAAAAAGAATAGATCTAGGGTGTCCCAAGTGGCCATCTTTTTTTTAGGGGGGGGGGGGGGTTAAGGTGAATTTTGGTGTGTAGGTAAGCAGTTGCTATCTACCCACCAAAAGTGCACGGTTCGGACTCAGGGGTAAGGTGAATTTTGGTTGGTAGGTAGGCAGTTGCTATCTTCCCACCAAAAGTGCAGGGCCCAGACTCTTTTTTTGGAAATTTTGGGTGGAGCCAGGTTATTTTTTTTTTCACTGATTTTTGAGGCCAGATTATTTTTTGAAATCCCCTTATGAGCTGATCTATTTTTTACTTGCATATTTTTTCTTCCAAAGACAGGGATTTTTTTCGAAAAATATACCACCCAGCAGGCACATGACGTTGAAATGACGTTGTACTGACGTCGATGCGACGTAATGAAGTCGCATCGACGTCGGCACGACGTCATTTCGACGTCATGTGCCCGCTGGGCAGCCTCCCCCCACTCTCCCCAAGAATATCAAATGGTCGGTCCCTTAGCGCCTAGCGGGACAGGGTTTTGGCAGATTTATGAGGAAGGACAAGCTGTCTCTTGTACTTTTTGTTGGATGACTTCTGAAATGGTACGTGTGTGTTGAGGCGTGAAAGGGGGGAGGGGGGGCGTCGTTCGGGACAGAATTCTTTAGAAGAGCGAGTGGTCTCAGAATGTGGGGCGCGTTATCTTGGGGGAAGTTATCTGGGGGAGTTTTCTCAGAATCTGGGGCGAGTTGTCACCTGAAGACGGGGCGACATGTCTTGTGGCTTTTTCGTTTGTCAAACTTTGTGGTTGACCAGTGTGTTTGTTTTGCTTTCTCTCGTTCTCGGCGTGTAGCCTAAATTCAGAAGACCAAAACATTGCAGGCAGACAGACTAACGCAAAATCTTAATAAATTCACAGTATGCTAAATGATTACAAGCTTTACTTTACCATAAATGAAGAAACAGTTGGTCTCCTCAAGTCGATCCAGCTGAAAAATGTCTGTGTGTTGACAAACGCACGTGCCATGTATACGTAAAAATGACCAACTTCATTATCGATTTTCAACAAAAATAGACTTTCTCCCGAAGATATACCCCGCTAAAAGACGGTCGAATGTATGACCTACGGTTCAGTTATAATGGCATCTAATTTGGTTTTTGGGACAATTTTCTTTGCAAAATAACTTTGGGGTACTGTTGTAGGGTTTTACTTTTCTGAAAAACGGTTGTCAAACTGTGATCGTTGTTTTGGGTGTGCAAACTGCATTGAGGTACCGATATGCGTCTGATTTCAATAAGAACAGCCACCGGTTTTTTTTTGCAACACCGGTTTTTTGCAAACTTCACTTGTCTTTCTTGTCTTCCTAGACACTTAAAACCACTTAAATACATAAATATATGTCATAGACATTAATTTCTATATGTTTTGAGCCAAAAAATATTTAGTCTTGGGGTTGAAATAACGACTCGAACTTAAAAATCCCATGGGAATTTTGAAAATCCCATGGGAAAAAATTTTTCCCGTGGGATATTTTAAAATTCCCATGGGAAAATTTTCCCATATTATCAAATGGGAATATTTTCCCACGGGAAAAATGAGAAAAAATAAAATGTTTGTTTTATGTCTTTAACCCTCATATTCAGTCATAAATCTTGTCGAAAAAAAATATCACGGCTTAATTCAAAAGTTAAATTTTTCCCGTGGGATTTTTTTCCCATTTTGCCATGTGGGAAAAAAATCCCATGGGATTTTCCGATTTTTTAAAAATAGTTTATTTATGAAAAAATGTCTACTGAACAAATCAATATACATATATCTGTATTATAATGCTGAAATAATGCCTATATTTTAATATTTATATTTTCCTGTGGGAATTTTTTCCCGTGGGATTTTTTTCCCATTTTAGAAAATGGGAAAAAATTCCCACGGGAAAAATGTTTTTTTTATCTGACACTAATTTGACACCCTGACACTAATTTGACACCGGTACTGTAAAAAAATGATGTCGATGATTATGTTTAAGTGTCATTATAATCCATTTTCGACTAAATAGTTTTTTAATTTTTCCCACAGGATTTTTTTCCCGCAGGAAATTTTTCCCATAGGAATTTTTTCCCGTGGGAAAATCAATTTGGATTTTTCAAATATTGTTTCCATTTGACAAATTTTGTGCAATTGTGTTTTAGAAAGGATTACGTCTAATTTATTATTTTTTATCTTAACTATACCATATTTATCCTATTGACGGTGCCTTATGCATGTAATTAAGATGAGCAAAGTGGACACCGGAAAGAACATGAGGTAAATACTGAAGGCAGAAGTGAAAAATATTATCTAGCAATGGCTGATGAGTTTTAAAACTGAACTGGGCATTTAAGCATCCTTGAAGTCATTTGGCCCAACTGGCTTCTCGTCCGAATCGCCTTGTCAGTGCGGTTCAGATAAGGAGACTCAATATGATTTTATGCCGATTTAACAGATAAAAATGTTAACTTTCACAAATGTCAATGAGACTCTTTTTTATCCAGAGCTTTGGTGAGCATTTGCTGCAACCTTCTTTGCATGTATTTGCTATATCTATTGTCGTTGTTTTTAACAGTACTACGAGCTATCACGTATTAATGTGCGTTAAGATCCTGTGCGTTTGAGGGTTTTCACCTCGTTTGTAGAAATATCTGTACAAGGCGAAAAATTTTACAATTTGTCATTTTCTTCTGCTTACTACAGCTCCTATTTCACCCGTTTACAAGAGGACATGATATACAGAATAGTATCCTCATCTGAGTTCTGACATAGTGCCTGGTTTCAGATGGCTGATCAAATAAGTTTGTTTATATGAGAAGCAATGCAGTGGCAGATGTACTTTAAAGAACAGACGCGAAGAGTTGTCCAAGACAGTAATCCTGCTTTCTGTGTTGGAGCAATTTGGGGTAATATAATCCGTTTCGAAATATGGTCCTTCGGGAATTAACCAAATATTTGATATTTATGGCAAAATGGGCTACAGGCAAGCCATATTCGAACTAAATGTTAGCATACCATCACGGTCGCGGACGAAGACATGTTTTTGCGGATTCACTTGTACTCGCAGCTCACCTTCTTCCTTGGCTTTCTACAACTGCTGGCCAGCATAGAGTTCTCGAATGCGTCCTAGTCTCTGAGTTCTGTTTTTTTTTTCTTTCTTTCCGAAGGCAAAAGAAGAAATGGGAAGACAATATTAAAGAATGGACCAGGATAGACTTTGCCAGCTCAGCTAGGGCAGCAAAGATAGGACTCCGCAGAGGGTATTGTTATAAAGTCATCAGTTAGCTGTACTTGCAAGCGTATGGGACGCACTAGACCATTTCCGAATATACCTTATTACACAACATTACACAACGTTCAAACAGTGAAGACTCAGCCCAGACTGCGCATTCGTGTATTAAGTTAGAGTCTTCCGCCGTTTGCTATTTGAAGTGCAACGTTATGATCATTTGGTATTTGAAGTGCAACGGTATGATTCTGATTGTCTTGTGCAGATGCTTACTTGCTGTGCGTACACGGCAATGTGACTTTTCATGCGCCTTCGCTGCTCGAATATGAGAACACCTCTCATGTTTTCAGACATTTTAGCAAAGGAAAACTGCTTTCGCGACTTCCTATTTGCATCACCCGAGTTGAAGTCCCTTCCTAATGATAAAAAAAAAAAAAAATAAAGGCTGTTCCCTTCACGTGTTTCTCTTACTTCAAAGAATTTACCTTCAGAAAAGGTACCTTTGCAGTCAGAAAATATCCATTTGAATGATTTTATACATCTTTTGGCCACAGGGTAGGGGCAGATAAAGCCTAGGACCAAATCTTGATCACAACAAGAAGCTTTTATTACTTCTATCATTTGTTGCTAGTTTTAGAAAAATCTAATATGAATTTACATAGCTTTTATCATCATATTATGCAAGAATAAAGTATCGGGGTAGAGGGCGACAAAAACACATATGGAAAATTTTGAGCACCACAGGATGCTTTACTTACCCTGATTGTTTGCTGAAAGTTTTAGACAAAAAAAAACTTTCTGTTTTTATATCCATGTTTTTATGATTTATGCATGTACATATAGTGCCAGGGAAGGAGCAAGTAACCGCTGATAACAAAATTTCGATGGTAAAGTAAAGCTGTTGTTACTTTGATCATTTTTGTGAAGTTCCATCGTGATATTCAACCCCGGATCCAGGGGGTGAGCTTTTGGGCTTCATGTGCCCCTGGACTATATTGTCGGGACATGCAAACCATTATACCAGCTAAATAACCTATAGGGCTATAAAACATCTGGATAAGTAAAGACGATCACGGTTCTCTCCCCAAACCCCGCTATCGTCCCACCCCGCACACACACACATGACAAAAATATATACTAAATATACATGTACTTCTACATACTTTTACTGTTTAAGTTGAAAACCATCACAAAATCTAAAAAAACTGTCAGGTTTAGTTATGTTGAAGGTAATTCCCTTGAGCGGTTGGTTGGTTGGTTGTGTTAGATTTAACGGCTGTATGAGAATTTCAGTCTACATCGACCGCCATCCAGTCAGAGAGAGAAGGAAAAGAATATGTATACAGAGGATAGAGACCATTAAAAAGACAACCCCTGTTCTGCATCTCCTGCAAGCACAGCCGGCCATTGCCTCATATTTATTCCCCTGTTAATTCGGTTCTACCATAAACACAGGGTATAATCGATTCCGCTAATTTTCGCTTCCTGCAGAGACTTCCGTCGTATATTGCTTCCGACGAGCCTGTACGCTATATTTGGCTTCCTGCAGAGAACAACGGTTTCCACCAGGCCAATTCTGAAGGGGTTGTGAGGTAAAAATTTGTCTAAAACATTCAGTAGCAATCAGAGACCTGCCACAGTCATAAATTTAAGGTTGCAAATTTTTTTGTAATCAAACTTTGCAAAAAAATATTTTCTATGTTGGACTCTCATCCTGTATTTTGAATTTGTTTTCAGAAAAAACAAAAACAATGCATTTGTTTTTTTATTTGTAAATAATTGGTTAAAATACAATTATTTTCCTATATAACTATCATATATTGTTACCAAATCATGTGCTAGTTCCATTAAATGTGAGAGTTACTAATTTACTGCATAAAACGGCAATAAAAACTGCACTGTATGGCGTCCGATCCTATCAAGTACGGCTTCCTTGCTATTACAAAGAAGCACTGTACGGTTTCCGCAGGCAAAATATCAGATAAATCAATGTTTTTTCCCTAAATATAATTAAATCTACTACTTTTTTGGTCTTTCAATGATATGTAGAGCTGTGTTCCTGGCAGCTGTTGTTTTCTAGAAAAGTTTCATGGAAACTATGCATTTTATAATGCACCAGCCTGAGGGAGACTAGAACACCATTTGTTGATGTTGCATACATGGTTTAAATGCAGCCGAGAGATGAAAATATCATAGATGTACATGTGTACATTTGTTTCGGTAGTCTGCCACCCGAAAGACCCATCTTTCACAAGAATGTATTTTATTAGTAGGTTTTAGTTCAAAAATCCTTTGTTTTTCAGAGGTGGTCTGCTGCAAGAGCCCCACCTTTTTTTAACATGTTTAAGAGGGGCCGCACCCTAAGCTACTCAAGTAAACCTTCAGAGGCACACATAATAATCACGTTCAAATATAAATACCACCCATCGATAGCTCACCCACACCTCCCCAAACTCTGTTCTCCTTTGCTTTGGTTTAAATAGTGTATATTTCGGAGTATATATTACGTTTCGTTTTTTCTCTTTTTTAACCTATCCGGGTTCTACCTGTTGAACACCATAAACGACATTTTTCTGTCTGCTGTGCACTGTTTACTTCAACATTGATTTTGTACGCGCAAAGTTAATGTCGTGGTAAACAGTGCACAGTAAACATTTAGTAAACAGTGGACAAATTTTATTCTATTCTATCCCATAACCTTACAAGGTTATTGGTGCACCACAGATGACTTCGAAACATTCCCTTTCCACCTTGTCCTGTTTCAGCTGCCATAGTTGAGCTGGCAAAGTCCATTCCTTTCCACTCTTTAATATTGGCTCTCCACCTCTTTTTCTATCTACCTCTTCTTCTTTTTTCCTTTCACTGTGCCCATTAGAATCGTCTTTGCTAAACCAGAAGACGTGAGACGTGGCCAAACCACCTTAGTGTCCGTTTTTTACCAGGTTCAGGAGTTCATCGGACTCTGCAATGGCTGTTTGGATCTTTCTGCGAACCTCCTCATGGGTTATATGGTCCTTGTACGAAATGTTCAGTAACCTTCGGTAGCATCTCATGTCAAAGGCCTGCTTTCTTTTCTCTAACTCTGTTGTCAAGGTCACGATTCACCTTTGATCCAAGAGATATGTTGTTATCTCTCCAAATGGGCTTCAGTTTTGTTAGAGCTGCAGTGGCTTGTGCAATCCTTGAGAGAACCTCCGTTTTAGAGCCATCATCTGGGACAATTGCTCTAAGATATTTGAAGCTTCTTATCGTACCTAGCTTCTGCCCTTTTACCTTGATCTCCCTCTGGATGCCATTGGCGCTGTTTGTCATCAGCACTGATCTCCATCTTATACCTTGTGCAGGTTTTGTCGATACTGTCAACTAGGGCTTCTTGTTCCTGCTCTTCCTCCGCTAGAGCGTCTATATCATCGGCAAACCGCAGATTGGTAATATTTCTGCCGCCTATGCTAACCAATCGTCATGTTCTTCCAGATTATCAGACATGATCCGTTCGAGAAAAATGTTGAAGAGGGTGGGTGACAGAAGACATCCTTGCCTTACTAAAACTGTTGTTCTGAATTATTCTCCCATGCTGCCATTCATCAGGACTGCACCAGCAGCCTTGTCGTAGAGCCGCTCAATGGTGCGAACTAGATTTGCACTGATATTGTACGTATGTCAGTCCGTAGGGCTGCATGCCAAACCCTGTCAAAGGCTTTTTAGAAATTAGTGACGACATGGTGCAGATTTTGCTGATGCTGGAGACACTTTTCACAAAGGATTCTAAGGTTGCAGATCTGTTCGGTGGTGCTCCTTCCAGCTCTGAACCCAGCCTCTTCTTCAGCGATTATACTTTCGGGCAAATGGGTACACTTTCAGGGGAAGCAACTGTACTATTTTCTTGTTTGCTTCCCTTCTCAATGAAGGTCAACTCTTGAAGGAAAGAGTTTGCTCCACTAGATTTTTGTAAGAGTTTAGTCAAATAGGGAAGCCAACAGGAAGTCACATAATGCCCCCCCTCCTCCCCCCCCCCCCCCCCCCCCCCCTGTAATAATGCCCGAAAAGCATGGCGGTGTATCAGTCACCAAGAATTCTAGCTAAGTGGGATTTTTGATGATAATTTTGGGATAATTTGTCTTAACTCTCCAAACTCAGATATGCCTTTGGAAGATGGCTCTAATGATTGGTCACAACAGAAGATTTTATTGAGACTAACAAATATGGTCAGGTCAGGCAAAATCTGCTACTGGTACCAGGTAGTCCAGTAATACCTGTTGCACGTGGGCAGATGGAGCTCATCAACCTTGGAAGGTGTCCTATCTTAGAGTTACTAGTCTCTAACCAAAACTAGAGAGGGTAGCTGGAGCTCTTAGCCTTGGCAGGCAGTCCACCTAGGAGTTCATAGCTAGGTGTCTAATCAAAACCTATTAAACAAAACCTGTGAACACAGCGTCATGGGCGGAAGTCTTCCTAGAAGAAGTCAATGGCCAGGATAGAACTCAAGCTGAGTCAGGTGGACAAATGCAGTTGGCAGTAAAAGTAGGACAGTTAACAGTAGACAGCATACAGGTGGCATTTAGTATGTGCACGTGTTTGCATAATGAAAACCATAGTCATGATATGCATTAGAAAGTACACGTTCTACAGTGTGAGTATGGTCTTGCGCATGTGCAGTAAGGGGTCTAAATATAGTAAGCAGAAAACTGTACACAGGACACTGTACACAGTAAGCAGTTCTAAGAGGACAAAAAAAGTCATTTATGCGCATGCTCCTGCATATACATACCAAAGCTAGAGAGAGAGAGAGAGAGAGAGAGAGAGAGAGAGAGACTTTATCATATGACGTCGCATATGAGAGTGTAATAAAGCCATGCATTAAAAACGATATTCCACTAGTGGATCAAATATGCAAATTACGTCGTAGGGTTATGCGTTGGCGTCCATAAAATGTCGCGTTGTCTAATGGCAAAATCGTGACGTTTTAGTGCAAAATTTGCTAATAAAGTGCGATTTTAGTGTCATATGATAAAAAGAATCTTGCATTCGTGCTGTATTATTGAATTTATTAAACGATTTGGGGAAAAATATAAGATGCGAGGCTATTCCTGTATTATTGAATTTATTAAACTCGTTGGGAAAACCGACAAGATGCTCGGCATAGCCTCGCATCTTATCTTTTTCCCCAACTCGTTTAATAAATTCAATAATACATGAGCACTCATGTAAGATCCTCTGTTTACAGATAATTGATAATTAGGGCTATGCTACTGATTTATCACCTGTGGAGCCAAAATT
The DNA here is from genome assembly GCA_963989385.1 of Ctena decussata. Lineage (NCBI taxonomy): Eukaryota > Metazoa > Mollusca > Bivalvia > Lucinida > Lucinidae > Ctena > Ctena decussata. Next base: position 53,918,582 of record OZ022513.1, read on the forward strand.
TATTTATCTGATATATACGAGTACATGTATAGTATTTGTGCAAAGTCAATTTACAAAAACTTGAATAAACTGTTCAAATACGCCATTCTGAGCCAGTTTGCTTTGAGTTAAAGCCCTTGTTAAAATGTTGGAGTTGTCACCGTTTATGTAACGAACTAGGACAGGCCACACATTCTGATAAAGTTACAGGATAGCACAAACTAACATGTATGTCTCAGGCGGAAACAGTACAGGAGCAAAGCGGACGCCGTACGTAAGGTAAATGTTGAAAGGCGGAAACCGTACACAGCATCTGTTTTTCTCTTTTTGTTAACAACTGGCAGTCTTTCAGAAGTGAAGTCCTACGGCTTCTCAAAACAGAATTCAGCTTACATATTTTGCACAGAAATATACTGCATACTTCAACAGAATAGCTCATTAAATACTGTGGGTAAAAATATCGCTATGCTAACACGTAAGTCTAAAATACGACCTTCTTCTGCATTTTTGTCGGATGAAATTTCAAGGGTTTTGTTTCATAAGGTAAACGAAATAGCTAGATGGCAAGAATAAACATATATGAGAAAATCAAAGCAATTTTCTTACCGAAAGATGTCATTTCTGTCTCTGCGGAGACCGTAGTTTTCTGCAGGAAGCAAAGTATAGCGTACAGGCTCGGCGGAAGCAATATACGACGGACAGTCTCTGCAGGAAGCGAAAATTGGCGGAATCGATTAAGTAATGATAAAGTAATGCCTATATTAATGCACAGTTGGAATAGCAACTGTGTAGACCTTGATCAGGCTGGTTCCGAAGGAGCAGTGAAATCTCGGTGTCCACCGTTTGTACTGACCTATCTGCCCGAAAACTTAGGATCTTTACGGAAGACATTGTTAGTGTATGTTTTTAATGCAGACCGCTCCACGGTTGACTGATTTCATCACGAACAATAACTCTGTTTTGATTCAACAAATAAATAACTGAGTTATTCATGATCTTTCTACCTAAACGTCGGAAAGAATTCGCATAATGGCGAGTTCAGTCAATCACTGGTTATATATAGTTTTAAACGTTAACTGTCACCAATCACTCATCTTGTTTTACTTTCATAGAACCTAGAGTGAACATTAAGATGATTTTGTCGACTTGAACATAGCGAAACGCTTGCACCAGATGCTGGGGCTGACCAGTGCACCGGCATGGGATGACCAGGCTATTAACTTCATGTTATGGATTCCTTGGATTCCTGGATTGTGCAGGGCATACGCCGATCAGTCTGTGCCAGTGCCAAGGTTCATCCGGGTACTCACTGTTGTCGCAATACGGGACAAGCAATCCCAGCGAGCACATGACGTTGTATAGACGTTGCACTGACGTCGATGGGGCCTTATGGCGTCGAGATGACGTCATGCGGTAGTTGATGCAATGTAATGACGTCATTTAGACGTCATGTGCCCGGTAGGATAGTAGTTGGAAATCTGGTTAGTGCTACCAAAACAACATGTTCTCATTCATATTGAGCATATTTAGCAATAATGTGTATCAGTCTGTCCGTGTTCTATAGTCGCCTGAACTATTGTAGAAATTACGATATCTGAAAATATTGTGCAGAATGCCCGGTCGTCGCTACTACTAAAATTTTTACACCTTCGCTTTATAGTAAAATATGTTTTTCTCATATGTCATGTTCTGTGTCTTAAGAGAATAAAGTTTTGTCTGTCCCTCTTCCTGTCTGTCTGTCATGAGAGTGAAAAAGAAACCGTTTAGTTTTAGCGCCAAGTTGCAATCACATAACACCTATCTAAGGCACAAAGGATCTAAAGTCACACAGTTGAGTGTACTAACACTAAATATTGGTTGAACTTATATATCACAGACGGAAATAAATAATTGCATCACCAAAGTAAACTTAGATGGCTGGATGACTTGCGATTTTACGCCCTTTTCAACAATATTTGAGTTACATCAGGGTGGTGATAATGGAGGGCTGTGTGCAATGAAACCCCGCTTACGGTAGGAAAGAGTCTCGGCTCAAGTGAGGCTCGAACACCGTCCGCTAAATCAGTAGGCCAGCGTTTTAACCACTGAGCTACCGGGGCTCCTTTATGCTCAAGTTCTAAGCCCGTTCTGAGTTATAGAAAAAGTACAAACTGTATATGTTCTAGAACAAAAAAAATTGCTCTTGGCGATATTAGCTTATGACGGTCTTCATAGTGATGCATGAAATTCTTCCTAAGAGCGACATCTCACGCATGCTAGCGTCACTTTTGCTACAAGAAAAAAAAGCGATTATAGATCTACATATAATTACTCACTGACATAGCTTGCATCTTAGAACAGCGTTTCATAATTTGTTTTCAGGGTGATATTCAATATGAATGAATACATCCTTTTTCAAAGAGTGAGTAGTTCATGAAAAAGACGGTGTTTTTGCTGAATTTGAATTCTTTCCTGATTACGTCGGAGGGCCTCTGGATCCAGAAAAAACGAGTAAGCCCCCTCCAACTCCCACCACAAGTAATCTTTTTCTCGTGTTTCGCTGCACTGGGGTTACGAGTTTTTATCAGAACCGATTCTCACCAGGTATGGCACGGTAAATACTCACTTATACCAAAATAACACGTTTCGTACCAGTCATATTATCGGACTGGCATAAAACGATTGTTCTGAAAACGTGCTAGCACAGACCGGCTTTGATAAGATCTATATTTTTGAATGTATGACGTTGCTTTTGTCAAAAAGCTAAAATGTCATACTGTAGACATACCCGATCCTCAGCAGGCGTGATGCGATAAAAACTAGCCCATCTTAAGATCAGTTTTTATGAGCTGCATGCCTGTCCGAACATAGGCTAAAAATTCTGGTATGAATCTGAATCGTCTAAAGACTTGCGCGGATTACATATTTTTATTCTTATTCTCGATGCATGATGATCTATCTATCTATCTATCTATCTATCTATCTATCTATCTATCTATCTATCTCAAATCCTGTTCACCATTTTGTACTCTGTAAATGTTATGCATGTAATTTACGTGAAATAAATATTGTTTAAACCAAATGCATATGGGCCGCGACACGACAAAACCAACAATGTGGCTGTGTGCCCAGCGCAGACTAAGATCAGCCTGGGCATCCGCCCAGTCTGATCAGAGTCTTCGCTGTTCGCATGGAGGTACTCGTAACTCAAGATCCTTAGCTATCCTTTGAGCACTTAACGAAATGTCTAGTCAAACTGAGCGAATGCCCAAGCTGATCTGAGTCTGCGCTTGGCGCACGACCACATTGTTGATTTTGTAGTGTCGCGGCTCAGTTATAGATATTTATCCAACTCGAATGCATATAGTAAATTAGTATCTATCTATCTAGCTATCTATCTATCCAGACAGCTGTCCGTCTGACCATCCATCCGTGTGTCTGGTCTACCGTTCACACTGCACCAAAAGTGTATAATTGCAACACTCAACAGATCGCTACTGAGAGAAGTCGCTGGTGGGAACGTTGGCACTGTAACTGTAGTTGTCAATGTTAGAGTTATCCATCTTTAATATTCGGAATCTGTGACTGATGCGCGTCATTATCCTTTCACCGATTACTGTTGTGATTGGGCCCGCTGCAGACCCAGATATTCTCAACTTTATGGCCAGGCGTCTTGTTTTTATAATTAGCCCTTGCAGAAATGTTCTCAAATGTGAAGTGGATTTAATGAAAGGTCCATTTACCGGCGCTGAATATTTGAATATTTAAGGTGGTGATTTTTGGTATCTAAAAAAATCTCAATAAAACCATAAAAAATTATTATATCTCCCTAAAAGTTAGCAGACTTCTTAGTTTTGTTGTTCTTTACAGTTTAGAGTACAAAATAGAGGGGCATGCTGTTTAAAAAGGTGTTTTTATATGAACAGATCAAAGGGTAATTTTCTGCGCAATAATCTGAAAAATAAAATCCGTTGTTGAAAATGTACTTAGCTCTGAAGATATTTTGAAGTATTAAAAAGAGCGTCCTGGCATTTATTTGTTCCAGCTCTTTCTCAAATTGCAAGGTAGAGCAGATAAAAACAGTAGCTTTCCTCAAATGTCTGACCATGTATATAAGTGCATGTATAGTGGTTGCATTCATAATACAGGTAGGTCAGGTATACCTATATCATACTCACAGTATAAATATTACATTACAATGACCACCTCAGGTGTATTATTGAAATTATTCAACCTTGAAAACAGACTCTGCTATGTATTTTAAGACAAATATTTGGACACAGGTCACATCTTTTTTTATCTGCGCAGCCTGATGAGCTGCAAGAAAATGAAAAAAAAAAAATAATTGCTAGGACGCTCTTCATTATACATTAATTTATGTTCAGACTTGGTTACATTTTCAATAATGATGGTCATTTTTTAGATTTATGCGCACAAAATTACCCTTTGATCTTTTCTTATATATATCCTTTTTAACATCAACATGTCCTGCATTTTGGGATTCTGAATTGTGAGGCACAACATAAAGAAGGCATATGCTCAGTTTTGGGAAGATCTGTTGTATTTTCCAGATTTTATGCAGATTTTTGTCTTTGCCCCAAATCAGTGATAATCACCACCTTAACTGTTTAAAATCTTTTAATACCTTGGCATACAGTCCACGGTCCTGGAGGGGTAACTATGCCTCCCCCTCGTCCCAACCCCTACGATTATGAGGTGCCGTTTTACTATAAAATCCCTATTTTGTGATATTAAAAGTTCCATTTTGTGATATCACAAAATATTTTATGATACCACAGAATAGAATTTGTGATATCTAAAATTCATCACTATTTTTGATATCACAAAATATATTTTATGATATAACATATTCGATTCTGTGATATCACAAATTTGATTTGTGATATCACAAAATCAAAGGGATTTCATGATATCACAAAGTTCACTCACTCACTCATATACGATTCTCTGACTCTCCATTTTGACGGTGTTTCATTTTTTTCATTCGCAAATCAAACCAACAAAAAATTCATACTCCACGAAAGGATGGAGACACGTATTAGTTACACATATCCGCCGGTGCCTAGGCTGTCTTTTTATGCTTCCTCGCCGACAATCATGGGGTTGTTTGTTTTTTCCGCGGGGGGGGGGGGGGGGGGGGGGGAGAGGGAATTAAGATTTGCCCGTGTGGTTAGAGCGACTCGGTTATGGTGGAAAAGGCTGGTGAAGGTCGCGAATTCCAATCCCGGATGGGTCAACTGGCGCCTGGAAAACTCTCTTTGTCCAACAGGCACATGACGTCGAAATGACATCGTACCGACGTCGATGCGACGTAATGGCGTCACATCGGCGTCGGTACGATATAATTTCGGCCTGTTGTGTCTGATGGGTGTCATCCCAGCAGTAAACAGGTACGATTTTAGAATCACGGGAGGATAAGGCAGCGAAAGGAGAGGGATGGGCTCCGCCATGCATATGAAAGGCCCAAGACACAATAGGGTTCTAACCTCTACTATCCCTTCGACCACCAAGTACATGTAATAGGTGTTATGGGAAACTTTTATGTTCTTCATGCTGATACAATAAAGATCTACAACAAATAATGGTTGGTATAGTATAGATCGCTTTTAATTGATAACATTTCAAAGTGCAGTCAAATAGAAACCAACTATTCGAGAATGTAATCAGTGGTGCCACACATTACTGATACAAACAAACAAACACACGAACCAATCTATGCAAAAAATGAAACCATTTTTTTATAAGTAACGACATGGAAAGTCTTCGTTTTCTGTTCTTTCTTCTAGGCGTGAGAAAATATCATTGTCGTACACCAAACCTCTGACGCAGATTCGTCTTTCAATAACTTGACATTTGAACGCAGCAAGTTTTGATATACGTGTCCTTGTCTTAATTTCACCCAGCTGCTAATACCTGTTCTACCTGTCTTTGCCAAGTGTTGGATCAGAACCTAACAATCGAGCGAAGGGAGGCTAATCCATAATCGGTTTTCTCACCTATTAGGAATGACAACTTACCTTTAATTTCCTGTCAGAGTTCAATATATGGAGCAAAAGGTCGCGAGTTCGAATTCCGGCTTGGGTCAACTAGCGCCGGGAAAACTCTGTCACCTCAGCAGTAAATGGATGGGTGGATGACTTGCGATTTTACGTCCAATCTAACAGTATTTCAGACATATCAGAAAAGGATGAGTGATAATGAAAGGTTGTGTGCAGTGGAACTCCGTTTACGGTTAAAAGGTTCCCGCCTACGCCCCATTGCAGGGCTCGAATCTAGCCGATAGATCAGTAGTACAGCGCTTAACAGAGCTACTGGGTCTCCTACCCAGCAGTAAATGGGTACCTTTTTCGATTCAGGGAAGGATAACGCAGCGAAAAGAGGGAATAGTCTCCGCCTTACATATGTTGTGCCCAAGATACAGAGAGCTTCTAATCCCCACTATCCTCAGTACGGCCGTTAGGTTATGGGAAACCTTTGCCTTTGTATATATAAACTTCAAGATTTTACCTAAAACCATTCTTGAGTGCTACAGCCACATAAAGCATAACGGAGGGACAAACAGACAAGTAAACGGACGAACAGACAGACTGACAGACAGACATGTCCAAATCAATATGTCCCTCAACCTTGAACTCGGCAACTTCGCAGTTGAGGTATAACAACAACAAATAACTCTGTATATTTTATGTCTGCAACTGCAGATTTTCCAGCAGATATTTTATGCCTGCAACTGCAGAGTTCCCAGCAGCGATCACAGTCTTCCCAGCAGTGATCAAAGTGTTCCCAGTAGCGATCAAAGTGTATTGCAATTAAAGCCACTGCAAAGACAGTCTGATCAACTAAAAGAAGCAGACCCAGATAAGTCTGCCCTTAAAGTGACACTATGATCAGGCTCTGTGCATTAGTTAACCCGTGCGATGTACATATAGCTTTCATTTTGTGCCTGCAAATTCCCCTCAGGGTCAGTTAAAGCTGTGTGCGAACAGATAAGATTCTGATCTGACAGTGCCGACGTGCAGGATGGCTTAAGCCTTTGCTGCTGAGCAGCTCGCATATATGTGAAGCAAGCACCATATTGCGTGCGTCATGAAGCAACAAATCACGAGCTGTATTTTTCTTTGTTATAGATCTGCAAACGGTAAAGACACAGACAGTAGGTAATACCAGGCAATTGTAATACTTCCATGGTAATACCAAGTGCTTACAGAAACCATAAATCAGCCTGCTTTAACCCAACAAATCTGCCCTAAACAAGAAAGTTTTGCCCTTTCCTTTTCTTCTTTCTAAGCCGTCATGGGAAGCAACGATGCTCCTTCTGTTTTTCCTACTCTTCTTGATGGAGATCAATAAGTTTTACATACATCCTTTTGACGCAAGGATTACATTAAAGAAACGAATGTAAAGAACTTGCTCACCAAAGAGAAAATCCTCTAAGAGTATATTTGTTCCCCCGCTTCAAGGGCTACAAGGGCTCCAAACACAGGAAGTCAATTGTTGTTTCCACGTGTAAAAATAGTGGGAAAATATGACTGGCGATTATCTCGTTGAATGTACGCACAAAGGCATGTAGAAGTTGGGGTTATTTCGTGAGAAACCATGCGTTAGAACCCGTGTGAAGATCTAACTGTACAAAATGTGCGCGCTGCAGATTTCTCAGGTGCCATAGATTGTTAATTTTAAATTTGCCGCGACACGACAAAACCATGTGCGCCCAGCAAAGTTTCAGATCAGCCTGGACATCCACCCTGTCTGGTCAGAGTTTTCACTGTCCGCATTGGGCTAGCGTAGGCCACAAGCTGCCATTTAAGCGCACAGCGATGACTCAGATCAGACTGAGCCGATGTCCAGGCTGTACTGGGTTTTTGCTGGGCACACGTGCCACGTTGTTTTATGTTGTTGTTTTTTCGATTAGTCGTCACGGATGGTCCACCAGGGCTAACTTTATTAGAATAGGATTAAAAATAATATTGACGACTGGACCCAGGCTACCCTCCCCGTTGTTATAGGGAGGGTTGTGTTTTTGTTCACGTGCTATTTCCTTTCTTAATAATCACTTTTCTACAATTCGTTCGGCTGTATTTCCTAAAGTCTTGCCAAAAACCGAAAATCGAAAATTATGTCCAAACATTTTAGGATTTTGGGTGTTGTTACGTATTGTTTATGTTGCCGTACGAATTCTTACTTGCTTCAGACCGGCTCGTGCATGTTGAGTGTCAGGGCGCGTACAGGGCTTGTAACCTCAGTGACCCTCAGGGGGTCATGCGCGCACCATAGTCCTGACGCGCGCCTAGCCCCCTGAGTATCTTTGGTATTTACCAGAATATGTGTACTTTTAAGAGAGTTTATGATGGTAGCTTAAAGACGCAGCGGCTCCAGAGGACACCCATTGAAGTGCTAACGCCCAATGCGCTGCAACCAGATAGTGCCCCCTTTCACTAGCTGGGTCATTGTCTTATTCTCCCTATTTAAACCAAATATTTGACTTTGAATGGTTGGACCAGTAGCGTCGGTACGGCACCCACAGAAGTGCTAACGACCAGTTCGTTGCAACCAGACAGTGCCGCCCTCCACCAGCAGGTCCCTGTCTACATCATTGTCTTAATAATCTGTTTAAGCTAATGGTGGTTAAGATAGTATTAATAGTGATATAATTTTGCCTATATGGGTTGTTTATCGTTTCTTGGGCCTGTTGTTCCGGCTCGGCACCCACAGAAGTGCTAACGACCAATTCGTTGCAACCAGACTATAACAATCCATCATGAGTGTCCATGTAGGCTAGGGATATCTCACCCGAGGGGTCGGAATTTCAACCAGGGACGAGGCTTGCCGAGTCCCTGGTTGAAATTAAGCCTCGTCCCTGGTTGAAATTCCGACCCCGAGGGTGAGATTTACATATCCTACATGGACTGGCTCATGATGGATTATTTTTCTCCCACTGGTAGCGGATTTTAAACCTCAAGTCGGATCTGGCTTCAGAACAGGAAAATTCTAACTTTTTAACCAATGATCTGAAGTAAATGTTGACCAGCTCAGTGTGTGTATCGGGTCCTAAAATGGGTATGAGCAAAATCCGTCAAAATTAGACGGAAAACACGATATGTGTACTATTTTATCTTCCAGAGGGCGAAAACAAAATGTAACTTAGCCTCTCACGTCACGCGCGTCAAGTTTGCTAGCGACGTTTTTAACCGGTTTAGTGACGTCATTAAAATTGAGTGACGTCACAAACCCATGATCTGCTATTAAACGTCATCCGATATGCTTGCGTGTCCATTTTGTTCATTTGAAATTAAAATATTAGTCAAAAAATGAAAAAGTCTGGTTGCTAATATAAGAAAGATGTTGCCAGGTATAAGTTTATAACAATCCATCATGAGTGTCCATGTAGGATAGGGAAATCTCACCCGAGGGGTCGGAATTTCAACCAGGGACGAGGCTTGCCGAGTCCCTGGTTGAAATTCCGACCCCTCGGGTGAGATTTTCCTATCCTACATGGACACTCATGATGGATTATTTTTCTCCCACTGTTAGCGGATTTTAAACCTCAAGTCGGATTATGCTTCAGAACAGGAAAATTCTAACTTTTTAACCAATGATCTGAAGTAAATTTTGGGTCCTAAAATGGGTGTAAACACAGTTTGCACCTGAAAATTAGACGGAAAACACGATATGTGGACTATTTTATCTTCCAGAGGGCGAAAACAAAATGCAGCTAAGCCTCTCACGTCACGCGCGTCAAGTTAGCTTGCGACGTTTTTAACCGGTTTTAGTGACGTCATTAAAATTGAGTGACGTCACAAACCCATGATCTGCTATCAAACGTCATCCGACATGCTTGCGTGTCCATTATGTTCATTTTAAATTAAAATATTATTCAAAAAATGAAAAAGTCTGGTTGCTAATATAAGAAAGATGTTGCCAGGTATAAGATAGAAATTTCTTATATGAGCTGAGAGCCTATCTTATATAGGCAAAGGTGGGAGTAAAATAGAATCTATCATTGGTCTCCGATGCGGACAGGGAAATCCCAACCCGAGGGTATACGGGGTGTGTCGGAAACGAGGCTTGCCGAGTTTCCGACACACCCCGTGTGCCCGAGGGTTGGGATTTCCCTGTCCGCATCGAAGACCAATGATTGATTATTTTTCTTACCTACGATAATATTTCCCTTAAATTGAACGGGGAACTACTAGGCCTATTTCATGCGAACGTGTACAGGTGTTAGTCGTACAACCGTGTCACCCTCATGGCTGCTGTAGTGAACAGACAAGTAAAAAATAGGTCCTTGACAAATCCGCATTTTTAGATTTTCTAATTGAAATTTATATTAAAGAACAAAATTTGTATTGAGACGACTACAAAAAGCGCGTGTATTACGTTAATTGTGACGTAACGTCAACGTCATTTCAAACGTCAGTTGGTAACGTCTTCAAAATAGCGGCCTCCTCGACAGTGTTTGTCATTGTGAACCATTGACTATTTTGGATCTTTTTCCGACTTTAAGACCTTGAAACAGGCTATAATGGGATAATAAAGAATGAATAACCTTTCTTGGGTTGGATTTTATCGATGTGGCAATTCATTCCTATGAAAGAATAAAAAGCATAAAGTATGGAATCGCCAAGCCGGGCGCACCGTATTTCAAGGAGCGCGTAGTGGTACATAGAATTCAAGCTCGTGTGAGCTGTCCCAGCCCATGGGCAAGACAGAAATTTCCAGCACCGCTAAAATAGAACAAACTCTGTCTCGTAGGTAAGAAAGAAATTTCTTATATGAGCTGAGAGCCAATCTTATATAGGCAAAGGTGGGAGAAAGTGCCGTCCTCCACTAGCAGGCCCATTTCCCTACGTATATTTAGTATAAATAAGTTATAATGATAATAAGGGATATGAAAATGAGAGAGAGGGAGAGAGAGAGAAAGGAGAAAGAAAAGTTCTAAGTATGGGTGGGTGGTGTACTTCGGCACTGCATGGCACTGATGCCTCTTAAGGAGGATCTTGACCTTTTTGCAGTTGTTCCTAATACCGTTTCACCCTAAAAAAAAAAAAAATCTAAGTATGGGTGGGTGGGATACTTCGGGCTCTCCTGCATGGCACTGATGCAACTTAAGGAGGATCTTGACCTTTTGCAGTTGATTCCTAATACCGTTTCACCCTAGTGGAGAATTCGTGGTTGAAAGATAGTGAGAGTAGACGGTGTTTTTAGGTCTTAGGCTGCTCGGCACTGACGTTTCCCGAGGGGGGTCCTGACCTTTGGCAACTGATTCCCGATAGACCGCCGATCTGATAAGTGTAGAAGCCAAGTAGGTAGATCGTATAGAGGTTTATCTTATTTAGTTTAGCGTCCCTTCATCTCCTCCTTCCGTCCTATCCGCCCAGTTTCAAATATCGCTGTTTTTTGTGTTATGTATTTTGGTCCAAATAAGCTCCCGGGGTATTGGCCGGGGTAATGAAAAATGATGAAAAAAAAATCCGTTTTTTTCTAGATTTTTTTCGCGGGTTGGTATGTTTGGGTGCCAAAAAGATGTTTTGTGATATTTTTCCCGTGGTTGAATGTATGCTTGGCTGGCAATGAGCCGTTTTTCTCAGGCCGCGGCCCGTTTTGAGCGAATTTCGCATGTTTTTGAGTCAAATCTTTGGTATGTTTCGGCAGAAATGGCGGAAGGTGGCGGGATGTAACGCATATAAGGGTGGATGGTTATAGTATATAGTATAAAATTTTATGATAATGATGACGATAATGATAATAATAATGATAAGAATAAGTTCAAAAGAGGCTTGGCCTGCAAGGATCGTTTTTGTCCGAATGCCCACTCTATTTAGCTGGTAAACTGAACCTCTGTTTCTCTTATTTACTTCTTTGTTTCCTGTTGTCCTGTAATCCCTAGTTTTTATTCCCAAAGGTTTTTAATTTAATATTATTTTTGTGTAGCTCGTGTCCTCAATATATTGGAAGACGGCATTTAGTATTTCCTGATCTTGGGCAGTTAACAAAGATTTAGTGGCCAGGCTCCCGGTGTATGGGGTGCTCTATACACACGTTGTTTTATCGTGTCGCGGCTCAAATATATATGAGCCGCGTCCAGAGAAAACCAACAGAGTGGTCGTGCGCCCAGCTAAGGATCAGATCAGCATATGCAGTCCTCCAGTCTGATCAAAGTCTTCGCTTTGCGCTGAAAGGATAGCTCAGGATCTAAGCTAACCCGATGCGGACAGCGAAGATTCTGATCAGACTGGCAGATACCCAGACTGATCTGAGTCTGCGCTGGGCGCACAACCACTTTGTTGGTTTTCTCGCGTCGCGGCTCAATTATAATAGGATGTGTTGTCTCTCTTTCCACTTGAACACTTTCTTATTGCGGACATTCGAACAACGTAAATCAAGACCAAACTATTCATGAGAGTATCTGTTATTCACTTAAAATATTCCAGAAGCTCCATATACTCAGGGCAGGCTACGCGCGCATTCTTAGCCTTGTAAGCGCATGCGCAACCACTCGACGTTGTAGAATCTAGAAAAGTCAGCAGCATTGTGAACACATTTTCGAAAGCTGGTTTGGCATGCAAATATTAATAAATTAATTCTCTGAAACGCCTTTATAAACTGTAAACTGAAATGCTTGCGCGGCGAAAACAGTATATACCCACAACGAACTGTTCCTCTGTATGTCATTTAAAGATAATGATACTTATGGTAACTGATTGGAGTATTCAATAAAATTATAATCAAATAATAATTATCCGTAAAGTTTCTGTACGTTTTTTTTTTTGTGTGTGTGTGTGTGTGGGTGGGGGGGGGGGGGGGGGGGGCACAGAGAGGTTAGAATAAAATAAGACTGCGATCACTGTCTTGGCGGTTAGCACGAAATAATATCACTTTTCTGATGACACGGCTCAATCAAGAGCGCAGTGTGATTCTATGGCCCTGTTCCGTGTTACATGTATGAGAGGGCATATTTCATTGCGAGAACTGCCAATAAACAAACGTGTCAAACGTTTCAAACAAAACTTAACCTTACGGCCTAAGCTTGGCCTATGCGTCTAAATTACCGAGCCGCGAAACGACAAAACAATGTGTACACAGCGAAGACTCAGATAAATTACCGAGCCGCGAAACGACAAAACAATGTGTACCCTGCGAAGACTCAGATCAGTCTGATCAGATCGTCACTGTCCGCACGGAGGTAGTTTAGACCCTTGGCTACCCTTTAAGCGGACAGCGAAGACTCTGCTCAGACTAGGCGGATGTCCAGGCTGATGTGAGTCTTCACGTTGCCCACATGTCACTTTGCCTTTTTTGTCATGGTTCAACTGTCGATTCGTTAGACGCTGTTTATGCGAACAGGTTAGATTCTTAGATGAAAGGATATAAAGGCTCATTCGAGTCTATGTTTACACAGGCCATACGGCCATTTTGGGTATGCCGTATTACAATGCTTCACTATGGGTGTGACACAAAACACACGTAATATTATGACCTAGCTAGAACCGATTTATTTCTCTTTGTCTTCCAAAATGCAATGACACATTTCTTTATTTCCATAATTTCCTCTGTTACAAAAAGTCAATTGGCATAATAAGGTGAAGGGACGCAACTCTGCTAATTTATTTCATTTTTGCCTACCTTTTGAGTAGGAATCAATTCTTACCCAAAATAATTTCTCCTGAGAAACATTTGTCCGAAATCTGAAAAGTTTTTCCCTTTCAATTTTAATGAATTTAGATGAATACCATACCATGGGCAGATTAAGTTCGAGAAAAGATTATTATTATTGTTATTATTATTATTATTATTATTATTAAGTGCGCAAATCGGCGAAAAACAGCGTCTTTTTCATTGCAGTGTTACAAATGCCTGCCTTCGCTGTCTTAACTTGATTCTAATTAGAAGTTTCCCGCCGTCATGCGCAGAAGCTTATTCGACAAAATAGCAAATATGTGCATTCATGCACTTTACAGATGCATGGATGCGTAGGCCCATCTGAGTCCTCACTGTTAGTACATACTGTTAATAGCCATATTTATATCAAATTAAACAAGTGCTGTGTAATTATTAGACTGACAGAATGGGAAAGCAGTCAAAAAGTGCACTGACTTTAACGGTCTTTTCAATCATACTTGGAGTATTTTGGAAATATGCAGTCAAATTAGACATACACTTCTACTTTGTGAAATATAATACTAAAGTCCTGTGAAATCTGTATGTCAAAAACTCATTCAACTTGTTACGTTTCTGCAGTGACCTATATATATGTATTTATAGGTCACTGGTTTCTGTTTGGATCGATTGATGGCGCGGTTGTACGTCCTTTTTGATAGTATTTAGTCATATCAGGACGAAGGGAGGATGATAAAGCAAGGATGTATACAATATTACCCCGTTCACGGTTAGAAAGATTCCGCCTCGAGCAGGCCCCGAACCCGGTACCGCTAGATCAGCAGGCCAAAGTTTACCCTACTGAGCTGCCGGGGCCATAGCCTGGGTTCCAGTCTGATCATTTGTTTTTTTTTTTTATTGTCAAAAATGATTTAATCAAGATTTACAAAAGGTTAATAATTATAATTTTATTTATTCTATATTGAATAGGATTAAAAATAACATTGACGACTGGACCCAGGCTACCGGGGCCACTATAAGTGTCGAATACCTGACACTAAGCGAAGCACCTACTGAAAGTCTAAGTTCGATATTTTCTTACGCGAACACATACCACCAAGCTGTGTATTTGTGCAGCCATACGCAATTTCCTCATATGCAATGAAGCGGAAAAAAATATCTCATTTTGGTTTCTTAAGTGTAAAAAATCGTTCAACCTGTTTTGAACTGTACGAATACTGTGGCTCCACTGCTGTAAACTATGCAATGTCTCCATCAGCTTAAATAATTACGGAAACTACGGCTCAGTGCAGTTGTGCACGATCATCTAAGCATGCGCTATTTGTATATGTCCTAAAATATGTTGTTCATGCGGTAATGATTTCGGCGCCTTATCTGCAAAACAGACTGCATACTGACATAGCTGCGGGCGGGGATATTGCTATTGTCGGCAACAGTACCACGCGTGTTTTAATTAAAAGAGTCTTTGAAAATCTTTGAAAACAGGGTAGACCCAGATCAGACGCCACAGAAAGCGGTGTCTGATCTGGCCCGTCACTGTTTTCATCTAAACAAAGATTTCTGAACACATTAGATTCTCTGGAACTTATCGAATATAGAAAACAAATGAAACACCAATAATAAAAACGTTGTAAATAAGTCAAATAAACTTTTACATGCAGAGTCACTTGGTATTATTATTTAATCTTTGATATTATGTGACTGTGTTGAACTGTTTGCTGTGCATTTCGACGTTTCTTATATCATCGCCACCTTGCGTTAAATATATGTGCGAATAGAAGCCTTATCAGAAAATGTTTTGGATTGGCGACACGAGAAAAAAATTAAGCCATGTACATCAAACAAACATTCGAATCAGCTTGCGCGCGCTCACACACACACACACACAATTGTTTCGTTTTAAACTTTTAAAATTCCATCACATGAACTTTGAATAGAAAAGACCCATATAAAACTGCGAGGATATGTCTCATTTCGTTTGTAAAAATATTATTTTGCAGCGTGCCATATTTCTGTGTATTAATTATGGCATTATCTTTGATATTATGTGGCTCTATTGAACTGTTAGAGTTTTATGACCACAGGCTATGAATTTTGTACAGGACTTCTTGTCAGTAACTATGGCAACAGCGAATTTCTTTAGTTACCGTTATAACGCAAGACAGGTTTAATCGGAAAATGGAGTAAGCGTCCTTTGTGTCCGAAATTTTACGGGACAGCATGATAAACCAAACAGACCTGTGTGCGAAGATTTAGGCTCCCTAAAATATGTGTACCTCTGACAAAAAATGAGGGTGACACAATTCTAGCGATGTCTTAATATTTAGGTCAATACGACAATACATGGCTGTGTCTGTGATATGACAAGCCGTGTGTTGAAAGTAGTAACACAAATATTGATGCTCGTTATCAGTGACCTATATGTTTTTATAGGTCACTGTCATTGTGTACTCTTTTATTTTACGAGCTCATCAAGTCTTCATTATTATTGTTTTAATTTATGCAGAAATTTTTTATTTCAAATGCAAAATGTGAAAACCCTGATCTGACTCTAAAATCTGGGGCGTCCTTTAAACATATTTACACTTAAGAAATCCAGTAAAATTACCGTCCACTGTTCAGTAACGCAGTGCAGACCCAGATTAGTAGTCGCATAGCTAATCTGGGTATGCACTGAGCTATAAAACGGATTATTCGCTTTTCGGCATGCGCAGTTCGCACATATACTGAAATTCATAAATATTTGCACTGTCACATAGAAAATTTGAACAATACGGATTATTCGCCACTCGGCATGCGCAGTCCACACATGTACTGAAATTCACTAATAACTAAATATTTGCGCTGTCACATACTAGAAAATTTGTGTTTAGAACATGCGCACAAGTTCACACCAGCTTTTTTACAAGTGACCGCAAGTCACTTTTCAAAATATGCTGTATATAGTCGTGCTTTTTTTTTCATGCAAACTTAGCCAGTTTTGACCAGACTGCACATGTGTGCGGAATAGTTTGAGCTTGAACACTTCAGATATGACACGAGAAAGTAATTTTGAACGGATTTTTTTCTTCTACTTTGAAGTCATATAATTCTACGTTCTATAAGTGGACAGTACCTGCTGCCGAGTCACGTCATCAATCTAATATTGTCGGAAATGTACTTAGTGACTGTCATAATAGGCAGGTTAATGTGGGTCTTCATTTGTCTCACATTCAAGAGGTACATTTCCACGAGACTTGCCCAAGTCTGTCAATTAATATTCCATTTCTTTTTTTAAATTTGAGTATTTTGAGGAAAAACAAACAAACAAACAAACAAAAAAAAACGAGAAAAAATGTTCCTGTTTAACACTGTTGAAATTACATATATATTCAGAGATAACTCTGAAAGGGACTTTTTCACTACTTCACTTAGAGAGACCTCCCTGTTTGAAAGTGAAGTCTAGATAAATATAGGGTCTTGGGAAAGTCTATATTTCCAAGTGTCCAGGTGATATGTAAATTCGATTTACTCGAACACTACCTGCAAATATTATGTTGCTGTGGTAATAGATGTATACTACAGCTAACAATACACATTATAGGTGACACTTGAATATTCTTTTGCGCGTCACCTCTAACGTGTATTGTTACCCTTTGTTTACATCGTGTGTGAACTGCATAGATTCAGATCAGAACTGCGATTGACGTTCACGAGTAAATGCAAAACACACTACCCAGAAACGCCAGCTGTTCGTAATGCGCCTAATGCCCTAAACTGCCAAATAAACAATGCACACCTAGTTTGTAGAAACAGTCTGATCAGGGTTCGTACTGTTTTGACATATCGCACAGTACCGTTTACCAATCAGTCCCGGTGGGAAAAACGACTCGTAGGGGAGGGGGTTGGGTGTGTGGGGAGAGGGGGGAGGAGAGGAGTAGCTCTCTGAGATCGGTATTCCCCTGCACTGTCGTCTTTTTTTTTTCCAGTAGCCATCTTTCCGAGAAAAGAGGGAACAACTTTCTGACAGATTCTGCTATGATGCATTGACTCAGAGAGAGAGAGAGAGAGAGAGAGAGAGAGAGCGTTTCTTTTTATCAAATTCTGGAAAATCCGCACCCCAGTCCCCAAAGCCCCTCCTCAGCCCACCCAAGAACGGAAACCAAAACTATTTTTTTATTACATGTCAACGACCAAAACACTATAAAACACTCAGGGTGTCCCGATACTTAAGTACAGCTGGATACTGGTAATACCAAAATCGAAGTGTTTCGGACTCAGTCAATAAACAGAACTTGTCTACAGAGTTGTTTTCATAAGACAGATACAATATCACTTATGCCTACGATGTTGGGACACCTAAACACTATTTACCCTAAAACTTAAAGATAGTCTTATTTGGAAATTTGCTAGAGATTTATTGATTGATTTGTTGCTTTAAGTCCGCGGTAAAAAGCTATGGTCAAAGAGAATTCTACACAAACAAGCTGGATGCCAGGAGGTGCATGCTATAGATTTCAGTGCTCTATAATGCCTCCTGGGGAACGTCGTTATGATAATTCATTTGCCAGAAAAAAATCCTGCAAACAGTGTAAACCCTGACGAGACGCGACGGGATGCGCAGCATCATCAGGGTTTGTACAATAGGTACACTAAAGATTCAATTAACTTTCAATATGCGTGGAGGATGATCAATATGCTGAACTCGACTGAAGTCGGACTTCTTTACAACTGTAAACTCGGCTCCTTTATACACAGTCTTTCATTATCATCCTCCACTCGTCCTGATAAACAGCCATCTGTTTCAAGCGACGTAAGATCGCGTCATCCACCCATTCATCAATACCCTGGGCACCAACGACCCTGAAAATGCCTTCTAACCCAGCCCATCCCCGGCCCCTATCACCATCACACCACCACCCACCTCCAGGAATGCTATGCACGCCTGTCTCACCGAGCATCCCCACCTCTCTCTCTCCCCCCCCCCCCCCCCCCCCCCCTCCCACACACACACACACAACGGTGCCTGTGTAATCAATAAAACGGTATTGCTATTACCAATGAACAAAAACTTTCTCAAATTCTTGGTCCATTTACCGTAAAAGAACAATATACCAATCTCGCTTGCTTTCTCTATTAAGTGTTTTGTGAATGTTTCAATCATGCTGCTCATTCAAAGGCAGTCGATCATGGTCTTTACTGGGTCCGAAACATCCGAGACTGTACTCGTGAACTTGCTGGTCTGGACCAGTGCAGTTCCCGCATTCCAAATACTGGTTTTCTAAAGGCATATGCTTTCGCAAACGTGTAATCTTTAAACTGCCTAAGGCACTACCAACTTTCTCACATCCCGGTCCATTTACCGTAAAAGAACAATGTACCAATCTCGCTTGCTTTCTCTATTAAGTGTCTTGTGAATGTTTCAATCATGCTGCTCATTCAAAGACAGTCTGATCTAGGTCTTTACTGGGTCCGAAACATCCGAGACTAGCTGTACTCGTGAACTTGCTGGTTTGGACCAGTGCAGTTCTCGCATTCCAAATACTGGTTTTCTAAAGGCATATGCTTTCGCAAACGTGTAATCTTTAAACCGCCTGAGACACTACCAACTTTCTCACATCCCGGTCCATTTACCGTAAAAGAACAATGTACCAATCTCGCTTGCTTTCTCTATTAAGTGTCTTGTGAATGTTTCAATCATGCTGCTCATTCAAAGACAGTCTGATCTAGGTCTTTACTGGGTCCGAAACATCCGAGACTAGCTGTACTCGTGAACTTGCTGGTTTGGACCAGTGCAGTTCTCGCATTCCAAATACTGGTTTTCTAAAGGCATATGCTTTCGCAAACGTGTAATCTTTAAACCGCCTAAGACACTACCAACTTTCTCACAATTAAGCATAGACTTACATAAAATCTTTACTTTTTCTATCTGTCAGTTCTGGGCCCAGGTTCACAATCATTCCTTAAACTTAAGGACGACCTTAAAGTTAAGATGTAAACTTTAATGTGTAGATAGAAGCTTACAAAAACTAAATGTATTTGATTTATCATTCGTATTACATTTCTATGACAATTGTCAGCAGATTCACGCAGCAACAGCAGTTTTTAATATGGTTTAAATATGGATTTTCTGAGGGCGAAATTTTCCAGCATATAAAAGAACACTTTTATCATAAAGTGGTATGGATCAAATCATGGATGGTATTGCTCAGATTTTTCCCGCCATGTTTACAAAGAGGAACAACTTTTGTAATCTGTTTGCTTCCTTGAAGAGTTAATTCTTTTTCAAGACTTGGTATCCAAGGGAAAGGGATGCAAATATGAAAAGGGAATAGCAATAAAGGTGTGTCAGTTCACCTGAACTGGAAAAAAATTATAATCTTAGATGTGGGAGGAGCCCCGGGGGCTCAGTAGATTAAGCGCTGGCATACATTGCACGCAGCCTTTCATTATCACCCTCTCATCGCCCTGATACGACTGAAATACTGTTGAAAAGAACGTTAAATCGCAAGTAATCCGTCATCCGCCAGATGTGGGTAGAGTTATTCTACTTTCGAAATATGGTGGTGAAATAATGTGTCAACATACTGCAAATGTTACCGTTGCTGCCTTTTTTGGTTTAGGTAAATTAATTCTTTGTCCAAAATTTGAAAACGAGATAATGACTTACAAATGAGAAGGACAAAGATTAAGGTAGCTGATGTCATCATAATGAGGACAGAGAGAGAAACAGAGAGAGAGAGAGAGAGAGAGAGAGAGAGAGAGGTGATAAAAACGAAACTCAAACTAACAATTTAACTCACAAGTGAGAATAATGGAGATAAAGCGAGTTGTTTCCAAACTATAATGATGGGCGCACGCGCGCCGCGCGCGTGTGTGTGTGTGTGTGAGAGAGAGAGAGAGAGAGAGAGAAATTAACTCTGGAAAATATTAATAGCCTACATTCATGAATATGATAAAAACTGCTTAAATATCGGAAAGGTCTAGTGACAGTCGGCTGGTAATACATGTAGCTATTTTACGTTAAAACCGCTAATGACAGTCGACTGGTAATATCCATTTTACGTTAAAATTAAGTATTTTCTTCACTTTTTTAACTATAAATTTGAAGATTTAGAAATTTCATCCCACCTAAAGTTTAATTATAGCTACATAGTAAGGACCTATGGCGTTGTGTTACGGAGGAACCCCGATAACTCAGTGGGTTAAGCACTGACTTGCTAAGGTAGCGGTTTGGGTTGAATCCTGTTGGAAGTGAATTTATTTTCAATCATAAACGCGGTTTTATTGCACACAAGCTTCCATTATCACCATTCCAACATGAATGAACTGCTGATGAAAAGGCCGTAAAACCGCAAATGATTCATCTCTATTATAACTGAAAAACTGTTTATGGGCTTGGTGTGCAAACCATACTAAAATCCCGGCCTCCATGGCACGAATAAAGACAGTTTAAAACAGGCCAGTCCTTTAATATTGAGCCGCAACATGAGAAAACCAACAAAGTGGTTGTGCGCCCAGCGAAGACTCAGTTCAGCCTGGGCATCCGCCCAGTCTGATCAGAGTCTTCGCTGTCCGCATGAAGGTAGCTTAGACCCTTAGCTACCCTTTAAGCGTTTAGCGAAAAGTCCGAGCGGATTAGGCGGATGTCCAGGCTGACCTAAGTCGGCGCTAGGCGCACAACCACTTTGTTGGTTTTCTCGCGTCGCGGCTCAATTATTATGAAGATCTATTTTCGTATGTTTGACAATCTCCCTAGAGGAATATGCAATTTTTATCACAAACTACCCTAGAAATGGCAAAAACAGCAAAAATTCACCAGTTTGCGAACATCAACATCAAGAAAAGTATCAGCGCAGGCATGACCCAACTTAAAATTTTGACAAAATGTGCCTTATAATATTATACGCCTACAATGTAAAATAGGTACCCTTTCCTGACAGACGAACTTTGTGTTTTCCCCCCGACATTCAACATGTCTAATGTCTAATGCCTACCGATCCGGTTGTCTTGTGAATATCTTCCTATTTTATTCGTCAAGGTAAAGCGAAAAACTCAATTCTTTCATAACGTAAAAACACACCGGCGATGCACAGTTGCCCTGCGATTTAAAGATTTTTTTCTCGTAAAAGTTATATTTTAAAACCCAGCGCAGGCGTGACCCAAGTAGATATTTTCACAACAAATGAAATGCATGTCTTCATAGGTATGCAAAATATTTAAAACGTTCAGATTTATTGGTTAAAAACTAATAAACTTTTTAGAGGGGATGAATGGACGGACGGACGGACGGGCAGGTGAACTAGGGTCACACATAATGCACATTGACTATCGTTTCGCGGGTCATATAAAACAAAAATACTATACATTATTGGTTGACTTAAGTAGTCTACGTTTTTGTTAATCAGTGAAGTAGTGCAGTTGCAGCTATACCCTTTTGGGATAAGATGTGTGGAGTTGTCTTGTACAGATATGTATTTAATTTGTATTTCCTTTCGAAGAGATTGCTATTGTGTATGTTTGTGTGTGTGTGGGGGGGGGGGGGGGGGGGGGGGGGGGGGGATGGGGAGGGGGAGGATGAGGGCGGCGTAAGGGGGATGGTGCCAGTATTTGGGGGACCAGCATGGCACGCGGAGACAGTAACTGTGCTTCATATTTTTCACGAATGTGGGCGTTGATATCGGCCCTCATATCATGTCCCTTTCATACAAGCAAGTTAGAATAAAGAGGGGCGTGGAGTGGGGGATGGTGAGAAGGGGATGGGGATCATCTAAAGACCTCTTAGGCTGATTGGGAATATACTTTTTTGTAAAGGAAAAGAGGACTGTCTAAAACTTGACACTGACACCTTGAAACGGGTGAATTAGCATGATTACAGATTTTATTATTATTATTATCATCATCATCATAATAAAATTATTACCCCGTTTTCGGCTGAAAAAAGTTTTATATGTCAAAAGCCATTGTTCTCAACCGAGTGGATGACTTGCGATCTCAAGTCCTTTTCAACAGTATTTCAGTTATATCAGGACGACTGAAGGCTGATTATAAAACCCCAATTACAGGTGAAAAAAGTTACACCTCCATGCCAGCAGGAATCAAACCCGGGACCGCTAGCCCCAAAACTATTGCGGCTTTCCTCAATCCAAAGTGTCCATTTACTAAGTTTCCTGATAAATGCTTTAGTACTTTTTAATTCATCGAAGTTATTTCGTTCTTCCATTATATGTCAGTGGTAACTGCTGGTTAGCAATATCTTACGTTATTTTCTGTCAGATTTACCTGCCATATCATTGTGTAGAACTCTGTCAGTCAGCCTAAAAAACATGGGAAAACGGATTTCTTCTCTGTGGCTGCAACGATGCATGGCTCGTTTTTTAATACATTGAATGTTTCTGGAACTATACTCCCAAGCGATGTAACATCATTTTGACATTTTGACTTAGGGCAGGTGGGGGGGGGGGTGGATACACTTTAATCGACTGCTAAGATGGAATGGTTATTCAGTGGAAATTGGATTTATCAAAATAACTTATGATGTGTCATACTATAAAATCACACTGCGCTCTTGATTGAGCCGTGTCATCAGAAAAGTGATATTATTTCGTGCTAACGGCCAAGACAGTGATCGCAGGCGCATCAAACCAGCCTTATTTTATTCTAACCTCTCCCCCCCCCCCCCCCCCCCCCCCACACACACACACACACACACAAAAAAAAACCGGACAGAAACTTTACGGATAATTATTATTTGATTATAACTTTATCAGAAGCCTCTTTTGAACTTATTCTTATCATTATTATTATCATTATCGTCATCATTATCATAAAATTTTATACTATATACTATAACCATCCACCCTTATATGCGTTACATCCCGCCACCTTCCGCCATTTCTGCCGAAACATACCAAAGATTTGACTCAAAAACATGCGAAATTCGCTCAAAACGGGCCGCGGCCTGAGAAAAACGGCTCATTGCCAGCCAAGCATACTTTCAACCACGGGAAAAATATCACAACACATCTTTTTGGCACCCAAACATACCAACCCACGAAAAAAATCTAGAAAAAAAACGGATTTTTTTTTCATCATTTTTCATTACCCCGACCAATACCCCGGGAGCTTATTTGGACCAAAATACATAACACAAAAGCAGCGATATTTGAAACTGGGCGGATAGGACGGAAGGAGGAGGTGAAGGGACGCTAAACTAAATAAGATAAACCTCTATACGATCTACCTACTTGGCTTCTACACTTATCAGATCGGCGGTCTATCGGGAATCAGTTGCCAAAGGTCAGGAGCCCCCTCGGGAAACGTCAGTGCCGAGCAGCCTAAGACCTAAATACACCGTCTACTCTCACTATCTTTCAACCACGAATTCTCCACTAGGGTGAAACGGTATTAGGAATCAACTGCAAAAGGTCAAGATCCTCCTTAAGAGGCATCAGTGCCATGCAGGAGAGCCCGAAGTACCCCACCCACCCATACTTAGAACTTTTCTTTCTTTCTCCTTTCTCTCTCTCCTCTCCCTGCCCCCTCCCTCTCTCTCATTTTCTTATCCCTTATTATCATTATAACTTATTTATACTAAATATACGTAGGGAAATGGGCCTGCTAGTGCAGGACGGCACTGTCTGGTTGCAACGAATTGGTCGTTAGTACTTCTGTGGGTGCCGAGCCGAAACAACAGGCCCAAGAAACGATAAACAACCCATATAGGCAAAATTATATCACTATTAATACTATCTTCACCACCATTAGCTTAAACAGATTATTAAGACAATGATGTAGACAGGGACCTGCTGGTGGAGGGCGGCACTGTCTGGTTGCAACGGACTGGTCTTTAGCACTTCTGTGGGTGCCGTACCGACGCTACTGGTCCAACCATTCAAAGTATAATATTTGGTTTAAATAGGGAGAATAAGACAATGACCCAGCTAGTGAAAGGGGGCACTATCTGGTTGCAGCGCATTGGGCGTTAGCACTTCAATGGGTGTCCCCTGGAGCCGCTGCGTCTTTAAGCTACCATCATAAACTCTCTTAAAAGTACACATATTCTGGTAAACACCAAAGATACTCAGGGAGCTAGGCGCGCGTCAGGACTATGGCGCGCGCATGACCCCCCTAAGGGTCACTCAGGTTACAAGCCCTGTACGCGCCCTGACACTCAACATGCACGAGCCGGTCTGAAGCAAGTAAGAATTCGTACGGCAACATAAACAATACGTAACAACATCCAAAATCCTAAAACCTTGGACATAATTTTCGATTTTCGGTTTTTGGCAAGACTTTAGGAAATACAGCCACACGAATTGTAGAAAAGTGATTATTAAAAAAGGAAATAGCACGTGAACAAAAACACAACCCTCCCTATAACAACGGGGAGGGTAGCCTGGGTCCAGTCGTCAATATTATTTGTAATCCTATTCTAATAAAGAATAAATAAAATTATAATTATTAACCTTTTGTAAATATTGTCATTTTTGACAATAAAATAAAAAATGATCAGACTGGAACCCAGGCTACGGGGAGGGATACTAAATACATTAATCAAGGGAAATCAGGGCGCGCGCAGGGCCAACCGCGTCCTCAAAACAAAGCACAAACATAAACATGTAGGTAGAAGTAGGAATAGGTTAAACATATATATATATATATATATATATATATTAAAAAAAACCTTTGACATACGCATGTGCGTATGTGCACATGTGCGGATACACATATGCGTATGAGAGAAAACTCCAAATATGGAAAAAAAATATATATATACGGGTATGTCCATGTGCGTGTGTGTGTATGTACATATGGACACGTACATGCATATATGTGTATATACCAAAACAATTAGGTAGACTCATAGGTAGGAAAAGCATGGCATGTACACTTATTCACAAACCGGGACCGGAAAACCAGAACCGGAATTCACGAAGAGAGTCTAAACGAAATAGAGTAAAACACATGTAGAAGTAGTCTAGACAGTTGTATCATGGCAAACAGATAGTGTAGGCAGGATAGGAGAAATACCAGTAGATAGACACGAACAAAGGTCTGCAAAAAACTTATACCTTCTACAAACCGATTGGCTATAAGGACTTCGAACAGTATGGAAGTTTAGGAACCTTATCAAAATTGTCTGATAACTTAATACATGTAGCCGAATGGCAGATGAATAGGAGGACGAGCATGTCCCCACCCCAGTAACTTATTACTATCTACAAACAAGAGCCCAATAAGACTAGGAAGAAGATTGATAGAGCAAAGCAAGTGTACAACTTAGCTACACTATGCAATAATTAACGGCTCAATTTTCAACGGGGATTCAAAACTAAAAACTTGCTGCATCGCACAATCACGGGCTCGCTTGGTTATAATCTATAAAAACCACCAATGTATCTTATCTTATCTTATCTTATCAATAAGGATCGTTAATAACAAACGGGCGATGTATCATATACACTCCCGCATAGGTGTAACTTAAGGGACTTTCAACCTAGTGAGTCAATTACACCAGACGCACAGGTGAAGGAAGATAACTATTTCCTTGTCGCTTCGCCTGGATCGCTGAGTACAGTGAATTGCACAGCCCACGCAAATAGACCGCCTGCTGCCGACATACGCCTCAACTACTACCGAACAACGCAACGACGAGACAACGCAACCGACTACCAACGAACAACGCAGGAAGAAGATTGATAGAGCAAAGCAAGTGTACAACTTAGCTACACTATGCAATAATTAACGGCTCAATTTTCAACGGGGATTCAAAACTAAAAACTTGCTGCATCGCACAATCACGGGCTCGCTTGGTTATAATCTCTAAAAACCACCAATGTATCTTATCTTATCTTATCTTATCAATAAGGATCGTTAATAACAAACTGGCGATGTATCATATACACTTCCGCATAGGTGTAACTTAAGGGACTTTCAACCTAGTGAGTCAATTACACCAGACGCACAGGTGAAGGAAGATAACTATTTCTTTGTCGCTTCGCCTGGATCGCTGAGTACAGTGAATTGCACAGCCCACGCAAATAGACCGCCTGCTGCCGGCATACGCCTCAACTACTACCGAACAACGCAACGACGAGACAACGCAACCGACTACCAACGAACAACGCAACGGACAACTACCGAACAATGAAGACGGCCAGACAACACGACCTACAACTATCGAACAACGCGACCAACAACAGCCGAACAACAAAGATGACGAATACGCACCTACTACAACCAAGATCGCAAACAACGACGACGAGAAAATGCATAGAAACAACTACAATCGAACAATCGACGAGACAACGCAGCCAACTATAAACGAACAACGCAACCGACAACTACCGAACAACGAAGACGACCAGACAACGCGACCTACAACTATCGAACAACGCGACCGACAACAATCGAACAACGAAGATGACGAAAACAACAAATGAACTACTACCGACAACCGACAAAGCAAAAACATTCCTATACCAAGCTATTAATGGTCCTGATCTTTTTTTTATATCGACGATAAACAAAGCTAAAACATTACTTCTTTACTTCTACAACACAACCGCTGCAACCAACGACAACCTCATCACCACCACCGACACCGACAAACACAACAGATCGACATCGACAACTCCAATAAACAACGCATCAACCGACGACACCAACAGACAGCAACAACGACAAGACTCCACAACTACAACGACAACGCAGAGACAACGCTTCTACAAAGACCCGACCGACGATGGAACCCACGTACAGAAGACCCGACGAACAGACCCGGATACCCCAGGGTGGATATGATGCTCTCGTGGCTGTTAGCCCTGGTGGACAATCCGTGACGACTGATAGAAAAAACAACAACAAAAACAACGTGGCACGTGTGCCCAGCAAAAACCCAGTACAGCCTGGGCATCGGCTCAGTCTGATCTGAGTCATCGCTGTGCGCTTAAAAGGCAGCTTGTGGCCTACGCTAGCCCAATGCGGACAGTGAAAACTCTGACCAGACAGGGTGGATGTCCAGGCTGATCTGAAACTTTCTGGGCGCACATGGTTTTGTCGTGTCGCGGCAAATTTAAAATTAACAATCTATGGCACCTGAGAAATCTGCAGCGCGCACATTTTGTACAGTTAGATCTTCACACGGGTTCTAACGCATGGTTTCTCACGAAATATCTCTCGGCTGCATTTAAACCATGTATGCAACATCAACAAATGGTGCTCTAGTCTCCCTCAGGCTGGTGCATTATAAAATGCATACTTTCCATGAAACTTTTCTAGAAAACAACAGCTGCCAGGAACACAGCTCTACATATCATTAAAAGACCAAAAAAGTAGTAGATTTAATTATATTTAGGGAAAAAACTTTGATTTATCTGATATTTTGCCTGCGGAAACCGTACAGTGCTTCTTTGCAATAGCAAGGAAGCCGTACTTTATAGGATCGGATGCCGTACAGTGCAGTTTTTATTGCCGTTTTATGCAGTAAATTAGTAACTCTCACATTTAATGGAACTAGCACATGATTTGGTAAAAATATATGGTAGTAATATAGGAAAATAATTGTATTTTAACCAATTATTTACAAATAAAAAAATAAATGCATTGTTTTTGTATTTTCTGAAAACAAATTCAAAATACAGGATGAGAGTCCAATATAGAAAATATTTTTTTGCAAAGTTTGATTACAAAACATTTTGCAACCTTAAATTTATGACTGTGGCAGGTCTCTGATTGCTACTGAATGTTTTAAGACAAATTTTTACCTCACAACACCTTCAGAATTGTCCTGTTGGGCGTGGAAACCGTTGTTCTCTGCAGGAAGCCAAATATAGCGTACAGGCTCGACGGAAGCAATATACGACGGACAGTCTCTACAGGAAGCGAAAATTAGCGGAATCGATTATACCCTGTGTTTATGGTAGAACCGAAATAGCAGGGGAATAAATATGAGGCAATGGCCGGCTGTGCTTGCAGGAGGTGCAGAACAGGTGTTGTCTTTTTAATGGTCTCTATCCTCTGTATACATATTCTTTTCTTTCTCTCCCTGGCTGGATGACGGCTCGATGTAGACTGAAATTCTCATACAGCCGTTAAATCTAACACAACCAACCAACCAGCCGTTCAAGGGAATTACCTTCAACATAACTAAACCTGTCAGTTTTTTTAGATTTTGTGATGGTTTTCAACTTAAACAGTAAAAGAATGTAGAAGTACATGTATATTTATTATATATTTTTGTCATGTGTGTGTGTGTGCGGGGTGGGACGATAGCGGGGTTTGGGGAGAGAACCGTGATCGTTTTTACTGATCCAAATGTTTTATAGCCCTATAGGTTATTTAGCTGGTATAATGGTTTGCATGCCCCGGCAATATAGTCCAGGGGCATATGAATCCCAAAAGCCCCCCCCCCCGCTGGATCCGGGGTTCAATATCACGATGGAACTGCACAAAAATGATCAAAGTAACAACAGCTTTGCTTTACCATCGAAATTTTGTTAACAGCGGTTACTTGCTCCTTCCCTGGCACTATATGTACATGCATAAAATCATAAAAAATGGATATAAAAACAGAATTAGAAAGTATTTTTTTTTTGTCTGAGACTTTCAGCAAACAATCAGGGTAAATAAAGCATCCTGTGGTGCTCAAAATTTTCCATATGTGTTTTTGTCACCCTCTACCCCGAGACTTTATTCTTGCATAATATGATGATAAAAGCTATGTAAATTCATATTAGTTTTTTCTAAAACTAGCAACAAATGATAGAAGTAATAAAAGCTTCTTGTTGTGATCAAGATTTGGTCCTAGGCTTTATCTGCTCCTACCCTGTGGCCAAACATGTATAAAATCATTCAAATGGATATTTTCTGACTGTAAAGGTACCTTTTCTGAAGGTAAATTCTTTGAAGTAAGAGAAACACGTGAAGGGAACAGCCTTTATTTTTTTTATTTTTTTTTTTATTTTTTTTTTATTTATCATTAGGATGGGACTCAACCTCGGGTGAAGCAAATAGGAAGTCACGAAAGCAGTTTTCCTTTGCTAAAATGTCTGAAAACATGAGAGGTGTTCTCATATTCGAGCAGCGAAGGCGCATGAAAAGTCACATTGCCGTGTACGCACAGCAAGTAAGCATCTGCACAAGACAATCAGAATCATACCGTTGCACTTCAAATACCAAATGATCATAACGTTGCACTTCAAATAGCAAACGGCGGAAGACTCTAACTTAATACACGAATGCGCAGTCTGGGCTGAGTCTTCACTGTTTGCACGTTGTGTAATGTTGTGTAATAAGGTATATTCGGAAATGGTCTAGTGCATTCCATACGCTTGCAAGTACAGCTAACTGATGACTTTATAACAATACCCTCTGCGGAGTCCTATCTTTGCTGCCCTAGCTGAGCTGGCAAAGTCTATCCTGGTCCACTCTTTAATATTGTCTTCCCATTTCTTCTTTTGCCTTCGGAAAGAAAAAAAAACAACAGAACTCAGAGACTAGGACGCATTCGAGAACTCTATGCTGGCCAGCAGTTGTAGAAAGCCAAGGAAGAAGGTGAGCTGCCAGTACAAGTGAATCCGCAGAAACATTTCTTCGTCCGCGACCGTGATGGTATGCTAACATTTAGTTCGAATATGGCTTGCCTGTAGCCCATTTTGCCATAAATATCAAATATTTGGTTAATTCCCGAAGGACCATATTTCGAAACGGATTATATTACCCCAAATTGCTCCAACACAGAAAGCAGGATTACTGTCTTGGACAACTCTTCGTGTCTGTTCTTTAAAGTACATCTGTAACTGCATTGCTTTTCATATAAACAAACTTATTGAATCAGCCATCTTAAAACCAGGCACTATGTCAGAACTCAGATGAGGATACTATTCTGTATATCATGTCCTCTTGTAAACGGGTGAAATAGGAGCTGTAGTAAGCAGAAGAAAATGGCAAATTGTAAAATTTTTCGCCTTGTACAGATATTTCTACAAACGAGGTGAAAACCCTCAAACGCACAGGATCTTAACGCACATTAATACGTGATAGCTCGTAGTACTGTTAAAAAACAACAACAATAGATATAGCAAATACATGCAAAGAAGGTTGCAGCAAATGCTCACCAAAGCTCTGGATAAAAAAGAGTCTCATTGACATTTGTGATAGTTAACATTTTTATTTGTTAAATCGGCATAAAATCATTTTGAGTCTCCTTATCTGAACCGCACTGACAAGGCGATTCGGACGGGAAGCCAGTTGGGCCAAATGTCTTCAAGGATGCTTAAATGCCCACCTCAGTTTTAAACCTCATCAGCCATTGCTAGATAATATTTTTCACTTCTGCCTTCAGTATTTACCTCATGTTCTTTTCGGTGTCCGCTTTGCTCATCTTAATTACATGCATAAGGCACCGTCAATAGGATAAATATGGTATAGTTAGGATAAAAAATAATAAATTAGACGTAATCCTTTCTAAAACACAATTGCACAAAATTTGTCAAATGGAAACAATATTTGAAAAATCCAAATTGATTGTCCCACGGGAAAAAATTCCCATGGGAAAAATTTCCTGCGGGAAAAAAATCCTGTGGGAAAAATTAAAAAAACTATTTAGTCGAAAATGGATTATAATGACACTTAAACATAATCATCGACATCATTTTTATACAGTACTGGTGTCAAATTAGTGTCAGATAAAAAAAAAAATTTCCCGTGGGAACTTTTTCCCATTTCCTAAAATGGGAAAAAAATCCCACGGGAAAAATTTCCCACGGGAAAATATAAATATTAAAATATAGGCATTATTTCAGCATTATAATACAGATATATGTATATTGATTTGTTCAGTAGACATTTTTTCATAAATAAACTATTTTTAAAAAATCGGAAAATCCCATGGGATTTTTTTCCCACATGGCAAAATGGGAAAAAAATCCCACGGGAAAAATTAAACTTTTGAATTAAGCCGTGATATTTTTTTTCGACAATATTTATGACTTAATATGAGGGTTAAAGACATAAAACAAACATTTTGTTTTTTCTCATTTTTCCCGTGGGAAATTATTCCCATTTGATAATATGGGAAAATTTTCCCATGGGAATTTTAAAAAATCCCACGGGAAAAATTTTTTCCCATGGGATTTTCAAAATTCCCATGGGATTTTTAAGTTCAAGTCGTTATTTCAACCCCAAGACTAAATATTTTTTGACTCAAAACATATAGAAATTAATGTCTATGACCTATATTTATGTATTTAAGTGGTTTTAAGTGTCTAGGAAGACAAGAAAGACAAGTGAAGTTTGCAAAAATCCGGTGTTGCAAAAAAAAACCGGTGGCTGTTTAAGAAAACATCAAATTTCATTCTGATCTGGTCCGTTGGAAAATTATGACTGCATATCTTATCAAACGAGCATTATTTTGGGACTGTTTCTGTTCAAAATTTCGCGCCATTTTTTCCGGCGAAAAAAAGGGATTATTTCTTTGTGCGTAGACGACCGCTCAGAAAATGATTTACTCAAATGTGATGAGTCTGCGTTCGAACTGTTTCTCTGTGTGATATGGCAAATGAATATTTTTATTTTAATTTTGTTGGTAACTTTGTGAACATTTTTCAATCAACGGCCATATATCTTATGGCAAAAAGTGCTTATTTAGAGTGCTTATGTGCATCAGCATGAAAGAAAAGGTTTTCATTTATTGCTTGCTGAGCTCTCGATGGATCATAATAAAATTAATAAAAGTTAATTACTTATAAAATATACTGAAAGGATTTAAAAACTTCCACTTTTTATTGCTGGCT
Source organism: Ctena decussata (assembly GCA_963989385.1). Lineage (NCBI taxonomy): Eukaryota > Metazoa > Mollusca > Bivalvia > Lucinida > Lucinidae > Ctena > Ctena decussata. Next base: position 53,950,954 of record OZ022513.1, read on the forward strand.
GCTGTTTCTTTCACTTGTGACAGCGTTAACTATTTTACGACAAAATGCTTGGAACTTCTCAAATTTAAAGATCACGCAGTTTATTCGTATCATCTACCTAAATGACGTCAGTAAAAGAGCGTTACGTCTTTGAAACGCATAAGGCAAAGACGGCGTTAGCTAATGCAACACTCTTTTAGATGATTTAATAGTGTGTTAATATTGCCACGTCGTTCACGTTAGTTTGCAATTATCATTGTAGTTGCTGCTGTCACGCAAAAGCTACTATGGGGACGGCGTCGACGTAAGTTAACGTCACGACCTCTGGATGTTAATTTCGGGTAGCTGCTTTTCTGGCGGTCTTTTGAGTTTCTTGTAAACCGTGCACGTCGTCTGTGATTGCAAATTGCCGTAATTAGCGCATAAAATTATCGCGCGACGTCAGCTTTTGAAATTTCATCATTTAGCTGGCCCAAAACTCTGCACCTGTTAGCGATATTTAGGCGCGGTAGGCCAGGTGAAGCCACAGACCGAGTTCAAACTTTTAAAATTTAATGTGATATTGTGAGAGCAATATGTCACCAGAAAACTGTATACATGAAAATATCCATCTGTATGTTAACTGCACTAAGAACATGAGGAGCACGTGCTTATTCCTGACCGATTCGGTTGAACGATTTTAAGTTTGAGATATCGACATAATCCGGTATTAGAAAAAATATATATCGTAAAATTTCGGAGGCTGTAGCCGCATTTGTTTTCGAGATATTTAAAATTAATGGGTGGAAGTTTTTAAATCCTTTCAGTATATAAATGAAGATATGCAGGAAAAGCACAAGCCTTCATAGTCACCGAAAGTAGAATACGACAACTAATTTTCGAAACGACTAGCGTGAAATTAAATTCAACATTTTGCAGATGCAACTATTAGTCCCATAAAAGTAGCTAAAGTCATGCTAATGTTGCATTTCGAGTTTGAAAAATACCCCTCCAGAGCTTTCTTACACAGAAAGAAATTTGTTTTTGTACCTTGAGACTCGTAACATTTTTGTTCTGTCGTGTCTAAGGTGCATTAGAGAGCATGCCTTTCAACATTTGAGCCACGACACGAGAAAACCAACAAAGTGGTTTTGCGCCCAGGTCAGACTCAGATCAGCCTAGGCGACCACCCAGTCTGATCAGACTCTCCGCTTTGCGCTCAAAGGGTAGCTAAGGGTCTAAGCTACCTTCATGCGGACAGTGAAGACTCTGATCAGACTGGGCGGATGCCCAGGCTGATCTGAGTCTGCGCTGGACGCACGACCACATTGTTGGTTTTCTCGCGTCGCGGCTCATTTGTAGCGCAAATGCCTTACTTTAAAGGCCAATACGATTAACATGGTTGATAATTAAATTTTAACCGTTTAAACAAGCAAACAAAATTATCCAGTTAACAAGGTTTGAGGTATATTGAAACACCTCCAAGGGAGCTCACTAACCTGGAGCTATTTGTCTACTCTTTAGCTCGGGCTACATTTAGGGTTACAGGATAAGAAGAGCTAGTTCTATCCTTTATGAGTAATTCCTACCGTATCTGCCTAACACCGGTCATTGAGTATTCAAACTGCTCATAATATCAATTTACTACTGTTTTAAATATTCAGGCCTCAGACATGCTGAAGTCATAGTACAAAATGTAAACGTTCCCAAGCGTAGGTTTAAAGACAAAGTTTGAGTCGAACATAATTTTAACTTTCGGCAGATGCAAAAATTAGTAGAATTAAAATAGCAAACTTTCTACTGTTGCATTATGAAGAATACTGTTTCTGGGGTTTTTTTAACCCAGAAAGAATTTTGCACTGAATTTTGAGACACTTTACATTTTTAAAGTGCATTAGCGATGAAGCCGTTTGACAATTTTAGTGCGATTGTGTAGGTTAAATTATTTGACTTTTCGGATAGTTGCTTAACAAGCAAGAATCGTTAGTAATTTTAGCTAAATGTTCTCCGGCAGTCGAACTCTAAATATGACTTTCACATTTCAGAGCTTATTCATGACCTTTGCAGATATTAGGGTTAAGTCCCTTAGGCTTTTTTAAGTGTGTTTGAAAATTTTGCCGACATTCAGAAAACTGTAACATTTCTTTTTAGTTACTTCCATGACAAGTTTTCACAATTAGACAGTTGCTATGCTAGGTAACTGGACTAGCTGAGATGCTCGACTTATTATATGAGCGGCATCATGTAAATGTGTGTGTGAGGTGGGGGGGGATTAAGCTATTTGCGACTAGTCAGGACGCAAATCATGAGACGTTGTTGTCAGATATGCATTAAGTCCCTTATTAGCGTCATGCGACTCATATAAACATTAAGATCTGGTTATAACAAATTGAAGCAATTGTACGACGCTTCATATTCAGCAAAAACGGTAAAGGCTGTCGTTTAGATCTTTTAAAGCGTTTGGCCATTTAAAACAACGCTTAAGTCCACTATTTTATTTCTGCTATAATTTCTACAATATGATTTTATAGATATCTGTCTATACTATAGCAACAGTTAAGCTTCAGATATATGGGTATATAGGTGACATGTAATTAGTCCACGTATGACAGTGCCACTGGAATGCTGGCGCTTAATCGAAATTACCGCTATGATCCACCTCTCACGATGCTTTCCAATATCATGGCCATTTACTTTCGTTTTTCCTTCCGCTGATTCAAGAAGGGCAGTTTCACTTACTGGCGCATGTATGTGCACTAAGTACTGGTTAACCGCTTACTAAGGCAGAAAGCTAAATAAACATTGCAAGAAATACGTTATATATTTTTTCTGGATTTTTAAATTATTACTGTGTCCTCGATATTATGTCAGAATTTATGTATTTACATGTTTGCAAGAAAATTACGTTTTGGCAGTTCTGCTGGAATGATCATAAAATAATTACTATGGTTGGAAAGCCAAATCAACATTGCAATAGACACTATTTAAAGAGCAAACCTCTGCCTCCTCAGTATCGAGACACAGCTAGGCAAACTTAGGATAACTTTTTACAGCAACAGGTTTTCATTGATGTCTATTGCGATGTCGTTTGAAAAATGACTAAAAGCACAAACGGGAAAATTGAAGGCATGCCATTTCAACTACAGAGTGAAAAAGTGAAATGTGTCAGATATATTGCTTGTATTATGTATTTTGCATTCTACAATTGCCAAAAGCATTGTAATTGCAAAAATTGCTAGTCAACATGGAAATGCACAAAGGTCTATGGGAAAATTAACATTGTATAATTACTTGTGATTCTTAACTGTAGATACGATATAACAAAAAAAGAACTTCTTGCATACTGTCTATATTTGGATCTGGAATTGAATTGTCTGAGTTCCTGAGAGTTTTCCTCCTTACATTTTCAGAGCCTAGTTAGAGCCATGCGACTGTGTTCTGAATTTTTGCCGTTCTCCAGTGTTACATCGCCACTTCCTCGTGGATAAATTGCACTTCTATTTTGTCGTCTGAGGTATTATAAAAATAGAACCTCTTATTTTTGGAGAGCCATATCATTCTTCAAACGTATTTTGCTCGTTCATATTATTTAATTTTTCTTGAATCTCTTATAGGCCTTATCAGGAATACTAATATGTACATTAGTATTATAAAAGTCTATTATAGTCCCTCCAAATCAATGCCCTAATAAGTATTGTTTGGATTCATTAATTACTTCATTCGAATTGGTCAACAAATAATTATTCTGAAGTCATCAATTTTCAAGTATGTTTACAGTTTTCCAGCAGACCTAAATACATGTACTTTGATTCGTAACCACGCCACTGATCAAAGCCCTGGCTTGAATTAAACAGCATGCAAATGGTGCCTTAAGATTATTTGCGTTTCTTCACGACGGTGAGTTGGGTTTCCAGCCTAACGAGGTCGAAACGTTAAGATAAAAACAAATCTACTGTTTTCACTCCTATGAAAGTGTTCATGGCTCGCGACGGTACTTCCTTTTGGTACCTATTTAGCCTAGCCCTCTCACTTTAAAGAGCCATAAAGCAAACAGCAAAGCGCCAAAAATTGAGATAGCCAGAAAAGGCCACAGCAGCAAAGCACGCCAAGGACAGGTAATGAAAAGGACATGTGAAGTAAAAAAAAAAAACTTTCAAAAAACAGCCTGAGGAACTGAACAAAACTTAAACAGGCTTCCTAAATTTTAAGGTGCCTTAATCTATAATTTAGGAACCAAGCTTGGTTGGAATTAGTTTTATAATTAATGTAGGACAAATTAATATCTCGTTCTCGTTCTCGTTCTCGTCTCGTACGAAGACTGATTTTAAGTATTAGATGACGCATAATCCTGCCAGAGCATCGATTGATGAAGTCAAGCGGGTACATGATGTCGAAATGAAATTGAACCGACGTCATTATGACGTCATGTGCCTACTGGGAGAACTGTCATACATATACCGACAAAAACGAAACAATACATCGCACAAATAGAAAGTATCAAAGCTACTCCGAGTTGGAATGTACTTCATGCACTTTAGAAAGAGATGTTCCAGATTTTTTACAGCATATCATCATGTCGTGTAAATGTTGATTTTGGGGCTCTTTAACAATCGATTTTTTATTGATTTTCTTTTTTGGTGATGGAAGTTTTCAGCCGTAACTGTCTCTGTACAACTATGTGCCTTGTCGAGAGATGTATAATATGCTAGTAAAACTAATTAAATTTTTTTACCTTAGCACCACAGTGCTGTACTTGGGTTTTATTCAGGAAAATCTGGGGGCCAAAGTTGGCTTGAATGCACGTAGTCTTTACCAGAATCAGTTATTTTTATTATTTGGATCAAGCAGAGCTCTCGTTTTCTTTAATTTGTTGATGTCACAAGATGCTTCTGTATCGTTGTATGGCTAAATTAATGACTAGGTTGAAATGAAACTAATTAATTGCTCTTTAGAAATGTAAATTGTAACAGCCTTTCGTGTAATGCTACTTCATGTAATAACACGCCCTGATAATTACCTCTTTTTCTGTTATCCAATATGGCGACACCCAAATCATTGTTTTTTTTATTTTTCATGATTATTTCCTAGTTATTTCTGAATGACTTGTAGTTTTTCTTAATGGCAATGAATTAAAGTTCATTCTCATATTTTTCAAACTCTGTTTTCTGTTGACTTTGATAAATTTTCACTTTTAATTTGAGCATAGTTAAGTTTAAATTAATAAAGGTGAATATGTCAACTGAGGACTATAAGGTCACTTTCTCGACGTTGTCTCTCGAATGGCTCAATATCATTGTTACAGACAACAGAAAATTCCACAGGGTACGTCAAGACTTGGAGAAAAGAATTGTCTCATAGGGAAGCAAAAAATGAGCCGCGACACGAGAAAACCAACAATGTGGTTGTGCGCCCAGCGCAGACTCAGAACAGCCTGGGCATCCGCCCAGTTTGATCAGACATTTCGCTAAGCGCTCAAAGGGTAGCTAAGGCTCTCAGCTACCTCCAAGCGTACAGCGAAGACTCTGATCAGACTGGGCGGATGCCCAGGCTGATCTGAGTCTGCGCTGGGCGCACAACCACATTGTTGGTTTCCTCGTGTCGTGGCTCAAATCTTCCCTTTAAGAGTTAATCCCAACTGAGGAGGGCGGCAAAGATTTAAATAGCAGATTTGATTCCTCTGAAAGTTGACCCATTCGCCTTAAAGCGAATGGTCTTCATATCCTGGGAGACAATTTAGGGCATACGTATGGTGAAAATGTCTATGACATTACATTATGAAGTACAATATACCCTAAATTACGTAAGGTAGAGGGGTGAACTTTCAGGGGAAGCACTTTTGTCATTTTAGCCGCGACATGAGAAAACCAACAATGTGGTTGTGCGCCCAGTGCAGACTCAGATCAGCCTGGGCATCCGCCCAGTCTGATAAGAATCTTTGCTGCCCGCATGCATGGAGGTAGCAAAGACACTTAGCTACCCTTTAAGCGCTTACCGAAGACTCTGGTCAGATTAGATGGATGTCCAGGCTGATCAGAGTCTGCGCTGGGCGCACAGCCACTTTGTTGGTTTTCTCGTGTTTCGGCTCATTTTATTTTGCCTTCCTTCTAAACAGAGGTCAACTCTCAGAGGAAAGAATCAGTTCCCCTAGGCGAATATATCTTTTCCTTAAGGGTAGATCCCCTATATGGGGGGTTTGTCCATCTGGCAAGCAAATAAGAGTCACAAAAGTTGTAACCCTTTGTACAAGTGGTGGGAAAATATAAAACTGTGCCGATACACCTTAAAGAGAAGAAGTGAGAAACCGATTCCAGAGCTCCAGATGAGAAGGGGTATTGAGGATAATTCAAAGATAATTTTTCTTATTTCTCAACGGAAACATATAATGTTACCCCTCATTAGAACCGTCTCGACGAGACGGTTCTAAAGGTGGGTCACAAAATATGTTTTTTTGTGGAGAAAAATGGATAATCATCCCAAAATTATCTTTGTTACCCCTTCTTATCTGGAGAACTGCGATTCTATAAAACTAGTCTGGCTGCAGACCCTGTGTTCAATATATCCTCTGCAAAGGAACATAGGACCCACCAGAGTAATATACAGATGCGACAGGAGCCTGGCTACTATAAAAAGAAACGGCGAATTTATGCAAAACAACATTTGTTTCTTTTCTTCTGAGTAAATCTAACGCTAAATATGCTTAGTTATCTACGATACGTGTATATTCAACAATTTTATTTTTCTTGTAAACATGGCAGCGTTTCAGAAAATCGATGATCTTTCGGCATTAAAGTAGATATAACGAAATAAACTGTGTTAATGACACCAATGGTTCTGTTTGATATGATTATCTTGAGATTAGAAAATAAAAGCAGTGCAATGAATTCCGAACGGGTTCATGTCAGTATACTTCTATGTCACACTTCAAATCGTTTTCAAACAGGCTTCAATGTTTTTCATATATTGTAACCCTTCTGTTGGTCTAAATTATTTAGTTCAATAAAGATAGCTGAGTTGCCACCTATTTGGGAAAGAGCTGCTGACTCGGCTTACCGCTTGTAATTTATTGTTTGTTGGGATGTCTTTGTCAATCTTTCTCTTTGATGTTGGGGATAGGGTTTGGGATATGATTCAGTCAGTTCCTGAAGTGTAGGTACTCTTAAAATTTTCAAATAACTGAAAGGACTGAGAGAACACAGACAAATATATACGAATAATATAGACTCAGACCATCCCATTCATCTACGTTATCTTGACAGGACGTTGCTATTGTTACAAATTATATTTAGAGAGAATCTTACACGAGAGGTCAATTCATATGAAATTTATGAAACGAGCCTTCGGCGAGTTTCATGAATTTCATATGAAATGACCACGAGTGCAAGATTCTGTTTATCATATGATACTTTAAAATGGGATTATAACGCCTTTAATCTCAACATTTTTTCAATAAACAAACGCTTTGTTGACATGGACGTTGTCGATGACGTTACGTGTACGCACCAAAGTGTTATATTACACGTGTGGTCATACAAGTTTTATGACATGACGTTATCCACTGAATAACACCGACGTCAAATGATAAATACACATAGCAATTTCCATTACCTATGTGTTAAGTTTTTATTACGAATTAGTGCACTTCACCAATTTTATTTTGCATCCTTTTCTAATGGGCGTCAACTCGCAGAGGCAATAATAAATATTTGTGACAAAAAAAAAAAATTGAAACACCTTCATCTTTGGTAATGGCGTCGTCATTTTTCGTATCTATCCTATAATAATTTGTTTTAAGATGAAAATAAATGTTGTCTGAACGATTCAGAGTGAAGATTCTGATTTTCTACTGGAGCAGTCTGATGTTTGCTCCAAAACCACTTCAAATGGTATTTGTTAAGACTACCTATCCCCAGTGGACTTTGTATACTCCGTGGCATACAGAACTGTCTTTGAAGCCCGCCTACATTTAGATCCTTAATCCACTGCACCAGAATCAAATTCACGATATAAGACACATCAAACAAATACATTGTTTAGCATGTTAAAGACACAAAAATGTAATTTCACAAAACTAATAATTATGAGTATGGTCATCGAGTTCGTATGTCTATTTAAAGCTCTGTGAACGTCTAGAATAAATACTGAAAATAAATTATCTGCTTTATATTTTTGTTTAAATATATCGGCAATCCTTTTATGAACATATTGCAGAAGGCAATGGTTGAGAAAGTGATTAAAGCAAGAACCAACTTGTTGCAACAAATTAAAGGTGTACAAACTATTATTTTAATGGAAGTCTGGCCCCAAGGTAATAAAACTTTTTTTCATGCTCAACTCAGCTGAGCATGAAAACTCAAACCGATATTTAATACATTATATATAGTTTGCCGAGATTTTAATTGTTTACAGTGCTTGCTTTTCACATATTTGCTCTTTTTAGGAACACATAAAACAAGTTTGGCTCAGCATTTATAATTTTATTCAAAATTAAAATTTGGGCACAATCTCAACTGAGCATGAAAAACGTTCCATAACCTCGGGGCCAGTTTATAAAAATTGAGTACATTCTCAAACTCAATATAAAGCACACTGATTGGCTGCTTCCGAGCACGTGCTCGGAAGCAGCCAATCAGTGTGCTTTATTTTGAGTTTCAGATTATTCTCAAGTTTTATACCTCGAACCCAGGACTTGATTGTCGTTAATTAACGGACCGTGACATTTTTACATTTTTGCATTTATGCAAAATACTATAAACGATGCCCTTACTTAACGAGACGTAACGTCGTCTACTTTTGCACTTGCACTATCTGCAAAACTTCCTTCAATTTGTTGAAAAAATATCCATTTTTTTGACTGCCAAGCATCTCACACTGTTTCAGCAAAATTTTTAGCAAACTTGATTTATCATATGACGTCGCATCTGAGAGTGTAATAAAGCCATGCATAAAAACGATAATCAACTAATGGGTTAAATATGCTAATTGCGCCGTAACGTTTTGCGTTGACGTTCACAAAATCATCCCGTTTTCTTATGGCGAAAGCGTGACATTTAAGTGCAAAACTTGCTAAGTAAATTTGACTTTAGTGTCATATGATAAATACAATCTTGCATTCGTGCTCCTGTATTATTGAATTCATTAACCCCCTTTGAGAAAAGACGAAAAGATGCTCGGCATAGCTTCGCATCTCATTTTTTCCCCCAACTCGTTTAATAAATTCAATTATACATGAGCACTCATTAAGGAATGAATTCATTTTTCTAAAGTATATCGAAGTGTAAAGACTACATTGGGTCTTGAGCAAAGTAAAGTAGAGTGTTAACCCAATTACGTTCCGTTCCAGTGGTTTACTTATAGGGCTTTTCAGTAAAAACACCAAAAGTGTAAATATTCTAATATAACTGTACGTTGATTTTGATTACTTTGGTCTCTGAAAATTTGCTATATATATGTTCTGCGCAAAGTAGGAATCGGTACAATTCCGGAATTGTCCTGCGCAAAGTAGGAATTCTCACTCTGTTGCGCAAAGTGGGAATTCTTACCTTGCGCAAAACAATTCCGGAATTGTTTCTGCGCAAAGTGAGAATCGGGACAAAGTGAGAATAGTTAAGATGTTAGTGCGGTTAACAAATATATGTTTGCATTTATTTGTTTGATTTGGTCTTTCTTATTTCTTTGTAATTATAATTCTTCTGATATTTTATTTTTCAAAAGGCACATGCACACCTACATCAGCAGCATGTGTACAAAATTTCAGATCAACTGCTCAAAACTCTGGAAAGAGTTGATTATACGAGCCTGTCATCCTGTATTAACCAAACCCCCAAAATATCTAAATATGTGGCCGTAATTTTGCCAAAATACAGATTCCTCATTTAAAAGTCAATTGCCATCTTACTCGTATCAAATGAATATTCGATTCTCATTCCCACTTTGCGCAGACACATTTTACCTGTTCGATAAATTACCGAATCCCTTGCGCAATTCTAGAATTGTACCGGTACAATTCCGGAATTGTAACACAAAGTGAGAATTCCTACTTTGCGCAGGACAATTCCGGAATTGTACCGATTCCTTCTTTGCGCAGAACATATATAAAAGTAAAAAGTATGCAAAGACCAGGAACTGAAACAATCAAAATCCAAATCCAGCCCTCAAACCATAGTTGGAAACAACTAAGATTACAAATAATCAAGATACAGAGAACATATGGCCAACCGAGTGAGCAGCTTGTTCCCAAAAGGTGGCCACTCAGCAACCCAAACCGAACCAAAAATAATAACATACATAAGGTAAAACATCACAGAAACTCTGACACCAAAAACAGGCAACAAAGAACCACAACAGAACTACCGCCTTGGAACGGTCAGTAATGAATTACTGGGGGGCTTAAATCGATTTTACAGGCCCAACCTCACCCTCAGTTTCTGAAGTGGTACAAAACATTTAGTTGGTTGTTCGGTTCGCATGATAACCCTCTAACTCGTCAGTGAATCATCACGGTAAACACATAAATCAAATTTCAACACCATGAAGAAGCAAAGACGAGGACTCAACAGATACAACGGGCCGTCTGACAGGTGGAGATCCCTGTCCTGCCAAACAACCCCACTGGAAATCTGAAGCAAAAGAAGGTCACCAGTTGAGCCCCGGTGGACCAAGCAACAGACAAAAAGGCTCCGGTCCCAACCAACTAAAATATATAGCTTTAGGTCGGGGCCATCATAGAGTCTGACGACCGATCCCCCGGTGTGCAATTAAAGAGTGCAGCAAAGCTATCAACCGTGATTGGGTTAATCACTAAGCATGCAGACTGTCGCATAACATTTAAATTATAGCCAATACGTGTCTTTGTTATACATGTATATGTTAGCGACCGTTTCATTCACAGAGGTCTCAGTTGTTACCTACGTGTAGACGGACCTGGCCATTTCTGAACTAGAAATACAGAGGGAATGGGTTGATACGAACTTTTAAAGTCCGACATAAGCGCGAAGGCTAGGCTAATGGCTTGATTCGTGAATAAGTAGGTAGTCGTACATATCAGCCGTGCATCGCCGGCATGTACAAACATAAGCACCGATGAGACCACTTACTAGTTTAGTCTATAGCTTCTCTTAAGAAGCCTAAGAATCGCCAACAGAGAAAACTCTAACCAGACTGCCAGGATGGACAGACTGCTTGATATTTCCCTGTTTCATGTAAAATAAAGTTCCTTTTCTCGCGCTTTGAATCATATTTTTATATAACAGTATAATTGTGACGTAATTTATCGTGACAATGCATGAATAGCTAAGATTTACTTGTCTGCCCAATCTGTTCTATACTGAGAAATCTTAGATTTAATAACAGCAATTCCTAACATCTGAGGCGCGTCGTTTGAGCACCTTGCTCAAAATAAATTCTGAAAGAAGATTCGCTGGAAGCAAGGAACATATTGGAGATATAGAGGATCTTACACGACTGGTCATTTCTTATGAAATTTATGAAACGGGCCTTCGGCTAGTTTCATAAATTTCATATGAAATGACCATGAGTGTAAAATTCTGTATATCATATGACCCTTTGAAACGGGATTCTACACGTAACACCTTCAAACTAAACATTATTTCCATAAGAAAACGTCTTGTTGACACGGACGTTGTCAATGACGTTACGCGTACGCACCAAAGTGTTATTACACGTGTGGTAATAGAATTTATGAGACACGACGTTATCCACTGAATAAAAGCGACGTCATACATGTATGATAAAAAATACCAGACTCTTTTCATTGCGTTCATGTGCAGTAATTAAATACTGCAACCCCGCCCACGCCTCGCCTCCTAGCATGGCTTCACAACGATGCTCTCTTTTCAAAGCGACGTTGTTACCACGGCCAACGTCAGTTTGTAGCCAATCGTCTCCAGAGATAGCTTCTAAAGCATCGCCTGATAACTTTCAAGTAAGCTTAGTTCTAAAGTGCCACGACAACACACTATGTTATCATACCCCTGTTATCAGGTGAATTTTGCAGCAGATGCATGATAATTGTCCCACTATGACCCTGCCATTGTGGGGTTTTAGATAGTTTCCTTTTGATGTAACTGAGTTTTGAATAGTTAGATCCTTTGAAAGCAACAACATCACCAAATAAACCCAAACAGTAAACTCGGTTTAATTGAGTCAGGTCATGACAGTAATGAATTGTACGGCACCGGCCACGCTGCTTAAGCAAAACTCTATTTTCAAAATGACTCTGAATACAGTCTTTGATCTCAAAGGACCAGAAATATATGATCCGCGACACGACAAAACCAACAATGTGGTTGTGCGCCCAGCGCAGACTTAGATCAGCCTGGGCATCCACCCAGTCTGATCCGAATCTTCGCTTTGCGCTTACAGGGTAGCTAAGGGTCTAAACTACCTCTATGCGGGCAGTGAAGACTCTGATCAGACTGGGCGGATGCCCAGGCTGATCTGAGTCTGGGCTGGGCGCACAACCACATTGTTGGTTTTGTCGTGTCGCGGCTCATATAATCTGCACTATGACTATACAATGATGATGTGGGATACGCTTACGCCCTCCACGCGGCACAACACCAGCTGCACTGAAGATTGATAAGTATCTGGATATTAGAAAATGTCTCGGTTTATCAAAGCTAGACTAATGACAGGCTGACACAGTAAGCTGGTTAGCTTACATGAAAATTTTCTAGGTTAATTCCATATTACGTATAACTTATCTTTACAAAGTAGATTTGGGTACATCACCGCCTTTGTCTATGTTATACTAATAAACATCAAACAGTGTGATCTCGGAAAGTGTGTTGATGATTTAATGCTTTGATAATTGATCGTGGGTATTCTGTGATTGCATGTGTCGAATCTGTAAGATGTAGCGCATAGACTGACATGCTCACGGATCTAAATTAAATTATAGAGTGCTATATTTGGTAAGTGAGTTTGTTTTTTTTCTTTCTAGAAACAATATTCATTCTGTTAACCTGATTAACTTATTGTCACTAAATAGACGTTGATAACTAAGTCTATAGTAATACCCAAAGAAATGTATTCTATATTTGAGCCACGACGCGAGAAAACCAACAATGTGGATGTACGGACAGCGCAGACTCAGATCAGCCTGGGCATCCGCCCAGTCTAATCAGAGTCTTCGCTGTCCGCATGGAGGTAGCTAAGACCCTTAGCTACCCTTTGGGCACTTAACGAAGTGTCTGGTCAAACTAGGCGGATGTCAAGGCTGATCTGAGTCTTGCTGGGCGCACAACCACATTGTTGGTTTTGTCGTGTCGCGGCTCATTTGTACTACACAACTATTACGTCAAAACTTACTTTAGAATGGTGAACTGGATAAGAAAGTCTGCAACAAATAAGTCTGCGACAAAAAAAATTCTTTTGTAGGCGGTAACAAAATAAGTATAAATAATGAAAAATGTTTAGGCATATATAACGTGGTAAATACCCTCGCAAGGCAGTCACTTGCAAAGTGGCTTCCGTTCAGTTAATACTTTTATATGGAATTTTAGTTGCGCTCGATACACAGGTTAGTGTCCTTCTTATATTGTACTTGAAACTAAACTGAAGGAGAAAGAAACCCAGCTGGCAGATTCAACTTTAATCAACGTTGATTCAAAGATAATTCAACAATAATCAGTCGTTTGGGAGTAACAAATATAATGTTAGTAGTTCGTTTTCAGAAATTTATGAAATGGAGTGATTTAAAGCCAAACAGCTTTTGCACTGCACTGTACAAATCAACCTCTAGTCTCTGCATCCATACACCTCAACTCTGCCCTTTGTAAAATTTCGCAGGTTCTCTCAAACAACAATAATTCTTACTGAACAGCTTTGCTCTGTAGGCTTATCTGAGTTCTTGCTGCATGTATGTTGGTGCATATCATTCAGCCCCGGATCCAGCGGGTGGGATTCGGGGCTTCAGTCCCGCCATCTGGGCCTCTGTGTTATGTATAATCTGTAGGGCCCAAGATAATAAGGAGTATTTGGTGACAGTTTGCGAAAATTCATCCAATGGCATGTGGTTGGATAAAAATGTATCTTGTGAGATCTCATTAGAATCGCCGCGGTTGGGCGATTCTAATGAGATATCACAACATATATTTCAAGGAAATAAAGACATTATCAAAAATTCTCATTTAATTGATCCCTAATTATGTCAAATATTTTCAAGGTCCTTTCCCCACCCCTATTCCCCACCTGGCCCCACCTCCGACACACTCACCTACATTTCGGCACCTCCCAGCTCCACCAGGTATTCAGAGCCCCACCAGTACGTGGTTGTCTGGATCCGGGCCTGGTCCTTGATGCATTTGGTTGACACCAATGTTTTTACATACCAAACCTAGATCACATTCGATCGCATTAATTCCTTTCCGATGCCAATGCCGTCTACCGGAATTCGCATCCATATCATTGCCATTTATAAATACATCATCAGATGACCGGGCTGGTTGTGTTTAGATTAAGATTAGTACGGACGAAAAATTGATTTGAGCTTATCAGAGATGTTGATTTGTCCAAGGCTATGGATTTAGTAAAGGAAATAATTAATTATCGTTTGAACTGTGTTTACATTTTAGCATGTAGCTTTGACTTGCGGTATAAGCATAGGAAACAAATCCATCTATTCTTGACAGTCGAATCTCTAGGCATCTGCGCAAATGTACTAGCTCCATCGTTTGTGTGTGTGTGTGTGTGTGTAAACAGAGATAAAAGATTTCAGACAGATGAGGCTTTAATATTCGGAACTCTGGAAAACCAACCCTGTTATAACCCAAAGCCATCATAATTTTTACTAATTGCAAAGTCCCAGAGTAGCCAGGACATTTCATAGACAATTAAAGTCCTCACTTATAGTTACACAGACTTCGACAGTTTCTATATAGAACATAAAAGATGTGTATTCTATCAGAAAATGTCGGCTGATGAGGTAGAAGACTTCATCACGGACAAACTAAATGTCAACTAAATTGCGATGGGAGCTAGGGCGCGAGATTGAGCACCGTTAACCCGCTTAAACTGAGCCTTGCCCCTCCTCTTCCCCGTCCCCGTTCATTAACTTATAAAGGTTGTGCTTCCGTTATGGTTTATTAATGCTTTTGTTTATTGTTTCAACTTATTTTTATAGTTTTCAGAGGTTCTATTTGTTTTGTCTTTATGTTGTCTCTCATTCTTATGGGAGTCGCCCCCCACCCCCCACCCCCCAAAAAAAAACAAAAAAAAAACGTGGCATGTGCGCCCAGCGAAGACTCAAATCAGCCTGGGCTGCCACCCAGTCTGTTTATAGTCTTTGTTGTGCGCTTGAAGAGTAGCTAAAGGTCTTAGCTAGCTCCATGCGTACAGCGAAGACTCTGATCAGACTGGGCGGATGCCCAGGCTGATCTATGTCTTTGCAGGGCGCATATGCTACTTTATTGGTTTTGTCGTGTCGCGGATCATACTTATGTTTATTGTCTAATAAACTTGGCAATACGGAAAAATCTGCTCGTGTTGTTTTGCTACTACCTTGTGTTTCTTTTTACCATTTGGTGTCTTTGTTGGATGTTACATTCGATTGTACCAGTCCCTTCAATTAGCTACTTTGCAGTTGGTTAATCGGCTTATTATCCCCTCGCACAACGAAGTTCTAGAGGGGATCTAGGATCTTTTTCGCAAGTGCGTACGTATGTATGTAGGTACGTATGTTCACCTCATGTTATCGTTCTAGCGACCTCATTTATGAACCAATTTTGATATAAGTTCATACAAGTATTAATAACATTGCCTCGAACGAGTTTGCGTTACAGGATGATAGGGTCAATGTCATGGTGTTTATTTTTTAGAAAATCTTTGTCATCGCTCTAGCGCTTTCATTTATAGTCCGATTTTGATTAAACTTCACATAAATATCTTAAGCAAGTTCGCGTTTCAGTGTTCGAGGGCCAAGGTCGAAGTCATAGTGGCCATCTTTAGAAGAAATGTTGTCAGTAGTCTAACGCCTTCATTTATAGACTGATTTTGACATAACTTGAAACAAATATTTAGTATGACAATGTCTTGGATAAGTTCGCGCATCACCATTATATGGCCAACGTCAGAATCGCAGAGTCAAAAAAATAACTTTGTCGTCGCTCTAGCGCCTTTATTTATAGAACGATTTTGATTAAACGTTGCACAATTTCTTGGTATGACAATAGCTAGGCAAAAGTTGCGTTTCAAGGTTTTAAGGCCAAGATCGAGGTCACGGTGGCTATACTTAGAAAAAAATTGTCATCGCTCCAGCGCCTTCATTTATAAGCTAGTTTGATTTAACACAAGCAACTATTTAGAATGCCTATTACTGTTTCCGCATTAAACAGCCAAGGTGCAGGTCACAACTGCTGTTATTAGAAGAAAAAAACTTTGTCATTATTTCGGCCCACTCATCTGTAAACCTTGACTGGCTCCAGTCCTTGTGTTTTAATTGCATATCTGTAAGAAAGCTAACTCTACAAGGAATAATTTTTATCAAGTAATTGCAGAGTTACCCTAGAAACACCAGATTAAAAAGAGCCACGTTAAGATTTCTCTATTCGAATACATATAAACATTTAGCCTGGAAGCCAGGCTACTGTAGACCGATTTTGATATATCTTCACACAAATGTTTAGTATAAATATATATTAAGCGGGTTTGCGTTTCAGTGGTCTGTGGTGAAGGTCAAGGTCATAGTTGCTATTTTAAGTGTTGCATTCGACAATACCAAGGACATATATATGTTCTGCGCAAAGTAAGAATCGGTACAATTCCGGAATTGTCCTGCGCAAAGTAGGAATTCTCACTTTGTGTAACAATTCCGGAATCGTATTGGTACAATTCTAGAATTGCGCAAGGGATTCGGTTGGTTTATTGAACTAGGTAAACGTCTCTGCGCAAAGTGGGAATATTCGGAACAAAGTGAGTATCGAATGTTTTATTGAAAGAGAAAAACACAATGTATGGAGATGGTAAAAATTACAAACAAACCCTGAGATGACGGTTTTTCTTTTTCATTTCTCTTTTTTTTTCAAATATTTGCATTAGTATATCGTTAAGAAATTCACTTAAAATCTTCCATTATCTTCTTTACCTACTTCTTTTTTCTCAGTTATTTTTTCTTTCCTTCGTAATTGTTGTTATTCTAATTCCCCTAACGATAATCTCCAAGGGAATGGATCCATAGTAATCTAAAACTAAACATTATTCTCACTTTGTCCCGATTCCCACTTTGCGCAGAGACAATTCTGGAATTGTCTTGCGCAAGGTAAGAATTCCCACTTTGCGCAACCAAGTGAGAATTCCAACTTTGCGCAGTACAATTCCGGAATTGTACCGATTTCTACTTTGCGCAGAACATATACATTATTAAATGAGTATTCAGCCAGCGGCTGTATCGCTTGCGATGCCTTATTACTTTTGCTTTACGAGTTCCATTCGGTTGACCTGAACGTACTTCATGCATCAGCAGAAATGCAATTTCAAATTCACAAAGCAAATGTACCCATTTATACGCTTCACTAACCGTTCAAATAGTATTTGTTTTGTCATAAACACATTAATGAGCCGCGACACGACTAAACCAACAAAGTGGCATGTGCACACAGCGAAGACTCAGATCAGCCTTGCCATCCGCCCAGTCTGATCAGAAATTTTGCAGTGCACTTAAAGGGCGAAGACTCTGGTCAAATTTGTCGTATGCCCAGGCTGATTTTAGTCTTCGCTGGGCGCACATGCCACTTTGTTGGTGTTGGTGTGTCGCGGCTGATGTCTGTAACTTCATAACATCAAATATAATGTAACAGTAGGACTTATACCAAAGAATACTTTGCATAATGTATTTGCAGAAGTAATAGATTACAGAAAATAATATGTTAACTGGAGTGTATACAAAAGCTTATAAATCTCATGATGATATTGATAAATTATAAATATGGATAGGAAAAAAGTCTGACAAAGAAATAGATATATGACAAGAAAGGGCTAAGTACCAGGGTCGGATATGCAAGTACCACGGATAAAAAATGGTGAAGAGTATCATACTCGAAGAGTATCTTACTCGTGCTTCTTGTCTCTCCCTTTGCTGTTAATAACATTGACTGAACAATGAAACGGCCATCAGTAACTTTAAATTAAATAATGACATGTCTTGATTTCACGGGTTGCTGAGTACCTCCGCGAAAAAGATGACAGATATTTAAGAAGTATTTTCCGAAGGGAAATCCGTGACGAAGAAATCTGTTTTCTGTGACAGAAGCCGAAATTGAACGTCAGAAAATATGATGACAATTACTCTTCTGAAAAGTGAATTACTAAAGCAGACAAAATTTTTAGTTACCACATCCTTCAGTCTAGTGCATTGACTGATGGAATGTATTGTATCCTAGTACTACTGAGAAGAAGAGTGTAAGCTAGATATGATCCGCGACACGACAAAACCAACAATGTGGTTGTGTGTTCAGCAAACTCAGACCAGCCTGGACATCCGCCCAGACTGATCAGAGTCTTTGCTGTCCGCATGGAGGTAGCTTAGGTCCTTCGCTTACCTTTGGGCACATCACGAAGAGTCTGATCAAACTGGGCGGATGCCCAGGCTGATCTGAGTCTGCGCTGGGCACACAACCACATTGTTTGTTTTTTTTTTGTTTTTTGTTTTTTTTTCGTGTCGCGGCTCATTTATGAAATTCCTCCTTTTTGTTGTAACTGTACTATTGGTGACGGAATACCAGGACGGGTTAAGAGCCCATTTAAATATACATGCCTAACTAATATAAACACGGTTTTTAATCTAATTAGGCAATCATGGGATCCTTATTTTTCTGTCTCGCTAAGTAAAAATACACCCATGTTTTGCATCAATAACGGAAAAAGTCTCAAGAGAGAATTCACAGACTGATACTCAACTAGCAAAACAGCTATTTCACATTTTGATGCTTAGATGTTTGATTGGAGTTGAAGTTTTGCACCTTGTTTCAAAAACGTACGGGATATATTGTATAGTGCACGAGACCCCACTGTTGTATACCAGGTCTATATTTCATCGGATGTTTTATACTAAAGTCTGACCTTTTATGAGGATGGTAGGCATTTGATCATTTGCCTTAAGCTTTAGGAACATCTTTGGTTTTCCGTGCCCATCTTTGGTTTTCCGTACCCATGAAGGTTGTGAATAAACTTTAAGCTTCATCTGGGACAGTAATTTCGAAGACATAGATATTTAAAATGTTGGAATTTGAGTGACTTTGGACAAAGATTGACTTTGACATCTGGTATGTTTATACGCACTACATGCAGCCGAGCGAGTTTTCTCTGTAACACAACAAAGAAGGAAAAACATCAATTCCAGTTTAGAAAGGAAAGAATCATCGTCTTAAATTCCAAATAAGTGATTTGATTTATGTAAGAGTCTATTTATGTTGGCTTTAGGCGTGTTCGTTTTGGAGGTATGAATATTCACTACCGTTTAAATATCAATAGTTTCCTTTGCATCTTGTTTAAACGACTTCTGACACCCTAACGATGTGGCTTCAGGCGTGTTCGTTTTGGAGGTATGGCTATATACCGCCGCTTAGATATCAATAGTTTCTCTTTGCATCTTGTTTAAACAACATCTGACACCCTAACGAAAAAACAAACATTTCAGTTCCTTTATTTAGACGTTGACGTCACATTTAATCATCCATGTGTCTGTGTGTGTGCGTGTTTGTATGTGTGTCTGTCTGTGTGTCTACATAACGTCTGTGCCAGTAAACTACAGATTAAAATGGTGTTGGAAAAAATAGATTTCACACTAAAGTGCGTCAGAAAGACGCAGATTGAACAGCAAACAGCGTAGACCCTGTGCAGACTGGGTCTGCACTGTTTACTCAGACATTTCTATCCCAATATGTAGACTTTTATTGTACTTTCCGACTAGAGTGCGTACAGGTAATGCAGTTGGAAAGTCCCATTTTATGGTACTTTCCAACTGCATTACCTTACGCACGCCACTATGTTATTTCTAACTCCTAGCTGGAAACAATTGATAAAGTTTTGCTTTCGTCATTATTAAAACATTGAACGGCTTGAACATAAAAGAAAACAAAATCTAAGTTAGAAATAACAAGCTGGAGTGCTTACAGGTAATGCATTTTGAACGTTCTTTCCACGAGCTGGAGTGCTTACAGGTAATGCAGTTTGAAAGATTTCAACAAGCTGGAGTGCTTACAGGTAAATCAGTTTCATAGAACTTTCAACAAGCTGGCGTGCTTATAGGTAATGCAGTTTGAAAGTACTTTCAAACTGCATTACCTGTAAGCGCTCCACCTTGATATTTCTAACTCCTCGCTGTAAACATTTGGAAGAGTTTGCTTTCGTCATTATTGTTTTTCATTGAACGGCTTCAACATAAAACAAAAACATTTGAGCAAGAACAATAAATTACCTGTAAAAAGCATAGGCTTGAATGAAATATATATTTGAGTCATGTCTTGAAGAAAGCCTACTTAGGAATATATAAACTGCTTATATTCGTAATTATAAAAGTCTGTGCACGTGCGCCTCTCGACAGGGATACGCAG
This sequence comes from Ctena decussata, assembly GCA_963989385.1. Taxonomy (NCBI): domain Eukaryota; kingdom Metazoa; phylum Mollusca; class Bivalvia; order Lucinida; family Lucinidae; genus Ctena; species Ctena decussata. Next base: position 53,971,479 of record OZ022513.1, read on the forward strand.
TTCATTATGCAAAATAACCTTTATATATACGTAACCAAAGGTGAGCATACCTTCGGCAAACTGGGTGTACGTAATCCTAATTTGGGCATGCACAGTTTGATTTTACTTTACACCTAAAGCAAGGTTTTCATGAGCGGAATCAATAATGCCTTATATTTGTAATTTTAACTGTAGTACTTTAAAATATCAGAGCTGGGGCTCATAATATATGACATAAAAATGAAAATAGAAGACATTTATGGAATCCTGATATATTTCAATATTATTGCAGTTGATTTAAAGACAAAACAACAACACAATATTACCACGGTTGTTAAGACTGAATTATAGGTGCATGTACACTGAAAGCCAGTAAAAACGCAACTTTCAAGTTTAAGACCACGTAGGGATTTATTATGCCAGTAACGCTCCTTGATCAAGGAAACCAGGGTGTTAACTTCCGACTTTTACTGAGGCAAAAGCGAAATTTACGTTTCATTGATATTTCGTTAAAGTTCACGACGCTTTCAATACTAGTTTATAGATTCTGCACAGAGGTCGTTATTTCGTAAATGCTGATGAAAGCGTGTACCTTTAAACCGGAAGTCTTGTAAAGGGTGCGAAGTTTTAGGTAAAGAATGACACAAATGTGAAGCGTCCCACAAAAGTTCATATGGTTTATTTCAAGAGTGCATTATTTGAATCGCATATGTGAAGTTTTAAACGATTCTCAAAATGTGTGACAATTTTACGAAACATGGTTTTAAGTTAAAATCTTTTATATTGCACCTCCATAAGCAATTTTAACTTTTTCCTTGTTTTTCACTTTGAGACATACTACTTTAGATCGTTTCTCATAATTAGACAAAATCTTACTTTCATGAATACAAAGAAATGAAATTTGTTGATTTTAACATTTTTTTTCCTTGAATTTCTTCTGAGACAGATGGACCTATGCTAAACTATCGCATAAACCTTGCCGGGCGAAAGGCATATTGCATCCAATAAATTATAGCCTTGTGGCATTAATTCTAATCTGAGTCCATGATAGTGAACACTTGCGTTTTTAATGATTTCAAGTATATTTGGAACCATAACATCAAATTTAAGTTACAAAGATAGGGTTGCTTGAATTTGTAATTGTTGCTAAGGAGCGGCTTGTACGTAAATTAGTGAACAGGTCAGAATTTAAGACATGTCTGATGAAAATTCTTATCAAAACATGTTACGAGATCAGCAGTCGCAAGTTCATAATCATAAAACTAAGAAAAGAATTATTACAGTTTGTTGAGGAAAAAATAAAAAACAATCACTTATACAGTTTGCCTTAAAATGCAGTCCAAACAAAGCAATGAAAGAAGAAGAAAGGGCAAATGGTACTACATGTATTTACTTGAGCCGCGACTCGACAAAACCAACAAAAGCAGCATGTGCTCCATTGAAGACTCATATCAGCCTGACATCCGCCCAGTCTGATCAGAGTCTTCTCTGCCTGCATGGAGCTAGTTTAGATCCTTGGCTACCCTTTCAGCGCACAGCAAGGAGTCTTATCAGGCACAGCAGATGCCTAGGATAATCTGACTCATTTGGGCATGGTGTCAAGGTTCAAAATATTTTGGTAACAGATACTCGACCTAAAAAGGATCTGTAACAAAAAACCCTGCAATGAAACGGTCAGTAGCTGAACAATGAATTTATGCATGTTACACGCTTATCCCATACATACATCCAAATAACACTGCATAATGGCTCCGTGTTCAGACCACTATAGACCACATGGCATTAAAAGAACATATGAAACATAACATCAAATTTAAGTTACAAAGATAGGGTTGCTTGAATTTGTAATTGTTGCTAAGGAGCGGCTTGTACGTAAATTAGTGAACAGGTCAGAATTTAAGACATGTCTGATGAAAATTCTTATCAAAACATGTTACGAGATCAGCAGTCGCAAGTTCATAATCATAAAACTAAGAAAAGAATTATTACAGTTTGTTGAGGAAAAAATAAAAAACAATCACTTATACAGTTTGCCTTAAAATGCAGTCCAAACAAAGCAATGAAAGAAGAAGAAAGGGCAAATGGTACTACATGTATTTACTTGAGCCGCGACTCGACAAAACCAACAAAAGCAGCATGTGCTCCATTGAAGACTCATATCAGCCTGACATCCGCCCAGTCTGATCAGAGTCTTCTCTGCCTGCATGGAGCTAGTTTAGATCCTTGGCTACCCTTTCAGCGCACAGCAAGGAGTCTTATCAGGCACAGCAGATGCCTAGGATAATCTGAGTCATTTGGGCATGGTGTCAAGGTTCAAAATATTTTGGTAACAGATACTCGACCTAAAAAGGATCTGTAACAAAAAACCCTGCAATGAAACGGTCAGTAGCTGAACAATGAATTTATGCATGTTACACGCTTATCCCATACATACATCCAAATAACACTGCATAATGGCTCCGTGTTCAGACCACTATAGACCACATGGCATTAAAAGAACATATGAAACATAACATCAAATTTAAGTTACAAAGATAGGGTTGCTTGAATTTGTAATTGTTGCTAAGGAGCGGCTTGTACGTAAATTAGTGAACAGGTCAGAATTTAAGACATGTCTGATGAAAATTCTTATCAAAACATGTTACGAGATCAGCAGTCGCAAGTTCATAATCATAAAACTAAGAAAAGAATTATTACAGTTTGTTGAGGAAAAAATAAAAAACAATCACTTATACAGTTTGCCTTAAAATGCAGTCCAAACAAAGCAATGAAAGAAGAAGAAAGGGCAAATGGTACTACATGTATTTACTTGAGCCGCGACTCGACAAAACCAACAAAAGCAGCATGTGCTCCATTGAAGACTCATATCAGCCTGACATCCGCCCAGTCTGATCAGAGTCTTCTCTGCCTGCATGGAGCTAGTTTAGATCCTTGGCTACCCTTTCAGCGCACAGCAAGGAGTCTTATCAGGCACAGCAGATGCCTAGGATAATCTGACTCATTTGGGCATGGTGTCAAGGTTCAAAATATTTTGGTAACAGATACTCGACCTAAAAAGGATCTGTAACAAAAAACCCTGCAATGAAACGGTCAGTAGCTGAACAATGAATTTATGCATGTTACACGCTTATCCCATACATACATCCAAATAACACTGCATAATGGCTCCGTGTTCAGACCACTATAGACCACATGGCATTAAAAGAACATATGAAACGAGGCTATATGACAGTATTTAACCTGTGTAAACGTAAACCATTTGCTTGTCCACGGTGAGCATGACCAAAACAAGATTTATTTCCGCCATATTATTTAAAGGGGGGGGGGGACTTCCATAACGCCCTCTTTGCTTCCTCTTTGAGACGGGTGGCGGCAATATACTTGCAGACTTGCTTCCCCCGAAAGAGTGTTCATTTACTCAAAATAATTATTCTAAGACAAAGAAACCATTTAACTATTATCTCTTGCTTAAAAAAACTTTTACTTGACTTTTTTGCAACAGGGAACAGTTATTCAGCCATGTAGATGGCCTTTCGTTTTCACTTCTGGTGACATTCTCGGCTATCAGTTTCTGTGGAAAATTTCAGTATAAAACAGTTTATTTATACACATTGATGATAAGTAATTGTATTTTCATCCATGTATCGTCTGTCATAGTTCAGATCATGCAATCGAATGTAGTGAATTGAAATGAAGTGGACTGGCGGTAACATTCTAGTCCGCCTCGTTCCATTGATTTGGGATGGCACTCTTATTGAAATAATTTGCTCCCTTTGAGGGAACAAATTCCAACCTGTAAGAGTACCATCCCAGTCTGTATAAGAGACTTGTTTACAAATAACCACAACCAGCATATCATGTCCTTGAGGCAATGAACTTTTACGAGGCTATGACAAATAGTAGTTTAATCCATTGTGAATGAGAACAAATATTCATTAAATTTAGGTATGATTCTAATACAGTTTCAGTGCTATAATTATGGAGATAAAACTGTTCTAATATAGTATTAGTGTTATATCAGAATGACATATCATCAAGTGTTGTGGTGTCTCAAAACAATTGTAAAGACACAGGCTAGCCTGGCAGCTCTGGCATACTGTTCAGAGTCTAACCTCTCCTTACATTTGCTTCTAAGGTTCCATCAAGTTTTGATCCGAATTAGAAAGACTCCAATCAGTCTGCGTGTTGCGCATGCTGATCTAAGGTATCAATGTTTGCACATTATTGTTTTGCCCATGCCCTCCTCCTTTGGCTTAATAATGGCAAAGCTGTTGTAAACGTTGCATTGTCATTAAGTTACTTAGCACACTTAAGCATAGTTCAAATTCCTTGGAAATCATTTATTATCTGTTGTATTATCTGACCTATAATTTGTAATCCTCTTAACCTTCATGATACAGATGAGTCGTGACAAGATTTGCCATTACACATACGTGCATGCCAAGACTGGTGTGCCTGCATGTGCAGGATGGTCAGAGCTTGTACAATTTGCCATGCCAAGACACTTATTGGGCCGTACATAAGTCATAAATCGAACTGGACATGTACTAATCAAGTTCGGCTCTTTTCGCAGATCGGTTTATGCATGCGTAGTGCATTTATGCCTGTAGACAGGGTTTGTCATGATTTAGCTCATATCTGTAGTACTTTCTAATGCTTCACTTTATCTCTATATACGCATTCCACGTACCGATTTGTAAAAAATAATCAATTATTGTATTAAACTATACCATTTAATGCAACGGCAGTGCAAAATGAGCAATGAGTGAACTCCTGCATCATTATGATTCATTAGCTCATCGGCTTGGCGACCAAAAGATTTTGGCAATCTGAATAGATCACAAATCCTGGCCAAGCTAATTTTAATTTCATGGCACACAAATTACTGCATGCTTTCAGTATCATTACCTCAAAGTAGTGTTTCAAGCCTATCGAGAAAGTGTCAGCTTTTCCAGCATTCTCATGTAACTGCACATTGAATCTGGGTATAACTGGCATAGATTTCGACCACCTATTTTGGACATTTGCACATACGAGTATCATTATGTAGCCGTTACTGTAAACGAAAATATCTGAACATGGTTTAGTTTTCATCGTAGTCTAGAACAAAGTTCTTGGGTTACACCCAAGCTGAAGCTGGACCTTAATAAGCTTGCCACAGAATACGAGAAAATGCTAAGCGGCCGGTCACCCTATAACCATTTATTATATACCTATCAATGATACACCCTTTGAACTGTCTGTTTTCTGGTCATCTAATAAACAAAAGAGAGCCGTATCAAACTGACGTTTTCTGAATCCGTATCACTATCCCTTAAAACGAGGCTATTTCTGAGTTCCAGCATCAGACGCGTCATTTGTTAACGCGCATAGTAGAAACGAAAACCACTGACGTAATGTCAAATAGTGACGTAACTTAACTAATGACGTAACGGAAACAAACACGTCGAAATGCGCGCCTCGATAGCTCAGTCGGTAGCGTTTGTCTCAGGACTACGTACCGATGCATTAGCGATGGCAAGTGTGGATAGTTGACTGTTCCCTAAGTAATTTAATAAACAAATTATTATATTAATAACTTGATCTGGCATACAGTATCACGTCTCGTGGATGAGCTCATACCATCGGGTCACCCTCGACGCAAGCGTCTCGGGTGATCCGATGGTATGAGCTCATCTCCTCGACGTGATACAGTACACCAGATCAAGTTACCATTATAATAATGTACATTAATCACATGATGTCTCTGTCATTCCGTGGATAACGTTGTGTGATAGAAAAAAACATATGTACAGGCGTGTAATAACATTTTGACGCGTTCGTGTAACGTCATTGACAACAGCCGTGTCAACAATGCGTTTTCTTATTGAAATAATGTTCATTTTAAAGGCTATAAAGTCCCATCTGAAAGGGTCATATGATTAACAGAATTTAACACTCGTCATCAATTCATATGAAATTTATGAAACTCGCCGAAGGCTCGTTTCATAAATTTCATATGAAATGATCACTCGTGTAAGATCCTCTATATTGAAATATCGAACATCATCAGAAACATCGCCTTAAAACTGTTAGTAGAAAATCCAATCGAGTGTTTAACCCGTTTGTGCCTACTGGACTCTCTTATACAAAAGTATAGCCCCTGATCAGATGCACCGTATTGTGGCGTATGATGTCGGTCTGCAATCTACATGTAAATGTGATTCTCTTTTAAATTTAATTTCATTACCATTTTATTTTTACTATTATTATTTTATTTCATTTTTTATTATATATTTCTGTGTGTGTGTTTGTGTGTAGATGATTCTTCTAAAGGATCTTTATATTCAGAATCTACTTAACCAATTAAGCTACAGTCCCTGACTTGCAGCTTGTTGACAGCTTACGTCTGTCTGATCTAGACACTATATATTAATTATGCAATGAATACAGATTAGTTAACTGCCAATCCCACAAGGGATTCTAGTCGTGAGATACTGAAACATTAAATTAATTTGACAATTAAGTCCGTAATGTGATATTGACAATGTGATGGGTTCAAAACGTTTATTTTTCTTATCTTTTCTGCAGCCTAATATGTTCAATGAATCGCGCCCGAAGTATCTATGATAGGCCATGAGCCAGATATGGTTTACCTCCCCCCCCCCCCCCCCCAGGGGGGAGTTTTGTAGACCATACTTTTCTTAAAGTCCAGCATCTTAGAAGTATTTTGCAGCATGTTAGCCCTCTGGCGAGTGGGGCGTTAAGCTGTAACAGCCTGTTAGATTACGTTACCCATTAAAATAATTAACATAAAATAAAAAATATAAAAAATTATGAAAAATAGAAGTCATGTTCATATGTTTAAAATTATAATGTAGTCTAATAGAACAATCCAACAGCTAAAAGTTATGATGTTTGAAACGTCACTTTATCTTACATGGTGTAATATACGTGACGTTTTTCTTTACTCTCCATTAAAATTGCAATTTCCATCCAAAATACTTTCTTTTTGTAAGTTATTCCTTTAATACTAGACCAAATGTTTGTTACTGTGTTAAAGAAAATTAAGTGGTCTTTTCAGATCTGCAAAAATTATTGTCCTATCTTGTATACTATGGGAAAAATAGGATGTTGAACACAGTGACCCCTTATAAATGTTCCATATTACAATTATCACTTTCTGTATAATTCAAGTGCTTGAACTACACTGTTGGAATCGAAAACAACAGTAAAAAGTAATATTGAATATGCTAGCCTATCTAAACAGCAAGGAACAGTTCAACAATATTTTTAATGCATTTTAGTCGGCCATAATGATCGATTATATACGTTACCTAGGGCTACTTTTGTTAAAATCATATAATTTGAAGATACAATCATTTTATTTTCTTTGGTAGCAGTTTCTTCATAAAATAATCTTCTAATATAAGAGAAAAAATCATTTTGGTTTATTTTCTATGATAAGCTATTACTAGTAGTAACGTAAATAACATAAACATTTAAAATATTTTATTATAATACCTTTCATCTGTTTTTTTCCACTGTCACATAAAAATAACTTAAATAAGTCTGGGTGTTCTTATGATATATTGTGTACTTGGATCTATCAACACTTCTCTCAGTTATTACTTTTAGGGATTCATGAGGTGTGTTTTATACGTGATTAAACACAGTATACTTCAAATTGTAATGTTAAGGGCATTGACATATTCTGCATATGTAAAACGGGTTTCGCTGTTTACTTTGTTATAATATCAAAAATAAAAGTATTTCATAATGGCATTGCCCAGTTTGTTTCTTTTACAAATTGTACATTTGAGTTCTAAAGACGGTAACACACCTGAAATTTTGTTATATACAGCTGAAAAAAAAAAAACCTCAGAAAAGATAAAGTCGCAGCAATTAAAAGCCAGCATTGATTTTGCATATACGGCTCGAATAAAATGATATGCAATCAGTTTGATACCATTAAAAGCTAAGCATAAGTTTAAAACTGTATAATAATCAGTAATCAACAATGCAAAATAGAGTTCCAACTTTTTTATTGAAAGGATTTGCTATAGCCTTTACGTCACACTGAAAAACTATAAAGCAGAACAGTAAACCTGAAGTTTGAAGGCTTAAGCCAAATAAAGTTCTGCATCAAAGCTAATGTAGATATTTGCTGGCAGCGTAGACTTACTTTTGTAAGACTATCGTATATTTTACGTTACCAGAGGAAACAACATAGCTGAGGTACAGTTAAGAAACAAACATGCTCTTGAAAATAATTAATGGTAGTGTCAATACATCGCTTTACTTAGTTCTTTTATGTAACAAACAAATATGTGTCAACCAGGAGTTTGGGAGAATAGTATCAGAAATATTTAATACAGAAAAGAGACACTGGCTGTTTACTAGTATAATGTAGCAATCTATAAATGCTATGTTTATGATGATCTATATTTCTTTGCTTTTGTTTCTGGCTCTTTAAAGTCTAACTACATTCAACCATATCCTAAAGAATCTAACAACATTCTATCATCTCTTAAAGAATCTATTCACTAAAGAACATAAAGACACGTTTAGTTTGGCAAATATGTTTTTCCCCAGGGACAGTGTTCCAGTAGCTCTGCACACATAATAAAATGGCAAATGAAAATGACAGAATGTATTAATGTTTGTCATCGCTGTTCAGATATTTATGAGCAAATCTTAATTCTTCTCCTTCAGAATGTATTTGCCTACACAGTAGTAGTATGCTTTGCAGCATAATATTGAGAAAAAAATGAAAGACTCAAAAAAAAAAAAGAACGACCAAACAAGTAACGTATACAACGTATTTATTGAGAGTTTATGAATTCTTCATTTCCGATAATGATAATAATCCTTAACTAGTAATACAGAATTTCTGTAGAGCAAATAATCAAACAATAGAAATAGTGCATACCAATACATGCCAAGGAAGGGCTAACCTAAATAACTTACTGCAGTTGATCTCTGTGTCCTTGTATTACCATATTGTTTACTTTTTAGCAATAAATATGGTTGTAAACTGCTTATTTATGATATCTTACTGCTTATCAAATCATTCTTGTCCAAATATGTTAAATACTGCTAGAGAATAAATCCCCAATTTTAGTTGTTACATTACTGAAAATTGTCTGACTGAAATTTGTATTTCGCAACACCTTTAGTCCCTGGTAGTAACAACAAGTGGGAATAAAACCATTGGGTTTGAAAAATTATCTGGCCAGTTAAATATTTACTACATAATGAAACAACATAATGAAAAATAGAACTCCTGAACAGGCTGAAGACAGAATGCTGTATGTATTATAAAGTATGTCACTTTCTATAATCCTTAAATTTTCACGTTGTTAACATTTTGTAATGTATTTGATGGCAGGGAGCTGCATAAACAGATCACGTAGATCACAAATTAACATATAAGTTATGATAACGGGAGCCACACATATTTGCTAAGCCATGTAAAGCAGTTACTTTACAAAGAGGCTCGTGGCTGACGATTCGACTGACAGCATAGAAAAATGGTGTTAATGCCGGCAGAGTTGGTACTGCTTTTGATTGCCGAGTCTGGTAGTCACAGTTTCATATTTGTATGTAGGGTAATTGAATGGCTCAGCCAACAGCACAGGTAGCGAAATTGGTTTTATCCCATCATAACGAGAACCTAAATATAAATCAGTTGCAGCATATACCAACTTATACTTACCTCATTTAATGCATAAAATTTAAAAAAAAAATCATTTTTATGAAGTCACTTTTACGTGAGACTGAATTGAAGGCCAAGTCAAACTGCTTCTGAATCAGCTGTAACAATTTATGTGCGTCTTGCTGAACTCTTGTGTATTTCAAAGAGCTAAATTTGCCATCTTACTACCAGTGGTAAGCTTATACTACAGCAATGAATAGTTCATGCAGCCAGGGAACTAAAGTTTTGATAACAGATGACTCACAAATCTTATTCCTCGACATATTACAATTATGTAACGTAATGTTAGTGTTAGTTTGCTTTTCAAATATACACTATTAGATGGGTTTTTTGTGTGGTTTTTTTCATAGTTTGAGGACACATAACATTGACATTTCTTCATATTTACATATAAAACAGTATCCACTTAAGACAAATTAAAGATAACATTGAAACATAAAATGCAGCTGATGTTGGCCTTCTTAGCTTTCCTCTTCATTTTATAGGTTAAGTTCTTCAAAAATAAGATAGTTTCTGTCCCCATTTAATGTATCCACTGCTAATTTAACTGCTGCCTACCTTATCTAAGCTGGGCATGAATCAAAGAAGATTGATGGAGCACGTATAAACTTCAGTCCACTAATTCAGCGATTTAGTCTTATTCTGGTTGTGCTTTTTTTTTAAATTTTTGTTGTGGTTATATACGTTACATATTTATCGTGACTGCTGACGAGTTTTGTAAGACGTTAATTTGTTTCTTTTTTATACTAGAATATTGAAACAGTCATATATATGACAGTAACTTTTCTCTACACTTAAATTCTTAAAATCTGCTCCTTATATTACATGTATTTAGACATTGAAGGGGAAAAACGTCAAACGCAATGTAAACTATGTTATAAGTGTTAGTCAACTTATCCTTGACAATGTCAATTACTTTGAAACAGCGATTTATGCACTAACAGACAAACCCATCATTATTTAGGGCGAATACTAACATGTGTATAACAATGCGTATATTCTATTATAACGTAAATGTGTAAATTTGGGTAGTCTTATTCTGGTTGTGCTTTTTTTAAATTTTTGTTGTGGTTATATACGTTACATATTTATCGTGACTGCTGACGAGTTTTGTAAGACGTTAATTTGTTTCTTTTTTATACTAGAATATTGAAACAGTCATATATATGACAGTAACTTTTCTCTACACTTAAATTCTTAAAATCTGCTCCTTATATTACATGTATTTAGACACTGAAGGGGAAAAACGTCAAACGCAATGTAAACTACGTTATAAGTGTTAGTCAACTTATCCTTGACAATGTCAATTACTTTGAAACAGCGATTTATGCACTAACAGACAAACCCATCATTATTTAGGGCGAATACTAACATGTGTATAACAATGCGTATATTCTATTATAACGTAAATGTGTAAATTTGGGTAGTGTAATTGACGTTGACGTCATACGTTAACGCCCCAACGTACAGAGGGCTAACATGTGTCATTTTGTTTCTTATATAATGTAGTTTCAGAAAATTATAGGGTACAAAACTCCCCCTGGGGGGGGGGGGGGGGAGGGGGGTCTATGGTCAGCTCAAGGTCTATGATGCATATGTTGAAATAGAATATAAATAACGTTATTTTGACAAGAAGTGTTAAAATAAATGTATAAGGGAGGATGTTGGTTGCCAGCTAAGTATAATTACTCAGCTACAACAGACACGTCCAGACTGACGTTTTAAAATTTACCCGCCCTTCGTCATCGCAGCTTAACTTGTGTCACAACTGAACTGTACTAAATAAAACTGTATGAAATAAAATCTCGTTGGAAAGCTATTCGGCTGTCTTATACCTATTACAGTCATGGCATTTCGGAAAAACTATGTCTTGTAACGCTTTCCTGCATATCTAGAAGTTAAGGAGAAGACGAAATTGAATGCAAAATTTCCAAATATGTATGATTTCATACACGACGTTTGTCGATGAACCTGACAAGATTTATGTTTTGTTGCGCAGATGGTCGTACATGTTTAAAAGGAATTCTGAGATGATCGTATGTGCGAAAAGGTAGACCCTCGTGCGAAACATGGCTGTTTGTTTTTGTTTGTTTTTTGTTTTTTTTTGTTGTTGTTTTTTATTATCATTTTTGTAGCGTATAAAAGCTGGAATCTGATTTTACCGTGGTTGTAAATTGCACTAAGTAGGCCACTCGCTGATGGGTACAGTTTTGCAAATGATAAAAGAATAAAGACTGTACATGCTGCCTTCTGGTGAGGTGATAGAAAACGGCTAAAATCTACATGTTTTTTTCTAAACCCAGGCTTGAAACAGGTTAGTGTATCCCCAGTGTTGCCATAATATAAGAATCTACCGAAAAAAAGTCTGAGTTTAACGTGTTCCTTCAGAATTTCAGTATCTTCACTGCAGCGGGTGTTATACTTTGTGGCGGCCGTGCAAAAGTCACTCCGTACATCATCCTAGTACAGATTCAGTTTTCCAATTAATCCGATACTTGAAGGAGTTGGGCGCTGTTAAAAGTAACTGGGCATGAACGGGCTTAGTTGAATGGAGGCTGCATTTTTCTTTGCTTTTATATGTTCCTTGATTCCAGTGAAGCACCGTGCAGAATTATTTTATCGTCACTGAAGCTGGTGTTGTACCGGGTGACGGCCGTGAGAAGTCTCCTGGTTCGTCATACACCGCAAATTATATAAATTTATTTAGTATCCTTCGGGACCATTTCGCTGTTTCTGAGTCAGTTTGAAAATAGTGTCCTGCTAAAATTTTGACTTTTCGGCGTTTGCAGTGCTGCAACGTGAATCTAATGCACAACATGAAATCAAAGAAACCGAGTATACTATTAATTTTTGTTTCTTTGATGTGTTCCTTGCTTCCAATGAATCTTCCTTCAGACTTTTTTTATATCAAGATTCTGCAGAACTCTCTTACCAGACATTCTACTGTCACACTGTTTTACTATTAGATATGATATGTTCTAGCAATGCAAAAATATATTAGCTTTGTCTTGTAATTGTAAAAGAGCTATAGATCCTCTTATCAGAAGTCTCCGTAGACCGGAATCGACTCTCTTATCATTTCAGTTTTTCCAGACAAACTCATGCATTTTAAAGTTGAAAATGATGTTTTATGTCATTTGTTGACATACTGAATACATATTGTTTCATAAATCGGCATATCAAAGACTGTCAATAAATGGACATACATGCCTTCCGAAAAAAAAAATATGAAATTATATTGTTTTACCGGAAATACCCACGTTTGCTTGAAAGTGAGCATAGGGGGTACAACTCCCCTAACAGAAACTGCTTTCGAAGGCAATGGCTGGATTGTTCGACTCTATTTTATTTTAGCTTGTTAATTGGTTGATTTGATGCCTTTTCAGTCTAATGTTTAGACTATAACTAGCCATTACTCAGAGAGAGAGTAAGAAATTTCGGCTTTTGCGACAATCAATTTTAATTATGTTACTTGTATCTATGCAAATATGCCTACATGAAATGGTGAAACGAGATAGCTTTGAATAAAGAAAGAAAATGGGAAGGAGAAACCTTAAAAGTAAAACAAAATACTTCCTTAAATGATTGTTTTCTTTATACGAGCGGTATTTGAAAAGTGGTAGGACCAATGGCAGGAAATTCTAGATAAAACTTTCCTCATCAGAAGCGTCTAAGTATACCCCATTTGTCAAGATAACAAAAATAGTCTGAACATGGCTGTTTTGAAAGGATTGATATAGTGCACTGCCCATTGTTCTAAATGATTCGAAATAACGACCGCGCATAATAGAACTTGATATGAGAATCAACCAAATGAGCCGCGACACGACAAAACCAACATCCACCCTGTCTGATCAGAGTCTTCGCTGTCCGCATGGAAATACTTTAGACCCTTAGCTATCCTTTGAGCACTTAACGAAGAATCTGCTGAAACTGAGCGGCTGCCCAGGCTGATCTGAGTCTCCCCTGAGCGCACAACCACATTGTTGGTTTCGTCGCGTCGCGGCTCAAATATCAAACGGATCAACATCAAGGCTAAAGGGAGCATGTTGCTGAGTGTCAAGATGCTGCTCCTTCAAATTGTCAAGAATAACGATTAAACGATCTGCTGGTGTAGTATCATGCCACAAATGAATACCATGCACCCCTGTTTGTGAACGCTTCGTGATATACTGCTGAATGATAAAAGGGAGCAGGCACATGGACTCTGACTACGAATACTGTAAAACGATAGGGCATACAAAACCAGTTGCATAGTCCTTCTTCTGCAAGCAATTTGTTTTACCTATCCACACATTGTTGTTGCTCTCATGTTCATAAAATACACTCAGGTTTCCCCATTTTGATCTGTTACAGACGTTTGGGTCACTATCTTTAAACATGTATATAAGTTGTGCACCTTTTAAAACATGCCTCTTTTTAATTATCTAATTTTATTTCTTTATTTTTCCTCTCTGGAGTCAACAAGTGGAGTACCCTTTCGAGCGCAAACCCTCTTGAATTTGGGTTTCGAAAGACAGCTGACAGATTCAAACTATATACATGTATATTAATTTCGTTCTACTCTATTTTGAGCATCTTCTTATACAAGTGTCTCTATAGTCGCAACGTCTATTTTTATATGAGTTGTCACTAGCATCCCAGAACGGGGCATATCATAAATGTTCTTGCTATTAGCCCACCAGTCTCGACACCGCCCCCCCCCCCCCCCACACACACACACACGCATACCATCTAGCAACGGGCCTATACGGTATACGGTAGTTCACACTCCCAATATGCACACTGTTCACATTCCCAAAAAAGGCGAGCTTTTATTTCCGTTGCACTGAGCCCAAGCTTTTCTCGAATCTTTAATATTAGTCAGTTTGTCACCATTTCGGTCTCGTTGACTGACTATGTCTTGATTTGGAGACAGATTTATACCCATGCTGCCCGTGAACATATTAAATTACTTACACGGGTGGGAAACTCTATACTCAGAGCCAATGGCTATGATAAGGAAAGGTTATGGCGTTTTCCGGAGCACGTGCGGCTATGATAATACCGGCCGTAATTCGGACTAAGAATAGGTAAGTTTCTCATTCGCGGTATGATTTCGTTTTTACGGCATTGAATCTCAAAAAAATGAGAATGTAGTTCAATGCTCATGTCGTTTAACTTCTTTTCTATGCTAAGATAAGTTGTCATATGCTTACGATTTTGTTTTAATCATTTGTGTCGTGGGGTGGCAGTAGGCTAATTTACAGATAGGCAGCTAACACTTGCGTTGAAATTCCTGTTGAAATGATATACATGTGAGAATCTCGGTGGTCGAAGAGCGTGCACTGATTGTCTGATCCTTCTCCATTCGCAAAAAGTAAGAACTAAAAGAAAATAAGAGAAATTGAGAATAAATAAACAGAGGCTCTGCTTATGTCGAGCGGCTCTGATTATATCGGCCGGCTCTGATGTAGGACGGCCTCTTTTGTAAGAGATGGTTACTACTGAAGTAAATGTCTTGTAGTAGATGTGATGTTTATTTTGGTTTAAAAGACAAATATTCTTGTATATTGGGAGTCATAATCCTGTTGTCATCAGAGGAAATATCCTTTCTCTCATAGGTAATGGCATAACGGGGTCATAAAACCAATAAAGACTGAGGGTGTATTCTATATAGTAGGGAATATTTGTCTTTAAGGGCCGACACAATTAGTTGCAGTATTTGACAGATGATTATTTCCCAATTTCATTAAGGCGAGGAAAGGGAGGTTATAATAAATGCATTGGATTTCAAGTTAATGAATCTTGTTGTTCATAGCATACATCTTGTATTGCATTATATTTCAGCGTATTTTAGGTATGCTTTAATGTTGCATCTTTAAATCAATTTTTATCACCCCAAGGCGGACGGACGAAATGATGGACGAACAAAAAACCGTACGCCTATATCGCACCTTGCTAAAACAGGTGCGACATTAAAGCATACCTAAAATACGCTGAAATATAATGCAGTACAAGATGTATGCTATGAACAACAAGTTTCATTAACTTGCAATCTAATGCATTTATTAAAAACTCCCTTTCCTCGCCTTCATGATAAAATCAATTATCTGTTAAACACTGCAACTAGTTGTGTCGGCCCTTAAATCCAAAATAAGCATCAAACTCGCGTCTGTGAACGTGATGTGGACTAAGTTTTGTTTTACAACGCTCATACAGTAAGTAGCCCTACTACAAGACATTTACTTCAGTAGTAACCGACTCTTACAAAAGAGGCCGTCCTACATCAGAGCCGGCTGATATAATCAGAGCCGCTTGACATAAGCAGAGCTTCGCTTTACTTATTTTCAATTTCTCTTATTTGCTTTTAGTTCTTACTTTTTGCGAATTGAGAAGGATCAGTCAATCAGTGCACGCTCTTCGACCACCAAAATTCTCGCGTTTATATCATTTCAGCAGGAATTTCAACTCAGTTGTTAGCTGCTTATCTGTTAATTAGCCTACTGCCACCCCAGGATACAAATGATTCAGACAAAATCGTACGCGTATGACAACTTACCTTAGCGTAGAAAAGAAGTCAAAAGACATGAGCATTGAACTACATTCTCCTTTTTTTGAGATTCCATGCCGTAAAAACGAAATTATACCGCGAATGAGAAACTTACCTATTCTTAGTCCGAATTTCGGTCGGTATAATCATAGCCGCACGTGCTCCGGAAAACCGCCACAACCTTTCCTTAACATAGCCATTGGCTCTGATTATGGAGTTTCCCACCCGTGCTTATGAAAAGATGGAGGAAAGTTAGGAAAAGTTTTAGTTTATTTAGATGTACAAAACATACATGTATACAGCAGTAATCGGATATTATAGGTCAGTTGCCATTTTTTTAAAATGATTCTCGTACCTATAATTTCCAACACTGCATGCAACAGCCTACATTTAGTACATTCATGACATGCTTGGTTCTTTGATAACTACAGATACACGTACTTCGCCTGAATTATGATTTTATTAATAGGGGATCGGATACACTCTATGTTTTGCCGCCCCTTTTTTTTTTTTTTTTTCTGTAAAAATAGGCTTCATCCTGAATCGATCTACTTATCCTCCTGCCGGAGTTGTTATTTGAGATTTAACTCCCATATGAATGGAATAAAATCCCTAATAACTACCAATAAATTATATATAAATTTAGTAAACAGCAATCGAGTTGTTTTTCACACTTCAATCGGATGAAATTCTGCAGTTGCACTTTACGAAATCGCTTGTATTAAATACTGATTAAATAAATGGAAACATATTTTTTTACCGTTTATTCGACATCCTATAAAGATATCTCATTTAAATTGAAACTTTGAATAACACAAAACAATTGTTTCATTAAATTGCTCTCCTTCTACATATATAAATTAGTTCGCCCATCTTTGATTATTCTAACGTTTTGTATAAGCAAAAAGAAGAAGAAGAAACAACATAATTGAGCCGCGACACGAGAAAACCAACAATGTGGTTATGCATCCAGCGCAGACTCAGATCAGTCTGGGCATCCGCACAGTCCTATGAGAGTCTTCGCAGTGCACTTAAAGGGTAGCCATTGGTCTAAGCTACCTCCATGCGGACAGCGAAGACTCTGATCAGACTGGGCGGATGCCCAGGCGGATCTGAATCTGCGATGGGCGCACAACTACATTGTTGGTTTTGGAGTGTCGCGGCTCATATGGAGAAAAAAAAATTACCGTGATTAATGAAAAAGTTAGGTTACGAGGGTCATCCAATAAGTCATGCAAACGCCGCCATTACTGCTTTAATAATTGAGCTAGGGTAGTCAAATAACACCATTAACAGCTTACATATGTAATACACATATGTGCTAAAAATCATACATGTGACATTCCTTTCTCAGATATGGGAGGGGTTTGAATGCAAAGGTGTAAGCGATACCGGCGGTGAAATTGCACAAACACGACGTCTTTTACAAGAGGTGAGGGGAAGAAAATTCCTGCATATATGTTTAAAATTCTTTCAATTTACTAGAATTCATGTTCTAAAGTCATTGCCTTAATTTCAAGAACTCAAATAAGAGACAGTTATCATTTCACATCACCAAACAAATGTGGTTGCTAGACAACAAGAGAATATGACAGAATTTTAGCAAAATTCTACTTTTTGACGTTTACCTCAGGTCTCTCAGGGCTGCAAACGATACTAAGCAAGGCTCGAAGCTTACCTTTTCTGTAATATATACATTTCAGCATCTCGGGACTATTCTTTAATAACAAATTAATGGCAGTTTAGGAAACACTTCTTCTGCTGTGAAAGCCTCTTCTTCATATACTCATTTTATATGATATTATAGCTTCCCGAAAAACATGGTGATCTTCCTTTGAACAATAGTAATATCTCGACTGACGGAAATATCTTAACCTTGGTACCGTGTACATATTTCAGTATTATTTGCCGTATCTATCAGCAATCTTCAGATATTTACAAGCGTTCTGAAATTAGCTAGGGGATCTTAAACAGACAACTAGAAGCCACCGCCGCACCCATAATGGTAGTGTTCTTCAGTTGCCTAGCAACGCCATTTGCAAGATCATGACGTTTCATGAAATTGTTGACTGGAAAGAAAGGAAGATGCAATGTAGAAATGTGGATTGCTAGATCCGTTTTTAATTATCATTTGCCTGAAACTTGTCCGTTTGCAGGACTTATTGGATGACCCTCGTAGTTACAGCTAATGCTCCAAATACCATCTCTGTCGGGAAAATATCTGTTTGGCTTAGGTTCCGGGGATGTCGAATATGTTTTTGGTTTAAACAACATTTATTTCAAGAAAACGAGCACATACAAATGTACAGAATCAATTATTGAGATTTGGTCGGAAGCTCTAGGCTTGTAAAGACCATCTCCCCAATATGTTTTTTTTTACCGTTTATTCGACATCCTATAAAGATATCTCATTTAAATTGAAACTTTGAATAACACAAAACAATTGTTTTATTAAATTGCCCTCCTTCTATATATATAGATTAGTTCATCCATCTTTGCTTATTCTGTCGTAAAAATAACTGTTTGGCTTAGGTTCCGGGGATGTCGAATATGTTTTGTTACCGTTTATTCGACATCCTATAAAGATATCTCTTATCTAAAATAAGCAGCAACACGACAAAACCATAAAAAGACAACAGCCTGGGCATCCACTCAGTATGATCAAAGTATTCACTATCCGCACGGAGCTACGTTTGACCCCTTGAGGGCTCTGACCAGACGACTGGGCGAATGCCCAGGCTGATCTGAATCTTTGCTGGGCGCATGACACGTTTTTGGTTCTGTCGCGTTGCGGCTCAAAGTAAGGTGAATAGGTACATTTTCAAGGGAATCAACTCTGTCTGTCTTATTCTTTCCCTTTTCTCCTTCCATTTAATGGCCGTCAACTCTAACTTGAAATAATCTCTTCCTGCAGGGGTAAGTTTGTACCGTTAAGAGTAGAGCCTGAGTCGTCCAGGGAAGAAAACAAGAAGAACAAAGTTTATTTTTGAAAAACTAGCGGGTAAACATGGTTTAATCTTGGAAAATGTGGGTTGTGTAGACGTTTAAGCAAGGTTTTAATCGTCAATAGATCGTTGAATATGAGCAAAGAGTGTTCCGACAAACAAAATGATCAAGTGCTTAATACATGTAACAACAACACACAGATGATACGTTTGAGTTATTCATAGCGGCAATAAGCTAAATATGTAGGACACATTTGGTTTAATTACTCTGATGCAAAACAAAAAAAAGAGTAAAATTTCGACAGGTTCGAACGGTGAATTCTTCTATTAACAAATTGCATCTACCCTGATTAACTAATATCCCACCCTTTAGCTTCCTTTGACACTGATATATGTTCAACAATATGAAAAAAAGAATTTTTATGTGAGAATGAATTAAAAGTTTGAGAAAATAACACTTTCCCATTGTATAATTGTCAGGTAACGTTTTACTTATAGTTCAAAAGGAGCATAGCATACACTGTATGCCTTGCTCCTCTTAAACTGTGAGATGACGTCATAGATTTGTTACTATTATAGCAACTATGGAAATGTCAACAGTTGTGTTTGGTACCTTGGAAGAATGACGTCTCAGTGACGTCTCTTTGATATCAATTTAAATCTCAGTTATTACGATTACAGATTTATAATGGCATTTGTTTCGGAACATGGCAAACAGTGTATGCCATGCTCCGCCAATTTTTCAGTGACATTACAAAATGTATTTTTTCAATGGTTACTTCAGATTTTCTTAAAATACTAATTATTCTGAAGTGATAATAACACAAGAATACAATATTCGGCTAAAAAAAACTTTGTATTTTTCCAATTCTAGAATGATCTCAGATATCTGAATCAGTCTTATGAAATTCTGTTATGATATGGGACTTTCCCTCCTAAAGCAGTCCCGAAACTCTAGATTCGTCTTATGAGACGGATTTCCCCCCGTCCAAAACAGTCCCGAAAATCTAGGGAAAACATAAAACATATGTTTTTGTGCGTGTGGTTTTTTTTTCACTCCAAAACAATCCCGAAAATCTAGCCACCTATATTTTTTTGCAGAATTATGCCACTTTGTAAATTTTAGAATCGTGTCCCTTCTATAAAGATTTTCAGGACTGTTTAGAAGGGAAACAAGAAATATCTTTAAAGAAGATAATTGTCGAAGTTAATAACAACTTTTTAGTCATGTCAGGACGGATCCGCCGCTTCCTGGGTATTATCAGTACTTTTGTAAAGTAAATGTGTCTTGTTCAAGGACAAAACATGAATTCCCGAGTGAGGATTATCGTGATCAGCCTTGGTCGAGTTCGATTACAACTATTATCTGGCGATAGTATGTCATGGAAGAAGCGGGTCAACTCGGCCTGCTTTCTGTAAGCCTAGGGTCTTCACGGCTCCTGGGTCAACTCAGCCTCCATTCAACTCGTCCGGGTCAATTCGGCCTGCTGTCATTTGCATCCTCGCCCCAACCTACGAAGATGGGCTGCGCCAGGAAGGAACGGAAACACAATAAACGAATAGTTTGTTGGGTTGTTGATTTAATAAGAAGTCCTTCAAAATGGTGGACAAAACATGAATTAATATAAAGGGCAACCCAATAATCCCTCAACGGATAACTACAACTGCAGCTAGACTATGGTAACGGGACGTTCCGGGCCTACAATAATACAATGGGATAGCCGGACCAAGGTGCAGGGCAATTATATTTTAATTGTTTCCATAGGGCCGGAGTTTTAAGATTGGGGTCATTTACCCTGTGAGATTTTCTGTAGTATAGGGTCGAAATAAGAGCAAGGTTGTTACCATCAGCTAATCATCACAGGTCTCTGAAATGTAAAAATTCCATTTCTGTAGGTGGGGTTGTGGATACAAATGACTGGCGCATAGATATATAACCATGCGGCACCATGGCCAAAGCTGATGTTTTCCTTACTCATTTTCATACAACTTCGATATCCTAGTTTATTTGCCACAAGTAAGATTTAATGGCATGACTGAACTGCAAAAATACCGATACCTCACCAGGAGCTAGCTGTAACCGGGGGAACACTTATTAAAAGTCTATTTCTTAGCTTTTTCTGCCTCATATTTTCATGATTTTCCCAGACTTCGTTTGGCCTAATTGCTATGGGAGTGAATTCGTGAGGTTGTGAGTGAGTGAGCGTGTGTGCAATTGAGCGAATGAGTATCAAGATAAGCCTGCATCGAAATAATTCCTCATCTAGAAAATTTTATCGCCGATGCAATGAATTGGTTTCAAAACTCAATGTCAGGTTAAAGCCACTTTCACATGAAGGCCTATCGGAAACAGAATTTTATGATGACTTAGTATACAAATTCAAAGAGATAAGGGGTATGTCTGTTTTTTTGTTCAGCTTCGAAAAGTAGTTTTTTGTTCTCATTGTATTTTGTTCAGTGCTAGCACTAACCATCAAAATCAGGAAGTCATATGTCTTCCAAGGTTTGTCATTTGGAACTCATGCTGAAGGATAGACTTGGTTTCTTCCAGAATGTCCATATTTATATTGCTTTCTCCTTCATTAATTGGTGAAATACCATTATTACAACAAATTTAACTCATTATTTTAAGTCAATATTTACTTTATAAATGGTAGGTTATGATAAAAATTGGAAGTCACTGACTTCCTGGCATTCAGTTTTAGAAGTCACAGACCCCCAGACTTCCACTAGTGGAAGCACTGTTTGTTTCCTTGTAATTTTAGTTAGAAATACATCAGTTGTTAAAGAAAACTGATTTCTGGCGCGGCAGATCGGAAGCGCGGTGCGGTTATGGCTTTCATACTAGACCTTTAAATACACGATTGGAAAACTCGAATGCGCCTGATCTACGGCAGCTCGAACGGGTCATGAAATTTGCAAATACACTTTTCGTCATTCGTTATTATTAAATAAAACACGTCTATCCGCAAATAACGGCGATTAAATTAAAAAGGAAACGAAGCCAAAATAAAGTTTATATTCATAAAACGTCTTTTTAAAACAGTTTCTTTTCACAAATGGTAGATTGTGTTTATTATCCCCCATACAATAAAAACCCGGATGCAGGTCATGCTCGCTCTGATATGTCTTCCACAAAAAAGACGTTTGTCCTTTCTAAAACAATCTCAGAATCTTGCTCTTTATTATGAGACATGTCTAGATTTTGGGATTGTTCTGGAAAGGGAAATTCGTCTTAAACCTGAAGAAATGCGGTATTTGAACGGCCTTACTCCTACGTCAGTAGCTGATGACAAGGGATAGGATTGATGACCTCATTACAATAGAATATCGGCTTAATAGCAGACATGATAAGAGACTGTTAACACTGTGGATCACATTACTTGTATTTGCAGGAGAAAAACATATCATCCACTGCACTGTTAGCTGTAACATTAGTTTCTGATTCCTATGCAACTCCATTGGTACTTTTCTTCAAGGCATAGTTTAAATCTGCATCTGGAATGGAATGGAGTGGAACTGAGAGTAGTAGATGCGATAATCTATATTGTATTGGCTACAATTTATTACATGTACGAGTACCAGGGCATGTGATGGTAAACCTTTGATTGCCTACACTGTTTGTAATGTGTAAATAATCTATACCGCTGTTCCAGTGTTCATAATACACAAAGGGAGTTGTGCTACAATTTACGAATTTCTACTCAATTGTGCCTGTGTACTGCCCACTGTGACATATTTCTGCGCTTGTGCAAGAGCATGCATAGATACACGCGACACACATCTTTTTTTACTCATGCTCATGAACATGCTCGAAGGTAATGTTGCAGTAGATAGTACAAAGTAAATAATAGACAGGGTGAAAAATACAGTCAATAGCTAAATACAGTCAGTATATGATCAGGCTTTTAACAATACGATTCACGCGCCTATAGTGACTCGCTTGGCGGCATTTCATATGCAAGATTCGGGGCAATACTCCATCAATACAGAAGCAAGCGGCAAGACTGCAGTTGCAGGTATTGTTAAAAGACTTGTATACAAGATTTATACAGATTCGGCTATTGTAAAACTGAGGTATAGGCGACATTGAGAAAAATAATTAGTGAAAATGATTTTGACTGGAGAGCTGTTGCTTAAGATTTGGCAAAAATTCACAATAGCTTATAATGACCTGAAACGAGGCTTTTTATAGAAATACAACGGTCCTGTGGGAATCAGCTAGGTACTGCTGATGAGGCTGAAAAATAACATCCAAACATTTTCGTTAGTTTTATAGCATTTTGATTGAATCAATACGAGTACAATAAAATCGATCAAACATTTTTTTTTCATTGCATTAAAATGTACCCTCTCCCAAGAAGTTTGCGTTTTCAAAGGTCCCCGCGGGACCTGGTAAACATCAGTGCATGAAAACCATTAACTTGATCCTTATATTGCAATAGGCAGTTCACAGTAAAATAATAAAAGCAGACTTATAACGTGGATGTTAAGCTGTAATAAATATAATAAGCAAACGATTAAGAGTTATCTGAGGAGACGAATATGTTTTAGACATCGTTTAAAAGCTTTTGGTTGAGAACTGACGCTACGTATAGTTACAATAAAATTTTACGCTTGTCATTTCTTTTGAAAGTGTCAATTTGAGATTTGAAATCAGTTATTAAGTGCTGAAAATTAAGATGTGCTTAACCATTCCATTTGTTAAAAAGTACTTGGTTTAGGCAATGAACACCCGATGTGGTTATTGATACGATGATACTGATACAGTTACTAGTATGTTGTTTGTTGCAAGCTTAGACTCCCTTCTGATCTAGACACAATTAATTAATTATGCAATGAATACCGATTAGTTAACATGGAAGCCCTCAAGGGAGTCCAGTAGTGAGTTCCAATAACATAAAAATCAATTTGGCAATTAAGTTCGTTATGATAATACGATGGTGTCAGGTTCAGTACGTTTAATTTGTGCATCAACACGCTCTGCTTAATTACGTCTCAGACAGTTAATGCTAATTAGCTAGGTCATGTCGTAGGTGGGCACTATGAATCACACCTAAATTACTTAACCCTTATTAGACTGGAACCCCGTTTTGGGGCATATGCAAACAGTGCAGACTCAAATCAGGGTTAACACTATTTGCTAACGGGAATTTCTATGCAAAATACAACAAAGGTCAAAGCACCAGAAACCCAAAACTGGAAATGGACTCATTCAAATAATAATAATGGACAAGTCCACCAGTCAGAAATGGGTGAAGGGGTGTTGTTGCAAATGCATTTGTTCGTATTGTTGTTTGAGTTTCGTTATATTTTTTTAAACTTGTCTCGGGCAACCTTGACCTAGTGCCTGTGCCCTTCCTGGGTACCATTATCTGTCCTCATCTCTGATTCATCAAAAGCTAAATGTTTTAAACCACTGCAGAAACAGAGGGCGAGGGTTAAGAAGCAGCAACACTAGTTTAAGCCCCTCCCCACTCCAGTTATCTATTACTGGCCGTTCGAAGGTGGTACTTCATTTGTTGTTCCTCAATGTTACATGTCGTTATGTCCGTGTGTTTATAGTCTTAAGCAATAAGGCCATCGTATAGCTGCCCATTCTGCTTTCTGATTACATGTATTTTGTTTTGAAATTCAAAATCACAAAATAAGAAAAAAAGATGTTGCTGCTGTTTAAAATAGGGTGGCTGAATGACCACCAATTTCGGAAAGAGCCGTTATTCAGTAAATTGTTCGTGTCTTTCGTGAACGCTTGTCAATTTGTGTGTCCCTCTTTTCCTTTCGATTCTGAGTGCTGGATATTGGATTCCTGTTCATTGCCTATCTTTTTACTTTACCTAGAATAAAAAAATGGATAAATTATTGAACATAGTTTGTGTATTATGGACGAAGCAATGCTCTTTTTGTCGCTACTTTTTCTCTCTTCTTCTTTCGATGTCTGCTGGGTTGTGCTTTTGTGACTGTGGCCTTCCAGAGAACCTTCATTAATATTTTCCACCACACTGATACAACTGATGCTGCATTTATTTTTCCATAAGGATGCATATCCTTAAACTTAGGGATTGTGCTTACTGTATGTATATGAAAAAGACATTTTTCGTGACATGATTCGTATATAAGAAAAATAATTTTATCATTACATGATTTGTATATGAAGAAGTCATTTGTCATTACATGATTTATTTATGAAGAGGTTTTGTTTCTGTCATAAGATGATTCGTATATGATGAAGTAATTTTGTCTTTCATGATTCATATATGAAGAAATCCTATTGTCATTACATGATTTGAATTCCGAACATCCACTTATTGTTTACTAGTACACTGCCATGTGTTGTCATTGGATCAACGTTTGTGCATTTCTGTTTGCTTTTCCTTCAGTATTGGGAACTACTCTTAAAGGAAAACATTGATCCTAGAGAAGAACTGAATGTTTCTTTCAAAGCTGGTTCTCTTTGAGAAAGGAAGCAAAAATAAAACAAAGAGTTACTATCTAAAGCAGTTCCCATTGGCCTCAAGGTGCCATCTCTAAGATGTGCTATGTGGACATAGAACAGGGAAAGAAATCATTTGAGAATGAATTAGGGGTTTGAGAAACTCAAACTTTTCTATTGCATAAATTTCAGGATGCATCTCACTTTTAATTTAAGCAGAACAGTGCATACACTGTATGCCACGCTCCTCTTGAAATTGCTAGTGAGATGACGTCATAAGTCTGTTTATCTAGAAACTATGGAATTACCAGTTGTTGTGCTTAGTACCTTTCCAGAATGACGTCTCGATGACATCACTTTTACATCAATATGAATTTTTAATTACTGCGGTAACAGATCTATGACGTCATTGGTATTGGAGCATGGCAAACAGCATATGCTATGCTCCGCCAATGTGTAAATGACACTGAAATTCATTTCACAGAAACTTCAGTTTTTTTTTTCAAACAAATAATTGTTCTCAAGTCATCTAATTCCGTGTTATAATAGGTCCGCTATAACAACTTTTGTTCCGTTACAAATTTACTCTTGCTGCAAGATATACTAACAGATAGGTTTATTTTAATTATCATACTTTCTTACAATCAATCATATAAAGAATGTCCATATATAATTTTTAGTTTTATCAGTTATATTCCAAGAATGATTGTATGATCGTATTTGATAAAATTAATATCAATGTCAATTTGCTCTTCATTGTAGCTCAATATCAAATTGCATTATTTCTAAATTGCGCGTGAGATAATTCCAGTTTGACATAATTAGGTCACTTTATAGACAAATCCGATCAATATACCGAGATGATTTTGTTTTTCGTATTTAAATCATAGTACCTGGTGTAGATTTTCGCAATGACCTTACAACTAATTGGCTACGTTTTAGGGCAATCAATAAGCCTCAGAGTAACGGTATTTTGAACGATTCTCATCCTTTTTATATCATTTTATACGGTCCTTTGAAGAATTTTTCATTCACGTAATTTGTCCCCGAGGTCTCCGGTTTTCTCCCACCTCTTATTCTTTTAAAATTCGTGTTGGACAAACCCAAATTCATTCACCTACATGTACATGTACTTAACGATTACTTACTCCAACCTCGTGTTACAGAAACTGAATGTGAACATCTACTGTGAACATTCACAAACCTTTGCATGTGACATTTGCTTCATGAGTGATTGCCAATGTATTTCTCTCTTCCGTCTGTTTAAACATTTGATTATTGTATTTGTCAGTGGCGCAGAGCAAATTGATAGTTTGACAAACTGCAGACATCGCCGAATAAGTACATAACGCTGGAGTAGTTTCAACTTTGTGTGCCTGGTGGGTTAGTGTTCTGTCGATATATGCTCGAATCATTCATGTTTGTTTAAAATAATTCAGTTAATAGTTTGTTATACTGTCACAAATTGGTTTTCACAGTTGAATATTGTTAAGATGTTCCAGAATAGCGTGAAAAATGTTATTATCATGTCCTGTCTTGTTTCCTGTTTAATTCCTGAAAGTGCGGTTTGATTGTTATGTACGGGGCAGACTGTTATAAGAAGTGGCGTAAATCAGATGTGGATCCTAAAAAATCCTAAAGAACTTTTGGAAAGTTTAAAAGCCCAAGCACTGTTTGAAGTAGATGGCATAAAAACTTTCGATTTCTCGACGCTTTATACGACAATATCACATTACAAAATAAAATCTAAATTAAAAGAAGTTGTTAACAATTGTTGCTTTCACAAAAACGGAAATCGTCGGTACAAATATACATTGTTCTTGGGTATAAGGACACATATGTCCTAAAGGACTACTCTGATGTTCAAACAAAATATACTGAAGATGAGGTCATTAAAATGCTGGAATTTCTTATCGACAATATTAACGTGGAGTTTAGCCGACAGATTTTTCAACAGACATTTGGCATTCCAATGGGCACTAACTGCGCCCCCTTACTTGCCGACTTGTTTCTTCCCGGGTATAAGGCCGAGTTCATACAAGGACTCTTATAAAAAGGTAACAAATACCTTGCACAGAAATTCAACTTCACTTACATGTACATAGATGATGTTCTGTCTCTGAATAATCCAAAGATTTCGGAGTTTATTGACCACATCTATCCAAGTGAACTTGAAATTAAAGATACCACAGAGTCCAGTTCATCTGCCTCATACTTAGACTACTAACTCTATATTGACAATGGAAATCTTGTTACTAGGCTTTATGATATGAGGGACGACTTCAATTTTCCCATAGTAAACTTTCCGTTTTTGAATAGAAATATCCCTTCGGCAACTGCATACGGAGTTTATGTTTCTCAGCTAGTCCGCTTTGCTCGACTTCGTTGACAGAGGGAAGCTACTTACTCATAAACTGTTGAAGCAGAGTTATTAAAAAGTAAAGCTTGTGTCGACACTTAAAAAATTTTAGGGGACCACCATGTCCTTGTTGATCCCTTGTTGATCCCTACAATGTGGCCGTTTCTTAACTAATTTCCGATCTGATGGCCTCAGCCGAAGCTTAGTTAAGCTTTCAAATACCGGACTTTCATTTTCACTGACTTTTTCCACAGATACATAGATATGGCGGGTGTATTATAATAGGCAGGTGATGCTTACTACCCATGGGCACCTGATCACACCTCTGTTTCGGGGTCCATGTCTGTGTATCTGAAACTTCAGGAATTGTCTATGTTTAAATGACCTATGAGTTCGGACTTATGCTTTAGGTACTTAGACCGCTTACATTTATACACCTTTCCTATAAATCGATAAAGTCGCGCACGAGTTATCTACCCAAGTAGACTGTGACGTGATCTATAGGAGCATCCCATATAACTCAGTACAACTGCAAGCACACATAACATGCATAAAGCAGGCGTTTTGTATATGTGAACTGCAAAAAATACATTGAAAGACCAAATTTAAGTATAATTGCCCTGTTTTCATGTGATATTTGTTCTATTTTTTTTAATATCATATTGAGAATCCCGACAAGTCGCTCATGATTTTCATGACCCCTTTCATCGACGCCGTGTTTTAACTCCCCGGCAATACATTCACGTTTGTTTAATATAAAAGAGTAAGCTTACATTTCGTATAGATCTAAATAAGTTTCGTAAATCTGAAAAGTTCTTTCCATTTTTCCGACAGGTAAAACGTCAGCATTAACTACGCATTATTACCGGACAGATTATAGCGCTGATATTTATGGTTTCTTGTGCGATACACCGATCTAAAAGCATCAGCATCCATCCAGTTTTCCGTAAGTTTGAACCAGAGGTTGATTTATACTATTTTTTCCATCTCTTACTTATCCTCGGTATTATTTATTTGATCGTTTCCATTTCACGGCAGGGTGTTCTTAAAGCTGCCTTCGGAACACGTGTCTAGGTAATACACAATCATAGGTGTTTGTTTATTGTGGCAATGCGCGCGATTCGTTGATTACACAAACGAATTCCATGTCAGGACACTTTGTTGTCATTTTAAGCGTGTGTCTGCTTTATAATCAGCTAATCGTTCGTTTTGTATCTTTTGTAATAACGGTCTGAACATCTTCCGCGACTTTCTTTCTTCTCCTTATGTTTTGGAAGCTGTACTGGTGATACATACTCTTTCGATTACGGTGATTTTGGCCCGAAATTTTAGTCGGAAATCTTTTAATTTTATGTCAAATTCCCATATGCTATAAGTTATAAAGCTTATTTTCCGACAAAGAAAGAGCTAAATATAGTTGGTACAAAATAGTTGTCTTAATCTTAACCGTTAAATGTTAGTTTTGAATATACGGAAAACCGGCATTTATTTGATTTCACAATGGAAAACAATAGCCTATCCTATAGATGACGTCATAGGCATTGCAAGGGACAAAACTCGAACAGACTCTGAATTATAGGAAAGGTGTATAACACAGCGTTAATCAATAAGTACTGCATATCGCTTGTAGCAACCAAAACTTGTAGCACTTATCATATTTAAGTAATAAATTTCATTTTTCTGTGGTTTATCCAAGTGTAAACTACATTGGCACAAATGCAGAGTGAATGAAGCCCCACGGGATTCATGTGAAATTTTCTAGCAAACCATTGTAGTTTATACTTCGATAAATATCAGAAAAATTAAGTAAGTTGCTTATATTTTATTTGTTTTAATCAAATTCTTGACGAAAAATCTTATATAAGCGCTAGAATTGAAGCAGTATAACATTTACACGCAGTGTTTGTTCTGCTAACAGCGGAACAGCGTCAGCGACGTCATAACGTGACCGACACCCAATCAGATTGTAGAGAGCCATGGTTCATTTTGACGTCATTTAAATCGTGTGGCGTCGCTTGGCTCAATGTAATTATTAAAGGAATAATTTTCATTTTTCTTAGTTTATCGCTGTGTAAACTACATTGGGTCACGTGCAAAGTGAATGAACCCCGAAGGGGCTCCTGCGAACTTTGCTAGTGACCCAATGTAGTTTATACTTCGTTAAAATCAGAAAAATAAAGTTCATTGCTTATATCCACATTCGTTTCAATCAACACCTTGATGAAAAATCTTATATAAGCGCTTAAATTGAAACTGTAGAACATGTACACGCAATTATTCTGCTAACAGCGGAACGGTGTGAATGACTTCATGGCGTCGCCGACATCCAGTCAGACTGTAGAGAGCCATAGTTAATTTTGACGTCATTTAAATCATCTGACGACGTGTGGCTCAAT
This sequence comes from Ctena decussata, assembly GCA_963989385.1. NCBI lineage: Eukaryota > Metazoa > Mollusca > Bivalvia > Lucinida > Lucinidae > Ctena > Ctena decussata. Next base: position 54,001,820 of record OZ022513.1, read on the forward strand.
GTTATTATTTGAATATAAATTACATTACGTTCAAATGAATTACTATAGGGCTTTCCAGTAAATGCACATTAAGTAAATAAAACCGGGGCCGCGTAGCGCAGTCGGCAGGGCGTCTGACTAATAAGCCGAAGGTCAAGGGTTCGATACCCGGTCTGGCCCCTTACTTTCATTTCCCCTTCCGCTGATTCAAGAAGGGCAGTTGTCATTTACTGGTGAAAGTAAGTGCACTTAGTATTGGTTAACATCTTAGGAGGTCTAAGCCTGCCCAGGAATAGTGTGGTTAGGTTAATGGACCGTCCCGACATGACCATAGCTGTTTACCGTGGACGTTAAACAATAACACAACAAGTGTATAAAGTATATAAAGCTTACTCATCAACACATTGTGATGCAAACGAAATTATAGGGAACACAAAAAGTCGGATTCTTTGTCTCACAAACTGCTTGCCTAGCTTTTTCGTGTGAACTTTTTCTTGATGAATGACTGTCAACGTATTCTTGCTCTTCCCTCTGTTTGATAATCAAATTGCATTATTTCTCAATGGAGCGAGAGAAAATTCTGCTCCCAAGTGGATCAATTTGACATAATAAAGGCATCACAAAGACAGAGAGGAATTTCTCGGCGGAGATTGATATGTCTTTTATTCTTGTTTTATTTGCGCATTTAAATTAACAAACATTTAAATCCAGCGAAATGTGAGATAGAGTTTCGTTGTATTATTTTAGTCTTATTTTAGTCTAGACTGCCTTTGTCGTTCAAAGTTTGAACTTACGGCATAAGGACTAATTCATTTCCCATAAACCTCAAAACAAATAGTTTGGAAAGTACACAGCACCTCTCCTGCGTATCGCGGTTATCTAAGACCATATATGCCCTATAAGCTGATGGACTCCAAATTTAAACAATATGTTCTGTTGCATTTTTGACAGCTGCAGAAACTCAAACCCAGTATCCGTATGCGAAACAGCTATTGACTGAAAAAAATCTGTTTAAACGTAAATGAGTTAAGAATTGCAAAACAAAAGAAAATGGGTACACATTAAATAATTTGACTCTCTGATTTTAAATGTTCAACCCGGCATATGGCTACACTTTCATAGTTTCGATAATATTATTTCACTCAAAACTTTTTGTCCCGTTCCAAGGTTAAGTTTACGGCATATAGCTACACTTCGGTATTTTTCTTCCATTTATCAAGTCTACATGTCCATTCTCATTTGGAAATTAAAGTATCATGGTTCAAGACGATTTTCACTAATATTTAGATTACCTTGACGTTTCATGGCTGAAAACTTTTCTTAATATTTCCATCTTTTCCATCATCACCCCTGATTAACTATGTACATGAAAGGGCTGTTACCAAACGACAACGAGTCCTAGTTCCCAAACGACCTGGTCATCGTGGCTAGTCAAATTTGTAAAGCCACAATATGACCAAGTAGTTATGGAACTATGACTCCTTCTCGTTTCGTAACAGCCTTGGAATCATAGTTACATGTAACCAGGTGTGATCATCATGGTCAAAATGCGCCGTGTTTTCAAAACACTATACAGCCCCTGACGGAAATCTTTTCTCACGTCGCCATACAGTTTGCGACGGAAATCTAACTTAATACCATGCATTTAGTGACATACATGCATGTCTTGGAACGAAAATAATGAAAAGTTTGCGACATATCATTATGCCTAGAGGACTTTTCTATATCAATTATCTTTATAATTTGAATGAGTCCATTTATCATTTAGGTTGACTGATTTTTATGTTTTATCATGTCACGACGTTGAATCAGGGTTTATTCAAGGTTGATTCAACCTTGTGTGCCTGCTGGGCTCTCTCTCTCTCTCTCTCTCTCTCTCTTTCTTTCTCTTTCACGGAATAGTTAAACTTTATTTTCAGCTCTTATTATATAATACCTACGATGTTGCCCTCAAATAAGTATGTTTGAATTGATGTGTAAATATTCGCCATAAAGTTATTTTTGAAATGCACATGTAGATTGCTCCTTATGTTGTTACATATATGTGTAACCTCAGAGTAATAAAGAATTTGAATTTGAATTTGAATTTGGAGGTCTTGGAACGAAAATAATGAAAAGTTTGCGACATATCATTATGCCTAGAGGACTTTTCTATATCAATTATCTTTATAATTTGAATATGTCCATTTATCATTTAGGTTGACTGATTTTTATGTTTTATCATTTACATTGTAACTGCTGTAAGGTTTTGGAAAAAGTGTAAATCCTAATGATACGTCGTATTATGTGGCGCCTGATCTGGGTCTTCACTGTTTGTCTATGTCCTTTTATGGGACATTCTATGCATTCACGGGCTAGGTGTTTGGACCAGACTAGTGCTTGGGACGATGAAGTTTCCTTTAATGATATGAACCAAAACAAAACAAGAAGAAAATGCTTGCGTTTCGATTTGAGACATACGCTGTCAGTTGAACGTTAGTTTTTAATCGGAGCGATTTCTGTGCGTGCCTGACATCGAATTTTTGTCTGTCCGGAACTACTTTGCCTTCCTTTACTGCAAAGATATAAAATTTATCTTTTGTACATGTACCTCTGAACAGGACTCTTTAACTTCTTCTAAAGATTTTGGATTCGCCAATTATCGCTTTCTATGATTTATAAGTTAAAGTTTATGAAATTGACGCGCTGACAATTTTTATTGATTTTTTTTTTTTTTTTCTGATTTTTTTTCTGTTTTTATTTTTTCTGTTTTTTTTTTTTTTTTTTGTTTTGTTTTTTTCTGTCAATTTGTCCAAATAAAGTTGTGGAAATTCGAGATCAGTGTGCATAGTGTCAGGTTGCCAATCTGCATTATATAGGTTCGAGCCTTGATCACGACAGCTCTGTATTCTGCAATTATTGTTGTGACCATATAGCCACACTCGATTGGTCTGAGGTTGAATATGCATTGTCATTTTTGTAGTTTGTCTTTGTTGTACTTATCGCAAATGGCAATGGACATATACCTTTAATTTTTGTCTTCATATAATCTCTCCTTCTTTTGGCTCATTGGGTGGGATGCGTCCTGTAGATAGTTGCGTTATCAGCTATATGTGTTTATGGTTGAAGTATTCTAATAAAAAGAAAGCTACCCAACTATAACCGTCTACCATAAACATATCACTCGATCGCCGTTTGTAAACTATACTTGCCTTGTCTTACAGAACAAGTATGCTTACTAAGACTGTTTATTCGAACAGTGTTTATTTAATACAGCAGATATGTCTGCATCGCAACCAAATTGCGGTCAGTAGATGTATTTACTGAACAAACTTAATAATCATTTATTGGCGTTTACAGAAACCAGGTCCAAACCCACAGGCCAGACGCTAGAAAAATAAAATTAGCAATAAAAGTCATCTACTTAATTTGATAAGGTTATTTACTTTGGCAGAAAAAAAAACTTGAGATAGTTAACAAATGTCTTGCTCAAATGACACTGTCAGTACGTAATATTATTAGGGACATCGTATCGAATCGGAGATTGAGTAATCATACCTTAGGATGTGCAAAGCTGTGAAGGGCTGAGTCAGTTATGGGTTTATCAAAAATGTATTTAGCAAAATATATTGTTATAAAAAATATATTGTTATTGCAAAAATGTAAGTGCTTTAAAACATAACATATTGTTAAAACTAATATAAGAATTGACGCAGAATTAAAAGCAAAAGGAAAAAAAAGAAAAAAATATGAAAAAAAAGAGAACAAAAAACAAAAAATGCCCACAAGCAAGATTTAAACCCAAAACAATAAAATAAAAGTATAAAAACTGTATGCATTTGTTACGATAGAAACTGCGGAGCCGATATCTAGTTAAATTATCAGGATGGTGTTAAAATTGAAAAAGTTACAATGCACGAAGCATGAAGCCCTGTTTATTGAAATAATCAAAAATTGACATCACGTGAATCGGTACTAACGCTATGCCTGCACAGTCTAGACAGAGGATTCCCTTTTCGCATATTTCCCAATTATGAATCCAGGCAAATCTGCAAATGAAAAAATGAAGTCTTTTTAACACATTAATGCCTAGCGTCCCATAAATGAGACTAAGACAAACAGTGCACGCTCAGATCAAAACACGGAGTCAGAACAGGGTCTTCACTTTTTGAATAAGACAAGTGTGTATTTCTCCTCAAAGTTAAGCAAACATTCTGAACATAAACTAAACCTGACACCTCTTTCATGAAAAATGGACTCATCCAAGATATACAGATAAAAGTGTCCACTGGGCATTGAAGGGTTAAGCTGCACATACTCATTCGAGTGTTATTCGTATGTACATGGGCGATGCCAATTACTTGGTATCAGGCAATATCAGCAAAGATGCAAATTAAGCTGTAAGAGAGCTGATCAGACATCTAGTGACTGGATAGACAGCATGATCTTAACCGTCACTGTATGTAAATTGGGTCATTTCTAAGGGAAGTATTTCTCTCATTTTATTTTTGCCGCCCTTCTATTTGGGGTTATCATTTAAGCCTGTTTGTGCCTGACACGATTAAAAGTCTGCATGCTTAACATTATTCGGTTCCGGTACTAAAAACCATGACTTTAACCTATCTACGCCTTCCCAAACTTCCAGAACCTGACACTGCATTCGTCGACGAATAATGCAGTCTTAAATCTTCAATCTCGAATTGTTCCTGATCTGGAGTACTTTTAAAACATAGGTCTGCCTAGGAAGTGTAAAAGGGCCATGATCAGGAAATGATTCAAATTCCACTGTCACCCACGACACCGAACGGGAAAAAGTATTATGATGTCAGAATACAAGTACCTTGCTTTTACAAGGTGCTTGCTTTTCTTAAAATGAAACTTTGGTATAACACCGCTTCTCTGGTCTTTCGGATGAGATTTTAAACCGAGGTCCCGTCTCCGTATGAGCAATGTGTTGGAGGGATGTTAAGCCTGAGTTCACTCACTCACTTGAGATAATATATTTTGGCCTCTTGAGACAGTTTTTTGCACAATAGAAGTGGGTATTAAATAAAAGTATGGGGGGAGGGATTTTAGGGCCACACTACGACATTAAGCACGATAACTATGGTATGCAGCCCAATGTAAAATGACCATGACCAGGGACTGTTACAATCAATCAACTGATGGTAATGTGCACAACACGTGGTGAATGTAGAATAATCAGTTTCTGGTGCCAGAAGGAATGTATGGAAATGAAGCGTTTTCGCTAACTGATAACGGACGGACGGACTCACACAGTGATTATAGTGCAAACCTGCGGGTTGTGCAATAAGAAGTTTTGCATACCAGTGGCTGGGCAATGTTAAATTACATATTAAGTATACAAAATTTGAAGCAAATATACCAAGCAGTCCAAGAGTTATGAGCATTTTCAATAAAAGAGCTCGACCGGCCAAATTGATGCTCGGTGAAGCCTCGTCACTGTTTTGCATACCAGTGGCTGGGCAATGTTAAATTACATAAGTATACAAAATTTGAAGCAAATATATACCAAGCGGTCCAAGAGTTATGAGCATTTTCAATAAAAGAGCTCGACCGGCCAAATTGATGCTCGGTGAAGCCTCGTCACTGTTTTGCATACCAGTGGCTGGGCAATGTTAACTTACATAAGTATACAAAATTTGAAGCAAATATATACCAAGCGGTCCAAGAGTTATGAGCATTTTCAATAAAAGAGCTTGACCGGCCAAATTGATTCTCGGTGAAGCCTCGTCATTGTTTTGCATATACCAATGGCTGGGCAATGTTAAATTACATAAGTATATACAAAATTTGAAACAAATATACCAAGCGGTCCAAGAGTTATGAGCATTTTCAATAAAAGAGCTCAACCGGCCAAATTGATGCTCGGTGAAGCCTCGTCGCTGTTTTGCATATCAGTTGCTGGGCAATGTTAAATTACATAAGTATACAAAATTTGAAGCAAATATACCAAGCGGTCCAAGAGTTATGAGCATTTTCAATAAAAGAGCTCAACCGGCCAAATTGATGCTCGGTGAAGCCGCGTCACTGTTTTGCATACCAGTGGCTGTGCAATGTCAAATTACATAAGAATACAAAGTTTGAAGCAAATACACAAAGCGGTTAAAGAGTTATGAGCATTTTCAATAAAAGAGCTCAACCGGCCAAATTGATGCTCGGTGAAGCAGCGTCACTGTTTTGCGTACAAGTGCTGGGCAATGTTAAATTACATAAGTATACAAAATTTGAAGCAAATATACCAAGCAGTCCAAGAGTTATGAGCATTTTCAATAAAAGAGCTTGACGGGCCAAATTGATGCTCGGTGAAGCCTCGACACTATTTTGCATATCAGTGCTGGGCAATGTTGAATTAGATAAGTATACAAAATTTGAAGCAAATATACCAAGTGGTTCAAGAGTTATGAGCATTTTCAATAAAAGAGCTCGACAGGCCAAATTGATGCTCGTTGAAGCCTTGTCACTGTTTTGCATGCCGGTGGCTGGACTATGTTAAAATGCATAAGCATACAAAATTTGAACCATATTTACCACGGAGTTCAAGAGTTATGAGCATTTTCAGTAGTTGGCCGTAAATTTTCAACTTGTGCTCAGCAAAGCCTCGTCCATCAAATAAGGTTGTTATGCTTGCGTGTTGTTAGACAATGTTGACATGTATAAGTATCCAAAATTTTGTCAAAATATCCCATGCGATTCAAGAGTTATAAGCGTTTTCGCTAACTGATAACGGTTTTCGCTAACTGATAACGGACGGACGGACTCACACAGTGATTATAGTGCAAACCTGCGGATTGTGCAATTTCACATCCCAACCACGATACCAAACAAGAGGCAGTAACATAAAGTAACAATATAAGTAGTTATATAAAACACTTAATATCTGCGGTACTTAAATTTCGCGGATGAATGAAAATGACATATAGGCGCATATTTATTTTGGTGGTCATGATATATACCATGGCTCGAGATAAGAAAGAAACTAAAATGTAAATTTGTAACAACCTTTCTTACTTTTCTCTTTTACAATGCATTTTACTCTGCATTGTGGCATCTGTTAGAATTAGAAAGGTACACAAAATGTAAAATACTTGTCAAATACTTAGCGGAATGCGTCAGTACGTACATGTGTAAGCATGGCTCGGGGAAGGCTGCTCTTTGCCTGCCGGACCTGCCCACCACCTTTTTTTCTTCCTTTCAAATTTTTGGGGTTTAGCGATACTGAAGAAGTTAAGTACAGAAACGCGCGCCTGTCGCAAAAATATTCGGTATAGTTATAATAGCCTCTTTGCCCTTACCGCCAATATCGCCAAAATTAAGTAACCACCAAATAAAAGTGTTTACAGTAAGAAACTTCGAGCGGAAAGCGAGATGAACTTCAAAGTCTTCGCAAGGCAACTCATTATCATACTGCCAAAGAGCGGACCGAGTAAGCCCGAATCTGAAACTTTTTTCTATTCACTGAGCTTCTTCAGAGCTATACATGTACTTTCAGCATATCTTCACCGCGTGACCTCATTTTGTATAAATGATCATCAGCCTATATTTCACTCTTCATTATGCCTGAGTATCAAATTGCACTATCTCTCAAAGGCGCAGGAGATATTCAGTTCCCGATGGGATCAACGACACATCAACGACACAATGATATGATTCACACGACAGTAGCTGAGATTGATGTTCGTTATTTGCATCTTACTTGGCATTTCAAGTAACAAACGTTTTATCGCAACAAATGGGCCGCGACAGGAGAAAACCAACAAAGTGTTTGTGCGCCCTGCGCACACTCAGATCAGCCTGGTCATCCGCCCAGTCTGATCAGTTACTTCGCTTTTCGCATGGAGGTAGCTTAGACCCTTAGCTACACTGTAAGCGCTTAGCAAAGTCTGGGCGGATCTCTGAGTCTGCGCTGGGCACACAACCACTTTGTTGATTTTCTAGTGCCGCAGCTCAAATTGACATGCAGACTCGCGTTTCTTTCCTATGTCTGAGCAAAACGTTCCTTGTCCAAGGCTGAACTTCTTTATATGATTATTCATTTAAACAAAAGTTTTACACGGATGTTAAAGGAACATCCGTGCAGAACTTTTGTCCTTAAGTATACTAAAGAAGATACCCGGGACGTGTATTTATCTGAGGCCATTGTTTTTCATGGGACAAAGGAGATGACTTAAAAACTAAACAATGAATAAACAGCACACGAAATGCAAGGAAAGCAGCCCTTATCAGGGTTTACACTGTTTCCGCCAGAAAATGGTATTTACACTGAAATTTATAAAATTAGACGAAACCAGACAGCCCTTAAAATGACATGTGCACTCATCCAGTATGTGAGGATAGACGAGTCCACTAGGCATAAATGGGTTAACACTTTAAGCACCAGTGACAAAAAGCAAAATTTGCAAACAGCGTAGATCATGATGAGGCTGCTTATAATAAGCCGCCTCATGTGGATCTACCCTGTTTCCCATCTAGTCTTTACATTCTCAATATGATATGTCTTGGACAAGGATTTTTTGAATTTTTGCAGACGTAAATTTTGTCGTCTGTTTATTAATGCTTAAAGAGTTAACAAAAATATAAAGAAGTACAGAACGAGTCCAGCAGCTCGCACAGAGATCTACTGATTCAACACAGAAACAGAATGTAAATGAAATAAGATCACGCCGTTGAAACGCAGTATTAGGTCTAATGGCACATTCTGCAGCACGAACTGGAAGACCTTATAAAAACACAAGTCTAATCACCTTAAGAATTCTGTTCCCGAGCGGAGTAACAAGCGGTATGACGTCATTGCCAAGACAGAGATATCGTTGACAGCGGGGATTAATGCTCGTTTTATTTGTATTTTATTGAGGCATTTGAAGTAGCAACGTTTTCACGCCACAAAATTAGACAAAAAGCAGTAATGCTTTGTTGGCGTATAGACAGACCATCCCTATCGTGTTTCAGTTCATATTTAATGCCTATGGCAGACCAGTTGGAATATATCAGTACAAACGTTTTTTAGTAATAAATTTTCGTATAAACGTATAAAAGAATTCTATTTATTCACATGACTTAGTGACGAAAAAGACAAATGAGCCGCGACACGAGAAAACCAACAATGTGGCTGTGCGCCCAGTGCAGACTCAAATCAGCCTGAGCATCCACCCAGTCCGATCAGAGTCTTCACGGAGCGCTTAAAGGGTAGCTAAGGGTCTAAGCTACCTTCATCCGGACAGCGAAGACTCTGATCAGACTGGCTGGATGCCCAGGCTGATCTGAGTCTGCGCTGGGCGCACAACCACATTGTTGTTTTTGTCGTGTCGCGGCTCAAATACTACCGTGCTACAAGTAAATTTCCTTGGTCTTAAGCGCATGGCTGTAATAATAATAAATATAACCTAGCTTGGCCTTTCAGTGTCTTTGTCAAATATTTCGAGAAATTAAACAGGCACTGTTTGTTTTGTCCATAGCGCAGTTTATTTTCGGTTAGGAAATGTGTTATTCAATATCTTGAAAAGCCAAGACATACATAAACGGGCTAGACGCTGGAAATATAAAATTAGCAATTAGCACTGGCATTCATTTATGTAATACGATCAGGCTGTTGACATTGGCTAAAGATATGTCTACAAATAAAAACACTGTCTGTCTAGCTTAAATGATATTGGACTACTTTATAACATTACGGGAATCTAAATGGAACAAGAGAAAATAAGCTTACTTGCGCAGTTGTGTTGAGAATTAAATACTTCGCACAACCTCTTTAGTACGTATGGAGTATTTAACCATTAACAATAGTTGGGTACCATTCGACTACCACATACGTCGAATTAACGTCGGGGCTACGTTTTGTGGTTACTTTTGCGTTGACATGACATTAGTTAAATTATTTATGCCTGCTGATAAACGTTTGTTTTCATGTTGAAACATTTCGTTGGTACAGACTTTGTATTCCAAGTGTTATAGGTGAGTCTACATTGTTCAAACCTCCGCTGTTATAAACATCAAAGGCGTGTACAGCGTCATTTAAACCTTTGAGCTTTGATACGAGAAAACAAACAAAGTGGCATGTGCACCCAGCAACTTTCAGAATAGCCTAGGCATCCTTCAGTCTGATCAGAGTCTTCGCTGTCCGCATGGAGGTAGTCAGACCGTTAGCTACCCTTTAAGCACACAACGAAGACTGATCAGACTGGGCGGATGACCAGACTGATATGAGTCTTTGCTTGTCGGACATGTCACTTTGTTGGTTTTGTATTGTTGCAGCTCAAATAAAGTATTTACATTAATGATATTCTTGAAAAAGGGAGTCTTCGGAAATATGGATATCTGAAGTCATAAAATAGCAGAAACTTTTGATTAAGCCTTTGCTTATGAATGATGCCTAGCTCTGTCTAGAGTACATTGAGTGCTACCCCATATTTGAAATTACTGTAAGAGCTCGATAGTCCCAAAGACCCGAAAAAGTCAGTGTAAAGCACTTCTGTTCGGTATATATTCACATCCGCTAAACAAGCTTTCAACAATATCTTTTATAATCTTTTAACAACATGAAGAACAACATTTTTGGAAAGTAGAGAAATAGAGTTCAATTGATTGCAGAGAAATACATGTAACTCACGGGTATTCTAAACCTTGAAAAAAGATAGATAACGAAAGACATTTTACAGAGAATTTTCAATCATTTTACAAGGACGTCTTCAATCATCATTTTTGTTATTAATTGTTTATTGAGTTCCTTTACAGTTAAATTCAGAAAATACAAGTATTTGCTGTCTGCTTTGTTGCTTTAATTTGTATCTCAACCTATTTTTACAACGCTTTTCATCTGAGAAAATAAGCGACGAGCTCAAACGTCTAGGACGTAGGTACATAACGACATTTTTTACCACCGTCAGCATGAAAGCAGTCAAAATGCACTGGCAGAGGTTACTGTCTTTTTTTTCACCGAGGAAATAGCTACATGTAATTTTAGCCGCGACACGACAAAGCCAACAAAATGGCATGTGCGCCTAGCAAAGACTCTAATCAGCCTGGACATCTGCCTAGTCTGATCAGAGACTAGGCTGTGCGCCTAAGCATAGCTAATGGTCAAAGGTATTTCCATGATCACATAGAGGCTAAAGGATAGCTAAGGGCCTAAGCTACCTCCATGCAGACTGCAAAGACTCTGGACAGTTTGGCCGGATGCCCCGACTGATCTCAGATTACGCTTGGTGCACAAGCCAATTTGTTGCTTTTTTGGTGTGTCGCGGTTCAAAATTTTGGTGTTAAAATATACGAAACAATGTCAAACTGAGTCCAAACTTAACGCCGTAAACATATATCCAAATCATAATTGGATATTCTAGTTAATCCAGCACATCTGAGCAGGACTTATATTGGCAACAACATTGACCTACTTTTTTTCAATCAATTCAGCAAGGTTATTACATCGCCTTTTTTTAAAATTTATATACCTGATAAATCTAAATATCATTTTTTACAGTGATTACTGTTGTCAATTTGAAAAAAGAGAGGTTTCATATTTTTATCTTTTTTCTGTCTATTAGAGTCTATTTTGATTGTATTTTACAATATAATGCGATATCACATTACTTTCCCTGAAGTATCAAACTATATGGAAACCACTTACCTATATAGAACAAGGTCATACTGCCTCGATTGCAAACATATATTCACATTTTTCCTTGTTTCCATAATTAAATGGAGCTTACTATACTGTAGGCGAAAGGAAGCGTACTCAGAGATCATTAAGATGAAGTTGTGTGTGTGCCCGGAAAGATGAACGCTTTAAAATTTGGGTTCATTCAGGTCAAAATAAAGGACCATTTAACGCCGGGTGAAGATTGAAATCAACTGGCTTCTAGTTGCAGCAATGCTTTAGATGTTAGACGAGTGTCATAAAACGCATGCATAATTGATATACTTCCATTTTCATAAACTATCATAGGAGTTGCGAAACGCCGACAGACATCTGCAGTCTGATCTGAGCCTCCGCTGTCCGAAAAATCAAGTATATATCTTGAGTAATCTACGCATACAAGAAGGCACTAGATAGCTTGCACGGGTTCACAGATTGGTTGAAGTCGCGACTGTTCGACAATACGTTAAGCTGCATTTTTGTTCGACGCTGCCTATTTCATGGAGATCGTTCGAGTTGTCTTCTCTTGTCACTCGGGTCGAAATTTGTCGCATGCGTACAAAAGTACTCGAGTACTTCAGTCCCTAACACTTCGAGTTCAGAAAAAAATGACGACGACCAGCGGCATATCTTCAAGGCCAGACTCCTATTCTCACAATTTTCTTGTAAACATCATGTGTTTTATATTAACAAGAGTCAGGAATCGCATTTTTTTTTAATTTTAATGAGAAATTACTATTCTTGAGTCATTTCTGACCCCGTGCTGAATATGGCCAAAACACAAGCCTAATAATCGCAATCGGAATTTGTAAACATTCCTATCATCCCATTCGCACTATTTAACTTAAAAATGGCAAATCATTGGCATGAGAAGGTGGCATTATCAAGATAAAACAAAACAATGACTTCTTTTACCGTGAAAGTTCGCTTCGTTCCGCCATCTTTAATGCAGATTAACCGTGATTAGTCGGGGGTAATGGTAGTCGAGCATACTCGAATATGTGTGTATAAATATTTCGGTCACGCACGCTGTCCAGTTAATAACTCGAGTTAGTCGACTTACTCGGGTGACAAACCGAAACTGCTAACGGTGATGCCTTCAAATGCAGGCCCAGCAAAATATCTTCCGGTATGCATGGGCAAGGAATACGCATTCAGAGTGCGAGTCCTCACAATGTGAGCAACCATTCTGTTTTTATCATTATTTGTGAATTTTGAGGAATGAATTTTGAGTGCTGAGAAGACCAAACTGATGACAAATAGTGCCAATGGCATCCAGAGGGAGAGCAAAGTAAAAGGGCAGCAACTTGGTACTGTAACAAACTTCAAATACCTTGGAGCAATTGTCTCAGATGATGGCTCTAAAAAGGAGGTTCTCTCAAGGATTGCACAAGCCAATTCAGCTCTTACAAAGCTGAAGCTAATTTGAATAGATAACAACATATCTCTTGGATCAAAGGTGAGACTTAAGCGCTCCCTTGTCATTTCGATATTTCTGTATGCCTGTGAATCGTGGACCTTGACAGCAAAGTTAGAGAAAAAAACGCAGGCCTTTGAGATGAGATGCTACCGAAGGTTACTGAACATTTCGTACAATGACCATGTTACAAATGAGTAGGTTCGCAGAAAGATCCAAGCAGTCATTGGAGAGTATGATGAACTCCTTACCCTGGTCAAGAAACGAAAACTAAGGTGGTTTGGCCATGTCTTAAGGTCTTCTGGTTTAGCAAAGACGAGTCTACAGGGCACAATGAAGGGAAAAGAAGAGGTAGACAGAAGAAGAGGTGGGAAGACAATATTAAAGAGTGAACAGGAATGGATTTTGCCAGCTTAACTAGGGCAGCTGAAAACAGGACAAGGTGGAAGGGGATTGTGTTGTGTCCCAATGAACTTGTAACGTTATGGGATAGAACAGAATATCATAGAGGAATGAATATCGTTTAAGCTAAGAGTCAGGCGCTTGGAATGTTACGTCGAAGCGGCGTATTGGGTAAAAATCCATTCATCCAATCCGTTATTCTTGATGCCACCTACACTTTCTCCGAAATGTGAACTATCTAATAACTTTTGATATATGACTGTTGGAACTATCACTTGACAAATGTATAAATGTGTGGGAGACTATTCTATATTCATAATTGAAATTTATGTTCAAATTTAGAATCGTTCAAATTTAGAAGAATTAAATAATAACTCTCAAACTCTCAAACTTTCGGCTTGACGCACTTCTTTTCTTTCTTAGCGGAAACAGATCTCAATGCCATGCTAGTCCTCAAGAACTTAATATGTTTACCAGGAAAGTGTGTTGGTGACACTTAACATCTTCATTTACAGCATTTATCAATCCCTCGACGCAATATTATTTAGCTGAGAACAATCAAATACTTAAAAGTTCGAACGGTAAATAAACTTCAGCAGCGAGTCACGCTAAAGGCGTTGTTAGCGCACAGTGGGACCATCAACACATCAGGTCAGAGCGTGTTTTATCCCAGTCATGTAAAAGCCTGTGCTCTTCTGCCGAAAATATATAGACTCCAGAGGAGTCAGCAGGCACACACCATTGTCTTTTGCTTTGATGCGGGGACACACGACGTGATCTAAGTTTTCGTTGTTCTGTAATACACGGAAGACCCTACAAGTGGGTCCTGACTCGCTTTTTACGTTTCAAAGCTCTTGAGGATGTTTTGAGAATGGTGCCAATTCTCATATCAATGGTACGACATCAATAGAGCCTCGTTTGGTGAAAACATATCTAACGTGCGATCCAAGCATGCTAAAGCAGACAGGCCTGCATACATATGGAGTTTGGTCAGACCATGCATCTTTCGTCAAACAAAAACAAACGGTCTCAGATTTCAAAAGTTCTTGTGCATACTTTCTGGCCATTCTGCGAGTTTGCACAAACCTATCCGCGCATGTGCAGGTTTATTTTACATAAAGACAGGCTTTCTCGCAACGCGGATTAATTTAAAACCCACGGTAGAGTAACCAGATCCGTTAACTCGCAGATAATCAATGATGACATTTATCTTTTGTTTTTGCTTCAACTGCTTTGTAAATAAACTACTAAAACCATGAAGACTAGAGCAAATAGAAAATTCTTTTATTTGCGGACACAGAATCTTGGTTTAAGTTACAATTGATCTTAAGTTTTAATAAGCCGATGACAGGGTATGTCATCAGTATATGAGCAGCTACCGTGACTGTCAGTCTGGACATACGCATTAGAGAGGGAAAGTGTTTGGTATGTATAAAAAGGCACACATTTTCATTTTTCTTTTGCATTATTATTATTATTATTATTATTATTATTATTATTATTATGTGTTAAATATTATTCTGTAATTATTCAGTTTCCAACATTTTTTTTCAAGTGATATTTGCAATATTGTTTTAACTTGAAACATTTTTCCATGTCATATTTCCAATATTGTTTTAACTTGAAATACTTTCTGAGAATGCCTAAATCTGTTTAGAGTGAATTACTATATCTGTCTAGAGACCTAAAGAGAATATATGACTTTTGCAGTGTAAGATCGCTTTTTATTTTACCGAATGTAAACCAAAAGCATTATTTTCACGAGAGGCGAAGCCACGAGTGAAAATACCACTTTTGATGTTTATCAGTGGATTTGTTTTCAAAAACTCCTCTATATATATTGGTAGTGAAGCAAATAAAAAAATACCCAAGATATAATTAGACAAAACAAATTTGGCAAAAACCAAGAGCTATCGCCTCGCGGTGTTTCCTGTATATTGCGTACTTTAAATAACAGGAATCAGCTTGATTTAAACAAATTTGATAGCTTACCAAACTGGGGCCGCATGTATAAAACGACTTAAGTCGTTGCTATGCTGTTGCTAGACTGAATTTCTATGAAGGAGATTTCCCACAACTATTAAATTTGTTCTGGAAGAACAGTCTGAAAAGACTGTTCCTCCAGAGCAAATTTCATAGTTGTAGCGAATCTCCTTCAAAGAAATGTAGCTGTAGCAACAGCATAGCAACCACTTAAGTCGTTTTATAAATACGACCCCTGGTCTGTAGGATTCTTCGTATGATTTTAATGTTCATGTAATCAGTTACCATGGAGTTTGAAGACAAAAAGGCAACATATCTTATTTCCACGTTACTGTCGATAAATAAGTCCAATCATTGAAAGAAATTTTGATTTTCAGTACTTTAACTTTTGACTGAAGCTAGCCATTGTGATTTACAACGGCGTGGTACACTGTTCTGAAATGAAAACCCGGCCGAAAGTAAGGTTGATGGAACAACCGCATCACAAATTTAGTTCCTACTTTCGCATATAATTTGAGCCGCGACACGAGAAAACCAACAATGTGTTTGTGCACCTTGCGCAGACACAGATCAGCCTGGGCATCCGCCCAGTCTGATCAGAGTCTTCGCTGTCCGCATGGAGGTAGCTTAGACCCTTAGCTACCCTTTGGGTACTTAACGAAGAGTCTCATCAATCTGGGCGGATGTCCAGGCTGCTCTGAATCTGCGTTGGGCGCACAACCACATTGTTGGTTTTGTCGTGTCGCGGCTCATTTTACAAAATGCTTCTAGTTTACACAAATGATTCAGCCGCCGTAACAATTTCCGTGTTCACTTTGAGTATTTTCGTGAGCTGTCAGGCATTCTTTCGCTGTGTTGTAGTTTTGGTTGGTTCATCAAGTATGAATAACAACAAGAAACCTTTGTGTTGGCAAGGAAACGGACTGTGCCACTTTATCATCCAAACAGAGCAGTTTCATGTTCCTGCTCTCTAAATTGAAGCAGACAGCATTTGAGCCGCACCACGAGAAAACCAACAAAGTAGTTTCTGCTTCCAGCGAAGACTCAGATCATTCTGGGCATTGGGCATCCGCCCAGTTGCTGGGCGCACATGCCACTTTGTTGGTTTTTGTTGTGACGCGGCTCATTTATATAATTTTCTTGCTGCACTGTTGTTCAGTGTGTGTCATCACTGTGCGCAGAGATTTAAGTATAGGAAAGTCGGGTAACTTCGGACAGCGGGTAAATTCGGACAGTGACATTGTTTCCTTTATATGTCAGTTGTTTGGAATTTAAACAAAATTTACTTGGCAAACATTGAAAATCTTGATGAGACGGCTCATTATGAGCCGTCTCATCTGGATTTTCACTGTTTGCAATGGTATGTCCGAATTTACCCGTTGTCCGATATTACCCGACTCCACTATATATGATCAAGAAAACAAATATGTTTTATATTGTAACAGCTAACGGTCTTGTATAAAGGATACAATGCTATGCCATAGAAAAAGCATGTAATGTCAGCCTTTCCGAATAAGACCTACGCCGGAGGAATAATACAGCCTCATATTGCACACATATGCCGAGTTATATCATGGTAGCTTCTATTCGATGTTTGAAACGATCAGTGTGTAACATTGTGTTACGACTACTTCTGAGCAAACTTCAGAGACGTAGGTGCCCGTATGCATATACGCAGGCGCATACAGAAAGTTTGTCAAAATGACAACATTTCAACAGGCGCCAGTGTATCTGTACATTAAAAGTTTATTGGCCTGGTTTTCTCCTCCGGGAGTATAACTCAGGATTTGCACGTACCATGAAATTTTAGATAGCTGCGCTTCTTGAAGTTATAATATCTTATTTATATGTGTTCAAAGGTAACCACTTCTTCTTGTTTAGAATTAAATTGGCAACCAAGTATCTTAATACCCAAATGCTTCTGGGAAATCAAATCAATCATACGGCACATTTGTAGACGATAGGAAATAATCATTTACATTAAAACACATTAAAATTCAGCAGAAAACATATGAGCCGCGACACGAGAAAACCAACGAAGTGGTTTTGCGCCCAGCGCAGACTCAGATCAGACTGGGCAACCGCCCAGTCTGATCAGAGTCTTCGCTAAGCGCTGAAAAGGTAGCTAGGGGTCTAAGCTAGCTTCATGTCAACAGAGAAGACTCTGAGCAGACTGGGCTGCCCCGTCTGACTTGATTCTGCGCTGGGCGCACAGCCACTTTGTTGGTTTTCTTGTGTCGCGGCTCAAGATATGCGGATGACGCAAGATGTATGGCATTGTAATTGCATTTTGCATTTACATCGTCTGAATTTAAAATCTTGTTTTAAGATTACCAAACGCAAGACAGCGAAGTCCCTCGTGTACACC
The DNA here is from genome assembly GCA_963989385.1 of Ctena decussata. NCBI lineage: Eukaryota > Metazoa > Mollusca > Bivalvia > Lucinida > Lucinidae > Ctena > Ctena decussata. The sequence goes on from OZ022513.1 coordinate 54,019,598, forward strand.
TGCTATTAGTGTGTGTTGCATTCGCCATTCTTGAGAAAAGAGACTTTAAAGCGTCGGCTAACAGAGAAAACGCCTATTAGACTGATCTTTGATCTTAATCACCACGTTTATCTACACAGTTGCTTTACGATCCACAAATTCTAACGATATTATGGTTAAGGGTACACTTTTTAGGAGAAGCAACCCTGTCATTTGTATTTTCGTCTGTCTTGTCTAAGTAGTTAAACTCTAAATGGAACTCTAGCTCCTCTACCTCCCCAGCAAATTCTCATCTGTAAGAATGGACTCCATTTTGAAAGGGCTACGTTGTCCAGACTGGCCAACAGGAGGTCACGAAAACTGACTTTCTTGGAAAAAATGAAGGTACCATATATAGTTATACCAATGCAGCTTAACAGGTTTTTCTCAGTACGCTAATATTCATTTTTCTTCTCTGTTTGCTATCAGCCAGTGATGATAATTTTGATACACTATTACAAATATCACGGACCAGCTTAAATAACGCTGTATGACCAGGACTGTATCAAAATTCTTAGCAACAAGTCCGGGAGGTACAATAATTTAATTCATTATACAGGCAGCTTTTCCTCATTGCAAAATGACCTTGAAACAAATCTCGTTTGCTCATTTTGTTTATTAAGAGTAGACAAAACGATACATGTAAATGGGCAAAACCGGTAAATTACCAATTGGCAACCCACGTGTATGAGTTTCACTACTCTGAGGATCTTACATGAGTGCTCATATATTTTTGAATTTATTAAACGAGTTGCGGAAAAATAAGATGCGAGGCTATGCCGAGCATCGTATCGATTTTCCCTAACGAGTTTAACAAATTCGATAATGCAGGAACACGAAGACATGATTCTATCATATGACACTATAATCGCATTTTGTTAGTAAATTTTGCACTAAAAATTCATGATTTCGCCATTAGAAAACGAAACGTATTGATAGATGTCAACGTATACATTACGGCGTTATTTGCATTGAAACCACTAGTGGATTATCGTTTTTAATGCAACGCTTTATAACACTGTCAGATCCGAAGTCATATGATAAAGTAAGTAAATGCCATCGGGGATAAACACAAGTTTTCACTATCACACTTTCAGATATTTGCGGAGCGAACGAATATTTCTGCCCATTTTTCGTTCGGTACTGAATCTGATAAAGAGGTTACAGCTTATTTCAAATTCCTTCTGTAAACTCGTCTCCTGAATGTCTTGTTTTCCTTGATCGTATTTAATGCAGAGATACTTCTTGTAAAATACGACCAATTAGTTGTGCTTTCGAGATTGATAATCACATAATAAATTTCAGTTCATCTAAATGTAAATCACATGAACAAGTTGAATATCTTGGATCAGTTTCATTTCAAAATCTTTATGACATGACATCATTTGACACAGTATATTGAGCCGCGACACGAGAAAACCAACAAAATGGTTGTGCGTCCAGCGCAGACTCAGATCAGCCTGGGCACCCGCCCAGTCTGATCAGAGTCTTCGCTGTCTGCATGAAGCTAGCTTAGACTCTCAGCTACCCATCAAGCGCTTGGCGAAGAGTCTGATCAGACTGGGCGGATGCCCAGGCTGATCTAAGTCTGCGATGTGCGCACAACCACTTTGTTGGTTTTCTCGTGTCGCGCCTCAATTTCATTTGTGTCGAACCTTAGTTGGTCAATAACGGGCCTTGGAGTAGCATAAATAAACAGTCTGATAATATGTGTATTTCTGGTTTTAACCTATTAATGCCAAGTGTCCCAAAAAAGGGATACAGGCATATAGTGCAGACCCAGTTCAGACGCCACAAAACGCGGTGTCATTTCAGGGTTTACACTATTTGCATAAGACAAATGGGTATTTCTACTTAAAAATAAAGTGACCCACCTCTGAAATGACAAATGGACTCATCCAATATATAAAGATAGAAGAGTCCACTTGGCATTTATGGGTTAATTATAGAATTCTTTGGATGTATTGTTCAAATTATTGTATAAACGGAAATTTTCGGGGGTCTAATATTCCGCGGTTAAGGGTCAAAAACATAAATATTATTTTTAATTTTCGCGGTTAGCAACATGCTCGAAAAACAAAACTATTTTTTTTTCCACTTGAGCCAGTTCTTTCATTAACCTGCGGCAGGGCCGCCGCAGGTTAATGAAAGAACTGGCTCAAGTGAAAAATACCAGCAACTACCGAAGCAAACACAAACAAAATATATAGACTGTGTCCACAGAAGACACTTTGTAAGAAACAGGAAATTATTCGCGATTTTAATATTCGCGGTTTCTCAGTGACCGCGAAATACCGCGAAAATGAAACATCGCGAGAATTACCATGTATACAGGATCATCCTCCATAAACCCGATACTAAAAACAACCACAGAGATCTGAAGACAAAAAACTATGGTTGGACAAGCGTTTTGTTCATAATCAATTTATTAATTAATATTGCTTTATGCAATATGACGCTGAGAAGGTCGATCAGGTGTAATAAATAATGAAATAAATACTCTTTCGTTATAAACAATGCATTTTATCCGCGACGTACATAAAGACAGGAATTGTAAGTACTGACAGTCCGGGTAATTCAGGATCTCCCCATTAATATAGGGACATCATTTGCTTTTTTAGCTAACAGCTTTCGTTTGATCTTATAAAACCTGTTTGTTTCTCTCTGTCTTACATCTTTCTCTTTTGTGTGTGTGTGTGTTTGTGTGTGTGTGTTTTTGTTATTCATATTTCATTTATCTTTTTTTCTGTAAGCGTTTTGAGACATCTTAAACTAGGCAATGCAAGTAAACACCTTTATCAAATTCAGAATTTGGAATAGCTGAGGGTTGCTACATGTACCTTTGAGCTTTCAAACCGCCATTAAAACGTATTCGAATGTTTTATGTTACAGTATGTTACATGCATCCCGGTATTTAGCATAGCTGCGGTAGTTCCTAACTATTGCCTAGTTACTCCTCAAGGTTAATTAGCACCAGACTTTTTATTTTCCCACCGGTAATTAGCAGGAACGCAAGTTCTCAAAAAGTGAAAATCAAATGATATTAGTCACTGCTGACTCAAGTAGGATTACTTCGTAATTACCGTTTATATTGGGATAGCTAACTGAGGATAGTTAAATCCCGTTAAGCCCGATCAAAGGCGAGAAAAAGCTCTTTTGAGTTTAAAAATAAGCTGTTGGTTATTATTAAATTCGCTAGATAAGTAACTTGTTAATACTAGTGCCAGCTAAATGCTGACAAGTTAGGTATGTTATATAATTATACGAGGGATGATCAAAAAGTTCCCGGAAAAGTGCTGTATTCTCTTTACTACTTTACTTTCTTCAATAAAATTCCATCCTAGGCAACCTTAATGTAATTGTGATTCATATCATACAGAATTATCAACTTATGTCTATCCACTTTATTGCACGCGCCACCAACGTAACGACCGGTAACGTGACCCGGCCCAGCTAACGTTACGTTGTATTTTTACCGTTTCTGATAGCAAAATTTGGACGCTGCTTAGTCACAAATTATTTTCATAAACATGGATTACTGTATTTAAACTTAAAAATATATAACTTATCGTGATGTGCATCACAAATTTATAAGATGTTTTGATTCCTTCCTATGAAATGATGGCTGAGCCTAACGTGGCCTTCAATCAGTAAACATGTGGGGTGGAGTAATTCAAGGGCAGATAACTTATTTTACCTTATCAAATGGAAGTGTTCTGATAAAGTTTCATAAACTAGAGATAATGGCGATTCGTTACAAACATGATTTATGCCTTTCAGTCCATTCATTCTAGCAAATAGACAACACAACCTGAAATCGGCAGCATGATAAGCTTCCAGCAAATGTACAACTCACCAAGCAGCAATGGTGTATCGGCTATCTTTGTCATAATTCAGATCATATTAATTTGAAATTATGAGTAGCATTTAGAAGAGTGTGGTACATGAAATTACCTATACAAAAGGACTCAAAGCACTATAGCTGAATTTTGACAGAGCTTGCCGATATGGCCTTGCTGCTTGTTGATTTAAGACTTTTGATAGACAGCTAATGCTGGTGCAGGTATCAGGGTGTGTTGTCGTATTGCTGGAATAGTTCGATTGAAAGCGTACATTACATATCTAATAAATCGCCATTATCTAAAGTTTATCAAACTTGATAACAACATTGATACTTGATAACAAAAAACAAATTATCTGCCCTTGAATTACCCCACCCCACACATTTAATTATTAATGGGTACGTTAAACCTAGGTATCATTTCGTAGAAAAGACCAAATCAGCTTACAAAATTTGTAATAAGCATCAAGGTAATATATATATTTTAAAGCTCAATGAATTAATTAGCATTTCTATACAATATTCATAGCTAAACAACATTCAGAAATTACTATAAGAAACTATAAAAATGAAACGTGGCGTTAGCTGGGCCGGGTCACGTTACCGGTCGTTACTTTGGTGGCGCGTGCATGAAACTTGTCAGACATAGGTCAATTGTTTTGCGTGATATGAATCACAAATACATTAAAGTCGGACAGTGTGAAATTTCATCGAAGAAAGAAAAATAGTAAAGAGACTACAGCACTTTTTCGGGAACTTTTTGATCATCCCTCGTATTTCTAGTTTGATTGCTTTCTCGCTTCCTTCTTATCTCTTCCTAACGTACCAGGTAAATTTGATCGGAAAATTAGAATTATATGACAATATTACGGAACACCGGAAGGGACATTTCTTTTCCGATATCCGCAGAATAGAAATTGAAGCAAGACAATGAGTAAGGAAATCAAAACAAACATATTTCGTTTCAACGACTTATTATATCGTTTAAACGACATATTTGTTGTTGAAACGATATAATAGGTCGTTTAAACGAGATATTTGTTGTTTCCTTGTCCGTTCTAATTTTCTTGTATCATTTTCTATTCTGATAAATATCAGAAAAGGAAAGTAGATAATATTTCGTTTAAACGACATTCTTGTTGTTTCAATTTGTTTTCTTTTTTCCTTGATTTAATTTCCTTTCTGGTTTTCTGATTTTAATTTCCATTCTGCTATATATCGATACAGTAAGTCGTTTAAACGAGATATTTGTTGTTTTGATTTCCGTTCTAATTTTATTGTTTCTTTCTATACTGATAATTATCGGAATAGAAATGTCCCTTCCGAGGTACCGTACTATATAATTTAACTGTATTCTCTTGTAATTTTACGTGTATAGATAATAGTTCAAGTGAGTGAACTCGTGTGTACATGTAACGTCCAACCAACAGCTAAGTTATATGGAGACGGGACCTTGGTTAAAAGTTTCATCCGAAAGACCGGAGAAGCGGGGGGAGAGATTAAAGAAAATAGATTAGGCCCGGATCCAGACCATCACGTACTGGTGGGGCTCTGGATAACTGGTGGGGCTGGGAGGTGCCGAAATGTATGTGTGTTGGGGAGGGGGGCTTGAAAATATGACATATTTATGATTCAGTTTCAAGAGAATTTTTTTATATATTTTTCCCTTGAAATATATGTTGTGATATCTCATTAGAATCGCCTCCCCGAGGCGATTCTAATGAGATATCACAACATATATTTTGAATATTTTTATCTAACAACATTGGATGATTTTTCTCAAATTGTCATCAGATACTTCTTTTTATCTGGAAGCCTACATATGTATATTATACATAACACAGAGGCCAAATGGCGGGGCTGCAGCCCCAAAGCCCACCCCCTGGATCCGGGGCTGATTTAAACAGAAGTTGTATATGCCGATATATCTGCGTTCGAATTATACTGGCACTGTAACCACCTGCCTGGGAAAAAAGCAGTTCATATTGCTATCCACTCGGGTTGTCTTAATAATTTTGTTCTTGCTTTATGTGGAGATGATAAGCTTGGTGTTGTAGGTGGGATGTGAAATTGATAAATAACGGCTCCTGATGCTTGCCCTTTAAAGGCCTGTCTGTTGTTGGACCTACAGCAATTGCTGGAGATGTGGTTATCTGAAATTTAATGTGTTCAGCTAGGTTAGAGTTGGGTCATCTCGGAATGTTAATAGATCATGCACATCATGAAATCAGCTGATCAGGCATAATCTACATGCAAACTACAGCCATGTGCATTTCTGTTTTGAGTTTGTTGTGGTCACGTGGCTGGGGTCAATTGTAAAATTTCAAACTAACTGTCATTTAATAGCCAACTTTTGAAATCTCTGAAAATAACACTAATTTAAGAAAGCATTTATAGGGCAGTTTTTTTTTTTTTTTTTTTTTTTTTTGGTTATTTTTAAATCTGTTTATCTGAATTTGTTTACGGCATATTCTTGCACTTCTGTAATTATATTTGGAAAGAAAATAATCAGTTGTCGAAGGTAGAATTACTGAAATTATATGTTGAAGTGCAAAATGTCAAAATTATGCTAATTGACATTTTGGTAGGCGGCGCCTGCCCTTTTATACTGGAGACTGACCTTAGAGGTTCCTAGGGTTCCATTGACTTTTGATGGACTCTATTTAGACTGATCTACACTCCCTGTCTACCCCAAGCTCACATGCCATCAGATGCATTGCTCGTATTGCAACTCTTGCCATAAACATTTGAGCCGCGACACGAGTAAACCAACAAAGTGGTTGTGCGCCCAGTGTAGACTTATGCCTGGGCATCCGCCCAGTTTGGCCAGACTCTTCGTTAAGTGCGCAAAGGGTAGCTAAGGGTCTAGGCTACTTTCATGCGGACAGCGAAGACTCTAATCAGACTGGGCGGATGCCCAGGCTGATCTGAGTCTGCACTGAGCGCACAACCACATTGTTGGTTTTGTCGTGTCGCAGCTCATTTGTCGATACAGTAAAGAGGTCTCGTCTTGGATGGTGCTTGATATTTTATTAACTTTTCAAAAAGCTTTCGTTATATTGAGATTTCTTCCCATCAAGTAATTTGGATCGCGAGGCTGTCCCGTCTCAATCCACTGAATAGTTTAAACCATGACTGTACTGTAGATATAGATTTGTTTACACTCTAGCCTATCCACAAAGAATCTGCGTCATGGGTTACCTTTAAACACTAGCATAGGTTCATTTCTCTAACTCTCTTCTATGTAGACATATGATTTTCTAATCTAATTATATCGTTTATGTTTATTTAACACTAAATCTCTTAAGCGGTACAATTTGCCATAATCTGTCGTAGGGGAAACCTCACATCGAGCAACTGATAAGAGGATTGTCTGCGGAAATATACGGCTAATGCTGATGTAGAGGTTACATCATATACCTTCTGTCACATAATTCTGCTTAAGGAGAAATAGTTTACATACTTTTGTAGCTTAGAGAAATTGACGCAATGTTTTCTACCGTAATGATGCTAAATGAGCCGCGACACGAGAAAACCAGCAACGTAGTTGTCCGCAAAGTGCAGACTCAGATCAGCCTGGGCTTCCGCCCGGTACGATCAGAGTCTTGGATTTGCGCTTAAAGGGTAGGTAAGGGTCTAAGCTACCTCCATGCGGACAGCGAAGACTCTGATCAGACTGGGCGGATGCCCAGGCTGACCTGAGTCTGCGCTGGACGCATGACTACATTGTTTGTTTTCTCGTGTCGCGGCTTAAATGTTGGAACATCTATACCAGTTAGCCTAATCAGCGTGAAGATTGTATGTTTACTCTCACGTTATTTTAAATAAGGAAATTTCAGGGAAAAAATCTTGTGTATGACTTCCGTATGCAGATTTATGAAATTAGCATCGAGTGTGTATAACTATATAAAACAAGTAATTTAGGACGATATTGGATATTAAATATTCGTTGTTTTTTGTGTTTGTTTGTTTTGTTTTTTTTTTTGTTTTTTTTTTTGTTGTTGTTGTTGTTTTTTTGTTTGTTTGCTTGTTTTTTTTGTGTGTGTGTTGGTTTTTTTTTTTTTTTTTTTTTTTTGTTTTGTTTTTTGTTCCTGTTATTTGTTTGTTTTTAATATTATCTTTTGTTTTTCTTTTTTTCAATCTATCCAACGACATCTGAAACTGAACTAGGCATTGGTTTTCCAGCTCTTCATGACTGTTGTTGTTGCTTCGAAAACTCTCAGTTTTAACAGCTAATAATCTTTAAGTACTCACAGAGTCCCGGTAAATCAGTGGTTTAAGAACTGGCCTTCTGATCTAGCGGTCGCGAGGTCGATTCCCGAAGGCTGAAATCTATCAATCTTAAACGGGATTCCACTAGATACTGCCTTTCATTATCACCATCCCATCATCCTGATATGACAAAAATACTGTTAAAATCTCAAGTCATCCAACCATTTAAAGTACTCACGAATACGCATTTTATATACTAAGATACATTTTAAAAATAAAGAAGTTGTCTTTGAAGGAAAAAATCAGTATTTAAGTTTTGATAACACAACATTAAAGTATAGAAACGTATTATATTTGAGCCGCGACGGGACAAAACCAACAATGTGGTTGTGCGCCCAGCGCAGACTCAGATCAGCCTGGGCATCCGCCCAGTCTGATCAGAGTCTTCGCTGTCCGCATGGAGGTAGCTTAGGCCCTTAGCTACCCTTTAAGCGCAAAGCGAAGAGTCTGATCTGACGGGGCGAATGCCCAGGCTGATCAGAGTCTGCGCTGGGCGCACAACCACTTTGTTGGTTTTCTCGTGTCGGGGCTCATATTGTCCACCAGTGGGAAAGAGAAGCCTATGTTTAAACACAGGGTATAATCGATTCCGCTAATTTTCGCGTCCTGCAGAGACTGTCCGTCATATTTGGCTTCCGCCGAGACTGTCTGCGAACTCTTGCTTCCTGCAGAGACTACTGTACTCGAATAATGGTTTCCTGCCGAGACTGTCCGCGTGATTCTGCTTCCTGCCGAGAGCCTCGGCAGGAAGCAGAGTCACGCGGACAGTCTCTGCAGGAAGCCATATATCATGTACAGAAGTCTCGGTAGGAAGCAAGAGTTCGCGGACAGTCTCGGCGGAAGCCAAATATGATTTACAGTCTCTGCAGGAAGCGAAAATAAGCGGAATCGATTATACCCTGTGTTTAAACTAGCAAGCGAAGGCGCCCCTCCCAAAAGAGCCATTCCACCCCCTTAGGCTAGAATAAGGTGACAGACAATCAGTGGCACGAGAAAAGAGATACCTGATGTTGCAAGAACCTGCGAAAATACCAAAATCATCGAACGAATAAAACTCAAAGGGCACAATTTAAGCGCTTTCACGGAAAGCTTATCCATTCTACTTAACATGAACAAAAATGTGTGCAACATAACTATACCCATGGTGTACAGTTACAACTGTATAACTATCAGGACAGGCAGAATAAAACACCGCCCTTCAGGTAGAAAGGATAGGCAAAAAAACACAGTCCTTCAAGTGGGAAGGATAGGCAAAAAAACACCGCCCTCGAGGTGGGAAGGATAGGCAAAAAAAACACCGCCCTTCAAGTGGGAAGGATAGGCAAAAAAAAACACCGCCCTTCAGGTGGGTACGATAGGCAAAAAAAAACACCGCCCTTCAAGTGGGAAGGATAGGCAAATAAAAACACCGCCCTTCAGGTGGGAAGGATAGGCAAAAAATACACCGCCCTTCAAGTGGGAAGGATAGGCAAAAAAAAAAAAACACCGCCCTTCAGGTGGGTACGATAGGCAAAAATAACCACCGCCCTTCAAGTCGGAAGAATAGGCAAAAAAAAAACACCGCCCTTCAGGTGGGAAGGATAGGCAAAAAACACCGCCCTTCAAGTGGGAAGGATAGGCAAAAAATACACCGCCCTTCAGGTGGGAACGATAGGCAAAAAAAAACACCGCCCTTCAAGTGGGAAGGATAGGCAAAAAAAATACCGCCCTTCAGGTGGGAACGATAGGCAAAAAAAAAACACCGCCCTTCAAGTGGGAAGGATAGGCAAAAAAAAACACCGCCCTTCAGGTGGGAAGGATAGGCAAAAAAAAAACCCGCCCTTCAGGTGGGAACGATAGGCAAAAAAAACACCGCCCTTCAGGTGGGAACGATAGGCAAAAAAAAAAACACCGCCCTTCAGGTGGGAAGGATAGGCAAAAAAAAAAATACCACCCTTCAGGTGGGAAGGATAGGCAAAAAAAAAAACCGCCCTTCAGGTGGGAACGATAGGCAAAAAAAAACACCGCCCTTCAGGTGGGAACGACAGGCAAAAAAAACACCGCCCTTCAGGTGGGAACGATAGGCAAAAAAAAAACACCGCCATTCAGGTGGGGGGAGCAACTCTGCCGTTTTCAGAGCAAAGAAGAGGTCAAAAAGGTGTTTCCTTTTTAAAAAAATGGCAGTAAAACATTACTGTCTACCATACATCTTATTAAGTGTTCATTGGCAAAATAGGTACATATCTGTTTAAAGTACATGTAACTCCAACTCGTCCAATGTTTTATCAATTTACAAGTTCGAGGAAACTATATTTTGCAGTACATTTTGATTATTTAACCGTATCAGGTCGAAGTGTGAATCGTTACCGACCGATGACAGACCCCACTTAGTTTCGCGCAGATGTCATCTTGTTAACACCAATCACTGATTGACGTAAGATGACGTATGCAATAAACTGGAATCATTCTACAGTCGAAGACAATTTTGTTTATGGCTGGTCTCGGCTGGTCTCGAGTTGAGTAGAAACGACCTGAAAGCTTGTAGACTTGTATAGCAGCTGTTTTCTCTAACCTAACTCCCTCTAGGCTCCATCGTGGGTGCAGCGGCTGATAGTTCTCAATCAGGCTGCGCATATTTAGCTTACTGGTTTGCTACATATTGTTTCAAAAGTAAATGGAGCCCATCGGACCCATTTTGCTATCTTAACCAAACTTGATTCAAACGAGGTACCCATATACTGCTTGGTTGACAGTAAGCGTTTTTCAGCCACTAACTTGGCCAAATGTGGATTCGAACCCACGACCGTGGGCATCATAGGCGAACAGCTCTCACCTGTTTACTGCGCGCTTCTCATTTAATTGAATAAAACATTGTTATATCAGACTATCTAACTCGAAAACAAAAACAGTTCAGGGCCCAGGTGTTCAAAGCACCGTAAGCCTAACGAGCTCGTTAAGAGGTCAACTCGTTAAGTGTCTTGCAACGTTATTACCAAATACACTGATAGTTTTTGTTGAAAAAAATGTGAGAAGCTTTAGCAAAAGCTTCTCAATTTTTTTCAATAAAAATATAGGCGCTTTTTGAGATTTTACGTTTGAAATTTTAATGAAACGTCAACTAACAATGTCGTTAGTTTTGAACAATGGGGCCCCGATGCAATTCCTTTGTTTTCAGCAGTTAAAAAGTGCTAGAGGGAGCGTTTCTGTCACAAAAGAGGCGCCTTGGTCGAGTGCTTAGACCGCTTTGCTATGGCGCAGAAAGTCGCAGGCTCGAACTTCAAACCGAGTCAACGACTCGACGAAAGAGAAACTCTCTCAGTCAACCCAGCTGTAAATGAGTATCGGTTTAAAACTAAGGCCGCTAACAGACAGCGGTGGTAGTGAAGTAGCTTACGCGCTAGACTAAAAACACACTGTCAGGGGTCGCGATTTCGATCCCTCGCTTCTACGTTTTTTCGGATGAGACTTTAAACCGAGGTCTCGTCTCCCTTCATGTAAACCCAAGTGTTCACTCACTAGATCTCATTTCGACCTTAGACATCCTTTGAACAATCAAATGTCGTATTCAGCTCTAGGTCTGCGCGATAACAGAATAAACTTGGCTTGTACTTTACAATTATCAATCCAATCCACAAAAACGCTACTGCGATAATTTATCGGTTTAAGAAAGATATCACACACGATGCTATAGTTGATTACGTGGGATCGGACCAAAGGAGCGATGAAACAAGTCCAACAGGCACACAAGGTATCAACTTTGAATCAACGTTGATTCAACGTTTTACGTTGAATCAATATTAATTCAATGTTGATTCAACATTATGTTCCCTGTAAACCCACTGGGTATACAAGGTTAAATGAACGTCGAATCAACGTCGGAATTTTTCTTTAACTACTGCTATAGGGTGTATAGAGAAAACGTCATGGTTTCCATCTACCTTGTAAATGAGAAAAATTTTGTAGCTTACTACATGTATTTACTTGTTTGGACAACAAAAACCTCCAAAATAAGGCTTACTCTTACAGGGAAGAATTTGCTCCTACGGGCAAATTCTCTCTTTTAGGAATTGACCGGCCTCGGACGGGAGTCAAAATAAAAATGGCAGAGTTGTTACCACTGAATGTGTTATATGATCTACTACTGGCTTCAAAGATCCAAGCAAATGTGCAGACTATCTGTTTGACTAGAGTATAGTGTAGAAAACCCTTCACAAAGCGACAAAATGCAGCCCCGTTTTAGTATGCTCCTGAGTAGTAATGTGGCGTGCAACAGGACTCGCACCCTCTAGCATAAGCTTCAGCAGCTCTTTATTTTAGTTCTAGTATATTCTAATGTAGTCTAGGCAAGTCTATCCCATAACCTTGTAAGGTAGGTTGGGCACCACAGATGACTATGAAACAGTCCCTTTTCACCTGATATTGTTTTCAGTTGCCCGAGTTGTTCTGGCGAAGCCCATCACTCTCCAGGCTTTATCAACATTGTCTTTCCACAGCTTCTTTTATCTGCTTTGCTTTCAAGCTTACTCTAAAAGAACCCAGTTCTATCAAAGGTCCAGGGGCCGTATTCATAAAGCCACTTAAGTCGTTGCTATGCGGTTGCTAAGGCTAAAAATCTATGAAGGAGATTCCCTACAACTATGAAATTTGGTCTGGAGGAACAGTCTTTGTAAGACTGTTCCTCCAGAGCAAATTTCATAGTTGTAGGGAATTTCTTTCAAAGAAATTTAGCCTTAGCAACAGCATAGCAACCGCTTAAGTCGTTTTATGAATACGGCCCCAGAAGGTGTAACCCATTTATGTCCGGTGGGCTCCTCTGGCTTTTTAAATAACATGAGTTTATTCATCATTTCAGGAGTGTCTGTTGTATTTATATTTGAGCCGCGACACGACAAAACCAACAATGTGGTTGTGCGCCCAGCAAAGACTCAGATCAGCCTGGACATTCACCCAGTTGGATCAGACTCTTCGTTAAGTGTTCAAAGGGTAGCTAAGAGTCTAAGCTACCTTCATGCGGACAGCGAAGGCTCTGATCAGACTGGGCGGATGCCCAGGCTGATCTGAGTCTGCGCTGGGCGCACAACCACATTGTTGATTTTGTCGTGTCGCGGCTCATTTTATCATTTTTATAGAAATTCTAATGACGAATAAATTTATAGAAATTGATGAGAATTTTATGCAAACAGTGTAGATTTTGATCCGACTTGATCAGACACCGCGTTTTACGGCGTCTGATCTGGGTTTGCACTATTTTCCTTTGTCCTTTTAATGGGACACTAGGTCAATAATGGGTTTAAACTATGATATCGTGAACTACAAAAAGAAACTCCTACGGTCGGCACACAACACGTTCGGACGAACGGTGTCCCGGTACTGCGACCGTGGATACGTTCCACTGAGGTGCAGAGCGGGGGTCGGGGAGGGGGGGGGGTTGGAGGTTGCGGTTGACATCGTTACGAGAATTGAAATACGCATAAGCCACACTACTTTTAACATTATTTGTGTTTATAACAGACGTGTCATATATATATGGTAACGCATAGAATTTTGTTTGTTTTTGTCTATTTATTTATTTATGTTTTGTATTTTATATAGTCAGTCATAATGAACCATAGATAGATAGATTTCTTGCGATTTGACGTCCTTTCCAGCGTTGATCAGGACGATGGGAGCATGATAATGAAAGGCTGTTTGCAGTAGAACCCTTAGAAAAGATTTCCGCCTCCGTCGGGAATTGAACCCAGGTCATCTAGATCAGCAGGCCAGCGTTTAACCCACTGAGCTAAGGGTCTTCCATACTATACGAAGCGACCCCTTATTCTACTTGCTAAAGCTCTAAACCTGGGATCGAATATAGCAGTTGCCTGACATTCATTGCTTCTAAAACCATTCAAATACTGGGCTCTAGCCACACTCCATGTTAAATGTCTTCCAAGATATATTGTCAACGAAATATTGAATGAAAAGATCGTATTGCAAGAAAGAAATAAAAAGACAAATGTTGCTAGATTTTACTTCCTCTCAAAACAAAAATTATTGAATATTTATTTGACATTAGGTTTCAGAATAGAAGAAAATTATCTTATAATAGAGACTTATTGGAAGATATTTCAATGAAAATGAAGGTAACTCAACCTCTATTTAAAACTTTAAATCTAAATTTAACACTGCGATGTGTGGCATTTCCTTTAATAAAACGAGTAGGAGAACCAAAGTAAAACGTGTGGGAACTGCTAGCTATAAGAAAACGGCCTGCTCTAACATCAGCTAGCATCCACGCCTTTGATCGGTGTATTTTAAACAGTATGGATAAAAGATCTTGATGGTGTGATGACTTGATTCTAAAATAAGTAATAGTTATACCATGGACTTTCCGCCTGTACGGGAGATAATCCGCGAGCTTAAGCAAATTATCTCCCGTGCAGGCGGACAAACCATGGAATAACTATTTTATATCACCCTGATCAGTGTAGACCTTGCTCAATAAGCAATATTTCGTGCTAAAGTTGGCCTGTTTTGGTAAGGGTGGTATAAATATATAGTCATTTATGACTTGCTCTCAAACCCGGCAGAAATACAAATTATGTAAGGCTTTCGATCGAGCAAAATGTAACGTTTCTCGCTGAGTTTACGCTTTGCGGACCAAAATTGTCATTGCACCTTAACAAGCAGACGTTTGTGAGAATTGTACAGAAGTAAGAACCAAAACGGTGCTGTACTTGACACCAAATCAAATCACTTCAGCTTAATACGGACCGGAATAAATTATGTCAAAAGCCCTAAAAAACAAATATTAACCGCTGTTCCTGCTTTCATTCATACCAGATTTCAGAACAGTTTCATAAACAATCATTATATAATTCTTTGAAAAGCCAACTTCTTACTTAAACGGAAGGTGTTTCTAAATTATCAATTTCTCTTTAAATGTCCTTCATTATTAACGTAATACAAACACCCTCTTACCAAACTGACGTTGAAAAAATCACACACCGTACCTAGCATGAATTTGATGTCATATATTATTACGGTAACACGTTAGAATATCAAAATTTAAAACATAACTTTCAAAGCTCAAAAGACTCTATTTGTGTTACTCGTATGAAGGAAACTTATTTATGTATAAAATGTACTAATATGCAAAGGTGTTTTCATTATTTAATGATCATCCCTCCTATAGCGACACTGTTAAAACTTCACAAACCAACACATTTTTGAAAAAAAAAATGATTCATACGGAATAGAATACTTCCAAGCGACTATGGATTTCGGAACAGTTCTTGATCACGTAGGGCAAAAGAATGATTTACATTTCCTAGCAACTTATTTAACGGACAAGGATGATAAAAACACACAAAAAGGAACTTGTTTTACGAAAATATATTTCATTTGAGACAAAGATATACTGCAATTGCTCGTTTCAAAAACAAACAAAGGGACCTAGTATGATTTTGGCCGCTTTTGTCCCCCCTCCCCCCTTTCAAATTTACTTAAAATTACATGATTTCTGTTGCTTATCATCGGAGTAAACGGAATCATGAAGGAATAATATGTTTACAATTTCTGAATCCTCAGAATAACAGGATTAAAGACATGACTGTTTTGTTTCAGTAATTTTAAATAAAACGGCAAGATAACTGTGTTTAGAATCTTTCCTTTATACGAAATAAGACAGTCAATACAGCTTCGAAGAGAACGTGATGATAGGTTTTTGGTGGTACACTAAGCTTCGGAGAGAACGTGATGATAGGTTTTTGGTGGTACACTAAGCTTCGGAGAGAACGTGATGATAGGTTTTTGGTGGTACACTAAGCTTCGGAGAGAACGTGATGATAGGTTTTTGGTGGTACACTAAGCTTCGGAGAGAACGTGATGATAGGTTTTTGGTGGTACACCAAGCTTCGGAGAGAACGTGATAATAGGTTTTTGGTGGTACACTAAGCTTCGGAGAGAACGTGGTGATAGGTTTTTGGTGGTACACTAAGCTTCGGAGAGAACGTGATGATAGGTTTTTGGTGGTACACTAAGTGTACCACCAAAAACCTATCGTCACGTTCTCTCCGAAGCTGTATAGACTGTCTTTGACTAATAAGTGGTACAGCATTGTATAGACGTATGTTCTGTTAACTATTGTCTGTATAAATGTGTATGATGTTTATACAAATAAATAATGTTTAAACCAAAAACGTAACTAACGTTAACGTAAACTCAAACAAAAGGCAGGTGCTTCCTGTCAACTGATTATCATTCCGATTAATAATTTGTTAGATTAGCAAGTGCTAGTTGTAAACTAGGAGACCGATTGTCTGCATCTAATACTTACCATTGAAAAACAAATGTTCAGTCAAGAACCAAAAGCAGTTCCACAAAATCCATTTTCCCACAGACTTCAGAGCATTTTCATGTGCACGGGGAATTATTTCATAGCATTCCTGCTCAACGGACTGCGATGATTTTGGTACTGGTAGAAAGTTAGATGAAGAGTGCAAGCTATAATAATGGTTTCATATCGGTTTTTTATCTGATACTTGAAGAGCATTATCTTAAATTTTAGGTTCGAGTTTTCGGTCACTTATTTTCGCGACGTCGCCATTTGAACAACGTCGATGGAAAATATTTGTTTTCAAAAGTTTGACAAGCTGTATCTTAATACTCATTGGACAGAAATTATTTCTGTAAACAGTATTTATTGCATTATTTATTTAGCTATTCAATCATAGTATCTATTTTATTCTTGGCTTCTTCAGCTATCAAAATTAATTAAACATTAAACTTGTAAATGCACAAAAGTCTATGGGAAAATATTTTTGTGGAACTCCTTTTGGTCTTTGACTGTTGTATTTCTATTTTTCGAGTGTTATAAGAAGATAGAATTAAGACAGGGTCTATTCAATGTTGACTGTAACTGAGAAGTTCCACGAAACATCATCCGAAACAAATTGCATCAGGCTGTCTCATATTTCCAGACAAATGATGTATAATCCGTATCGCCGCAAAAACTGTCTTGAGATATACGTGACCTGCGCAAGCCCAAAACCAGCATGCACATATACACAGTCCGGTCTATACGGTCAAATGAATTGTACGGTGGAGATGACCCATCTCCACCGTACAATGCATCTGAACGTACATATACTTTAAAAAACAAATTGGTTGCCAGGCCACACTGTGTCATCGCGCAGCCCGGTTAGCAGTTATCTTCAGCAGACTAATTATCTCAAAAAGCGGCTCATAAGTCTAATAGTTGCTTAGTTTGTCTTAGATGGTGAGCTACCAGGTCAATTATCTGATATGTAGACTGTGCTAAATAGAAACAGACATTTCATTGTCTACGCCTATGGACGTAGATAAGTATAATGTTTGCTGTTGCTCCGGATGCAATCTGTATTTGCGACATCAAGTGCCATGCATCATGGGAATGTTTAAAGTTTTGTTTGCATGAGTGTCTTGCTCACCCGGCTAAACTAAAGAGCGACAAATGTGGTTATCTGGAACATGACTCATTTCATATCTTCTTATCTGGCACATGGCTATTTCAAATCTTCTTATTTTCTTCTTCTATTTCAGACAAAAATGGGACAGATCTCAAACAGTAGAAAGACAGGTTCAGTAATTATCGTCTTCTCTCTCTTAATTTCTTGGTAAGTGTAATATTCATTCCTGTTTAACACATATTTAAGCAGTCAGGTTTTACCCTGGGCGAATGTAAGGATTTTTATCTATTTCACAGAATTCAAAATTATTTGGTTTAAACATATTTTATTTCAAGAAATTAAACATTCATGGCAATAACAATATTGTTCTATACATAAATATAATAGGATTAGAACGAAAGCATAAGCTTATTTCAAAATTATTAAATTCAAATTATTTGACTTCACAATTTAAAGATTGACTCCCTCGTTTATTTCATGTTTTCAGAAACAAATATTTTAACAAAATTTCGTTAGACAATAAGTAATAGTCTCATAATTAACCGTAAAAGTTTTGAGAAAATGCATGTTTATTCGATAAATGAGGAATGAAAAATAATCTTCGAATTAAAATGCAAATTACCTATTTCCTCACGGCCTCTAAGAATATTGATTTTGACCACGTGTGTCATGTGATCATGTAGAGGTATTTTTCTTATTTGTGCACGTGATTGTGACGTATGAATAAATTATTTTTGTCCAAAAATGCGATTTCAACCGCGGTCCGCGACTGTATAAAAATGTATCTTATTTTTTGTTTAAAGTCACTTTTATCAAATATCATTATCTAAACTCTAATTCAGTCGTATAGTTAGACCATGTCGGAGGTATTGCATAAAATATTTCATTTAATCATTTTTGTTATTATTATAAAGGGAGTAAATCTTTAAGGTGAATCAATATACTTTGAGAGGGAAAGAGCTAACAGTTTTTTCATAACTCACTTTCATATGGGTGAAATATTGAAAGAGAGAATTCGCTATTCGAATTCATTCCTTTAATAAGAGTAGGCGCCCTTTTGAAATGGGTGAATAATCCTACAATTTTAGTCTTTCGACCCTCTTCTCCATGGGGATCAGTCCTCAGAAAATTTGGAGAAAATTTGGTCCTCGAGCAGAATCCCTGCTTTTGAGAGTGGGCGCCACTTAGGAAGGATATGCCGACCATGGAAACAAACAAGTAGTAACCAAAAGTGCCTCCCTTTGAAAATGGCGAAAAATATATTGAGATGTACGCATACACATTTTGCAATAAAATAGATTATAATTTAAATTAGATAAGAGGTGCGATTTAAATATTTTGGAACGCGGATAATTCGCAAAGCCTTTACTTTTTGAAAAGCTATTTATTTCTGATTGCACTATATGTCTTTTGTCGGTAATTCAATTTTCCCATCCTAATTATAAGTAAGTAACTAAGTAAGTAATGTCTTTATTTAGTGAGGGTAACTCGGTTTGCGAGGCCAATCTTCCCCGAGGCCCTCATGAACACATACATATAAAACAATTGTAAGACACAAAAAATAACATGGACACAATAACATGATACTATGAATAGGTAATAATCATGGAATTATGCTATATTCGATAGTCAGCTGAATGTGTAATGTGACTATGAAAACTTCTGAGCAACATAAAGAGAAATGATTGAAATTCTGAAATGGCGGTGGAGGCAACAGTAATGAAATAACCATTTCAGCCTGTTTGTTCACCTTTCATCCAGTTTAAGCAGTTGTTTGTGAAAGATTCAATGGTATTCATTTTTTTATTCTTAGAGGAATGCTGTTCCAAACAAGAGCGCCAGAATATGAAAAACTGCATATGAATAAGTTGATATTTTGTAGATATGTTATAAAGATAACATGGCCACATTCGACGATAAAAAGGTTGTTGCACTTTTTCACATGTAAAAACATGTAACTTTTCTACACGAATAAAAAGATTGTGAACATTTTCTCATTTTTCTGTAGTACTTCGAGGCGCATTTTAAGACTCAATGCACTGTTTTATTTATTTTTATTATTTTTTTATTATTATTTTTTAATTCTATTTTTATTTTTTTTTCTATTCATTTAAATTTTATTTATCTATCATACCTTTGCATATACATGTATATGAACTTTTGAACTAAAAGTCTGACACAAATTCTCTACTGCCTTTACACGTTTGCATCATTCTCTGCAATGTGTTGCTCATCAGTCGTCTTTTATCTGTTTTATTTTATTCCAGTTTATGTGCCGAAAATGATGTCGCCAAAGACTCACTAAAATCTCGATCAGAAAGAGCAGCCACAGATTTAATGGACTCTGACGTACTAGACTTTCCTGTAGACACAGACGGTGACGCGGACAGTCTCGCAGATAAACGAGCAATAGATACTTTCGCAAATGCACGTGAAGCCGCTGACAAACGTTACGGAGACGGAGGTTATTTTGATAATATCGCAAGCGGCATAGTTGGTAAACGATACGATGGAAGAAATTTCGACACTTTGGCAAGCAGTCTTATAAAGAAACGATATGACGGAAGAAATTTCGATACTTTGGCAAGTAGTCTTATAAAGAAACGATATGATGGAAGAAATTTCGATACTTTGGCAAGTAGTCTTATAAAAAAACGATATGATGGAGGAAATTTTGACAGTCTAGCGAGTGGCCTTGTTGGGAAACGGTACGATGGAGGATATTTGGACAATCTAGCAAGTGGAATCGTTGGGAAGCGTGGAACGGACAAAAGGCCATACATTATGGACAATTTAGCCAGTGGATTGATAGGAAAACGATATTACATGATGGATAATTTGGCAAGTGGCCTTGTTGGCAAACGTAGGAGACCGTTTGATTCATTGGCATCGTCCCTGGTTGGTAAAAGGGGCTTTTGGACGAGATATGGCTACCGGAGTGGAACATTCGCTAGTAAACGACGACCATTTGATAGTTTGGCTAGTAGCCTCATAGGGAAAAGATCTGTTGATGAATGAGTGTAGCAAAATAAAAATAAAAAAGCTATAACATATTTTGGTATAATGTTTATAAAAATATCGAGGATTTTTAATAGGAAATTTTAATTGGCTAATTGTTTTAGCGTTTGCGTTTTGTCAAAAAGATGAAAGGCTTGTGACAATATAACGCTCAGACACATTTTTCATACAATAAAGCTTCATATTTTTAAGCGATAAATCAAAACCTGGTTTTGTAATTAAAATGCAAAAAATGTCACAAATGAATTCTTTTGGGAAGCAAATAGTAAGATGTAAACTCGTTTAAATCTAGCGAGACAATTAGTGTTATTTTCTGTTTATATAATACAAATGAAAGATTTTTCGATTGATTTGGATTTTGAACGTTTGAGACAGTAAAACCTTGCTACGGGAACTGTGTGACACACATGAAATATTTGTAAAGGACTTGGCTACTTCTGTGAGCTGAAACGTGTGAAAACTTTGTCTAAACTTATCTGCGTGCATCCGTAAGCAGTTTACTTTTCGAAACATGCAAATCTAAATTTTACATATTATCTGTTCGAAACCATAT
This sequence comes from Ctena decussata, assembly GCA_963989385.1. Lineage (NCBI taxonomy): Eukaryota > Metazoa > Mollusca > Bivalvia > Lucinida > Lucinidae > Ctena > Ctena decussata. The sequence continues at coordinate 54,040,707 of OZ022513.1, forward strand.
TATGGATGCACATAAATTAATTAATAATTATTATTTATTATTATTATGTTTCCTCTGAAAGTCGACCGGTTTACTGTAAGATGGGGTTTTCCAACATTTCAGCTCATGTGAGAATTGCCATGTCTGTGATATTTTTCTCTCTATTACATCCTGTCTTAACTGAGCCGCGACACACGAAAACCAACAAAGTGACGTGTGCGCCCACTCTGATCAGCCTTGGCATCCGCCTAGTCTTCTCTGTGTGTTAAAGGATAGCTAAGGGTCTAAGCTATTTTCATGCCGACAGCGAAGACTCTGATTTGACTTGGCGGATGCCCGGGCTAATTTGAGTCTTCACTGGGCGCACATGACACTTTGTTTTATCGTGTTACGGCTCATATGTTGAATGCACAGGTCAATTGCCGCTCTGGCTACGCAAGGTTCGTGGAACAGCGGGGACTTCGGTTTTTTCTCTGCAAAGCCATACAAGAATCTGATAATATATCTGTTAAAAGCTCCCACCCTCGGGAACTTTGTTCAACAGTTGGGGGTCACTATAATTGTCCCAGTTACATGTCAGGCACTGCAGGGACAACGCCTAATTAAAAAACATCATCCTTAAGCCCAAGTGAGTTCCTCGGCCCAAGGGTAGCTTAGTTTCAAATGCCTGAGTATAAAAGACAAGTCTCCGAACAGTGCATATATTCTGAAACGCTTTCTGTCTCGTAGAGGCATCGACGCTTTTTCAGTTACAATAATACAAATTGGGATTGTTTTATCATAATTATGATTTTCCATGGTCTTCAGCTGAGACAAAAACTCAAGAAAAGCACATTTTTTCTGGGATCTTCTTTATTAATGTTTGAGGCTGCTGTATACATGAGGAGACCCAGCATGAATTAAAAGAATGCCTTAGCATGTGTCGTTCGTATAGGCATATTATATCTACAAAAATCCCGAAATTTGATAATAATCGATTTCGAATATATATGTTGTCAGCAGACTAGTCATCAAGTTATTAGGAGATGCAGGGTGCATTACAAATGTTGTGGAATCTATTCGATACGTATCGGCTTGCAAATATATGCTATGGTACATTTCATTTTATTATATGACATCGCTGTTATTCAGTGGAAAACTTCGTGTCATAAAAATTGTATGACCACACATGTAATAACACGTAGGCGCGTACAGGCAACGTCATTGACAGCGTCCATGTCAACAATGCGTTTTCTTATTGAAAAAATGTTCAGTTTGAAGACGTTAAATACCATTTTAGAGTCATCTTACACTCGTGATCATTTCATATGAAATTTATGAAACTCGCCGAAGGCTGGTTTCATAAATTTCATATGACATGACCACGAGTGTAAGGTCCTCTATATAGTCGACCCAGTGAGTTTGTTTTCATGCGATGTATGCTCATGAATAGGAACAAGACTCCGGCGCGTTTTTTATGAGATTCCAGTATCTTTTTTATGGAAAACCAGAAAATATCCTGAAATTTAATCGAATACTACTTGTACATGTATCTAAAGTATTCATAAAGGGCGGTTTCATTTTCTGTTGAAGTTGTAACATCATATACGTTTGAAATGTTCTACAACAAGGAACATAAGTGCATTTTGTGTCCGAAACTGGCCAATGTACTGAGATTATGTCCGAACTCGTAAATAGTTTTAAAAAAAATGATAAATCTGTGATTTCCGGATACTGAAACGTGAATACTACTAATCATAAAACAGTTTAATCATAAAATAGTTTTAGACAAGCAATGGTTTTGAGATCCGAGACTATGAGGAATTGGCATCAGGAGTGATACTTTCGGTTTTACTTATTTGTAAATACAATCAGAGGTTAGACATTATATTTAGCAAATGAACTTTTTCTCAGAAAACAGCTAGCAAATTTCATGGCCCAGCATCTTTGTGGCCACCCCTCCGTGAGAGATTATCTCCGTATTTTGCTAAAAATGGGCACGACACGCTCAAAGTAATTACAAATTTTTTATGCAGGTAAGTATTGGGAAAAGTCTAGTGAACGTTATTTCATATCTTTGGTAATAGTAAATGATGGGAGAAGTTCTGTCAGTAATTAGATTTATTTTTCTTGATCGGCGTAAAAGATTCAGGGCTTTTATCATTAATAAAAAATAGACATCTATGCTTAATGTTTTATTGTTTCCCAAGACATATTAGATACTAAGAAGCCCCGGTACCTCAGAAGGTTAAGCGCTGGCCTGCTGATCTAGTGGTCACTTGTTCGATCCCCGCTTGACGCGAGAATCTTTTCAAATGTAAACGGGGTTCCATTGCACGCGGCCTTTCATTATCACCCTTTGATCGACCTGATATGACTGAAATACTGTTGAAAAGGACGTAAAGCTGCAAGTCATCCATCCATCCAACCATCCATCCAAGACATCTAAGATACACACTCCAGCACACAAGAGCAACTGGCCACACACACAGCAGTAGATTCTGTTTGACCTCATCACTCATTCTAGACTGTGATTGTAACAGTACATAAAGTGCTGGTAGTTATTCAGCCCTATTATTTGTTTGCAGTTTAAGCAGTTTATGTTTATTTTACTGCAACAATACAAGAAGTTTGACAACTTTATTTGATTATCAAAACATTATGGGAGTCTGGCATGTGGTAGTAATGATGGATATAGAGATACCTTGTAAAGGTCACTGTGAAAAATCTTCACACTTTCTATACCATGTGAGCCTGACTGTACTGTATGGTTCATGTGACCGACAATGATTGCCTTGTACTTGCAGCCAGTCTGAAAGACAAGGCACCGTAAATTCTGGTGATAGTTTTGGATAATCTTTATTTACCCCATATTGCCAAGTGTCCCATGAAAGGGACATTGGCAAACAGTGCAGCCCCACTTTAGACGCTGCAATGCGGCGTCTGACAAGGGGCTACGCTGTTTGCATAAGACAAATGAGAATTTCTCTTTTAAATAAAATATAAGTAGTTAATGCCCCAGTCACACACACACATTACGTATTTGGCGGATAGTTGCGGACTTTAAATCCACATAATTTGTGGGCGTGGTTTCTCTCTAGATCAAATCCGTATCGTATCCGTATGGTATCCGCAAGGTCCGCATGATATGCCACCAAATTTTGAAAAATTCAAATATTCAGGCGCGGACGAGTTAACCATAATGATCCGTAATTGAAGGCATTTATCCGCATTTATCCGTATCTAATCCGTATCTTGACCTATCGTTCCGCGGTCCACCCAAATTCTGTGGACAGATACGGTTTCATGCGGATTGTTACGGTTAGTTATGGGTCTCTTCCTTCGTATTGTTACGGACTAATGTCCCAGTCAAATTAGCTTTTCGCAATTATCCTCACCAATACGTATCTGTCAGCACTGGAGTGGAAGGTATCCGTATAGAAACGTATCTGAAGGTAAAAGTCCTTAAAACACTCCGAACGAGACCCATTACTAACCGTAATTGAAGGTAACGATCTGCGTGAAACCGTATCAGTCCACAACTTGGGGTGGGCTGCGGAATGATAGGTTTATATAAGGATTGGATACGGATAAGATACGGATTAGATACGGATTATATATGGATAAATGCGAATAATTGCCTTCAGTTCCCTTTCGTTATGGATAATACGGTTTGCTTGTCCGCGCCTGAATTTTGAAATTTTTCAAAATTTGGAATCGGATCCTGCGGACCCTACGGATACGATACGGACAGTTACAGACTCTGCTGATGCTATACGGACCTTTACGAATCACACCGGACAGTTACGGACGGGCCATCCGTAGACGCGATACTGACCATTACGAATAAAACCGGACATACACGAACATCAACAACATCTCTCCGCATCTAGAAGTAACAGAAGGTAATGAAAGGTAAGGTTGCACTCCACAGTTTTTTGGATAGCTTGGTGACTCCACAGGGGGTCAGCCAAACAAAGTGACATTCCAACCTGATTGAATGCATAAACCATTCTTTCTTCTCTTTGAATGAGCTGTACATATGCCTAAATACACTTTATAGCCATTTATAACTCCTATAAGGTCCTTATATGAATATTGTTGCAGAAAAAATGACACCCCACCCACTTTTTGGGGCCAGAAAATTTCTTCAAAAATGGCATTATTACCCATGCTCTACTCAAGAGCAGGACCATTGTTGACACCTAAAGCTTACAGATTTACCTAGAGGGCTTACAGATGATCACTGTCAACTGCAACTGAATACCTGCCAGCCGTTTAGATTTTCTGCTATTCTTAATTGAAAATGAGCACCATCATTTTTACAATTTATATTTCCCGCTTTATCAGTGCAGCCATATTTTCGCATCCATGCAGCGCAGTGATTGGATGGTTTTCGAGTTGGAAATAAATTCAGTTTTTACTTTCCTGACACATGCTCACTCAAAGGGAGGAAAGTTTCCTGCATATAAGGAGCCAAAAAGAATTTATAGCCCAAGATACAAGCCTACCCCCAAATATTAGCATTTTTGTCCCCGGCCAAAAGTGCGAAACTGTGAATGGCAACCTTAAAGCATAGATTTTCTATTCAATCCAGGCAGAATTTGGTTCAGATTTATAATTTAGCATGTTTCTGAGCAAAGAGAATGAAAGAAAGGGTGCTGAGATGCAATCTGGCAAAATTATTGCTGATTTTAAACTGTACCCTTTTTCGAAGTCTGAAAAAGCGTCGCTTTCAAGAAATGGACCGTAGCTGTAGCGCATTCACAACTGTGCGACACTGAAACGCACAATGCTCTGAACCATTTTGTTTCTTTAGTCGGTCAATGTTGAGGAATCCAAAACATGTTTTCTAACTGCCTCAAATGAAAACTGAAAATCCATGATGGCCCTTTATGGTTGCACTCCACAGTTTTTTGGATAGCTTGGTGACTCCACAGGGGGTCAGCCAAACAAAGTGACATTCCAACCTGATTGAATGCATAAACCATTCTTTCTTCTCTTTGAATGAGCTCAACATATGCCTAAATACACTTTATAGCCATTTATAACCCCTATAAGGTCCTTATATGAATATTGTTGCAGAAAAATTGACACCCCACCCACTTTTTGGGGCCAGAAAATTTCTTCAAAAATGGCATTATTACCCATGCTCTACTCAAGAGCAGGACCATTGTTGACACCTAAAGCTTACAGATTTACCTAGAGGGCTTACAGATGATCACTGTCAACTGCAACTGAATACCTGCCAGCCGTTTAGATTTTCTGCTTTTCTTAATTGAAATTGAGCACCATCATTTTTACAATTTATATTTCCCGCTTTATAGTTCCATAGTTTTGCATCCATGCAGCGCAGTGATTGGATGGTTTTCCAGTTGGAAATAAATTCAGTTTTTACTTTCCTGACACATGCTCACTCAAAGGGAGGAAAAGTTTCCTGCATATAAGGAGCCAAAAAGAATTTATAGCCCAAGATACAAGCCTTCCCCCAAATATTAGCATTTTTGTCCCCGGCCAAAAGTGCGAAACTGTGAATGGCAACCTTAAAGCATAGATTTACTATTCAATCCAGGCAGAATTTGGTTCAGATTTATAATTTAGCATGTTTCTGAGCAAAGAGAATGAAAGAAAGGGTGCTGAGATGCAATCTGGCAAAATTATTGCTGATTTTAAACTGTACCCTTTTTCGAAGTCTGAAAAAGCGTCGCTTTCAAGAAATGGACCGTAGCTGTAGCGCATTCACAACTGTGCGACACTGAAACGCACAATGCTCTGAACCATTTTGTTTCTTTAGTTGGTCAATGTTGAGGAATCCAAAACATGTTTTCTAACTGCCTCAAATGAAAACGGAAAATCCATGATGGCCCTTTATGGTTGCACTCCACAGTTTTTTGGATAGCTTGGTGACTCCACAGGGGGTCAGCCAAACAAAGTGACATTCCAACCTGATTGAATGCATAAACCATTCTTTCTTCTCTTTGAATGAGCTGTACATATGCCTAAATACACTTTATAGCCATTTATAACTCCTATAAGGTCCTTATATGAATATTGTTGCAGAAAAATTGACACCCCACCCACTTTTTGGGGCCAGAAAATTTCTTCAAAAATGGCATTATTACCCATGCTCTACTCAAGAGCAGGACCATTGTTGACACCTAAAGCTTACAGATTTACCTAGAGGGCTTACAGATGATCACTGTCAACTGCAACTGAATACCTGCCAGCCGTTTAGATTTTCTGCTATTCTTAATTGAAAATGAGCACCATCATTTTTACAATTTATATTTCCCGCTTTATCAGTGCAGCCATAGTTTCGCATCCATGCCGTGCAGTGATTGGATGGTTTTCGAGTTGGAAATAAATTCAGTTTTTACTTTCCTGACACATGCTCACTCAAAGGGAGGAAAAGTTTCCTGCATATAAGGAGCCAAAAAGAATTTATAGCCCAAGATACAAGCCTACCCCCAAATATTAGCATTTTTGTCCCCGGCCAAAAGTGCGAAACTGTGAATGGCAACCTAAGTAGTACGTATACATTCGTTACATCCATCATCGTATTTATTCAAAGGGAAAATATCTAACCGCTGACATCCGCATTTATCCTTAACCATACGCATCTGTAGGTGACTGTATCCGTAAATTAATCAAGAAAATAGGCCACGCCCACAAAGTCTGCGGATTACTGTGGATTTTTATTCACAAATATCCGCCCAGTCCGGAATGTGTGTGTGTGAGAGTGGGGCATTAACCAGACACCTCTTGAACGACTAATGGACTCATTCAGTATATGGGGATAGAAAGGTGCAGTGGGCACAAATGGATTAAAGAAGATATTTTGTGTATCAAGTGGAAAAGAACTCTTGCTCACATGCGTACAGTAAATACTCTGCCCGCGCGTTTGCACACACTAGTCAGAGTCTGGTCAATGTCTTTGACAGTTTCAGATTCCACATGGTTCGCAGAACGTATATACGAAAAGGTAACACTCTGGTCGAGTAAGAGGATGTTCAGACTTACCTGAGAATATCCTGTTCGCATATTCCGTGAGACACTTTTTCACACGTAATGCTAATTATTTCGGAGCATTGTCTAGTGGATAACGCGCTAGACTACCAATCGAGGACTGCAGATTCGATCCAAACCTTCTCCGGTCTTAAGGATGTGATTTTAAATCAAGATGCCATCTCCAAGTGACTTTTATGTTGGTGGGACGTTAAATTCGAATTCAGACACTCACGCTAAAGATTTCGGTTTTACTGGGAAATTACAATGAAAATTAGACACATGTATAATCAAAATTATATCAAAGACAGCCCTGTTTAATGTTAAATGTTTTTCGAGAAAGTGAGATAACTTTTATGACAGATTCAAATTATGACAGCTTCATCGTGTCTTGTGGTCGGATGAAAATTCTAGTCTATGCAATGATCGATTTGTACTAGCCTAGTGACAGTGGCGTGAAAAAAGAACATAAACTTAAAGGCGTTTCTTTTGGCGTTTAGTATATATTTGTCTTCTATGTTATGCTGATTTCGCGGTTCTTAGTAAGCGAATCGTAGAACTATTTTTCAAGTTGTGAGAGGGCTCAATAAGCTCATTCGGCGCGCTCTATATCACGTCATAGAGATCATGTGACTATGAAAGGGAAAGCGAAAGTAAGAGTAAACGGCGTAGGAATTCTGAAATGTATTTCACATACAGTATGACCGGAAATTAGTGAGAATATTCATCGAATTTCAGTCAGCATTTTTCTACCTTTATATCATAATATTTACACTTGCCACTGACTTCCCACAGGTAAACGTATAGAGCAACTGGCTTCATACACCGATGAACGACAGTTGATCATGTGACGTTGTAGTCAAGCGACGTCCAAGTAAACTAACGTCTTGATTGGTCCACGTAACGTTCGATTGACGCCACGTTATGGCGGCTGTTTGTCGTAATGGCCGAATACGTCGTATCTGTCTTCTCTTCGACGCATACATGTATTTTGCACACTCTACATTAAATATCACGAAAACAGCACAGGAAGGGTCTAAAAATAAAGTATAAATATGAGAATAAAAATTTGATTTTTCAGCGTTCATCATGTGAAGAAGCCAGTGGTCGTCGCTAAAATTGTACAAGCTTCATGGAATTTTAGTTCCGCCCACTGGCTTCATTACACGATGAACGCTGAAAAATCCAATTTCAATTCTTAATAAATGAAACAACTTTGATATGTTGTTGCTTTATTCGTCACTGAACTACAATGTGGCAACTTGATAGTTGTCGGTCATCTTATTGATGTGGATTGTCTCCCGTTTAATTGACCAAGTACAAAATTTGAGCAAAATCACAAAATAAGATGAAACCTAAAATAAAAATGTCTACAAGAAAATACTATGGAATGCCAGTCTATTTAAAATTGCTTTTTCAGATACAGAAACAACACTGCTTTACATTCAGCAACTAAATGTGGTATCACCTTTACGCCACAAGGATGTATTTGGTTCTGAAGAACAGCTAGATGTGAACGATTCCTACTAAATGCGTAATGTGGTTGTCGCCTTTTTAGTCATGGCGAAACTGTAAAGTTAGTCAGTCGTGCCCATGGCCATAACAGTAAATCTGTGAAAGTAAGCTTAGCCATTTTACTTTAAATAGCATACAAAACTTCTAGGATTGGTATTTCAGTAAGTGTTCGTCAAGTCCTCTGAAAAAAGTGCTAATCGCAAAATGATTTGAGCCGCGAAACGACAATACCAACAAAGTAGGCATTTGCGCTCAGCGAATACTCAGATCAACCTGGGCATCCGCCCAGTTTGATCAGAGTCTTTGCTGTGCGCTTAAAGATAGCTAAGGGTCTAGGCAACTTCTATGCGGACAGCCAATTGTTTGGTCAGACTAGGCGGATGCCCAGGCTGTTCTGAGCCTTCGCTGGGCGCACATGCCCACTTTGTTGGTTGTAGCGGCTCACACTGTAAATAGCTTCCACACCTAGGTGACGCTAGGTAGCTCCCCTGCGTAATAAAAGACAAAAAGTACTCAGATACAAGAAGAGATACAGATCTGACCATATGAGATAAAGTATATTTTTATGAAAGTAGGACACTGTTAATGGTTAATGGGAGAATTTGCTACATATGTTCACATGCACTGACGAGATCTACAAGGTTCAACCTGAAAGAATCCGAGATACAGAGCTGCTCTTTAAAATTTGATTGCATGTCAATTTCACAAAGGTTGGTTACTACCGGTGGCGTTTGAAAGGTCTTGGCCCTCTGGGTACGAATGGCAGAAACCTGTGTATGCAAACCAAATTGCTTCTCACGTGTTGTTCTTTGCCCATGGACAGTACTGCCATAAATATTTATTTAATGATGGCGCAATTGTGTGTGAAGCTGTGCCAGAGCTTGATTCCACCCAAGAGGAGGCCGACACTCGTTTACTGCTGCATGCAAAACATGCCGCTGATGCTGGAAACAATAACATTGTTGTCAATTCTGTTGACACAGGTGTAGAGATGCTGGCTTGTTACTTACAAAATCAAATAAATGCTCAACGCTTCCTTTGCACTGGCACCGGCAGGCGTTCGCGTTATGTTAACGTCAATGCTATTGCTAGAAAAGTTGGAATATCAGTTTGTAAAGCCCTTCCTGGATTGCATGCTTTCACAGGGTGCGCCACAACTAGTGCTTTTTCTGGAAAGGGCAAGAAGAAAGCTTTTGACTTAGTTTTCTCCGAGCAAGCTCACCGAGACGCGATGCAGAAAGTTGAAACAGTTGAAGCTACTTTACAGGGGTCTGCTCAGCTGGTTTGTGCTCTCTATAGCAAACAAGGCAATGACGTTGATATGACAAGGTACTTATGCTTCTGTGACGAGAAAACCCAAAGTCACTTAATGCCACCATGCAAGGATGCATTGCTGAAGCATATTTTAAAAGAGGGCAAATTACCAGGCATCGATGTGGCGATCTGCACTGACTGCTAAGCCGGATATACCAAGTCCAAATGGATATGGTTGGACTGTGAAAAATGGAGTTATATCCATCGATTGGATGGATCTTCCTCCAGCACCAAGGTCAATCCTTGAGTTAATTAAGTATGGTTGTTCTGGTGACTGCTCGGGAAACCGTTGTTCTTGCTTTGGCAATAGACTGCCATGCACAGATTGTTGTGTGTGTGGCGAGAATTGTACGAATTCTGTACCAGCTACTGTAGATGCCAATACAGATACAGACAGCGAGGATGACAGTGGTGTAGAATGAAGTACACGTATTACTTTTCTGATTGATTAAATGCACTGAAAACTTTTTTTGTGCAATGAGGACATACTGTTCGGATGCTTTACTAAAGAAGAATTGTTTATTACCTTTGTGTTTGCATTTAACGTTTAATGTGGAAACCACCGCAGTATATCATTCAGAATGAAGGTAGTCCATTCTAGTTTCAAATTGGTCAGTTCGGTATCGAGTCAATATCTTTTTCAGATGTTTTGTTTTGCAAAATGCACTTCAGTATAACCTTTTTTTTGTAAATTGGGTATTTTCAAAATATTCATTCCCCCCTACCCCCAACCTCCCCCCACCCAACGCCATGACAAATTACGTTAAAATGCACAAAAAGATGAAAAATACTTTTATATGTATTTTATCTTATCTTGCTGCATAGATAATGCAAGGAAAATTTATTTGATAGTAGAAGAATGAAAAGGTAAAATATTTACAAGTTGGCATTATTGTTTTATTGATGATAAAATAGTGACAGAGGGTACCTTCACAAAAAAGTGTCTACAACCCAACGGACACCTCCATGAGTGAAAGACAAGCTGATTCTAAAAGCTGACATCCATACCTTTAAAATGATACCATAAAACCTTTGTCCCCTCTGGGGTGCAGCCAACCCAACATTTAGGTCGGTCATCTCAAGGGCTAATACATGTATAGCTGTTTTCGAACATGTGAAAAGGTGTTAGTTCACTAAAGTACGACAATGTGTCTAATCTTTGTAAGAGTTGGACGCTTTGAGGCATGCACTAATGAAGATTTACCGCATTAATCCTGATAAACGCCCTTGTTGTTATAACACCCCTTCCTCTTTTCCAAATAGACTGTTATATTGGTTTCGAAGATGTAGCCAAATGGGGTTCACTCTTCAAGGAAAGAATTTGGTCATAGAGAAGCAAAGAAGCAAATGAGCCGCGACGCGAGAAAACCAACAATGTGGTTGTGCGCCCGGCGCAGACTCAGATCAGCCTGGGCATCCGCCCAGTCTGATCAGAGTCTTCGCTGTCCGCATGGAGATAGCTTAGACCCTAAGCTATCCTTTAAGCACTTAGCGAAGGGTCTGGTCAGGCTGGGTAGATGTCCAGGCTGATCTGAGTCTGAGCTGGGCGGACAACCACTTTGTTGGTTTTCTCATGTCGCGGCTCAGATTGTTTTCTTTAGGAACGAACCCCTTCTGAGAAGGGCGGCAAATAAAAAAAAATAAAATAAAAAAAAAAAAAAAAAGCAGGAAAATAGTAAAATTGCTTCATTTGAAAGTATACTCATATGTCACCTTGTTGGTTTTGTCGTGTAGCGGCTAATATATATAAGTTTTTTTTTCATGACGATGCAATGGAGAAAAAAATATAGCTGCTGATTGGCGGTCCTGCAATTGCAGTTAAAGCCAAAATAAACCGTTTGATGACGTCAATAAGATGCCTGATATGCATGTATGTACTCCACGCCAAAATTTAGCATAGTTATTTGTAAATTTAGCAACAGAAAGAAAGAAATTGAAAAGGGAACTTCTGATAAATAAAATTTGTGTGATGTTTGATCCTATCGGACGTAGTAATGTACAATGAAAACCCACTGGCACTTGGGTTTTGAAAACCTGCAACTGTTTGGATATACAATGACAAAATTTACGACACTGTAATTAAAATACAATTTTTGACACTTTTTAAAACTTTTTTCCAAACCTCATCAATTATAACATTAAACACACCATATCACCATAGTCTGTAGACGATATGTTAAATCGACATTGCTACATTGATTGTGGTCAAGTCGTTTCTAAATCAGACATAAAAAATCTTCCCATTTCTTGTCTTTATAAGCAGAAACAATGCAGTTTTCCTATGAGCTCTTATTAGTTTTGTCCTACAGATAAATGTCAGTCCAAATTTGACACTGGCACTTCAAATTTAAGTGTAACTCACTTGTTCGCCTCTTGTCTGACGTGATACGACTTTCTTTCTTGTTCGACATTTTTACATGCAGACAAATAAAATAAAAAAAAGATGTTATTTTACACCAAAAATGCAACCCGCCAAAGTTCCTAAATCTAAAAATTGTGGGGAAAATGTCAAGAGGCATATGCTAAAGTATTCCATCATTCCTAATTCATAAGTCATATAGTCGTTTGATAAGTTGCAAATTTTCTGCAGAAATTAATAAAAAAAGGTACTAAAGAGCTGAGATATGTTAAACTTTTTGGCGTACATATACGTTCTGGTGCGCGGAGAAGCTTTTAATTACATTTGCGAAAGTATACGATGAAATAGCCACCACACGACAAAACCAACAAAGTGGCATGTGTGTCCAGCAAAGACTAAGGCTGATCAGAGTCTTTGCAGTCGACACTGAGGTAGTTTAGACCTTTAGCTACCGATTGAGCTCACAGCAAGACTCTAATCAGACTGGGTTCTGTTGGTTATGTCGTGTCGCGTCTCAGTTATTGTCTGTACACACTCTGTGCATGCGTGCAGGCTAATCTGAGCTTGCACTATCTGAAGATTCGGAAAGACAACTTGTTAATTAAACGCCCGTTATTCGTTCCATTTCTGACGATGAGCGCTCGTCCGTTTACTGCCACGAAGTTACAGAGATGTACAAAACTCAAGTGTTTATTAAGTTAAACTTTTAGAATACCGAGCCCTGTAGCTCAGCAAGTTAAGTGCTGGCCTGCTGATTCAGTGATCCCGAGTTCGAGTACCGCTGGAGGCGGGAAGCTTTTCATCGAAAACGGGTCCCATTTCACACAGCCTTTCATGATCATCCCCCATCGTCCTGATAGGACTGAAATACTGTTAAAGAGGACGTTAAATCTATCCATCCATTTTTGAATACCCTGTACTCCAGGGCACAGTATCACATTTTTAATTAAGACCGCACTTTCAGCAGACAAAATATATGAGAGGACACGAGAAACCCAACGAATGGCATGTGCGCCCAGCGAAGACTCAGATCAGCCTGGTCATCCGCCCAGTCTAATCAAACTTTGATTAGCATTAAGAGGTTAGCTAAGGGTCAAATCTAGCTTTAAGTGGAAAGCGAAGACTCTGACCAGACTGGGCAGATGCCCAGGCTGATCTGAGTCTTCAAGCCACTTTGTTGGTTTTGTCGTTTCGCGGCTTAATTATTATTCATGCAGCTGTTTTAAAACATTTCTAAATTAGTTGGTCGGACCCAGTTTCGCCGTTGGCATTGCTTCTATGTCAAGCGTAATTTGTATAAATTAGAAAGTGCTAATCTGTTCCCAAAGAAACAGTTTTGTCCCTTCCATTATTTGTAAAAGAATGATTTTTTTCTCTTTAAAGTGTTATCAGTTTTAAGTCGCTAACTAATCATTATAAAACAACGAAACAATGTCGTTTTGTTATTATTTTGATTATTATTATTAGTAGTTGTAGTAGTAGAAGTATTATTGCACAACCCGCAGGTTTGCACTATAATCACTGTGTGAGTCCGTTCGTCCGTCCGTTGTCAGTTAGCGAAAACCGTTATCAGGTAGCGAAAAAGCTTATAACTCTTGAACCGCATGGGATATTTTGACAAACTTTTGCATACTTATACATGTCTACATTGTCTAACGACTCGCATGCATAACAACCTTATTTGATTGACGAGGCTTTGCTGAGCACAGGTTGAAAATTTACGGCCAACTACTGGAAATGCTCATAACTCTTGAACACCGTGGTAAACATGGTTCAGATTTTGTATGCTTATGTATTTTAACATAGTCCAGCCACCGGCATGCAAAACAGTGACAGGCTTCACCGAGTATCAATTTGGCCGGTCAAGCTCTTTAATTTAAAATGCTCATAACTCTTGGACCGCTTGGTATATTTGCTTCAAATTTTGTATACGTATGTCATTTAACATTGCCCAGCCATTGGTATGCAAAACAGTGACGAGGCTTCACCGAGCATCAATTTGGCCGGTCAAGCTCTTTTATTGAAAATGCTCATAACTCTTCGACCGCTTGATATATTTGCCTCAAACTTTGTATACTTATGTCATTTAACATTGCCCAGCCACTGGTATGCAAAACAGTGACGAGGCTTCACCGAGCATCAATTTGGCCGGTCAAGCTCTTTGATTGAAAATGCTCATAACTCTTGGACCGCTTGGTATATTTGCTTCAAATTTTGTATACTTATCTCATATAACATTGCCCAGCCACTGGTATGCAAAACAGTGACGAGGCTTCACCGAGCATCAATTTGGCCGGTCAAGCTCTTTGATTGAAAATGCTCATAACTCTTGGACCGCTTGGTATATTTGCTTCAAATTTTGTATACTTATGTAATTTAACATTGCCCAGCCTCTGGTATGCAAAACAGTGATGAGGCTTCACAGTGCATCAATTTGGCCAGTCGGGCTCTTTTATTGAAAATGCTCATAACTCTTGGACCGCTTGGTATATTTGCTTCAAATTTTGTATCCTTATGTAATTTAACGTTGCCCAGCCACTGGTAAGCAAAACTTCTTATTGCACAACCCGCAGGTTTGAACTATAATCACTGTGTGAGTCCGTCCGTCCATCCGCCATTATCAGTTAGCGAAAAAGCTTATAACTCTTGAACCGCATTCTATATCTTGATAAAATTTTGCATACTTATACATGTCAACATTATCTAACGACTCGCATGCATAACCGTCTTTTTTGACGGACGAGGCTTTGCTGAGCACAAGTTGAAAATTTACGGTCGAGTAGAGAAAATGCTCATAACTCTTGAAATCTGTGGTATATATATATGGTTCAAATTTTGTACACTAATGTATTTTAACATTGTCCAGCCAACGGCATGCAAAACGGTGACGAAAGTCTAAACAGTATTGCACGACCCACAGGTGTGCATTTTAATCGCTGTGCAAGTCCATCAGTCTGTTTGTCCTTCCGCTGTAGTCAGTGAGTGAAATTGCTCATAACTCTTAACCACATGGTGTAGTTTGATAAAAATATGCATCATTCTACAAGAAATGACCAATTTCATTTCCATACATTCCTTCTGGCACCAGAAACTGATTATTCTACATTCACCACGGATTGTGCACATTACCATCAGTTGATTATCATTATTATTAAAATTAAGGATTTCTTACTATTTAAACAATTTGAAAAGCTGTCCAGCAGGCAAATAAACGACGATTCAACAATGATAACGTTGATTCAACGTCATGATGTTGAATCAACGTTGACAATGTTAATTCAACGTTGTCAGCCCAGTGGGTGAGCAAATAATATATCTAGCCTGGAACTTAGATTTATATAGCTAGTTGACGAGTCCGGTTTATCCAGTGTGTTGAGTCTCATACTTTGAATGCCGTCGCTATCAGCCTTCAGAGGGAAGGTCGGGTCGGGCGATAGTGCTGGGTAAGTTTCAGAGCCAGGGCGTCCTTCTAATTTGGCTGATAGTAGAGCAAGGGTCTACTGTGCTTGCAGTAGGTGCGGGTGAGGGTTGTTTGGATATTTTTTCTCTCCCCTATCATGACACGACCCAATATATAGAGACAACCATGTTAGTGTCTTTTGATATCAGGTTTATTAGGCGAGACCAGAAACAGCGTAGGAATGGCGAGGCTTGCCGAGTCAGTCCGACGTGTTTCTTGTCGAGCCTGATAAACTTGATATCAAAAGACACTTGCATGGTTTTCTATTTATCATGCATCATAAAAGATTTTACAGCGCAAAGAGCGGCAAACGCAGTTTTGTTCGAACTTGCTGACGTCGCGAATGGGTTATGACGTAAGTCGGTGACGTCAGTTAACCAGTCGAACGTCGATATCACGGCCATCGTCAGTATGTAGCCAATCGCCTGATAACACTGGCGCAAGCGTAGTTCTAAAGTGACAGGATATCACATCATGTTATCATACCCCAGATATCAGGTGAATTTTGCAGCAGATGCATGATAAAGACGTTAATACTGCCTCAGTGGGCCTTTAAATCAAAATAACCGACCAACCAAATCGGCCATCAGCCACGCCGGCCAAACGCTTACCGATTGTTTTTATTATATGAGATAACTGGAATCCCCGGAGTGACGTCATCGGATGATCACGTGGGTAGATTGGTTGGCAAAAAGATAGCGACAGATAGTGGTTTTCTATGGGACTTCGCTGAAAATTAACCGCTGAAATGCTTAAAATACTTTTTTGGAAGGCTGTGAATATATAGCAACCGATATATTCATTGCAAATATTGTCTTAATTGCCTGTCGTGCGAAAAAGCTAATTATTTGATGACTTAGATTCATTTAATTACTCGGTCTGGACCATTGACTCGCTTCGGAACCGGGCTGTTTCTCTTAATGATTCGACTGAATATAAATGACTAAACTAAAAATAAATCGGAAGTATTGAAAATCAGAATTTTAACCCTTTCGACGATCAAGGTGGTTAGTATATATATCAGGGGTAATAGGAAACGAAAGACAATAAAATACAGAAACTTGTATAACGAGAACTGTTGCAAAAATATTGATCTGATCTAGGGACAAGTACATTTAATAATAATTATTTAATATTCGTGAGATGATGTTATAAAATGGTAAAGGATAATATTAACAGAAAAAAATCCCTGTTTTGAAATGACTATCAGCAATTATCACATTACTTAGTCCGAGCTCATGACATTTAAACAAATTCTCTCTCTCCCTATCTAATTGTTTGCCCGTGATATTATAGGAAGGGACAAGCACATTATAATAATCGAGTTTTATTTGATGTGTGTATTAGTCGCACCGCGAAAACAGTTGGTTTATTGTACACACAAGTTAATCTGAAATTGTCACTACAAGACACCTGCGGCGTTCTTTGAGATTTTATCAGGACATCCGTTATCAAAACACCCGCTGAATACCGGATACATTCATTTATAAGCAAGAAACAAATGGTTTAAATCCAGAAAATGTATACAAGCTACAGACACAAATAATTTTTATTAGAGCATCCATGATAAAACGTACATCTTAAAGCACTTCTTATTAAACCAATTTAAATAAATTATGACAGAAAATAAAACAATATTTCACACTAAAATAACAACACATCTCAGCGTCATCATATAAATGAAAAATATGCACCATGATGCGCAAAATACAAGGCATGATTAATTAGGTATTTTCAACATCACCACGTAAACGTTCAATATATCGTGATTAACTATCGACTTTTTTGCCAACATAGGTTGAGGAATCCCCTTGCAATCTAATCGATGACGTCACCGCGTTATCTCCTATACTGACTGATTCTCGAATGGCTTAGAGTTGAATATGAGTTTACCCTTAGTGGCATTCGGCGGGGCTCAAGCCCGGGACCACTTGTTCAGTAGACCTTTACTTAACCTACTGAGTTACCGGAGCTCCCCCGGCAAGAAAAAAGAGCCATTACCTTCTCTGATAAGTGTACGAGGGGCGATTGAAAAGTTCTGAGTCCCACCATGTTGTGAAACCTTTAGAGTGGATTTGAGTGATTGATTTTAAGCGGCCTTTCAACAGAGCAACAGTCACAAAATTTCGGGAATTTGTCCTCAATGTTAGTTTGATGACACTTCACCTTTTACAGTTGCCCCCATGGATGCACTGTATAACTCTTTGAACAGAGCAGAGTCAATCATTCGCAAATATATACTGAAAGGATTTAAAAACTTCCACTTTTTATTGATGGCTGCTGATCTGTTTGCTTATGACAGTGTTGACTATTTAACGACAAAATGCTTGAAACTTATCAAATTTAAAGATTACGCAGTTTATTTATATCATTTACCTAAATGACGTCAGTAAAAGAGCGTTACGTCAATGAAATGCATAACATTAATGTAAGGCGATGCCGGCGTTATCTTATGCAACACTCTTTCCACCACTTCTTGCTGTCTTAATATTGTGACGTCATCAACGTTGATTTGCAAGTATCACTGCGGATGATGCTGTCACGCAAAGCCTATTACGGAGACGGCGTCGACGTTAGTTAACGTCATGTCCTCTGGTTTTCAATCTTGGTTAGGTGCTTTTCTGACGGTCTTTTTAGCTTCCTGTAAACAGTGCACGTCGTCTGAGATTGTAAATTGTCGTCATTAACGCATAAAATTGTACCGCGACGTCACTTTTTGAAATTTCAGCATTTATCTGGCCCAAAACTCTGCGCCTGTTTGCGATATTTAGGCGCGGTAGGCTAAATAAAGCCACTGACCGAGTTCAAATTTTTAAAAATCAATTTGATATTGTAAGAGAAATGTTTCATCAGAAAACTGTATACATGAAGCTATTCATCATTATGTAAACGGTACTAAGAACACGAGGAGCACGTGCTTGTTCCTGACCGATTTGGTTGAACGATTTCAAATTCCGTATATTGATAGAATCAGGTATAATAGAATATATATGCTGTAAAATTTTGGTGGGCGTAGCTGCATTCATTTTTGAGATATTCAAAATTAATGGGTGGAAGTTTTTAAATCCTTTCAGTATATGTCCTACAGCAACCCTGTAAGTGATGATATATGCAAACATGAATTTATTCCCTTTTCAGAATGAAAAGCAAAATTTTAATTTTCATGTGTCTATTTTGAGAGTTTCTGCAGATAGTAAACAATTTGAGTCACATGCTCTGCGTGCACAAGTGTAGATATCTTTTAATTCTTTTTGAAGATAATTAAGTAAGATGTCAATGTTTATTTGTATGTAAACATTGTTGGGTTTTGTCCACAATATTCCAAATAAACGCGAAAATAGAATATTGATCTCTAAATTTCAGGGTTGCAAAAGTTACGGGTTACGGGTTTACGGTAAAGTCACCAGATGTCAAAACATTTTGCATTTCCATCCAACTATTGACAAATCATCATCTTTTCAAGTACTACAACATGAACCATTTAAAAATCTTTAAATCTTGTATGATGTGAAAAATGATTTTTCAAATTCAAAGTAATGCAAGAAGAATAAATTTTAGATGTTACTTCAAAAATACACCACTCCTCTTGCATTTAAGGCGCTGTAAAAAAAGAAACCTTTGCCTAAACCAATTTTGAAACTTCCATCGAAATCAGGTGAATTATGGCATGTCAAACGTTGCATTATTCGATATTTTCATATTTGTATTTGATTATCTTTCATTTGTATTGTATATTTTCATAGCTGTATTCAGTCTTTGTTCATTTCTATTGTAGATATTTTGTTTCAATTCTATAATCGATCATTTGTATTCAATATCTGTTCATTTCTATTGTATAAGTTTTGTTTATATTATATATTCTATTATTTCTATTTAATAATTAAGGGTTTAATAATTAAGGGTTTTTCTATTTAATAATTAAGTGCAGATTATATTTTATTTACATCCTTTGAGATCAGAGGATAGATTCTGAGAAATCTAAAATTTGAGATCGATGTAGACTATTATTCTAGATCATCGTCTTTTATACTATTTAGATCCTTTTGAATTAATCAGTCTTTGAATCGACTGCCCATTTACACACACTTTTTTCTGGTTTCGTCACCAGATATTGTCAGGGTCACTGACGAGGCTTTAATAGCCGAAACTACGTAGTCTGGCCCATGTTTCTACTTCTGTATGTATTCTCTGCTCTTGAAGGAACATTTTTAGATTTTGATTGTATGCTAGATTGCTCCATTACTATTCATTGACTTTCATTTATATTTTATACTTTTTCATTTATATTCTAAATCACTGTATTTGTATTTTAAAATTGTGATTTGCATTTAATATTTTCATATTTGTACTAAACTTCTGCTCGTTTCTATCCTATATTACTTCATTTCTATTGTATATTTTTCATTTGTATCCTATATTTCGAAATTTACATTCTGTACTAAGTGATTTATATTTGATATGCTCGCATTTGCTTTCAATCTTATTTGATTTCTATTCTAAATTGTTTCATTTCTGTTACATATTTATAATTTCTATTCTATATTTCTAGAGTTGTATTTAATAACCATTGCTTCTATTTGAGGTTTTCCGTTTATATTTGTAAATTGCTTTATTTATATTCTTAACTCGTTGATTTCTATTGTATATATTGTTGCGTTTATATTCATTGAGACGCCTATTTATATTCAATAAGAACTCTTGCATTTGTATTGTATAATTGTTTATTTACTCGGACACGTGGCATTTCATTGGCTAAGAAAAATTGGGATTTCATTGGCTGAGAAAAATTGGGTATGTCTAGTTACCGGAATCAATATCAGTCCGGCCATTATAGGCTTACCACCGACATACCAGACGGCTAGAGTAATAATAAATAAATAAATAATAAAAAAGATAAGACTGTACACGTGACACCCAGAGACTTCTGTGTTGCCATTCATTAGGACTGCACCTGTTGCCTTCTATAGAGCTGCTCAATGTAGCAAACCATTTATAAAAGAATCGCAGAAAAACTGGTCAAACACTATCTTATAATGAAGACAGCTGGTAGCTGAACAATTACCTTGCCTGTAATCAAACTGTAGTATCCCAAACAGCACAGGATTTCGGTTCAAGTAATGGCTTTTACAGTCGCCTTGTTGCTCATAAAGCCTCTCTTACGTTCCAGTTTTATCTACTCTCTCTAGTGGCACCATGCTATATATTACTGTTGCTCATAAAACTCCCCAGTAACTATCTCCTGCGTTTATGACTATCTCCTGCCTGTGTCAGGCTGTCTGTGTGTGTGTGTGTGTGTGTGTGTCTTTCTTTATCTTTCTTTCTTTCTCTCTCTCTCTCTCGGACAGTTAGAGTTTGTGTATGTGTATGTTAGTGTGTGTGAGTGTTGTCTTGAATCGTGATCACCTTATGAGAGAAGAGAGAACTGAACGTTTTGCTGGCCCTCTACTTATATGTTAGCTTTCAGTAATTTTATATTTACTGTGCTTCTAAGGTGCCACTAGAGGACTCCAACTCCTTAAGATCTCTTCTTGATCTTTGTTTTCTTTCACGGCTTCCTAAGATTGGAGCTCTCCAAAAGCCCACAATAATTATATATGTTGTGTACCTCGCAATCAGACACATTATCAGATAAACGTTGTACATTTTGGCAATAATTTGAAACATTAGATCTTGGAAATTAAGTAAATCAGTAGAGCTAAAGTATTTAGCTTCTCTCATAATCTGACCACGATCCAACACAACACACACACGCACACGCAAGCACACACACACACACACACACACACACACACACACAGACTTTAAATGTCTGAGAGAGAGACAGAGACAGAGTGAGGCACACAGACAGAAAGAGACAAACAGACAGATACAGAGAGACTGACACAGACAGACAGACTGACACAGACAGACAGTCAGAGGGACAGTGAGACGCTAGAAATTCTTACCATGCTGCCCTTGCATAAAGTTACTTGACTTCATGAAAGTTTTTTAAGTCTTGTTCTTACAAGTATGTAAACACCAGTCAATAAGATATCCTTAATGAATAACAGGTGGCAAGGTTTCGCCACCATAAACCCTATGACTCCTTCAGCTATTACTGCATGTCCCCTTTATATCAGTACGTTTCGGTTTCTTGGTGTTAGCTACACAATGCCGCAATTTATATCTATTTTTAGAACGTCAATTATTTCCACAAAAAGTCTTTTATTTCATTACATATTATAAATTTCCTATTATCTTCAAATAAAATTGGCGAGGTTTTGATAATAAAGTAGAAATAGTAACAATCAAGAAAACTTATCTTATTTTATAAAGCTATAAATGGAAATAACAGATAAAAATTTCCCGATGGCGAGTGGTGGGTTTCACACCCCCGAAATTGCAAAATTCGCTTTTTTGTCTTAAAACTAAATCTGTTTGGAAAGACTTTTGTACCAGAAATAGTTCATATAATTCCCAATATCTATAACCAGAAAAATCTAGAATAACACGTTTGCTTATATCTCAAATGTCGCCACTAAAATTTCCAGTGGTGGGTTTTGAACACGGGTGCGGGTGCGGGTGGTGGATTTCATACCCGATCCCGGTAACTAGACATACCCAATTTTTCTCAGCCAATGAAATCCCAATTTTTCTTAGCCAATGAAATGCCACGTATCAAAGTAAATAAAACATTATACAATACAAATGCAAGATTTTTATCGAACATAAATAGGCGTCACAATGAATGTAAATGCGACAATATATACAATAGAAATCAACGAGTTAAGAATATAAATAAAGCAATTTACAAATATAAACGGAAAACATCAAATAGAAACAATCGTTTTCGAATACAAATCTAGAAATATAGAATAGAAATTAAAAATATATAATAGAAATAAAACAAATTTAGAATAAAAATTAATAAGATTGAAAGCAAATACGAACACATCAAATATGAATCACTAAGTATAGAATGTAAATATCGAAATATAGGGTACAAATGAAGGAATATACAATAGAAATGAAATCATATTGGATAGAAATGAACTTAAGTTAAATACAAATATGAAAATATTAAATACAAATCACAATTATAAAATACAAATACAGTAATTTAGAATAAAAATGAAAAAATGTAGATTATAAACGAAAGTCAATGAATAGTAATGAAAAAATCTAGCATACAAACCATGCATTATTAAATAGAAATAATATAATATAGAATATAAACAAAACTTATACAATAGAAATGAATAGATATTGAATACAAATGATCGATTATAGAATTGAAACAAAAATATACAATAGAAATGAACAGGGATTGAATACAAATGAAAGAAATCAAATGCAAATATAAAAATATCGAATAATGCAACGTTTGACATGCCATAGTATGGCAAAATTACAACTAATTACATTCATGTTAAGCACGCACGCGCAGATTCACAAGAAGTATCTTAGGCTCAAATATTTTCAATCTTCCCTCGTAGCTTGACCGAATGCCGGATGATGTTTAGTCAAGTACGTGTTTTTGACCCCTGTTTTCTCATAATGTTTAGAATAACTTTTCCATCCTTAATGTAAAAAAAGGAAAAATAGACAAGCTGTCTTGCCAGACTCAAAAGTGATTGTTTTTTAGCAGTGTTATTCACAGTTTCACTTTTGAAGGAGACAAAAATACATGGCAGACCGTTCCTACATTTATCAACCGCCCACTGAACACAAACTCGCCACTTTATCTCCAGGGTTGGTACGAGGAGCATTTCAGAAATAATGTAAATGATCTCTGAGTAGTCTATTGGCTGATATTTAGCAGTAGTTTTATATATCATTGGAAAGGTAAATCCAAGTGCTTTAAATGGTATGCATTAAATAATTTTTGAGTCACTCATGTATGACAGCAGGGGCTTATACGTCATAAGGATGTGGTTAATGGAAACTTTGCATTTTCACCGAAAGTATTTTGTGTTCTGTTGCTGTTTGCCCCATGATAAAATGATATATTTTAATAAAGACACGTAATACTATCCTGTAAATGTGAAATTAGAACGTTTTAGAGAAATCCTTTCCAGATTCTACACCAGTAATATAATAAACAAGATGTTGTCTCTGCTGTGTGGTTATAAATGCAAAGTTATTATAAATGCATTATACTAATAAATTGAGATTTTCAACTAATTCACATCCAATTTCAACAAATGACTGACATTTTAAGACTGAAATAATTATGTCACTATATTTTGTTACGACTGGCACCAAAGCACTGATGAAACTGGATGATACGTGTGTAAACTCCACGCCGGAAGTTGCAAAGTAGCTTCAATTCATGTAAAATACAAAACAATAAACTGAAATTATCTTCTATTAAAAAGACAGAGACTAAATATATTTACTTTGGTTTAATGGGAAAAATTAGAAGGACATATTGAAAGCATAATTCATACACAAAGACTTGAAAAACTTGTTGTTATATGACATACTGACATTGAAATGTATGCGTGGGTGGGGAAACATATCGTAAAAAATCAGGTAGGCCACTAACAAAAGCGCATATGGTGCCGTAAAAGATTATTCATAGCAGAAAACAAGCATGACGAATTGAAATTTATATATTTTCTGTTTCATATCTGTCATCAAACATTAACTTTCACTTAAACTATCCTCAAAACCGAAGTTTAAGCAGCTAACTAAACATTACGGGACTGGAACAAATTACCATCTGCAATTACAGACATGCAGAAGATTGAGGCCTTCAAGACTGCTCTCCATGCCTCGATAGCCTCCGTCCACAGCGTAACAAGCCACGGGTGTATATAGTTTTAACATGTAAATACTGGAACTTTTTACTGTACATACTCTTGAGAGGTGACTGTCTTGTCCTAACCTCACCGTGGTCAAAGTTACATTCCAGTATTGGATTTCTGACCTGTATCGGGAAGATGATGATGATAAGATGATTTCAGTTAAGCACAGGAAGTGACGTCATCAGAAATGTGCATTGTTCCATGAATAGCCTACTTCGCAAGGCAAATTGTTTGTTTCAGCAAAGCTGAACAATGCTTTTTATTCTGGAATATTTTCAGTATTACAGAGAATATAGGTATCAATCCAGAGCTGCTTGTATCCAGAGTTAAGAAAATATGAATTTGTCTTCACATAAATATTTCTTCCGTTTCTACTCAGTGCCTTTACCTTTACAACAATTGTCATGGCATATTTTGAAGAAAATTACAGTGACTCAAAATTTTTTAGTAAAGGCCATTGAGTGATATGTTAACCTAAAAGATAAGTTATAAAGTTTTAAATCGGTCAACATTCCAAGGAATGGCAGACTCATTTACACTTTTTCTGAAATGCCCCTCGTATTACTCATAATTACATAAATGAGTCGCGACACGACAAAATCAATAAAGTGGAATGTGCGCCCAGCAAAGACTCAGATCAGTCTGGGCATCCGCCCAGTCTGACCAGAGTCTTTGCTGTGCGCTTAAAGAGTAGCTCAGGGTCTAAGTTACTTCCATGCCGACAGCAAAACTTCTGATCAAGACTAGGCAGATGCCCAGGCTGATCCGAGTCTTTGCTGGGCGCACATGCCACTTTGTTTGTTTTGTCGTGATGAGGATCAAATATCGGTGTCACACCTATTTACGGGCACTCAAGACTGGAAAGACCTCGTCTTGGTGTTCAAGCGCCATATGGCAAGTCAGACACGTGGCGGCAAAGACTTCCTCGAGCGCGGCCATGGCTTTGTACCGCTGATCGCTAGTGACCAACATCGTTACGAGAATAACAACAACATCAACAATTACATGTTTGAACGGACACGCACACCATGTATTAACAAGGCAATTCACGAGCTGTTAATAATCTGCTTTGTGACTTTCAATATATTCGTTGTGGGGACACCCAAAATATTCCGCCACGTACAGCTGATTCGTTTATCACTCTAATATACTAGCCAAAATATTAACCGCCCACCTTTATTTTATAATTTTTTTTCAAACCCATAAACAATCTTACAGTTCTGCCGACATCCCTAAATAGGCAGATACGTCAGTCAATCAAATCACCAAAAGGTTTGACAAAATTCGTATCATTACGTCCGGGATGCGCCGATGAACACAGGTACCCCCTTTTTTAAGATTCACAAAAATTCAGCATTTCGTCACAATTTGTGAAAAATCGCATTTTGAAATATCCAATTAACGTAGACAAAACCACTTCATCACTAACGCAAATAACTGAAGAAACAGATGTATTCAGAAATGAACACTCTTCCTGCATAACAGTGTTCACTTTGGGCCAAATTATAAAACTGACCCCACCATTCAATGCAAATTCTAGAGTTTCCCGTTGACTTCCTCTGTGATTTTTAATCGAATTTCAACAGGTAAAGGGCAACGGAAGTTTAATATGTCCCCTAAAAGGGGTTTCCAGTCTTGAAAGGGTTAAGATTTTTAAGGAATGAATTTTATTTTTCTGAGGTTTATCGAAGTGTAAACTACATTGGGTCACGCGCAAAATGAATGACCCCGAAGGGGTTCATGTAAACTTTGCTAGTGACCCAATGTAGTTTACAGGGGTTCATGTAAACTTTGCTAGTGACCCAATGTAGTTTACACTTCGATAAACAACAGAAAAAATAAGTTCATTGTTTATATTTACATTCGTTTCAATCAAATCTTTTTGAAAAATCTTATATAAGCGCTAAAATTGAAGCAATAAAACATGTACACGCAATTTTTACTGCTAACAGCAGAACGGCACGCATGACGTCATGACGTTGCTGGTGTCCAGCCAGGTTGTAGAAAGCCATTGTTTATTTTGACGTCATTGACGTTGCGTGTCTCAATGTAATTATTGGAATGTAAACTACATTAAGTTCCAATGGTTTACTATTGGGCTTATCAGTAAATACACCAAGAATGTAAATACTTTCAAATAAATAACAACGATAACCAGTACCTTGTTTATTGAACCAGGGCCCACGTTCACGAACATTCTTATTAATTTAATGACTACTTTATCTTAAAGGTCGAACATTTCACTCCAAGAAAATCTATAGTCAACCCTCTTTATATCGGCACTCAGCAAAATTCTTTGAATTGCACAAAATGGCTTTATTGTTCAAATATTTGTTCTTTATAACAGCAAACTCAGTTTAACGTCAAAATGTCTGGGAACAAATGCTGTCGTTGTAAAGGGTCCACTATATTTAGATGATATTGGAATCATTGTTATCGCGTGATCCTACAATGATCATGGAGCTCCAATAAGAAACAAAAATCAAATAGATTGTACTTTTTACGCCTTTATTAACACAGAAATTTTCGCCCTCAAAGATAAGGTCGTCCTTAACTTTAAGGAATGATTGTGAACATGGGCCCAGTTCGTTCAGAAAAGAAGTAACGTTATTAAGATGGCGGCAAAGTAGGCAATGACTGAGGTCTACATAACGCTTACCTACTGACAGAGGTCATTAATTCATAGGCAAAGCATGCCTAGACTGAGGTCAATACAAACACCCCTGGTTAACTATGTATATAACAAGGGCTGTTACGAAACGAAAAGAGTCATGGTTAACAAACGACCTGGTGACCAAGTCGTTTGGTAGCTATGACTCTTTTTCGTTTCGTAACAGCTCTTTTTCGTTTCGTAACATCCTTGAAAACTTAGTTGACCAGGTGTGATAACACGTAAATACAGACAGAAGTCCAAAGTTATTGACCGTTTGAACTTTGTCTGCTCTCCATAGGGTTGCACTGCTAATAGATGAAATCAGCAGGAGGCCACTTGTAGTAAAAAATTGAAATGTCAGAAAAGGTGATTATTATTTTAAAAAAATCACCAATAGGTTATGAAAATGAATATGACGTTTTCGACTGTCGTCAGCAGCAACAATTACTTTATCGTGCATTGTATATTCCATGTAGCCTGGTAGCCCGGGAACTTCCTCTAGAGTTGCCAAGGACAGGGAAAAATATCCGAAAAATGATTTTTCCAGGTCAAGGAAATTCGGAAATAACTAAAAATGCCAAGGAAACGTCAGGAAATGTAAACATGTTACGGCAGTCTTCAGAATATACATTTAGTCTGCTCAAGGGAGGGGGGAGGATGTACTTTATGGAGAGATAGTCAAGGCAAATTCTTTCCTCATTGGGCGACTCCTGGGCAGCAAATTCTGTCCCTCAGTAACCCCCAGACGCGTGCCTACGACAAGTGGGTATTTTTCCTCAGAGTAAAACAAAATTCTAGAAATAAACTAAACGTTTTACCCCTTTCATGACACATGGACTCATCCAATATTTTAGATAGAAGAGTCCACTGGGCATTAATAGGTTAATCTAAGCAAAATGTAAAAGAACGCAGAGAACCTGGCAAAGATCTAGTCCAGCCAATGAGGTATTTTATGATGATTTTCAGAGGTGACAAACCGTGATTTTACCAACACCAAACTCCTTTTCTGTACTGCCATGCCTTTATAGGTTAGTCATGCAATGTGTCATAGTCCAACGAACGAGGCGGTCGTTAATTTGTTGATGGCCTAAGAATACCAGCAATGTCGTAATGTCAGCAAGATATCCACTGCGCATGCGAATAATTATCACTACTGAGAGAGTTAAAATGAGCTTCGACACGAGAAAACCATCAAAATGGCGCGTGCGCCCAGCGAAACTTAGATCAGCCTGGGCATCCGCCCAGTCTGATCAGAGTCTTCGCTGTCCGCATGGAGCTAGCTTATACCCTTAACTACCCTTTAAGCGCACAGCGGAGATTCTGGTGAGACTGGGCTGATACGTGGGCTGATCTGAATCTTCACTGGGCGCACCTGCGACTTTGCTGGTTTTGTCGTGTCGCGGCTCAAATAAGGTATTTAAACAGAATGCCAAAGCATTTTGAAATCATCTCGACTCCTTGCCTCCACGAGCAGCTAGATCTACAACGAAGACAAGACCACATATAGATCATTACTTACCATTGAATATGGAGAATCCGACAATTATGATCTTAATAGTCTCTTCTTTTATCAGGTATGCACTGTCTTATACAATCCTATTTTTTTCCTTCGGATATACAATTTATTTATTTATTTATTTATTCATTTAGTAATCGATGTTTTTTTAATTTGTTAAAGTCCGTTCTTTTCATTAACTTGATGACAGTAATTCTCCGTAGATAATTCAGGTGAAGATCTACTGAAATCGGCTATCCGATTCGGGCTATGACCTATATTTCACGTTTGATAGAACATTGCTATGATCAGAATCTGTTAACTATATACTTATGGTTTCACAATTATTTAAATGTAAAATTATAGTAAAATTTTTTGTTGCTTTGCGAAAAAAATTTTTTTATTCTTTAATGACATATATTCCATTTTGGAGTCCCATAAACGAATAGAAATAAAGCCCCAACAGTAAAAGTTTTGATCGGAATGCAATGCTCGTTTTTCTATTCACTGATTTTCTTTGATAATGAGAAAAGGGCGCGGGGCGGGAGTAGCGGGGGAGGGGATGGCTTCCCAAACACCCCAAAGATCTAGATCCGTTCTATTTCAATACAAACCCAAAGATCTAGATCTGTTCTATTCCAAAGCAATCACAGAAGATCCGTCTTTTAAGACGGATCTATATATTTTGGCTTGTTTGGGAAGGAAAAATACAAAGACAGATCTAGATTTTTGGGATTGTTTAAGGAAACCCCTAATTAAGACGGATCTAGATCTTTGGGATTGTTTGGAAAGGAGAAACCTATCGTAGCTGAATTTTATAAGACTGATTCATATATTTGAGGTCTGGGGGCGGGTGGGAAGGGGGTTGAAACCCGTCTTCTAGCCGAATTTATACGTTAAATACGTCGGGTGCTTTCAGATTTCAGTCAGTACAAGAACAGAAAGGACGCTTAGCTCTAATGGCTTGCTGCCATGAGTATACTTCCGCTTCACACTCGAATATGCAATTATACACTCAGAGGCTAAAGAAAATATTCAGTCTTTGGAAACCCAAATTTATTATTTTTCCACTGTTCAGAACTGAAATTCTGCATGTTATTTTTCTCTATTGATGCTACAATACTGTGATATGCCCGCTAAAAGTTTACCCATCTTACCTAGTAAGTCGGTGTGTTCAGTGTTGATTCTGGTGCTTTAGCATTGGAGTCACTACTTACCCAGGGCCCACATGACGTCGTACTGACGTCGATGTAACGTGACAACATCACTTCTACGTCAATACGACGTTATGCGCCTGCTGGGTAAATACTGAGTTGATGTTAACTTCTTGAGCTATATCTGGCAAAATTTCTGAACTATTCTTAATCTAATACTTGCTATGTCTATTTATTTTCAGCCTGGTAGATGGTAGATACCTTTTTGCAATTTATGGAGGCAGATTGCTGGCCAGACCTGTCCGCAGACCAACTTTTTCTTACAACATGGGACAGCTGGAACAGAAATGGACAAATAGAGGGTCGAGCGAAACTGGTTCTAACAGCTCAACTGACACTGTGAATAATCCTCAGACGGTACAAGGGGTCCACAAGAAAAGACGAAACGAAGAAATGCAATTGTTACGTCTATTTAGTAATTACAGAAACACAAAGGATCGACGAGGAATACGGACGCGTTATGGGTTCTGGTCTATGGGACCAATAAGACGTCGACCAATTGATAGTCTGGCTAGCAGTATAATTGGAAAATGAGATACATTTCTAATCGTTGAAAATCGGATGAATATTAAGACACGAATGCAAAGTTAGCACATGGCTTTGAAACAGCGTCATGACGCTTTGCCGACCTTGATAGACGCCATTCCAGAGTTGAGAGCTCGCTTAGTACACGTTAAACAGAGAATCAAATTATTTCATAATGAACTATAGAGCTGAGAAAATCATACTTTTGAATTGTGTGAATTTCAGGTAGCATCTCACTTATAATTCGAGAGGACCATAGCATACGTTGTATGTCATGCTCCTCTAGAATTATAAGTGAGATGCCAACATAGATTACCAGAGCAACTATGGAATTACAAGCTGTTGTACTTATTACCTGGGCAGAATGATGTCATGCTGACGTCACTTAGACAATAATATGAAATCTTGGTTGTTGTGGTAACAGATATATGTCGCCATGGGTTCCGAAGCATGGCGAACAATGTATGCCATGCTCCGCCAGTGTTTCAATGACATTACAATCTGAAATTCTTTCACAAGAAACTTCCGATTTTCTCAAACAAATCATTTAATTCCATGCTGTTAGCTGTAAGTGCATGTGACATCAAACCATACCAGTATTGCATCAGAAAGTCTCGTTCTGAAATGTAGCTTAGGTTCGACTACTGTAAAATTCTAAATATTGAGACAGATAGGTATGAGCAAACATTGCAGACCAAGATCTAGCTGCTCCTTCAGGGGCTACAATATTTACAACTCTGTCTGCGGCTTTAAGACGTATTAATAAATTGAAAAATACAGTCTGTTCAATTTTTACCTTAGCTACAGTTATCATTTTAGGTGTCCTGATTTCTAGAATGTAAACGGTAACGACAGCTGTCTATGATATAAATCATTTATATCACCATTGCTCTTTTCGCTTGGACCATATTCGCAGTCTCAATTTCGCTTAAAATTTGGTATTGATGACGCATATTATGAGTTCATGTTTTAGGGGCTCATTTTATTTGCGCTTGGGGAATGACTTTTTTTTTTTTTGGGGGGGGGGGGTGCGTTGCGGGGGGGGGGGAGGGGGGAATTGTGCCTGCTTCGTCTAGAAACATAATTAAGCCGCCACACGACAAAACCAACACAGTGGCATGTGCGCCAAGCCATTACTCAGATCAGCCTCGCCATCCGCCCAGTCTGTTCAGAGTCTTCGCTGTCCGCTAGCTCAGACCCTTGGCTACCCTTAAGCGCATAGCGAAGACTTTGACCAAACTGGGCGGATGCCTAAGCTGACCTGAGTCTTCGCGTGGCGCACATGCCACATTGTTGGTTTTGTCGTGTCGCTGTTAATGTTTTAAGCAAAATCGGTCAAAGCACCCAAATCATAAGTCTGAACTCATCAACCATAAAACACTGAAAAATCAAAAATATTTAGATACACAGACATTGACCCTGAAACATAGAAATAAATAAGAAACTACGAATATAAAATGAATGTATACTGAACGCCAAAAGAAACGCATACAAGTTTATGTTCTTTTTTCTCGGCACTGTCACTAGGCAAGTCCAAATGGATCATTGCAAAGACTATGATTTTCATTCAACCACAGTACACGATGAAACTATCATGATTTAAATCTTTCGCAATAGAGTTACCTCACTTTCTCGAAAAACATTAAATTCCATTGCAAGAGTATTATTTCCTTTTCCAATAAATCATATTGTGTTCAAAAATGGTCTCTGATATGCAACTGTTAGAAAACCGCCAAATTCATATGAATGACATGGTTATTTATTAAACGACAGCGCTATGGAGTCGGTCCATTTACAAATTACCTCCCTTTGTATTAAACATTAATTTTTGAAGACCGATAACGGCACTCTAAATGGCTTTACGCTTCAGTTTCTTTTACAAATGATTTTATGTGTTGCATTTCACTACAGTATTACTAATTTTACAAGAATTTTCCCTTTCTGTTTGAAAAGAGTTAGAATGTTCAGAGGAAAACCCTATGTAAAAGTGAAATGTGTGTTTACGCTTTCTTGATACCTAACTTTCTTTGGCTTGTTTTTGCAAGAATTAAAGTCAACCCAAGAACAAAATGAGTCATAGAAAGTTTCTTTATACTGAGCTTAACAATCGCAGGAAATTTGTGATTCACAAAGATTCTGCAGTTGAGAATATAACCTCTTAAAGATTGCTTGTTTTTTGTAACTTTTAATTTTACCCCATCCTGGAACTATTGGTTTTCACAGTTACAGTGTAAGACATATTGGGGATTTCATATATTCTTTTTCTCAAAAACTCATGGACACGTCAAACTAACAAGACAAAAACTAGTAGCAGTTGCCTATTTTTGAAAATTTAATATATATACTTTGTATGCGTTTCTTTTGGCGTTCAGTATAGTTTTCGTTCACTGGAATAAATACTTATCATAAATTTGTATTGTTCATGCTCGTTTCTTTTTTGTGTTCCTTTAATTAGCGAGACCGCCATGTGTCATGTGGTAGAACAATATATCCGTCAATCGGGATCACTGTTCGGCATCACTCGGCAAGCCTCGTGATGCCGAACAGTGATCCGGATTGACGGATGTTTTTATCCACACCTCACGCCTATGAAAGCTACTTATAGTCCAATTGCCCTTTTTGCTAATGTACAGCTGAGAATACTAATTAATAGAAGTATTTTCATCTGAATTTTATAATTTGAATTTTGCAGGTGATTCAGCATATGCATTTCTTTTTATAATATCAATTGTTTCTCAATTTGTATACCATTTTTCTTTCTTGTACTAGGACGCATATAGTAGGCTGGGGTTCTATATGTAGGGGCGCAACTAGAGATAATAATATACTACGCACAATTGAGCCGCGACGCGAGAAAACCAACAATGTGGTCGTGCGCCCAGCTGATCAGAGTCTTCGCTGTCCGCATGGAGGTAGCTCAGGCCCATAGCTACACTTTAAGCGCTTAGCGAAGAGTCTAGTCAGGCTGGATGGATGCCCAGGCTGATCTGAGTCTGCAGTTGCTGCACAACCACATTGTTGGTTTTGTCGTGTCGCGGCTCAATTATGCTTTATACCCCTTGACGGCAAGAATAAGAGTTTAGCCACAAAGATTCGTGTATTTCATATAGCCGTATCTGTTTGCAGTTACTATTGGACTTTTGTCCAATTTTCACAATTATAGCATCATCAAAATTGTGACAGAGCCTGGCATTTTGAGCCTTGTCGAGGTGCGACGTTGACGTCACGAAACGTGAAATGAAAGTGACCCCATAAAAGTTACACGTTAAGTTAATTGGATTTCTGCGCACTGACATAAATTTCAAAGCGTCACCTGAAAGACTGATTCAACATTTCTATCGGCGTCTTTAATTTTCTTCATCAACAGTCTTTTAAGAATGCTCGCATTATCATATCTTTGAAAAGCGGTGTCACGAACAGAGGTATAAAGGTTTATCCAGCTAGTATGTAAATTGTATCCAATCAGCGAAACAAAAACAAAATATCGGACGGGTGTGAATTTCCTTTGCTTTTACGGTTAACTTTAGCGCTATTTCTTTGTGCTTCTTGAAATCTATTCTGGAAACACTAATAAATATGAAAATGTTAAAAACAAACTTTCCGATATTCGCTCCATAAGGCTGAAAATGCCAGACACTGTCACAATTATGCAAGTACATGTTAAAATTTTGTCAAGCTGGCAAAAATTAAAAACGCACCTGCGTATTTGCGTAAAGGCAGTTACGCCCTTGATACTAGTATATGCGTCCGTCGTGTTATGTGTCTGTTTCCACGTCAGTAATTAGAAAGACTATCGAGGTTATTTGAGACGCTACAGGACAAAACCAACAAAGTGGCATCTGCGTCCAGCAAAGACTCAGATTAGCCTGGGCATTCGCCAAGTCTGGTCAGAGTATTCGCTGTCCGCATGGAGGTAGCTTAGACCTTTAGCTAACCTTTAATTAATTAAGTGCTAAGCAAAGGGTCTGATCAGTGTGGGCTGAGTCTGCGCTGGGCGCACAACTACTTTGTTGGTTCGCTCGTGTCGCGACTCATTTTATATAACTGCTCCGTGTCCATGTCCATTTCCCCGACCGCATTGATTCGGTAAGCCTTCGATTAATAAAAATGTCATCCTTAAGAAGAAAACGGTTGACTGTGCTCTTTTAGTTTTGCTTTTATAATCCTGGACATGTCAGTTGTACTATTAGAATAAGAAAACACTGACTATAGGAGCCGCGACACGACAAAACCAACAATGTGGTTGTGCGCCCAGAGCCAGCATCCGCCCAGTCTGATCAGAGTCTTCGCTGTCTGCATGGAGGTAGCTTAGACTCTTAGCTACCATTTGAGCTCTTAACAAAGAGTCTTATCAAAGTGGGCAGATGCCCAGGCTGATCTGTGTCTGAGCTGGGCGCACAACCGCATTGTTGGTTTTCTCGTGTCGCGGCTCAATTAGTTTTAAAAATGCATGGAAACGACCTGCATGGATAGTCTCGCGCAGACACGGACGCACTACGGACATGGATTACGGATGTCATACACATGAAAAAAAATCATAACGATTAATCGATTCTATTCCGTTCTATCCCATAACCTTACAAGGTCGTTGTGGCGCCACAGATTACTTCGAAACGACCCCTTTCCACCTTGTCCTGTTTTCAGTTACCCTAGTGGAGCTGAGAAAGTCCATTCCTGTGCACTCTTTAATATTGTCTTCCCGCCTGTTCTTCTGTCTACCTCTTCTTCTTTTTCCTTTTACTGTGCCCTGTAGAATCATCTTTGTTAAAGCAGAAGACCTTGAGACGTGGCCAAACCACTTTAGTTTCCGTTTCTTGACCAGCGTCAGGAGTTCAACATACTCTCCAATGGCTGTTTTGATCTTTCTTCAAACCTCCTCATTGGTTATATGGTCCTTGTACGAAATCAATTAAGAGCAATGAAAAAGGTGGTCAGACTACCCCAGCTTTCTAGTATTTACTGTCCGCAATTGGAGATTTCTCATTTGCCCGCAGATCTTTAAAAATACAAACAGCGACATGATACTAGCATGATGCTAAGGTTTTCTCGATTCAATGTATATAGGAAAAGGCGTCGCGTGAAAATTTGTGATAAAAACTCACGTTGCTAACGTCGGTGGGAGAATAAAATATGTTTTAAGGAAAGAGCTTAACTTAAAATCGTACAGCCTTTGGCTGTTTTTGGGCAAATGAGGTTACACCTCATACAGCAGTTGTCACAGACAGAATGTATTAACAGACTGACCCATTAATGTCCAGTGGACTCTTCTAACTGTGTATATTGGATGAGTCCATTCGTCGATTAAGGGGTGTCAGGTTTAGTTTAGTTTTAGAATTTATGTTTTACTTCGAGGAGAAATACCCATTTGTCTTAGGCAGAAAGTGTAGACCCTGATCAGACGCCGCGTTTTGCGTCCGATCTGGGACTACAATGTTTGTCTTTGTCCCATTTTTGGGACGCTAGGCGCTAATGGGTTAAAATCTAAAAGAGTTCCTTCAAGACCAGAGAATATATTCTACATTAGAAAGAAGGAACATGTGCCATATTTCGAAGTTCCGACTAATCAAGCCTAATCAGTGACCCTGACACGATCTATTGACGAAAGCCATAGAAAACATATTGTAATTTATTAATTTTGATAAGGCGGTCGATTAAAAAAAAATGATTGACATAAAAAGGAGTTCAAGTGACTGAAAGGTGCCGATTTTAGAATATTTGTCTGAACAAACCAAAAATTTCTGATATCTCAGAATATATTCTCTGATCTTAAGGACGACAAAAATAAAATATAATCTGTACTATGGCTTCTGCATAATGAACATGAGATAACCCAGGCTCCGGTTGTTCAGAACTAATGACGTCGTTAGCTAACGAGACGTTAAAATTTCAAACGTATTATATTCAAAAACACTTCAATTTTTTGCTGAAAAAATGTGAGGAACTTTTGCAGTGCAAAAGTTCTTTACATTTTTCTACAAAAATCTGGGCCCTCTTGGTGTTAAGCATACTAGAAGACTTAACGAATCACTGACTAACAACTATGTTAAGATAATTCTTTCGTCAACTGGGCCCACCTCCTTACCAAAATGACGTCAAAGAAATAACACGTCGAACCCAGCGTCTTGGTACGGAAACACGTTGAAATGTCATTTTTAAACATGAATATAAAAGCTCATAAGAGATTCTTTGGAGTGATGAGAAATACACTTATTTATATATAAAATGTACAAACCGAGAAAGGTGTTGCATTATTTAATGATCACCTGTCGTATTTTTAATGTTTGTCGAAATATTTTAAGTTGCTTTTAGTACAAGTACCAGTCGTATTAACAAATCTCACGTCATATACATAGAAATAACATACATGTATATCAGCATCAACAAAGAGTAGCAATTTTCTTCATTTGTTTTCGGT
The DNA here is from genome assembly GCA_963989385.1 of Ctena decussata. Taxonomy (NCBI): domain Eukaryota; kingdom Metazoa; phylum Mollusca; class Bivalvia; order Lucinida; family Lucinidae; genus Ctena; species Ctena decussata. The sequence goes on from OZ022513.1 coordinate 54,077,409, forward strand.
GGCAAAAGAAAATAAAATGATTGTGTAGCCCAGTTACAACAAGGCATCGAAAGCGATACAATCCCCTCGCACTGGACGTGGTCCAAACCTGAAGTTGCTAGAGCCATGACAAGGTAGCAGCAATGACCTAGGCTTTCACCCTAGCATCCAGAAACGCAAAAATATTCAAAGGTTCGGTTTTATGAAGCAATACCTAAATCCGTCCAACTATCGGGGGCAGACGAGCAATCAAAAGGTTTTTCTTTAAACAAGCAACTGTGGCCAAAACCTTGGCTCTAGGGTTCTGAAATGTGAACTTGTTCAAGATACATTACTTTTTCGATTTTTTCACATTCGTTGTCTCAACTTCTTATAGTGAGCACTTTGTTCTTTCGATCCTTACTCCCTCCCTTCTCATATTCATTGGTCAAAATTGTGGCATATCGTATCATGCTATTTCCGCCTACTATAAATCTTGCAAACAGAAGACTCAAAATCATTTAAAGGCCTTGGTGACCAAAAGATATCATTTTCTTTCATACAGGATAAGGATAGCCGCGTGTTTCCCCTGTACCTACAAATCTTACAAGTCATGTGTCTCACCAAGGACCGGAAGAAATAACAAGCATTCAATGCATTGGGAGTAACGTATCTACATCGTCAAGTGACGTTGACATGTGCGATGATGACGTGACGAAGACGGCAAAAATGACGTCAGTTTAAGCTCGTCAAACGTTCCGTAAAGACCCAAATGCGGTCGTTGAAAGCGGCGCCTTCTTTCAAAATCAAATAGGAACATCTCAAACACTAAAATTACGCATTTTAACAAGTTCTAACGTAAAAACAAAACGTGGTGTGCAAGCAAATAATCTGTTATGGGTGTGAGGTACTGATATATGGAAAAAAAAAAGACAAAAGGGACACTAGGAAAGCATATCCGCGTGTTTTACCTGTACCCAAAACTCTTTTCTTGCACACGCCTGTTTCCCCGTATCTACAAATCTTATCTCACCCATGTTATCTCACCCAGAACCGACTAAAATCACGAGCATTTAATGCATAGGTTGAATCGGAGGTCATGTATCTGCGTCACAAAGCGACGTTGGCTTTTTAGACGATAACGTCACGAAGAAGGCAAAATGACATCAGTTTAGGCACGCCAGACGTTGACGTAAAGAGCCGAATAGCGATCGATGAAAGCGGCGCCTTCTTTCAAACTCTAACAGAAACCTCTGAAACACTAAAATAACGCATTTTAACAAATTCTAAAGTAAAAGCCAAACATGGTAGGCAAGAAAAAGTAACTATCATGGGTGTGAGTTGAGGTTAGAGAAATCCGTCACTCGCGATCACTGTTCGGCCTCACGAGTCAAGCCTCGTGATGCCGAACAGTGACCCTCGTGACGGATTTTTCTTTTCACTCCCCATAACATATGTATTATCTGAACCTTACTGAAATAAAGTAAATACAAGCAGGAATGTAAGGGCAATATATCATATGACGTTTTATTCTACATGTATATTCTAATCTGAAAGCTATTTTCTTCCACACCAAATATGGATATCCCCGTTTTCACCTGTACTGTCAATATCACCAATGTTTTCTTGCACACTACATTAGCATATCTGCGTGTTTCCCTTAGTCCGACATTTTTATTTCTTGCACACTCGATAATGATATCATCGTGTTTCCCCTATACCTACAAATCTTACCTCACCCATGTTATCTCACCCAGAACCGGACACAATCACGAGCAATCAGTCACAAGGTCATGTATCGATATCTGCGTCGCCAAGCGACGTTGGTTTTTTAAACGATGACGTCACGAAGACGGCAATAATAACGTCAGTCGTTGACGTAAAGAGCCGAAACGCGGTCGTTGAAAGCGGCGCCTTCTTTCGAAATTAAATAGAAACTTTTCAAAGACTAAAATTACACATATTAACAAATTCTAAAGTATACACAAAACTTGCAAGAAAAAGTATCTATCATGGTCGTGAGGTGCGGGTAGAAAAAATCGGTCACTCGGGATCACTGTTCAAGCCCTCGTGATGAATTTTTCTATCTACACCTCATACCCATGAAAGATACTTATTATCTGAACCTTTCTGAAATAAGTAAATACAAGCCACAAGGGACGAGCCTATAAGGAAATATGTTACATGTGTATATGACGTTTTATTCTATATTCTATAATCTGAAAGCTATTTTCTTCCACACCAGATAAGGATACATCCGTTTTTCACCTGTACTGTCCATCTCACCATTTTTTGTTGCACACTAGACAAGGATATCCGTGTGTATCCTCTGTACCTACAAATATTTTCTTGCACACTGGATAAGGATATCCGCGTGTTCCCCATGTACCTGGTTCCGTACCACCATTAAAATGCCCCATAGACTTCAGTGTTAATTCTAATAACTTAAGATACTTACAAAATGGAGCATATCCCAAATCCATCGTCGCCTTCTGTCTCAGTCTTTAGGGCAAGCAAACTCGAACTGATCCTGGGTGCTTTGACTATGCCTTCACCACCATCTTTCTGCATGACATGTAAACATTTGAGGTCAGGGGTCATTTGGTGTACTTTCAAGGCTGCCAGTCTTGGGAAACCCCTGGGTTGTTGCCTCGTTTTGGCATACAAAATAGGTCCACTTTTATTAGGTTCAAACATCATGGATTGTAGTCCCTGAGCTCCAGCTCCACCTGAAATAGACAGAACATTCATATATCTTATAACTCTCACATGCCATACACTCAAATCAGGCTCTTTCATCTTTCTTAGGAACTATTTTACACCGTACCAAAACACTCTGACGTCAATGGTAGTGCGCCACCTATTTATTTCAATTAGGCTGGTCAGCCTGTCAAATATTACCTGAAATCAAAGTAGACCTTAACTGGAATTACAAAACCAAGTTTCATTAAAATCCATCCATGGACTTAAAAGAAATTACATATTATATTAGCATGGGATTTCGTGCTTTTTCGGCCGATTTTCCGTTTTCACAATTTACCATAGTGACAGTTCCAAAACTGAAATATCAAGCAGATAACTATAGAAAATGGAAAAAAGTAGACTGTTGTATATGGGCGGATAAGTCTGCGATATCTTTTTGATCGATATGGCCCATTCATCATCAAAGTCAAGCCTCAAGGTCAAGGTCAAGGCCAAGGTCAAGGTCAGAGTCTTTAACCTGCAGCCCCCAAAGAGCTCGAGATAAGCTAAACAGGACAAAAAAGAAAAAAAATCTTATTTCAACAACCATTAACAAGGATTCTAATGAGAACCACAATCATTTTTACCATTTTTACTCTAAATATTTGGACACCCAGCATTTTCTTTTTTTGTTTGCAAATGGAACCTTTCATCTTTGACAGAAATACAGAAATGGCCTTGTTCACCTTTGAATTTGTCAAATTTGTTTGTTGGTCCACTGGTCATACTGTTAAACAATTATGTGCCAACAACGTAGACCCAGATCATACTGCTTCTCAGAGGCAGACTGATCTGGGTCTACACAGTCAGCTCAGACAATGTGTCCAAATATTAAGGGTAAATGTGGTAATATCAGAGAAAAGGGCACTTACATCAAATATTAAGGGTAAATGTGGTAATATCAGAGAAAAAGGCACTTACATCAAATATTAAGGGTAAATGTGGTAATATTAGAGAAAAGGGCACTTACAGAAGACATATGTCAAGCCAAATTGTCTGGCAGGCAATAATATAGGGAATATTTGCCGTGCAATCCACATGTCCTTCAGGGCAGTCACAATAGAGTAACAACAGTCAGAGGTGACCATGGCAGAGCAAGAGACCAAAATCTACGCACAAAAGCCTAGTAGTGGCTTAAGACGGTCAACAGGGAATATCGTTTATTTGTAAAAATTCAGTTACAAATAAAGGCTTACTGTTCTGATGAGACCAGCATAGCTATTTTCACAGGACACCCTTGAATCTACAGCAATTCAAGTTGTCTTGTGGAAACAGCATTATGCAAGAGGGTCGAAACTGTCTTTAAGTTGGTAAGTTAGTAGGTAAGTAAGTAAAAAGTTTATGCTCACGTACCGGCCCAACCACCCGCATCTATAGGATGAAATTTAAAGAAAGAATTTGCTCCCCATATATATGAATTTGACCCCCTTTTGATCACAACTGATACAAATTTGCTTTCGGGCCAGCATTGCAACCTTCTCCAAGTCACAGCCAGCCCCCCCCCCCACACATACACACCTACTTTTGCATTGAGATTGATCAACTCCTTCAGAAAGAATTTGCTCCCCATATAAGCTGCTCCCCATTTGGTCAGAATTCAAATGAATTTGCTTCACTTTGGACCAGAATTGCTGACCCCTTCCCCTCTATTTCCACAATACCCCCCCCCCCCAAGCAATATGGATCAACTTTTTCAGAAATGAATTTGCTCCTCTTTTGGTCAGAATTGAAATGAATTTGCTCCTCTTTGGGGCCAAAATTGAAAGAAAGAAAAGGCATATATTGATATTATGAACAAACCTCAAATTAGGCACTTCCTATGCTTGTCATGACCGAAACAGCGTCCTTCATTTTTGCAATGTTTTCGATTGTTATTAATGGACCGAGGTTCCAGAACCAAATGATGGGGATAGCAACACAATATATTATGACACAAGTGTGAACAGTCCAAGCCTGGATCTGCACCCCATTCTTCGAAGAAAACCATGTAGGCCACACGACTAACGTTCTTCCTCTTGGAGTCCCCAGAGACTGGGTCGACAAAGCCAATTCTGCCATATTTCTTATCGGAATCGAGTCCACCTGCCCAAATCCAACATTCACTGTTTGCAGAAATGTGGACCTTATTCAAAATCCTTTTTCGCATGTTTTCATAAAAACCCTCCATTTTAACTTCAAATAGGGAAATCAAGAGAAAACATACCTTATGCAATCTGACCGATGCACAAAGTCCACTAAGTTCAGGTTTGATAAGTCAAATCCATGCATTCTGGGTATATTACCGAAGACAATGATCAGACTGTACCAAATAACCTGCTTGCACTGACTCTTTGCTGATTGATACAAATCATAATGCACATTATCCCTGACATACAACCTGTATCCTTACGCTGTAAATTTTAACTTAGTACCAGTCAAAGGGAGGTAATACAGATTTTCTCAATGGACCAAAATTTCTATAGGGGTACCCCATTTCTATGACCTGTAACTCTTCCCTGATATTAAAACAAACAATGAAAATGGGTTTGATCAAGAGAAGAAATGCATGAAAAGATTTGTGCCAAATATCAAGGCAATACCTTGCATAATTTCAGAATACCACTCAATTTTGTGAGCTCTCATAGCCTCACAAGTAGGTTCCGTACCACCATTAAAATGCCCCATAGACTTCAGTGTTAATTCTAATAACTTAAGATACTTACAAAATGGAGCATATCCCAAATCCATCGTCGCCTTCTGTCTCAGTCTTTAGGGCAAGCAAACTCGAACTGATCCTGGGTGCTTTGACTATGCCTTCACCACCATCTTTCTGCATGACATGTAAACATTTGAGGTCAGGGGTCATTTGGTGTACTTTCAAGGCTGCCAGTCTTGGGAAACCCCTGGGTTGTTGCCTCGTTTTGGCATACAAAATAGGTCCACTTTTATTAGGTTCAAACATCATGGATTGTAGTCCCTGAGCTCCAGCTCCACCTGAAATAGACAGAACATTCATATATCTTATAACTCTCACATGCCATACACTCAAATCAGGCTCTTTCATCTTTCTTAGGAACTATTTTACACCGTACCAAAACACTCTGACGTCAATGGTAGTGCGCCACCACCTACAACTCTTATCTCACACATGTAATCTCACCCAGAACCGGATAAAAATGACGAGCATTCTATGCATCGGTTGCATCGGAGTCATGTATTTGCGTCGCCAAGCGGCGTTGGCTTTTTAGACGATGAAGTCACGAAGATGACAAAAATGACGTCAGTTTATGCATGTCAGACGTTGACGTAAAGAACCGAATGGCGGTCGTTGAAAGCGGCGCCTTTTTTCAAAATTAAGTATAAACCCCCAAAGCACTAAAAATACGCATGTTTTAAAACAAGTTCTAAAGTTAAATCGAAACGTGGTGTACAAGAAAGAGTATCTATCATGGGGTTAAAGGTGCGGAAAAAACATCCGTCACCCGGGATCACTCTTCGGTATCATTCGGCAAGAGTGACCCTCATGACAGAGTTTTCTATCCATACCTCACACCAATGAAAGATACATATAATCTCACCAATGTCATCACACCAAGGACCGGATAAAATTAACGGCATTCAATGCATTGGTTGTATAGAAGGTCACCTATCTACGTCATGAGTGACATAGACCTTTGAGATGATGACGTGACGAAGACGGCAAAAAAGACATCAGTTTTTGTTTGCCAGACGTTGACGTAAAGACCCGAATGGCCATCGTTGAAAGCGGCGCCTTCTTTCAAAATCAAACAGAAATCTCTCAAACACTAAAATTACGCACTTTACAAGTTCGAGAGTTAAAACAAAATGCTGTGTGCAAGAAAAAAGTATCTATCGTGGGTATATGGTTTGGATATTAAAATCAGTCACTCGGGATCCGTGACTCTCGTGACGGATTTTCCTACCCTTACCATACGTCCATTCAAGATACATATTATCTCACAAAGGACCACATAAAAAAATCACGAGCATTCGAGGCATTGATTGATAGTAGGTCACGTATCTACTTGTCAAGTGACGTTGGTTCTAACAGAAGATGACGTCAGGAAAACAAAAAAAATGACTTCAGTTTATGCACACGAATGTTTGTCGTAAGTAACCGTAGGCCGGTCGTAGGTAGCGTCGGCTTCGTTAAAAATGAATAGACACCCTAAAAGGCATGAGACCACAATTAGTTTTACTATACAGTTTAATTATCCATCCTTCCATGAAACTTTTTTCACATCACGGTTGACACACTTGATTCGCTCACAGTTGAGTTCATGGGGCTCGGCCGACAAATGGTCTGACCGTACACACAAGGCATTGTGACAGAGATGGCTTAAATCTCTGTCACCAATATTCAAATGTCTTGTGAAAACCATGAAACACAATCTGTGAGCTGTGGTATATCTCCACTGTCCAGTTACTGGGCACTTGTATTTCACAGCGCAATAGCCGTTTTCTGCATTTTCCGCGCCCATAACAAGCATTCTCCATTTTCCGCCCAAGCGCTATTTTCCACAAACAGATTCTGGTATTTTTCATAAAAGCCATCCGCACTGACTTCTCAGAATGAGGCCACACACAATAGAATAGAATATAGCTTCTGAACCCAGGCTGCATTCAAGTTCCATTAGCGAACCCATGTCAATTTCTCACTTAAAAGTCCAATTTATTCAAAAAATTAAAATCAAATACTCACTGCCTGTAGAACGCCTTTAAATCTAGGAGAAATGCTGTCTCTGTGCTAAATCCTAGGACTGTATCAGCAAAAATAACTTCACAAACTGAAAGCAAAAATAATTACCACACCCTATATCAGGCACGAGACCACAATTAGTTTTACAGTTTTATTATCAATCCTTCTACGAAACTTTTTTCACAACACCTCAGGCACTTTTAACTCTCTTTTCCTCAAGTCTCTGAGGAATGACAAGCCATTTTCAAACAGTTTCAACAGGGAAAAATCTGCAACTGTTTCCGCTGTTTCTCCGGTAAACATTGACCCGTCAACTTATGAGACAATCTGCCGTTGTAGGGGCGCCTATGAAGGGTGTGATTAGGTTCCTCTAGTTACCTTCAGTGCTGGGGATTCTGAATTAATTATACATTTTCAAGAAGAATATCCAAGGTTCTTTTCAGTTTGCTATAGCAAGCAGATATTCAGTCAAACTGGCCTTCTTAGAAACCAATAAACCAGGGAACTATTTGTGCGAAAGTATATCCTGAAAGTGTTCAGCAAATCAAGGGAAATAATTGTGGACTGATTCAAAAATGGCGAAAGATTATCCTTTAGTGTTTTCTACCTTATAAATCAAATATCGTTAATTAAAAAGGTATGCCGGAAAAAGTACCTATCATGGGTGTGAGGTGTGGATAGAAAAGTTCGTCACTCGGGATCACTGTTCGGCATCACGAGGCAAGCCTCGTGGTGCCGATCAGTGTTCCTCGTGACGGATCTTTCTATCCCATCAGACCCCATGAAAGATTCTAATGTTATAATCTAAGTACATGTAAACAACGCGAAGACTGCTAACGAGTTAACTATGTATATTCAAACTTGAAATATGAGCAACAATACAATCTTCTGGAACCTATGCATTACTTCACGCGAAGCGAAGATTTTTTTTTTTTTTTTTTTATTTAAGCTCAAAACTTAACAACATACAATTATAAATGATTTGATTGTAATATTTTCTGACTATAGCCTATCTGTATTTGTTTTTTACTCAGTTACAGCAATCCGTTATGCGAGCTGGCCATTTACAACAGACTATTTGCTAGCAAATGCATTGTCAAGTCCGTTTTGGTCTTTTTTTTATCGAAAAGAACAGAAATAGGCATACAAATATACTAAAGTTCAGACGGAATATCTTGATTGAAGTTAGAAATTAAAGCTTACCAATTTCATTCGAATGTTTCAAATTGAGGCTTACCTTTAGATGGTAAAAGATAGGCAATGATCAGGAATTACATGTATTACAATAAAATCCCACATGCCGCCCTGAAAACCAGAAGACAAAGAAGCACACACACATACACATAAACTGACAAAGTTCACAAAAGACACGCACGATATATCGAACGCGCAGTTCTTTCCCAAACAGGTGGTCATTCAGCTACCCTAATTAAAAACAGCAGCAACATCTGTTCTTACTTATTTTCTATTTAAAATTATGAAACAAACCAAAGCAGAAAGTAGAATGTACAGCTATTCGGGTGACCACACTGCTAGAGACCGTAGAAAAGCGGACCCAACAACGTGAATCATTGAGGAACCACAACAGAGGTACCGTCTTGGCCCGGTCAGTGTAAGATTACTGGGTTGGGGGGAGGGTAGGGGCTTAAACTAGTTTTACTGGATACATGCTTCTGCGGCGGTTTGAAACATTTAGCTAGCTGTTTGGTCCGTATGAAGGTTTCCTAACCCATCAATGAACCATTACAGGAAACACACAAATCACGGATATGACTTATGATGAATCTGCGATAAGGACTCGACAGAAACTACGTATTGCGACACCTGGAGATTCCTACAGTGTCCGACCACACCACTGAAACATTGGAGCAAAAGAAAGCATCAGTTGAACCCCGAATAACAAAGTTAGAGACAAGGCAAGCTCCGACCCAAACCAACTTAACTAAATAGCTTTATGTCAGGCCCATCAGTGATTCTGATAACCGAACCGACGTGCAATTAACCTGCAACATGTACAGCTTACCGAATTTATACACAAGAAGACAATTTTGAGATCTTAAGTCATCCGAACGTTACATAACTATTTTATGAACCTTTGAAAAAGACAATGGTAGTTACTTCATCCGTTATCAAATTTTCATAAGAAATCTCTCTGCGCATGCCCTGGCACAGTGGATATGTGCAGTCAGACCTAGGCATGTGCGTTTCACATATACTATCTACAATCAACTCTCGATATTTCAAAGTCCAAGTTCTTCTCAAACTACTGATATTTCAAAGTAATTTTTGTGTTTCAGAAAATTTACTTTGAGATACTTCCAATAGTTTTAGATAACAGGAGTTGAAATGTAAAGAAAAATAAGGAAGGTGTCCAAAGCATAATTGAGCCGCGACACGACAAAACCAACAATGTGGATGTGCGGACAGCCCAGACTAAGATCAGCCTGGGCATCCGCCCAGTCTGATCAGAGTCTTCGCTGTCCGAATGAGGGTAGCTTAGACCCATAGCTACCCTGTGAGCACTTAACAAAGAGTCTGATCAAACTGAGCGGCTGCCAAGATTGATCTGAGTCTGCGCTGGGCGCACAACCACATTGTTGGTTTTGTCGTGTCGCGGCTCAATTTATTTTGTAAGAGGATACTTTGAGTTATAGATGCTTTGCGATAACGAGAGTCAACAACTTTTCCTATGATATGAGCCGCGACACGAGAAAACCGACAATATGGTCGTCCGCCCAGTGCAGACACAAATCAGCCTGGGCATCCCCCTAGTTTCATCAGACTGTTTGTGAAGTGCTCAAAAGGTAGCTAAGAGTCTAAGCTACCCTCATGCGGACAGCGAAGGCTTTGATCAGACTGGGCGGATGCCCAGGCTGATCTGAGTCTGCGCTGGACGCACAACCACATTGTTGGTTTTGTCGTGTCGCGGCTCATATGTCTCGCACGCATTCCTGAATCCATCAGAACTGAGAAATACATGTCCATATATAGCTTAGTTGCTCTTTTGTGTGTGTGTTATTAAAGTGCTAATTCATATTTTAGTGCTAAGCGAATGGGCAAATATAATAAAAATGACTCATTGATTAACAGGTAACGTCAGGCTATTAAAGATCCAATCAAAAGCTTGAATTAATTCCCGAACAGATTGCAAACCTGTTCTATTGATGAAATATGTCTCATGTACTCGAGTTAAACGCCATGTGCCCAACTGATTGTTCTTTCCTAACCAATAATCAGAATTTGCATTTTCGTGAAGACGCTGTCAAACCGAGTCTGCTACTTCCGTCTGATCCTTTCCTCTTTTTTCAATATCCCAAAATGACGTTAACGATTTCACTTTTGAACTCAAAGGAAGCGGCATCGTTTGAAAATTAAGAAATAATTTTTCCCTACCCGTGAATTGTCGCAGATTAGCACATGCTGTTGGTGGGCAGATCGCAAAATGTTGATTCACGACGGCCGCAGGCCAGAGTTAAATGAGTATTCGTATCTGCCAGCCAACTCATGTGTTAATCTGCGATAAGTAACCGGTAGGAAAAAATTATTCGATTCTAACATTATATACGATCAAGTTGCTGGAATATGGCGACGTTTTCTAATGGACTCTTTTGAGGCGGGCGTCGCCAAAAGTTAAATATTAATGTTTACGTCCGCCGTCATGAAGGCGCGAAATGTGTGATTTATCACATTTTCTCACGGAGCCGCTTCCTATAGGCTCAATGAGGAAAACGTTAACGTCACGTTAGAATTTGACAATTCACGTTGCTAACGCCGAGAAGTGCCAGTTTCGCGCTTTGATGACGTCGAATGGAAGTATTTTCTTCTGTCGATGCCCGCCTCAAAAAATATCCTTGAGAGAACGTTTTAATATACTTGCATTTTCATTCTGTATACTATTAGAAGCGAAATAATTCATTTTCCTTAGCAGTGATTTATCGCTGATAAACACTTGTGTTGTCGAGCAGACACAAATATTAATTTACTTCGGCTTCGCCATTTTGAATTAATATTTCGTGATCTGCCCTCCAACAACATGTGTTTATCAGCGGTAATTCACGGGTAAGGCAAAAATATTATTTTGAGTTTGAGGGTGAACTCAAGTTTTGTAACCTCGAAGCCAAGCCGCGTTGCGCAATCGGTGACTCAAGAGCCAGGGATCCCGAGTTCGATACCTGGTCCGGCCATTTACTTTCGTTTCCGCTAATTCAAGAAGGGAAGTTCGCAGTTACTGGCGAAAGTACATGTATGTGCACTTAGTACTGTTTGACAGCTTAGGGTACAGGAAAAGTGTGATAAGGTATGGTTACCATAGCTGTTTACCGTGAACTTTAAGGAAAAAAAAACAATGGGTAGAAGAAATTGATCAGAAATGTGCCGAATCAACACCCATAGCGTGAAAGGCGAACATAAGGCCAGGCGGTCCGCTCATAATTCGAATATGCAAAACTTATTCCTTAAATAAGAAAATATTAAAATTAGGACTCGAATTATTGATTACTTATTAGTGAGATTGAATTAATTTAATGACTGTATTCATATCTCATTTTAATGACGAAATCATGTCAGATTTTCACTGCAATTATTTTCATTTGCAATGCCAGGCTAGGACAGCGAACATAGTGCGTGTATCTTTGCGCAACGAATAGAATGCGTGTATCTTTGCGCGTTTTTCAAGCTTGTTTATTCAGTTATTATTACTACCATTGATTTGCTAATTTTACAACCATATTCTTATGCACGCAAATTATAAACCAATCCAGTGTTTGCTCTTCTCTTGGAAAATTTTATTAGTTCAAGTCATAAAGTATCTAATGCAAACAAACTTTAGGAAACACGTTCTTTTTACACTTCGTTTCCGTCATAACTCGTCATTAATATTTGTACCGTTCCAATAAAACAGTTGCGATCTGTTAAGTCGTCCTTTATTTGCTTCGGGACACCTTTATATACAACAATTAGACCGAGATAACGAAAGGAGGAAACAAAACTTGCAGGCTTGAAAATGAATATTAGACTCATTGGGTTTACGGCCACTTTGATAATATGCAGGTACCTACCAGTTGTTTTCTTTCTGTTTGTCTATATACATTTGATTCGCTCTCTCTCTCTCTCTCTCTCTCAAACACTGATATCTCGAAGAACCCTCTTATTTCAACGAATGTAGTTTCGACAGTTTTCTGAATTTTCTTTGCATTTCAACGCCTGGTTTCACAGACTACTGGTATCTCAATGTAGATTTTTACTTTAAAATTTACTTTAAGATATCAGTACTTTGAGATGAACATCAACTTTCTGATATTGAGAGTTGACTGATTATTCATTTGACTTCGTTGCATTTTTTTAATTTATTTTTGTTTTCACTTCTTGGTTTTATACAGTAATACCGTATACTTACACCTGAAATAGAATATCATTCGATTGCTTAAGCTGACTCTCTCTCTCTCTCTTTCAGGCATAATAAACAAGCTTTTGATTAAATTAATGATAAAATGAATAACCTTTATTTTTGTTCCCTTAATTTTAGTAAGTGACGAATAAAGTGTTTTAAGAGGAGCGCGTAGTCGACTGGTAAGAAGTGCTCAGTTATGGTGCAGAATGTCGCAGCTTCGGATCCCTGCTTGGTCAGGAAGTGACTGGAAAACTCTCTGCCAACTCATAAGCAAACGGATGCCTTTTTCTGTTCTGTAGTCCGTTTGCTGAAAATTGTTGAGAGGCACGCTCATTTATAATGTTAGTCCAAAACATAACCTAAGTATAATTTAGGAATGTGCAGCTTTCCTTTAAAAACGCTTTATTTAAGGAATGAATTTCATTTTTCTGAGGTTTATCGAAGTGTAAACTACATTGGGTCACGTGCAAAGTGAATGAACCCCGAAGGGGTTCATGTAAACTTTGCTAGTGACCCAATGTAGTTTACACTTCGATAAACATCAGAAAAAATAAGTTCATTGCTTATATTTACATTCATTTCAATCAAATCTTTCATGAAAAAGCTTACATAAGCGCTAAAATTGAAGCAGTAAAACATGTATACCAGCTTTTCTGCTAACAGCAAAACAACATGCATGACGTCATGAAGTCGCTGACGTCCAATCGGGTTGTAGAGAGCCATTGTTTATTTTGACGTCATTGACGTCGCGTGTCTCAATGTAATTATTGGAATGTTAACTTCATTACGTTCCAATGGTTTACCATAGGACTTTTCAGTAAATCCACAAAGAATGTAAATATATAAGAAAGGACCTGAAAGTGTCATTTTCACCTCTTAATAACCAGGGAGTAAAACTTAGCTGATAGATTTTTCTATCCAAGTCACACAAAATTTCTTAACTAATTTTAATAACAGAACTCTTTTTTGTCCAGTTTATTTGAACCATTCCTTGTCAAATTATTCTAAATCATTAATGGTGCATAATTTGTCAATTTCCTTTCGCCTTTCGGCTTTATCAGAGATTTGCAAACAATAAAAATAGAAACACTTAGCAAAAATATTTACATTAAAAACTAAACAGAATAAAGAGATGATTCCAAAAATAAAATTAAACCAAACACGGATGAAACCCACATAAGCACCATGGTAACCTGCACTTTAAGGGAGCTTGACACTGATGTCCCGTAAGAATAATAAATGCGTGCCAAAGTGTCTACGTAGCACATACTTATATTTGGGCAGTAAAACACACACGCAGACACATCTAATTTTCTTTACATTTAAGTTCTGCGATAGTTAAAACAAATAAGACTAGAAAATGTGTTTATGAAACACTATGCCTCCAACCATATACTTGCCTCTAAAAAAGGTTGATCCCATAACACTTGTACCTTTGTACCATAGGCGTCAATGCACTTAGTCGAAAAAGGGGCTTAAGTTTAACTCAGTCAAAATTTGAAAAATTCGGAAGTTAATCAGGTTATCTACACCTTGGGAAATATCTTCATGCAAAAAAATACTGATCATGTGTATAGAAAATCAAGTTCCTACCTTTTACCATTCTTGACCATATGTCAGGGTACCTTTGTACCATGGGCTTCAATGTACTAAGTCGAAAAAGAGCTTAACTTGGTCAAAAATTTACGATTTTTTTGCAAAAGTTAATCAGATCATCTACACCTTGGGCAATATCTTCCTGCAAAAAATCATGATCCTAGCATCAGGGGTTCTCGAGATATTTTGTTCACAAAGTTTCATAGGTTTACACTGCACTAAGTCAAAAAAAGGGGCATAACTTGGTAAAAAATTCACAAATTTTTTTCAAAAGTTAATCAGGTCATCTACACCTTAGGCAACATCTTCCTGCAAATTACACGATCCTAGCATCAGGGGTTCTCAAGATATTTTGTTCACAAGGTTCCATAGGCTTACAATGCACTAAGTTGAAAAAGGGGCATAACTCCGTCAAAAATTAACAATTTTCTTTCAAAAGTTAACTAGGTCATCTACACCTTGAGCAATGTCTTCCTGCAAAATTACACGATCCTAGCATCAGGGGTTCTCAAGATATTTTGTTCACAATGTTCCACAGACTAAGTCGAAAAAGGGGCATAACTCTGGAAATACGTGACCTGCGGAATAAGGAAAAATACGGGTCCGCTTATTTTTCATGTACATGCCACATATAAAATTTCAAGATCCTAGCATATGTTGTTCTTGAGTTTCCCAGCTGCCAAAAGCGTTACGGACGGACAGACGGACGGACGGACGGACGGACAGGCCCAAACCAATATGCCCCCTCAACTTATCCGAAGTTGGGGGCATAAAAAACATGATCCTAGCATCAGGGGTTCTCAAGATATATTGTTCACAAGGTTCCATGGCTTACAATGCACTAAGTATAAAAAGGGGCATAACTCGGCCAAAAAATAACGATTTTTTTTCAAAAACTAATCAGGTCATCTACACCTTGGGCGATGTCATCCTGCAAAAGATCATGATCCTAACATCAGGGATTCTTGAGATATTTTGTTCACAATGTTCCAAAGGCTTACAATGCACTAAGTCGAAAAAGGGGCATAACTCGGTAAAAAAATCACGATTTTTTTTCAAAAGTTAATCAGGTCATCTACACCTTGAGCAATGTCATCCTGCAAAAAATCATGATCCTAGCATTAGGGGTTCTCGAGATATTTTGTTCACAAGGTTCCATAGACTAAGTCGGAAAAGGGGCACAACTTTGAAAATATGTGACCGGCGGAAAAAAGAAAAAAATACGGGTGCGCTTATTTTTCATGTATGTGCCACACATAAAATTTCAAGATCCTAGCAAAAGCAGTTCTTGAGTTTCCCAGCTGCCCAAAAGCGTTACGGACGGACTGACGGACAGACGGACAGACGGACGGACGGACGGACAGACGGACGGACAGGCCCAAACCAATATGCCCCCTCAACTTCTCCGAAGTTGGGGGCATAAAAAATAAATGAATTAAAAAGGCAGTTATGACATCTTTTCTAGTCAATTTTAGTTCTGTATGATCGAAACGCAGAATTTATCAAGTTTGGCAATATGTACACATTTTTGGCATTATTTCTTTTCCCTATCGAATTGCTTCCTTCGTTTGAAAATCGATGTTAATGAAACGTGGACCTAGACTTCTTAGTTGAGACTGTGGAAAGACTTCCAATATCATCATTTTTTCTGATTCAGATAAACAGATGCTAATGGAAAGCCCAAAAGAGACGGATCAGATCTTCAAATTGACACATACTATCCAGCAGGCACACAACGTTGTTATGACGTCACAATGACGTCGACGCAACCAGATGACATCACATCGACGTCATTCTAATGTCATGTGCCCACTGGGAAATACTTTATTGCCCAGCAGACATATGACGTCGAAATGACGTCGTATTGACGTCGATGCGGCATGGTGACGTCGCGTCGATGCCATTTCGACGTCATTACGACGTCATGTGCCTGCTTGGTGTCTCGAAACGTTTTGCATCGTTTTAATTTACCCTCTCTATTGGGACACCTTAACATTACGGTAAATATTTTAAAATTTGAACAGGTGCTTATACTAGCCGACAGTTTGTCAAAAATACTGATAGGATATGACGCATTGCACATCTTGCTCTGATTCTAAAGTGATTTCTCGGATTCATCTATCCCAAAATTAAGGATCACTGCGGTAAGTTTTTGTAAGTCTTGCAGCTCTCGGGTTATGTCATTGATAATCAAGGGTCAGTCATATTTGCACGTGCATTTTATGCTCATCTCTTGTGTTAAACGTTATGCACCTTGTCCGGTCAAAATATGTTTAACGCTATGAGCAAACAGTGGGTACCAAGACACTGAGTCTATGCAACTGCGTAGTCTGTCAGAGTTAGCGAATGTCACCGTTTGGTTCCCAGAAGGCATACATATTGCGCCTACCCTGTTCTGATTGTGCAAGGGCACAGACTAGTCCGGACATAGGTGTTTTGCATATAACATAAGGCTGATTTCATCACGACACGTATCAAAATGGCATGCGCAAGGAAAAAAGTGTTTCAGATCATAACGTTTGCAGCGAAATATGTATGTATACGCAACCAGGAGGTAACAAGATATGTCTACGCTAATGTGTAGTCTACCCTGTTCTGATTGCGCATGTTGCTTGTCTGGATACGCGTGTTTTGCGTATGTCATAAGACTGGTTTTATCACGACACTGGGTATGTGCAAGGAAAAATGTGTTTCACCCCATCTTTGTAAAATCGAATGCAGTCCGATTAGTGTCATTAATCTTAACACACTAGACGGCTCTCCAGTGAATGATGCTCCAGAGTGTTTGTACATGTTGTGAACGCATAACTGTAACCACAGACTGGACTGATTCTACTCGTCGCATGTGGCTCTTTTCCGAGGGTGCAGCTCTTGGGTTACGTCATTGATAATCAGGGGTCAATCATATTTGCACGTGCATTTTATGCTCATCTCTTGTGTTGAACATTTTGAGCCTTCTCTGGGCAAAATATATTTGATGCTTTGCGCAAACAGTGGGTATCAAGATAAGTCTATCCAACTGCGTGGTCTGTCAGAGTTAGCGAAGTTCACCGTTTGGTTCCCAGAAGGCATACATATTGCGCCTACCCTGTTCTGATTGTGCAAGGGCACAGACTAGTCTAGACATAGGTGTTTTGCATATACCATAAGGCTGATTTCATCACGACACGAATCAAAATGGCATGCGCAAGGAAAAAAGTGTTTCAGCTCATAACGTTTGCAGCGAAATATGTATATATACGCAACCAGGAGGTACCAAGATATGTCTACGCTAATGTGTAGTCTACCCTGTTCTGATTGCGCATGTTGCTAGTCTGGACACGCATGTTTTGCGTAAGTCATAAGACTGGTTTTATCACGACACTGGGTATGTGCAAGGAAAAATGTGTTTCACCCCATCTTTGTAAAATCGAATGCAGTCCGGTTAGTGTCATTTAGCTTCGCACACTTTACGGCTCTCCAGTGAATGATGCTCCAGAGTGTTTATACATGTTGTGAACGCATAACTGTAACCACAGACTGGACTGATTCTACTCGTCGCATGTGGCTCTTTTCCGAGGGTGCAGCTCTTGGGTTACGTCTATGATAATCAAGGGTCAATCATATTTGCACGTGCATTTTATGCTCATCTCTTGTGTTGAACATTTTGAGCCTTCTCCGGGCAAAATATATTTGACGCTATGCGCAAACAGTGGGTACCAAGATAAGTTTATCCAACTGCGTGGTCTGTCAGAGTAAGCGCAGTTCACCATTTGATTCCCAGAAGGAATACTTATTAAGCCTATCCTGTTCTGATTGTGCCAGTGCACAGACTAGTCCGGACATAGGTGTTTTGCATATAACATAAGGCTGATTTCATCACGACACGAATCAAAATGGCATGCGCAAGGAAAAAAGTGTTTCAGCTCATAACGTTTGCAGCGAAATATGTATGTATACGCAACCAGGAGGTACCAAGATATGTCTACGCTAATGTGTAGTCTACCCTGTTCTGATTGCGCATGTTGCTAGTCTGGACACGCATGTTTTGCGTATGACATAAGACTGGTTTTATCATCACACGAGGTTTGTGCAAGGAAAAATATGTTTCACTCTATCTTTGTAAAAGCGAATGCAGTCCGATTAGTGTCATTACTCTTCGCACACTTTACGGCGCTCCAGTGAATGATGCTCACGAGTGTTTATACATGTTGTGAACGCATAACTGTTACCACAGACTGAGCTGATTCTTCTCGTCGCATGTGCCACTTTTTCGAGGATGCGGCTCTTAAAGAATGCGCATTAATATTACGAAAAGAAAGAATTTGTTCTTTTCGCGTAGTAAGCAACACTTTGGCTAACAACACTATATATTTATACCATCACCCGCCTGGTTGGGTGGAATCTTAAATCTATTGAATAGTAAACACCAAAGACAAAGTTGGATGGTTGACTTGCGAGTTTACGTCCTTTACAAACAGTATTTCAGTCATATTAGGACGATAATGAAAGGCTGTATGCAATGGAAAGGTCGGAAAGATTCTCAAGCGGGGTTCGAACCTGGTCCGCTAGATCAGTAGGCCAGCGCTTAACCCACTCACTTACCGGGACTCCACCAAAGACAAAGAGACAGGCACACAACAAAAGTATTCAAATAAACAGTCAGAGATACATATGACCAAACTTGTTTCAGCTATCCGATATTAAAGAAACTAAGACCATACAGATTGATTAATTAACCAACAATAATTTGCATCAACCTTGATGAGACCAAAAATCAGGCACATGACGCCCTAATGACGACGCACTGACATCGATGCGACGTCACCATGTCGCATCGAAGTCAATATGACGTCATTTCCACGTCATGTGCCTGCCGGGAAGATGCTTTTCATAAAATGTTTAACTGAGCTCCATGTTAAAATAGACAATCGCAACTTATCTCATCATTTGCTTTAAAACGTAGCCACACAATAAATAGCGGGAAATATATTGAATCGTATAGGAAAGACACGTTTCATACGATTACATTATAAAAACATCAATTAAAACCGACTTTTTATGCATATAGATTCTTAAAATTCAACTCTTCTTCAGCGTTTTAATGATTTTCCTCATAATTTCATTTTAATATTAAATTGGGGGATTTTTAAGTTGCAAACATAACCCCTCAAATGGCACACTTATGTAAT
Source organism: Ctena decussata (assembly GCA_963989385.1). Lineage (NCBI taxonomy): Eukaryota > Metazoa > Mollusca > Bivalvia > Lucinida > Lucinidae > Ctena > Ctena decussata. The sequence continues at coordinate 54,096,964 of OZ022513.1, forward strand.
AAATTGCACTAAAACTGCAGGGGGGGGGGGGGCATCTCTATTTATATTGCGAGATAATTTTTTAATACAAATTTACTTATTTTATGCAAACAGATTCGAAATCTGCAATAATTATTCTTTCTTTTGAGGTATATTTTAACGCGAAAACGTTAAAAAATGGAGAATTCAACTATATTTGTAAATTATTTAATGTTTTTCGCGAAAACCCCGCAGTCCACCTGTATATCTACTTACAAACAAAATATCGATTTTTCAAATGAATGGATTTGTTGCTGTTGTTTAAAAAGAGTTTAAACAGTGGCACAATAAAAGGGTCTCCCTGTGGTAAACCAAGAAGCAAGAGGATGGTTGATGTGTGGTGTTTGGGAGGAGAGGGGGGGGGCGTGAGAGGGCAGTTGAGGGGGTTTATCGAATAGAAAGATAGGGAGTTTTCGTTTCTACAAATCTGGGTACCTTCCTTTTTTGTTCTGAATAAAATTGAAAGGGGAATAACACTTGGTTTGAATCTTCCGGCTTTTTCTGACTTAGATCCAATTTTATTTACTTCATAAAATGATATTTTAAAATACGCACTTTATCCTTCAAAACATTTGTACTTTCAGTTCCTAAATATAGATGTGTTGTAAAATCATGTAGCTTCTATCCGAATGTATAACGGTTTATTAACCTTGCTAATTATCAGTGTGTACATAAAGCAAATCTTTTAAAGTTGTGAGCTGTTTTATAGGTGTGCAAAAATGTCATTCCGAACCTTTTCCATAGAGAGAACCTGCACTGCTTAGACTTGTCTGCGTACATGTGCATTCTAGTCAGAAAAAGTGTAGTACGCACTGGAATAAGTAAGATATTGCATGTTTTGATAACCGGACTCTCCGTGCCCTTACTGAGCAGACTGTGCATATGCGCAGTTCGCAAATGCTCATCGGAAGACTTTCTTAGCGTGTCGCAACTCTAATAAATATTTCAGCCACATTCAATGATAACTGATTTATTCCTCACGCTCTGCTGACAAACAACGCCGAAACAACGGCGTGTCATTCACAAAGTTGGTTTAACGTTACAATGATGTTTAATTAACGTTGATATTGACGGTTAACATGTTACTTTAGACAGCTGATCATATGATGCGCAAATTTGTATTCAGTAATAAAGGGGCTTATTAAAGATGTTTTGCTGTAGTTAACACGCTGATCACAAAACATTGAATCACAATGAATCAACGTTGATTCAATGATGATTCAACAGTTTGTGTCCACTGGCTTGATGAGACTGAACTGCAAACAGCATAGATCCTGATACAACTGCTTTACTAGGCCTGCAGTGGGTGTCCCAGTAGTTAGAACTGCAGGAGATTATAACTATTACTGATCGCAAACTCTCAAAAGTAGACTGTATAAATATTAAAAATCGGTACTTTGTAGTCTACGGCCATATCAGGTTGAAAACATCGGAACTTGTCCGATCACCGAAGTTAAACGTCGAGTCCGGCTAGTACTTGGATGGATGACCACCCGGGAATACCGGGTGCTGTAGACTTTTATCTGCTTTTCTTTCTTTATTTCCTGGTTTTATTATATTTTTCTTTGATGGTTTTCCCCAATTTCACTATGAATATATATGTATTTCAAAGCTGTGCGAAGGAAAATACGTTTCTCTCAACGTTAAATGGCGATTGATATATTCTACCATTTACCATCCACTATATATGCACTGTCTACTCGCTCTTCGTTTTTGAGCATGCTGCATACTGAAAAGTAGTGAATGCTGTTCGCGGTTTTCTGTATACTATTTACTGTCCAGTGAAGTGTCTACTGTCTGTCTACTGCGTCCTGGAAACTGTTTACTGAGGCCTGTCTGCTACAACATGGACGTGGTGCAAGTACAGGCGCATGTATGTATGTATTTATACTGCATCACCCCCTCGCGGGGATTACGTGCATGGGTACAAGGTCGCAGCATATAAGCGCATCCGGACTCTACAATGATGTACCTTCAACCAAAATGGAGTCGCAAACGGATGAAACCCACATAAGCACCATGGTAACCTGCACTTAAAGGGAGCTTGACACTGGTGGCCCGTAAGAATAATAAATGCGTGCCAAAGTTTCTACGTAGCACATACTTATATTTGGGCAGTAAAACACACACGCAGACACATCTAATTTTCTTTACATTTAAGTTCTGCGATAGTTAAAACAAATAAGAAAAATAAATGAATTAAAAAGGCAGTTATGACATCTTTTCTAGTCAATTTTAGTTTTGTATGATCGAAACGCAGAATTTATCAAGTTTGGCAATATGTACACATTTTTGGCATTATTTCTTTTCCCTATCGAATTGCTTCCTTCGTTTGAAAATCGATGTTAATGAAACGTGGACCTAGACTTCTTAGTTGAGACTGTGGACAGACTTCCAATATCATCATTTTTTTCTGATTCAGATAAACAGATACTAATGGAAAGCCCAAAAGAGACGGATCAGATCTTCAAATTGACACATACTATCCAGCAGGCACACAACGTTGTAATGACGTCGCAATGACGTCGACGCAACCAGATGACATCACATCGACGTCATTCTAATGTCATGTGCCCACTGGGAAATACTTTATTGCCCAGCAGACATATGACGTCGAAATGACGTCGTATTGACGTCGATGCGGCATGGTGACGTCGCGTCGATGCCATTTCGACGTCATTACGACGTCATGTGCCTGCTTGGTGTCTCGAAACATTTTGCAATGTTTCAATTTACCCTCTGTATTGGGACACCTTAACATTACGGTAAATATTTTAAAATTTGAACAGGTGCTTATACTAGCCGACAGTGGGTCAAAAATACTGATAGGATATGACGCATTGCACATCTTGCTCTGATTCTAAAGTGATTTCTCGGATTCATCTATCCCAAAATTTAGGATCACTGCGGTAAGTTTTTGTAAGTCTTGCAGCTCTCGGGTTATGTCATTGATAATCAAGGGTCAGTCATATTTGCACGTGCATTTTATGCTCATCTCTTGTGTTAAACGTTATGCACCTTGTCCGGTCAAAATATGTTTAACGCTATGAGCAAACAGTGGGTACCAAGACACTGAGTCTATGCAACTGCGTTGTCTGTCAGAGTTAGCGAAGTTCACCGTTTGGTTCCCAGAAGGCATACATATTGCGCCTACCCTGTTCTGATTGTGCAAGGGCACAGACTAGTCTAGACATAGGTGTTTTGCATATACCATAAGGCTGATTTCATCACGACACGAATCAAAATGGCATGCGCAAGGAAAAAAGTGTTTCAGCTCATAACGTTTGCAGCGAAATATGTATATATACGCAACCAGGAGGTACCAAGATATGACTACGCTAATGTGTAGTCTACCCTGTTCTGATTGCGCATGTTGCTAGTCTGGACACGCATGTTTTGCGTAAGTCATAAGACTGGTTTTATCACGACACTGGGTATGTGCAAGGAAAAATGTGTTTCACCCCATCTTTGTAAAATCGAATGCAGTCCGATTAGTGTCATTTAGCTTCGCACACTTTACGGCTCTCCAGTGAATGATGCTCCAGAGTGTTTATACATGTTGTGAACGCATAACTGTAACCACAGACTGGACTGATTCTACTCGTCGCATGTGGCTCTTTTCCGAGGGTGCAGCTCTTGGGTTACGTCTATGATAATCAAGGGTCAATCATATTTGCACATGCATTTTATGCTCATCTCTTGTGTTGAACATTTTGAGCCTTCTCCGGGCAAAATATATTTGACGCTATGCGCAAACAGTGGGTACCAAGATAAGTTTATCCAACTGCGTGGTCTGTCAGAGTAAGCGCAGTTCACCATTTGATTCCCAGAAGGAATACTTATTAAGCCTATCCTGTTCGGATTGTGCCAGTGCACAGACTAGTCCGGACATAGGTGTTTTGCATATAACATAAGGCTGATTTCATCACGACACGAATCAAAATGGCATGCGCAAGGAAAAAAGTGTTTCAGCTCATAACGTTTGCAGCGAAATATGTATGTATACGCAACCAGGAGGTACCAAGATATGTCTACGCTAATGTGTAGTCTACCCTGTTCTGATTGCGCATGTTGCTAGTCTGGACACGCGTGTTTTGCGTATGTCATAAGACTGGTTTTATCATGACACTGGGTATGTGCAAGGAAAAATGTGTTTCACCCCATCTTTGTAAAATCGAATGCCGTCCGATTAGTGTCATTAATCTTCGCACACTTTACGGCTCTCCAGTGAATGATGCTCCAGAGTGTTTATACATGTTGTGAACGCATAACTGTAACTACAGACTGGACTGATTCTACTCGTCGCATGGGCAAAATAAATTTGACGCTATGCGCAAACAGTGGGTATCAAGATACCCTTAGCGGGGATAAACATTGACTGAACAGTAATAAAGTAATATGTGAGTTATTACGATTTCGATACAACGAAATGACCGAACATGAAATTATATTTGAGAATTTATCATAAACACTTCGAGATCAGTCTTTGTAAGTACGTGAAATGATCCAAAAGTACGCAGATACATCTCTGAAACACACTAAGACCATTAGAAAGATCGGGGTCATCATGCAAGGTGAAGTTTTGTAGCACAGCATTTCAACTTGTTTTTATGTGCTTAGTACTATTCTAAGGCGTCTTTTAGAATATGTTTAACTGTGTGCATAAAGATCATTTTAAGGTGATTATGCTTCAAAATTATACTAGTCTGAGGCGAGGGTTATGTGCGTGTGTTATTCAACATTTAAGACTCCCCCCTCCCCCCCCCCCCCCCCCGCGCACACACACACCACCACCACCATCACAACCCTCTCCCCCAACGATCTATCAAAGACCGTTCCAAGGCCGAAACTTCAAAGTAAAGCTAATGTGTGTTTTGAGTTATTAGATTTTAATGATCCAGTCCTGACGACATGACAGAAGATCATAGAACAGGACATATTCCAGCAAACACAAGATACTTTTACAACGTCGCAATGTCAACGTCAACGGCACGTTAGACCTTGCTGTGACGATATTTTGCAGCTTAAAAATTATAATAGTTCTTATATGTTTACGGTGGAAAAGGACAAAACCATTTTTTTTATTTTTTTTTTTTTTTTTGTAAAAGGAACAATGATCAAGACTTTCATCATTTTCTAAATCGCAGAATGATTTTCTTTTAAGTGTGAAACAAACACTTCTTTTTCTATAACGTCATGAAAATGAGAGGAATTGACGTTTTTTATGCAAATATATAGCGCTCGATTATATATGGTTTCGGCATTTGTTTTGCTCTCCGTAAAGCTATCGTAATAAATTTCATACCAAAGTGCTAGCCGTCAAGAGGCCTTGAAAGGTGTGTAATTACTTTTCCCAAATATTTCCGCATTTTGTGTTGATTTAGACAAACATGCCCTTTCATTACTTTTTATTACATAAAAGCTTAGATCGAAAAAAACGTCTCTGAAAAAAATACCTGAAATTTTTATATGTTTTAACGAAATATGTTTGCAAGTAATTTTTATCAACAATTTTAAGTTTTCACCTTGTAATTTTTTCACAAAGTAGATTTGTTTAACCATACCCCTGTCTAGAAGATGTCGTTTCTTTCAACGTCAAATGGAGACTATTCCAAAGAATGTTTTCTAGTATTTTTTTTATTTTCTAGTAAAGTATTTATGATCTCTTTAAAAGAATATATCTGCACGAAAAACAAAAATAATACCTCAATTGATATCTACTTTTTTCCCCAGGGAGGAAGGTTTCAACATGCCAAGTGTTCATTTTGCCATGACATTTATTTTGCTTAACGTGGCGTCTCTTTTCTTGAACTCTTACGAACCTCGTAATTCGTGACGTCAATTACTTCCGAAATGGCAAAACCGGGAAAAATGAACCCCTGAGCTGTTTGAACTCTTCTATCTAGAAATCGGAATGAGGTATATCTACGATTGTTTAATCGGAATTAAAATATATGTCGGAAACCGCTCTTAGCACCAATTTAGTCTGACGCTAAAATAATCGACGTTATCTGAACAGGGGGTATAGTTTAAAACATCTACTTTGAGAAATATTTACACGGTAAAATTTTCATATTAATTCATCATTATTCCAACTTCACATTTTATTAAAACATATCAAAATTTGAGATATATTTTTCGGAGACGTTTTTTCTTCTTTTTTTTTCACTTTTTAAGTGCAACAAGAAATGTCTTTAAAAAAGGTAATCGGCTTAGATTAAATAGAAGTGTGTATTGCAGTATGTGTGTCAGGTACATGTAAGATACCGAATGTGCTGATCAGATTGTACGGATGCACATGCTGATATGCATATTAGGAGTTGTTGATGGGGTTTCGATTTTGGAAATGTTGTTGAATTTTGATTGGGGTCTGTCGATTGGTTGGCTGACCGCCCCACATATAACCTTAAAAGTGTAGCAGTTCCAACACAACATCAACATCTAAGCCAACAACAATTACAAACATTCGTCTTCGATTTCTTTGTCAAGTTATTTTGTTGGTATTTTACATGAGCGACATAACAGGCGAAATGTTCTCTGGCAGAAAGCGATATGGACCGAAATATCTAGATTCATCACGACACAGTTTATAAGCCCACAGTCAAATGAAACTGAAAGTAGAAAGAGAAAGCGAAAGTAAGATACTAACAGCAAAATCCCAGGTGTGTTTATAATGGCCAATGAAATAGTTAAAATGTGGGTCAATAGTAAGCTTATACGGCTAAAGTCGAAAAGTGCTACTTTCAGCGGCTAATGAAAATTAGTGTTTGCATCAATACACTCGCAATGCGAAGAGATTAGGCAGAAAGTATGACACAGCTTTGTAGACCTCTTGATGGCACGTATCTTGATCATTGAAATTTATTACAATACCTCAACGGACTGTAGAGCAATGGTGTTTATTGCAGATTTCTGAGAGCTATAAATTTTCAAAAAAATATAAAAAAGCTCAGACCATCACATTTTCACGACGTCGTTGAAACAGGAATTGTTTGTTTCATGCTCAAAAAAGAAAGTCATTTAGTGAGTCAAAAATGACTGAAGTTTTCGATGATATGTTGTTTGACTAGAAAGCTGAACATTTTAGTTTTGTCCTATTCCACCTTAAGGTACGTGATTCTTTTACCTTCGACAATATCTTTTTATCAAATGACGTCGCAGTTATTCAGTGGATAACGTCGTGTCATAAAAATCGTTTGACCACACTTGTAATAACAACTTGGCGCGTACAAGTAACGTCCTTGACAACATCCATGCCGACAATGCGTTTTCGTATTGAAACAATGTTCAGTTTGAAGGCGTTAAAATCGCATATTAAAGGGTCATATGATAAACAGAATCTTACACTCGTGGTCATTTTATATGAAATTTATGAAACTCGCCAAAGGCTCGTTTCATAAATTTCATATGAAGTGACCACTCGTGTAAGATCCTCGTTTTACTAGATATTTCTTGTTATAAGCCTTATTATCGTCTGTATCATTTATTTCAGCGTTATATTTGAAGCGAGTGGACGAGTCGTCTTTCCAAGGGATCTGGATGAACAGTTGGCTGATGATCAGATTTCTTTAAAAGGAATTCAAACCGACGAAAAGGAAATTAGTGACGCCAGTGAGTCTCTGCAATCATCTTTGTATCCAGACACAAGACCAATGGATTATCTACCAAGCTACTACTGGCAGAACCGTCTTGGAGTTTACCCTGCCGGTTTAAAATCAAAGAAGAGTTACTGGAGAAGATATGGGAATTGGCGTTTACCCTCTGACAGTCGAAGACCATTTGATAGTTTAGCAAGCGCGCTTATAGGAAAATGAATGCATGTATGTACGAATAAGAAAGGAAAATCAGACGCTTTAATATTAATAAAAAAAAACTCTTCAAATAAAAATAATGACAGCATCGTGAGTACCGACAAAATTGGCGTGATGGGTAATCTTCTCAGAATACACTATGTACAGGAAACAAATGGATATTGTTTCTAATTGCCATTAGATTTGTAAAGTTCATTTCTCAGTTTATTGTATTCATAAACATTTTTTAATGTTTCTAACAATGTAGGTATAATTATAAACATTTAATTTTATTCAAAGACGAAAGCCATTTTCTGATACTGTTAAACTGCGAAACTTTGAGCCGCGACACAACAAAACCAACAAAGTGGCATGAGCGCCCAGGAAAGACTCAGATCAGAGTGGGAAGCTGCCCAGTCTGATCTGATTCTTCGCCGTGCGCTAAAATGGTACCTAAGAATCTAAGCTAGCTCCCTGCGGACAGCGAAGACTTTGACCAGACGGAGCGGATGTCCTGACTGATCAGAGTCTATGCATGGTGCACATGCCTCTTTGTTGGTTTTATCGTGTCGTGGCTGATTTGCTAAACTTCTACCAGCTTCTTGGAAGCTTTTTTGAGTCTAAACTTCTCGTGAATATATGTCCGCATGCACTTCAAAGAGTGATATTATTTCCATCTGTCGACCAATCATTTCAGGAGAAACATTAACCCACGGGGATTTACGAACAGCGAATATATCCTCTGTTGGTGGGAGATTAATAATGATCTTACAGGACTTGTAAATTTATTACACAACTTGGGGAAAAGGGTCAGATACAAGGCTTGCCGATTGAAATCTTGAAGAGTTCCTTCAAGAGCAGAGAACATTTTCAAAACAAGGAAGTTGGGCCAGGTTTCGAATTTTCGGCTTCTCAAGACTCATCAGTGACTCTGATACATGTAATATCTGGCTACGCTAGCCTTACAAAAGCATACTGTAATTTCTCAATTTCCATAAGACAGTGGATTTAATGACAGATTGGTATCGAAAACAGTCTGAAGGATTAAAAAGCTATGAACAAGAATAAAAGTCTAAACCAATTTATAAATTTCTGATTTCTCCTAATATTCTCTGATCTCAAAGGACGAAAATAAAATATAAATTGCACTATGGATGATGTACGGAGAGACGTTTTACGGCCGCCACATAGCCCAACATCAGCCGCAGTGAAGTAACATTAAAATCTCAAATAGTTCCTTAAAAAGTGGAGAACATATTCAAAGGAAGGAATTTAGACCATACATGTACTTCGAAGTTTCGGCTACTCAACCATTTTATCGATTCCCCCAATTAGTTTCGGAAATTTCAAATTATAAAGGAGCATGACAGCAAGTTTCTTCTATTATCGTATAATACTGAAAACATTCCCGATTTGCTCGTCAATACACGCGGCATTGAATGGACACCACATCGAAGAAAGTTACAAAAAATCAAGTAATTTACATATTTCATCAGCTAGAAGATTATCACTTTTATTGCATGACGTTTAAACACTCTCACACGACGACATATGATAATGTACTAATTGAACAATACCAAACTGAGCTGAGACATGACAAAACCAACAAAGTGACATGTGCTCCCAGCGAGGACTCGACTCAGCCTGGGCAGCCGCCCAGTCTGATCAGAGTTTAGCTGAACGCTAAAGGTCTAAGCTACATCCATTACGATAGCGAAGACTCTGGTCAGACTGAGCGGATACCGAGGCTGATCCGAGCCTTTCCTGGGCGAACATGCCACTTTGTTGGTTTTGTCGTTTCGCGGCCCAAGTCTTTAAATTTGCTTAAATTTCTGTAAATGGCTGTCAGCCATGTTATACGTCTTCTCTGAAAGGTCATTGACTTCCTGCTGTTAAAGGGTAATCAAACAACGTCATAAATACACTAATCAAAATAGTTAAAGGAGCAGCTGACATTTTTCAATAGATAGTACTACAATATATACGCAGTTCAATGAGAATTTCCCATTCTTTTGCAGCATTTTGAATAAGAGTTGAATTTTAAGACAAGAATTTCAATAGAACTGTTGCCCTGATCATTTCCATGGAATAAATTTGGCGAAGTTTGAATTTTCGGAAATTGTGGCATTGCTCTAGAAGTCTATAAAATTTCATAAACTTGGGTTCAAAGTGATAATTTCAATGGGTCACATTCATAGACAAAATAGTCGTTTTAATTGTGGTTGAACTTTTTATGATTTTCACTTGTTAAAATAATTACAATTTTCTACCAAAATTCCATTTCTATGAAAAATCAGTCCATGGGCATGGGAAAGATAAATATTTGATCACTAAATTTGTGTTGTCAGTAATTTCGAACCCCTTTAAAAATTAGCATGTTAACTGGAATTTCGTTTCTTTGTCGAGCGAAAGTAAATAACCCTCAAAGTAGGGGTATGTTGCACTATCGTCTTTGTTTTAATCAATAAGTGGTCCGTTAAATATTTTGAGTAGTGTATAAAAGCAACAAAACAATTACCTCCTTTACCTATCGTCAAGTGGATAGTGTTTGCTTTGCACTGATTCGGTGATGTAGCTTCAAAATTTACAGAATTTGTAATTTACCGTTTCAAATGGAGATCAGCAAGCTGACCGTAAATTGATTTATGATATGACATCGGGTCTGGGAATGAATTGCCATTTAGATAAGCTAACCAACGCTGTGCGATATCGTCCATAGCAACGTCGCATTTAGTGATCGTGAAACACTGAAACTATGGTGACAAAATTGCGAATATTAATATTTTGCATTTGTGGTAATGTAATTATAGCTTCGAAGTGCATAACAGGCTGGTCTCGTATCGAGTTTCTGTATGATAATAGATGATGGGAGGTTATTCTGTGGGGTAAACTGTTTCAGAATCATAACCATGGCGTAGGTATTAAACAACAAATAATCAGTTAGTTGCCAAGAGTGAAAATGGTTTCGAAAGGATGCTGACTTTCTGAAATCTGTAGTTAAAATATGCTTAGTTCACAGTACTTAACTTTATCGGTTAAGAATATTCTCTCAGGACAATTCATCCCGAAGTACTTCTTCTAAAGCAAGTTATTTTGTCCAGTTCAAATACACTCTTAAAATACATTATTTAAATGCACTTTTTCCTTTGAATAACATTTCCATTTGGCCTCTTCAAAGGCCCTTACCCTACTTTAAGGCAACATAAATAGTACACTCCAATGCTGAAAGCTTCGCAGCATCTTCGACCGAACCAACCGAAAAGCTACAATTGAGCCGCGACAAGATAACCACGACAAAGAGGCATATTAACCACGTAAGGACAGATCAGCCTGGACATCCTCGACATCTCTGATCAGAGTCTTCACTGTGCGTTTACAGGATATGGTCTAAGGGTCTAAGCTACCTCCATGCAGACAGCAAAGACTGATTAGGATGGATGTACAGGTTGAACTCAGTCTTTGCTGGGCGCACCTGCCACTTTGTTGGTTTTGTCGTGTTATGGCTCAATTATAAAGCATCATCGACCGAGAAGAAAGCTGCAACACATACGACAAACTAAAGGGAGATTTAACCCATTGCATTCTGGGTATTTTTGTCGTCTGCTGAAATTGTCGTCTGCATCAAAAAACAAGAATATTTTGACAATATTGGTCTAACAGACTATTGTAGAAATGATGTCTAGGCAGCAAACAGTTTAGATCTCAGATCAGGCCCCACATTTGTGGGGCCTGATCTGGACCCAAAGTGTTTGCCCAGATACCCCTAAAGGGATATCCCGAATGGAATGGGTTAAACGCCGAAAATCCTTGGTTTCCTTTTAAGTTCTCACTTTTGAAAGTATTTATTAATTTCACACTGCAGTTTTCTCCTTGTTTTATTTCTGATCTGTTTTCCGCTTTAAGGTGGTGATTTGTGGTAACTGAAATAATCTGCAAAAAACATAAAAATTTAACGTATCTCCCTGAAAGTTAGCAGACCTCTTTTTTGTTGTTTTCTACAGTTATATATTTTATTACAAAATAGAGGTACATGCTGCTTAAAAAAGAGTTTTTATAAGGGAAGATCAAAGGGTAATTTTCTGCGCAGAAATCTAAGAAATAACATCCTTACTGAACATTTACGTTGCACTGAAGATACGTTATTGCATTATGGAGAGCGCTGTAGCAATTATTTGTTCCATTGAACAGAACCGAACAGAACAAAACTTTATTTTGAAAGTAACTCTCAGGCCACACGCAGGTGGCATATGAGAAAAAGTATGCATTCATACATATGACAGGTGACAATATCTTAACAAAAACATGTTAAGATATAATAGGCAGCCAAAAGAATAATTATTATTATTATTATTTTTAAATACTTTACTGCTAATGGTACACTTAGATCTCTGTTGGAGTGTACATTTAAAGAACAGCAGTATAAATCAAACAAGTGCAAAATTATTCAAATGTATATAAGTGTCTTCTTTTAGAGTTGCTATATCTAAATTCAAATTCGTTTTCTTTTACTGCAAACTTCAGATGCAAAATTAGACCAGAAAGAGAAATATAGGACCGGCGTGCAAGGAATAAAATTGGTAGGACGTTGATATATAAGTAATGTCCTGGGGCATTGTGAACAATTGTCATTATACTCACTGTAAGAGATGCGGACAGCCGACTACAAGTGATTGGGACTGTCCCTACCGACAAGCAGTCGACCGTCTGCAAGTCTTTTATGATTAGTTATATAATAAGCTGGACACAGGCTACGTCTTTTTTTGTATCTGCTCAGCCTGTAATGAGTGAAAGGGTTCAAAAAAATAATTGCTAGGACACTCTTTCTAATGGAATAAGGTACCCTCAGCACGTAGATCTAGTATATTTTCTATGACAATATTATTATATGTTTCTTTAGATTTCTGCGCAGAAAATTACCCTTTGATCTTTCCTTATAAAAGCACTTTTCAACATCAACAAATCCTGCATTTTGGGATTTTAAATCACGAGAAACAACATGAAGAAGGCATCTGCTAAGTTTTGGAAAGATCTGTTGTATGTTCGGCGTTTTATGCAGATGTTTGTCTTTGCCCGTAATTAGTGATTATCACCACCTTCAGATCCCCTAAGCCAAAGGCTCCATGAAAGCTAATATTGGTTTCCCTTCGCCCCTTCTTATGCAAGAAACAGTTGAAAGTATTTATTGATTTTACCTGCAGTTTTCTTCTTGTCTTATTTTCCGCTTTAAGATCCCTTGAACCAAAGGGTCTATGGAAGCTAATACACTGCTAAAAATATTTAAAGGAACAGCAACTATTTTCCCATAGACATTACTACAACATTCACCCACTTCAACTCTCCATAAATCTGACCGCCAGCGAGCAAGAATTCCTATCCTTTTGCAGCATTTTGAAGAATGATCGAAGTTTAAGACAACAAGAATTTCAATACAGCTGATAACCTGCCCCTTTCCATGGAACAGATTTTGCCATTTTCGAATTTTCTAAAATTGAGGCAGTTTGCTGGATGTCTATAAACTCACATGAATTTCAGGTCAAAGTGATTCTTTCAAATGGGCCACCTTGTAAGACATTCAGTTTCAAAGACAAAATGATTCTTTTGATTTTGGTTGAAATTTTCACGCTTTTCACCAGTTCTGAAAAATTGCAAATTTTTAGCAAAATTCCAGTTTAACATAAATCTGTCCATGGACAAGGGCCGGACAAATATTGGATCAAAACAAGTGCTATCAGTAACATGGACCCTCTTTGAAAAATGGCAAAATAACTGGAAATTCCGTTTCTCTGTTGATCGAAAGTAAATAACCTCAAAGTGAAGCTGCGTTTCACTGTCCTCAATGGAAAAATATTATGCTCCCTTAAATAATTTGAGCAGTGTAGTATTAGTTACCCTTCGCCGCTTATTAGGGTCGAGTCGGTTGACTCCGGAAAGCGGGTAAATTCGGACATACCATTGTAAACAGTGAAAATACAGATGAAACGGCTCATAATGAGTCGTCTCATCAGGATTTTCACTGTTCTCTCAGTTCTTTTTGTTTTAATTCCAAACAGCTGACATATAAAAGAAATAATGCCACTCTCCGAATTTACCTGCTCTCTAATTTCACTTGACTTGACCCTAATCAAGAACTTGTAGGATAGGTTCCGTTAAGATAATAAGACATGTCGCATTCATTAGATGTGTGTCATGAAATATGTTTTTACACGGTAATATATGTTGCATGACCCATGTGTCATGCAACAAGTATCGCCGTGTAGACCCATTTAAAGCACTAGTTCGGATTAAAACAAAAACAGCTATAAAAACTGCTACAAAAGACTCGACCTGGAGCGGCGCCAAGTGCGTGCAACTATGGTTACGTACCGCTGAGCCACTTGGGGGACGTCGTTAGGAGAACTGAACTGAACTGAACTGAACTCGACCTGGAGCGATGAGACTTGCACGTCACAGTCACACCTTATCGAATACAAGAAGGCCACATCGAAACTGGAGGAAATAAATTCAATTCAGGTATTGTGGACTTTTTTTCTGGCGTCATATAACGGTAACAGGATTAGATTTTCATTCACGATACAGTGTGAAACTGACCAAAAACACGATGACACCGACAAAATACGCATACAAATGTATTTATAGCGAGCACCCGCTTGCAGGCGCTACGCGCCGGTTTGACAGAGCGGAAGTTCTATGGTAGAGGATCGGTAAGGCATATTTTACCTGTACGATACATTACGTTCAATGGAATTTCTTCCATAACGACACCAAAAAGGAAGTAATAATTAGATTGGTTTGAAAAGAAATCAACGAAAAAATAAGAAATAAAGGGCGAACAGTCTTTCTGTCGCTACGTTACGTAATGACGTCAAACGTTCGTTCCGTTTGAGAAAAACAATATGGCATCTACGTTAACCGCTTCTGTGATCACACAAAATGCAAGGAGGCTCAGCATTTGGTGAAAGGGGGGTCTCCATAAGGGCCTTTTTCTGGTTACAAATGGATTTGCACCAAATCTCACCAATCTCTACTTGTAAGTGATGGCTTTCATATACATGTACTGAAATACTGATCTCATCGAAAGCGCATTTTGAGTGGAGCGCAGTGTGAAAGTGGGTGGGGTAATTCCGCCCCATACCTTACCATGTATCATTTTTTTCAATTATCTCAATAAGTAAAAATGACATATTTACCATTATAATTTGAAATAATACTGGCATATATGCTAATTAACTGGATTATATAACTTACCATTGTTTGCTTATTCAATACCAATATATGAGCTTATAAGTGGAAACAGGAATTTTACATATTTTTGCTTCTCCAACTTTACGAAAAACCACATTTTTTCTTTATCAGTCCATATATATACAGAAATTTTTTTAATTATATTGACATGATAGTATGCATTGCAGAATTATGAGGAAACTATCCTAGGCGTATCAATACCTGAATTATCTGCCCTTGATTCAAGAAAATATAATTAATTCAACTTAAATTGAAAGATCGAAATTCCACACTGGTAGGTATATTTTGATGACTCCTTTGCTCATGTTTCTAATATTATACTGATTGTTTAGCTTTAAATTCCATATAGTGCCCATGATATTACACAAGAACTGTAACTGGACAGCAGAGCTCATCCTGTTAGGAGCTTAAATATGGTAACAGGAATTTTACTTATTTTTGCTTCTCCAACTTTATGAAAACCCTCATTTTTTTTATTATTTGTCCAGATATATAAAGGAAACCTTGTAATTATATTGATATGATAGTGTGCATTGCAGAAAACTATCCTAGGCATATCAAAACATGAATTATTTGTCCTTGATTCAAGAAAATACAAGTTATTAAATTGAAAATGTAAGACCGAAATTCTACACTGGAAGGTATATTTTTGATGACATTTTTGCTCATGTTTCTAATATTATGCTGATTGTTGAGCTTTCAATTCCATATAGTGCCCGAGATATTACACAAGAACTGTATCTGAACAACAGAGCTCATCCTTGTTTATGCCACTTAATTACATAACATTCAAGATGTTATTTTCCGACCCTAAGTTTGATTTATGGATTTTAGTTACTGATATATCAAATGTTGTTGAATACTTTAGTTTAGAATTTACAAGTCTCACCGAAAACTAACAACAGAGACAGTATACTAGACCCTCCTGCCCAACACACGCAATATTTTTTATATATCTGACAGTGATCATCCTAATATTACACATAAACTGTCTAAGGACACTCCTAAAACTCAGGTGGCAAGACAGGATAAGAAAGTCCTGAAGAGAGACAGGGATGCAAAGCATATATCCCCTTTTGAAACTGGCTCAGCTAAGATAGGCTGGCCATGTCACCAGAACAAATGCAGAGATGAAAGACATTCACAGACGCTGTTGGAGATATGTTTCCAAAGAAAATACTCCGAGGAGAACTTTAGTGTGAAAATGTTCATAAAGTTGCCAGAAGAAATGATACATAACATCCTGAAAGAAGAGAATCTGTGAAACTAAGCAAAGGCATAACAAGAGTTTCGCAAGCAGTGAATAATACACCCGTTAAGTTGAGAAATGCCAAGCCAAACAATGGAGATAATTCATAAACCAAGTAAACTAGAGTTACCATTTTTGGTCCTAATATAAACCCTTGACAATATACACAACACCATTAAGTTGTTTCAAAACATTTTGAACTATAAAGGAGTTACAGAATAAACAGGAAATTTATGCAAGGGCACATAATTTAGGGATTAAGTAAGCCAGAGTTATGGTTATTGCTCAGGATACATTGCCTCCCTATATACATATTCCTAGAAAGTTTGAATACAATATTCAAAAAAGGTTAAGGAGTCATGGAGTGGATGGGAATAGAATAAACAACTAATCAAAGGGAAGTTATTCAAAAATTAAGTAAGGGGGAGAAATCATTCTTATGTGCGACGCAGTGTCTTGTAATCATGCAGACCACTATGAAGTTCCATCAAAATATTTCAAATAGTTGCCAAGCTATGATATGCACAAGGTAAGTATACACAAAAATAGCCTAAAATACTAATCAAAGGGAAGTAACTCTTAAATAAAGTAAGGAAAATTTAAATTTTAAAGTATGTATTCAATAACATTCGATATATCAGTAACTAAAATCCATAAAATCCATAAATCAAACTTTGGGTCGGAAAATGATATCTTGCATGTGATGTTATTAAGTGGCATATAGCAGGATGAGCTATGGTGCTCAGTTACAGTTCTTGTGTAATATCACGGGCACCACATGGATCTGAAAGCTCAACAATTAGTATAATATTAGAAACATGAGCAAAAGAGTCATCAGAAATATACCTTCCAATGTAGAATCTCGAGCTTACATTTCCAATTTAATAACTTATATTTCCTTGAATCAAGGGCAGATAATTCAGGTTTTGATAAGCCTATGATAGTTTTCTCATAATTCTGCAATGCATACTATCATGTCAATATAATTACAAAATTTACTGTATATATCTGGACAGATAAAGAAAATTGTGGTTTTTCGTAAAGTTGGAGAAGCAAAAATAAGTAAAATTCCTGTTACCACTTATAAGCTCATATATTGGTATTGAATAAGCAAACAATGGTAAGTTATATAATCCAGTTAATTAGCATATATGCCTGTATTATTTCAAATCATAATGGTAAATATGTCATTATTATTTATTGAGATAACTGAAAAAAATGATACATGGTAAGGTATGGGGCGGAATTATCCCACCCACTTTCACACTGCGCTCCACTCAAAATACGCTTTCGATGATATCAGTATTTCAGTATATGAAAGCCATCACTTACAAGTAGAGATTGGTGAGATTTGGTGCAAATCCATTTGTAACCAGAAAATGCCCTTATGGAGACCCCCCCCCCCTTTAAAGGAAATAAAGCACCATAGAGAAGAAACTGAAAAGTATAGCCCGTTTTCCTTGAGATAACTAGTGGGAAATCTGTTTTCTGACAGGTTCTCATCAGTTTGTAGACGGAGTTGTTGTTGTTGTGTTATTTTTTCACGTCCTCGGTAAACAGTTATGGTCATGTCGGGACGGTCAGTTAACCTGACGAAGCTATTCCATGTTAGGCTTAGACCTCCTAAGCGGTTTACCGGTACTAAGTACAAATATTTTCGCCAATAACTGACAACTGCACTTCTTGAGTCAGCGGAAGGAGAAACGAAAGTATGTGGCCGGACCGGGTATCGAACCCAGAACTCAGACGCGCTACCGACTGCGCAACTCGGTCCGGCTTGTAGACGGAGTTCGCAGCTGTGGAGTTGCAATGCTTTTATTACAAATTTCATACGACAAAGAAAAGCATTGTGAAATTGAATACAGAATCTCACAATGAGTAGTTAGATCTGGGTCTACACGTCAATCAGGCATTTTGTCCGAAACATTAGTGTCCAAAGGACCTCTGACAGATTTAACGTTAATTTGCCTATAAAATTTTCTCATCTGTCTTACTCAGTATCTGTAATGTTCATCTGGCTTCTTGGGAGAGCGATTTAGAACCGCGTGGTCTTCTTGTTTCAATTAAGATTGTTGATGGAGCACATTCAAAACGGTAATGTTTGGTTTAAACAGAATTTTATTCAGAGTATTTCAACATGCGTATAAATAATAGAATAGAGTAATACAGGATCTGAGAGTAAGCATAAAGCTCATATGATATTTTCTGAAACACTAATACATGTACCTAAACAAATCAATCGAACTAATAATGCTAAGCCTTAAGGTGATCTGAAATAAACTGAACAATAAAAGAAAGAACCGTTACACAGATTATTCATGAATTTTAAGCTAAAGAACAATATTTCCAAATATTGCTACGTTATTCTCACGAAAGCAAGATGTCAGACAACATTATGAAGTAATCGGTTTTCGATTAGCATCAATTGTTACAGAATTATTCCTATCTGACTGAAAAAACCACGAACAATGTGAAACGCTTGATGCGCATGCGCAAGCGCTTAATTTTTTACACTTTCGGATTTGCCTTGTAACTGTCAAAAAGTAAACCAATGGACCTTATACCCCCATTCCACTGGACGGCGCTTCCACTGCGCTCCGAAGTTTTGGACAAAGCGCCATGAATCATAGCAGAAGCGGCAGCAGCGCAGGAGAAGCTTCTAGGTCGCAGTGAAAGCGTATCAGAAGCGGCATGATCGCCAAGTCACGGTGCTTGTTTTGACTCTGCTCAAAATTTACGTAGCGGAAGCGCCGTGGACTCAAAGCGCAACGAAAGCGTAGTAAGAACGTAGCTCGAAATTCATGAACGCAGCAGCAGCGGGAGCAACCCAGCACCAGCGCAGCGGGATCGTGCCGACAGCGCCGTGAGATTCGCCTGCGACCCAGCTACTCTTCTGCTACGCTCTTTGCGCTCCCGTTGCGCTCTTGCCGCTTCCGCTGCGACTCTATTATTTATGAATAGCGCGACCACGACGACTCCGCTGCGCTCTTGGCGCTTTATCTGCGTTTCCTCTGCTCTTATGGCGATCTGGGCATGAAAACGCCACGTTTCTACGACGTTTCATAACTCGATTCTCACATTTCATTCAAGATGCAGGCTGCCAGGAGCAGGAGTTGGAATATCCTCTCCTGCGGTAAAGGCTGCGTGAAAATAGTCTCCTGACCAGGCCTGGGAGTGGATTTTGCCTTCTGCTTTTGACAGGGGCCAGGCTCTTGCTCTCTAAACTGAGCCAGATAGGCGCCCTTTAAAACGCCGAGCAGAGGCCCAAGTTGAGCCGGAACAACAAGAAGAACAAGACGAGTTGTTCGAAGTCACTAGTTCATGATTGCCAGCTGGGCCATAGCCATTGGAATTTTTATATTATCAATATTGTTTGAAGGCTGGTGGCTAACTTCTGCTGGACCCGATTCTCCGCCGATTTACATAGTAGCGGTTACAAAGCGCAACACAATCGCAGCATGAGCGCAGCTCCGGCACTTAGGTCGTAGCACGATCGCAAATGCATCGTAATAAGCGTAGCTCAAGCGTAGCTTGAAATCCTTTGCCGTAGTAGCAGCGTATTAGAAGCGCCATCGAAGTCGGTTGAGCGTGGCAGAGGCGCAGCTAAATCGCGGCAGCATCGTGACTAGCGTGGCGAGATCGTTTTAGAAGCGTACTGGCAGCGTACTGGAAGCGCACAAGATCCAAGTTTTGGCAAATGGCTACGCTTCTGCTGCGATTTCGAAAATTTTGGAGAAGCGCCATGATCGCCAAGAGCGCAGTCAAAGCGTCATCCAGTGGAATGGGGGTATTATGACCTTTAATACCCCCATTCCACTGGACGGCGCTTTGGCTGCGCTCTTGGCGATCATGGCGCTTTTTTAAAGTACTCGAGAGCGCAGTAGAAGCGCCGGCAAATGCTGGAATTTGGGACTTGTGCGCTTCCAATACGCTTCCAGTACGCTTCCAGTACGCTCTTGCTACGCTGATCACGATGCTGCCGCGATATTGTTGCGCTTCTGCCACGCTCAACGGCCTCCAAGGGCGCTGCTACTGCGCTGTCACTACGACAAAGGTTTTCAAGCTACGCTTAATCTACGCTTATGTCGATGCGACTGCGATCATGCTACGACCTAAGTGCTGGAGCTGCGCTCATGCTGCGATTGTGTTGCGCTTTGTAACCGCTTCTATGTAAATCGGCGGAGAATCGGGTCCAGCAGAAGTTAGCCACCAGCCTTCAAACAATATTGATAATATAAAAATTCCAGTGGCTATGGCCAAGCTGGCAATCATGAACTAGTGACTTCGAACAACTCGTCTTGTTCTTCTTGCTGTTCAGGCTCAACTGGGGCCTCTGCTCGGCGTTCTAAAGGGCGCCTATCTGGCTCAGTTTATAGAGCAAGAGCCTGCCCCCACTGTCAAAAGCAGAAGGCGAAATCCACACCCAGACCTGGTCAGAAGACTATTTTCACGCAGCCTTTACCGCAGGAGAGGGTATTCCAACTCCTGCTCCTGGCAGCCTGCATCTTGAATGAAACGTGAGAATCGAGTTATGAAACGTCGTGGAAACGAGGCGTTTTCATGCCCAGATCGCCATAAGAGCAGAGGAAACGCAGATAAAGCGCCAAGAGCGCAGCGGAAGCGTCGTGGTCGCGCTATTCATAAATAATAGGGTCGCAGCGGAAGCGGCAAGAGCGCAACGGGAGCGCAAAGAGCGTAGCAGAAGCGTAGCTGGGTCGCAGACGAATCTCACGGCGCTGTCGGCACGATCCCGCTGCGCTGGTGCTGCGTTGCTCCCGCTGCTGCTGCGCTCATGAATTTCGAGCTACGTTCTTACTACGCTTCCGTTGCGCTTTGAGTCCACGGCGCTTCCGCTACGTTTATTTTGAACAAGGTCAAAACAAGCGCCGTGACTTGGCGATCATGCCGCTTCTGATACGCTTTTGTTACGACCTAGAAGCTTCTACTGCGCTGTTGGCGCTTCTGCTACGATTCATGGCGCTTTGGCCAAAATTTTAGAGCGCAGTGGAAGCGCCGTCCAGTGGAATGGGGGTATAACAAGCAAGTCAAAGAAATAAAATGTAAAAGATTTTGTGTCTTTGAAATTATCTCCCTTGCAATCAAAAGTATAGCAAATCATTTACTCCGATTAACCAGTACGTTTTGATAAAATGTTCAAGTTTAATTTATGGATCTTATTCCAGCTCTCCTGTCAACGGTTCATGATGAAAAAAAGGACCTGGTATGATAAGGCCCATATTTGGCCCCCAGAAAACTCGTTTTTCAAAAGTCTTATTTCCATAATAAAAATGTATTCATATGAAAGTTCAAACCTTGAATGTAACAGCAAACACAAAATTAACCAGTTCTTCACTAAATATTTGTGGTATTTGTACTGAACATACCCATACCCCCAGCGGATTCTGACGAAAATGACGAATTCGGTAGCCTTTGTGGCATTCAAAATATATGAGCCCGGCCTCCAGCACATTTAATATTTTGTATACAGATAAAATTTTAATATAGTTACATGCCATGAAAATATTGAATGTGCTGGAGACCGGGCTCAATGTTTTTTTAACTTTTTGTTACCAAACTGGAAGCGTTTGGAACATTTTCCCAGCGTTCTCAACATAAAAACGCCCATATCTCCGCTCATAGACAAAATAAACATATGTTGTGGGTATTCATTTATTTAGTTAGAACACAAGGAATACTCTGGTATACATTTCATCTTGATCTGTTGGAATTTTTTGGTTAGCATCTCTGGACTTGCAAACTTGAGTGGGTGGGGTACCTGGAGAAGCATTGTGCAGTGCACAGGTAATTAGCAGTGCAATCTTACACATTTATCAGCATTTCATCAAAAGCCTGTTGTTAAGAGCTTTCAAAAGTTGTAAATGACTTATTTCTTTAGAGGAAATGTATTAAACTCAAATTTTCTCGCAATTTTCCTTCATTTTATTGAAACAACGTAGGCATGTCAGAAATCATGTTATTCTGAGAATTAACAAACACGAAACATATTATTTCTGCTTGTTCCCATACGCACAAATAATAAGCAATAGAAACCATGCATTTTTAAGAGAATTTGAATGGGGGCCAAAAACGGCCCTTATCATACCAGGTCCTTTGATCAAACTGGTTAATTGTCCGTGGTATAGCACTTTGCATTGTCTATGGGATTTTCAGTGCATAACATGAAAGTCGGAGTCGAGTGTCCTGAAAAGCGATATTCCAAGCCTTGTGCTTCACTTATCAACCCTTTGGAAGCGGCGATTGGACCATTTTCGTAACAACTAGTGCCTGATAAACATCTTAGAAGTGACTTGCTCATATGGGCTGACAACTTGAGTGAATTACGGGTCTTCGAAAACCTTCTCAAAAGGGCACTTTCAAATTCTGACCCGTGACTGACTCAAACTAATCTGGAGACTTAATTACGCAGTTTTTGTTGTGCTATTCATTTTCTGAACTGTGAATACTTTCTGTCAGTTAAACATGAAATAACATTGGCAAAATCATAATCCAGTTCAAAGAAAGCATGCATGGAAAGTACATGTAACGTTTCTTTTTTCTTTTTTTTTTTTTTTTTTTTTTTTGTTCAGTATATATTTCAAGCATCATTAGACATGAAATCATAATGATGGAAATAAAGTACATCATACTTTAGGCAAACATTATTCGAAACCAAATTTAGTACGATGTCATTTCATAATTTAATTTAGAATACATGTATATGAACTGGCTGAAGCAACCTATTAAGCGCACAACGAAGACTCTGATCAGACTGAGCGGCTGTCAATGCTAATCTAAGTCTTCGCTTGGCGCGCATGCCATTTTTTTTTCTTGCCGTGGCTCAAATGTTAATGCTTTGCATGAATATATTCAGCCTAATAAATGACTTGCTAAGGTGTCGAGCGGTCCTCGACCGTCGAAGTAAGAATTAGGGTGATACCAGTAGCCATATCGAGTTCGTATCCAGTTTTTCGACCTCTTTGTTTTTGAAACAGATAATGAATAGGGATCGTTCAGATCTTCAGTCTGAGACCAGCTCCTCTTCTTCGTAACAGTAAAAGGGGGCGAACTATAGCCCAAAAGGCACCTAATATTGAAACAGCGTCGTACCAACGTCGCTGCAACGTCGTAACGTTGCGTCGACGTTTGATACGACGCTGATTCACGCGCCTCTTGGGAAGGTCTATATTTATACCTCTGTTGGCTGCGTGTATCATACATTGACCTTTTAGCACTGTTATCATACGTTGCATGTTGTTGATTTACATGATCATAATTGGCACCTGCCCCAGATGGCATCGTTTTAGAGATGCATGGAGAAGGAACACATGAATTAAATAAATGTGTTTTCTGAACAGGTAGATATGGCTTTGACATCTGAACAATGTCACTGGGAAACAAACCAATCAGGATAAAAAAGTTTGTCTGTTGAGTTTTTGCATATTCTGCTTCTTGATGTTTATCCACCATCATTTTGCGTGCTGGACTTTTGAAATAAGGGTCCCTCTGCGGTTCGTCATAGGGTGGATGATTACTGCGCCTGTTACCTTGGCGTTGATATATTGACTCTGTCGAAAATGGATTTCGTTGAAAATCATCTTGCCAACCAGTGGAAAAACATACGCTGTAACGATAAAATAATTCAAAATTCATTTCATGTTTTGCAGTTTTTGTTCACTTCAGTATTGTAACCAAAAACGGCCATATGATAAAACATCATTAGGCAATAATGATGTTTTATAATATGACCGTTTTGGGTTACACTATTCCAGATTAGCGGCTTGTGCCATTTTATCAAACAGTTTTTATTCTTTCTTTACAGAAATTTCAGAAATATATCATAGAAAAACAAAATCAAATATAAATTGCTAAAACAACAGTTCGTCAGTATTTGATTTGGATCTCTTTCAAGACATTAGCATCATGGTATACTAATTAGATATATTTTGCAGTCCCTGCGTTATAACTTGAGTCATGATCTTTCCCAAGAACAAGTTGAAGCACTGTGCTACCTAGTGAAAACGTAACAGCGGTTTTACACGAGAAAATAACAAAGTGCATGTGCGCCCAAGGAAGACTCAAATCAACCTGGGCAGCGGCCCAGTTTGACCAGAGTCTTCGCCGTGCGCTCAAAGGGTAGCTTAGGGTCCAATCTACCTTCATGTAGATGGTGAAGATCCAGATCAGAGTGGGTGAATGCCACTTTGTTTAGTTTTCTCGTGTTGCTGCTCACAAACATTTTGTTATTCATATTCCGCCGAAATAATTAATCAATCATGCTTGAAGGTAAATGGGTTCACTGTCGAGGGAAGCAACTCCGTCATTTTCATTTTTGGCGCTTTTTTCCAGTGGTGGCTAATTATAGGAATGAGCTTGCTGCAAGGGAGCAAACTCTTTGTTTTACGTTGTCCAGGAAAATAGTTAGGCAGTCATCAAAGTTATTTCCCTTTGAAATAAAGAGGTTTGTTCATACTGCTTAAAAAGTCAGTTTATATACGTTTGAGTACTGTTATTTGTCGTATTTTCTAGAACGGGAACTTTTGACCAAAGAAGTTAAGTTTGTAAAAAAATGAGCAATTGAAAAATGCTAATATCGCTAATGGACCATTAAAAAAAGCTTAGTTTCAACATCAGTCAACGTCATACCCTACACATCGCAATTGATTAGACGATGCGTCAAGGCTTGTAGACTAGGCTTCTTACTGCATTTTCTTTGTTCTTAACATCCTTGTAGCACTAAATAAGAATCATTTCAGACATTGGCTATTTTTTCAGTGACATAAGACGGAGAAACATGGCGGGGACACGTCATTTTTATGATGCCCTTGTCTGTCGCCTTTCTCGAGACACACAGGTTGAGATGGCTCGGTGGGGGTCGCCTACGCTCGCGAGTTAATGCTTAGGCGTCTCTTATCTGATGTCTGCAGCTAATGTGTCCCGCGGAATACGACAGTAAGTGTGGCTCGGACAGGAATGCTCGTTGCCTGCCGAGCGCTGCTCATCAGCTCTTTTCTTTCCAACTTTTGGGGCTTTGCGTTACTGAAGTGGTTAAATACAGAAACGCGCGTCTTATGGATACGTATGAATTACAAAGTCGTGCAACACTTGTGTTTTCCTGTAGTCCTTCCAAAATGGGGTATTCTCTTAAAGGAAAGAATTTGCTCCTAAGGGAGCAAATTCTTTCCTTTAAGAGTTGACCCCCATTGAGAAGGGAAGCAAGCCCGCAAATGGCAGAGTTTCTTCTCTTGAAAGTGTAACAATCTACCTTAAGGAAAAGTATATAACAATGCTTAGGAACTCGGCATTCAAAACAGGCAACGAAGGCAACGTACATGCCAACGAAAATTTCAGACCATAAAACTCGATTTTTCAGATACCACTGAATTTAGTTTAAAATTGTAATTCTAACTAACCCGACAGTTTTTATGCTTCTTATTCAGGCAAGGTTTTCGAAAAATAAATAAAGTTGCTCTGCAAATTCGATGTCATGGTTCATGACAACGAATTGGTGCAAAAACTTATTTTTGCATTGTATTTATACTAGGCGGCATTTGTAAAAAAAAAATGGTCAGGTACTTTTATGCCCAACAAACTGTCGGGTCCGTAAAAAAACAACTAGTTTTATGGTCAGAAATTTTCGTTGGCATGTACCTGTGTTGAATGCCAGACCAGTGTGATCAACTGCACTGGTAAAAAAATCCGTAGAATTTACTAAAATTGACAGTAGAATAACTGGCAAGCAGCTGCCAGTCCATTTCCCGATGTTTTTACGGGCGCTCGAAAAAAGAATTTGCAGGAATGATCAAGCAAAGTATGATAGAAAAGAACAGGTGTTGTTTTGGTCACACTGCCCTTCAACACTATAAAAGTAATTTCGAGTGCGCACAGTAAACATAACACTACCATATCATAATGTCCGACAATTTCCTACAGGCATACATCCGTAAAAATAACGATAAATGGACTGGCAGCTGGTTGCCAGTTATTCTACCGTAAAATCTACGGACTACAGTGTTTGCTAGAGAAAATATATACATATAACCTACCAAAGGGATAGTACAAAAAGTTTGGTTAGATCCATCACACCTTTCTACATGTACAAGTTTTCTGCACTTATGAGTTGACTGATATGACTTGACTGTTGTCTGTGAAAGTCTTTGTCTTTTTATAAGGGAGCATGCATCGCCAACCGTAACTTCCCACGTAAGCGTGAACTCGTCGTAATGCGAGAAAGCGACAATATCAGTTTATTATTTTACCGCTTTTTATGTGTGAATAAGTCAAAAATAAAATCTAATATGAAAATAGGTACTGCCTTGTGGCGAGCACATCGCTTTTAACAATGTATGGGTGGTATGATAAAGCCGCTTTGGCTGTAACCATGTTAACTCTAAAGTTTCGGACAAAAAAGCATAGTCGTAGTGTAGACCCTGACCTGTGTACTCATTGTGTGATTCTGGATTCAATCTTACAAGTTGTCGTTTGAAATTTGTACTAAAATTATTGCAACTCAACAACTGCGAACTCTGTCTGACAACACGGATGAGAAACTGACCGAGAAAAGCTTTCCCCACACAATCTTTCCCCTCGGAAAACTGGCTATATTTTTTCAGTTTCTTCTCTGCGGCGCTTCCCATTTCCTTTAAACTTCACCCAACGCTCAGCCTTCTTGCATTTTGTGAATCATCATGTAGTGTTCTACGCATAAAAGCGGTAAACGTTGACGCTATCTTGATTTTTAACGGAACATTTGACGTCATTACGTAACGTACCGACAGAAATTCGTCACTTCCGTTTGGTGTCGCTACGAAAGAAATTTCATTGAAAACAATGTATTTTAAGGCAATCGGAACACCGCTCGGCCAATTCCGTGAATCAACCTCGGATGTATGACGTGGGACTACTTACGTCACACGACTGTTGTTAGGAACAACGATATAAACAAAGATGGCCGCACTGTCGCACCGAGTAAATAATAAAATGAGAAGAAGCAAATGTCTCGTCATTAATAATTGACTATTTTGTTTTAACAACAGCAAAGCATTAAGTGAATGTCCGTGCAACAGCTGTAAAAGGTCGCAGGTCGAGAATTAATTCATTCGTAGACCTAGAGATCTACGGCTTCGGCGTATACTTTCGGCCGAACAACAAAATGTTGGATTTTGCTGCATATTGCTCCGCCTTACATACGCCCGAGGTCTGATTCATGGAATTGGCCGAGGAGTTCCGAATGATTTTAAGGATGTCCGCTGGTGACAAATTTGAGACCTCTGCGCAACGCGAACTGCCAACAACTGTTCGGCATGTCGAGTGTCGGCTGTCGTAATTTTGCCGTCTTACAATTAAGAAATAATATAAAATCACTGTGTTTTTAAAAACTTTGGATGACGTATAATTTTCATTCGAGCGCTACCATTTTTTCATTCGCTCAAGAGATATTAGATCCCACGTACCCGTGATGTCGTTATTTGGCTGTACACCAGGCGCTTTACTATGCCTTTACAATTTGCAAAATATATTCTAAGGAACTCTAACCACACTGCATTTAGTTTCCATGTCATCTGGCATCCCATCCGCCAGACAGTCTCTGGTTTTACTTGACAAAATATTCGACTTTCTTTACGAGTTTCGGAGCAAGTTGACGCAACCCATACTCCCCACCCACATTTGGCCGCTAGAGGCCAAATCCTTTTGACACCAAAGGAGCTCTAATGAGTCTGAGGGCTAGACATGATATAAAACTATGCCTGTTGACAGATATAATCTTAATCTTACTTCAGCTAATATGTTCAGATTGTTCTGCTACGCAGGCCTAGGCCCTAGTCCTAGGCACACGGCTGAAATTCTCTATCTCTGCAAATACACTGTGCACAGCTGGTTTGTTTCGGTTCGTTAGTACACGTAACGATGACGTGTGCTGTTGCTGTCAATTAGAATCTACAGCTGACTTCATCTGAAACTGCTGGTGAATTGCTAAGTGGTGTTTTTATTTTTACTTTGGTATGTGAAAGTGGTTTTTTCGCGCACCTGCAACAAACAGCTAGCACATTCAAGCGCAAAAACTGACCAGAGTGACAGTGGTGGAGTGAAGTTTCTGTCATTAGTGAACTAACTGCGCTGAAGGCCTACATCATACTTCATTAATGCACGCCTCAGGCTGCTCCAAATCTCCTCTACGAAGGCATGTCATAGTAAAATAGTCTATGTTCTTGAGATCCGACACCATATCAAAATTTTGAGGTTAATACTTTATCCGTTGGGCGGTATTTTACTAATCAAAAGTTATGATGTTACCCGCTCACAGCGACATGATTATTACGGACAAGTCATTTATTACTAGACGGGGGACCGGGTACATTCAGTGGGGATGGGGTGTTGGATTTTTTTTTTAATTTCTTGATTTGGTGGTCTACTGGGGGATCGAAAATAATTAAACCATGGGGCAAGGGGGGGGGGGGGGTCATATATTTTGTTAGGCATATGGGGGTGGGGGTCAGAATTATTGTATCCGTCTGCATTTAAAAAAAAAAGTTTCAGCTTTGGGGGTCGAGAGGCCACCTCAGACACCCCCTCCCCTCACACCATCCCCACTACTACTACATTTTCAGATTAGTTCTATTCAATCAAACTTGTCTTTCAAAGATTTACCGAAAAAAAAATTCGCGTGCTTCATGTTTAGAAAAAAATCATTATTTGTTAGTAGAACAGTATGACGTAATGTATGAAATCATGCCAATCAGTATATTTAATGTCTGCGTTTGTGACATCAAATCTCTAGGTGCCTGTCATCAGCATTGCTTTTGGCTTCAGGGGACTTCGCCCCTAGACGCTTTAAATATTTACAGCTTTTCAGAGCATTAAGCTTTAGATTTCTTGTGGTAAAGGACCTGGTCAAAATATATAAATAGATAAGGGCCCCTTTTTGGCCCCAAATCAAATTATCTTAAAATTGTATGGATTTTATTGCTTATCATTTATGCGTAGATAGTGGCCCCTTTTTGGCCCCCATTCAAATTCTCATAAAATTGTATGGATTTTATTGCTCATCATTTATGCGTATTGGAACAAACAGAAATAATAGACGTCAATGGAAACAAGGTTTTATAAAAATTACGCGATTTTTAAAAAATTCTGCAACTAGAGAGCATAAACATACAAAATTAATTTTCTTTTACATTGCATAAATCATTTATAAGTATAATTTTCATTATGGTATATGTTGCGCTTTTCAGATAATCAATTTGTCAGCTTAAGAGGAAATGCACCGAAGTTAAAGGCAATGCTATGATTAAACACTTTTGTCCAATCTCTGAGTCTCTGTAGGTTAGGGTCTTTTTTCAACTCGTTTTGGAAATGACGGCTATATATAAAGCTTGGTTCTGAAAATAACACCTAACTATTTAATTTAGACGCAAAGGGGGGGGAGAGGGGGGGGTCTGTTCCAGCCACACACCTTGAGGGGGAGGGGGCTGACGCAAGCAACAAGGCACGCCGTTTCTTTTAAACAAGTCAAGTTACCGGACTTTCATGTTCACTGACTTTTCCATCAGATATATAGACATAGACATAGACATAGATAACTTTATTCACTCAAGACATGTATGACATATGAGGATTTATATAAATCAAACACACCATTTTGAAAGCAGCAGGTAGACTGATGTAGGCAATTCTAATAGGTGAGAGCCCTCGGTAGGCGAGATCTGGGTTATGAATAAAAATGAAAATGATAATCCATTACCCCCTAACAGAGAACAAATGTTCATAGTTAAAAGATTCCCAACCCAAACCTCTCTCCCGCCGAGGGCTATCATAGTTTTTCTTAGGTAACAAAAGAGAACAACGGACAGTTTGCAGGTGGATGGGGAGGGGGGGGGGGGGGGGGGGGGGGGAAACATACATATATAAACCCTTGACATAAGATACAATTTGACTAAGACAGTAAACAAAACCGTTGTACCTAGCCCGGAGGCAAAAACAAAGATACCCACTGGCCACACAGCGTTGACTCAACATCGAGTCAGCGTCGACTCAACGTCACAACGTTGATTCAACGTCATAACGTTGATTCAACGTCATAACGTTGATTCAAAGCCATAACGCTGAATCGACGCCAATTCAACGTTGTGTGCCTTACGAAGATCTAAACGCTTCTGCGTAAGCAAAAAGTGCTAACTTTAGACATGGCGGGTGTATTATGATAGGCAGGCGATGCTTACTACTCGCGAGCACCTGATCACACTTCCTGTTTTTCGGACATGTCTTTGCACCTAACTATTACGGATTTGTCGACGTTTATTTCGATTAAATGAATTCGGACTTAAGATTTAGACACTTTGACATCTGTACTATTTAAATGGCTAAACGGTTTGAGAAAAAGGAAACAGAACAGTGTAGGTCTCGAGGTGCTCGGGCGTCTGGGCGTTGGCGGAGTAGGGGTGGGGACCCTGATGCTGATGCATTATAGGCCTCAGTCTCCCCATGTTATTAATAGCATGACAAATACTGAGGCGCGCTGTGGGAAATTAAACATTATTATAAAATACACTAGCTTTCTTGGAAATTATTGAATCTAATTTGTAGAGAGATTTATTGCATTTGATGCGAACTCAGCCATAGTATTCGCTCAGTCAATTAATGAGCGCGTGCCAATTTGTCATTGTGACGTCATTGGACTGACAGTTTAGTTCAACGTTACGCAAAACTATATTTTTTTTCTCTTCAACACGACAGGTGTTTCTACAGTGGACTCGACAGTATCGGATCGTCGACAGTATCGGATCACTCGTAAGGTATCACCCATTTTTCTCACAAATGAAGCAAATATTTTTTACCATTATATTACAGTCATCAAGTTAGACCAATGGCAAAGTGCAGGATGAAAAATTCGATCGAAATCTGCGGCTGTGAAACAAATCAGAGTTGTTGAAAAGCTTGGCCCCTCTTCGGCGGCGCTTGCATTTTGCCTGTTGCTCGTTAACCCCAAAATAGATTTCGGTTATTTAAACCATTTTATCATTAGGCGATTGAAACCAATTTTTGCTTTGTAATGTGTCCTAGCAAGTCTAAAATTGCAGGCAGTCATTATTTTTGCGACATCCCAGTATTTGATGAAACTGCAGACTTGAAAAGTGGGGCACCGATGTGCGACAGTAACGGATCATTATATAATTTGAACTGAAATACAGGCCTCAGCTGGAAAACTGCAAGTTGGATGTATGGTCTGATGCTGAAAACAAGTCATAAATCAACTACCTGAGTGGCTGCTGTGTCTTCTTTTAAAGGAGATCAGTATATCACTAAGACAACACACTTTTTGTAAAACACCCCGTCCCATGCCCCACATGCTAGCATATAATAATGAAGGTTATGCGTAGCACAACTATTCGTTTGCTAAGCATTCTGAAGAAACATTCGAGATCAGCTCGCATGTCTGTTGTGCACCCAATAATGACTGGCGCTCATCGGATGGGCATCTGTACACTGTGTAGACTCAGCTTAATGCCGGAGAACTCGTTGAATGAACTTGTAGTGTTTATACACTGAGTGCACTGAAATATCGTTAGGGCAGAAAATCACCGTAAATTTGTTGATCCTGATCAGACACTACGGTCTTATCAGGGTCTACACTTCGAAAAGGCCGATTATGGTCTTTACTGTTTGAGTAGTTTCGTGCTATGGGGCGCAGGGGATTACTGAGTTAAGAATTTTTGGCATGCTATGTACATTTGTATACATTTAACTTTTATTTAACAGACATAACCCTTGCTGGTGAAGGACCACATGAAAAATATCGTTGAAAGGCCGTAAAAGTTTTCTCTGAGAGTTTAATAGGGCCAACTGTTTATGTAGCAAAATTATTGAAGCTAAGAAGGTTGGCAGAATGCCTCCGAGAAACTCTCCTATAAAATAATATCATATGATCCGATACTGTCGCACCTGATTCGTTACTGTCGTAAGACGCCCCTGTAAGTCTCGATAGGTTATCTGCCCTTGAAGGAATAAATTTCGTAAATATTTTGACTTGGATAGATAGAAGGGATATTTTGCAATTGTTTTGTGTCATAACATACATACTTCTAGCATTCGCATACAACAAAACGGGAGTTTTATTGAACTTGATCCGATACTGTCGAGTCCACTGTATCTATTTTCCTGGGACAGTGGTCCAAATCGAGTGCATTGTTGACCCGTGTAGACTGAGATCAAGCTGCTCATTACACTGGCTTATTCAATGATTCAAAAGATTTTTCGTAAAACAATAAAATGCTACCCGACAGTAGCATGCAAGATGGGGGACCATTAGAATCTGAGTCACGACATGAGAAACCCAACAATGTGGTTGTGCGACCAGTGCAGACTCAGATCAGCCTGGGCATCTGTCCAGTTTGTTCACTCTCTTTATTAAGTGCTCAAAGGGTAGCTAAGGGTTTAAGCTGTCTCCATTTGGACAGCGAAGACTCTGGTCAGGCTGGGCGCACAACCACATTGTTGATTTTGTCGTGTCGCGGCTCAATCTTAGAAAAAAACGCTGACTGAACATTTTATAATAGACTGTACTCCAGCCTTACTGCATTAAGAAAAGGGAACCTATCCTCTGGAATAATGAGACCCAAGAAACTTATGCATTCGTTCGTGTGACATTATGTAGCTTTCGCTTTAAATCTCAAACTTTTGCTCGCCAAAGCTCGAAAATATGCAGATTAACGAATCTGTTGGTGTCACGCTTATGTTACATGCATCTTGCATACAAGACTAATTTACATGTATCAATAAATTTAAGGCACATACAGATAGTTTAAGAGATTCAGACTGACTTTTCACCTTTTATTTATTATTATTATTATTATTTTCAATTCTCTATCATGCTCGCTCAAGCTCGGAAATAATGTAGGCCCTAAATTAACAAACTGTTGTGTCAAACATACAAATGAGCATGCATTCAAGAGCATTTATAACGTACATGGCCCTAAAGTCGTCAGGGTCCTAAGGTCGTCATCATTCTTTTAGGTTCATTCTTTTCCATCTGTGTCATAGAAATGTCCAGAAGCGGGCGAAATTCAAAAGATAAATATCTTAACTTTGTTATGCAGTTTACATTTAAAGCTGGTTTTAAACGTTCTTCCAACTAACGAAGAGAAAATAAGGTAACCCGTTTTTACTTAAAATTCCAAGTCTGTCGACGGAGCAAGCTGGTTTTGATATCGATCTGGCGAACCAAGATTGTCACGCTAGATTCAAGTTTCAGATGTATGTTTGCATTCGCCCAAACACATTATACATTAAACCATCAACATTTTCTTACCTTTGGCGGTCAGAGAGGAAATTAAACGAAACAGACATCAAAGAACAGTGATGACAACTTTAGGTCATACCTGACGACTCTAGGGCACATACTACTAGGCAACAAAAAAAATCATTTCTCCACTTCTTATATGCTCTTCTTCCACTCCAGTTTGACAAGCATATAATGTGATTATTTCAGTATAAATTAACAATTTTATGTTGATTTATCTTCATATAAGCAAATGAAACAAAAATCATCTAAATTTAAAGGTAGAGACTGTAGCAAAGTTGTCCATAAAAAACAGGCACAGTTTCAGTTGTGCCGGATTTGGTGTGAAAAAGGAAATTATCCATTAGTAAATGTTCAAGAAATACAGTATTTACCCGTTTACTGTCACTTTTTAACCTCATATAGAAATACGAAAACACATTTTCTCTTTGTGTATCTCAAGTATTTCGTTAATGAAAATAGAAAAGTAAAATAAAACAAAAGAATTTTCGACGTCATGAGACCTCAAATAATTCAATTGGCCAGCCACATTCCAAAAATTTCATATTCCATTTCCGCCGACAACAATGTTATCTATCAAATGATTAAGAACTTTTGACAAGAAGGTATCCCAAAACAAAAGAAAACGTGTTCAGTCTTATCGGGATCTTCAATGATCATATTTTGACATCTTAACACATAATATCTATATACCACCATTACTACAGGAAAACACTCTGACCAGAACCCGGACCAGACTCTGTGTTTGCATAGGCCAACGTGGTTTTTAAAGCAAAATTATTATAAGATTCTTTCTGTTTGATGATCATTTAACGGAAAAATTAATAAATATTTGTTAATTTGTTTCTTGACATGAACTTTTTCTTTAAAAACGTAAGAAAAAGACAATACGACCCCATGACGACACTAGGGCCGCACTGGTGACGACTCAAGGTCCCATAGGTCCTAAGGTCGTCAGACCGACCCTTCTTCTGTAAACAGTCTGTTTTTCAATGTTTTCTGCATTAAACTGACCAGTTTCTTTATTGAACATCCCTTCTAAATGGCTTGTCTTGCCGGCACCATAAAGCAACTATAAATAGCTGTCACCATTATGTATGAGGTATTCGTTTAAATGCACTGAGGTGACGACCTTAGGGCCACGTACGTTACATGTATAAATTTACATGTACCAGAGGTTGATCAAGAAATTTACGTTGACTGTGCAGATCAGTCAGTCTTGAAGTGGATCACGAAGTGGGTGGGGTAATTACCATTCTAAAACTGCTTTTTCATATAACAGCTTATTTTTCCCATATTTTTCTGTATGCATGTTAAGAATATATTAATATCTAGTCAAGAAAATAGACTTTGGAAATGATTTTATCATAAACATGAAAGAAACATATTGTAGTTTACCAACACAGGCAGCCATTGTTTCTACACGGGGTGGCTTAGAGTATGCTTCGATTAGCCTAAGATCCAATTAGTTGTTTATGAAGTTCTCTTTGGTTATGAAAAGGCTATATAATTTTAGAATAACATGGCTGTTTTCAGTTTTACATTAAAATTCTTTCGTCGGACTAGACAGATAACTCAGATGCGGCCGTGAGTTCTCTATTGATTTACACATAGCCAAAAACAAAAGGGGATAGGCTTAAAATTTTCAAGTTTTCTTTCTTATTTGCACACTAACCTATATTTTTCTACCAATTTTCCTAAAGATAATTGTCTGAATGATAAACTATCAGAGTTTAAGAAAAAGTTAGAATCTGCTTCTGTTATTTTTCATCACTTTGGTGCAGCATTACAAAATATTAAAAATTTTACATTCTTTTGGGGGTAGGGATAAATTTTGTCATTTTTTGCCAAGGCATTTACAGTTTTTTATATAAAATCTTCAATAAAGTGTTTAACAATAAACTTTGTGTCAGGTATTGTTAAATTTTAAACGAAATATATTTATTCATTCAATATTTTGTCTTTTTTTCCACAATTAATCTTAAATTCAATTAGAAGAGAAGATATCATAATACCAACATATCTCAAGTGCTATTTAATAACAGAGTGCTTCAGGACATTATTTTTTGCTTAATTATCTTTAGACAAGATCCTAGCAATATAATATTATAAACAGAAATATTGTGCTTATACCCTCTATAGCTATTTTTTTGAAAGTGGCCTGGGTTCATTTTTATGGCTTCAAAAACAGGCCAAAGTCAAGGGGGTGGGGGAACACTTCCTTTAAATATTTGGAAATTAACAAAAGACTGTGCGCAAATTATGCTTGAAATCAATGTAACATTGTGTGGTTGTCCGAAGAAACGCATGTAATTATTTATTCAATCAGCTGATTCCTCTTCTTAAAATTTTTAAACACATGGTTAAATATTCTTATATTATGCTCAAAAATTTCACAATGACTGGGTACCCTCACAAGCTTCCATGGCATGTGCTGCAAAATAATCCACACTAACGTATACTTTATTTTGCATTTTTGGACTTCATATTGATGGAAGAATTGAAATAACACAAAAGTAAAAAAAGTTTGAATAAATGATTTTCACCAGCGGACATCCTTAAAGGCAAAATTATGCTTTACCAATCCTCTACCATAGAACTCCCGCTCTTTAAAAGCTCCTTCGGATCTTTGAATTGCAGGCGCTACGCGCCTGCAAGCGTGTGCTCGCTATTATGCTACTATTGTGTTTTTTATCACTATAGTCATGTCGGAAAAATGCCTACCTTGTACAGTTAACTCTCGATCTCTTAAAGTCGAAGTTCATCTCAAACTAATGGTACCTCAAAAAAAATGTTCTGGTTCCAGAAAATTGACTTTGAATACCAGTAGTTTTAGCTGACAGGAGTACAAGTTTGAAGGCAAAAGGAAATGTATCCAAACTCTATTATTTTATACAAACGGGTACTTTGAGCTATCAGTGTTTGAGATGACGAGGGTCAACTGTATCAACAGTAAATAAGGACATATTAGCGAAATTTTATTTCTGCATTTTATGTATTTTTATTGTATTTGGAAATACAAGGTTTCACTGACATAAAGATATCGCCAAGTGTTTAAGCACTTTTGTCTGCCTAAGGAATCTTTATTAAAATCGCAAATTCAAAACATGGACAATAAATTGCTAGAGTTTTACGGGTATACTCCCATAGGCGTTTCGCAAAATTTACAGGAGCGACGCGCTTTTTTTACTTCCTGTTTGCTTTTGGGGATTAACAAGAAAAATCTTTTTAAAAAAGATAATCGGCGCAGATTAAATGGAAGTGTGTTTTGTTATATGTCTCTAGTTGAAGATTTGACAATAGCTTTAATGAATAAGCAAGCATTGTCGGTAGGCACCCACAACCGTAATTTTGACACTGGGTAGCGACAATTACCTATCTTAAAATTGAGCTGTCCAATTTGCAAATCCAAAATGGACCGCTGTCAATTTGAAATTGACCTGATTTCAAGATAGTTATCAACATGTTGCACTGTTTGTTTGTTTGTGTGTTTTAAACTGAAAGTAGAAATCGAAAGTAGATCTAGGACGAAAAAAAGAAAGTTTTGAATATCTGCGTCTGTTTTCGATAACAATTCTATTGTAAAATACAAACAAAAGAAAGATTTTGAATTAATATAAGACAGAGTGCTAGTATTCACAGTGCAGTACGACGGGAAAAACCGAAGATTAAATATTCATTGACCTTTTATATTATTGGCTGAATTTTGACATACGCGTTATTTGACCAATGGAATCTTGTGAAATGTGGAACAATATCGAAATTATACGAGGCTGCGCCTCGAAAAAAGCCTTCGCAATAAAGTGGTTAAAATAAACAGCTTTTTCTCCATAGGCAACCAGACGAGCTTTTTAATTGTCGAAAACAAGCAGGAAATCGGACAAAAAAAATAATAATGAGCCGCGATACCAATAAACAACAAAGTGGCATTTGCGCTCAGCATAGACTCTTATCAACCTGGGCATCCGCCCAGTCTGATAAGAGTAATTGCTGCCTGCATGGAGATAGCTCAGACCTTGAACTACCTGTAAAGCGCACAGCATAGAATCTGAACAAACTTGGCGGCTGCCCAGGCTGATCTGAGTCTTCACATGGCGCACAACATGCCACTATGTTGGCTTGCTCGTGTCGCGGCTCATATATTGGTAAAGATAAACCAGAGCAGACGCATCCAGGGCTGTCGGCACTGGTTTTACAGGGTAAAGGGAGCTTAAACATTTTTTTCTTTTTCTTCTTGTTCGGACGTAACTAGTCGACACACCCAATACACCGAAAGAAGAATGAATTGCTGAACAGGAACTGAAAAGGGGGGGGGGGGGGTGGGCACGCGAAACAATAAGACTGACATGTCATATCCACGTCACAGCGACTAAAAAAGGCTACTCTGAAATTTGGCAAAACTAAAAGAACAAAGTGCGATTGACGCAGCTTGTTTATTTTCAACATGTCACTTCAAGTTTCAAGTGTGACTGTGTGAGCATGATGAAACTATATAAGTGAGCCGCGACACGAAAAAACCAATAAAGTGGCATGTGCGCCCAGCAAAGACTCAGATCAGCCTGGGCATCCGCCCAGTCAGATCGAAGTCTTTGCTGTACGCTTAAAGGGTAGTTAAGGGTCTAAGGTAGTTCCATGCAGACAGCGAAGACTCTGATCAGAATGGGCAGATGCCAAGGCTGATCTGAGTCTTCGCTGGCGCACATGCCACTTTGTTTGTTTTATCGTGTCGCGGCTGATTAAACTATACTGATACTGACGGATATGACACATCTCAGAACAGAGTGTTTTCTACTATTGGACATAGAACACTTTTTGACTTGTTCATCCTTAAATTGCAGATAAGTCATTGAAACATTTAAAAAAACTTATTCTGAAAGCAACATAAAATCAAAAAAAAAAAAAAAAAGGTTGCCCTATGGGCGACGATAGCTCAACTGCATGCATTATGCCCAAGACGCTATTCAAGTGCTCAAGCGCAAGCAACTCTAAGGCAATTTGTACAATATGGCCAACTTTCAAACTGGTCTGAGGTATTATTCTTACCCTGGTCTGATGAAGTTCCGATTAAAAATGAGCCGCGACACGAGAAAACCAACAATGTGGTCGTGCGCCCAGCGCAAACTCAGATCAGCCTGGGCATCCGCCCAGTCTGATGAGAGTCTTTGCTAAGCGCTTAAAGGGTAGCTAAGGCTCTAAGCTACCTCTATGCGGACAGCGAAGACTCTGATCAGACTGGGCGGATGCCCAGGCTGATCTGAGTCTGCGCTGGGCGCACAACCACTTTGTTGGTTTTCACGTGTCGCGGCTCAAATAAAGTCGCTATACCAGGGACAAAGTCAACTAGAACTGTGTTTGTGAAATACTATGCCCCAACCATATGCTTACCACTCCAGATGTCAAATTTTAAAAGGGGCACAGTTCGGTTACTTTTTAATAGAAATTCCTCAAACATTATCCAAGCTTTATGCCTATATCTGAAAATCCGAAAACAGGGAAATGGCTAAATTTCAACAAAGGGCATAACTAAGTCACTTTTTATGGAATTAGTCCAAAAGTTAATCAGTTTTTGCATATCTCACAACCAACCAGTACATGAAATATCATTATCCTACCTCAAATACTTTATTAGGTATCGTGGTAATATGATCAATAAAGGGGAGGTAGCTCTAACACTACAAGTTCGATGGGGCAAAAAAAATGTGTGTCCGCTAATTTTTCGTGCTCTTTTTATAAAAGAAATTTCAAAATCTTACGCCCACTGGATCTTGAGCCCAGTAATTGCTCAACTCAACTCAACTCAACTAGCACTTTATTAAACTCAGGTCAATACATATTGACATATGAGTACATGCATACAGAATACAGAAAACATAACATATGGCGTTTCAATAATAATATACTAAACGGGTTGTGCAGGAGTACAGATATGTGGCTAAATGAAAGAATATAAGAAGGGGGAGGGGTACACTGTAACATATTGCGGCCTACAGAACCTAAACTACTGGGGTGGGGAAAACAGAGATATAAGAATTGAGTGAGGAGGAGAGATATGTGTAAGATATAAAAGCAAGCTATAATGGTGCAGCATGTTATACAAGTACTAATAATGGTAATAACAGAATTAGTAATGAGTCCACTAAAAAGGACTAAAGAAAATTTTCATTACACCCTTGTCAGTCTACTTAGAACAGTATTGGCTGCCTATAAATTTACACATGGCTTCACCTGCACGAGACTGCATTCAACGTTCAATTGTTATCAATGAAACCGGTTCAATATGCCTAGTCCGTGCGAGTCGTGTCTTGACACGGTGAGGTTTCATTGAGGCGAAACCATGAATGAGGCCTCGTGACAGTGAAATAGTTTAACTGAAAATAAAATATATCTTTTGGATTTTAAACAGAAACTTCTGAAATGTAAGTTTATAAGTCACTTTATACCCGTAATTATCCTAAGTACTCGGACAGTTTTGGTCATTCACCAGTAGAGTAAACATTTTCGGCGACCACTGCAGGCCCCGACCCGACTGGTCCGCATAGACCAGCGGATCAAGGTCTGCAGTGTTTGCCCGAGTATTGGTGTCCGAGTAACTAGGAGAGCTACGCCATAATAACTGGTACAGTACATCCGTTGCAGATCCTGATCAGGCAGTTCGAGTTGTGCTGCCTGATCAGAATCTGCAATATAAACCTAGATGTTAGCCTTCAATTATTATACGACACATCGAAATATGTTTAAATATGCTACAACGTGACGTAGTCAACGCGCAGACATTGCAGATCCTGATCAGACACCTTCATAGAGTAGTCCGGCCAAGATCTGCCATGTGAGCTCAATAATCAACGTTCAAATATTCAAGGAAATTATATGCACGTACTAAGCACAGTACGACCGTCGGCAAGCACTGCACACCAGGATCAGCCTACTCCGGTGGAGCGGGCTGATCATGGTGTGCGGGCATAGCGTATCAATCATATAAACCGTCTAAAAAACAAAACTATATCTCGTAGCCATTATTATATAATAAAGTTTGTCTAATGGCAGATTTTGCAGACCCTGGTCAAACTGCTCCGTAAGGGCAGCCTGACCAGAATCTGTAGTTAGTTCTGATGTTAGAATCCCTATACTCAGGACAAATACGGCGGAGAAAGTTGGTGCAGCTTCATAGCTTAGGGGGTTGACAAACACGGCAAATCCTGATCGTACTGCTCCCCAAGAGCAGTACGACCAGGATGTGCGCTGCTTATCCAACCACTAGGATCCGCTGACCAAAATCAGAACTGCAATGAAAAAGAAGTAACAGGATCAAGACTCAGCTAATTAGCAAACAATGCAGAGCCTGATAAGACTGCTCCGCTTGGGCAGTCAGTGTTGATCAGGGATA
Source organism: Ctena decussata (assembly GCA_963989385.1). NCBI lineage: Eukaryota > Metazoa > Mollusca > Bivalvia > Lucinida > Lucinidae > Ctena > Ctena decussata. Next base: position 54,137,940 of record OZ022513.1, read on the forward strand.
ATCGTCTAAGTAGCGACATAATAGGGTCTTTATATATTCCACAAAGGACCGTCGCATGGCGCGGTCAACTTCCAAGCATTGCAGATCCCGTCAAGACTGCTCCAACCTGGGCAGTCCGAACAGAATCGACAAAAGTATTCTTGCACATATTTAACATTAAGCAGCGCCATGCAACAGTCCCTCATCAAACATTCCAGACCCTGATCAAAGATCGACTCTGATTGCTCAGATATAAGTATTCCAATATCTAAGGTAAATCCGGCACAATATAGGTATGAATATTACATTTTGTACATTTGATGAATAAAGTACAACAGCAAGACACAGTCTTGTTGACTAGCGTAGTATTCACGGCCGCTTATCTCCGTCAGCACAACACCGTGTTGTGTATAGGAAAATGTGCAGGAGATTTCCGGTGGCTCTGCAGGCGATTCGAAAATAAAGGTCGCGAAAGGTAGGTGTCTCGGTTTAAAAGGGATATATTCTTTTCCAGCGTAAAACAAAAGAAAAGGAAAATGTCATGCAACCCTCCAATCGTTTTTCTATGCATACGAGTCTTGATTGAAGCCAGATTCTCAGTTATACAACAGATTTCCATTTTTTCCCGGAGCGAGGTGGCCGTTTTGTTGACATGCAAACATTTCAAATTTGCATTCCTGAAGTCGCCGAGTATTTATGTTTTCATCTATCACCTGTATATTAAAGGTCTCTCATATAAGTACCAGTTACGAGCCTAAACAGAATTTGCTACCTTCCTTCAGCCCAGATAATGAAAGTTGTTGTGGAATTCGTGATCCAGGAGATCGGTGGTGCTGAAGGCGATAGGTGGCGGTGCAGGAGATTGTTTTATGTTGTGCCACCAATGACCGTTTTTAACTGTTTTATAACGTAAAAAATGTAGTAGCATGGCATGGTACAAATTCGCACAGCTTTCAGATTCGTACACTTGGCTGTACAATGCCTCTGCTGCATTAAGCATGCTAATTTAAATGAAAATAACGACTCCAGCAATCAGGGGATTGAATTATCAGTCAATCATTTGCACTGCAAAGCTTCTGTTAGAACTAAATGGTACGAAAGTAATGCTTGTTTGTCAATTGGGTACTTACATTCGTCCCACTTTCTTTGTTTAATTACATTGTGCACACGGCCACCAATCCAGCTCATTCATCGCATATACCAATGGGGCAAAACTTTCTGTTCCTTATTTTTGAGACCAAAATTCGATAAAACAGGCAATGCTATGCGATGGGACATTCATTGGAATTTTGGACATAGGTATTGGTTTATAAAGAATTTTATTCGCAGAACGAAATTTTAATCACCCAATTCACCATCTAAGGAACATCACTCTTGCTTAGCCAGAATGACAGCCAGAAGCAAATGTCAGCAGATCAATACACCACGGTCACCAATCCAGCTCATTCATCGTATATACCACTGGGGGCAAACCTTTCTATTCCTTCTTTCTAAGACTAAAATCAGAAATTTCGTTCTGTGAATAAAATTCTTTATAAACCAATACCTGTGTCCAAAATTCCAATGAATGTCCAATCGCATAGCATTGCCTGTTTTATCGAATTTTGGTCTCAAAAATAAGGAACAGAAAGTTTTGCCCCATTGGTATATGCGATGAATGAGCTGGATTGGTGGCCGTGTGCACAATGTAATTAAACAAAGAAAGTGGGACGAATGTAAGTACCCAATTGACAAACAAGCATTACTTTCGTACCATTTAGTTCTAACAGAAGCTTTGCAGTGCAAATGATTGACTGATAATTCAATCCCCTGATTGCTGGAGTCGTTATTTTCATTTTAATTAGCATGTTTAATGCAGCAGAGGCATTGTACGGCCAAGTGTACGAATCTGAAAGCTGTGCGAATTTGTACCATGCCATGCTACTACATTTTTTACGTTATAAAACAGTTAAAAACGGTCATTGGTGGCACAACATAAAACAATCTCCTGCACCGCCACCTATCGCCTTCAGCACCACCGATCTCCTGGATCACGAATTCCACAACAACTTTCATTATCTGGGCTGAAGGAAGGTAGCAAATTCTGTTTAGGCTCGTAACTGGTACTTATATGAGAGACCTTTAATATACAGGTGATAGATGAAAACATAAATACTCGGCGACTTCAGGAATGCAAATTTGAAATGTTTGCATGTCAACAAAACGGCCACCTCGCTCCGGGAAAAAATGGAAATCTGTTGTATAACTGAGAATCTGGCTTCAATCAAGACTCGTAGTCATACAAAAACGATTGGAGGGTTGCATGACATTTTCCTTTTCTTTTGTTTTACGCTGGAAAAGAATTTATCCCTTTTAAACCGAGACACCTACCTTTCGTGACCTTTATTTTCGAATCGCCTGCAGAACCACCGGAAATCTCCTGCACATTTTCCTATACACAACACGGTGTTGTGCTGACGGAGATAAGCGGCTGTGGTATTGCCAATCCTGGCCAGACTGATATTTTTTTTGGAGATCAGTCTGACCAGGATTTGCAATATTAATTGGTTATCGAGGATTTATAAGGTACAATACAGCAGCATGATACACTTGAACAAAAAGCAGCAGTAAGGCACAGCCATTTTGGCGATCACGGCAGACCCTGATTAGACCGCTCATCATGAGCAGTCTTACCAGGATCAGCATTAATAACCAAAATGTTAGCGTTATTTGTATTTAGTAAAATATCATGTTATCATATTTCGTATTATCATTATTTATATAATTATTATTTTTTTTTTTTTTTTTTTTGTATTATCATCATTATTTATTATTTATTTATTTCTGTCATAGTGATACATTGGGATTAACCGTTGGTCCTTCTTGCAAAATGTTTAAGAAGAATTTTGATGAATGTGCACAGTTTAATCAGTTTAGTGGTACAAGAGAGGGTTAACAGTTCTTTATATTTTAGCATGTTTGGTCTTGTATAATAGTATTTCTGAATATACCTTTGTCTCTGGGTGGAAAAATAATTGCAGCTAATTAAGTAATGAAACTCATCGCCAAGGTCGTTACTATCACACAAAGTACATTTACGTTCTGCTAATGGTATTCCTTCCCAGCGACCTGTTTCAACTGGGAAGCGGTGATTTCCCGTACGGAATTTTGCAAGGGGGATATAGCATTTTGGCTGTAGTTGTATGAAATATGATTCTAATTTAATCTCATCTTTAATTGCTTCATAATTTTTACCTTTAGATGAATGCTGTAGGCTAGAATGCCAATTCTGCAGGTTTTGATCAGTCAATCTTCTTTTTATAACTTTACTTAAATTGCTAATGTTTAAATTGTCTTGCGAAAGCCATAAATCGAATCTACCTGCATCACTAAGTATACTTTTGATATGCGTAAGCCATTTTAATTCAAAGTTCGGTGTGTTTTTTACTGCTGAATACAGCAAATATGAGAGTTTTGACTGTTTACCTGTAATGATACGATTCCAGTACCCTATCATACGGGATTTAACTATTACATCGATGGGGTAGCGTCCTAATTCAGCATATAGCATATAGTGGGGCGTACTTTTCCGTGTTTTTGTAATTTTCCTTAAAAAGTCTGAATGTATGCGTTCTAATATTTGAAGATTTTCAAATCCCCACACTTCACAGGCGTAGGTAAGTATTGGGAGCACGGTGTTATCAAATAATTTAAGTTGTAGATCAATCGGCAAATGAAGATTGTTGATTCTCGTGTATAGCAGATGAAGAGCTTTCTGAGCTTGTGCTGCAATATGCTTCCTGGCGCTCAGAAAACTACCACTCTTCGAAAAGTAAACTCCTAGATATTTATATTGGTTAACTATTTCGACTGCACTTGGTCCTATACTAAATGTCAATGAACTATTGCCACGTGAGCCAAAAATAACAACTTTAGTCTTCTCGGTATTTATGTTCAGTTTCCACTCATTGCAATAATCATAAAAATCATTCAGACTTTTTTGTAATGAGTCGGGGTCTTGTGCGAGTATTACAGTATCATCAGCGTATAGGAGAATTATTATCTTTAAATATATGTAAAAGTCTTCATTATCGATATCAATAATTACTCCGTCGTTGTTTTTGTGGGACAGATATGCCTCTAAATCGTTCAAAAATAGGGAAAATAGGACAGGAGATAAGTTTTCCCCCTGTCTTACGCCACAAAGACTACCAAAGAAAGGAGATTGTTCGTTGTTTACAGAAACACAGGACTTAATGTTGAGATAAAGATTACGTATCACATTATAAAATTTACCGTTAATCGTAGTGTCTAGCAATTTTCTCCATAAACCAATTCGCCACACAGAGTCAAACGCTTTGGAAAAGTCAATGAACGTACAATAAATTTTTTTCTTTTGAAATTTAAAAAGTTCCGTTAATAAATGGAGTGTAAAGATGTGGTCAGTCGTTGAATAGTGTTTACGGAATCCAGCCTGGTTTTCACACAGTATGCCATTATCTTCAAGAAATGTATTCAGTCTATCATTTAAAACAGCAGTAAAAAGTTTTCCTAGGCAACTTAGCAATGTAATCGGTCTATAATTACCAGGATCTAATGAATCACCCTTATTTTTGTATATTGGAACAATAATGCCTTCTACCCAAGAAGCTGGTATAATTCCTGTGTCCAAAATAACGTTAAATAGCTTGGTATATATAGGTAATAATAAATGTTTAGTATGCTTAATGTATTCATTTATAATGTTGTCCGTTCCTGGGGATTTAGAGCTTTTCAGTTTATTGATACACTTTTCTATTTCAGCTAATGTTATAGGGGAATTTAAGTATTCATTGTTATCCAAATTGTAATTATTTTCAGTGTCACAATTTTCCTCAGCGTCATAATCAGGAATGTTGGAATTTTTAAAATATTCGTACAGTGTTTTGATATCAGGCATTTCAGGGCCAGTTGTCTTTTTAACGCTGTTTAAGAATTTCCAGTAATCTTTCGGACGTTTACTGTGCATGTTCCTCAATTTATGCTCATTATTTTTATTGTGTCTGTTTATAAAAGTATTCATAGTGTTTTTATATGTTTTAGACGCTCTTTGTAATTTTATTTTATTTAGCTGCGAACGGTTGTCATTGTATTTCTTTCTGGCGATATTGTAAGCTTTTCGTGTATTATGACAGGCAGGGCCGAACCAAGGTTTATTTTTCCTAATTTTACGAAAACAGGGTTTTCTAGATTTAGCTTCAAAACTTGAAGTTGCGCTATTAACAAATATCTCCGATATTTTACTGACAATAGAATCAATTGAATTTTGATCAAAAATTTGATCAGTTGTATTTCGAGTGAGCTGGTCTGTGATAGTTTGTAGTTTGCGTGTATCAATGCTGTTTTGGAATGCTTGTATTTCACTTTCATCCCATAATGCTCTTTTTCTAGCGCAGTATTGTGCTTTCTGTTGCGCATGAATGCTTGCATTAACACAGATTTTAAAGGAGAGAAGGGCATGACCATCCGAATATAATCTGTCAAGTTCAGTAATGTCGAAATCTTCAAGCAGTTTCAAGCCACTTACCGATGAAATTACATAGTCTATTACAGATATACCTCTAAATGTTGCATTACCGATGTTCTTATCCTTGCCAAATCGCCCATTAAGAATAGTTAGATTATTATTTTTGCATATATCTATGAGTTTGAAGCCGTTATTGTTCTTTTTCGTGTCCACTGACTTACGGTTTGTCTGAATTCCTAGATTTTCGAGGACGGTTTTTTGGTCATAAAATCGTATCGTTTCTTCATCAAAGTCGAAGTGTTTACATAAAAAATCGTCTGTCGATGTGTAATCGACTAAATCCGACGTTTGGGCATTTATATCTCCGGCCAAATAAACGTAATCAAATTTACAACATGTGTCTGTAATTACTGAATATCAGGGACAATAACAGCATAATTATTGAAAGTAGTTATTTCACCTTTACCAAAATAATTAACACATCAAGAACTACTATATACACAAAATCAGTTTCCTAGGTCAAGTTGTTCAGCAGTTCGAAAATTGTCGAATTCAACCAAGGGGCATAACTCAATGATAGTTTGACAGAATTTGCCCAAAATTTAATCATTTCTTGCATATCTCACCACCAACCAGCATAGTAAGTATCATCATCCTAGCTCAAATGCTTTGTCAGATATCAATTTGACGAGTATTCCTTTTATTCTCAACAAAGGGTAGTAATTCTAAAAGTACAAATTTGGCGCAGCAGAAAAATAGACCAGGTTCACTCATTTTTCAGAAACTATTCATATATGAAATTTCAAAACCCTATGCTCAGTGTTTCTTGAGTTCAGTAGCGGTACCGACTATCAGGGGGAACAACTCCATAATTACTGAAAGCAGAGTTTTCTCTGACTTTTACCAAAATATTTTACACATCTACTGTACGAAAAATCAACTTCCTAGTCGTGGTTCAGAAGTCGAGAAAACGCCAAATTTAAACAGGATGCATAAGTCAAATATATGAGCCGCGAAGCGACAAAACCAACAATGTGGTTTTGCGCCCAGCGCACACTCAGATCAGCCTGGGCATCCCCCTGGTCCGCTCTGACTTTTGGCTAAGCGCTTAAAGGGTAGCTAAGGGTCTCAGCTACCTCCATGCGGACAGCGAAGACTCTGATCAGTCTGGGCGGATGCCCAGGCTGATCTGAGTCTGCGCTGGGCGCACAACCACTTTGTTGGTTTTGTCGTGTCGCGGCTCATATATTGATATTATCTGCCCACACGTTAAATTCACCATGAACCTGTCAATGAAATATCATCATCCTAGCTCTCATACTTTCGCAGATATTGTATTAACAAACCTTCCTCTTATTTTTGTTGAAGGAGAGCTAATTTAAAGGTAGGTTCCTGTACTTTGGAATGCATCATAATCTTGATGAACTTTCATCAAAGTTGTTGGAAAGCACTTATAAAAGGGAATTAATAAGTTTCTCTAAAAAGTGTAAATCAAAAAAAATATTAGAAAAGTTGTTTTGCAAGGGATTTCCTAACTCTGCTTCGCACACCAGTTAGCGCTATTTTTAGTTCGCGCCAAAAATAGATAACGCAGCTGATGTCATGCTGCATTGCATTTTGGGATAGTTTTAACCCATCCGCCCTGCCAGGACCTCTAGGAGAGCTCACGTCAAGGGAAAATTGATCTTTGGATAATGGCATCAGAAATCGTGCACTTATAGACATGATAAACAAAGTTATTTTTAGAACTGGAATTCCAACGAAAGAAAATAAAGCAAAAGGGAAAACGACTATTTTCTTCAACATCTGGCGAGTTTCTCAGTAGCAACAAATTCAGAAAAATAAGAAAATTCAATACTGGTCAGAAAAAGACGAAATTATTTTGGGGACATAATTGACATCGCTAGCCCAGGAACCTACCTTTAAAAGAGAGAAAAAAAAACACTGGTCCCTCATTTGTCGTGATCTATTCATATATGAAATTTCAAAACTCTATGCCCAGTGGTTCTTGATCCCAGTAGCTGCATAAGTATTGTCATGGAACAACGGCATTATTACTAAACGCAGTTAGCTAACCTTTATCAAAATATTTTCTGGTCAGGAACAACTAATCTACCACGAATCAGCTTTCTAGGTCAAACGCTTCAGAAATTGGAAAAATGCCAAACTTCAATCAAAGAGGTATCACTCGTCATTTTTCGACAGAATTTTAGCATAAAGGTTAATCAGTGGATGTACAAAAATTTAGCATGATAAAGTTCCAATAAAAATATAAGTTTTTTATGCCCAGGACTACATTTTATCTTATTGCAAGCCTATTGGAAAAATTTTTGGACTTCAAGGGCAAGCAACTCTGTAGTGACTACTCTGATCTGGCCCAAACTCGAACTTGTCCGAAATTATATGCTTTTCCTGAGTATCTGCAAACTCACTGAAGATCCATAAACAGTAAACGGGCTATGCCTGGGACAGAGTCAAATACGGGTATTTTAGCATTCAAGGGCAAGTAACTCGTAAGACCAATCGGACGATATAGCCAAATTTCAAACCTGTCCGGGACGTTATGCCTGTCTTAGTTATTAGCAACTTTGATGAAGTTTCGATTAAAAGCAAAGTTGCAATACTCGGAACAAGGGCAAGCAACTCAAAGACAAAATGTACAATATGGCCGATTGTCCAACTCGTCCAAGAGTTTATACATGTCCTGGTTAGAAGCAAGTTTGATCAAGATCCAATAAAAATGAAGTTGTAAGTCTGTGAGAAAAGTTTTCTGTCTAACTCCAAAGTGACTATTCAAATCTGGCCCAAATTCAAACTCGTCCCAGATTTTATGTCTGTCCTGATAATCTGCTAGTTTCATAAAGTTGCAATTAAAAACAAGATTGACTAGCTGGCCCAGTAGATATTCGTGTTTAAAAGTATGAACGGACGACGACGGACGACAGGCGACGGATCAAGACTATACTATAGGCTCAGCTTGTGAGCTAAAAAAAAAAGCCGAAAATTTTTTGTACTATATTTTTCACTTGATAACTCGATTTTCTTCTTCGAACTGGAGAAGCATGTACAGACTCAGTGGTGCCAGGAGGTGCGTATTATAAATTTGTTCCCAAGCCTCTTGTGGAACATCGTTACAAGAATCGTACAAGACGAATACTGGCCCCGAGGTTATAAAACTTTTTTCATGCTCAACTCAACTGAGCATGAAATTCAAACTCATACTGAATAAATTCAGAGCATTTTGCAGAGAATTTTGTGGTTTCTAACATATGCTTTTCACATAATTTCTCTTATCTGATGTCTGCAGCTAATGTGTCCCGCGGAATGCGACAATAAGTGTGGCTCGGAGAGGGATGCTCGTTGCCTGCCGAGACCTGCCCATCATCTCTTTTCTTTCAAACTTTTGGGGTTTAGCGACACTGAAGAAGTTAAGTACAGAAACGCGCGTCTGTCGTTTATATTTTAATGCTCGAAATTAGCCTTATTTAGTATTTTAAATTTTATTCAATATTGAAATTTGAGCACAATCTCTGCTGAGCACGAAAAAAAGTTAAATAACCTCAGGGCCTGCTTATTGTCTTAAATCATATGATTGAGCCGCGACACCACAAACCAAAAACCGTGAGCCTCATCTTCACACATAGGTGATATTATTCACATGCAAATTAACGTGGTATCAATATTCCATCTAGACTATTCACAGCAGATGGCTGTGAAGGTAATTTCACTATGTGACATAGCCTTTTTCCGAGCATACCGTTTTTTTTTTTTTTTTGTTGTTGTTGTTGTTGTTTTTATTTTTATTGTTTTGTGGGGATTGCTTGATAGCCATCTGTCTGGGAAAGAACTGTTCATTTAATTTACCAAGCGTGCTTTTCATGTACTGTCAAGTTATGTATATAATTATTTCTTTTCGGTATTTCGGGCAGGGTATGGGATCTGTATTAGTTCTCAACCATAGCCCATCTTTTTTACTTTCTTGGTAACCATAGACCAAGAAAAGCTGAAATTTGATGCATTTTTTCCACATACACAAGTTTCCGCACCAATTTGCTTTTTATACTACTCAGTCAAGAGGGAGAACTTAAAATAACTTTTAAAATAACTTTTGACATTCATAGGAAAAAATAACATAAATTGCTTTTTTTTTTCTTCTTCTTTTGTTATAAAATGAGTTATCCCCTTCCAAAACAATCATAAAAATCTAGATCCGTCTTATAAGACGGATCTAGACATTTGAATTGTTTGAGAAAGAAAAAATAAACATCTAATAAGAAAAAATCATACAACTGCTTTAGACATTTGGGGTCATTCTAGACATGGAAACCTCCCCATTTTATAGCCGAATAATTTCGTCATCCTCAACTTCGCAGAAAAGATACTACTGTGAGAGGAAAGAATTGGGAAATCTGAAACAGAAAATAGAAAGGATTCGTTTCCGACAGGTGGTGATAATAACTGATTTGTGGCGAATATAAAATTCTACATAAAGTGCTGAAAATACAATAGATCTCCAAACTTAGCAGATGCCTCCTTTATGCTTTTTTTTTTCACAATTCAAAATCCCATATTGTTTGACGTGTCGATGGTAAAAAATATCACTGGGCAAATGGAATAATGCGCAAAAAAAACTAAAAAAGAATAAAATCGTTTTTGTAAAGGCATTTAGGTCTAAAAGTTGTTCAATACATTGAGAAGAACGTCGCAGCAATTATTTTTTTTCAACTCTTGCACACATTATAAGGTTGAACAGATAAAAATGAAGAAGGTTGTGTCTTTTTTTTTTTTTTCAAAATTTTGAAGAAAAAACAGGGAGTCTACTTTTTCAAGCTTTAACAACTGCATTTACATACTTGTCTAAATCACAGTAATGTAAATTTTACACGGTATGTGTAATATATATATATATTTCAATGAATCATCCAGTATACAAACATCTAAGACAAGATACATGATTAATAATATGAGACTTAGCTACCGTTTTCAACTGTTCTACCTTACATTTTGAGAAAGAGTCGGAACAAACAATTGCAGAGACGCTCTTCTCAATGTATTGATGTGAACAGTGCGCCTATAGAAGCAATGGAAATTTTCCGTGTTTTGTTCTGCAGTAATTCACTGTTTCGGAGCGCGTGAGTCTAATTGCTGACGTCACTGAAATTACTGACGAAAAAAACTTTAAAAAATCTTCCTAATCTAAAAGCATTAGGCCCAGAGCTAACCTATTTAATATGCAGCAATCATCTCTTACAAAAATCATGCCAACCATGCCCCTGGGGTCAATATTGGCCACGCCCTGGGGTTCATTAGCTCTCATAGGCTTATAATGGGAAAAACTTCAAAAATCTTTCTCTCTGACACCATGAGGCCCAGAGCTTTTACATGTATATGAAGTATGTAGCAATGTTCAGTGTCCCCCACTTAAATTCTGCCAAAATCTTAAAGCTTCGTCTCTGAAACCACGAAGCTCTCAGCTTATATATTTAGAATGTAGCAATGTTTAGTGGTCTCCTACATGAATCGTGCCAACCATGCCCCTGGGGTCTTAATTTGCCACGCCCCCGGGGTCATAAGCTCCCATAGACTTATAATGGGAAAAACTTCAAATCTTCTTCTCTGAAACCATGAGGCCCAGAGCTTATATGTAGCAACGTCCTATGGTCCCCTACTTAAATCCTGCCAAGCAAGCCCCGGGGTCTAAACTGGCCACACCCTTGGGGGTCATTTGTTTATATAGAGCTATATAGCTAAAGAACCTTAAAATCTTCTACTATGAAACCATGAAGCTCAGACCTTATATATTTAGTATCTAGCAATTGTTAGTGGTCCTCTACATAAATCCTGGCAATCAAGCCCCTGGGGCCAAAACCGGTCACACCCCAGGCGGTCATTTGTTGAAATAGAGCTATACAGCTAAAAATCTTTAAAAAATCGTCTCTGAAGCCATGAGGCCGCGAGGTAATATCTTTTCAGTATGTTGCACTGTTTAGTAGTCCCCTACATAAATCGTGTCAATCATGTCCATCAGGTCCAAGCTGGCCACATCGGTGGGCAGATCGGTGGGGTCATTTGTTTATATAAACGAAACCTTCAGAAATCATCTTCTCTGAAACAAGGAGGCCCAGAGCTTAATTCAGTACAGTCAAACCTGCTTATGTGGTCACCTCTATTAAGGGGCCACCTGCCTTTAGCAGCCAGCTTTCCCGATTCCCTTGAACCAAACTTCAGTGTAAATGAACCTGTATTAAGGGGTCACCTGTCTTAAGCAGCCAATTTTCGGGCTTCCCTTGGGTGGCCCCTTAAGACAGGTTTGACTGTATGTAGCAATATAGGTTCAAAAACTATCCTCGTCCCATGGGAGACATTTGTTTATATAAAGCTATATAAATAAAACACGTTCTAAATCTTCTTCTTTGGAACCATGAGGCAGAGAGCTAAGATATCTGGTTTGTAGCATTGTTTACCTGCCTGCCAACTTGGTAAACCATGTTCCAGGAGTCGAATCTGGCCACACCCCTGGAGACATTTATCAATATATAGCTATTCATAGCTTAAAATGAAAACAAATCTTCTTCAAAAAAGTCATTTATTTTTCATAGAAACTTCATCATACTTGTCAATAACCAGGACAGGAATTAAACCTCAAAACAGTTTGAAATTTGGCCATATTGTACAATTTGTCTTAGGGTTACATGCCCTTGAGCACTTACATAGCCATATTTGACCTTGTTTTGGGCATAATGCAATTTAGAACTCAGGTGAGCGATCGTTGTCCGTTGGGTGACTTGTTTTGTATTCTAAACTGTAAAGAACAAACAAAAGTAAGCTGTCTGCTAACTTTCGGGGCGATACCTTAGTTCTTCTCGGCGCAGCCTAGTATAATTTCACTTTTGATCCACATTTCACAAGATTTCTTGGTCAAATAACGCGTATGTCAAAATTTAGCCAATAATATCTAAGGCCAATGAATATTCAATCTTCGGGGTTTTTTTGTTTTGATTTTTTTTTTTGTTGTTTTGTTTTGTTTTGTTTTGTTGTACTGCACTGCGTGAATACTACATCTGGCACTCTGTCAGATGTTATTTCAAAATGTTTCTCTTATTTGTCAATTAACAATGGAAATTTTATCGAAAACGACGCAGATATTCAAAACTTTCTTTCCTTCTTTTTTTCAGTGTAGATATACTTTCAATTTTTACTTTCGGTTTAATACACACAAACAAACATTGCATCATGTTGATAACTGTTTTGGAATCAAGCCAATCTCCAGATTGGTCGCAGTCCGTTTTGGAATTCCTAATTGGACAGCTTAATCTTGAGATAAGTCATTGTCGCTACCTAGTGTCAAACCTACAGTTGCGGGTGTCTACCGACATAGCTCACTTGAGTCATATTCATGAAAGTTATTGTCAACTCTCGGTTCACCTAGAGACATATTACAAAACACACTTCCATTCAATCTGCACTGATTATTTTTTGAAAGATTAAATTGTTTATGGTTTTATTCAGATTTAGTTACCACAAATCACCATCCTGTACGACCCGACGTAACATAACACTCAGTTACCGGCGCGTAACGCGATGATGATGTCCGTGAGAACACTTTTTCTACTTGAATAATGTAAACTTTAAGCCTTGGTCATACATGCGTTAACTAGCGTAGCTTAATGCACTTTGCACGTACTTTAACGAATCGTAATGTGCTGTAACGTACCCGTAATGACCCTAATTATTCGGACAAACAGGTCTGAGCAAGCATTCTGGACCCAGATCAAACTGCTCCGCAAGGAGCAGTTTGATCAGGTCTACAAAGTTTGCCATTCTCTAGGCATCATTTTGATGCATTCAGGTGGTGATTTGTGGTATATACAAAAATCTGAATAAAACTATAAAAAATTATCGTATCTCCCTGAAAGTTAGCAGATTTCTTATTTTTGTTATTCTCTACAGTTTGAAAATATAGGGACATGGTGTTTAAAAAGTGTTTTTATATGGAAAGATCAAAGGGTATTTTTTTCTGTGCAGAAATCTGAAAAATAGAATCTGTTCTTGAAAATGTACTTAGCTCTGAAGATACTTTGATGAGTTAAAAAGAGCGTCCTAACAATTATTTGTTCCAACTCCTTCTCAAATTGTAAGGTAGACCAGATAAAAACAGTAACTTTTTCTCAAATGTCTGACCATGATAATAGTGCATGTATACTTGTTGCATTCATGAAATACAGGTAGGTCAGTTATACCTATATCATACTCACAGTATAAATAATAAATTACAATGACCATTACAGGTGTGTTATTGAAATTATTCAACAAATAGACTCTACTGTGTATTTTAAACAAATATTTGGACACAGGGCACACCTTTTTTTATCTGCACAGCCTGATAGCGTGCAAAAAAAATAGAAAAAATGATTGCTAGGACGCTCTTTATAATGGATTAATTTATGTTCAGACCTAGTTACATTTTCAATAATGATGGTCATTTTTTAAATTTATTCGCACAAATTACCCTTTGATCTTTTCTTATATAAATCTTTTGAAACATCAATAATTCCTGCATTTTGGGATTCTGAATTGTGAGAAACAACATAGGGAAGGCATCTGCTAAGTTTCGGGAAGATCTGTTGTATTTTCAGCATTTTATGCAAATTTTTGTTTTTGCCCCAAATCAGTGATAATCACCACCTTCATGTGTATAAAATCCACTGTCTAAGAATTCTAGAACAACAACTGTCCAATTTCGGGTGTCCGAAATTTTAGGGTCATTACGGTACTTACTTCTGTAGCTGAGCCGCGACACGACAAAACCAACAATGTGGTTGTGCGCCCAGCGCAGACTCAGATCAGCCTGGGAATCCGCCCAGTCAGATCAGAATTTTCGCTCTGCGCTTAAATGGTAGCTGAGGGTCTAAGCTACCTTCATGCGGACGGCGAAGACTCTGATCAGACTGGGCGGATGCCCAGGCTGATCTGAGTCTGCGCTGGGCGCACAACCACATTGTTGGTTTTCTCGCGTTGCGGCTCAGTTTGTTTTGATTCGGTTGTGACTGTGATGAGTACTACGTCATTGTACGTTGTAGTATGTTACCCACTACTGTCGCCCAAAGATAATTTGTTTCCCGCGCAAATAGTCTAGCATGCCCATTTAAGGATAACAGGTAAAACAGGTAGTGAGTAGCCTCGGGCAATTATCCTCAGCTTTTGCAATACTTCCATGAGTATATCACTTAATATTTCACCATTCAACAGTTGATACCTGGTCGAGTGGGTTAATGGCAGCAGTAGCGAATTCTTTTGACAATAAAGCAGTTTAGTGCGAGTTCGAAACTCAGGCAGTGACTTTTTTTTTCAAAGACTTTTTCTCAAGAGTTCTTACTTCCTTCGTATTTAATATTGTTACGCTGTTATTTTTATTCTTGTTCATTTTTTTCTTTGTTCTTTTTATCTTGTATTATCATTTTTTTTCTTTGTCAGTTTTATTTTCTATCGTTACTTACTTGAATAGATATAACGCGGTGGTATAATGACCGGTAAATATACTCAACCGAAATAAAAACGCAACACCTAATTTTTTCAATATTTCAAAGCTCATATCATATGCAGATCGATTTCAATTTGATTTCTAAGATCAGCAGGGATTAATTTTTACTGTCCTTGAAAGTCAGTTTTGTGGATGAAACGATTCACGCTTAAGAGAGCACTAACTAGAGCTACCCGATTTTCAAAAGTCTCAAAAAAGGTAGAACTGTCGCGAGACAGGATGTATGCGTCGCATCGAGCATCTGGTCTAAGATACTCTATGGTCCCCCAATACCGCTGATTTCTTTTTACAAGTCTAAAAATCATTGACGGGTGGTAATGGAAATGTTTGGCTTCCAACTACAGGCTTACATAAGCATACAACATTCCAAGCGCCTTGGCAGACATATCCCTATCTGAGACTTTTAAAAATCGGGTAGCTATCGGTAGTGCTCGCTCAGGCGGGAACCATTTCATCAACAAAACTGAATTTTTGAGACAATAAGCATTAAACCCTGTTGATTTAAGAAATTAAACTGAAAATGACATGCATCTGACAAGAGCTATGAAATATTGGAAAAATCAAGTGTTGCGTTTTTATTTCGGTTGAGTATATTCTATTCCGCGGGTGTCACTGGTTCGATCTCAAGATTCAATCAGACATGCCGTCACGGCATTAAGAGACATTGACCACAGGGTATAATCGATTCCGCTAATTTTCGCTTCCTGCAGAGACTGTACATCATATTTGGCTTCCGCCGAGACTGTCCGCGATCTCTTGCTTCCTGCCGAGACTTCTGTACATGATAAATGGCTTCCTGCAGAGACTGTCCGCGTGATTCTGCTTCCTGCCGAGAGCCTCGGCAGGAAGCAGAGTCACGAGGACAGTCTCGGCAGGAAGCCATTTCTCGAGGACAGTAGTCTCTGCAGGAAGCAAGAGTTCGCGGACAGTCTCGGCGGAAGCCAAATATGACGGACAGTCTCTGCAGGAAGCGAAAATTGGCGGAATCGATTATACCCTGTGTTAACATTATTTTTCCGACTAGACAGCGTAAGCCTACTGGTATTTCGAAAGCGTCGGATTGAAATTTCAACATCAATTGCAAAAAAATAAGATTACCCAGCAGCCTCATCACGTTGAATTAACATTGAACTAACGTTGAATCAACGTTGCGTCGACGTTGGATCAACGTTGAGTAGACATTGTTTTAACGTCGTGTGCCTAATGGATAGGTATTAAGCACCTAGAAAAAATAATAACCTCAAAAGCAAGAATATCAAGCAAACACACACAAAAAACAAAAAAACAAAAACAAAAAAAACATAAACATGTGATTCGAACCTACGTCCGTAGACATACCAAGCCAGATGTTGGTAATCTGGTCCACTAAGCTACTTTGATCGTAATTTATTCTCTGGCATTTTAACCATTATAATATGGTCAGGCGTCCTAACTTACTACAGGTAAGTACCTGTCACCCCTTTCAATGGTGCGTGCCATGTTTACACCAATGTTTGTCAATAACACATTATCTTTGGGCCACTGTACAACGATGTACGTTATAGAACGGCAAATTTAACTTTTACGGGTTAAGTACGTTAGAGTACTATGAAGTACTTTACTTCAATGATGTATATTTTATCAGAACAGATATAGAACATATGCTTGTTAAAAGCTGAAGCTTTGTACAAAAAAATACTAAAGAACACAAACCGGCTAAAGGCCCCAATGAATTCATTGCTGGCCGTCCCAAATGCGGCACTTCTGTTTTGGATCTTCTTGGTTGTTTAAGTTGTACCGTAAGTAGGAAAATTCTCAGAAAATGACGCAATTGAATTCCAGATCCTACCCAAGACACCATGTGGGAAAAAGACAACACAGAATTAGTCACCACCAAAGACATCATCAGTGACAGTCATGTGAACAGCAATTTCCCATGTAGGTGGTCACCAGGCTAGCCTTAACATCACAAACACTATATCAATAAAGACATAAAAGACATCACAAACACAATATCAATAAAACGCATAGCAACAAATAAAGCATAAAACAATCACGAAGAATCAAAACAGAAGTGCCACCTTGAGACGGCTGGTAATGAAATTACTGGGGAGCTTAATCGGTTTGTGGTCAAACCCTCACCCTTAAACGCTTACGATCGCTCACAGAATTTTGCCGAAATTGAAAAATGATAAAAATTCGTCTCTTTACTTGGTGCAACTGCCCGCTGCACTTATTAGGGAAGCCGGTACATATGAAATGATGTCACCGACATTATTTCTTTTAGGTTAAGAGTTAATTCGAACAACGAAAAAAAAACCCGTTTTAGTCACATTTAATTAGCACACCTACTCTCACTAGGAAGTCCAGCTTACACAGAAACAAGGAAACTGACAAATAGCATACAAAGTTTACAATTTACAGCTTCTTTTTATGGATTTAGGTCACTCCTCCATATTTTCAGCAACTTCTACGCACAGAGACATCTTTTGGGACTTTCTGTCTTACCAACATTCTAATTCCCTTACTGTCACGAAATCCCTATGCTGAAAATTAGAAACATTAATTCTAAAAATAAAAGATCAAAAGCTACAGACTTTGCAGCTTTAAAGCTGCAAAGTCTGTAACTTTTGATCTTTTATTTTTAGAATTAATGTTTCTTATTTTCAAGAACACAGTAATGTAGCTAAAATTTTGGTATACATTTCACCAGATTCGTAACCTTAACAAATTATCACTATCAAAACAACAGCATTTATGTTAAAAATCAACTGTCTAGAATTTCTGGAGCGATGTAAATAATTACCAACAAGAGAAAAACACCTCTTTTTATAAAGATTATTAACTTTTCCATGCAGTTTTTTAGCTGTAGTGAACAGATTTATTGTGGAAGCATAACTTAATACTACATTTACAAATGATTTAAAAAGAAAATAAAAAAAATTCGGAAAATGGTCATAATTACAGACTTAGTCACTTTATAGGCTACTAGAATGTTTTCTTCACTTCACTTCACTGTAGAAAGATTTTTAATTAACAGGTATTCATGCGAGAAAAGGGAATGATAAAACCCCCATCGAGCAATTCTAATCCAAACTATTGTTGATTAAATCTTATGCAAATAAGATTTTAAGCCACGCCCGCTAGTACTTCTTCTTTTCTAGTGCTTCATATGCATTATGTAATATTGATTCCAGTAAGTATTACCACATTCTGATGCAAAACAGTTGATGTTTTGTTTTAAAGACTGATATAAATTGTAACTCTTAGTCTATTACAGAAGACAAAACGATTGAATAAAGTTAGATAAAGATTTTTCTTTAAGTTTTTATATATAAAATTGAAGTCATGAAATGATGACATAAAAAATCTTTGCATATTTTCAGCTAACTAAAATTAAAATTTCCTCATAACTTTTTAATTATTTGAGAATTTTTTCTTGCGGCTTTAGACATTATTTTAGATCAGTTAATACCAGTTATTTCCAGTGATTCTAATGCGTGTTGCAAAACAGTCCACTGGCATTTACGGGACAGAATTTGCTCTTAGGGGAGTAAATGCGTTCCACTAAGAGCTGACCGTCAGTGAGAATTGTTCCATTAAGGGTTAAAGGTAGGTTCCTGTACTTTGAAATGCATCATAATATTGATGAACTTTCATCCGAGTTGTTGGAAAGCACTTATAAAAGGGAATCGATAAGTTTCACTAAAAAGTGTAAATCAAAAAAATATTAGAAAAGTTGTTTTGCAAGGGATTTCCTAACTCTGCTTCGCACACCAGTTAGCGCTATTTTTAGTTCGCGCCAAAAATAGATAACGCAGCTGATGTCATGCTGCATTGCATTTTGGGATAGTTTTAACCCATTCGCCATGCCAGGACCTCTAGGAGAGCTCACTTCAAGGGAAAATTGACCTTTGGAGAATGGCATCAGAAATTGCGCACTTATTAACATAATAAACATAGTTATTTTTAGAACTGGAATTCCAACGAAAGAAAATAAACCAAAAAGGAAAACGACTATTTTCTTCAACATCTGACGAGTTTCTCAGTAGCAACAAATTCAGAAAAATAAGAGAATTCAATACTGCTCAGAATAAGGACGAATTTATTTTTTGGACATAATTGACATCGATAGCCCAGGAACCTACCTTTAACCGTCAATGAGAAGGGAAGCAAAGGGAAAATAACAGAGTAGCTTTCTATGTTGAGCGAATGTCAAGACGTTAAATCAATGCTGATTCAAAGTTGTTTGTCTGTAGGGCATATACTTGTCCAAATAACGCAATTTATCTTGCACCTACTGCAAAATTCCACTGATAAGAGGGGTATGATAACGGTATGTGATATCATGTCACTGTAGAACTGCGCTTGCGCGAATGTTATCAGGTCATGCCTTTATAAGCGGTCTCTGGAGACGACTGGCTGTATACTGATGTTGGCCCTGATAACAACGTTCGATTAGTTGAATGACGTCACCTACTTACGTCACAACACATTCGCGACGTCAAAAAAGTTCAAACAAAACTGTGTTTACTTTCCTTTTGTTTGACACTCTAAAATATTCTAATGACGCATGATAAAAAGAAAACCATGCTAGTGTATTTTGATATCAAGTTTATCAGGCTCAACCAGAAACACGTCATTCCTACGCTGTTTCTGGTCTCGCCTGATAAACTTGATATCAAAAGTCACTAACATGGTATTCTCTATGTCATTTTACAAAACTTACGGTGTTTCTGCTCTTTTTCCCATTTGATATAGTGGACTGGATGTGGAAGTTCTTAACAATGTTTATTACAGGAAAATGTGTAATTCGTGC
Source organism: Ctena decussata (assembly GCA_963989385.1). Classification (NCBI taxonomy): domain Eukaryota; kingdom Metazoa; phylum Mollusca; class Bivalvia; order Lucinida; family Lucinidae; genus Ctena; species Ctena decussata. The sequence continues at coordinate 54,157,743 of OZ022513.1, forward strand.
CAAAAAACATGTTTATCCCCATAATGAGCAGCGATTTATGTTATACGTCATTGGTATTCCGGCCTGAATTTTGGCCTGAACGTCGTAAACACATCTGCTTTTCTAGCACATGTTCTGACCATTGTTTTTCACTTTCGCTATATACGCTACTCAAAAAAATTAAAGGAGCATCGAATGTTATTTCCATAGACGACATTGCAACTCATCCCCACATTGAGAGACATTTCTTTCAATCGACAAAAAACACGGAGTTTCTGATTATTTTGCCCACTTTTAAAGGTAGGTTCCTGGGCTATCGATGTCAATTATGTCCAAAAAATAAATTCGTCCTTATTCTGAGCAGTATTGAATTCTCTTATTTTTCTGAATTTGTTGCTACTGAGAAACTCGTCAGATGTTGAAGAAAATAGTCGTTTTCCCTTTTGGTTTATTTTCTTTCGTTGGAATTCCAGTTCTAAAAATAACTATGTTTATTATGTCTATAAGTGCGCAATTTCTGATGCCATTCTCCAAAGGTCAATTTTCCCTTGAAGTGAGCTCTCCTAGAGGTCCTGGCATGGCGAATGGGTTAAAACTATCCCAAAATGCAATGCAGCATGACATCAGCTGCGTTATCTATTTTTGGCGCGAACTAAAAATAGCGCTAACTGGTGTGCGAAGCAGAGTTAGGAAATCCCTTGCAAAACAACTTTTCTAATATTCTTTTGATTTACACTTTTTAGTGAAACTTATCGATTCCCTTTTATAAGTGCTTTCCAACAACTCGGATGAAAGTTCATCAATATTATGATGCATTCCAAAGTACAGGAACCTACCTTTAACAAGAGTCGTGGTTTTCGACGGCACAAGTTTTGATCCAGTAATTATTCTGTCCATGGCCATGGACTGAATTATGTAAAAATGGCATTTTGGTAAAAAAAAATGCAATTTTGTCAGAACAGGTTTAAAGCATAAAACATTCAACCAAAATCAAAATGACCATTTTGCCTGTGGCACCTATAACAGCCCCGGATCCAGGGGTGGGCTTTGGGGCTTGAGCCCCGCCACCTGGGCCAGGTTAGATTAAATAGATGTTGTGACATCTCATTAGAATCGCCTCGTCGAGGCGATTCTAATGAGATATAACAACATATATTTCGAGGCAAAAACGACAGCAAAAATTCTCATCAAATTGATCCCTAATAATGTCATATATTTTCAAGCCCCACTCCCACCAGGGCCCTTCCCCTCCCCCTCCCCAGCATATCGACATCTCCCAGCCCCACCAGTTTTCAAGAGCCCCACCAGTATGTGGTGGTCTGGATCCGGGCCTGTATAAATGTCTTACATAGTGACTCGTTTGAAATGGTCACTGTGAACGCAAGTTTATGAAATCTTAAAGACTACCAGAAAAATGCCTCAATTTTAGAAAATTCGAAAAAAATGGAAACTTTATTCCATGGAAATGAATAGGGCATCAGTTATATAGAAATTCTTGTTTTCTTAAACTTCGATCCTTCTTGAAAATGCATAAAAAATTCAACCAATATCAAAACGACCATTTGGCCTATCACACTTAGTGTCTTACATAGTGACTAGTTTGAAATGGTCCGAAAAAGGCCTCAATTTTAGGAAATTCGAAAAACAAAATGAAAGTTCCATGGAAATTAATAGGGAATCAGTTATATTGAAATTCTTGTTGACCTAAAACTTGATCCTTCTTGAAAATGCTGTAAAAATGGAAAACTCTTGACAACAGGCGGTCATATTTATGGGCAGTTGAACTCTGTATACTATGGGAAAATAGCTCAGTAGTGTATTCAACTAATATCGTGTGTTTCCTCTTATCGTGAGATAATGATTTATGGTCTATCTATTTGTCTGTCTGTCTAGCTGCCTGGCTATACCTGACTATATTTACATTTACAATTTGAACTAATGGCCCAAAATTTTGGATGAATTTTCGCCGATAAGTTTTTTGCAGTGAAGTGAATCAAAGTCTAAAAGAGTTCTTTCAAAAGCAGAGATCACATTCGAAAGAAGGAACATGGGCTATACTTCGAAGTTTCAGCTACTCACGCCTCATCAGTGACCTTGACATGATCTGGTAATGAAAGCTTTGCCGTTCCGACGTGCTCTCTTGTCGAGCCCGATACACTTTCTTATCATGCAATTGCTGAAAAATTCCAGCTATTACAACAGGGGTATGATAACATAATATTATATCATGTCACTTTAGAAATGCGCTTGCGCGACTGATTTTAGGCAATGTCTGTAGAAGCGATCTCTGCGACGATTAGCTACATCATGACTAACGTTGTCCGTGATGACAACGTTAGAGCCTTTACGTTACATCCCCGACGCACGTCATCACGCAACTGCGACGTCAGCAAGATCTGACAAAACTGCGATTGCTTTTAAACTTTGTTTGACACGCTTTACGTCTTCAAATCTTATGATAGACGATAAAATGGGATATCCCTCTTCCGTCGTTCTGAACGTTCTCTCGGTGGGTATCAGAAGGATAAAGCGAAGTGGCAGAGTATATTAGTCTCACAGCTTTCAGTGAAAACAAAGCAGAAAGCAAAGTGAGCAGCTCTACAGTTGACCAGTTTGCTAGAAAACCACAAGCGGACAAAAAAACAAGTTACATTCACCAACCACAGCGAAAGTACCGTTTCGGTCAGGAATAGATTACCGGGGGCTTAAATAATTTTACTAGATCCAAACTCTTAAGCCCTTTTTAGCAACTCACCTCGTTGAGAAAGTGAATAATTTTCGTGGTTTTGGTTTTTATTTTCTATTCATCGTTCTGTATGTACTCAATACGTGTTAGTTTATCCTTCCGTGTGGAGTCATTGCCATTGAAAAGCGATGATCTGTTATCCATTAGTGACTTCAGTAGTAATTAGTAACACAAGGTGAGAGACTGAAAAATGTGTATTTATTTATATGCATCTTTTTCTGTTTGTACACAATGCTTGTAAATGGTTGGGAATCTCCAAAGGGAACATTGTTACTGATTGGACCGTTCATCATGTTTGTTTTCCTTTAAAAATAGGGGATAGCTGTACTCAAATTGTCATTTTATTGGAAGGGAGTGGTTAATCTTAGAATTTATTATCGCCAATTTTGTTTTACGGAACACAATTTTCGACCATAAAACCCTCTTTCTCACACTACTTTTTCAGCAATGTAAAAACAGACGTCAGCCATTGAGAAGCAATGCTTCGTAATGAAGCTGGTTTCCAACAGTTTATCACAGAAAATTCTGTCGCAAATTTTTGACATTATTAAATCAGAATTTATGATCGCCAATTTCGTTTTACGGCTCCGCGTCCGCGGAGCAGTTAAACGCAATTTTCGACCATAAAACCCTCTTTCTCACACTACTTTTTCAGCAATGTAAAAACAGACGTTAGCGATTGAGAAGCAATGTTTCGTAATAATGCTGGTTTCCAACAGTTTATCACAGAACATTCTGTCGCAAATGTTTGACGTCATTAAAGCAGACTCTACATTTGAAGTCAGAAATAAGTGCTACTGCTTGTTGAATACCCGTCAGACTAAAGGGTTAGTTTATGACAACTGAAAGCGGTCTAGTGCATCCATGTTGGCATCCCAGATGAATATCTCATCTGTCCTCTCACAGTATGCAATGTCCTTTAGATTCGTCTGAAGATCGGTGCCTGGTAGAGGAAGAACCCTACTCCGACTGAAATCAGCTGACAAGACACATATTTCTTTTGGTTTCCTGCAGCAAACATACACATTGCCACCATCATCTACAGTAAGGCCGTGTGGGTTCTTGCCTTTCACATCGATTATCCTGATGACATCACCTCTGTTTGCGTCCAGTACTGTTATTGTTTCCATACCCCCGTCTGTAACAATGACGACTTGTTCGTCATTTATGGTACTTGTTGTAATAGAACAGGGATACTTAAACAGTTGTTTTAGAATGTGACCTTTTGATACAGACCACACCTCGGCTCCTGTCTTAGTAATCATTTTCACACATCTTGGTTCATTCCACTTTATTACCGCAAGGTTATTGCCACATGACGCTAATTTGGTTGCTGAGAATCCCAAAGTCACGGACCGCTTTTCAGACAAAGCTCCTGAGTTTGATATATCCAACATGTGAAGTTTGTTGTTATTAGTGCTAACTACTGCCGTGGTTTTATCTGTCATACAGATGTGGTACGGTTTTCCTGGCAGCACCAGAGACGACAGCAGCTCATTGTCCGACGAGTAAATCTTCACTTTCTCGTTTTTCCAGTCAGTTAAAAGTAGCAGGTTATTACTTGTTACAGCCATTCCAGTGATATTGCAAGTTTGTTGATCATCGAACATTTTCACATTCAATGGTGTCGTCTTTGTAGCTTCAATTTGCATTATATCTCTGGCAATCCTGCCGGCCTGTGTCTTTGATCTGTTTGTTTTTCTTGATGGTGAGGGAAAAATTGTCTCTGGTGTCGGCATCATCAGGTCTAGATGTGAGGAATCCTCTTCGACACTTCCTAGTGGGCTGTTTACTGAAAGGAAATCTGAGTATTCAGAGCTTACAGAGAATGATAAGTCTACTTTGCATAGCTGTTTCTTGAAGTCAGCTAACTCTGTCTGACTATGACGGACATTTGCAACCATATTTTGAAGTTTTATAAATACTTGTGGACTTATCTCTAAATCAATGATCTTGGCAATCTCGGAGAGAGTTTGATCAAGAGAGGTTATCATGTCTGACAGAGCAAACACCTGGTTAGACAGGTCTGAGATTTTCTTGTTATAAGCTGTGTTTATATTGGACAGTGAACTCGAGTACGCTTTCTCTACTTTCAAAATAAGTTTATCTCGCAATTCCTGTGCTTCTTTTACCATTTCACTTTTAAGTTTTTTCACGTTAGCTTTATTTTGTTCCATATCATTTTTGACAGATATTACATTTTTCTTGATTGTCTCTGTTACACTCCAGAGATCCTGCAGGTCAACGGGGCTGAGATATGTACATAGGTCGGGTATGAACGTTTGCTTACATGTCATATGAAACTCTGTTATGCACTGACTGCATACCATTTCACTATGATCCATACAAAAATGGTCATTCACATGACCTTTATGTTTGTCACAATCTATATATTTGGCAGGTTTGTCAGCGTGTGTGTTAGGCATTCTTCCATCTTGAAGTATTCTATGGTTTCGCATGGTAGGAAACCTGTTGTGGGTATCCAGACATGACGTGCACAGGAAGGAATTGCACTCTGGACAAAATCCCGAGGCTACAAACGTTTTCTTAGCTTTGTCAAAACACAGATCGCACCATGGATCAATCAGTTCGTCCGAAATTTCGAGTCGATGAGCACTGACCGAAACTTCGTCACTTTCCCTCATACTACCATCATCTACAGCGTCAGTAGCCGCCATTCTGGAAAAAAATAAATTTAAGTTTTATGACCTGCTAAGGAAATTTGCAGCATGTGAAAACAACGGAGATTCAATACACTAGGTTCATTATGCAAACATTACGCCCTTACGGCGTCAGTGTGACGTCATTACACAAAATCAATATGACGTCATATTAACCCAGCTTCCCAATAACGACAGGATGTTATTTCGACGTTATATGCCGCTTTACAATTTGGTTCAACACCATGTATAGTTCTCAAACCATCATTTACTGTAGGCATGATTTACATTTTGGGGGTTTATCGATGTCTAAATGACGGCGAATCCCTCACAAGTTTAACAAAAATCTCTTCCAACATTTTCTCTTTCTCTGTCAAAAAGTTTGAAAAAAAACTCCTAAATACATGTATTCAATGTTTAACATATAAACTTTATCGACTTTGTCATAACAATGTTACCCAGCTGCTCAGGGGACTATGCACCTCCTGATGTATCGGTCTTTGTCTTTCCGCTTCTCATGACGATGTTTCCCAGGAGTTCAGGGGAGCAAATCTGCAATATGCAGCTCCTGAGTTGTCCGACTTTGTCTTTCCGCTTCTCATAACAATGTTTCCCAGGAGTTCAGAGGAGCAAATCTGCAAAATGCAGCACCTGAGTTGTCCGTCTTTGTCTTTCTGCTTCTCAAAACGATGTTTCCAGGAGTTCAGGGGAGCAAATCTGCTATTTGCAGCTCCTGAGTTGTCCGTCTTTGTCTTTCCGCTTCTCATATCGATGTTTACCAGGAGTTCAGGGGAGCAAATCTGCAATATGCAGCTCCTGAGTTGTCCGTCTTTGTCTTTCCGCTTCTCATAACGATGTTTCCAGGAGTTCAGGGGAGCAAATCTGCAATATGCAGCTCCTGAGTTGTCCGTCTTTGTCTTTCCGCTTCTCAAAACGACGTTTCCAGGAGTTCAGGGGAGCAAATCTGCAATATGCAGCTCCTGAGTTGTCCGTCTTTGTCTTTCCGCTTCTCATACCGATGTTTCCCAGGAGCTCAGGGGAAGAACTCTATAAATACACCTTCTGAGGTGTCCAGCTTTGTCTTTCCACTTCTCATAACCCATGTTTCCCAGGATGCTCAGGGGAACGTATCTATAATATGTACATCCTGAGTTGTTCATCTTTGTCTTTCCACTTCTGAAATCAATATTCTCCAGGATGCTCAACCCCTATGTCTAAAACTGGAAATTCCTTAAGAGGTACAAAATTCAGTGTTAAGGATTCATATTAACATTTTGACAACTGGACGGGTAGACATAATTGCAAAAAGAAAATAAATTTTAGTACACAACCTAAATTATAAACAAAAACAATACACCATCCAAGTCTCAGTCTTTTAAGCGTTTGAATATACATGTAAATACGCATACAATGTCCCATACCACTGATAAAAAAAAGGTAACAGTATTTTATATAAAAGAACTTGTTTTATGGTTCCACATTAGATCATTAACTATAAACAAAACCAAGACAGTCGCTCTGATCCATTATCCCCCAATAGTTTTTTTTCCTCTTGTATTACAGCTTATGATATCGAAAGTAGGCCACTTTTGTATCCAGAAAAAATGGCCCAAATAGTTATTTAATACCTTTGAAAAAAATACAATGGTGTTTTATTTGTAAAGCTAGCCAGTCACATCGGTAGTGCAACATGAGAAACTGTAATATCTAACGACGATATAATAATATTATATATATAAATTTATATCACTTGAAGAACAATGGAAGTTTTAAATGCAATGCCCATTTTGGAAGACAAGTGTCAAAAGTGGCAACATACGTCACGATCACGCCGGGCCGCGTAGCGCAATCGGTAGGGCACCTGACTCATAAGTCAGAGGTCCTGGGTTCGAAACCCGGTCTGGCCACAAACTTTTGTTTCTCCTTCCACTGATTCAAGAAGGGCAGTTGTCAGTTACTGGCGAAAGTATGTGCAGTTAGTTCTGGTTAACCGCTAAGGAGGTCTAAGCCTGCCCAGGAATAGTGTGGTTAGGTTAACTGACCGTCCCGACATGGCCATAGCTGTTTACCGTAGACGTTAAGCTTCAAATCAACCAACCAACGTCACGATCACATGATTGTGACAGTACATATCAGTTTGTTTGGTTTTTTTTTTGTGTGGGTTTTTTTTATGAAAGTGGTCTCAAACTGAGTAAGAAATTAGCTATATCTCAGCTATGACAAGGCCGATTTTAATGTAATAAGGTGCAGCTACCCCGTAATTTTGTCTTTTATGAAATGAAGCCAGTTACCAGGACATTTAAAAAGTGGTCTTTCTCTGACTGATTAATTTTTCGAAGTGTCCTGCTAAATGGTATCATTTCATGAAACCATGACAGTTCTGCAGACATATATCATTAATGCGGGGTAACTGCTTATACAACATTAAAATCATCCTCACAAGGTATAGCTACACAGTTTTTGGTATGATGGATGAATCGCATGCGGAATGTGTCGTTTTGAGGATATTGCGATGGTTCGGTGGGTAATTTGGTTTTTACTTAAGGAATGAATGTTCTTTTTAACGTTTACTGAAGTAAAAACTATATCGGGTCACAGGCAAAGTATGTGAACCCCGAAGGGGTTTACGTAAACTTTGCACACGACCCGATGTAGTTTATACTTCAGTAAACGTTTAAAAAATAACATTCATTCCTAATATTTATATTATTATTCGATGATTTTGATCCATAAAAAGATCAACAAAAATAAGAATATTTAAGAGTCGTTTTAAAAACATTACCGGCCGAATTTTGCAATAGTTTGGAACAGCCGCATTGTCACTGCCTACCAGTAAATTCCACCTCCTGCTGTAGATTTTACGCGCAAATAGGCGTAGCGAGCTGTCACTCAATATTTGCTAGCCATTCAAGTACATGTCAGGTTGTAGATTTCACGTGCTAGGTAGTAAGATGAGCTGTCTCTCTTAAGCACGTGACACAATGTACATGTAATTATTGACTTGTAAACAACTTTGATTCCCGCATCACTTAATTGGGCTTACAGACAGCGGCTGATAAGGTAAATATTTGCATTTAAACACGTATATATGCATGACAAGAAAATCGCGCGGAACATGTCCGTTTCATAGCGTCGACGTCACAGTGTCATATACAATATCACTGTGGTAATGATAAAATACAAGATTCGTGCAGCATTTGCCCGATGCAGTGCAAATATTAAGAAATAGCTTTTGAAAGTAAAAAGTATGCAAAGACCAGGAACTGAAACAATCAAAATCCAAATCCAGCCCTAAAGGCTAATAATACAGTTCGTAACCAAACAGTTTCCACACAATGAGTCCGAAAGCGATACAGTTATACCATTTGGTACGAAACTATTCAAACTGAAGCCATAAAATGGCAACAACTACGTAAGTGGAATGTGATCAACATATTATAGGGATCAGTACGTGCTACTACAAGTCTCGGTTTCTTAAGATCAGTTCGCGAAAAAAAAGTGGACGAAATATAACGCGCATGAATATCAGTGTTCACTCAGGTATTCTCTTAGATCAGAAGACACTCTTTCTTGACGCGTTTCTGACCTTCACAGAAAATGGGGTTTTATGAATATATCTTCCGTAGAGTCGTTGTTAAGTGTTACGCGGCGGACGCTGAGTGTTTCTTCGTATCCATTAACAGTTTATGCCACTACAGTCCTTCCGTTTATATATTGCTTTATTTTAGCCGTAACACGAAAAAAAAAAAAAGTCGTTGTGCGCCCAGCGCAGACTCACATCAGCCTGAGCATCCACCATGTCTGATCAGACTCTTCGCTAAGCGCTTAAAGGGTAGCTAAGGGTCTCAGCTACCTTCATGCGGACAGCGAAGACTCTGAGCAGACTGGGCGGATGCCCAGGCTGATTTGAGTCTGCACTGGGCGCTCAACCACTTTGTTTTCTCGCGTCGCGGCTCATTTTTATACTGAACTGGGCCTCTGGTTGTCATTGTAGCCAAACGCTTAACGAGGCAAAAGTTAAATATTGCTCTCAGAAGATACAGCTTTCTCTTAGGATACTTTCCCCCTACTTTTTTGCTGATTATACAATACACATCAACCGGCTTATTTTCAGAAAAAAATATGCCTTGGCGATATTTATAATGATTCATGTTGGGATACCTACACAAATGGTAGAGCTGTGGCGGCTTTTGATTTATATTTCCTGATCTTTTCAAATCGCTGAACTCATTTAGGCTCAGTTTGGAACTGGCGGTCTGACAGCACATGAACAGACTATGTTAAACCGAGTCTGTTATTTTCGTTTCTTTGATGAGTTCTTTGATTTAAGGAATATATCAACTCTAGCATTGAATTATTGAGTAATAATTCACTGTTTGGCGGTCAGTTGTAAAGTAGAGCATATCACGAGCGCGGAGCGCGAGTCATATATCTACTTACAAGTGACCGACAAACAGTGAATTATTACTCAACAATTCAATGCTAGAGCTGAACTAAGTCGATTCTAACGCTCAAAAACGCTGAAAATGTATTCTTTTCATTCAAACTCTCTCAACCTTCCTGCCAGCGTGTTCCCGCCAATATTCTTAACTGTTTTTCAAGTAAATATACGTTTTTATGGCGATTTTAGACAGAAACAGAGACGATACACCGTCTAATGTCTCAAAGCGTCACATAATTACGTCAGTAATGCAAGTGACGTCAGCAATTAGGCTCACGCGCTCCGAGACTGTGAATGTTGCAGAATAAAACACGGAAACTTTTCATTGCTTCTATAGGCGTAACGTGTTAGAATTGAGAACAAATTCTTTCAGAAATTAGTCTGCACAACTCTGTGCTAGATGGCGTTAACAGCGTTGCACTTTACATCACTGCACCTATCGCCCTTTTCAACAGTCAGTTATATCAGGACGGTGGGAGGGTGACAATGAAATACTGTGCAACGGAAACTCGTTTAAGATTGAAAAGATTTCCGCCTACAGTGGGAAACGAGCCCGGGACCGCTCAAATTGGAATTTATTTGAAAAGACCTGGTATAATAAGGGCCGTGTTTGTCCCCCATTCAAATTATCTTAAAATTGCCTGGTTTCTATTGCTTATTATTTGTGCGTATGGAAACAAGCAGAAATATAGAGGATCTTACATGAGTGCTCATGTATTATTGAATTTATTAAACGAGTTGGGGAAAAAGATAAGATGCGAGGCTATGCCGAGCATCTTATCGGTTTTTCCCGAGTTTAATAAATTCAATAATAAGGAGCATGAATGCAAGATTCTATTTATCATATGACACTAAAATCGCATTTTATTAGCAAAATTTGCACTAAAACGTCACGATTTCGCCATTAGAAAGCACGATGTTTTAATGAACGTCAACGTATGACGTTAAGACGTAATTTGCATATTTAATCCACTAGTGGATTATCGTTTTTAATGCATGGCTTTATTACACTCTCAGATGCGACGTCATATAATAAAATGTGTTTCAACCATGATTATTCTCAGAATAACATGATTTCTGACATGCCTATCTTGTTTCAATAATATGAAGGAAAAAATGCAAGAAAATGTGAGTTTAATATATTTTCCTATAAAGAAATAAGTCATTTGCAAAAGCTTTTGAAAGCTCTTGATAATAGGCTTTTGATGAAATGCTTATATGTTAGATAACATTGCTTATTACCTGTGCACTGCACAATGCCTCTCCAGGTACCCCACCCACTCAAATCTGCAAAGCCAGAGACGCTAAACAAAAAGATCCAACAGATCAAATGAAATGTATACCAAATTATTTATTGTATTCTAACCAAGAAAATGAATACCCACAACATATGTTTATTTTGTATATGAGCGGAGATATGGACGTTAAAAATTATGTTGAGAAAACAGGGAAACTGTTCCAAATGCTGTCAGTTTTGTAAAAAAAAAAGTTAAAAATAGACATAGAGCCCGGTCTCCAGCACATTTAATATTTTCAAGGCATGTAAATGTATTAAAATTTTGTCTGTATACAAAATATAAAATGTGCTGGAGGCTGGGCTCGTATATTTTGAAAGCCGCAAAGGCCACTAAATTTCGTCATTTTCGTCAGAATCCGCTGGGGGTATGGTATGTTCATGCTAAACAACACAAATATTTTATGCAAGAACTGGTAATTTTTTGTGTTTGCTGATACCGTCAAGGTTTCAACTTTCCTATGAATTCATTTTTATTATCTAAATAGGACTTTTAAGAAATGAGTTTTCCGGGGGCCAAACATGGGCCTTATCATACCAGGTCCTTTCGAGGGCGTAACTTTGTGGTAAACTGTCCGATTTTCGTCGGATTCCAACTTGTCCGATGTTTTACGCATGTTATGACAATAATTTTAGGAAGTTTCAAGAAGTTACAAGAGAAGCTTTAAAATTAGCTGTTTTGTTGAAGTATCAAGTGGAGGCATGGAAATAAAGTATTGAGTTGACAATCTTTACGGATTCAAAGCAGATGAAAAAGTAATGATCTGGAACCGACATGACTGTTCACCACGTTCGGCTCTAAAAAGTCTGTAGTTTACAGTGAGGTAATATTGAAATTCGAATTTAGTGTATTTAATTTGTAAATACCCAGCAATGAACAGTAACTCTGTAACAAACAACCTGATAGTGCTAAAATTCGTACTCATGTGAGATCTTGTCATGTTTGATAAACGTACTCGTATAACTGAGACGCGACACGGCAAAACCAATAAAGTGGCTTGTGCGCCTAGACTTATCTAGAAGCCTTAGACGTATTTTGTTGATGTATGGCTGGATAGATGACGCGATTTTACGCCCTTTTCAACGGGTTTTCAGGCAAAATCAGAACGATGGGAGGGCGACAATGAAGAATGTGTGCAATGGAATCCTGTTTACGGTTGAAAAGATTTCTGCCTGCAGCCGAAATCGAACCCATAATCGAACCCGGATCCGCTAGGTGAGCAGGCCAGCACTGGACCTACTGAGATATCGGGGCTTATTTGAAATTTTGGACAGACGATCCCTATCCATCGGCCCAGGGACCTTAAACATTTCTCTAATGGTTTAGTTTGGTCATGCTTTACCCATATGTTTTCAACCACAGGATTGTCTCTGCATCTATCTTCTCCACGGAATACATGAAACAGATTTAAAATATATTTTCTGTGTGTTTGGGGGATAGAGGAGGGAAGAGGACATTTTTGTTCTTCAGTTGAAATTATTTGAATTTGGGATGGCCTTTCAAACCTCCTCCTGCTCCTACAATGTAAAAAATATCCGTAGATTTTACCGTAAAATACCTTGCATCTGGCTGCCAGTTCATTTACCGTTATTTTTGCGGGTGTCTGCCTGTAGGTCATTGTTGGAAATCACAATATGGTAGTGTTATGTTAACTGGCCGCACTCGAAAATACCTTTTTAGTGTTGAAGGGCAATATGATGACAACAGCACCTATTCTATTCTATCCTTCTCCGCTTGATGATTCCTGCAACTTTTTACGGGCGCCCATGAAAATAACGGGAAATGGTCTGGCAGCTGGTTGCCAATTACTCTACCGTAAAATCAATGGAACATTCTAACAGTGTACTCTTCAGAATTGCTTGACTGATTGATTGATTTGTTGCTTAACGTCCACGGTGAGTGAGTGAACTCGGATTTAACGTCCCACCAACAACGAGGTCATATGGAGACGGGACCTCGGTTTAAAGTCTCATCCGAAAGACCGGAGAAGCGGGGGGTCGAACTTGCGACCCCTGGATTGGTAGTCTGGAGTGTTATTCACTACGCTACAGCCGCTCCTAACGTCCACGGTAAACAGCTATGGTCATGTCGAGACGGTCAGTTAACCTAACTACACTATTCCTGGGCAGGCTTAGACCTCCTAAGTGGTTATCCAGTACTAAGTGCACATACCGCCAGTAACTGACAACTGCCCTTCTTGAATCAGCGGAAGGTGAAACGAAAGTGTGTGGCCAGACCGGGTATCGAACCCAGGACCTCTGACTTATGAGTCAGGTGCCCTACCGATTGTGCTATGCGGCCCGCCTTAGAATTGCTTGACTTTTTATTTATAGATTATTATAAACCTATACTGGGGTATGATTTGTATTTTTCATTAATGCAAAAAACCTTTCTTCTGCACATCCTCTTTCATTCCTTGTGTCGATGGTTGCTATGCGTAAAACAATATGAGTGCGAGGAGGTGCAACTGGAGCAACGATACGTTCCGCTAAGTCTCCTGGGGAACATCGTTACGAAAATTGAAGCAACAACAAGGTACCGGGGTTTCCGTTATTCTAAATGCATGCAGATACAGAGCACTTAAGGATACATAAATAAAAAGAGTGTTTTACCTGTTTTATAATCCTTGCTCCAGCTCTGTCTGAATTATGGTTGAATAATTTGACCTTAAAACTTATGATCTACAAGTTTACAACATGCACAAGGTCATGTAATTGAAAGTAAGTAGCTACTTAATGGACATTTAAGCATGTTCGCACGAGGAAGAAAAACATGATATTTTAGGCTCATCCTTGCGAGTCCTCTTATCACTCACACTGACAGTGCTTCAGATAAGAAGGGGTAACTGTGATAATTAAGGGATAATTTACTATAAAACCATATGTGGTGACCCCTTATTAGGACCGTCTCACCGAGACGGTTCTAATTAGGGGTCACAACATATGTTTTCGTTGAGAAATAAAACTTTTCTCTTAATAATCAATAAAAGCTCGTTTTATCTCGAGCTCTGCATATGGAGTAAAGTGGCTCGAGATGCGCTGTTTAAGGCACAGTTGTTAATATCTATAAGGAGAGACTCTTACAAATCAACTGGGATTTGGTTTAAGGAAAATATGGTTGGTTTTTACTGCACAGATCGCGGCTATATGATTGATCTTTACTCAACATACTATACTGTGGTGTAGAAAAATCACAAAATTAAATGCATGTCTAGTAATACAAAACATACACGCCAATTTTGTATTTTTTCCAAGTCCTTTGCAATACTATTTCGCTGTTAATTAGAACAGTTGACTCTCGTTATCTCAAACACTGATATCTCAAAGAACCCTGTCATAGAATCAAAGAATAAAGTTTTGACAAATTACATTTCAATTTCTGTCCTCTCAAACTAATGGTATCTCAAAATGAAATTTCTGGGATCAGAAAATTGAGATATCAGTTGTTTAACATAAATTCCGACTTAGAGATATCGAAAGTTGAGTACATTTGAAGTCTAGATTGCTTTTTAATAGAGCCCCAGGCTTTGTATTTCGTTTACACGATGTCAGTACAGTCAACTTTCGATATCTCAAAGTTCCCTCTTTTGTTAATGCATATTATTTGAACCCGTTTCCTAGTTTTCTTTACATTTGAACTCCTTTTATCTCATATTTCTGTTATCGTAAAGTAAATTTTCTCGTCTTTCAACCCAGCATATATACATTGTGATGACGTCGATGCATTATTATGATGTCAGAACAACATTGTATAGACGTCAGTAAAGCGTCACAGTGTTGCCTCGACGTTCTTCCGACGTTGTTTTGGCTTAGTGTGCTTGTACGAACTATCTTATCATTTGTGATAACCGATAGCATTTACTAGGCATTTTTAATCTCATAATTATGCATAACATGTCCCGCGTAAGCTATTTTACCGATTTTTTATGTGGACTACTCGACGCTGCCCATTCTGCTTTCTGTTCTGTTCTGTTTTGTAATTTATAATCGAATATAGGTAACAATACATGCTGCTGCTGTTCAATTAGGGTAGCTGAATGGTCATCTGTTAGTTGGGATCGGTTTACCTTGCGTGTCCTTCTTGAACTGTTGTGAATGTGTGTGTGTACTTCTTTCGCTTTTGGTTCTGAGGGCGGGCTGTGGGATTCGATTGCATTAATTCCTGATCACTGCCTATCTTATTTTACTTTCTGTTGGGCAATGGAGGCCTCGCTACGTCTGTTGCATGCGGCTGAAATAGTCTTACCTGAGTTGACTTCACCTGTCAACAAGCAATAAAGACATGAGCTGCACAGCTTTCTCAAAGATGCTACGAGGGTCATCCAAGAAGTCGTGCAAACGCCGTCATGACTGATTTATTAATTGAGATAGGGTTATTAAATTATACCATAAACAGCTCATGTATAAGATACGCATGTGCTAGAATCATACATGTGAAATAAGTTTCTCAGAAACTAGAGGGCTTTGAATCCAAAAGTGTATGAGATTCCGGCGGTGAAGCTGCACAAAAACGACGCCTTCTGCAAGAGGTGAGGAGTAGAAATTTCTCAAATATATGTCTAAAATTCTTTCTAATTACAAGTATTCATGTTCTAAAATGAGTCGATTATATTTAAGACCTTAAATAAGAGACAATGATCATTTTACATAAAAACCAAATGTGGTTGCTAGGCAACAAAATAAATTACTATTGCTTTTGAACGTTTGCCTCTGGTTTTTGAAGGCTGCAAACGATATCAAACAAGGCTCACAGCTTACATTTTCTTTAATTTCTACATTCAGCATCTCGCGACTATATTTGATACCAAATAAATGTCGTTTTAGGAACTATTTCATCTGCTGTGAACACATCTTCTTGAGAAATTCATTTCATATGATTAAGACGTTGCCTAAAAACATCGTGATCTTCCTTGGAACAATAATACTATCTTGGCAGACGACAATAGCTTAACTTTAATAAAGTATACATGCTTCGGTATTATTTTACGTAATTCCCGGAAAAGTTAAGATATTTACAAGCGTTCTGAACTAAGCTAAGGGATCCTAAACATACTACTAGAAGCCACCGCCGCACTCCGAATGTTAGTATTCTTTCGTTCCCTAGCAACGGCATTTGCAAGATCATGACCTTTCTGGAAATTGTTGACTTGAAAGCAAGAATGATGCAATGGAGAATATGGACTGCTTGATTCACTTTTGATTATCATCTGCTGAGATTAAGCCGTTTGCAAGACTTATTGGATGACCCTCGTATAATCGTCTGTTTTGCAATTGAAAAGCCAATATGGACTGAGAATATACGTATCTTTCATGGATGTGAGGTGTGGATAGAAAAATATATCACGAGGGTCACTGCTCGGCATTACGAGGCTTGCCGACGAATTTTTCTATCCACACCTCACACTCATGATAAATACTGTTTCTTGCACACCACGTTTTGTTTTAACTTTAGATGCGTAATTCTAGTTCTTGCGAGGTTTCTATTTGATTTTGAAAGAAGGCGCCGCTTTCAACGACCGCCATTCGGATTTTACGTCAACGTTTGGCCTGCATTAACTGACGCCATTTTGCCGTCTTCGTGACGTCATCTAAAAATCCAACTTTACTTGACGACGCAGATACATGTACGTGACCTCCAGTACAACCAATGCATTGAATGCTGGTGATTTTTATCCAGTCCTGGGTGGGATAACACGGGGTGAGATTATAAGTATCTTTCATATGTGTGAGGTGTGGATAGAAATATCTGTCACGAGGGTCCTTGTTCGGCATCACGAGGCTTGATCAGTGATCCCGAGTGACGGATTTTTCTACCCGTAGGCTAATATCACACCCATGATAGATCTATATTTTTTTCTTGCACACCACGCTTTGTTCTAAGAACTTTTTACAATGCGTAATTTTAGTAATTGAGAGGTTTACATTTGATTTTGACAGAAGGCGCCGCTTTCAACGACCGCCAATCGGTTTTAAGTCGACGCCTGGTGTGCATAAACTGACGTCATTTTCGCCGATTTCGTGACGTCATCTTCTATAATGCCAACGTCACTTTACGACGCAGATACGTGACCTCCAGTACAACCTAATCATTAAGCACTCGTGTCTGGGTGACATAACATGGGTGAGATAAGATTTGTAGGTACAGGGAAACACGTTGATATCCTTATCCGGTGTGCAAAAAAAGACTTGTAGGTACAGGGGAAGCATGCGGATATCCTTATCTGGTGTGCAAGAAATAGTTTCCTGACACGGATTGGTATCGTGGGTAAAGTTGGACCAAAAAATTCAGACCATGCACAGATGGTTAATTTTTAATTTACCAAAAAGTGATATGATATCACCAGTGCAAAAAAGAAATAAAGAAACAATATATAGGTACATGTATGTAAATTTTGAAAAGCTCCTCAGTGTAGCTTGTCTGTGTGTGTTTAACAAAGCTCCAAACGTGTTGTTGACAAAATTAGCTAGCCGATGTTACTGTCAGAGAGTGGTTTTTCCCCCTTTCCCCCCGGAAAAATGGCTATAGGAAGGACGGCTATATAGTGGATTGTCCGGACCTCATAGAGCCACTTTTCCCCCATAGTCCCTTTTCCCCCACCGGGAAATTAGCTATAAGTGAATTTGGCATGGCTTTTGGTATTTTGCGGGACAGAATGAAATGGAACGGAATTGAACAGATACATTTTACAGAATTAATCGCATAAGAAATGTAGCAATACTTCTAGGGAGGTAGTAAACCTGATTAATTAAAAAAATCAATATGCAAATTTAGCAACCATATTTTTATAATAATCAATAATTACTAATTTAAGGAATGAGCAGAGTGTGATTTCTTCCCATCGCAGATATTTATATACGTACACATACGCATGCAAGCTTACAGGAAGATGTACGAACGGGTGCTTGCTCTAGTCATGTTTGATTCAGTAGGGAGTTTATTACATTGAAAATCATAATCGGACGTGTGTCGCAATGGGAGTCGAGCCCACGACTCTTGCATGAAAAGCGAACACTAGTCCAGGCACTCCGCTGCGCGCACGCACAGATGAACACTTGCATAAACACAAAATGATACAAGTTTATGTACATAACCACGTACACTTCTATCCGTTTGGGGCTAACATGTAAAAGCAAAATGCCTATACCTGTTTACCCCAAAACAAAAATAAGACAGACTGATGGACACATGCATGCAGTTCTAACATCTGTTATCCATCGATATTCATATATGTGTTTCAGTTATGAACCACACTATTATATTTAGAGAAGGAGCAAATTCCGCTATGTAGCGTGTTTTTCCTGCAGGGGGAAAATCCACTATAGAGGGGAAAAACGGCTATGCAAAAACACGTATAGTAGATTTTCCCCTGGGAAAATTGGCTATATAGCCATATTTCCGGGGGGAAATTCTACTATATAGCCATTTTTCCGGTGGGAAATTCTACTATGGAAAAATCATAGTCATTTTTCCGGGGGGAAAAACTACTAGGGGGGAAAAGCTACTCTCTGACAGTTACAACTGTTCTGTAGTTCCAACAGAATCCACCGGGCTGCGTGGTGCAGTCGGTAGCGCATCTGACTCAAGAGCCCGGAGTCCCGGGTTCGATACTCGGTCCGGCCACATACATTCGTTTCTTCTTCCACTAATTCAAGAAGGGCAGTTGTCAGTTACTGGCGAAAGTATGTGCACTTAGTACTGGTTAACCGCTTTAGAGGTCTAAGCCTGCCCAGGAATGGTGTGGTTAGGCTAACTGACCGTCCCGACTTGACCAAAGCTGTTTACCGTGGACTTAAAGCAACAAAAACAAACAAAAAAACAAATCAACAGAATCTAGTTCTGTAGAATCTAGCGTTTAAGCATTTCAAGAAAAACATATGAGCCGCGACATGAGAAACCCAACAATGTGGTTGTGCGGACAGCGCAGACTCAGATCAGCCTGGGCATCCGCCCAGTCTGACCAGAGTCTTCGCTGTCCGCATGGAGGTAGCTTGGATCCGTAGCTACGCTTTGAGCACTTAACAAAGACTCTGATCAAACTTGGCGGATGCCCATGCTGATCTAAGTGTGCGCTGGGCGCTCAATCACATTGTTGGTTTTCTCGTGTCGCGGCTCATATAATGACTTTTCAAGAAGAATAGAAAAACAAATAAGGGTATTAGCAAGAATGGCAATAATATATTAATACTGTTACACATGTGTCACTGTTAAGTAAAGCACTGTCCGTTGAGCATTACATCACATGATTAATATTATACTATTATGGTTATTGACTATATATTTCATGAACACATATTAGAATCAGAAAACCCTAAGATAATTGTTATTTTCTGATTTCTTTCTTAACACACGTCTTCTTGAACAAAATCAGAACAATGTTTTGGCGTTGTTTTTTGTTGTTTTTTTATAATTGTCGCCGCATTGCAAGGGGGCCTATTGCAAGTGCGAAAAAGAAGGCTTAGACAAGCCTGCGCATCTGCGCAGTCTGATCAGGCCCCGAGGTTATAAAACTTTTTTCATGCTCAACTCAGCTGAGCATGAAATTTACTCTGCTGATAAATATGAAAATGCCAACTAATGTTGGCATTTTCATATTTATAAGCAGAGAAAATTTCATACTCAGCTCAACTGAGCAAGAAAACAACTGTGCTTATCAGTAATTTGCTATTTATCATCAAGTAAAATTTCATGCTCAGCTGAGTTGAGCATGAAAAAAGTTTTATAACCTCGGGGCCAGGGCCTTTCTTTTCGAATATACCACATATGAATCCTGGCAAATTAAAACCAGAGGACCAATGGTCCTGTAGCTCACCTGACACCTTCTGTCAACAGACGCAATTTGTCATTTCGCTTATTTGTTACAAATTTGAAACCAGTAGCTTAAAAGGAGTGCATATTTAAATTTTAAAATCTCAGTGACCTTGAGCAAAGTTCAAAAAGTGACCTTGATCTTTGATGACCTTGTCTTCATGTATTCATTAGTTAACCATATTTTCCAATTATTATATCTAGGCTTAAAAAAATCTGTAACATCAACTGTTTAAGCATTTTCCCACATAAAAACATAAAATACCAAAGTTGACCTTGCCATAAATTAGGTCAAGGTCAATACGCTGTCATGATTTGTACAAACTATGATGGGCCCGAGTCCTCAATACTACATACCATGCCACGAGGTCATTGTGCCTTTGGTTCTAGAGAAGTAGATGTTTGAAGAAGTTTTACCGTAGATGGGCATGTCGTAGACTTGAATGGTTTTGAGAGATCCACTGCTTAAGCATTTTCCAATGCATAAAAATTGACCTTGCCATAAATTAGGTCACAGTCAATGCACAGTCCTGATTTGTATAAATTATGATGGGCTCAACTTCCAAATGCTACATACCAAGTTTCAAGGTCACAGGCCTTTAGTTCTGGAGAAGAAAATTTTTGAAGGGGTTTTACCATATATGGACATGTCGGCCATCTTGGTCATGTGACCTGGATACCCAGAACAAACTTTCTTTCCCCCAACCTAGGTAGGCTCCGTATGAAATTTGGCCTCAATCGGGGATGTGGTTTCAGAGAAGAAGATGTTTGAAAATCTTGATGACAGATGGACGGGCTGACAGAATGGCCTTGACCGTTAGTCACAATATCTTCATCTGGTCTTTCAGTTAACCATATATTCCAAATATTGTACCTTAGACTTGAATAGTTTCTGAAAAAATCCACTGTATAAGTATTTTCACATATATTCACATATAAAATCCTAACATACCAAAGTTGACAGTGTCATAAATTAAGTCAAGGTCAACGCACAGTCATCATTTGTATAAGCTATGATGGGCCCGAGTGCCCAATGCTACGTACCAAGTTTCAAGGTTTATGGCCTTCTGGTTCTGAAGAAGAAGATTTTTGAAAGGTTTTTACCATATATGGGCGTGGTGGCCATCTTGGTCATGTGACCCAGACCCTGGCAACAAACTTTTGTTTCCCCATCCCACTGATACTCCATATGAAATTTAGCTTCAATCAGCCCAGTGGTTTCTGAGGAGAAGATGTTAGAATATCTTGACGATGGACGGGCTGACAGAATGACCTTGACCTTTAGTGACATAATATCTTCAGCTGTTCATTTAGTTTACCATATATACCAAATATTGTATCTTAGACTTAAATAGTTTCTGAGAAATCCACTGTTTAGGCGTTTTCCCATATAAAAGCCAAAGCAAAGGTACCGAAGTTGACCGTGTTATAAATTAGGTCAAGGTCACCGCACTGTCATCATTTGTATAAATAATGATGGGTTTAAATGCCCGATGCTACATGCCAAGTTTCAAGGTCATAGGCCTTTTGGTTCTGTAGAAGAAGATTTTTAAGGGTTTTTACCATATATGAATGTGGCGGCCATCTTTGTCATGTGACCTGGATACCCAGAACAAACTTTCTTTCCTCCAACCTAGGTATTCTCCATATGAAATTTGACTTCAAAATGCCCATTGGTTTTAGAGGAGAAGATGTTTGAAAATCTTGACGACGGACGGGCTGACAGAATGACCTTGACCTTTAGTGACGTAATATCTGCAGCTGTTCATTCAGTTGACCATATATGCCAAATATTGTACCTTAGACTTAAAGGTCAATTATTAAGGTGCTTTTTCATTACAGAAATGATAGCAGTTTTCTCTAAGCAACTGAGTATCAAAAACCGAATCAAATTATCATTTATAGTTTTCAAGATATAAAGAGTTGAATTTGTAAATTTTATGACACCTGACAATCATTTTGAGCTGCCTCATTAATATTCATGAGGCCTTCGATGACGTCATCGATGAACACTGAAATTTTAAATTTATTTAAATTTTTTAAATTGTCAAATATTTTCTTGTTGAACATTCTAAAATGATAAAAAAAAATTGTATTGTATTATTGATGACCCTAATAACAACTGCCCAAATTCAAAATATTGCTTATATTTGCAATTTAAGCAGTTAAATTTTCAAATTTAAATATTCAATTAAAATTTGTTAAATTTCAATTAACATGCTTATCAGTAGATATGATTAAACATAATAGTTTTAGATCTGTTTAATTAGGTCTCTGACAATGACTTTTGTGTGCTGAAGTAAAAGAAAATGTTTTAAAATCTGTTTTTAAATTTTTTTAAATTTAATTTAAATTTTGAATAAAATTTTAATTTGTGGATGAACATTCCCAATAAATTTACCAGCTAATAAACAAAGATTAAAATAACCAAAACTGTAAGATAACAATCATTTACTCTTTAGAATAAAGGTTATTAATTAGTTTAAAAATTCATTTAAAAAATTAAAATCATCAATGACATCACAGAATAGTGCATTGTGGTAAGAAATACTTTAAAAAGTAAGGGAGATAAGTCATGTAGGAAAAAACAGCTGTGGGATTTTTAAACTGGCATAACTTCTTAACGGATAGGAATTTTTCTATGCCTTTTGTAGCATTATAATCCTCTCTTTGTCCACTATCAATTTGCTTCAAAATTAAGCATTTATACAATTTCTTCGTAATTGACCTTTAAACAGTGTCTGAGAAATCCACTGTTTAGGCGTTTTCCCATATAAAACCTAAGGTACCGAAGTTGGCCGTGTCATAAATTAGGTCAAGGTCACTGCCGGTAATCATTTGTACAAACTATGATAGACCCGAATGCCCAATGCTACATACCAAGTGTCAAGGTCATAGGCCTTTTGGTTCTGGAGAAGTAGATTTTTGAAGGGTTTTTACCATATATGGGCGTGACGGCCATCTTGGTCATGTGACCCAGACCCGGGGTATAAACTTTCTTTCTCCCACCCCACTGAGACTCCATATGAAATTTGGCTTCAATTGGCCCAGTGTTTTCAGAGTGGAAGATGTTTGAAAATCTTGACGACGGATGGACTGACGGAATGACCTTGACCTTTAGTGACATAATATCCTAATTCGCTCATTTAGTTGACCATGTATACCAAGTATTGTACCTTAGACTTAAATAGTTTCTGAGAAATCCACGGTTTAAGCATTTTCCCATATAAAAGCCTAACGTACCAAACTTGACCGTGTCATAAATTAAGTCAAGGTCATCGCAAGGTCATCATTTGTACAAACTATGATGGACTCGCATTCCCGATGCTACATACCAAGTTTCAAGGTCATAGGCCTTTTGGTTCTGGAGAAGAAGATTTTTGAAGGGTTTTTTACCATATATGGGCATGGCGACCATCTTAGTCATGTGACCCAGATACCCGGAACAAACTTTCTTTCCCCCCGACCTAGGTAGGCTCCATATGAAATTTGACTTCAATCTGCCCAGTGGTTTTATAGGAGAAGATGTTTGAAAATCTTGACGACGGACGGGTAAAGTGAGGACTTAGGTCAGTTTGCTCTGCCGCGCAGAATGATTTTAGTATAAATAATACGAACATTGCATGAGATCCTTTTCACGCGTATGCAAATCATATCTCTGTGTAAAAGTAAGACCAAAGAGTTGGCATCTGTTGTGAGTGCTGCTGAGACACATAAAAAGAATAAAATAATGCGAACTTAGCCATGCTCAGCTCAGCCTATGCATTTGCTTATAATCTAGAAAGGAAATGCTCGGATCTGAAAAACAAAATCTGCCCTTAAAGTGACCTGCGCGCGCTCTGGACAAACTGCATATTTTGATTAGAGCATGCTCAGTTCCAATGACATGAGTCCTGAGACACAAGTTTTTACTATCTATCAAATATCTCTTGAGCCATACTGTCTTTCTCTTATTCGTTGAACAAAATCAATCTCGCCTCTTAAAAGTTCCGTGCAATCTTTGTAGGTAATTTCAAAGGCATTACTCCATCTACTCTTTAGAACTTTAAGTTTCGCAGAAGCTGAGAGGGGCTTCTGATTACAAAACTCAGAACTCATTTTTCGAATTTCTTTAAAATGTAGTAGTTCTTCATCAAAGTCAAATCCTTCCGCACGAATCTGATCCCACAGTTTTCTGAAGAAATGATCGTACAGCAGATAGTCAACTTTAGCCCACTTTTTATACTGTTGCCTGTCAAATGGTCCCACATACGAAGACACATTTTTCTTCAGTGCAATGTTTTTATCCAAATAGATAATGTCTTTTGTTGACCAGTTTAGGTATCGCTTCATTAAAACTATGGATTCCTCGAAATATTCCGCCACGATAACGAGTCCAAAATCTTCGTCTAATAACTTAATGTATTCTTGCGCTCTGGCAATGTCTGACTTTTCAACGATGTCGTCTGGAAACCCAAATTCTACTGCCATTCTGCTTCTTGTGACGGTCAGTCTGGGAGATCTTTTCGGTTCATAAGCTGCTGGATTCTTTAAGAATTCTGATCCAGGCAGCCTCGATTTAATCCTAAACACGTGACCAGGTCTCAGATAGTTTAAAATAGATTTAAAATTTTCATAAGGTTCTCTCACAATTCCAACGTAAAATGTGTCGTCTGGCAAGAATTTCTTGAATGCGGTCCTGCTGTAA
Source organism: Ctena decussata (assembly GCA_963989385.1). Classification (NCBI taxonomy): domain Eukaryota; kingdom Metazoa; phylum Mollusca; class Bivalvia; order Lucinida; family Lucinidae; genus Ctena; species Ctena decussata. The sequence continues at coordinate 54,182,356 of OZ022513.1, forward strand.
AGCACGTGATTGCAGAGAATATCAAAATGTTTTCCCACTGGTGGTGGAAGTGTATTATTATCAGTCATAGATTCTTTTAAACTGATTATATTTGGGTATCCAAACGCGTTTTTATTTGGCGGTAATACAAATGTTAGATTATTATTCCAGCCATACCGCAGGAACATATTCTGCGCAGTAGTACTTCCGCTTTTGTGTACTTTCAAAAACGCCACGTGACATTTCCCTATGACCGGTGGTACTGGTGTCGTTGTTATAACCTGAAATAAGAAAAGAAAAAATATACGTAAGTACAGTCTAAAAGATTAAAAAGAATTTGTTCTGAACCTTTTTTTTTTCCTCATTTTTTCTCACCATACTTCCTTACACTAGAACCTATACATGACTGGGAGCGGTATGTGCGAACATGCCTCAACTACGAGGGGCGGTCAGGAAGTTCTGATTGTCGCCGTATAACTTTTTTCATCGGCATGCTTGGTACAAAAGCTATGCATGCATTGAAAGCATAACATTTCGCCTTTCAGTGACACCAAACACTATGCAAAGATACATTTTCTTCTTGACTTGAGTTACAACGCATTTTATTAGACCCCAGTCATACCACTTGTGAATTTATTTTCAGTACCTCATTCAAGTATAAAAACCATTGTAAATACAAAATAATTTTTTTGTCAGTTGTATGTCTTTGGTTGCCTTCAATGTCCATTTAAAAAATAGAAGGGTAGCAAACGTTATCAGTCGATTCATTCCTGACGTTATTGAAATCGACATCAAGGCCACTTTTGAAGATTGTAACAGTTTATATATGATGTTATTTTCATTTTTTCTACAATTTCGAATTTGACCATGAAAAGGCTTTCTCTGACAAGATTTTGAAAGCTAAGAGGCATGTTTTCGTTACAAAATAATTATACCTTTAGTGGGAAGGGTGTATTTGTTACTTCATAAAATGCGAATGCAAAAATGCAAATTCATGGGACAGTAAGGAACCTAAATTTAATATCATTTCCGCGATATTTACAGGACACATTTGTCTGTGGACTCTCTTTAAGTAGCTATGATGAAGAAAACTTAAAGACTGCTCATATATGAAGTATGGCCTTCTAAAGTAAACATCTTCAATGCATGTAAGGTATACTAATTTCAGAGACATTAAAAAATGTGTCCTTTAGAAAATATACACCGCGTTTGCAGAGTACAGCCTCAAAGTTATAATAACAAAACATGACGTCACAAACGGAACTTTCTGAACATCCCTCTGAACCTTTTTTGGCATTTATGCCAAACGTGATCTATGCAAACAGTGCATATCTAGATCAGACGACGCAGAACGCGACGTCAGGTTTTTCAATTTGTTTTAATTAAAACATACTTCAAAGTTGAACCAGACGCCCTTTATTAACTAGAAAAGGTGTTTGGTAATCACTATGCCCCAAACCATATGCCTGACCCTAAAAGGGAATAGTCTACACTAAAAATCATTACGCAAATCATTCAGAGGTTAATCAGTCAATCTACTGATCATCTCCAGTCAGATAACCAAGATTCAAGTCCCTTTCGAGATAGCTTGTTGACAAATTTAAGATGCTGAAAATTTCAAAGGGCCATAACTCAGAAAAAAATTGATGGAATTCGTCCAAAAGTTAATCAGTTAATCTTCTCAAAGAATTTAAGGGAACTCGTTGAAAAGTTAAACAGTTAATCTATTCATCATCTCCAATCAGCTGTCTCTAAATCAAATATACTTTTCGAGATATCTTGCTAACATGTTTGAAATGGTGTAAAATTCAAAGGGCCATAACTAAAAAAAAGACAAAATCCGTTCAATAATCAATCAGTTAATCTACTCTTCATCTCTAATCAACAAACCAAGTTTCAAGTCCCTAGCATAAATAATTTTTAGATATCTTGCTGACAAGGTTAAAGTGCTGAAATTTTCAAAGGGCCACAACTTCAAAACTAATTGACGGAATTCGTTCAAAAGATTATCAGTTCATCTCTTCGTCATTCCAAATAAGCTGGCAAAGTTAAAGCCCAAAAAGCTTAAATACTTTTTTAGCTGTCTTGCTGACAATATTTCATCATGATTTTCTCCAAAGGGGCATAGCTCCAAAAAGAGAGATAACTCAGACAAGAAAAAAATCGGGTCAGCTAGTTTTGGGTGATGAATCCATATGTGAAATTTGAAAACTCTAGCATGCATGGTTTTTAAGAAAAAAGCGTCGATCCTTGTCAGATGGCACAGTACCGTCTAATCTGGGTATAGACGGTTTTCCCGTTTTTTCCTTGATGTTTGATAGTTTGTTTGTTTGTTTATTTCAAGTAAATGAAATATTTTTGATTTTTTTTTCTCACCATACTTCCTTAACAGCGCCTTGAGTTCATTTTAAAGTGTCCTTTCTTAAATACACTAGAACGTATACATGACTCACTGGCTGGGATCGGTAGGTGCAAACGTGCTTCAATTGAGCCGCGACATGCGAAAACCAACACTAAAAGTGGTTGTTCGCCCAGCGCAGACTCAAATCAGCCTGGGCATCCGCCCAGTCTGATCAGAATCTTCGCTGTCCCCATCCTTTAGCTTCCCTTTAAGCGCTCATCGAAGAGTCTGATCAGACTGGGCAAATGCCCAGGATGATTTGAGTTTGCGCTGGGCGCACAACCACATTGTTGGCTTTCTCGTGTCGCGGCTCAAATATATACCCTATCCCGGTGAAGTATAAGTGGACTGGTTTCATACTAAAGGCGAAAGTGTCCTTCATAACAGACTGTAGGGAAGGGGGAAATCATGCTGAAACTATAAGTAATATATATCGACTAATCAAACCTTTTAGAGGCAAAGTAAAGAAGAAATCTGAGCAAAGAAGAAAATTTTGAAGAGTCGACTCGTAATATGTTGTCTCTGATTGATCTTTCCAGCGGGCTCTCGTCGTCAAAATGGCATCGTTTCGACATCGGTGCCCATCAATATATTGATCATTTTGACATTTTGACGTTGTGTTACGATGAAAGTTTTGTTATCTTGTTTTGTTTCGTTTCAAACATAGCTGATATAAATATGATTAAAAAAGACTAGCCAAAGCCCAGTGGAAAAGTCAACTAAAGAATTTTCAGGAAAGTCTACGCAAGAGAAATTTATAAAAGTCCAGAAATAATGGAGCGCCATATATTCTACATAGATATAGTGATTTTACGTGTTTTACTATGCTTAAAATTATGGTAACTTCTGCAACAATATTACAAGAGCAAATTCTCAGTAAATTGCGTACAAACATAACTTGTTTATATACCAGAAATAAGCAAGCAAGGGTTATTAAATAACAACATAACATATTGAAAATGCATATAACAACAGCAACATAATGTCAATCTACAATGCACAGCATGTTGCCAACAAAAGCATTTAAACAGCAGGTTAGTTCAATTAAAGTCACCCCTCCCCGCTCTTGCCCCCTCCCCGTAATCCAAAAGTGGTATAAAGAAAGTAAATTTCGTGCACTTCACAAAACTACTTGTAGTTCCCTTCAGAAGAAAGAAAGAACGAAAGAAAAACACCAAAGATAAGCAGCTAAACTAAAAAGAACTACAACCTGTCAAAGCAAAAGAATAATAATTGAGCCGCGACACGACAAAACCAACAAAGTGGCATGTGCGCCCAGTTAAGACTCAGATCAGCCTGGGCATCCGCCCAGTCTAATCAGAGTCTTTGCTTTGCGCTTAAAGGGTAGCTAAGGATTTACACTTGCTTCATGCGAACAGCGAAAACTCTCATTTGACTGGGCGGATGCCCAGGCTGATTCGAGTCTACGCTGGGCGCTATGCTACTTTGTTGGTTTTGTCGTTTCGTGACTCATATAATGGTCAAAAGAATTGTGAAAATTTTACCTGCAATGGTTGGAATTTAACCCGCGGCTGAACCTTAAAATTTAGATAAAAATCATAATACAGTCTGAGTTACGACATGCAAAAATGCGGGCTAAAAGTATATGCAGAGAGCTAGGGCTCAAACCAGCCTGCGCATTCGCCTTTGCTATTCACACGTATAAAGTATGGACCTAAGAAATCTACAAACAAAAAACAAAGGCTGCTGTAGGTCCACACGGGCTCACAGACCTGTTTCAGTCGTGGCGTTTTGCTAATGGTTAAAGCAATTTCCATGCATGACGCGGCTCGTATCAATATCACTTATGAGAGAACAACCCAAGACCATGCTCAGTTGTATTATAAGGGTTTTCACAGTAACATACTCTTCTTATTGAGCCGCGACACGACAAAACAAACAAAGTGACATGTGCGCCCAGCGAAGACTCAGATCAGCCTGAGCATCCGCTCAGTCTGAGCAGCATCTTTGCTGTGCGCTCAAAAGGTAGCGAAGTGTCTAAGCTACCTCCATGCGAACAGCGACGACTGTGATCGGACTAGATGGATGCCTAAGCTGATCTGATTCTTCACTGCGCGCACATGCCACTTTGCTGGTTTTGTCGAGTCGCGGATCAATCACGGTTTGTGTTCTGACAGGCTGGTAGGAGGATACACAGTTCCGTTTTGTCTCTTTTTTTCTTGGATACTGGGGCCGCCACCCATCGGGGCCCATGAAAAAGATTGGCTGCTTGATGTCTCTGCGGCAGAGCTTCTAGTGGCTGTAACAAGACCTGAGTGCCATTTACCTCATGTCGGTTTAAAAGTTCTGTAAATTCGGAGGCAACTGAAATCTTGTCTACCGGGAAGTTAAAAAACAACTCAACAACAACAATAATTCTCGGCCACTGCATGATATTCCTGCTTTTAATACAGTATATGAGAAAATGAACCAGGAAACATTTGCTCGTCCCTGAAGTCTTCTTAGCACATGCACATTGTGGTCTGGCATTATCAAAGACTTATTAGGCCTCTTTAGGCTTCCGTGGCGTAATGAGCACTGACTCTTTAAGATAAGGTCTTTCACCGCTGTGGGTTCGAGGCTCGCTCGGGGCATAAATGAGTAAGCTATATTCTTCAAGAAAGAATCGCACAGAAGACACTTCGGCGCGGTGAAAGAGCGGCAATACCACGTGACAAGCCAGCCATGTGGTAGCGAAGATACTCTGACGTGTGGGCCTAACACGGGCCGTTGTTCCAGAAAGAAGAGTCTATGGTTGAAAGCTGCTTTTGATCGACGACGACATGGACGGACGCACGGCGCGCCATACTGTAGTACTGTAGCCATTGATATCTTCCGCTGAGGGGCAAGGGGGGGGGGGGTGGGGTGAGGGGGGGGGGGGGAGAGGCATTGTTACGAGAAGTAAAATACAACAACAAGAGAAAGCCAGGTACTGCTTTCGGAAAGTCATTTTTTTTTATTTTGTTTTGTTTGTTTTGGTGAGCTCGGCTGTTGAACGATCGGCTCGATAAGTGGAATAGTCTTAAAAGGGCCGTAAACCACATACTGAAAAATAAGCACTTAAACGCCAAAAATGAAAGTTGCAAATAGCGTAGATCCAGATAAGGCAGCTCATATTGAGACACCTCAACTGGATCTAAACTGTTTGACCTTTTGTTGTTGAATACTCTGAATGAATTAGCTTGGACGAAACATTTTACCAAATTTTGCAGATGTAAATTGTATGCTCTGCTTTTTTATAGGCATACTTTATACCCTTTGAACTGTCTGAGTTTAACAAAATGAACATAGCATGTTCTGTGCAGACAATGCATATGTGAGCCGCAACATGAGAAAACCAACAAAGTGGCTGTGCGCCCAACGAAGACTCTGACCAGACTGGGCATCTGCTCAATCTGATCAGACTCCTCGCTGAGCGCTGAAATGATAGATAAGGTTCTAAGCTACCTCCATGCGGACAGCGAAGACTCTGATCGAATGCCCAGACTGATCTGAGTCTTTGTGTGTCACACAACCACTTTGTTGATTTTCTCGTGTCGCGGCTCAGACATAGCATATTCTTTGCACAATGCATATGTGGAGATTAACAAGGCCATTGCAGGTCCCGCGTGTGTCAGAAGATTTGGGTTTCTGATGAGACTTATGCAAGGCAGCACTGTTGAAGCACTGACTAGGTCGTACCTGGTCTAAGGGAAACAACAAAATTATTGCGCACTCTGCCGTTTCCTGACCATGACAATCTTTTGCCCATGACACATGTCCGTATTTCTGATTCTATAGCCGCGAGTCCAAACTACGTTACAGGAATTTTGGCCCTGTATTTCTATTTTCAATAGTTCTGTTTCATTTTGAGCCGCGGCATGACAAAACCAACAAAGTTCAGCGAAGACTAAAATCAGCCTGGGTATCCGCCCAGTATGATTTGAGTCGCTGTCGGCATAGAGGTAGCTTAGACCCTTTCATGCACCTTAAGTGCACAGCGAAGACTCTGATCAGACTGTGCGGATGCCCAGGCTGATCTGAGTATTTGCCGGGCACACATGGCACTTTGTTAATTTTGTCGTGTCGCATGCGAAATTTTCCTTCACAGTAATTTGAACGGTTTTTATAAGCGCGTGATCTTGGGCTGTTTATGTATACATGATTTCTATCCCAGTTTCAATATTCTGTTGTTGGAGAATAGAAAAAGAAAAAAATCTTACTAAAAGATGTGTTAGCCGGTATTCGCTTGCTCCAATCCAACTTTAACACTAACCGTAATTATTCGTTTATAAGACGGACAAGCCCCCTTTAGAAATTAAAAGGAAAATACCTCAAATACCCCAAATATGTAAGTTAGTATAGTGCTATAATTCAGCAATAAGAGATATTTTTCTCTTCCAAAACCAATCCTAAATATCTAAATCCATCTGCTAAGATGGATTTAGATTCTGGGATTATTTTGGAAGGGAAAATTCCGTTTTATAACGGAATGAATGCGGTACCACGTTTCGCACTGCTAATTTCGTTTCCCTTGCAAGCGCGGGCTCGTCCGTTAAGTCGGGCACAATAGGAAGAAAGCAGCATTGTTACATTATAATATTTTATCATATGACGTCGCATCCGAGAGTGTAATAAAGCCATGCATTAAAAACGATAATCCACTAGTGGATTAAATATGCAAATTACGTCGTAACGTTATGCGTTGACGTCCATAAAAACGTCGCGTTTTCTAATGGCGAAATCGTGACGTTTTAGTGCAAAATCTGCTAATAAAATATGATTTTAGCGTCATATGATAAATAGACTCTTGCATTCGTGCTCCTGTATTATTGAATTTATTAAACTCGTTGGGGAAAACCGATAAGATGCTCGGCAAAGCCTCGCATCTTATCTTTTTCCCCAACTCGTTTAATAAATGCAATAATACATGAGCACTCATGTAACATGTGTAAGAGCCTCTATGTTTACCACGCTTACAAATGTTTCGTATCAAAGTCACAATTCATTTCAAAGATACCATCTTAATTATCAGAATATGCACAGCTTGGCTGTCATTATGCAGCAGCAGTTGCCGTGGCAATCTGCGTTTATGCAAAGTTAACCCTTACACCACAGGGTATAATCGATTCCGCTAATTTTCGCTTCCTGCAGAGACTGTACATCATATTTGGCTTCCGCCGAGACTGTCTGCGATCTTTTGCTTCCTGCCGAGACTTTTGTACATGATAAATGGCTTCCTGCCGAGACTGTCCGCGTGATTCTGCTTCCTGCCGAGAGACTGTCCGCGTGATTCTGCTTCCTGCCGAGGCTCTCGGCAGGAAGCAGATTCACGCGGACAGTCTCGGAAGGAAGCCATTTTACGAGGACAGTAGTCTCTGCAGGAAGCAAGAGTTCGCGGACAGTCTCGGCGGAAGCCAATATGATGTACAGTCTCTGCAGGAAGCGAAAATTGGCGGAATCGATTATACCCTGTGTACACACTTGGTTAACTATGTTTGCAAGGATGTTACGAAACGAAAAAATCATAGTAACCAAACGACCTGAGCATTAGGTCGTTTGGTAACTATGACTCTTTTTCGTTTCGTAACAGCTCTTTTTCATTTCGTAACACCCCTTATAGATATAAAGTTAACCAGGGGAGCCTTAGAGTGCCAAAACAGCAGAGGACAATATTAAAGACGGAAAAGTTCAAAAAAGCTATATTATATTGAGAACCCAAATACTAAAGGACAAACAGTGAAAAGCAAGATGAGGCGGCTCAGGGTGTACGCCTTTAGTAATTGTAACTTAGCACGTTCGGCTTTACGCCTTCACCAGAGTAAAAACACACTCACACATACATACAGGAAAAGCATACAAACAAATGAACAAAAAATCACAAAAAACATACAATGGCTAAATAAATTATTGATAACTGAGCCACGACATGACAAAAAAAAAACAAAGTGGCATGTGCGTCCAGCGAATACTCAGCTATGCCTGGGCATCCGCCCAGTCTGATCAGAGTCTTCGCTGTCCGCATGAATGTAGCTTAGATACTTAGCTACTCTTTAAGCACACAGGGAATAACTCTCATCAAACTCGGTTGAATGCCCAGGCTTATCTGAGTCTTCGTTGTCCGCATGGAGATAGCTTAGATCCTTAGCAACTCTTTAAGCACATAGGGAAAACTCTCATCAGACTCAGTGGATGCCCAGGATGATCTGAGTTTTCGCTGGGTGCACATGCCACTTTGATGTTTGTCATGTTGCAGCTCATATACAAATGTTGGATCTCTTTATGCTGTGCATGTCAAAGGCCTACCCAGCCTTATATAAACGTTATGCAAAAGTTTTGCCCAATAAAAACTGATGAATTCAAATATTGATACATGTATACTGACAAAAACAGCATTCATTCGTCATGTTATACGATGTTTTCTTCATGTTCTAATTTTCAACCCAGGCATTTGATTACCGTATTAATTGTATTAAACGCCCCGGTGCGTTGCATTTTTGCGAAAAGGGGGAGATATAGTGTAGTACATCAGTCACTGCCAAAGTACCTCTTATAAGCAATATAAAGGCGATGGGTCACTTGAAAGGAAGCAATTCTGTTATTTTTGCCTCCCTTTTCAGTAGGGGTCAACTTTTAAAGGAAAAAATTTGCTCCTCTAGGAGCAAATTCTATTCTTTAAGAGTAGACCCCATTTCAAATAGTTACCTTATCCAGCGGAGCAAACACGAATTCATGCAACCAAATATAACTTATTTTTTTGCAGAAAAGATGCAGGGGCGTTTATTAGAGTAGGGGGCGTTTATCAGGATTAATACAGTATATATTTACCTTATATTCCGCAGCCTCTACGTTGATCTTTTCATACAATTCTTGAGGTCTCCTCTGGAAGTGATTGATCTCGCCTCTAGGAAACAGCAACGAGTTGAAGGCCAAGAGAATTATAACTACCATAAAAACCCTTAAATAAGAATGTTCAGACTACATTAATAAGCCGCGACACGGGAAAAATAACAAAGTGGCTGTGCGCTCAGCGCAGACGCAGATCAGCCTGGGCAGCCGCAGCGTCTACCTCCATGCGGACGGCGAAGACTCTGATCAGACTGGGCGGATGCACAGGCTGATGTAAGTCTGCGCTGGGCGCACATGCCACTTTGTTGGTTTTCTCGTGTCGCGACTCAACTTATTTGAGCCGCGACACGAGAAAACCAATAAATTGGTTGTGCGCCCAGCTCAGACTCAGATCAGCCTGGGTATCTGCCCAGTCTGATCAGAGTTTTCGCTGTCCTCATGGAGGTACCTTAGACCCTGAGCTACCCTTAAGGCGCTAAGCAAAGAGTCTGATCAGACTGAGCTGCTGCCCAGGCTTTTCTGAGTCTGCGCTTTGCGCACAACCACTTTGTTGGTTTACTCGTGTCGCGGCTCATTTCATCTTTGTTATAAATTCTTTTTTTTTTTTCTATTTTTAACAGAATTGTGGCATTGTGAGCTTCAAACTTTCCATTGCTGCTATACATAAATCAGTGTACAGTGGTTTAAACATTATTTCATTATAATAAAGCCTGTCTTAGTGGCCACCCCTATATTAAGCATGCAACCTGTATTAAGCAAGCTTGTATTCAGTTCCCAAAACAGGCAAATATATTGAAACGTACATGCACTGTAAAAAAATCCGTATATTTTACGGTAGAATACCTAGCAATCAGCTGCCAGTCCATTCCCCGTTATTTTTACGGGCGTCGTAAATATTGGCGGAATCATCACGCAGAGTAAGGTAGAATAAGACAGGTATTGTTTTAGTCATATAGCCCTTCAACACTATCAAGGTATTTTCGAGTGCGGTCACTTAGCATAATTCTTCCATATCGAGATTTCTAAAAATGATTTACCAGCAGACGCCCATAAATGGACTGGCAGGTGGTTGCCAGGTATTCTACCGTAAAATCTACGGAAATTTTTCACAGTGTGTATTACGCAAGCACCTGCCTTAAGCATACATATTTTGATTATCCCTTTGGTGCTTGCTTAATACAGTTTGGACTGTATTTAAAAAAACTGCGGCATAAAATTCATCAATGAGACCGGCTTATATACATCATCTCCTGGAAACTGCATTATTTATAGAAGAACGTATGATGTAAACATGCAAAGGCATTCAACATAGAAAACAAAAACCGCCAGTTTTAGAAACTAACTTTTTAAATGTAAGGATAGAAAAGGAAATTCAAATAATTGTTAACAGATAAACAAATAATAAATAAATAAAACACAGCTTCTTGGCGAGCATCGTAATGAGAATTAGAACAGCAACAACAAGAAAATTGTGTTGACAAACGTATAAATACAATGCATAATAAATATAAGAACAATACCATGTATTCTAGAAGATAAACAATTTTAAATAATATCAGTAGTAATAAAACTATTGTTGACAAGAGTAGTAATAAAATAGTAGTGAAAACAAGCATAACACTCATCAGCGTTGCTTCTCCGGTCTCTCGGGAGAGATTTTCAACCGAAGTTCTGTCTCTGTATGACCTATGAGCTGGTGGGACGTTAGACCCGAGTTCTTAGGGTACAAATCTTCAAAACTTCATCAAACAATTTACGTTGCAGACAAAATATTAAAGCTCGTTCTGTCATATATACTCAGCTAAACAAGCATCCACTAAACGTTTTACCTACTCAGGTGAGCAAGACTGAGAAGCACTGTTCAATATAGCTCTGAAAACTTTGGCTATTTGGCGTCAGGTTCGGAATAATGCCTACAGTGATGCTAAATCGTCAATAACCCTATTTCACTCAGAACGGCCAAAACTCTATGAGTTTTGGCTGTTCTGAGTGCAATAGGGTCAAACACGGGAGGGTATGTTTTCTGATTTCACATGAAAACCAAGGAAAGTAGTTCATTTTAAAAGCATCAAAGTTTAACTGAAATGTGGTAAAATTGCACAAATATTTCATTCATGCTTTAGATTAGACCTGAAGAAACCTGGCCCCGAGGTTATAAAACTTTTTTCATGCTCAACTCAGCTGAGCATGAAATTTTACCTGCTAATAAATAGCAAATTACTGATAAGTATGTTTGTTTTCTTGCTCTGTTTGGCTGAGTATGAAATTTTCTTTGCTTATGAATATGAAAATGCCAACATTAGTTGGCATTTTCATATTTATCAGCAGAGAAAATTTCATGCTCAGCTGAGTTGAGCATGAAAAAAGTTTATAACCTCGGGGCCAGATTTACAACGTTCCTCAAGGTTGAAACTGTGACGATTCAGCACTCGGTTTGTGGTGTAAGGTAATCCCGTCAGAACCAAATGCTGCGAAGCATTTGGCTCTGACGATATTACCTACTCTACAAACCGAGTGCGCAGCATTTGGTTCTGATGGAATTACCTACACCAGAAACTGAGTGCGCAGCTTTTGGTTCTGACAGGATTACTACACCACATACCGAGTGCGCTGCATTTGGTTCTGACAGGATTACCTACACCACAAACCGAGTGCGCAGCATTTGGTTCTGACAGGATTCCCTACACCACAAACCGAGTGCGCAGCATTTGGTTCTGACGGGATTACCTACACCACAAACAGAGTGCACAGCATTTAGTTCTGCAGGGATTACCTACACCACAAACTGAGTGCGCAGCATTTGGTTCTGACAGGATTACCTACACCACATACCGAGTGCGCAGCATTTGGTTCTGACAGGATTACCTACACCACAAACCGAGTGCGCAGCATTTGGTTCTGACAGGATTACTTACACCACAAACCGAGTGCGCAGCATTTGGTTCTGACGGGACTACCTACACCACAAACTGAGTGCGCAGCATTTGGTTCTGACGGGATTACCTATACCACAAACCGAGTGCGCAGCATTTGGTTCTGACGGGATTACCTATACCACAAACCGAGTGCGCAGCATTTGGTTCTGACGGGATTACCTAAACGACAAACCGAGTGCTGAATTGTCACAGTTTCAGCTCGGTCGGTTTACAATGGAAAAGCCATTGAAAATTGAATTCTTAAAAACTTTTAAAAGAAATAATTTCTTCCGACAACAGTCATCAATTGATTAAGACGTTGAGGCAACGAACACAATATTGAAAAACTGATTACACTTTATGGAAAGGTAAAAAATATCATGGCAAAAAGGAAATCATTCTTAAATCAAAAGGAGATACTTATCAGCACAAACATTTTAAAACTTCGTTTCAAAACAGTAACCTTTTAAAAATCCAGTTTCGTGTGATTTTACTGGTGCCTAGGCAACGCAGTTTAGGAAATGTCTCGCAAATTATATGAAAAATGAAATTCACCTAAAAAGAAAACACTGCTCAGAAATCTGATTATAGAAGTGGATACAGTAAACATACTGCAGAGTAATGTGTATAAGAATAATCTCGATGAATGATTCATAGGGTCGCATCATTCACTAGCTGTGGTTACTGGACACAGGACAGAACATTTCTGATAATTTTACAGAACTTTGTGATAACCTTCTTGCAGCATCCCGTCGTCTCTCACACCATGGGTGTTGAGGTGGCTCGATGGGAGGAGCCTGTGCTCACTTCTCTTACCTGGCCCAGAGGTTATAAAACTAGAGTGCATTCTCAAACTCAAAATAAAGCACACTGATTGGCTGCTTCCGAGCACATGCTCGGAAGCAGCCAATCAGTGTGCTTTATTTTGAGTTTGAGATTAATCTCAAGTTTTATAACCTCGAACCCTGGTGCCTTCAGCAGCTTTGTCTCGGGAATTACGCCCAGTATGTGAGGTTCGGAGAGTGATGTTCGTTACCTGTCGAGACCTGCTCCGATTATCACCTTTTGGTAATCAACTTCTGGGGGTTTAGCAACACCGAAAAAGTTAAATACAGAACTTGATTAGTGTCTGTCTCACTTTTGGTAAAGGTACATAACAGATCGAGTCTCGTTCGGTGGCAAATATCAGAATAAAGTAAAGCCTCTGCACTGTATAAAAATCCAAAGATTTTACTGTAGAATATATGGAAATCAGCTGCCAGTCTATTTCCCGTTATTTTTACGGGCGTCTGCCTGTAGAACATTGTTGGAATTTACGATAAGGAAGTGTTATGTTTACTGGCCGCACTCAGAAAACACTTTTATGCTGTAGAAGAGCAATATGACTAAAACAACACCTGTTCTGTTCTATCCTACGCTGCTTGATAATTCCTGCAAATTTTTACGGGCGCCAGTTATTCTACCGTAAAATCTATGGATATACTTTACAGTGTGGGCCATCAGCGAAAAATTTGATGATTTGAAACAAACTTACCAATAATATTTCTTTACAAACAGCTGAATTTGTCGAATCTGAAATAAATGTTTAATTGATTCCATAAAACATGTAACAATATGGTCATTCCACATATTTTGCCAATGCTTTCCGGATTGCTTAAATCTGGAAAACAGTCACATTCAAAACTGATACACTGGTAACAAATGTTACAATGAGGTATGGTATTATCTTTTCTGTTGTTATGTAACATGTTCTTTATAGATACTGTAACAACTCTAATCATTGGGACGCATAATGTTCAAGGGCGTAGCTACCTATACGGCAAATACGCAGGTGCGTATTGAAATTTTGTCAAAATTGACAAAATTTCAAAACGCGCCTGCATATTTGCATGCTGAAATTTTTTAAAAAAAGAGAAGATTTCAATACCAACTGCCAAAGTGGCTGAAATACTACCCTTTCCATTCAAGGAGTCGAGTTTAAAGCATGGTTGTGCGAATCATGAAAATGCCCCTAGTTACGCCCTTGATGTTGCATGTGTTGTGTGTTTTGTTGCTTAACGTCCACGGTAAACAGCTATGGTCATGTCAGGACGGTCAGTTATCCTAACCACACTATTCCTGGGCAGGCTTAGACCTCCTAAGCGGTTAACCAGTACTAAGTGCACATACTTTCGCCCGTAACTGACAACTGCCCTTCTTGAATCAGCGGAAGGAGAAATGAAAGTAAGTGGCCGGACCGGGTATCGAACCCAGGACCTCTGGCTTATAAGTCAGACGCCCTACCGATTGCGCTACGCGGCCCGGTGGGACGCATAAAACAATTACTGAAATGAGTGGGAAACGACAAAACCAACGACGTGGTATGTTCGCCTAGCGAAGACTCAGATCAGCCAAGGCATCAGAGTCTGATCAGAGTCTTGGCTGTCGGCATGGAGGTAGCTGACACCCTTAGCTACCCTTTTAGCGCACAGCAAAGACTCTGATCAGACTGGGCGGATGCTGAAACCCTTAGCTACCCTTTAAGCGCACAGTAAAGGCTCTGATCAGACTGGGCGGATGCCCAGGCTGACCCGAGTCTTTGAAAGGCACATATTAGAGTCTGATTAGAGTCTTGACTATCGGCATGACGGTAGTTAAGACCATTCGCTACCCTTTAAGCGCACATCAAAGACTCTAATCAGACTGGGCGGATGTTGAGACCCTTAGCTACCCTTTAAGTGCACAGCGAAGACTATGATCAGACTGGACGGATGCCCAGGATGACCTGAGTCTTTGCATGGCGCACATGCCACTTTGTGTACAGGCGGACGAACCATGTTATAACTGTCCACTTGTACATGGCTCTGACATAAGAATACATTATCATTATATATACTGAGGGACTTTAAAAAGGCACCATTGTAGATCATGTTATTTTACCCAGAGTTTGCAATATTGGAAACGTTTGAGCACTCGTGCGAATTAGCATGGTTGAGTTTTTTAAGTCTGCAAACGCTTACAGCGAGTGTACAACCATGCATAGAAATTTCGAGAAAAATGGAAATTCGGTCACTTTTTTGCATAAATTTTAACGAATTCACATTTTGTCGAATTTTAATGTTTATGCATCTGAATGAATACCACACACTGTAAAAAAAACACAATGAAAAATGGCAAAGATTCTTGAAAAATTGTTTTATCGATGTTCGAAAATTGGATTTTTAAAAACAAAAAAATAGGGTACAGTTCAAAACTGGGAGATACCCGACTTAAAAGCCGACCAATTGATGGTATACCTACCAAGTTTATGAGGGTATGTCTTAATGTACCAGTTCCAAGCAAATTTGAATAATTATTCAAATTTTGTCCGTTACCTTTACTTCCGGTTTTGGGCAAAAACGGTTTGAATTTTTGCAAAATGACCGAAAAGAAAGAAATTTAACCGATAAAAAGAGAGCACAAAGCATGAACAATGAATAACCTCTGATTTTCATGTCATTGAAATCTGATAAATTGCAGCAAATTGAAAGTCACGCTTAAATCATCATTGGATTAATGCGAATTTACCTCCGTTTAGGAATATTCTAAAGCCAAATTTTGCGTTCATTTTGAAAGCTCGTGTTCCCGGTTAAAATTGGAATAAACCAAAATTACAATACTTGATGGCTGTATTAAACAAAAATTCATTGTTCTAGTATATCCAAAGATACAAATTGTGCGTTATATTTACACTTGCCACTGACTTCCCATAGGTAAACCGTATAGAGTAACTGGCTTCATACACCGATGAACGACAGTTGATCATGTGACGTTGTCGTCAAGCGATGTCTAAGGTAAACAAACGAGTCCACGTAGCATTCGATCGACGCCACGTTATGGCGACGGCTGTTTAACGTAATGATCAAATACGTCGTTTCTGTCTTTTCTTTGATGCATATTTTGCATCTTCTACATTAAATTACCACGAAAACAGCACAAGAAGGGTTTTAAAATAAAGTGTAAATATGAGAATAAAAATTTGATTTTTCAGCGTTCATCGTGTGAAGAAGCCAGTGGGCGTCGCAAAAATTATACAAGAAGCGCTTCGCGCTTCATGGAATTTTAGCTCCGCCCACTGGCTTCACCATACGATGAACGCTGAAAAGTCAAATTTCAATTCTTCATACAAGCCGTCTACATTTTGTGTTATCTATGCCATGAAACGGCATGTAGAGATAGTGACACTATTTATAACTAACTGCATCTAGATTTAAAGACGCTGTTTTAACTGGAAATCCCAGTCAGAAGTTTCATGCCCGGCTCCAGACCACCACGTACTGGTGGGGCTCTGGATAACTGGTGGGGCTGGGAGGCGCTGAGATGTATGTATGTATATGTGTGTTGGGGGGCATGATTAGGGATCACTGATAATTTTGATGAGAATTTTCTATTTTTTTTTTTTTATTTTTTTTTTTGGCCTTGAAATATATCTTGAAATATATGTTGTGATATCTCATTAGAATCGCCTCGGCGTAGTGATTCTAATGAGATGTCACAAACTATACTTTAATCTAACCACATGGATAGATTATCTAAAACTGTGATCAAATACTCCTTATTATCGGGAGTTCTAATTGTATACATAACACAGATGCCCAGATGGCGGTGCGGAAGCCCCAAAGACCAACCCCCGGATCTGGGACTGTGTTTGATGTTAGATTAAAGACACATTCAAACATGTACCGTTGGCAGCTACTTAAACATTCTGTAATTTTTTGTTGTAGTTGTTTCAGGGTAGAAATCAACTCAAATACCTCGGATAGTGTAGTAAGGTCAGCGATCCAGCTTTACTGAAATGTCATTGCTCTTACCGGGACCCACCGTGAGTCTCATATAAAGAATATCTATAAGAATCATAACGAGGACAAACCCATTTCTTTCTTTCATGCAACTATTATTCATTCCATACACTATGATTCATTGGTCAAGCTTTCCGCCGAAGCAGCCAATAACCTCATATGAGAGGCGACACGACAAAACCAACAAAGTTGCATGTGCGCCCAGCGAAGACTCAGATCAGCCTGGCCATCCACCGTGTCTGATAAGAATCCCCGTTGTCCGCGAGGAGGTAGCTTAGACACTTAGCTACCCTTTAAGTGCACAGTGAAGACTCTGATCAGACTGGGCGGATGCCCAAGCTGATCTGAGTCCTCGCTGGGCGCACATGCCACTTTGTTGTTTTTGTCGTGTCGCGGCTCATATACTTTGTCACTATCAAGAGGTCATTGTTTTTCAATGCAATGGACCAGGAAATCTCTTAGCTGGAAAAAAGTGGCATCGCGGTGGCGGTTGTTGATTCGGAAGTGTGACTGTGTGACTTAATGTCCGCGATGGCCTCCGCGCCTTATCAATAGTATAACTGTACGCAAAACACAGAGAGAGCCTAACTGTGCGCAAAACAGAGAGAGAGAACAGTGAGAGACAGAGAGAGAAATATCTCTGAGCGCGAAAAAAGTGGCATCGCGGTGGCGATTGTTGACGGAAGTGTGACTGTGAGACTTCATGTCCGCAATGGTCTCCTCCTTATTAAATAGCCCAAACTGTACGCAAAACCCAGAGAGAGAGAGAGAGAGAGAGAGAGAGAGAGAGAGAGAGAGAGAGAGAGAGAGAGAGAGAGAGAGAGCCTACTGTACGCAAAACACAGATAGACAAACAGACAGACAGACAGACAGAGACAGACAGACAGAGACAGACGGATAGAGAGAGTGTGTGTGTGTCTGTACCAGGGAAGGAAGGGACTATGACATCGCTGGAGAGAGAGAGAGAGAGAGGGGGGGAGGGTAATGTGCCTGTCCCAGAGAAGGAAGGAACTAAGGCACCGGTGGACAGAACAAATGATGACAAGCATATTGATTAACTTTCATTAAGTACCAGACTGGGGTTTCTCACGAGACTGCGCACTCAAATGAGGATCTACGTTAAGACCGTTCGTTTTTATTTATCTCGATTTTTAACTGCAGAGTAATGTTCCTTATTAATGATGGCCAAGGAGAGCTTCAGATATGAGATATTATTCGACCGTTTCTTGGCCCTTTTCACTGCTGTTTATTTCTTCAAATATAAGACGAAGGTTTTTCCCTTCCATAATAATCCCAAAAATCTAAATCCGATTTCCAAAATAATCCCTCAAAAATAAATCCATCTTATCAGACGGATCTAGATTTTTTGCAATTATTTTGGAAGGGAAATCCCTGCTTATAGAAGAAAATTGTACGACTGATTTAGATTTTTGCGGTCTTTCTAGAGAGGCAAAAGCTTAGTTTTATAGCCGAATGAGTACGATACAATTGCGATGATGAGATATTATTTTGTCACAATACTTAGATATTTTACGGTACCATTTAACTCTTTCGGCGCCAAAGTCGCAAAAATGCGACTTTGCAAACAGCGTATATCCAGATCAGCCGGCTCTTAAAAGAGCCGTCTGATCAGGATCTACACTGTTTGCCATTCAAATATGATTTTAAAAAGCCTGATTTTATGAAAAATGTCTTTAGATTGTTAAAATTTCCAATTACAAATCTGTCGTCTGATGATTTGAGCAGACGAAAATTTGTCGTCTGAAAAATTTGGCGCCGAAAGAGTTAAATATAGCACGAAAGAAAAGAGCTGACAACGTGGAGTTCTCCCCGCAGCACAGCGTGGGTATCCTTCCTGCCTGATTTCTGGTGCAGTACCAACACCAGTGGACATCGGACAGGAAGGACATCTACGCTGTGCAGGGGGGAACAATACCATGAGGCAAGCCAGCCACGTGGCGGCTAACACTTCCTGAAGTTGTGGCTTTAAGTAGAGCCGGTGTTTGACGGGAAAAGCCTATATGATTTTGCTTGTCACTTTATTGCAAGGACTGTCAAACCTGGAGTGCGGCCATGGTTTCGAACCGCTGATCTCCAGGAGCCAACATCATTACGAGAATATACATGTATATTACATTTTGGTGTGCGTTGCAGGGTTAAGAAAGACGAGAGGAAAGGTGCGGAACTGGGGATATATGGCTTTAGCTGGGACTTTATATTGCGGATGTCCCTTTTCTCCTTTCAAAGTGTCGGAATTATATTATCATTTATTCATTTATATAATTTTCTAAAAGCCTTAATTTCAGCTTTAGGTGGCTGACACTATCAAAACACACCTTCGACGTTCCTAGAGCCAACATACTTTAATTCATCGGTCATATTTGAATGTGTCACGCTAACTTGAAATTATATAAAATACGAGCATCTTTTCTTGTTTTCGTGTCTTGATTATTACATATTATTTATTCATTTTTTTGTAATTTTCTAAATGCCGGTCAGAGGCTGACACTTCCAGAAAATACCAACCCTTCTCACACCGGTTAGGCGGCAATCGGAAACGCTCCTGCTGTCGACCAACGCGGATCAAAAGCCATTAGAAACAGCGTTTTCGATTGCAACTTGTCACGCGGATCAAAAGCCATTAGAAACAGCGTTTCCGATTGCAAATTGTCACCAATTTGCAATCGAAAACGTTGTTTTTAACGGTTTTTGATCCGCGTTTTCGATTCGATTGCCGCCTACCCGGTGTGCTTCTTTTAGTTACAATATACTTAATTCATGTGTCAAATTCAAATGTGACAAGCTTTCTCAAAATTATGTAAGTAAGCCGTGACAAGAACAAGAATTGGAAAAATAGACATACTGTGAATCAATGCAGTATCAGCAGATTTTTCACTGTCCGCATGAACAATCTTTGGACCTTGAGTAATAAATTCACCTTTCCAAAGCCACACTTACTTTAAACTGTATTAAGGTAAAATCAAACTTATTGTGGCACATTCAACACGTGCGATTTATTTTGGATCAACTGCGATTTTACGTCCTTTTTCAACGGAGTTTCAGTTATACATGTATCAGGACGATGGGACGATGATAATGAATTTTACGATTGAAAAGAGTTCTGTCTCCGGGAATCGACTTAGATTACATTAGCACTGATCCACTGAGAAAATGACTTTATATATAAACATTTTGCCTACTATCAAATCCTGTTACTTTTGAAATTGTATAGTCATGATAGTAGTACCGGTATATGTGTGTAATTTATAGTAAATAAGATATCGTTTAAACTAACCCACTGAGCTTGCGGGGTTCCTTTATTTGTGGGACTAGGTATCATGTTAAGTTGTCATTGCACTGGCCAGTTGTACACTTTCACGTGACTTTTGAGTGGCATTCTGGGTGTGGCTCGGAAAGTTGTACAAATGACTGGTTAAGGCGTAGGGACACATCTCCATCTTTTTGCGTCATTTTTACAAAGGGAAAGAATTTTGTGACTGCCTGTTTGCGTCCCTGCTTCCAAAACGGTGTCTACTCTAAAAAAACAATTTGCTGCTATAGGAGCAAATTCTGTCCTAGTGGAAATTAAGATAGCAGAGTTGCTTTCAAAATAGTGTCTACTCTTAAAGGAAAGAATTTGCTCCTTCTGTTTTGGAAGAATTTGCTCCTACTGTTTTGGAAGAAACTCTGCTCTTCTAATTTCCACTAAGACAGAATTCGCTCCTATATGAGCAAATTCTGTCCTTTAAGAGTTGACACTATAGACAAATGCAATGGAAATTTAAAAAAAGCAGAGTTGCTTCGCTTAACAGTGTACCCATTAACTTTAGTGCGTTATTCTGGCACAATAATGAGCTGTCTCATCAGGATTTTCACTGTTTTCCCAATTAACTTTGCTTCCATTCCAAACAACTGACATATACAGGAAACAATGTCACTGTACGAAGTTACCTCTGTCCGAATTTACCTATACACTCTCGCGACTGTAAAACGATCATGAACAGCCAGCAGTAGCCAGTGGGCTTTTTAATGTTTTCAGTACTGACAGACTCGGTGTCAGGAGGTGGATTTGATCAACGGTGCCGCTTGGAGACCGTCGTTACGAGAATTGGTACAACAACAATGCTTTTAGTGTACATAAGAATTCTTGACTGACAACTTCGTTTAGCTTAGGATACATTGAACAACTGGGCCCATTTATCGTGACTGCTAAACAAGAGGTACCTTGCCAAAAATAACAAAGCCTTGGGCTCTTTAAATACGAAAGTGAAATGAGAAATTGCAGTTAAAAGAACAATAGGCTGTTCTATGTAATATGTATTAATACATTGAAATCAGTCCATAAATGAGCCGCGTCACGACAAAAGCAACAAAGTGGCATATGCGGCCCAGCCAAGATTCAGATCAGCCTGGGCATCCGCTTAGTATGATCAGAGTCTTCACTGTCTGCATTGCATGGAGCTTGCTTAGCACACAATTTTCAATTTTAGTCGAACTTTTGCTGTATCATCCTGGGGTGATTTTTGTAGCTTTGGCTCGTAATTGATTTCGGTGAATGGTGACACCTACACGTCAGCGATTAAATACGAACGCACCTTGTCGTGCAGAAAACATTTATCAGCCATAAAATTTAATTTCATGTTCTTGTTTGTAGATTTTCTATTCATTAATGAAAGTTTGATTAGACCAGAAACAAATCGATAAAGTAAAAATCAAATTCGGTATGGTAGCATATCGCCTGAAAACTGTACAGACAGATTTGTTTACATTTTATATAGTTTTAAATTTGCTTTCATATAATTGAGACCCGGATCTAGGTCAAACTTAACCTTATAATGCCTCACGGCAAAAAGTTCTTTAACTAATAAGTAAGTAGCTAATAAGTATGATTAATCGTAGCCATAAGCTGGATCACGTTTTCTTCTGTTCACAAATAATAAGGGATTAAACCTTGAAAAAAAATCACTGGTCGAAAGCTCATCTGTCGGCTATTATTGTGCACAATCGAGTAGGCGACAATATATGGTTTAACAAGGCGAGAGCACAGCAAGGGTTTTCGTCAAATTGGTATGGGATATAAAAACTTTACATTTGTATCATGGTCTCCCACTTGTATAGGATTTTTCCAAAAGCAGTTTTACCGTAAAATTCCAAAAACAGTGACTGATAGGTCTGGGCAACCAGTGCAGACCCAGATCAGGAGCAGTCTGATAAGGGTCTACATTGTTTACCATTCCATCTGCATATTTTAGACATATTACTGCACTGTAATACCAAAGTGTTCCTACTTCAGAACAATTGCTGTATGTTTAGGTGTCCCAATTTTATTAGTTTACGGTAATTAGTCACTGTCTTTGAATGTGAGTGTATTTAAATGTTTGTCGCAGAAAATGGTCTGGTTCATCCAGCATGCGCAAACAGTAAAGAATCAGATCAACCTAGCATATGTGCAAAAAGATTAAACACATTCTTTCGCTTTTATACATGCAATGGGATTGGCCTACAAGTTCGTTACAGCGCCCCCCCCCCCCAACACACACACACACACACGCGCGCACACACACACACACATGTGAAAACTTTTTTCCTCTCTCCTGCAAATGCGCAAGCTGATCCGAGTCTTCACTGTTGACGGTAAAAACTCTACATTAACTGGGTTTTTTTTCACCCCATAACACTACTCTCAGTATGAATGTTGAACAAAAAAGCAAATTGGCTTACTACAATTTATTTTATCAATAATCTTAATAACTTAATCTATTCCACGAGTAATTTAAAATATATCAATGCTAGTCTATCAAAAACCTCTCTTACACCATAAGCCTCCTGCGCATTACTGACCTAACTAAGCATGTGCCCAGTCTGATCATAGCCTATACCGTCCATCAAGACAATAATTGGACACTCTGTATTTTAATACGCCCCTATTTTCTTGGAATGTGCGCATGCTGTTCTCACTTAAAAGGGTACACTTTCAAGGGGAGCAACTCTGTTATTTTCACTTTTACTTTCCTTTGGAATCTACCCTTACAGGAAAGAATTTGCTCCCCCCAGGAGCAAATTCTTTCCTTTAAGGGTAGATCCCATTTTGGCATCCAGGGAAGCAAACAAGAAGTCCAGAAAGTGGGTCCCTTTTTTAAAAAAAAAACAAGCAAAAAAACATGGAGATGGACCCATACATCTTAAGACAGACTTGTTTATGGCAAAAAATTATAGATATATTACGCTGTTTAATAAAGTAAATATCGGTAGCACTGTATACACATCGGGTAGGCGGCAATCGAAAACGCTCTTATCGATCGATTAACGCGGACCAAAAACAGAGTTTTCGATTGCAAAACAGCGTTTTCGATTGCAAAACAATTTGCAATCGAAAACGCTGTTTCTAACTGTTTTTGATCCGCGTTCGTCGATTGCACGAGCGTTTACGATTGCCGCCTACCCGGTGTGGTATATGTATTGTAATGGTGTGTATGATTATATTCGCAATTACTAATTATATGTCAGTTTCAAAGGCACAGACAATCATAACCTTTTTGAACGGTATAATTTAAAGCCTTGTCGTACTGCGTGGTGAGTGTGTCAGTTAATAAATGTATTCGAATTGCCTCGTAAGATGAATGGTAACACTTGCACGGAAAGTAACTCTGACAGCATCAACTCTTAAAGGAAACAAATAACCCAGCAGGCACATGACGTTGAAATGAAGTCGTGTGTCCGCTGGGAAAGTCCTAAATACAAATGAGCCGCGACGCGACAAAACCAACAATGTGGTTGTGCGCCCAGCGCACTTAAGTGGGAATCCCTAAAAAAGAGAAGGAAAGATAGTAGACTTATAATTCTATAATACAAAGGTCTGAGGGGTGCAGCCAGTATACCCATAAATGACCTTGTTCTCCCAAATAGGCGTACCAGGAATCATCATTCCCTGACATTTCAAACCCCATTGGCTGGGACTGACATTTACAAGTCCAGTTTCTTCCCCCAGACTATTAGAGATTGGAATTCCCTGGAAGATTCACTTATTTCTGCTGCTGAGTGTGCAGAGGATTCAGTTACTAAGTTTACTTCTCTTATAAGGGCTAGGGACTAGCTTCCCTGATTCACAGGTCCTGGTGAATGATTGTCTTTGGACGTATCACCAGTAAACAATTCTGATTCTGATTCTGACTCAGATCAGCCTGGGCATCCGCCCAGTCTGATCAGAGTCTTCGCTGTCCGCATGGAGGTAGCTTAGACCCTTAGCTACCCTTTGAGCACTTAACGAAGAGTCTGGTCAAACTGGGCGGGTTCCCAGGCTGATCTGAGTTTGCACTGGTCGCACAACCACATTGTTGGTTTTGTCGTGTCGCGGCTCAAATTACATTTTTGTAGTATTAATGCGCAAACTGGGTAGATGTCCAGACTGATCAGAGTCTGCGCTGGGTGCACGACCACATTGTTGGTTTTGTCGTGTCGCGGCTCATCTTATTTTACACTGATTTTATTACCTGTATGAGCTCAGTTAAGGTGTGCCGATCCACGCTCATGTTTATCCACCAGTTTACCAAAACAAAAAAGATTTTGTGACTTCCTTTTTTGCTTAGCTGGTTGACAAATCCCTTCCAGGAAGGGCAAATTCTTAGAGGAAAGAAATCGCTCATGAAGAAGCAAATTCTTTCCTTTTTAAAAGAACTGTACTGCAGCACGAAGAAACGGCATGGGCAACTTTTTTCCTCAGCCCCGTATAATCTACCTGTAAACGACGATATCGCGCGAGCTTGAAATAGCATTAAATTAGATAGGACATTGACAGTTTTTCTCTTTTTTTCTCTTCCCTGAATAAAAAATGAAAAATGTTGTGTTAGGTCAATATAGTGCACTTTTTTAGCTGCACATAGATACTTTTTTCAAACGTTTAAGTTTACATTTAATGCGGTCATTTTTGCTCTGATTGATATGGCCATCATTTCCTAATAGTATATAGGGAAAATAGAGAAAATGAGCAAAAAGTTACTCAGTTTTCTACGTTTTTCTTAAAGCACGGATCTTAAGTCAAAAATGTTGTGTTATCCTAGTATTCTACACTATCTTACAAATCTTTTTATATATTTTTTAGGAAAATCAAAGAAATATTAGTGCGGTCATTTTTTACAAACTTAATACTACCCTACATCCAAAAACTGAATTTTCAGTACCGCGCGTGACTATATCGAGGTGAGGAGAATTGTTGGGGATGATTAACCAATATACCTGTCTTCTTGATGCGAATTTGACCTTCCAATAATGCGTTTATTCGCAGTTTGTGATCAGCATGCACATTTTTTCGAGACTATGTTCACTCTCGAAAAATGGTTAATATGTGCATGCTGGTCTTTGCTGGGTATCCACCGTATACGCTCAAGCAGGATTTCATAGAGGTATTCCCTACATGCAACCATACCAAGCAATTTGATCAGCATGCACAATTTTGTTCGAGACATACAAAGACTCTAAAGGCGGCTTTAATTGTTAAAACAACATGGTACCGACGTACCGATACAATCAGGCTGCGTCAAAGATGATTGGCACCGCATATGCGCAGTCTGACTAGAGTGCATATATGCGCATTATTGCATATGCCTCAGGGGAGGCTTTCTTCGGATTAGTTAATAAACGGACATTTTTATTAAACAGCAATACACACTTCTAGTAATCGTGTCACACTAAAGACAAAATAATCAAAGCCTAAAAACCAAATTGATGCAAATACACACTTTGACATGTTTGAAACCTGCTCAAATTAATAAAATCAGCAACTTCACCATACACAATCAAATATTAGCAGTTTGGGAATGGAATTGCGCTTATTTTCGCTTCCCGCAGAGACTGAACATCATATTTGGCTTCCGCCGAGACTGTCCGCGTTCTCTTGCTTCCTGCCGAGACTTCTGTACATGATAAATGGCTTCCTGCAGTGACTGTCCGCGTGATTATGCTTCCTGCAAAGGCTCTCGGCAGGAAGCAGAGTTACGCGGACAGTCTCGGCAGGAAGCCAATGTTCGAGGTCAGTAGTCCCTGCAGGAAGCAAGAGTTCACGGGCAGTCTCGGCGGAAGCCAAATATGATGTACAGTCAAACAAAAATCCCAAATGGGGTCATAACCTTAGAAGTTTTTCAGTAGTAATACATGATAATGGCTTCCTGCAGAGACTGTCCGCGTGATTCTGCTTCCTGTCGAGGCTCTTGGCAGGAAGCAGAGTCACGCGGACAGTCTCGGCAGGAAGCCAATGTTCGAGGACAGTAATCCCTGCAGGAAGCAAGAGTTCGCGGAGTCACGGCGGAAGCCAAATATGATGTACAGTCTCTGCAGGATGCGAAAATTAGCGGAATCGATTATACCCTGTGATCAGGCCTATTTCTCTCCACGAAGTTGTCTGCTGTGGTTCGACATATTCGCAGTTACTTAGGGGTTTCCCCTGACTGATCCTGACTAGTAAAGCTAACAGCAAATATTCATAACCATTTCCAGCTGAAATAACTACCCTTCCTACAACCTTACAAATTAAAGAAATATTAAAAAACCTCAATTTATTGGAGCAACCATGCTTTTTCTAACCCTCTACCAAAAACTATCATTTTCCTGACCACTGCCAATACGAAACTATCCCGAGACCAACGGTATTTGCAGAGTCAGTAATCTTGTCATGTTTTTCAAATTTTTACCTTACTTTTCAGTAAATTTCATAGCCTAGTGGTAACAGCTCTAGACTACTGATCTTCGGGTCGTGAGTTCGAATCCCACCGCTTATATTTATCTTTTTCATTTCATTTTTTTTTTTTTTTTTTTTTTTTTCATTAGATTTTTTTATGTTATTATATGATGTTATTAAGTTTTTTTTATCATTTAGTTTCTAATATTACTTAATAAGTCACATGTATTAGCTTTTGCAACACCACGATTAGATTAACTTCCATGGGCAACTTTTTTCCTCAGCCCCGTATAATCTACCTGTAAACGACGATATCGCGCGAGCTTGAAATAGCATTAAATTAGATAGGACATTGACAGTTTTTCTCTTTTTTTCTCTTCCCTGAATAAAAAATGAAAAATGTTGTGTTAGGTCAATATAGTGCACTTTTTTAGCTGCACATAGATACTTTTTTCAAACGTTTAAGTTTACATTTAATGCGGTCATTTTTGCTCTGATTGATATGGCCATCATTTCCTAATAGTATATAGGGAAAATAGAGAAAATGAGCAAAAAGTTACTCAGTTTTCTACGTTTTTCTTAAAGCACGGATCTTAAGTCAAAAATGTTGTGTTATCCTAGTATTCTACACTATCTTACAAATCTTTTTATATATTTTTTAGGAAAATCAAAGAAATATTAGTGCGGTCATTTTTTACAAACTTAATACTACCCTACATCCAAAAACTGAATTTTCAGTACCGCGCGTGACTATATCGAGGTGAGGAGAATTGTTGGGGACGGAAAAAATGAGGATGACAGAGTCGGCTCCACTGAAATTGTACCCATGCACCGTATATGAGTTTATACCAAGCTCATTTGAGCCGCGACACCACAAAACCAACAAAGCGGCATGTGCGCATAGCGAAGTCTCAGATCCGCCTGGTCATCCGCTTAATCCGATCAGAGTCTTCGCTATCCGTATGGAGCTAGTTCAGATCCCTAGCTACCCTTAAAGCACACGACGAGGACTCTGATCAGACTGAGCGGATGCCCAGGCTGGTCTTAGTCTCCACTGGGTGCACATGACACTTTGTTGGTTTTGTCGTGTCGCGGCTCATTTAGTATGTTTCTTTCGATTGTACTTGAATTTGATTTGAGTATTATCTACTCCCCATAATTCTCAAATGCAAAATTGACTGTCGCCTTTTTCTGAACAAAATGAATATATAACATTTCGTTGCTTTTGTCATGATCCACTGACTTGTATTGACTCCGTCAGGTTTATTTAAATAAAATAAACTATGCCTAAAGTAAGTATTACTAAAACACAATGCACCAAAAGAAAATACATTCCAAACCAAAAAGAATTTAGTCTTACAAAATGTAGAAAACAACAAAGACTTGTATCAGCCTGTTTATCTGCGCAGTTTGACTTTTTGCTACACTGTGAACAGATTGTTAATACCAATATAGGCTATTTAGGCGGACCAGTCTTCGCTGATGGAATGTGTCCGAAAATTACATTTGTCGAAAGGGCTCAGGGCTCAAAAATGGTTACTTTGTACATGTAACGAGAGAAAATTGAAGGAGCAAAATAAGAGGGAAAATGTATTTAACTTACCATGCTGACGTTTGTTCATTTGTAAGCCATTTGAATTTACAAAGAGAGAATTATTATTATTATTATTCTGAATTTTCTTGATAAAATATTTGTCTTAAGTTTTGCAGAATGCTACAGTCTTAAATAGTGTTGAAAAATATGTATACATGCTGTTATTCCAAAAGGGAATATATTTGTTTATTCCGAAAATTGTATTAAATTTCATTTAAGAACATATATAACACTGTGTATTACCCAAAGATCAAGAATATTAAAGTATTGATATTTGTAACACTATAAATACAATTTTGATTGTATAGTCTATTCATTTCACTAATTCCATTCTGTTAAACGACCTTCCGTTGTAAACTTGTACATAACAAAATTTCAAAAACTCCACTGGTTTAGTTTAAATCGCTTCATTGGTTTTACAAATTGGCAGTCCTCTCCCCAGGATTCCTAATACAGTGTATGTGAGCCACTACACGACAAAACAGAACAAGTCTGATCTGAGTCTTCGCTGTGCGCTTACAGGTTAAGGGTCTAAGCGTACAGCGAAAACTCTGATCAGACTGGGCGAAGGCCCAGGCTAATCTGAGTCTTCACTGGGCGCACATGCCACTTTGCTGGTTTCTCGTGTCGAACTTATGTATGTTTGACAGTTCGGTCTGTTTTGTAAATGCTATCAAAGTGAAGTCAGATCATCCTGCGCATCCGAGCAGTCAGATTAGGGTCTTTAAAGTTCACCGAGGACAGTGTTGTAGGCAATGACTGTGTGTAAGTCCTCCAAGTTAAAGGTTTCACCCTGCTCGTGTTCTTAAGAGCCTTCTTGCAAAAAAAAAAACAAAAAACGCGTGTACATGGAAGATTCGGACCAGCTTGCACATCTACACAGCTCAATAACACACACAATGCAATTCATAAGAGCCAACCGTTACGGAAGGCGATAATCAGTACAATCAGTATTACGGACCCGAAAATCCGTTGAGCTTCTGAGCAGATTTGAGCCGCGACACGACAAAACCAACAAAGTGGTTGTGCGCTCAGCGCAGACTCAGATCAGCCTGGGCATCCGCCCAGTCTGATCAGAATCTTCGCTGTCCGCATGGAGGTCGCTTAGACTCGTAGCTATCCTTCAAGCGCTTAGGGAAGATTCTGATCAGACTGGGCGGATGCCCAGGCTGGTCTGAGTCTGCGCTGGGCGCACAACCACTTTGTTGGTTTTTTTGTGTCGTGGCTCATTTGATGTCTCGCCGGCGACCACCATAATCGAGACATAGGTATTAGTTTTCTAGTGTTGTCGTAGGCGGCGGAGTTGGCGTAAACTTTACATCGGGTTTTCTAGTTTAGCTCTGGCGACAGTGCGCAGACAGGCTTCCGCGTTTTTTTTTTTGTTTTTTTTTTTTGTTTTTTTTTTGGGGGGGGGTGGTATGTTTTTTTTGTTGTTGTTGTTTTTTGTGTGTGTGTCAATATTTTTTTTTAAAAAAATCGAATTCCTTTTCACATAAATGCAGAGCCAAAAACTAAATTTGCAGGAATTCTCATACTGTAAATTATTTCTAAAATTGATAGTCTGGTTGCCAAATGGAGATTTTGGGTGCAACCCAAAAAAATAGTCCGCACAAAATGTTTTTGCACAAATATGTTCACCAACATGTCCGTACACTGAAACTGAATGATGCCACCTTGGCATCATTGGGGAAATTAAAATATTCAAGATGGCGTCCAAGATGGCTGCCAAGGGATAAAATCCTCAATATCTTCTAAAGTATGTGGGCTAGAAACATACTTTCGGTGACTACGAATAGGTTTTCGAGGTCGAAGAATCGATTAAGAATGTCAAAAATTATTTCAGACAAATCAGTTACAACATGGCGGACAAGATGGCCGCCAAAGCATAAAAATCTCCATATCTTCTTTAGTATACGGGCTAGAAACATGATTTTGGTGTCTGCATATAGGTTTTCGGGGTCAAGGAATCCATTAAGCATGTTAGAATTTACTTTAAGGCACTAAGTTACACAAAATGGCGGACAAGATGGTGGACGAAGCATCGATTATGTAGCTGAATGTCTTAAGAAATGCACTTTTTGATAGCAGAATTCAGGCTTTAGACAGTTGTTTAACCCGGAATTTTGAAATTATAACATCTATGAATTTAAAAAAAAAACCGAAGTCATAGAGAACTCAATTTGCATCTGATAGTGTTAATACCAAGGAGACCACGATGATCCATAAGAGCCCAGTCCAGGTATGGGCATACAGCCCCGTTTAGAAAATTTCAGTCGCAACAGAAAGACATTGACAGCTCGAGAATTCATTATTATTTTAAGAATATCTTTTTTAATGGTTTTTTAAGTTCATAATTCCATGCATGTACCTTTTGGTAAAGTAAAATTATAAACAGATATCAAGAACTAATACAATCAGACTCCACATTCCACCCTCAACACCAAAAAACAAAAATGACAAATATTCGCGAACGATAAGCATAGTAAATCGAATGAACAGCCCTTTCTCAGGCATTCAGTTACCGCAGTTGAAAACAACAGTAACACTTATTTTACCTATTTCATCAGTGTTTCAAATAGGACAAAACAGAAAGCAAACTGGGCTGCTATAAGGTAACCATATTGCTAGAAGACCACAGACAAGCGGACACAAGAACACGTAACATTGAGGAACCAAAATGGAAGTTTACTTGGTCCAAACCCATGCCGTCTGCTTCTGCATTGGTTCAAAACATTTAGTTAACATTTGGTCTGCATGAAGGGTACCCAACCCATCAATGAATAATCACAGACAGCAAATCAATCATGGATAAAACCTGTAATGAATCAAATATGAGGACTCGACAGAAATAACGTATTGCGACACCAGGAGATCCCTCCGAAACCACACCGATGAAATTCTGGAGCAAAAGAACCAGTGACCCCGAATGGCCAAGCAGTGAGGCAAAATTTTGATCTTGGCACAAAGTTTTTTTTTTACTTTGATTGCTTGGCTGAATTCAAGTTTTGTAAGAAAAATCCTTTTTTGTCCCTGACTTTATAGATTTACTTCTTTTTCTGTATATTAGCCTTTAAACAGGGGTAAATAGCCCATAAGGATAAAATTTCAGTCGTAACAGAAAAAAAATATCTTTACTTTGATCTTTTGTCAGGAGCTTAATAAAAATCACTTTCAGGTCTTTGATTTTATGCTGATATTATCTCAGTGTTACGCTTATATAGATAGCATATGGTCAGTTAGCGTATGGGCTAAAAGCAGGAATAAACAACTTTTGGCAACACAGTTTTAATCTGCCAGGAAACTGTATTGCAGTTTTGGAAAATCCCTTTTAGAGATGGTTCCAACTCTACTTATTGATCTACCTTTTCTTTTCCAAATGCAAAGTCATTTATTCAGTTTCTATAAACTACGTGCCCGGAGTTTGGGAGCATACGTGACCCAACGTTTACATATTTAAAACTTTTGAGGAATGTGAACTATTACATGACAATACCAACTTATGTGTACTTCAGTGGTTCAGGAGAAGAGGACTTTTTAGATGAAACGGTGACATCTTGGGACCAAGCATTCATACCAATTTTCGTTCTCTCAAACAAATGGAAATATAGCTATATATCAAATTATCCGAGTAGCCTTTGCGTCGTTGGAGCAATGGGTTGTTAGATCCTCGATGTGTCTCTGGCATAGCGCTATTATGAAAGGTCGGGCTAAATCTATCCTTGTGCCGACCATCCTCGATTCTAGTCCGGTACGAGTACATATTTTCTGCTAAATCGACAGATAACCTTTTTCAGTTGTTGTCAGAGACAGGATTTAAACCCCCTGTTTTCTGTACTTAAGCCAACTACTCTAGTATCTAAAAAAGTTATTTTGATCGGCCTAGCAGCTTTAGAGAAGAATCTGTTTGATGGTGATCTAAGCTGACGGGTCTATGAAGCCAGTTTATGCTATTGACATGAAGTCAGTTTATGCTATTAACTTTCCCGTAGCATTGCTCGGAAGATTTAGTCAAGTAAGAATACTTGCACGAACTGGCATGACAATTATGCACTTTTGAAGCTAACACATTTTAGATATGCATATACAATTTGTAGTCACCTGTCTATAATCATGGGTAGGACTGTCCTCCTTCATACTTGAAAGAACTGGGAAAATACAAAAAAAAAAAAAAAAAAAAAAAAAAAAATCAAAAGCTGTTTACAAAATTTGTTACTGCTTTGAAGTAAGTATGATCTTTTCTGACTTGTAAATTTTCCATACCGGCCAGATGCTAAAAATCTGGCTGTGGCATGGCACGAACCTGCAACACTCACACCACTAGTGCCGACCATGAGCTATAATTTTGAACGACGCACGCAACCGACAAATGTTTTGTAAATTTTCCATACCGCCCAGATGCTAAAAATCTGACTGTGGCATGGCACGAACCTGCAACACTCACACCACTAGTGCCGACCATGAGCTATAATTTTGAACGACGCACGCAACCGACAAATATTTTGTAAATTTTCCATACCGCCCAGATGCTAAAAATCTGGCTGTGGCATGGCACGAACCTCCGACACTCACCCCACTCATTGTTTGCCGACCATGAGCTGTAATTTTAAACGACGCAAGCAACCAACATTAATATATCAGAGTTTCTTAACCTGAAATTTAATTGAAGAAAGTAAAATAGATAATAGAATATAACATTTCATGTACTCTTTAGTTTGTTACTCGTAACAATAGCTTTCTGAAATGACTAAAGCTTTGTCAACGGGTTATCTGCCCTTGCCTGCACTAGGTTCTTGTGACCCATCTTGGCCCCTTGTTAAACACTGTTAGAATGGGACTTTATAACTTCATTTTTATATTTAACAATTTTATACATGTAAAATCCGGGTTTCTAATACGCAAACCAGAATTCTGCTATCGGAAAGTGCATTTCTCCGACAATTAGTGCCGTGACCGTTGCTTTGTCCGTCATCTTGTCCGCCATTTTGTGTAAGAGGTTTGCTTTTATGTCAATTTTACCATGTTAAACCAATTCCTTGGCCCCCAAAACCCATATGTAGACACCACAATTATGTTTCTAGCCAGTATACTACAGAAGATATAGAGATTTTTATGTTTTGGCGGCCATCTTGTCCGCCATTTTTTAACTGATTAGTCTGAAATAATTTCTAACATGCTTAATCGATTCCTCGACCTCAAAAACCTATAGGTAGCCACCAAAAGTATGTTTCTAGCCCTTATATTTAAGAAGATATTATGAATTTTATCCCTTGGCGGCCATCTTGGATGCCATCTTGAATATTTTAATTTCCCCAAGGATGCCAAGGTGGCATCATTTTGTTTCTGGTTAAGGACATCCTAAATAATAAGAATCTGCATCAAACATTTGTGCGGACTATTTTTTCGGGTTCTCGTCCCGGCACCCAGACTATGAGTAACATTATACTTTACCTTGTACCATTTTCTTGTTGTTGTTGTTGTATATTCATGTAGCCAATATAACACTGGCAATGTTCTTTCTGTGCTGTAATAACTCTAATGCAGACTCTTGTTGCTTTTCCCCTGTGCGTAACAGGTGTTGAGGAAGTTTTGTTTTCAAATAAGGTAAAGCTTTTTTTGTTGTTTTTTTTTTGTTTTTTTTTTTCATTTCAAATTAAGTTTTGCCCCCTATGCTTTTTATATACTTCTCCAAAGCTTCTTTTTTCTCTTGAAAAAAAAGAAGCAGAAAAAGAATACTTTGCCACGAAATATGAAACACGTAAGGAGCCTTGATAAATCAGAAGGTTTAGCTCTGGCTTGTTGATCCACAGGCGCTTGAAGTTCTATGCTATGAAACATATTTCAATTCCGCTAAACATCTAGGCTATGAGCCATTTTGAAGAAATGGCCTATAGACTGCGTCAGGTATAAAGGGTTTTGAGGGATTTTTTTTGAGCATTGAACTTCAAGCGCCTGTGGTTGATCTAGCGGTCGTGGCATCGAGACCCGCTGGTGGCGGAAATCTTTCCCACCGTAAACGGGGTTCAATGGCACACAGCCTTTCATTATCACCCTCACATCGTCCTGATATGACTGAAATACTATTTAAAGGACGTAAGATCGCAAGTCATCCGTCATCCATCAAGTAAAACACTGTTTTTTTTTATTTTGCTTACATGGGCTATAAAGTTTGAACTAATGGACAAAATGTTAGAAAAATTGGATTGTTATACTATTGCAGCAACAAGAGCAATTTGATTAAATTGACTGGTTTAGGTGACTGCAAGGAGATTGTCAAAGAGTTTTGGTTCCTCTGTCTAGTTAGTTTTTGAATTTCTTGAGGGCCATGCTAACTATGCTCTAAAACCAACTTCACGGAGACACAAAACATCTTTCTAACCCATTAGGCACATGACGTCGTAATGATGTCGCTCTGACGTCGATGCGACGTCATCACGTCGCATCAACGTCATAACGACGTCATTTCGATGTCTTGTGCCTGCTGGGTTTACGACATGTTGAAAACTCTGATGCATGTGTGTGTCGCTAGAGCTGTTCTGATAAAGAAAAAAAGTTATCATCATCAATCATAACAATAAAGTTTAGATTGGCATTTTTAAAGAAACGGATGCCCGATGTATGTTACGGAGTCAGGATACAAGGGGCTGGTATCCTTGAGTATACATGCACGGACAAGTTTTAATGCACCAACCCTCTCCCTGGGCCCTAAAACTTAAAATTATATGCAACAAATAAGCTATTACATGTAACTCGTTTGTATTATTTGGCTTAGGACTCTCATGACTTAGTTGTCTCGGAAGAGCTACAGAGAGCTTCAGATCACCATTGGTTAATCAGAGCACTCGGGCTACCGTAGCGAACCCTGGGTATAACACCAAGCTGGCACAACTCCAAAACCGTCCTGTACTACTTGCAGGTTGTTCCCTACCTAGAATGTAAGAGTGGGAAAGCCGCAGCTTGAAACGTACCAGTCCTCAGCCGCAAAGGCTGGTAAAATAAATCCACAGTGGAATCATCCGTGGGAACATGCTATACTTTATGAGGTGCAGTTTTACTATAAATTCAGTATTTTGGATATCATAAATTCTATTTTTTGATATCACTAATTCACTGCCTGGATCGAGATCCGGAACATCCCTTGTATGAAACGGAAGAGACCACCAAAGATGGCAGACCGGTTTACACACGTTAGGTAGGTGCTTCGTTTTATCGAATATTCTGACTATATAGCGTATGCATCATTCAAACGAGCTATATCAGCAAACAGAAAATACGTCTCCATGTAAAACAGGCAGCGATGTGGCGAAAAATAATTACATTCGCTTGTATCGGCATATTTTCAAGTCTGTTATTGTGCAGTTTATTTTTTAGTGGTGACACTTATATTTTCCTGACTTTCCTATGAAATATCATTTATAATTTCTCACTATTTTTATAAATACGATGCCCAATCCTACTCAGTCCCAGATACCAAAAACCGTGTTTAAATCTCTTGGCTGGTTTTTGAGAAATAATATTTTTTATTAGGTGTGTAATTTGCATTTGTCACTGGAACGTACTCCGAGATGTTCCGTTGACATTTTGTGTGGAACTAGCGAGTATATTCCGGTGACGAATGCAAATTACACGGCTAATAAAAATGAACATTTTTAAAAACAAGTCAAGAGATTTAAACACAGTTTTCGGGGTCTAGAGCCGATTTGAAATGGGCATCGTATTTTATAAAAGTGATACGAAAATATAAATGACATTTCATAGGAAAGTCAAAAACATATTTGGGTCACCGCCTAAAAATTAAAACAGCACAATAACATACTTCAAAATATGCCGATCAAGCGAATGTGCATATTTTTCGCGACATCACTGCGTACATGATATGGAGATATGTATTCTACATTCGGTGATATGGCTTGTTTGACCGATGCATACAATTTATAGTCAGAAAGTTGATAAAAAGGAAGCACCTACGTAGCGTGTGTAAGCCGGTCCGCCATCTTTGATGGTCTGTTCCGTTTCCCAAAAGGGATGTTCCGGATCTCGATCCAGACAGTGTAATTCGATTTTTTGATATCACAAAATACATTTTTAGATATCAAAAATAAGCTTGATATTTTGATATCACTAAATAGATTTAGTGATATCACAAATTCTATTTTGTGATATCAAAAAATAGATATTGTGCTATCAAAAAATCTCGATTATTTTGTGACATCAATAAATGCAATTTTCGATATCACAAATTCAATTTTGTGATACCATAAAATCCATTTTATGATATCAAAAGAATCAGGGTCATTTTATGATACCAACATGTATTTTGTAATATCACAAAATAGAATTTGTGATGTCACAGAATCTGGGCGGCTTTTATATCAAAAAATAGATTTTGTGATATCAAAAAAAGAATTAAATTTTCTATCTAAGACAAGAGCAACAAATCCATTCATTTGAAAAATCGATATTTTATTAATAAACAGATATACAGGTGAACTGCGGGGTTTTCGCGCAATAACATTAGATAATTTTTCAAATATAGTTGAATTCCCACAATTATTTCTACGTTTCTCCTGTTAAACTATATATCTAAAGAAAGAATAATTATTGCAGATTTCGAATCCGTTTGCATAAAATATGTAACTTAGTATACAAAATGATCTGGCGAAATGAATAGAGATGCCTCCCGCATTTTTAGTGCATTTTACTATATAAGTATGCCATTTGAGGGGTTATACTTACAACTTAAAAATCTCCCAATTTAATATTAACATAAAATTATGAAAAAAAAACAATCAAAACACTGAAGAAGAATAGAATCTTAAGAGCCCGTATGCATAAAAAGTCGATGTTAAT
Source organism: Ctena decussata (assembly GCA_963989385.1). Classification (NCBI taxonomy): domain Eukaryota; kingdom Metazoa; phylum Mollusca; class Bivalvia; order Lucinida; family Lucinidae; genus Ctena; species Ctena decussata. Next base: position 54,219,407 of record OZ022513.1, read on the forward strand.
GGATGATTTTAAAATATCGTATGAAACGAATCTTTCCTATACAATTCAATATATTTCCCGCAATTGAATGTGTTGATACGTATTAAAGCGAATGATGAGATAAGTTGCGATTGCATATGGGAAAACGCAAGATGTATTTATCTATTTACTGACTTATTTATTTTTTATGGCTCGAGACTACGACCAATTTTCAAATATAGTCCATATTTTATAGTTTGTTTTCATCCAACAATGAAACTTTTTCACAACATTCCTAACAGCTGATGCTCTCTTTTCTTCAAGTCGTTGCCCAGCGGGCACATGACGTCGAATTGACGTCTCACTGACGTCGGTGCGACGTCGTGTGCCTGCTGGGTGAGACATGACAAACTATCATCGACGTCACTGCGACGTCACTGCGACGTCGTGTGCACCCTGGGTAAGGGCACCTACATAAAGAGTGAGGTTCGGTTATTCCAGTTACCTCTTGTGATGGGATTCTGAACTAATTATTTCACATTTTCAAGAAGCTTATACAAGACGTTTTTCATTTGCCGTAACAACCAGATAATTCATTCAAAGTGGATTCTTGGAGACCAATGAACCAGGGAACTATACTGAACGCCAAAAGAAACGCATACAAAGTATATATAATAAATTTTCAAAAGTAGGCAACTGCTACTAGTTTTTGTCTTGTTAGTTTGACGTGTCCATGAGTTTTTGAGAAAAAGAATATATGAAATCTCCAATATGCCTTACACTGTAACTGTGAAAAACAATAATTTCAGGATGGGATAAAATTAAAAGTTACAAAAAACAAGCAATCTTTAAGAGGCTATATTCTCAACTGCAGACTCTTTGTTAATCATAATTTACCTGCGATTGTTAAACTCTGTATCAAGAAAAAATTCTATAACTCATTTTGTTCTTGGTCTGTCTTAAATTCTTGAAAAAACAAGCCAAGGAAAGTTAGGTATCAAGAAAGCGTTAACAGACATTTCACTTTAACAAATGGTTTTCTTCTGAACATTCTAACTGATATGTTCAATCAGAAAGGGAAAATCCTTGTAAAATAAGTAATACTGTAGTGAAATGCAACACATAAAATCATTTGTAAAAGAAACTGAAGCGTAAAGCCATAAAGAGTGCCGTTATCGGTCTTCAAAATTTTCTCTTTGTTTAATACAAAGGGAGGTAATTTGAAAATGGACCGACTTTATAGCGTTGTCCTTTAATAAATAACCATGTTATTCATATGAATTAAGCGGTTTTCTAACAGTTGCATATCAGAGACTATTTCTGAATACAACATGATTTATTCGAAAAGGAAAGAATTCTCTTGCAATGGAATTTAATGTTTTTCGAGAAAGTGAGGAAACTCCTTTACGAAAGATTTAAATCATGATAGTTTCATCGTGTACTGTGGTCGGTTGAAAATCATAGTCTTTGCAATGATCGATTTGGACATGCCTAGTGACAGTGCAGAGAAAAAAGAACATAAACTTGTATGCGTTTCTTTTGGCGTTCAGTATATTTGCGTGCAGAATTTCTTGAAGGTGTTCACAACCAATCGAGGAAACAACGGTGGAATAATTCCTATTTCAGAATAATTTACGAGAAAACAAGGCGCAGTTATATGAATCTACATGCATTGGAAAGTGACTGAAATGATAATAAGTCAAGGTTGATGTAAATTATTGCTGGCGAAAATCTTTCCTACCATAAACGGGGTTCCATTGCACATATCCTTTCATTATCGTCCTGATATAACTGAAATACTGTTGAAAAGGACGAAAATCGCGTCATCCATCCATCTCTCTTTGTCTTTGGTTTAGTAAATGCAGTTGATTTTACTATTCAACAGATTTACCAGCCGATGCACGCACTTGGCGCCGTGTGTCCGCCCATTTACCACCCGAGGGATGGTCTAAATATTCATAGTATTGTTAGCCAAAGTATTGCTTACTACGCGAAAAGAACAAATGAGCCGCGACACGACAAAACCAACAACGTGGTTGTGTGCCCAGCGCAGCCTCAGGATCAGCCTGGGCATCCGCCCTGTCTGATCAGAGTCTTCGCTGTCCGCATGGCGGTAGCTTAGACCCTTAGCTACCCTTTAAGTACTTAACAAAGAGTCAGGTCAAACTGGGCGGATTCCCAGGCTGATCTGAGTTCGCACTGGGCGCACAACCACAGTGTTGGTTTTGTCGTGTCGCGGCTCAAATTACTTTTTTGTAATATTAATGCGCATTCTTTAAGAGCCGCAATACACAGTTCCGAGCCACACCCAAAATATCACTCAAAATCACATGATAGCGTATACCTGGCCAATGCAACGACAACTTAGCACGTGACATAGTCTCACAAACAAATCGCACGTGGTCAGTATCCAACATAAGTCCGTGATTTTACCTAACAGTCAATGGAGGGATGTATACCTGTTTAAAGAAAACAAACTAACACCACTTTTAATAAACTTACTATGCTTTGCAAGAACAGAGCGCATCGGAAATGCATGATGCGCCAACTGCCATGTGTAGATCATGAGGAGGCTGATTCTTTGCCATAGATCGCCAACATTTAGCAGACACTTGCTTTTGTCATTTGTTTTTCCGCCATCTTTGTGTAAGCTTGTGAGACGTAGTAACAGTAACTAAGCAGGCGGAGCTTAGCGGCTATTCTCGGAACTGTGTATTGCAACATGCGACGAGAAGAATCAGTCCAGTGTGTGGTAATATTTATGCGTTCACAACATGTATAAACAATCTTGAGCATCATACACTGGAGCGCCGTAAAGTATGCGAAATCGGATAGCCTGGCTTCCAGGCTAAATGGTTATATGTATTCAAATAGTAGAAATTTTAACATGGCGTTTTTATTCTGACGGCCATTTTGGTCAAAACCAAAAAATAAAACAAAGGGACTGGGAGCCAGTCTACTAATCGGACTGCATTCGCTTTTACCAAGATGGGGTGAAACACCTTTTACCTTGCACATACCTCGTGTCGTGATAAAACCAGTCCTATGTCATAGGCAAAACACGCGTGTCTAGAGTGGATGCATGCGCAATCAGATCAGGATAGACTACACATGGGCGTAGACATATTTTGGCACTTCCTGTTTACGTATACGCATATATTTTGCTTCAAACATTATGGACTGAGCACTCATATTTCCTTGCGCAGGCCTTTTTAAGTCATATCGTGATTAAATCAGCAGCAATGTATATGCAAAACACCTCTGTCCAGACTAGTCCGTGCACTAGCACATTCAGAACAGAGTAGGCGCACTAAGTATGCCTTCTGGGAATCAGACAGTGCACTGCACTCACTCCCACATACTACGCAGTTGCATAGACTTATCTTGTTACCCACTCAAACATATTTTGTCCGCACAAGGCTCATAACGTTAAACACAAGATATGAGCATAAAATGCACGTGCAAATATGACCGGCCCTTGATTATCTTATTATCAATGATATAACCCAAGAGCCGCATCCTCGGAAAATTGTCACGTGCGACGAGAAGAATCAGCTGACTCTGTGGTAACAGTTATGCGTTCACAACATGTTTAAACAATCTTGAGCATCATACACTGGAGCGCCGTAAAGGAATTGACACTAATCGGACTGCATTTACTTTTACCAAGATGGAGTGAAACACATTTTCCCTTGCGCATACCTCGACTCGTGATAAAACCAGTCCTATGTCATACGCAAAACACGCGTGTCTAGACTGGATGCATGCGCAATTAGAACAGGGTAGACTACACATGAGCTTAGACATATCTTGGCACTTCCTGGTTACGTATACATACATATTTTGCTTCAAACATTATGGGCTGAACACACATTTTTACTTGCGCAGGCCTTTTTAAGTCATGTCGTGATTAAATCAGCCTTATCGTATATGCAAAACAACTAAGTTCAGACTAGTCTGTGCACTAGCACAATCAGAACAGGGTAGGCACACTAAGTATGCCTTCTGGTAAACAAACAGTGCACTGCACTCACTCCGACTGACTACGCAGTTGCATAGACTTGTCTTGGTACCCACTGTTTGCGTACAGCGTCGAACATATTTTGCCCGCACAAGGCTCAATACGTTGCACACCAGAGATGAGCATAAACTGCACGTGCAAATATGACCGACTCTTGATTATCTTATTTATCAATGATGTAACCCAAAAGCCGCACCCTCGGAAAATTGCCACATGCGACGAGAAGAATCAACCAAGTCTGTAGTAACATTTATGCGTTCACAACATGTATAAACATTCTTGAGCATCATTCATTGGAGCGCCGTAAAGTGTGCGAAAGGAATAGACACTAATCGGACTGCATTCACCTTTACCAAGATGGGGTGGAACACATTTTTCCTTGCGCATACCCCGTGTCGTGATAAAACCAGTCCTATGTCATACGCAAAACACGTGTGTCTAGACTAGATGCTTGCGCAATCAGAACAGGGTAGACTACACATAGGGTAGACATATCTTGGTACCTCCTGGTTACGTAAACATACATATTTCGCCGCAAACATTACGGGCGGAACACACTTTTTCTCTTGTGCAGGCTATTTGAGTCGTGTCGTGATGAAATCAGCATTATCGTATCTGCAAAACACCTAAGTCCAGACTAGTTTGTGCACTACCACATTCAGAACAGAGCAGGCGCATTAAGTATGACTTCTGGGTATCAAACAATGCACTGCACTTAATCTGACAGACTACGCAGTTGTATAGACTTATCTTAGTACCCACTGTTTGCGTATAGCGTCAAACATCTTTTGCCCGGACAAGGTTCATAACGTTTAACACAAGAGATGAGCATCAAATGCACGTGCATATATGACCTACCCTTGATTATCAATGATGTAACCCAAGAGCTACTAGATTAACAAATAATTGCCGCAGTAATCCAAAATTTTGAGTAAAATGTATCTGAGGAATTAGTTTACAATCAGATCAAGATGTGCAATGCGTCATATCATACATTCAGTATTTCTGACACACTGTCGGCTAGTATAAGCACCTGTTCAAATTTTAGAATAATTCCAGTAATTTTAAGGTGTCTGAACAGAGAGGGTAAATTAAAACGATGCAAACTTTTTGAAAAGCATTACAAGACGCCCAGCAGGCACATGACGTCGTAATGATGTCGAAATGGGGTCGATGCGAGGCCCCCATGCCGCATCGACGTCAAAACTACATCATTTCGACGTCTTGTAACTGCTGGGCAGTAAAGTATAACCCAGCGGGCACATGACGTCAGAATTGCACCACGTCTATGTTGCAAGGCCGTCGTCGGCGGTCCGGCCGGTCCGGCCATGGCCGGACCATTTTTTCGGCCGAATATGGTATTGGCCGTACCACTTTTATTTCATTCGGCCAAATATGGTATTGGTCGGACAACTTTTTTCCGTTATTCCCTTCTTTACCTTGGTCTCAAAATGCATTAAAATCGCTTCTAGAGACCTCCTGAATTCAAAACTTTTGTCGTGGGAGGTCCCCGAAACCCCCTTACGAGAGGAAGGACACCCCCTCCCGTGCTCTCCCCCACTCGTGCCTTCGGCTTTCGGGGAACACCTTTAGCAGTCTTTAAAAGCTGGGGTAAGCAATTGAAATACAGCAAATACTCATAAAATAAATTGAGTTTCACAAGCAAAATGGTCTCAAAATGCATTAAAATCGCTTCTAGAGACGTCCTGAATTCAAAAATTTTCTCCTTGGAGGTAAATACTCATAAAATCAAGTGAGTTTCACAAGCGAAATTTTTGACGTACAGAAACCAGTTTCGGTTCTGACATGGTTTCAAAAACTATTCATTTGACGATCGAAACTTTTTAAAACCCAAACTGGTTTACTCATTTTTTTTATGCTGAAACCAAAACTAGTTCTTGAAACTATCGAAACCACCTCAATGAGTGGTTTCGTCGGTTTCGTTCTGTCCGAATACTGGTGCAGTAAAAAAATGGCGGCAAGCAAGGAGCAGCTCGAAGCGACTCAGCTCAAACTCATTATTGAAACTGATGCCGCAGAGTGGGCAAAAGATATTACGGATAGAGGTAATCACAAGTTAAATGAATTTCTTCCATTTTAAACTGGCATAGGGACACCCAACTTATAAAAATAAATGTATACACAGGCAATGATGTTTCGTACACATAGCTGTTCGGCCTTCTTATTCCCGTAGGATTGAGATGGTACAGAGGCGTGCTGCCAGGTACGTCACAAATAGATATAGAAATAGATCAAGTGTAGGGGAGATGCTGTATGATCTGAAGTGGGAAAATCTTGAAAAGAGAAGACAGATAGCCAGACTGACTATGCTTTACAAGATTGACAGAGAATTGGTGGCAGTCGACAGCAGAAGGCTCCTCCCTCCCATGAGATGCTGTAGAAAAATGCACCAAAAATCCGTTCAAGCTCCTTCATGTGGCTCAGATTACCGGAAATGGTCCTTCTTTCCCCGCACAATTAGGGACTGGAACAACCTTACCTGCCGCCTGAATTGGTCCAGGCTGGGTCGCTTGATGCCTTCAGGGCTGAAGCGGCTAAACACTTTTCTCTCTAATTGTCTTTAAACCTCATTTAAAGTTTTAACTATCACTGTACATATTTCATCTATCAATTTACCATCATTTTCCTTCTCACCCTCGAAACTGGCTGGCAAAAACTTCAAAGTTAAGAAGGTGGTGAGCAAATGGGAAAGAAAGAGAAAGAAAAATCTTTAGACAGGTCTTCCTCTATCTGTAGACTGTTTTAACAAATTTGTGCTTTGCATCCCATGAAATGAAAATACGCAAACTGTGTAGACACAGATAAAATGCCAAAGAATGCAGCCATTGATCAGGTCGACACTGTTTTCTTTAATTGTAACATCAATATTATGTCTGATATATTATGATTTTATGTAATGGAGAGGAAATAAACCAAACACCTCTGTTACAAAAATAAGCCATTAAAATTTAAAAAAATATATAAAAAAAAAATAGCAAGATCAGGAACTGATTTAATCCAGTTCCAATTCCTGCCTAAAACACCAACAGCAAAGGGACAAACACGAAAACAATACAAAAACAAGACCTGGCGGCATTAAGCAAAAAGCCTAAGTGGACAGCTCTTCCCCAACAGGTGTCCACTGGGCAATCCTGAATAAAACTGAGCCGGGACACGACAAAACCAACAAAGTGGTTTGCACCCAGCACAGATTCAGATCAGCCTGGGCATCTGCCCAGTCTGTCTCCGTGGAGCTAGCTTAAACCCTTGGCTACCCTTTAAGGCATAGCAAAGAGTTTGATCGGACAGGGTGGATGCTCAGGCTAAACTGAGTCTGCACTGGGTGCACAACCACATTGTTGGTTTTCTCGTGTCGCGACTCATATACATATATGCAAAACAAACAAATTGGACAAAAAATTATGCCCACTGCTTCACACATCTACAGGGTATTGTGGTGGATAGCAGGCTAAGGTGCGGGGCAATAACTTCTTTATTGCCCCCACTGTGCTGGGGTTCTGACATTTGGATCTTTAAACCAGTGGAATTTTCTATTATACAGAGCGGAGCTAAGACCAGGGCTATAACCAGGGAATATTGAATAAAAAGTCATTAGCCCAGGTATTCCCTGTAGTGTGTGTGTGTCGGGGGTGGGGGGGGGGGGGTGGGGGGGGGGCTGGGGCATTGGTTACAAGTAACCTTTAAGACAAACCAATGCAGAGCCAAATTCAGTCTATGATAATGTAGTACATACTGTACACAGACCCTGGAGAAGAAACATTACCACAGTTGTTTTAATTTCAGGATTTTGTTTACCAGTAGGACCTGTCTCCAGCCATGTACCAACCATGTTCCACAGGTTCCTGTCAGAGGAGACCCTAAAATCATACATAGCAGACAACATGACTGTTGGACAAGAGCTGCAAAGGAAGTTTGATCCTGCTGATATCCCTGTAATTGTTAAGGTCAGTATCAGGGTCAGTTTTTATCTTTCGATGCCCCCAACATCAGAGAAGTTGGCCCAGAGGGGGCATGCTGGTTTGGGCTGTCCATCTGTCTGTCCATCCATCCATCTGTCTGTCCATAATGCTTTACGGCAGCTGCTAGGATCTTGAAATTTTATATGTGGCATGTAAATGAAAAATAAGCGGACCCAAATTTTTTCCTGTGCCGGTTTTGTCAGTCAGGAGTTATGCCCCTTTATCGACTTTGTCATTATATATAGGAACAACCTTGCGACCAAAATATCTGAAGAACACATTTTAAGCTAGCATGTTTATATTTTGCATACAGTTACAGGCTAAGGTGTAGACGAACTGATTACATTTTGGGCATTAACTTTTCGTGAACGTTTGGTTGAGTTATTCCCCTTTTTGGGACACAGACATTTGATATAGAAACAACATTGTGACCGAAATATCTGAAGAACCGTTTAAGCTAGGATCTTGATATTTGGCATGCAGTTACAGATCAAGGTGTGAATGAATTGATTAACTTTTGAGTATATTTTGTAAATTTTTGGTTGAGTAATTACCCTTTTTTTTTGGACATAGGCATTTTATGTAGAAATAGGCATTTTATGTAGAAATAACCTTGTGACCAAACAATATGACGAAACGCTTACGCTAGTAAGACTACATATCTATTTGGCTTTCAGTTACCGATAAAGGTGTAATTGACCTGATTAGCTTTTTATACTCACGTCAAAGACGGGTTGTATTATGTCATGATCTCCGTCCACCTGTCTGTCTGTCCATCTGTACGTCCATCCATTAACTTTTCGTGTCCACTCCATATCTCCTTAACACATTGAAAGATTTTTTTGAGACTTGGGTCAAATGATTGCCTTATCGAGGTGATGTGTTGAACTCATATTTCAGCAATGTCTAAAAAAAGTCATCTGTGGTGAAGCAACGACCTAGAAAGGTTATGGGATAGAATAGCATAGATAAAAAGCATTGATAAGCAGTTTTCATGTCAATCTTTCATTGTTTTTGAAGGGGTATGCCGAAGAAGTATATCCACAGATCCTGGAAAACCTAAATCACATGGGAAAGATTGCCTTGGAAAAAATGCATCCCTGGGTATTGAACACAATTATAGACTGGGACAACTTTGACAAGATAATTTGCAAGAAGACATTGAGAGGTGTTGAAGGTACATATTCTTCTATCCTCTTAGCATGTTATGACTCAAGTTATGAGCTTCATCATTCTGATAAAAAAATAAACTCAAAGGCTTAGATCAGCCTGTGCAGTCTCTGTTGTGTGCTTGATAGGTAACCAAAGCATTAAGGCTTTTTGAAGTTGCCAGATGCAGGCTGATCTGTGTCTTCACGGGGCACACATGCTTTTGTTTGTTTTCTTGGGTTGTGGCTCAATAATACAAGATCAGTTAAGTGGCTAAATGAGGTTTCTTTCTTGTGATTAATTTTTACTTTATATTAAAGACTTTAAAGTAAAGGAGAAGCCTTTAAAATCTATTTCATAATTGTATGTTCAACGCATCTGGTGTTCAGTGCTTCAAGCCTTCTGTGGCAGCCCTAAAAAGTGTCTCCATACTTCATCATGTACGTTATTTAAATTCACTAAATGCTCCACTGCTGAGTTCTAAGCATCATGCCCACTACCAAAATACATGTACATTGTTACATTTTAGACTAAAGCACCCAGAGATTGTCAAGGCTTCTATTACAACCTATTTATCTCTGCGTAAAACAAATAAAACAGGATACATATTTTCTATCTATATTGAAATACTGGTAGTATATTAGGTTTGTAGCTTAATTTGAAAACAAAATCTTTGTTGTATATTTTCAGAAGAGGACAACAGTAATATCCTCAACAAGGTGGACACCAGTACCGGTACTCAAGGCACCTCTGTTGACAATAGCAGTGTGGTGATTTGTAAGGGAGAGGATGGCAGTACAAATAAGTTTTTGTGGAATAACAGCAGAGTGAAAAAACTAATAGACATGCACACTAAAAATGAAGACCTGTTCTACAAGCCTGGCATAAAAAAAATGTCTGTATGGAAAATTATTTCTGATGAAATAAATAAAAGTGAGGGAATTGGAGGTAGTTCCACTGGCTGCAGCAGCCTGCAGTGTGAACAAAAATGGAAAAACATAACTAAAAAATTCAGAGACTGTGTAGACCACAACTCGAAATCGGGTAATGAAAGAAAGGAATGTCCATTTTTTCAAGAGCTCCTAAGTTGTTATGGTTACAGGCCGAATGTTAAACCTGTGTATACAGCCAGTTCTAGCACAGGCGCAGCTTGTACAAGCAATGAAGATATCGATGAAAAAAGCAACACAGAAGAAAATACTTCTTCAAATTCTTCACCTGTAATCATAGCAAGCAAAAGGAACTCTAGAAAAAAAGATGAAGTACTTTCTGTACTAAGAGAAACCAAGGATGAAATGAAATCCGATCAAACGAAATTACTAGATGTTCTTGAAAAACAACACAGTGACAGAGCCAAGCAGGAGGATAAGAAGTTGGATCTGCTTGCTACTCTGATTTCCAAAGTTGAGAAAAAATAAGTCCTTTATGTTCATGTTCATGACAATTTAGGTCATTTATTTTGATATAGTTCATGAATTTTGATGGTTACAGAGCAGTTATTTACTTTTAGAACCAGCAAGTACTTTTAAGCTTGCCTGAACGAATTTCAGGAAGAGGTATTGTACTACCCACGGCGTTGGCAGCGTTAGCAAAATGTTGAAGTTTTACGTTAAAGTTTTAAGATCTCATAGTTTCTAAACCCTTTGATCAGTTTGAGTGAGTGAACTCGGGTTTAACATCCCACCAACAACGAGGTCATATGGAGACGGGACCTCGGTTTAAAGTCTCATCCGAAAGACCGGAGAAGCGGGGGATCGAACTTGCGACCCCTGGATTGGTAGTCTGGAGTGTTATCCACTACGCTACAGCCGCTCCTTTGATCAGTTTGAATTATATTTGGTATGATGATAGATATTAGTCCAAAATGTTATTCAGGACCATCCCCACAGGACCATCCCCACCCCAGGTCATGACCCATAGGTCAAGGTCATGGACTTAGAAATTTTATGTTAAAGTTTTACGTTGAAGTTTTTAAGATATCATAGTTTCTAAACCTTTTAAACGATTTTCATTATTTTGGTATAATGAAAGATATTGGTCCAAAATTTAATCAGGACCATCCCCACCCCTGGTCATGACCCATAGGTCAAGGTCACAGACTTAGAAATTTTATGTTAAACTTTTGCGTTAAAGGTTTTAAGATCTCATTGTTTGAATTATATTTGATATGGTGATAGATATTGGTCCAAAATTTTATTCAGCGCCATCCCCAGCCCTGTCCATGACCTATAGGTCAAGGTCACGGACTTAGGGAAATTTTATGTTAAAGTTTTACAGTAAAATTTTTAAGATCTTATAATTTCTAAACCTATTAATCGTTTAAATAATATTTGGTATGATGATAGATATTGATCTAAAATTTTATTCATCACCACCCCCACCCCTGAACATGACCTAAAGGTCAAGGTCACAGACTTTGAAATTTTATGTTGAAATGTTCTTGGCTTAAGTTTTTTTTAAAACTCTCCTTAACAATTAGACAGATTTATTTAATACTTCCACAGATGCCAAGTTTATAATGGTCTGAATTCTTTTGAAATACCATCCCGACCCCCTTGATGACTGAGGTCAAGGTCATAGACATTTAAATGTTAAGCTAAATTTTCCTAGTGTATGGATGGATTCAGATTTAGAATTCTGTTAGATGCTGGTCCAGAGTTTTACACAGTACCAACCCCACCTCTTGCATTGACCTTTAGTTCAAGGTCATAGGCTGAAGCTTTATATTTTATAGTTTAACACTGCATAGATGGAAAGTTATACAAGACTGATGACAGATACTGCTCCAGAGTTTTATATGGTAAAAGCATCACCTTCCTTCTTGACCTTTGAGGTCAAGTTCACATTTTAGAACTTTGTATTCATGACGGGCAAGCACCAGTTCAGACAAGCTATGCTGTCTGGTGACAGCTCTTGTTAAAAGTGTTCTTTATTTCTTTGACAGATCAGTTAAGCCTACAACCCTGATAGCCTGAGGTAGAATCCCAGCATCAGTCAAGATACTAAGTGTCTTTTGATTTATGTTATCAGAGCAAGAGATAAGGTGAGTATTTGGTGATAACTTATGGATAAGTTTCCATATTTTTCCTTTAAAACATATGCTGTGGGTAATTACTAAAAGTGAGACAGTTCTAGTGATTGGACTCATGTTTCCAAGGAGACTGAATGAAATTATCCTCAGATTATCACCAGATACCCACTTTATCTTTTGCATTTTGGTTTTGTATTAATGAACAGTTTGCTCATAAGACAATATTAAAGATGTACCCTAATCATTCTTGATCAATACATTTATGTGAGTTTGCTATTTTTTAAGCAAAATTGAAATATTCTGCGGTTGACTTTAAATGCCCATATGCCAAGCCTTTTCACTCTTATTATGGACCATAGATTATCTGATATAAGAAACAAGAGATACGAATTTATTCCTACATGTACATAGACTGAAATATCTTGCATAGTATTTTCTGTCTCAAAAATGCTAAATAAGATATGTTCACATAGTTTCTTTTCCCGTATTGTATACATACATACATACATTTATTAGGAGATATCATATATTTGAATTTTAAAACCTTATTTATGAAACACTGAGTCGTCCTGAATTCAAATATTTTCTCGGGGGAGGTCCCCCGAAGACCCTTAAGAGAGGGGGATACCCCCTCTCGTGCTCTCCCCCACTCGTGCCTTCAGCACTCGGGACGTTCCATGGCCGTACCACTTTTCAAAAGCTGACGACGGCCCTGTGTTGTAGCAGACAGGCCGCAGTAAAAGTATCCAGAACGCAGCAGACAAACAGTAGACATTCCGTTGGAAGTAAATAGTATACAGAAAAACGCGAACAGCATGCACTACTTTTCATGCTCTAAAACGAAGAGCGAGTAGACAGTGCACAGTAGACGGTAAACGGTAGAATATATCAAAAAGTCTTTAACGTTGAAAGAAACGAAATTTCCTTCGCACAGCTTAAAAATACAGGTATTGGGAGGGGGGCGAGGGGGGGGACTATAAAAGAAAAAGAAACAAAAAATAAATAAAACTAGAAAATAAATAAAGAAAGGCAGACAAAAGTCTGCAACACCCGGTATTCCCAGGCGACCATCCATCCAAGTACTAACCGGGTTCGACGTTGCTTAACGTGATCGGGCGAGAATTGGTATTTTCAAGGTCATATGGCGGTAGACAACAACGTACCGAGTTTTTAACATTTCCAGAGTCTACTTTTGAGATTTGAGAACAGTATAATAGTTATAATATCCAGCAGTTCTTACTACTGGGACACACATTGCAGGCCTAGTAGAGCAGTCGTATCTTTGCAGTTCAGTCTTATCAAGCCAGCGAACACAATATGTTGAATCATCATTGAATCAACGTTGATTCAATGTGCTTCAATGTTTTGTGATCAGTGGGTGAACTATAGCAAAGTATCTGCAATAAGCTTCTTTATTTTTAAGTACAAATTTGCACCTCATATGAACAGCTATGTCTAAAGTAATATGTAACCGTTAATATCAACGGTAATTCAACGTCATAGTTCTTTAAGTTTAACCAACGTTAATGACACGCCGTTGTTTCAGCGTTGTGTGTCAGCTGAGCATGAGGAATAAATCTGTTATCATTGAATGTGGCTGGAATATTTAGAGTTGCGGCACGCGAATAAAGTGTTCAGATGAGCATTTGCGAACTGCGCATATGCACAGTCTGCTCAGTAAGTGCACAGAGAGTCAAAACACGCAACATCTTACTAATTCCAGTGCGTACTACACTTTTTCTGACTAGAATGCGCATTTACGCAGACTAGTCTAAGCAGAGCAGGCTCTCTCGTAAAAAGGTTCGGAATAAAAGTTTTTCACGCCTATTAAATAGCTCATAACTTTAAAAGATCATTAAAAGGCATTCAATTCCCCCAATTATTTCTACGTTTCTCCTGTTAAAGTATATATCTAAAGAAAGAATAATTATTGCAGATTTCGAATCCGTTTGCATAAAATATGTAACTTAGTATACAACAAGAGCTCCGCTGAGCGGGGCAATATACGCCCATTGGGGCTTAAAGTTGGAAAGACAACAAGAGATGACAGAACTTTTGTCATTAGCTTAAATCTTCAACAATAAGGTAGATATAAAACTACAAAACAAATGAAGCTTAGTATGAAATTCCTAGAAACATAGGGGCATAATTCCATCAGAACTGAAAGTAGGGTCATGGTTCCTGTTCTCTGCGTATCGTCTGATATTTGAACAAATCTTCAACGATTTTCAAAATATGGAGCAGACACGAAATTACCACATGAAAAATACAAAGGTGCATAAGTCTGTCAAAACTGAAAGTAGGGTTATGTTTCTTTTTCTCTGCACACTGTCTGATGATGCTTCATATTTGTATAAACTTTTATGAAGAAATCTTATACAGTTTTTGAGATATGGAGCAGACAAATAATGTTACCTTTTGAACTTTGACCTCTAAGTGTGACCTTGGCCTTTGTTGAAATACAAGTTCTGCAAGTTGCCTCGATAAGGTGAACATTGGACTCAAGTTTAAAAAAATAATCTTTCACGAGGATAAGGAGATATGGAGTGGACACGAATTTAATACAAAATTACAATACAAAAAATACAAGTGGCGTAATTTTGTTAAAAGTGAAAGAAGGATTTTTTTCCCTGCACATCATCTGATGGTGCTTTATATGTATACAAACTTTCATGAAGAAATCTTAAACGGTTTTTGAGATACAAAGTTTATATGAAATTACTATACGAAAAATACAAAGGGGCGTAATTTTGTTAAAAGTGAAAGTAGGGATATGGCCCTTTTTCTCTGCACATTGTCTGATAGTGCTTTATAATTATGCAAACTTTCATGAAGAAGTCTTTAACAGTTTTCGAGATATGGAGCAGACACGACGATTATATGAAATTACTATAAGAAAAATACAAAAGGATATAATTCTGTCAAAAATGAAAATAGGGTGCTTTATATTTGTACAAACTTTCATGAAGAAATCTTAAACGGTTTTCAAGATATGGAGCTGACACGCAATTTTACCGTTTGACCTTTAACCTCTAAGTGTGACCTTGACCTTTCTCGAACATCATTGAAGTATTAGTTCTGCACATCGTGTCGATAAGGCGAACATTTGACCCCAGTTTCCGAAAAATCTTTCAAGGGGTTAAGGAGATATGGAGCGGACACGAAAAGTTAACGGACAGACGGACGGACAGACAGACAGACAAACGGACAGACAGACGGACGAACGGACGGGGGTCACGACATAATACGACCCGTCTTCGACGGGCGTATAAAAATGATCTCGCGAAATGAATAGAGATGCCCCCTGCATTTTTAGTGCATTTTACTATATAAGTGTGCCATTTGAGGGGTTATCTTACAACTTAAAAATCCCCCAATTTAATATTAACATAAAATTATGAAAAAAACAATCAAAACACTGAAGAAGATTGAATTTTCAGAGCCTATATGCTTAAAAAGTCGGTGTTAATGGATGATTTTATAATATCGTATGAAACGTGTCTTTCCTATACAATTAAATACATTTCCCGCAATTGAATGTGTTGATACGTGTTAAAGCGAATGATAAGATAAGTTGCGATTGCATATGGGAAAACGCAAGATGTATTTATCTATTTATTAACTTATTTATTTTTTATGGCTCGAGACAACGACCAATTTTCAAATATAGTTCATACTTTATAGTTTGTTTTCATACAACAATGAAACTTTTTCACATCATTCCTAACAGCTGATGCTCTCTTTTCTTCAAGTCGTTGCCAAGCGGGCACATGACGTCGAATTGACGTCTCGCTGACGTCGGTGCGACGTCATCACGTCACAGCGAAGTCAATACGACGTCATTAAGACGTCATATGCTTGCTGGGTGAGACATGACAAACTATCATCGACGTCAGTGCGACGTCACTGCGACGTCGTGTGCTCCCTGGGTAAGGGTACCTACATAAAGAGTGAGATACGGTTCTTCCAGTTACCTCTTGTGATGGGATTCTGAACTTATCATTTTACATTTTCAAGAAGCTTATACAAGACTTTTTTAATTTGCCGTAACAACCAGATAATTCATTCAAGGTGGATTCTTGGAGACCAGTGAACCAGGGAACTATTTGCGTGCAGAATATCTTGAAGGTGTTCACAAGCAGTCGAGGAAACAACGGTGGAATGATTCCTATTTCAGAATAATTTACGAGAAAACAAGGCGCAGTCATATGAATCTACTTGCATCGGAAAGTGACTGAAATGATAATAAGCACCCCCCCCCCTTTTTTGACTGCATTTTCATTCTCACTCGATTCAAACCATGGCTAGTTACGTCTTCTCATATGGAGTATCTTCTGGTAGAGAATGAAGATGAACAAAGCTTGACAGACTAGCTAAAGAGAAAAGCTGAAAAAAAATCAGTTTTCGCGCGAGAAATGCAACATTTCGGTGCGAAAAGTTCCGACTGTTTGCAACAAATGACTGTATGGACGATGGGAGATAACTGATCATAACTCTATTTTAACATGGAGCTCCGTTATACATCTTATAAAAAGCATCTTCCCGGCAGGCACATGACGTCCAAATGACGTCATACTGACGTCGGAGCGACATGGCGACGTCGTATCGATATCAGTGCGACGTCATTAGGACGTCATGTGCCTGGTTTTTTCGCCACGGTCAAGGTTGATGTAAATTATTGCTGGCGAATTAATCAATCTTGTTGGTATCAGTCTGAGTTTAGTTTGTTTAAGATTTGATAGCTTAAACAAGTTTTGTTTGATCATGTGTATCTCTGTCTGTATGTTTATTTGAACACCTTTGTTGTGTGCCTGTCCCTTTGTCTTTGGTTGGAGCCCCGGTAGGTCAGTGGGTTCAGCACTGGCCTACTGATATAGTGGACCAGGTTCGAGTCCCCCTGGAGGCGAAAATATTTCTTCCATTGCACATATCCTTTCATTATCGTCCTGATATAACTGAAATACTGTTGAAAAGGACAAAAATCGCGTCATCCATCCATCTATCTTTGTCTTTTGTATGGTAAATGCAGTTGATTTTACTATTCAACAGATTTACCAGCCGATGCCTTCACTTGGCGCCGTGTGTCCGTCCATTTAGCAGCCGGGGGATGGTCTAAATATATATAGTGTTGTTAGCCAAAGTATTGCTTACTACGCGAAAACAACATAAGCCGCGACACGGCAAAACCAACAATGTGGTTGTGCGCCCAGCGCAGACTCAGATCAGCCTAGGCATCCGCCCAGTCTGATCAGTCTTCGCTGTCCGCATGGCGGTAGCTTAGACCCTTAGCTACCCTTTGAGTACTTAACGAAGAGTCTGGCCAAACTGGGCGGATTCCCAGGCTGATCTGAGTTTGCACAGGGCGCACAACCACAATGTTGGTTTTGTCGTGTCGCGGCTCAAATTACTTTTTTGTAATATTAATGCAGATTCTTTAAGTGCCGCACCCTCGAAAAATTGCAACATGCGCCGAGAAGAATCAGTCCAGTCTGTGGTAACATTTATGCGTTAACAACATGTATAAATAATCTTGAGTATCATACAAAGTGTGCGAAATCGGATAGCCTGGCTTCCAGGCTAAATGGTAATATGTATTCAAAAAGTAGAAGTTTTAACATGGCGTTTTTTATTCTGATGGCCATTTTGGTCAAAACCAAAAAATAAAACAAAGGGACTGGGAGCCAGTCTACTAATCGGACTGCATTCGCTTTTACCAAGATGGGATGAAACACCTTTTACATTGCACATACCTCGTGTCGTGATAAAACCAGTCCTATGTCACGCGTGTCTAGAGTGGATGCATGCGCAGTCAGATCAGGATAGACTACACATGAGCGTAGACATATTTTGGCACTTCCTGTTTAAGTATACGTACATATTTTGCTTCAAATATTATGGACAGAATTCTCTTTTTTCCTTGTGCAGACCTTTTTAAGTCATATCGTGATTAAATCAGCACCATCGTATATGCAAAACACCTCTGTCCAGACTAATCTGTGCACTAGCGCAATCAGAACATGGTAGGCGCACTAAGTACGCCTTCTGGGAATCAAACAGTGCACTGCACTCACTCCCACAGACTACGCAGTTGCATAGACTTATCTTGTTACCCACTCAAACTTATTTTGCCCGCACAAGGCTCATAACGTTAAACACAAGAGATGAGCATAAAATGCACGTGCAAATATGACCAGCTCTTGATTATCTTGATTATCAATGATATAACCCAAGAGTCGCGTCCTCGGAAAATTGCCACATGCGACGAGAAGAATCTGTCCACTCTGTGGTAACAGTTATGCGTTCACAACATGTATAAACAATCTTGAGCATCATACACGGGAGCGCCGTAAAGTGTGCGAAAGGAATTAACACTAATCGGATTGCATTCGCTTACACCAAGATGGAGTGAAACACAGTTTCCCTTGCGCATACCTCGTGTCGTGATAAAACCAGTCCTATGTCATACGCAAAACACGCGTGTCTAGACTGGATGCATGTGAATCAGAACAGGGTAGACTACACATGAGCGTAGACATATCTTGGCACTTCCTGGTTACGTATACATGCATATTTTACTATAAACATTATGGGCTGAACACACATTTTTACTTGCGGAGGCCTTTGAAGTCATGTCGCGATTAAGTCAGCCTTATCGTATATGCAAAAAAAATAAGTCCAGACTAGTCTGTGCACTATCACAATCAGAACTGGGTAGGCGCACTAAGTATGCCTTCTGGGAATCAAACGGTACACTGCACTCACTCCGACTGACTATGCAGTTGCATAGACTTATCTTGGTACCCACTGTTTGCGTACAGCGTCAAACATATTTTGCCCGCACAAGGCTCAAAACGTTAAACATCAGAGATGAGCATACAATGCACGTGCAGATATTACCGACTGATGATTATCTTGATTATCAATGATGTAACCCAAAAGCCGCACCCTCGGAAAATTGCCACGTGCGACGAGAAGAATCAGCCCACTCTGTGGTAGCAGTTATGCGTATACAACATGTATAAACAATCTTGACCATCATACACTGGAGCGCCGTAAAGTGTGCGAAAGGAATAGACACTAAACGGACTGCATTCACTTTTACCAAGATGGGGTGAAACACATTTTTTCTTGCGCATACCCCGTGTCGTGATAAAACCAGTCCTATGTCATACGCAAAACACGCGTGTCTAGACTAGATGCTTGCGCAATCAGAACAGGGTAGACTACACATAGGGTAGGCATATCTTGGTGCCTCCTGGTTACGTATACATACATATTTCGCCGCAAACGTTAAGGGCTGAACACACTTTTTTTCCTTGCGCAGACCATTTGAGTCGTGTCGTGATAAAATCAGCATTATCGTATATGCAAAACACCTAAGTCCAGACTAGTATGTGCACTAGCACAGTCAGAACAGGGTAGGCGCATTAAGTGTGACTTCTGGGTATCAAACAGTGCACTGCACTTACTCTGACAGACTACGCAGTTGAAAAAACTTATCTTGGTACCCACTGTTTGCGTATAGCGTCAAACATCTTTTGCCGCACAAGGTTCATAACGTTCAACACAAGAGATGAGCATAGAATGCACGTGCAAATATGACCGACCCTTGATTATCAATGATGTAACCCAAGAGCTGCTAGATTAACAAACAATTGCCGCAGTAATCCTAAATTTTGGGATAGATGTATCTGAGGAATCAGTTTACAATCAGATCAAGATGTGCAATGCGTTATATCATATATTCAGTATTTCTGACACACTGTCGGCTAGTATAAGCACCTGCTCAAATTTAGAATAATTACAGTAATTTTAAGGTGTCCCAATAGAGAGGGTAAATTAAAACGATGCAAACTTTTTGAAAAGCAATTCAAGACGCCCAGCCTGCACATGACGTCGTAATGATGGCGAAATGGGGTCGATGCGACGCCTCCATGCCGCATCGACGTCAAAACTACGTCATTTCGACGTCTTGTAACTGCTGGGCAATAACGTATATCCCAGCGGGCACACGACGTCAGAATGACGTCGATACGATGTAATCTAGTTGCGTTGACGTCAATGCGACGTCATTATAACGCTATGTGCCAGCTGGATAGTATGTATCAATGTGAAGATTTGATCCGTCTCTTTGGGATTTCCATCAGATATCAGAAAAAATAATGATATTGGAAGTCTGTCGACAGTCACAACTATGTATTTTAGGTCCACGTTTCATTAACATCGATCTTCAGACGAAGAAAGCGATTCGATAGGGAAAAGAAATAATGCCAAAATTTGTACACATTGCCAAAATTTATAAATTCTGCGTTTCGATCATACAAAACTAAATTTGACAAGAAAAAATGTCAAAACTGCCTATTTAATTTATTTATTTTTTCTTTATTTGTTTTAACTATTGCAGAACTTAGATAATTAGATGTGTCTGCGTGTGTGTTTTACTGCCCTAGTAAAAGTATGTGCTCACTGTGTATGTGCTACATAGAAATTTTGGCATGCATTTATTATTCTAACTGGCCACCAGGGTTTGGCTCCCATAAAGTGCGGGTTACTATGGTGCTAATGTGGGTTCCATCTGTTTGTGCGACTCCACTTTGGTTGAAGGTACATCATTGTAGAGTCCGGATGCGCTTAAACAGGCGCACATGCTGCGACTTTGTACCCATACCCCTATTCTTGCACCACGTCTATGTTCAGTTTTGTAGCAGACAGGCCGCAGTAAAAGTATCCAGGACGCAGTAGACAGATAGTAGACACTTCGTTGGAAGTTGATAGTATACAGAATACCGCGAAAAACATGCACTACTTTTCATGCTCCAAAACGAAGAGCGAGTAGACAGTGCACAGTAGACGGTAGACGGTAGAATATGGCAGTTTTCATAATTACGTGGAATCTGAGCGTCTACAACGTTTACCTTCTCTAGAGGATTTAACGGGTCAGTGACAGACATAACTATAAAAAAAATTCAGTGAATCGAAAAATCTGACTGTCTGAAGTGTTTCTCATTTTAGACTGAAATAGACCTCCGCTACTTAAGTGCAGGTGTACAACGGCATTTTAGCTTCAAAGCGAACCTTCTTGTCACAAACTTAACGGTACCTGTCAGCGGTATTATTAACACATAAATCACCAACCACGTGGCAATGCTCTTCAACATACGGTGAAATCAATCGAATAATAATAGTGAAAAAGGATAAGCACTCGAGCCCGACTGCGTAAAATAATGCGCAATAAAATGAGAAAAGGCATTGTTATTATTATTATTATTATTATTATTATTATTATTATTTGATAGAAAAGTGCAGAGTTCCTGGTGGTTTAAAACGGCGGTGATAGTTTAGCAGTAATGGGTGAGGATGAAACAATCTGAAAGCATAAGACACTCTGGCAATAAAGATAACATAATTCGCCGCCCGTGACTTGTCAATACACCCACCGGAGCTGTCATTTTAACTGAGTCGCAACGTGAGAAAGAAGTACCTTTAGACATGGGCAAATAGCGAATATTAAGAACAGCCTGCGCAGTCTGATCAGAGCAGAGTGTTCGCTATTTGCTGGAGACCTCATTTACTGCTGATCGGGAACGAGGAGATTTTGATAACATTGCATATGCACAGGCTGATCCGAGTCTGATCGAATAATCATTATATACGTGCAAAAGTGTCTGTCGTCCGAGACAGTCTATAAAAGTATCTACTTAGCTATTGTACCATATATTTTACATTTATTGGCATTACGACCGAATTGTTGGTCGACGGCCACTTTGCACAACACTTGATCGGCAAGCAGACTGGTAATATCCCTGTAATGAACTAGACTCAGCAGTATAAATTGAAGAAAAAGGTTGAAGTTGTAGGGCCTTTGCTGATGACTGGATTATAAAGTAACAATCCAAGGAGAGTCACGAACTCGGCTGGATTCGATACCCCGGCTTCTTCATTATGAATAGAGAGCATATATATTTTACCCGTCGGGGAAGACGACTCGACTTTTGGAACGCTATTAAAAAGATCTGCGTGTTATGTGTATCTGCGCAGTTTACTGTACAGTCTGGTCAGAGCATGCACCGTATGATTTGCTTATCCTGCAACATGTGCCTATCATGAGCATGTTGTTTTTACATACAGGCTTGTTTGGGCAACGACGCGGCTTGAATCCAAATGATGTCATTTTCATGGGGTCAACAATTTAAGAAAAGAATTTGCTCCATTCAGAAAGGGATGTTAAAATGAAAATGGCAGTGTTGCTTCCCCGAAAAGTGTGCCCATTCACCTTAAGACAGGTCGTTCCCGATATCGCTTGAGGCAAAAATACCTGAAAATGTACTTTACAAAGGGTATATCGTAACTGTGTGGAATTAAGCTTCCGAAGGAATGCTTTGTGATGTCAGAATTAATACTTTTTAAGCCATGCCACGCTTTCTCTCTCTCTCTCTTGTCTCTCTCTCTCTCTCGCTCTCTCTCTCTTTGAAATAAATGATTAGTGAAGTTTCAAGCGAAGCCAAAGTCTCTCTTTCTCCTAGAAATTGAATGATACAAACTCTATCTCTTTCTCTCTTTTTTCTCTTGATTGTCAGTACAACGACTAGTTGTCATACGAAATAAACTCGTCTGTGGCAATTAAAGCAAAAGCAATTCTGTCTTGTCAGCGAGCCCTCGGCTTAATGGTAAAGTGTTGTGATTCGAGTCTCGCCCGTGTCACGTCGAAATGACCCGCCCCCCTTCCCCCCAGCTGGCACATAGCGTCCAACTGATGTCATCTCGACGTCGGTGTGACGTCACAATGTCACAGCGACGTTGATATTGCGTCATTTTGACGTCGTGCTTCTGGTGGACCTGTTCCGCTACCAGAAGGTCAGTTTTCTCCCGTGCCTACCGATGGACTAGATATATGAGAAATACTCTTGAAAAAGCAGTTAAATCCATACCAAAGCATGTCTTGTGCATTGTCCTGTTACCGTCCGATATAACTGAGCTGCAACAAGCAAAATGGGTGCTTAACGTATCTGCTAACACACAAGACTCAAACCAGTCTGGGTCAGTGCTGTCTGACCACAACTTTGCATAGTGTCTTCAGTTTCATCAAAATCCATACATGGTGTGTATGGACGACAAAGTTCTAATCAGACTGCGCCGCTGCGCAGGCTTATCTGAGTATGTTTTTGTCGTGTATGACATAAGCATCTTTTTGCATACATCATTGGGGCTTAACTTCGCCGAAAACAGCCATTTGGGATAAGTGTGCAAACTGCGAAGAATGAACTCAGCCTGAGCTTTCACTCAGTCTGATATGAAGTTTTGCTGTTGGCAAAAATGCGAACAACGAAGGCTCTTTCAACCTCAGACAGTGCAGGAGTACGCCATTGACGTAGTTTCGTTTCGGTATTCTTCTCAAAAGGATCATCTTTTTTTGAAGAATAGAAGTTGCTTTCCTGGTGAGTTCTTGCCTTTTAGTGTAGTCTCCATTTTCATCGTGGCATTGTTTAACTCGTATGCCCACATTCGGGTGTTGAAAACCAACTCGTGGATAAAAAACTGTGGAAACCGATCATGGGTGAATATGATCCAATCATAGCGGCAGAACTCGACCTGTAAATCACACAAACCGTCAATCGGCTGTCTCGTAAGAGACATGACCGTCGGAACTTTTGGCAGGAAAATGTACGTTGAGTCAAACAATGTTCTTTGAATCAGACAACATTTTAAAATAATTCGATAATTCTGAGATTTTTTTTTTCGTATTTATCAACAAAAATACGTTGTGACCTCTCGCTGAGTAATTTTGACCCCTCGTTAGAATCGTCTCGCAGAGACGGTTCTACTGAGAGGTCACAACACATGCTTTTCCGGAGAACGGAGGATAATAATCGCTCGATTATCCCTATTACCCCTTCTTATCTGGAGCATTGATTCATAGTTAAATTCATTTGTTTGTTTGACGGAACTCTTTCTGCGACCTTTGTTTTCTGTGCATCTTCTGCTGAGACACTAACAAAGTCAAGGTCGCAACAGGCAGGGATGATGGTATTTTTATTGATGCTGTTTTTTTTTTTTTTTTTGTTTTTTTTTTTTTTTTTTGTTTTTTACCAAAACTACTTAATAACTTAAGGGCCAAAAATGCCACCCATCTGTGTACTCAGTATTCATATATTGTTTCGAAGTACAGAACATATCATTAAATAATGGGTTGGCTATGACTGTCGTCTAAAGTAGGCTGGTGGCATCATCATTTCTCCAGGGTCCGATTGTTGAAATCCACTGATGGCGTTGGTGAACGAGGGGTAAGATTTGCAAATACATGCTAGGCCTTCGAAAAAAACATTGCTGCTCTTGATGAAAAAAATCTGACAAGCTTTTCAAAAGTTATTCACATTTTTTTTCTTTTTGGAGCAACACTCTTGATGTTACCGGGATGCTTTGAGCCACCTGGCCCAGGACGTAACCCAGCAGGCAAGAAATATCGAAACAGCGTCATATCAAGTCAATACAACGTCAGGATTCGAGGTTATAAAACTTGAGAATAATCTCAAACTCAAAATAAAGCACACTGATTGGCTGCTTCCGAGCATGTGAATAATCTCAAACTCAAAATAAAGCACACTGATTGGCTGCTTCCGAGCACATGCACGGAAGCAGCCAATCAGTGTGCTTTATTTTGAGTTTGAGATTATGCTCGGAAGCAGCCAATCAGTGTGCTTTATTTTGAGTTTGAGATTTAACCTCGGGGCCTGGAAAAGTTACATTGAGATCAATACGACTGTGTTTCAACGCTATGTGTCTGCCGGGAACTTGACAGTGTGCATATCTCTGCATGTAGTAAGGATCACAATACTGCGAATGAAAATATATCTACGGCATAACTATGTAAAGTTAGTTCGGATTTTCTTCTTTTGTTGTAGCTAACTAATTTCAAATGGTGGCGAAAAATGCTCGTATTTCATGATAATGGGACTCCCAAGCTCAAGCGTGAACCGGGACAAAATATAAAGGGGTTGTTAATTTTGCCGAACGTAAAAAATATGTGTCGAAGTACAAATGTATCAGTATCTGAGCAGCGCGACGAGAAATATAAAGCTGAGACTGACATATCAGCCCATTCAAATTTGCTCTACATTTTCCATTCGGGAAACAAACTAGACCGGCATGCAGTTCGATATATACCGGCATGCACCTCAAACGCACTTCGTTGCTGTTTCCTGGTCGGGAAATCGACCCTACTGGTTACGACCACCAGAAAGCCGAAAAGAAAGTGAGCATATGGTAACTGCGAGTTGCGCACTGAGATATTGAGACGCCCCCTACTTTCCAGTGCAGTTTATACCAACTGACCTCAGCAAAAGTCAAGAGATAATGAGCTAAAGTTTACTCAGGAAGCTGGTGACAACGTTCAAGGTCAATGGAGAACTTTGTAACGTTTTCACTTCTAACGTGATCAAATACATTATAAGATCAACTCTTAACCAAAACAAACTGGCCAAAGAATGTGGGTCCAGACAATACGGCTCTTCCCAAATGGATTTGAAGTCTAGTTCTTTTGTTGTGTGCAAAGAACATTTACTGACCGTTCCAAGGCGGTTCTTCAATTTTACATGTTCTTAGGTCCGCCGCTTGTCTGTGGTCTTCTAGCAATATGGTCACCTTTAAAGCTTCCCACTTTGCTCTCTCTCTCTCTCTCTCTCTCTCTCTCTCTCTCTCTCTCTCTCTCTCTCTCTGTGTGTGTGTGTGTGTGTGTGTGTGTGTGTGTGTGATTTATAATAGAAAATAGGTAAAAATAATTGTTACTATTGTTTTTGATAACCGCCTATTTGGGAAAGAGCTGTTCAAATGAAATCAAAAACTGTAAGTTGCCTTAAATGAGTGTCTTGTCCATATTCGAAGTCATCAGCTCAGCTGAATGCAGTCATGCATCAAGAGGTTAATTCTTTACTCTGGGTTGACAAAATTTTTCAATCGTTGGCCGGGTCGGGTTTCGAAGCCGCGACTTTCTGTGCAATAGCTATGCGCTCTAACAAAGGGACTACGGCGTGACACACAAATCACTAGAAAACTATGCAGTCCAAAAGTCTGTAACTCTGGTAACACACGTTGGTTGGTTGTTTTGAGTTTAACGGCCCTTTGAGACAGTATTTCAGTCTATATCGGGCCGTCTCCCAAAGAGAGGGAGAAAGAAGTGTGATAGCTCGAGAAAAATGTCCAAACAGCCCAACCTGCACCTACTGCAAGCACAGTAGGCCCTTGCCCCACCATTATCGAAATCAGTAGGACGCCACGGAATTGGAAGTTATACCCAGCACCATCGCACCACCCAACCAACCCGGTAACACATGTGAGAGTCGTCAGGCTAACAGTAATGCTTTAGCTGTTTTGCACAAAACACAGGTTGGTCTGAGTCACCAAAATCCACATGCCCTAACGCCCTTTTACGCGTCGGTAAAAGGGACGATGGAAAATTAGCGAGCTGCCCAGTCTGGGATTAGACTCTGCATTCGTACATAAATCCCGGGCTCGAGACGCGTTGGAAGTGGGTATCTTTTCAGTCATAAACAGCCTTTCATAATCACCAATAGTCCTGATATGGCTGAAATTATGTTAAAAAGGGCGTAAAATCGTGATTCATCCACCATCGACAAAAATTATAGGTTTGATTTTCAACAAATTAATCTAATAAAGGTAGCAGATCCGAATTTGCTAGCTACTCAAAGCAGCTAAACATCTTTTCAAGCGCAGAAATTGATTGACACTTCCGGCTACTGATTACATCTGTCTACCGTAATATTGTCATGCGTACTCAATACAAGAGTCACAGGTCTTTGAGATGTTACAGTTATGTCTGTCAGTGACCCGTTAAATCGTCTAGAGAATAAACGTTGTAGACGCTCAGATTTCGCGTAATTATGAAATTTGCCATATATCAAAACGTCTTTAACGTTGAAAGAAACGTTATTTCCTTCGCTCCTTCGCACAGCTTAAAAATACATGTACATGTATAGGAGTGGGCGAGGAGAGGACTATGAAAGAAAAAGAAACGTAAAAAAAATAAAACTAGAAAATAAATAAAGAAAAGCAGACAAAAGTCTGCAACACCCGGTATTCCCAGGCGATCATCCATCCAAGTACTTACCGGGTTCGACGTTGCTTAACTTCGGTGATCGGGCAAGAATTGGTATTTTCAAGGTCATATGGCGGTAGACAACAACGTACCGATTTTTATCATTTCCAGCGTCTACTTTTGAGATTTGAGAACAGTATAATAGTTATAATATCCTGCAGTTCTTACTACTGGGACACACACTGCAGGCCTAGTAGAGCAGTCGTATCAGAATCTGCGCTGTTTGCAGTTCAGTCTTATCAAGCCAGCGAACACAAAATGTAGAATCATCATTGAATCAACGTTGGTTCAATGTGCTTCAATGTTTTGTGATCAGTGGGTAAACTATAGCAAAGTATCTTCAATAAGCCTCTTTATAACTAAGTACAAATTTGCACCTCATATAATCAGCTATACGTCTAAAGTAATATGTAACGGTCAATATCAACGGTAATTCCGCGTCATAGTACTTTAAGTTTAACCAACGTTAATGACACGCCGTTGTTTCAGCGTTTTGTGTCAGCTGAGCATGAGGAATAAATCTGTTATCATTGAATGTGGCTGGAATATTTAGAGTTGCGGCACGCGAATAAAGTCTTCAGATGAGCATTTGCGAACTGCGCATATGCACAGTCTGCTCAGTAAGTGCACAGAGAGTCAAAGCACGCAATATCTTACTAATTTCAGTGCGTACTACACTTTTTCTGACTAGAATGCGCATTTGCGCAGACTAATTTAAGCAGTGCAGACTCTCTCGTAAAAAAGTTCGGAATGAAAGTTTTTCACACCTATAGAATAGATCATAACTTTAAAAGATCACTGATAATTTGCAAGGTTATTGATTCGGATACTTATAGAACTACATGATTTTGCAACGCATCTATATTTACAAACTGAAAATACAAATAATTTGAAAGATAAAGTGCGTATTTTAAAATATCATTTTATGAAGGAAATGAAAACGGCTCCAAGTCTTAAAAAGCCGAAGGATTCAAATTAAGTGTTTTTCCCCCTTCAATATTATTTTGAACAAAAAAGGAAGGTACCCAGATTTGGAGAAACAAAATTTCCATAGCTTTCTATTCGGTAATCCCCCTCACCTGCCTTGAACGCGCCTCCCCGTTCCTAAACCCCCCACCCCCCACACCC
This sequence comes from Ctena decussata, assembly GCA_963989385.1. Classification (NCBI taxonomy): domain Eukaryota; kingdom Metazoa; phylum Mollusca; class Bivalvia; order Lucinida; family Lucinidae; genus Ctena; species Ctena decussata. The sequence continues at coordinate 54,247,783 of OZ022513.1, forward strand.
ACATCAACCATCCACTTGTTTCTTGGTGTACAACAGGGAGGACCTTTTATCTTTTTACCTCTTATCGTGCCACTGTTTAAATCTTATTAAACAAGAGCAACAAATCCATTCATTTGAACAATCGACATTTTATTAGTAAACAGATATACATGTGAAATGCGGGGTTTTCGAGCGAAAACATTAAATAATTTTTCAAGTATAGTAAAATTCCCCCAATTATTTCTACGTTTCTCCTGTTAAAATATATATCTAAAGAAAGAATAATTATTGCAGATTTCGAATCCGTTTGCATAAAATATGTAACTTAGTATACAAAAATGATCTCGCGAAATGAATAGAGATGCCCCCCGCATTTTAGTGCATTTTACTATATAAGTATGCCATTTGAGGGGTTATACTTTCAACTTAAAAATCTTCCAATTTAATATTAACATAAAATTATGAAAAAACAATCAAAACACTGAAGAAGAATAGAATTTTAAGAAAAGTAGATTGGAAAATATCGTACGAAACGTGTCTTTCCTATACAATTTAATACATTTCCATCAATTGAATGTGTTGATACGTATTAGGGACGAGTCATTTATTATCAGGTGGGGGGCCGGGTACATTTTCATATGGTTCACCAAAATTTTTCCGACCCCCCCCCCCCCCAGTCTCGCCAGAATTATTTTTCCGACCCCCCCCCCCCCTCCCAGATAGGTGACAAAAATTTTTATGACCCCCCCCCCCCCCCTATCCCCAGTGCCAGCTACCCTTCACACACATACCATATTACCTATTTTATGTCAGACTGACCTCAATCAAAACCTAGCTGTATGAAACACAAAGAACATTTTCTTATTCAACAGGTTAATTACATGTTATCATGGTCTGTTTAAACTTTGTCGTCTGCATTTCTTGCACTTTTTCTTCTGCTAATGGCCATCCAGAAATCTTTTTGTCGAATGCTTAATAATTATAACCGTAAATAATATTAATTAGGCCTCTGGGTGGTGGGGGTCTGGGGGCTGTGTTTTTGCTGATGAAAAGGCACGTGGAGAGCTGATATCACAAATGCAGGCATTAAATTTCATTGAGCACAAAATCATCTACTTGACATCATTTCATTGACACTTTCATACTGTTCTAGCAAATCGGTGAAAAGTTTTGTTTTTGGATATGAAGCTGCCCAATTTATTTTGAGTCATTTCCATAAAGACTTTTAAGTTTTAAGTTGTGAGTTTGAAAGAAAAGAGTTCGAAATTTTATAAGTAATGGGGGGTCTGGGGGCGAAGCCCCCCAAAAGCTGAGACATTTTTAAAAATGAAGACTGATGGAAGAATTCTGACCCCCACAATATGCCTAATAAAATATATGACCCCCCCCCCCCCCCCTGCTCCAAGGCTTTTTTATTTCCGACCCCCCAGTACATCACCAAAAAAAATTCCGACCCCCCCTAAATGTACCCGGCCCCCCCCCCCCCCCAGCTGACAATAAATGACTCGTCCCTTAAAGCGAATGATGAGATAAGTTGCGATTGCATATGGGAAAACGCAAGATGTATTTATCTATTTATTTACTTATTTATTTTTTATGGCTCGAGACTACGACCAATTTTTAAATATAGTCCATATTTTATAGTTTGTTTTCATCCAACAATGAATTTTTTTCACATCATTCCTAACAGCTGATGCTCTCTTTTCTTCAAGTCGTGGCCCAGCGGGCACATGACGTCGAATTGACGTCTCACTGACGTCGGTGTGACGTCACAACGTCGCAGCGACATCAATACGACGTCAGTGTGACGTCATGTGCCAGCTGGGTGAGACATGACAAACTATCATCGACGTCATTGCGACGTCATTGCGACGTCGTATGTTCCCTGGGTAAGGGCACCTACAAAAAAGAGTGAGATTCGGTTCTTCCAGTAACCTCTTGTGATGGGATTCTGAACTAATGATTTTACATTTTCAAGAAGCTTATACAAGACTTTTTTCATTTGCCGTAACAACCAGATAATTCATTCAAAGTGGCATTCTTGGAGACCAATGAACCAGGGAACTATTTGCGTGCAGAATATCTTGAAGGTGTTCACAAGCAGTCGAGGAAACAACGGTGCAATGATTCCTATTTCAGAATAATTTACGAGAAAACAAGGCGCAGTCATATGAATCTAAATGCATTGGAAAGTGACTGAAAGTCTTCCTTTCTTTTCACTGCATTTTCATTCTCACTCGATGTAAACGATGGCTAGTTACGTCTACTCATATGGAGTATCATCTGGTTGCGAATGAAGATGAACAAAGCTTGACAGACTAGCTAAAGAGAAAAGCTGGAAAAAAATCAGTTTTCGCGCGAGAAAATGCAACATTTCGGTGCGAAAAGTTCCGACTGTTTGCAACAAATGACTGTATGGACGATGGGAGATAACTGATCACAACTCTATTTTTACATGGAGCATCTAATACATCTTATAAAAAGCATCTTCCCGGCAGGCACATGACGTCCAAATGACGTCATATTGACGTCGAAGCGACATGGTGACGTCGTATCGATATCAGTGCGACGTCATTATGACGTCATGTGCAAGGTTGATGCAAATTATTGCTGGCGAATTAATCAATCTTGTTGGTATTAGTCTGAGTTTAGTTTTTAGCTCGCCTGAACGAAAGTTCAGGAAGAGCTATTGTTGTCACCACGGCGTCGGCGTCAGCGTCAGCGTCCGCGTCCGCGTCGGCGTTCGGATTGGATGTTTTGGTTAAAGTTTTTTAAAGACCTATATCTCCTTAACCCATGGATGGATTCTTTTGATACTTGCACTGTAGTTAGATATTGGTCTAAGGTTTAACAGGGTACCACCCCCACCCCACTCCGTGACCTTGATGTCAAGGTCATGGACTTAGAAAATTGGTATTTTTTTTTTTGACTGGATGTTTTGGTTAAAGTTTTATAAAGCCCAATATCTCCTTAACCCATGGATGGATTCCTTTGATACTTGCACTAAAGTTAGATATTGGTCTAAAGTTTTCGAAGGTACTACCCCCACCCCCCTCTGTGACCTTGATGTCTAGGTCATGGACTTAGAATATTGTCTTTTTATTGATTGATTTGATTGATTTGATGCTTAACGTCCACGGTAAACAACTAAGGTCATGTCGGGACGGTCAGTTAACCTAACCACACTATTCCTGGGCAGGCTTAGACCTCCTAAGCGGTTAACCAGTACTAAGTGCACATACTTTCGCCAGTAACTGACAACTGCCCCTCTTGAATCAGCGGAAGGAGAAACGAAAGTATGTGGCCAGACCGGGATTCGAACCCAGGACCTCTGACTTACGAGTCAGGTGCCCTACCGATTGCGCTACCCGGCCCGGCTGTCTTTTTATTGATTGGATGTTTTGGTTAAAGTTTTTTAAAGACACATATCTCCTGAACCCATAGATGAATTCTTTTTATATTTGCACTGTTGTTAGATCTGCAGAGTACTACCCCAACCCCGCTCAGTGATCTTGATGTCAAGGTCAGGGACTCGGGAATTTTTTGTCTTTTTTAAAGTTTTGTAATTGCATACTGATTCATAATGCTTTGCAGAGATTTAGTTTATACTTGAACTGATGTTAGACTCTTTTTTTGAGTTTTTACAAAACACCTTATACTTACCCCACTGGATGACCTTGAAGTCAAGGTCATCAACTTAGAATTTTGTCTTAAAGATTTTGGTTAAAGTTTTATATTTATGAAGACATAATTTCACAGTGCCACGATGATGGACTCAGTTGATACTAATACTTGGACTGATGTTAGATAATGGTTCAGGGTTTTGATACATCCTAGTAGCCCCCCCTCCCCCCCCCCCCCCCTTCCCCTTACCCGTCAGTTTTTTTACCTCAAGCTCATGGACTTTCAAATTTCATTTCATTTTCTTTTTATTTTAATTTTATTTTTAAGACTTATTTCTGAGATAGCTTTTGTTTATAAATGTGTTTTCATTATGGACATGCTTGCCTGAAGTTTTTTGCATAGAGTGCACACCACCATAGCGGCTGTGTGATGGGCAAGCACCAATTCAGGCGAGCTATGCTGTCAGGCGACAGCTCTTGTTTAAGATGTGATAGCTTAAAGTTTCCATAGTCCTATTAAAGGTAAAAACTGTCAAAATACAAATCATTATGAAACCTGTACAGCCTTCAGAAATGATGAAAATATGTCGGCTGATGTGCTGTTTTGTAGCATAAAACTGGCAAAAAAGAAGGAACAAGGTATTTTTAGCTCACCTGAGCCGAAGGCTCAAAGGTGAGCTTTTATTATGGCAATGCTCCGTAGTCCGTCCGTCCGTCGTCCGTCGTCCGTCCGTCCGCCATTTTCAAAGGTCTACTTCTCCATAACCGCTGGGCCGATCAAAGCCAAATTTTATATGGAGCCTCCATGGGTTGGGGGAACGAAAGATTATTCGGGGTATCTGGGTCACATGACCAAGATGGCCGCCACGCCCATATATGGTAAAAACACTTCAACAATCTTCTTCTTCAGAACCAAAAAGCCTATGACTTTGAAACTTGGTATGTAGCATTGGGCATGCGGACCCATCATAGTTTGTACAAATCATGACCTTGCGTTGACCTTGACCTAATTTACGGCATGGTCAACTTTGGTACGTTAGGCTTTTATATGGGAAAACGCTTAAACAGTGGATTTCTCAGAAACTATTTAAGTCTAAGGTACAATACTTGGCATACATGGTCGACTAAATGACCAGATGAAGATATTATGTCACTAAAGGTCAAGGTCATTCCGTCGGACCATCCGTCGTCAAGTTTTTTAAACATCTTTTTCTCTGAAACCACTGGGCCGCTTGAAGCCAAATTTCATATGGAGTCTCAGTGGGATGGGGGAACGAAAGTATTTACCCGGGGTTTGGGTCACATAACCAAGATGGCCACCATGCCCATATATGGTAAAACCCCTTCAAAAATCTTCTTCTCCAGAACCAAAAGGCCTATGACCTTGAAACTTGGTATGTAGCATCGGGCATGCAAGCCCATCATAGTTTATACAAATCATGACCTTGCGTTGACCTTGACCTAATTTACGGCATGGTCAACTTTGGTACGTTAGGCTTTTATATGGGAAAACGCTTAAAAAGTGGATTTCTCAGAAACTATTTAAGTCTAAGGTACAATACTTGGTATACAAGGTCGACTAAATAACCAGATGAAGATATTATGTCACTAAAGGTCAAGGTCATTCCGTCGGACAATCCGTCGTCAAGTTTTTCAAACATCTTCTCCTCTGTAACCACTGGGCCGATTGAAGCCAAATTTCATATGGAGTCTCAGTAGGATGGGGGAACGAAAGTTTGTACCAGGGGTCTGGGTCACATGACCAAGATGGTCGCCATGCCCATATATGGTAAAAACCCTTCAAAACTCTTCTTCTCCAGAACCAAAATGACCTTGAAACTTGGTATGTAGCATCGGGCAGGCCGGCTTATCATAGTTTGTACAAATCATGACCTTGCGATGACCTTGGTCTAATTTACGGCATGGTCAACTTTGGTACGTTAGGCTTTTATATGGAAAAACGCTGTAACAGTGGATTTCTCAGAATCTATTTAAGTCTAAGGTACAATATGTTGTATAGATGGTCGACCAAATGACCAGATGAAGATATCATGTCTATAAAGGTCAAGGTCATTCCGTCAGACCATCCGTCGTCAAGATTTTCAAACATCTTCTCATCTGAAACCACTGGGGAGATTGAAGCCAAATTTCATATGGAGTCTCAGTGGGATGGGGGAACGAAAGTTTGTACCCGGGATCTGGGTCACATGACCAAGATGGCTGCCATGCCCATATATGGTAAAAAACTTTCAAAAACCGTCTTCTCCAGAACCAAAAGGCCTATGACCTTGAAACTTGGTATGTAGCTTTGGGCATGTAGGCCCATCATAGTTTATACAAATGATGACCTTGCTTTGACCTTGACCTAATTTACAACATGGTCACTTTTGGTATGTTAGGCTTTTATATGGGAAAACACTTATACAGTGGATTTCTCAGGAACTATTTAAGTGTAAGGTACAATATGTGGTATATATGGTCAACTAAATGACCAGATTAAGATGTTATGTCACTGAAGGTCGAGGTCATTTTGTCGGTCTGTCCGTCATCAAGATTTTCAAACATCTCCTCTGAAACCACTGGGGAGATTGAAACCCAATTTCATATGGTGTCTTAGTGGGATAGGGGAACTAGAGTTTATACCCGGGGTCTGGGTCACATGACCAAGAAGGCCGTCATGCCCGTATACGGTAAAAACCCATCGAAAATCTTCTTCTCCAGAACCAAAAGGCCTATGACCTTGAAACTTGGTATGTAGCATCGGGCATGCGGGCCCATCATAGTTATACAAATGATGACCTTGCGTTGACCTTGACCTAATTTACGACATGGTCAACTTTGGTACATTAGGCGTTTATATGGGAAAACGCTTATACAGTGGATTTCTCAGAAACTATTTAAGTCTAAGGTACAATACGTGGTATATATGGTCAACTAAATGACCAGATGAAGACATTATGTCACTGAAGGTCAAGGTCATTTTGTCGGTCTGTCCGTCATCATGATTTTCAAAACATCTTCTCCTCTGAAACCACTGGTCAGATTGAAGCTAAATTTCATATGGAGTCTAAGTGTGATCGGGGAATAAAAGTTTGTTCTTGGGGTCTTGTCCAAGATGGCCGCCATGCCCGTATATGGTAAAATCCCTTCAAAATCTTCTTCTCGAGAACCAAAAGGCGTATGACCTTGAAACTTGGTATGTAGCTTTGGGCACTAAAGCCCATCATAGTTTATACAAATGATCATGCGTTGACCTTGACCTAATTTATGACACTGTCAACTTTGGTACATTATGTAGGCTTTTATATGGGAAAATGCTTAATCAGTGGATTTTTTTTCAGAAACTATTTAAGTCTAAGGTGCAATATTTGGTGTATATGGTTGATTAAATGACCACATGAAGATATGGTCAAGGTCATTCTTTGGCTTTTGTACAAGGTCATTGAGATTCTGTCACCCGTCAACATTTTCAAACATCTTCTCAGAGGCCAGTAGGGTCAATTGAAGCCATATTTCATATGGAGCTTCACCGGCTTAAAGGAACCATATTTTGTTCAGATGGTCTTGGTCACTTGACCAAGATGGCCAGCATGCCCATATATGGTAAAAACTCTTCAAACGTCTTTTTCTCGAGAACCGAAAGGCCTATAACCTTGAAACTTGGTACCGGTATGTATATATCATAGTTTATACAAATGATTATTGTATTTCATATGGAGCTTTAATACTGGGTCAAAGGAATCAAAGTTTGTTCAGATGGTCATGGTCACATGAACATGGTGGCCGCCACGCCCATATATGATAAAAACCCTTCAGAAATCGTTGTCCAGAACCAAAGGCCCAGTGACCTTGTGGCTTGGTATATAGAATTGGGACTCAACATTAATCCCCAAGGGAGGGGGGGTATCTGCCCCTGCCCTGGTGCTATATACATGTATAAAAGCATTAAAATATATACCAGGACCAAGTGGCAGGTGAGCTACAGGACCATTGGTCCTCTGGTTAAAAAATGATACGTCTGTCCATAAAAATACGGGTTTCGTCTCTGGTTCCCCGTTAAGCAATGCAATAATGCAACAGCGGCACAATCAGTGGGATCTTTGCCTAATTTATTTGTACATTGTATTTTTATCACCTGTTCAACGCCTGTACCTTATATTTTTACCGCCTGTATGTTGTATTTTTATCATGAAATAACTGTGAAAGCGAAAGTAGGTCATTTTGGTTGGCAACTAAAATGACCTAGTTATTTTTTCGAATCTACTTTATGGTAAACTCAAGGACGTTTTGATTTTTCAAAACCGGCCAATCACGATAATAATCAATGGCGAAACTGTAGTGAGAAGTTTGCAGCGTTACCTCACGATAAAATATGTCATGCTGATAGAGCAATGGGGCCTTTAAACAAGTTTTCTTTGATCATGTGTATCTCTGTCTGTATGTTTATTTGAATACCTTTGTTGTGTGTCTGTCTCTTTGTCTTTGGTTGGAGGGCCCCATTGCACATGTTCTTTCATTATCGTCCTGATATAACTGAAATACTGTTGAAAAGGACGAAAATCGCGTCATCCATCCATCTATCTTTGTCCTTGGTATAGTAAATGCAGTTGATTTTACTATTCAACAGATTTACCAGCCGATGCACGCACTTGGCTTCGTGTGTCCGTTCATTTACCAACCGGGGGATGGTCTAAATATATATAGTGTTGTTAGCAAAAGTATTGCTTACTACGCAAAAAGAACAAATGAGCCGCGACACGACAAAACCAACAATGTGGTTGTGCGCCCAGCGCAGACTCAGATCAGCCTGGGCATCCGCCCAGTCTGATCAGAGTCTTCGCTGTCCGCATGGCGGTAGCTCAGACCCTTAGCTACCCTTTGAATACTTAACGAAGAGTCTGGTCAAACTGGGCGGATTCCCAGGCTGATCTGAGTTTGCACTGGGCGCATAACCACATTGTTGTTTTGTCGTGTCGTGGCTCAAATTACTTTTTTGTAACATTAATGTACATTCTTTATTGCAACATGTGACGAGAAGAATCAGTCCAGTCTGTGGCAACATTTATGTGTTCTTTTGCTTTTGCCGGTATACTGGTATACTGGTGTTCACAACATGTATAATCAATCTTGAGCATCATACACTGGAGCGCCGTAAAGTGTGCGAAATCGGATAGCCTGGCTTCCAGGCTAAATGGTTATATGTATTCAAATAGTAGAAGTTTTAACATGGCGTTTTTTATTCTGATGGCCATTTTGGTCAAAACCAAAAAATAAAACAAAGGGACTGGGAACCAGTCTACTAATCGGACTGCATTCGCTTTTACCAAGATGGGGTGAAACACATTTTACCTTGCACATACCTCGTGTCGTGATAAAACCAGTCCTATGTCATACGCAAAACACGCGTGTCTAGAGTGGATGCATGCGCAATCAGATCAGGATAGACTACACATGAGCGCAGACATATTTTGGCACTTCCTGTTTACGTATACGTACATATTTTGCTTCAAACATTATGGACTGAACACTCATTTTTCCTTCCGCAGGCCTTTTAAAGTCATATCGTGATTATATCAGCAGCATCGTATATGCAAAACACCTCTGTACAGACTAGTCTGTGCACTAGCACAATCAGAACAGGGTAGGCGCACTAAGTATGTCTTCTGGGAATCAAATAGTACACTGCACTCGATCACTCCCACAGAGGACTACGCAGTTGCATAGACTTATCTTGTTACCCACGCAAATATCTTTTGCCCGGACAAGGGTCATAACGTTCAACACAAGAGATGAGCATAAAATGCACGTGCAAAGATGACCGGCCCTTGATTATCAATGATATAACCCAAGAGCCGCGTCCTCGGAAAATTGCCACATGCGTCGAGAAGAATCAGCCCACTTTGTGGTAACAGTTATGCGCTCACAACAGGTATAAACACTCTTGAGCATCATACACTGGAGCGCCGTAAAGTGTGCGAAAGGAACTGACACTAATCGGGCTGCATTCGCTTGTACCAAGATGGAGTGAAACACATTTTCTCTTGCACATACCCCGTGTCGTGATAAAACCAGTCCTATGTCATACGCAAAACACGCGTGTCTAGACTGGATGCATGCGCAATTAGAACAGGGTAGACTACACATGAGCGTAGACATATCTTGGCACTTCCTGGTTACGTATACAGACATATTTTGCTTAAAACATTATGGGCTGAACACACATTTTTACTTGCGCAGGCCTTTTTAAGTCATGTCATGATTAAATCAGCCTTATCGTATATGCGAAAAAACTAAGTCCAGACTAGTCTGTGCACTAGCACAATCAGAACTGGGTAGGCGCACTAAGTATGCCTTCTGGGAATCAAACAAGGCACTGCACTCACTCCGACTAACTACGCAGTTGCATAGACTTATCTTGGTACCCACTGTTTGTGTACAGCGTCAAACATATTTTGCCCGCACAAGGCTCAAAACGATAAACACAAGAGATGAGCATAAAATGCACGTGCAAATATGACCGACTCTTGATTATCTTGATTATCAATGATGTAACCCAAAATCCGCACCCTCGGAAAATTGCCACATGCGACGAGAAGAATCAGTCCACTCTGTGGTAACAGGTATGCGTTCACAACATGTATAAACAATCTTGAGCATCATATACTGGAGCGCCGTAAAGTGTGAGAAAGGAACAGACACTAATCGGACTGCATTCACTTTTACCAGTATGGGGTGAAACACATTTTCCTTGCGCATACCCCGTGTCGTGATAAAACCAGTCCTGTGTCATACGCAAAACACGCTTGTCTAGACTAGATGCTTGCGCAATCAGAACAGGGTAGACTGCACATAGGGTAGACATATATTGGTACCTCCTTGTTACGTATACATACATATTTCGCCGCAAACATTACGGGCTGAACACACTTTTTTCCTTGCGCAGGCCATTTGAGTCGTGTCGTGATAAAATCAGCATTATCGTGTATGCAAAACACCTAAGTCCAGACTAGTTTGTGCACTAGCACAATCAGAACAGGGTAGGCGCATTAACTATGCTTTCTGGGTATCAAACAGTGCACTGCACTTACTCTGACAGACTACGCAGTTGTAGAGACTTATCTTGGTACCCACTGTTTGCGTATAGCGTCAAACATCTTTTGCCCGGACAAGGTTCATAACGTTCAACACAAGAGATGAGCATAAAATCATTTCGACGTCTTGCAACTGCTGGGCAGTAAAGTATAACCCAGCGGGCACATGATGTCAGAATGACGTCGATACGATGTAATCTGGTTGCGTCGACGTCAATGCAAAGTCATTATAACGTTGTGTGTCAGCTGGGTAGTATGTATCAATGTGAAGATTTGTCTCTTTGGGATATCCATTAGGTATGAGAAAAAAATAATGATATTGGAAGTCTGTCGACAGTCACAACTAAGTATTCTAGGTTCACGTTTCATTAACATCGATCTTCAGACGAAGAAAGCAATTCGATAGGGAAAAGAAATAATGCCAACATTTGTACATATTGCCAAAATTTATAAATTCTGCATTTCGATCATACAAAACTAAATTTGACAAGAAAAAATGTCAAAACTGCCTTTATAATTTATCTATTATTTTTTTATTTGTTTTACCTATTGCAGAACTTAGATAATTAGATGTGTCTGCGTGTGTGTTTCACTGCCCAAGTATAAGTATGTGCTCACTGTGTATGTGCTACATAGAAATTTTGGCATGCATTTATTATTCTAACGGGCCACCAGGGTTTGGCTCCCATAAAGTACGGTTACTATGGTGCTAATGTGGGTTCCATCTGTTTGTGCGACTCCACTTTGGTTGAAGGTACATAAATGTAGAGTCCGGATGCGCTTAAACAGGCGCACATGCTGCGACTTTGTACCCATGCCCTTGTTCTTGCACCACGTCTATGTTAATATGTTTGAATTGAATAAAGTAAGATAACTCTGTTTTGAAGAGTATCAGTTTCAAAATTTCATAGACATTCTCTTGCTGAATAGCTTGCGCTACTAAAACGTTTATACCAAGGCAAAACGTATCACTGTGTTAGTTACAAACTATCTTCTATAATGTAACGTTTTCACTTTTGCTCAGTATAGTATACGGGAAGATTCATATCTAAATTCTGATCATATCAGTTCGGTAATGTTCAGAGACACATGAGTGACAACGGTCTACGATTTGGCTAGTAATTAATAACAAAATGGGAGTAGCCTATTAGGGTAATATAGTAACACAGGTCAAATAACTTTAAACCTAACCTAACCTTAATTCCAATTCACTAGTGTTAGTTCTCAGGTAGCGAGTGGAATCTGTATCACCAGGTACCCTTTTCAGGTCAAGACATTTAGAATAAAGCTGTTGTTTATTGATAAGTTAAGCTTTTGAAGTCTGAATTTGTTAGACCTTTACACACTTTACATCTCCGTCCTTAAGAGTTCGCGGCACGACAGTTGTGGGGTTGGCACGGTGGTTATACAACTAGATACCCGGGAGTGGAGAGGGAGGATGAATTTCTATCATATTTGTGTTACTCTAGGGTTATTTGCCCTCCTACATGCTGCATATTCCGCTGCACAACGTAGGTTTTGGTGATCGTTATTTTCATTTGAATATTTTGTTTGAGTTTATCAAATATACTGGGCCGTTTATTTGAGTTATTCACCAGGAAAACGTATGGTAATCGTTAGACACTAGTAGTCGGATTTTTTTTTTTTAATATGCCTAATAAAATATATGACCCCCTCCCCCCTGCTCCAAGGCTTATTGATTTTCGACCCCCCCCCCCCCCCCCCCCCCCCCCCCCAGTACATCACAAAAAAAATCCGACTCCCCTATATGTGCCCGCCCGCTCCATACATGTGATGAACTCCCGATGACCATGTGGGAGATTTGGATTTCATTTCAGGGAGATTGAGTTCTCCTAGGGCTGCAACGATACGCTCACCTCACGATACGATACGTATCACGATACAGAGGTCACGATACGATGCGTATCGCGATACATCTTAAGTTATTTGCTCTGCTAGGAACACAAATCTGGAATAAGAAAAATACAAGAAACTATGCAAAATTTACTTGAGCAATGAAATTAGAAATTTGTTGGCATTAATTTCTTGGTATAGGTGGGGGTGTTTTCTCTGCAGATGAGTGAACATATTGGTTGTGTTGCCAGTTCCGTAGGAAATTTGGGCCCGACATTCTTTGCAAACAGTTTTAGATTTATCTAAAGTTCTGATTCCATTTTTATCAATGATGTTTTCAAAGCCGAAGTACTGCCAAACTCTTGATTTATACTTCGCGGTAGCATCCGCAACTTCACAGTCAGCCATTTTGGTAAACACGCCGCTCGAGTATTAATAAAAGTAAAATTTATAAATCGATTGCAAGAGAGAAAAAAACAATTATCAGATAGCTAGACTCAAGAAACAAATAAAACTGTAATCTTGCGATTTTACAAAAGTGGCAAATCAAGTTTTTTTTCGATTTTTTCTTCTTTTTTTTTTTTTGTTTTTTTTTTTGCCTGAGCGGCACTAAAAAGGATGAACCGGTCCGAACCGAAAATGAAGGAAGACCGTATCGTGAATCGAACCGAGCCGACCGCACCGCGGTGCACCGCGTTTTCGGTGATTTGTTTTCTTATTTCAAAACAGAACATGAACTATAGTATAGTTTGTTTAGTTTACTTTTGAGTTACTCCCTCAGTTTGAGTTACTCCCTCAGCCCCCCCCCCCCCCCCCCCTACACACACAAAAGAAACACATCCTTTCTTTAATTATCATAATTACTCATTTATTATTATATTACTGTTATTTGTATCATAGTTTGGTATCTGTCTGGCACAGAATCTAGCTTTTGCAAAAGGGTATACTTGAGATTTCATACAGATTTGCCTCCCTTGAAATTTCTATATCAGTTTTATCTACTTATGTTCTTTCATGAACAAATAAGTTTTGTTTAAAGGTACTCAGAGCTGTAAAAACTAATAAAATGTATATAACAATGTTCAAATTCTGTTTTTGACACAAACTATACCCATGCACAAGAAAGAAATATCAAAACTTTCATGCGTAACTTTTACACCATTAACGATCAAAGTTATTGGCCATATATAATAATATCATTTGCCATTTGGGGGAAAAAGTACCTTACGGAGTGAGCTACAAGTGAAGACACCGATCAGCCTGAACCTCTGTGCAGCCTAAACAGAGTTTTGCATTTGTTGTCTATGCGTCTAAGGGAATCTAAGCCGTGAAAACAACTCTCCGACTGTATTGCGCATGTTTATTTTGTGTAGTTGTGAAACAGGGCTATCAGCTTCTTTTCACGTGACATATCTTCTTAAACACATTTCGTCGGTAATTCTTACATGGGTCAGTGAGTTTATTAGTGACCTGAATAATGGGATTAATGTCAACAGACATGATATGTTTGTTTATTGCACAGTCAAAACAATATTTGATGCTGTGAATACAGGTCAATACACATGTGGATATCTCCTTACTGGCAGGGAAAAAGGGCATGGCGTTGGAAAAGGGGTATCAGAAAAAAATTATGAAGGGAAAACTCAGCATCTGGGAGATTCTGAAGGCTTTCCGGGAGCGCGGGAGATGGACTTCATTTCCGGGAGACTCCCGGATGATCCGGGAGACATCACATGTATGCCGCCCCCCCCCCCCCCCCCCCCCCTCCCCTACCTGATAATAAATGACTCGTCCCTATATATTTTCAGCACAACAAAAAGAGCCACTTTAATCTACCTCTTTAATCACTTCAATCTGTATATTATACTGTGAAAACATCTTCAACACCTTTTCTATACCTGTACAAACATCTATTTACACCTGTACCTGTCTAAACAATCAAATACCAAAATGCCATTTCCCCTATATATTTAATTGTTCGTTTCGGTATTTCTAGTTCGTTTCGGTATTTCGGTACGTTTCGGTAAATACAGTCACCGCTTGCTGTGCTATTATCACGTAGTATACTTGAGAGTTAAAATTTAGTGACCAGCTTATCAGTGAGTGGCCATCGGAAAATATTTCGTCTAGCTCCATTATTTCGAACTGTTGCAGAAAGTTAAAACAGTCAGCAGTACAAAGAGTATAATCTATTAGCTCGCCTGAACGAAAGTTCAGGAAGAGCTATTGTTGTCACCACTGCGTCCCGCGTCCGCGTCGGCATTCGAATTGGATGTTTTGGTTAAAGTTTTTTAAAGACCTATATCTCCTTAACCCATAGATGGATTCAGGCGAGCTATGCTGTCAGGCGACAGCTCTTGTTATGGACTGGTCCCGGAATGTTTTACGACCAATATGTTTATCTTTGCCAACTCTCCCATTTAGGTTGCATTCCACCATTAATTTTCCATAGACGACAATGTTAACATCTGGTCATTTTATTACAAAACTGTACATACAAAGTTTTCCAAACCTGTCTTGCTTTAAAGTGTCATCCTAGCCTATCAATTTGAGATGAAAACATCCACTGCCTTCCCATCTCAGTGAGCCGCTAAGCTAGGCTGAGTATGAGAACCATCGATTCGTACTCCAAAAAAGAGCATACTTTTTTCCTAGGGGATCAGTTACCAAAATCAGCCCCATCTCCTTCTGGAAAATATTTCTCAATTAAATATGCCTTTTTGTAACTATCATTTGTTGGTCTTTTTTTATACTGAAAGAAATCTATCATGCATGATTGACAGATGACGTCATCTCTCTTACAATGTAAACCTAATGCTCTCCCCGAAAGAGGCGGGGCAAGTCCTCATGAATATTTAGTGGACTGTACCCTTAACAATGAATGAATTATTATTTTTACATACATTAACTAACCAGTATCCTGTGTAATTGGCTTTTGTATCATTTGAAGTCCTACTAAGGGGTACCTTTAGGCATTCTAAAATAGTTGTTTTGTCAAAAAAATGAAGTCTTTCATCATCAAGCCCGAATCCTTCTTCCAAAATTTCGTCAAATTGGACGTAATCAATTAGACGTGCAGTTCTAATAAATACATATTTATGGCTACTACACATAGAGGTTATCTCATTTTCCAGGATTTGCAGTTTATTGTCATTATAAAATCGCGATTGTGACGGAGGTATATAAGTGATGCCAATAATTAGATCTTCATCAGTGGACATGCTGCTTTTATCAATTGATATCCACATAATGTAATCCGAGTCTGTAGTGAGATATTTACACTGCTCAAAAATATCATCTTTAGTGAATAGCGCTATCCCACCAGACTTGCGAACATATTTTTGCTTACGCGGCTGCAAGAAACACTGAAAGCCCGGCATTGAGATAACATTGATGTCTTCAAACTTAGTTTCTACAGAGCAAATTAAGTCATATTTGTCAAAATATTCAACAAAATCCAGATATTTTGAACGTCTTTTAAGGCCACATACATTCAAACTAGCTATATTGAAGATTTTAGAGTTTGCGCTGTGATTTAACTGTTTATTTGAACTTGAATTCAGTTTGCCATGTTCTCCCAGCCAGGCCCAAGGCTGGCTTGAGTCAGACTGGGGCATCTGTGTTGACTGGGTTGACTCATCATCCATTGGCCCATCACCAGTGGCTACCGGGGGAGCCTTTTTATGCCCCCGCATTATCCTTTGAGCCAAACTTCGATGGTTCGAATACTTCAGTCCGTATTTTGCACACTCCCGATTGAGATCGCAGTTGAGAACCACGCGATTGAGACACAGTGGCTTTTGCACGTCGTCTCTCTGACTGGCTAGACTTGCCTGTTAAGCTCCGACCCCTTAATTGTTTGTTAAGTACTGCTGGTACAGTTGGTGTCGCCTCGCAATCTACCGCTCAGCTGTCTAATGTTTCTGCACTAGCAGAAATGGTTTCATTAGTTTAACAGACCTGCAGTAAGGATGGAGAGAACTGCTCGTCTACTTTCATAGCCGAAGCTCTTTTCGGCTAGACTGTTACTCTGTTTTCCAACCCAGACCCCATTATACATGACCCACTTATTATATCACTGGTGGGCATCGACATGTGTGGTTTACTAGCCAAACTAGGAAGACCGGACAAACCTGTTTCAATGTTTATGTTTTGATTGTTCGCTTGGGTAGACTGAACACAACTAACTCTACTACCTTGTAATATCTGGCACCAGTCTGGAAACAGGTCAATAATAGTTTCGTTGTCGATGCTAATCTTAGCGGGGTACCAAAGGGTAACTCTTCTATTTGGGTTATTTGCCCTAGCCATTTTAAATTGATTCCATAAACTTTGGCGGGCCTTCGAAATTTCGCTTGGATAATTCTTGCTCACGCCAAACTCTGTTCCTTTTAACTGGGAAGAGGCATTCAGAAATTTCGTCGATATCGCAAGTCTCTAAAAGCAACGGTTATTGGGCGGGTTTTGGCGATATTAAAGCGGCCAAGTCTATGCGCTCTCTCTAAATACATGTCTCTATCAATATTCAGTTTTGAATGAATAAAATGCCGTACCTCTTCGAAACAGTTTTCTCGCCTATTTTCCGTATTCCTTTGAATAACAAATTCCTACGCCTACTGTGGGCTTCGAGGTCCAAAGATCGGTACTCTTAAAGTTTGAGTCCATCAGCATGAGAATTGACCACAGTTTCTATCTCCAAAATACGGGCTTTTAAACCAATTATTGAATCTTGTTTATTTTGTATACCGGCAACCCTGCTCTTGTTCACGGATAACTTCATTAATATCAATGACAGCTTGTCGTCATTCGTCAGAGTTCCATAATGGTTAGGTTTCATGTTTACACATTCTGAAAGAGAATAGGGCCCACTTTGACCTCCACTGCTAATCCGTTGCCGTTTAGATTGCTTTCCTGACCACTGTAAATCCATCCATATCAGTATCGATTTCAACCCCAAACTCGAAAGCGTGGCCATATTGGGGGTGGTCTTGCTCAGAATCGCCGCGCACTGCAAAGAAATTCTTATCTGCCCAAAAATTTGCCCAGTCAGAAACCCCACCTCGACCAAGTCCGCGTCCACCTCTTGTTTTTACTTCGCACTTCAGATGCCATATTATAAGCAAAGTTCAAGTAAACTCCAAAAAAAAGCAGAACATATATCGCCTTGTTCACTACTGTCGCCATTCATCCGGAGTACCGTCCACTTTTCCCAAAATGCAACACCCCAGGGCGTTTAATAGGATTAATATGGTGCCTAGCTCACCTTAACTGCATGTTAAATAGTCACTGGTTGGACACTTGAAGTGATAGTTAGATGGCTAAGACTAGAATCTGTGGTGTGCGGTTTAAGATAGTGTTTGCTTTTTTGCCTGCATGCTTAGTTAACTTGAATGAGTGCAAGTCAAATAGAATCTATCATTGGTCTCCGATGAGGACAGAGAAATCCCAACCCGAGGGCACACGGGATGTGTCGGAAACGAGGCTTGCCGAGTTTCTGACACACCCCTTGTGCCTGTCCACATTGGAGACCGATGATTGATTATTTTTCTTACCTATGATAATAGAGATCTAATTATTTCAAATTGAACGGGGAACTATTATTCCATGCGAACGTACACAAGCGTAAGTAGTATTGTGACGTAACGTGGACGTTATTTCAAACGTCAGTTGGTAACGTCTTCAAAATGACGGCACCCTCGACAGTGTTTGTGTGAAACATTGACTATTTCGGAGCTTTTTTTTAGTTTTTAAGACAAAGAAACAGATAATGATGGACTTATAAAGAAAGAATTTCTTTGAGGAATTCATTGCTTTAAAAAATAATGCATAAAGTATAGAATCGCCGATCGGGGCTTATCGCATTTCATTGAGCGAGTAGTAATACACAGAATTCAAGCTCGTGTGAGCTGTCCCAGCCCTTTGGGTAAGACAGAATTTTCCAGCACCGCCAAAAATAGAACAAACTCTGTCTCGTAGGTAAGAACATATTTTCCACCATCTATATAAACACAGAGCTGTAGTGTAGATAAGAGGGAGTATTTGGTGATAATAATACAAATTTTGCTATTTCTCCATAAAAACATATGTTGTGACTCCTCAGCTGAACCGTCTCACCGTATCGAGATAGTTCAGATGAGGGGTCACAACATATGGTCACAATAAGAAAAGATCAAATAAGAAATATTATCTCTAATTATCACCAAATATTCCCTCTTATATAGAGCTCAGTAAAGGGAAGCACTCTTTGTGATTTTCTGTTGGCTTTGATCAATGAAAGAGCCCTGCAAAAATGGGGTGCACTGCTATTGAGAAATTTATTTCCTTTAAGAGTTGTCCCCCATTGAGAAGGGAAGCAATATAGCCGATGGAAGAGTTGCTTCCCCTAAAGATGAACCCATTCTTTGCTGTTGGAATGTAGCAGGTATACTGGCTCAAATGGTTTCTCTTTTCCTTTTTAGATCGAGCTTATCTGAGATTGACAGAACAGGAATTTACAGGTCTGCCATGGGATGTAAGTTCTTATTAAATTTTTTCCAGTTTGAGACTTCATACGTATATGTGTGGTTCTATTCAGTTTTTATGCCCCCGCCACGAAGTGGGGAGGGGCATATAGTTTTGCCCTTGTTTATTACATACATGTATAAAAAATTACCATGTTGTGGACACCATGTCTAAAGTTATTCAAATTATGATTTATCCTAAAATAATTAAGTTGACTTCACTAGTCTGTGGGATGTTAAAAATTGCTGTGGAATTGTAAACAAAATATACCATAATGGTTCACACTGGTTGTCCAGGTATATGTACAATCAAATCTGTATTAAGCAAGCACCTAATCACAATATGCTTGCTAAAATAATTGAGCTGCTACTTGACAAAACCAACAAAGTGGCATTTTTTGTCCAGCAAAGATTCAGATCAGCCTGGGCATCTGCCCAGTCTGATCAGAGTCTTTGCTATCTGCATGGAGCTAACATAGAACCTTAACTACCCTTTAAGCACACAGCCAAGACCCTGATCAGACTGGATGGTTGCCCAGGCTGATCCGAGTCTTCCAAGGGCGCACATGATGCCACTTTGTTGGTTTTTTCCTGTCACAGCTTATATGTTAAACACCTTACCCATATCTGAACATAAATCCTTGGTTTCTGTTTAACACCCCAACTCTGTTTCTTTTCAGATTCTAGTCCAGTGCTTAGCAGCTCTTCTGTTGACAATATTTGGGGTTGTTCATATAGCAGGGACTTTCAAAGAAATACGAGCAAGTGCTGATCTAGATCATAAGTAAGTAATAGTCTCCCTTTAAGGTGATGGGGTACGTTCTCAGGGGAAGTGACCGCCATTTCATTATTGCCTCCCTTTTCAGTTGGGGGTTAACTCATAAAGGAAAGAATTTGCTCCTCTAGGAGCAAACTCTTCTTTAAGAGTAGACTCCATTTTGGAAGGGCAACATTGACAGTTTCAATGCAAATTTGCCTATTTTTGGACAAATTACTGCAGCTTCCATGGGAAGCCAATGCTGATGATTTTAGCATTAACATATAGACATATGCATTTTAAAGTAGTTTTCATATTGATTTTGAAAAAGTATCACGTCTAAATCTCACTGCCTTTCTCAAGAGGGGTAATAGGAATTTTTGGTCATCCAAAATACATCAAATTTTCAATTTTTCTTATTTACTGAATTTTATTTTGTTAAAACATGCTTCAAATAATGTAAACACTACACCTGCATACAGCATGCAAAAATATATAAACAAAAAGAAAAACATTTCAGTGGAAATTTTGAAGTATACCCAAAGTTCATTTTCGATCACATTTATAGGCAAATTTACATCACAACTGTTAGAGGTCCTTTGATGTTAATACCTATGTAATTTGATATCAATTCCAAGGCGATTTCTTTTCCTTCTCCATAACAAGATTTGTAAGGAGAAACTGGTAGCTTCTTGCAGTAAAGAAGTTCAACTATCCCACTGCTTTAATATATTGTTTCGCTTACCGTCAGATCCTGTACCATGTTATGTTGTACTTTTCTTGTAATTATGTAATTTACACTGAATAAAAATTGTTTAAACCAACTATCCCAACCTTGTTGGTTAACAGAAATACCTTGAAGTCAGTGAAGTGTAAAATATAGGTGAGATCATATTGATGGCCGGAGCAAGCTGTTTTTTTCATGTACATGTAAATAAAAAATTTGCACATTAAGACAGATAGGCATGGAAATCTATTGGCAAATCAAATAAATGAACCATATTTCAGTTTGGACACTATCAGAAGTTTGAGACGACTCAACCACTACAACTCACTACAAAGCAAACTATGTGTACAGAAGAGCCACAACACGACAAAACCATCAAAGTGATGTGTGCCCAGTGAAGACTCAGTTCAGCCTGGGCACTCGATTGCTGCATTGAGCTAGCTTAGACCCTTAGCTACTTTTTAAGTTCAAAACGAAGACTCTGACAGACTAGGAGGATGCCCAGGCTGATATGAGTCTTCCCTGGGTAGTGGGTACCCATGCCACTTTGTTGGTTTTGTCATGTTGAGGCTCATATATGCTTTACATATATATGCATATGCATGTTGGCTTGAATGTCAATTTCAAAGTAGCCTAGGAACAAAGTTATGCATTCACCAGGCGTGTATACACAAAATAAGCATTGTTTGTGAAAAACTTGTCAGCTGTAATATTATTGTTACTAAACTTTAGTCCTTCTGTGTTTTAGAACCTGGGATATGCTCAGTAACAGACAAGGTTTTTATTCTTTTCATCATCGAGGGAAAGCATTATATCCTACCAGCACCTTACAGAATGGATGAGAATGACATAAACAGTGCCAAGAAACAAAGTGACAAAACTCTGCACCTTTCTATAAGCAAATTGTTTTGCGATTGAGGTGGTGTGAGAAGGGATGTGGGGAGGGGAAGGGTGTGCAGGGGTGAGGGGGAGTGAATTTGATAAACATTTTCTACTAACATTTTTACAATATTAAACATACTGTTGACTCTCATTGTCTCAAATATTTATAATGATATCTCAAATACCCTCTAATATCAGATAATATAGTTTTGGCACATTTGCTATTTTTCTTTACATTTCAGTTGCAGGTATCTCAAACTACTGATATCTCAAAGTCAATTTTCTGTGACCAGAAAATTGACTTTGAGATATCAGTAGTTTGAGATCAACTTTGACTTTGAGATAATGAGAGTTGACTATATATGGTGAAACAATTTATCACAAGAATTGCCTGAGCTACAACTCTGGAGGGATCACAACCACAGGAACTTTTAGTTAGATTAAATAACACAAAACAGTAAAAAAGCAGAAAACTGTCATGGCAAGCCTAAAAGGTATGCACTTGTTGTTAGGCTCTCTATCCATTATGGGGTTCTTCACTGTTTTAGGGGCTGTTTGATCTAAATACAAATTCCTATGTCGCATCTTATTATTAAAAAGAGACTCAGATTATTTGAGAATGAGTTCTAGATTGGACAAATTCACACTTTTCCATTATATGAATTTCATGTAGCTTCTCACTTATAATCCGAGAGGAGCATGGCACACACTGTTTACCATGCTCCCTATACCAGTGATGTCATAGAGCTGTTACCATAACAGCTATGGAATTGCCAGCTGTTGTACTTTGTACCTTTGCAGAATGACATGTAGATGACGTCGCTTTGACATCAATATGAACTCTGAAGTTGCTACGGTAACAGATCAGTGATGTCATTGGTATCAGAGCGTGGCATACTGTTTACTGTTTGTGGCAATCACAAGACTTAGTTCACCAGTAAAGTGAGCTGTCTTGTAAGCTATATGAATAAATGTGCTGACATATCATATATATGTGCTTAAGTATTTGGACACCTAAAAAAATAAATTTTCCATTTGTCCCAAATGGATAATTTATTTTTTCAGGTGTCCCAATATATACACACATTATGGTATACCATAACTACTGCAAAATTAATATTCAGAATCTTTAACCAGTGTATCTGAAAATTGCTGTTGGAATACAGTGTAGACCCTGTTCAGCAGTCTGATCAGGGCTCTGCAGTTTGATCAGTCACTTTAGTCCCATTATCCAGGGTTTTATGGTAGTTAGTACTGTTTTCAGTAAATTTGTTGCTGAAATAAACAAAATCAGAAATCTGTACATGTAGTTTACTAGCCTAGTTCAACCATGCAGCCATAATGCCTTATGACAACTGAGGCCAGGGCTCAGCCTAGAGGGCGATTTCAGAGAAAAGTCTCCCTAATCTGGCTAACTTCTCCCTATTTTTAGCTGAAGGAGAAGTGAAAATGTATAGAACGTGGGGAAACCCAAATTTGGGCCGAGACTTCTCCCTTAAGTCTGGAAAATGTTGCAAAAACCTGTCTGAAAGCTCTGGGCTAACCCTTGTGAGGCTAGGAAACCACCTTTCATGGTTTTACAACATGAATAACTCTATTGCTGACATGTAAATTATCGCAGAGTAACACATGTTGTCGGGCAGATATGAATATCATTAATTCACTCCGGCCTGGGGCCGTCGTGAATTAATATTTCGTGATCTGCCCTTCAACAACATGTGATTGATTGATTGATTGATTGATTGATTGATTGATTGATTGATTGATGCTTAACGTCCACGGTAAACAGCTAAGGTCATGTCGTGACTGTCAGTTAACCTAACCACACTATTCCTGGGCAGGCTCCTAAGCGGTTAACCAGTACTAAGTGCACATACTTTCGCCAGTAACTGACAACTGCCCTTCTTGAATCAGGAGAAACGAATGGCCAGACCGGGTTTCGAACCCAGGACATCTGACTTATAAGTCAGGTGCCCTACCGATTGCGCTACGCGGCCCGGCCAACACGTGTTTATCTGCAATAAATTATGAGCAAGGAACAATTATTTCTTAAATAGCAATGCCCTATCATTTCAGCCTGTCCAATTATAGATTTTAAGAACATACTGGCTGACATAGACATGTTTCAGACCTGCAAATGCAGTGAGGTTTTGTGGACCATTCTGAGAATTGCTGTTTCGTCTTCTGAAAACCTAGGCTGTGACCCTTCAAATGAATTGCTTCACTGGAGTTCTGCCAATAACAAAGTATGTTATATAGAGACAATGTTATCTGCGGAACAGACCTGGGGTAATTGTAATCTGTAATCATGATTACTTGTAATTGATTACAATTTCTGAGTAATCATGAAGTAATCTGTAATCATGCATTTTTATGATTACAAGTAATCGTAATGTAATCAATTACATTACAAAATGGGCTGTAATCATGATTACTTTATGATTACATTTTGATTACTGTGATGCATTTTCAGAAATGAGAAAAGAAGAAAAAAGGAAACTTGCTCTTCTTTTTAATAGTTAAAAGAAAAGACTTGTGCCAAACAATAACACAAAGCAGTTGATTATTCAAAGTGTCTTCAAACTGAATAAGACAGAGAAAAACTGGTCTAATTTGTGTACAAAAGGCAGCAGACCAAATTAAGAAACTGACAGAATTCCCTTTATACTCTTTTTGGGAGTAAAATTTAAGCAGTATCATAGTTATTAATATGCACTGTTTTACCCATTTATGACTGGCAGACTCTTCTATCCTCACAAATTGGATAGGTTTGGTTTTTTTACATCTTTTTATACAAACTGTTAAAATTTTATGCCAGCAGTGAAGATCCTGATCAAAATGCTGCATCTGAGCATCTGATCTGGGTCTGCAATGTCTACCTGTCTCTTTTTATGAGATGCCAGGCATTAATGGGTTAATATTCAAGGACAATAACACAAAGCAGTTGATTATTCAAAGTGTCTTCAAACTGAATAAGACAGAGAAAAACTGGTCTAATTTGTGTACAAAAGGCAGCAGACCAAATTAAGAAACTGACAGAATTTCCTTTATACTCTTTTTGGGAGTAAAATTTAAGCAGTATCATAGTTATTAATATGCACTGTTTTACCCATTTATGACTGGCAGACTCTTCTATCCTCACAAATTGGATAGGTTTGGTTTTTTTACATCTTTTTATACAAACTGTTAAAATTTTATGCCAGCAGTGAAGATCCTGATCAAAATGCTGCATCTGAGCATCTGATCTGGGTCTGCAATGTCTACCTGTCTCTTTTTATGAGATGCCAGGCATTAATGGGTTAATATTCAAGGATAAATTTGTTATTATGTAAAACTGTGTGATTTTGGTACTCTTGAATGCAGGGTATTTCAGGTTAAGACTGGTAGCTGCCTTGGTTGACTTGTATTTTTATGACTGATTTACATGATTTATCATCTTTACTTTGGACAGGCAGGTTCAAGTGCTAAAGATGTTTTTCAAAAATACTGACTGTTTTGTGTTTATTGGTGCAGAGTTGAGCAGTGCAACTCAGCTCTGATTTTCACACCTTCTTTGTGGATTGAGCTAACTGTAACATCTGTCTACTTAATGACACCTGTGTATTGCATACAACAACAAGTAGCCCAAAGGGCAACAATTGCTCACCTGAGAGACATTGTAAACCTATAGGGATATTTAAGATGCTCAAGGGCAGCTAACTCCACAGTCAGTGGTCCAATCAGGCTGAAAATTAAACTCATCCAAAACATTATGTACACCCTCATTTAATATATGCAAGTTTAAAAAGTATCTGATCAAGAGCACAATAGACAGAGCTGTCAAGGGCAGCTAACTTCGTAGTGGTTGGCCTGATCTGGCCAAAATTTGAACTTGTTTAAGATATTATGCATTTCCTCATTACCTGCAAGTTTGAAAAGGATCGGATCAGTAGAAACCAAGAAAAAGTGGCGACACTGATTTTTTGGATGCTCAGGGCAGGTACTCCATAGTCAGTGGTGAGATCTAGCCGAAATGCTAACTAATCCAAGCTTTTATGCATATCCTCATTACCTGCAAGTATGAAGAGGATCCGATGAAAAATGAAAATGTGATGACGTTGTTTTCTCCATTATAAGACTATGGGATTTGTTTCAAACGCTCAAGGGCAGCTAACTCCGTAGTCTGTGCTCGAATCTGGCCAAATTTCGAACTCATCCAAGCTCTTATGTATATCATCATTACCTGCAAGTATGATAAGGATCTAATCAAAAACCTTGATTGCAGCACCCTGAAAGTCAAACTTGCTCGAGATATTGTCAGGCCCTACATTTGTGTGAATTTATTTTAGAATCTGTTGAGAAATGTAGGTGCTAGAGCGATGACAAAGTTTTTCTAAAAATAGCCACAGTGACCTTGACCTTGGGCACAGCATCCTTAAAGTCAAACTTGCTTGAGATATTGTCATACCCTACATTTGTGTCAAGTTATTTCAAAATCCATGGAGAAATGGAGGTGCTAGGGCGATGACAAAGTTTTTCTAAAAATAGCCACAGTGACCTTGACCTTGGGCACAGCACCATGAAAGTCGAACTTGCTGAAGATATTGTCATGCCCTACATTTGTGTGAATTTATTTTAAAATCCATTGAGAAATGTAGGTGCTAGAGCGCTGACAAAGTTTTTCTAAAAATAGCCACAGTGACCTTGACCTTGGGCGCAGCACCCTGAAAGTCAAAGTTGCTTGAGATATTGTCATACCCTACATTTGTGTCAAGTTATTTTAAAATCCATGGAGAAATGAAGGTGCTAGGGCGATGACAAAGTTTTTCTAAAAATAGCCACAGTGACCTTGACCTTGGGCACAGCACCCTGAAAGTCGAACTTGCTCGAGATATTGTCATGCCCTACATTTGTGTGAAGTTATTTTAAAAAATCCGTTGAGAAATGTAGGCAATAGAGCGATGACAAAGTTTTTCTAAAAATATGTGATGAAGTTGTTTTCTCCATTATAACACTATGGGATTTTTTTCAAACGCTCAAGGGCAGCTAACTCCATAGTCTGTGCTCGAATCCGGCCAAATTTCGAACTCATCCAAGCTCTTATGTATGTCATCATTACCTGCAAGTATGATAAGGATCTAAGCAAAAACAGTTGAGAAAACGTGATGACGCCATTTTCCCCATTATAACCCTATGGGATTTTTTTCAAACGCTCAAGGGCAGTTAACTCCGTTGTCTGTGCTCGAATCCGGCCAAATTTCGAACTCATCCAAGCTCTTGTGTATGTCATCATTACCTGCAAGTATGATAGGGATCTAAACAAAAACAGTCGAGAAAACGTGATGACGCCATTTTCCCCATTATAACCCTATGGGGGCTATCTGTTGCCATGGAAACCAGAGTTCTGAGCTGATCTGCACCAAAACCTAATGCAGCCTTTCCCCCACCCAAATGATACATCAGATAAAATTTGATTGCGATCGGCCCACTGGTCTCTGAGATATTTATGTTTGAAATGGTTGATGCACCCAATAACCCACGCACCCACGGACGGACGACGGCTCGACTCCCATCCTATAAGCTCATCTCTGAGCCTTCGGCTCAGGTGAGCTAAAAATAGCCACCGTGACCTTGACCTTAGAATGCTGAAACGCAAACTTGTCCAAGATATCATTTGGGTGAAGTTACATCAAAATCGGTTTGTGGATGAAGGCACTAGAGCGATGACAAAGTTTTTCTGTAAATAGCCACTGTGACCTTGACCTTGACCTAAGAACGCTGAAACGCAAACTTATCCAAGATATTGTCAGACTAATCATTTGTATGAAGTTTAATCAAAATCGGTCTACAAATGAAGGCGCTAGAGCTATGACTAAGTTTTTCTACAAATAGCCACTGTGACCTTGACCTTAACCCTAGAATGCTGAAACGAAATCTTTATTAAGATATAATCAAACTATACATTTGCATCAAGTTTAATTTAAATCGGTCTATAAATGAAGGCGCTAGAGTGATGACAAAGTTTTTCTAAAAATAGCCATTGTGACCTTGATCTTGACTCGGGAACTCTGTAACGCGAACTTGTCCAAGATATTGTCATACTTACCACCTGTGTGAAGTTAAACGGAAATCGGTTTATGAATGAAGGCCTTAGAGCGATGACAAAGTTATTCTAACAAGAGGGCCATGGTGGCCCTGAATCGCTCACCTGAGCATTAATCAGTTCACTGGCTCTGGTGAAGATTTATAAGAGTTTTTACCATACTAACATTTGACCTAGTTTTTGACCCGACATGACCCAGTTTCAAACTTAGCCTGGATATTGTAAGAATAAACATTCTGACACAGTTTCATTGAGATTGGATCAAAACTGTGCCCTCTGGAGCGTATACAAGGTCGTTCTTATATTTGACCTAGTGACCAAGTTTTTGACCCGACACGACCCAGTTTCAAATTTTACCTAGATTTCATTAAGATAAACATTCTGACTGAGTTTCATGAAGATTGGATCAAAACTGTGCCCTCTAGGGTGTACACAAAGTTTTTCAAAGATTTGACCTTGAGCCGACATGACTCAGTTTCATAGTGGTCTTAGATATATGGACAATAAACATTTTGACATAGTTTCATGAAGATTGGATCAAAACTATGCCTTCTAGTGCTTACACAACGTTTTTCTAAGATTTAACCTAGTGACCTAGTTTTTAGCTCACCAGAGCCGAAGGCTCCGGGGGAGCTTATAGGATAGGCAGTGGTCCGTCGTCGTCTGTCGTCCGTCAACACTTTTAAACGACATCTCCTCCGGAACTACTGGGCCGATTGGGCCCAAATTTCATCTGTGGCATCCTTTGGCTGGGGGATTGAAAGTTTGTGTTTTTTATGAAAATTGGCCCTTTAGTTTGGTTGCTATGGCAACTTAGAGTTCCCATTGACTTATAATGGGGAAAATTGAAAAATGGCATTTTCTGCCAAGCCATTGCAGATATGTTAATAAAACTTTATAGAAATGTTCCTTTAGATGTCTTCTATGAGCTATATGTTTTTTGACCCACTGCTCCTTCTATTGGTTGCCATGGAAACCGAAATGCAAAAAAATTGGAAAAAATACTTAAAAAATTATCTCCTCTGAAGCCATTGGGCCGATAAGGCCCAGGTTTCATCTGTGGCATCTTTGGGCTTGGGGACTGAAAGTTTGTGTTTTTTAAGATCATCAGCCCTTTAGTTTGGTTGCTATGGCAACTTAGAGTTCCCACTGACTTATAATGGGGAAAATTGAAAAATGGCGTTTTCTGCCAAGCCATTGCAGATATGTTAATAAAGCTTTTATAGAAATGTTTCTTAAGATGTCTTCTATCAGCTATATGTTTTTTTGACCCACTGCTCCTTTTATTAGTTGCCATGGAAACCTAAATATAAAAAAAATGGAACATAAAATACTTAAAAGATTATCTCCTCTGAAGCCACTGGGCCTATAAGGCCCAGTTTTCATCTGTGGCATCCTTGGGCTTGGGGATTGAAAGTTTTTGTTTTCATGAAAATCGGCCCTTTAGTTTGGTTGCTATGGCAACTTAGAGTTGCATTGACTTGTAATGGGGAAAATTGAAAAATGGCATTTACTGCCAAGCCATTGCAGATATGTTCACAAAACTTTTATAGATTGTTCCTTGAGAATTCTCTTATTAGCTATTTTTTTTTTTTTGCCCACTGCTCCTTTTATTGGTTGCCATGGAAACCAAAATGCAAAAAATGAAAAAAAAAAAACCTTAAAAAATTACCTTCTCAGATGCCATTTGGCCGATAAGGCCCTGATTTCATCTGAAGTATCCTTAGGCTGGGGGATTGAAAATTTATTTTTATATAAAATCGGCTCTTTAGTTTGGTTGCTATGGCAACTTAGAGTTGTATTGACTTGTAATGGGGAAAATTAAAAACTGACATTTACTGCAATCAATATATGGAAAATAGTTATATATTTTGTTATCAACTCAACAGACTGTCAGACTGAGACTTTGTAGTTGTATATTTTGTATTAATGTGTAGTACTAATGTGACAGCAATTTTGAGCCTATACGAATTTGATAGCAATTTTGAGCTAGAGATCTGGTGAGCTTTGTGGCCCATGGGCCTCTTGTTTACCAGACATGACCTACTTTCAAACTTGGCCGAGAGTTTATGAAGATAAACATTCTGACAAAGTTTCATAAAGATTAGATCAAAACTGTGTCCTCTAGAGCGTACACAAGGCTTTCTATGATTTGACCTAGTGACCTAGTTTTCAACCCGACATGACCCAGTTTCAAACTTGTCCTACATATTATGAGGATAAACGTTCTGACAAAGTTTCATGAACTTTGAATCAAAACTGTGCCTTCTAGAGCGCACACAAGGTTTTTCTAAGTTTTGACCTAGTGACCTAGTTTTTGACTCGACATGACCCAGTTTCGAACTTGGCCTAGAGTTTATGGATATAAACATTCTGACAATGTTTCATAAAGATTGGATCAAAACTATGTCCTCTAGAGCGTACACAAGGTTTTTCTATGATTTGACCTAGTGACCTAGTTTTTGACCCGACGTGACCCAGTTTCGAACTTGTCCTAGATATTATATGGATAAACATTCTGACAAAGTTTCATGAATTTTGGATGAAAACTGTGCCTTCTGGAGCGTACACAAGGTTTTTCTAAGATTTGACCTAGTGACCAAGTTTTTGACCCGACATTACCCAGTTTCAAACTTATCCTACATATTATGAGGATAATCATTCTGACAAGGTTTCATGAACTTTGGATCACAACTGTGCCTTCTAGAGCTAACACAAGGTTTTTCTATGATTTGACCTTCTGACCTAGTTTTTGACCCGACAGGACCTACTTTCAAACTTGGCCGAGAGTTTATGGAAGTAAACGTTCTGACAAAGTTTCATAAAGATGAGATCAAAACTGTGTCCTCTAGAGTGTACACAAGGTTTTTCTATGATTTGACGTAGTGACCTAGTTTTCGACCCGACATGACCCAGTTTCAAACTTGTCCTACATATTATAAGGATAAACATTCTGACAAAGTTTCATGAACTTTGGATCAAAACTGTGCCTTCTAGAGCTAACACAAGTTTTTTCTATGATTTGACCTAGTGACCTAGTTTTTGACCCAACAAGACACAGTTTCGAACATGGCCTAGAGTTTATAGAGATAAACATTCTGACATTGTTTCATAAAGATTGGATCAAAACTATGTCCTCTAGAGCATACACAAGGTTTTTTCTATGATTTGACCTAGTGACCTAGTTTTTGACCCGACGTGACCCAGTTTCAAACTTATCCTAGATATTATAAGGATAAACTTTCTGATTATGTTTCATGAACTTTGGATCAATACTTTGCCTTCTAGAGCGTACACAAGGTTTTTCTAAGATTTGACCTAGTGACCTAGTTTTTGACCCGACATGACCCAGTTTCGAACTTGGCCTAGAGTTTATGGAGATAAACATTCTGACAAAGTTTCATAAAGATTGGATCAAAACTGTGTCCTCTAGAGCGTACACAAGGTTTTTCTATGATTTGACCTAGTGACCTAGTTTTAGACCCGACCTGACCCAGTTTCGAACTTGTCCTAGATATAATTAGGATAAACATTCTGACAAAGCTTCATGAACTTTGGATGAGAACTGTGCCCTCTAGAGCGTACACAAGGTTTTTCTAAGATTTGACCTAGTGACCTAGTTTTTGACCCGACATGACCCAGTTTCGAACTTGTCCTAGATTTTATAAAGACTAACATTCTGACAAAGTTTCATGAAGATTGGATCGAAACTGTGCCCTCTAGAGTGTACACAAGCAAAAGTTGACGGACGTCCGGACGGACGGACGTACGACGGACGACGGACATCACGGTATCCTAAAAGCTCACCCTGAGCACTTCGTGCTCAGGCGAGCTAAAAATAGCCACTATGACCTTGACCTTGACCCCAGAACGCTAAATCGCGAATTTGTCCAAGATATTGTCATACTTATCAAGGGCTCACCCTAGAGGGCGATTGGGAGAAATAGTCTCCCTAAGCTGGCTGACTTCTCCCTGTTTCGAGTTGAGGGAGAAGTGAAAATTATAGAACATATAGGGAAATCCAAACTGTGGACCAAAACTTCTCCCTAAAGTCCAGAAAATGTGCAAAACTTCTCCCTGTCTGAAAGCTCTAGGCTGACCCCTGGACTAAACACTTATTTGAAGTTAAATCGAAACTGGTCTATAAATGAAGGCATTATAATGTTTCTAATATATCCTTGCACTAAAATTGCTAAAATGGTTCCGCTTCACTGAACAAAAATGACTGCCAGAGCTAAAAAAAGAAGAAAAAAAACAACTTTAAACTATATCTCCCTCAAGCCAATGGCTAAATTTCAAAATAATTTCACAGAAATGTTCGACTCATAGCCATGAACCACTCATAGCCCTGAACCAAAATTGCTAAAATGGTTCCACTCCACTGAACAAGACTGGCCACCAGAGCTAAAAAAAAAGAGAAATAAATCATTGAATGACACAGAAGGCACAGTTTTAATCTAATCTTCATTAAACTTTGTCAGAGTGTTTATCTTGATGTAATCTAGACCAGATCTGAAACTGGATGATGTTGGGTTAAAAACTAGGTCACTAGGTCAAATCTTAGAAAAACCTTGTGTACACTTTAGGGGAAACAGTTATGATCTAATCTTCATAAAATTTTATCAGAACCTTTATCTTTATCAATTCTAGAATAAGTTTGAAACTGGGTTATGGCAGGACTGGTCACTAGGTCAAATCTTAGAAAAACCTTGAGTGCACTGTAGCTGGCACAGTTTCGTTCCAATCTCCATGTAACTTTACTAGAATGTTTATCGCCAACAAATCTAGACCGAGCTCGAAACTGGGTCATGTTGGGTCAAAAGCTAGGTCACTAGATCAAATCTTAGAAAACCTTGTGTTCACTCTAGAAGGCACAGTTTTGATTCATTAATCGTGAATCTTTGTCAGAATGTTTAGCTCTAAGAAATCTAGACCAAAGGGGGGGGGGGGGATGCCTATAAGGCCCTTTTTCTGCCCAAGAGCAAAATGTTTTATTTTCAGCTGATGATTAGAATATAGTGTCCGCTATAATGAATCAAATCCACATTTTCCCATTCAAGTTTGTAGTACAAGTGTCGTAGATGCTACATACCAAATTTCAAGGCAATCAGCCTAGTGGTCCTTGAGAAGAAGATTTTTTAAGATTTTTAGCATATATCAGCATGGCGGCCACCTTGGTCATGTGGCCTGGACCAAATATATAAACTTTCTTTTCCCCTTTGCCTGGAGGCTGTATATGAAGTTTAATTGAAATTGGCCCAGTAGTTTCAGAGGAGAGGTTTTTAGCTCACCTGAGCCGAAGGCTCACAGGTGAGCTTATAGTATAGGCAGGCATCCGTCGTCCGTCGTCCGTCGTCTGTCGTCCGTCGTCCGTCTGTCAATATTTTCAAACGACATCTCCTCTGAAACTACAAGGCCCATTGTTACCAAATTTCATATACAGCATCTATAGGCAGGGGGAACCAATAATACTGTTTTTTATCCAAATCGCTTCAGAACTTTGGTTGCTATGGCAACTTAAAGTTTCCATTGACTTGTATGGGAAAAATTGAAAATTTGCATTTATTGCAATTTCTTTGCAGATAATTTGATAAATCTTTTATAGAAATGTTCCTTGAGTAGCTCTCTATCAGCCACATGAAATTTATGTCAATTGCACAATTTGGCTGGTTGCCATGGCAACCGAATGGTTAAAAATAGAAAAAATATTCAAAAATCATCTCCTCAGAAACTATGCAACCAATAAAGCTCAAACTTCACAGAAAGGATCTTGGTACTACCCTCTATAAAAATACTGTTTTTCTTGGCAATTGCTCCAGCAATTTGGTTGTAATGGCAACTTAAAGTTGCCATTGACTTATAATGGGAACATGGAAAATTTGCATTTATTGCTATGTCACTGCAGATATTTTGACAAAACTTTCATAGAAATGTTCCTTTAGTAGTTCTCTATCAACCACATGAAATTTATGTAAATTGCACAATTAGGCTGGTTGCCATGGCAACCGAAAGGTTAAAAATAGAAAAGATGTTCAAAAATCATCTCCTCAGAAACTATAGAACCAATAAAGCTCAAACTTCACAGAAAGGATCTTGGTACTACCTTCTATAAAAATACTGTTTTTCTTGGCAATTGTCCCAGCAGTTTGGTTGCTATGGCAACTTAAAGTTGCCATTGGCTTATAATGGGAAAAATGGAAATCCGCATTTTTTGCTATCTCACTGTAGTTGTTTGGATTTTTTTCCTACAGAAATGTTTCTCGAGTAGTCCTCGATGATTCATATTCATATTAATTTTGTCCAAATCACCGAATTTGATTAGTTGCCATGATGGCAACATAAAGGAAAAAAAAATTGAAAAAATATTCAAAAATCTTTTCCTCAAAAACTATATAGGGGGATGAAGCGGATTCTTTGCATACATGTTCATGACATTAGCCACTACATAAATATTGTTTTCTATTATTGTTGCCCACGTGGTTTTATTGCTATGGCATTTTAAAGTTTCCATAGACTAACAACTCAGTCAACGTTGAAATTAGGCCACATTGTGCAATTTACTTTAGAGTTACCTACCCTTGAGTGCTGAGGATGAATGGACTCAGGTGAGCTACAGGACCAATGGTCCTCTGGTTCGAAAATGTTGACGACGGATGGACGACGGACGATAAATGCCGGAGGCTACCATCCTTTAAACTCCTCCAGGAGCCTTCGGCCCAGGGGAACTAAAGACAATTACAAAAGTTGGTACAAAGAATGAGAAAATTCCAGTTTATTCTCATTTTGATATCAGCATATTTGTGATCTTGACCTTGACCTTCATGTTCAAATTTCTTGATCTATGTTATGTTGTATTTTATCAAATGATTCAGCGCTCTTTTCAAATCAGGCAATGGCTTTCTGATCATATTCAGTAAATCTTTACAAAACTTGGTATATACATGTATGATGAATAATTCCACTCTTTTCCAAATTTTTATAGGAAGCTGTGATTTCCTTGACCTTGACCTTTATATTTGAATTTTTCAATCTCTTTTCTCTTGTGCTTCATTAAATTATATATTGCTGTTTTCACACTCTGTTCAAAGTGTTTTCATTTGTTGATCTTTTTTTTTTATTTTTTTTTCTTCATTAAATGATATAATGCACTTTATAAATATAGCAATATTTCCCTTATCATTGTCAATTAACCATTTCAAAAATTGGGATAAAAAATGGGAAATTCCTAGTTTTTCAACATTTTGAATTTGGAGCTTTGTTGTGCTTGACCTTGACCTTCATATTTGAATTTCTGGATCTGTTTTATGTTTTGATTCATTAAATGATATATTGTTCTTTTAGAATATATTAATGGCTTTCTTATGATATTCAGTTAACCTTTACAAAAATTGGGACATAAAATGAGAAATTCTCAGTTTTTCAACATTTTGAAATTGGAGTTCTGTTGTGCCTGACCTTGACCTTCATATTTGAATTTCTGGGTCTTTTTTATTTTTTGCTTCATTAAATGATATATTGTTCCGTTTCATGTTATGCTTCATTTTATGATATATTGTTCTTTTCAAGTATAGCAATGGCTTTCTTATCACATTCAGTTAACCTTTACAACAAGAGGGCCATGAGGCCCTGAATCGCTCACCTGAACAATTGGCAAGGTGGCTTATACTTATCATGTCTGAAATTGTCAATATATAAGTTCTGGGTCAAAAGTCAAAGAATGACCATGACCACTTGTACTCATAAATCTTCATGTACTCATTAGACAACCATATATACCATTTTTAGGCCAAAATCTCCAAAACTTTCCATAATTTCTTATGTTCTAGCATTTTCCCATATTTGACCATGCCGCAAAAAAGGTCAAGGTAAACCCAAGGTCACCATTTGACCAGTCTTGGTGGCACTCTAGTACTCCATGCTATTTACCAAGTTTCAGGGCCATAGGTGTATTGGTTCTGGGGAAGAAAAATATTAAAGATTTATCCCGTAAGTGGTAATGGCGGCCAAGTTGGTCATGTGACCTGGACCGTTTGAACAAATTTTCATTCAATCAACCCCTGGAGGCGATATATGAAATGTGTTCACAATTGGCCCTTTGGCTTTTGAGGAAATGGTTGAAAATGTCAAAATATGAGCAATCTGGATCAAAGGTAAAAAAATGACCTTGACCTCTTGTACTCATAATTCTTCATGAACTCATTAAGACAACTGTATATACCAATTTTTCAGGTCAAAATCTTCATAACTTTCCATGAAATCTTATGTTCTACCATTTTCCCATATTTGACCTTGTTGCAAAAGGTCAAGGTCAACACAAGGTCATAATTTGAACAATCTTGATAGTACTCAAGTACCCAATGCTACTTACAAAGTCTCAAGGCCATCGGTCAATTGGTTCTGGAGAAGAAAATTTTTAAAGGTTTTTACCATATATGGGCGTGGCGGCCATGTTGGTCATGTGTCCAGGACCGTTAGATAATATTTTCATTCCATCAACCCCTCGAGGCTCTATATTTAATTTGGTTACAATTGGCCCAGTGGTTTTAGAGCAGATTGTTTGAAATTGTCAAAATTTGAGATTTCTGGGTCAAAGGTCAAAGAATGACCTTGACCTCTTGTACTCAAAAATCTTCATGTACTCATTAAGATGATTCTATGTACCAATTTTTAGGCCAAAATCTTCAAAACTTACCATGAAATCTCATGTTCTAGCATTTTCCCATATTTGACCTTGCCGTAAAAAAGGTCAAGGTCAACCCAGGATCATAATTGAACAATCTTGATAGTACTTGAATACCCAATGCTACATACCGAGTTTCAAGGCCATCGGTCTACTGATTCTGGAGAACAAGATTTTTAAAGGTTTTTACCATATATGGGCGTGGTGGCCATGTTGGTCATGTGACCTGCACCGTATGCACAAATTTTCATTCCCTCAACCCCTGGAGGATCTATATGAAATTTGGTTACAATTGGCCTTGTGGTTTTTGAGGAGATTTTTTGATATTGTCAAAATATGAGAGTTCTGGGTCAAAGGTCAAAGAATGACCTTGACCTCTTGTACTCATAAATCTTCATGTAGTCATTAAGATGACTGTATGTACCAATTTTTAGGCCAAAATCTTCAACAGTTTCCAAGATATCTTATGTTGCAGCATTTTGCCATATAAAAGCATGAGTAAGCAAATTTGATCTTACCGTAAAAAGGTCAAGGTCAACCCAAGGTCATAATTTGAACAATCTTGGTAGTACTCGTGTACCCGATGCTACATACCAAGTTTCAAGACCATCAACCTATTGGTTCTGGAGAAGAAGATTTTTTCAGGTTTTTACCATATATGGGCATGGCGGCCATGTTGGTCATGTGACCAGGACCGTTTGAACAACTTTTCGTTCCTAAGGTCCCAGGAGGCTCTATATGAAATTTGGTTACAATCGGCCCAGCGGTTTCAGAGGAGAAGTCGTTTGAAATTGTGGACGGACGGACGCCGGACGCCGGAGCCTTACCATCCTATAAGCTCCCCCGGAGCCTCTGGCTCAGGTGAGCTAAAAAGCCAATACTTTAATTCCTGTCTTTCCCATTTATGGGCCAACTTATTAACTTTGATTTTTTTACAGACTGAGGGCGAGCAAGAAAAAGATAAAAATGAAAAATGAAATATATACAGTGATAGTTAAAATGAAATTAATAAATTTTACAGGAAGTGTTTGGCCCCTTGCTTTGAAGACTTTGAACTAGTCTTTCACAAGCAATTTTATGTCATTGGAAACAATGCAGAATCATATTTCTGATATTTGAAATAAAAGGTAAAATAAGTGATGGAGAAAAAAATATTGAAGCATGTGCTTGATATTTTGGACCTGACACATAGCATTTATTGAATTTCTCAAACGTCATAAATAGAATACAGCCATTGCATGCACATTATATCTATCTGCAGATTGCTAAATAAATTTTGTTCAGATTAAAAAGTACGTCAAGTTTTTCAGAAATTATTTCAGTCTTACCTATATTAGCACACATGTAAGTCACCAATTATTTGCTGATTTAGGTTTTTTTGAATATTGAGTCTTTGCACTTTCACAGTCAAGATCATTCTGTACAATTGTATAATGTAATCACATGTAATCATAAAGTAATCATGATTACTTTGCAAAGTAATTGTAAATTGTAATCAATTACATTAAGAAACAAGAGGGCCATGAGGCCCTGATCCGCTCACCTGAGCAATTGGCAAAGTCGCTTTTTCTTATGTCTGAAATTGTCAAAATATGAGTCTAGGGTCAAAAGTCAAAGACTGACCATGACCTCTTGTACTCATAAATCTTCATGTGCTAATACGCATTAAGACAACCATATATACCATTTTTTAGACCAAAATCTTCAAAACTTTCCATGAAATCTTATGTTCTAGCATTTTCCCATATTTGACCATGCTGCAAAAAAAAGTCAAGGTGAACCCAAGGTCATCATTTGAACAGTCTTGGAAGTACTCTAGTACTCCATGCTACTTACCAAGAATCAAGGCCATAGGCATATTGGTTCTGGAGAAGAAAAATATTAAATGTTTATACCATAAATGGGTATGGCGGCCATGTTGGTCATGTGACCTGGACCATTTGAACACATTTTTGTTCCCTCAACCCCTGGAGGCACTATATGAAATGTGACTACAATTGGCCCTTTGGCTTTTGAGGAAATGTTTGAAAATGTCAAAATATGAGAGATCTGGGTCAAAGGTCAAAGAATGACCCTGACCTCATGTACTCATAATTCTTCATGACCTCCTTAAGATGACTGTATATACCAATTTTTTGGCCAAAATCTTCAAAAATTCCCATGAAAGCTTATGTTGTAGCATTTTGCCATATTTGACCTTGCCATAAAAAGGTCAAGGTCAAGGAAAGGTCATAATTTGAACAATCTTGATAATACTGGAGTACCCAATGCCACATACCAAGTTTCAAGGCCATCGGTCAACTGGTTCTGGAGAAGAAGATTTTTAAAGGTTTTTACCATATATGGTCATGGCGGCCATGTTGGTCATGTGACCCAGACCATTTGAGGAATTTTCATTTCCTCAACCCCTGAAGGCTCTATATGATATTTGGTTACAATTGGCTTTGAAAAAGAAGTTTGAAATTGTCAGACTATGAGAGTTCTGGGTCAAAGGTCAAAGAATGACCTTGACCTCTTGTACTTATGAAACTTGATGTACTCATTAAGATGACTGCATTTTCCAATTTTTAGGCCTAAATCTTCAAAACTTTCCATGAAATCTTATGTTCTAGCATTTTCCCTTATTTGACCTTCCCGTAAAATGGTCAAGGTCAACCCAAGGTTATCATTTTGAACACTCTTGATAGAACTGGAATACCCAGTGCTTCATACCAAGTTTCAAGGCCATCGGTCAACTGGTTTTGGAGAAAAAGATTTTTAAAAGTTTATACCATATATGGGCGTGGCGGCCATGTTGGTCATGTGACCTGAACCTTTTGAACAAAATTTCATTCCCTCAACCCCTGGAGGCTCTATATGAAATTTGTTACAATTGGCCCAGTGGCTTTGGAGAAGATTGTTTGAAAATGTCAAAATATGAGAGTTCTGGGTCAAAGGTCAAAGAATGACCTTGACCTCTTATACTCATAAATCTTCATGTACTCAACTGCATTAACCAATTTTAGGCCTTACTCTTCAAAACTTTCCATGAAATCATCTGTTCTAGCATTTTCCCATATTTGACCTTGCAGTAAAATGGTCAAGGTCAACCCAAGGTCATAATTTGAACAATCTTGATAGTACTAGAGTACCCAATGCTACATACCAAGTTTCAAGGCCATCGTTCAATTGGTTCTGGAGAAGAAGATTTTTAAAGGTTTTTACCATATATGGGCGTGGCGGCCATGTTGGTCATGTGACCAGGACAGTATGAATAAATTTTTGTTCCCTCAACCCCTGGAGGCTCTATATGAAATTTGGTTTCAATTGGCTCAGTGGCTGTTGAGATTTCGAGAGAGTTCGAAATTGTCAAAATATGAGAGTTCTGGGTCAAAGGTCAAAGAATGACCTTGACCTCTTAAAGTCATAAATCTTCACGTACTCATTAAGATGACTGTAGATACTGGTTTTTAGCCCAAAATCTGCAACAGTTTCCAAGATATCTTATGTTCTGGCATTTTGCCATATAAAAGCACAAGGAAGCAAATTTGACCTTGCCGTAAAAAAGGTCAAGGTCAACCCAAGGTCATAATTTGAACAATCTTGGT
The DNA here is from genome assembly GCA_963989385.1 of Ctena decussata. Classification (NCBI taxonomy): domain Eukaryota; kingdom Metazoa; phylum Mollusca; class Bivalvia; order Lucinida; family Lucinidae; genus Ctena; species Ctena decussata. The sequence continues at coordinate 54,287,545 of OZ022513.1, forward strand.
AGTACTCGCGTACCCGATGCTACATACCAAGTTTCAAGGCCATCGGCCTATTGGTTCTGGAGAAGATCTTTTTAGGTTTTTACCATATATGGGCGTGGCGGCCATGTTGGTCATGTGACCAGGACCGTTTGAACAACTTTTCGTTCCTAAGGTCCCAGGAGGCTCTATATGCAATTTGGTTACAATTGGCCCGGCGGTTTCAGAGGAGAAGTCGTTTGAAATTGTGGACGGACGGACGGACGCCGAACGCCGGAGCCTTACCATCGTATAAGCTCCCCCGGAGCCGCTGGCTCAGGTGAGCTAAAATGTTATGTGTATTGTAATCTGTAATTATGATTTTTAAAAGTAATTGAAATGTAATCTATTACATCGGCATGTAATCGGCCCCAGGTCTGCTGCGGAATCATTAAAAAATACATTAATCTTTAAAAGCGGAATCTAATCCATAAAAGTTTGAAATACATGTAGTTAGTTCCTTTGGAAGCAAGGAATACACCAGTGAAATGAAAATCACACACTCAGTTTGAGTCTGTTCATGACCAGTGATGAAATGTGTAACACAAGGCACCCCGGCTAGCACTGTCTTAAGCACTGAGAACTCTGTTTAAACTAACTATAAATGAACTCAATGATCACAAAGGACCAGAAAATACAACCTTCACTATGATGAAGTATGGGAAGTTGTTTAACATTCCCCACACGGCACAACACCAGCTGCAGTCCCACAGCCCTCATCTGATAACATAAGCACAGGAAAAGTCAGAAAATCTTCCAACCATATTATTAGGACAAAATGAATATGGGTTATTCCTTATATCACCAGCCATTTAGCATACCATAAAAGTTGCATGTACAGGTCTTAATATCTGGAGAATTGAGAAGGTGTTTATGGTGTGACTGTCCATACAAACAGGTCCGATACTGGGTTGCATAATTCAAGCGTTGTCCAGTAAGCTTGGAAGAGAAACCCTGGAAAGCCTACAGGTGACAACCTTTTCGGACACCAAAGGCCTCTTGCTTATCAATTGATATCTGCCACGTGGTGAAGCTATTGCTGGAAAGTGATACTTCAATGTCTTGGACTGTTTATAGGGTGCATATCCACATAGACTGTCAGATGTTTCAACAAAATGAATTCTTACTCAGGATCCATCTTCAATATAGCACACATGTATGGATGGACAAATTGCGATTTTAGGTCCTTTTCAACAGTATTTCAGTCATATCAGGACAATTGGAGGCTGATAATGAAAGGCTGTGCGCAGTGGAATTCTGTTTACAGTAGGAAAGATCTCTGCCTACGGTCTTGAACACTGGACTGCTATATCAGTACACAGTAGATGTACTGGTATTTATGGGAAGAAAAGAAAGCATGACAGAATTTTAGGCAATAATAAATAAAATCTCAAAACATATTCACATACTTGTGCCTGTAGAAGGTTGCAAGCACCAAAAGTAAGCCAGAGCTCTAGATAAGGTGGGCTTTCAAGGATAATTCTGAGACAATTTTTCTTATTTCTCATCCAAAACTTATTTTGTGACCCCTCATTAGAACGGTCTGGCTGACCCTCAGAAAAGTTTCGCTGATGCGGTTCTAATGAAGGGTCAAATCTGTTTGTTGTGACCCCTCTTTACAACTCTCTTGCTGACCCTCATTAGAAAAGTCACACTAAGACTGTTCTAATGAGAGGTCACAACATATGTTTCAATGGAAAAGGAAAATTGTCCATGGTACCACTTCTTCTCTGGTGAACTGATAAGTGGATAAGGTGTCCCAATGTTTAACCCCTTGCATTCTGGGTATTATTTGTTGTCTGCTGAAATTGCAGTCTGCATCAAAAATCAAGAGTATTTTGACAATATTGGCCTGACCAACTCTTGTAGAAATGATGTCTAGGCACCAAACAGTTTGGATCTCAGATCAGGCCCCACGTTTGTGTATTTTTATGCCCCCGAAGGAACTTCGGGCGGCATATTAAAATCGCCCTGTCCGTCCGTCCGTCCGTCTGTCCATCAGTCCGTCCGTCCGTTACAAATCATGTCTCAGCGATAACTCAAAAACTAATGAAGCAAATTTGATGAAACTTCACAGAAAGATAAAGCATAATGAGAAGGTGTGTCGCGCACAAGAGTTAGGTCCCTACGCCCAAGGTCAAGGTCACAAATGGGTCAGAGGTCAAACCTTGACTCGAAATCGTGTCTCAGCGATAACTTATAAATTACCAATGCAAATTTAATGAAACTTCACAAATAGATAAAGCATAATGAGAAGATGTGTCGCGCTTAAGACTTAGGTCCCTACACCCAAGGTCAAGGTCACAATTGGGTCAGAGGTCAAACCATGACTTAGAATCGTGTCTCAGCGATAACTTATAAACTACTGAAGCAAATTTAATGAAACTTCACAGATAGATAAAGCATAATGAGAAGTTGTGTCGGGCACAATACTTACGTCCCTTCACCCAAGGTCAAGGTCACAGCTGGGCCAGAGGTGAAATTGTGACTCAGAATCATGTCTCAGCGATAGCTTATAAACTACTGAAGCAAATTTAATGAAACTTCACAGTTAGATAAAACATAATGTGAAGGTGCGTCACACACCAGAATTAGGTTCCGAGATCCAAGGTCAAGGCCACAGTCAAGGGTCAGAGGTCAAATCCTGTCTCTGCAATTTCTTAAAGCCTACTGAAGGGAATTTCATCAAACTTCTTAGAAAGGTTAACCATAATGAGAAGGTATGTCACACACAATATTAAAGTTCCAAAATTCAAGGTCAAGGTCGCAATCTGAGGTCAGAGGTCAAAATACGTCTTGGCAATTGCTCAAGAAAGTACCAAAGCAAATTTCATTTAACTTAGCAGACAGATAAAGGGTAATGAAAAGGTATGCCAGGGTAAAAACTTCAAAGGTCAGCTCCTCTCTCTCTTTGACACTGGTGAAACCACAGAAGCGAATCAGTATTGATAAGTTATGTCAGGTGCAAGGTTATATTCCTACACCCAATGTCAGAGACCACAGCACAGATTGAGTAGTGGTTTATGTCCAGGTATACTCTTAAACTTCTGAATTGCATTTGAATGTCACAGAATCACGGGGGTAAATCAATACGTGAAGGGACACCCTAGTCTTGCAAAATTACGTTAATTTTCTGTAAGTATTGCCACAGTTTTGCGACTCACGGAGAAAAAATCTCATTTTTTTCAAAAACCACATTTGCAATGGTGTTGTCAATGAGCGCACGCTATTTGGTAATAATTTGTTTCGAGATATATGCAATAGAAACGGCACTTCCGTGTAAATCATGCGAGTTAATTCGGTCACAATTGCCGTTCTGTCTGTTGATTTCAAGTACATGTGACTTTGGAACAAATTTAGAACGGAATCAAAGAAATTGCGAAGTTTGGTTTATATTTTTCATGTTAATTTAAGCTTCGGTTTAATATTCTTTCTTGTCGTAATCAAATTATGTTTCATCGTTTTAAGGAAGAGAACAACTACGCATTTTATTGACCGTTTTGCTTAATGTACGATAAATTTGACAGTTTATGCTGTGACATTTTCTTTGACATAGTCAGAGTTCTTCATGTTTAAACCCATACATGTATATGGCGGATTCACAAATGTATGAGTCAGAATATACATTCTGTATTAGAAATACGTTGAGTCGAGAATTTTAACGAAAAAAATGTCCATACGAGAGTAAACCCGAAGCAGAACCAAATGTTTTTTTTTTGTTTTTTTTTCTGACCACCATTGTCACAAACGATCGGCAATTGTAATGAAGCGGATAAGACTCTGCAACTACCCTTCATTTCTATGTCTGGTGGCTTTTAATACCTGAAAGTGGATAATAAACCATTATTCCACGTGCCAAAAATGAGAGTTCATACGAGGTATCTTTTGACTCATGTACGAATGGCGTTGTCCCATTTTTCCTTTTTATGCCCCCGTGAGTGTATTCAAGGGCTTTTATATTTGTTCCTATCCATCCGTCTGTCTGTCAATTCGTCTATATGTCACACTTTAAGTAATAGCGTTTCTATAAGCGGCTCTTCTAATTTTTTATGGTATGCTTTTCAAACTTTGTATATATGTTGCAGAAATAAAGAAACTGGACATGTGTGTTTTAAAGGAACTAAAATAAGTTTTTTACAGAATTTTCGGAGCTTGTCATTTTGGACAGTTTTTTTGTACTAAACGAAGGGTATGGAATTTGTGTGATCAACTCCTCCTAAAGTTTTCAAGGGAATTTCATCAAACTTTGTACGCATAATTAGAGTTTAATAAAAATGTGTAAGTTGTATTTTGACAGGGATAAAAAGAGGATCTTACACGAGTGGTCATTTCATGTGAAATTTATGAAACGAGCCTTAGCAAGTTTCATAGATTTCACATGAAATGCCCACGAGTGTAAGATTCTGGTTATCATATGACCTTTTAAATTGAGATTTTAACGCCTTCAAACTGAACATTATTTCAATAAGAAAACGCATTGTTGACATGGACGTTGTCAAAAACGCTACGTTACGCGCCAAAGTGTTATTACACGTGTGGTCATATGATTTTTATTACACGACGTTATCCACTGAATAACAGCGACGTCATACGATAATATAAGAATCTTTCATGAGTGTGAGGTACGGATAGAAAATCTATCATAAGGGTCATTGTTTAGCATCACGAGGCTTGCCGAGTGATGCCAAACAGTGACCCAAGGGACAGATTTGTCCATCCGTACCTCACCCTCATGGTAGATCCTTTTTTTGCATACCTTTTATATGTGCTGAAGCTTAAAATTACATCAAAGATTCCTCTAGACGCTGCGTTGCGACGTCCGCCATTTTGACAACTGTTGTGATTTCTGACGTCGTTATGACGTCAGCTAGCGACGAAGTTACGTGACGTCCAATACAACCAATGCAAAACGAAGTCATGCGAAAACTTTCTTTTTTTATCCTACCCACGGTTCAGATAACCAGGGTAAGATAAGAATTTCTATCCCTAGCAAAAACACAGATATCGTTATCTGGGATGCAAGAATATAAGTATCTTTCATGGGTATGAGGTGTGGATAGAAAAATCCGTCACGAGGGTCACTGTTCGGCATCACGAGGCTTGCCGAGTGATGCCGAACAGTGATCCCGAGTGACGGATTTTCACACCCATGATAGATACTTTTTCTTGCACACCGCGTTTTGTTTTATCTCTAGAACTTGTTTAAATGTGTGATTTTAGTGCCTCAGAGGTTTCTGTTTGATTTTGAAAGAAGGCGCCACTTTAAACGACCGCCATTCGGTTATTTACGTCAATGTCTGGCATGCATAAACTGACGTAATTTTGCCGTTTTCGTGACGTAATCATCTATAACGCTAACGTCACTTGACGACGCAGATACGTGACCTCCATTAAAACCAATGAATTGAATGCTCGTGATTTTTATCCGGTCCTGGGTGAGATAACATGGGTGAGATAAGATTTGTAGGTACAGGGGAAGCACGCGGATATCCTTATCCAGTGTGCAAGAAAATGAATTCTGACAGAATAAAAGCCACTTGAACGTCTTCATTTCTGGCAGATATTCTGCACAAAATGGTGCTGACATTGTGTATTCAACTCCTCTCTCAACGGATTTTCGTTAAACTTTGTGCACATGTTTTGGGCGTTTCGGTGGAGATACAATCTGTTTTATCAGAATTCCGACATCTTGAACTTAGTCAGTATGGGTAGTTTTTTGCATTGTAGGGGTTTGCGTTGGCGTAGTCAACTCCTTCCACAGATTTTAATACACTGCTCGAAATATTCAAAGGAGCACGTAAACATTTTTCATAAACAACAGTGCAATGACTCCCCAACTTTGGAGACATTTACCTCCGGTCGACAAAGACACGGAATTTCAAATAATTTTGCCAATGTTTTAAAGGGGGTCGATGTTACCTACTCCACAAGTTTCAATTCAATATTTACCCTGCCCATATCCATGGACTGTTTTTGTTTTTTTTTGTAAAAATGCAATTTCGGTTGAATATTGCAATTTTTCAGAACAGGTGAAAAGCATGAAAATTTCAAACCAAATTCAAACGACCATTTTGTCAATGATACTGGATGTCTAACAAGGTGACTCGTTTGAAAGAATCACTTTGAACTCAAGTTTATGAGAGTTTGTACACTTCCGGAAAAATGCCTCAATTTCGGAAAGTTCCAAAGTTACTAAATTTAGTCCATAGAGATGGGCAGAGCATCAGTTGTAATGAATATCTTGTTGTGGTAAACCCCGATCCTTCTTAAAATTTCTGCAAAAGAATAGGAAATTCTTGGCCACTGGGAGTCAGATTTATGGGCCTTTGAACTGGGTATGTGTTACCGTAATGTCTTTGGGACAATACCAGTTGCTCCGTTAAATATTTTGAGCAGTGTATATGTTTGAGCGTTTGCATAATCATAATGCAAATATCGTAACCGACAGATTACATATGTAATTACGACTGTTTGAGCGCCTGTGCGCTAAACGTTTTTGAAATGGAGGCAAATACTTGTAGAAATCTTTCTGTCTTTTAAGCGCACGTCGAATTAATATATTTTTAAGAAATCAAATCTACAGTTGAAACATAGGAGAAAAGCTACTTATATCATAGGATAGAATATCTTAACGAATGAAAAACTGAAAGAGTCAACAGCATTTTCAGGTCTTGTAAACAAACAAACGAAATGGTAAACCAGTAAAATATGTACGCTTATAGTCATATGCCTCAGAAATTATCATGATGTGCACTTGAAGAGGCATGTGTGGTAATTGAATGGAATTAATGCATGTGACGCGATAGTGTTTGCTGTTAATGGATATTTTAGTGATGTACACAGCCCTGTGACAGGCATCACACGGGGGCATCGTGCGTGTCTTACACAATTTTTTTTTCTTTTAAATGTCGGTACTGCCACTACCATTTTACACGCCCCATCCCACCAAATTAAGCCAAAATAAATACCTTGCGTCACCATAGAGTATAATGTAACTCGTATGATGTGGAATATCTATACTGAACATAAAAAAGCGGTAACATGCGCAGGTTTAAATATAAGAGGTGCCCACTGCATCCTTATGCAAACATAAATCAGCTTGTGCGGAGGGCCGGGCGGTGGCACAGTCTCATCACAGACATTCTGTTTGCATGAACGACCCATTAGACCTGTGGAATCAATACAGTGAAATGCCAATTTTCTAATTTGCTGTATGGACAACTATAAAATTTAGAAGGGACCTGAGGTCATTTACGCTCCTCGATGAGCAAAGTCTTTCCTTTAATAGTTGATCTCATTGAAAGAGGATGCAGTTATTAAAAGCAGAGTTGCTTCCCTTGAAAGTGTAATCATCCACCTTTTAAAAAGAATGGTAAACTTTTCTTATAGCCTTCACTGTATCTTGGTACAGAATATGCTAAGCTTATTTTTTATAAGGCAAGTGCTGCCGAGATGGTTTATGTCAATATTTTAAAACAGTCATATGGTAAAGTGTATCAGTAAGCAGCCAGTTGTAGCAAAATAGGCGGTATGGCGGCCGTAAAACGTCTCCCCGTACATCATCATAGTGCAGATTATATTTTCTGGTCCTTTGGGATCATTGAGTTCATTTGAGTTATCTTAAGAAATAGAGTTCCGCTTTAACCTGTGCTAGGGGGCGTGGCTGGTGTCGCACAAGTCATTACTGAACAGGCTCAATTAAATCAAGTCTGCTATTTTCTGTTCTTTGATGTATTCCTAGCTTCCAAAGGATCTCAGTATTCAGAACTTATTTATACTGTGGTGACCGAATGGGCAATCAACCTTAGTGAAAAGTGGACTTGTCGGTTAGCATCGGAACTTTTTTTCTTTCAAATTCGTATACATGCAACATTATAGTACAGCCAAACCTGTCTTAAAGGGTCCCCAAGGGAAGGACAAATTGTGGCTGCTAAAGACACGTAGTCCCTTTATACAGGTTCAGTTGCACTGTATTTTGGCTAGTGGGACCCTGAAAATGTGTTTTCAGAAATCGGGTGATCCCTTAGTAGAGGTGGGTACATGAGCCGGTTTGAAAGAGATACGGCTCCTTGAGAGTTCTGGCGTTTTGAACAAACCATTCCCTTTAGTGGCGTGTCCTTTTAGGGCCAGGCGCAAGGCTTGGGGCACAGTGTTTTACAAACTCATTTCTTGTCACTATTTTTTCACTAGTGATATGGAGAATACAGGTTTATGATACGCTCGTATGGTCTGATAACGTAGTACACGTGCAGTACTTATCTGCTTATTTATCCCTTATTATTTATATGGGTTTTAGTTTGGTGAAATGTACATGTAAACTGGGAGAGAGACAAACAAAATTATACCGATAAAAATTACTCTGATACAAATGTAATATAACACTTGTGATATTATCGAAAAAAAAATGGATATTGTGATTTCTGTAATGGATTATTCACGGAAAGTGTGGTATTACACTGTAAAAAAAATCCGTAGATGTTACGGTAAAATAAATGGCAACCAGCTGCCAGTCATTTTACCGTTATTTTTACGGGCGCTCGTAAAAAGTGCAGCAATCATGGAGCAGAGTGGGACAGAACAGAGTAGGTGTCGTTTTGGTGAGATAGCCCTTCAACAATATAAAGTAATTTTCGAGAGAGTCCAGTTATTATAAAACTTCCATTTCGTGATTTCCAACAATGTCTTACAGGCAAACGCCCGTAAAAATAACGTGAAAAGGACTGGCAGCTGGTTTCCAGTTATTCTACCGTAATATCTACAGTATTTTTTACAATGTATAATTATTCTTAAAAGTTTTGGATTTTGAGAGTGGGGCTAATTATTGCACGTGCTGTAGAATCGAATACATATGAACTGAGTATGTGAATTTGGGTTGAACGTCCCACTATTAACAACTAGGTCATACGGAGACAGGACATCGGTTTGAAGTCTCATCCGAAAGGACCGGGGAAGCGGGGAATCGATCTTACGACTCCTGGATTGGTAGTCCAGCGCGTTATCCACTACACTGCTGTCGCTCCTTACAAAAGAACTGACAATTTGACAATTAACTGCACAGATAAGATTGATGATTTTGTTTAAACAATATTGTATTAATATAAACTACATGGTTACATAACAGTACAATATACAATCTGGTGCAGTTTCTTACGGTAAGCAAAACGTTTGTATGATAGTAATTTTCTAAAGATTTAGTTTGTACACAATACCGTTCCAACACAACAATTGTTCTCTCAGTGGACACCCTGGCCGGACTGATCCGGGTCTACACCGTTTGACCAGACATGCCGATGGTAGAGTTGTCCGAAAACTCCTGCCGGATGCCGTATAGACATAACGTGGCCTACCACTTTGACAACAAATATTAGGACACTGTTATCTAGGCAAACGGTGTAGACCCAAGATAGACTTTTCTTCCGGGACAGTCTGATTGGGGTCCGCACTGCTGGCCACATTGCCAGAAATCTTGACAACATCGCCTCACAGCAAAATCAAAGACGTTGTAAAACTTTAGGACATCAATAGTCATTTGGCAAAGGCATACTTGATTCACAATTGGGACAGTGGAATTACGCAGTTGGTGGGAAGTCACCTCAGGTCCGAAACCATTAGTTGATTTCTTTCCTTATTAGCTATTATATGTTTAATACTAATTTTATGTGTTCTTCGTAGCATTAACAGTATTTTACTAATGAAATGCCAACGTGCATCTACCATCTACTGGAAATAAGTGGGGTAGGCCTACACCGTTATTTTTTTGGCAATATAATGCAAGGCGCAACGCATTCTTACAGTACATTATTTAATCATAACAAGAGCCTATAAGTCGGTCACAAAGATTCGGAGGAAAGAAAATTCTAACCTTCAGACTGCCAGTTTCCAAAATTTCGAGCAAGTATATATTAAGTACCCATTTGAAATGAAAAGTAATCATTGGAGCAATACTAGTATTTGCACTTATTAACAATGGACATATACTGGTCTATACTAGGAAATCATGTGCGTACACCGTTGTTTTTATGCATGGAAACGCATCCTGCAACACGTTCTAAGAGTGTTTCATATAAACAATCACAGAGGAAGCTAATTTTGTCAGAAAAAGAGACGAAAATGTTCAGATTGATTCAAAAGAAAAATTCCTACCTTCAACCAGCCAGCCTCAAAAAATGTACACTACCTTGACAAACTGGAACCGAATTGGCACGTTAACTACTGCATCTCACGTGAAACATTTTTAGCGAATATTAACTTTAAAGAATCCTCCAAAGCGTGACCAGTTCACTTTTTCTATAAATGTCCCGTCATGCTTATAATTGGTACTTATTTCACCAAAACACTCGTGTTGACATAATGTTTCATCAAAAACGAAAGTACACTGTGGCAAGACTTTTACCAAATACGCCCGGAAACGCAAGACTAGGTTGTCTCTTCACGTATTGATTTACCCCCTTGAGAATAGTAAAGCGAATTGAGAACCTGTGTGGTGTGCAAAACTCAGGTTAAATGCCTGTATGGTTAAGGTCACATCCATGGGTCAAAGGCTACATTTATTAGTTCAAGGAGCCTTCGGGGGCATTTGTTACATACTGTAACATTTCTTGTTTGTTGTCTGCTGAAATTGTGGTCTGCATAAAAAATCAAGAGTGTTTTGACAATATTGGTCTGACCAACTCTTGTAGAAATGATGTCTAGGCAGCAAACAGTTTGGAACTCAGATCTGGCCCCACGTTTGTGGGGCCTGATCTGGATCCAAACTGTTTACCCAGAGGAGTATCCCGAATGGAATGGGTTAAGTAATTATTAGAGGTGCAGTAAAGGCATCTGGGTACATCTCCATTTTTCTTTGCCATACAAAGAGGCACAGAGTATCCATGAATTCATGTTGACTTCCATGGACAAGGGATGGGGTATAATCACAATGGAAAGCACTTGCTCCCCTTGAAAAAAATTGTTGAAAGGATGGCAAATTCTTTCCTTCAAGAGTTGACCCCTATTGAGGATGAAGGCAAAAACGAAAATGGCAGAGTTGCTTCCCTTGAAAGTACCCATTCTCTTTACGCAGGAAGTATTTGCTACCCTTGTTGGTGAATACCTTCTCTACAAGGGTTTACTAACACAGAAAAGAACGCACATTGTGTGAGCATGTTCTTTTCCCCTGAGATAAGCAGAGCTCTAGATAAGAAGGGTATTTGATGGTAATTGAGGGATAATTTTCTTTATTTCTCATTGAAACCATATGTTGTGACCCCTCATCTGAACTGTCTCTTCGAGACTGTTCAGATGAGGGGTCACAACATATGTTTTTATCCAGAATTAACAACAATTATCCCAAATTATTTTCAAATACTCCCTCTTATCTATGGATCTGGATAAGCCCATCCACGGTCACCCACCCAGGCCACATTGTGAGAAGGATACAAGTAATGCCATGCCAGTGTTGAGCTTCCTTGAAGGAATATCAGGGTTACCAGGGTCAGAGGAAACCATCTGGATAATATTTGTTTTTGGGGCAGGAAAAAGTAGGGGAATTTTGTGATTGGTCAGGAAAATTCAGAAAGGACTTGAAAAGTCAGGAAATTTGAAAATTAATGGCTACTGCAGTCTTCTGAAACTATACTTAAAGACAGGACTTCTCTGCAGGGGGTCTAGTTTCCAGCACATAACGATGTTACCTGTATAGGTAAAGGTGTGAAAATTTAGTCAACCAATCAGTGGACCTGAATTAACAGTTATGGAGATTTTATTGGATGACTGGAGAAGTTGACACTATGAGACCAAGAGACAGAATGACACTGTGGAAGTTAATCCTCCTTACATAGTCCCATCCCTGTCTTTAAGGACAAAAGTTCTGCACGGATGTTAATCTAACATCCGTGCAGAACTTTTGTCCTTAAGTATATATTCGGCTTAAGGGGGAAAGAACATTTATTCAGGAAAGATAATCCATGCGCAGAAGTATTTGTCTCCACCTCATAGGGGGCTACTCTTAAAGGCTTTGTTCCTAGGGGAGCAAATTCTAACTTGGGAGCAAATGTCTGATCAGACTCTGCTGTGTGCTTATAAATGGTAGCTAAGGGCCTAAGATAGCCCCATGCGGACAAAGAAGACTTCGATCAGACTGGGTGGATGCCCAGGCTGATCTGAGTCTTCGCTGGGTACACAAGCCACTTTGTTGAGTCTCTATTGTTTAAAAAACTGTCTCAAAATTAGGATCTGATTTTGAGCTCTGATATTTTTCATCACATCTTTTTTGTTATAAGACAGGCTTTTTCTTTCCTCCAAACAACCCAAAAAATCTAGGTCCATTTTATAAGACAGATTTAGATTTGGGGTTAGTTTTGCAAGTTAAAACCCCACCTAACAGCAGAATTTATACAAGACTATTTCGAAACTTGGGTCATTTTGGGGGGGGGGGGGGGGGGGGGGAAACATGTTATAACCAAATATGAGCCACTATACGAGAAAACCAACATAGTATGTGTGTCCAGTGAAGACTCAGATCAGACTGGGCATCTGCCCAGTCTGATCCGAGTCTTTGCTGTCCACATGTAGCTAGCTTAGACCTTTAGCTACCCTTTAAGCGCACAGCTAAGACTGACCTGACCCGGCGGATGCCCAGGCTTATCTGAGTCTTCGCTGGGGGGCACATGCCACATTGTTGGTATTGTGTTGCAGCTCATATGTACTTATTTTGTACTTATAAAGCTACACTATCATATAAAACGTTATTCAAAATTTTGCATATCCTCCCTAGCTTCTTGTGAAGACTTGGTTAATATATTGTCTAAGCATTCAATTTGCTTATGTGCTATAAATCCTCCTATAAAGAAGTTCCCCAGAAGCAAAGCACCTATTAAAGTCTTTGCATAACCTGGAACCCTCAGTGCTTTTACTAGTTCTAGCTGATTTCTGCCATATTTTCCACCGTATGTATGATAGTTTCTCGCTGAAAGGTAACATCCCATCAAAGATACCACAAGAGGATATACTACTGCCATGCAGGAATGTAGAGTTCCTGCGCGTATAGAAAAACATGTAGTGCACGTCCCTTGACCTTGATACAGCACTTTCTGTGTAATGAAGAGTCCAAATGATAGACTTGCAGTAAATGTCGGCAACACTACTGTCGGAAGCAGTGTAGTCATTGGTTTGTAGGCAACTGGAAGCATGAAAATCTTGCGCATTACTGTGTCTATTGCAGCGCATGACATGGCTGAACTTGTTGCTGTTATAGGAAATAAGTAATTAAATGCCCATCTGTAATGAGAGTAAAGTAAAACTTAACTGTTTAGCTTGTCAATGCATCAACCAATTGTATTCTGGGTATTTTTTGTTGTCTGCTGAAATTGTCGTCTGCATCAAAAATCAAGAATATTTTGACAATATTGGTCTAACTAACCCTTGTAGAAATGATGTCTAGGCAGCAAACAGTTTGGATCTCAGATCAGGCTCCACCTTTGTGGGGCCTGATCTGGATCCAAACTGTTTGCTCAGATACCCCTAAAGGAGTATCCCAAATGTAATGGGTTAATGCATCTAAAAGATAAAGTTTGAATGGCAAACAGTGTAGACCCTGATCAGACTGCTCCAGGAGCAGTCATACTGAAGGAGCAGTCTCATCTGGGTCTGCACTCTTTGCTCAGACCTATCTGTCCCAATATTTAAGTTTTTACCGTAACGCAGATCAGAGCCTGAGAGATGACAGGTCTGAGATAATTTGAGCCGGGACACGACAAAACCAACAAAATGGAATGTGTGCCTAGCAAAGACTTAAGATCAGCCTGGGCATCTGCATCTGATCATAGTCTCCCCTGTGCATTTAAAGGGCAGCTAAGGGTCTAAGCTACCTCCATGCCAACAGCAAAGAATACGATCAGAATGGGCGGATGCCAAGGCTGATCTGAGTTCGCTGGGCACAGATGCTACTTTGTTGGTTTTGTCGTTGCGGCTCATATTATGCATATTCTAATAAAGGGTCACAATGTACCATGTCTTACAAGATTGCTCTGCATTTCTCTGCTTCGGAAGCGAAAAGCCCATCTTATAGCAGAGATACACAATTGATTTAGGTATCAGGGCCCAATTGTTCAAAACAGACAACCTAGTTAGTTAACAAGATGTCAAAATTTCGAACATACAATATGCGAAAACACCACCATTTTTTTGTGAAAAAATGTGAGAAGCTTTTGCACTGCAAAAGCTCTTCGCAATTTTTTCACCAAAAATATTACCATATTTGATTTTGTGTGTATCGTAAGACTTAACGAATCCTCGACTAACGACTTTGTTAAGCTAACGACGACTTTGTTAAGCTAACGACGCTTTGAACAACCAGACCCTGGGGTTATGTTGAAGGAAGATAAAGCCCTGTTATAGCCCAATAAATACACTTTATCATATGACGTCGTATCTGAGAGTGTAACGAAGCCATGCATTAACAAGAAATGTTACAGTGTGTAACAAATGCCCCCAAAGGCCCCTTAAACTGACCTTTGAGCCCTAGTTGAGACCTTGACCTTGGGCACAGAACCTGAGTCTTGCACATGATATACATTCTCATTTCGGTTTACTTTTCTGGGAACTTAATTCAACCACTAACCAAACTGTGTTGTGTCCTTGACATTAGGTGTGGGAACCTAAATGTCGCACCTTACATAACTTCGTTATACTTTACTTTTCTTTACGTTACCATTTTATCATGATCCTGACTTCGGGCAACAGAACCATAATTTGTTTGTGGCATATTCACTGTTTTATACCTTTTCATGAGGTTAAATGAAGTTTGCGTCAGAAGTTTTTAGGTAATTGAGGATGAATGACCTGACCTTTGACCTCTGGCTATGACCTTGACCTTGGGTGTGGGAACCTATGTCTTGTGCATGGTAAATTATCTCAATAGGCTTTATCGTTCTTTAAAGTTTGCTTTGGTACTTTTCTGAGTAATCGCCAAGACATGATTGGACCTCTGACCCCAGATTGTGACCTTGACCTTGGATTTGGGATCATAAATATTGTGTGTAACATACCTTCTCATTATGGTTTACCTTTCTGTGAAGTTTGATGACATTAGCTTCAGCAGGTTTAAAGCTATCATAGAGGCAAGATTTGACCTTTGACCCCCAATTGTGACCTTGACCTTGAACCTGGCAACCCAAATGTGATGTGCAACACAACTTCTCATTATGTTTCACCTTTCTGTGGAGTTTCATAAAATTTGCTTCAGCAGTTTATACGTAATCACAGAGAGCCAATTTTGAGACACAATTTGACTTTTGACCCAACTGTGGCCTTGACCTTGGGCATAGGGACTTAAGTCTTGTGCACGACACACCTTCTAATTATGCTCTATCTTTCTGTGAAGTTTCGTCAAATTTGCTTCAGTAGTTTTAAAATTATTGCTGAGACACGATTTTGAGACACAATTTGACCTTTGACCCAATTGTGGCCTTGACCTTGGGCGTTGGGACCTAAGTCTTTCGCGCGACACACCTTCTCATAGTGCTTTATCTTTCTGTGAAGTTTCATCAAATTTGCTTCAGTAGTTTTAAAATTATTGCTGAGACACAATTTGACCTTTGACCCAGTTGTGGCCTTGACCTTGGGTGTACGGACCCAAGTCTTGCGCGCGACACACCTTCTCATTATGCTTTATTTTTCTGTTTCATCTAATTTGCTTCAGTAGTTTTAAAGTTATCGCTGAGACACGATTTGTAACGGACGGACGGACGGACAGTCGGACGGACGGTGCCATTTTAATATGCCACCCGAAGTTCCTTCGGGGGCATAAAAACGATAATCCACTAGTGGATTAAATATGCAAATCACATCGTAACGTTAAACGTTGACGTCCATATAAATGTCGCGTTTTCTAATGGCGAAATCGTGACGTTTTAGTGCAAATTTTGCTAATAAAATGCGATTTTAGTGTCGTATGATAAATAGAATCTTGCATTCGTGCTCCTGTATTACTGAATTTATTAAACTCATTAGGGAAAACCGATAAGATGCTCGGCAAAGCCTCGCATCTTATCTTTTTCCCCAACTCGTTTAATAAATTCAATAATACATGAGCACTCATGTAAGATCCTCTATTTATTCCATAAAGTGATCAGAACTATCAACAACACTGAACTTGTCTCTGCTCTGACCAGAGCAACACTGAACTTGTCTCTGCTCTGACCAGAGCTCCAGATAATAATGATAATTCTGGGATTTATCTGAAAATACTGGTTACGACCCGTCATAAGAGCTCTCTCAGCAAGAAGGTTCTAATGAGGAGTCCCTATATGTTTCTTTGAGGAGTGATAAAGTATGTTTCTATAGTGAAGTTATTGTAAAACTACCACTATAGCGGCTAATTTCTGCCTATTTCTGCGGTTTTATAAGAAGTGCAGAAATTAAAATTGCAGAAAATTTTCAACTGGCTATCATAAAAGGACATTTTATTTATTTTCAACTTCTAGGGAAAAAAATCATTTTCTGTCACCCAAATTACCTTATCTGTCCTCTTCATTTTTTTATCTTCACATTTTAGGGGGGAAAATCATTTTCTATCACCCAAATATAGAGGATCTTCACATTTTAGGGGGAAAAATCATTTTCTATAACCCAAATATAGAGGATCTTCACATTTTAGGGGGAAAAATCATTTTCTATCACCCAAATATAGAGGATCTTCACATTTTAGGGGGAAAAATCATGTTCTATCACCCAAATATAGAGGATCTTCACATTTTAGGGGGGAAAATCATTTTCTATCACCCAGATAGAGAGTATCTTACACAAGTGGTCAGCTTATGTGAAATTTATGAAACGAGCTTTTGGCGAGTTTCATAAATTTCATATGAAAAGACCACAAGTGTAAGATTCTGTTTACCAAATGGCCCTTTTAAACAGGATTTGATCCGCTCCAAAATGAACATTATTTTAATAAGAAAGTGCATATAAATATAACTTGCATGAAATTTTGATGTCTGATTTTTGGTGTGCCAAGGGTTAAAGTTATCATCTACTAACAGCCAAAGCTCTATAACCTGTTGGGTTTTGCAATACTAAAACACTTATGATGTGGTCCCTTTTGAAGCAGTCTAACAAAGGGGCCACAATGTACGTTTCCTATGGAGAAATGAGAAATTCTCAAACAACTATCATCATTTCCCCTATGTTATATCAGAATTCATGCTTTAACGCGGCGAGTACTAATGAGGTTGACCGGTATCATCAAAATTCAACCTAACACAAAGCTCTGCTTACATCTCTTTTCGATTCGGCCATGTTGTTATTTTCTTCTTGTGGTAAGCCACAACCTCAGGTTTGGTGAGAATTACAGCATTCGGTGGCAGCTCATGATAGGAGGTGAACTGTTTAGGCTCTGAGGGGCCCATCTTCTAGCAAGTATATCTGAAAAAAGAAAAAAAAATCAGGATCCAGTATTTCTTCGGTTATATAACACGGAGGTTTTCCCCTTCCAAAACAATCCCAACCAAAAATCTAGATTTTTGGGAATGTTTTGGAAGAGAAAACCCTATCTAACGCCAAAGATAAAATTTTGTTTGTTTACAATTGCCTCCCTACCCACCCAAAACCTCCCTTCCCAAAAAATATTTTGGGCCATTTGGGGCATTTTTTTTTTTTTTTTTTTTTTTTTTTCTTTTTTTGAAAATGGGAAATTTACTGTGATAAATGCAAATAGTAAGACAAACAGGCCTGAGCAAACATTGCAGACACAGATCAGACTGCTCCTAAAGAGCAGTCTGATCTGGGTCTACACTGCTTGCCTTTCCACTAGCACATCATGGGTACTCCATTTGTGGGTAAATTAGGTTTGTTCATCTTGTAGGATGCTGTTATCTTAGTATGTAATATGGGTAAATGATATAATATTTGAACATGTTGTGTAGTATTTGGGCTGCTTTTACATTTTGCAGAATTAAGAATAAATAAATAGAATACCAACCTACCTACCCTAAGGAATTATCCTTGGTCAACAACTACAAACAAAATATTTTTTATGCTTGGCCATGTAGCTGAATTTCATAACACTGATTTAGATATTTCAGGTCATTCTGGAGAGGGGGAAAATCCCATTTTATGGCCAAATAAATATGAGCCGCGACACAGCAAAACCAACAATGTGGTTGTGCGCCCAGTTCAGACCCAGATCAGCCTGGAGATCCACGCAGTTTGATCAGACTCTTCGTTAAGTGCTCAAATGGTAGCTAAGGGTCAAAGCTACCTCCATGCGGACAGTGAAGATTCTGATCAGACTGGGCGGATGCCCAGGCTGATCTGAGTCTGCGCTGGGCGCACAACCACATGGTTGGTTTTGTCGTGTCGCTGCTCATATGGTATTTAAAGCTCCAAATATGGTGTACCAAAAGGGTCAGTACTACCAATACCGATCAAAAAGTTACATTGGTCAAAAGTACCCAAATTGTAAGCCCGAATTCGAGATATTTTAGGTAACCAGACTAAAATAAAAAAAAATGTACACCAGTAAATTTAATCGCTCCAACATTTTATCGGTCCAAAGATAAAATATGTGGATTGCTAATTTATAGCTCCACCTATATTTTATTGGTCACTAAATACTTAAAATTTATGTGCATGCTGTGATGTTTTGACATTTTAAATGTTGCTCTACCTTTGCCGAAATAAAAGACCTACAGGGCTCATGTTATCTGTACATATTTGACAAAAAATAAAGTTTCTACGACTTACACTATGTGATTGATTGTGTTATAAGGTTATCAGTGGACTGACAAATTATAATGGTGGATTCAATAAGAATATACAAACATCGATATAAGACTGGAACTAAACAACTTTTTTTTTTCATTGTGAACTTATTCTGTCAATCAGTTAATTAAAAATGCAATTATTTCTGATCTTATTGTGACTGAATACTTTGTTTACATATATATATATATATATCTATCTATATAAAGGAAGCAACCTATGCACATCAAACTGGAACAGGCCCAAATTTAGATTTTCCCCTTTAACGGTAAAGCTGGGTCCTGGTTCTCAGTCATTTTAACAACAAAACGATTTGAGCCACAACACAACAAAACCAACAAAGTAACTGTGCGCCTATCACAGAATCAAATCAGCCTGGGCATTCGTCCAGTCTGATCAGAGTCTTCGCTGTCCGCATGGAGGTACATCAGACCCTTAGGTACCCTTTAAGTGCTTAGCGACTGAAATTTACAGCAAATGATCAGTACAATAAAAAGCCTTCCATGATGCTCAAATTTACCCTATAAGGGGTTATCTGCCCCTGCCCCCACATACATAAAATCTTTAAAAAATCTATATAAAATCATAGTTGGAAGTAGCATGTCTGACACTTACAGCAAATGATCAGAATAGTAAAAGTTTCCAGTTTATCTCAAAACTGATCCCATATGGATTATCTACCCCAGCCCTTGGGCTATGTATATGCATAAAATGTTGAAAAATCATAAGTTAATCAGATATTTTTGAAACCTCAAACCTTTAACTGCCTTCAGGTAATACAGTGAAAAAAAAACACACCAATAGATCAGGAAAAAGTGGATGCAGTGGTGGGTTATCACACAGTCATTTGCGACGCTTTTATTTTTAACTCTAAAACTTGTACACTATTCTTTGAAATGACACACAAAACATGGCCAGCTTCATATCCAAAAACAGATCTTTTCATTGATTTGCTAGAAGACAGTATGAAAGTGTCTATAACATCATGTCAAGTAGATGATTTTGTTCTCAATTTAAATTTATGCCTGCATTTGTGATATCAGCTCTCCAGGTGCCTTTTCATTAGTCCAGCTCTGGACCGAAACAAAGTTTCTAATTTGTGAAAATGTGAAAATGGAAACTTGTTTCTAGGTATTTTCCGGCCCGGAGCTGGGCTACCTTTTCATCAGCAAAACTACTGTGGCTTCTGGGGGCACAGCCCCCAGACCCCCACCCCACAGTGGTCCAATTAATATTACTGTATTAAGCATAGGACAAAAAGGGTTCTGGATGGCCTTTAACAGAAAGAAAAGTGCAAAAAATGCTGACAAAGTTTAAACAGACCATGATTAATTAACCTGTTAGAATAGGAAAATGTTCTTTGTGTTTCATACAGATTTTGATGGAGGTCAGTTTGACATAAAATAGGTAATATGGTGTGTGTGTTGTGTGTGAAGGGTTGGAGGGTTTGGGGGTCATAACAATTTTTGCCACCTATCGGGATCAAACAAAGCAAGAAATAACATGATCAGACAATTATTTTCTATTTTATCGCCACTTTTATCATCTTGGAGTGTTCCTTGTTACCACCTTTGGTGATTTTTCACTACTTTAGCTTTAAGAAGTCACAGAATCTTCAAAAATGAGACAGAACTGAAATCCTATGTGTTTAAATACTTTGTATTCCTGAAGCCTGAAAGACAATATAAAAAAATAAGGAGACGTGTGCCTGCGGGCTTTTATATAGCACTACCGCAAGAATATGGAGCTGGAGTATACAAATCAGTGCAGAAAGGGTCGACTGTTGGTGACAATGCTAAGGATAATGAAACACGAAATGCCCAGTCTGATACGGCTAATGAAAACACTGACCGATAACTAGAGCGGTTCGGAATACCCAAGCTTTATAAAATAATTGTCCCACGAAAACATATGACATTGTTGAGATTCGCTAATTCTGAACATATGATAGGTTATAGGAGAGTATAATACCAATTTCAAACTGTTGGCTGATGCGAATTCAATGGTTAAATTTTGATTAAGCGCAAGAGCTAATAGTTATTGACTAAAGCACATGCGACCTTCAGCTGGTTGTCAGATCTGGGTCAAAGAAATGCATATTTCATCTTTCAAGCGTCTAGACGACCCGGAAAAACTACAGGCTGGGACAAAAGTAATGTTGTAATTTCACAGGTGATGGACGCATTTTTTTCTTGCAGGTAACTCATTTGAAGCCTCAGGGGTTTGGGGGTGGTGGGGGAGCTGGGGTGCACTGGCAATTGTTTTAAGGGAGCTGGGAAGCAAGCCCTTAATTTAGGGGATCTGGGGAGCACAGACGAAAATAATTGAGCCGGAACACGAGAAAAGCAACAAAGTGGTTGTGCGCCCAGCGCAGACTCAGATCAGGGTTCAGCCTGGGTATCCGCCCAGTCCTATTAGACTCTTTGCTAAGCGCTTTACGGGTAGCTAAGGGTCTAAGCTACCTCTATGCGGTCAGCGAAAACTCTGATCAGACTGGGCGGATGCCCAGGCTGATCTGAGTCTGCGCTGGGCGTACGTTTTTCTCGTGTCGCGTCTCATATGATTTTGTGTGTGCTGCGCCGCCAAAGCCCTCGCCATAGTTTCAAACAGTTTAACATCTGCTTCTCACAGTTTTGCCTCTGCTCATCACTCTATTCTCACAAATATTTGTACATCTGAGACTTTGGAAAACTCACACACCTTCATATTCAAACTAGTAACATCAAAAACATACGAAAAAGTGCCTAAAGCAGACAAGCAGACAATCAAAAAACAACACACTGTTACTACCATTCAATTAGGTCGAATGCTGTCATCTTAGGCGTGCTGATTCTACAGGTCTTCAACATAAATGTTCTTTCAAGTTCCACACAACACAGTTTAGGGACGAGTCATTTATTACCAGGTGAGGTTCATATAATTCACCAAAATTTTCCGACCCCCCCCCCCTCCCCACCAATCCCAGTCTCACCAGAATTTTCCCGACCCTCCCCCCCCCCCTCCCCCGCCCGCCTCGATTGGTTACAAAAAAAGTTTATGACCTAACCCCACATCCCAGCCACCCTGCACACGCACACCATAATATTACCATTCACACACACACCATACCATACTACCTGTTTTATGTCAGACTGATCTCAATCCAAACCTGAAACCGGTATGAAACACAAATAACATTTTCTTATTAATCATGCAGATTAGTGGTCTATTTAAAATTTATCTGCAATTTTTGCACTTTCTTTTGCTTTACGGTCATCGTGAAATCTGTTGTTAATAATATTAATGGGGAGGGCGGGGCTCCGGGGGCGCAGCCCCGAGAAGCCACAGTAGCTAATTTGCTGACGACAGTGCACCTAGAGAGCTGATATCACAAACGCAGGCATTAAATTTAATCAAGAACAAAATCATCTACTCGACATGATTTTATAGACAATATACTGTTCTACTGGCAAGTTAATGAAAAGATCTGTTTGTGGATAGAAGCTTTTCCATAAATGTCTTTAAGTTTTTGAAATTGAAAGAATAGAGTCTGAAATTTTAGGAGTAATGGGGGAGGAGTCTGGGGGTAAAGCCCCCACCTACCCCCAGAAGCTGAGACTTTTTTGTTTTAAATGAAGACTGATGGAAGAATTCTAACCCCCCCCCCCCCCTCAATATGCCTTAAAAATATATGACCCCAAAGGCTGATTGATTTCCGATACCCCAGCACATCACCCAAAAAAAATTCGCCCCCCCCCCCCCCACCTTAAATGTACTCACCCCCCAACCTGATAATAAATGACTCGTCCCTTAACATAGATGTAGTTTCAACATGTCAGCAACAGCAATTTTCTCCTTTTCCACTGAGTTTGGCAATGATGAACTGAAGTAGCTGCGAAAGGCTTAAAGAAAACAGTTCGTGTGATGAGCCAGAAAATGACTCTAAAATATTATTTGGCATTGTAATAGGAAAAAGCTGATTTATTCCATCATATTTGCCTAACTACGTATATTTCTTCTATGTTTTCATAAGGTAAGAATCAGTTTAATCATTGTGACAAAAACAATTTTCACAGTGCAACAAACTTTCATTACAGGGCTGTGCTAAAAGAAATTTAGACGTTAGAAGTTTTACTTTCGAAACATATGTAGCAGCAAAATAAACGCCGTAAAAGCATTAAAATACATAGATATAAGACGGAATAGTTCAAACCAACTCATGGATTTGAATCAAATTGGGATTATAAACACGTGCAGTTATAGAAGTCAGTTTAAGTTATTTGCCTTACATATGTAATATCGGATATACTGACTTAAATCTCAGTTTTATCGAATTTACAGTTTTCTGAGTGTGAGCTAACCGACTAGTATAAGATATCATTTGCTAAACCATTTATGACATATTTTACCGGTACATCGGCATCTCAGTGTTTTTAATTCCCAACGCGAGTATCTTAATTATCGTGGGTACGGATTACAAATATTACCCAGTTGCAGATCGATTTTTGTGATGAACACAACTCCCTATCACATTCAATTTACCGAGTTGATTTGACCGTTTAAGACTTATATCTAAGTATTTCAATGCTTTTGCGGCGATTATGTCGCTGAAACATGTGTTTTTTAGCGATTCATAAGTTTCCACCGAGGATAGTCTAACATGGGTGCAAGTGCGGGTTACACATCTTACCCACTCCCGCTTGTCAAGGGTTACGATCTGCGATAGCAGACCGCTAGTCTATGACGCCCTTTGAAAGATGAGACCAAGTGTGTATCGATTTTGTCTGTATACCGATAAAGCCTGCTGTGTGTGTGTGTGTGTGAGGGGGGGGGGGGGGAGGAGGGGCGGAAAGAAAATCCGCCTCCCCGACGTCAAAACCGTTCCGATGCCCCTGCCATCATTGTATGTATGTATGTATTGAAGCCTATGCAGACTCGACTCCTGCATGCCACAAGGCAAAATGAGCGCCACAGCCTGGACACACACACCCCAAGACCAAAATATGATTAAAACTAGGTTAATGTGGGTTTCCAACGATACTCTGTTCACGATTTCATGCCAGTGTAATGGTTGGAGTCTGTATTAAATGTAAATCAGAGTGCCCGGAGAAAGAATTATATAAGCCTGTTGGCTTCTTTTTGAATCCTATTTGTGTATTTTATGATTGTAATTGTGTTACGTAATAGTATTTACGAATAAACTAGGTTGAAACCAAATCTACAGTGGTTACTGGACACACTGTCAAGCTATTCGCAGGCTCAAAAGTAAATGTGGAATCTGGAAATATGTTTATGCAGTACGTTTCAGGAATTGAGAGACGTCATATGAAAAGGTGTCATACCATTATAATATCAAGAAGATCTGGTGGCATTAGTTCTGACTGATCAGCGCCTTCATATTTCACGTTTTAGATACTGGACAGGATTCATATATGGTATAAGCAAAAAGGAAAGATTCTGATTAGGCTGCACGGATGCGCAGGATGAACTGGTTGACTCCTATTTGCATATACCGTAAGATACATTTTCACGTGATGCTACTTGCATTCGTTCATGACATATGCCTTATTCATAATTTGGATAATTTGCCATTGCTGTTGTTGTTGTTTTTAATAAACTCACTGTGATGATAATCAAGTGTGAACGCGTGTCTTCTTTAACGCCTGTTCACAGCTTTCATCCTTTACACCTATAAGCAATGAACAGTAAATTAACCTGATACCTGTTCGGCAAAACTGCGAGGTGTGAGGCTGTCTCTTTCTTTTTTAGGCTAGGAAGAATCATATACACGCCGAAAATATTGGAGCGGCGGTCGCCTCCCCTGCGGCCTCAGTTCAGATGGCCATGGGTGGGCGAAGAAGCAGCACAGGGTAACAGTGATGGAGATACAGCAGCTTTGGAGAGTGGTAGATGAGAGAGGGACAGAGATAGATTGGACGCAAAGGCACGTTGGTGTGAAAGGGAACGAAGTTGCAAATAGATTGGCTGAGGATGCGGCAGAAGAAACTCAGGAAATGTCTGAAATAACAACAGCCATCACCATGGCGCCGTTGTCGGGTGGTTAGAGACGCTCGGTTATGGGGCAGACGATCGTGAGCTCGAAGCCATCGAAACTAAACTCTGTTTAGTTTAAACATATTTATTGTATCATAAACTGGCCCATGTTCCTACTTCTGTTTGTATTCTCTGCTCTTGAAGGAACGTTTTGAGATTTTAATTGCACATGATTACAATATAAACATGATACAAACAATTGGATCAGAACGAAAGCATAAATGCTTATTCAGTTCTTCTCCTGTGCAAATAAAGTTGTAATTTCAAAATGGCATATACATTTTATGACAATAGGTTTATAATCAAACTATTTCTAATTAATTATGGTAAATTATGAATAGATATACACATGTAAGTCATTTCACATTTAGAAATATACAAAAACATTGGTGTTAAGTACTGATGGAAAACCATGTCTAGACAGAAAGAAAGCAAAAGAAATGAAGACATAAAAAGAGATAAAATGAATCTAAATAATGATGAGAGAGAGAGAGAGAGAGAGAGAGAGAGAGAAAGAGAGAAGAGAATACGTATAGTTAGCAGAATGGTGGAGCTGGGAAGGAGGATGGGGAGCAACAAATTGGAAATGCTGTCTCTATTAAACAAACAGTATCGTACGTAGCGTGGTACATAGAGAACTACTAAAACTATACTTCTGTTATTTTCTATGACGTTTGTATGTAGCAAGTACTGACAGTTATAGAAAACTCAGGATAGCTGTACAGCAACAGAATGTCGTATCGGGATGAAGTAGAAATATTAAAACCTCTTGGTTGAAGCTATATAACTTTGCACTGCTAAAAATATGTCTTGGTTTGACAGTGAAGCATTCCCTTTGAAGAGAGTATCTAGTGTAACAGTGCAATATTCTGACACCTTACGTAAGAGCTCGACTCTATGTGCACTATATAATGAACAACGAAGAAAAAAGTGATCGACGTTTTCAACGTCACCACATCTGCATAATGGTGATTCTACTATGTTTTTTTTTCAGGAAAATGTCATAATTAAGAGAACTGCATCCAAATCGAAGTCTGGTATGCAGAATTTGTAATTTTCTGTATCCAATGTAAAAATACTTCGGTACAGTTTCTCTGTGCTGATTTAAATGCCTTTTAAAGGAATCAATTGTCTCTACATTTCTATCAGCGCAGGGCAAGCTGTTCCAATCTCGGATAACAGATAGCAAAAAAGAATTAAAATACTGAGTAGTACGGGAATAAACACTTTGAAGATCATTTGCTTTCCTCAAATTGTAATGTGAAACACTCTGTACAACCAGAGACGATAGATATAGTGGAGCAATATTGTTGAACATTTTATAAAAGAGCACTAATTTATGTTTTTTCCTTCTGGAATCTAACTCCTCCCAACCAGTTTCGTCAGACACAAGTTTTGTAGCCCCAGTGGCTCTCCGAGCAGCCTCCAATTGTATTTTTCAAGGTCTTGTTTTTTCAGTTTGAGTGCAGTTGTCCCAAAGGACGTCTACATATTCAAGAATAGGGCGAATAAATAGTACATAGATTATTTCTAGTGATTTTCTATCGAGATCGTATTTTAATTTTCGCATTATATTAATTCTTGTTCATGCCTTCTCCTTAATATAATCCATACGTTTATGCCAAGAACAATCCGATGAAAAAATACACCTAAATATATTTATGATATTCTACTTCACTTACTTGTTCATTTAACATGAAAAGAGGAGGATGTACTGGTTTGTCAATTTTACGTGATATTAGAAGTGCTTCAGTTTTAGTAGGATTGAATGTTACCAACCTAGTTTGGGCCCAACGGCATATTTTTTCGAGATCAAGGTTTAAGAGACGACAAAGGGTTTCAGTCAAAGGTTGCTTGTCGGAGTGGAATGAAGTTCTTTCCGGTGTGCCACAGGGATCTGTGATGGGCCCTGTGCTTTTTGTAGTTTATATAAATGACTTACCAGAAGCTGTAAAGAGGACTCTGAAAATGTTCGCCGATGACACGAAGGTCTATGGTCCAGTTTCATGCATAAATGACAAAGAGGAGATGCAGGACGACTTGTACTCTATGTGTGATTGGTCAAACACATGGCAAATATTATTTCATGTCCAAAATGTAAATTTAACCATTATGGTAAAGGAAATCCTAACTATACATATTATATGAACTCAAGAGAACTAGAGGCAGTCACAGAAGAAAAGGATTTAGGTGTATTGTTTCAAAAGGACTTGAAATTTAGTAGTCACATTTCACAGAAGATCAATAAAGCGAACAGTATGCTTGCCATTGTAAAAAGAACTTTTGAATATTTAGATCAGAATATATTTTTGAGACTTTTTAAGGCCCTTGTCAGGCCACACTTAGAGTATGCCAACGTAGTCTGGTACCCTCACTATAAAAAAGACATTGAAGCAGTCGAAAGTGTTCAACGAAGACCAACAAAACTGTTACCAGAATTACGTAATCTACCATATAAGGAGAGACTCATGAAACTGAAACTTCCAACCTTAGCCCATAGGAGAGCAAGAGGAGATATGATTCAGACTTATAATATTATACACGGCTTTGAAAATATCCCAATGGAGAGATTTTTTGTGTTGTCAGAAAGCAGAACCAGAGGTCATAATTATAAACTGGAGAAGAGTAGATGTAATACTACATTTAGGTTAAACCAGTTTTCTTAGAGAGTCATAAATCGGTGGAATGCCTTACCTTTCAATGTGGTGAATGCCAAAACAGTTAATTCATTTAAGTCCCAGCTAGATAAATTCTACGGCGACAGTATTTATGAGTACTAAATATTTGTATCATGTGAACGGCAGTGACAGTGAACAGTCCCGGACGTAACAGTTTTAACAGTTTTATATACTATCAGTGATTATGGATAAAATTATTTTACGAGTGAACCAGATCAGGAGAAGAATTGAGTGCATTTATCAGTAAGCTACGAGGGTGGGCTAAAAAGAACAGATGTTCTTCATTTGGAGCCCCAAAAGTTCAAGGTTCAAGGTTCAAGATTTCTGCGGCGGAATCAGGATGTTCAACTACAATAAAGAAGCTTATATCACCGGCAAATAATCTAATATTGGACCCTATTTCCGAGACAATGTCATTAATGTAAAGTAGAAATAACAGAGGACCATATTCGAGCCTTGGGGTACACCAGCATGAATAAAGTTCCAGTTAGACTGTGCCCCTGGTAAAACTACTCGTTGTTTTCTGTTTTCAAGATAACTTACGAACCACTTAAGAAGGTTATCAGATATTCCTGCTGCTTTTAGTTTGTGAATAAGACCTGCATGCCATACCCGTATAATATCAGAGTTTCTTAGCTGTACACAGGCTAGGAAATGCTTTGTGAAACCACCGCAGCCCCGAATGGGACACTTGTTGCATAAATCAATTTCTTTTTTTTTTCTTTTTTTTGTAGATCTATTTTTTTTATTTTGTAGATCTATTTATTTTAGGACAGAAAGTGCATAGCACGACTATGCGACTATGCCAATATTGGCCATGCACTTAATTGGTAGATGTAGATAGATGTAGATGTAGGATAAAAAGGCAGGTTGCAAAGTGAGTCCTGCTAAGGTAACATGTTTCGTCTGATCCAGTATATTAGCTGGTCTGATCCAGTATATTAGCTGGATGGTGGGATGGATCCTGATGTTAAGTAATTGTGCTGCCACTCGCGAAGCTTGGGATTTTAATGGGGCAATCGGAGGTCGTTTAATCCCAGACCGAGTTGACTGGCCTTCTCATACATATGGGCATGACCTGTAGGCATCCGGGGAGATATCAATGTGATTGGTTTTAGCTAACAATGCCCATTATTATTAATTTTGTTGCAGTAGAAGATAAAATTGATGTTATGATATTGGAGAACCACGAAAAAGATGTGTTTAATTTTTGGGAAAGAGAAGAAATTTTTGCAAACTTGAAAGGCGATTTTCACAGATGACTCCCAAATCACGTGACTCATATTTTGCTATTCAAAGTCGCCATTTTGTGATGCTCCAAATCTAGGTTAAGAGATGTGGAGTGTTATTATTTTAGAAATTCCTAGTTTGCTTGTTAAAAACAGTTTGCATTAATCCGGATCTGAGTCTTTGTTTCGCAGAGTCCTGTCAGTTAATTGCCCTCAGTGCTTGGTGGAATTGGCTAGAAATTGTTGCGACAGGGTGTGTGCATGCAAATTTCTGAAATTCTTAGAATGCCGGTGAGAAAACAAGGTAGGGACAGATCATCTCGTCGCATTCACATTCTGTTGTCAAAGTCTATTCCTAATATGTTTGTATTGTATTTATATGCTATGTAGCTTTATAATGTATCTTGTTTTGACAGTTGTGTTACCCCACCCACTAGGGCTGACTTGGCTTAGGGTGATAGCCTGGGCTATGGTCCATCGAATTACCCCAAACCATTCCAAAACACGTTACACCCCAAACAGCCGGCATTATCCCGGTATTTGGTCCGCGGACCAAATACTTTCTAAACACAGAATTGGTCCTACAAAACAGAAAACACGAACAAATTCGCAGCCAGCGCAGTAATACGTCAAATTGGCGTAGATATACAATCATTCACACGGCCTTGGCGTAGTAGTATAACCGCCCATTCATGCTTTTCTGTCTCATTGATAGAAACAAACAAATCGGCCGTGCCATTTTTATCAAATATTACATGTAGCCATCAAAGAAACCCTTTTCCAAGCACACATAATATCTCTCATTATGTATAGAAATATATCTGTGTAAGTATGTACAGTGTCACGCTTTGCAGTTTCATCGTGCCCGTCTCTATATATACTCCGGGTATTTGGTCCGCGGACCAAATACCAGGAGTATATATATAGCGAGAGAAACACGTCTTCTCACAGAACTGTTCACAAATGCCTTGCAAGAGGAAGATTCTCCGGGAAAAGGGTTTCTTTGGGGGATATTATTTAGAAAAACGGGGCTTGGTAGTTTTGGGGGAACATTCTGAAAAAACAGATATTTTTAAATATTAGTTTTCTATTCTGCATTACTTCAGTATTTCGATGACGTGAGAAAGTATTTGGTCCGCGGACCAAATAACGGGAGTATATATATAGCGAGAGAAACTTCTATTCATCAATGCTTGCAAGAGGAAGATTCTTAATACGGAATAAACTGAAGCTTTTAAGACGCCTGAAATGTTTAGAATTTTAGCTGTTCAACATCAGTCTATTTCGTCAAATAATCTTATATCATAACGGGAGAAAACCTTAGTAGCTGATTCGCTTTATTCCGTATTAGTATATATACTCCAGGTATTTGGTCCGCTGACCAAATACCAGGAGTATATATATAGCGAGAGAAAGATGTCTACACACAGAATTATTCACAAATGCCTTGCAAGAGGAAGATTCTCCGGGAAAAGGGTTTCTTTGGGGGATACTATTTAAAAAAAAGGGGCTTGGTAGTTTTGGGGGAACATTCTGAAAAACAGATATTTCAAATATTATTAGTTTTTCATTCTGCATTACTTCAGAATTTTGTAGACCTAAGAAAGTGTATGGTCCGCGGACCAAATAACGGGAGTATATATATATAGCGAGAGAAACTTCTATTCATCAATGCTTGCAAGAGGGAGATTCTAAATACGGAATAAACTGAAGCTTTTATGACGCCTGAAGTGTTCAGAATTTTAGCAGTTATTTAGCTGTTTAACATCAGTCTATTTCGTCAGATAAACCTATATCATAACAGGAAAAAAACCTTAGTAGCTGATTCGCTTTATTCCGTATTAGTATATATACTCCCGGTATTTGGTCCGCGGACCAAATAACGGGAGTATATATATAGCGAGAGAAAGATGTCTTTTCACAGAATTATTCACAAATGCTTTGCAAGAGGAAGATTCTCCGGGAAAAGGGTTTCTTTGGGGGATACTAATTTAAAAAACGGGGCTTGGTAGTTTTGGGGTACATTCTGAAAAACATATTTCAAATATTATTAGTTTTTCATTCTTCATTACTTCAGAATTTTGTAGACCTGAGAAAGTATTTGGTCCGCGGACCAAATAACGGGAGTATATATATAGTGGGAGAAACTTCCATTCCTCAATGCTTGCTAGAGGAAGGTTCTAAATACGGAATAAACTGAAGCTTTTGAGACGCCTGAAATGTTTAGAATTTAGACTTTTAGAATTGGCTGTTCACCATTAGTTTATTTCGTCACATAAGCATAGCTATCTCCTAACCTCAAACCTTAGTAGCTGATTCACTTTAGCGTACGTTAATAGGCTGGTTTAACCAAAGGAACTATTTTATACCGGGACTACTTTTTTTTAACACAACAGTGGAAAAAGCTGAAAGGAAAGCAGTCTTCGATCTTTAACATCTAAATATTAATTATATTTCAATGAGCCAAAGTATCTGGTCCGCGGACCAAATAACAGGATAATGCCATTTGCCCATAATAAGACCACAAACCACCAAAATCAAATCACTTCAAACCAGATTTGCTTTATACAGGCACTTACACTGCTTTAGAAATGTTTGCTCTTGCTAATATTTCAGATAATGCATTTACATATGCAGCTATACAGAAGAATTGTTACCTTTCATTCTTTTTTTCTTCCATTTACGCCTTAACCGCCGAAGGGGACACAAACGGTGTACTTTTGTACACTCTGATGCTGCAGAAGGAAAGCCTACGTATAGCCATGTAGCTATAGTAGGGATCTTTAACCTGCACAGGGGATGACTCTCCCTGCACAGGGGGCCTCCAGTTAACGTCCCAATCTAAAGGACGGCACACTTGTTAGCATCATCCCGGCAAATGATGCTAGAACAGGGAGACCGACTAGCGGTCGCCCACTGCGAGTAAAAAATTGGCTGGGCGCCTAAAATGAAAATGACAGTCACCCAGTTTCAGGGTTTTTTTTAAGCGCGGGTCCGTTGGCCCGGGCCCGTTGATTTTGGCCTCGGGCCAGTTAAATCCCACTGTAGAAGGTCCGTCAGGCCAGTTGAATTTCGGGGAGTCATTTCGGGACATTCAGTTTGTTTCAAACTTGAAGCGAAAACCAGTCTACTTTTGTTTTGCTACGGATGATTTCATTGGACGATCAGAAATGTTTAATCCAATGAAATTTCTCCTCTCATTGCAAATAGACAATATGGCCGACCGATGAAGTTTTGGGATGAATCGTAGAAGTCACATGTAAAAAAATGGACCCCAAAGGACTTCTGCGCTTATTTCAACCTCCACCATCTAAAAAACAAAAACAGCTGCTTATGTCCGATGAAGAAAAAAAAAACGAGACAAATACGAACAGTCTGGCGGCCATCGGTACTTTCAACCTGGGTGGATGACTGAATTCAAGTGCCTGAAGTGGCTCGAGTTTGATGATGCCCTAGGAATGAAATGTTCAATTTGTAAAACTAGGGACACAGTTGGCTCTTATGTTACTGGATGCACCAATTACAAGAAAACCTCACTGCTATATCATGAGGTATCAGACTTGGCTTAATGGGTTAATTATCTTAAACATTCGGATACTAAACAACTACAGATAAGATTGGATATTTGGTGATAAAGGATCATACATTTCAATGATGCTTTATTTTATTGAATATAATTAGTCCTGTATATTCCGCATTGGAAAAATAGTCGGGCCAGTTGAAAATTTGGATGGCCAGTAGATTTTCCGGCCAGGTGGCCCTGCAGGCCAATGGCATTTTGGTCCCTAGGAAAACCCCTGCCAGTTTGCGATCGTGAGCTGTCGAGGAGTGTCTTGCATGTTTTGGGCTTGGAGTAAACTGTCACCTAAAAGGGTATTGCTAACTTCCGCGCCGATATCTGCTATGAATATTTGGTGTTCCGTCATACTTGTGTGTTGGATTTTACTCACTATTGAGAAAAACAACGTGGCCGCCTCCTCGTAATGTAAGATAGACAGACAGATAGATTTGACGGCTAAAAATCTTGGCCGTTTATGCATTTTTTGAGTGTAATGTGGCGATACATCGCTAGTGTTTCACACCCGATTGCTCAAAGGAAGCAAATCCCAGAAGAAAGGAGGGTTTACTACAAAGCCTACGGAAACGGTGCAATTCTCGCGCAGATTCTGAATAAAAGATTCTCACATTTTAAATGTGGGCCCCTAAATTTCTGGCTGGGCGACTAGTTTTCATTTTTTAGGGGCCCAGCTTGCACCTATGAAAAATGAGTTAGTCTGTATCCCTGTAGAAAAAAAGCGTTCGAACATAGGAAGATTTCGCTTTGGTTGAGGATTGCAGTGCTGGAAACGGCCCGTGGCCCGGTGGCCAAATGCTCCTAATTTTTGTTTCGGGTTACCAGAAATCTTCAAAATAGGACCTTTAGTGGCCCAGATTTATCTTTTTGACAATACTAAATGAATAGGAACTTAAGCTAGTGGATAATTTGGGCCACTGAAAGTTAGGCCTGCTAAGCTTTTGGGCCACCACATAAAACTTGCGAGTTACAGAGTTACTAATATGTAGGCTATATTTGTATAATGTCCTTCCGTGAATCTCAGTGGTATATAACATGCACATAGTTACAGGTGCATGGAAACACACATGCTGACAAACATATGATATATGCAGACAATTCAGGACTGGAAAATTCTTGAAATTTTCACTCGTCCAACAAGACCACAAAAATTGTGATTTCAATAATTTTCACTAGGAACAGTAAAAAATTCATTCGTTCTTTAGCATAAGCCACTCGTTATGGCGAGTGGACAAGTGGAATTTTCCAGCCCTGAGACATGCAAGTGTATATATGCCAATGTAAACGGCAAACATACATATACCATTACGTTATCATCAGCACATACCATAGGAAAATTCACTTTAGATAATGCTTATTTTTTATTTTACAACTTTAAAATCATAAAAAGCATAAACAAAAGGTTTGCAAGCAGCGAAGCTATTTTAACCTGAAACAGAATTTTTGGTTTGGGGTGTTTTTTAGGCTGTTTGGGGTGGTTTGAAATAATTCGATGGACCCCCCTGGGCTATTATCCCGTGCATACCTGTTTGTGACTCTATAATTCGTTACAGGGGTCAGCCTAGGTTCTGAGACAGGGAGAAGTTTTGCATCATTTTCTGAATTTCAGGGAGAAATTTTATCCTAAATTTTGGATCTTCTATCTATCTTAACCAAGGGGGACACAGACAGTGTATTTGTTTACACTAAGGTTTGCAGGATGAAGCCTACATATAGTGATGTAGCTACAGTAGGGATCTTTAACCTGCACAGAGAATGACTCTCCCTGCACAGGGGGCCTCCAGTTAACGTCTTGATCCAAAGGAGGTGGCACACTTGTTAACATCATCTTTGCAAATGTTGCTATAAAAAATGCCTTCAGATATAGGAAGACTTCTGTGGGGATAGAAGCCGCGAACTTCGGCTTCAGAGTCAAGTGCACTAACCACTGAGCCACCACACTTGTCTGTACGTTTTTGTACATTTTGACTTCTCTCTCAGTTGAAAATATGGAGAAGTCAGTCAGTTTAGGGAGACAATTTCTCTGGGGTGGTGCCATAACGTCTGCTTTGAAAATACCTACTCCAAAAATGTCTACTCTCAAAAACGTCTAACCCCATTTGGTCTGCTGTGCCAAAACATCTACTCCCATTGGACTACTGTGCCAAAGCCTCAGTTCTGCTTGGTCCACAATATAAGTACCCATGACTTCCCATACAAATATTTAGGACAAGTGTCTGGGTGATCAACATCTATAAAGCCATGTATAGGGTAAGAGGGATGTTGAATGGCCATTTCGTTGAAAGATGTCTAATATTGGACTAAACATTTATGACTTAAAAACTTTACATCTTCCAGTGGAAGGAAAGCAACTCTGTAGGTATTTATGCAATATCATGCTAAATTAGTTGATCCTCTGCCATTCTTCTAGTATTTTCATATCAGACAGACTCTTTGGTAGAGTGGAGACTACTTAGAGGCCCACTGTATCTTGGGCTCAGCATATGAAAGGTAGAGCCCTTCCCACACCTTTCAATACCTTATCCTTCTCTGATTAGAAAAGGGTACCCATATACTGCTGGGTTCACAGAGTTTTCCAGTCGGGAGTTGATCCTGTCCGGGTTTCGATCTCACAACCTTCTAAGACTTTACTTCTGCACTGTTATGTTTGTGGGCTACGAGACACTCAGAAATAACTAAACACCATTTAACTATACTATTTGTATATTGAAGACTGCTATTAAAGAACTACAATGTTGATACACACGCATTTACTATATTACTGAGAGGTGGCTGATAAAGCTTCATAACGAAGAAGCTTCTGTCTGATAGACTAGCTACAACTCTTGATAACAATAGTCTGCATGCACCATAACAGAGTCTCACTT
The DNA here is from genome assembly GCA_963989385.1 of Ctena decussata. Taxonomy (NCBI): domain Eukaryota; kingdom Metazoa; phylum Mollusca; class Bivalvia; order Lucinida; family Lucinidae; genus Ctena; species Ctena decussata. The sequence goes on from OZ022513.1 coordinate 54,322,679, forward strand.
GAGCCTTGACATGTACGTTAATATATCTATATACATGTAGATATTCAGTCAAGCACACCCATATTAGAACAAAATGCAGATTTAACGGAAATAAAATTGTAGTGACTGTGTTGCCATAGCCCTAGGGCTGAATTTCAGCCCCATTCCCAAGGCCAAATATCCTCTTTTTCCCCCCAATTTCATGATATTTTTTAGAGCTGCAACAATAAACAGGTATACCGGTATATTGCAGTACAGACCACCGCCGATATCGTATCGCGATACGAAATGCAAATGGCGATAATACCGGTTTTTTAGTCGGGCAGTCCGCTCAGATTCAGGATGCTTCAATAAAGCGTAACCAACAAACAAAACCTCCCGAGCATAGCAGAAAAAGGCGAAGAGTTCGTTAATGTGCCCATAGGCACCTGATTACAGATTCCAACAATATACGGTAATTCTTCTAAAACTTCGCACACTCTAAAATTTCGGACACCTAAAATTATTCCCGAAAATAATTTCGGAAAGGTCTCCAAAATTTCGATCAGTGGAAAGGTGAATTTCTAAAATTTCGAGCAAAAATATGGGACCTCGGTTTTATCTTTTTTTATATATATACTTTAAAGTCTGAGAACTGTTGCTTGCATATATTCTAGCATTATTCTGCACGTGCGTTAAAGCGCGGGCGGCGAAAGGTATGTGAGTCGGGATTTTTTTTTCCTCCTGGTATTTGGGCCGTGCATCGGAAAATGTGCTTTACACTTAATGCGAACAGCGAAACCCGGATCAGCCTACACATCTGTGCAGTCACATTAACGTGGTTTCTGTCCGCATCAACAATCTATCACGGGAATTTAGAAATTAAACCGAGAACGAGGTTGCGGGTGTGCGCAGGCTGAAATGGGTCTTTGCTTTTCGTACATGCGATAAGGCGCCATTTCGCACAGCAATTCATTTTTTGGCGGGAAATGTGCACGTGCGCCAAACTACGTAAGCATCTTTTGGTAAAGATGCATGAACGTAAGATGAGAAACCAGGGTTGCAAAAGAATATAAACTGCCAGAACGAAAAATTCGTCTTTGTCGTATCTTGTCTGTGTGAACGCATGCGCAAATGCTCTGAGAGCACCGACCAGCTGTATGCACAGTCTCTGTATTCAAAGTTCGCACTTCCACTGGCACATTTGGCCCGAGTCCTTGCTTTGACCATAAACAGTTTCAGCTTCGAGTTTCTGCGACAGCAATCGTATAAATAAACAAGTCCGGGTTGAAATGCGGCGTCTCAAAGACATTAGAACATGTCCGATTAGCAAATGATATAAACATTTGCGAACACTGAACAATCTTACAAATCTCCGGAATTCACTGACAGTTTTCAACGCATAAACTGTGGCTTCCCAGATCGTTTATGTCAAAAGAGAATCACTGATCAGCCTGTGCCGACATACAAGCTTTTCTTGTCATGCCGTAAGATACCTCTGATCTATTTGGGCAAATTATTTAAAATTGCACTTGCGTATATTGATTTCCTTTTTATATTTACAACTGCGCATGCCCAGGATAGCCTGCGCACATGCGCAGTGTGTATGGGACATTTTTGCACTGATCAGCCTGTGCCGACACACAGGCTTTCCATGTCATGCTGTAAAATACTCCGATCTATTAGGGCAAATAACGTTAAGGTAAATTTCATCGAGAATTCTCTAGTATCTTTTCTTTTTCCTTATTAAATTACCTTGTGTGAATAATCTTATTTGTATTAACCATGATATCGTTTTTAAATATATTCTAACAACTGCGCATGCCCCGGATTGCTTGCGCACATGCGCATTGTGGTTGGGGCATTCACAGCCCGTCCAGCAAATGACGCCCGGTCAGCGCATGCGTAGATTGCATCCGTATGGGCTGGTGAAGGCAAACATACGCCTGCATACAATTTTTCTAAGAACGCGACACTCACTTGCGTACATGAGATTGTCAAATTCTAGTGCCGGTATAAACGGTGTGTATTGCAAGACTGGCACTAAACAAGGTTTCGCCGCATGTCAGATTGGTCTCGTGGAGGTCTACTGGGAACCGGTAGTCAGAGGCGCTAGATACAAAGCCTGAGAATGATGGCGAAATACATGGAGACAATAAAAATGGGCATGATGATTGTGGTCATGTTCCCAAAGAGATATCGTTGCTGACAAATACTTTATCAGAAGTTGAGAGGCGGCTTAGAGGTGCCATGCCATTATATACTTTCAAGTTAAATGGAAAAGACATAAAAGCAGACTGAAAAAAAAAACGTTTCCAAATGCGGCAGACGGTTCTGCTACATACAAAACTGCCTTTTTTTTTCAGGGCAACCTCACACTTTTGAAAGAAAACCTTTATGTTATGCATGTTGGGTGCAAGATATTTTCCCCCTGATCTGTCGTGAGAGGCACACGGCTGCTTCTGTCCTTCTATTGAACATGTAACGGTCTGCCGATTATTAAATAAACGGTCAGATTTAATTAGGCCACATTAGACTGACATGATTTTCTTTCATTTTGGGATTACACCTGCTTTGAAGATAAGTACTTCTTAACAAGGTTCCCGCTGTGACCTGCCGGGAGCACTTTGGCCGGGAGATATAATTTATTCTCGCATAGTGCACTGTGATATAACCTGTTCCTGCTGAGTCCGAAATACCGCGGTAATGTACAAACTCTAAAATTTCGAGCACTGACAAAAATGCGAAATCGTAATTTCTAAAATTTCGGACAGCAAATAAAATAATTATTTTTTTCTGTGCGAAATTTTAGAAGAACTACCGTAAATAGTAAGCATAACTAAAGGCTTCTCACTCGCCAGCTTTGAGTCAACGGAAGCATGTTTGGTTCCCGGTTCCTCAAGCGACCATGAGACTGATTGTCGTAAATATGCTATTTGTATGTGCAGGCGTTTTGGTAAAGACCGACTGTTGTCATAAAAAGCGGTAACCGTTGTAAACAAAAGAATCGACATTGAAATCATATGAAAATACTGAATTGAAGATAAACCATTCGATAGAAAGGAGAACTAAAAGAAATAAGCAACTTTGGTAAAACCTCGGAAACTATCTGAACACGTTAATGGCATAAAACGACCATCAGTCTAATAGTCGCTTAAGGACCCGAGAACCAGACATACTTCTTTCGGCTCAAAACCAGGGAGAGAGAAGCCCTCAGTTATGCTTGATATTTGTGACGTTGGAATCTGTAATCAGGTGCCTATGAATGTGCAAAATAAAAAAGCAGTAGAAAACTGCTTTCATCCTGTTCTTTCTTTTCAACTTTTAAATTTTTAAAGTTTAAAATAAAACAGAAGAGTAATCTATGATTCCTTATGTAATTATATGTTTACTTCTGAAGCAATATATTGTGATATTATTGCAATACACTTACCCTATATTGCAATATATCGCAATACGCTTCTGGCGTATCGTTGCAGCTCTAATATTTTTTCCCAATGAGTAGAAGACAGAAAACAGTAAAAAAAAATTCCGCATGGATAGGTTTTTGTTTCAAATGTATCAATCGAAGGTGTAGCGTCTGTAACCACGTGTTGATTTTGCTGGGTTTGGGCTTTTACACACCAGTGGTATTACTTTATGGAGTGTATGCAGGGATAAATGTGTTGTGCGCGCAGGTGAAATTACGTACGTACACTTTACTTCTCTCGACTAATCACATTCATGGTCGTCAGATTGTGTAAATGTAAACAAGAAAGATGTCAGCTTTCCCCGAGTATAACATGAAAAGGCTTGAAAAAAAAGATAAAGATGATAGTAGGAAGCTGTTTTTATTTGGGTTTTTCATCCGGGGGAAAACTCAGCTGCAATTAAACCGGGCCTAGTTCCTCTAGGGAAAGTTTTCCATGTCCATCGACCGGTACTACAGATCACACGCTGCTAGTTGTGACATAACAAAGCAAGATGGGAAAAAAAAGAGAGACTACGAGTAAAACGAACCCGATCTAAGGTGTTTTTATCACTTTTTGTCTGTCTCTGATCCCAGAGAAGCTTATGAATTTTGTCATTCGCTTGATCAAATTTATTCCTAATTTTTTTTTTTTTTTTTTGTCGATAAATTTTTTCCAATTTCGGCTAGGGGCCTTTTCCCAAAAGCTCTGGATAAAGCCCTGTGTTGATAAGCATAAGATCTAATAAGTCTGAAGAATTTTTATCTAGCATTTTAGACGAACTGACACGTCAAGGAAATGGTTACTTGACCAAATGAACTTTAGACCAAATGGTCATTTGACCAAATTATTCTTTGATGTTATGGTCAATGTCATTGGACGAAACAGTTTAAGATGAACTGCTGTGCAGCCCAAAATATCAATATGGGCAAATTAGTACTTTAATTGATAAGCGTATTTGCGTAATTACCCAAAAAATCAGTTCAAATCAATCCTGTTGACTGTTGTGTAACAAAACAGAAAAGAAATCAATAGATGTGCAGAACCATTTTCAGTCCTCAAGATTTATGGATTGTTCATACAAACAGGAACGACTCTGATTAGACTATGCCGAAGGGCAGGCTTATCTGTGCCATTCTTATTCTCACATAGCAGGGTAGTCCCTCGCTGTATAATAAAAAAGTGCCATGCAGTACGAGAAAGAGCAAACACATAACCAATCTAATGTCAAGTGTCAGCTCACTCGTCAAAACTTCAGACTTCCAACATTATCTCCAGACTTCTGAGATCGACACCATGAAAGTTTAGACTTCCAAGATTTGACATTTAGTGGAAGCCCAGTTATTCAGATCTCTAGCATGATTCCTGAGTAAGTAAGTAACGACTTTATTTTTTGAGGGTTACAGCATTTAGCAGTTAGCACATACATAAATTTATACATGTAATAGCTACATTCCTTTGAGGTCGTCAGTGACAGTTGTTCTTTGTTTTTGCAGATGCCCATAGGGCTCTTGAGCTGTTGGAGGATTATCATGGGCGGCTGAATAAACCACAGGATAAGCCACTGAAGAATGCAATAGAGCGTGTCATCAGGATCTTTAAGAGTCGTCTCTTTCAGGCTCTGTTAGGTAAGGATTAAGAGAGTTCTAGATATCTAGATATAAGGATTATCTTCTCTGTTTGAGCCGCGACACAACAAAAGCAACAGAATTGCATGTGCACTCAACAAAAACTCAGATCATCCTGGGCATTCACCCAATCTGATCAGAGTCTTCACTGTCTGCTGTGCATGAAGCTAGCTTAGACCCTTAACTACCCTTTCAGCGCACTGCAAGGACTCTGATCAGACTGCAGTCTGATCAGAGTCTTCACTGTCTGCATGAAGCTAGCTTAGACCCTTAGCTACCCTTTCAGTACACTGCAAAGACTCTGATCAGACTGGGCGGATGCCCAGGCTGATCTGAATCTTTGCTGGGCACACATGCCACTTTGTTGGTTTTGTCATGACACAGCTCATTTATTTGATATAAGACAGGGGGTTTATCTCCCCCAAAACCATCACAGAAATCAAGCTCTGTCATAGAAAAGTGGATCTAGATTTCAGTGATATTTTGGAAGGAAAAACACATCTTTTAGCAGAAATATACAACAATGATTTTAGATATTTGTAGTCATTCTAGAGGGGTGGAACCCTTATCTTTTTGCCAAATTATTATGGTATTAATCATTCTGGGCATCAGCATAGCCGTGTGAAGTGGGTTTCATTACATGCAATACTTATTTGGAGAAATAGAAAAATTATTCCAAAACTATACTCAGAGCTTACTCTTGTCAGACCAGTGGGTATGTGGGATGGGGGCTTGATGGGTTGGAGGGGAATCATACTCCTTAAACAGTGCTGCAGATCAGAAGGGGTAACAGGGATAATTTAGGGATATTCTTTATTTTACCATAAAAACAAACGTTGTGACCCCTTTGTTAAAACCATCTCCCTGAGAGGGTTTTAATGGGGGGGGGGGGGGTCACAACATATGTTTTTGAAAAATAATGAAAATTATCCTTAAATTATCCCAGTTACCATCTGGTAATCTGAGTTACCCACCATTGTCTGGACGTCTTTGTGTCTGTATGTGGAGAAATAAAAAAAAACATATTCCTCAAATATTTGGCTTGTTTAGCACTGCAGAACATTATGTATTCCTAAAAGGCCTTTAGAAGCTTCTATTTTGACAGAGAGACCTAAAATTTATCCCATTAAAATGCTCGATTTACATTAGTGCATGACAAGGAAGCATTAAAATGGCACAGAGTGATGTTTTGATTATTATTGAACATAACTTCTGACCAATATTACCCGGAGTATCATTTAACCTAAATGTTTGAGAAAAATCATTGAGCTGTGACAGGAGAAAACTGGTCAACAAAGTAGTTGTGCGCCCAGAGTTTTCACTGTCTGCATAGAGGTAGCTTAGACTCTTAGCTACCCTTTAAGTGCTTTGGGAAGAGTCTGATCAGACTGGGCGGATGTCCAGGCTGATCTGAGTCTGCGCTTTGCGCACAACCACTTTGTTGGTTTTCTCGTGTCGCAGTTCAGTTATGTCTAGTAGCAAACAAAATGTTTGAGAAAAACTGTCTAAGCAAACAGTTTCAGCCCAGATCAGAAAGCTCCTGAGGAGTTTTTGGTCAGATGGAGATGCTGTTTTAATTGGTTATCTTTATTTCTTTACAAAAACAGACATTGTGACCCCTCAGTTGAACCCTCTCATTGAGGTGGCTCATTGAGGGGGATCAGCTTGGAATGGAGGTTGCAAGATATGTTCCTTTGCAGATTTAACACAAAATAACCCAAATTATTACCATATACTCGTTATTATGTCACTGGTCCTGGGGTGTCTACTGTCTAATATTCAAAATAGATTTATAAGAGGCACTTGGGTGACTTGGCTGATAAGCACTTTTTAAGTTAATGAAACTGAGTGTAGCTACATATTATGTGGTTTGTGGGATGAGGCAGGGGGAAGTGAGAATGGACTTGTATCCCAAAGGGAGTACCTAGGCTAAGAAAGGAAGCTATGAATTTCATCTTCTGCAGCTGTAACAAAGCTCTCAAGGCCAATCATAAGTATGATAAGTGTCTAATTTGGAGAGAAAAAAAGAACTTGCCTAAAATTGAGGGAAAATGGAACAGCCCCTCCACCCACCCACCCTCTCCACTCACACTCAAACACACGCACTGACAAAAACAACCAAAAAAAAAAAAAAAACAACCAAAAACTGAACTATTTGAATTATGTTGGAAATCATTAATTTTCTTTCAGTCGTCATCATTATCACCTGTTTAGCAATGATAACTTCCCCCTCCCTACCCTACATTTGGCTATTCTGTTCTAGCCCATAACCTTACAAGGTTGTTGAGGCACCATAGTTGGTTATACCAATTAATAAAAACTAACAGTAGCCTGCAGGGGAGCTCATAGTAATGCCACTCAAGTGATATCTGATCAAAATATGCCAGAAAAAGCATAAAGGAAGCGAGAGAATCAATACAGTGTTTGGGCAGGCCTGAGTTGATAGACAAATTGGACAGTACTGCTAGTTCTTGTATGAAAGTCAGAGAAACAGATAAGCTGCTTTTTGGGGTAAAATACCCAATTATTTTTAGCAAATACTCTATTACATGTATTTTCAAAAATTGGGGTATTGATACCCAATTAATTGACAGAATACCCTATTTATTTCAACTTGCAGGAGTAAAAGTTAAATGTTCGGGGCCAGAAAAGCATGCCACTTTTTACCATTTCTGAAGATAAAAGCATGTCTTGTAGCTCAAATGAAACATATTTCAGGTTTCAGTTCTTCTTGAGAGGATTTGATGGTTTGCAATTGGTTAAATAGTTTTTGCTTGTTATCTAATCTTTTTGGTTATTTCATTGTTACATTTTGTATCATGAATCATGAATAATACCCAATTCAGTTTACCCAAGTATTTTAAATCCTGTAGGTATAATACCCAAATGGTCAAAATTTTATCTGTTGCTCTGAAATTGTCTCTTGTCAGAGCTCAGGATAACAGGCAGTGTTCCAGTTTAGATGGGGTTTTGAGGCTAATTCTGAGATAGTTTTTCTTTTTTCTCAATGAAAACATATGTTGTGACCCCTTATTAGAACCGTCTCGGCAAGACGGTTCTAATGAGGGGTCACAAAATTTGTTTTTATGGAGAAGTATGGAAAAATAATCCCTTATCCTTGTTACCCCTTCTTATCTGGAGCACTGAACAGGAATTATCATACAATGATTTGGGGGTCATTCTACATAAAAACATACATTGTGGCCCTCATTAGAACCACTTTGTGGAGGTGGTTCTAAAGAGAAGTCATGATGTATGTTTTCCAGGAGCAGGGACAGAAATTGCTAAAAAAAATATTGTCCCTGTCCCTGATTAACAGGAGCCTCGTACTGCCACAGTTAATTCTGGCAAGTATCTTGTTCTTTGTGCTCGTGGGAAACATTTCTGTATGATGTCATAGCTTTACTATTGATTCATATTTATTGAGGTGATTTATTAATAAAATCACTGTTGAAACTGAACATAAAATCCAGACTATTAGTCGCTGACCTTTCCTGTATCCATAGATTAGACACAACGATTTATGGTCATCTTGGTATTAACTACTGTAAGGATTCTTAGCAGAATTTTAAATATACCCTCCCCCCACCCCCACCAAGTCCCACAACTCTCTCTGTGAAAATGTAGAGACCACCAGTGGCTGCGATGTCAAGGTGTTCTATAGAAAATATGAACCCCAGAACTGAAACAGAGCTCTAGATAAGAGGGCGTATTTGATGATAATTAAGGATTATTTCTCTATTTCTCCTCGAAACCATATGTTGTGACCCCTCATCTGAACCGTCTCGTCGAGACGGTTCAGATGAGGGGTCACAACATATGTTTTTATGCAGAATTCACAAAAATTATCCCTAATTATCACCAAATACTCCCTCTTATCTAGAACTCTGCTGAAAGAATGGTTTTAATTTTTGACTGCTGGACTGGACATGTAAAATCAATGCTTTTGAATTTTGGATACAATTAATTAAAGTCTCCCTATCTGGGATTATTATGCTACGTGTAGTTTAGGGCAAGTCAGAAGTAAGAAAATAATTAAGGGAAGCTGTGTGTAGAAAATTTCTCTTGTTCTGGTAAGTTAATTGACCATTGACAACGGTCTGTCTGTGAATACATCAGACTTATTTAGCATCATTGTGATTAACATACAGACTGGTTGTATTGCATTTACCCTAAAGTATTTGCTGTCTTCCCTGAAACCCCAAATGGAAATGTTATCAAACTGCTGCAATTTTCCTGTTTTTGACCATAGAATTATTGAGGATAAAAAGGACAAACCCCCGTTTCAAATTTCAAGGGCAGATTGCATTATGATTATTACATGTACCTGTAGATTTTCACCAAATATTGCATGAATTTATGTATGGGACAAATCAGAATATTTATGATAACATGTATATTTTGTTGACCTTGACACCATTTTCAGAGTCACAGGAGGACTTAGAATGTTTCAATGCCTCCCCCCCCCCCCCCCCCCCCCCCCCCCCCCCCCCCCCCATGGCAGATTTCAACCCAACTTGACAGTAAGTTGGTTAGAACATGGTGACCGTTACCTTTTTTCAAGGTCATTCCAGCATCACAAGACTTTCTGAAAATTACCATGCAGGGAACAGTTGGGAGAAAGGGGGAGTGTGGGTGGGGGAACATCTGATTGCTTGTTTCTTAGAAAATCACTTAATCACTTGTTTGTCAGGCATGACGGTCCCATTTGGTCATTATGGTAGAATATGAGAAATATTTGAAGAATTTTATTGATTTGGATGTTTGAGTGGTGTCTAATTGTAGCATCCCAATACTGGACCTGCTCTCTCATTGATTACGATAAAAAAAACCAACAAATGTTGGGACAGAGAACCTTCCTAATAAACGTTGGAGACCTGGGTCTGTAATGTTTGCCAGAAAGTTTTGTATAGCACATATCCTTGACAAAGCAGATGGGTTTGACCATATGCAGTGGAAGCAAAATCCAGAAATAGGTGATACATGTGTTCAAATATTGATGGTTAATACAGTAATGACAAACAACACGATACAGGTCTTCCTTAAATTCGGCTTCGGATGTTTGCAAACAAGGCATGCTCAGAGTGCCCTGTGAACAAGTAGAGTCTGATCAGTTTGCTTTTCAAATATGAGTGATCCCTTTATTGTCGTGAGAGAATTTTTCCTGACCTGACCAGGCTGCTCAGTGTATTGACTAATTTGGCTTATACTCTGAGCATGTGCCATTTACATTGTCTAAAGACAGGCATTATTGACACAGTTATATGATATGAGGATCAATTCTCTCTCCCAATGTTTGTAAACAATAACATTGATCTCATTAAAGAAGCAGAGTTTGCTTGGGATATTGTTTTCAGTCGTGTGCTCATTAGGCCAAGATAAAAATGGTGTGTGTACCAACTCACAGTTTGGCCTTCTCAGAAAGTTTTATGGCTATACTTGAACAGGACTTGAAAGAACGTATACTATTTGTTAAAGTTGTGTCCCTTGTTAAGATGGAAGCCAGCTCATTTAGATGTATCCATACACCTTAAGGTGTTCACATGATTGTACCATAAAAATTCTAAAAAATGGGACACCTAAAATCTGTAATTGCCTCAAAAATTGAACAGTTTGGTGTTTCAATGCAGTAATGTACCCAAAAGATGCAGACTGAATGGCAAACAGTGTAGACTAGGGCTGGGACGAGTATCCGGGTACCCGAGTTCGGGTTGGGTAGACCAATTATCCGGGTACATATTTACTACCTGTTACCCAAATGCTTATTATTATGTAATGCATAAATGTTCTATTTCAACAGAATTTCAAACAAGTGGAGCAAAGGTCAGCGTGGCTGTCTTGTATAAACTACAATCATGTATTGCCAACACGTTTTTGCATATTTCTACATTTTTGTACCCTTCCCATACACTCATGTGCAAATAACAGAGACCTTACGGGTAATAGGGACTCAGGTATCCAGGTACAAAATCTCTACCCATCACAGTCCTAGTGTAGACCCTGATCAGAGCAGTCTGATCTGGGTCTGCGCTGTTTGCTATCTATCTGTCTCAATATACAGAATTTTTTTTACGGTAGTATAGTAACTGACATGTCTTTGGCTCATCACATTTCTTTTCTTGTGTTTGCTTTAAGTTAGCTCAGCGTGACCTAGCTCAGTTATTACCTCTCACAAGATTTATTTCATCCAGTTTGTCCTGTCTTTATGTCATTTGTCAAGTCATTTAGCCTTGAAACAGTTGATGATAGGTCTAGAGTAAAACACAATTTTCTACTTGAGTCTTATCAAGCTTATTTATTTTCTCTTAAACTGTCGATTTAACCTATGTTGTATTGGCAAAACTTGGATAGCAGATAGTTTAGATTTTTACAATACAATAATTCCTCCTGCCTGCTTATGTGTTCCTCTTCCCATCTATAAAAGGCATTATTTACAACAGAGTGGTAGATTTTTGGGAAATTTAGGGACAGTTTTCTCAGGCAAACATATAAACAGCTTTTTGACTGCATTCTTCATCAATTTGGCAATGACTTTGAAATGCTCTGTCAGTTTCCATATTGTCCATTTTACATCCTGTCTAATTGTGTTAACAAAGTCCATCCATCCACCCATTTTATTGTCATCCATATAGCCCTGGTAGCTTAATAGGTTAAGCACTGGCCTGCAGATCTAGCGGGCCCAAGTTCGAGCCCCACTGTAGGCTGGGATCTTTTTAATCGTAAACAGGGTTCTATTACATACAGCCTTTCATTATCACCCACCATCGTCCTGAATGACTGAAATGCTGTTAAAGAGGACATAAAAACACAAGTCATCCGTCTATGTCTTCTTATCTCTTCTTTTGTCTGCCCTTTTTCCTGTTTCATTTCATTGTCACCTGTAGGATCCTGTTTCCACACATTTCAAAGGCATACAAAGAGCTCTAGATAAGAGGGAGTATTGGATGATAATTAAGGATAATTTTTCTCATTTTTAGTCGAAACCATATGTTGTGCCCCCTCATCTGACAGATGAGGGGTCACAACATAATTATATTTTTAGCTCACCTGAGCCGAAGGCTCACAGGTGAGCTTATAGTATAGGCAGGCATCCGTCGTCCGTCGTCCGTCCGTCGTCCGTCGTCCGTCAATATTTTCAAAAGACATCTCCTCTGAAACTACAAGGCCCATTGTTACCAAATTTCATATATAGCATCTATAGGCAGGGGGAACCAATAATACTGTTTTTTATCCAAATCGCTTGAGAACTTTGGTTGCTATGGCAACTTAAAGTTTCCATTGACTTGTATGGGAAAAATTGAAAATTTGCATTTATTGCTATGTCACTGCAGATATTTTGACAAAACTTTTACAGAAATGTTCCTTGAGTAGTCCTCTATCAACCAGATGAAATTTATGTAAATTGCACTATTAGGCTGGTTGCCATGGCAACCGAAAGGTTAAAAATAGAAAAGATATTCAAAAATCATCTCCCCAGAAACTACACAACCAATAAAGCTCAAACTTCACAGAAAGAATCTAGGTGCTACCGTCTATAAAAATACTGTTTTTCTTGGCAATTGCTCCAGCAGTTTGGTTGCTATGGCAACTTAAAGTTGCCATTGACTTATTATGGGAAAATTGAAAATTTGCATTTATTGCTATGTGACTGCAGATATTTTGACAAAACTTTTACAGAAATGTTCCTTGAGTAGTCCTCTATCAACCACATGAAATTTATGTAAATTGCACAATTAGGCTGGTTGCCATGACAACCGAATGGTTAAAAATAGAAAAGATATTCAAAAATCATCTCCTCAGAAACTATAACACCAATAAAGCTCAAACTTCACAGAAAGGATCTAGGTACTACCATCTATAAAAATACTGTTTTTCTTGGCAATTGCTCCAGCAGTTTGGTTGCTATGGCAACTTAAAGTTGCCATTGACTTATAATGGGAAAATTGAAAATTTGCATTTATTGCTATGTGACTGCAGATATTTTGACAAAACTTTTACAGAAATGTTCCTTGAGTAGTCCTCTATCAACCACATGAAATTTATGTAAATTGCACAATTAGGCTGGTTGCCATGGCAACCGAATGGTTAAAAATAGAAAAGATATTCAAAAATCATCTCCTCAGAAACTATACAATCAATAAAGCTCAAACTTCACAGAAAGGATCTAGGTACTTCCGTCTATGAAAAGACTGTTTTTCTTGGCAATTGCTCCGGCAATTTGGTTGCTATGGCAACATAAAGTTGTCATTGACTTATAATGGGAAAATTGAAAATTTGCATTTATTGCTATGTAACTGCAGATATTTTGACAAAACTTTTACAGAAATGTTCCTTGAGTAGTCCTCTATCAACCACATGAAATTTATGTAAATTGCACAATTTGGCTGATTGCCAATGCAACCGAATGGTTAAAAATAGAAAAAATATTAAAATATCATTTTTGCAGAAACTATGTGGCCGATAAAGCTCAAACTTTACAGAACGGATCTTTGTACAAGCTTCTATATAATTGCAGCTTTTTTATGGCAATTGCTTCAGCGGTTAGGTTGGTATGGCAACTTATAGTTTCCATTGAAATATAATGGGAAAAATGGAAAGCTGCAGTTTTTGCTATCTCCCTGCAGTTATTTTTGGATTTTTTATCTACAGAAATGTAGCTTGAGTAGTCCTCTATGATTCCTATTAATTTTGTCCTAATTGCAGAATTCGATTTGTTGCCATGGCAATATTAAGGAAATATTTTTGAAAAAAATATTTAAAAATCTTTTCCTCAAAAACCATATAGGGGGATGAAGCTGATTCTTTGCATACATGTTCATGACATTAGCCGCTACGTAAATATTGTTTTTTATTATTGTTGCCCACATGGCTTCATTACTATGGCATTTTAAAGTTTTTATAGACTTGTATTGGGAAAAGTGCAAATTGGCATTTATTTCTGTGTTACTGCAATATTTAGGCAAAACGTTTTACAAATATGTTTTTTTTTTTATTGTAACTTCATCAAACTTGCTAATATTTACTAGGACAAGCATAATAACTCAGTCAAAGTTGAAATTAGGCCGAATTGTACAACTTACTTCAGCTGGGCCGGGTAGCGCAATCGGTAGGGCACCTGACTCGTAAGTCAGAGGTCCTGGGTTCGAATCCCGGTCTGGCCGCATACTTTCGTTTCTCCTTCCGCTGATTCAAGAAGGGCAGTTGTCAGCTACTGGCGAAAGTATGTGCACTTAGTACTGGTTAACCGCTTAGGAGGTCTAAGCCTGCCCAGGAATAGTGTGGTTAGGTTAACTGACCGTCCCGACATGACCTTAGTTGTTTATCGTGGACGTTAAGCATCAAATCAACCAACCAACCAACAACTTACTTCAGTGTTTCTTACTCTTGAGTGCTAAGGATGAATGGACTCAGGTGAGCTACAGGACCAATGGTCCTCTGGTTATGCAGAATTAACTAAAATTATCCCTAATCATCACCAATACTCCCTCTTATCTAGAGCTCTGATACAGAAATACAGATATGACAAGGGAGTGCATCAGTTTCGTCTTTGATCAAGGACTCTTCAAACTGGTTTTGGCTTAATTAGGACTGCAGTGGCTTGTGCAAACATGGAGTCATCATCCAAGGTATTTGAAACATGCCCAGCCCCCAGTGTCTGTCCTTTTACCTCAATCTCATTTGGATGCCATTTGCATTGTTTGTCAGTAGTTATGCCCTGTTTTAGAGCTTGACCAGTACTCTGGGTCCTGCTTCAGGTGCTGACAAATCAATAAAATTTCCACTTGCCCACAGGACAAGTAAAAAAAAATACTTGTCCTTTAAAATACTGGAGGTAAAGTAGGAAAAGTCACAAGTCTTGTGACTTTTTCTACTATACCTCAAGTACTTTAACCCTTTTGCACTCAGAACAGCCAAAACTCTATGGAGTTTTGGCCGTTCTGAGTGCAGCAGGGTTAAAGGTTTAAGTGTTGTATAGAATTAACACATTTTATGATTCTTTTCAGATATCCAAGAGTTCTATGAACTGACCCTTCTTGATGACTCCAAGTCCATGCAACAGAAGACTCTAGAAACTCTACAGATTGTCAGCAAGTGGGAGAGAGAACCACCCATAATAACATCTACGCTAAAATCAGAGGTAATAGGCAGTGGGGAGCATGGGTTGCTTCTCTGTGCAAACTTTGTTGTTTCATTTTCATATTTCCTATAGGTCAAGGAAGATAATCACAGTACATATATACAGTGTTGTCAGGTCTATCCTATGATACACAGCTACAAGGCATAATGGGAGCCCGGTTGAACCCAGACATGTATAAAGGGTTGTGACGTCCTGCTTGACTGGAATAATTTGTCCTATTTGCCTAAGCGCAAGTGAGAAATTTCAAGCTGAGCACTTACACCTTCTCTTGTGGTACAGCTGCTTCAGATGATGAATGGATGACTTGCAATTGTATCTTCTTTTCAACAGTATTTCAGTCATTTCAGGATGAGGGGAATGTGATAATGAAAGGCTGTTTGCAATTGAACCCTGTTGGCATTGGAAAAGATTCCCGCCTCCAATGGGGCTTTAACCTGGGACCGCTAGATCAGAAACTACTGAGCTACAGGGGGTCTAGCTATTTTAGATGATGGATGGTTGACTTGCTGAACAGTCTGGGTGGGTGCCCAGGCTGATTTTAGTCTTTTCTGGGTGCATATGCCACTTTGTTGGTTTTGTCGAGTAGTGGCTCATATACTGATTGTTTTGAATTTTCAAGCAAATATTACCAGCACAAGCAAAAATGTACAGATAACACAGGCTTCTCTGAGACTTGGGTCACTATGTAGAGTCAACTCTCAATATCTCAGAGTAAAAGTTCATCTACTGAATTTTCAAAGCAAATTTTCTCGTCCCAGAAAATTTACAGATAACAAGAGTTGAAATGTAAAGAAAATAAAGAAATGAGTCAGAACCGTATTCTCTGATATAAGAAGGTTTTTGGGGATAATGTGAGTCAACTATATTATTTTTCAGAAACACAATGATGTTGTCCCTGAGGAAGACCTCCCACCACCTCCTCCCGAGCTCACAGCTGCAGACGACTCCTCCAGTGAGACAGAGGAGAGGGCGCCTCCTCCGGTATCTGTCAAGCCTGCGTACACGTCACCAGTGAAGCATGACAAGCCCCCGGTAGCTGCGAAGCCAAACTTCATCAAGCCTCCGGAAGTTCCAGAGACATTACCTCCACCACCGGTAAGTTTATCACCCTGTGTAACAAGTACAGTGCAATTTCTTATGACAGCCACCGTTTGGGATATTGTAGGGAGGTGACCACTCACCAGTATGTTGAGGTGACTGGTGTGATGAGGTCTTATATATTTGAATGGTAAACATGGTAAAACTGCATTTCTGGAAATCGCAGGGTTGCCACTGTTGGGGTAAAACATAGAAAACAATTTATTTCCAGGCAAGGAAACAGGTCAGAGAAAAGTCAGAGAATTTTCAATTGGTATGGAAAATTTGGAAAGGACTTGAAAAGTCAGGAAACTGTCAGGGAATTCAGAAATCAGTGGCTAACTGGCTATAGTCCTCATAAAATATAGTTATTATGTTTCTTGGGTGCTTTTGAAAGAATTTCCATCCCCACCTGGGAGTAATCTAATTATGAAATACATGTTAAGTATGATATTGTTTTAAGGCCTTTGCAGTCTTCTATAGGATTCTAGCCAAATACCATCCTGTATATCAAGCAAATGCTCCTTTGATGTCGATGACAGCACTTTATTCTTTCAAGGCACCAATAGTATAGAAGGATGATGGCATATGAGGAGTTATGTCTTAAGATGTGCGAATTGTATACATTGTATTTCCAGATCAGCCTGGGCATTGTTGCAGCGCTAATTTTGCCTAAAAATATATCTGAAATCCTAAATTTTAAAATCGACCAGTGTTGGAACTCAACCTGAACACTTGTATGCGCAATCTGGTCCAAGCTTTTCATCTGCAGGATTTCATGTTGAAAGGTGCATAAACCATATATCGTCAAAATCTGGTAGGAAAATACAAGTGCTTGCCCTTGAATTAGAAAAAGTTATGTTTAGGCCTAGCATCCAATAAAACGGTCATTGGCAGTTATTGTAGACCCAGATCAAGGAAAAGATGAGGAAGAATTGAGATGACATAGGGTCAAAATTTTTTAGGAAAAATTTTCCTTGTATTATGCTAATGATGAGATCCCTACAGAAAATAGAGGGGGTGGGGTTGGGAGTGGGAGGGAGAGGTGTTTAGTTGTGGGGCTGCTCCAGTGCTCCAGATAAGAGGGGGTATTGAGAATAATTTAAAGATAATTTTTCTTATAAATTATCTCTGTTACCCCTTCTTATCTGGAGCACTGCTGCTCTGCATAAAATTTACAATAATTTTTAAAATAACTAAACCAGACACCCCTAAAATGAAGAATGGACTCATCCAACTTATAAGGATAGAGTCCACTAGGCATAAATAGATTAGGGTGAATCAGAGCTCTAGATAAGAGGGAGTATTTGGTGATAACTAGGGATAATTTTTGTTAATACTGTATAAAAACATATGTTGTGACCCCTCATCTGAACTGTCTTGTCTCTGAATCGTCTGGTCGAGATGGTTCAGAGACGAGACGGTTAAGGTGAGGGTCACAAGATACGACGAGACGATTCAGAGACGAGGCGGTTCAGATGAGGGGTCACAACATATGTCAAGACGGTTCAGAGACAAGACGGTTCAGATGAGGGGTCACAAAATATGGTTTCAATGAGAAATAAAAAAAATTATCCCTCAGTTATCATCATATACCCCTCTCCAGGGTAGACTACTGTGATCAGGAAATATTTGCAGCACTTCTAATGAGAGGCCACACTTCAGGGAAAGAATTTGCTCAGTTCTTTTAAGAGTAGACTTGTATAGTAATAATGCAAAGACATAAACTAGAATTTTGGTGATAATTTCTTTTAGAATCTGGTCAGAATTATGCAGGGATCAAGCTAGAGGTCTGGATGAGGGGGAAGTTTTCCTATTTCTAGGGAGAAGTTTCGGCCCCTTTTCATCCTTGCTTATATTCAGCTATGGATAGCTAAGGGCCCACACTGCCAAAATTAAAAATTTAACATCAGGGGTATGGGCATTTTCTCCAAAGTTTCAGGGGCCCAGCCCAAAATTTAGAGGCTGTGGGCTACTGGGGCCCCTGATAGTCTTTATCCCTAAGACAGGTCTTGTTGCTTATGAGGTCACACTGTGAACAATTTTCTGACTTCATGTTTTCTCCTCTAGAAAATGAATTTCTCTCTAAATGGGGTGTATTCTTAGAGGAAAGAATTTGCTTCTTTTGGTGTAAATTCTTTTAAGAATTAACCCCATTTGAGAAGGAGGGCAAAAAAGAAAATAGAAGAGTTGCTTCCCTGGAAGTGTACTTATTTAAAGTAAATACAGATACAAATACTCGATATCTCAAAGTCGAAATTCATCCCAAACTACTGATACCGCAAAGTAAAATTTCTGTTCCCAGAAAATTTACTTTGAGATATCATTAGTTTGAAATATTGGGAGTTGAAATTTAATCATAAATAGCAAATGTGTCCAAACTATAATCTTTTGATATTAAGAGTAGATTGAGACGTCAGTGTTCGAGATATCGAGAGTTGACTGTATGCAGTTCTAGGCAAATACAGTAGAACTTCAATGGATCGAATCCTGATGGCTCGTTTACCCTACCTGGCTAGAACTCTTTTCTTGGTCCCTGGAGGTCACCTTATATGGAAACTTACCCTGGATGGCTAGAACTACCCTTGGCTGGAACTAATTTTGGTGGTCCCAAGCCTGTTCGAGCCAATGAAGTTTTACTGTAGTGATCAAGAACTTAGAGTCAAAAATAAAAAGACTCACTGCTGAAGATAATAAAATTATATTAGGATATTTATGTTGCTACTTCATGCCAGTTCTTGAAGTGAAAGATGAAAGGTCCGGGAGAAAGTAATATTTTTCCTGTCTTAATCATACAAGAAATTACAGGCTCCAAGCTAAGCGAAGACATTAATTATTGATCATGTCAAGCTAAAGTGTGCGGAAAAACTTAGACAAAATTTAGGAGACACTGACAAGCCTGCATTGTAGTGCAGATTGGTAACAGTCTTAATTGCTGACAGTTTTGTTTTCGTTCAGCTTTGGATAAATTTAGCATGAACAGCTGGGAAGAATCGGGTCGTATTTGTGTTTGTGGATTGGAAGCCATGCTGAAATTGCATTGCACAAAGAAGGGTTTCTTACAAAGCGAGGACATTAATTATTGATGCGAGCGTTAATGCTATAATTATCTCAGTTTGATTTCTTCTGCTGCCTGTACATGTCCCAGTTTGTTTTTGCAATAAACATTTGTCAAGTCTATTACATGTATGATAGAGCCTGATATAGTACTACTTCTTATACCCACTGCTGCTTATACACCCCTGGTTAACTATGTATATACAAGGCTGTTACGAATTGAAAAAGAACAATTAAGAAACGAAAAAGTCATAGTTACCAAATGACGTAATGTTATCTTATGTTGCATGAAATCCTGTTTCGCTGGGTAAGGTAGCTCTTTGAAATGGGGTCTACTCTTAAAGAATAGAATTTGCTCCTAGAGGAGCAAATTCTTTCCTTTAAGAGTTTACCCCTACTTAAAAGGGAAGCAAATATAATAGATTTACTTCCTTTGAAGTGACCTGTCGCCTTTAAATGGCTTATTAGAGGTATTTTGGCAGTGACTGGTTTACTACACTTTAGGCCCTAAATAACGCCCCGCTTTCATAAAATGCAATGCCCCCTGGCATTAAATAGGATTAATACGGTAAGTCTATTTTGTATGGCAGTCTCAGTACTTATCAGTAAACGAAGGTTAAAAGCAATTTGAAATACAGCTTTTTCTCATAGTAATGCTTTATTCTTCAGAGACATGTGAAACTACAATAACAGAATAGCCAGAGCATTAGATATGCCAAGGCTTCAGTTGTAGTAATACTTAGTATTACAACCAAATATTATTGGCTCTGTTGCTATGTTCAGAATGGTGCTGGGGAAAAGTTCCACTTTGCTGAATTTCCTGAACAAAAATGATTTTATAAGTCTTATTGACAGCGCTTTTCAGGCTGGGGACTTAAGATGGGGGGAAAATTATCTTTAATCCTTTCATGGCTGTAATGTTTTGTTGAAGCTATTTCAGTTATTTAAAGATTACTGGGACACACCTTTGTCTGAATGTTCAGATTTGGACATCAAGCCTGTTAAGTCAGAGGATGTTTTGCATAACATTGGTTAGCCTTGCAGATTCTGATCAGACTTTTTCTGTGAGAGCAGTTCGAGCTTGGTCTACACTGTTCACTCTGTCAGGCTTTCTTAATATTAAGGATAAATACAACACTGCATTAGTTATAATTAACTTCAGTTTTCAGAAACTCTTGAGTGTTATCCTAATATTCTACCAAATGTTTCCAATGTAGTATTCCATAGAGAACTGAAAACCAAACTGATGACATTCAGCACCATGGCAGCGTAAAGGAGATCAAGAAGTTTGGTACAGTGGGAGGTTTCAGGTACTATGGTCCAAGGTCCTGGGAGCAGTTGTCTCTGATTGAGGTTCTTTTCAAGGATTGCACAAGTCACCACAACGCTAACAAAGCCAAATTTAAACCAAGACTCAAGAACATATGAGCTGCGACATGACAAAACCAACAAAGAGGTTGTGTGCCCAGCGCAGACTCAGATCAGCCTGGGCATCCGCCCGGTCTGATCAGAGTCTTCGCTGTCCGCATGGAGGTAGCTTAGACCCTTAGCTACCCTTTAAGTGCTGAGTGAAGAGTCTTAACAGACTAGGCGGATGCCCAGGCTGATCTGAGTCAGCGTTTGGCGATCAACCGCATTGTTGGTTTTCTCGTGTTGTGGCTCATATCTCTTGGACCAAAGGTAAAACTGTTATGCTCCCTTATCATGTTCATCCTCCTACACACCTGTGAAATTTGGACAGTGACAGCAAAGTTAAGAGAAAGAACGCAGATCTTTTAGATATGGAAAGTTATTGAACGTGGTACAAGGACCATGTACCTGATGAGGGTGTTTGCAGAAAGATACAAGCAGTCATAGGAGAACATTGGACAAACTCCTGACCATGGTCAACAAAAGACCTTTGGTGGTTGGTCACAATTCAGAGTCTTCTGGCTTTAGGTAGTTAAGACAATTCTAGAGGCTGCAAGGAAAAAGAGGAAGAGGTAGATAAAAGAGATGCAAAGACTAAAAAAGAGTGGACAGAGACAGATCTTGCCAGTGTGACTGGGACAGTTGAAAACAGGACAGGGTGGAGAGAGTTAAAAAGTCATATGTGGATCCCTGAGGACTTTAGTAGCTGTGTGATTGGTTAGACTTGACTGGACTAGACAGATATTTAAAGCACCAAATGGTATGACTTATGCATATTGATAGGACATTGTGCTTTGAATATTTGAGTAGAAAATTAATTGCTTTTTTACCGGCTTGCTCTACCATACTGTGTTTTCACTACTTTCAGATATGCCATACAAATGCTGCTGATTTTAATAGTGTGATGTGTACTACATAGAGATTGTGTGATAGAATTTGAGCTGTGACACGACGATACAAGCAATATGGCATGTGCGCCCAGCAAAGACGTCCCAGTCTGATTAGAGTCTTTGCTGTCCACATGAAGGTGGCCTTGACTCTTGAGGTAACACAGCCAAGAAGCTGATCAGACTGGGCGGATGCTCAGGCTGAGTCTTTGCTGGGTGCACATGCCACTTCCTTGGTTTTGTTGTGTCGCTGCTCATTTGCAGTCTGTGTTCTTGTACTGTAAAACACTTATATTTGGCGGCAGCAAAATTTGGCGGTTTTTATAAACGGACTTAATGGCGGATTTTTATTTTGGCGGTTTTGTGATTTACAAAAAATGAAAGCAAAAGAAAACCAAACGGAGATAAATGCCATAGTATTATAACACATTTGAGTCCTAGATCTGAATTGTCATTATTGAATGATGTGGCTGATTGCTGTGATTACAATTCTATCAAAACAGTTTACATTATACAGGTTATTGTCAGGGATCAAGCTAGGGGGCGATTTGGGCGAAATAATCGCCCTAGGGGCCGAAATTTCGCCCTAAATTGGGCTTAGGGAGAAGTGGGAGTCTCCCTAAAAAAAAAAAAAAAAAATTTTTTTTTTTTTTTTTTTGGTAGAATTTTCATCAAATCATTCCACAAACAAGTTGTTATGACAATTAATTTACCCTATAAACCCATTGCAGCTTATTACTCTTTCAATTTAATGTTAATAGTATGCATAATAGCCTTTTTTCTTTAAAACTGAATGAAAAATGTCATAATAGGGCAATACCACTTCTCCCTTCACGGCTGTCACTTCTCCCTATTTCAGCTGGAGGGAGAAGTCACTTCTCCCTAAACTTTGAGTCTAGCTTGATCCCTGATTGTGTTGCTTCAGATTTAATTGGCTTAGGTACTAAGTAGCATGGCACAAAAATTGTTACACTCC
The DNA here is from genome assembly GCA_963989385.1 of Ctena decussata. Classification (NCBI taxonomy): domain Eukaryota; kingdom Metazoa; phylum Mollusca; class Bivalvia; order Lucinida; family Lucinidae; genus Ctena; species Ctena decussata. The sequence goes on from OZ022513.1 coordinate 54,345,259, forward strand.
GTTTCACATGGGTATTTTACTTGGACATCGTTTCTATTAAATGCATATGATGTGTTTTTGTTTTGGTCTTATAATGGCAGGAATAAGTCTCTCAGCGGTTGATTTTCCCCTTGATCAACAGTTTCATTGGCGGCGTTTTAATTTGGCGATTGTCTTCTTTTCCACCAATATAGCCAAAATAAAGTGACCGCCAAATATAAGTGTTTTACAGTATGCAATGACCCCTAGTGCTTGGTATTCGAGAATGCCTTAATTGCATTCTCTGGTCTCAGCAAGCAGTGAACAGATCCCAAAATTTATGCTCATACTATGTATACCATAAAGTTTTTCGACTCTGGCCTTGTATGTTGAGAGATTAACTATGGACTGCTAAATTCGAGGTCAGGGTTCAAATCTGGTTCAGGCCTTGCTAGAGGCGAGATTCTGTCCAAACCTTATATGAGCCGCGACACGAGAAAACCAACAATGTGGTTGTGCGCCCAGTGCAGACTCAGATCAGCCTTGGCATTCGCACAGTTTGATCAGACTCTCCGCGAAGCGCTTAAAGGGTAGCTTAGGGTCTAAGCTACCTTCGTGCGGACAGCGAAGAGTCTGATCAGACTGGGCGGATGCCCAGGCTGATCTGAGTCTGCGCTGGGCGCACAACCACATTGTTGGTTTTCTCGTGTCGCGGCTCATATGTTGCTGCATTATACAGAGCCCTTCATAATCACCCTCTCATTGTCCTGCTATGACTGAAATACTGTTGAAAAGGACAGACAGTTTCCAAATCCACCCAAAATACATTATATGGTAGCACTTGATTTGAAATAGAAAGAGATAATCAGTTTTGTTGAAATACTAGAAATATTGGAAGTATGGAATATGGCATTTTGAAGGGCCCTTAGGAGACTAGAATGACATTAGGAATATTACACAAACTCGTGTTATTCTGGCACAGCTGTTCATGCAAAAGATCATGTAATAGAAATCACTAAAATTTGATTGATTTTGTTATCATTCTCTGCATTAGCTATAATTAACTTCAGTTTTCGGAAACTCCAGAGTTACCATAAATACTCTAACAAATGCGCCAAAGGCTTCATTATATTTAAGAAATAGATCAGTTCTAGTAGTGAATTGTTGAGTAATAATTCACTATTTGGAGGTCAATTGTAAAGTAGATCATATCACAAGCGCGGGGCTCGAGTTATATATCTACTATTACTGACTAACAAACGGTGAATTATTACTCAACAATTCAATGCTAGAGCTGAACTATTTTGATTCTAACACTCAAAAACGTTGAAAAAACATTTTCATTCAAATTCTCCCAACCGTCCTGCCAGCACGTTCATGCTCCTGCTAATATTCGTATGGTCATGCAGCCTTCAGAAGTTCCAGAAATCCAAATGATTATAAGGGAGCCACCATTTCATTGTATGTGATTAGCTATGGCACAGAAAAAGAATTGACTCTAATTGAGTAGGGAGGTGAAAAAGAAAATTGTAGAGTTGCTTCCCTTGTAAGTATGCTCACTCACCTTTAACTTAAACAAATTGGTTTGAATTTTTCTATTTGCAGATGCCCTTTTTAGCTCACCTGAGCCGAAGGCTCACAGGTGAGCTTATAGTATAGGCAGGCATCCGCCGTCCGTCGTCCGTCGTCCGTCTGTCAATGTTTTCAAACGACATCTCCTCTGAAACTACAAGGCCCATTGCTACCAAATTTCATATACAGCATCTATAGGCAGGGGGAACCAATAATACTGTTTTTTATCCAAATCGCTTCAGCAGTTTGGTTGCTATGGCAACTTAAAGTTGCCATTGACTTGTATGGGAAAAATTGAAAATTTGCATTAATTGCTATATCACTGCAGATATTTTGACAAAACTTTTACAGAAATGTTCATTGAGTAGTCCTCTATCAATCACATGAAATTTATGTAAATTGCACAATAAGGCTGGTTGCCATGGCAACCGAAAGGTTAAAAATAGAAAAGATATTCAAAAATCATCTCCTCAGAAACTATACAACCAATAAAGCTCAAACTTCACAGAAAGGATCTAGGTACTACCCTCTATAAAAATTCTGTTTTTCTTGGCAATTGCTCCAGCAGTTTGGTTGCTATGGCAACATAAAGTTGCCATTGACTTATAATGGGAAAATTGAAAATTTGCAGTTATTGCTATGTGACTGCAGATATTTTGACAAAACTTTTACAGAAATGTTCCTTGAGTAGTCCTCTATCAACCACATGAAATTTATGTAAATTGCACAATTAGGCTGGTTGCCATGGCAACCGAATGGTTAAAAATAGGAAAGATATTCAAAAATCATCTCCTCAGAAACTATACAACCAATAAAGCTCAAACTTCACAGAAAGGATCTAGGTACTACCAGCTGTAAAAATACTGTTTTTCTTGGCAATTGCTCCAGCAGTTTGGTTGCTATGGCAACATAAAGTTGCCATTGACTTATAATGGGAAAATTGAAAATTTGCATTTATTGCTATGTGACTGCAGATATTTTGACAAAACTTTTACAGAAATGTTCCTTGAGTAGTCCTCTATCAACCACATGAAATTTATGTAAATTGCACAATTTGGCTGATTGCCATTGCAACCGAATGGTCAAAAATAGAAAAAATATTAAAATATCATTTTTGCAGAAACTGTGTTGCCGATAAAGCTCAAACGTTACAGAACAGATCTTTGTACAAGCTTCTATATAATTACAGTTTTTTTTATGGCAATTGCTTCAGCGGTTAGGTTGGTATGGCATCTTATAGTTTCCATTGAAATATAATGGGAAAAATGGAAAGCTGCAGTTTTTGCTATCTCCCTGCAGTTATTTTTGGATTTTTTATCTACAGAAATGTTGCTTGAGTAGTCCTCTATGATTCCTATTAATTTTGTCCAAATTGCAGAATTTGATTTGTTGCCATGGCAATATTAAGGAAATATTTTTGAAAAAAATATTTAAAAATCTTTTCCTCAAAAACCATATAGGGGGATGAAGCTGATTCTTTGCATACATGTTCATGACATTAGCCGCTACGTAAATATTTTTTTTTTTTTTTTTATTGTTGCCCACATGGTTTCATTACTATGGCATTTTAAAGGTTCCATAGACTTGTATTGGGAAAAGTGCAAATTGGCATTTATTTCTGTGTTACTGCAATATTTAGGCAAAAAGTTTTACAAATACGTTTTTTTTATTGTATCTTCATCAAACTTGCTAATATTTACTAGGACAAGCATAACAACTCAGTCAAAGTTGAAATTAGGCGGAATTGTACAACTTACTTCAGTGTTTCTTACTCTTGAGTGCTAAGGATGAATGGACTCAGGTGAGCTACAGGACCAATGGTCCTCTGGTTCTGTGGTAGGTGAATGATGTTGATTAGCCATCTGCTAAATTTAGTATTTGGTTTTACTAAAAGCAGGTTTTGCTTCTTTCAAAATTTATTATTATTGACAGGGCTTCTAACCCAATAAAAGGGTGGAGTATTGGTATCATCTGTTTTAATAGCAGTTTTATCATTCATTGACAGTGAAGGACGGCCTTTGAAAAATGAGATGAATTTACAGAAATGGACAATTATATCATGAATTGGGAGAAAGCAATTTGATTATGAAATCCAGGCAATCATTTGTTGGACCCTTGGCTTGCTTTTTAGATGCGATTAATTCTGCCAATAGATGAACCCAAAATAATGGGACAGTAGTATGACATACTGGGGACACAACATATGCCGAGAGGTTTGTAAACGAGGGGTCAATTATGTTTTATGGAGAATTTTCAGAAATGTCTAAGAAGGTCCTCAAATACTCACCCTTATCTGGGCTATCAGCCTTCATAGATATGCAGGCTAATCAGAGTCTGCACAGTTTGCCCATAATAAGGCAATGCCATAGGGCCAGAGCTCTAGATAAGGGAGTATTTGGTGATAATTAAGGATAATTTTTGTTATTTCTGCATAAAAACATATATTGTGACCCCTCATCTGAACCGTCTTGACGACGGTTCAGATGAGGGGTCACAACATATGTTTTAAGTAGAATTAAGGAAAATTATGCCTAATTATCACCTAATACTCCCTCTTATCTAGATCTCTGTGCTGTGCAATAAGGCAATGCCATAGGGCTCCTTTTCTCACATGCTGGCACATATCAGTGCTCTTATTTTAAAGTTTGATGTATTAAAGGCAAATGTTGTTTGGCTTTGAACCTTTGCTTAAGATGGGCTTGTTTTACTAAATTTAATTGTTTCAGTGGTTAAGTTTGTGCCTGATTACTTTAGAATAGCAGAACCGTTATTTGTTTGCCATTACAAAATTACATGGACCTGGCCCCGAGGTTATAAAACTTTTTTTCATGCTCAACTCAGCTGAGCATGAAATTTAAAATGCCCATTAATATAAAAATACCAAGAAATTCAGCATTTTTCAGGCTCAGATAAGCCAAGAAGGCTATTTTTTCTGCTCATAAATATTAAAATGCCAACAATTGTTGGCATTTTAAAATTTATGAGCAGAAAAATTTTCATGCTCAGCTGAGTTGAGCATGAAAAAAGTTTCATAACCCCGGGGCCAGGTGTATAATTGCAAAACTAGATTTAAAATTCTTAGCATATTCAGCAGGAAACAAGAGGCAACAAAAGCATTAATAAGTTTTGAGGTTGTATTTAGTGGCCAGAGCTTAATTTGTAAGGTGAAGTTGTAACATGTCTGGAATTTATATTATGATACTGGCACTGAGCTCTGCATGATTTGATTCAGTGACGCTACAATAAAGAAATGTAACATTGACAAAAGTGAGAAGGGAAAACCCAAAGACTTCTATTAAATGATGCTTGATAGAGAGATTTCAATGAAATGGAACTATTTGTCTGTTATTGTGTACTTTGTGAGTTGGATATTGACAAATTGTCAATTACGTTAAATGTCTTTATTGACATAGCTGGTAATGCACACTTCTAGATATCATGTCTTTAGTCAGAAAACGTGGTTTACTCAGAGAGGATTTTTGACTGGCCTCTTTTGCATTAGTTTTGCAGGGAGTACCTGCCAAATTTGGGTGGAAGCTAAACTGTTTTGCCTGTGTCTGTTTAGTCATTAATCTGTCTCCTAATAACCATAAGAGCCGCGACACAACAAAACCAACAATGTGGTCGTGCGCCCAGCGCAGACTCAGATCAGCCTGGGCATTCGCTCAGTTTGATTAGACTCTTTGTTAAGTGCTCAAAGGGTAGCTAAGGGTCTGAGCTACCTCCATGCGGACGACGAAGACTCTGATCAGACTGGGCGGATGCCCAGGCTGATCTTAGTCTGCGCTGGGCGCACAACCACATTGTTGGTTTTTTCCTGTCGTGGCTCATAACAAAAGTTCATCCATGAAGCTCCTTCTTCAGTTCGTGTTGGATTCTTTTGACACTGGGTAGGATGTGTATTTGTGATGTGCATATCAATGTGCATATAATTAAGGATTCTGGATCGGGCCCTTTCCAGTGGAGTTATGCCTTGTTTGAGTAATCACAGCTACTACAGTTTTAATCTGAATCTTTTGAAACTTGGTAGCATGTCTAGCTGTGATGTGTGGTTGAGTCTAATGAAACTTTGTCAGCTTTGAGCTCCAACAGTTACCATCTGATTCTTTTGGAACTTGTTAGGATGTTTGTACAAAGTGAAGGGTCCCTGTGTTATGCCTACAAATAAGCTGCAACACAACAAAACCAACAAAGTAGCATTTTGAGCCCAGCTAAGACTCAGATTAGCCTGGGCAGCTGCTCAGTCTGATCAGTGTCTTTGCTGTGTGCTTAAAGGGTAGCTAAGGGTCTATGGTACATCCATGCTTACGCTGGGCCGCGTAGCTCAATCGGTAGGGCACCTGACTCATAAGTCAGAGGCCCTGGGTTCGAAACCTGGTCTGGCCACATACTTTCGTTTCTCCTTCCGCTGATTCAAGAAGGGAAGTTGTCAGTTACTGGCGAAAGTATGTGCACTTAGTACTGGTTAACCGCTTAGGAGGTTTAAGCCTGCCCAGGAATAGTGTGGTTAGGTTAACTGACCGTCCCGACATGACCTTAGCTGTTTACCGTGGACGTTAAGCATCAAATCAACCAACCAACATTCATGCTTACAGCAAAGACTCTGATCAGACTGGGCGAATGCCCAGGCTGATATGAGTCTGCTGGGTGTATATTTTGATGTGTTGCAGCTCAAATGTTAAATTTATAACACGACTGCATGGTGAGCTGTCCTGTCTAGCAACAGTTCTTGTATCTGGAACTGAGATAGCTGTTGTAGCTTTGTTTATATCAGAATCACTTAATATAAATTGGACTTTGTTGCATAAAGTAATAGCTGTCTGTCACCTATCACTGTTTAATCTTTTAATGTGACATGCGTCATAAGAAACCAGGCAATCTGCACATGCTCAGACAAGCCTGGGCATATGCACAGCCTGGTTAAAGTGTGCACAGTTTGCCAGCTAATAAATTTGAAGTTGTTAATTTCAAACAAAGAATTGAAAGGTACAATTTCTGACAGGACTGCACATGTGCATAAGCTAGACTGGCCCTGGGCAGTCCGCTTGGTGACGAGAAATAGGTTTTCTTACAATCTGTTTTCATGTGTCATTCATTTCTTTTCAAAGAGAGAAGGATTTTCAATACCTTTCTGATTCTGTAATGCAAACTAGTCAACAAATGATTTTAGGGGGAAAAATGTGTATTGTGTTTTGTAGAAATGGAATTTTAGTGTTTTAACTCTTTTTAGTCACTTTGGTTAAGACTGATCAAAATCTTTGCCATTGTGCGGTAAAGGTTTTTGCAGGAGCATAGATTGAAGATGCGAGCTGACAAAAAAAAATATATCCACAATAACAAAAGCTCTGATCAGACTGTGAAGGTGTGCAGAATTGTGTTTTATAGAAATGGGATTTTAGTGTTTTAACCTCTTTAGTCACTTTGGTAGAGACTGATCAAAGTGCAAAGTGTTTGTCTTTGTCCAGGAAAGGTTTTTGCAGGAGCATAGCCTGAAAGCATGAGCTGATAAACAAAAAAAAAAAAAAAAAAAAACAGCAACAAAAACTCTGATGAGACTGTGAAGGTGTGCAGTCTTATCTGCTGTAAGGCCATGTGGTGACACACTGATAAGAGAACTAGTGCTTACAACTTACAACAGGGAGATAACTGCTGCTTTCAGGGGACAGCTGTTTACAGTAGTTCATTCTTCCCATCTAGTTTTTGACTGCTATTGAGCATTCTATGGAGCAGTCTGATTAGGGCATGGGCTGTACAAACAGTTTTATAGAAAAATGCCTTCCGAATGTGACAAAAAAATGAAAATTAAAAAAAATGGCACACCAAAAATTTCCAAAACATGCATTTGGAAAGATTAACAGTGCAGACCCTGATCAGACTGCTGCTTTTTAGGAGCAGTCTGATCTGGTTCTGCACAGTTTGCTCAGACCTATCTGTCCCAATAGTAAGAACTTTTACGGTGCTTTACAGAAAAGGAACGCCATTACAAAAATGGGGTTCTGGTTTCTGAAGATTTACAGTAAAAATGGTAAGGACCAATACGGAGAAGAAAAACGGACGTTAGAGGTGTTATTTATAGACAGGTGTTATTTAGCTGCTCTTCGTAACTGATCTTTAGTGATCAATTTAGCGATAGTAAATTGTCAGCGCTGATTATGCATAGGCGAAAAGCTATTATTCTATGAGGAAAAAAAAACCATAACGAAAGAATAGCAGAGTTTGAAACTGTCTTTTTCATTAGCAGTGTATGATGGGAATTAAACCGAAATTAATCTGCAGAACGGATTTGTTTAAGCTAATTAGGAAAAACAAGTAGTCCAAAGCAATTAGACAAACCCTTATTGGGGCGCTGGAAATAGATTTGTTACGTCCCAAAATACATGATACATGTGCTGGATTTACAAAACAATTATGTTTGGGTTTCGTGTTCAAATGTGATTGTAAGACAAAACAAAACTATTGAAGTGCCAGCTACATCGGAGGATTGATCAGTGAAAAGAAATAAGGTTGAGCGAAACTTGTCACAACTGCAGATAAGGTGGAGTTTAATGTGAACGGTTACACTTTCAGGGGAAGCAACTCTGCCATTTTCATTTTTGCCTTCCTTCTCAATGGGGGTCAACTCTTAAAGGAAAGAATTTGCTCCTCTAGGAGCAAATTCTTTGCTTTAAGAGTAGATGCCATTTTGCAAGGGCTACTTCATCTGAGGAAGCAAGCAGGAAGTTCCAAAAGTTGTCCCCCTTGTAAAAATAGCAGTAAAATATGGAGATTTACGTATTCACTTAAATTGAGGAGACATGTAGTTCTAGGATATTTCTTATAAAAAATGTTGTTTGTAATCCATCTTTAGAACAGTTATAGCAGTGATTGTGATCCATCTTTAGAACTGTTTTAGCATGGCGTTTCTAGTGAAAGCTTAGCGGTCAAAACTTAGCTTTATATACATGGACTCTGAACTTGTGTTTTCTTGTTGGAGTGCATGGCGTGCTGTGTGATTTTACCTTCCATGGTCTATGTTGTATGTTGTTATTAATCACTGGAAGTCTTCTGCTATGGTTCTGAGGTGGGATCCTACGAATATTGTGATTGCTATGTTTTCATGGTGGATGTACAGGAGTCGTCATCGGAAACGTAGTGTCAGTTTTAAAAAATATGTTGACTTTGTGTTATATGAGCAGGATAGTGATGGTGCCACATCTCGGGTAAGTTTCATTTGAACTGATTGTTTTCCTACAGGTTTCCAACAGGGGTCAAGCTACAGGGAGACTAGGGAGAAAAAGTCTCCTTACAGGATCAAACTTCTCCCTGTTTTGAGTCGAGGGAAAAGTTTAAATGTATAGAATACAATGTAACATGTATATAGGAATAGAAGAAAGATGGGCAGAAACTTCTCCCTGAATTCAGGAAAACTTTTCCCTCATTCAGATGCATTAGCTTGATTCCTTCTTCCAACAGAGAATGCATTTTAACTTCATTTCTGTATTTGACCATAAGCGAGCTTTTCTACAGTCTCCTGGTGGATTGGATAAGTTCTGACTAAACTATGCAAGTGGTACTAGATTCAAATCTTGCCACTGGTGGAATTATGTGCACAGTAAACAGAGTGTTATTGGACACAGCCTTTCATCATCTCAGTATGACTGAAATACTCCTAACCAAAGGTTTCATATAGCCTTATGCACAGGGTATAATCGATTCCGCCAATTTTCGCTTCCTGCAGAGACTGTCTGTCATATTGGCTTCCGCTGAGACTGTCCACAAACTCTTGCTTCCTGCAGAGACTACTGTCCTCGTAAAATGGCTTCCTGCCGAGACTGTCCGCGTGAATCTGCTTCACGCAGAATCACGCGGACAGTCTCGGCAGGAAGCCATTTATCATGTACAGACGTCTCGGCAGGAAGCAAAAGATCCCGGACAGTCTCGGCGGAAGCCAAATATGATGTACAGTCTCTGCAGGAAGCGAAAATTAGCGGAATCGATTATACCCTGTGTTATGTGGCTGGCCATAGAAACATTAGGTGTTACCGGCCCACTGTATCTTGAGCACAGCATATGGAAGACAGAGCCCATCTCTCTCCTTTTGCTGCCTTTAATCTTCCCTGCTTCAAAAACGTACACATTTCTGCTGGATTGACAGAATTGTCAGTCACTGGAGGGGCTGATGGGGATTCAAACCTGTGACCTTCTGCACCATGGCTGAGCGTTTCTAACCCCTCGGCCTTGGCACTATCCTCATCCATGAATAGTCTTAGGTTTGTTAACCAGGTCAAGACTATCATCATCACCTCAGAATGGAAATACTATTGAGAAATCGATAAAACATAAGCCAGTCATCAAATTGGTGTAAACTTGCAGTTGCAGTCATTATGAGGTTATTATGGGAATACCATTGATGATGATCAGGTTAAATTAGTAGTTGCAGTTATTGCTTATTATGGTGAATAATGCAGTTACACAATCATCAGTTGGTTCAAAGTTGCAGACAAACTATAATTCACTATGGTGGCACATGCACCATCAGTTGATTTAAACTTGCAGTTGTAGTCATAGTTTATTATGATGTATCCTGCAGTTACACAAACATGAATTGGTTTAAACTTGCAATCACAGCCATCTATTTTCTTTGTCCTTGTGTCTGGGAGATGGCTCAATTTAGACTGAAATACTATCTCAAAGAGCTGTTAATTTAAACCCCAAACAACCAACCAACTGACTTAGACTGACTTAGGTTCACAGCTTTGGCTGGAAATGGCTTTATTGGGTGGCACATAATGAGTTCAAAAATATTCAGACAAAATGGGTCGGACCAAAAGTCCTATCTTGTCTCTATGATACCTATTTTGAACCGTTAGGCAGTTCGCATCAGGGGTTTTACTTATTCAGCAACTCAGTTGGTAAGTGTTGTAACCTTCTCTGACAATTGGGACACCCATGAAAGATTCATAAAGTCTGTGACTGCAGTGCTATATAAAAATGATTGAAAGCTTATAAAAGATTCATAAGTCTGTGACTGTGTAGTGCTTTATAAACTATCAAACCTTTGTGCAAAATGTTTTGAGCAAAGGACACACCGTTTCACAAGTCCTGCTGACTGATTTGAACAGCAGATTATGGTTATTGAGTGTTTTTAATGATAATTTGAAGATAATTTGAGCCACGACACCAGAAAACCAACAAAGTGGCATGTGCACCTGACAAAGACTCTGATCAGCCTGGGCATCCGGCCAGTCTGATCAGTCTTCCCTGTGTGTGTAAAGGGTGCCTTAGAGTCTAAGCTAGCTCCATGGAAGAAGCAAAGACTCAGATCAGAGTTGGTACATGCCCTGGCTGATCTGAGTATTCGCAGGGTGCATTTGCCACTTTGTTGGGTCTTGTAGTGTCGCGGCTCATATATGTTTGTTTTCTATTAAAAACATGCATTATGACTCCTCTTTAGAACCACCTTACCAAGGAAATATCTGTTAAATCAGGACAAAAACATATTTCCTGACCCCTCATCAGAACTGAGGCGGTTCAGATGAGAGAACACAAATTATTTTTTACGAGGGGAAAAGAATAATCCCACAATTATCATCAAATACACATATACTCCTCTTATTTGAAGCATTATCAGATGACACAAGGCCCCTGCCCATTGGGGCCCGCAGAATAGATGGGCTGCCTGGTGCTTCTGCAGCACAGCTGCTAGTATCTGTAGCAGGTCCTTAGTGTCAGGTAAAAGTCCTAAAAATTCTGAGGCAATGTCGAGAAATGACTGAAAAATTGTTTACTGGCTTGTTAAACCACAAAGCAACAACAACAGCAATATTGAGGAAACAAAAGAAAAAAAAATCCTTAAATTATTGTCGAAACTCGGCATATCCAAAACTCAATGATTTCAGAACTTATGCTTCTGGGGAATTAGCAGATGCCAGAATGGTTAATTACTATGATCCATATTTGGTTCCCCGAGATCAATTAGGTGTAGAAATCTTGTGTATTGATGGTCTTAGGGGACCCATTCATTCACTTTTATATCAATTGGAAGTGCTTTAGAAGTTGCCAGTGTTCTGCTTGATTTGGAAAATATTGTCACTAAAAAGTTGCATTTTGTACCGTAAAACCTCTATATATTGGGACAGTTAGGTCTGAGCAAATAGTGCAAACCAAGATCAGACTGCTCAGGGAGCAGTCTGATCAGGGTTTACACTATTTGCCATCCCAATTGCATTTTTGGACACATTTATTTACTAAACTGTAAAACCAAACTGTTCCAATTTTAGGACAATTATGGCAATTATTTTTGGTGTCCCAATATTTAGAATTTTTACTGTAAAAGATGCATTGTTTTACTTCTGTAGTAGTCATCTGATCTGTAACCATACCGCTGATTCAAGAAGGGCAGTTGTCAGTTACTGGCGAAAGTATGTGCACTTAGTACTGGTTTACCGCTTAGAAGGTCTAAGCCTGCCCAGGAATAGTGTGGTTAGGTTAACTGAGCGTCCGGACATGACCTTAGTTGTTTACCATGGACGTTAAGCATCAAATCAACCAACCAAAATCTGTAACCATAGCGGGTTCCATTGCACACAGCCTTGAATTATCAACTGCCCATCGGCCTGATATAACTGAAATACTGTTGAAAAGGTATTAAGAGAGGCTGACTGTAAACATCGAGCATTGGCCCATAATAACGTGGAAAGTTGAAAATTACGGATTTGGCTCAAATTTGGGGAAATTGATATATACCATGCTTGTTTGTATTTCACAAGTTTTTAGAGGTCAACGTTCGGCCGTTTCCATGGTAACCAGGAATCCATTTTGAAAATATCAATATTGAGACATGTATGTAATATTTCCTCGATAAAAATCAAACAACAAATATTATCCCATTCCTATTTGCTTGTATAGTTTGAAAATACATACCTATGTAATATGATAACATGATATGAATGTTTTCTGTCCCTTATTATCAACGGGAGAGCTTTTACTGGAAAAAATCGACCCAATTTTGAGTCAAAAATTGGTGTTTTATTCGCCTGATAACTAAAAATGGCAGTCACGTTTGACAATTAGGCAATATATGTATGATAGAGTAAGGTTTGAAGTTAAAGAAAGTAAAAAAATAGGTGTAAACTCGCAAAACTTTAAAAGTTATCCATCTTTGAAATGTGTCAATACTGTAAAATAGTAGGAAGGGAGATAATTCAAACTGGTATTTTATACCTCCCTTGACGATTACATATCTGCGAACACTACAGGTGGTATCCATGATCTTTAATAATAAAAGATAGTATCTTTGAAAGAATAAGATTACTGTCAACAATGCTCACCATGACCTTTTTTATGCCCCCGCCACGAAGTGGGGAGGGGCATATAGTTTTGCCCTTGTCCGTCCGTGCATACGTACGTACGTCCGTGCATACGTCCGTCACACTTTGTAGTACTGTTCTTGTCTCCGCAACTCCTCCTACAGTATTCGATGCAGGAAGCTGAAACTTGGAACACAGTTCAGACATGCATTGAACATGTGCATAAAGGAAACATAACTTTGATTAACATCTTTATTGCAGAATTATGTCCCCTTGAATAATAAACATATTTTGACCATATTTCACATCTGAGCACTGTTCTTGTCTCCGCAACTCCTCCTACAGTATTTGATATAGGGAGTTGAAACTTGCAACACAGTTCAGACATGCATTAAACATGTGCATAAAGGAAACAGAACTTTGATTAAGGTCTTGGTTGCAGAATTATGTCCCCTTGAATAATATACATATTATAACCATATTTCACATTTGAGTACTGTTCTTGTCTCCGCAACTCCTCCTACAGTATTTAATGTAGGGAGTTGAAACTTGCAACAAAGTTCAGACATGCATTGAACATGTGCATAAAGGAAACAGAACTTTGATTAAGGTTTTTATTGCAGAATTATGTCCCCTTGAATAACATAAATATTTTGACCATATTTCACATTTGTAGTACTGTTCTTGTCACTGCAACTCCTCCAATTGTATTTGATGTAGGGATTTGAAACATGTAACACAGTTCAGACATGCATTGAACATGTGCATAAAGGAAACAAAACTTTGATCCAGGTCATTATGGCAGAATTATATCCCCTTGAATGACATGCATATTTTGACCATATTTCACACTTTATAGTACTGTTCTTGTCTCTGCAACTCCTCCAACAGTATTCGATGTAGGGATTTGAAACTTGCAACACAGTTTAGACATGCATTGAACATGTGCATAAAGGAAACAGAACTTTCAGCCAGGTCTTTATTGCAGAATTATGTCCCCTTGAATAACATACATATTTTGACCATATTTCCATAGCTTAAATACAATCTCACCTTTTATCGTCGCTCTTGCGGCCTCATTTATTAACAGATTTTGGTATTACATCACAGCTTTATTGGGTATGACAGTACCTCGAACAACTTTGCGTTTCAGGTTTGTAGGATGAAGGTCAAGGTCACAGTTGCTATTTTCAGAAAAACTAGGGCATTGCTCCAGCGCTTTCATTTGTAGATCGATTTTGATGTAACTTCACATAAATGTTAAGTATAACAATATCTTGAATAAATTACTGTTTCAGCATCGCAGGTCCAAGGTCAAGGTCACAGTAGCTATTTTTAGAAAAAAAACTTTATCGTTCCTCTACTCCTCTATTCATTGACAATTTTGATGTAACTTCACTCAAATTTTTAGGGTGACAATATCTTGGACAAGTTCGTGATCCAGAATTTCAGGGTAAAGGTCAAGGTCATATTTGCTATTTTAGAAAATATGCTGTCATCCCTCTGTAATGATTTTGGCATAACTTGACACAAATATTTAGCTTGACAATATCTGGGACAAATTTACGTTTCATCATTGTAAGTCCAAGGTCAAGGTCACAGATGCTATTATAGGTACATGTAAATCTTTGTCATGGTTCTAGCGCCTTTATTTATTAACTGATTTTGATAGAACTTAACACATATGACAATATCTTGGACAAGTAAACCTTTCAGGGTTGTAGTTCCAAGGTCAAGGTCACAGTTGCTATTTTTAGCTCACCTGAGCCGAAGGCTCAGAGGTGAGCTTATAGGATGGGAGTCGAGCCGTCGTCCGTGCGTGCGTGGGTGGGTAGGTGGGTGGGTGGGTGCGTCAACACTTTCAAACATAAATATCTCAGAAACCAGTGAGCTGATTGCAGTCAAATTTTAACTGAAGCATCATTGGGGTGGGGGAAAGGCTGCATTAGGTTTTGGTGCAGATCAGCTCAGAACTCTGGTTTCCATGGCAACAGATAGCCCCCATAGGGTTATAATAGGGAAAACGGCGTCATCACATTTTCTCGACTGTTTTTTTATTAGATCCTTATCATACTTGCAGGTAATGGTGACATACATAAGAGCTTGGATGAGTTCGAAAGTTGGCCGGATTCGAGCACAGACTACGGAGTTAGCTGCCCTTGAGCGTTTGAAAAAAAATCCCATAGGGTTATAATGGGGAAAATGGCGTCATCACGTTTTCTCAACTGTTTTTGCTTAGATCCTTATCATACTTGCAGGTAATGATGACATGCATAAGAGCTTGGATGAGTTCGAAATTTGGCTGGATTCGAGCACAGACTACGGAGTTAGCTGCCCTTGTGCGTTTGAAAAAAATCCCATAGTGTTATAATGGAGAAAACAACGTCATCACATATTTTTAGCAAAACTTTGTCATCGCTCTATTGCCTACATTTCTCAACGGATTTTAAAATAACTTCACACAAATGTAGGTCATGACAATATCTCGAGCAAGTTCGACTTTCAGGATGCTGTGCCCAAGGTCAAGGTCACTGTGGCTATTTTTAGAAAAACTTTGTCAGCGCTCTAGCACCTACATTTCTCAGCAGATTTTAAAATAACTGCACACAAATGTAGGGCATGACAATATCTCGAGCAAGTTCGACTTTCAGGATGCTGCGCCCAAGGTCAAGGTCACTGTGGCTATTTTTAGAAAAACTTTGTCAGCGCTCTAGCACCTACATTTCTCAATGGATTTTAAAATAAATTCACACATATGTAGGGCATGACAATATCTTGAGCGAGTTCGGCTTTCAGGATGCTGTGCCCAAGGTCAAGGTCACTGTGACTATTTTTAGAAAAACTTTGTCATCGCCCTAGCACCTTCATTTCTCCATGGATTTTGAAATTACTTGACACAAATGTAGGGTATGACAATATCTCGAGCAAGTTCGACTTTCAGGATGCTGTGCCCAAGGTCAAGGTCACTGTGGCTATTTTTAGAAAAACTTGGTCATCGCTCTAGCGCCTACATTTCTCAATGGATTTTAAATCAACTTGACACAAATGTAGGGCATGACAATATCTCAAACAAGTTTGACTTCTAGGATGCTGCGCCCAAGGTCAAGGTCACTGTGGCTATTTTTAGAAAAACTTTGTCAGCGCTCTAGCACGTACATTTCTCAATGGATTTTAAAATAAATTCACACATATGTAGGGCATGACAATATCTTGAGCGAGTTCGGCTTTCAGGATGCTGTGCCCAAGGTCAAGGTCACTGTGGCTATTTTTAGAAAAACTTTGTCATCGCCCTAGCACCTTCATTTCTCTATGGATTTTGAAATTACTTGACACAAATGTAGGGTATGACAATATCTCAAGCAAATTTGACTTTCAGGATGCTGTGCCCAAGGTCAAGGTCAATGTGGCTATTTTTAGAAAAACTTTGTCATCGCTCTAGCACCTACATTTCTCAATGGATTTTAAAATTAATTCACACATATGTAGGGCATGACAATATCTCGAGCAAGTTTGACTTTTAGGGTGCTGCAATCAAGGTTTTTGATTAGATCCTTATCATACTTGCAGGTAATGATGACATACATAAGAGCTTGGATGAGTTCGAAATT
Source organism: Ctena decussata (assembly GCA_963989385.1). Classification (NCBI taxonomy): domain Eukaryota; kingdom Metazoa; phylum Mollusca; class Bivalvia; order Lucinida; family Lucinidae; genus Ctena; species Ctena decussata. Next base: position 54,361,685 of record OZ022513.1, read on the forward strand.
TGGCCGGATTCGAGCACAGACTACGGAGTTAGCTGCCCTTGAGCGTTTGAAAAAAATCCCATAGTCTTATAATGGAGAAAACAACGTCATCACATTTTCATTTTTCATCGGATCCTCTTCATACTTGCAGGTAATGAGGATATGCATAAAAGCTTTGATTAGTTAGCATTTCGGCTAGATCCCACCACTGACTATGGAGTACCTGCCCTGAGCATCCAAAAAATCAATGTCGCCACTTTTTCTTGGTTTCTACTGATCCGATCCTTTTCAGACTTGCAGGTAATGAGGAAATGCATAATATCTTAAACAAGTTCAAATTTTGGCCAGATCAGGCCAACCACTACGAAGTTAGCTGCCCTTGACAGCTCTGTCTATTGTGCTCTTGATCGGATACTTTTTAAACTTGCATATATTAAATGAGGGCATACATAATGTTTTGGATGAGTTTAATTTTCAGCCTGATTGGACCACTGACTGTGGAGTTAGCTGCCCTTGAGCATCTTAAATATCCCTATAGGTTTACAATGTCTCTCAGGTGAGCAATTGTTGCCCTTTGGGCTACTTGTTAAGAAAAACTCAGTCATCCCTCTAGCACCTTTATTTATTGACAGATTTTGATGTAACTTCACACAAATATGTTCTAACACATTACCACGGGGGTAATACCAATGCTTCTACCTATGCTGTCGACCGAGCCGGTACTGCGTATTTGGCTGTCGACCGAGAATTACGGCTTTCGACCGAGCAGTACGGCTGTCGATGGTGTTAGTATCCAAGTTCGGGTGCCTTCTGAGCTTCGAAAAATGAAAAAAGAAACATTTTAATCACCGCCGATCGTCAAAGAGGTGTTGAACTTTATATCTGATCTCTTGGTAAGCCTTGTGACACAAAGATCTTTACGAAAATGTACTTGGTATCAAAAACTTCCATTTTCTTCGTTTATTTGCAAAATTTCAGCATTTACAACTGTCAGAGACAAATAAAACTGCCTGGACAGTTTGCTTTGCAAAGGAGCTCTGGCGAACTAATATCATTAGCCTCATTTATTGTTTCTGCTAGATGTTATGAACGATTTAAAAAAGTTACAATACGGCTGTCGATGACCAATGATACGGCTGTCGATTGTAAAAATATTTGCACGGTACGGCTGTCGATAGTGACTGGAGATGGCATGTTGTAGACTTAAGTCAAAACCAACGCATTTTATGGGATTTTTTGGTTGAGTCTGTACAAAAAGTCACTCAACAGACTATAGTATAGAACAAGCCGCACAATACAGTCCCTTTGTATATATGAAGCACAGGAGTAATGAAAATAAAAGTAAGCGTTTAAAGGCGTTCCTAGGCGACGGTTCTGGTGTAATACGTACTTAATATCACTTGGGGTAGGTGACTTATATCGTATTTTGGTTTAAATGTTAACTTTAGCAGATTTACAACCTCGGCTGGGGAAGAAAGAGCTAATTGTTGTGATATTGATTACTTGTTATTTTGTGGATTTTGTTCGGAGGGGTTTTCTCTTCTTCTTGATGCCTATGATAGGCTACGTCATTTGATTGCAGCACTCTCTGGGCATTCCATTTTTTACATTTAACAAATAAAATGTACAGTGTTCGCAACGCATTTTATGTTTCGCACAGCGAAGACTCAGATCAGCTTGGTCATCAGCCCAGTATGATTAGATTCTTCGGAGACTGCATGAAGGAAGTTTAGATCAAATCAATCGATCGAGCGCAATGAACACTCTTATCAAACTGGACGAATCTGATCTAAGTCGTTATTTGGCCCAACATCAATTTGCTCTTTTTGTCCTGCAGCGGCTCGAATACTTTTGTTTGAAGAAGATCTGATATGATTCTACACGGCTTGCCCAGATCCTTCCGGTCATATCTACTCGTAGGATCGTTTCATTTTGCCTACTGCAAACTGCATACGATCACTCTCTCTCTCTTTCTCTTTCTTATTCTCTCTCTCTCCGTCTCTCTCTCTCTCTCTCTCTCTCTTTCTCTCTCTCTCTCTCTCTGATGAGATATTATCAATTTAACAAAGACAACTGATGTTATTTTTTTTTAGTTTTCACAATCAAATGTGACTTAAAATCACATGGAACATAAACGAACTTCTCACAAATCTGTGTCCAGTGGCACCAACCACCGACCGCCTGCCCAACTTCATAAGCTAGCTGGAGGCTTGAAATCTGAGATGAAGGATGACGAATCTTTCAAAAGTTTCGTTATGAAACTTTACAAAAGTTTCGCTATGAAACTTTTCAAAAGTTTCGCTGTGAAACTTTTCAAAAGTTTCGTTATCCTTCAATCCCATGATTGTAGGCTACTATCGAGGCTATGAACAACGATGCTGTCCTGACTGCGCGGATGCGCATGCACAGGCTGATCTGTACCTTTGTTATTACAATATGCGAAAAGCAGGTTTGTCATGTATTGATATGCTTTTGTTTGCTGGCAAACGTTCCGAATTTATTATCATCTATTCTATTCTATTCTATTATATCCCATAACCTTACTTGGTCGTTGGAGCACCACGGATGATTTCGAAACAATCCCTTTCCACCTTGTCCTGTCTTCAGTTGCCCTAGTGGAGCTGGCAAAATCTATCCCTGCCCATGCTTGAGTAATGTCTTCCCACCTCTTCTTCTGTCTACTTCTTCTTCATTTTCCTTTCATTGTGCCCTTTAGAATCGTCTTTGCTAAACCAGAAGACCTTGAGACGTGGCCAAACAACCTTGACCAGCGTCAGGAGTTCTTCATATTCTCCAATAGCTGCTTGGATCTTCCTGCGAACCTCCTCATTGGTTATATGGTCCTTGTACAAAATGTTTAGTAACCTTCGGTAGCAACTAATCTCAAATACCTGCGTTCATTTCTCTGACGCTGCTGTCAAGGTCCACGATTCACAGGCATACAGAAATATGAGAATGACAAGGGAGCCAAGACATGTGTTATCTCTCCAAATTGGTTTCAGCTTGGTAAGAGCTGAAGTGGCTTGTGCAGTCCTTGAGAGAACCTCCTGTTTTGAGCCATCATCTGAGACAATGGCTCTAAGGTATTTGAAGCTGCTTACGGTACCTTGCTTCTGCCCTTTTACCTTGATCTCCCTCGGAATGCCATCTGCACTATTTGTTACCAGTTTGGTCTTCTCAGCACTGATCTCCATCTTATATCTTGTGCAGGTTTTGTCGAGACTTTCAACTAGGACTTCTAGTTCCTGCTTTTCCTCAGCTAGAGCGTCTATGTCATCGGCCAACCGCAGATTGGTAATGTTTCTGCCGCCTATGCTAACCTTTCCACCATGTTCTTCCAGATCATCAGACATGATCCGTTCGAGAAAAATGTTGAAGAGGGTGGGTGACAGAAGACATCCTTGTCTTTCTCCAACTGTTGTTCTGAACCATTCTCCTGTGCTGCCGTCCATCAGGACTGCAGTTGCAGCAATGTCGTATAGCTGCTCAATGGTGCGAACTAGATTTGCACTGATATTGTACTTCCGCATGGTGGCCCATAAGGCTGCATGCCATACCCTGTCCAAAGGCTTTTTTGAAATTAATGAAGACATGGTACCGATTCTGCTGATGTTTGAGATACTTTTCACACAGGATTCTAAGGTTGAAGATCTGTTCTGTGGGGCTCCTTCCGGCTCGGAACCCAGCCTGTTCTTCAGCGATTTTCTCTTCGGCTTGTGGTTTAAGCCTGTTCAAGATGACTTTCAGCAGAATTTATTATCATCACATGAGTAATAAACGTGCATTTTTTGGAAGAATGGAGCGTTCACAAATATTGATGATCATCTAAATCCGTTTTGTGAAAACATGCCAGAATGAGTTTCCATTGACGGCATGCGACCTGGTAGAATCGAACCAACCTTGAACAATTATCTTCTTGTGAAAAACGTCCACGTCCATTTTTGCAACACTCAAGTTTGAAAAATGCAGTCATCGACTGATTTAAAAACTAAACACTTTCTATAATCAACTATAAAATTAAAAAAATGCAGTCCTTGCCCAGGTCTGCTTTCAGGTTTAAACTTGTAATCACTGACTAGACGTAGTAGACTAAAAAAAGGCAACCCCTCCCAACCTACTCCCACACCACCACAACAACAGTAACTCGGAATTGGCTATTTTTCAATTATCAAGGTAAACAAAAGCACTATTCTTTCCATTTTCTCTTCCTTTGGTTACATATTAAGAAGAACTTCGAAAACTATTAACCATCACGGGAACGTAACCCCAGATTTACACCTAACATAATAGTAACAAGAGGGCCGCGATGCCCTGAATCGCTCACCTGAGTATAAAGGTCAAACTAGGGTCAAGATTTGAACAGACCTGGCAGTTTTACACTGTCAAAATATGAGAGTTGTTGTTTTATTGTTTTACGTCCACGGTACACAGCTATGGTCATGTCGGGACGGTCAGTTACCCTAATCACACTATTCCTGGGCAGGCTAAGACCTCCTAAGCGGTTAACCAGTACAAAGTGCATATACTTTCGCCAGTAACTGACAACTGCCCTTCTTGAATCAGCGGAAGGAGAAACGAAAGTATGTGGCCGGACCTTCACCCTCTAGTTGCGCAGCTGTCTGAGCGCCACTTAGGAAGACTTCACCCTCTAGTAGCGCAGCGGCATTAGCGCACTTTAAGAAGACCTCCCCCTGTAGTAGCGCAGTGGCATTAGCACAACTTAAGAAGACTCCCCCCTGTTGTAGCGCAGCGGCATTAGCGCCACTTCAGGAGACTTCATCCTCTAGTAGCGCAGCGGCATTAGCCCCACTTAAGAAGACTTCTCCCTGTAGTAGCGCAGCGGCATCAGAGCCACTTAAGGAGACTTCACCATCTAGTAGCACAGCGGCGTGAGCGCCACTTCAGGAGACTTCCCCTTGTAGCAGCGCAGCGGCATTAGCGGCACTTCAGGGGACTTCAACCTGTAGTAGCGCAGCGGCATTAGCGCCACTTGAAAAGACTTCCCCTAGTAGCAGCGCCGCGGCATTAGCGCCACTTCAGGAGATTTCACCCTCTAGTAGCGCAGCGGCATTAGCGCCCTTTAAAAAGATTTCCCCCTTTAGTGGCGCAGTGGCATGGTGCCACTTAAGAGGACTTCGCCCTTTAGTACAGCAGCTCAACCTGGGCATTGTTTGTGACCCTTACCAGTTCCCAGGATCAGCTTGACTTCATCTAGTACACTGACCCTGTATGGAGTTTTGTCCCAGCGGCCTTCGGCCGTGATGCTTGCCTAGTGTCCGGTGTCATCAGTAAAGAGCTGATTCGATCATCCTTGATAGTAAAGGGCCACCGCCAAGATGGCTCTGTAATGAACAGCACCGCCAAGATAGCCTTGACCGAGGGGCCTTTTGCCCTGCGATCCCGGGCCCTTCAGGCCCTTGCATAAGGATCTTGTTGTAAATGGTTGTCATGTGTCAGGAAGATTTGGATTCATTGCTTCCAGAAATTAAGGTGCAGTAACACTGAATAACCATTGTTGTTACATTCTCAGGCCATTTTTTAAGGTGACAATATGCCTGGTTCAGCTCAACCTGGGCACTGCTTGTGACCCTTCCCAGTTCCCAGGATCTACTTGTTTCCACCTGATTGCACTGACCCTGTAGAGAGTAGGTCTGATAATGTCTGATCAAAAAAGTCTAAAGTATTACCATAAAGATAACATTAATTTTAAAATTTGGCAACTGAGTTATGACTGAAGACTCAGGGATGAATAAAATGCTGAGCTACTGAAAGGTGATGACTTCAAAAGTCGCACAGTTCCACTGCTTTATTAAAAGTGATGTCTTCTGTACTAGCGCTAGTTCCGCTGCGCCACTAAAAGGGGCTGTCTCCTGCAGTAGCGCTAATGCCACTGCACTACTATAAGGGAATGTCTCCTGAAGTAGCGCTATTGCCGCTGCTCTACTATAAGGGGAAGTCTTCTGAAGTAGCGCTATTGCCGCTGTGCTACTAAAAGGGGCTGTCTTCTGTGGTGACGCTAAAGCCGCAGCGCTACTATAAGGGAATGTCTTTTGAAGTAGCGCAAATGCCGCTGTGCTACTGTAAGGGAATGTCTTCTGAAGTAGCGCTATTGCCGCTGCGCTACTAAAAGGGGAAGTCTTTTGAAGTAGCGCTATTGCCGCTGCGATTGTATCATGGGCTGTCTTCTGAAGTAATGCTATTGCTGCTGCGCTACTATCAGAAGCTGTCTTGTGAAGTAGCCCTATTGCCGCTGCGCTACTGAAAGATGTCTTGTGAAGCAGTGCTTATAAAGGAGCAATATTTTTAATTTTGTAGTAGATCTATCTGTACATTGGCCCACCCACCAACCCTCTTTTCCCGATGGTCTTACATGAAAGATGGACCGAACAATCTTGGACCAAAATCTTCAAAACTTTCCATTAAATCTAGTGTTCTAGCATATTATTATTTGATCTTGGCGTAAAAAGGTCAAGGTCATCATTTGAACAATCTTTGTTTTACTCGAGTACCCAACGCTACATTCCAAAGTTCAAGGACATTGGTCAATTGGTTCAGGAGAAGAAGACTTTTAAAAGTTTTTACCTTATGGTGGCAATGTTGGTCATGTGATCTGGACACGCTGAACAAATTTTCGTTCCCTCAACTTCTCAAGGCTCTGTATGAAACATGGTGAGAATTGGCCCAGTGGCTTTTCAGGAGATGTTTTAAATTGTCAAAATATGAGAGTCCTGTGTAAAAGGTCGAAGAATGGCCTTGACCTTTTGTACTCACAAATCTTTATGTACTCATTAACTCTACAGTTTAAATTGTCGAAATATGAGAGACCTGGGTCAAAGGTCAAATATGACCTTGACCATTTTTACTCACAAATCTTCATGTACTTATTAATAAAATAATGACCTACACAGTCACAAAGCCGATAATGTGACATTTGCGCCCAGCGAAGTCCTAGATCAGCCTGGACATTGGCCCAGTCTGATCAGAGTATTTTCTGTGTGCTAAGTGTATAGCTAAGGACCTACGCCTTTCCTTGCGGGCAGATAATACTCTGATAAAACTGGACGAATGCCCAGGCGGATCTGTGTCTTCGCTGGGCGCAAATGTCACATTGTTGGTTTTGTCACGGTGCGACTCTAATAATTTCGACGAATGGTCCTATACTGTACGGAAATAAAGTTATAAAAATGATTTTGTTTCGCTTTATAAATCCACTGCAATCCTCTTGAACCGTTGACACCCGTACCAAGTTACATCGACTGCAGTATCAGACACAATACTACCTCATCGACAGCAGTATCACTGAAAACAAAAACTCTCCCGGAACATCTTTCCAACGTGCATTTTGTTGCAAACTTGAAACGTTTAACCTTTGGCATGATACTTCCCACGTGTTTCAATGGTTGATTAGCAACGAGATAGGCTAAATAACACACTTTTTGCATATTGTGCCTATTTTTTACTTTTTTGGGTTTGACACCGCTTCATATGAAAACAAGCGACACAATCGCTCACCAAGCTTTTCGCAGAAAAGGAAAATATCTTACAACAAAGTCTGACACAAAAAATATTAAAAAATACCTTAGGATTTCACTGAAGAAACTTCCGTTCGCGTGTTATCCCTCTATCGACAGCAGTACTGCTCGGTCGAAAGCCGTAATTCTCGGTCGATAGCCAAATACGCAGTACCGTCTCGGTCGACAGCATAGGTAGAAGCATTGGTATTACCCCCATGATTACTGTTCTAGTGAGGCATATGGCGGGGGCATTCATCACCTTTAGTGATTGTATAGTTTATCTATGAAATAGGTCCATTTACCAAGACTGCAGTTGCAGTTGTATTCGGTACATTTGATGACAGGAGTTGTCCCGAGCAAAACGTCTGCAGAAATCACGGAATAGAAGAACGGAGTAAAACCGTTTTATTTGCAACAATATTTTTGCCTTATCTTTATTTTATGTTGAAATAAATAAATTTACTAATGTTTTTGAAGGAATTGCCTCTGTGAAGCAGGTAATACGCAGGAAGAAGCATTTTTCAGGACAGAAAGTGGTGTAGACTAAGGCCTACAGCGGCTATTCACCGAGGGATAGAGTCTACTGAAATTTTAAGCAATGTTCTGTTACCTATGATCGTCAGCAATGTTCTGTTACCTATCATCGTCATACTACATAGAACAGCTAAAATGGATGGATGAATGACTTTGGATTTTATGTCCTTTTTAACAGTATTTCAGTCATATCAGGACGATTGGGGAATGTGGATGGAGGGACGGTGGGAAGTGTGTGTGTGGGGGGGGGGGGGGGGGATGAGTATGAAAAGCTGTGCAGTGGAGCCAAATTTGCGGTTGGAAAGATTAATGCATCAAGCAGATCTCGAACTCTGAACCACTTGATCAGCAGGCCAGGCCTTAACCTACTGTGCTACCCGGGGCTTCTAGAATAGCCAAGAAAGTCGTGTAATTTAGGTAATCTGATAGAGTGCCATCTTAGGTATACGAGTACTCATGAGTGATTTATTCAACCCATCTAATTTCATCCACTTTCCTGTAGCTTAGCGAGGGAAGCGCCTGCGTGCTAAGCTAGCAGTCCTTGCTCGAATCTCTTTTTTCAATCACGGGGTGCCATTGCACACAGTCTTTAAAAATCACCCATGCCTTGTTGCATGACCTAAGTACTGTTGAAAGGGCCATAAAACTACAAACCTGTCATTAACTCTCTTCGTTTTCCAGTCTGCCATTTAAATGTTAATTTGTGGTGCCATAAAAATGTTTGAAATGTCCATTTTGTTATGAAATTATTATTGGTTGAGCGTGCGATTTTCGGCTTGTTTCTTACATTTAGTTTTTCTTAACTCACTCCGGCTTCGCCGTCGAGATATAAACTACGATTCGCGCTCAACACCATGTTTACATCAGCGACAATTCACTGGTAAGAAAAAAAAAGTTCTTAATCGTGTAGTTCTATATCACGTATTTTTTCACATTTGTACACACTTTCTCTTCACAAAACGGTGATATTGCTATTGCATATACAGTGGGTGGGGTATCTAAGCAGCAACTTTAAATCTGTTTATTAGAAAAAAAAATGAAAACCATTAGAGATACGGAAACCAAGTACTGAACTACATTAAAACCATATCGATTCTACTGCAAATAAGAGTTGTATATTAGTTACATGGGTTTAGGGTCGTTTTGATCTGATGTAACACATTTTTATGCATCGTAACCATAGAAACAATATCAAGCACTACATTTCTACGCCGTTATTTGCAAAGATGGGATAAAATGCGACTCTTTATTTGTTTAATAAGCAAATTCAAACTGAAAGTGTGGAAATTGGGTAAAGAAATCTAAAAAAAACTGTTGTTTCTGTAAAATTGAAAATGCGACAGGGACACCCTTTGCACGTGCATTTATTCTGTAGTCATTGAAAGTTTACAACTAATTGCTTTTGCTATGTACTGTACTAATGTTGCTGTTTGAGGACATGTTAATGATATATTCAGGTCAGGCTGCCATTTTCAATAACCTCGATTTGAAAAAGAGCTATTTTCACAAATTTTATATTTTCTCCGACTATATGTACTTCCAGTTGCCATGGTTTCAACAACGTGCAGTAGCCAGTGCTCTGAAGGTGCAGAGACTGACAATTACATTTAGTCCTAAACACCATACCAGTTAACTATTTGATACTTGCTTCAGGACAGACACGTTTTTCCATTGAAAGACATGAAAATATGTAAAATTTGAGCGGCCTAAAAATGGTTGCCATGGCAACAGTAATTGCTTAGATATCTCGAGAACTGTTTGACATATTTCTATAATTTTTTCACTAATCTTCATCTTTCGTCGAGAGCTTTAAACCATGACATTTTTAGCAAAATACAAAATTTTGAGTTTCCATCCAATGCTCGATCCTTACAGTCAAGCCTCTCTTAATAACAACAAGGCATCGCAGGCGATACAAATCCCCTCACACAAGACTACTTGCTCGAGATATTGTCATACCTTACATTTGTGTGAAGTTATTTTAAAATCCATGGAGAAATGTAGTCGCTAGAGCGATGACAATTTTTTTCTAAAAATAGCTCGTGACCTTGACCTTTTAAGCGCAGCACCCTGAAAGTCGAACTTGCTCGAGATATTTTCTTGTCCTACATTTGTGTGAAGTTATTTTAAAATCCGTTGAGAAATGTAGGTGCCACAGCGATGACAAAGTTTTTCTAAAAATAGCCACAGTGACCTTGACCTTGGGCGCAGAACCCTGAAAGTCGAACTTGCTCGAGATATTGTCTTGCCCTACATTTGTGTGAAGTTATTTTAAAATCCATTGAGAAATATAGGTGCTACAGCGATGACAAAGTTTTTCTAAAAATAGCCACAGTGACCTTGACCTTGGGCGCAGCCCCCTGAAAGTCAAACTTGCTCGAGATATTGTCTTGTCTTACATTTATGTGAAGTTATTTTAAAATCCGTTGAGAAATGTAGGCGCTAGAGCAGTGACAAAGTTTTTCTAAAAATAGCCACAGTGACCTTGATCTTGGGCGCGGCACCCTGAAAGTCGAACTTGCTCGAGATATTGTCATGCCCTACATTTGTGTGAAGTTATTTCAAAATCCGTTGAAAAATGTAGGCGCTAGAGCGATGACATAGTTTTTCTAAAAATAGCCACTGTGACCTTGACCGTGGGCGCAGCACCCTGAAAGTCTAACTTGTTCCAGATATTGTCATGCCCTACATTTGTGTGAAGTTAAATGTAGGTGCTACAGCGATAACAAAGTTTTTTCTCAAAATAGCCACAGTGACCTTGACCTTGGGCGCAGCACCCTGAAAGTTGAACTTGCTTGAGATATTGTCATGCCCTACATTTGTGTGAAGTTATTTCAAAATCCATTGAGAAATGTAGGCGTTAGAGCGCTGACATAGTTTTTCTAAAAATAGCCACAGTGACCTTGACCTTGGGCGCAGAACCCTGAAAGTCGAACTTGCTCGAGATATTGTCATGCCCTACATTTGTGTGAAGTTATTTCAAAATCCGTTGAGAAATGTAGGCGCTAGAGTGATGACAAAGTTTTTCTAAAAATAGCCACAGTGACCTTGACCTTAGGCGCAGCACCCCGAAAGTCGAACTTGCTCGAAATATTGTCATGCCCTACATTTGTGTGAAGTTATTTCAAAATCCGTTGAGAAATGTAGGCGTTAGAGCGCTGACAAAGTTTTTCTAAAAATAGCCACAGTGACCTTGACCTTAGGCGCAGCACTCCGAAAGTCGAACTTGCTCGAGATATTGTCATGCCCTACACTTGTGTGAAGTTATTTCAAAATCTGTTGAGAAATGTAGGCGCTAGAGCGATGACAAAAGGTAAGTACGTACGTACTTACGTACGGGACAAAACCTATATCCCCTCACCACTTCGTGGTGTAAGGGGATAATAAGCAGATCAGTTTTCTGACCCATTGTCATGTACTTATAAATGGGTGCTGTTTTACTATTTTATCCCTATTTTTGAATATCTTGGATATTTGAATATCCCATTATTTGATATCCCTAATTATTTATGGATATCTAAAAGTTGATTTATGCATATCAAAAAATACAAGTATGGATATCCAAAAACTGAATTATGGATATTAAAGGTAGGTTCCTGGCCTACCGATAACAATTATGTTCACAAAATAATTTTGTCTTTTTATGGGTAGTACTGAATTCTCTCATTTTTCTGAAACTGTTGCTTCTGAGAAAATCGTCAGATGTTGTAGAAAATAGTAGTTTTCCCTTTGGTTTATTTTCTTTTGTTGGAATTCCAGTTCTAAAAATAAATATGTATATATGTCTATAAGTCCATAGTTGTCACCCGACGTAGGCGGAGGGGGACTATAGAAATGACCCTCGTCCGTCCGTGTGTGCGTCCGTCCGTCCTTCCGTCCGTCCGTCCGTCCGTCCGAAATCTTGTCCCCGCAACTCCTCCTACGTCTTTCATCAGATTGATTTGAAATTTTACAGATTGTATTCTTATGATATGAAGATGTGCATGTGGTTTTCGATTTTTGTTTCGGCCATTTTTGATGGAGTTACAGCCCTTGCTTTCTCAGACCTTCCGAAATCTTGTCCCTGGACGTAGGCGGAGGGGGACTATAGAAATGACCCTCGTCCGTCCGTGTGTGCGTCCGTCCGTCCGTCCTTCCGTCCGTCCGTCCGAAATCTTGTCCCCGCAACTCCTCCTACGTCTTTCATCGGATTGATTTGAAATTTTACAGATTGTATTCTTATGATATGAAGATGTGCATGTGGTTTTCGATTTTTGTTTCGGCCATTTTTGATGGAGTTACAGCCCTTGCTTTCTCAGACCTTCCGAAATCTTGTCCCCGCAACTCCTCCTACGTCTTTCATCGGATTGATTTGAAATTTTACAGATTGTATTCTTACGATATGAAGATGTGCATGTGGTAGTTTATTTTTGTTTCGGCCATTTTTAATGGAGTTACGGCCCTTGCTGACTTAGACCTTGTCCCCGCAACTCCTGCAACATCTTGTATCAGATTGACTTGATATTGTGCAGAATGTTTCATCATGATCTGAAGATGTGCATGTGATTTTGGAGTTTCCATTGTCCTATTTTTTAGAAAGTTATGGCCCTTTGTCATTTTTTGGCATTTTCCAACTTTTGAACCATTTGACCGAGAGAGCTGAAATTTGGTATGCTATTAGCATTTGGTAAATTGATTATTCTGATTATTGTTAGGATGTACTAAATCATAAGTGACAGAATTATTCCCCCTTCATAGATAATAGACATTCACTTAAAAGGTAAAAGGGATAACTCCAGAACTATTCATATTAATGGGCTGAATTTTCATAAATGCATTGTTCATTTTTTATCAGATTCATATAAGCAGCCTAAAGCAGGATTATGGCTCTTGTTATTTTGTACTGGGTATACAGTCTTAATGTTTTGATCATTTTGTAAGGGCCAATAGTTTCAGTAACCTGATTTTACACATATATGCCCCGTTCTGAACTTTAGTATTTAATAAAGAGGCTCAGTAATTGGGTATATGTCTTTGCTTATGTTCAGTTATCATTTGCTTACCAGGTTCTGTAATATATATATTTTCTGTTTTTGGCCATACATTTACTCTGAAACAGAATAAAGGGCTGAAGTTTGTGACACATTTCAAACGTCGGGTGACACTTGGCCGATGGCCTTTTATTTCTGATGTCTTTTGCCAACGGTTAATTTCCTCTTGCCCATGAGCTCTTCCAGAGGTCCTGGCATGGCGGATGGGTTAAAACTATCCCGAAATGCAATGCAGCATGATGTCAGCTATGTTATCTATTTTTGGCGCGAAATAAAAATAGCGCTAACTGGTGTGCGAAGCAGAGTTAGGAAATCCCTTGCAAAACGACTTTTCTACGATTTTTGATTTACACTTTTTAGTGAAACGTATTAATTTCCTCTTTATAAGTGCTTTCCTACAACTTGGATAAAAAATCATCAAAATTATGATGCATTCCAAAGTACAGGAACCTACCTTTAAAGAAAAAGACATATTTTTGGACATCCATAATTGGATTTATTGATATCCATTAGTTCATTTATGGATATCCATAATTTGATTTGTGAATATCAAAAAACTCTGTTCTATTTTTGGATGTCCATAAATTGAATTATGGATATTCATAATTTGATTTATGGATATCCATAATTTAATTTATGGATATCCAAAAATTCAACGGATTTTTGGACATCCAAAAATTATGGATACCCATAAGTTGAATTATGGATATTCTTAAATCTAATTATGGACATCCAATATTACCGGTATGCTGTATTTTCGGACATCCATAGATCAGATTGTGGATATCCAAAAATCGATATATGGATATCCATAAATAGGGAATGAATAGTTAAGATACATGTATATATACAAAGGAGAACCGCTTGAGCTCAGATATGAAGACATATTGATTAAGCCATTTGTTTAGCTGCATAGGGTTTCATTATTACTATTTACTAATGGTTTCATATAGCCATTTAGATTAAGAGTTGATGGATATTATATTTGTAGAACATATACTGTTTGTCAAATAACACTTTTAGTTGCCAAGCAAACCATGCAGTAGCAGACAGTCTGTTCAGGCACTTTTAGCGATGTTGCTATTAACTAATTTTTTGGGGCAGAAACCTTACATCAAGTTTTCTGGTTTAGCTCTGGGTTCGAGGTTATAATACTTGAGAAAATTCTCAAACTCAAAATAAAGCACACTGATTGGCTGCTTCTGAGCACATGCTCGGAAGCAGCCAATCAATGTGCTTTATTTTGAGTTTGAGATTATTCTCAAGTTTTATAATCTCGGACCCTGTTTTGTGACAAAGTGCAGACAGATCAGACAGCATCATTCTGATTGCATAATCTAGAACAAGGTAGAGTCAACTCTCGATATCTCAAAGTCGAAGCTCTTCCCAAAGTACTGATACCTCAATGTAAATTTTCTGGTCCCAGAAAATTTACCATGAGATATCAGTAGTTTGAGGTAACAGGAGCTGAAATTGAAATAAACATATGGAATATGTCCAAACTATGTTCCTTGATATCAGAGGTACTTTGAGATATCAGTGTTTGAGATATCGAGAGTCCACTGTACATTCACATGACAGCTACTGATTCTGTGGCTAAATTCATACAGATTGTACAGCATCAAGTAGCTATGGGGGATTTCTCTGTCCAGCTGCTTGCTGATTCATTGTGTAATTTCACATTACAAGTTCATTCTGATTGCACAGCCTGTAGAAAATTCATCTGTGACAGGTGGTTTCACTGTACAGTACAAGCTGCTTGCTGATTCATTGGGTAACTTCAAGTACAAGTTCATTCTGATTGCACAGCCTGGGGTAATTTCAACAGCACTGGGTAGTTTCACTGTACAGTTGCCTATTGATTCTATGTGTAACTTCACAGTACAAGTTTGATTGCGCAGCCTGGAGTAAATTCAGCAGCACTGGGTAGTTTCACTGTACAGTTGCCTATTGATTCTGTGGGTAACTTCACAGTACAAGTTCATTCTGAGTGCACAGCTTGGAGTAATTTCAACAGTACTGGGTAGTTTCACTGTACAGTTGCCTATTGATTCTGTGGGTAACTTCACAGTACAAATTCATTCTGAATGCGCAGCTTGGAGTAAATTCAGCAGCACTGGGTAGTTTCACTGTACAGTTGCCTATTGATTCTGTGGGTAACTGCAGCTTGGAGTAAATTCAGCAGCACTGGGTAGTTTCACTGTACAGTTGCCTATTGATTCTGTGGATAATTTCACGGTACAAGTTCATTCTGATTGCGCAGCCTAGAGTAAATTCAGCAGCACTGGGTAGTTTCACTGTATTGTACAAGCTGCTTGCAGATTCATTGGGTAGTTCATTCTGATTGCAATTTCCCTTTACAACTTTTTGCCGAATATGTTGTCTCACAGTGCATTATATTGAATGTTACGAGTATTTTCACAGTACAGCTTCATGCTACAGCACAGAGAACATTTTAATAGTACATGTATAGGTAATGCTGATTCTGTGGGGCAGCGAAACCTCATGCTGGTACAGATGTACATTGAATTTACAGTCACATTGGCATTGTCGCGCATGTTTCATGCAAAAGTTCATTTAATAAGCAAGGTATGTGTATCTGAGCTAACAATATATCCTGTAGTAAAATGGTATAGCTGTAGAATTGTCCCTTTGGAATAAAACTGGCACATAGATTGAGTTAATGTAGATATGGTCAAGGTAATTGAACATTGCTGCTGGCTTTATTGAATTAGCAGTGTGATCTTGCTGTCACGCCATGTGTCCCGATACGTCACAAAAGCTATTAAGTGACACTTTTTGCCAATTTGCAGAGTTGCCTTGAGATTTAGCAATAAATTCTGTTGAGAATGAGAATTTGGTTTGTGCTGAAATCTTGAAGTGAGCTTTCAATTAACCCTTAATGCGCCAAAAAGCAGATTTACATCCGCAGAATTTCAAAATATGTTTTGTCCGAGCGATATCATATTGAGAATTTGAACACTAGAGGGCAAACAGTGTAGATTCAGATGAGGTGGCTCATTATGAGCCACCTCATCTGGATCTGCACTGTTTGCAAATTTAACTATTTAAATTTTTGGCGCTTTAAGGGTTAAGGTAGCTAATGCTGTGATAGTGACTGCATCTTGGCAAGTGAAAAATTGCGGCTTTTTCATTCAGGTTACATGAAACAGTTTTAGTCCTGAGCCCTGTTCTTCAAATCTTACAATGTTGCTAGTGAATTAGCAGTTACATTTTCAAATGTTTTGTATGCAAAACACTGCTTTTTCGCTTTAAAAAAGATGAGGAGCTTTTGCATTGCAAAAGCTTCTCATATTTTTTGGCAAAAACTATTAGCACATTAATTTTTATGTTATGTATACTAGAAGACTAAAAAAATCCTTGACTGACTACTTCGTTAAGCTATAAGGGAAAACACAATAGCAGCTCCTAATGGACACTTACACTTACACCCTAACAGCTGTTGAACTGAGCCCAGATTTCAGTGCTTTCTGTTAAAGGATGAAGGTACTGAGAGATAATTCATTGCAATGAAGAAACAGATACGATGTACAGGTTTCCCATAGCCTAGTGGCTGTAAGGACAGTGGAGTTAGAGGCCCACTATATCATGGGCACAGCATATGAAAGACAGAGCCCATCCCACCCTTTCACTGCCTTATCCTTCCCTGATTCAAAAAAAGGACTCATTTACTGCTCGGTTGACATAGAAAGTTTTCCAGTCCCAAATTGACCCAAGCTGAGATTCAGACCGGTGACCTTCAGCACCATAACCGAATCCCACTTGACCACTTGACTGCTGCTCATCTCCTCATATGGTTCCACTGATTATACTGTGGCATTCTGTGGCCTTGAAAATGACAAACTGTTCGTCTCTGAGATGCTGAAAATGACAAACAGAACAGAGACAAGATCATTCTGAATGATGGTGTGTAATATGTGAACTCCAGCAGACTTACTGCCTCAGTGGTCATATTTGTTGTATGAGCCGTGACACGAGAAAACCAACAAAGTGGTTGTGTGCCCAGCAAAGACTCAGATCAGCCTGGGCATCTGCCCAGTCTGATCAGAGTCTTTGCTGTCCGCATGGAGCTAGCTTACAACTTAAAGCAAAGACTCTGATATGACTTGTTGCCTGACCAGGCTGATCTGGTTCTCGCAGGGGGCACATGCCACTTGGTTGGTTTTATTGTGTCACGGCTCATATGAGATTGTCATTTCAATCAAAACTGTATGAACAGAGCTGCTTGTAGTCTTTGGAAGGAAAGAATGTGCAGAAAAAAAAATCAAATGAAAGATACTGTACCTCAGAATGTTGGACAGAATGACAGCAAACAGTGTTTACAGTAGGGCAAGGGAGACAACTATGTGTAGCCGGGCCGGGTAGCGCAATCGGTAGGGCACCTGACTCGTAAGTCAGAGGTCCTGGGTTCGAATCCCGGTCTGGCCACATACTTTCGTTTCTCCTTCCGCTGATTCAAGAAGGGCAGTTGTCAGTTACTGGCGAAAGTATGTGCACTTAGTACTGGTTAACCGCTTAGGAGGTCTAAGCCTGCCCAGGAATAGTGTGGTTAGGTTAACTGACCGTCCCGACATGACCTCAGTTGTTTACCGTGGACGTTAAGCATCAAATCAACCAACCAACCAACAACTATGTGTAGGTTGAAATACTGTCTCAAAGGGTTGATAAACAAATGAAATACTGTCTCAGAGGGTTGTTAAACCAATGAACTACTGTTTCAGAGAGTTGTGAAACCAAAGGGTTGTGAATTTGTGAAACCAATGAAAAATTGTATCAAAGGGTTGTAAATCAACATATTGATTTCATTTCCATAGCAATACTTCAAAGGTATACAACTCTACAATAGGTCTTTATATGGTTAGAAGTCTCATTTCTTGCCCCTTCATTGTGTTTTTCAAAGAAGGAAAGTACCCAAAATGTTATTTCTTAGCCAGAGCTCAATACAAAAGTGTATAATTTTGATGATAACTTTGACATTCTGTATAAAAGGAGCAGTGCTGTAGATACGAAGGGGAAACAGGGATAATTTAGGGATAAGTTTTCATATGTCTGCATTAAAACATATGTTGAGACATATCATTAGAACCGTTTCTCTGAGAGGTGTCACAACATAATATTTCCATTGAGAAATAAGAGAATTTATCTCAGAATTATCCTCAGTATCCCGCATTATCCTCAGTACCTCGCCTTATCTGGAGGTCTGAAAGCATAGCATATATGGCTTGTCTTTAGAACCAGCTCAGATCATAGCATAAGTTTAAAGTTGAGAAATGATAAACATAGAAGAACAGAATCAGAAAGAGTTGTGTCTGAAATGGAAAGATTGCAAGTATGTAAAGAAGTCAAAAACTGTCAGATAGATGTTCTTTTACAATTGATGGTCATGATTCTGCCTAGTCTGGAGAAATGATGAGGTTTTACGTGGGTGAAGGCACTGGCTCGCATTATTTGACAAGAAAAGTCCTAGACTAGTCTGCACATCTGCACTATCTGATCCAAGGGCCTGTGCCTTTGAATTTTGCTGTATGCTTTGAAGCCCTAGGTATTGTGTCATATCGTGTATGAGGTGGCCCAGATCAGACTTGCAGCTATAGGCCTGTGTTTTGGACAGTGGTGTGCAAACTGATGTATTGGACCTTTTTCGCATTCTTTGCCTTAAATGGTGTAAGTGTCCATTAGGAGCTGCTACGGTATTTTCCCAAAATATTTTGATAGTATTGTTTGAGCACAAAGTGTAGACCCAGATCAGACTGCTCTGGAGAGCAGTCTGATCAGGGTCTGCACTTGTGGCCAGGTTTAGTTATATAAACTGGCCTCTGATTGGATAAAATGACTTGTTTAAATTAAAGACAGTAAAGGTCATTGAAATGGCCAAATATTTAGAGTTGATATGGTATTATCAGTTTAAATTAGGGCTCAAAGATGTTACTTAATGCCATAAGAACTTCAGAGACCTGTACATACTGTAAGATCTGTTTTTATGTGGAATAGAATCGTGTTAGTCCTTCAGTTATTGCGGACCTATGGAAAATGTTAAGACAGTTTTGCAAGAGGTAACTTACTTTTATATTTGAAATCGATATAGTTACCCTAAATGTTTGGGCATCTTAACTCAGTAACTAAAAGTGGTTTTGTAGGAAGCCATAAAGATGTTCTTTAAATACCATATTGTCATAGAATTTGTAGCTTGTAAGACATGTTACACTGGACATGTAACATGGACTGGTTATATATGGTTAATTGTTAATGGTTGGTTTTTTAGCTCACCTGAGCACGAAGTGCTCAAGGTGAGGTATTGTGATCGGTCTTTGTCCGTCGTCCGTTGTCCGGCGTCAACTTTTGCTTTAAAAGACTTCTTCTCCAAAACTGCTGGATGGATTTTGAAATAATTTCACAGAAATGTTCCTTGGGGGACTCTCTACCAAAATTGCTGAAATGGTTCCGCTTCGCAGAACAATATGGCCGCCAGAGCTAAAAATAGAAAAACCTTTAAACGACTTCTCCTCCAAAACTGCTGGGCCGATTTTGAAATAATTTCACAGAAATCTTCCTTGGGAGACTCTCTACCAAAATTGCTCAAATGGTTCCGCTTCACTGAACAATATGGCCGCCAGAGCTAAAAGTAGAAAAACCTTTAAACGACTTCTCCTCCAAAACTGATGGGCAGATTTTGAAATAATTTCACAGAAATGTTCCTTAGGAGACCCTCTACCAAAATCGCTCAAACGGTTCCGCTCCGCTGAACAATATGGCCGCCAGAGCTAAAAGTAGAAAAACCTTTAAACGACTTCTTCTCCAAAACTGCTGGGTCGATTTTGAAATAATTTCACAGAAATGTTCCTTAGGAGACCCTCTACCAAAGTTGCTCAAACGGTTCCGCTCCGCTGAACAATATGGCCGCCAGAGCTAAAAGTAGAAAAACCTTTAAACGACTTCTTCTCCAAAACTGCTGGGTCGATTTTGAAATAATTTTACAGAAATGTTCCTTAGGAGACCCTCTACCAAAGTTGCTCAAACGGTTCCGCTCCGCTGAACAATATGGCCGCCAGAGCTAAAAATAGAAAAACCTTTAAACGACTTCTCCTCCAAAACTGCTGGGCCGATTTTTAAATAATTTCACAGAAATGTTCCTTAGGAGACCCTCTACCCAAATTGCTCAAACGGTTCCACTCCGCTGAACAATATGGCCGCCAGAGCTAAAAATAGAAAAACCTTTAAACGACTTCTCCTCCAAAACTGCTGGGCCGATTTTGAAATAATTTCAGAGAAATGTTCCTTAGGAGACCCTCTACCAAAATTGCTCAAACGGTTCTGCTCTGCTGAACAATATGGCCGCCAGAGCTAAAAATAGAAAAACCTTTAAACAACTTCTCCTCCAAAACTGCTGGGCCGATTGTGAAATAATTTCACAGAAATGTTCCTTAGGAGACCCTCGAACAAAGTTGCTCAAACGGTTCTGCTCCGCTGAACAATATGGCCACCAGAGCTAAAAATAGAAAAAAGCTTTAAACATCATCGTCTCTGAACCCAATGCCTCAATTTCAAAAAAATTCCACAGAAATGTTTTACTCATGACTCTGAACAAAAATTGCTAAAACGGTTCCACTCCGCTGAACAAAATGGCCGCCAGAGCTAAAAATAAAAATAAATCTTAGAACGACACAGAGGGCACAGTTATGATCCAATCATCATGAAACTTTGTCAGAATGTTTATCTAAATGAAATCTAGACCATCTTTGAAACTGGGTCATGTGGGGTCAAAAACTAGGTCACTGGGTCAAATCTTAGGAAAACCTTGTGCACACTCTAGAGGGCACAGTTATGATCCAATCTTCCTGAAACTTTGTCAGAATGTTTATTTATATAAAATCTAGGCCAAAATTGAAACTTGGTCTTGTAGGGTCAAAAACTAGGTCACTAGGTCAAATCTTAGAAAAACCTTGTGTACACTCTAGAGGGCACAGTTATGATCCAATCTACGTGAAACATTGTCAGAATGTTTATTTTCATGAAATCTATACCATATTTGAAACTGGGCCATGTCAGGTCAAAAACTAGGTCACTAGGTCAGTTCTTAGAAAAACAGGGTGAACGCTTTAGCAGACACAGTTTTGTTCTAATCTTCATGAGATTTTGTCAGAATGTTTGTTTCCATGAAATCTGGACCAAGGGTGCAACTTGGTCATGTTGGGTCAAAAAGTAGGTCACTAGGTTATCCTTAGAAAAACATTGTGTACACTCTAGAGGGCACAGTTTTGATAACTTTGTCAGAATGTTCATATCCAAGAAATCTAGACCAGGTTTGAAACTGGGTCATGTGGGGTCAAAATCTAGGTCATTAGGTTAAATCTTATAAAAACCTTAGGTACACAATAAAGGGTTCATTTTCTATTTACAGTTCTTCACTTTCCCCAGCAAACAGCTGTTAAAATCTGATAAGCACACATATCAAATACACATAACTACTTCCACGCCTTGGAAGTAAATAAAGGGCAGAGTGATAGACTGTTTAATCTTTGTGAAACTCTGTCTGTCGGTCATATGGATGTCTCTGAGGTTAAGTTCACAGGATACTCAGGTGAGCGATCCAGGGCCGTCATGGCCCTCTTGTTTGGGTTTAACGTCTCTTTGAGACAGACTTTCAGGCTGCAGCAAGCCATCTCTCTGAGAGAGGGAGAAAGAAAAGAGATAAGATAGATGAGAGAAAAAATGTCCAAACAACCCCCAACCTTACCTATACTGCAAGAATTTGAGTTAAGCCCTTGCCCTGCTACATGTCTTATGTATTGTCCAAATTAGTAGGATGCCCTGGCACTAAAATTTACACAGAACCATCGCCCGTCCTGGCCACCCCACTGTGCTGGTAAGCCTTTTCTGAATAAGAAAGTTATCTACATTTTGAAAAAAGTTGCTTTGTGTAAAAAAAAATAAAACAAAAAAAAAATCTGATGGAATGACAGATAGTTAAGGCGAATGGGTACATTTTCAGGGGAAGCAATTCTACCATTTTCTTGTTTACCTCCATTCTCCGTGTGGGTCAAATCTTAAAGGGAAAAATTTTCTTCCTATGGAGCAAACTTTTTCCTTTAAGAGAGGAGGACCTCATTTTGGAATTATACACTTGTCACAAAACTTGTTTCCCTTTGTAAAAATGATGAAAAAACGTAAGTACATTTATAACTGTTCACCTTATGACCCTGATCAGACTGTTTTTTTGGAGTCGGACACTTCTATTCTGTAGGGTATATAGGGTCATTATGATACCCAGATAATTATCGGTTGCAGATTGTTAAGGCAAAAGGTAAAAGCTTGTAGGTAGGCTTTGATATTGGAAGTATGGGACAGTCCCACAACAGTAACTTCATACCCAAAATTTGGGTTTGTAAATGTCTTCTCGTTTTGATAGGAATTCCTGTGTAAAATAGTGTATGCCAAAATCAGAGTTGCAAGAACTTGCTGCGTTTCTTCAAAAGATTCTAACTTTTGATAATAGGCTGTTATTTTGATAGCTTAGCTGTGTGTGTGGATGTGCAAAAATAACACCAGAGTCTACGATGGTAACGCCTTTTGAGAGAATGTGTGATTTGAAGGGAAATAATGTCAGGAACTTAGAACAGCAAAAATTGTGTTGGTCTAATACATTTGTCTCCCTTATTTAAGAAAAGAAAACCTGGCTAGCTAAGGTCTAAACCTGAGGGAGTCTGCAGCCTCAGCTTTTAAATGGCACCAAATGAATAATTAATGCCATCAAAAAGCTTTTGACACCTCTAGACTGAAAGACTCAAAAGAAATTATGGCATTGCGCAAACATGTGTGAAAAAAGACAGATTTTGATGATTTCTTACATTGGCATGCTTTTGCCCAAATGCTGATGTATGCAGTTGAAGGCTCTTAAGCTGATTAAATTCGACTGTAGATTCAGGAGTTGTGCTTAAAATACATGCAAACTGTACTTACGCCAGGGTCATACATTGTCCTTTTGTATTCTTTGGAGAAGACGGAATTGTTTGTTGATTTTGTCTGAAATTTTTGTCTCCAAAGAAAACTAATGGCATTTGCTGTGTTCACGATTTCGAGTGGTTTTAGGGAAATAAGTGGAGTTAGTATGGGCTCGATGTTCGTGTATACCAAGGTTCATCCGTACCATTATCTTTCTGTAAGTTTCTGTATGTATCCGAAATATTTGGATGAAGTGTCTCAGCAAAAGATGTAGACGTCTTAAGGTGAATGGGTAGACTTTAAGGGGCAGCAACTCTGCCATTTCTGTTTTTAGTTTGCCTGTACACTTGTACAGGAAGAGCTATTGCACTATACCCCCTGCATTGGCCTGGGCAGAGGTGGCATTAGCAAAATGTTAAACTTTTATGTTTAAGTTTTATGTGATGGGCAAGGCACTGTCAGGCAAGCTATCCTGTATGTGGACAGGTCTTGTTGCCTCCCTTCTTAATATAGATCAACTCTTAAAAGAAAGAATTTGCTCTTTAAGGAGCAAATTCTTCCTTATAAGAGTAGATGCCATTTTGAAAGGGCTTTAATTTAACCACCATTATCCAGGGAAGCAATCAGGAAGGCTTAAGAGTTGTTCCCCTTTATAGAAATGAGAGGAAAAGATGAAGGTATATCCATGTGCCTTAAGAACTGGTTGACAGGTTCTAGCCTGCACTGTTTGCCAATGTTTTACAATGCATCACCTGCAAGGGTAAATGAGCTGGTCAGAAATTCAATTCAGTTCAGTTCAATTCTCCAGATGACATTCCCAAAGTGGCTCAGTGGTACCCATAGTTGCACACACTTGGCGCCGAGTAAATTCAAAGTTGGAAAAAGTCTCTAAATATTTATGGTAGATACTGTGGAAATGGTTTTTGTGGTTGCACATTTCATTACTGGTCATGAACAGACTCAGTCAAACCAAGTATGCTATTTTCCTTTCTTTAGTAAGTAAGTAAGTAAGTTAGTGCCCAAGGGTGACATTCTTTGATGTATTCTTTGCTTTCAGAGGATTTTATTCATCAAGAGTGTATGGTGTTAACTAGTTCTGTGGTGAACAAGTCAACAAACTTGGGCTTAACTTAGGTCTAACAGCCTACACTTAGACATATCAATCATACTGAGGTACACACCTCAGTTTAACGTCATGTCTGAAAGTCAGAAGAGCATGGGATCGAATCTCTGACCACCGGATTGGTAGCATGGCACATAAGCCACTAGACCATTGCCATTCCTCAGTGTCTTTGAAACCTGGATTATGGCATTTGTCAATCTTGGTGGTATTTGGCCGTTTTGGAAAGGGGGTGTTTATAAGAGAGTGGGGTGGAGTTCATTGGATGAAATGAGGTACAATAAGCATGGGCAGCAGTGTGTTCAGTCTTTTCAGTTTGGCTTAGTATCAGATAGATTTCAGGACAAGGCAGCTTTTCTCATGGTCGTAGATCTGCATAAAGCTGGGAGGCCTGCACTAGTTACTATTCAGGCAAACCATCTATTGGTTGAGTGCTGAAGCTGTTCTGTGCGTGCACAGTAGGCATTATGCTTTAAACTTTCAAGGGAGATTATATAATAATGACATGAACGTGTTTACCTACATTCTTATAGGAGGGTTACTCTAAAAGGAAAGAATTTGCTCAAGAAAGCAAATGAAAGCAAAAATTTTCTCCCTTGCAAAAATACTGCCAACAATAGAAGAGAAGCCATATCTTAAAACGTGTCCTTGCGACACAGTTGGAATCGAAAAGTTAGTTTGTGTGTGATGTAGACTTTGATCTATTTTAAAGTTGTTTGCAGTGATTGATTCTGTACTTTTGATCATGATTGATATTCTTTCAATTGTCTCATTGTTTCACTCCTCTGTAATTTGTGTGTTGAGAGGTTTATGCTCTCCTAATTACGAAGTTATATGGCATTATTATCCTCAACATTGCGACACATGACGGTTGCGTAAACAATGGGTACATTTACCAGGGGAAGCAACTCTGCTGCTTTTATATCGGCTGCGAATAACAGAAGCAAGACGTTTGTATAACTTTTTCAGTATCTGAATTTTGGCATAACCAGCACAAACTTTTGTTGAGTTTTCAGGTTTATAACTCTGTTTTGTGACATTGCACAGACAGGAATGCTGCATTCTGTGGAGTTCTTGTTTTGAATGCCTGCCTTCAATCAGGAGCAAATTTATCCTTTTAATTTGGCAGTGTTACCTCTTCCAGGAAAGTAAACAAGTTGTCACAGAAGTTGCTCCCCTTTACAAAAATAAGAGGAAAATATGACGATGTACCCATACATCTCAAAACTTGCAGTTACAGTCTGATTTGAGTGTACACTGCTTGCTGAGGCTCTGCGTTCATAATTAGATTAATCAAGATAGATAATTAGCATCCATTTTGATTGCTACACAACCTAATGTATATTGTGAATGAAGCTTTGTAGCATACCTGTCTTTTGTTCATGAATGTTAAGTTTGAATGCCATTAATTCATGTTAAAATGACAACTGTACCAGTTGAGGATGACAGTGCTGCAGATTGCACAAATTTTTGGGGTCATTTTTTGAGGATTTTCTTATTTTACACATAAACATATGTTGTGGCATATCGTAAGAACTGCCTCTGTGAGGCAGCTCTTATGATATGCCACAACATATTATGTGCTTATTTAGAAACAAAGAGGAAAAATAAATATCAAAACTCGAAATTTTGCTCACCAGATTTTTACTTACCATGAGCTATTTATAAGGTTGACAGTTCGGTTTGAGGTTCAGAAACAAATGGGGACACTGTCAGTGATATACTTTTAAATGCTTTGCAGCCTGTCACCCCATGAGGAATTCATATTCACTATGCATGTATATAGGGTAAGCGGAATAACTCATATATTTTTCCTTTATTTTCCAGCCTCAGAGTTCCGAGATTGTGGACCAAGGATATGTAAGTCATTTTCGTTGTTTACTTGACTTTATGAATGTAATGGGAAGAGTTGCATAAATTTTGGTTTATTTCTTACCAAAAGTACCCCCCCCCCCCCCCCCCCCCTCCCAACACTAGCAGTTTGGTAAGTATGCTTTGGGCAACTATGACTTGGCCCTGTAGAAAGACATGAATCTACGCATTTCTGAAATAAAATGGGCCGTGACACGAGGAAACCAGCAAAGTGGCATGTGCACTCAGCGAAGGCTCAGATCAGCCTGGGCATCTGCCCTGTCTGATCAGAGTTTTTGCTCTCCGCATGGAGGTAGCCTAGACACTTAGCTAGCCTTCAAGCGCACAGAGAAGATTCTGATCAGACTGGATGGATGTGCAGGCTGATTTGAATCTTCGCTGGGCACACATGCCACTTTGTTGGTTTTGTGGTGTCGCGGCTCAAATTATGTTTTAACCAAAGGCAATAAGGTAGAATTTCCCATGTCTTCCCTGGAATCATGAGGTAATTGCAGGAACTATTAATAGGTAGAAACTACTTAAAAATATACACAGAAACTATTATGGTCTACTACTCACTTGAAAGATATCTTGGGACTGGTGCTTGTGGCAGGATTTATACAAAAGGTAAAAGGGAAAGTTTTCCCATAGCCTAAATGCCACAGGGGCAGTGAGGGTTAGAGGCCCACTGTGTCTTGGGCACAGCATATAAAAGGCGGAGCCCATCCCTCTCCTTCCGCTGCCTTATCCTTCCCAGATTCAAAGCAGGTACCCATTTACTTCTGGGTTGACATAGCTTTCCAGTCGTTGGATGGCGAACCCTGGGCGGGATTTCACAACCTTCTGGCAACTTTCTGCACCATGACCGAGCGGCTCTAACCACTCGACCACAGTGCCTCTCAGCCTCTCAGGGTTCATACAGAAATAGTGAAAGGATGGCCACTTATGTGTTTCAGCTGCTCTGTTTGTTCCTGATCATTGCCTTTTCATTTACTTTACCCAGCCGCTATGGGTATATTGGCTAGCTCCATGCCTGTAGATGTGTCTGACCCAGATTTGCTGATTCTTAGTGGCTGGTTTGTCCTCATCAAAGATACAGTTGTAATAATCTGACCAACAGTTTCAAAGTTGTGCCCCTGTATATCACTCCATAATAAGTGTTAGCTTGTGGAACTTCAGAGATGTTTGCTGAATCAGCAAGATCCTGTTAGTCTTCCTTATTGCCCCCCATTTCTAACTGGCATCCAATAAAAAGGACATAGGCAAACAGTGCAGATTCAGATCAGATGCCTCAGAACAGGTGTCTGATGAGGTTCGACACCATTTGCATAAGATTTACAGCAATTTCTGCACAGCTAGTAAGAGACAAATGAGCAGTGACAAGAGAAAATCAACAAAGTGGTTGTGCACCCAGCGTAGACTCAGATAAGCCTGGACATCCTCCCAGTCTGATCAGACTCTTCGCTAAGTGCTTAAAGGGTAGCTAAGGCTCTAAGCTACCCTTTAAGCGCTTAGCAAAGAGTCTGATCGGATTGGGGAGATGCCCATGTTGATCTAAGTCTGTGCTGAGTGCACAACAATTTTGTTGGTTTTCTCATGCCGCCGCTCAAATGGTTTAATAGGCGGTCAGCTGAGTGAAGAGTCACTTTTGACCATCCTAAATGCTTCCATGTAGTTGCTGACAGTGAGGAATTTTGCCAAGAATCTTTGAGAGGTGCATAAACTTCTAAAGAGTCTGAAGACTTTTTGTAGAGAGTATATTTCTACAAAACATGAAGTAGTATGAAGACCCAAAGTTTTTGAACATAGGTGTATGAGCAAACAGTGTAGACACTAATCAGACTGCTTCTTAGGAGCAGTCTGATCAGGGTATACACTGTTCTCCATTCACCAGCTCTTATTCTGACAGTTCCAGAGGCAGTAATTTCAACTCATTCAAATTTTAGGGTACATACAATGAGCAGTTTTGGTGTCCGAGTAATTAGGGTAATTTCGGCAGTTTATTTCTGTAGTTTGTTTACAGAAAAGTTCTCAGCTCCATCAGTATGCAGATTGCATTAATGATCCCCCTAGAATCAAAAACATTATACATTACAGACTGTACAGCAAATGGTGTACATTGCAAAATACATCAAACGCCGTAAATTACTAACTTACATTTTGGATATATGTGCAATTCTGCAACCTCTGCCGTTTTGTGTTTCTCGATTGTACTAGCCGAAATACTGGAGCAGAAGCATCTCAGCAAACAGTGTAGACCCTGATCAGACTGCTCCAAAAGAAGCAGTCTGACCTGGGTCTGCACTGTTTGCAAATTCACCAAATCATCTTAATAAATCATCTGCCTGGAAATAAAGTGATTCAAAGTTTATTCAAATATTAGGATAATTAGGATAAATTGGTTAAAGTTTTCCAGTATTTAGGTCAATTACGGTAATTATTATGTGCCATAAAATATGATGGAAAATGCTTGTTATATTCTGAAAATGGAATAAGTTTGATGCTTAGTTTTGGAAATATGCAAACTTTGCATTGTGGTTTGTTTTAAAATATGGAAACTTCAGGATAAAGGAATACACAGAAAATTGTAAATTATGAATATTCTTTGATTGGAATAAATGGTATTTTGAGATGGAGAGAAAAGGGAAAAGAAAGGTCTGAATGCTTGTAAACATCCTATGTATTTACCTTTAGGTTTTTGGCAAGTAGCATATCTGTTGAGCTCTTGGTATGGGTATACTGCCATCTTCGTAGCAAAAATTTGCTGTAGGAACAATATTTGATAAGTCTCCCTATACCATGGCCACAGCGGGCTTTGAAAAAAAAACAATGGGCTTTTTAGCACAAGGGCTCATGTACAGTAATCCTTGTGATTGGTACAAGGGAAGCAACTTCTATGACTTTCTGTATGCTTTCTCCAGACATAGAAGCTCTACCAAAAGGGTCTACTCTTAAAGGAAAGAATTTGCTCCTAGAGGAGCAAATTCTTTCCTTTAATAGTTGACCCCTATTGAAAAGGGAGGCAAAAATGAAAATGACAAAATCACTTCCCTTGAAATTGAATCCAAACACCATAAGAGTTGAACCCACCTCTGCCACCCTACCTTGTGACTACCCTCTGTTCAGATTATACAGGGGACAGTCACAAAGTATGGTGGCAGTGGTGTGTAGGGAAGGGAAGGAGAGGACAATTTTGGCTCCCAAAGTCCAGAGAGGTGGGTAAACCATAAATCATAAAGTTTGCAGAGGCAATGTTGAGCTGGTTACAAGAGTTCTGTTATTTCTATTATAAATGACTCATTACCAGGCTTGGTGCCAGCTTTCAGTCTTGGTTTACTGTAGACTTTGATATAAAAACAGTTAGCAGTTCAGCTGCTTTGGGAGAAAACCTGCCATTAGGTAAATGGGTATACTTTCAGGGGAAGCAACTCTTCCATTTTCATTTTTGCCATCCTTGTAAATGGGATCAAGCATGAAGGGGAGAAGTAGGTCCCTTGGAGTAGACCCGTTTTGGAAGGGCTTTGTCATTCGGGAAAGGGGTCAGTTTGGTTTTACAATGCAGAAATGCATCCAAAAGATGCAGATGGAATGGCAAACAGTGTAGGCCCTGATCAGACTGTTCCTTGAAGGAGCAGTCTGATTTGGGTCTACACTGTTTGCTCAGACCTTTCTGCCCCAATACTTCAAATTTTTATGGTAAACATATATTTTCTCTTTCAGATGAATGGAGATGGAGAGTATGAATATGAGTTAATTCCACTGGAAAGGGTGAGTCTTGTAATATTTTGTTTGTGACAGTCATGAATCCACTGATTTTCAAATAAAAATCTGGCAAATATTAAATCTTATCATCAAATAACTAATAGTAATACAGTACTTATATGGCAAGAGCAGTCCACATCATACGTCATAAACTGGGCTTATTTTGACAAAGCCCAATACAGGCAAACTCGGCCAATACAAGCCAAACTCAGTCAGGACAAGCCAAACTCGGCAAATATCAGTGACATCAAACTCCGCCAATAGCAATGACGTTAATTAATAAAGTTGTCATTAATCAAGAAATTTCATATTGGCCCAGGTACAGGTTCTTGGACGGCTGTATTGGCCCTCGGCAGTGGCCTTAAGCCATAGCAGCAGACTTGGGACCTGGAACTGGGCCAGTACAAAATTTCTTGATTGATAACGGTCCTACTAAAGACAGAAAAGGACTTACCCCACCGAAAAGGACCGAAAAGAACTTTCGGGCACAGAAAAGGACTTTAATTTGCCATTAAATGCCATATAAAACATATGTTTTAGAATTTTTTGTATCATCACGATATTAATCAGCGCTTAAATAATACTCTTATGAATTGTAGTATCTTCATCCTAAAGTTTCACAACAATATTACAGCACCTAAAAGGACTCTACTTCTGGTCAGTGAAGAGATGGCATGTACCGAAAAGGACATCTCAAATGCCGAATTTCGAGCACCGAAAAGGGAATTTTTCACTTAATGTTCAAGAAAATTATGTTAAGACATAAAATATATTTACCCTAAATATCTTTTACAAACGTTTTATAGCATAAAACGGCATATAAAAAGTCCTTTTCGGTGCCCGAAAGTTCTTTTCGGTCCTTTTCGGTGGCAAAAGTCCTTTTCTGTCTTTAGTAGGACCCGATTGATAATATTATAGTACAAGTTGCACAGCAACCATACAAGATGTCGACATCAATGTCTATGCAGTGTACAATATTGAAACGGTGGCTGCAGCATCATGACATAACATCTATCACCCCTGGTTAACTATGTATATATACACCAGCTGTTACCAAACAAAAAGTAGTGCTAGTTACCAAACAACCTGGTCATTGTGGCTAAACAAACTTGTTTAGCCACAATGACTAAGTATTTTCAGAACTATGACTCTTGTTCCTTTTGTAACAGCCTTAGAAACAGTTAACGAGGTGTGAGTATTGAACTTGCAAAATATAGAACACATTAAAATAAAGTGATGCATATGGTAGTATTGTCCATTTATTGTAATGTTTGTAAAATGATTCTTGACTCAACTTTTAAACTGCTGCTGCAAGTAATAAAGTAGAAAACCTGCATCGTGGAAATTAATGAAATTCAGTATTGTATCCCCTGCAACTTGCAGAAGCGAGACATTTGTAATACTTTTTTTGCGTCATTACTGACAGCATTGGTCGGCGTAAACTTTTATCAAGTTTCTGGTTTAGCTCAGGTTTGTAACAATGTGTAGACAGGCAAGACATTGCTTTCCTTACCTTGTTCATGTTTATCTACAGTCATGAAATTCTCTGTAACTTGAAAAGTAATGATGTTGTTATCATGGGCACATAACTCTTTAATAGCCAACAGCTATTTTTGTATTTTGCATGAAAAGCAAGAGTTACCAAAAATCTGTCGTCGTTTATTAAGAATGAGCCGCAATGCACAAAATAAACAAAGTGATATGCGTGCCCAGAGAAAACCCAAAGGAGGCTGGGCATCTGCCCAGTCTGATCAGAGTCTTCACTGTCCGCATGGAGCTAGCTTCCACCTTTAGCTACCCTTTAAGCGCACAGCAAAGCCCCTATTTAGACTGGGCAAATGCCCAGGCTGATTTGAGTCTTTGCATGGCACACACACCACTTTGTTGGTTTGTCATGTCATGGCTCAAATGGTCCTTCATAACCTGGACTGGTATGAATGGTATCATATTTTCGATCATGTCTGTTTACAGTCAAATGTACAGTCTTTGCTTGAATTAACCCTAAAAGCGCCAAAAAGCAGACAACAAAATTTACGTCTGCAAAATTAAAAAAAAAATTCCATCCAAGCTATATCATATTGAGAAGACAAACAGTGTAAATCCAGATGGGGCGGCTTAATATGAGCCGCCCCATTGGATATACAGCTATTTCACGTTTTGTGCTTCAAGGGCTAATGCTAAGTTCTAATTTCCCGACAGGGCACAACAGGGCTAGGATTTAGTATAGCAGGAGGTTCAGACAACCCACATATAGAAGATGACCCCAGTATATTTATCACAAAGATCATCCCAGGGGGCGCTGCAGCGGCAGATGGAAGGCTTAGGTAAGACTTGTACAGGATGTCTTCAGAGCCAAAGACAGTGTGGGAATTCGGTGATAATTTTGGTCTAGACTGGGATTTGCACCCAGATTAGCAGAAGCAAGACATAGGTATTGCTTTTCCGGTAGTGGTTGCATAAACTGTTAGCTTTATTTAAGAAACAGATCCTTGCTTACAGTGATTTGTTGCCCAATATATCACTGGCTGGAGGTCAGTCGTGAAGTGGATATGTCACAAGCCCGAAGCGCGCATGATATATTCATTGACAACTGACTGACAACCAGTGATATATTGGGCAATAAATCATCATATCACTGGCTGGAGGTCAGTCGTGAAGTGGATATATCACAAGCGCGAAGTGCCAGTGATATTTCACTGACAACTGACCAACAACCAGTGATATATTGGGCAACAAATCACTTGTTAGCAAGAATCTATTTTGATTTTAAAGGTAGGTGCCTGGACTAGCGATAACAATTATGTTCACAAAATAATTTCGCCTTTTTCTGGGTAGTATTGAATTCTCTTATTTTTCTGAATCCGTTGCTACTGAGAAAATCGTCAGATGTTGAAGTAAAAAGTTGTTTTCCCTTTTGGTTTATTTTCCTTTGTAGGAATTCCAGTTCTAAAAATAGATGTGTTATATGTCTATAAGTGCGCGATTTCTGATGCCATTCTCCAAAGGTAAATTTTCTCTTGCCATGAGCTCTCCTAGAGGTCCTGGCATGGCAGATGGGTTTAAACTATCCCCAAATGCAATGCAGCATGACGTCAGCTAACGTTATCTATTTTGGGCGCAAACTAAAAATAGCACTAACTGGTGTGCGAAGCAGAGTTAGGAAATCCCTTGCAAAACAATTTTTCTGATAATATTTTGATTTAGTCTTTTAAGTGAACTTGTTCATTCCCTTTTTATAAGTGCTTTCCAACAACTTGGGTGAAAGATGATCAAAATTATGATGCATTCCAAAGTACAGGAACCTACCTTTAACATGTAAGAAACAATGAAAACCCAAGTATTTCCTTCAGATATTTCCAGTTTTCTGCCATGATTACATGAAGAAATTCTAACAACAATTCGACTGTTACAGAGGCCTTAACTTTTTGATGCTAGACAAAAACAATATTAAGGTCCTGTATATATCACTTTGGGCCCTCAGCGTTACAACGTATGTTTATAGAACATGTTGCTGCTCTTGTTTAGGGGCCACAACTAAAAAGAAATTATTTTAGAATCATCCTTAAACCACACTTCTCTGTATTTCTGAAAAATATTTGAAGTCCATATTTTATACAATGTTATATTGACATTATATTGACTGTGAAGAATTGTTAATTTTGTTGTAGAGTTTGTTTTGTTTGGTCTCAAATGCATAGAAATAATGGTCCTGAATATTGCATTCAGAATGCAAAAGATACACATGCTGATGTCATATTCTGACAGCCTTTCAGAACTAATTGATAATTTCATCTTTATCTGAAATATTTTCACAATTATTGACACGTTCCAGAGAAATTTCACAGAAGCATGACAAATCTTAGTCCTCCCACACTGGATTGCCGTATTGACCCTAAAATTTCGGACACCCGTAAGTTGGACAAAAGTCTTAGAAAGTGGATTTTATACACATCGATACATCCAAATGATGCTTAGAGAAAGGCAAACATTGTAGAGCCTGATCAAACTGCTCCTTCAGGAGCAGTTTGATTCAGGAGCAGTTTGATCTGGGTCTACAATGTTTGCTCAGACCTTTTTGTCCAAATATTTAGGGTCATTACAGTACATGATCCTAGAACAAAGATTCAGCGATAATTTTTAGATTATTTCTGTATGTAACATTCATTTGAGCTGGGACACAACAAAAGCAACAAAGTGGCATGTGGGCCAATCGAAGACTCAGATCAGCCTGGGCATCCGGGACAGGGAAGACTCTGATCAGAATGGGTGGATGCCCAGGCTGATTGGAGCCTTTGCTGGGTGCACATGCCACTTTATTTGTTTTGTTGTGTCACAGCTCATTTATTGTAAGACTGCCTTACATGTAAGTTGTGACTCTCACTTGAGGGCGGTTCTAATTAGGGATAACACCATCCAGGAAATGTACTAAAATTTTGAACACCAATATCTACTATCAAAATGACTTTTCAAACTGTAGAGACCCAGACCAGACTGCTGTTGAAGGAGCAGTCTGATCAGTATTTACACTCTTTGCTATTCCACCAATAATGTTTAGGGACATTGAAAAAAAAAGAAGAAGAGAGAAAATATAGAATAATACATTAATGCTCTTCCTGAAGGATCGTGTATAAATTTTTTTTTGGAAAATTTGCCTAATGTTTATATATATGGAGAAATAAGGAATGCAATCCTAGAACTATACTGAAGGACAAAAATTCTGCACGGATGTTAAATTAACATCTGTGCAGAAATTTTGTCCTTAAGTTTATATTTAAATATTCCCTTATAAAGGGGCCAGGCCGCGTAGCGCAATCGATAGGGCACCTGACTCATAAGTCAGAGGTCCTGGGTTAAATACCTGGTCTGGCCACATACTTTCGTTTCTCCTTCCGCTGATTCAAGAAGGGCAGTTGTCAGCTACTGGCGAAAGTATGTGCACTTAGTACTGGTTATACGCTTAGGCGGTCTAAGCCTGCTCTGGAATAGTGTGGTTAGGTTAACTTACCGTCCCGACAGGACCATAGCAGTTTACCGTGGACGTTAAGCATCAAATCAATCAATCAATCCCTTATAAAGGACTATGACAAAATATCTTGACTGTCTCTTCACACCACAGAAGTGATACTGTTATAAATGATTCTGGCCAATAATTGGCCATGATGGAACAATTACATGTATTGATAATACAGGTTTGCTTGTACAAATTCTTTTTATGTTGGTTAATGCCTTAAGCCAAAAAAAAAAGAAAACAAAAAATCTGCATTTATCTGTGATAAAGTGTCATGATTCTCGCTAGACTTCACTGAACTAATAATGTCATAAACGGTTCTGTCGTATAATCGGCCAAGACGAAACAAATATTGAGCATGCCAAGTTGATTGGCCCGAATTTACCCAGTCAAAAGCATCAGAGACGAGTTAATGAATTTAGATGTGTTTTTATGACAAATGGCTCCAGTGTTAAGAAAGAAGAGCCAGATTTTAGTGTAAAGTGCCATAGGACATTTTTGACTAGTGATGGCTGGTAGCAGATTGCACATTGGAGGAGTCAGTGCCGTGGTTGCCATGCTTATGCATACAATTTGTGGATATTAGGACAACTATACAGTGAACAGATTAGGTCCTAATCGTACTGGACGTGTGGAGAGACTGATATGAGAGGTCAGCGTGAAATGATCATTTTTGCTGGTTTGTGGCCCAAAATAGAAGAAATCTTCATACAACAATAGTGTTAGTTGCAAACAAAAGATAATGTTTGTAGGAAGAAATAAGCTAAGAAATAAGCTTTTGGATATAATTGTGTTTGGAATTGTATTTGTTGAGAGCTACAGTAATGATACAAAATGTTGAGACAGAAATTTTTAGGAAAACAGTGTAGACCAGGATAAGACTGGTTCTGTCTAGTTAGGGCATGGACTGTTTGTAATTTTGCTGGTATCTTTCTAACACATTTTCAACACTGGCATGTAATAATATTTGGATATTTAAATTTTAGAATAATTATAACAGTCAGTTAGAGTGTCCCTGGAGCTTTAGATAAAGTGGGGTTTTGAGGATAATTTTGAGATAATTTTTCTTTTTCTTAATGGAAACATATGTTGCGACCCCTCATTAGAACCGTCTCAACGAGACGGTTCTAATGAGGGGTCACAACATATGCTTTCATTAAAAAATATGGAAAATTATTCCTTACCTCTCCCTGTTTCCACTTCTTGTCTGGAGCACTGACTGTCCCAGTATTTAGGTGGCTAAAGCGTCTTTGTTGAACTATTTTGTGCTGGACTTCACATAAATTCAATTATCAAACCAATTAAGTGTAGTTCAAAGGATTTTGGGAGAAACAACTGACTGCCACAGACAGCTTTATTGGATACAGTAGCCACAGTGAAATTCTTTTTAACCTTTGAGGAAAATAATGGAAAATCTGTTTTTAGATTTATTTCTGTTGTGTGATATGTCATATAAAATTTTGTGTATAAGGAGATGACCAAATCATGGATTATGTTATTGAAAAAAAAATAAAATCTTAAAAAGTTCCTTCAAGAGCAGAGAATACATACAGAAGTAGGAACATGGGCCAGACTACGTAGTTTCGGCTAATAAAGCCTCGTCAGTGACCCTGACAATATCTGGTGACGAAACCAGAAAAAGCATACTGTAATTTCTTAATTTTAATTGGGCAGTCGATTCAAAGACTGATTAGTTTCAAAAGGATCCAAATAATATAAAAGGCGATGATCTAGAATAATAGTCTAAATCGATCTCAAATTTTAGATTTCTCAGAATATTACAGTCTGGGCATATGTTATTATTATCTCATAAACTGTAACATGCACTAGCCATTATATACAAAAAAAATAAATAAATAAAAGAGTAGAAATTGATTATTAATTAGTATGGGAGTTGGGATTTTATGTCCCACCAAACGGATGTGAGATTATAGTTGGATGAACTGAGTTAAACTTCATTTGAGATTTCTGACAACAGTAGTTGGCAGTGATCTATGTTTGTGACAATTCCTGGGCATTTTCATCAAAAGTAAATTGAATTAATGTGTTTTTTCTCTAAAAAAAAAAGTGATTGATATATGAATTTTATATGACTTTGGAGAAAAAGCCGAATTAGCCTAATGTAGACCATTGAGAGTCATTGATTTCAAATCGCATTTTAAATGTACAGTCAAACTTGCTTATGTGGTCACCTCTATTAAGGGATCACCTGTCTTAAAGGGCTACTGCACTATTTCTTCACTATTTCCAGAAATATTTCCAATTAACAGATTTTTATGAGAGAAACAGATTGCCGAAAACCCCATCGAAAAATTCCTACCCAAACTGTAATTATTGACAATTAAAGTTTATGCAAATTAGATTTTAAGCCCCGCCCACTTTTTCATTTCTGCAGCGTTACTTCCAAAATGTGAATTTGATTCCAGTCATTATTACCATATTCTAATTCAAAATATTCAAACTTTTTTCATGAGATGATGTAAGTTCTCTCACTAAATTTATTTTAGGGAAAAAAAGAGTAAAAAATGTTTTCAAAATATTTATTTTTTTAATTCAAATTATTTGAATGACTCAAATGACGTCATAAGAGTCCTTGCATATTTTTCAGCTAATTAAAATTTAAATTGCTTATAACTTTTTAACCATTTGGAATTTTTCCTTGCAGTTTTCGACATTCTTTTAGACAAAACAATACAAGTTATTTCCAATGATTTCAATGCATGTTGAAAAACAGTACAGTAGCCCTTTAAGCAGCCACGTTTTTTCCCGAGTCCCTTAACCCTATTGTACTCAGAACGGCCAAAACTCCATAGAGTTTGGGCCTTTCTGAGTGCAATAGGGTTAAACCAATACAGTGCAAATGAAACTGTTTAAAGGGGTCACCTGTCTTAAGCAGCCAGTTTTTGTCCCTCCCTTGGGTGACCCCTTAAGACAGGTTTGACTATTTCAACTGGGTAATGGTTCAGGGCTATTTTCCTGGAAATTTCAAATTCAGGCTTCTGAAATATTTACGGGTAGCCAGAATATAACAATGCCATTCAAGGATCTCTGACAGGTGTAATGTTAATTTGCCTGTAAAATTAGTCAAAATTAAAGTTTTGATACGCACAAGAATTTCTTTTGAAATGTGTTGCTCTCAAGTTCCATTAAAGGGGCCTTTACACTATAACGAATTGGCCCAGCGTATGCCAGCGTACGGAGATATTTTGGCATTCGCTGACATACGTTGGCATACGCTGAAATTTGTTAGCTCATCGTTTTAAGTTCGTTGAAGTACGTTGTTGTTCGCTCAGTACGTTGAAAATTTTTGTGCATGCACAAAATTTCTCGACGTATGCCAACGAACAGCCCATACGCTGCGGGTTCGTTCGATGAACGCAGTTTGAGCGGTTTGTTCGTCCGCAGTAAGACAACGACTCGTTACCTCTATGGTGACATTCGTCAAACCAAATTGTGGTCACTTCTTAACGAACTTCTCACGTATTAGCAACGTATGATTACGATGCGTCAACCTATCATTAACGTTGCTGCTGCGACTTCCAAAGGTTTAAATTCCGTGCTTGGCGTGCTTTAACTTACGAGTACCGTATAGGTAGCGTTCGACTTGCGTTTTTGTACATAGCTTGTTGACCTACATATTTGAGTACACAAAAACATACTTCAGTGCCACTTCGACAGTTTTGGTTAGTAGCTCGAACAGTAATGATATATATAGAGTGTGCAGCGAGAATACGGCGCCAGTATATTCTGGCAGTGCTACAGCACGATAGCATCCAAACTGAAATTGCATTGCATAACTATATCGGAGGCAATTTAGGCATTGGATGAAGCAGCCAATTGAGGCATGGGATGAAGCACCAACATCTCTGCTGGTGGTGGCTGGTGGTGAAGGAGACTTTGATCGATCGGATGTTTGCGAGTCCTGATGTGTGTTTATTTCATCATGTGGTGGAGCTACAGGTGGAGGCGACGGGGATTCTGCCTTTTCCCCACTGCCTCTGCCCCCGGAGAATTTCTTTTGCGTGCGTCCCTTGGCCATCTTCTAGTACATATACCTGTAAGTTACGTGATCGGTTCGAATACGCACACTAAACGCAGAGAGCACGTAAAACACGTTTGACGTTCGTTGAGAGATCGTTGACATTCGTTGATATTCGTTTCGCATTCGCTCTGGTTCGTTAATATGTATTTATTCATACGTTATAAACTCGTTCTGGTGTCGTTACAAATTCGTTTTCAGTTCGTTTTGTTTAGCTCCGATGAACACATTCGTCGGGTTTTTGTGCATATTTGTGCGTATTCGAGCTTTGTCAATTTTTTGCAATTCGTTCACGGTAGGTTCCCTCAATTCGTTATAGTGTAAAGGGGCCTTAACTTGCTATAAATTTATTTTATACAATTGACTTAAATATTTGAGGTCATTCAAGAAATGGAAAAAAAACACCGTTTTATAACTGACTCAATACAGAATATTTGAATTTCAGATGAATTTAGAGGAAAAACTAATATAAAACACTGAGTTACATTGATTTTAAATTACTTCTTTTTTCATACTGTGTGACAGATTTATTTATCCAGGGTTGATAAATAACATGAAGGATATAAGGATTATTTGTTTTAGACATGCAAAGCAGAAAAACATCTGTCTCACTTTGGATTTGTTCTGTGAAATGAGGATACTTTGTTGCAATAAGAAAACATAAGTGAGCTATATCATGTGCTTTCAAGCAATGTGGCATTGGCGACAAGAAAAGGCTCTGATCAGACTGCACTTGAGTGCAGTCTGATCAGAGCCTTTGCTTGTCACATCAGCCATCTATGGAAGTGACAAAAGCCATAGAGTGAACAGTGAGGTCTCAGATCACACATAAATGATCAAGAAGGATGATCTGAAAATCACATGACAAAATTGCCACATTGTTGGAAGTCACATGATCTGGCTCAATTTTGTTTTAGACATGCAAAGCAGAAAAAGGTCTTGTCTCACTTTGGATTTGTTCTGTGAAATGATTGTGACAAGAAAAGGCTCTGATCAGACTGCACTTAAGTGCAGTCGGATCGGAGCCTTCACTTGTCTAATCAGCCATCAGTGGTATTTGCCCGAACCATACAGCCAACAGTGAGGTCTCTAGATGGACCTGGCCCCGAGGTTATAAAACTTTTTTCATGCTCAACTCAGCTGAGCATGAAATTTTACCTGCTGATAAACAGCAAATTACTGCTAAGTACAGTTGTTTTCATGCTCAGTTTAGTTGAGTATGAAATTTTCACTGCTTATGAATATGAAAATGCCAACATTAGTTGGCATTTTCATATTTATCATCAGAGAAAATTTCATGCTCAGCTGAGTTGAGCATGAAAAACGTTTTATAACCTCGGGGCCTGGTGTAAACTGAGTACCACATGACAAAACTGCCACATTGTTGGAAGTCACATGATTGTGGCTCAGTTATGTTGCAAATCTTCTTGTTTCATGTAATTATGTTTTGAAAGTGTACAATTTAAACTGAACATATCAGAGTTGGAATTTTCAAATCAACCTAACTTCAAAGCTCTTTATGAGAGCAGCTGTTTCTTAATGAAATTCTCATTTTCTGTGTGAGGAAAGAACACAGAAAGTTTGTCTCTACTAGATCTGTTACAGCTGTAGATAAATTTGGAATTTGATGAAAATTTGGGAATATTTTCTCATATTTTTGAAAAAACTACATATTTTGAATTTGAGCCCAATATAACATGCCTGGTAAATGAGCATTGCCATTCCTACATGGAAATTAAAACTGCAAGCTTCTGCCAATGAAGAGCCTTGGTAGTAGACCGGCTCCAATCCTTGTGTTTTAATTGCATATCTGTAAGAAGGCTAACTCTACAAGGAATAAGTTTTACATCTAGTAATTGCAGAGTTACCCTAGAAACAAATGGTTAGCCATCAGAATAAAAAGAGCCACATTAAGACTTCTACTGTTTGAATACATAGAACCATATAGCCTGGAAGCCAGGCTACCTTGGTAGCTCAGTGGGTGAAATGCTGGCCCAGGTTTGATTCCTGCTGAAGGTGGAAATCTTTTTCGTATGTTAATGGGGTTTCATTGCACACAGCCATTTATTAGCAGCCTCCCATCATCCTGATATGTCTGAAAGACTTTTGAAAATGATGTAAAGTTGTATGTCATCCATCCATTTATGCAAATGATGGATAACCAAAATATAGAAATGCTCCATGTATTTGATTCATATGTAGGTAATATCAATAGGTAGTACCAAACAAATATTTCACCTTTGTAAAAGGAAAAAAAAGAGGCTTCTGTAAGTGGCTGTGCCGGGCCGCATAGCACAGTCAGCAGGGCACCTGACTCATGAGTCAGAGGTCCTGGGTTCAATACCCGGTCTGGCCACATACTTTCGTTTCTCCTTCCGCTGATTCAAGTAGGTGTCAGTTACTGGCAAAAGTGTGTGCACTTAGTACTGGTTAACCGCTTAGGAGGTCTAAGCCTGCCCAGGAATAGTGTGGTTAGGTTAACTGACCATCCCAACATGACCAAAGCTGTTTACCGTGGACGTAAAGCAACAAATAAAATCAAATGAAAGTGGCTGTTACTGTTGGAGGATTGGAAAATGTCATCGGTGAATTTAAAAAAAATTACTTTTTCTCACATGCTTGAGCTAATCAGTAAGAAATAACTGAATTAGTGATGCTAAATTTATTTTGAGTAGTATATATAGAAAATACAATTTCTGCTATTTTGCTGGAGACAGTTCCCGTCAGCTCTATGTCTGTCTTAATTAAATAAGTTTTATCTCCGTATTATTCTTGGAATCCAATACCCATCTAAAGTTATTAATTTGTGCGCGATGCTCTGCTATATTTGCTACTTTAATGTGATTGCTTCTGCATGGTTGAGCGGCGGCGTGTAAAAAGGGGACCGTATGTCATGCGCATTCATTAAGCAGTCAAATCAACCTGTGAAACTGTACAAAATGATCAGAGTCCTTACCTATCACTGTTTAGATTCGTCAGTATTCATTGTTCATGCATGCGGGAAAGACTTGAATCAGATTGCGCATTTGCGCAATCTGATTCAAGTCTTGCCTGATGACATTTGTCGTGAGGTTGCAAATCTGTTGTGTGACTCAGTATGCCTGAAGTGTAAACATGAAATGCACATTGATATCACCTTGAATAGGCATTGAATTGTATAGTATTTCAAATATCAAGCGTCTGCTCAAGTTTGTTAATCAAAGTCTATAAAAACCTTAATTATTCAGAAATCAGAGTTTCATGTAAGCGGGAATGGTTCTACTGACAATGGACAGCAATGAGTGTCATTATAATTGAAATAACAAAGCCTTTATTTTTATAATTGAAATAATAAAGACTTTAATTTCGGTGGGTAGCACAATTAGCTACTCTTCTTTGAAGCCCACTTAAGAATGTACAATATGCACTATTGAAATTATTCAAAACAAACAGAATAAAAAGGAAATCAGATTTATGTATAGTAGAAAAAAATGTACAGATTTATACGAGAAAAACCCAACAAACACTAACTACACACAAAATTACTCACATACAAAAAGATCCCATTGCATAAAAAGCAGTGTGGTACCCTATTCACTGCCGTGCATTAACCAGAAAAAAGCCCTATATTAACAAGGCAATTTATGCACTGTTACTGCATGGCTATGCAACTTCCAGTATGCTAGTACTGAGGTCACTAAAATAATGCAGCTATGCACCCTTGCATCTCCCCTTGTGGTCGTAGTACAGAAAATTGGTTATGTTTTGCTTTAAATCATCATATCTTTGTTCTCTTATGCATCCTCATCATGTCATGACACAGGTTTCAAAGCAATGGTGTTCACATAGTATTACGATGCCAAATAGAGAGTAAAGTAAGTGTAAAAGAGAACCGGTACCAAGCTTTCGGCAATCAAGAACTGCAGGATGGCTCACGAATGGATTTGGCTTGTTCTGCATGGTAATTATTGCATTGAACAAGTTACCTGCTTTTTGTTGTTGGATTTGATTCCGTTTCGTGCTACTACAGCTACCATCTTTAAAATGGACCCTTTTCCAAAATATGGAGGTCCAGTTTGACGATGGCAGCCATCTTGCATCGCATGATTCTCTGGGACCTGGAAGACAGATTTCAATAAAAAAATGTGCACTCATGCATTGATTGTCAAACAATGACAGAATGTAGTGCCATATATTTTGCAATTTTTAACAAATATTTTCTTGAATTTATGCAATAACAGCGATCAAGCATCGGCATTTGTTATGTGCCAAAAATCAAGGAGAGATAGATTAGAGCCTTTACAGAAATGAATCTGCTGAAGGTTAGATCTATATCAGAATACATATGGTTATTAAAACATCCCACTGGACTTGTCAAAAATAAAGGGAAGCCAGTTGAAGATGGATTAGTATCCATTTCCGAAATAAGTACGGTCTGACATGTCCAGATATGTAGAGTTATTTGGTAATTAAGGTGAATGGATACACTGCCAGGGGGAGCAACTCTGCTATTGTCAGTTTTGCCTCCCTTCTCAAAGGGGTCAATTCATAAAGGAAAGAATTTGATTCTCTGATAACAGAATCTTTCGTCAGAGCTCTAGCTAACAGGGCGTATTTGATGATAATTAAAGATAATTTTTTTTATTTCTCATCTAAACCATATGTTGTGACCCCTCATCTGAATTGTCTTGTCGAGACGGTTCAGATGAGGGGTCACAACATATGTTTTTATGCAGAATTAACAAAAATTATCCCTAATTATCACCAAATACTCCCTCTTATCTAGAGCTCTGTTTCATTGAATAGTAAACCTTTTATATAAGGGTTTTGTTGTTCAAAAAAGCTAGCAGGAAGTCACAAAAACTTGTCTCCCTTTATAAAAAAAAGTTGATGCTAGAAAGATGGAGGTGCACCCATACAACTTAACCCTATTGCACTCAGAACAGCCAAAACTCCATAGAGTTTTGGCTGTTCTGAGTGTGATAGGGAATGGAGTTTTGGCTGTTCTGAGTGTGATAGGGTTAAAATGAGTGAATTTTGTTACAGCAGTAAGTTCCAGTGTTTTCTGGCATTTCGGAACATTCTTGGTACAAGTTGGTCTGTCACCTGCAGAATTCAGCTCAGACGTACTTTTTGTGTAAATTACATGTCTTGCATGGGAAAAGGTGTAATTGAACAAATAACTCGCTATTCCTGTGTGATTACATTGTCCATAAAATAATGGATTTACTCCATGCAATAGTGGCCAAATTAGGTTATACTGCCCACAGTCAGGCCACGCGACAGTGAAATAGACCTAACGAAGACGAATGGT
This sequence comes from Ctena decussata, assembly GCA_963989385.1. NCBI lineage: Eukaryota > Metazoa > Mollusca > Bivalvia > Lucinida > Lucinidae > Ctena > Ctena decussata. Next base: position 54,405,775 of record OZ022513.1, read on the forward strand.
CCCGTGATGATAGTCTCAGTCACATTTTGTCACCTTGCAGATAAATTATACACATTGGATCATTATGATTACTTGTGTTGCAATGATTATGAATTTGTTCAGCATCTCTATCGCAGAGCTTCAAGAAATGTTGATATTATCAATGGCTGTCTCATTAAAGTGTATTGGGTACATCTTGTTTTTGCCAGTTTTACAAAATATTGTGACTTCCTATTTGCTTCCTTGGGTGACAGTAACCCTTCTAAAATGAGGTCGTAGATGGCGGGATGACTTGCGATTTTATGTCTTTTTAAACAGTATTGCAGTTATATCAGGACGATGGGATGGTGATAATGAAAGGCTAAAGATTCTCACCTCAAAGGGGGCTCGAATCCAGTCTGCTAGATCAGTAGGCCAGCACTTAACCCACTGAGCTACCGGGCCTCCTAAAATATGAGATCAACTCTAGAAGAAAAAGATTCATCCTAAGAGAGCAAATTTCTTTTCCAGCAGAAATGATCCCCTTTGAAAAGGGAGTCAAAAATAAAACCGCATATTACAATATTACCAATATTCTGTAGTGGCATGAGAGTGAGTAAACTTGGACAAGCATGAATGTTATTCCGGGACAGTGGATCCAAGGTTCAAGTCTCGTCATAAAGATTGTGGGTTTCGGACAGTTATTTATTCCCTTTCCCATGGCATCTCCAAAAATGGAAGGTCAAGGTTAAATGTGCATTTCATTCACATGTGTGGCATAGACACATTTAAAGGAAGCTTCAAATGCTCGGTTGGGAGTGTGTGTGCTGGGGACAGGAAATATGATGATTTTAATTTTGCATTAAAGAATATACATTATGACTCCCATAAGCCACATTAGAACTACTACTCTGAGTTGGGCCGGGCCGGGTAGCGCAATCGGTAGGGCACCTGACTCGTAAGTCAGAGGTCCTGGGTTCGAATCCCGGTCTGGCCACATACTTTCGTTTCTCCTTCCGCTGATTCAAGAAGGCCAGTTGTCAGTTACTGGCGAAAGTATGTGCACTTAGTACTGGTTAACCGCTTAGGAGGTCTAAGCCCGCCCAGGAATAGTGTGGTTAGGTTAACTGACCGTCCCGACATGACCTTAGTTGTTTACCGTGGACGTTAAGCATCAAATCAACCAACCAACCGAGTTGGGTGGGGTAGGGGAGGAGAACAAGATATTGATTGTAGCTCAGTAGCTGCTGATCAGAAAAGCATAGTTTTTCAATGAAAGCTCATTTTGCAGTGCCTCATATTTAATCCATCCTGATGCAGCAAGTTGATAATAAATTAACATTTTTATGGATATAATCCATTTAGTTCCCCAAGCTACCGAAATACAAGGCTTTTTTTAAGCCTTTAACCATTTTATGGTACACAATAACCTTACATTTGTGTCTCTTAGCAGACAGTTTTATTGCCAGTAAAAGACATTTTGATGCCAGTTTATGTATGCCATGATAACTGTTAATTTGAGACATAACATTGTTCATATGAAAACATTGCAGACCCAGATCAGACTGCTCCTTAGGAGCAGTCTGATCAGGGTCTGCAGTGTTTGCCATTTCACCAGATGTTTTCAAAGCATCTCCAGATTGTAAAATCAGCGTGTCAGAGTTTACGGAGAATTTCCATATTTGGTTAAGGTGCCCTAGATTTTATGGTAATTATGTTCATAAAAAGGAGTATGAAATTACCTCATATTAAAGCTAGTTTGGGATGGAATTTCTTCTTTTGTGTGTAGGTTGTTTTGATCATGACATTTCTTGGGGTTGAAAATTTAATTATCTCCCTTTGTAAACATAGCTGTTCCCCTATTTACTCAAACTGATTTTCTCGAATTTTGGTAAAAATAGTCCGTAGCAAAAACTAGAATGGTTGGATGGCAGTAAAGGTCTTTTCTTAGAAGTTGGTACTTGCTCAGATGAAGCCTTTTTGTAGGAGGTGGTACTTGTTTCCTAAAAATTAGGTCTTTTTAGCTCACCTGAGCCAGCGGCTCCGGGGGAGCTTATAGGATGGTAAGGCTCCGGCGTCCGTCGTCCGTCGTCCGTCCGTCCGTCCGTCCGTCCGTCAACAATTTCAAACGACTTCTCCTCTGAAACCACTGGGCCAATTGTAACCAAATTTCATATGTAGCCTCTAGGGGACTTAGGAACAAAAAGTTGTTCAAACAGTCCTGGTCACATGACCAACATGGCCGCCATGCCCATATATGGTAAAAACCTAGAAAAATCTTCTCCTCCAGAACCAATAGGCCGATGGCCTTGAAACTTGGTATGTAGCATTGGGTAAGCGAGCACTACCAAGATTGTTCAAATTATGACCTTGGGTTGACCTTGACCTTTTTTACGGTAAGGTCAAATTTGCATTCTGTAGCTTTTTTATGGGAAAATGCTAGAACATAAGTTTTCTTGGAAATTGTTGAAGATTTAGACCTGAAAATTGGTATATACAGTCATCTGAGAGAGTACATGAAAATTAATGCGTACAAGAGGTCAAGGTCATTGTTTGACCTTTGACCCTGGTCTCTCATATTTTGACAATTTCACACATCTCCTCAAAAGCCATTAGGCCAATTGTAACCAAATTTCATACAGAGCCTCTAGGGGGCAGGGGAACGAAAATTTGTTCAAACGGACTGGGTCACATGACCAACATGGCCGCCATGCCCATATATGGTAAAAACATTTAAAAATCTTCTTCTCCAGAACCATTAGGCCAATGGCCTAGAAACTTGGTATGTAGCATCAGGTATGCGAGTACTACCAAGATTGTTCAAATTATGACCTTGGGTTGACCTTGACCTTTTTTTACGGTAAGGTAAAATTTGCTTAATTAGCTTTTATATGGGAAAATGCTTGAACATTAGATTTCTTGGAAACTGTTGAAGATTTAAACCTGAAAATTGGCATATACAGTCATCTAAATGAGTACATGAAAATTTATATGTACAAGAGGTCAAGGTCATTCTTGACCTTAGACCCTGGTCTCTCATATTGTGACAATTTCACACATCTGCTCAAAAGCCACTGGGCCAATTGTAACCAAATTTCATACAGAGCCTCTAGGGGCTGAGGGAAAGAAAATTTGTTCAAACAGTCTTGGTCACATTACCAACATGGCCGCCATGCCCATATATGGCAAAAATCTTTACAAATCTCCTTCTCAAGAACCAAGTGATCGATGGCCTTGAAACTTGGTATATAGCATCAGGTACTTGAGTACTAATCTATCAAGATTGTTCAAATGATGACCTTGGGCTGACTTGACCTTTTACAAGGCAAGGTCAAGTATGGGAAAATGGTAGAACATAAGAGCTCATGGCAAGTTTAGAAGATTTTGGCCTAAAAATTGGTATATACAGTCGTCTTAGTTAGTACATGGAAGATTTGCGGGTACAAGAGGTCAAGGTCATCCTTTGACCTCTGACACATGTCTCTTATATTTTGACAATTTAGGACGTCTCCTCAAAAGCCACAGGACCAATTGTAACCAAATATCATACACAGCCTCCAGGGGCTGATAGAATGAAAATTTATCAAGCGGTCTAGGTCACATGACCTACATGGCCACCATACACAGGTGAGCGATTCAGGGCCTCATGGCCCTCTTGTTATAGAAGCTAATACTTGTTCAGGTTCAGGATTTCTTGTAGAAACTGATACTGTGTTCACAGTTAAAGCCATTTTGTAAAAGCTGATACTTGTTAAGAATAAGTCTTTTTGTAGAAGCTGTTACTTGTTAAATTCAGAGTAGTTGTAATTACTTTGAAATTAGTGCAATTATTTGAAAATTTCAGCAGATCGATTTAATTTGGGGTTATGTGTGAAAATATCGCTGGCAGAAGGGCATACTTTAAAGACTCTGAACAGTCTGATCTGGTCAACATATTCTTTCGACAACACTTACCGCTATTGCGGTCTATTGTTTAAACAATTCCACAGGTGTTAATTTGTTCAAATGGATTTAATGGTTTATCGCGTATCTGCAAAGGTTTCTATGGATATCACTTAGAATAAACCAATAAACTCTGCTTCTCCGGTGATTCTTCATATATTCTATTGGGGATGTGAGGATAAAATGGTTCTTTTTAATGGAATATGTGGATTAGCCTCTGTTTGCTAACTTTTATGAAACCAAGAGATCATTTTCAGTGTCTTAATTGGAATATCTCTGTGTTTTATTTTGTTTTGTTTTTTTAATGAGAATTAGACAGTGGTTATATTATTGCATTGACGTTGTTAGTGTAGTTTCTAGTTCCTCTCTACTGAACCAAATGAAAAATGCTGCATTTTACCTGTTTTAGAATATCTTATGTACACAAAGACTTTATGAATCCTTGACTAAGGACTTTGTAAAGCTAACAATGCATTGAACAGCTGGCCCCAATTATTTAATGCATTTTCGGAAATTGTGGAGAAGGACCAATAAGCACCTTGACAATTTAATCAGTTATAGAATAACTCTGTGATGAATTCTGCCGGGTGTGTTTGTGCACGTAGGGGTGGGATGGGGTGAATGGATGAATGACTTATGATTTTACATTCTTTTCAATAATCATATCAGGATGAAGAAAGGTTGTGTGCAATAAAAAGGTACAGGTTTCCCATAGCCCAGTGGCTGTACGGGCAGTGGGGGTTAGAGGCCCACTGTATCTTAGTTGCAGCATATGAAAGCTGGAGCCCTCTCCTTTAGCTGCCTTATCCTTCCCTGATTTAAAAAAAAAGGTACCAAATCGCTGCTGAGGTGACAGAGTTTTCCAGTCATGAGTTAACCCAACCCAGAATTCAAACTTGTGACCGTCTGCTTCATAACTGAGTGGCTCTAACCACTAGACCACATTGTGCAGCAGGCCAGCACTTAACCCACTGGGCTTAACTGGGACTCTGGGATGGGATTGGGGCATTGTATGTCTGTGTGTTCGCATTTAACATCACTTTAAATGTTGTTCATATGGATTTAGGCTGCTATAAAACCTGGAAGGATTTGGGTTACCATAGAATCCTGAAGAATCATTTGCCTGCCATGAAAGGCATCGAGAACAGCTTTAGAAAAAAAGCAAATAAAAAACCTTTTGAATTTTCTGCGATTGATTTAAAGCATACTGTCATACGGCTGGCATTGATGAACTGGTTATCAGCCTTATTCTGAAGTTAATCCTCACTGATTGAGAATGCTCAGCAGGGCTTTAGAATTTATTACTGTATTCACAACTAATCTTCAGAGAAAATTCATGAGCCAAGAGTGTAGACCATGATCTGATCAGGATCTGCACTGTTGGCCAACAGTTTTAGAAAGGGCCGTTCAGAGGCCTAGCTTATAATGTGACATCTGTTCAAGAACCATTTGAATGATGGCCGACAGTTCTAGACCTTGCAAATCAGTTCAAGAACTGGTCTAGTTCTAGAATAAATGGTCTTCAGATCTCATAGTTTTAGAACCAGTGTTCAAGAATGATTCGGGTTCCAGAACCACAGTTCAAGAGCTGTTTCGTCAGTTCAAGAACAGTTCTAAAGGTTCAACAAAAGTTCTTGAACGTTCAAGAACTTTATGTTAGTTCTAGAATAAATTCCACAGGGGTAGACTGCAAAGATATGAACACTTACGAAGGATTTTCAGCAAAGGAAACTTCAAAATGGCTTCCTTGAAAACCCATGTTTCTTGGAATTCTATGGACGCCTGTGTGTCTTGGCTTCTGCTGTGCAATACCACTGCTTCTGATAGATAGTCCGCTGGTCCAAATTTGAAAGCAAATGAATCTATTAAAAAGAAAATGTCCAGATGTCCTACTGTTACAATGTTTTCTTTCTTTTGCTAAAATGGTTGCTGTAGCATCACATAAAAATACCTGCTGAGTGCAGCAGAGTGAATCTGATTGGCTTAGTGTCTAAAATCTGGGTTCGAGGTTATAAAACTTGAGAATAATCTCAAACTCAAAATAAAGCACACTGATTGGCTGCTTCCGAGCATGTGCTCGGAAGCAGCCAGTCAGTGTGATTTATTTTGAGTTTGAGAATGTACTCAAGTTTTATAACCTCCAGGCCTGAAAGTACAGTCAACTCTTGATATCTCAAAGTCGAAGTCCGTCCCAAGCTTCTGATAACTCAAAGTAAATTTTCTGGTCCCAGAAAATTTATTTTGAGAAATCAGTAGTTTGAGATAAGAGGAATTGAAATGTAAATGAAGATAGGGAATGAGTCCAAACTATATTCTTTTACATAAGAGGGTACTTTGAGATATCAGTGTTCGAGATATCGAGGGTTGACTGTACATATTCATGCCCGAAATATTGCTGCAGCTTAAGTTTTTTTCAATATTAGAGAGTAGTTAAAGAGAATGGACTCTGTTACAGTGTTACAATATCTGTCTTGATGGAAATAGCAGTGGAACGTACGGTCGGTATAAGAGATTCCTGATTATTTGCAAATTTCTGTGGAGGTCTGTTATAGTGTGTCAGTGTGAATGGGAGGATAAATTGGGGTTTATGGTCATTTTAACCCTAATAAAGTTGTTCTCAGCTGATTGGAGCTTATTACCATGTTTATAGAAAATGTATACCGACACCAGCTCCTGCTGCAGTCATGACTGAAATTGGCTCTGCACATGAACTCAGACCAAGGCATCAATTCTATGAGAGAATGATTATTGCGGACTGTGGACACACAGTGCAGATCCTGCTCAGACTGCAGCTAAAGAGAAGCCAGAGCTGGATCAACACTGATTATCTGTTCATTTCTGTCTAGATACTGGGGATGAATTCCATAATTATGAAGTTTTTATCGCATCAGTGCTTTGTGAATATGTCATAGTTGGTTTGGTCAAGTGGCATGTAAGGTCAGAAATATTAAAGTACATGATCGCTTCAAGAGTGTTAACCCATTTTAGACCATAAACCTGTTTTGGAGACATATCCATGGAGGCACAGACCCAGTTCAGATACTGCAGAACTCGGCATCTGATCAGAGTCTACAATGTTTGTTTATACAGGAATTTCTATGCAAAATACAATAGAAATGAAAACATCTACCAGAAACCTTTAAAACTAGAAGTGGACCCTGGTCAAAAGAAGGGCTAATTTAGTGGCCAACATGATACTCTGAATCTCTTCTAGAAGGAGGAGAAGTTGAAAATTTTATCATCCTGATATACCCTAATGAGTCTAGTTATAGAGACAGAATTGTCTGAGCAAATGGCATATAGTTCAAACTAAAGAACACTCTAAATAGGGTCTTAGATTTTTAGATGAAGTACAGTAGTTTGTTATTAAGGTGGATAGATACACTTTAAAGGGAGACAACTCGGCCAGTTTCATTTTTGCATCCCTTCTAAATGTAGGTCAAGTCTTAAAAGAATGAATATGTTCCTTTTGGAGTAAATTTTTTCCTTTAAGAATAGACACCATTGTGGAAGAGTTTGTCACTCAGGGAAGCAGACAGAAAATCAAAAAAAGTTTTTCCCCTTTATAAAAACGGCAGAAAAAGAAGGAGGTGTTTCCATACACCATGAGGTTTCCAATTACCATATTTCACTTATCTCTAGGCTTACAAACTTCATAAAGAACAATATTTAGACAAAATTACAGTCTCTACAGTGAAAATGTTAATGAAGAACTCTTCTTGAATTTATGTCTGTAACTGTCTTGTATTTCTGTGATAATGAATATAGATATATACCAGTTTCAGACCATTAGGGTGTAATCATGTTTGAAGACACATGCTTGTTTGATTGACTGTTTGGTTTAAGTTGCTGGGAGGTAACTGGGTCTTTTATGCCTGCTGTTGACAGTATATATATTTCATGACATATTGTAAACACCAATTAGGCTCAGTATTTTATGTTATTACAACTATAATTACATGGCAAGTAGTGATACTACTATTGCAGACAGTGTAAATAGAAGTTTGCACTTTAAGATGTGCATTGGCAGAAAGAAAATTGTAATTGCACTTGGAACTACATGGCAGAATGAAATAGCAATATTGCACATAAGGTAATATTGCGGCAGAATGTAAAAACAATGTGGCAGCAGAGCTCCAATTAAGAAGGAATAACAGGGATAATTCAGAGATAATTTTTTGCGTCTCACTGAAAACATACGTTGTGCCCCCTCATTTGAACCATCTAATGAGGAGTCACAATATATGTTTCTATGCAGTGGAAAATAATCCCTAAATTATACCTGTTACCCCTTCTTTTCTGCAGCACTGGGCAGAATGTAAAAATACAGTGGCTGTCAGGGAAAATAAAGGCAGAATATTTATAGGTTATTGAATTTATATTGGGAAATATTCGGCACGAGTTCATATGGCGAAGGACGCACGAGCTTGTGAGTGCGTCTCCGCCATATGAACGAGTGACGAATATTTCACTATATAAATTCAATAACCTTTTTATTATATACCTTTGATATTAGTCTGTTAGTTTGATCAGTGCTCTCTACGTACGAAATAAAAATGTTATTTCTGTATAGCAACCACAATTTGTTTTAAATTTGAAATTACATTATGCCTTTGTGTGTCTTCATACACGCTAAAAGCCACGCCTGATGGCGCGAAAGTAGAAATGACGTTACATTATCGGATGTGACGTCAGTAAACAAACGCTGATGTTTACAAGAACTGGGCGCCATTTTGGAGTCTTACTCTCAGCAGCTCTGATGAAAATCTCTGTTATTATCGCAGAATATTAATTAATAGAGTGACGGATCAAAGGTAAATTATACTTAATTGTCTTTCATGTAATTTAAACACCGAAACCAACAGTAGTGTCATTATTCTACTCGTTTTTGAATTGCACTCAATGACAAAATGGCCGCCAAACTTTTCTTCTTTCAAAACAAAAGTAGTTCTTGGGAACGTGACTCCTTAACTCCGTGCAATATGCACTTGACTCCGTGCAATATGCAGAAAATATTGCACGGTTACTCTAATGTAAAGTGAATGGAGGAACTTTTAGGTATATAATAAAATGACAATATTGCACTTTTGGAAGTATTATGGCAAAGTGCAAAAACAATGTTTGTCAGGGTGTCAGGGGAAAGATCCATGGTAGAATGTAATGAAAATATTGCAGTTAGCTAAATATTGTAGCAGAAACTAATAATGTAGCTGTGAGGAAAACAATGGCAGAGTGTAAAGACAGTAGTGCAGTATGGGAAATATTGTGGCAGAATGTAAAAGTAATGTGGTTGTGAAGTTAAAAATAAAGGTAAAATGTAAGCATAATATTATAATGGCAGAATGTATAGACATTTTGAAAAATTATAGCATACTGTAAGTCAGGGAAAAAATAATGATAAAATGTTATGACATTGATGTACTCATGGAAATTTTATGGCAGAATGTTAACAAAATATTTGTGTTCAGGGAAAATGATGTCAGAATGTAATGAAAATATTAATATTGCTCTTAAGGAATTCTTGTGAAAATAATGAAATTGTGAGAAAAACCATGGCACTGTGTAATGACAGTTTTGCAATAAGGGAAATATTGTGGCAGAATGTAAAAGTAATGTGGCTGTCAGGAAATACAATGGCAGAATGTAAGGACAATATTGCACATAGGGAAATGTTTTGGCAGACTGTAAAATTACCCTGGCTGTCAGGGAATAGGCAGAATATAAAAAATATGGCTGCTGCAGAAAATGAAGGCAGAATATGATGACAGCATTATGAAGTACTATGGCAGAATGTAAAAATAATTTCTCTGTCAGGGAAAATGATGGCAGAATGGTATGAAAATAAGGAAATATTGTGGCAGAATGTAAAAATATGTGTGTGTAAGGGAAAAAGATGACAGAATATAATGACAAATTAAATAAATACAGAGGTGTAAGGAAAAAAGATGGCAGAATATAATAATAAATTAAATAATTATGGAGGTGTAAGGGAAAAAGATGGCAGAATATAATGATAAATTAAATAAATAAATAAAAAAAACAAAATAAAAAAAACAATATTGCAGTTAGGGAAATGTAATGGCAGAGTGTAAAAATAATGCAATTGTAAGGGAAAACCATGTAAGTATGTATTGACAATATTGCAGTTAGGAAACTATTGTGGCAGAATGCGAGGCTGTCAGGGAATCAGCAGATATCAAAATACTGTGTCTGTCAGGGAGAATGAATGCTGAATGTAATGGCAATATTGTACTCAGGGAGAATGAATGCTGAATGTAATGGTTGAATTGTACTTTGGGAAATTTTGTAGCAGAATGTAAAAATTAATGTGGTTAGAGGGAAAAGGGTGGTAGACTGTAAAGACAGTATTGTAGCTAGGGAAATATTTTGGCAAAATGTAAAAGTAATGTAGTTGTGAAAAAATTAATGGCAGAATGTGATGGCTATATAATAATGGTAGAATGTAAAGGCAATATTGTACTCTTAGAGAAATATTCAGGAAGAATGTAAAAAAACAACGACAAAAAACAAGGAGACTGTCATTTATGACAATGGCAGAATGTTATAACAATGTTGCGTTAGGGAAATACTGTGCAGAATGAAGAAATAATATGTTTTTTAGGGATAATAATGGCAGAATGTAATCACAAGAATGTAGTCAGAAAAATAATATGTCAGAATATGAAATTAATATGGCTATCAGAGAAAATAATGTCACTGCCCGTTTGGCAATCCTTCCGATTTTAAAATTGACTGCGATCCGTTTCGGAATTTCTAATTTAAACGCCTGATTTTAAAATTGGTTGTCGGCTCTCACTTCAAAAGAGCACAAGTGAAAAGCTATGTTTTCCTGACCCAAACAGCCGATAAACATTGTTTTTATAAAGTATTTGGCACTCGGTTACAGTAACTACCGAAGTAGTACATCTAATAACCGAAATACCTGAATACAGAGTTATGTTTTTATACCACATATGGCTGCTCCGAGCATGCTTTAACTGCCAAATTATGGTCACTCCGAGCATGCTCACTATTGACAAAAATTGCATTTTAGAGCAAGAGTTCCTGTATATATTCAACACCTGTATAGTCTAGCAGTATATAATCTGTGACACTATCTTTGAGTATACTTATATTGCATTTGGGGAAGCCAAACACACAAGCAAATTCCTAGTTCAATATACTTTGAGCAGTGGTTGCTCCACGCACCGTTTCTTTTTCTTTTCTTTCTTTCTTTATTTTATTTTTTTGTGCGGGCACGCGCGTACTTTATCTGTTTACTTTCCAATTTAGGTGGCCAGCTTGATTTAGAAAAAAAAAACGCTCGGAGCACCCTGGAGCATGCTCTGGGTGACCAAAACTGGAATGTTAACGCAGTGTGTTAACGCATGCTCGGAGCAGACATATTTGGTAAAAAACATACCTGGAATACACCAACACCAAAATCTACAATACTATTATCATATAATACACTTAGTTAGCGTGAAGACAAGTACGTTAGAAACAAACTCTTTACGAAAAATTTATAATCGACTTAAATTCTGTTGCTAAATACCGACATATTCAAAATTACCGGAATTTCCCAAACTACACCGGAATACACCAAAATATATACTCATTGACCCAGTTATCGGTGTTTACCAGTTACCGAAGTGTCTCTCAAATTTTGTTTACATCACAGCGATTTGCATACCGAACGTTTTGGTTTTGAGCAGTCAAAATCTCCCACTAACCGCCAGTCCCCTTTAACTCATGAAAATGAGAGTCTTATTTTTTAATTACTGATATAATAAACATAGTTTACAATTAAGATCACCGGTAACTGGGTAAAGGAGCATACATCGTTATTTACCAAAATACACGTTGATATTAAAAATATACTTAATACTATCAAAGCTGTTGTTGTTTAGCAAATACTGCATGTACATGCTAGCAAGAGATTGACCCAAACCAGCTTGCATGTCTGCACAATGATACCTATCAAAGACCCTATACGTTAGTCTATTTATTCTCACTTCCGATGCCAAAATAGCCAACTATGAGATGGGAATAGTTCTTATTTTACCTATTCTGGCAATATTAAAGTTTAATTTGAAAACAATAGTATATTACGGTAGCAAGTTGTAGTCCGGTATTTCGCGTATCCCTGTTTTTTAGGAAATTTACCCCTCCGACTAGCATTGAAGCGTACTTGTAAGGCTGAAACCTTGATGACAGCGAACTTACTTGTTACTTGTCTTGGAGATCCGGACTATCTAGTCCCACACGCCTGATGGCGTTTCCTCATCCACTTGCAGGAGGGCAAGGGCATACTTTAGATACACAATATGACGATGATGATAATAATAATAGTAGTAGTAGTAGTAGTAATGTGCCTGTAGACCGCGTATATATAATTCAGAAGTTCCTGATGGTATATGTTGAATCTAGTCGTTGTTACTGTTACTTGATAAATCCAGCGCCGAATACGAAGGTAGAATTTCTTACTATTTCAACTCAATATACATCCATCACCAAACCACCACCATATAACTGATACGTATATTACATATTACATATGTACAGTTGCGGCTTAATTCACTTGACGATATTTATTAGAGGTTTTAATTTTATTTATAGTTAAACAGCCTTCCCTTAGTGACCTTACACTGGTTGGTCCATCAGTTTACATCTTCTAAGATGAAGAGCAAAGCACAGGTGCCGTGAAACCGATTCCACGCGCTGACATTCCTGAGGACACAGTATGACTCTACTAACTATTGCATCCGAAGTACAGTCCAGGATTAGTTGCGTAAGCAGAAACTTGTCATTTACGATTGACTTAACAGTGAACACTGGGTTACTAACCAGAAGTATGGTCTCTGACACTGAGATATAACTCTGTCTGACAGAACTAAGCGCACTACAGTCAGCAATAAAATGAACCCTGTCCTCAGACTCAGCAGAGCAGAGCAGACATAGATCTGTAGCAGCCCCATTTCTGAACTTCACTCTGTTCTTCTGTAGGCAGTAGGTACCAGTGAGCAGCCGAACTTTGGTAATAGCTCTTCTAACATCTCTGGGGGAGTTTGCCACTGTCTTCCAGCAGGGGTGGACTTCACCAACTTTGCAGTTGCCCACATTCAGATACTGCAATGAAGTTTTTGTTTTAGCCTCTGTGAGTCAGAGCACCACAATTCAGCTACGAAACTGTCAACTTGGGCCTTGACCTCCTGCTTACAGGATGCTTCCCTACTGAACTGTTGCTGAAGGAGATATACGTTAGGAAGTTTGTACTTATGCAGAAGTTGGTTACAGGCTGTAAACCAGCTATGACTATCTGAATCCTTGACAGCTATCTGTCTCCTGGCAATATCCTGCTCTAAGGTACCATCACTGTACAGGACACTGCACAATAGGGTGAGTCTTCTTAAGTCCAGTTCTTGTTCGATGGGGCGCACACCAAGCAGGCAGTTCACCGCTGCGTTTGCCGTGTTCCTTGGCAAGGACTGTATTCTTCTCATCATATCACGCTGTAGCTTTTCAAGAGACTGCACATCAGACGGGCTGCAAGACAGAACCTTCAGACCATAAGACGAGGGACCACATATATCTTCCACAGGTGGGCAGACACCACAGGATTCAAACCCGAACCACCATAAACGCCAGCACCCATCATACTATACATCGTACGTCTACCCAATTGTACCTTCACCATGATATCCGGCCTACCACTTGACTGTCTATGAACGTCAAGATGGACAGTACTCTTAGCCTTTGGAATGGCTTCGTCTCCAAACTTTATGTCACACCCAGAGCCTTTATCATCTTTGTTCAAAGAGACTTCCTCTGATTTCTTTGGATGAATACAGTGACGGTGGGTAGAGCAATATCCCCGCACCATGCAAACAATACACTGTGCATGCATCTTACTGCCAAGAGCCGCCACATCATCAGCACATGTTGGAGCGCCACAGTAGAAGCATCCAATGGTAGCACCAAGGCCAGAATCCTGCAGCATATGAAGGAGATCCTTGTTGAACAACTTATAGTGAACCGTACTCAGGATCCCACCCTGTCTAACACCCTGTTTAACAGGAAAAGGAGCAGATATGTGTTGGCCCCACCTCACTGCCGACGTTGCCTGGGTATACATGTTCAGTAAAGTAAGCCAGATTGTTCCACCTACACCTTCAAGGAATATTTTCCTTAACAATGACCCCTGCCAGACCACATCAAAGGCTTTAGCAGCATCCAGGGTAACCAAGGTAAGGGGCTCGTGCCGGTCCTTTGCTTCATTCTGCATTTCAGATATTAAGAGTGCTGCATTAACAGAAGATGCCCTCTTCGTAAATCCACGTTGGAGTCTGCATTGATTCCGTATCAGTGTATCCTCAGTACGCCTTTGGAGAACCTTCTCCAGCACCTTCCCGATAATAGACAAGACAGTAATCCCTCTATAGTTGGTTGGTAATGTCGGGTCTTTGTCCTTCTTTTGAACAGGAGTCACAACACCCTCTAACATCATGGGAGGGATGTACCCACAGGAGAGAATGTAATTCATCAGGTCAGCAAGAGGGGAAGAGATAACATCAGCCGCATGCTTCAAGTGCTCAGCTGCAAGACCATGGATGTCCTGGGCTTAACCAGCTTTCAAGGATTTTATGATTCCTCTGATTTCGTTGCTAGTGACAACTACAGGTTCTGAAGATCCAGACACTTTACGGCAGCTTTCCTCTATTACCAATACGTCACTTTGGACCTGAGTAAAATAGTCCTCATCAAATTCATCATTTGCCGATGGGGTTGCCAATGACTGGAAATGAGATGCGAAGCCAGATGCTATGTTACTGGTCCCAGAAAGAGTCGCACCATCACACACCAGGACTTGGGTGGCTGTATTAGGTAGAGTACGTTGCCTCCTTATTAATCTATGGAACAGTTTAACATCACTATCTTTTGCAGACATGATTTCAGTCAGGAAGTCTTGTTTTTGTTGATACAATGCCATCCTTAGCACCCGTCTCATAGATTTACGTGCCTCCTTCTTCTGCTTCAAGAGTCCACTGTCCACATTCTATTTCAACGACCAAAACTCCTATCAAAACTAAATTCCGGTTCAGCCGTCACTACCATGGCAACTCATGAATACCTTCTTAAAGGATTCAACAGTTCAGTAACTATAGGATGGGAAACTCAAGGAAAAATCTCATTTGACCAATTTACCTACACTGTTGACTAGTACCCTGAAGTCCAAAGGCTTGTTTCGATGTTAGTGAGACAGGATCGCTCAATACATGCAGCTTGGTGAGACAGGATCGCTCAATACATGCAGCTTGACGCCAGCATAATAGCTCTGAACGCTGGTTTGATTCCGGCCTGCTTAGACAAACTCACTATACTACCTAGAAACATGTCGTGGAACACCGGTCTAATACCTACCTGCTCAGACCAGTGACCTATAAATACAGTGACTCGTGTCTTCACCTTTCGGTCTAAAGAGGCGTGTCGCGCATGCGACTACAGCGCCTCCTACCGGAGCGCCATTGTTAAAACAAGCTGAAAAAGCGTGAAATTCTGTCATAAGTTAACAGCGTACATCGTCCATTCTATCGGTGTTTTCATAGTGAAATTATTATTAAACGATAAGGTAAGCTTTGAATTTTATAATGATGTATTAGAAAATAAGTATTGTGATGATTTTGCTTGGGTTTGGAGTTCATTTTTAGCTCACCTGGCCCGAAGGGCCATAGTGAGCTATTGTCATACCAATGCGTCCGGCGTGCGTCGTGCGTCGTGCGTCGTCACGGAATGTGTCCGTCAACACCTAAAAACAAATATTCAAACATCTTCTTCTGTAAAACTACTGGTCCCATGGTTCTCAAATTTCACATGGAGCATGACCTGACTCCAGGGTCTCAGAATTGTAAAATTGGGTCAGGTTGAAAATCCAAGATGGCCGCTGTTACTAAAAATATCAAAAACAACAAAATAAACTTCTTCTCCAGAACCACTGGGTATATTTGTCTGAATTTTGGCATGGAACATCAGTGAAACCTTGGTATTCAAAATTGTAAAAATGAAAAAAATCTGTAGTGGAGTTTTGTCACAGTGACCTACTTTCTGTTTACGTGTGTAATTTTGCTCAAATGCCAATGTCAAAAAATGACCTATTTAAACAACTTCAAACAATTTCTTCTCTAAAACTACTGGTCCCATGGTTCTCAAATTTCACATGGAGCATGACCTGACTCCAGGGTCTCAGAATTGTAAAATTGGGTCAAGTTGAAAATCCAAGATGGCCGCCGTTACTAAAAATAGCAAAAACAACAAAATCAACTTCTTCTCCAGAACCATTTGGTATATTTGGTTGAAAGTTTGCATGGAACATAAGTAGGACCTTGGTATTAAAAATTGTAAAAATAAAAAAAATCTATAGCGGAATTAGGTCACAGTGACCTACTTAGCGTTTACAAGGCCGATTTTGCTCAAATGTCAATATCTAAAGAAAATGCAACCAATTCTGACCAGATTTGGTCAGAAATGGTTCTTGAATGGAATTTTTTCGATTTTGTGCCAGTTGACTATCCAAGATGGCCACCATGGGGGCCGTTACTAAAAATAGCACAAACATAAAAATGACAATTACTCAAGAACCCTTGAATGGAATTGGACCAATTTTGTGTCAGAATGTTCCTTGCATGAAGCCGTTTCGATTAATTGCGATTTGGCATTCCAAGATGGCCGCCATCTGGTGTTACTAAAAATAGCACAAACATAAAAATGACAATTACTCAAGAACCCTTTAATGGAATTGGACCAATTTTGTGTCAGAATGTTCCTTGCATGAAGTCCTTTTGATTAATTGCAATTTGGCATTCCAAGATGGCCGCCATCTGCCGTTACTAAAAATAGCACAAAACATGAAAATGACACTATCTCAGTAACCGCTGAATGGATTTTGACGAAATTTGTGTCAAAATGATTCTTGCATTGAGATGTTTCAAAAATATCTAACTGTAGACCAGTCATATTGGCCTCTGTTACTAAAAATAGGAAAATGTGAAAATTAGAAAATCTTAATGGAGTTGGATTAATTTTGTGTCAGAATGGTCCTTTAATTAAGCTTTTTCGATTTTTTGCATTTTGGCATTCCAAGATGGCCACCATTTGCCGTTACTAAAAATAGCACAAAACATGAAAATGACAATATCTCAGTAACCGCTGAATGGATTTTGACGAAATTTGTGTCAATATGATTCTTGCATTGAGATGTTTCAAAAATATCTAACTGTAGACCAGTCATATTGGCCTCTGTTACTAAAAATAGAAAAATGTGAAAATAAGAAAATCTCAATGGAACTGAACCAAATTTGTGTCAAAATGGTCCTTGCATGAAGGCTTTTTGATTTTTTGCATTTTAGCAATCCAAGATGGCCGCCATCTGCCGTTACTAAAAATAGCACAAAACATGAAACTGGCAATATCTCAGTAACCCCTGAATGGATTTTGATGAAATTTGTGGCAAAATGATTCTTGCATTGAGGTGTTTCAAAAGTAAATATATAAAGACCAGGCAAGTTGGCCTCTGTTACTAAAAGTAGCAAAATGTGAAAATGAGAAATTCTCAGTGGAATTGGACCAATTTTGTATCAGAATGGTCCAATTGCACAATAGCCAGGTGAGCGATATCAGGCCCATTTGGGCCTCTTGTTAACGATGTAAATTGAGAAACTTTGGTCACTCGAAGCAAAATGGCGACGCCGCCATGAAAACCATCACTTCTTTTTTGATGTACTCTGTCGTTAATAAGGTTTGAGGTAATATATAAGCATTAGAAAACAAAAGGGGAAGTTCCTAAAAATTGTTTGATATCATTTTCATGACAATTGTTTACTATTTGATGGTTTTATGACAGTATAGAAATGTGAATGTAGCGAAAACCGGCAAATCAGATTGTGCAAACCCCCACTCCCCCGTTTTTGAATAAGGCTCCCAAAATAACTATTTTTCAGCCCCACAATGATAATTTTCATAAAGTTGAATGCTTTACAAATTGTTTCAAAGCTATTTTATGCAATTTTGTGCAGATTTAATGGGTCAAAATAATCGTGATACACAACTAGTTTTTCACAGTTTTTGCCATACAACAATGAGTTCAGAGGGTTGTTTAGTTATGCATTGAAGAATTTGTCAGCGACCAAAGTTTCTTATTTCACATCAATAAAATTAATTCCAAAACCAAGCAAAATCATCACAAAACTTATGTTCTAATATATCATCCTAAAATCCAAAGCTTACCTTAACATTGAATAATAATTTATTTTGATTACATAAACATTAATGAAATGGGCGATTCACGTCGATAACTTCTGACAGAAATTCCAACTTCCTCAGCTTGTTTAATTCTATGTCACTGACTTACTTCAATTTTCACTGCATGCATATTCTCCTAAGTAAGATCAAAATCTTCATCCAAATGCAAAATAAAAAAAGTTTCCCATATTAATATTGAAAAGCCCGCTAGCCCGTTTTTCGTTGTTGTTTTTTCCTTCTACGTAAAGTAAAACTACCGTATAAAAACTCGGCAAGATTGGTATCAAAATTTCGGAAATTAAATACACAATTGAACGCAAATGTTTGTAAGAACATATTATTTATACAGATAAAATAAAATAATGAAAATATTTAAATAATTCTAGATGCGAAATAAGTGGTCGATAGAATTATCGATTTTTTTTCAGCCCCTCACCTGTCCAGTGGCACGACAAGCGTCAACTGGAAAAATACCTATATTTAACTGGAGATGCGAGTCACTCTATATATAGGTCACTGCTCAGACACACTCTCCACACTATTTACAAACTTGTTAATGAACACTGGCCTAATACGTACCTGCTGAGACACCCTCAACCCACTACCTAGTATCATATCGTTTAACACCGGTCTAATACGTACCTGCTCAGACACACTCTCCGCACTACTTAGAAACTTGTTGATGAACACCGGCCTAATACCTACCTACTGAGATACCCTCAACCCACTACCTAGTATCATATCGTTGAACATCAGTCTAATACCTACCTCCTCAGACACACTCTCCGCACTACTTAGAAACTTGTTGACAACACCGGCTAATACCTACCTGCTGAGACACCCTCATCCCACTACCTAGTATCATATGTTGAACACTGGTCTAATACTTGCCTGGTCAGACTATCTCAGCACTACTAAGGAACATGTTGATGAACACTGGCCTAATACCTACCTGCTTAGACACCCTCATCCAACTACCTAGTATCATATCGTTGAACAAAGGTCTAATACCTACCTGCTAAGACACACTCTCCGCCCTTCTCAGAAACTTGTTGATGAACACTGGCTAATACCTACCTGCTGATATACCCTCATCCCACTGCCTAGTATCATATTGTTGAACACCGGTCTAATACCTACCTCCTCAGACACACTCTTCGCACTACTTAGAATCATGTTGATGAACACCTGCCTAATACCTACCTGCTGAGACACCCTCATCCTACTACTTAGTATCATATTGTTGAACACCGGTCTAAAACTTGCCTGCTCAGACACACTCTCTGCACTACGTAGAAACTTGTTGATGACCATCGGCCTAATACCTACCTGGTGAGACACCCTCAACCCACTACCTAGTATCATATTTTTGAACACCGGTCTAATACCTACCTGCTCAGACACACTCTCCGCACTTCTCAGAAACTTGTTGATGAACACCGGCTAATACCTACCTGCTGAGATACCCTCAGCCCACTACCTAGTATCATATTGTAGAACACCTGTCTAATACCTACCTCCTCAGACACACTCTTCGCACTACTTAGAAACTTGTTGATGAACACCGGCCTTAAACTTACCTGTTGAGACACCCTCATCCCACTACCTATAAAACAGATACAGTACAACATTTGCAGTCATTTAGAAGACAGATTCCCCTGTCTCGGCATTAAAATGGGTACATATGAATTCTGAAGTGAATGTTCCCAAATGGATCGCCTGTCTAATTGGGAATTTTTAAATTTTTCAAAAAATTCAATGTTGACGGAAATAAATGATGTATAAAACCTGTTTCCTACAACATTTGAAGTCATTCAGAAGATAGAACTCCCTGTCTTGGCATTGAAATGGGTACATATGGATTTTGAGCTGAATATTCCCAAATGGATCGCCTGTCCAATTTGGAATTTTTAAATTTAAAAAAAAAAAACAATATTGAAGAAAATAAATAATGTATAAAACCTGTTCCCTACAACATTTGAAGTCATTCAGAAGATAGAACTCCCTGTCTTGGCATTGAAATGGATGCATACGGATTTTTAACTGAATATTCCCAAATGGAATGCCTGTTCAATTTGGAATTTTTAAAATTTTCAAAAAAATTCAATGTTGAAGAAAACACAAGATGTATAAAACCTGTTCCCTACAACATTTGTCATCATTTAAAAGACAGACTGCCCTGTCTTGGCATTGAAATGGGTACATATGGATTTTGAGCTGAATATTCCCAAATGGATCGCCTGTCCAATTTGCAATTTTTTAATTTTTCCAAAAATTCTATGTTGAAGAATATAAATGTAGTATCAAACCTGTTCCCTACAACATTTGAAGTCATTTAGAAGATAGAATTCCCTGTATGGCATTGAAATGGGTACATACGGATTTTTTACTTAATATTCCCAAATGGATCGCCTGTCCAATTTGCAATTTTTAAAGTTTTCAAAAATTCAATGTTGAAGAAAACACATGATATATAAAACATGTTTCCTACAACATTTGCAATCATTTAAAAGACAGATTTCCCTGTCTTGGCATTGAAATGGGTACATATGGATTTTGAGCTGATTATTCCCAAATGGATCGCCTGTCCAATTTGCAATTTTTAAATTTTTCAAAAAATTCAATGTTGAAGAATATAAATGAAGTATAAAACCTGTCCCTACAACATTGAAGTCATTTAAAAGATAGAACTCCCTGTCTTGGCATTGAAATGGGTACATACGGATTTTTTTACTGAATATTCCCAAATGGATCGCCTGTCTAATTTGGAATTTTTAAAATTTTCAAAAAATCAATGTTAAAGAAAACTCATGATGTATAAAACATGTTTCCTACAACATTTGCAATCATTTAAAAGACAGATTTCCCTGTCTTGGCATTGAAATGGGTACATATGGATTTTGAGCTGAATATTCCCAAATGGATCGCCTGTCCAATTTGCAATTTTTTAATTTTTCCAAAAATTCTATGTTGAAGAAAATAAATGTAGTATCAAACCTGTTCCCTACAACATTTGAAGTCATTTAGAAGATAGAATTCCCTGTATGGCATTGAAATGGGTACATACGGATTTTTTACTTAATATTCCCAAATGGATCGCCTGTCCAATTTGCAATTTTTAAAGTTTTCAAAAATTCAATGTTGAAGAAAACACATGATATATAAAACATGTTTCCTACAACATTTGCAATCATTTAAAAGACAGATTTCCTTGTCTTGGCATTGAAATGGGTACATATGGATTTTGAGCTGATTATTCCCAAATGGATCGCCTGTCCAATTTGCAATTTTTAAATTTTTCAAAAAATTCAATGTTGAAGAATATAAATGAAGTATAAAACCTGTCCCTACAACATTGAAGTCATTTAAAAGATAGAACTCCCTGTCTTGGCATTGAAATGGGTACATACGGATTTTTTTACTGAATATTCCCAAATGGATCGCCTGTCTAATTTGGAATTTTTAAAATTTTCAAAAAATCAATGTTAAAGAAAACTCATGATGTATAAAACATGTTTCCTACAACATTTGCAATCATTTAAAAGACAGATTTCCCTGTCTTGGCATTGAAATGGGTACATATGGATTTTGAGCTGAATATTCCCAAATGGATCGCCTGTCCAATTTGCAATTTTTAGAATTTTCTAAAAAATTCAACGTTGAAGAATATAAATGAAGTATCAAACCTGTTCCCTACAACATTTGAAGTCATTTAGACGATAGAACTCCCTGTCTTGGCATTGAAATGGGTACATCCGGGTTTTTTTACTGAATATTCCCAAATGGATCGCCTGTCCAATTTGCAATTTTTAAAGTTTTCAAAAATTCAATGTTGAAGAAAACACATGATATATAAAACATGTTTCCTACAACATTTGCAATCATTTAAAAGACAGATTTCCCTGTCTTGGCATTGAAATGGGTACATATGGATTTTGAGCTGATTATTCCCAAATGGATCGCCTGTCCAATTTGAAATTTTTAAATTTTTCAAAAAATTCAATGTTGAAGAATATAAATGAAGTATAAAAACTGTCCCTACAACATTGAAGTCATTTAGACGATAGAACTCCCTGTCTTGGCATTGAAATGGGTACATACGGATTTTTTTACTGAATATTCCCAAATGGATCGCCTGTCTAATTTGGAATTTTTAAAATTTTCAAAAAATCAATGTTAAAGAAAACTCATGATGTATAAAACATGTTTCCTACAACATTTGCAATCATTTAAAAGACAGATTTCCCTGTTTTGGCATTGAAATGGGTACATATGGATTTTGAGCTGAATATTCCCAAATGGATCGCCTGTCCAATTTGCAATTTTTAGAATTTTCTAAAAAATTCAACGTTGAAGAATATAAATGAAGTATCAAACCTGTTCCCTACAACATTTGAAGTCATTTAGACGATAGAACTCCCTGTCTTGGCATTGAAATGGGTACATCCGGGTTTTTTTACTGAATATTCCCAAATGGATCGCCTGTCCAATTTGCAATTTTTAAAATTTTCAAAAAATCAATGTTGAAGAAAACACATGATGTATAAAACATGTTCCCTACAACATTTGCAATCATTTAAAAGACAGATTTCCCTGTTCCCTACAACATTGAAGTCATTTAGAAGACAGAACTCCCTGTCTTGGCATTGAAATAGGTACATATGGATTTTTCACTGAATATTCCCAAATGGATCGCCTCTCCAATTTGGAATTTTTAAAATTTTAAAAATTTCAATGTTAAAGAAAACACATGATGTATAAAACATGTTTCCTACAACATTTGCAATCATTTAGAAGACAGATTTCCCTGTCTTGGCATTGAAATGAGTACATATGGATTTTAAGCTGAATATTCCCAAATGGATCGCCTGTCCAATTTGCAATTTTTGAATTTTTCCAAAAATTCAATGTTGAATAATATAAATGTAGTATAAAACATGTTCCCTACATCATTGAAGTCATTTAGAAGATAGAATTCCATGTCTTGGTATTGAAATGGGTACATCCGGATTTTTAGCTGAATATTCCAATATGGATCGCCTGTCCAATTTGGAATTATTTATCATAATAAGATATTTATATGTACAGTCAGCCCTCTTTATAACGACACACTTTGTCCCCAGCTCTCTGTGACGTTAAAGTGAATCTGCTGTTATAAAGAATTTTCGACGTCATGATGACAAAAGAGTCTAACAGCATTACATGTAGTTCCCTGTTTGGTTCTAATGTCATCCTCCTGTCTTTATAAAAAGTGTTGACTGTTAAAGGAAGAAAGAAATGAAAACAAAGTACTAAGAAAACATATTTATTTTTTTATGTGAATATTTGCATATACATGTACTTAGATAATAAAACAATGAAAAAAATCAAAAACAATAATAAAGTCAAAAGTCTGTGTGTTGTTCTTTCAAGTCCTCCTTACTAGCACATAAAGTCTATTATTACCTAAACATTCTAAAGTAAGCACAGGTCTAGTAACATTCATGTTCCTAGCACAAAATTTGTTGTGATTTAGCACATTAATATTGGAATATTGGTACACCTCCATATTTTTCTGCCACTCCTATATGTAGGAACAACTTTTGTGACTTCCTGTTTGCTTCCCAGGCAATAAACCCCTTCTAAAAAGGTTCACTTCTAAAGGAGAGAATCTGTTCCAAGGGGAGCAGATTCTTTCTTCTAAGAGTTAACCTCCAATGGAAAAGAATATGGCAGAGTTGTCTCCCCTACATATGTACCCATTTATCTTAAGCTAAAACTTCTGTAAACACATTCACTAAAAATTAAAACCATGTTAAGTCAGCACAAATCTGTTTACCCTAACGCTTAAATAAACAGCACTATCGGAGGGATATAAAGTCCAGCATAGATTTCTGCACACCAGAGTCACTGTAGGTCTCGATAGTGCGCATGGCCTTCCACAGACTCTCAAGATGAGCTCCTAGGTTTGGATTCTGTTCACAGTAGCTGATAGCTTGAGCCAGACCTTTCCTCGCATCAGTCCTTTTCACAACAGGCTCTGGCTCGTCGTCATCGGCATCGTCGGCGTAGTCGTTGATGGTGACTTCATCAGCTGGTCGGGAGCCCTTGACCAGATCCAGGATAGAATCATCAGTCAAAGATTCCCCTGTCTCGACTGTGCTGTCAACGTTGACGTAATCGCTAGCACCCATTCTCTCGCCATCGGATGGCACTCTCTGTATCAGCCTCTGGAGTTCTGCCAGTGGTAGGTCAGCTGTGTCGTCGGCGTCGGTGTTAGCGGCGGCTCCTTGTGTTGGGGGCAGAATCTGTACATGTCTCCATATAAGATAAGATATATTATATAATAAATAATATATCTTATATAATATTTTAGATATCTGATATAATAAATGAGATATCTAAGTTCTATAATATTAGTAAAATGGCTTGCCATACACGCTGCAAAAATGTGGCGGGTTCCTCTGGAACATTCTCACTCATGTGCTACTTACATATGTGGCGGAAAATCCAATGATCTGGTCTATTGCATACCCTCCCTTCATCTTGGTATGACTGAAATACTGTTGAAACGGACGTAAAATCCATCCATCCCTTTTCTGTGGTTTTCTTGAATGTTTGCTAAATCTTTCTGCAGTGAGGAATGCACAGTCGGTAACATGCCTGACTCAAACGCATTTCATTGGTCAAACAACGCGTATGTCAAAATTTAGCCAATAATATCAAAGGTCAGTGAATATTAAATCTTCGTTTTTCCCCGTCGTCCTGTACTGTGAATACTAGCACTCTGTCTTATATAATTCAAAATGTCCCTCTTGTTTGTAATTTTACAATAGAAATGTTATCGAAAACAGACGCAGCTATTCAAAACTTTCTTTTTTCGTCGTAGATCTACATGTACTTTCGATTTCTACTTTCGGTTTAATACACACAAACAAACTGTGCAACATGTTAATAACTATTTTGAAATCAGGGCAATTTCAAGATTGACCGTGGTCCATTTTGGAATTCCAAATTGGACAGCTCAATTTTGAGGTCGCTACCCAGCGTCAATATTACGGTATGGGTGCCTACCGACATAACTTACTTATTCATGAAAGTTATTGTCAAATCTTCAACTAGAGACATATAACAAAACACACTTTTTCTTGTTACGCCATGAGCTCATGAGTTCTCTTCCTCTAAACTATGCATAGTCAACAGCTATTACCATTATTAATATTTTCTATGCATATTTGCATTATTTATATATTATAATTAGTATTATTATTATTATTATTATTATTATTATACTAAGTAGAAGTACATTTTTACCAGTAATTAGAAGGTCTGCTAGATTATGTTGCAAGTTCTACTACTGCAATAGCCTTGAACGCTTTGTGCCATTACAGATAGTATAGGTTTTTATAAAAAGGTATTTGATCATGGTCTACATTGTGTACTATTCATCTGCATCTTTTGGACGCTTTTCTGCATTGTAAAACCAAACTTTTCCGTAGAATAATTATTGTGAGTAATTATTCAGGTGTTCGAATGTTTATGATATATAAGCCGCGACACGAGAAAACCAACAAAGTGGTTGTGCGCCAAGCGCAGACTCAAATCAGCTTGGGCATCCGCCCAGGCTGATCAGACTCTTCGCTTACTGCTTAAAGGGTAGCTAAGGGTCTGATCTACTGCCATGCGGACAGCAAAGACTGTGATCAGACGGCGCGGATGCCCAGGCTGATCTGAGTCTGTGCTGGGCGCACAACCACGTTGTTGGTTTTCTCGTGTCGCGGCTCATATGCAATCAAGTTTCCTTAGGATCAGGTTTTGCAAGGGCATTTATCTCCTGTCCAGGTCTCACATTCTGCATTTGACTCAGCAAAATCTGGCTAGCATCGGGGTATTATCCATACCTCATTCCTCCAGAGAAGTTATTGTACTGTGATGTAGCTCATTGTATCTTGCTGCAGCAGCTAAGTGGTTCCAGAGCTAAATATTTGAGCTGAATTCAACTAGAAAATGGCAGACTCCTTGTGTAGGTGGTAATAAACAAATTCCACACTAACTGAATAGGTTTTGTTGTCACAAAACGTTTAGAGGAATGATTCTGATCATACTTTTTGCCTTTATAATTAACAGTTTTGATGAAAATATGAACAAGCATTTTGAAGAAGTCATCATAACAGATTGCATGTTTCTGGCGTTGAGGAGATATTTTTTCTCTTTCTTTTTTTGTGTGTATGTGTGTCAGTTGCACCACAGATACAATATGGATTATCAATAATGATTTTAGAAATAAGATATTGATTTAATAATCTGCAGTTTGTTCTAAGTTTCGTATGTCTTTTTGAGAGAACCTATCACCAATACATTAATATTTTGGCAGTCTAGATAATTATATATTTCATTTAGTCGCTATCTGAAACTTTGCTGTTTGACCGAAAGGTTATATCATTACACATTTTGTATCATATTCTACGGGGGAATTTCTTAAGATTTAAATTGTATAATGAAGCCAATGAAATTTATTTTGATAAAGGAAATGAAATAAGATATTGCCAATAATCAGATGACCGTGTATAATGTTACATGTTTAAAGCCCACCTGTGAATTTGAGGTCACATGACCAAGCGGTGCGTTTTGTTATCAGTTGTCAGCAGAAAATTTGCGTTTCGAAAATTTTGCTTTGTGACAGAACTTTTATTTTATGTTAGACACCTTAAATGATTCAGGTAAGAGAAAATACTA
The DNA here is from genome assembly GCA_963989385.1 of Ctena decussata. Taxonomy (NCBI): domain Eukaryota; kingdom Metazoa; phylum Mollusca; class Bivalvia; order Lucinida; family Lucinidae; genus Ctena; species Ctena decussata. The sequence continues at coordinate 54,432,685 of OZ022513.1, forward strand.
ATGAATTAAAGACTGGTTACTTACGCATTCATATGCATTCTTGAAAAATGACTTGCGATATCCCTTATTTAAACGATACTTTAAATTTACCATACTATAGGATAGAATGCTAGCATGGTGCCTGTATTGTGTTAATTGTGTCAACTTTCATGATACTGCAACACTGTGTATTTGGTGTAGCATTTTGTGCCCAGCAAGGAACATTGCGATTTTTTAAAGTGAATTGGTTATAATATGAATAGTCATAAGTGTCAAAATGTCACATTTGTATGATAGAGAGAATCTTAAATTTGTGAAAATTGTTCACACCATTTCTGTTATTTTGAAATTAAGTGAAAGGTGTGTTTGATATTGTCGCTACACTTAAAGTCTATTAGTGTTATTTAAAGGTGCATGTGTATAATAAAAAAGATGTATTAAACTCGTTCTATACAACATTTGCAGTCATTCAGAAGACAGATTTCCTTGTCTTTGCATTGAAATTTCTAAAAAGGGAATTTTAAATGTATATTCCCAAATGGATCGCCTGTCCAATTCGGAATTTTCAAAATTTGCCAAAAATTCAATGTCCAAGAATAAACATCATGTATTTCATGTATAAAAAAGATGTATTAAACTTGTTGCATACAACATTTGCAGTCATTTAGAAGACAGATTCCCTTGTCTTCGCATTGACATGGATACATAAGGAGTTTTAACTGAATATTCCCAAATGGATCGCCTGTCCAATTTGAAATTTTATAAAATTACCATAAATTCAATGTGCAAGAATAAAATGGTGTAAAAAAACTCGTTCCATACAACATTTGCATGCATTTAGTGTGTATCTGACCAGGTAGGAATCAGAAAGGTGTTCATCATAGGTAGTGGGGTGAGTGTGTCGAAGAAGGAAGGAATCAGACCATGTCCATTGACATGTTTCTAGGTAGTGCAGTATATCTGACCAGGTAGGTATCAGACAGATGTTCATCAAAATGTTTCTAGGTAGTGTGGTAAGTGTTAGACTGACCAGGTATGAATCAGAAAGGTGTTCATTGGAATGTTTTTAGGTAGTGTGATGATGTGCCAAAACAGGTAGGAATCAGACCGATGTTCATCTGCATTTATCTGGGTATTACGGTGACTGTGTCTGACCAGATAGGTATCAGACAGGCAGGTGTTTATCAAAATGTTTCAATTTAGTGGGATGAGTATGTCTGACAAGATAACTATCAGAAAGGTGTTCATTGAAATGTTTTTAGGTAGTGTGATGAGTGTGCCAAAGCAAGTAGGAATCAGACCGGTGTTCATGGACACATTTCAAGGTAGTGCAATTGAATGAGTTCATCTAAGCAGGCAGGAATCAGACTGATGTTCATCAACATGTTCTAAGTAATGCAGTATGTGTGTCTTAACAGGTAGGAATCAGGCAGCTGTTAATCAAGATATTTCTAACTTTAAGGAGTGCGGTGAGTGTGTCTGAGCAGGAAAGTATAAGACCAGTGTTCAACGATATGATACTAGGTAGTGGGTTGATGGTGTCTCGGCAGGTAGGTATTAGGCCGGTAATCATCAACAAGTTTCTAAGTAGTGCGGAAAGTGTGTCTGAGCAGGTAGGTATTAGACCAGTGTTCAAGAATATGTGACCAGATAGGGGGTTGAGGGTGTCTCAGTAGGTAGATATTAGGCTGGTGTTCATCAACAAGTTTCTAAGTAGTGCCGAGAGTGTGTCTGGGCAGGTAGGTATTAGACCGGTGTTCAACGATATGATACTAGGTAGTGGGATGAGGTTGTCTCAGCAGGTAGGTATTAGGCCGGTGCTCATCATCAAGTTTCTAAGTAGTGTGGAGAGTGTGTCTGGGCAGGTAGGTATTAGACCGGTGTTCAACTATATGATACTAGGTAGTGGGATGAGGGTGTCTCAGCAGGAAGGTATTGGGCCGGTCTTCATCAACAAGTTTCTAAGTAGTGCGGAGAATGTGTCTGAGCAGGTAGGTATTTGACCGGTGTTCAACTATACGATACTAGGTAGATTGTTGAGGATGTCTCAGCAGGTAGGTATTAGGCCAGTTTCATCAACAAGTTTCTAAGTAGTGCGGAGAGTGTGTTTGAGCAGGTAGGTATTAAACCGGTGTTCAATGATATGATACTAGGTATTGGGTTGATGGTGTCTCAGCAGGTAGGTATTAGGCCGGTGTTCATCAACAAGTTTCTAAATAGTGCAGAGAGTGTGTCTGGGGAGGTAGGTATTAGACCAGTGTTCAATGATATGATAATAGGTAGTGGGTTGAGGGTGTCTCAGCAGGTAGGTATTAGGCCGGTGTCCACCAACAAGTTTCTAAGGAGTGCGGAGAGTGTGTCTGAGCAGGTAGGTATTAGACCGGTGTTCAAGGATATGATACTAGGTAGTGGGATGAGGTTGTCTCAGCAGGTAGGTATTAGGCCGGTGTTCATCATCAAGTTTCTAAGTAGTGCGGAGAGTGTGTCAGACCAGGTAGGTATTAGACCAGTGTTCAACTATATGATACTAGATAGTGGAATGAGGGTGTCTTAGCAGGTAGGTATTAGGCCGGTGTTCATCAACAAGTTTCTTAGTAGTGCGGAGAGTGTGTCTGAGCAGGTAGGTATTAGACTGGTGTTCAGCTTTTTGATACTAGGCAGTGGGATGAGGGTGTCTCAGCAGGTAGGTATTAGGCTGGTGTTTATCAACATGTTTCTAAGTAGTGCGAAGAATGTGTCTGAGCAGGTAGGTATTTGACCGGTGTTCAACTATATGATACAGGGTAGATGGTTGAGGGTGTCTCAGCAGGTAGGTATTAGGCCGGTAATCATCAACAAGTTTCTAAGTAGTGCCGAGAGTGTGTTTGAGCAGGTAGGTATTAGACCGGTGTTCAACAATATGATACTAGGTATTGGGTTGATGGTGTCTCAGCAGGTAGGTATTAGGCCGGTGTTCATCAACAAGTTTCTAAATAGTGCGGAAAGTGTGTCTGAGAAGGTAGGTATTAGACCAGTGTTCAATGATATGATACTAGGTACTGGGTTGAGGGTGTCTCAGCAGGTAGGTATTAGGCCGGTGTCCATCAACAAGTTTCTAAGGAGTGCAGAGAGTGTGTCTGAGCAGGTAGGTATTAGACCGGTGTTCAACGATATGATACTAGGTAGTGGGATGAGGGTGTCTCAGCAGGTAGGTATTAGGCCGGTGTACATCAACAAGTTTCTAAGTAGTGCGGAGAGTGTGTCTGAGCAGGTAGGTATTAGACCAGTGTTCAATGATATGATAATAGGTAGTGGGTTGAGGGTGTCTCAGCAGTTAGGTATTGGGCCGGTGTTCATCAACAAGTTTCTAAGGAGTGCGGAGAGTGTGTCTGAGCAGGTAGGTATTAGGCCAGTGTTCATCAGCAAGTTTCTTAGTAGTGCGGAAAGTGTCTGAGCAGGTAGGTAGTAGATCGGTGTTCCACGACATGTTTCTAGATAGTATGGTGAGTGTGTCTAAGCCGGCTGAAATCAGACCAGCATTCATAGGTATTATGCTGGTGTCATTCTGCATGTGTTGAGCGAACCTGTCTCACCAACATATCTCAAAACAAGCCTTTGGACTTTAGGGTGCTAGTCAACAGTGTAGCTATATTGGTCAAATGAGTTTTTTTTTACTTAAGTTACAAATCCTACAACTACTGAACTGTTGAATCCTTTAAGAAGGTATTCATGAGTTGCCATGGTAGTGACGGTGGAACCGGAATTTAAGTTTAATAAGAGTTTTGGTTGTTGAAATAGAATGTTGCCTGTCATCAAAGTTTCAGCCTTACAAGTACGGTTCAATGCTAGTCAGGGGGGGGGGGGGGGGGGGGGTAAATTTCCTCAAAACAGGGATTCTAGAAATACCGGAATACAACTTGCTACCGGAATACACTGAAACATACATTATTATTATCAAATTAAATCTTATAATTGCCAGAATAGGTAAAACAAAAACTATTTCCATCTCATAGTTGGCTATTTTTGGGATCGGAAGTGAGAATAAATAGACTAACGTATGGGTCTTTGATAGGTATCATTGTGCAGATTGCAAGCTGGTTTGGGTCAATCACTTCCTAGCCTGTACATGCAGTATTTGCTAAACACGAACAATTTTTTGATAGTATTAAGTATATTTTAATATCAAAGAGTATTTTGGTAAATAACGATGTACATTTTGGTGTATTCCGGTGTAGTTTGGTATATTCCGGTAATTTTGTATATTCCGGTATTTCTAGCAACCGAATTGAAGCCGATTATTATTAGCTATACATTTTTCGTATAGTTTGTTTCTAACGCACTTGTCTTCACATTAATTTATTAGTCGAAAGTTTCTTTCCCGTGAAAGTTTTTCCCCTGTTCTTCTCCCTTTCGAACACGTGAGACGGGGCCGCCGATTTTAAAATCGAGTGCTCCAATTGGGAAGTCTGAAAAATTGCCAAATTGATCGTGATTCCCAAATGGTTCATAACATTATCAAGTAGTTCTCAGCTGATTGGAGCTTATTACCATGTTTATAGAAAATGTATATCGGCACCGGGTCCTGATTCAGTCATGACTGAAATTGGCTGTGCCCATGAATTCAGACAAGGGTATCAATTCTATCAGGGAATGATTATAGGACTGTTGGCAGCCTGCTCAGACTGCACCTAAAGAGAAGCCAGAGTTGGATCAACACTGATTGTCTGTCCATTTCTGTCTAGATACTGGGGTAAATTCCATTATAAAGTGATTTTTTTTGTAGCATCAGTTTACTATGAATATGTCATAGTTGGTTTGGTCAAATGGCATGCAATTTCAGAAATAAGAACAGTGTTAACCCATTTTAGACTGGAAACCCATTTTGGAGACATATCCATGGAGACGCAGTCCCAGATCAGAGTGTGGCATCTGATCAGAGTTTCAATGTTTGTTTATACAGGAATTTCTATGCAAAATACAATAGAAATGAAAACATCCACCAGAAACCCCTAAAACTAGAAATGGACTCATCCAAATGATAATGATGGACAAGTCCACTGGTCAAAAGAGGGCTAAAGTGGCCAACATGATACTCTGAATCATTTCCAGAAGGAGAAGTTGAATTATCATCCTGATATACCCTAATGAGTCAACTTATTGAGACAGTATTGTCTGAGCTAATGGTGTATAGTTCAAACATGACTCTAAATAGGGTCTTAGATTTTTAGGTAAAGTACAGTTGTTAAGGTGGATAGGTACACTTTAAAGGGAGCCAACTCTGCCATTTTCATCATTTTTGCATCCCTTCTAAATTTAGGTCAAGTCTTAAAAGAATGAATTTGTTGCTTTTGGAGTAGATTCTTTCCTTTAAGAATATTTCTCAGATCTTTCGGATGAGACTTTAAACCGAAGTCCCGTCCCCATATGACCTCGTTGTTGGCGGGACATTAAACCCGAGTTCACTCACTCACTCCTTTAAGAATAGACACTGTTGTGGAAGAGTTTGTCACTCATGGAAGGAGAGAGGAAGTCAAAAATGTTTTTCTCCTTTGTAAAAGTGGCAGAAAAACAAGGAGCTGTACCCATACACGGTGAGGTTTCCAATTACCATATTTCACTTATCTCTAGGCTTACAAACTTCATAAAGAACAATATTTAGACAAAATTACAGTCTCTACAGTGAAAATTGTCTCCGCAGTGAAAATTGCCAGCTCTGATATTGACATTATGAGGAAATGCATATTTATTGGAGTGAGCATGAAATGTTAATGAAGAACTCTTCTTGAATTTATGTCTGTAACTGTCTTGTATTTCTGTGATAATGAATATAGATATATACCAGTTTCAGACCATTAGGGTGTAATCATGTTTGAAGACACATGCTTGTTTGATTGACTGTTTGGTTTAAGTTGCTGGGAGGAAACTGGGTCTTGTATGCCTGCTGTTGACAGTATATATAAATTTCATGACATATTGTAAACACCAATTAGGCTCAGTATTTTATGTTATTACAACTATAATTACATGGCAAGTAGTGATACTACCATTGCAGACAGTGTAAATAGAAGTTTGCACTTTAAGATGTACATTGGCAGAAAGAAAATATGAAATTGCACTTGGGGAACTAATAATGGCAGAATGTAATAGCTGGATAGTGATAATAGAAGTTGCCACTAAAGGAAGTACATTGGCAGAAAGACTGTGTAATAGCACTTGGGGAGCTAATAATGACAGACTGTAATAGCTAGAAAGAAGTACATTGGCAGAAAGAAAATATGTACTTACACTTGGGGAACTAATAATGGCAGAATGTAATGACAGTTTTGCACTTTGGAAATATTGTGGCAGAATGTAAAAATACTGGGGCAGGAAGTAAAAATGCTGTGGCTTTCAGGAAAATAAAGGCAGAATAAAATGACAATATTGCACTTCTGGAAGTATTATGGCAGAGTGCAAAAATAATGTCTGCAAGGGGAAAGGATGGTAGAATGTAATGAGAATATTGCTCTTAGGTAATATTGTAGCAGAAATTAATGTTTATGTAGGGCCATTCTTAGAAATATTCTTGTTTCCCCTTACCCGACCCTTTTTCTCAATGGTGGGTAGGTCGGTCGAGATTTTGTTATTTTTTTTCCCGGAAAAGTCAGAGCTCCAGATAATCTTTTTAAGCGGGGACATGCTGACGCCTCACTCGAGCCGCTTCATCTGATAGTTTTTCCATCCCAAATTAAGACGTAGAAGTGTTTTCAAAAGTATTTGCATATAAGTCCTATAAAAATAGACGACACAGTTTTTATAATTAAATAGGGACGGGCGAATGGCGCCCCGTTACTGCGACTATACTGATACGTTCCGCTGAGGTGTGTTGGGTATGGAAGTATAAGACACACAAGTACAAAACAGGCACACACTCATAATTAAATGTAAGTGTGAACGTGCCATATCGGGGACATGTGTAATGCGCATTCTGATCATGGTCTATTCTGGTTACTAACATATTTGTTTAATCAAGCAGTGTAGATATGAGGTGACAGTCTAAACTGGTACACAGATTTTTTATAAAGTCTGTCGCATTCCTTCTTTAATGTTGGCCATATAGCCAAGAACAGTATATAACACGTTCATTCAAGTTTTACGACAAGAACAGTGTGACCCCGACGAGGCTGCATTGTTAGCAAATATGGGATCGGATGCACCGGAGATAAACACATTCTCGTTGCATCGTCGTCTATACACTTTTGTCACATACCCTGTTTTAGATATTGGAACAACCCAAATATGAAGATCCATCATCGTAAGATGAGTTTATTAGGGTGAACGGGTCAATCTGTATCAAAACAACATGCAAACTTATGGTCATTGCGAGTTACGCATTCTCATCAGGGAATACGCTATAACGGAGTGTAAAGACGGTAGTAGTTTTTTCAGATACGGTAACCACCCGCATGTGGTTATGTTGATCAGACATCAAAGAACGCCGCATTGAACTGAACATGTGTCATATAAAGCCGTGAGACAGGGAAAGGTACCTTATACCATATGCCCTGATCAGCCTGCGCAGTAATGCAATGCGACTGGTGTTTCCTATTCACAACTTTGATCTTTGGATTATGAGTGTAAACGTTTACCATATATTAGAAAAGCGAATATTTTCTGCGTGTTCGCCTTCCGTTGGACACATTTGGCATATTATCGGTCTGCTCACTGGAGACGTTTTGATTAGCGTCGGGAAAATGAGATTTCAGCCATGTGCGTTTCCTAATAATCAAAATAGTTTTCATCCTAATACTAGATGAATTGTCCAGACAGACAGACAGGGCTCTGATCAGACTTGAGCTATGTTTTTATACCACATACAGCAGCTGCTCCGAGCATGCGTTAACTGCCCAATTATGGTCACTCCTAGTATGCTCGCTACTGACGAAAATTGCATTTTAGAGCAAGAGTTCTTGTATAAAGTCAACACCTGTATAGTCTGGCAGCATATATTCTGTGACACTAACTTTAAGTATACTTACATTGCATTTGGGAAAGCCCAGCGCGCATGTATAATCCCTCTTCTATGTTCTTTCAGCAATGGTTGCTCCGCCCAGCGTTTTGTATTTTTTTTTTTTTGCGAGCAAGCGTGCACTTTATCTATCTACTAACCAGTTTATGCTGTTCCCGAGCATGATTTAGAAAAACGCTAGGAGCACCCTGGGACATGCTCTGGGCGACCAAAACTGGACTGTTAACGCATGCTCGGAGCAGACAAATGTGGGAAGAAAACATACCTGCAGACTTAGCCAATACACATGCTTATCTGCGTTTTCCCTTTATGCACACGTCGTAAAGTACCCTAAAAATGTAGCATTTTTTATGCCATTTTCACTAGTCTAATAACTTCAAATCCGATTTTACTTTTTTGAACAGTCTCCGTGTATTTCAGAAAAAAGACAAATTGAAAATAACACATGGAATGCAATTTCGTTGCTCAACAATTTTCGCATGCTGCTCTGTATCAAAGAATGACCCTTTGTTATTGCCCGACACCGAAATTTTCAGCTCCAGGTTACTCTACATAAAACCTATCGGCACGTGCGTTGAGCGGCAGCCAGTGACTTCAAAAGATGACTGAAATCCTTTGAACTTTTGCCAGTCTTATCAAAGGTGGTTGAGCGCATTTTTGTTTGGCTATTCCGGACTGCTTCTTTTGTCTCCAAACATAATTAAAAAGACGATGCCGTTCGATTTTATGATGGATAATCCTGTTTTAGTGGGAGTAGCCTATTCTTAACTCATTAGTTTGGGACTGCAAGCGTTTTTCGTTAGAAAGACCTTTATCTAGAGCTCTGAAGACCCAGATTTTTGGTACTCTGCACAAAGGTAGAAAAAAATATTTATTTTTTTTGAAATCGGAAAAAAATATTTCCGGTTGCTACGATTTTTTACGGTCGGTCGCGTAAGGGGAAACATTAAATATTTTATTTTTGGCCTAGCTGTGAGGGAAAATAATGGCAGAGTGTAAAGACAAATTACCTCACAGCCACATTACATTTACATTCTGCCACAATATTTCCCAAACTGCAATATTGTGACAATATTGCAGTTTGGGAAACATTGTGGCAAAATGTAAAAGTAATTTGGCTGTGAGGTTAAAAATAAATGCAGAATACAGACAATATAATAATGGCAGAATGTAATGACAGTATTGTACTCTTTTGGAAAAAACTGTGGCATACTGTAGAAATAATGCAGCTGTCAGGGAAAATAATGACAAAATGTAATGACATTGATGCACTCATGGATGGAATTAATATGGCTGAATGTAAAGAAAATGACATTGTGTGTGTGGGAGAAAATGATGTCAGAAAGTAATGAAAATATTGCTCTACGGGAATTATTGTGGCAGAATGTAAAAAAAATAATGAAATTGGGAGGGAAAACCATGGCAGTATGTATTGACAATATTGCAGCTAGGGAAATATTGTGGCAAATATTGTGGCAGAGCGTAAAAGTAATGTAACTGTCAGGGACAATAATGGCAGAATGTAAGGACAGTCATGCACTTAGGGAAATGTTTTGGCAGAATGTAAAATTACTCTGACTGTCAAGGAATCGGCAGAATATAAAAGATAAATGGCAGTATGTCATGACAGTATTGGTTAGGAAAATATAATGGCAGAATGTGAGGCTGTCAGGGAATCAGCAGAATATCAAAATAATAGGTCTGTCAGAGAGAAAACAATGCCATGCTGAATGTAATGACAGTATTGTACTTAGGGAAATTTTATAGCAGAATGTAAAAAATAATGTGGCTACTAAGAGGGAAAATAATTGTAGACTGTAAAGACAGCATATATTGCATTTAGAGAAATGTAAAAGTAATATGGTTTTGAAAAAAGATAATGGCAGAATGTAATAATTGCTATATAATACGGGTAGAAGGTAATAGCAATATTGCACTCTTAGAGAAATATTCAGGAAGAATGTAAAAAAAGAAAAAAAAGAGTCTGTCAGTTTATGACAATGGCAGAATGTTACAACAATGTTGCTCTAGGGAAATACTCTGCAGAATGAAGAAATAATGTGTTTTTAGGGATAATAATGGCAGAATGTAGTCACTAGAATGTAGTCAGAGTATGGCACTTAGGAAAATAATGTGTCAGAATGTGAAAATAATTTGTCTATCAGGGAAAATAGTGGTAGAATGTAATGACAATATTGCTTGTAGGGAAATACTGTGGTATAATATGAAAATAATGTGGCTGTTGCAGAAAATGACAGTATTGCACTTAGGGAAATATTCTGGCAAACTGTAGAAATAGTGTGGCTGTGAGGGAAAGTAATGGCAGACTGCAATGACAGCATAGCACATAGGGAAAAATTGTGACAGAATGTAAAAAAATGTGGCTGAGAGGGTAAAACACATGTAAACACATACATGTAAGGTATGACACTTCAGGGGCAGGGGTGAGGGGGGGGGGGGGTTGTAGGGGGTGCAGAAAGTAAACACATGTATTGTGTGGCATTTAGGGGGTGGGGCATCAGAATGGGGTGGGGGCATGATGCAGCGATAGACTGTAAATAATAGTATTTCAAGCAATTGCCTAGGAAGCCTATGAGTACTTAGGAAATTTAAATTAAGTTTACTAAGGAAAATACAATGATATATAGCAAACACTCCTATACATGCATGGTTGCATGCTTCTGTATTTGTAGTGGAATGAATCACAACAAGAGATGTTTTTAGGGGGGAAAAGTTTTTAGCATTGTAAGTACAATATTGTAAGCGGAGGACTTGTCATGGCAGCCTGTAAATACTTGTGAAATTGGGATTACCATCCTTATTGAGCGGAAATTAACAGATACTGTTGGGTTTTATATTTGCCTCTCCAATTCAGTAATTACCCTAATAGAAAATCTTAAATGAACATAGAATGGATACAAACGATGTTTTAAACATGATATAATGACAAATCAATGGATTGGTGGCAAACCTAGCTGAAATATGCTGGAAATTAGGAAGAAGCATTTATCAAAAGCATCATACTTTGACATTTTCTATACAAAACAGAGCTCAAGATAAGAAGGGTATTTTGATGACAATTTTTTTTTTGTAGATGATTTTTGAAATTAGACATGTTGGGAACCCTCTTTAGAACCACCTCACCAAGGTGAGGTGGTTCTAATGAGGGGTCACAACATATGCTTTCGTTGAGAAATAAGAAAAAAAAAAATTCTAGGAAGTATCGTCAAATACTTCTTTATGTGAAAGAGTTGACAGTAAATTCGGTTTTAAATCCACTAATGAGCTCGTTTCACATTTGAAAACAAATCCAGAGACTCGGAGACAAAAAAGCCGAGCCGGAACAACAAATGAGACAAAAGTTTTAATTATTTCCCCGTGAAAAAAAGAAATCATATCTGAAAATGACAGCAGTATCAGCAGGGAATTACAATTCTACTATGTTATTATGCAAGGGAAATAGACACAGATCTGTGTGTATTAACGGATACTAATTCTTGAGTGAAAATAAAAGATGTGGGTATTATTCTGTGGTGATTTGATGGATATATTTTCCATGACATGTCATGGCGGCCTTCTATGAGATTCATATGTACAGGTGGGTATAGGCAGGTGTAGTGTGATTGGGATGTGTAAATAGAATTTTTGACAATTTTCTATGAGATTCATATGTACAGGTGGGTATAGGCAGGTTTAGTGTGATTGGAATGTGTAAATAGAATTTTTTGACATTTTCTGTCAGTAAACTGTCAGTCTTTTACACTTCCATGTTGCACTACAAGAAGTTAGCATGCCCTAAAATGGGAGGAAAAATCACATTAAAAGTATTGTGAGATTTTCTTCAGTTTTAAGACTGATATTAGAGATTTATTTTTACTTTCCAAAGCAATCCCAAAAATCTAGATCCATCTTATAAGATGGATCTAGATCTTTGGGATTGTTTTAGATGAAAAAAAACTCCATATCATAGCAGAACTTCATAAAACTGATTTAGATATTTGGGGTCATTCTACAAAGGGGATAAACCTGTCTTATAGGGAAACAAATACGGTATATGTATTTATAGAATATTTTGGTGAGGATTCCGCAAAGATTTACAGGTTTTTCCAACACACATCTTCAAGAAACATATAATAATTTTTAGCTCGCCTGAACGAAAGTTCAGGAAGAGCTATTGTTGTCACCACGGCGTCGGCGTCCGCGTCAGCGTCCGCGTTCGAATTGGATGTTTTGGTTAAAGTTTTTTAAAGACCTATATCTCCTTAACCCATGGATGGATTCTTTTGATACTTGCACTGTAGCTAGATATTGGTCTAAGGTTTAACAGGGTACCACCCCCACCCCACTCTGTGACCTTGATGTCAAGGTCATGGACTTAGAAAATTGGTGTTTTTTTTGGACTGGATGTTTTGGTTAAAGTTTTATAAAGCCCAATATCTCCTGAACCCATGGATGGATTCCTTTGATACTTGCACTGAAGTTAGATATTGGTCTAAAGTTTTCGAAGGTACTACCCCCACCCCCCTCTGTGACCTTGATGTCAAGGTCATGGACTTAGAATATTGTCTTTTTATTGATTGGATGTTTTGGTTAAAGTTTTTGAAAGACACATATCTCCTGAACCCAGAGATGAATTCTTTTTATATTTGCACTGTAGTAAGATCTACAGAGTACTACCCCAACCCCGCTCAGTGATCTTGATGTCAAGGTCAGGGACTTAGGAAATTTTTGTCTTTTTTAAAGTTTTGTAATTGCATACTGATTCATAATGCTTTGCAGAAATTTAGTTTATACTTGAACTGATGTTAGACTCTTTTTTTGAGTTTTTACAAAACACCTTATACTTACCCCACTGGGTGACCTTGAAGTCAAGGTCATCGACTTAGAATTTTGTTTTAAAGATTTTGGTTAAAGTTTTATATTTATGAAGACATAATTTCACAGTGCCACGATGATGGACTCAGTTGATACTAATACTTGGGCTAATGTTAGATAATGGTTCAGGGTTTTTGTCTCGCCTGCGAAGCAGAGGCGAGACATATGTATTGCTTTTCCGGTGTCGTCGTCGTCGGTGTCGTTGGCGTAAACTTTTGTCGAGTTTTTGCGTTTAGGTCATTTTTTCAGAAACTATAAGAGCTAGAGCCATGAGACTTTGTACATGCATACATCTGGAAGAGTAGATCTCAAAGCCATCATCAATATTGAGTCTTGACCTACATTTTACGGTTGACTGACTTCGCAATTTTTTGTCGAGTTTTTGCGTTTAGGTCATTTTCTCAGAAACTATAAGGGCTAGAGCCATGAAACTTGGTACATGCATACATCTGGAAGAGTAGATCTCGAAGCCATCATCAATATTGAGTCTTGACCTATATTTTACGGTTGACTGACTTAGCAATTTTTTGTCGAGTTTTTGCGTTTAGGTCATTTTCTGAGAAACTATAAGGGCTAGAGCCATGAAACTTGGTACATGCATACATCTGGAAGAGTAGATCTCGAAGCCATCATCAAAATTGCGTCTTGACATACGTTTTACGGTTGACTGACTTTGCAATTTTTTGTCGAGTTTTCGCGTTTAGGTCATTTTCTCAGAAATTATAAGGGCTAGAGCCATGAAACTTGGTACATGCATACATCTGGAAGAGTAGATCTCAAAGCCATCATCAATATTGAGTCTTGACCTACATTTTACGGTTGACTGACTTCGCAATTTTGTGTCGAGTTTTCGCGTTTAGGTCATTTTCTGAGAAACTATAAGGGCTAGAGCCATGAAACTTGGTACATGCATACATCTGGATGAGTTAATCTCAAAGTCATCATCAATATTGAGTCTTAACCTACATTTTACGGTTGACTGACTTTGCAATTTTTTGTCAAGTTTTCGCGTTTAGGTCTGTTTTTCAGAAACCATAAGGGCTAGAGCCAAGATACTTGGTTCATGCATACATCTTTGCTGATTTAGCTCTGTTTTGTGACAAAGCGCCAGCAGGCGAGACACCGCATTCCGCGGAATTCTTGTGATACATACTAGCTCATCCCTCTAGCACCTTTATTTATTGACAGATTTTGATGTAACTTCACACAAATATGTTTTAACACATTACTTTTCTAGTGAGGCATATGGCGGGGGCATTCATCACCTTTAGTGATTTTGTCTAGTTTTATCTTAATTTTATTTTAAGACTTATTTCTGAGATAGCTTTTGTGTTTTCATTATGGACATGCTTGCATGAAGTTTTATGCATAGCAGTCCACATAGGCCCCCCACCCCCACCCCACCCCCCACCCACCCCCCACCCATCAGTTTTTTTTTTACCTCAAGCTCATGGACTTTGAAATTTCATTTCATTTTTTTTATTCTAATTTTATTTTAAGACTTATTTCTGAGATAGCTTTTGTTTATAAATGTGTTTTCATTATGGACATGCTTGCATGAAGTTTTATGCATAGCAGTCCACACCACCATAGCGGCTGAGTGATGGGCAAGCACCAATTAAGGCGAGCTATGCTGTCAGGCGACAGCTCTTGTTACATTTTGATATTTAATATATTTGAATTTCTGTCTTTTTCAGAATGAACGATGTGATAGTCAAGGTGAATGATGACAATGTGGTGAATGTCACTCATGCTGACGCAGTTGATGCGCTGAAGAGAGCAGGAACAAAAGTTGTTCTGGTAAATGTTTTAAAACTTGTTCTATGTAATCCCTGAGGAAAATTGTGTACATGTATTTTCGATTTGTGCACAAAAATATATTGTGATTGGTGATTACTCACGAAAATCACCTGGAAGGATGTGTGCTGTTATATTCTTACATGGTGTTAATTTTTCCCTTTCAGAAAAGCAGGAGATTTAAGTGTGCACAAGTTTCCGATAAAATATGCTAATTGACTTCTTCCCCTGACACTGAAGTTAAGATGACAGCACTTGCTGCTTACCATATTGATCCTATTAAGTGCCCAAGGGGCATCTCATTTTATGAAAGGGGAGGGGGGAGGGTCATTATTTATTATTTATAGCCAAAAATGTAGTACATCAGCCACTGCCAAAATACTTGTACCTGTAATGCATTAAGGCAAATGGGTATACTTCCAGAGGAAGCAACTCTCTTGTTTTTTGCCTCCTTTCTCAGTATTGTAAGGTTCAACTCTTTAAAGAAATAAATTAGAAGCAAATTCTTTCCTTTAAGAGTAGACCCAAGTTCAAAGAGCTGCCTCATCCAGAGAAGGATACAGGAATGCATAAAAGTTAAATGTTAAATAACTTAGCACCATTGTCTCCCAAATGCGACTGCTAGGCAGAGCACTATTGTCTCTTTAATGCAACCGGCACAGTCCCGTTAAATACCTCGATTTTATGACCTACCAAGGGAGGTAATTCAAATTATGGCAATCAAACATTTTTTCACGAGGCTTATTATTACTCATGGGGCTGTCCACTATTCAAAAAAGGGTTAAATGAAGTTAGCAGTTGCAGAATACAGTATAACTTCATTGGCTGGAACAGGCTTTTGACCATGAAAACTAGTTCCAACCAAGGGTAGTTTTAGCTATCCAGGGTTAGTGTCAATATACAGTGACCTCTAGGGACCCAGGAAAGATTTCTAGCCAAACAGGGTTAACGAGCCATCAGGAACCCTGGATGGCTAGAAGTGCCTTTGTTTGGAACTGATTTTCATGGTACGAAGCCAGTTCGAGCCTTTGCAGGTTTGTGGTAGCTCTGTGATTTTTATTGGTTTGCCTATAGATTGCCATTATGAGCCTGTATAAGCCTCATGTCAGACTGGTTATCAGGGTACTGTATTTGTTTGGTTATAAGACGAGGGTTTTTTTCTGTTAAAAAAAAAAAAAAAAAAAAAAAAAGTAACAGCTTGACTTCTTTCGAGTCATTCTAGGAATGAAAATCACTGTTTTATAGCTGAATAAATATGATATATGAGCCACGTCATGACACAACCAGCAAAGTGGCATGTGCGCCCAGTAGAGACTCAGATCAGCCTTGGCATCTGCCCAGTCCGATCAGAGTCTTCGCTGTCCGCATGGAGGTAGCTTAGACCCTTAGCTACTCTATAAGCGTACAGCAAAGCCTCTGATTAGACTGGGCAGATGCCCAGCCTGATCTGAGTCTTGATGTGATCCGAGTCTTGATCTGATCTAAGTCTTGATCTGATCTGAGTCTTGATCTGAGGTGTGACACACATGCCACATTGCCATGGCTCATATCTTGAATACATTTCTTTTCATGTTATGAAAGTTGACATGTTGGAAAATTGCAAGACTTGAGCTTGTAGTAGCTTAAAGTATATACAATGTTTCTTGTGCAATTTTGTTTTGACAAATTATTATACGATATATTCTAACTTCTGTAAGTAACAAAGCTTTAGACCATAAGACTTTGATCAATAATGTTTTATAAATATTCTGGACAAAATTTTCAAAGATGAACTGATTCTGGATGAGAATGACAAGTTGAGTAAGACACAACATTAGAATGTCACTGCGCCTTGTTGTGTGTATTAGTTAGTAGGGCTAAAGCTAAATTTTATTCCCAGGTGAATCTCATGGCGGCCCTACTCTAATGTTCTTAGTATTGTAACACCTAAAATTATTAATTTTCCATTTGTTCCAAATAGAAAATTAATGTCTTTTAGGTGTCCCAATAGTTAACCTTATTTAGGATATATATTGTTGGTATTCACTTCCTTACTTAGGATTGTCTGTTGGTAAGAATCATTAGGGAACACCATGTTTTGTACAGCTGAAAAATTTGTCTTTAAAGGAAATAATGGGTAATCTCTCCCTTTCCAAGGAGATCCAAAATTTGTTTAGTCTTATATGGGGATAAAAAAAAATAATATGGGTAGTATTAACCTTCCCCCATTTCATCAGTAAGGATGTCTTGTCTGGTTAATACAGTAATCATTGAGCCATTATATAGTGCTCCTCCCCCACCCCCCTTTCCAAATTGACCCTGAGAAACCTATCCAAAACATTCACAGAAATCTAGATCCATTTATAAGACAGATCTAGATTTTGGGGATTACCCCCTTCATCTCATATGATACTTAATTTGGATTAAGCTCAGTATTAAGAAAGAACAGACAAATAAAGAAAAGGAAAAAGTTCAAAGATTGTCAATGGATTATCTAATTGTGGTACAGTTAATCATATATGCAGGAAGTTCAGAAATCAGATGTATGCCATTGTTTATTTCAAAAGACATATTTGGAAGTGTTGTGAGAAAGGGCTCTTAAGAGTATCTGAGAATAACTGGCCTTTAGATGGGTCACAATACCTGCACAGTCTGATCAGTGTTATTTGTGGCTGACAATTGTCGTTGTTATTTCAAAGAAACATATCTAACAAAAACAAAGTTACTGCTCATGAACGTTCCGCAGGCAAGGCACAGTGATCAGTACTAGTATTAAGCAAGATAGGAAGTATTTAGTTTGGACTAAACTTGAATTTTATACTATACTTAGTATGGACTAATTCAACATCCTGACAGCTGCAGTTCGAGGACAGACTTTTTCATGGCCTGGCTCATACTTCTGAATTGGGACACCAAAAATAATATCCATAATTGTTCCAAAAATGAAACTGTTTGGTTTTACAGTGCAGTATTGCATCCTAAAAGATGCAGATGGAATGGCAAAAGTGTAGGCCCTGATCAGACTGCTCCTTCAGGGCCTGATCAGACTGCTCACACTTCTGAATTGGGACACCAAAAAAAAATAACCATAATTGTCCCAAAAATGAAACTGTTTGATTTTACAGTGCAGTATTGCATCCTAAAAGATGCAGATGGAATGGCAAAAGTGTAGGCCCTGATCAGATAGTCTGATCTGGATCTGCACTGTTTTCTCAGACCTAGACTAGTACTTAGAATTGCTTCCTAGTACTTAGAATGTTTATAGCATATTTTGCTTCCTGCTTCTTATACATATGTGAGCTGCAACACAAGAAAACCAACAGTGGTTGTGCACCCAGCCCAGACTCAGATCAGCCTGGGCATCCACTCAGTCTGATAAAAGTCTTCGCTGTCTGCATGGAGCTAGCTTAGACCTTTAGCTACCTTTTAAGTGCACAGCAAAGAACCTGTTCATTCTGGGCCGATGCCCAGGCTGATCTGAGGCTTCGATTGGTGGAAATGCCACTTTGTTTGTTTTGTGGTGTTGCGGCTCATATGTATGTATATAAAAAGGGTTTGTTTCTTTTTCAGTATGTGAAGAGATTAAAAGCTCCAGTTGAAAACATCATGACCATAGAACTCTCAAAAGGCAATAAAGGTAAGATTGGGGGTTGGGGTTGTGGTTGGGGAAGGAAAGTACAAGTATAGAAGTTCCTAAATGTGGTAGAGATAAGACCAAGGGTGACAACCTAAGTCATAGCGCTGACGTCATAATTGTTTTGTCAGCGGCCATCTTGACCTAAATATGGGAAATATTTTGCATAATTAAAGTTCGGCAAACACTGGGACAACAAAATAGCTAGTCGATTAGGTACCAATAGATGTTTTGGACTTAATATCACCAGAACTAACCATATAATACTTGCTAGATCTGAAAACACTTCGACACAGTGGTCTGTGTCGACTCTGCTTAATACATGTTTATCTCAGATATCCACATCAAAAATTGTAGTAAGGTGTTTTATAATATCTTACCTTTGAAGAGTCATGTCATATATTTCTGGACCATATGTACATGTAGGCACAACATCACTGTTTTATGTTGTGTTAAAATCCTCTTATAGGTTATAAACGGAAAATCCCTCAAAGGTTCTTCAAAATGGCCAACAAATGAGTATGTCCCGCATGCGAGCTATGATGTATGTTGTTCCCCTGAAGACTATGCAGAGGTTCTGATAAAATGGGGTTATGAGGATAATTATGTGTCAGATAACTTTTTGTCTCGCCTGTGACTTACAGAAGCAAGACATAGGTACTACCTTTCCTATGGTGGCATAATCTTTGCATCAAGTTTTCTGTTTCAGCTCTTGTTTTGTGACAGTGCTCAGACAGGCGAGACACCACATTTTGTGAATTCTTGTTATTATTTCTTAATTGAAACAGAAGTCTCTGTGAGTTGGTTAGTGAAAAGTATCCTCAAATTATCCCTTTTACCCCTTCTTGTCTGGAGCACTGCTTAGCATGGTGACATGACTGTGCCCTTCATTGCTTCTGAGAAGAAGGGCGTTTCATGATACCCTAATTTGCTTAAGTATTGGAACACCTAAAACCATTAATTTTCCATTTGTCCCAAATGGAAAATTAATGGTTTTAGGTGTCCCATAATTTAAGCATATTACAGTAATTCTGGGACAGTATCGGTCAGTTCTGCAGAAGGTTAAGGCTCATCACTGGAAATGCAGTGCTGAGACCTGGCCCCGAGGTTATAAAACATTTTCCATTTTCAACTCAGCTGAGCATGAAATTTTACCTGCTAATAAACAGTAAATTACTGATAAGTACAGTTGTTTTCATGCTCAGTTTAGCTGAGTATGAAATTTTCTCTGCTTATGAATATAAAAGGCATTTTTATATTTATCAGCAGAGAAAGTTTCATGCTCAGCTGAGTTGAGCACAAAAGAAAGTTTTATAACCTCAAGGCCTGATTGTCATGAGGCAGAAAGCCCATAGGGAAGATGGCTCACATTCGGAGCTACAGCATGATAATTTCTATAACAAGTGGCAAGTTTCATCAAAAGCTGTTCTTTGGTGAGAGATTGAGTATGCTTTACTGGTTCATCCACATCGTAGTTCAGTGCTGCATTTCTGTACAAGCATTAAACAACAGTAATTTTCAAAGCAGCAGAAAGCAATTATTGTCATTTCAAGAATATTATGAATTTCCTGACTTAAAGTTTTAAAAGTTTCACAAATATTGTCAAAAACCACTATGCACTTTGTGGCAAAAAAAAGAAAGAAAGAAAAGAAGGGAAAAAAATCTCCCAAAAAGCCAGTGAGTAATCTTCGGTTAATAGAGGGAGTGTAGCAAATTTAAAAGTACAAGACAAGAAGATTGTCATGATAATAATCAAAGTAAAGGTCATAAAGATGTTTTGAGGCATGTGAAGCATCACCAAAATTTACTCCTGATTATGCGGGTTTTAAATGAATTACCATGCAACCTCCAAAAACACCCTTGGTATACACCTTTCCTATAAATCGATAAAGTCGCGAACGAGTTATCTACCCAAGTAGACTGTGACGTCATCTATAGGAGCATCCCATATAATTCAGTGCAACTGCAAGCACACATAACATACATAAAGGAGACGTTTTGTAAATGTGAACTGCAAAAAATTCATTGAAAGACCAAATTAAAGTATAATTGCCCTGTTTTCATGTGGCATGTTTTATTTATATATATTTTTAGCTCACCTGAGCCGAAGGCTCACAGGTGAGCTTATAGTATAGGCAGGCATCCGTCGTCCGTCGTCCGTCGTACGTCGTCCGTCGTCCGTCGTCCGTCCGTCCGTCAACATTTTCAAACGACATCTCCTCTGAAACTACATGGCCCATTGTAACCAAATTTCATATATAGCATCTATAGGCAGGGGGAACCAATAATACTGTTTTTTATCCAAATCACTTTGGAACTTTGGTTGCTATGGCAACTTAAAGTTTCCATTGACTTGTATGGGAAAAATTGAAAATTTGCATTTATTGCTATGTCATTGCAGATATTTTGACAAAACTTTTACAGAAATGTTCCTTGAGTAGTCCTCCATCAACCACATGAAATTTATGTCAATTGCACAATTTGGCTGGTTGCCATGGCAACCGAATGGGTTAAAAATAGAAAAAATATTCAAAAATCATCTCCTCAGAAACTATAAAACCAATAAAGCTCAAACTTCACAGAAAGGATCTTGGTACTGGCCTCTATAAAAGTACTGTTTTTCTTGGCAATTGCTGTAGCAGTTTGGTTGCTATGGGAACTTAAAGTTGCCATTGACTTATAATGGCAAAATAGAAAATTTGCATTTATTGCTATGTCACTGCAGATATTGTGATAAAACTTTTACAGAAATGTTCCTTGAATAGTCCTCTATCAACCACATGAAATTTATGTAGATTGCAAGATTTGGCTGGTTGCCATGGCAACGGAATGGTTAAAAATAGAAAAAATATTTAAAAATCATCTCCTCATAAACTATGCAAGCAATAAAGCTCAAACTTCACAGAAAGGATCTTAGTACTAGTCTCTATAAAAGTACTGTTTTTCTTGGCAATTGCTCTAGCAGTTTGGTTGCTATGGGAACTGAAAGTTGCCATTGACTTATAATGGCAAAATAGAAAATTTGCATTTATTGCTATGCCACTGCAGATATTTTGACAAAACTTTCATAGAAATGTATCTTGAGTAATCTTTAACCAGCCATGTTAAATTTATGCAAATTGCACAATTTGGCTGGTTGCCATTGCAACCAAATAGTTTAAAATAGAAATATTATTAAAAAAGCATCTTCGCAGAAACTGTGTGGCCAATAAAGCTCAAGCTTTACTGAAAGAACCTTAATACTAGCCTCTATAGAATTACTGTTTTTCATGGCAATTGCTCCAGCAGTTTGGTTGCTATGGCAACTAAGAGTTTCTATTGACTTGTAATGGGGAAAATGGAAATTGGCAATTTTTGCTGTCTCACTGCAGTTATTTAGATTTTTGTTTCTACCGAAATGTTTCTTGAGTAGTCCTCTACGATTCGTATGAATTTTCTCCAAATCGCTGAATCTGTTTGGTTGCCATGACAAAATATAGGGTAAATTTTCGATGAAAAAAACAACAAACTTCTGCCCAGAAGCCATATGGGGGACGAAGCTGATACTGTGCAAACATGTTGATGACAGTAGTCTCTACATAAATTTTGTTTTTTCTTCCAATCCCACAAGAACTTTGGTTGCTATGACAACTTATAGTTTCCATTGACTTATAATTGGAAAAGTGAAGCCATGAGGGGGGTGAAGCTGATACTTTGCATACATGTTAATAACATTAGCCTCTACCTAATTTATGTTTTATATTATCATTGCCCATGTGAATTCGTTGCTATGGCAACTTAAAAGTTTCCATAGACTTATAATGGGGAAAGTGGACATTTGGTATTTATTTTTTGTGCTACTGCAGATATTTTAACAAAAGCTTTAGAGAAATGTTCCTGGAGTAGTCCTCTATCAGCCATATGAATAATGCCCAAATACCTGATTTTGATTGGTTGCCATTGCAGCTGAAAGGCTAAATTTTCATTTTTTTATTTTGCCAATTTTATTGCTGTTGTGCATGTTGTTTTGTTGCTGTGGCAACTTAAAGTTTTTGCAACATAGGGCCTAACCTCAGTGCTCAGGTGAGCGATATAGGGCCATTGGCCCTCTGGTTTTAT
Organism: Ctena decussata; assembly: GCA_963989385.1. Lineage (NCBI taxonomy): Eukaryota > Metazoa > Mollusca > Bivalvia > Lucinida > Lucinidae > Ctena > Ctena decussata. The sequence goes on from OZ022513.1 coordinate 54,455,034, forward strand.
TTATATCATTAAAATCATATTGAGAATCCCGACAAGTCGCTCATGATTTTTATGACCCCTTTCATCGACGCTGTGGTTTAATACTCCGGCAATACATTCACGTTTGTTCAATATAAAGAGTTACATTTCGAATAAATAAGTTTCCTAAATCTGAAAAAAAAATCCATTTTTCCGACAGGCAAAACGTCAGCTACGCATTATTACCGGCCAGATTATATAGCGCTGATATTTATGGTTTCTTGTGTGATACACCGAGGCTAAAAGCATTAGCATCAAGACAGTTTTCCGTAAGTTTGGACCCGAGGTTGAATTTATGTAATTTTTCATCTCTTACTTATCTTCGGTATTATTTATTTGATTGTTTCCATTTCACGGTAGGTGTTCTTAAAGCTGCCTTCGGAACACGTGTCTAGGTAATACACAATCATAGGTGTTTGTTTATTGCGGCAATGCGCGCGATTCGGTGATTACACAAACGAATTCCATGTCAGCACACTTTGTTGTCATTTTTAGCGTGTGTCTGCTTTATAATCAGCTAATCCTTCGTTTTGTATCTTTTGTAATAACGGCCTAAACATCTTCCGCGATTTTCTTTCTTTTCCTTTTATTTTGGAAGCTGTACTGGTGATACATACTCTTTCGATTACGGTAATTTTGGCCCGAAATTTTAGTCGGAAATCTTTTAATTTTATGTCAAATTCCCATAGGCTATAAGTTATAAAGCTTATTATCCGACAAAGAAAGAGCTAGATACAGCTGGAACGGAATAGTTGTCTTAATTTTAACCGTTGAATGTTAGTTTTGAATATACGGAAAACCGGCATTTATTCGGTTACACAATGAAAAACAATAGCCTATCCTATAGATGACGTCATAGGCGTTGCAAGGGACAAAACTCGAACAGACTCTGAATTATAGGAAAGGTGTATATGATGTGGTATAGTAAAACTGTAATTTTGGAAATCTCAGCTGGTTCCAGTATAAAGAGGTGGCTATTGTTGAGAGGTGACCATTTCTGTTTACGGAGGTTACATAATGTATTGAAATTAATCACCCTTGGTTAACTAGGTATATACAAGGGCTGTTACAAAAGGAAAAAGAGCTGTTACAAAAAGCAAAAGAGTCATATTTACCATGCAAGCTGTTACGAAATGAAAAAGAGTCCTAGTTACCAAACGACCTGGTCATCAGGTCATTTGGTAACTATGACTCTTTTTCATTTTGTAACAGCTCTTTTTCAAAGTACTGCATCTGTGTCTTCTCTTACAGGACTTGGGTTCAGTATAGCAGGTGGGATTGGGAACCAGCACATTCCAGGGGATGATGGGATATTTGTTACCAAGGTGATAGAGGGAGGAGCAGCTGAGCAAGATGGCCGACTGGCAGTTGGAGACAGATTAATAGCTGTAAGTCTGTCAGGACTCCTACACTTTTGTATATCACAGTTGTCTTTCTTACTAATCTGCATGTTATATGTGCCAACTGGCTGTTACACGAGTTTATATACAATACTGCAGTAGTCTTTATTAATACATTCAACTCTCCATAACTCAGAGTTGAAGTTCATTCCAAACTACTGATATCTCAAAAGTAAATTTTCTGGTCTCAGAAAATTTGCTTTGATATATCTGTAGTTTGGGGTAACAGAAGTTGAAATGTTAATAAAACTTGGAAAAATGTTCAAACTGTATTCTTTGATATAAGAGGGTACTTTGAGATATCAGTGTTAAAAGTAAGTTATGGAAAAAAAAAAAAGAACCAGTTTAGGGTAGATCAGTACCTTAAATGGGGAATGGCACACCTTCAGTGACCTGTATTACAACTTTTAAAAAACACTTTTAACCCTTAAAGGGCCAAAAAAAACAGACAACAAAATCTATGTCTGCAGTATTTTAATCTGTCAAGGCTGTATAATGACTTTTCGGCAAACAGTGCAGATCCAGATGATGCAGACCTGCATGGTTCGAAAATTCAACTCTTTTCCTTTTTGGGGCTTTAAGGGTAAAACATTATTCCTTGTAGTACCATTGTTTGATGCCACACTTCAGTATCATGGGCCTTAAATTCTATGGACACCAAGAATTCTATAGAAACAAAGAATTTTGTGGACACAAAGTGTTTGTATGTTCTGATATAATGACACTAGATTTAGCTAACATGGAAAATTGATTTGATTGATTGATTTGATGCTTTACGTCCACGGTAAACAACTATGGTCATGTCGGGACGGTCAGTTAACCTAACCACACTATTCCTGGGCAGGCTTAGACCACCTAAGCGGTTAACCAGTACTAAGTGCACATACTTTCGCCAGTAACTGACAACTGCCCTTCTTGAATCAGCGGAAGGAGAAACGAAAGTATGTGGCCAGACCGGGTTTCGAACCCAGGACCTCTGACTTATGAGTCAGGTGCCCTACCGATTGCGCTACGCGGCCCGGCAACATGGAAAATGACGAGGGCCCAAACTCTACATATGAATTTTAGAGGTACACTATATATTTGGTGTTCAGTAGAATTCTGTGGGAGTTAATGGTGGTGCTATATCCACGCAAAAATGGAGTTAATGTTCGTGCTATATCCACACAAAAATGCAGCATTTACAGAGAAAAACACCATTTGGGGTCCATGGAATTTCCATAGTATAGTCATAACAATCTAGATCTATATTACAAACTGTATTACAAAGCGGTTTAGATGATGTGTCATACGAAAGTCAGTTGTATTAATTTTCACATTACAGGTAAATGAGAGCAACTTAGAAAATGTGACACACGAAGATGCAGTAGGTGCTCTGAAAGCTACATCAGAACATGTGGTCCTCACAGTGGCCAAACCATCATTTCTTCCCGAGGAACACACCCCACCACCACAGGAACCACCCTCACCACCAACAGGTAAGGCAAAAAGAATATATGACCCGCGACATGACAAAACCAACAAAGTGGCATGTGCGCCCAGTGAAGACTCAGATCAGCCTGGGCAGCCACCCAGTCTGATCAGAGTCTTCGCTGTAAGCATGGAGCTAGCTTAGACCCTTAGCTACCCTTTAAGCCCAAAGCAGAGACTCTGATCAGACTTGGTGGATGCCCAGGCTGATCTGAGTCTCGGCTGGGCGCACACGCCACTTCATTGGTTATGTCCTGTTGTTCAGTTACCATTATCACCTTGACAAATACGGGTACATTTCCTTGTTTTTCCTTAGTTTGTTCAAGTGGGGACAATTGTCTTGACTTCCTGTTTGCTTCTGTTAATGGTGAAGCCTTTCCAAAATTGGGGTCGTTCTAGATGGGGGTCAACTCTTAACTCTTTCAGTACCAAAAAGCAGACGACAAAAGGACGGGTTACACTTTGGCCGTTTTTGTGCCCACGACCAATCTTGATAATATTTATGTTAACAAAAGCTTGACATTTGCCAGTTTATATGAGCAGACTTTTAAGTTTGTGGTTTCATAATTAATCACGTGACTTTCGGTTTATTGCATATGGGGTGCTGAACGGGGTACACTAACTACCTGCGGCTTTTCGGTATAATCAGCGATTCCGCTGGCATATCAACCCTCCGAACAGACAGATATAATACTTTTGGTTCTTATCCACAGTCTAAAAGAGATATATTGGTTCAAAACATCTAGTAAGGAGAAATTTTATTTGAATTTTTACGAAACCTCAGAACAGTAGATTGTACAAGTGTTTATTAACACAATAATAAGCATGTAAAGCGGTTGTTTTTGTGAAAATAATGAAACAAATGAACAGGAAGTCGATTATAACCGACCGATAAGGTTAAACAAATGTATTCTTGGCAAAACGATTTGCACGCTTGTGCTCTGGCAAGTGCATGAAAAGGTCATCAACCTTCTTCTTTTCTTAAGCATTATTTACTACTTGATGTTGGGGATAGGGTTTGGGATCTGATTCAGTCAGTTCCTGAAGTGTAGTTACTCTTTAAATTTATACATATAATGGAAGCTTCGTCATATCAAATATTAATAAACACGTATGAAATATTACGTATTTATGGATGCTACACAGGTACAGATGTTTAGAATATTAGACAAAATCAGTGAACCAAGAAATTCAGGTCACAGGGACCTACATGTAGTACCAAATGAGACGCAGCGCTGAAGTGACTTACTATTCCGAGTTCGACGAAGATTCAATTAAATATTAGTTTGAAATAAAACATTTATTCAATGAATCCTGCAATACAAGTCACAATGACCTACAAATAGTATGACATCATTTGCAATGTCTGACTGAACCATTGTCTTTAGTATGATGCATATATAATGTTGAATATATCAGAAAAGAACTGAACTTTTAAATATATGTCACAGTAACCTACAAATAGTATGAGGATATTTTTTTTGCATCGTTTGACTGACCAACTATTTGTAATTATGTTGCAAATCCAAAAGCCGTGTTGAGAAATAAGTGGAAATCCTGGTCCATGCATAAAGTTTAAAGACTCAGTGTGCATGGCTGCTGTGCAGTTCCTACATTTAATGGATATGATCTGATCAAATATCAGCACTCTTACCCCAATACAAAGATATCAAAAGAGGTAAGGAAAAAGCTCATCCAAGTAACTTTTCATACGAAGTTAGTGGACCAAAGTTCAAGGTCACAGAATTTTACAATGCATCAGCTTCAGGCAGAGGAATACATCATCTGACCACGTCGCAACATTACATCACCAGAGGTTATATCACAGCATGATGATGGAGGACAGTCAGTCTAACGCCTTACATACGCATATTACGCCATACCGATACGTATGCCCAGCGCTGCGCCCCCTCCCCAACGCCCCCCCACCCCCCCACACACATACACACGGAATCCTTGGTGGGGAGGGGGGGCGTTAGGAACACATACTACATAAATGAACACTTTGAGAAAGATGTGTTGTGTCGAATAATGCCACTATTTTCTGTCAGTTACAAAATATACTGCGCCGATTTTGATATAAATCCTTTAGTCCTAGTGTTGGATACATGAAAATTTACCCGAAAAGTTTATTTTTCGTTTACTCCTACCCTCGTAACCACTCTGATATAACCAGATTATGATGAATATGTATATGAGGAACAATTATATATAAAAATTGTAGTGGTTACGAGGGTAGGATGAAGTGAAATTTGGATGCATAGTGGATGTTGGTAGTTCAAATTCCCATAGGCTCAATGTTAACTGCTGCAGACAGTACATGTATTTAACCGCAAAATTAACCTAAAAGGCATTAAAATAGGGGAAAATGAAATCGTACAGAATAAACTAGAAACACATAGCTACTTAACATTTCTGCATGTTTGTATGGTTATCTGCCTACCTTCGAAAATCGGCCTTTTCAGTGGGCACATTGCAATAGTAAAGTGTAACTCGTCCTTTACTTCTGCGAAAATTAAGAAAATGCCTTGTCCAAGACTTTTTATATTGAGAATTCAAAGACTAGAGGGCAAACAGAGTAGATCTAGATGAGGCGGCTCTTTATGAGCCGCCTCATCAGGATCTATGCTGTTTGCAAATTTTGCTAATTGTGTCACTGGGGCTTAAAGAGTTAAAGGAAAAATATTCACAGTGGTGATACCAATTTCGCTACCTGTGCTGTCGACCGAGATGGTACTATACAAAGTTGCTGTCAACCAAAAATTCAGTCTTAAGCATTACCAATAACAGTAAATTATACTTTTGTTAATGGCTTTTGATGGAGCTGATACTGCTGTTGATTGTCTTGGTTGACGACCCCTTTTGTAGCTGACTGACTTGGTCAAAAGCATAAGTAGGGAAATTGACATTACCACCGTTATATTGCTATGTAGAAGCAAATTTCTGTCATCCTATTTTGAAAGGATTTTGTCATCCAGGAAAGCAAATAGGAAGTGACAGAAAAATTTCCTTTTTCAAAACTGGATGAAAAATATTCAAGTGTACCCATACATTTTAAGACTTTCATGAACACCCTCTTACAACATACAGCAAAACAGAGCCCAAGATAAAATTGGGTTTTAGGGATAATCTGAGATGATTTTTCTAATTTCTCAATGGAAACATACGATGTGACCCCCTCATTAGAACTGTCTTGGCAAGACGGTTCTGATGATGAAGTCACAATGTATTAATGTATGCAGAAACCCTAAATCATTTCAGTCACCCTTTCTTATCTGGAGCACTGGCAAAACCCCATCATGCAGCAGGTTTCAGAGACTGATTTAGATAGGTGGGGTCATTCTAGGGATGAAAAAAAACACTGTTTTATAGCTGAATAAATGGGGAAAGAAAAATTGAGCCACAACACAAGAAAACCAACAAAGTTGCATGCACACCAAGTGGGGAATCTGATCAGCCTGTGCATCTGCCCAATCTAATCAGTCTTCACTGTCGGTATGGAGCTAGCTTAGACCCTAATCAGTCTTCACTGTCCGTATGGAGCTAGCTTAGACCCTTGGCTACCCTTCATGGGCACAGCAAAGACTCTGATTAGACTGGGCGGATGCCCAGTCTGATAGGAGTCCTCACGGGGCGCTTAAGCGCTGGCCTACTGATCTAGGGGTCCCAGGTTCGAGCCCCACTGGAGGCAAAAATCTTTCCAACCGTAAACAAAGTTCCATAGCACACAGCCTGATATAATCGCCCTACCATCCTCCTGATATGACGGAAATACTGTTGAAAAGGACATAAATCGCAAGTCATGTCGCGGCTCAAATTAGAGAGGCATGGTGCAGAGTCATTTATCTGGAAGGCTGCTGAAACTGCAATAGTACTGAGATTTCTTTGATACTTCATTTCATATGAGCCGCGACATGACAAAACCAACAATGTGGTCGTGCGCCCAGCGCAGACTAAGATCAGCCTGGGCATTCTCCAAGTTAGATCAGACTCTTCATTAAGTGCTCAAAGGGTAGCCAAGGGTCTAAGCTACCTTCATGCGGACAGCGAAGACTCTGATCAGACTGGGCGGATGCCCAGGCTGATCTGAGTCTGTGCTGGGCGCACAACCACATTGTTGGTTTTGTCGCGTCGTGGCTCATATCATTTTGTCTTTGCAAATGCAGTGTCTGGAAGGGTTTATTGCTGGCCTGCTGACCTCGCAGTCCCAAGTTCACTTCCCGCTGGAGACAGAAATCTGTTCAACCACAAACAAATTTCCATCACAGACATCAATTCATTATCACCCATTGTTCTGATATGACTGAAATAGCTGGAAAAGGATGTAAATTCGCAAGTAATCCATCCATCAGTTATTTTGTCCTTGGACATTAATGTAACACACACAACTGATCATTAATATGGATCACCACCATGATGGATGACTTGCCATTTTACATCCTTTTTAACAGTATTTCAGTCATATCAGGACAATGGGTGGCTGATAATGGCCGATAATGAAAGGTTATGTGCAATGGAACTCCGTTTACGATTGAAAAGATTCCCGCTAACAGCGGGGCTCAAACCCGGAATCGCCGGATATCACAAACATATTAAACAAAAACAAAATTTACTGTTGAGCTGATCTTTGATTGTTGAATTGTTATTTCTGCTCCATGTTACAGTGCATTGTATTTAAAATATATGTTTCCTGTTGTAGCGAGAGTTGACTATCATTACGACAAATATGAGAACACAAAAAACTTCCAGTCTTTACCCATGCCATCCCAGCCCTCACCAAGACCTTACCCTCATGATGACGAACCATCAAGGTAAGAGTGTGTTCTTTGTTTCTGCCTTCAATCATTCTCAAACTCAAAATTAAGCACACTGATTGGCTGCTTCCAAGCACATGCTCAGAAGCAGCCAATCAGTGAGATTTATTTTGAGTTTGAGATTATTCTCAAGTTTTATAACCTCGAACCCTGATGTCCAGATGAGAAGGAATAACTGGCAATAATAAGGATAATTTCGATTAAATTGCCATTGAAATGTATGTTGTGACCCATCATTAGAACCGTCTCTGTGAAACAGTTCTAATTGATAAAGGGTCACAACAGATGTTTTTATGGCATTCTAACTGAAATTATCCTATAATTGTCATTTAAATTTCCCATTAATTCAGAGCTCCAGATAAGAAGGGTTTACAGGAATAATTCAGAGATAATTTTTCTTGTCAATGAAAACATATGTTGTGACCCCTCATTAGAACCGTCTCACCAAGACGGTTCTAATGATGGCTCACAACATAGGTTTTTCAGGAGAAATAAGAAAAATTATCCCTAAATTATCCCTGTTACCCCTTCTTATCTGGAGCTGAGCCTTACCTGTGGCTAGACCCGCAGCCCCTGTATAATTCTGTAATAACTTGAAATATTACAACGTCTTAAAACAAGTACTGTAACTGGCAAAATGATGTATATTCAGGTATCTAGTCATCCAGCCAGCATTGCCCTCATTGGGTACTAAAGTGATTACTTGCTTAAACTCCGCAAAGCCACACATCATAGGTGTTTGAGTAAAATGGTAAATGAATATTTATGTCCTGACGCTATGAGAAAATGAGGTCTCAGATCTTCATAGGCCTTTGTCTTTGAAATTAAGTATTATTTCCTTGTATTTCCATTGTGACAAAGCTTATCAATGGCTTTGGCATTGAGAATCAGTCTGTATATACAGCCATTCAATCATCTTTTAACATTTAGACAATTGTTTTGTGGTTAGTTTGATTTTAGTTGGTGGCGGGCTATGAGGCATTTTTTGTGATCTGAAATATTTGGCATTTTCTTGTAGAATACACCGTTCATGGAGGTTTGTAAATACAGTCCAATGAGATAATAGATAAATCTTCCATATGCATCCCTCATAAATATTCATATTATATTCTGTATTTAAGTATGCCGTCATATCAGCCCTGTAGTTATCCTGTTGTTTACTCTATACTTATGTATTGCCTTGCACTCTTTTTAGGAGAGACATAGAACAGGGGGATGATACCAATTAGGCTACCTGTGCTTTTGACCGAGTCAGTCAGTTACCATACATGCAAAACTGGCTGTTGACCGAGACAGTCAACAGCAGTATCAGCTCAGTCAACAGCCATTAACAATAGTACCATTTACCGTTATTATGTCCCCCCACCAAAGGTGAGGGGGGACATATTGGTTTCAGTGCGGATCCCGTCGGCGTCGGCGTCGGCGTGACAGATTTCTTGTATGCGCGATATCTCTTGAACCAAATGATAGAATTTCACCAAACTTGCATGGATATATCATTGGGACAAGTTGAAGAGCTGATTAGATTTTGGTGACCTTGACCCCATTTTCAAGGTCACTGGAGGACTTAGATGACAATTTCTTGTATGCGCGATATCTCTTGAACCAACTGATGGAATTTCACCAAACTTGCATGGATACATCATTGGCACAAGCTTAAGAGCTGATTAGATTTTGGTGACCTTGACCTCATTTTCAAGGTCACTGGAGGACTTAGATGACAATTTCTTGTATGCACGATGTCTCTTGATCCAAAGGATAGAATTTCACCAAACTTGCATGGATATATCATTGGAACAAGTTTAAGAGCTGATTAGATTTTGGTGACCTTGACCTCTTTTTCAAGGTCACTGGAGGATTAGATGACAATTTCTTGTATGCACAATATCTCTTGAAGCAACAGATGGAATTTCATAAAACTCCCATGGATACATCATTGGGACAAGTTTAAGAGCTGATTAGATTTTGGTGACCTTGACCTCATTTTCAAGGTCACTGGAGGACTAAGATGACAATTTCTTGTATGCACAATATCTACTTAACCAGTGCATGGAATTTCACCACACTTGCATGGATATATCATTGGAACAAGTTTAAGAACTGATCAAGAGTTTGATGACCTTGACCTCATTTTCAAGGTCACTGGAGGATTAGATGACAATTTCTTGTATGCACAATATCTCTTCAAGCAACAGATGGAATTTCATAAAACTTGCATGGATACATCATTGGGACAAGTTTAAGAGCTATTTAGATTTTGGTGACCTTGACCTCATTTTCAAGGTCACTGGAGGACTTAGATGACAATTTCTTGTATGCACGATATCTCCTTAACCAGTGCATGGAATTTCACCAAACTTGCATGGATATATCATTGGGACAAGCTTAGGAGCTGATTAGATTTTGGTGACCTTGACCTCATTTTCAAGGTCACTGGAGGACTTAGATTACAATTTCTTGTATGCACTATATCTCTTTAACCAATGGATGGAATTTCACCAAACTTGCATGGATATATCATTGGAACAAGTTTAAGAGCTGATTAGATTTTGGTGACCTTGACCTCTTTTTCAAGGTCACTGGAGGATTAGATGACAATTTCTTGTATGCACAATATCTCTTCAAGCAACGGATGGAATTTCATCAAACTCGCATGGATACATCATTGTGACAAAGTTAAGAGCTGATTAGATTTTGGTGACCTTGACCTCATTTTCAAGGTCACTGGAGGACTTAGATGACAATTTCTTGTATGCATGATATCTCCTTAACCAGTGCATGGAATTTCACCAAACTTGCATGGACACATCATTGGGACAAGCTTAAGAACTGATTAAGAGTTTGATGACCTTGACCTCATTCTCAAAGTCACTGGAGGACTTAGATTACAATTTCTTGTACCTACAATACCTCATGAACCAGTGGATGGTATTTACCAAACTTGCATGGATAATATCTCACTAGCCTTTGGCTTGATATCCACTTTACTTTCATAGATATACCTTTGGGACAATCTCAATATTTTCACGGTCAAAAGCTTACTTACAAATCCTTTTTTTCTCCCTCTTAACCATGAGTTATATCTTGAACCAGTAGAAGGATATTCATCAGATTTGCATGAATATATTGTTGTGACAGGTTTAAAACGTGTTTAGTACATGTAGTTGGTGACCTTCACCCATTTGTTCAGAATATACTTTTCCATGTAGGATATTTGTAGAATCAGTGGATGGATTTTCTATAAACTTGCATAAATATTTTATTTGTACAGGCTTTTTATTCAGTAGAGGGGATGGGAAATGGGCTGGTGGGGGGACATCAGTTTTTCTCTGAAAAACATTTCTAGTTGGTAATGCTTATGGTCGTATTCTCGGTCGAAAGCCACTTTGTATAGAATAGACTCGGTCGAAAGCACAGACAGCCATATTGGTATTACCCCCGTGTAGAAACTGAGGCAAAACAAAAATTAACATAATTGGTATTTAGACTGATTACCTCCCTTTGAATATGAATTTAGTGCCTTATTTACAGGGGGATAATACAGGATATTTTCTCTCCCAAGAGTACTCTAATCAGAGCTCTAGATAAGAGGGAGTATTTGGTGATAATTAAGGGTATTTTTTTTTATTTCTTCATAAAAACATATGTTGTGACCCCTCATCTGAACCGTCTCAGACGGTTCAGATGAGGGGTCACAACATATGGTTTCAATGAGAAATGAAAAAAATTATCCCTCAGTTATCATCAAGTACCCCTCTTATCTAGAGCCCTGCTAATTATGTAAATCAGTCTTGTGGGCTTCAGCTATAAGATGGGTTTTCTCTTCCAAAACAATCCCAAAAATCTAGATCTGTCTTGTAAGATGGATCTAGATCTTTTGGATTGCTTCCCGTCCTATAACTGATGAATACAGTAACAACTTCTCACTTTCTTCATGCATAACTCCTTTTTAGCTCGCCTGAGCAAAGCTCAGGGAGAGCTATTGCACTACCCTCGGCGTAGGCGGCGGAGTTGGCGTTAGCGGCGGCGGCGTTAGCAAAATGTTAAAGTTTTACGTTAAAGTTTTTAGCTCGCCTGAGCACGAAGTGCTCAGGGTGAGCTTTTGGGATACCCTGATGTCCGTCGTACTGACGGACGTCCGGACGTCCGTCCGTCAACTTTTGCTTGTGTACACTCTAGCGGGCACAGTTTTGATCCAATCTTTCTGAAACTTTGTCAGAATGTTTATCTCCATAAAATCCAGGCCAAGTTCGAAACTGGGTCATGTCGGGTCAAAAACTAGGTCACTAGGTCAAATCTTAGAAAAACCTTGTGTACACTCTAGAAGGCACAGTTTTCATCCAAAGTTCATGAAACTTTGTCAGAATGTTTATCTTTATAATATCTAGGACAAGTTTGAAACTGGGTCACGTCGGGTCAAAAACTAGGTCACTAGGTCAAATCTTAGAAAAACCTTGTGTACGCTCTGGAAGGCACAGTTTTCATCCAAAGATCATGAAACTTAGTCGGAATGTTTATCCTCATAATATCTAGGACAAGTTTGAAACTGGGTCATGTAGGGTCAAAAACTAGGTCACTAGGTCAAATCATAGAAAAACCTTGTGTACGCTCTAGAGGACACAGTTTTGATCCAATCTATATGAACATTGTCAGAATATATATCTCCATAAACTCTAGGCCAAGTTTGAAACTGGGTCATGTAGGGTCAAAAACTAGGTCACTAGGTCAAATCTTAGAAAAACCTTGTGTACACTCTAGAAGGCACAGTTTTCATCCAAAGTTCATGAAACTTTATCAGAATGTTTATCTTTATAATATCTAGGACAAGTACGAAACTGGGTCATGTTGGGTCAAAAACTAGGTCACTGGGTCAAATCATAGAAAAACATTGTGTATGCTCTAGAGGACACAGTTTTGATCCAATCTTTATAAAACATTGTCAGAATGTTTATCTCCATAAACTCTAGGCCAAGTTCGAAATTGGGTCATGTCGGGTCAAAAACTAGGTCACTAGGTCAAATCTTAGAAAAACCTTGTGTACACTCTAGAAGGCACAGTTTTCATCCAAAATTCATGAAACTTTGTCAGAATGTTTATCTTTATAATATCTAAGACAAGTTCGAAACTGTGTCACGTCGGGTCAAAAACTAGGTCACTAGGTCAAATCTTATAAAAAACGTTCTGTACGCTCTAGAAGGCACAGTTTTCATCCAAAGTTCATGAAACTTAGTCAGAATGTTTATCCTCATAATATCTAGGACAAGTTTGAAACTGGGTCACGTCTGGTCAAAAACTAGGTCACTAGGTCAAATCAAAAAAAACCTTGTGTTCATTCTAGAGGACACAGTTTTGATCCAATCTATATGAAACATTGTCAGAATATATATCTCTATAAACTCTAGGCCAAGTTTGAAACTGGGTCATGTAGGGTCAAAAACTAGGTCACTAGGTCAAATCTTAGAAAAACCTTGTGTACACTCTAGAAGGCACAGTTTTCATCCAAAGTTCATGAAACTTTGTCAGAATGTTTATTAGCTCACCTGAGCCGAAGGCTCACAGGTGAGCTTATAGTATAGGCAGGCATCCGTCGTCCGTCGTCCGTCCGTCCGTCCGTCCGTCCGTCGGTCGTCCGTCGTCCGTCCGTCAATATTTTCAAACGACATCTCCTCTGAAACTACAAGGCCCATTGTTACCAAATTTCATATATAGCATCTATAGGCAGGGGGAACCAATAATACTGTTTTTTATCCAAATCGCTTCAGAACTTTGGTTGCTATGGCAACTTAAAGTTTCCATTGACTTGTATGGGAAAAATTGAAAATTTGCATTTATTGCTATGTCACTGCAGATATTTTGACAAAACTTTTACAGAAATGTTATTTGAGTATTCCTCTATCAATCGCATGAACTTTATGTAAATTGCACAATTTGGCTGGTTGCCATGGCAACCGAATGGTTAAAAAATAGAAAAAATATTCAAAAATCATCTCCTCAGAAACTATGCAACCAATAAAGCTCAAACTTCACAGAAAAGATCTTAGTACTAGCTTCTATAAAAGTACTGTTTTTCTTGGCAATTGCTCTAGCAGTTTGGTTGCTATGGGAACTGAAAGTTGCCATTGACTTATAATGGCAAAATGGAAAATTTGCATTTATTGCTATGTCACTGCAGATATTTTGACAAAACTTTTACAGAAATGTTCCTTGAGTAGTCTTCTATCAACCACATGAACTTGATGTAAATTGCACAATTTGGCTGGTTGCCATGGCAACCGAATGGTTAAAAAATAGAAAAAATATTCAAAAATCATCTCCTCAGAAACTATGCAACCAATAAAGCTCAAACTTCACAGAAAGGATCTTAGTACTAGCTTCTATAAAAGTACTGTTTTTCTTGGCAATTGCTCTAGCAGTTTGGTTGCTATGGGAACTGAAAGTTGCCATTGACTTCTAATGGCAAAATGGAAAATTTGCATTTATTGCTATGCCACTGCGGATATTTTGACAAAACTTTCATAGAAATGTACCTTGAGTAGTCTTTAACCAGCCATGTTAAATTTATGCAAATTGCACAATTTGGCTGGTTGCTATTGCAACCGAATGGTTAAAAATAGAAAAATATTAAAAAATCATCTTCGCAGAAACTGTGTGGCCCAATAAAGCTCAAACTTTACAGAAAGAACCTTAGTACTAGCCTTTATAGAATTATTGTTTTTCATGGCAATTGCTCCAGCAGTTTGGTTGCTATGGCAACTAAGAGTTTCCATTGACTTATAATGAGGAAAATGGAAATTTGCAATTTTTGCTGTCTAACTAACTGCAGTTATTTAAAAAAATTTCTACAGAAATGTTTCTTGAGTAGTCCTCTATGATTCATATGAATTTTCTCCAAATCGCTGAATTTGATTGGTTGCCATGGCAAAATATAGTGTAAATTTTGAAAAAAAAAAAAAAATCTTCTGCTCAGAAGCCATATAGGGGATGAAGCTGATATTGTGCAAACGTGTTGATGACAGTAGTTTCTACATAAATTTTATTCTTTTTCTTCCAGTCCCATAAGAACTTTGGTTGCTATGGCGACTTATAGTTTCCATTGACTCATAATGGGAAAAGTGAAGCCATGAGGGGGATGAAGCTGATACTTAGCATAGATATTAATAATTTTAACCTCTACCTAAAGTATGTTTTATATTATCATTGCGCGTGTGAATTTGTTGCTACGGCAACTTAAAGTTTCCATAGACTTATAATGAGGAAAGTGGACATTTGCTATTTATTTCTGTGTTACTGCAGATATTTTGACAAAACTTCACAGAAATAATCCTGGAGTAGTCCTCTACCAGCCATATGAATTTTTCCCAATTACCCGATTTTGATTGGTTGCCATTGCAGCTGAAAGGCCAAATTTTCACTTTTTTTTTGCCAAAGATCTTCTGAGAAGCCATTAATGGGGGATAAAGCTTATTTTTTATGCATAAATGTTTGTTATATTATCCTCTACATAAATGGTGTTTTTATTGCTGTTGTGCATGGTGTTTTGTTGCTGTAACCTCAATGCCTCAGTGCTCAGGTGAGCGATATAGGGCCATTGGCCCTCTGGTCTTTATAATATCTAGGACAAGTACGAAACTGGGTCATGTTGGGTCAAAAACTAGGTATCTAGGTCAAATCATAGAAAAACATTGTGTACGCTCTAGAGGACACAGTTTTGATCCAATCTTTATAAAACATTGTCAGAATGTTTATCTCCATAAACTCTAGGCCAAGTTCGAAATTGGGTCATGTCAGGTCAAAAACTAGGTCACTAGGTCAAATCTTAGAAAAACCTTGTGTACACTCTAGAAGGCACAGTTTTCATCCAAAGTTCATGAAACTTTGTCAGAATGTTTATCTTTATAATATCTAAGACAAGTTCGAAACTGGGTCAAGTCAGGTCAAAAACTAGGTCACTAGGTCAAATCTTAGAAAAACCTTGTGTACGCTCTAGAAGGCACAGTTTTCATCCAAAGTTCATGAAACTTAGTCAGAATGTTTATCCTCATAATATCTAGGACAAGTTTGAAACTGGGTCACGTCGGGTCAAAAACTAGGTCACTAGATCAAATCATAGAAAAACCTTGTGTACATTCTAGAGGACACAGTTTTGATCCAATCTATATGAACATTGTCAGAATGTTTATCTCTATAAACTCTAGGCCAAGTTTGAAACTGGGTTATGTAGGGTCAAAAACTAGGTCACTAGGTCAAATCTTAGAAAAACCTTGTGTACACTCTAGAAGGCACAGTTTTCATCCAAAGTTCATGAAACTTTGTCAGAATGTTTATCTTTATAATATCTAGGACAAGTACGAAACTGGGTCATGTTGGGTCATAAACTAGGTATCTAGGTCAAATCATAGAAAAACATTGTGTACGCTCTAGAGGACACAGTTTTGATCCAATCTTTATAAAACACTGTCAGAATGTTTATCTCCATAAACTCTAGGCCAAGTTCGAAATTGGGTCATGTCGGGTCAAAAACTAGGTCACTAGGTCAAATCTTAGAAAAACCTTGTGTACGCTGTAGAAGGCACAGTTTCGATCCAAAGTTCATGAAACTTTATCAGAATGTTTATCCTCATAATATGAAGGACAAATTTGAAACTGGGTCATGTAGGGTCAAAAACTAGGTCACTTGGTCAA
The DNA here is from genome assembly GCA_963989385.1 of Ctena decussata. Classification (NCBI taxonomy): domain Eukaryota; kingdom Metazoa; phylum Mollusca; class Bivalvia; order Lucinida; family Lucinidae; genus Ctena; species Ctena decussata. Next base: position 54,471,418 of record OZ022513.1, read on the forward strand.
ATCATAGAAAAACCGTTTGTATGCTCTAGAGGACACAGTTTTGATCCAAACTTTATGAAACTTTGTCAGAATGTTTATCTCCATAAACTCTAGGCCAAGTTCGAAAGTAGGTCATGTCAGGTCAAAAACTAGGACACTAGGTCAAATCTTAGAAAAACCTCGTGTACGCACTAGAAGGAACAGTTTTGATCCAATCTTCATGAAACTATGTCAAAATGTTTATTGTCCATATATTTATGCCCCTTATGAAACTGAGTCACGTCAGATCAGAAACTAGGTCACTAGGTCAAATCTAAGAAAAACTTTGTGTACACCCTAGAGGGCACAGTTTTGATCCAATCTTCATGAAACTCTGTCAGAATGTTTACCTTTATGAAATCTAGGTAAGTTTGAAACTGGTTTGTGTCGGATCAAAAACTAGGTCACTAGGTCAAATATAAGAACGACCTTGTATACGCTCCAGAGGGCACAGTTTTGATCCAATCTCAATGAAACTTTGTCAGAATGTTTATTCTTACAATATTCGGTTTGAAACTAGGTCATGTCGGGTCAAAAGCTAGGTCACTAGGTCAAATTTAAATTAAGTTATGTTGCAAGAATCAGAACTAACATTGCAATGATGCCAGCCACAAACTCCTTGGAATACATTAGTTTCACCACAGTGAGATAATGATGCTACCATTCTATCATCTGTGTTTGCCTAGTTAAGTCTAGTTGAAATCCATCAAAGGAACTCAGCATGAACGGGAACTTTTCGGAGAAGCGACTCTGCCATTTTCAGCTTACCTGATCGAGCCTTACAGTATTGGTGTTAGCTGCCTCTTTCATCCATCCATAAACATTTTCAAACAGCTCTGAAACCACTGGGCAGATCAAATTTCATATGGAGCCTGCACATGGGTCAAAGGATTGAAAGTTCTTCAAATGATCTTGGTCACATGACCAAGGTGGCCGCCATTCCCATGTATGGTAAAAACTCTTATAAATCTTCACCAGAGCCAGTGAACTGATTAATGCTCAGGTGAGCGATTCAGGGCCACCATGGCCCTCTTGTTTATGTGATGGGCAAGGCGCTGTCAGGCGAGCTATCCTGGCCCTGTGACAGGTCTTGTTTCCATTGGTATCTCAATACTGATAATTACAACTTTGAATTGGGGATAGAGGTAAAGTACATGTAGTTAGAAGTGCTCATGATCCCACCTCCACCGCCTGTCTGTCTTGCCTTTCTTCTCTCTATCCAAATCACCTAAGTTTTGTATAAGGTGTATTTGAAATTATGATGTTGTTTCTGTGATAAATTCTGTATAAGAATGGGCTGTTTAAAAAGAGGCCACCATATGTACGCATTTGGAAAAAAAAAAGGAAAAATTGATTGGAATCACTAACTACTACCCATGTCTGAAGCGCTCATACCACTTTAGATGTGTCACCATCAAGGGAAACATTAAATGAAAAAACATTTCATTGAGTAAAATGATATGTTGTAGTAGCCTGCAGAGCTCCAGATAAGAAGGGGGTAAGAGGGATAAAACAATGATAATTTTTCCTATTTCTCAATGGAAACATATGTTGTGACCCCTTACAAGAACCGTCTCGACGAGACGGTTCTAGTAAGGGGTCACAACCTATGTTTTCATGGCAGAATAAGGAAAATTATCCCTTATATTATCCCAGTTACCCCTGCTTATCAGGAGCTCTGAGTAGGAGCCCTTATGATGGTGGGTACCTACATAGTTTTTCGGCCAGTGTTAGGTTGCCTGTACAGGCAGAGATATTGTTGTCACCTTGGTGCCCACACCTGGATTGGCATCCTCATTGCATGTTTTGGTTGAGATTTTTTATGTGATGGGCAAGGCACTATCAGGCAAGCTATCCTGTCTGCAGACAGTTCTTGTTACAAAGGGGAACAACTTTTGTGACTTTCTGCTTTCTTCCCAGGAATTTGATGCCCTTTCAATATATGGTCTGCTGTTAAAGGTCCTTGAGGGATCAAATATTTTCCATTTAGAAGTAAATCCCAATTGAGAAAGGGGCAGAAAATAAAATCATCATCTCCAGCCTCTACCAAAACACTGTTTCAACGATATTTTTTGCCCCAGTTGGGATAGTCAGGGGGCATTAAGATTTGCTCCTGATTTACTATCTGTCAGTCTGTTTTGGACTTTGTGCATGTTACTGTATGAAAATACAATTAGAAATGATAGATAATGAGCTTTGACATGATACAGTGGACCCTCTTTACAACGACAGCATTTGTCCCCAAAAATTATGATGTTCAACTGAAGTTATGAAGAATACATATTCTGAACAATAAAGCCATTCTGTGCAAACCAACGTGATGTTGTAAAGAATTTTGCTGTTGTAATGAATGCTGTTATAAAGAGGGTTGACTATAAAACCAGCTAAGTGGCATGTGCTTCCTGTGAAGGTTCAGATCAACCTGGGCTTTCGCCCAGTCTGATCAGAGTCTTCACTGTCATATGAAGCTAACTTAGATCCTTGACTACTCTATAAGTGATCAGCAAAGACTCTGATCAGACTGGGCAGAGTCTGGGCAGATGCCCAGGCTGATCTTAGTCTTCGCTGGGCACACATGGCACTTAGTTGGTTTTGTCATATCGGTTCATATGTTCTGTCGCATGTTAACGAAGCTTGGGTGATAGATTGAAAAATAAGAAAAAAATGTCTGCAGCATGGCTTGCTGTATCTGTGGATCTTCATGCTGGTCTGACCAAACAAAATGGCAATATTTCTTGGTAACTGATTCTGGGATGTTAAAGCCATCCATGGATGCTTGTATTTCTGTCTCATTCATGTGTAATATGTTTATTGTACTCATACCGCATTTGCATATTACATGGTTATATGCATTTGGTATTTGTAGGGAGGGGGGGGGGGGGGGGGGGGGGGGACGAAATTACCCACATTGTCAAAAGTTAAGCACCATTTGTATTTAAATTCAGTGCAATTTTTCCTGAAAATCAATTCAAGACAAAATTTTCTAGTGTTAGAAGCGGTGACATATTCAAAGTTGGCCCAACACAGTACATAGCAATATTCAATCACTATTTTGCTTGATTTAAGATATAGCGAAGCACACTTAGTGTCTGCATGTGTCAAATGTGTGCCACTTTTACATAAGGCAGGATTTGATGACGCATTTCCAGATCAAGGTAACTGATGTCCCCACTGTCAAATTACTTGTCCATAAATGTGTAAAATTTTTAACCTGAAACATGGCATATCGACACTGGATGTAATACAAATGGTGCTGAACTTTTGATGACCAGGGCCCGGTTGTTCAAAACTAACGATATCGTTAGTTAACGTTTCGTTAAAATTTTAAACGTTAATATCTCAAATACGCCAATATTTTTTGTTGAAAAAAAGTGAAAAGCTTTTGCACTGCAAAAGCTTCTCACATTTTTTCAACAAAAAATATCGGTATATTTGGTAATGAAGTTGTAAAACACTTAACGAGTTGACCTTTTAACGAGCTTGTTAGGCTAACGATGCTTTGAACAACTGGGCCCTGTATACTTAGTGCTGAAAATTGGATTAGATGCTATGATAATCACTTATCATCATCATCATCATCGTGGTAATATTCATTTCAGACAAGATATACTGCAGCCTGAGGAAATTCGTCGTGATCTAACAAAGTAGGTCATGTTTCACGCTAGTGTCAGTGTTTTGCAGGCTTACAGTCTTGTTTCAAGCTAGTGTTTGTATGTTTTAGGCTTTTAGACTTGTTGCTTTTTGTACTACATATATACCGCACTTTGATATAGTTTTCTTCGTAGAAGTCAATTTTGTAGCAACTTTCTAATGCTTTACACTGGTGTTTTTTGTTGTTTTGATGTGGTTAGTGCCATATCAGTCCTGCCTTAAATATTTGGACTAAAATGCTGGCAGTGTTGACACAGATGAGTCTGTTTTTGTAGAGCAGTTTGATAAAGTCTGCACTCTTAGAGCATTATAATTATCAGAGCTCTAGATAAGAGGGGTATTTGATGATAATTGAGGGATAATTTTTTTTATTTCTCTATTAAACCATATGTTGTGACCCCTCATCTGAACCGTCTCATCGAGACGGTTCAGATGAGGGGTCATAACTTATGTTTTTATGTAGAATTAACAAAAATTATCCCTAATTATCACCAAATACTCCCTCTTATCTAGAGCTCTGATTATGCACCAGTCATTTGCAACCTGGAACTGCTGGGGGTAGCAGGGCTTAAGTACAGTATTTTACCTTAACCTTGGCCCTGCAGTGCCATTCATGTGTGGGGCTTTGGATTAGCTGGCAGAATAATAATAATAATAAAAAACTGGGACAATTAGATAGCAACTCCAACTGTTGAACATAGTCTCTGTGGGCAGAGGCTTTTAACAGTAACTTGATCAGACATTGTCTCACAGTTTTGAGTGTCTACTGCAGCTTTGTGGACAGAAAAGTCAAAGTCAGTGCTTTTCCTGGGCCCTGGTGTAGACAGTGTTGCAAATTACTGGTGCAATATGATAGCGCAAATGAATATATCTGAATTTGAGATGATATTTAAGAATTTATTCCAGAAATGGCTTTGAAGTCCAAATATTTATGGAAACATGGAAAGACCATTATACATATTAACTTAAGAAGCTTCATATAATAATATTGTATGCTTAAAATGTGTTTTACCGTAATTTGATAAATCACTTCTCATAGTCGTATATAGCTTAGGATATATCATAGAAACTCTGTGTATGCAGAGCTCTAGATAAGAGGGCGTATTTGATGATAATTAAGGAAACCGTATGTTGTGACCCCTCATCTGAACCGTCTCGTCGAGACGGTTCAGATGAGGGGTCACAACATGTTTTTATGCAGAATTAACAAAAATTATCCCTAATTATCACCAAATACGCCCTCTTATCTAGAGCTCTGGTATGTTTTCAAGATTCTCAAGCAAACAGTTTAGACCCTGATCAGACTGCTCCTAGGAGCAGTCTGATCAGGGTCTGCACTGTTTTTGTTTCATTCAACAGTTTTATCTTATAACTCTTGATAGGGAAAGTGGATTCATGGAAAAGTTTGACAAAAATCGGTATAGTAAATCTGTCATGATTGCAGCATCCCCGTGCATCCAGTTATTATCATATATGATAATAACACGTCAAAACCAACAAAGTGGCATATGCGCCCTGCAAATACTCAGATCAGCCTGGGCATCCACCCAGTCTAATCAGATTTATCGCTGTTGGCATGAAGGTAGCTTAGACCCTTAGCTACCCTTCATTAGAGTGCAGATGCCCAAGCTGATCTATGCTTGTATTCCCTGGGCACACATGCCACTTTGTTGGTTTTGTTGTATCTTGACTCATATTTGCTTTCTTTGGAACCTAGAATAAATGGAGCTAGATATTCTGTAAATATTTGTTTCAAGGTCCCAAAATATAACATAAAATCATGCCTGCAAATAATTCTAACATTCTTGCAAACCAAATGAGGGGAAGTGATCCAAGACTAATGCAAGTGTGATATGCTGGTGTAGAGTTGTCTACCTTATGACTTAACTCAATTCTTCTCACATTTATAAATGGAGATGCATCAGCTCAGCTTGTGGGTTTACACAGTGTTTGTTGATCCTGTAATTGATATAATTAATTAACTAATAAAGAGGAATAAATCAGGGATAATTCTGACTCAGAAATATGAGAGAAAAATATCTCATTTAGCTAAAACTTATGAGAAATTCTCCCAGTGAGAATTTTAGGTACTAGTCATTATAAAATAGCAATTTTGCTTGATTTTTCCTCCCATTTGACAGATTTTAGTAAGATTTTTGGCAAAAATTCGAGCAACTTTATAAAATCTCGCCTGAAAAGATCCCTGATAAATTGTGCAATATGTAGAAAGTAATACCAGAGCTCTAGATAAGAGGGGTATTTGATGATAATTGAGGGATAATTTTTTTTATTTCTCGTTGAAACATATGTTGTGACCCCTTATCTGAACCGTCTCGTCGAGACGGTTCAGATGAGGGGTCACAACATATGTTTTTATCTAGAATTAACAAAAATTATCCCTAATTATCACCAAATACTCCCTCTTATCTAGGGCTCTGAATACAAAAGTGAAAGCTGAAAGTGGAAACTAACAGTGGCAGAGATTGTATAAGAAATCGGGGCCCCATTGTTCGAAGAATTTTCTAATCCCCCAATTGAGTCTTTAAAGTTAAGGATTTGTCTTCTAATACGTGTATACACAAAATGTGCTGATATTCTTCGCTCCCCTTTGCATTCCCAAAGGCGTGATAAAAACATCTAAACACAAATCACAGTGCAAAGTTGTTCAACACACAGATTTGGTGATGATAAGTGGGTTGATGTGCATACACTGAGACTTATAAATGGCGAAAAAAGAGTGATAGCATGTTTTTGAGAAACGAGAAATTGCTCCACTGAATACAGGTTCCTTTTCTTGTTCCATGTGAAGCAGTTCCATACTAAAGCAGGATAGTGAATTAGGAGGTCCCATGCCTTTCCATTTTAGTCAGGAGCGGCTGTAGTGTAGTGGATAACACTCCGGACTACCAATCCAGGGATCGCAAGTTCGAACCCCCGCTTCTCCGGTCTTTCGGATGAGACTTTAAACCGAGGTCCCGTCTCCATATGACCTCGTTGTTGGTGGGACGTTAAACCCGAGTTCACTCACTCCATTTTAGTCAAGTTAACACTTTAAGCACCAGAGACAAAAACAGCCGAATCTGCAAACAGCATAGATCTTGATGAGGTGGCTCATGATGAGCCGCCTCATCTAGATCTACGCTGTTTGCCCTCTAGTCTTTGAATTCTCAGTTTGATATAGCTTGGGCAAAAGTTTTTGTGAAAATTTCCAGAAGTACATTTTGTCGTCTGAACTTTGGGGCTTAAAGTGTTAATGATATCAAAAGTATATTGGTTTAGTTGCTACCATCACCAAAGGTGAGGAAAGGGAAAGGACATATTAGATCCCATTGGTGTCGGCATCAGCGTGGCAAATTCTGCCCAAGATATCTTTTGAACCAAAGGGTGAAATTTCACCAAACTTGTTTGGATATATCATTAGGATGAGCTTAAGAGCTGATTTAAAGTTGGTGACTTTGACCACATTTTCAAGGTCACAGGAGGACCTTGGATGTATGTGAATTTTGCTAAAAATGAGATGTTTCATAATGCATATGCATGTTTGCCACCAAACTTGCACAGATATACCTTAGGGACAATCTAAGAGTTTTGGAGCCCTTGTAACTCAGTGGGTTAAAGTGATGGCCTGCCAGTGTAGTGGTCTGAGTTCAGTTGCTGGAGGCAGAATTCTTTCCACTCGTAAATGGCATTCCATTGCACACAGCCTTTCTTTATCACTCTTCCACTGTCTTAATATAACTGAAATACTGTTGAAAAGGATGTAAAATTGCAAGTGTTTACTGTGTTTTGGTGACCTTGATCCCATTTTCAAGTCAAAAGCCAACTTACACAATATTTCCCCTAAAACTGAGGTATTTCTTGAACTGATAGATGGATAGTCTTCAGACTTAATTGAATTCATCATTGTGACATGTTCAAGATATTTTAGTGTTTGTTGACCTAGACCTCCTTTTTAAGGTCATAAGCTTGTATGTAGGATATCTTTTGAAATGAATGGATTTTCTTCAGACTTGCAAGCTAAAGAGTTGAGTAGATTTTGGTGATCTTGACCATATTTTCAAGGTCACAAGAGCCTGGGGGAGCCAGGGTAGCTCAGTGGGTTAAGCGCTGGCCTACTGCTGTAGCGGACTGGGTTCGAGCCCCGCTTGAGGCGAGAATTTTTTCCTACCGTAAACTGTGTTCCATTGCACAGAGCCTATCATTATCACTGTCCCATCATCCTGATATGACTGAAATACTGTGTTGAAAAAAGGATGTAAAATGGCAAGTCATCCATCCATCAAGGTCACAGGAGGACTTAAATCTGCAAAGTTTTCACTAAAGATGAGATATCCTGAGCCATTGGCTTGATTTAAGCAAAACTTGCACAGACATACATTTTGGACAATCTCGAGGGTTGACTATATTTTGGTGACTTTGACCCCATTTTCAAGGTCAAAAGCCACTAAAACCAGATATTTCCTGAACCAATGGATTGATTGATATTCGTCACGCGACAGGTTTGGAACATACTTATTTTTAGCTCACCTGAGCCAGCGGCTCCGGGGGAGCTTATAGGATGGTAAGGCTCCGGCGTCCGTCGTCCGTCGTCCGTCCGTCCACAATTTCAAACGACTTCTCCTCTGAAACCGCTGGGCCAATTGTAACCAAATTTCATATAGAGCCTCCTGGGACCTTAGGAACGAAAAGTTGTTCAAACGGTCCTGGTCACATGACCAACATGGCCGCCACGCCCATATATGGTAAAAACCTAAAAAAATCTTCTTCTCCAGAACCAATAGGCCGATGGCCTTCAAACTTGGTATGCAGCATTGGGTATGCGAGTACTACCAAGATTGTTCAAATTATGACCTTGGGTTGACCTTGGCCTTTTTTACGGCAAGGTCAAATTTGCTTCCTTGTGCTTTTATATGGCAAAATACCAGAACATAAGATATCTTGGAAACTGTTGCAGATTTTGGGCTAAAAATCAGTATCTACAGTCATCTTAATGAGTATGTGAAGATTTATGACTTTAAGAGGTCAAGGTCATTCTTTGACCTTTGACCCAGAACTCTCATATTTTGACAATTTCGAACAATCTCCTCAACAGCCACTGAGCCAATTGAAACCAAATTTCATATAGAGCCTCCAGGGGTTGAGGGAACAAAAATTTATTCATACTGTCCTGGTCACATGACCAACATGGCCGCCACGCCCATATATGGTAAAAACCTTTAAAAATCTTCTTCTCCAGAACCAGTAGACCGATGGCCTTGAAACTTGGTATGTAGCATTGGGTACTCAAGTACTATCAAGATTGTTCAAATTATGACCCTGGGTTGACCTTGCCCTTTTTTACGGCAAGGTCAAATATCGGAAAATGCTAGAACATATGATTTCATGGAAAGTTTTGAAGAGTAAGGCCTAAAATTGGTTAATGCAGTTGAGTACATGAAGATTTATGAGTATAAGAGGTCAAGGTCATTCTTTGACCTTTGACCCAGAACTCTCATATTTTGACATTTTCAAACAATCTTCTCCAAAGCCACTGGGCCAATTGTAACCAAATTTCACATAGAGCCTCCAGGGGTTGAGGGAATGAAACTTTGTTCAAAAGGTTCAGGTCACATGACCAACATGGCCGCCACGCCCATATATGGTAAAAACTTTTAAAAATCTTTTTCTCCAGAACCAGTTGACCGATGGCCTTGAAACTTGGTATGAAGCATTGGGTATTCCAGTTCTATCAAGAGTGTTCAAAATGATAACCTTGGGTTGACCTTGACCATTTTACGGGAAGGTCAAATATGGGAAAATGCTAGAACATAAGATTTCATGGAAAGGTTTGAAGATTTAGGCCTAAAAATTGGTAAAATGCAGTCATCTTAATGAGTACATCAAGATTTATAAGTACAAGAGGTCAAGGTCATTCTTTGACCTTTGACCCTGAATTCTCATAGGTTGACAATTTCAAACTTCTTTTTAAAAGCCAATTGTAAGCAAATATCATATAGAGCCTTCAGGGGTTGAGGAAACGAAAATTTCTTCAAATGGTCTGGGTCACATGACCAACATGGCCGCCATGACCATATATGGTAAAAACCTTTAAAAATCTTCTTCTCCAGAACCAGTTGACCGATGGCCTTGAAACTTGGTATGTGGCATTGGGTACTCCAGTATTATCAAGATTGTTCAAATTATGACCTTTGCTTGACCTTGACCTTTTTATGGCAAGGTCAAATATGGCAAAATGCTACATCATAAGCTTTCATGGGAATTTTTGAAGATTTTGGCCTAAAAATTGGTATATACAGTCATCTTAATGAGGTCATGAAGAATTATGAGTACAAGAGGTCAAGGTCATTCTTTGACCTTTGACCCAGATCTCTCATATTTTGACATTTTCAAACATTTCCTCAAAAGCCAAAGGGCCAATTGTAGTCACATTTCATATAGAGCCTCCAGGGGTTGAGGGAACAAAAATGTGTTCAAATGGTCCAGGTCACATGACCAACATGGCCACCATACCCATTTATGGTATAAACATTTAATATTTTTCTTCTCCAGAACCAATATGCCTATGGCCTTGAAACTGGTAAGTAGCATGGAGTACTAGAGTACTTCCAAGACTGTTCAAATGATGACCTTGGGTTCACCTTGACCTTTTTTTGCAGCATGGTCAAATATGGGAAAATGCTAGAACATAAGATTTCATGGAAAGTTTTGAAGATTTTGGTCTAAAAAATGGTATATATGGTTGTCTTAATGCGTATTAGCACATGAAGATTTATGAGTACAAGAGGTCATGGTCAGTCTTTGACTTTTGACCCTAGACTCATATTTTGACAATTTCAGACATAAGAAAAAGCAAGAAAAAGCGACTTTGCCAATTGCTCAGGTGAGCGGATCAGGGCCTCATGGCCCTCTTGTTTTTTTTGGTGACCGGACCTCATCTTCAAGGTCATAGTCTTGTATGTAGGATGTTTTTCAAACTAGTAAATTTATTTTCTTCAAACTTGCAAACATTTAATATGAGACCAAGCTTAAAAGCTAATTAGATTTTGATGACCTTGATCCATTTTACAAGGTCATGGGAGCTCTTGAACAATGCTTGCCTAGAGTACCACGGTGGGGAATCACGTGATATTTTGTACCTATATTCAGACAAAACGGGTAAGAAAATTGATCATTATTTCTTTCATACTCAATGCATTTTCATGCGGTAAAGTGCAAATACCTCGACACTTTTGCAGCAAAGCCATCGTATAAGAGCCATTTTCATGCATGCTGTATTTTTCCACACATAAGGTTGAGCAAAGTATGAAAATTTTTGCTGGACCTTGTGTGGATAACTACAGCACGTAGCATAAAAGCACCAACAGAATCATTTGTTGTGAATAAAGACAAGGTATTTGCACTTTACCGCATGAAAATTCATTGAGTATTAAGGAAGTAATGAACAATTTTCTGACCCATTCTGTCCGAATACAGGTACCAAATAACCGAAGTAAGTCACATGATAGTCCGCCTTGAGTATATTTCCTTAGCCATTGAGTTGAATTTATTCAGACTTGTATGAATTACCGATATATAATTACATAATTACGACCAGCCAAAGATGATGAGGTTTTGGTGTTGTTGACCCCATTTTTAGGGCCCCGCCAGACGAAGTCTGCGGAGGCCCTATAGTAATCACCTTGTCCGTCCGTCTGTCTGTCTGTCCGTCCGTCCGTCTGTCCGTCCGTCATCATTTCGTGTCCGCTCAATAACTCTAAAACCGTTAGAGATATTTTCTTTCATGAGACTTAATACAAATGTGAAGCATCATCAGACAATGTGCAGAGAACAAGAACCATAACTCTGCCTACAATTTTTACTGAATTATGCCCCTTTGAAATTTTGATGACAGAAATCGTGTCCGCTCCATAGTTCTGAAACCGTTAAAGCTATTTTCTCGAGACTTGGTACAAATGTAAAGCATCATCAGACGATGTGCAGAGAACAAGAACCATAACTCTGCCTACAATTTTTACTGAATTATGCCCCTTTGAAATTTCGAGTACAGAAATCGTGTCCGCTCCATAACTCTGAAACCGTTAAAGATATTTTCTCGAGACTTGGTACAAATGTAAAGCATCATCAGACGATGTGCAGAGAACAAGAACCATAACTCTGCCTACAATTTTTACTGAATTATGCCCCTTTGAAATTTTGAGTACAGAAATTGTGTCCGCTCCATAAATCTGAAACCTTTCAAGATATTTTCACAAGACCTGATACAAATGTAAAGCATCATCAGACGATGTGCAGAGAAGAAGAACCATAACTCTGCCTAGAATTTTTACTGAATTATGCCCCTTTGAAATTTTGAGTACAGAAATTGTGTCCGCTCCATAACTCTGAAACCTCTCAAGATATTTTCACGAGACTTGGTACAAATGTAAAGCATCATCAGACGATGTGCAGAGAACAAGAACCATAACTCTGCCTACAATTTTTACTGAATTATGCCCCTTTGAAATTTTGAGTACAGAAATTATGTCCGCTCCATAACTCTGAAACCTTCAAAGATATTTTCACGAGACTTGGTACAACTGTAAAGCATCATCAGACGATATGCAGAGAACAAGAACCGTAACTCTGCCAACAATTTTTACTGAAAAGCCCCCTTCGAAATTTTGAGTACAGAAATCATGTCTGCTCCATAACTTTGAAACCGTTAAAGATATTTTCACAAGACTTGGTACAACTGTAAAGCATCATCAGAAGATATGCGGAGAACAAGAACCATAACTCTGCCAACAATTTTTACTGAATTATGCCCCCTTCGAAATTTTGAGTACAGAAATCATGTCTGCTCCATAACTTTGAAACCGTTAAAGATATTTTCACAAGACTTGGTACAACTGTAAAGCATCATCAGATGATGTGCAGAGAACAAGAATCCTAACTCTGCCAACAATTTTTTACTGAATTATGCCCCTTTGAAATTTTGAGTACAGAAATCATGTCTGCTCCATAACTCTGAAACCGTTAAAGATATTTTCATGAGACTTGGTACAAATGTAAAGCATCATCAGACGATGTGCAGAGAACAAGAACCATAACTCTGCGCTCAATTTTTACTGAATTATGCCCCTTTGAAATTTTGAGTACAGAAATCGTGTCCCCTCCGTAACTCTGAAACCGTTAGAGATATTTTCACGAGACTTGGTACAAATGTAAAGCATCATCAGACGAAGTACAGAAAATAAAAAACATAACTCTGTCTACAATTTTTACTGAATTACGCCCCTTTGAAATTTTGAGTACAGAAATTGTGTCCGCTCCATAACTCTGAAATCATTAAAGCATCATCAGTCAATATGCAGAGAACAAAAACCATAACTCTGCCCACACTATTTACTGAATTATGCCCCTTTGTAATTTTGAGTACAAAAATTATGCGGTTCATAACTCTGAAACAGAGATATTTTCACGAGACTTCGTACAAATGTAAAGCATCATCAGACGATGTGCGGAGAATAAGAACCATAACTCTGCCTACATTATTTACTGAATTATGCCCATTTGTAATTTTGAGTACAGAAATCTTGTCCGCTCTTTAACTCTGAAACGGTTAGAGATATTTTCACAAGACTTGGTACAAATGTCAAGCATCATCAGGTAATGAGTAGAGAACAAGAATCCCTCACTCTGTCTACATTTTTTACTGAATTATGCCCCTTTGTAATTTTAAATATAGAAATCAGGTACGCTCTATAGCTTTAAAACCACCAATGATATTTTCATAAAACTTGTACATAATATAAAGCATCATCAGACAATGTGCAGAGAATAAGAACTGTAACTCCATCTACATTTTTATAGAATTTTTCCATAAATAAACCTATGAAACTGTTTAAGATATTTTCACAAAACTTGGTACAAATATAAACATCATCAGACAATGTGCAGAGAAAAAGAACCATAACTACACCTTTCCTTTGTTATTTTAGGTATGGAAATCTTGTCTGCTGTATAACTTTAAAGCCTTTGAAGATATTTTTTATAAAACTTGGTACAAATATAAAGCATCATTAGATGATCTGAAGGTGTGCAGAATGCAAGAATGGTAACATCAGTTTCCTGCCTCACAGAGTTGTTGCACATGCTTTAATCAATCATAATTGTGTATTTTGCCCATATCTTAATGACACTGCCAGAGGCTTAATTTCAAACAACATATTTAATATGAAGGAACAACATGATAATAGAAGGCTGGTATTGTTATTTCTAGTCGGGCACATACTACTTAAATGTCATCAATAGTGTCATAAAGGCGGGGCCCTTTTAGTTACCATGTTTCTAGTTAAGGTCACAGAAGGACTTTATAGGCTCTTGAACATATTGACATCTTAAGATCAAACTAAATAGATAATTTCAACATATTGAAGTTCTAAGATGATTATACCCCCGGTATACGAAGTATATAGGGGGTATATAGTTTTTGGTCTTTCCGTTAATATGTTTGTGTGTGTGTATGTTAACATTTTTTCTGTCACAGATTTCTCAGGAACCACTATAGCTAGGACTTTGAAATTTGGTACAAACGTTGGGTATGACTAGTTGTACCGTGTAAGAGAGAATCAGCCTTCTCCTGCTTATCAGTCCCTTTATTTGTCCATTTTTTCTTTCTCTCCAATTAGATTTCTGTCACAGATTTCTCAGGAACCACTATAGCTAGGACCTTGAAATTTGGTACAAACATTGGGCATGACTAGTTGTACCGTGTAAGAGAGAATCAGCCTTCTCCTGTTTATCAGTCCCTTTGTCCATTTTTTCTTTCTCTCCAATTAATTTTTTGTTACAGATTTCTCAGGAACCACTACAGCCAGGACTTTGAAATTTGGTACAAACGTTAGGTATGACTAGTTGTACCGTGTAAGAGAGAATCAGTCTTTCCTGCTTATCAGTCCCTTTGTTTGTCCATTTTTTCTTTCTCTTGAATTAAATCTTTTGTCACAGATTTCTCAGGAACTACTACAGCTAGGGCTTTGACATTTGGTACAAATGTTGGGTATGACTAGTTGTACTGTGTAAGACAGAATTAGCCTTCTCCTGCAAATCCTTCCCTTTGTCCACTTTTTCTTTCACTCCAATTAAATTATTGTCACAGATTTCTCGGGAACTGCTTCAGCTAGTATTTTGATATTTTGTACAAACATTGGGTATAACTAGTTGTATCATGTAAGAGAGAATCAGCCTCTTCCTGCTTATCATTCTCTTTGTTTGTCCATTTTTTCTTTCTCTCCAATAAAATTTCTGTCAAAGATTTCTAAGGAACCACTTTAGCTAGGACTTTGAAATTTGGTTCAAACGTTGTGTATGACAAGTTGTACTGTGTAAGAGAGAATCAGCCTCCTCCTGCTTTCATTCCCTTTGTCCTTTTTTCTTTCTCTCTATTTTTTTTTGTCACAGATTTCTCTGTTCTCATGAGAGCCACAGTGTTCAAATTTTATATACATCTTGAGAATGGCCATATATATTGGGAAGTGGCTATTGACAACCTGTTGTCAATAGCGAACGTTCGCATATTCACATTTTCTTTTCAAATATATTATAAAATTTCATGTTACCAAAATTATTTCTTCAAAATTCAGTAGATCTTATTCTTAACTGGCCTATCTTAATTTGATAGGCAATATTCCAGCCGGTTGTCAATAGCGAACATTCGCTATTGACAACCGGTTGTCAATAGTGAATGTTCGCTATTGACAACCGGTTGTCAATAGCGACCGCCTATATATTGGTGGAAAGAAAATCAAGATGCTAAGATTTCTTTTGGCTTTCTGTTTCTTTTTTCTTTTTCCCATATTTCACTCCAATGTAACAAATGGGAAAATTAGGTCAAACATTTCTCAGATTGCTATGTTATTAGGTTTACATGTAGGTTTAAACTGATTCGTTGACATCATTTGGATGCTGCTGCTGACTTTAGGTCAAGGTCGCAAACATAGGAGTTTATGTAGACTTACATTGAAATTTTGTGTTAAATTTGTATATTTTTTGGATAACATAATTTGCATATATTTTGATGGAACCTTTTGGTATTTGTCTATAGGCCTTTCCCTGGATTTGTAATAGATTGTCCATCTGTCTGTCTGTTAGTTAACATTTGCTTGTATTAAATGTGTTTTTATTTGGCGCTGGCGCTTGCGGGGGTATACGTGAGCCCCTGCTCACATGCTCTAGTTATAGGAGCGAGTGTGAATGCACTCGTAGGGAATTTGAGGGGATGGGATTGGGGGTGGGGGATGGGACTGGGGATGTGGGGGAGATACATTTTTTTTCTCTGAAAAACATTTGTAGTTATTTTTTTTTTTTTTTTTTCAGCAGTACAGTTTATCGTATATTATAGTTTTGTTTTTAGCTGTACAGATTATCGTATGCCGTATGTGAAAATTAGATATTTCTTTTCGGCTTTACAGCTTTTTTGTTTGCTATATGAAAATTATTAGCACCCTGACTTAATTGTGAAATACAATAGGGTACATAGGTTGCATAGAAAGTAAACTGACACAGTGTATTGATGTCGTATATTTAAAATTTCACAGTGTATAATCAATTCCACTAATTTTCGCTTCCTGCAGAGACTGTACATCATATTTGGCTTCCGCCGAGACTGTCCGCGAACTCTTGCTTCCTGCAGGGACTACTGTCCTCGAAACATTGGCTTTCTGCCGAGACTGTCCGCGTGACTCTGCTTCCTGCCGAGAGCCTCGGCAGGAAGCAGAATCATGCAGACAGTCTCTGCAGGAAGCCATTTATCATGTACAGGAGAATCGACAGGAAGCAAAAGATTGCGGACAGTCTCAGCGGAAGCCAAATTTGATGAACAGTCTCTGCAGGAAGCAAAAATTAGCGGAATCGATTATACCCTGTGAGTTTCATTTTAAGCTCATTATTTGTGTCCGTCAACCTTGAGAACACCCCCTACACGGAGCTATTATTAAGCTATGGTTTGTTGTATGGTGTTATAAGTAGTATTGATCAAAATGTCTTGGTGAACAGGTGACATGCCGCTATGACTAGGTTCTTCCATCCATATGACTGAAACTCTATATTATTGTCAATTTATTTACGGTTGTAGCATAGGTATAACAAGGGTGTTAGTATTACGTGAAAATTGGGAATAAATAATGTGATCCGTGTGTGAAATCCCATGTGTAAATCTAGACAATTTAATACACAGTGTTCGCTCCTGATTTGAATATTTCCCACAGAGCGAAAATGCAGATTATATGAATTCTCTATAATGGTATAGGTTTTCTGAATGTGTTGTTGCGAGGCTAGGAATGAAATGTCCTCTTAATGCAAGAGGATTTAAAAATGGTGGATTTAAACATGGTGTTCTGTTTATAGGCAGAATATGTATGGATACAGACAGGGCTTCACGGCTAAACGTGAGCCCTATTATTATGATCCACGGGTCACAAGGTAATGGTGCTTATAATTTATCACTTGGTAATTGCCCTAAGTATTGGGACACATACACTTCCATGTTTGCAGGCCATTTTTACAAAGGGAAACAACTTTTGCTATCCTGTCTGATGAAGCCCTTCCAAAATTGATAAGGGTTAAATGTAAATGGCAGAGTTGCTTCTCATGAAGGTACATATTTTTACCCACCAGGCACATGACATTGAAATAACGTCGTATTGAAGTCAGTGCGACGTGATTACGTCGCATCGACGTTAGTACGACGGAATTTCAACATCATGTGCCTGTTGGGTTAGGATGCATAAAGATTCTGGGGACCAACTGTACCATATTCAATTTTTTCCACACTTTCCGATGGTGGTAAACTCATAAGGAAAAAAGGTGTTCTCCCTTTCTTTCCTTAAAAAGAAAACCCCATTTTGGAAGGGCTATGTCATCTGGGTAAGAAAATGAGAATCACAAAAGTTGCTTCTCATTGTAAATATGAGCTGCCACACGAGAAAACCAACAATGTGGTTGTGCGCCCAGCACAGACTCAGATCAGCTGGGACATTAACCCGAGTCTTCTCTGGCTGCAAACCCTTATTGGGTAATAAGCCGCCAATCAAAATTATAAATAGGCTTTTTCAGTCAGAGAAGGCTCGGATTACCGGGACATCTGCCCAGTCTGATCAGTCTTTGCCAACCGCTTGAAGGGTAGCTATGGGTCTAATGCCCAGGCTGATCTGAGTCTGCACTGGGCGCACAACCACTTTGTTGGTTTTGTCGTGTTGTGGCTCATATGTCAAAAAAATCGAAATGTACACATACACCTTAAATTGATTTGTTTTTTGTTTGTCTAAAAATTTGTGGGGAACACATTAACAGTGCTCCAGATAAAAAGGGTAGGAGGGATAATTACGGATAATTTTGCATATATCTATATAACAACTACAACAACATATGTGAACCCTTCATTAGAACCGTCTCATCAAGAAAATTCTAATGAGGGGTCACAACATAGGAAAAACTCTCTAAAAATTACCCTCAAAACTCCACCTTATGTGGAGCTCTACAGTAATAATAATATTTGTATTGTGAAGTACCTTTATGGAGAAATGTTAGAATTAATGACCCGTACTGCATAGGAAGTTGATTAATGTGTGACACGAAAGAAGATGTACAAAGACTACCTTGTATATTTTGATAAGTGGCTGCTTCAGAAGAAAACATAAGACAGGGCAGTCACTCACTGTTCAAAGACTGATCAGTCTGCAGACATTCTGATCAGGATGTGCATACCGCTGTATTCCAGTTTATCACTACATGGCCATGTAAAACCTGGGTGGTGGGGTGACTTGCAACTTTAAGTCCTATTTCAGTCATATCAGGACGATGGGGCGGAGAAAATGAAAGGCTGTGCGCTATGGAACCCCGTTTACAGTAGGAAAGATGCTAGATTCTTGCAGGGCTCGAACCCGGGTCGGCTAGATCAGTAGGCCGGCACTTAATCCACTGAGCTACCAGGGCTTCTATTGTAAAACCTGGCACTGAGCTGACATGATTGCACCATGTTAGAAGTTTCTGGCCCTAAAAAGAAATCATATACAATTAAAACAAAATGCCAGAAATGCTGCAGTGTAGATTCAGAGGGGGGACGTCTTATTACAAGGCACCTCATCTGGATATACAGTGTGATATACAATGTTTGCCCTGTATTCTTTGAATTAGTTCTTAAATGATATTGCTAAGGTGAAACATTTTTTTTTTTAAATTTAGCTGACATGAATTTTGTCACCTGCTTTTTGGCACTTTAAGGGTTAATGCTGTTCCTGATTTACAGGGGGGTCAACTGAAATGATCAGTACTAACATCTCAGATAATGTTACAGCCAACATCAATAAGGCCAAAACAAAATATTTCTGTGGTTCCTATCACATGGCAAAAATTATTAGGGTAGGCAGGCAGCGAAAATATTTTATTTTGTTGAAACATTGTTGCAAAGAAAATATACCAGCATCTTAAAAAAGTGCCTCTTTTTTGACATTTTTCTGTTGGAAAGCCAAAACATGTTTAGGGTAAGGGGTAAAAAATTTAGGGTAGGTAGAGGAACTAGAACCACATATATATTTTCTTATGGCCGAATGCTACCCAAATTCATGCTAAATGGTTTACTTATGACAGAATTTAGGTCGGTATTCTTCAGCTCTGAATGCCCTAAAACCAAGTAAATATTTGTAGAACATATGGGCATTTGCTTTTGGATTAATCACTGAAAGGACACCGTGAACTGTCAAAACATGACTCGCCCAGTGCCATAGCTTGCTGCATGATGCATTTTACCTGTGCAATACTTTTCAAAGTACCAACAAATTTTCGAAATAGCTTGTCAGTGGGGTTCGATTTAGCAAAACGGGGAGTATTTTCTGTGCATTTATAAGCTTTAGATTAGCATATCATGTTGATTCTAAATTGGCAAATTAAGGCTCAACTTTAACCCACTTACCCTCCTTCCTAATGGTCTTGTTTGGAAAAACAAAATGTTGTGTGTTGGCTTGTTTAAAATGGCAATGCAATCAATAAAGGTTTAGTATTGGCAAATATTTGATTTAACCCTATCTTCTTTGAGTTATTTCAAAAGAAATTGGCCTTGAATGGATATAAATATATTTTACTCATTTGTATGCTCTAAATGATTGCTCAACATAGTTAATTTTGCAGAGTCTCTGGTGCCAGTACATGTAATTTCAAATTGTTAAAATATAAATTCATGTCTTTATTATTTGGAAATTACCTTGGAATTATTCTAAAAATATTGCCCCAAGTTATGGTTTGGGAAATGTAGGCCTGGCTAGTGCGCTAGATTTGAAGGGTTAATAGGGATAATTCGGAGATAATTTTCCATATTCATCAACAAAACATGTTGTGACCCTCATTAGAACAGTCTCGCTGGAGGGTCACAACTTACATTTTTGTTTAGAAATAACAAAAGTTTTGTTGAGAAATAAGAAAAAGTATCTTTGAATTATCCTCAGAACTCAGCTTTAACTGGAGCACTGCCTAGTTCCACCATGGTCGGCAATCGAAAACGCTCATGCAGTCGCGGATCAAAAACTGTTAGAAATAGCGTTTTCGATTGCAAATTGTCACCAATTTGCAATCGAAAACACTGTTTCTAATGGTTTTTGATCTGCGTTAATTGATTGTTAAGGGCGTTTTTGATTGCCGCCTACCTGGTGTGAGTTCTGTTTTCAAAATAACTTGATTTCGTCAGATGGGTTGTGGAGGTTCCAGTGCTAGGCTTGACACTGGTGTCAGAGCCGAGAATAAAAAGTATGACTATGTTGATATAATGGAAAGGTGAGTTGTCACAAAGAAGAGAGAAAATTGATTGACTTAAGGTATCCTCTCAACATTTTGTTGCATTCATTCAAAAGATGTCCAAGTATTTGGCAATATTGAAAATAGTGGCAGTGCTGGAAATGGCCAGTGGCCCGGTGGCTAAATGCGCCTAATTTTTGTCTCGGGCCACCAGAAATCTCCAAAATATTACTGTTAGTGGCCCAAATTTATCTTTCTGGCAATACTGAATGAATGGGAACTTTAGGAAGTGGATAATTTGGGCCACTGGAAGTTAGACCTGTTACACGCCTGACAATCAGTCTCATGCGGAACCGGCGGTTAAGCAAAGCAATCCGTTAGATCACTTTCCGGTGACGTAGAAGAGGAGCCGAAAAAGCTAAACAAACGATAATCGTTCGTGTAAGAAGACGATTTATTTTCTCAGAAAATGTGCTCTTTAAAATATGAGAATGCTATTTTGCTGCTAACACATTGTTTTCTTTGTATGCCGAAGGATTTGCTGATGCGTTGTCTTGTTTTTGTCATTTTTATTCCCTCCTCCGAAACACCTGTTCGTACTGGATTATACATGAGGTAAGCAACACATTTATCCGCTAAATCTGACATTTGTGTACATATGATCTGCAAATTAGACGGTGTGCGGATATTTTAAACAGAAAGTGAGGTATGTGATACATTTACACTTTGCTAGAACCAAGAATTCTTTTGAAATGCATGCATAATTGGTCTCGAAAGCTTGGTTCCGCATGTAATCATTAAAAATAAGAAGAAAATAATTTCACAGATAATTTTATTTTCAACCTAATATGTGCAGTAAAACTGTGCCCAGTATAATTCTGGAGTTTCTAAAGTTGACAAAATGCAGGTCTGACGGCTAATATTTGCTTGAAACCAGACTGCAAGGGAAATCAAGGAACACTGCTTTGAGCCATTATATGTTGAACATTATGAATTGATTACGTCATTGGAATATCAAATGACTCCATATAATATCTGTTTAGCTTATTTCAACACTTTTGGTTTGCCTATTTTTAAGGTAAGTCCCCATGTCATTTTTCCTGGTTTCGCATGCGACAGCTCGGTTCAGCATTTGACTTCTTTCAAACTTCACAATTTCTTTTGCTTAAACTAAGGTATAAACGTCTCAAGCTATACATGGATCACTATTAAATTAGTTATGCCAATACTGTTTTTTCTGATTTGTCTTCTGATAAAAATAACCCTCGAAAACACTCATATGTCCTGCTTCAGTATCATAATAATATTTAAGTGTTTAATGCTACGCGTTGTAGTTTTTTACATCACCTCGAGCAATGACTTTTTGACTTTGTTGGAGGCAATATAGCAAAATTACGGTGCACCTTGTCCTCTTTCGTAGCAAACGACTATTTAAGTTTTTAATGCTACTCGCTGTAGTTTTCGGCAACACCTCGAGCAATGACTTTTGACTTTGCTCGAGGCAATATGGAAAATACGGCGTGCATCGAAATGTTCTTATATAATGGCTTGCTACAAAAGCCAGGAGGTATCCGCACTTCACCTCACGAAATTTCATTGAGTATTAACATCGAAGGTAATGTTTCAGACTGACCTCCGCTGAAATATGTTGAAAACTAATTTGACTATTTTCCAGTAGTCAGTTTGCTGTTTTCGTGGTCTATAGATGGGTCATGGGTAAGATTTTTGAGTCTTGCACAGGTATTTCGGCTCTGTGAATGCATTTGTAGGCTTTCCTTAAAATCTTAGTAATGCGATAAGGCGTGCCCATATCATACACACTTTATAAAACTTAATGCTTTCATTACTGTGTGTGTATTTAAATTCTCGTATTGACGCCAGTTAAACCACACACCCCAGCGGAACGTATCCATAGCCTCAGTAACTGGGAACCGTTCATCCGTCCAGCTTTCGTTACTACATCTTTACCGAATCTAAAATATTGATAGTCAATTTGAAACTTAGGAGAAAGTCTAACTGAGATTAACCCTTAACCCCACGATCGCGCGAACTGTCAGTTTTAAGGGGTAGCCTGTCAGGAAACCCCACTTTTTGAGGCTGTCATATGCAGAAGGGAAACTGTTTTTTTTACTAGAGCAAGGTTTTGCCTACATCACTGGTTTGTAGTTTGCAAACACTGAAAAAACGTTAAAATTTTTAAGATTTTTTTTCAATACATCTTTTCAAGTTGCACCATTACCCAGTTGATCCGATTTTCTGGAAAGTAGACCTCATCCATCTAATCTTTTTCTGTTGATAAATGTTTAGCAACAACACCGGGTCTCAGACAAGCAGTCACTTTCCATTTCTAAAGCATATACCTGGGGCTGATAACTTGTATTCTTTTTTAAGCGTCTTGGTCGGTTTCCGGTTGATTGTGCTAGGTCCGAGCATGGACGTCGATGGACCTTGATAACTTCCAGAACGGCAGCACACACCTTTTTGCAGCTGAGTGGATATATCAGTCAAATCGATCAGAGTTTGTGGCTTCTGAGGTATGGGTACCCGCATGGTTAGGGTCCCCTGAATAACTTATGTGGCAGGTAAAGGGTTACTATGGATATACTGAGACCAAGATCATCTTACTTGACCAAAATTATCTGGCATATGTTTAGAAGTATTTAAACGTGCTTTTAAATTCAAGCGCTCAATCCCTTTTGAGCAGAATATAATTGTCTCCATGTCAATTTCAATACTATTGACCTCGTGGTTTTCAAATTGACCACCGATAAATATTCGTTGAGGGCGTAGTAACAAAAGCATGCATTTTCTTGAAAATGAATTTTCAGTGCGGTTATATAAGTGAAGTGTCTTGCTGCATCGATAAGATTTCACAGAAAAATCTGCAAATGCACGCACAGGGCCGATTTATCTGTGCAGGACTATTTCCTTCTTTCGGTACTGAACTTGGAGAATAAATGTAATATACCAAACACCACTTAAAACTGTTCATATCACTTGGTCTCAACATACAATTGTAAAAAACTGATAGCATGACATTCTCCAATTTTTTGCAATAACTTTTCATGAGAGAAAAATCTGATATGACTGAAATACTGCTGAAAAACGTAAAATCGCAAGTCATCCATCCGCCAGTTAAATTTTAGGCCCTTATAAACTTTTAAGAGTGGCTAGTCTCATAAACGATTTTATTCAAATGGTTGTCGTAAGAAAAACATGTCTTCCTGGCTACATTATCAGGTCAGACAAAACTAGATTATCTGCGAGAGAAGATCCTTAGAGTTGTAGGTTTAATGATACAACAGCTTTTCAGTGCTAAACGAGCAGACCAAACTGTGCGAAGTCGCAGGTTGACCGATGTTTTCGTGGTTCATATAGAAGTCAGGCTGCCTCGCAGCTAAATCAGGTACCCAAGCTCATTTGATATTCCATACATTCCAATGCTCAACCGAATATTCTCATGCGCAACCACAAAATTTTTGACAGGAGCCTCCCATTCCAATGCAAAAATCTAAATTTTGTGAAATCGTGTTAATTATTCATTTGTAATCTTAGACATTTTAATTCAGCATGCATTTAACACCATTGAAACAGTAAACACCAAGTACTTTAGGGAATGGGATAAACTTTGTTCTGTTTTTTTTTTTTTTTTTTTTTGTTAAATCTCCAACTGCATAGACCCTACAAGTCTCAGCTGACATCTAACAAATGTTAAAAAAATCCAGCATAAAATTTATGTCATAAAACAGACTAAAATAAGCAGATTGATGTTGACATATTTCCTTCTATTTTTAATGATTAAATGCTGAACCAAAACATTTCGCCCCTTTCAACAATGATTTCAGAACAATGCTTGATACCTGGTCACTGAAACATCGTTGTTGATGACAAATATTAATTATTACATTGATATGCAATGATGAATTCGGATGCTTTTTGCTCGTTTTTGAGATCGAGCAGAAAATGTTGTTATTTTATCTCCTGTTTTGTCTGACCTTGAACGTGTTGAACAGACATTTCGGAGGAGGGAACAAATATCAAGAAAACCGCGGAACCAATTATAGAATTATTTGGTGTGTTGAAAGGAGCAGTGTTTAAGGAACAAAATAGCATTCTTAGATTTTGGATATCTATCCTATCATTCTGAAAAAACATTCTAAAATCTGAGTGAGTATGTATTGTTTACATTTTTCGGCTCCTCTTCTACGTCACCGGAAAGCGATCTAACGGATTCCTTTGCTTAACCGCCGGTTCCGCATGAGACTGATTGTCAGGCGTGTGTTAAGCTTTTGGGCCACCACATAAATTTTGTTAGTTTCCAGCACTGAGTGGAAAATAAAGTTGCTTTCGACACAGAAGTACAGCCATTAGTTACCCACAATGCAGCAGCTGTTCACATGTCATATAGCGTGAGCACTATTTGCTTGGATGTCGTGAGCCATCATAAACTATTCACATATTATGTGTCGTGATCGAGTGCTATTTGCATAGATGTTTTGAGTGGTCATATGAAATACTGCAGAATCGCATATGGTATCACAAGGTTGCAGAATATATTCCAAGGTACAGATGAATGAATGACTGGTGATTTTACGGCCTTTTAAACTGTTTTTCAACCATGGAATTGTATGAAACCCCCCAGTGGAGATTTAAGTGTCAGCTTTTGAGATATAAACAAAAGTTTTTTTTAGATTTTTGTGATTGCAGTGGTTTATTTGATAAGCATCAACTATTGAAGGCTGCTAAGTGTAGACCAAGCTTTTTGTGAAAGCTATACTTGTAGTGGTACTTGGGGTTAAACACTGTATACTGGTGATATTGACAACTTAACTGGACTGGTGGACGAATGACACTGTTTTATTGAGAAATAAGTGGTTTATTATCATCAGGGTGACACTGTGATGGTGGTAATATATGTCATTATACTACTAAACTTGCTCAGGGACAGTAAACAGTGATTCAGGCCTATAGTGGTCATTTTATGACCTTGTTTATGTGCTAACTGCTCAGTGCTGCTTTAATTTCCTATTACACTCAACTCTTGATATCTCGAAGACTGATATCTCAAAATATCTTCTTATATCAGAATACAGTTTGGACTAATAATTTCGTTTTAATTTACATTTCAACTCCCTTTTATCTAAAACTACTGAGATCTGAAAGTAAATTTTCTGGAACCAGAAAATTTACTTTCGAGATATCAGTAGTTTGGGATGAAAATTGACAGAGATATGGAGAGTCGACTTTACTTCTAAACCTGTTATGCATAATTATATACATGTACAGTTTAGCCCCGGTAGCTCAGGAGGTTAAGCGCTGGCCTGCTGATCTAGCAGTTCCGTGTTTGAGCCCCGCTGTAGGCAGGAATCTTAATCATAAACGGGTTTCCATTGCACACAGCCTTTCATTATCATCCACGCATTGTTGGTTGGTTGGTTTGATGCTAACGTCCACGGTAAACAACTAAGGTCATGTCGGGACGGTCAGTTAACCTAACCACACTATTCCTGGGCAGGCTTAGACCTCCTAAGCGGTTAACCAGTACTAAGTGCACATACTTTCGCCAGTAACTGACAACTGCCCTTCTTGAATCAGCGGAAGGAGAAACGAAAGTATGTGGCCAGACGGGGATTCGAACCCAGGACCTCTGACTTACGAGTCAGGTGCCCTACCGATTGCGCTACCTGGCCCGGCTCCAGGCATTGTCCTTATATGACTGAAATACACTTGAAAAGGACGTACCAGGTAAAATCACAAATCATCCAGCCAGCCATCTGATATCTCAAACAGAGGCCTTTGACCAGTTGATCTGTAATTTTTGGTTCAATGATATTATATTTCTGTACCTACATTATTTGCACTCATCATACTTGAAACTATGGGAGTCAGCACCCATAGGCATGCTTCGTTGTCTTTGACAGCTCTTGTTTGTACTGTGTCATTAGCCTGCTGGTACACATGGTACAGAAGAAGTCATAATAATGATGAGTTTGTATTACTAGTGTTCCAGTCTGTTTCACACATGACATGTAATATGTAAATGAACAACTGTCAAGAATAAACTTTTTGAATGAACACAGCAGTTTTCTGTGCACAAAACACTTAAAATGCCTAATGAAAATAATTGAATTTGCAAACAGCATGATACAGCATGATCCAGATGTCGAGATGGCTCATACTGAAAGATATGAAAGGTTGAGGCCTGCATCCCTCGCCTTTTGCTGCCATTCGAAAAAGATACCCATTAAGTGCTGGGTTGTCAGTTTTCCAGTTGTAGGCTCGTCGAACAGCAGTTTGACCATGCCATCTTCTGTACCATAAAGGAGCGTCTCTCACTGCAGGACAAAGAGCTGTGACTTTTCCTCCAGCAAAGGGGTCTACCCAACAGGCACATGATGTGTTGTCAGTGCTACATCAGTACGACATCATTTGGACATCATGTGCCCTCTGGGTACTTTAATAACAGCCATGTCCTCTTCTGTAATGTTCAAGGGGGTAATACCAATTTGCTTACCTGCGCTGTTGAAACAAAGTGGCTGTTGAAACAAAGAGGCTGTCGGCAGAGAATTTGGTTGTAAGCACTACCAGTATTGTTAATATATGGCTGTCAGCTATCAGTTGCCTTGGTCAGCAGCCACTTTGGTATGTAATGGTAACTGACTGGCTTGTTCTGCAGCACAGGTAGGGAAATCTTGTCCCATCACAGGCCATATTGGTTACACTAGGTGGTTACACTGCAAATATGTACCTTAATTCACCTTTTGACCACCCAAATCTCTTAAGATCATAGACTGGATATGATAGTATGTGATCCTCTTTAGAGAAGATTAGAATGATATAATCCTTCAAAACTGTAAGAGATCTTACAAGGAAAGAATAAACAAAGATGACATAAGACAAAATTCCACAGTGAAGAAAGAATCCTATACCTTATAGTGAATGAATGAAAAAGTGTGGAGTTGTGGTGCAAATTAAATTGCGGGGGTTGTCTCAAAAGTATCTGGGATATCATTATTGCTTAACGATTTAAAAAGCATGAACTTTACAGTATCACAATAGCTATTTGATCAAAGTACTTGTATTTCCTCTAAGAAAACCAACAAAATGGATATTTTTCAAAAATAATATTAATTAACCTTTACCCTTAAAAGGTAAAAAAGCAGACTGATGACAAAAGTCTTATCTACAAAATTTTATAAAATTTCTCGTCCAAGCTATAAATACCGTATGAATCCTATTACACACCCCAGGGGGCTATGCATTTTACCTCCCTTCTAACTCATTACAGGTAGTGTCAACTCCTAAAGGAAAGAATTTGCTTCTCTAGGAGCAAATTCTTTTCTTGAAGAATAGACCCCATTTCAAAGAGCTAGTACCTCATCCAGAGAAGCAAACAGAAATTTATGCAATATATAACATTATTTTCAAAAAAGAGGGAGGGGGCCTTTATTAGGGCTGATGCATTTATTAGGATTGATACAGTATTTAGAATTCAAAGATGTGTGGGCAAACAGATTAGATCCTTCATGTGCCACTTCAGATCTAGATCTATGCTCAAATTCAACTGTATATTGTCTTTGGAGCTTTGGGTGTTAATGAAACTGGTTCAGGAATTGCAAATTTGACCCCCCCCCCCCCACCCCACCCCACCCCACCACTCACTTCTTTGGTCTTTTGGTTAACGTGAGACTTTAAACTGAGGAGGAGCCCTGGTATAGCTCAATGAGTTAAGCGTTGGCCTACTCACCTAGCAGAACCGGGTTGGAGCCCCGCTTAACGTGAGAATCTTTTCTACTATTATAAACAGGGCTCCATATTGCACACTGCCTTTCATTATCACTGTCCCATAGTGATATGACTGAAATACTATTGAAAAGTATGTAAAATGGCAAGTCATTCATCCATCTTTAAACTTAATTAGGTCCTAATCTGTATGACCTATGTGGGATGCTAAACATGAATTCACTGATTCACTTGGTCTGTCACCCGCTGCAGATGCAAAATTCTAATGGGATTTCCTTGCAAAAGGAAGATCACCAGACTTGAAGCTGCACTCCAACCCACAATACATGGATTATGCGCCGAGAGTAACCCCTCAGCTAAAAAATGGAGCAACAGTCTTGTCAGTGCCTGTTTAAGTGCTGGCCTGCTATAGCCTAGTGGATTAGTTTTCAGCTGTGGTTTTGAATCCTGCTGGAATCAAAAATCTTTTCAACCATCAAAGGGGTTCCATTACACAACAGCTTTTCAATTTTGTTGAAAGGACGTAAAGTGGGAAGCTGTCCATCCAAGTCACAATCCAATCCCTCGGCCACTAGACTTTTGACTTGAAAGATGCAGGAGGAAAAAAAAAATTGTGGATTTTTCCGCAGATATTCTCCTTCCTAGAAAGTAACAAGTTTCGTAAAACTAAAAATTGGGACACCCATATAAAATAATTACCAAAGTTTTAATAATGGAACAGTTTAGTTTTACAGTGCAGTAATGTGTCCAAAACATGCAGACGGAATGGCAAATAGTGTAGACCCTGATCAGACGGCTCCTTTATAGGAACTGTCTGATCATGGTCTGCACTGTTTGCTCAGATCTCTCTGTCCCAATGCGTAGAATTTTCACAGCGGTTGTATATAATCACCTTGGTGACACCGGATGCTTCTAATTCTGCTACTCTGTCTCTATTGATTTTCACCGCCAGCAATTTCTCATCGTAAAAGACGCGGTTCGTCATCATCTCAAAAGACGAGGTTTAAATGATAATTTAGGGATATTTTGCTATTTCTCCTTGTAACATATGTTGTGAGCCTTGAACATTAGAACATACTACCTTGCTGAGGCAGGGCTGATGAGGGGTCACAAAATCTGTTTTTATGATGACCATATTTCTTTATTGCACAGTTATCACTGAAAACTTTTCTTATGCTGGAGCTCAGTAAAAACATATTATAGAAAAAAAAAAAAGAAAAAAATGTAGCTTAATTCTGTCCAAGTTTATGTAAAGGCCCGTCATAGGGCTACTGCTTTTCAGCCCCACCAGGCTGGTGGAGAAGATGGCCTTGGAGAAGAGGTGGGGGGAGGGAGGGCTGGGGAGAAGGATGAAAATAGTTCAGTTAACAGATTTCATATTTATTATATAATTACAGAGGGTAAGATACTTCTGAGATCATTTGTCTTCATGGTAGGGCACCTGACTCATAAGTCAGAGGTCCTGGGTTCGAAACCCGGTCTGGCCACATACTTTCGTTTCTCCTTCCGCTGATTCAAGAAGGGCAATTGTCAGTTACTGGCGAAAGTATGTGCACTTAGTACTGGTTAACCGCTTAGGAGGTCTAAGCCTGCCCAGGAATAGTGTGGTTAGGGTAACTGACCGTCCCGACATGACCATAGTTGTTTACCGTGGACGTTAAGCATCAAATCAATCCAATCCAATCCAATTAATTTTGTCTTCGTTTTCCATATGTTTGTTTCTCTTCAATCAACACAGGGTATAATCGATTCCGCCAATTTTCGCTTCCTGCAGAGACTGTCCGTCATATTGGCTTCCGCCGAGACTGTCCGCGAACTCTTGCTTCCTGCAGAGACTACTGTCCTCGTAAAATGACTTCCTCCTGAGACTGTCCGTGTGACTGCTTCCTGCCGAGAGCCTCGGCAGGAAGCAGAATCATGCGGACAGTCTCTGCAGGAAGCCATTAAGCATGTACAGAAGTCTCGGCAGGAAGCAAAAATTCGTGGACAGTCTCAGCGGAAGCCAAATATGATGTACAGTCTCTGCAGGAAGCGAAAATTGGCGGAATCGATTATACCCTGTGATCAAGCCTGCTCTGAATTATAACCAGTGTTGCATTATCCAGTGTCGAGACACAGATTTTAAATCATGACATGTAGACGGATGGATCTTGTTCCGGGATAAAAACTGATGAGTAGGCATTAAATTTGCTGACAAGGCTTAGCACCAGATATTTCATTCTTTTAGGTGTTTGAAAATCTGAAAAACAGTAGAAGTTCTAAAAATTGGGACACTTGAAATATTTACCATACTTGTTGTAAAAGTGCAACAGTTTGGTATAATAATGATATAATGTGACCGAAATATGCAGAGGGAAAGGCAAACAGTGTTGTCCCTGATCAGACATCTCACAGCTCCTTTAGGAACAGTCTGATCTTCACGTTGGTACTGATTGCTTGAACGTATCAGTCCAGATACTTAGAATTTTTACGGTATTCATACGTATTCCTTTCAGAAATTTCGAATTTTTTCCAATCAAACAGTCAAAATTTCCTTCTTTACCCTAGAAAGAAGCCCTCCAGAAAATGCAAACAATTAATGTGCCATTACATTTAGAGTACCGGTAGTTTGGGTACCTTTTGGTGCAGATTTTGGTGATATGGGTGGGAAATGATAGGAAATGACTCATTTAATTAATTCGCTTTAATTTGAGATCAATTTTCTTGTAGTAGTATATACTGAAATAGCCCTAAATGTTGGGTCACCGTAGCAAATAACATGTAAAGCCATTAACTCATAACAGTTATAGGGCCAAATATGAAAATAGTTGAATTTGAATTTGCAAACAGTATAGCTCAATATGAGGCGGCTCATGATGAGCTGTCTCATCTGGATCTACACTGTTCACCGTCTATTCTTTGAATTCTCATTATGATTTACGTATAGCTTATGTATTAATAAATTTGTGTCATCTTTTTTTGGGTACCATTAAGGATTAAGATCTGATTAGGCTGTTCCTTTGCAGCAGCCTGATCTGGGACTTCTGTTAGATACAGCTTTTATGTCTCATTTTATAGAGAAATTATGGTAATTCAATAAGACATTTTAAGAGGGGAAGTAATTACTTTGTATTAGATCTTAATCAACGGGGTTATGCAACACACCTGAAATGAATATTCATGAATTGACTCAATATATAAATCAGGTGTTTGCCATATTTATCCTAAAATTTGGACGGACACACGTCGCCAAGTGTGTGCAACTATGGCTACGTACAATTGAGCCACTTGGGTCACGTCGATAAGAGAATTGAACTGAACTGGACTATTTATCCTAACATGGACAGACACACAATGCAGTGTGTGTGTGCAACTCTGGATATGTTTTGCTGAGAATTGAACCACACAGGGTATCAACCAGTCCGCCAATTTTCGCTTTCTGCAGAGACTGTCCATCATATTTGGCTTCCGCCGAGACTGTCCGCGATCTATTGCTTCCTGCAGAGACTACTGTCCTCGAAAAATGGCTTCCTGCAGAGACTGTCCGCGTGACTGCTTCCTGCCAAGAGCCTTGGCAGGAAGCAAAATCATGCGGACAGGCTCTGCAGGAAGCCATTTATCCTGTACAGAAGTCTCAGCAGGAAGCAAGAGATCGGGGACAGATGGCGGAAGCCAAATATGATGGACAGTCCCTGCAGGAAGCAAAAATTGCAGGACTGGTTTATACCCTGTGAACCAGCACAGACAGAATATTTATCCTAAAGTAGAGTGCATAGCCTAGTGGATTTAGTGTTCACCTCACATGCAGGGGCCCTCGGTGTAGAATCCATCTGGCAGCACATGTCTGATAAATTTCTTTTACCCAGTAAGACCAGAAAATCTGCACCAAAGCAGGCAGTCTGATCGGGGCTGGAAAAGTGGTGAATCCAGAGCGGTCACTGATGTCTGCCTTATGAAACCCTGATTATGTTTATGGACATGCAAAACACAACACACACAGAGGTTAAAGCTGTTGTGGTTTCTTACCCAGGGACTTTTGCCTTCCCAAATAAACACGGCCGGACAAACAAATATCGCCCTTATTAGTGAAAATTGGTAAGTGGAAAATACAGAGCTCTCTGGTTGCGAGTTGCAAGTACAAGACATTTACAGCGTTCAATTATATGGGAAGTCAAGTGTTGAAATTTTATCTCGCATCATCACATTAATGGAAATAAAGTAAAATCAATACAACGTTTAATGAATGAGTCTATGGAGATCTGAAAGTATCGTAATTACTCTGAAGATGTATGGGCATACATTCAAGGGGAGTAACTCTGACATTTTCATATTTGCCTCACTTTGTTTCAACAGGGGGATCAACTCTTAAAGGAAAGAATTTGCTCCTTGAAGGAGCAAATTCTTTCCTTTAAGAGTGGATTCCCTTTTTGGAAAGGTTTCTCTGGCCAGGGAAGTAAACAGGAAGTCACAAAAGTTGTCTCCGTTAATAAAAATGTCAGATAAGCAAGGAAGTGTATGAAGCATACACTTAAAGATTGTGATAGAATTGAGTTTGCTATCTGTATGTCACTAAGCATTTGCCCACAGGGTGTAAACTAGTCCGCCAATTTTGGCTGCCTGCAGAGACTGTCTGTCATATTCGACTTCGGCCGAGACTTTCCGTGATCTCTTGCTTCCTGCTGAGACTTCTGTACATGATAAATGGCTTCCTGCAGAGTAACGTTGACAGTCTCGGCAAGAAGCCATTTTCGAGGACGGTAGTCCCTGCAGGAAGCAAGAGATCATGGACAGTCTCGGTGGAAGCCAGATATGATGGACAGTCTCTGCAGGAAGCCAAAATTTGCAGACTCGTTTATACCCTGTGTTACCCAATCAAACCAAATCTAAATCGACAGAAGGATGGATGACTTGAGATTTTATGTCCTTTTTACAATATTTCTGTCATATCAGGACAATGGAAGGGTGATAATGAAAGGCTAGCCCTAATTTCAGTTGGAAAGATTCCGATACCAGTGGTTCTCGAACCCAGTGTAACTGTTAGATCAGTAGGCCAGCGCCTTACCTACTAAGTTACTGTGCTTCTCATCCAAATCAAAACTGTCTCTAAACTCGATCAAAGCAGCAAGATTAACACATTTTGAAAAGGTTTTCATATGACTTTGGTAATAATGGGGAAGTGCTTGTGTAGGCAGAAATCAACAGAATAAGAAGCCAATTCATTAATGACTTAATGATTTTTAGCATGGTTCACAGCACTGGATAATGCAAATAGTGATGTTAGGCTGGTTCTGAATATTGTTGCAGCCTGTCCAAATCTTAATCACTTTCCACGTAAAGTCAGTCTCTGGAAAACGAAGGCTAATTTTTTCCTATGCGATTTTTTGGATACAGAGCTATGTTGGCTGGTGGGTACGTTAAACAAAATCTGACAGACAGCGAACAGTGACAGCATGTCACTGTGCGCTGTATGCCAGATTTTGTCATGTGGAACAGGGACAGCACATCACTTTACCTTGTATATGTCAGTGTTTTGTCATGTGGAAGCTGTAATGAATGGAGCCAACTGTTAGGTCGATAGTACTAGTAAAGGCTTAGACATCTAAACAATTTCTGATATGAACTCTTATATATTTCAAATTTTGATGGATTTGTTAGCTCTTGAATTTATCAGATAATGTTTTAAACATTGAAGGTCCAGATCAGACTGTTCTGGGTCTACACTGTTTGCTCAGGCATTCTTGTCCAAATATTTAAGATATATGGGCTTTGTAACTCCTGTTATCTTATACTGCAGTCACCTCAGTTTTGCAATAAAGCCCTTAAACTGGACACATCTCCATGCTTTTCGCCAGTTTTGTGAAAGTGGGTGGGGAGGGGGGAATTTCTGTGACAACTTATTTGCTTAATCCCTTGATGACGAAACACTTCTTAAGTAGGGTCTACTCTTTAAGGAAAGAATTTGCTCCTGCAGGAGCAAATTCTTTTAAAAATAGAACCCGTGTTGGGAGGGGTCAGGCAGAAGTGAAAATGGTAAGAGTTGCTGCCCCTGAAAGTGTACCTGTTTACCCTAAGGTAAATACAGTAAGTTGCACCGTGCATCAGAAGTTCTGTTCCATTTGATCCAGTGCCTGCCTTTGAGGAAGAGTTTTACAATCTTAATTACTTCTTTCAGTATGTTCAGTATTCAGCTGATTTAGTTTTGTATAGTTACGTGCATTTGATGGTTCTTCAGAGAATCATTAAGTTATTGCACCTGAAGGTTATAGTGTATAATGTCTGGAAATTCTGGGTGCTTTGAAAGTCAATAGTTCATTTAGTATAAGGAAAATGATCGGCAATTGAAGCATTCTGAACATTAGAACAGTAGTGTATGAATTAGAATGTCTGCAGAAGGTGAACACTTGAGGCTCTACAGCAAAAATTGTGAAGAAAAATAAAATTAAATTGAAAATAATCTTCAGCATATTGATGCATAGCATTTTCAAGACAGAATTGTTGCAGATTTTGTTGTTATATTTTCCAGGCCATTAACAAATAATATAGCTGCAGAACATCGCCTTCACCATTTGCATGAATTCAAGAAATTACAAAAAATATTCTGTATCAACCCATTAAACGTTGCCGAGGGGGGGGGGGGGGTGTGGATAGCCACTGCCAGAATACTTCTAATAAACAGTATTAAGGTGAATGGGTTACATAATATTTCTAGAGGAAGCAAATCGTATATTTGTCTCCCTTCTCAGCAAGGGTCAACTTTTAAAGGAAAGAATTTGCTCCTCTTGGAACAAATTCTTTCTTTTAAGAGTAAGCCTCATTTCAAAGAGCTACCTGATCCAGAGAAGCAAACAGAAATTCATGCAAGTTAATATAACATTATTTTCGGAAAAGAGGCAGGGGCATTTATTAGAGCAGGGGCATTCATTGGTTATCCCCTCGGGGATAACCATATTAAGATAGGAATTCGTACTCGATTGTACGCCGTTTCCTTTTGCTTTGCTTTCGCCGTTTCCTACAGGTCCCACTATCTCCCGGTTTTTCTACATTAATTTTGGCACACCCAGCTACAGGGTTCTCGTCAGCATCGCTAATGCATGATCTTTATAGCTTATATCTTAAAACCCTTTATGTCAACTTATACAAACAGTTACCTGAAAGTTCAGTTAGTACTTTAAAGTGCAGATCAATAACAAGTTCTTCTTGATTAACGCTAAATGCAGGTTCCACTATTTACCGGTACTTGCTCCCATAGTTTGGCGCACCCAGCTGCAGGGTCCCTTCCAGCATTGGTAAGACATGAGCTGTAAATCTTATCCTGAAGACTTCATCTCGCCTAATACAAGAATTTCACCTAATACAAGCACTTACCAGAGAGTACAGTCCACTTACAAAGAGCCATTACTAATCAGTACAGGTCACCTAACAAAAGTTAGTAGCACTGAAGCTCACCTGTTACAAGCAATCATTAGACAAAAAGAAAAAAACTGTCAAACTCGCCACTTACCTACAGCTTCAACAAATCCAAGACTACAATAAAAATAACTTGTATTGCTGCCATTTTTCTACTTTACCACTTGCATCCTATAGATTCATATGCTAAGGGATAACCTCTCAAGCTTTTTAAAAAGCTAAACTTGTTAGGATTAATATGGTATATATACAATGTACAGTCATTGGCCAGAAGTATTTCATCAAATTCTGAATTCCCATTGACTTACATGCATTTTTCGGTGTGCAAGGAAATTAACTACGCTGCTTCCGTTCATGCAGTTTAAAAGAAAAATATACTGATAGAAAGCAAGATTACTGGAGCTATTTATACCAATGTTCTTTTATTGTTCCTCGCCTGACATCAAAGTTGTAGCTCTCTGAAACCTAGTGGTGTTATTATTCGGTTAAATCTTGAAGTAGAAAAGAGTCCATTGAACATAAATGGGGGTTAATTAATGTACCTTCTTTTAAATAGTCTGGTTACATTTTCGAGCCTGAGAGTATTATTGCAGAATATTGTTACTTTTTCATCCCCCAGCTTTAATGGATAGATGGTTTTACATCCATTTCACCAGTATTTCAGTCATATCAAAATGACGGTGATTATCAAGGGCTTTGAGCAGTGAAATGCTATTCAGGTTCAGATAGAATCCTCCAACAGGACAAGAACCCGTGACCCACAATTCGTAGTCAAGAACACTAACCACTTGGCTATGGGGACACTTCAGTCGACTTTAATGGGGCATCATTGTAAATGATATGGTACACTTTATATTGTTGTTACATTTTCAAACTACACTGATTTGCTTACATTTTCAAGCTTCTGTTAAATCAAGTACCTTATAATTCTTTTTTTTCCAAGAAAAAGGTTATGTTTGGAGCTCTCTTATATTGCTATTGTTTAAATTCCATATATAGAATAACAATTGGGGAAATCTGCCACTTAAGATGATATATGAGCCGCTTGATGTCAGATATGTATTCATTTCCGAGCCAAACGATCTCAAGATATTACAGTTCTGAGAAGATTCTACTATTTGTTTTGTTATTGATTGGAGACTGGCTTAAGGTGTATGGGTATACCTCTGTGTTTTTTCTGCCATTTTTACAAAGGGAAACAACTTCTGTGACTCCTGTTTGCTATCCTTGATGGAGTCTTTCCAAAGGGGGTCCACTCATAAAGGAAAGAATTTGCTCATAGAGGAGCAAATTCTTTCCTTTAAGAGTTTAACCCTATTTAGAAAGCAGGCAGAAGAAAACTATTGCAGATTTGCTTCCACTGAAGATGTACCCACCCAGCTTAGCTGCCATAGTGACCCAAACATTGAAACCATTGAACCAAATTCTGTAATTATCCAAAATATCAAATGAGTTGAAATTTCTGTCAATGTACCAAATAAGTAGAAGGCGAAATATTCAGCAGTACCCTTTGTACAGTGTATGCTGAAGAAACTATCAGGCTTTCCATAAGCTTCATTTATGAAAACCCTGTCCCACATTTTACACCTCAGGGCTTCTGTTTGTCAAAGACTTCTTTTCTTCAAAGAAAAGCTCTGGGACTCCTTTTAACAAATCCTAATGGAAATTGTGCATCCAGCATGTTTAGATAGAAAATATTATGTTATTCCGGAATAATAATCAGAATTCTTGCCTATTTTTATGGCTTTGGTACATGGAAAGTGATGGTGCATGTATTTTCATGCAAATTTAGTCCAGAGAATACTGAAGTTTCCCATGTATCCCTGTTCTGTATCTTTTCCTCATTTCTATTTTTAGGGATCCCAGAAAGGTGATCTTGAAGAAGGGCTCTACGGGCCTGGGCTTCAA
This sequence comes from Ctena decussata, assembly GCA_963989385.1. Taxonomy (NCBI): domain Eukaryota; kingdom Metazoa; phylum Mollusca; class Bivalvia; order Lucinida; family Lucinidae; genus Ctena; species Ctena decussata. The sequence continues at coordinate 54,508,888 of OZ022513.1, forward strand.
CATTGTTGGGGGTGAGGATGGAGAGGGAATCTTTGTGTCGTTCATTCTGGCGGGAGGACCAGCTGATCTTAGCGGCGAGATCAGGAGAGGCGATCAAATACTCTCGGTAAATACTCAGCTTAAGATTCCAGATTCAAAGATGTAGGAAACAGTTTCATGTCCAAACCCATTTTGCCTCAAGTTGTTGGCAGGTTATGACTTTGGCTGCTTTCTTAAATGTCAGGACATTACACACTCATTAAAGTTAATGATCTAGACAGTCTCTGTTTCAACTTTATGATGTTCTCTCATTATCCCCAGAAAATGAAAACTGTACTCAGTTCCTTGGAAATGCAGAGGTTCAAAGGCATGTACAGGTGGCAATGGGAAAGTTTCAAGACAAGTTCTATACTCTCACTCCTTGTACTGGAATGGAGCATATTTCTTTTTATCCCCCGACCGAAAGGTTCGGGGGATATAGCGATGAGCCTGGCGTCCGTCCGTCCGTCCGTCCGTCCGTCTGTCCGTCCGTCCGTCCGTAAACACTTTCTTGTCCGCTCTATATCTTGAATACCCTTTGGAATATTTTCATGATACTTCACAGTTACGTAGAACAGGTCATGACGATGTGTCGCGTACAAGAATGGTAACTCTTGCTATTGTACTTTTTGAATTATCTCCCCTTTGGTGATTTTTTGGCAGATTCGTGTCCGCTCTGTAACTTGAATACCCTTTGGAATATTTTCATGATACTTCACAGAAATGTAGAACAGGTCATGACGATGTGTCGCGAACAAGAATGACAACTCTTGCTTTCTTACTTTTTGAGTTATTTCCCCTTGATAGTTTTAGGTGTGATTTTTCGGCAGATTCGTGTCCGCTCTATAACTAGAATACCCTTTGGAATATTCTCATGATACTTCACAGATATGTAGAACAGGTCATGACGGTGTGTCGCGAACAAGAATGACAACTCTTGCTTTCTTACTTTTTGAGTTATTTCCCCTTGATCATTTTAGGTATGATTTCGTGCCCGCTCTATAACTTGAATACCTTTTGGAATATTTTCATGATACTTCACAGATTTGTAGAACAGGTTATGACGATGTGTCACGAACAAGAAAGACAACTCCTGCTTTCTTACTTTTGGAGTTATTACCCCTTAATGGTTTTAGGTGTGATTTCGTGTCCGCTCTATAACTTGAATTCCTTTTGGAATATTTTCATGATACTTCACAGATATGTAGAACAAGTCATGATGATGTGTCGCGATCAAGAATGACAACTCTTGCTTTCTTACTTTTGGAGTTATTTCCCTTTGATGATTTTAAGTGTCCGCTCCATAGCTTGAATACCTTTTGAAATATTTTCATGATACTTCACAGATATGCAGAACAGGTCATGACAATTTGTCTCATACATGAATGATAACTCTTGCTTTTAGACCTAGTGAATTATTTCCCTTTGGTAGTTTGAGCTGCTGTTTGAGTCTCTGCTCCATTTAAGGAATGAATTTCATTTTTCTGAGGTTTATCGAAGTGTAAACTACATTGGGTCACGTGCAAAGTGAATGAACCCCGAAGGGGTTCATGTAAACTTTGCTAGTGACCCAATGTAGTTTACACTTCGATAAACATCAGAAAAAATAAGTTCATTGCTTATATTTACATTTGTTTTAATCAAATCTTTCACGAAAAATCTTATATAAGCCCTAAAATTGAAGCAGTAAAACATGTACACGCAGGGTTTTCTGCTATCAGCAGAACTGCATGCATGACGTCATGACGTTGCTGACGTCCAATCAGCTGGTAGAGAGCCATTGTTTATGTTTACGTCATTGACGTCGCGTGTCTCAATGTAATTATTGGAATGTAAACTACATTACGTTCCAATGGGTTACTATAGGGCTTTTCAGTAAACACACCAAAAATGTAAATATAACTGTATAACCCTGGCCAGCTCCAGAATTTGAATAACCGTGAACCTTTTAGACTATTGATGATCATGCTGTGATATCTTATTAGTGTTCCTAACTCCTAACTCCTAACTCTCTCTTACCTTTCCTGTGCCCCCCCACCCCCCCCCCCCCCCCCCAAAAAAAAAAAAAAAAAAAAATTTCCAGATTTGGATTCTTTGTCCAAATTCACATACTAGAGAGCTCAAAATTAGGTTTGTAGGGCTTGTACTTTAGAAGATATTCACACATTTTGAAAGTTGTATGTATCGTATGCTATACATTTATGTATATGGTGGCTGTTTGAGATATTACCTCTTTTTAGCAGTCAAGCATACTGTTTTAGTCTGAGTGTTAGATAATCATGCATCTGTTAACAGTTAATATCAATCAGAAGCATAAAAGAATGACAATATATTACTAATATGTGTTTTGAAGTGCACCCTTTTTACCAAGGCCCATGGGGGTCTTTGGTCGGGGGATTTGCCATCTCCTCTGATGGCTATTTTTATTTCATCCCTTCCAAATGACCTCTTTTGAGTCTTAACACACATATCACAACCCTTAAAGTGTCAGAAAAGCAGATGACAAAATTTACTCAGCAAAATTTCAGAAACTGTTCGGGCCGCGCTATATCATATTGAGAATTCATAGACTTTAGTTCAAACAGTGTAGATCCATATGAGGTGAGGCTCGTGATGGGCCACCTCCTCTGGATATACTGTTTGCAAATTCAGCTTTTGTCTTTTTTGCCCTTCATGGTTTCATGCTTATTTGTGGTCTTCAGCAGGTATACTCTAGAAACAATGAAAAATGGCAGGCCCAAAGGCTCTTTTGTTACCTCACCTGAGCCGAAGGCTCACAGGTGAGCTTATAGTATAGGCAGGCATCCGTCGTCCGTTCGTCCGTCGTCCGTCAATATTTTCAAACGACATCTCCTCTGAAACTACAAGGCCCATTGTTACCAAATTTCATATATAGCATCTATAGGCAGGGGGAACCAATAATACTGTTTTTTATCCAAATCGCTTCAGAACTTTGGTTGCTATGGCAACTTAAAGTTTCCATTGACTTGTATGGGAAAAAATTGAAAATTTGCATTTATTGCTATGTCACTGCAGATATTTTGACAAAACTTTTACAGAAATGTTCCTTGAGTAGTCCTCTATCAACCACATGAACTTTATGTAAATTGCACAATTTGGCTGGTTGCCATGGCAACCGAATGGTTAAAAAATAGAAAAAATATTCAAAAATCATCTCCTCAGAAACTATGCAACCAGTAAAGCTCAAACTTCACAGAAAAGATCTTAGTACTAGCTTCTATAAAAGTACTGTTTTTCTTGGCAATTGCTCGAGCAGTTTGGTTGCTATGGGAACTGAAAGTTGCCATTGACTTAAAATGGCAAAATGGAAAATTTGCATTTATTGCTATGTCACTGCAGATATTTTGACAAAACTTTTACAGAAATGTTCCTTGAGTAGTCCTCTATCAACCACATGAACTTTATGTAAATTGCACAATTTGGCTGGTTGCCATGGTGGCAACCGAATGGTTAAAAAATAGAAAAAATATTCAAAAATCATCTCCTCAGAAACTATGCAACCAGTAAAGCTCAAACTTCACAGAAAAGATCTTAGTACTAGCTTCTATAAAAGTACTGTTTTTCTTGGCAATTGCTCTAGCAGTTTGGTTGCTATGGGAACTGAAAGTTGCCATTGACTTCTAATGGCAAAATGGAAAATTTGCATTTATTGCTATGCCACTGCGGATATTTTGACAAAACTTTCATGGAAATGTACCTTGAGTAGTCTTTAACCAGCCATGTTAAATTTATGCAAATTGCGCAATTTGGCTGGTTGCTATTGCAACCGAATGGTTAAAAATAGAAAAATATTAAAAAATCATCTTCGCAGAAACTGTGTGGCCCAATAAAGCTCAAACTTTACAGAAAGAACCTTAGTACTAGCATTTATAGAATTATTGTTTTTCATGGCAATTGCTCCAGCAGTTTGGTTGCTATGGCAACTAAGAGTTTCCATTGACTTATAATGAGGAAAATGGAAATTTGCAATTTTTGCTGTCTAACTAACTGCAGTTATTTAAATTTTTTTCTACAGAAATGTTTCTTGAGTAGTCCTCTATGATTCATATGAATTTTCTCCAAATCGCTGAATTTGATTGGTTGCCATGGCAAAATATAGTGTAAATTTTGAAAAAAAAAAAAATCTTCTGCTCAGAAGCCATATTGGGGATGAAGGTGATATTGTGCAAACATGTTGATGACAGTAGTTTCTACATAAATTTTATTCTTTTTCTTCCAATCCCATAAGAACTTTGGTTGCTATGGCGACTTTTAGTTTCCATTGACTCATAATGGGAAAAGTGAAGCCATGAGGGGGATGAAGCTGATACTTAGCATACATATTAATAATTTTAACCTCTACCTAAAGTATGTTTTATATTATCATTGCCCATGTGAATTTGTTGCTACGGCAACTTAAAGTTTCCATAGACTTATAATGAGGAAAGTGGACATTTGCTATTTATTTCTGTGTTACTGCAGATATTTTGACAAAACTTCACAGAAATGTTCCTGGAGTAGTCCTCTACCAGCCATATGAATTTTTCCCAATTACCCGATTTTGATTGGTTGCCACTGCAGCTGAAAGGCCAAATTTTCACTTTTTTTTTTGCCAAAGATCTTCTGAGAAGCCATTAATGGGGGATAAAGCTTATTTTTTTTTTGCATAAATGTTTGTGATATTATCCTCTACATAAATGGTGTTTTTTATTGCTGTTGTGCATGGTGTTTTGTTGCTGTAACCTCAATGCCTCAGTGCTCAGGTGAGCGATATAGGGCCATTGGCCCTCTGGTTGTGTTTTTAGCTCACCTGGCCCGAAGGGCCATAGTGAGCTATTGTCATACCAATGCGTCCGGCGTGCGTCGTGCGTCGTGCGTCGTCACACAATGTGTCCGTCAACACCTAAAAACAAATATTCAAACATCTTCTTCTGTAAAACTACTGGTCCCATGGTTCTCAAATTTCACATGGAGCATGACCTGACTCCAGGGTCTCAGAATTGTAAAATTGGGTCAGGTTGAAAATCCAAGATGGCCGCCGTTACTAAAAATAGCAAAAACAACAAAATAAACTTCTTCTCCAGAACCACTGGGTATATTTGTCTGAATTTTGGCATGGAACATCAGTAAAACCTTGGTATTCAAAATTGTAAAAATGAAAAAAATCTGTAGCGGAGTTTTGTCACAGTGACCTACTTTCTGTTTATGTATGTAATTTTGCTCAAATGCCAATGTCAAAAAAGGACCTATTTAAACAACTTCAAACAACTTCTTCTCTAAAACCACGGAACCCATGGATCTCAAATTTCACATGGAGCATGACCAGACTGCAGGGTTTCAAAATTGTAAAATTGGGTCAGGTCAAGAATCCAAGATGGCCGCCGTTACTAAAAATAGCAAAAACAACAAAATCAACTTCTTCTCCAGAACCTTTGGTATATTTGGTTGAAAGTTTGCATGGAACATAAATGGGGCCTTGGTATTAAAAATTATAAAAATAAAAAAAATCTATAGCGGAATTAGGTCACAGTGACCTACTTAGCGTTTACAAGACCGATTTTGCTCAAATGTCAATATCTCAAGAAAATGCAACCAATTCTGACCAGATTTGGTCAAAAATGGTTCTTGAATGGAATTATTTCAATTTTGTGCCAGTTGACTATCCAAGATGGCCACCATGGGGGCCGTTACTAAAAATAGCACAAATATAAAACTGACAATTACTCAAGAACCCTTGAATGGAATTGGACCAATTTTGTGTCAGAATGTTCCTTGCATGAAGCCGTTTCAATTAATTGCAATTCGGCATTCCAAGATGGCCGCCATCTGGTGTTACTAAAAATAGCACAAACATAAAAATGACAATTACTCAAGAACCCTTGAATGGAATTGGACCAATTTTGTGTCAGAATGTTCCTTGCATTAAGCCATTTCGAGTAATTGCAATTTGGCATTCCAAGATGGCTGCCATCTGGTGTTACTAAAAATAGCACAAACATAAAAATGACAGTTACCCAAGAACCCTTGAATGGAATTGGACCAATTATGTGTCAGAATGTTCCTTGCATGAAGTCGTTACGATTAATTGCAATATGGCATTCCTAGATGGCCACCATCTGCTGTTACTAAAAATAGCACAAAACATGAAAATGACAATATCTCAGTAACCGCTGAATGGATTTTGATGAAATTTGTGTCAAAATGATTCTTGCATTGAGATGTTTCAAAAATATCTAACTGTAGACCAGTCATATTGGCCTGTGTTACTTAAAATAGAAAAATGTGAAAATTAGAAAATGTCAATGGAATTGGGCTAATTTTGTGTCAGAATGTTCCTTTCATTAAGCTTTTTCGATTTTTTCCATTTTGGCATTCCAAGATGGCCGCCATCTGCCGTTACTAAAAATAGCACAAAACATGAAAATGAATATATCTCAGTAACCGCTGAATGGATTTAGATGAAATTTGTGGTAAAATGATTCTTGCTTTGAGGTGTTTCAAAAATTAACAAATATAGATACGTCAAGTTGGCCTGTGTTACTTAAAATAGCAAAATGTGAAAATTGGAAAATTACTGTGGAAATGGACCAAATTTGTGTCAAAATGGTCCTTGCATGACGGCTTTTTCGATTTTTTGCATTTTGGCAATCCAAGATGGCCGCCATCTGCCGTTACTAAAAATAGCACAAAACATGAAACTGGCAATATCTCAGTAGCCCCTGGATGGATTTTGATGAAATTTGTGGCAAAATGATTCTCGCATTGAGATGTTTCAAAAGTAAATAAATAAAGACCAGGCAAGCTGGCCTCTGTTACTAAAAGTAGCAAAATGTGAAAATAAGAAAATCTCAGTGGAATTGGACCAATTTTGTATCAGAATGGTCCCGTTGCATAATAGCCAGGTGAGCGATATCAGGCCCATTTGGGCCTCTTGTTTATGTGAATGTATGATTGATGTATTCCGTTTTCTTTTGAACTAGGTGAATGGAAATGATTTACGGCGGGCCACTCATGAAGAAGCTGCTGCAGTGTTAAAGAGTGCCGGGGACACAGTAGAAATTATGTGTCAGTATAGACCAGAAGGTGAGTGGATCAATAGCTCAGGGCCAAGTTGTTCAAAACTTTAATAAAGTTCCGGGATAAAGACTAACAGGGGCCCAGTAGCCCACAGCCCCTAAATTTTGGGCTGGGCCCCTGAAATTTTGGAGAAAATGCCCATACCCGTAATGATAAATTTTGAATTTTGGCAGTGTGGGCCCCCAAGTCAAAATTGTTAGTCTTTATCCCTGTAGTTGTTAGTTAAGAAAAAGTTAAATGTTCAAGCATATTACCGTAATGACCCTAAATATTCGGACAGCCAGGTCTGAGCAAACATTGTAGACCCAGATCAAACTGCTCCTGAAGGAGCAGTTTGATCAGGGTCTACAACATTTGCCATTCACTAAGCATCATTTGGATGAATTAACCTGTGTTAAATTCACTTTCTAAGAATTTTCGAACAATAATTGTCCGAATTTAGGGTGTCTGAAATTCTAGGGTCATTATGGTAATACAAAAACACTGCCATTTTTGGACAAACCAAAATTTGATGAGGTTTTTGAGTGCAAAAGCTACTCACTTTTTTCAGCAAAAGTATTAGCACACTTGATCTTAAATTTACAAGAATACGACAGATCCTTGATTGACGCAGTGATTAAGCTAACGATGCTTTGATCAACTGAACTGGGCCAAGGTCAAGCCTGGATGCCCAGGCTGATCTGAGTCTTTGGTGGGCGCACACGCCAATTTGTTGGATTTGTCGTGTCGCGGCTCAAATACTGAAAGATGGATCCTTCGGTAGACCTAGAATTATCAACAAATGCACCACTTTGTTGGAGTTTCTGCTGATAATCTATGCTTGCTGTAGGTTTTCCAATCCCTGGCAAAACAGTTGTCAAGTCAAGCAGTCTCTAGAATTATGTCGAGATTTATCTTTGTGGTGAAACAACCGTCAAGTGAAATAAATCAATAGTATTATGAGTATTGAGTATTTCTCGCTACAGAGCTCCAGGTAAGAGGTAGTATTTGATGATAATTAAGGATAATTTTTCTTATTTCTCATTGAAACCATATGTTGTGACCCCTCATCTGAACCGTCTCATCGATACGGTTCAGATGAGGGGTCACAACATATGTTTTTATGCAGAATTAACAAAAATTATCACCAAATACGCCCTCTTATCTTGAGCTCTGCTCGCTAGTCATCAAATTATGTTTCTCCTGTTTATCAATATGAGCCGCCTCATGATAAAACCTGTATTTAAGTTAATGCAACCTGTGATCGTGCAGATCAGACTGTTCTTGAGTGCAGTTTGTTCAGAGCATGCTCATTTACAGGGGTCAGCATAGAGGGAGAAGTGGGAGAAATAGTCTCCCTAAGATGACTGACTTCTCCCTATTTAAAGCTGAGCGAGAAGTCAACATGATATAGAAAATCCAAAATTTGGGATAAAACTTCTCCCTGAAAACCAGAAAATGTCGCAAAACTTCTCCCTGTCTGAGAACCCTAGGCTGAGCCCTGCGTTTAACTTTATGAAATGTACATTATCCAAAAAAATCAGAGCTCGAGATAAGAAGGGGTAACAGGATAATTCAAAGATAATTTTTCTGATTTCTGTCTGAAAACACACCTTGTGACCCCTCAGTAGAATGGTCTCAGCGAGATGGTTCTAATGAGGGGTTGTGATATATCCTTTTATGTAAAAGTAAGGACATTTATCTCATAATTATCCATGTTTGGACCTCTGGTGTTTTCCTGACTGACTGGAGCCCCAGTTGCTCTTTGGGTTAAGTGCTGGCCTGCTGATCTAGTGGTCCCGAGTTGATTCCCAGAGACGGAAATCTTTCCAGTGGTAAATTGGGTTCCATTGTACACAGTCTTTCATTATCACTCTCCCATTATCCTGATATGACTGAAATATTATTGAAGAGAATGTGAAGTTGCAAGTCATCCATCTATCTATGTTTTTGACTACAGACTGCACACACATTTGATGCATAGAGCATGTGCAACTTACGTTTGGGTTAACAATTAGCTCATATGATAAGACAATATTGAATAGACACATTGAAATTGAACTGTTTTAAAAAAACAATGGTCTTAAGGTGTGTAGATACACCTCCATAATTGTCTGCCATTTTTACCAAGTTAGACAACTTTTGTGACTTTCTGTTAGCTTCGCTGAATGGCATAGCCCTTCCAAAATGAGGTCTATTCTAAAAGGAAAGAATTTGCTCCTGTTGGAGCAAATTCTTTCCTTTTAGAGTTGACCTCTATTGAGAAGGGAGACAAAACAGAAAATGACAGAGTTGCTTCCCCTGAAAGTGTATCCTTTCACCTTGTGAAAAAAAAAAGAAAGAAAAAAGAAAGACCCCCCCCCACACACACACACACACAAACAGTGGATCTTCATTTATAAGCTGTCTGTGCAAACCCCAAACAACGTGTTGGTTCATTAGATAAAAGTTGCTTTGTGTTGTGTTCATAGTGGAAAGACTGGCAGTTGGTTGTAGAGCTGTACAATGGACCCAAGCCCTGCATCCACACAGTATCACCATATTGTCTTGAGGTCTGTAATACCTAGCATAGCTTCAAATGTGAAACAAAAGTTTCAGGTCAGATTTACTTTATGCTTTTCAGAGTACAATCATTTTGAAGCAAAGATTCAAGATTTGCGAGAGCAGATGATCAACACAAGTACAGGGAGCTTACAAACTACAAGAAAAAGATCTTTATTTGTCAGGTGAGTATTGGGCAGAGTTATCTTCCATAACTGTTTCATCCGTTGTGAGACGCGAGTTATAAGATGAGGTTTCTTCCTTCCAAAACAATCCCAAAAATCTAGATCCATCTTATAAGATGGATCTAGATTTATGGGATTGTTTGTGATTGGAAAATTCATCTCATAGCTGAATTTCATATGACTGATTTAGTTCGATATTTGGGGCCATTCTTGAGATGAAAAAAAAACAAAACAACCTTTTATAGCTGAATAGATACAATATACGTAAGGAAAGAAGGAAAGTAACCAGTTTGCAGGAGACTGCAATTTAATCAGCGCCCTTTTATAAATTTGTACATATAATTTTCTTGTCTGTTTTGCAAGCCTGGTCAACGGGCAATGCCATTCCCACCTGACAATTAAGAATTCTAATGCACTTGCATATGTATTGCAATGTCTGATTGGATAATGCCAAATTTTTTTTTACAGTTTAAACTGAAATTTCAGTTTGGCCACTTTCAGGCTTTTTAGCTCGCCTGAGCACGAAGTGCTCAGGGTGAGCTTTTGGGATACCCTGATGTCCGTCGTACGTCTGGACGTCCGTCCGTCAACTTTTGCTTGTGTACACTCTGGCGGGCACAGTTTTGATCCAATCTTTCTGAAACTTTGTCAGAATGTTTATCTCCATAAAATCTAGGCCAAGTTCGAAACTGGGTCATGTCGGGTCAAAAACTAGGTCACTAGGTCAAATCTTAGAAAAACCTTGTGTACACTCTTAGAAAAACCTTGTGTACGCTCTAGAAGGCACAGTTTTCATCCGAAGTTCATGAAACTTAGTCAGAATGTTTATCCTCATAATATCTAGGACAAGTTCTAAACTGGGTCACGTCGGGTCAAAAACTAGGTCACTAGGTCAAATCATAGAAAAAACCTTGTGTACGCTCTAGAGGACACAGTTTTGATCCAATCTATATGAAACGTTGTCAGAATATATATCTCCATAAACTCTAGGCCAAGTTTGAAACTGGGTCATGTTGGGTCAAAAACTAGGTCACTAGGTCAAATCTTAGAAAAACCTTGTGTACACTCTAGAAGGCACAGTTTTCATCCAAAGTTCATGAAACTTTGTCAGAATGTTTATCTTTATAATATCTAGGACAAGTACGAAACTGGGTCACGTTGGGTCAAAAACTAGGTCACTAGGTCAAATCATAGAAAAACATCGTGTACGCTCTAGAGGACACAGTTTTGATCCAATTTTTATAAAACATTGTCAGAATGTTTATCTCCATAAACTCTAGGCCAAGTTCGAAATTGGGTCATGTCGGGTCAAAAACTAGGTCACTAGGTCAAATCTTAGAAAAACCTTGTGTACGCTCTAGAAGGCACAGTTTTGATCCAAAGTTCATGAAACTTTATCAGAATGTTTATCCTCATAATATGAAGGACAAATTTGAAACTGGGTCATGTAGGGTCAAAAACTAGCTCACTTGGTCAAATCATAGAAAAACCGTGTGTACGCTCTAGAGGACACAGTTTTGATCCAATCTTTATGAAACTTTGTCAGAATGTTTATCTCCATAAACTCTAGGCCAAGTTTGAAAGTAGGTCATGTCAGGTCAAAAACTAGGTCACTAGGGCAAATCTTAGAAAAACCTCGTGTACGCACTAGAAGGAATAGTTTTGATCCAATCTTCATGAATCTATGTCAAAATGTTTATTGTCCATATATATATGCCCCTTATGAAACTGAGTCACGTCAGATCAGAAACTAGGTCACTAGGTCAAAGCTAAGAAAAACTTTGTGTACACCCTAGAGGGCACAGTTTTGATCCAATCTTCATGAAACTCTGTCAGAATGTTTACCTTAATGAAATCTAGGTAAAGTTTGAAACTGGTTTGTGTCGGATCAAAAACTAGGTCACTAGGTCAAATATAAGAACGACCTTGTTTACGCTCCAGAGGGCACAGTTTTGATCCAATCTCAATGAAACTTTGTCAGAATGTTTATTCTTACAATATCCGTTTTGAAACTGGGTCATGTCGGGTCAAAAGCTAGGTCACTAGGTCAAATCTAAATTAAGTTATGTTGCAAGAATCAGAACTAACATTGCAATGATGCCAGCCACAAACTCCTTGGAATACATTAGTTTCACCACAGTGAGATAATGATGCTACCATTCTATCATCTGTGTTTGCCTAGTTAAGTCTAGTTCAGATCCATCAAAGGAACTCAACATGAACGGGAACTTTTCGGAGAAGCGACTCTGCCATTTTCAGCTCACCTGAGCCTTACAGTATTGGTTTTAGCTGCCTCTTATATCCATCCATAAACATTTTCAAACATCTCTGAAACCAGTGGGCAGATCAAATTTCCTATGGAGCCTGCACATGGGTCAAAGGATTGAAAGTTCTTCAAATGATCTTGGTCACATGACCAAGGTGGCCGCCATTCCCATGTATGGTAAAAACTCTTATAAATCTTCACCAGAGCCAGTGAACTGATTAATGCTCAGGTGAGCGATTCAGGGCCACCATGGCCCTCTTGTTTGTGGAAATTCCACCTTCTTTTACTTCAAATTCAAATGTGCACAAGTATGCTTTCCGTACAATTAACACAGGGTATAATCGATTCTGCCAATTTTTGCTTCCTGCGGAGACTGTCCGTCATATTTGGCTTCCATCGAGACTGTCCGCAAACTCTTGCTTCCTGCAGATAACACTGTCCTTGTACAATGGCTTCCTGCCAAGACTGTCTGCGTGACTCTGCTTCCTGCCAAGAGCCTCTACAGGAAGCAGAATCATGCGGACAGTCTCTGCAGGAAGCCATTTATCATGTACAGAAGTCTCGGCAGGAAGCACGAGTTCGCGTACAGTCTCGGCGGAAGCCAAATATGATGTACAGTCTCTGCAGGAAGCAAAAATTTGCGGAATCGATTATACCCTGTAATTAATTGCCTCCTTTTGCAAAGTATTTACTGCAATATTTCTGAAAACTGGGATATCTGAAATCACTGTAATTGTCCTAAAAGTGGTGCAGTTTGGTTCCTACAATGTGGTAATGCATCCGGCTATTCATACTTTCTTAATGTAATCAAATAACAATCCGGCTATTCATACTTTCTTAATGTAATCAAATAACAATCCCTTATTGGTCACTTCCGTTTGCTGATGGTTATCATAAAAAATAGGACCGACTAAACTTTTTTCTCTTTCACTTCTGTCCATATGCTTAGGGCAATTTAGTAATCATTCTAGGAGTTGTTGTTGCTTATGAATTATGAACTCATAATCAGTATGGTCTGATGTGTACGACATTGATTTTTCCATAACCATACTTCTTATGTTACTGTTATTGCCGATGTTTACATGCCCTGTCTGCTTGCCATGATTTAAACCTATTGAGACATTTCCATTGAAAGCTATTGATGTAGACGGCTTCAGGTTCAATATTGGATGGGCTTGAGAAACGCACTCTTCTGTATTTGCCCAGAATATTTGGACATTTCAGCCATTTCTGCAATAGACCCTGTTTAAAACCAGACAGATCTGTTTATCCAGTCAGGACAATTTACACAAGTCTAATTGTTAGCAAGCAGAATGATTATAGATGAATGACTTGGAGTTTTATGGCCCTTTCAACAGTATTTCAGATGAAAGGCTGAGTGCAATGTTTTCGAAAAAAATTCGACCATCAGCATAGCAGGCAGGCCCTTAACCCACTGAGCCCCGGGGCTCAAGTTCATTCATAAACCAGTTTGCAAACAGTGCAGACCCTGATCAGACTGCTCCTGAGGAGCAGTCTGATCTGGTTCGGCACTGTTTGCTCAAATATACTGGCAGAATACTTAGGGTAAATTTGGTAAATGCTTGACAAAAGAGAAAGTGTAAGAATGGTTTTAAAGTATTTGCAGTGGTAATGGTGTGTACAGATGGAATGTCACTCTTGTTTATGTAGTATGATGGGCTCATGCATTTGTATGTCTGAATTTTCTTGGTAAATACAGGGCTCTAGATAAGAGGGAGTATTTGGTGATAATTAGGGATAATTTTTGTTAATTCTGCATAAAAACATATGTTATGACCCCTCATCTGAACCGTCTCTTCTTCGAGACGGTTCAGATGTGGGGTCATAACTTATGGTTTCAATCAGAAATAAGAAAAATTATCCTTCAATTATCATCAAATACCCCTCTTATCTAGAGCTCTGTAAATACAATATGGTATTGTTAGATTGATGCTTTAAGTGCTCAGCTTTCTAGAGCATTTGAAGTATGTGCTTGGCCAAGTGGTTAGCACTTCCAGCTTCGGATCACCAGGTCCGGGGTTTGAGTTCTGCTGGGAGGCTAGATTCTGTCCAAACCTAAATGGTGCTTAATTGTACAGAACCCTTCATAATCATTCTCTCATCATCCTGATATGACTGGAATACTGTTGAAGAGGATGTCAAATTGCAAGTCACCCATCCATCCATCTTACTCAGCAGGCCCTGATAGCACCAAGATTTCGAAATGAAAGTCTTTAACCGATTATGTGAAGTGTTTGAGCATCTGTGGTTAGTAGGGTAACCATTTTGATACCACCATGGCATTGGCATATGCATTCAGATGTTATGGTTTTAAGGTTAAAGATTGAAATAAGAATTTTCAAACATCATTTGCCCTCAGTGATTTCTCTACTTTTGCTTATCTTCGGAATAGAGAAAATATTTGCATCGGGGAGAGGGATAAGACCAAACCAGTAACCCTATTGCACTCAGACCAGCCTCAGTTCTGAGTGCAGTAGGATTAAAGAGGTGACATTTTATATTCAGAAATTCAAAAAATATATCTAAGTTTTGTTATCTTACAGAGCATTATTTGACTATGACCCTACCAAAGACAGTGGCTTACCAAGCAAAGGCCTAGCATTTAGATATGGCGATATTTTACACGTAACCAATGCGAGCGATGACGAGTGGTGGCAGGCTAAGCGGATCACACCAGAGGGAGAGGAGGACAGTATAGGCATAATACCTAGTAAGAAAAGGTCAGTGGTTCACGAAATCACCATATAAATGTGTTGGTGGGTTGGGTGGGTGGGGTATTGATGATAATTTTGGGATATTGATTTTCTTATTTCTCTATAATAACATATCAAATGACCACTTTTTAGTTGATGACTATCATACAAGCATTGCACTTACCGTCAGATCCTACATTGAAATGATTTGTAAATTTGTATCTATGTATGTAGCTTAATTGAATAAATTACTGTTTAACCCATTGCATTCTGGGTAATTTTTGTCGTCTGCTGAAATTGTCGTCTGCATAAAAAATCAAGAACATTTTGACAATATTGGTTGAACTAACTCTTGTAGAAATGATGTCTAGGCAGCAAACGGTTTGGATCTCAGATCAGGCCCCATGTTTGTGGGGCCTGATCTGGATCCAGTCTGTTTGCCCAGATACACCTAAAGGAGTATCCGGAATGGAATGGGTTAAACCAAATGACCACTTTTGATCCTGCTCACATTCAGTTCGGTCAGGACATGGCTTATTCAGCAGACTTTATCTTGTTTTGTTGGACTGAGAATGGCCTGCTAACTTCACTTGTGCTTAGGTTGATATAAGTCAAAGATTGAGCATGGTTTGTTGGCCTGTAAGGAGAGATAATCAGGAGCTTTAGTGTGTGGATTATCGACAGTGCAGGCAGACAAGCCATGCTCTGTATCAATGAAAGTCTGATACCCGTGTAGACATTGCACGTTATGAGGTGTCGCATGCTAAATATTGGTTATCTGGGGATCATGCTATAAGAATGCATAATGAGCATAGGTTTTAGTTGCATCTATGAATAGCAGAGGCGAGACATAGTTATTACTGTTAGGACGTCCTTGTTGGTTTAAACTTTTGTTCAGTGCTGGTTCAGAGCACTAGATAAGAGGGGTATTTGATGATAATTGAGGGATAATTTTCTTTATTTCTCATTGAAACCATATGTTGTGTCCCCTCATTTGAACCGTCTTGTCGAGACGGTTCAGATGAGGGGTCACAACATATGTTTTTATCCCGAATCTAGGGCTCTGCTGGTTTAGTTCAGTTTTAGGACTATGTGCAGACAGGCAAGGTACTACCTTCAGCAAAGTTAATGTCGTCTCGCGACAGAGTTTCTGTCTAACCAGGTTTTACATGCCATTTTAATATCCGTAAACCCTTGTTAGACTGTTAACCTGTGCACACACTTTCGCCAGTAACTGACAACTGCCCTTCTTGAATTAGCGGAAGGAGAAATGAAAGTATGTGGCTGGACTGGGGTCGATACCTGGTCGGGCCACATACTTTCGTTTCTCCTTCTGCTGATTCAAGGTTACTGGGGAAAGTATGTGCAATTAGTACTGGTTAACCGCTTAGGATGGCTAAGCCTGCCCAGGAATAGTGTGGTTAGGGTAACTGACTGTCCGGACATGACCATAGCTGTCCACGACCATAGCTGTTTACCATGGACGTAAAACAATAAAACTAAAACAAAAACAAAACTGATAACCTGTTTTGGAGCATATGCAAACAGTGCAGACCCAGTTCAGATGCCACAAAATGTGGCATCTGAACTGGGTCAACACTATTTGATTGCAGGAATTTCTATGCAAAGTACAATAAAAATAGAAAACTTCCACCAGAAACCATAAACCCCTAAAACTAGAAATTGACTCATCCAAATGATAAGGATGGAGAAGTCCACTAGTCATCAAAGGGTTAATTTGTGTGCCAGAGGATGGGGTTTGAGTATAAATAAACATGATTGTAAAGCAGCATTGTCATTAAAAGAAAAGAAAAAAAACGTAGGTTTTGTCTGGTTACAACTATTAATTTCTGTTTCAGGGTTGAAAGAAAAGAAAGAGCAAGAATAAAAACAGTTAAATTCACAGGGAAAAGTAGCAATGATAAAGTAAGTTGACAAACATGTTTTGTACATTTTATGTGAAGGCACAGGCCAGTGAGCAGTATGGCTTTAGCTTTGCTTGCAGTAAATATGAATTATTAAAAACCATAATAATCCTATTTAACGCCCCTGCTCTAATAAACACCCCGTCTCTTTTCCGACAATAATGTTATACTAACTTGCATTCCTGTTTGCTTCTCTATATGAGGTAGCTTGTTGACATGGAGTCTACTCTTAAAGGAAAGAATTTGCTCCTCCTGTTAGAGTTGACCCTTACTACAAAGGGAATAAAAAATAATAGAGTAGCTTCCTCTGAAAATATACCCATAAGCCTTAATACTGTTTATTAGAGGCTCATTTACTTCAATTTATGCTATAAATAACGTACCCATTTTGTAAAATTCCTTTACTTACAGAGCGTTTAATAGGATTAATACGGTATTCAAATTATTCAAGTTGCCAATGCTGACATCAAATAAATGAAGATGTGCTTTCAAACAAACAATTTATACAGACGCAAGAGAGCTTCTTGCAGATTTTTATAATGATACAAATTTAAAGATTGACTTTTGACAACAGGACTACTTTTGTTTCCTTTGTCTCTATGTTTTAGCGCACCTTTGTTCAATAAGTGTCTAACTTTATCTCTACATCACACTGGAAATGTGCCCATCATACCCTGATTCCTCTGCCTTGTGCCTTGTCAGAGAACCTGTATCAAGAACCTTAACCTGGGTCTGATGCCATTACACATATGCACATTTAAGAATTGAAATTTGATTTTTCAGCGTTCATCGTGTGATGAAGCCAGTGGGCGGAGCTAAAATTCCATGAAGCGCGAAGCGCTTCTTGTAGAATTTTAGCGACGACCACTGGCTTCTTCACACGATGAACGCTGAAAAATCAAATTTTTATTCTTATATTTACACTTTATTCGTGAACCTCTCTGGGCCGTTTTCGTGGTAATTTGGTGTAGAATAGGCAAAATATGGGTCGAAGAAAAGTTAGTAACGATGTGTTCGGCAATAACGTTAAACAGCCGTCGCCCTGACGTGGCGTCAATCGAACGTTACAAGAACCAATCAAGACGTTTGTTTACATAAGACGTCGCTTGACGACAACGTCACATGATCAATTGTCCTTCATCGATGTATGAAGCTAGTTGCTCTAAAGGGTTCACCTATGGGAAGTCAGTGGCAAGTGTAAATATATGGGGATGTACTGATGTAATGCCAAACCTAACAGTTTATGTCCCAAGCTTGTAAGGACATAAAATAAATGATAATAAATAAAACAATTTAAAATTTTAAAAAATTTGTAGTATTGAAAAAGTTTAAGAGTACATATACATCTTTTCTTCTTCTAGCAAGCAGCAATTAACGACAGAAAGAAGAAAAACTTCTCGTTTTCACGGCGGTTTCCGTTTATGAAGAGTAAAGACCAGAGTGGCAGCGAAGATATCAGTAATGAAGAACGTAAGTATTGAAATTCTGAACATTGGGACACCTAAAATACTTACTGTTATTGATCTAAATACGGGAAAGTTTGGTTTTAGAATTCAGTAAAGCCTCAAAAAGACGTTGATGGAATGGCAGTGTAGACCCTGATCAGACTGCTCCTAAAGGAGCAGTCTGATCAGGGTCTACTCTGTTTGTTCAGACCTGACTGACCCAGTACTTAGAATTTTTACGGTATTGTACCACTATAATTTCATCTCTTGATGAAAGAAAATAGACTGGCAATTTTAACTTTAAATCCTTGAGTTTTGTTCAAACTTCAGAGAGGAACAGTTAAAAAAACAACTACAACAACAAATAATGTTTGATGCATGTTTGACAGCATATTATCATCTATAAGCTGCCTTAGGATCTGAGCTGCAGAAATATAATAACGTGATATATATACAATCTTTTATATTTTGACTAGCATTATGAATGCCTTTCTAAAAGAGCATACAAATCTAGCATGTCATCAGTTCTTATGTTCCAACCCTTTTATTTTTTATCATGGCCAGCTCTAAATATGGCATGTTTTGCTAATGTGAGCTGATTCTCCTGAGATGTGTTTTATGGAGAAATGTAGACTTAAGAAAAAGAAGAAGAAAAAAACGTCTTCAAAAATGTGTCATATCTAGAGCTATGATGAATTTTTAGAATGAATGTATTCATAAAGGGGCATAAAAACATAAAAAAGCATACTCAGTTACAATCCTATAAATGCTTAAGATACATAGATGGAGCTATAGTGAAGTTTCTGAATGAAAGCATTTATGAAGGGGCTCAGTTATAAACTTCCAAATACAACTTTATTATACATAAGATACATGTACTATTTTCCAGCCCATGCACTGCTATACTAAGAGTTTCAGCTATACAAGATAGTTAAATGATCATTGTTGAGCTTTATCTTCCATTAGAATAATCTCATTCAAACATAATGTAGTTAAGTCTCATGACAAAGTAAAAAATTACATCGAAATACTGTTGCAAGATTTTCTAAAGAAATGATAGCCCCAGACTTGTATCTTATGTGGATGTGACTGTACCAACATTTCTTGTCTGACATACCATGAACCTTTAAATTAATCTTTGGAATGTCTTTTGATTTTGCTCCATACAGCGGAAGGTAATTTATACTTATATATGCTTGTATATTCTTACAACCAATCACAACCTAACATCTTCAACTTTTCTAACAAACTCGGAACTGTCATTGATGTTTGACAAATTTTTCAAGGAGGATAATTATGAATCAAATATTTTTAAATGAAAACAAGTGCTAAAACAAAAACAAGAAAAAAAAAATCAATTCATCATATACTACAGTTAAAGAGAGCTTAAGAGCCCCTGTAGCTCAGTGGCTTAAACACTAGTCTGCTATCAAGCTATGACTGAAATACTGTTGAAAAGGACGTAAAATTGCAAGTCATCCATCTATAGAAAGCTGAAATCCTCTATTTGTAAAAGCAAAGTCCAGTGACACTTCTGAATGTTATGGTTAACATCATTTGTATGTCACTCCAGAGCTTTTAACTCTTTGAACTCTATTTCTTTTTCTGTTGTTTTGTTAAACATTTTGGTCTTTTATTTCACCGCATAATATCTTTATATTTATGGGAAAAGGTGACTGCACACAAATATTAGGACTAGCAGTTTCCACCTCGTCATGTCAGATTTACTATACAAGGATAAAATTTAAGATTTTACCTCAATGGATAGAGTTATTGCGGCATGCAATGTCATACAAAAGGTAGAGGAAAATGTTGACTCTGAGTTCTACCATTCTTTGTCTGAGAAACTGAACATGTACAGTGTCAATAATTAAGCCTGTTATAGAATTTATGAAACTCATGGATCATACAAAAACAGAAAATCTCTCCAGCACAGTCCGTTAGGTACGTATACCCTCAAATGTAATGAGCAAAATAATCACAAACAGTTGGCTGGATATGGTATTTATCAGTAGTTTAAAAGCACCTTTTCCCATTATCAAAGTATTCAACCTTTAAAGTGCCAAAAAACTAGACAACAAAAATTCACATCTGCAGAATTCCAAAAAAAATATTTCGTCCAAACTGCCTGGCCGCGTAGCGCAATTGGTAGGGCACCTGACTCATAAGTCAGAGGTCCAGGTGTTCGAAACCCGGTCTGGCCACATACTTTCGTTTCTCCTTCCGCTGATTCAAAAAGGGCAGTTGTCAGTGACTGGCGGAAGTATGTGCACTTAGTACTGGTTAACCACTTAGGACGTCTAAGCCTGCCCAGGAAAAGTGTGGTTAGGTTAACTGACTGTCCCGACATGACCATAGCTGTTTACTGTGGAAGTTAAGCATCAAATCAAACAATCAATCAATGGTCCAAGCTATATCATATTGAGACTTTGAAGACTAGAGGGCAAACAGAGTAGTAACATTGTGAGCCACCTCATCTGGATCTACACTGTTTGCACATTAAACTGTTTTCATTTTTGGCACTTTTAAGTGTTAAGTAGTTTCTGTTTTAGTTAATAACATTCACAATCTTTGTTACGTTGCTTTTCACCTAATCCTTGAAATATCATTTCTGTTGTGTATTGAAGTCTGTTGTTTTTGGTGACATTGATTGCTGTAAAATTGTGCTTTGGAAGTATCAGGTCTGTGTTTATTGTCAGTTTTAGTTCATCAGTAAGACATTGTTAGGACTGTAGAAAAGACATAGCATTCACATGTCTTATATTTTTCGAGTAACCTTTCAGTCTGCCTAATACGAAAGGTTGCTCGTGTCCAGATGGTGCAAATTAGTAGACAACAAAATTATTAAAATCCTCCCCTGCATTATCTGCTATTGCACAATAACTAACAAACCTGGATGAAATAATCATTTTTGGTATCCATCAACTCCGCAACAATCTAAAGTTAAAGTTCATTGTCTTCACAAAATTTGAATTGAATTTGACTCTTTAGTCACGTCTTTGAGTGTGAAAATGATTTTATGCCAGTCAGAAACAGTACTGCACAGATTTATTAGAAAGTAGTCTAGTACCTAGCTTAATTATCAGCCACCTGTGGTGTGCAGCAAGAGCAGAAGCACTTGATCAACAGATTTTATAACAGACACCATATGGTAATTTCATGGTTAGGGGAATGAAATGGAAACATTTTTAGCTCGCCTGAACAAAGTTCAGGAAGAGCTATTGTACTACCCCCGGCGGCAGCGTTAGCGTTAGCGGCGGTGGCGGTAGCAAAATGTTAAAGTTTTACTTAAAGTTTTTTAAGTGATGGGCAAGGCGCTGTCAGGCGAGCTATCCTGTCCCGCTGACAGGTCTTGTTTGGTTAAGGCTTGTGAATGCTATGGGAGTACTAAAACTTCTAAAAGACGATTAGTAGATAATTCATCTAATCAGATATGAGTAGTAGTTTATGGTAAATTATGGATAATTTTCCATATTGGGCCATGAAAACATATGTTGTGGGTACATTGTTAAAATTGTCTGAGCATGGAGAACTGTGGAAAATTTTCCCAACTTGTAATGCACCTATAAAGATAACAAGACATCTGATTGGATAACAGAGAAAAATTGCAACTATATCTGGTCATATACTGTAAGGTTTATACTGTAGTAAATCTGACATCATTGTGATGTTGCTTATCATTTGCTGATGTCTGGTTTTACATTGCTTCAAGCACCATTTTGGTTTCAAAGATGTTCACTTAACCCTTAATGTGCCAAAAAGCAGAAAACAAAATTTATGTCTGCAGAATTTCAAAAAATGTCTCGTCCAAGCGATATCATATTGAGAATTCAAACACTAGAGGGCAAACAGTGTAGATTCAGATGAGGCAGCTCATTATGAGCCACCTCAACTGGATCTACACTGTTTGCCAGTTCAATAATTTTAATTTTTGGCACTTTAAGGGTTAAAGGTCAAATGCAGGGTTCGCCTTTAGACTCGCAAAATGCGACCAAAATTTACAGACTGCGAGTCCAAGAAACCACCACTTGCTTTTCTTTGCGAGTGTAGTTTTCTCGGTGCAAAGAACTAATCCGGAAGTGTAAAGTTTTTGTTTATGTGCAGAACAAGATGCGCAGTCGCAAACTCGTCTTGATCACCCAGGTGCTTGCCTTATATTGATTCTCCAATACGGTGCCCCTTGTCAAGCGTCTGGACAACCCGCATCTGCAAGCGTCTGTTTTCAGTTTGATCAAAAAGCACATGTTCTCAAATCAATAAACATGGACAGATTTTAATTGTGAACTGGAAAAGGGGCGAAACAGGGGATCAGGAAGAATAACCTTCTGAAAATAAACCCACCAAGACTGACTCCATGGGCCCAAAACCCCAAATTGTCCTTATAAAAACTGCACAGAAGTGGGAGAAAGAACTCAGGGTTGCTTTGGAATATGAAACTAGTAGCTGTGAAAAGAACCTGGTAGGGTGTGTAGGCATGGCCCTTGTGAGGTAAAGCCTCTTTGGTAAGATACTTTATATTGTCTGCCAGATAGGGAAAAGGGGAGTACCACTAGGTCAATACGAGTCACTGTGTTCAGCCCAGCCTTTTTCCTTTTTTCTGTCTTTCCCCAACTTTAAAGGCCCATAAATTTGAACTTAGAAAATAGTCTGGGCTAGGGAGCCATATGCCCGTTTTTATACCCCCCGCAAACTGTGTTTGTGGGGGGTATACTGTTTTGACGTTGTCCTTCCGTCCGTCTTTCCGTCCGTCCGTCCGCAACGCTTTAAATTTGCTCCAATTTGTTTCAAATTTTGTTCATAGATGCAGCATAAGAAAATAGTGGATAAGTATTTTTCAGTTTTTCCTGGAAGGTTTTTATTGCAGAGTTATGCCCCTTTGTAGTTTTCGTGAAAAAAGTTTGTTATCGCAACTCCTCCTAGATGGCTTGACGGATTTTCTTGAAATTAAGTATGTGAACAGATATTGGTATGAAGATGTGCATTAGGGTGTTGGTTTTAAATTCTGCCCCTTTTTAGCTCACCTGAGCCATAGGCTCAGGGTGAGCTATTGTGATCACCCAGTGTCCGTCGTGCGTCGTCCGTCGTGCGTCGTCCGTCGTCCGTCGTCAACAATTTGCTTTAAATGACATCTTCTCTGAAACCGCTAGGCCTAGGGCTTTGATATTTGGTATGAAGCATTGCCTAGTGGTCCTCTACCAAGTTTGTTCAAATGGTGGCCCCAGGGTCCAAAATGGCCCTGGGGCAGGGGGTCTTGGGTTCGAAACTAAAAAATACTTAAAAATCTTCTTCTCCAGAACTGCTTGGCTCAGAGGCTTGAAATTTGGTATGTAACATTGCCTAGTGGTCCTCTACCCAGTTTGTTCAAATGGTGGCCCCAGGGTCCAAAATGGCCCTGGGGCAGGGGGTCTTGGGTTCGAAACTAAAAAATACTTAAAAATCTTCTTCTCCAGAACTGCTTGGCTCAGATGCTTGAAACTTGATATGTAACATTGCCTAGTGGTCCTCTACCAAGTTTGTTCAAATGGTGGCCACAGGGTCCAAAATGGCCCTGGGGCAGGGGGTCTTGGGTTTGAAACTAAAAGATACCTAAAAATCTTCTTCACCAGAACTGCTTGGCTCAGAGGCTTGAAATTTGGTATGAAGCATTGTCTAGTGGTCCTCTACCAAGTTTGTTCAAATGATGGCCCCAGGGTCCAAAATGGCCCTGGGGCAGGGGGCTTGGGTTCGAAACTAAAAAATACTTAAAAATCTTCTTCTCCAGAACTGCTTGGCTCAGAGGCTTGAAATTTGGTATGAAGCATTGTCTAGTGGTCCTCTACCAAGTTTGTTCAAATGGTGGCCCCAGGGTCCAAAATGGCCCTGGGGCAGGGGGTCTTGGGTTCGAAACTAAAAAATACTTAAAAATCTTCTTCTCCAGAACCACTTGGCTCAGAGGCTTGAAATGTGGTATGAAGCATTGTCTAGTGGTCCTCTACCAAGTTTGTTCAAATGGTGGCCCCAGGGTCCAAAATGGTCCAAAATGGCCCTGGGGCAGGGAATCTTGGGTTCGAAACTAAAAAATACTTAAAAATCTTCTTCTCCAGAACTGCTTGGCTCAGATGCTTGAAACTTGATGTGTAACATTGCCTAGTGGTCCTCTACCAAGTTTGTTCAAATGGTGGCCCCAGGGTCAAAAATGGCCCTGGGGCAGGGGGTCTTGGGTTTGAAACTAAAAGATACTTAAAAATCTTCTTTTCCAGAACTGCTTGGCTCAGAGGCTTGAAATTTGGTATGAAGCATTGTCTAGTGGTCCTCTACCAAGTTTGTTCAAATGGTGGCCCCAGGGTCCAAAATGACCCTGGGGCAGGGGGTCTTGGGTTCGAAACTTAAAATACTTAAAAATCTTCTTCTCCAGAACTGCTTGGCTCAGATGCTTGAAATTTGGTATGGAACATTGCCTAGTGGTCCTCTACCAAGTTTGTTTAAATGGTGGCCCCAGGGTCCAAATTGGCCCTGGGGCAGGGGGTCTTGGGTTTCGGACTTAAAAAATACTTAAAAATCATCTACTGCAGAAGCGCAAGGCTCAGCTGCTTGAAATTTGGTGTGTAGCATTGTCTAGTGGTCCTCTAACAAATTTGTTCAAATGGTGGCCCCAGGGTCCAAAATGGCCCTGGGGCAGGGGTTCTTTGGTTTGAAACTAAAAAATACTTAAAAATCTTCTTCTCCAGAACTGCTTGGCTCAGATGCTTGAAACTTGATATGTAACATTGCCTAGTGGTCCTCTACCAAGTTTGTTCAAATGGTGGCCCCAGGGTCCAAAATGGCCCTGGGGCAGGGGGTCTTGGGTTCGAAACTTAAAAATACTTAAAAATCTTCTTCTCCAGAACTGCTTGGCTCAGATGCTTGAAATTTGGTATGGAACATTGCCTAGTGGTCCTCTACCAAGTTTGTTTAAATGGTGGCCCCAGGGTCCAAATTGGCCCTGGGGCAGGGGGTCTTGGGTTTCGGACTTAAAAATACTTAAAAGTCATCTACTTCAGAACCGCAAGGCTCAGCTGCTTGAAATTTGGTGTGTAGCATTGTCTAGTGGTCCTCTAACAAATTTGTTCAAATGGTGGCCCCAGGGTCCAAAATGGCCCTGGGGCAGGGGTTCTTTGGTTTGAAACTAAAAAATACTTAAAAATCTTCTTCACCAGAACTGCTTGCCTTAGATGCTTGAAATTTGGTATGGAACATTGCCTAGTGGCCCTCTTCCAAGTTTGTTCAAATGGTGGCCCCAGGGTCCAAAATGGCCCGGGGCAGGGAGTCACAGGTTTGAACCATAGAAATACATAGAAATTTTTTTAAAAATCATCTACTTCAGAACCGCAAGGCTCAGATGCTTGAAATTTGGTATGTAGCTTTGCCCAGTAGTCTTTTACCAAGTTTGTTCAAATGATGACCCCAGGGTCTAAAATGGCCCCAACCTAGGAGGTCCTGGGTTTGAACTATAGAAAAATATTCAAAAATCTTCTTCTTCAGAACCACTTGGCTCAGATGCTTGAAATTTAGTATGTTGCATTGCCTAGTGGTCCTTTACCAAAATTATTCAAATGATGGCCACAGGGTCCAAAATGGCCTGGCCCCAGGGGGTCCAGGGTTTGAACCATAGCAATACATAGAAAAATATTCAAAAATCTTCTTCAAAACCATTTGGAAGTGGTTGCAAACTATCAGGTTTGTTAAATGATGACCCTTGTTTGACCTTTAACCTTTTTGGTCAGGTGAGCGATTCAGGGCCTCTTGGCCCTCTTGTTGCTTGAGTTATTCCCCTTTTTGATATTTTTTGCCCTATTTTATAGGGTTTTTGTATTAAATTTGCTCCAATTTGTTTCAAATTTTGTCCATGGATGCAGCATAAGAACATAGTGGATACGTATTTTTCAATTTTTCCTTGAAGGTTTTTATTGCTGAGTTATGCCCCTTTGTATTTTTCGTGAAATAAGTTTGTTATCGCAACTCCTCCTAGATGGTTTGATAGATTTTCTTGAAATTAAGTATGTGAACAGATATTGGTATGAAGATGTGCATTAGGGTTTTGATTTTAAATTCTGCCCCCATTTTGCCAGAGTTATTCCCCTTTTTGATATTTTTTGCCCTATTTTATAGGGTTTTTGCATTAAATTTGCTCCAATTTGTTTCAAATTTTGTCCATTGATGCAGCATAAGAAAATAGTGGATACATATTTTTCAGTTTTTCCTGGAAGGTTTTTATTGCGGAGTTATGCCCCTTTGTATTTTTCATGAAATAAGTTTGTTATCGCAACTCCTCCTAGATGGTTGGACAGATTTTCTTGAAATTAAGTATGTGAACAGATATTGGTATGAAGATGTGCATTAGGGTTTTCATTTTAAATTCTGCCCCTTTTTGCCAGAGTTATGCCCCTTTTTGATAATTTTGTCCTATGTTATAGGGTTTTTGCCTTTTTTGCTTCCATTTTATTCAAATTGGGTTACTAGATTCAGCATATGAAAAGAGCTGGTACATATTGTTCAGTTTTTCCTGGAAAGTTTTCCTGCAGAGTTATGTCCCTTTGTAGATTTCGTAAGAAAAGTTGTTATTGCTACTACTCCAAGACCATTTGACGGATTTTCTTGCAATTAAGTATGCGAACACATATTGGTATGAAGATGAGCATTAACCCTTTGTGCATGAGTTATGCCCCTTTTTTATATGTTTTGCCTTATTTTGAAGTTTTTTTCGGCCATTTTCACTTCCATTTTATTCAAATTTGGTGCACAGATACAGTAGAAGGAAAGAGTTGGCACATATTGCTCTGTTTTTCTCGAAAGGGTTTTCCAGCTTTGTTGTACCCCTTTGTTGTCTTGGAAAACAGAATTTGTTGTCACTACTTCTCCTAAACTGTTTGACTGATATTAAATATGAGTACACATATTGGTATATAGATGTGCACTTGCAGTTGTCATAACATGTATGCTGTGTAAATGTAAAACTTAAATGACAAAGCTGCATGCCTAACTGTTAAATGCGGGGGGTATTTAGTAAGCCGTGCTTTCTGCCACCTCTAGTTTTTTAAACTAAAAAGACAGCCCACCCAGCTGGGATACATTACTAAATGAATAAACCAACAATACAGGACATTTAATGGTATAATTACATAAAATTATGGCATTCAGAGAAAAAGCAAGTGGACTTACTGTTTTAGCAAGTAGAAAAATTGAGCACTTGCTAAATTTAGCAAGTGAGAAAAAAAGTTAATTTCAAACCCTGAAATGTGAAACATTGCATAAGCAGGGTAATAACTGATTTAAATTTTGTTATTTTGGGAGGTAAATCGTCTTTGTATGGATACAAATTAGGCTGACGTGTCCCTGTGAAACAAAGTTTGCAACCATAAAACTGATGATTAACCTCTCCAGATGACAGTTTGTTCACTGTATAGCTCTATGTAATAGAGATTTTGAGGTGCTGTTTAAAGCAATTCTTATAGACATGTGATTAGATATTCAGAGGGGCTGGATCAGATAACACGGAAAAAGGACTCAAATAATATGCACAGTAAATAAATAGTTATTTCCCTTCCCAATTCACAGTGTTAGTGATAGAAATATATTGTTGTTTGATTCCGTATTGTCATTTTTAGTGGTGCAATGAGAAAATCGACCTCATTATCATAGCATGTTTGAAAAGGAAGATGGCTCTGAGAAGTGTGCACAGCCACGCAGTTCGCTCAGTTGTCTTTATTTATTCAGAGCTCGAGATAAGAGGGAGTATTTGGTCATAATTTGGGATAATTTTTGTTAATTCTGCATAAAAACATATGTTGTGACCCCTCATCTGAACCGTCTCGATGAGACGGTTCAGATGAGGGGTCACAACATATGAACCGTCTCGATGAGACGGTTCAGATGAGGGGTCACAACATATGGTTTCAATGAGAAATAAGAAAAATTATCCTTAATTATCATCAAATACTCCCTCTTATCTAGAGCTCTGTTATTGATAGTGAATCAATCTGGTATCTGTACAATGAAGGGCAAAGCAACCAGTCTGCAGAGATTTGCAAGCTGATCTGTATTTTGGCTGTATGCTCATGCTGGAATGTGTACAAGAGCACTCCATGTTTTCTCTGCCATTTCTGTGAAGTGGGACAGCTTTTTTGTGACTTCCGGTTTGCTTCCGTTGCTGATGTAGCCCTTTGGGGTCTATTTGTAAAGTAAAGGAGCAAATTCTTTCTTTTAAGAGTTGCTTTCCTTTTAGGAGGAAGGCAAAAATGAAAATGGCAGATTGCTCCCGCTGGAAGTGTTTCTGTAAAGGTTTTAACAAAAACAAACAAAAAACATCTACATGTTAAAATATTTCTCTTTTACATTATATTCAGGAAAATTAACATTGACATGCTTGGAATAACATGTCTTGGTGGTTGAAAGTAAAATGCAAAATTCCTTTGTATTTTTCACAACAATGGATTCTCCTATATCATAACAGTTTTAAGTTTGCATGGGTGTAAGTGAATGGGGTGGAGAATTTAATGAAAAAAAAAAAAAAAAAGAAAAAAGAAATTAATATTTAAAACATCACAATGCTTACCTTTGGACCGACAGAAATGACAAGCATAGATTCAGATCAGATGGCTTATAATCAGCTTCCCCATCTGAATCTGCTATGTTTGTCCTCTGGTCTTTATATAGCTTGGAAGAAACTTATTGGGGGTGGGGATTTTCTTGTTAGCTGTTTTGGCACTTTTAGGGCTAATGCCCAGTAGCAAGCCAAAATGAGCAGTATCCAGTTGTGCATGTGCTAAACTAGTTTGCTGATAGAACTTATTTGAGCCATGCGATTTCCAACATTGTGGCAATCTTGTCATGTGATATTCAGATCAGCCCTCTGAATCATACAAGGTAACCAGAGACCATGCTGTTGGCTGCTTGGCTTGGGCCACTTCCATAGATGGCTGATGTGATAAGCAAAAGCTCTGATCAGACCCCACCTATGTGCAGTCTGATCAGAACCTTTGCTTGTCACCAATGTCACATTGTTGGAAATCACATGATGTGGCTCATATGAATAATATCACATACATTCTTAATGGCCTCAAAAATTCTGAAGCTGTCAAACTGTGCAAATACAAGCCCTCCTCTACCTGTATCATCAAAGGAAAGTTTACCTTTTCCTGTCTAAATTTTGTAATTCACATTAAACTGACAATTATCGGAAATCATCTTAAGTTATGATTAAGGTGAAGACAGGTTGTGAATAGGGTATATGTTAACAATATTGCATGTGTGATGCTGCTCGTGTTAATTTGGTGTTAGTAACATTTTTGTTTTGTTTCTCCTTATTTAGGTGCCGATAGTGAATCTAGCTTCAGTAAGTAGCCCCTGTCTTGATAAATAATTGTAAACCAAAGTTGGAAGAGTTAAGAGGTATAAGTGAGTTTGTGAGTCCCCCCAGCCAATTTCTTCATTCCACTTTTTAGCTTGCCTGTACCACAGGGTATAATCGATTGCGCCAATTTTTGCTTCCTGCAGAGACTGTCCATCATATTTGGCTTCCGCCGAGACTGTCTGCAAACTCTTGCTTCCTGCAGAGACTACTGTCCTCGTAAAATGACTTCCTGCCGAGACTTCCGGGTGACTGCTTCCTGCCGAGAGCCTCGGCAGGAAGCAGAATCATGTGGACAGTCTCTGCAGGAAGCCATTTATCATGTACAGAAGTCTCGGCAGGAAGCAAGAGATCGCGGACAGTCTCGGCGGAAGCCAAATATGATGTACAGTCTCTGCAGGAAGCGAAAATTAGCGGAATCGATTATACCCTGTGTGTACCCATTGTACAGGAAGAGCTATTACACTACCCCCAGCTGTTGGCAGCTGCAAAATGTTACAGTTTTATGTTAAAATTTTTATGTGATAATGCCCTGTCAGGCAAGCTATCAGAAAGGTCAACTCATGATAGTTCCTTATTTTGAATGACTGAAATACAACTGTTGGTCAGCCCTAAAGCCTTCACATGGTTTATCTGTTAAGCCAGACAGAGAGATGGGGTAAGGGGGTGATATTTTTGGTGAAAGATTAGTACTAAACATGAAACTTAACGTGCCTTGGTCAAGTTTTGAAAATCCTTACCAAAGGAGATAAAACTCACTTGTACCTCACTTAAAAATGTTAAACTAGAAACTTTTGCAGTGAGGACGTGTTGCAGAGTGGTGAGATGGGTATAGGCAAGAGATTAAGCCCAGCAGTTTCAAAAAAAGCTGCTTTTTTGCGAAGAATGTGTACAAAATTTAGGAAGTTTACTGTATATGAGTGTATTTCTAGTATGGCATTGAAGCGTATGTAGATTTGTGGGCATTTGCCTGCATGTTCTCTAGTAGTTGACATGTATGTTTATTACATGGAGAGCATGGCTTATCAGTTTGCATGCTGTCAGCATAGTGCTAGATGATTTCAGTGACTTGGCTGTTTCAGAAAAGTACACTAAGGCTTGTCACATACAAGGGGTGCTTTAATAGGAAATATGCCAGCAGTGAAGAGGCAGACTAGCCGGCAGGTCCTTGCAATCATGTTAGAGCCTTTACTTTATGCATATACCATCTGAGCCATGGCACGGCAAAACCAACAAAGTGGCATATGTGCCCAGCGAAGACTCAGATCAGACTGGGCATCTGCCCATTCTGATCAGAGTCTTTGCTGTGAGCTTAAAGGGTAGCTTAGGGTCTAAGCTAGCTCCATGCAGACTCAGATCAGACTGGGCGGATACCCATGTTGATCTTGACTCTTCGCTGGGTGCACATGGTTTTGTTGTGTCGCGGCTCATCTCATGTCTGGTAAGCACTAAATTCCATTTCCTCATGGAAATTAAGAAATCAAGGGTCTTCAAAAGGATGGCCATAATACAGTGGACCCTCTTTACAACGATGACATTTGTTCCCAAAATTTTGACGTTAAACTGAATTTGCTGTTATAAACAATACATATCTGAGGAATAATGCCATTCCATGCAAACCAAAATGTCGATATACAGAATTTTGCTGTTGTAATGAGTGCCGTTGTAAAGAGGGTTGACTGTGTAGCAATGTTATTCGACCTATGTGTTTGGAAAGCATATTAGCTTAAAATTTCTGCTTTGTAGGAGAGGAGCTAGTGATGTTATCACAAAACTCCTGAAAATGGCCAAATCGAAATTTCGGTTTGGCCACTTGCAGGAGTTTTGTGATAACTCCTGCAGTCATTTTACTTTAAAGCAAACATTGTGCACAAGTATGATTTACGTATAATACAGGCCAGAAGCATTGTTATATTTTGGCTATTTGCAGTAGCTTAAATTTTAACTTCCAGGTGCGAATACAGTTGTGCGTTTACCAGGCATGAGTAGTGTACAGAGTGGTTAAGATAAGCTTTTAGAGCTCATGTAATACAATTATTATGAATACTTAACCACTGCTGTGCTATATTTCTTAAAGAGTCAAAATATTGTTGATTCAGTTTCACCCTGTGTGAACTTGAAACTTTTTTTGCAAAAAGAAAGTTTTAGCATTAGAAAACAAAATCAATGTATAGAAAAGTAAAAGAATTAAAAGTCAATCTTAGATACACTTGAACAAAATGTCATGATACAAAATCAGAGGCCCAGGTAAGGTGAATATTTGATAGTAATTGCAGGATGTCTTGCTGAGGAGAAGGGGGAGGGGGGTCACAACATAATTTTTGTTAAGAAGTAAGAATGATTATCCCAAGATTATCATCAAATACATGTACCTTGTCTGAGCTTCTGAAAATGTCTGCGAAATTTAAGCTTTGCTGTAAAAGATTATTGTTAGGAGCATATGCAAACATTGATGGGTTAAGGTGGATAGCTGCACCACCATATTTTTAGCTCACCTGAGCCGAAGGCTCACAGGTGAGCTTATAGTATAGGCAGTCGTCCGTCGTCCGTCCGTCCGTCCGTCCGTCGTCCGTCAACATTTTCAAAGGACATCTCCTCTGAAACTACAAGGCCCATTGTTACCAAATTTCATATGTAGCATCTATAGGCAGGGGGAACCAATAATACTGTTTTTTATCCAAATCGCTTCAGAACTTTGGTTGCTATGGCAACTTAAAGTTTCCATTGACTTGTATGGGGAAATTTGAAAATTTGCATTTATTGCTATGTCACTGCAGATATTTTGACAAAATTTTTACAGAAATGTTCGTTGAGTATTCCTCTATCAACCACATGAACTTTATGTAAATTGCACAATTTGGCTGGTTGCCATGGCAACCAAATGGTTAAAAATAGAAAAAATATTCAAAAATCATCTCCTCAGAAACTATGCGACCAATAAAGCTCAAACTTCACAGAAAGGATCTTAGTACTACCTTCTATAGAAATACTGTTTTTCTTGGCAATTGCTCTAGCAGTTTGGTTGCTATGGGAACTTAAAGTTGCCATTTACTTATAATGGCAAAATGGAAAATTTGCATTTATTGCTGTGCCACTGCGGATATTTTGACAAAACTTTCATAGAAATGTACCTTGAGTAGTCTTTAACCAGCCATGTTAAATTTATGCAAATTGCGCAATTTGGCTAGTTGCCATTGCAACCAAATGGTTAAAAATAGAAAAATATTAAAAACTCATCTTCGCAGAAACTGTGCGGCCAATAAAGCTCAAACTTTACAGAAAGAAGCTTAGTACTAGCCTCTATAGAATTACTGTTTTTCATGGCAATTGCTCCAGCAGTTTGGTTGCTATGGCAACTAAGAGTTTCCATTGACTTATAATGGGGAAAATGGAAATGGCAATTTTTGCTCTCTTACTGCAATTATTTAGATTTTTTTCTACAGAAATGTTTCTTGAGTAGTCCTCTACGATTCATATGAATTTTCTCCAAATCGCTGGATTTGATTGGTTGCCATGGCAAAATATAGGGTAAATTTTCGGGAAAAAAAATCTTCTGCTCAGAAGCCATATAGGGGATGAAGCTGATACTGTGCAAACGTGTTGATGACAGTAGCCTCTACATAAATTTTTTTTTTTTTCTTCCAATCCCATAAGAACTTTGGTTGCTATGGCAATTTATAGATAATGGGAAAAGTGAAGCCATGAGGGGGATGAAGCTGATACTTCGCATACATATTAATAACATTAGCCTCTACCTAAAGAAATTGTTTTATATTATCATTGCCCATGTGAATTCGTTGCTATGGCAACTTAATGTTTCTATAGACTTATAATGAGGAAAGTGGACATTCGCTATTTATTTCTGGGGGGATAAAGCTTATTTTTTTCATAAATGTTTGTGATATTATCCTCTACATAAATGGTGTTTTTAGCTCACCTGAGCCAGCGGCTCCGGGGGAGCTTATAGGATGGTAAGGCTCCGTCGTCCCTTGTCCGTCCGTCCGTCGTCCGTCCACAATTTAAACAACTTCTCCTCTGAAACCGCTGGGCCAATTATAACCAAATTTCATATGCAGCTTCTAGGGAACTTAGGAACGAAAAGTTGTTCAAACGGTCCTGGTCACATGACCAACATGGCCGCCACGCCCATATATGGTAAAAACCTAGAAAAATCTTCTTCTCCAGAAGCGATAGGCCGATGGCCTTGAAACTTGGTATGTAGCATCGGGCATGCGAGTATTACCAAGATTGTTCAAATTATGACCTTGGGTTGACCTTGACCTTTTTTATGGTAAGGTCAAATTTGCTTTCTGTAGCTTTTATATGGGAAAATGCTAGAACGTAAGATTTCTTGGAAACGGTTGAAGATTTTGACCTGAAAATTGGTATTTACAGTCATCTTAATGAGTACATGAAAATTTGTGCATACAAGAGGTCAAGGTCATTTTTTGACCTTTGACCCTGGTCTCTCATATTTTAACAATTTCACACATCTCCTCAAAAGCCACTGGGCTATTTGTAACCAAATTTCATATAGAGCCTCTAGGGGCTGAGGGAATGAAAATTTGTTCAAACGGTCTTCGTCACATGACCAAAATGGCCGCCACGCCCATATATGGTAAAAAACCTGTAAAAATCTTCTTCTCCAGAACCAATAGGCCGTTGGCCTTGAAACGTAGTATGTAGCATCAGGTATGCAAGCACTTCCAAGATTATTCAAATTATGACCTTGGGTTGACCTTGACCTTTTTTACGGTAAGGTCAAATTTGCTTTCTATAGCTTTTATATGGGAAAATGCTAGAACATAAGATTTCTTAGAAACTGTTGAAGATTTTGACCTGAAAATTGATATGTTCAGTCATCTCAATGAGTACATGAAAATTTATGAGTACAATAGGTCAAGGTCGTTCATTGACCTTTGACCCTGGTCTCTCATATTTTGACAATTTCACACATCTTCTCATCAGCCACTGGGCAATTGTAACCAAATTTCATATAGAGCCTCTAGGGGCTGAGGGAATGATTTTTTTTAGCTCACCTGAGCCAGCGGCTCCGGGGGAGCTTATAGGATGGTAAGGCTCCGTCGTCCGTCCGTCCGTCCGTCGTCCGTCCGTCAACAATTTCAAACGACTTCTCTGAAACCGTTGGGCCAATTGTAACCAAATTTCATATAGAGCCTCCTGGGACCTTAGGAACGAAAAGTTGTTCAAACGGTCCTGGTCACATGACCAACATGGCCGCCATGCCCATATATGGTAAAAACCTGAAAAAATCTTCTTCTCCAGAACCAATAGGCCGATGGCCTTGAAACTTAGTATGTAGCATCGGGTACGCGAGTACTACCAAAATTGTTCAAATTATGACTTTGTGTTGACCTTGACCTTTTTTACGGTAAGGTCAAATTTGCTTCCTTATGCTTTTATATGGCAAAATGCTACAACATAAGGTATCTTGGAAACTGTTGAAGATTTTGGGCTGAAAATTGGTATCTACAGTCATCTTAATGACTACATGAAGATTTATGAGTACAAGAGGTCAAGGTCATTCTTTGACCTTTGACCTGAACTCTCATATTTTGACAAGTTCTAACAAACTCCTCAAAAGCCACTGGGCCAGTTGAAACCAAATTTCATATAGAGCCTTCAGGGGTTGAGGGAACGAAAATTTATTCATACGGTCCAGGTCACATGACCAGCATGGCCACCACGCCCATATATGGTAAAAACCTTTAAAAATCTTCTTCTCCAGAACCAGTTCACTGATGACCTTGAGACTTAGTATGTAGCATTGGGTACCCAAGTACTATCAAGATTGTTCAAATTATGACCCTTGGTTGACCTTGACCTTTTTTACGGCAAGGTCAAATATGAGAAAATGCTAGAACATGAGATTTCATGGTAAGTTTTGAAGATTTTGGCTTAAGAATTGGTATATACAGTCATCTTAATGAGTACATGAAGATTTGTGAGTACAAGAGGTCAAGGTCATTCTTTGACCTTTGACCCAGAACTCTCATATTTTAACAATTTCAAACAATGTCCTTAAAAATCCACGGGGTCAATTGAAACCAAATTTCATATAGAGCCTCCAGGGGTCGACGGAATGAATAATTTTTCTGATGGTCCTGGTCACATGACCAACATGGCCGCCACGCCCATATATGGTAAAAACCTTTAAAAATCTTCTTCTCCACAGCCAATTGACCGATGGCCTTGAGACTTGGTATGTAGCATTGTGTACTTGCGTACTATCAAGATTGTTCAAATTATGACCTTGTGTTGACCTTGACCTTTTTTACAGCAAGGTCAAATATGGGAAAATGCTAGAACATAAGATTTCATGGAAAGTTTTGAAGATTTTGGCCTATAAAATTGGTATATACAGTTGTCTTAATGAGGTCATGAAGAATTATGAGGTCAAGGTCATTTCTTGATCTTTGATCCAGATCCCTCATATTTTGACATTTTCAACCATTTCCTCAAAAGCCAAAGGGCCAGTTGTAAATACATTTCATATAGAGCCTCCAGGGGTTGATTGAATTAAAATTTGTTCAAACGGTCCAGGTCACATGAACAACATGGCCGCCATTACCACTTATGGTATAAATCGTTAATATTTTTCTTCTCCAGAACCAATACACCTATGGCCTTGAAACTTGGTAAGGTGCATGGAGTACTAGAGTATCACCAAGACTGTTCAAATGGTGACCTTGGGTTTACCTTGACCTTTTTTGCGGCATGATCAAATGTGGGAAAATGCTAGAACATAAGATTTCATGGAAAGTTTTGAAGATTTTGGCCTAAAAATGAGGACATGACCCAAGACTCATATTTTGACAATATCTGACATGATAAGAAAAAGCCACCTTGCCAATTGTTCAGGTGAGCGATTCAGGGCCTCATGGCCCTCTTGTTTATTGCTGTTGTGCATGGTGTTTTGTTGCTGTAAACGCAGTGCTTCAGTGCCCAGGTGAGCGATATAGGGCCATTGGCCCTCTGGTTCTGCCATTTTTACAAAGGGAAACAAATCTTATCACTTCCATTAAGCTTCCCTGAACAACGTAGGGTCAAGACAGGTAAATTCGGACAGCATGTAAATTCGGACATACCATCGAAAACAGTGAAAATCCAGATGAGACGGCTCATAATGAGCCGTCTCATCAGGATTTTCACTGTTTGCCCAGTTATGTTTAGTTTTAATTCCAAACAACTGACATATAAAGGAAACAATGTCACTGTCCAAATTTACCTGCTGTCCGATTTTAGCTGACTTGACCCTAGCCTGTCAAAAATGTGGTCTACTCTTATCAAAAGAATTTGCTTGTAGGGGAGCTAATTCTTTCTTAGACAAAAACAATGGTTGAGTTGCTTCCCCTAATTGTTTCCGTTCAACTTATTTACACTACAACTGACATGATAGATATATAACATCTTGGCATATTTCAGGAGGAGATGAGCCTATCTTATCATATGAAGCAGTTGTACAACAGGAATGTAAGTACATGTAGTTGCTCTATTCTGGCATGTTTTTGTATTATGCAAATTTCTTACAATTTGCTATGAAATACTTATATCGAGATTGAATATTAGTGCCTGGCACTAAAAGGTATACAGCACACCTTTTGGAACTGGAGAGGACAGACAAAAATAGTACCTGGCAAGTTAATTTTATGACAGATTGATACTTATGGATTTGTTCCATATAGCCTCACAGGGAACATCGTTATGAGAATTGGATGAAAAATAAAGAAGTGCCTAGCCTAGTGGATTGTCAAACTCACTTATTTTGGCCAAATAAAAGATCTATGCTTAACGCTTAAAGCATTAAAAACATGAATAGTTGAATTTGCAAACAACATAGGTATAGATGAGGCGGCACTTAATGAGCTGTCTCATCTGGATCTACAATGTTTGTCCTCTACTCTTTGAATACTCAATATGGTGTAGCTAGGATAAAATGTTTTTGAAATTTTGCACTTTAAGGGTCAAACCAATCAGAGGCCCCAAAACATGCTGATCTCCACTAGCATATGCCATAGAACAAGTGGGTATTAAAAAGTCAGTTCTATAAAAAAAAACAATAAATGAACATAATGAGTCAGGTTGCGGTTGTTCAAAACTAACAAAGCCATAGATAATGAGACATTTAAATCAAAGGTATTACATGTATAGGCAAAAGGACAGCCATTTTTTTGTTGTTGAAAAAAAAAATGTAAGATTTGCAATGTTAAAGATCCTCTCATTTTTAAGCAAAACATATGAGTGCTTTTGAATTTATGTGAACGAGATGGCTTAGCAAATCCTTGTCTAAAAACTGCATTAAACTAATGATGCTTTGAACCATCTGTCCCAGATTGTCTATTATTTCTCCTGAACATGAATTTGGTATCAAATTTTGCTGAAATTTGGTGTGTTTCTTCCATTTCAGTGAAGTACATGAGACCAGTGATAATATTGGGGCCATTAAAGGACAGAATCAATGATGATTTAATATCTGAGTTCCCCGACAAATTTGGTAGCTGTGTTCCACGTAAGTATAGTTCTTTTATGTTTTGTGACCTGTATTAATGCCTGGTAAATGCCTGGGAGCCGTGGTAGCTCATTGGGTTAAGCGCTGGCCTACTGATCTAGTGGACAAGGTTCAAGGCCGGCATGATGGGAGAATGTTTCCTACCATAAATGGGGTTCCATTGTACACAGCCTTTCGTTATCACAGTCCCATCATCCTGATATAACTGAAATACTGTTGAAAAGGATGTAAAATTGCAACTCATCCTTTCAGCCAAGGTAAATGCCTAGTTGCAGTCTCACATGGATATTGATAATTCAGGCTTCTTGCATTTAGTCAGCCATACAATACCAGTGGTATTAGACTTTTATGTAGGTAAAGCATATCTATGCACAGTTTTTGTTTTGAAAAGTAAAAAGGTAGGCAATGATCAGGAATTAATACAATCAAATTCTACATCACTTACTTAAAACCAAAGAGAAAGCACACACACACACACACAAAAAAAAATTGACAGAAGTTCAAAGACATGCACAGTAAACCAAATGAGCAGTTATTTCCCAAATAGGTGGTCATTCAGCAATCCTAATCAAAAACAGCAGCAGCAGCATCTGTTTTACTATTATTGTTTTGAATTACAAAACAAAACAGAAGGCAGAAAATGGGTGGCTATTATTGTAACCAGACTGCTAGAGACTACAGACAAGCGGACATAACAACATGTAACACTGAGGAACCACAACAGAAGTCCTGCCTTAGAACAGGCAGCAAAAGATTACTGAAGCATCTTATCTGGACCTGAAAGATGAATCAGTCTGCATGTATGCACAGGCTGATCAGTTGTTGCTGTTGTGATTTACTGTCCCAGTAAACAATATTTCAGTCATGTTGAGACATGGTTTCTAAATTTATGACTTCCACCTGACTCAAGATATGCAGGTCCTGCTACAGTTGCTCTGCCATGGAGGCACCAGGGAGCCTGTCTATTCCGCCAGTCCTGATGAATGGGAGCCTCAGGCTGATCAGGTTCTTGGCTGTTTACACAAGCCAGAAGGCACATTTTCTCATACTATGGCTCCAGATGATAGCTTCTCAGACAGCTTGGTTTTGTACAAGATAACCTGACTTTTTTTTTGCATAAAACCATACATGTATGCAGACTGTGAAAGTGACCCTTGAAATCTTGGGCACTTAGCCCCGTTGTCAAGATTGTGAATTGGTATTAAAAAACTTTGAGAAAATGGTAATAAACAAACCTTTAGGCTTTATCATACTTCGGAAAATCAGCTGCAGAGCTCCAGATAAAAAGGGGTTTTGAGGATAATTCCATGATAATTTTTCTTATTTCTCAACAAAAACGTGTTGTGGCCCCGCATTAGAACCCTCTCAGCGAGACGGTTCTAATGTGAGTCACAGCTTGTTTTTATTGAGAAATATTGGAAATTATCCCTAAATTATCCCTGTCACCCCTTCTTATCTTGAACATGGATGATCCATCTGATAAGTCATTTACTTGTTATTCAGATACGACACGGGAGCGAAGAGAACATGAGATTGATGGTCGAGATTATCATTTTGTTGATTCCCGAGAACAGATGGAAAGAGACATTCAGAATCACCTATTTATAGAAGCTGGTCAGTACAATGAGAATTTGTATGGTACCAGTGTAGCTTCCGTGAAAGAGGTGGCAGAAAAGGTAGAATCAGTTTTACAGATTCCTGTATACTTGTGTGAAGAATATGTTCTTTTGTTTTACAGATCTTTGTGTAATTGTTTGAAGGATATAAGAGCCAAGGCACAATAAAACCAACAAAGTGGCATGTGCATCCAGCAAAAACCCAGATCAGCGTGGATATTTGCTCAGTCTGATCAGAGCCTTTGCTGTGTGCTTAAATGGTAGTTAAGGGTCCTAGCTACCTCCATGGGGACAGCGAAGACTCTGTCTTTGCTGTGTGCATAGGCAACATTGTTGGTTTTTTTGTTTCCTGGCTCAAATTCTTTCGTTTGTGTAAAATATATGACATACATGTATATGCAATTATTTTAGGAGGTTCAAATTTTGTCACTTTGTGTCCAAAACAGAGCATTAATCTTTTCGCTGATTTTATGATCAGCAATAAGTGCAAAAATTAAAAACACTTGCATATAAAAAAAAACTTAAACTATTCACACAGTCATCATTTTTGGTATTACAGAGACAGTTACATAGGAGAGTTTGTATAATAGTTGAAACAAACATTTTGCAAGCCTGCTAACAATCCCGTCAACCAAAGAAAAGTGAATCAATGTGAAAGTGTATAAACATAGAATTTAGGTCTGTCTTATAAGAGGGATCTAGATTTTTATACCCCGCCACACGTTAGTGGTGGGGTATTATGTTTTCACGTTGGCCGTCCGTGTGTCCGTCCGTAGTACGTACGTCAGTCCATCTGTCCGTCCGTCCGCACTTCGTTTCCGTTCGATAACTTAAGCATTTATTAACGGATTTCCTTCAAATTTTGCATATGCATTTGTATCAAGAATGTCTCGCTTGGGATTGTTAATGGGCAAATTTTGATAATTTCTGACAGAGTTATGGCACTTGTCAATGTACAAAAAATGGTTTCTGGCCTCTAGTTCCTTTACTACATGGAGTATCATTATGAAACTTCACAAACATGATCGAAGTAACAAAAGCTTTGTATGAGCACAGAAATTGTTATCATCAGGGGTTATCTGCCCCTGCCCTGGGGCTATATACATGTATAAAATCATGAAAAATTCCATATAAACACAGAGTTTGAAGCAGCTTTTCTGAAACTTACAGCAAATGATCAGAGTGGTAAAAGCTTCCAGTGATGCTCAAATTTACCCCCATGGGAGTTATCTCCCCCTGCCCTCGGGCATAAAATGATGATAAAATCAATATAAATTCATGTGAAACAGATTTTCAGAAATTTACATCTGATGATAGGAGTACCATAATAAAAGCTTCTTGTGATGATTGAAATTTGACCCTTTAGGGTTTATCTGCCCCTGCCCCATGGTTACTTGTTTAAAATCACTAAAGTTGTATTTGATTAGAGTGATAAGTGATTTATCGGAAGCCAGAATAATGAAGTGTCCTGTCTTGACAAAGACTTATATCCGTGTTCAGTGGGGTTAGGTTGCCCTGGGGTTATACAGAGAAAAAAAATCTAGAAAAATCGGTGTGTGAAAAAAGTTTGCAGTGGCGGGGTATTACGCAGTCGTTTGCGATGCTTTTATTAGGATTGTTTTGAAAGGGGAAACGCCCAGCTTTTAACTGTAAGTAAACTTATAGCTGTATATCTTGTTTGGATGCTGTTCTTCATTAAAGTTCATTACATTTTCTATTCGCAGGGCAAGCATTGTATATTAGATGTTAGTGGTAACGCAATAAAAAGGCTACAGGTTGCTAACCTTTATCCCATCGCCATATTAGTGAAACCTAAATCTGTAGATTCCATCATGTAAGTAATTTGTGCTGTAAATGTGCCCATGAAAAAGGAGGGCTTATACCTAGGTTGATGCTTGATAGATGACTTGGCAATTTAATGTCAATTTCAACAGTATTCTAGCCATATCAGGACAATAGGAGAGTTGCTGTGAAGAGCTCTTTGCAGTGAAGCACTGTTTGGCTCTGTGTGAAGCACTGTATAGGTTCAGACAATATCTCCCCTCCAGCGGGACTCGAATCCAGGACTATTGTTTGAAGTTGCAAATGCTTACCACTAAATCATGTGGACACTTCATTCTAGGTTGATACTATTAGTTGATATCATGCAGATCTTCCAGCTAACCTTAGGTCAAAGCCACTGACTTTGATATTTGTATTATATCAGAAGTTTTGTATGAAGGATTTGATATGTGACTAGATCTTCTGCTTAGACTGCCATAGATTTTTTGTCTCTCTCTCTCCACCTGTCTGCTCATTAACATTTATGTTTAAAGTTTTATGTTAAGATGGTTTAACATTTATGTTTAAAGTTTTATGTTAAGATGGTTTCCCTGGCCAGGGCTGTATATGAGGCGCGTGCACTAGTTTAAAAGTTGCAAGCACTCGGAAGTTATTTTATCACAAATCCTAGAACACCAAATGAAAACACCAAAATACATTGTTATATTGTAATATGTATGTAACTATATGTATATACATGTACACGTAAAAAGATGCTTTTATAAGATTAGAAAATAAACATTTCACTTTAGTCACAATACCCATTAAGGGTGGCTTATGAAAATGCTTTTAGTAGAGGCTCATACCTGCCTTTGCATTGGTGCAGTCTGATAAGAACCTTTGCTGTGACATACACACCATTGACCCAAAGGAATATACAGGAAGAAAAAGGCTATAAATAGG
Source organism: Ctena decussata (assembly GCA_963989385.1). Taxonomy (NCBI): domain Eukaryota; kingdom Metazoa; phylum Mollusca; class Bivalvia; order Lucinida; family Lucinidae; genus Ctena; species Ctena decussata. The sequence continues at coordinate 54,551,273 of OZ022513.1, forward strand.
CTTCATAGGTCAGCAGATTGGTTTGAGTCTTCACTGTTAAAAGATGCTTTAAGCCACCTTTGCTCACGTTGTTGCTCACTTTTTGATGATATACTGATGTTTTACAGGGAAATGAATAAACGCATCACAGAAGAACAAGCACGGTTGTCATTTGACAGAACAATAAAGTTAGAACAAGAATTTGGGGAGTACTTCACAGGTAAGGCATATCCCTTCGGTACACTTTTATTTCAATAAGGTGAAGGTTTCCCTTAGTCCAGTTACCATAGTGTCAGTGGGGGTTAGATACAGTCTGTATTTTGGGCACAGCATGATGAAATCTAGATGTATATTCGTATTGTATGAAAGACAGAACCCATCCTTCTCCCTTTGCTGCCATATTCTTCCCTGATTTGAAATAAGTACCCATTTACTGCTGGGCTAACAGAGAGAGACAGACAGAGATACAATACAGCCTGGTGAAAATAGTTTGAAATTCTGCAGGCATAAACTTTGTTGCTTTTTTTGCCACTTTAATGGTTAATCATAATGTATACTGCTTTGCATGGAAGAGTCTGAGAATTTGATAAAGTTAGTCTATTTAAAGTGAATTTTCTGATTGGGTTAAACAATATTTATTCAAAAGAAATAGCACAATGCATACCTGTATATAAACAGTAGACATATAACTAAGTGAAAAAAACGCATACATGCATACTATATTCAAACACTGATGACTAATCATGGATCTGAACGAAAGCCTTCGGCTTATAGAGTTCATTTCCATGATAATAAACACAGCAGCACAAATTTAAACATGGTTAACACTTGCCATCATCTTCTTGTCCTTTTCAGCGGTAGTTCAAGGGGACACAGCTAATGAAATCTATGCAAAGACAAAAGAAGTGATCCGTGACCAATCAGGGCCCAAAATCTGGGTCCCTGCAAAAGACAAGTTGTAATACCTGCTCATAGTGCTGCTGGTAGCCAGATATGTTTTAATTGTATAGATTCTGTGTTGTGGAACAGGGACCCAGTGTAGCTGAAGGTCATAGAGTACAGTTTTAAGGGAGAAAACTCTGCTTGTGATAGAAAAGTGTTGGTTTAGTTTTAAAACAAATTAAGCGTGAGAAAAAGTGCTAGCCTCCTGTAAATGGAAGTTTGAAGCTTTCCAAGGTGTCTAGCAAGTGGAGACAAGAGAAAACAGGAATAAAACAAATGATTGTACAGAGCTTTAGATAAGAGGGGTACTTGATGATAATTGAGGGATAATTTTCTTTATTTCTTATTGAAACCATATGTTGTGACCCCTCATCTGAATCGTCTCGTCGAGACGGTTCAGATGAGGGGTCACAACATATGTTTTTATCCTGAATTAACAAAAATTATCCCTCATTATCAGCAAATACTCCCTCTTATTTAGGGCTCTGACTGTAAACATATAGCTGTTTACCCTGTCGTAATACGCAAGATTCTTGCTTCCATATTTAAACGTATAACATAATACCAAAATAGAACAATCCTATTTCAGACTATTATTGAGTACAGGGAATTCATTAAACATGAATATTAGAACTCTCAAACTGCCCTATTAAATGTACTTAAATGTTGGGACACCTAAAACCATGAATTTTCCATTTGGAACAAATGGAAAATAAATGGTTATAGGTATCCCAATACTTAAGCATTTTAGGGTATGTAAAACAATATTTGTCCTGTTGAAATACAGTAGTTAATTAAAAGGGATAATATGATAGAAATTCTTTTGAATGCCAGATTGAAAGAATTGGGTCATGGCATGTAAAGAGCTGCTTAATGAGTATGGGTACACCATGTATTTTTCTTCCACATTTTTACAAAGGGAAACAACTTTAGTGACTTCTTGTTTGCTTCCATGGAAAACAAATCCCTTCCAAAATGGGGTCTTCTCTTCAAAGAAAGAATTTTCTCCTATGGGAGGAAATTCTTTCCTTTCAGAGTGGACCCTTCTTGAGAAGGGAGGAAAAAATGAAAATGGCAGAGTTGCTTCCCCTGGAAGTGTACCCATTCACCTTAATGTTTATGAAAACAGCAAAGAATCTGACCGGATGGTGTTTCTGTGCATAGATGTGAATCCTGAAAAGTCTACAAATCTAAAATGAAGGCTTTAAGAAACATTGAGCACCTGTTTAATGTGTCCCTGCTAAAAACATGGATGCTTTCATGTTGTGAGGTTAACAAAGACAAACTATTATGGTTGTTAAACTCATATGCTTAATGTCAATATCCATTTTTAATGCCTATATGATAATCAATGCAATTAAATTGCTTAACACCCAGAAAAGACTACCATATATTGTTGAATTAGGTCATGTCAAGTGTGCTAGGTCAAAGAAAATAAGCTGTATTGGCATGTATGAACAGGAGACTCAGTTCAGCATGTGAAGCCATTCTGACTGAGCTGAGCAGGGTCTTCACTTTAAGTTTTGTGGGTACACTTCCATGTTGTTCCGCACCCTTGTTTTCAAAGGGAAACAAATTTAATTTGTTTGTTTGTTTGCAGGAGGATAAAACCCTTTGAAATGGGGATTTACTCTCAAAAGGAATAATTTGCTCCTCGAGGGACACATTCTTTCCTTTTAAGTGTTGACACCCATTGAGAAGGAAGGTTAAAATGAAAGTGGCAGGGTTGCTTCCCATGAATGTGTACCCATTTACTTAAATTCATATAGATTTCATAGGATCCTTGGACTACTGTTTCAAGCAGATTAGACTGCATGGATGTGCGGGCTGATCAGAGTCATCACTGGTCAAACATGCTTCTAGGCCTTTTTTTCTTGTTGACTGGCTCAAACTTTATATGGTGTCACTCCGCTTTCATTGCAAGTGGCATACTTGGTGAATTTATTTTTCCCTTCATCTGTCACTAGCATTCATTCCTACTTCCATAGCATTTTCGTCATCTCCATTCACACAGTCAGTTACTTTATTTAAGGTAAATTTTCAGATATTTCATATTCAGTTTTGTCCCTTTGAATTTAAAAAAGTCCATTTGAGCCGCGACACGAGAAAACCAACAATGTGGTTGTGCGCCCAGCGTGGACTCAGATCAGCCTGGACATCCGCCTAGTCTGGTCAGACTCTTCCTTAAGTGCTTAAAAGGTAGCTAAGGGTCTAAGCCACCTTCATGCGGACAGGGAAGACTCTGATCAGACTGGGCGGATGCCCATGCTGATCTGAGTCTGCGTTGGCCGCACAACCACATTGTTGGTTTTGTCGTGTCGCGGCTCATTTGTACAATGCACAGACAGGTGAGACCTTGTGTACCGCAGGATTCTTGTTGATTTACTACGGAATGCCTCTAAATATGTGAATATGTCATTATCAAATGTGCATCAGTGCACCAGATAAGAAGGGGTAATAGGAATGATTATGCCTCCAGAGGAGACATATGAGCCGCGACACGACAAAGCAACAATGTGGTTGTGCGCCCAGTGCAGACTCAGATCAGCCTGGGCATCTGCCTTGTCTGACCAGACTCTTCTTGAAGTGCTCAAAGGGTAGCTAAGGATCTAGGCTACCTCCATGCGGACAGTGAAGACTCTGATCAGTCTGGGCGGATGCCCAGGCTGATCTGAGTCTGCGCTGGGCGCGCAACTACATTGTTAGTTTTGTCTTGTTGCGGCTCATATTGGTTTTCCTATTTTAAAGACAATGTTCCATATTTCTGCATAATAACATACATTGTGACCCCTCATTAAAACCCCCTTGCAGAGACAGTTCTAATGAGGGGTCACAATCTATGTTTTCATAAAGAAATAAGAAAAAACCCCACCATATCTGGAGTTTTGGTGCGTTTAATATAAATTATTTAACAGAGCTCTAGATAAGAGGGGTATTTGATGATAAGTGAGGGATAATTTTCTTTATTTCTCATTGATACCATATATTATGACCCCTCATCTGAATCGTTTCGTCGAGACGGTCCAGATGAGGGGTCACAACATACGTTTTTATCCAGAATTAACAAAAATTATCCCTAATATCACCAAATACTCCCTCTTATCTATGGCTCACTATATCATACCATTTCAAAAGAAGTCATAATGAATGTTGAAAGGTAGTGAGAAATAACATTACACAGACTTCAAACACGCTACACACATAGATGTTTCCATACATACAACTCTAGGGTATCTTAAAGTACTTGGATTACATATTAGAAGAAAAGATTTTTCATAGCCAGATACATACATATAAGGGAGAAAGCAGATAGAATTGGGATTTACATGTTAAAAAGTACAGAACAGCTGAGCCTAAGGTTGTGCCATAGATTCATGTTAATATTATTTGTACTTTTAGCAATCTTTTATTTAATGCTGTATGTATTTTATAAAGTGCCGCAGTAGTAATTAGTGGTGTAGCATCCAACACTAAGAACAAGAGAGAGTTGGACCAGCCTGCTGAGCTTTGCAGTCTTTGAATCCAGGCCCCGAGGTTATAAAACTTGAGTGCATTCTCAAACTCAAAACAAAGCACACTGATTAGCTGCTTCCGAGCACATGCTCGGAAGCAGCCAATCAGTGTGCTTTATTTTGAGTTTGAGATTATTCTCAAGTTTTATAACCTCGAACGCAGGAATTTTAGGTGAATAGGAACACCGCCGTGTTTTTCTGCCATTGGAAGGGGAATAACTTTCATGATTTCGGGTTTGCTAGAAGATGAAGGCTTTCATGAAGGGGGTCTACTCTGAAAGGAAAGAATTTGCTCCTTGAGTAATTTCTTTTAGACCCCCATGGGTCTACTCTAAATGGAAAGAAATTGCAACTTCAGTAATTTCTTTTTCTTTTAGACCCCCCATGGGTCTACTCTGAAAGGAAAGAATTTGCTCCTTGAGTAATTTCTTTTTCTTTTAGACCCCCCATGGGTCTACTCTGAAAGGAAAGAATTTGCTCCTTCTACTGTAAAAGGAAAGAATTTGCTCCTTGAGTAATTTCTTTTTCTTTTAGACCCCCATGGGTCTACTCTGAAAGGAAAGAATTTGCTTCTGGAGTAATTTCTTTTTCTTTTAGACCCCCCATGGGTTTACTCTAAAAGGAAAGAATTTGCTCCTTGAGTAATTTCTTTTTCTTTTAGACTCCCCATGGGTCTACAATGAAGGAAAGAATTTGCTCCTTCTACTCTAAAAGGAAAGAATTTGCTCCTCTGGGAGCAAATCTTTTTTGTTTCAGAATAGACCCCCATTGAGAAGGGAGGCAAAAATGAAAATGTTAAAGTTGCTTCCCTTGATTGTGCACAAATTCACCTTAAAGGATGTTTTTGATCGTAATCATAGAAATATTTTCTGGTTTCTGCATAACATACATCGTTGCGCCTCACTTGTTTCTGATCGAGAACATCACCATATGTTTGTTGAATGGGGCATTTGAAAACATTACATTTGAGTTATTTTCTCAGACACACCCACTCAAAAGATCTGGGCTGGGTTGTTCAAAACTAACAATGTCGTTAGTTAACGTCTTGTTAAAATTCCAAACGTTATTATCACAAATATGGCAATATTTTTTGTTGAAAAAATGTGAGAAGCTTTTCACATTTTTTCAACAAAAAATATCAGTATATTTGGTTATAAAGTCGTAAAACACTTAACGAGTTGACCTCTTAAGGAGCTCGTTAGGCTAACGATGCTTTGAACAACTTGGTCCAGGGCTGGGTTGTTCAAAACATGGTCAGCTTAAAGAAGGCATTAGACAAAAAGAAGGCATTAGACAAGGATTCATAAAGTTCTGCAGCACAAATAAAATCAGTAGTACTAAAATTTTTGCTGAAAAAATATTAGCATACTTGATTTTATGCGTACTAGAACATGTTACAAATAATTGACTAACATATTCGTTAAACATACGATGCTTTATGTTTAAACAACCAGGCCTAAACTTCAGTCTGGATCAAGATTGGCATTGCGTGGAAACATTTTGAATTTCAGTCGCCTAGTTATGAGTTTGTATATGGAGATCAAAAGTATGTATTATGTCATACACAGTGTAAATAAACATAGCATGTAAATATTTATTTTAAACACAATAGTAAGCCTTTTAATGAACTTGTGAGCATGTATATGTAAGGTACATGTGTACTTAGCCAGAGTTCAGTTTTAAAATTTCTTAGAAGCAGATTTATCATATGACCTTGCTGCTATTCAGTGGACAACATCATGTTATAGAATTCATATAACCACATATGTAATGACAGTTTTGCATGTACATGAAACATCACTGACAATGACAGTGTCAACAATGAGTTTTTTTATCGAAATAATGTTCATTTAGGAGGCCATAAAATTCCTCATATGATAAATAGAATCTTACAAGAGTGTTCATTTTATATATGAAATGACCACCTGTGCAAGATCCTGTATGTATCAATGCTAATACATTGATCTTGGCTCAGCATTGTGTACTCACTGGATAGTTTCTAAGAAATTTTAAAATTCATTTTGTATTGCTAGGCATATGTGGGATATTGTATATCAATGTTGCAAATTGGAAGATAAATTGTTAACAAGTATACAAGGTGTATAAACTTTTGTTGCATTACGGTCCATCATAGGGCCATAATGCTTATTTAATAAACTGTGTCTAGAGAATCATTTTATCATTAACAAATTTATCTGTACATAATCGCCTTTCTTGCTACTTTCTTGTTCTGTTAGTATCCTTGTGGATGATACTCTGGCAAACTATAAAGTCCCAAAAGCAAAAATATAAGGTTGTTGGAGATACAAGTATTCGATGGATCATGATTCTACAACTGCTTTCTTGAGGCAGTTTTAAATACAAATACTGAAATGGATCATAGAATTAACCTTTAGTAACTCTGTGTAAATAATTCTGAATAGTTCTGTTCACATTCAGGTAAAATTCTCATTTGTCTCAAGCTCAAACCGAATTTCTCACACACATACTATTCAATTGACAATTACTTAGTTCAGTTTGTATATTAACATGTAAGGTCTGATTTCTGAACTTAGGCCGTTTGTGACAAATATCCCTCTTTTGTATATGATTTACAGATGTACTTGCAGCATTTTTTCCATGTAATGTTGAACATTTATTTTACTTGCTTTTAGAGTTGTTAGATGCTTATTTTAGATTGTATATGAAATAGTATCATGAATCGGAGCTTATTCAGTCTTTCGATACGTTAGATTGTCTCAATGGTTTGGTATTGACCAGATTGCTGATAAATTCCTTTGTGTCAATTTAATTTACATAAACAGCTTAGATATATACCAGGTCGCAGTTGTCCAAACCAGTACAAGTGAGCCGGGACCAACAAAACCAACACAGCGGCATGTGCCCCAAGGGAAGACTCAGATCAGCCTGGGCATCCACCCAGTATGATCAGAGTCCTTGCTGTCGCCATGGAGGTAGCTTAGTCCTTTAGCTACCCTTCATGGTGGATGCCCAGGCTGACTGGAGTCTTCTCATGGTGCACATGCCACTGTGTTGCTTTTGTCATGTCATGGCTCATGTAAGTGAAGTATGATATGGGATACTTTTATGCATTGAGGTAATAATAGCCAGAGATAAACAGAGGAATAAATCTGAAATTTATGCATTGAGGTAATAATAGCCAGAGATAAACAGAGAAATAAATCTGAAATGAATGAATTTACAGTCTGATAACAAGGTTATGGAGGCAGAGTTTGAATTGTATAAACATAACCTAGCCCAGTGTATTGAAAATGAGATGTTAAGTCTGGAAAGAAAATGAAATTTTGGTTATAAATTTGCAGATACATTAGAGCTGGCCCTCAACAAGTAGTTTCATCAAAGTTAATCTTTGTTACCAAAGATAAGTGCAAAGATTGGATACTTTGACAAATACAATCTGATTGAACTTTATTGTATTTATGTGGATGATCAAAAAGAATTAAATGAGATACAAACATACTAAAAGCAGCATAGAACTACATATGACAGGGAGTTTTTTTTTTCTATGGTGGAATTTTTATATCAAAATTATAGGGTGCTCTATAGTTGTGGAACTTTATATGAAAATTACAGGCTGGTCTATAGTTAATATAGTGATTTTGTCCCTCTGGATCCAGTTGGTCACAGCACCGGTAGCTTCATGGCGTCTTTACTCTAAGACTTGGAAAGTCCTCTAGTATACACAATATATAGTGTGCTAATGTTTTTGCTGAAAATTGTGAAGAGCTTTAGCAGCGCAAAAGCTCTTCACATTTTTTAAACAATAATGTCAGCTCTCCTTTGAAAATGTAATGACTTGTTGGCTAATGAAATCATTAGTTTTGAACATAGGGGCCCTGCTATAATTTATTTTTCAAATCCGTGGTTGGGGTTTTCTAACATTTTAAATATCTTGTATATTTATCTTACTAATACTGTAATACCAGTCATTCTTATACTTTTTATATACATATAAATTTCCCCTGTCTGTTTGGACAACAGCAGAGCAAAAAAGTGTAGACTCAGATCAGACAGCCCATCAGAAGCAGTTTGATTTGGTTTATCAGCTATATAAAACAGTGAAGAAGACTTAGTACATTTCGAGGGGAAATAACTCTGCTAATTTCGTTTCTGCCTTCCTTATTCATGGGGATCTACTCCTAATGTAAATTTTTGGAGCAACTTATTTCCTTTAGGAGAAGTTCCTATACTGGAAAGGGTACATCATTCACAGAAGCAAACTGGAAGTAACAAAAGTCAGCAAAAGTTGTTCCCCTGTGTAAAATGACATAATACCATGGAGATGTACACATTCACCTTAAGAGGAAAACGCACAGAATATAGACATAGGGTGGCTGAATATTTGATACATACCACTGAAGTCAACACTTTGGACTTCGAAACTAATATAAGCTAATATAAGCTTGTCAAAAATTGTAGTATCACACTATAAATGCACCAGATACTATGTCAAATACCTCAAGATTTATTTTATAGACTCATTTGCAGATTTTGACGTGTGGCAATATCATGATTTAACAATGGAAGTGTCACTGGACAGCATGTATGAGCACTCCAGTCAGAGTCTACATTTATGTCTGTATATTGGTGGGTAAATACTACCTGGGAATTTAGTTCTGGACTTGACTGAAAAAATATTACTATCACAAAGTAAATTTTGCATATTTCCATTTTTATTACAAAGAAAAGTTTTGTATCATTAATATTTGCTTTAGTAATATTCTTAAATACACTGGACTTCATATACATGTAGTTTGTATAAAACAGGAACTTCAGAGGTTGTATTTACTCTTTAAATAAATCATAATGTACATGTTCTAATCATGAAATCATGAAAGTGACATTAATTTGTAATTATTGTCTAGTACTGACCTCAGATATGATCGTATTTTTTTTGCTTCGTTTTCCTTTTGTATGATCGAGTCATACATACATACATACAGAGCTCCAGATAAGAACGGGTAACAGGGATAATTCAGAGATAATTTTTATTACCTCTCAATGAAAACATACGTTGTGACCCCTCATTAGAACCGTCTCGGGGAGACGGTTCTAATGAGGGGTCACAAGATATGTTTCTGTGGCGAAATACAGAAAATTATCTTTAAATTATCCCTGTTAGTCCTTCATATCTGGAGCACTGCATTCATATTCATAACATTTGTATTTCTGGAAGGTAATTGTTTTTGACGGTATATTATGTATATGAGGCAATATAATTGTGTATAGTTCAGATTAATTCATATAAACCATTTATCAGTTTTTGTATGACTGCAAATTGCTTGGATATATGGCGGCGATAAGAGTGAATGTTGGAAATTGAAATTCATACACACAGGAGCATGTCTGAAAAAGAGCCACATCAAAAACGTTACGCAAATGAGCTAAGTTGATGGTCATCTCGCTGACTCTGGCCATTATATTGATACACTTGAACTGTTAAAATTTCCAACAATAAATAAACTCTATAATTTTTAGCTGGTTGTTAACCAGTTTTCTGGGAGATGTGATAAAAACAGAACCTACTTTATTTAAATCTTCTGTATAGGGGAAAAATCTGAACATCATAAAAATAGCTTTAGAGTTAAAATATACTCAGCGTCTAGCTTTAGAGTTAAAATATACTCAGCGTCATCTTGAATATTATTTTTAGCTCACCTGAGCCAGAGGCTCCAGGGGAGCTTATAGGATGGGAAGGCTCCGTTGTCTGTCGTCGTCCGTCCGTCGTCCGTCCACAATTTCAAACGACTTCTCCTCTGAAACCGCTGGGCCAATTGTAACCAAATTTCATATGTGGCCTCCAGAGGAAGGGGGAACGAAAAGTTGTTCAAACGGTCCTGGTCACATGACCAACATGGCCGCCATGCCCATATATGGTAAAAACCTAAAAAAATCTTCTCCAGAACCAAAAGGCCGATGGCCTTGAAACTTGGTATGTAGCATCAGGTACGCGAGTACTTCCAAGATTGTTCAAATTATGACCTTGGGCTGACCTTGACCTTTTTTACGGTAAGGTCAAATTTGCTTCCTTGTGCTTTTATATGGCAAAATGCTAGAACATAAGATATCTTGGAAACTGTTGAAGATTTTCGGCTTAAAATTGGTATCTACAGTCATCTTAATGAGGACATGAAGATTTATGAGTACCAGAGGTCAAGGTCATTCATTGACCTTTGACCCAGAACTCTCATATTTTGACAATTTGAAACAATCCCCTCAAAAGCCACTGGGCCAATTAAAACCAAATTTCATATTGAGCCTCCACGGGTTGAGGGAACGAAAATTTATTCATACGATCCAGGTCACATGACCAACATGGCCGCCACACCAATATATGGTAAAAACCTTTAAAAATCTTCTTCTCCAGAACCAATTGACCAATGGCCTTGAAACTTGGTATGTAGCATTGGGTACTCGAGTACTATCAAGATTGTTAAAATTATGACCTTGGGTTGACCTTGACCTTTTTTACGGCAAGGTCAAATATGGGAAAATGCTAGAACATACAATTTCATGGAAAGTTTTGAAGGTTAAGGCCTAAAAATTGGTAAATACAGTCATCTTAATGAGTACATGAAGATTTGTGAGTACAAGAGGTCAAGGTCATTCTTTGACCTTTGACCCCGAACTCTGATATTCTGACAATCTCAAACAATCTCCTCAAAAACCACTGGGCGAGTTGTAACCAAATTTCATGTAGAGCCTCCAGGAGATGCAGGAATGATAATTTGTTCAAACAGTCCAGGTCACATGACCAACATGGCCGCCATGCCCATATATGGTAAAAACCTTTAAAAATCTTCTTCTCTCGAACCAATTGACCCATGGCCTTGAAACTTGGTATGTAGCATTGAGTACTCCAGTACTATCAAGATTGTTCAAAATGATGACCTTGGGTTTGACCTTGATCTTTTTTACAGCAAGGTCAAATATGTGAAAATGCTAGAACATAAGATTTACTGGGAAGTTTTGAAGATTTTGGCCTAAAAATAGGTATATACAGTCACCTTAATGAGGTCATGAAGAATTATGAGTACAAGAGGTCAAGGTCATTCTTTGACCTTTGACCCAGATCTCATATGTTGACATTTTCAAACATTTACTCAAAAGCCAAAGGGCCAATTGTAAACACATTTCATATGGAGCCTCCAGGGGTTGCTTGAACAAAAATTTGTTCAAACGGTCCAGGTCACATAACCATCATGGCTGCCATACCCATTTATGGTATAAACCTTTAATACTTTTTCTCCAGAACCAATACACCTATGGCCTTGAAACTTGGTAAGTAGCATGTAGTACTAGAGAACTACCAAGACTGTTCAAATGATGACCTTGGGTTTACCTTGACCTTTTTTGCCGCATGGTCAAATATGGGAAAATGCTAGAACATAAGATTTCATGGAATGTTTTGAAGATTTTGGCCTAAAAATGGTATATATGGTCTCTTAATGAGTACATGAAGATTTATGAGTACAAGAAATCATGGTCATTCTTTGACTTTTGACCCAAGACTCATATTTAGACAATTTTAGACATAAGAAAATGCCACTTTGCCAGTTGCTCTGGTGAGCGGTTCAGGGCCTCATGGCCCTCTTGTTTGAGTCTTTCTGAAAAATTGTTCTAAATGCACAAGTCCTATTTCGAATAACTACAGAACAGTCAACCAGTGACCAAAATATAATAGCTGTGTGAAATAAAGCTAAGGAGTATAAACAAATGTGATACTCATCTCAAACTTTTTCACAGTAACAGTATTTTTGTGATGCAAATTCTCCACAAAGATAACATAAGAATTACCTCAGAGTGACAATTATTAATGCAAATTAACAACATAGGATATCAAAATTATCAAAGTGCTGTACCAAAAAACTTAAGCATGGAGAAAATCATTAGTAGTGTCAAGCTGGCCCAGAGGTTATAAAACAAGAGTAGATTCTCAAACTCAAAATAAAGCACACTGATTGGCTGCTTCCGAGCAGCAGCCAATCAGTGTGCTTTATTTTGAGATGTGCTCGGAAGGAGCCAACTTTGAGATGTGCTCGGAAGCAGCCGATCAGTGTGCTTTATTTTGAGTTTGAGATTATTCTCAAGTTTTATAACCTCGAAACGCGGGACAGCTAGTTTTGATCCCATTTGACATTTTCATCTTTTTAGTTTGCTCATAAGTTGAACATCAAAATGGACAAACAGTGTGAATGATAAATGAACTATAGTAACAATAAATCCTTTTTTATTTATTGTGTCTTGGTGTTTCTTTCCATTCCCCTAATTCTGCCATGTATAAATTGTGTAATTCAGGATGCCCACTCTTCATTAGAAACAAAATTCCCTGACTTCCCTGACCAAATTCTATTTTTCCCTAACCAAAATTTCATTATTTAACAGTCATGACCTTCCATGTCAGCCCTAAGGTTTGCCTATGCGGTACCTGTTTTGGGACGCAGAAAAATCAACAAAGCAGCCAACATATTTCAAAGCTTTGCAACAATACATACTGGGCTAAACCACTTGTTCCAGAAAAGCAGTTACGAAAAAGCACTCTTTAGAACTATCAATGGATACTTTAACCTCCAAAAATTTGTATTTTTTTTTGTCCAGAAAGCATAAAATTCCCAGACTCTTCCTTGACTTTTTAGGATTTTGGGATTTCCCAGACCATTTTTCAAAAGTCCCTGACTTTTCCCTGACCCTGAAGAAAATTCAAATTTCCCTGGACCAGTGGGCACCCTATTGAATTATACAAAATTTTGAACAAATTTATCTGAGGACCAATGGCATTCTTTAATACTCAAATCAGTCTGTGGATCAGTCTTTCTCCTGTAACAGATCTGGGGTACACAAGCCCCCATTCATTTGCCCTACATGGAGGAACTTTAATAAAAGGGCCGCAACATGCAAAAAGGTGCTTAATGTATGTGAACAGTGAAAGTTCTGGTTAGACTGCACAAATGTGCAGTCTGATCTTAGGCTTCACTGTATACACATCAAGCAGATGTGATAGCCGGCTCAGTTACATGGATGCTAAGACTGATTAGAGTCTTTGCTGTTCGCAGTATGTTGAACTGCCTGTTTGCATGACATACCTGAAATATGACACCAAAGGAAGTCAACGAACAATCAAAAACTCTGTGTACCATTAAGGTACGTAACTTCATGGATAAAGACAACAAGCAAATATCCTGAGCAGCTGTCACATGGTGATATCTTTTCTGTTAATTACTACAAGATGCACATTGGAGCGGTTGTAGACAATTTTGTGACATCCTTTGCTTCCCTGAGTGTCTAATCCTTCATAGATGGGGTCTACTATTATAGAAAAGAATTTGCTCCTACAGGAGCAAATTCTTTTCTATAAAAGTTAGAACTGAGAAGGGCTGCAAATACAATAAGAATTCTGTGAAATGTGGTGTCTACCGTCCTCACATTGTCACAAAATAGAGCGGAATGTGTCAAAGTTTAAATGTGAGTTTGACACAGATTACGCTGCCGCGGGCTGATACTGAACAAGAAATATGTATGTCTGGCTTCTGCTTGTTGAAAGTTTTCCCATTTACATTAAAGTATTCAAGGTATGTCCACATTTCATGGTCTGTGCCAAACGTTTCTTATCAAATTTTATCTTGAATACAAGATGCAAGAAATTTCAAGTATGGTCGTAGTTGTCATCCTCCAGCTTTCTTTTAAGAGGGTTGATAACATTTGGCATGTAGGAGGCATTCTGAAACTGTCCGGCCATGTTGGGTGGTAGGCCTGGTATATTGGGTGGGGTATTTGGTACTGACAGCAAGCTGGGACCTGAAATATAAACAGAGAAAGAGATTAAATGAAAGGCCAAAGGCCAAACATCCCCCAACAAACAAGAGAAATAAATAAAAGGCCAAAGGCCAAACATCCTCCAACATATGGACATGTCAGTAACTGGGACATTTGATTTTGAAAGGAGCCATGGCTACAGGTTGAGGTATCGTTAAAGGCAATAATTCTTGACATTCTTGACAAAAAACTTATATTATCAACTGAAAAACAGTTTTTGAAGTCAATATCTGGTAAGTTCATATATTCAACAGAATTACAGATAAAGGGCCAAAGCTCTGGCAGAAAAGATCGAATCATGACCCTAATAAAATAGGATCCATGATAATAATATACTGAGAGTTTTATGAAAATCGGATGAAAATAAAAGGAGTTGATGACACAAGATCTGATTTACGAAAAGCTGTAACTTTGGCAAAAATACGATTGATGTCAGTTAAGGATAACAATATCATGATAGTTTTATGAAAATAAGTCAAAAACCGAAGGAGTGGCTGAGGACAAACTAGAGGTGGCAGTAAGCATGGCTTACTAAGTACCCCCCGCGTTTAACAGTTAGGCATGCATGTTATGACAACTACAAGTGCACATCTATATACTTATATGTGTTCACATATTTAATATCAGTCAAACGGTTTAGGAGAAGTAGCAACAACAAACTCTGTTTTCCAAGACTACAAAGGGGCACAACAAAGCTGGAAAACCCTTTTGAGAAAAACAGCAATATGTGCCAACTCTTTCTTCTACTGTATCTGTGCACCAAATCTGAATAAAATGGAAGTGAAAATGGCATAAAAAAACTTCTAACAAGAGCAAAACATATAAAAACAAGAGGGCCATGAGGCCCTGATCCGCTCACCTGAGCAATTGGCAAAGTCGCTTTTTCTTATGTCTGAAATTGTCAAAATATGAGTCTAGGGTCAAAAGTCAAAGACTGACCATGACCTCTTGTACTCATAAATCTTCATGTGCTAATACGCATTAAGACAACCATATATACCATTTTTTAGACCAAAATCTTCAAAACTTTCCATGAAATCTTATGTTCTAGCATTTTCCCATATTTGACCATGCTGCAAAAAAAGGTCAAGATGAACCCAAGGTCATCATTTGAACAGTCTTGGAAGTACTCTAGTACTCCATGCTACTTACCAAGTTTCAAGGCCATAGGCATATTGGTTCTGGAGAAGAAAAATATTAAATGTTATACCATAAATGGGTATGGCGGCCATGTTGGTCATGTGACCTGGACCATTTGAACACATTTTTGTTCCCTCAACCCCTGGAGGCTCTATATGAAATGTGACTACAATTGGCCCTTTAGCTTTTGAGGAAATGTTTGAAAATGTCAAAATATGAGAGATCTGGGTCAATGGTCAAAGAATGACCTTGACCTCTTGTACTCATAATTTTTCATGACCTCATTAAGATGACTGTATATACCAATTTTTAGGCCATAATCTTCAAAAATTCCCATGAAAGCTTATGTTGTAGCATTTTGCCATATTTGACCTTGCCATAAAAAGGTCAAGGTCAAGCAAAGGTCATAATTTGAACAATCTTGATAATACTGGAGTACCCAATGCCACATACCAAGTTTCAAGGCCATCGGTCAACTGGTTCTGGAGAAGAAGATTTTTAAAGGTTTTTACCATATATGGTCATGGCGGCCATGTTGGTCATGTGACCCAGACCATTTGAAGAAAATTTCGTTTCCTCAACCCCTAATGGCTCTATATGATATTTGGTTACAATTGGCTTTTAAAAAGAAGTTTGAAATTGTCAAACTATGAGAATTCAGGGTCAAAGGTCAAAGAATGACCTTGATCTCTTGTACTTATGAATCTTGATGTACTCATTAAGATGACTGCATTTTCCAATTTTTAGGCCTAAATCTTCAAAACTTTCCATGAAATCTTATGTTCTAGCATTTTCCCTTATTTGACCTTCCCGTAAAATGGTCAAGGTCAACCCAAGGTTATCATTTTGAACACTCTTGACAGAACTGGAATACCTAATGCTTCATACAAAGTTTCAAGGCCATGGGTCAACTGGTTCTGAAGAAAAAGATTTTTAAAAGTTTTTACCATACATGGGCATGGCGGCCATGTTGGTCATGTGACCTGAACCTTTTGAACAAAATTTCATTCCCTCAACCCCTGGAGGCTCTATATGAAATTTGGTTACAATTGGCCCAGTGGCTTTGGAGAAGATTGTTTGAAAATGTCAAAATATGAGAGTTCTGGGTCAAAGGTCAAAGAATGACCTTGACCTCTTATACTCATAAATCTTCATGTACTCAACTGCATTAACCAATTTTAGGCCTTACTCTTCAAAACTTTCCATGAAATCATATGTTCTAGCATTTTCCCATATTTGACCTTGCAGTAAAATGGTCAAGGTCAACCCAAGGTCATAATTTGAACAATCTTGATAGTACTCGAGTACCCAATGCTACATACCAAGTTTCAAGGCCATCGTTTAATTGGTTCTGGAGAAGAAGATTTTTATAAGTTTTTACCATATATGGGCGTGGCGGCCATGTTGGTCATGTGACCAGGACAGTATGAATAAATTTTTGTTCCCTCAACCCCTGGAGGCTCTATATGAAATTTGGTTTCAATTGGCTCAGTGGCTGTTGAGGAGGTTGTTCGAAATTGTCAAAATATGAGAGTTCTAGGTCAAAGGTCAAAGAATGACCTTGACCTCTTAATGTCATAAATCTTCACGTACTCATTAAGATGACTGAAGATACTGGTTTTTAGCCAAAAATCTGCAACAGTTTCCAAGATATGTTATGTTCTGGCATTTTGCCATATAAAAGCACATGGAAGCAAATTTGACCTTGCCGTAAAAAAGGTCAAGGTCAACTCAAGGTCATAATTTGAACAATCTTGGTAGTACTCGCGTACCCGATGCTACATACCAAGTTTCAAGGCCATCGGCCTGTTGGTTCTGGAGAAGAAGATATTTTCAGGTTTTTACCATATACGGGCGTGGCGGCCATGTTGGTCATGTGACCAGGACCGTTTGAACAACTTTTCGTTCCTAAGGTCCCAGGAGGCTCTATATGAAATTTGGTTACAATCGGCCTAGTGGTTTCAGAGGAGAAGTCGTTTGAAATTGTGGACGGACGGACGGACGACGGATGGACGACGGACGGACGACGGACGACGACGGAGCCTTACCATCCTATAAGCTCCCCCGGAGCCGCTGGCTCAGGTGAGCTAAAAAGGGGCATAACTCATGCAAAAAGGGTTAATGTACATCTTCATACCAATATGTGTTCGCACACTTAATTTCAAGAAAATCCGTCAAATGGTCTTGGAGTAGTAGCGATAACAAACTTTTCTTATGAAAACTACAAAGGGACATAACTCAGCAGGAAAAACCTTTCCGGAAAAACTGAACAATATGTATCAGCTCTTTCTATATGCTGCATCTAGTAACCCAATTTGAATAAAATGGAAGCAAAAAAGGCAAAAACCCTACAAAATAGGGCAAAAATATCAAAAAGGGGCATTACTCAGGCAAAAAGGGGCAGAATTTAAAATCAAAACCTTAATGCATATCTTCAAACCAATATATATTCACATACTTAATTTCAAGAAAATCTGTCAAACCATCTAGGAGGAGTTGCGATAAACTTATTTCATGAAAAATACAAAGGGGCATAACTCCACAATAAAAACCTTCCTGGAAAAATTGAAAAATACGTATCCACTATTTTCTTATGCTGCATCCAAGGACAAAATTTAAAACAAATTGGTGCAAATTTAATGCAAAAAACCCTATAAAATAGGGCAAAAAATGTCAAATAGGGGCATAACTCAGACAAAAAAGGGCAGAATTTAAAATCAAAACCCTAGTGCACATCTTCATACCAATATCTGTTCACATACTTAATTTCAAGAAAATCCGTCAAACCATCTAGGAGGAGTTGCAATAACAAACTTATTTCACAAAAAATACAAAGGGGCATAACTCCGCAATAAAAACCTTCCAGGAAAAATTGAAAAATACGTATCCACTATTTTCTTATGCTGCATCCATGGACAAAATTTGAAACAAATTGGAGCAAATTTAATGCAAAAACCCTATATAATAGGGCAAAAAATATAAAAAAGGGGCATAACTCAGACAAAAAAGGGCAGAATTTAAAATCAAAACCCTAATGCGCATCTTCATACCAATATCTGTTCACATACTTAATTTCAAGAAAATCTGTCAAACCATCTAGGAGGAGTTGCGATAACAAACTTATTTCACCAAAACTACAAAGGGGCATAACTCCGCAATAAAAACCTTCCTGGAAAAATTGAAAAATACGTATCCACTATTTTCTTATGCTGCATCAATGGACAAAATTTGAAACAAATCGGAGCAAATTTAAGGCGTTGCGGACGGACGGACGGACGGAAAGACGGATGGACAACGTCAAAACAGTATACCCCCCACAAACACAGTTTGCGGGGGGTATAAATATTTGTCTATGGACAGATTTACGGATAAAGGGCCGTAACTTGTCACCAAGGCCCATGAAATAAGATCCACCTCAGGTGGTGATAACAATACCCTGAAAGTTCTATGAAAATCAGATGAAAACAAGAGGAGGAGTTGGGCACACATAATTGACCATAAATTTACAGATAAAGGACCATAACCCTGAAAGAAAGGGTCCGATCATGGCCCCCATATAATATGATCCACCTCAGGTGGTGATAACAATATCCTGAAAATCCAATGAAAATCAGATATCATGAAAGAGGAGTTGAAGACACAAAATTTGCCTACGGTCTGCCTGACAGAACCCATTACTAAAGACCCCTTCAACTATGTCCGGGGACAAGAAATGATCTACTAACTTCTATACTTCTAATAATAAAAATTATTTATAATTCCCTCTTTTTTATTAACAATGAAAAAAGCTTTGCAGAACTTTAATTGCAACTTACTACGACTATTTTGAGCTGTCCATACCTGACCTACTCAAGGTCATACAATGAGGAGCCAAGTTGGATTCAAACTCTGGGGACCCTCTGATCAGGAGTCCACTACCAACTTTGCCTGGTTTTCTCATAATCAGAGCATTATTTTGGAATTCTTATATCTGTTAATAAAACAGAAGCGCATGTTGTAACACCTCATTAGCACTTCAGTGGGCCCAACATGTTATAAGGTGAATGGGTTCACTTTCTGAGAAGGCTACTCTGCCATTTTCAGTTTTGTCTCCCTTCATAAAGAGGATCAACTTTTAAAGGAAAGAATTTGCTCCCCAAGAAGCATAGTCTTTTCTTTAAAAGTAGACCTCTGTTGGAGGTGACTCATCATCCAGAGAAGCATGGGGACTCTAGTATTGTAAAATTATCATATCATTTCAAACCATGTGGGATTGCTGACAAGCAAAATCTCTAATCAGACTGCACTTGAGTGCAATCTGTTCAGAGCCTTCACTTGTCACGTCAGCTACGGGGTCAGCCTAGAGCTTTCACACAGGAATGAGGTTTTGCGATTTTTTCAGGACTTTTGGGAGAAGTTTTGCCCAAATTTTTATCCCTAATATAGGAAGAAGTCAACCAGCTTAGGGAGAATGTTTCTCCCAAATCGCCCTCTAGGCTGAGCTCTGCAGCTATCTGTGGAATTGTCCCAAACCATACAGCCAACAGTGAGACCCAGTGTAACTGATAAGGATGGTCTGAATACCACATGCCCAAACTGCCACATTGTTGGAAGCCATATGATGTGGCTCATTAAAGCTCTCCTGATCTCGCATCTAGTAACATACTCCCTACCTTGCTGCATTCTAACCAGTGGCTTTGGCTGACTAGGCCTGTTGATCACAGTCACATTACCCACAGGAAGTCCCTTCTGGGGCTGAGGGGTTCCTGCCAAAGACATCTTACCTGAAAACAGCAATATTAACTCTTAAAGCAGCAAAAACAGAAATAGCTGAATTTGCAAATAGTGTAGATTTAGATGACAACATACTGTTTGCAGATGTTATGTCATCAATTTCAGTCTTCTGGTTCCTACATCTTACAACACATATATGAACAATCACCCAGTTATCGGTGGTTATCAGTTATCGGTGCAATCAGAAATAATCCGAATTTCTTGAGTTCCCTTTGGTTTTCTTCCACTATAATAGAAATAAACATGAACAAGAAACTCCTGCTCTATTTCAAACTAAAAACTTGTTGAAAGTAAGGTATGTAATTGTAACTGATGTTTCAGACCAAGAACATAAATATTTACCAATCTAAACAAATCCAAGCATACATAAATTTCATGTACCTACAAACAAACATGGAATTAGCATTGTGATGCTTAAATTCGTCTGCTGCAAAGCTATTTCCCTAAACTTGAGGTCATGTTACGTCATAATATGGCAATAAACGGTGCTACCATAAAGTTTTAGCATGGATAATTAGTCTGTATTTACTACTGCACCGATAACTGGTACATCAGTCATGGGGAGTCAGATGTGCCCCAGGGCATAATGTCTTCTCTGTTTATGTATTAATGGTCATCGGCGGCTATAATTTAGTTGATAAATTTAAAGACAACACCCAACTAATTGCTGTGAAGCTTTAATTTTCATACTTTGTTATCATTCAAAAGTTAGATTGCAAGTGAAGTGTAAGACCACCGATAACTGGTAAATCGTGCATAAACAAAAGATGCACCTGAAGCAGGAACTCAAACATAGCCTCATTCTCAGGGATAAACATAGAGATTCAGAAAACGCCAGTATGATTATTTGTCTCTGAGTATCAGATAGTCAGAAAACACAGTGCACCAGGTAAGAAGGGGTAAGAGAGATAATTTAGGGATAACTGTCCACATTTCTCCACAAAAACATATTGTGTGACCCATCATTAGAACCGTCTCATCGAGACGGTTCTAATGAGGGGTCACAACATATGTTTCCGTTGAGAAATAAGAAAAATTATCTTTGAATTATTCTCAATACCCCTCTTATTTGGAGCTATGAAACAGACAGTCCATAGGTCTATCATTGATAAGACTTAATACATACAATTTGTACTTAGATTTACCATATTTATCAGGCTATAAAACAGTGGTTTCTCCTCTCTAGAATGACCCCAAACATCTAAATCAGTCTTAAGAAATCCTGCCATAAGATGGGATTTTCCCTTCCAAAACAATTCCAAAGATCTTGATCTGTCTTATAAGATGGATCTACATAGTTGAGATTGTTTTGGAATGGAAAAACCTCTGTTTTATAACCGAAGAAATATGGTATTGAAAATTGGGAAATGTTCAGAAAGATAAATAAAATCACATGCAAAGTAACTAACACCTACACACATACATATAAGAACTGAATTGTTTTCTTTTGGACATTCATCAGGTAATGAAGCTAGTAGGAGGTGCTCAAGAAGGTTCAGCAATGACCACTAGCTTTATCGACTAATAAACATTGAAAAAATAAATTTTCAGTTTTTATATTCACACTTTATTTTAAGCCATATTTGCTTTCTTATAACAACTAATAAAAATACAGGAATTCCATGGAATGCTGTGTTCCATTTTACTACACATTGTCACAAAACAGAGCTAAACCAGACATTCTTGATGCAAGACATCAAAAAAGTAATACCTATGTCTTGTTTCTGCTAGTTGCAGGCAAGACAATAACATAAAATTAGGGGATAACTGTACTCAAAATTGTCATTTGGGGAGGTAAATCGTCGGTTTTATTGTTGCTATTGTTGGAAATTTCAATTTAGGGTGACCCGCCAGCAAAGCCGTAAAACGCAATTTGCAACATAAAACCTACGATTTTCCTCCCCAAATGACAATTTTCAATACAGTTATACCCATTCTAATGCACTTTTCACATTTAAAAGTGTGCTTCTCTGCACCCACAGTAAACACTTTCAGCGACTTAAAACCAGACGTCAGCCAAAAAGAAGCGACGTTACGTAATGACGTCAGGCCCCGAGGTTATAAAACTTTTTTCGTGCTCAACTCAGCTGAGCATGAAATTTTCTCTGCTGATAAATATGAAAATGCCAACTAATGTTGGCATTTTCATCTTCATAAGCAGAGAAAATTTCATACTCAGCCAAACTGAGCAAGAAAACAACCATACTTATCAGTAATTTGCTATTTATTAGCAGGTAAAATTTCATGCTCAACTCAGCTGAGCATGAAAAAAGTTTTATAACCTTGGGCCCAGGTTTACAACAGTATATTGCAGGATATACTGTTGCAAATTTTTGACGTTATCCAATCAGACGTCGCATTACATTCGTAAGTGCATTAGAATTATTAGTAACAGCCATGTTTTGCTTGTTAGACAAACATCTATCACCATAGTGGGGAGTCATTCAAATGTTGAGACATCCAATCCAATCACTCTGTTATCACACAGTTAGCCTATCACCACAACACAGGGGTGATTATCCTTCATCTGCGGATGAAAACACTTGTGCCAAATAGATTCATTTGAAGAAAGTCTGCAGCAAGTGTAAATATATGACATTAAGACCTCTGCCAACACTTACCAGTATGTTTTGCCATCTGTTGCAAGCTAAACCTTGATCCCCCTCCAAGCTGGTTCACAGGTAAACCAAACTGTATTCTTGGTGGCTGAGTCAAAATAAATGCAATATTATTCACAACTGAATACAATTTAATTTTATGTAAAAATTTTAACAGACTGGGACACATAAAATAATTACCATAAATGCCCTTAAAATTGAACAGTTATGGTATGGATGGATGGATGACTTGCGATTTTACGTCCTTTTCAACAGTACTTCAGTCATATCAGGACGATGAGACGATGATAATGAAAGGCTGTGTGCAATGGAACCCCGTTTACGGTAGGAAAGATTCTCGCCTCAAGCGGGATTCGAACCCAGTCCGCTAGATCAGTAGGCCAGCGCTTAACTCACTGAGCTACCGGGGCTCCTTCAACAGTTATGGTTTCCAATGCAGTAAAGTATCTAAAAAGATGCAGATTGAATGGCAAACAGTGTAGAACCTGTTTACTTCAGACTTATTTGTCCCAATAATTAGACTTTTTATGACAGATGACAATTATCTTAAATATTGCTATGCCCCTACATAAACAATATGCTCATTGTCAGAAAAGAGGGACCTTACAGCATCTGTGCAGCCTGCTGCATGGCTTTGCTGCTCACTACCATATTAATTCTGCTATATGAGGTAGGGTTTCCCCGTCCAAATACATGTACCCCCTAAAAATACTTGGGCCTAGTTATTCAAAGCTTTGTTTGCTTAACAAAGTCCAGTGGTCCAGATACGAAGGGGTAGCAGAGATAATTATCCATATTTCTCTATGAAAACGTATTTTGTGACCCATCATTAGAACCGTCTCATTGAGACGGTTCTAATGAGGGGTCACAGCATATGTTTTTGTTGAGAAATAAGAAAAAATATCTTTGAATTATCCTCAATACCCCCTGTTACATGTATCTGCAGCTCTGAAGTCGTTAGTCAAGGATTCATTAAGTCTTCTAGTACACTAAAACAAGTCGCCCAAGGGCAACGATCGCTCACCTGCCAGTATATGCTCAGGTCAAGTGGCCAAAAGACCTTGACCTTTCAGTGATATAATATCTTCATCTGGTCATTTAGTCGACCATATATACCATGTATTGTACCTAAGACTTAAATAGTTTCTGAGAAATCCACTGTATAAGCCTTTTCCCATATAAAAGCCTAACATACCAAAGTTGAACATGTCGTAAATTAATTCAAGGTCAACACATGGTCATCATTTGTATAAACTATGATGGGCCAGCATGCCCGATGCTACATACCAAGTTTCAAGGTCATAGGCCTTTTGGTTCTAGAGAAGAAGATTTTCGAAGGGTTTTTACCATATATGGGCATGGTGGCCATCTTGGTCATGTGACCCAGACCCCGGGTACAAACTTTTGTTCCCCCATCCCACTGAGACTCCATATGAAATTTGGCTTCAATCAGCCCAGTGGTTTCAGAGGAGAAGATGTTTGGAAATCTTGACGACGGATGGTCCGACGGAATGACCTTGACCTTTAGTGACATAATATCTTCATCTGGTCATTTAGTCGACCATGTATACCACGTATTGTACCTAATACTTAAATAGTTTCTGAGAAATCCACTGTTTAAGCGTTTTCCCATATAAAAGCCTAACGTACCAAAGTTGACCATGCCCTAAATTAGGTCAAGGTCAACGCAAGGTCATGATTTGTATAAAGTATGATGAGCCCGCATGCCCAATGCTACATACCAAGTTTCAAGGTCATAGGCCTTTTGGTTCTGGAGAAGAAGTTTTTTGAAGGATTTTTACCATATACGGGCATGGCGGCCATCTTGGTCATGTGACCCAGACCCCGGGTATAAAATTTCGTTCCCCTATCCCACTGAGACTCCATATGAAATGTGGCTTCAATCGGCCCAGTGGTTTCAGAGGAGAAGATGTTTGAAAATCTTGACAACGGATGGTCTGACGGAATGACCTTGACCTTAAGTGACATAATATCTTCATCTGGTCATTTAGTCGACCATGTATACCAAGTATTGTACCTTAGACTTAAATAGTTTCTGAGAAATCCAGTGTTTAAGCGTTTTCCCATATAAAAGCCTAACGTACCAAAGTTGACCATCCCGTAAATTAGGTCAAGGTCAACGCAAGGTCATGATTTGTATAAAATATGATGGGCCCGCATGCCCAATGCTACATACCAAGTTTCAAGGTCATAGGCCTTTTGGTTCTGGAGAAGAAGATTTTTGAAGGGTTTTTACCATAAATGGGCATGGCGGCCATCTTGGTCATGTGACCCAGACCCCGGGTATAAATTTTAGTTCCACCATCCCACTGAGACTCCATATGAAATTTCGCTTCAATCAGCCCAGTGGTTTCAGAGGAGAAGATGTTTGAAAATCTTGACGACGGATGGTCCGACGGAATGACCTTGACCTTTAGTGACATAATATCTTCATCTGGTCATTTAGTCGACCATGTATACCACGTATTGTACCTAATACTTAAATAGTTTCTGAGAAATCCACTGTTTAAGCGTTTTCCCATATAAAAGCCTAACGTACCAAAGTTGACCATGCCCTAAATTAGGTCAAGGTCAACGCAAGGTCATGATTTGTATAAAGTATGATGAGCCCGCATGCCCAATGCTACATACCAAGTTTCAAGGTCATAGGCCTTTTGGTTCTGGAGAAGAAGTTTTTTGAAGGATTTTTACCATATACGGGCATGGCGGCCATCTTGGTCATGTGACCCAGACCCCGGGTATAAAATTTCGTTCCCCTATCCCACTGAGACTCCATATGAAATGTGGCTTCAATCGGCCCAGTGGTTTCAGAGGAGAAGATGTTTGAAAATCTTGACAACGGATGGTCTGACGGAATGACCTTGACCTTAAGTGACATAATATCTTCATCTGGTCATTTAGTCAACCATGTATACCAAGTATTGTACCTTAGACTTAAATAGTTTCTGAGAAATCCAGTGTTTAAGCGTTTTCCCATATAAAAGCCTAACGTACCAAAGTTGACCATCCCGTAAATTAGGTCAAGGTCAACGCAAGGTCATGATTTGTATAAAATATGATGGGCCCGCATGCCCAATGCTACATACCAAGTTTCAAGGTCAGAGGCCTTTTGGTTCTGGAGAAGAAGATTTTTGAAGGGTTTTTACCATAAATGGGCATGGCGGCCATCTTGGTCATGTGACCCAGACCCCGGGTATAAATTTTAGTTCCACCATCCCACTGAGACTCCATATGAAATTTCGCTTCAATCAGCCCAGTGGTTTCAGAGGAGAAGATGTTTGAAAATCTTGACGACGGATGGTCCGACGGAATGACCTTGACCTTTAGTGACATAATATCTTCATCTGGTCATTTAGTCGACCATGTATACCAAGTATTGTACCTTAGACTTAAATAGTTTCTGAGAAATCCAGTGTTTAAGCGTTTTCCCATATAAAAGCCTAACGTACCAAAGTTGACCATGTCGTAAATTAGGTCAAGGTCAACGCAAGGTCATGATTTGTATAAAATATGATGGGCCGACATACCCGATGCTACATACCAAGTTTCAAGGTCATAGGCCTTTTGGTTCTGGAGAAGAAGATTTTTGAAGGGTTTTTACCATATATGGGCATGGCGGCCATCTTGGTCATGTGACCTGGTCCAAATATATAAACTTTCGTTCCCCCATCCTGTTAAGGCTCCATATGAAATTTGGCTTCAATCGGCCCAGTGGTTTCTGAGAAGAAGATGTTTAAAAGTGTGGACGACGCCGACGACGCCGACGCCGACGGACGACGGACCAAGACTATACTATAAGCTCACCACAGGTGAGCTAAAAAGCCTCTTTGTGGACTTTGCTGCAAAAATGTGAGGAGCTTTCACACTGTAAAAGCTCCTCAAATTTTTCCAGCAAAATATGGCAGTGTTTTTGTGTTTCATACGTTTGAAATTGAAATGTCTCGTTAGCTAACAATGCTGTTAGTTTTGAACAACTGGGCCCAGGTTAAGCCAACTCAGAAAACTAGATCCAAGTTTACGCCACCAAAGAAAATGATGCTGACGATGCTGAAAGAGTAATATCTATGTTTAGCTATCTGCTAGTAACATGGAAAACAAAATAAAGAAATTGAGCACAGACCTTTTTCTTGCGAGCCAGTTTAAAGTTTGGTGCTGAAAGGCAGTATCTGTCAGGAGGCAGCCGTGGTCCAGTGTATGGTTTGATGAGGGGCAGAGACTGACTGTTTTTATGTCTTGCTATGTCCATCAGCAGCTGCAAAAATATTAAAAGTAGGGTCATACACAGGAAATAATGCATAAAAGAAAATACCGTATCAATCCTATTAAATGCCCCAAGAGTGTTGCATTTTGTAAAAGGGGGGCATTATTTAGAGCCTAAAGTGTAGTAAATCAGCCACTGCCATGTCTAAAAAGCAATATAAAGGTGATGAGAGGAAGCATCTCTATTTTTGCCTCCCTTCTCAGTAGGGGTCAACTCTCAAAGGAAAGAATTTGCTCATAGAGGAGCAAATTATTTGCTTTATGAGTAGACCCGGTTTCAATGAGTTACCTTATTCAGATAAGCAAACAGGAATTCATGCTGGTTAACATAATGTTATTTTCTGAAAAGAGGCAGGATGCATTTTTTAGAGCCGGGGCATTTATCAGGATTAATAGGGTATTCAGAAAATTATTTAAAAAAACAACAACAACAACTTGACCCCTCAATGCTTACTTATATGTCAATAAGTATTTAAACCAGGAAGCATACCAGTCATCTAAGCATCTGAAACATCCTTGAATGCTCTCTAAACTACCAAAAATGATAACCCCAGCAATGGCAACATTTCTAACCCAGAGAAATCTGGGAAGAAAATGAAATCCTCTTTAAACTAGAATCAGACAAATTTCAGAAGCTTAACTACTGGTAGTCATCAATAATACATGCTCCATTGTATAATGCTACAGAACAGAATAAAATCTATCTATCAGTTTTTATGGCCCATGTTTTTTTCTGGTTTGGCCTCATTTTAAGATTTTTTTTAGAATGAACACTGATAACCTGTACTAGAAGCTAAAATATACTGTGTCATAATTATCCTTCATCAGATACACTGGCACATCATATTTATTCCGTAATAAGAGTGGGCGGGTTTCCTTTTCAAAGCAATCTGAAAAATCTAGATCCATCTAACAAGACAAATCTAGATTTTTGGGATTGCTCTGAATGGAAAAAACAATCTTACAGATAAACTTATACAACTTTTTTTTATGTGTTTGGGGACGTTTTGCAAAGCAAAAATGTCCCCTTCTTTTAGCTGGATGAATACTGTACTTACATCTCTAGGTGGAGGAGTAGTGAACGAGTGATCCATCTTACACTGTACAGCTAGCCGCACATCTTCTGTGTCAATAGACTTCTTACCAGCATGGGAAGAATATACCTTTGCATCATCTAATACATCTGTCACATATCCTATAAATGAAAAGAGACTTTGTGAGACTTGATAAAGATTTAGAATGTTATGGAAGTGCTCCAGGTAAGAAGGGATAACAGAGATAATTTAGGGATAATTATCCATATTTCTCCATAAAAACATATACGTTTTGGTTGAGAAATAAGAATGAGGGATCAGAACATATGTTTTGGTTGAGAAATAAGAAAAATTATCTTCGAATTATCCTCACTACCCCTTCTTATCTGGGGCTCTGTAATATGCTTGAAACCTATTTCTGTTGAGTAATATATGGATTGCTCAAATTACCATTTACAAATGTTAAAAAAAAGAAAAATAAACTGACTTTGATGACAGGTTGATTTCTATGACTTTTTTTAGTAAAATGATACAACCTATACATCTATATTTTAGTACTTATTTTCTTTATCTTTAGAACTGAATAAACACCAATCACAAACAAAGGGAATTCTTAGATATGCTAATCAGTAATCAAAGCAACCATCATGAGCAGAATTATAAACACAATACATGTATAATATAACCCATTGCATTCTGGGTATTTTTTTGTTGTCTGCTGAAATTGTCATTTGCATCAAAATCAAGAATATTTTGACAATATTGGTCTAACTAACTATTGTAGAAATGATGTCTAGGGGGCAAACAGTTTGGATCTCAGATCAGGCCCCACATTTGTGGGGCCTGATCTGGATCCAAACTGTTTACCCAGATACCCTAAAGGGGTATCCCAAATGGAATGGGTTAATACAGTGATTACACTAAATGTCATAAGTATGTGTCCTTCAGCTGTGGAATATTGGGTTTGTTGAGACAGGGCAGCAGGATTGACTTCCTATAATATTATTTTGAAGGCCATTGAATCGCTGCCTCTAATGATGCAGATTGCTGAGGAAGGCGTAATAGTATCCAGAACATTGTCACCAGGTAGCTTAATGGTTGTCAAGGTTTCCGACTTGCGACAGCAGACCATTGGTCTCTGACACCTTAGGAAGACGAGACTAAATATATGTTTCAGTTCTGCCTGCATACTGAGCAAGTCTGCTAGATTCTTTCTCCATGTGCACTCCGGTTCTTCTTCCAAAGTTAAATGCACACTCTGATCAATACATTGGCATGACTTTTTGTGCCCGTTTAAAGATTGCAACATTAAACCCAACATTTTTTTCTTTTTTGAGTTTATTGATGTTATGATGGTATTGGGGTGCCTGTGTCTAGTCTGTAATGTCTCCTGCAGTCCACTACCAGAGCTCCAGATAAGAAGGGGTAAAAGGATAAATTGGGGATAATTTACCATATTTTCCCATCAAAACATAAGTTAAGGCCCCTTATTAGAACCGTCTCAGTGAGACAGTTCTAATTGTGGGGTCACAACATATGTTTTTGCTGAGAAATAAGAAAAATTATCACGGAATTATCTTCAAATCCCTGCTTTATCTGGAACTCTGCTCTACATGGCACAGAGAATAGAGCCTGCATATGCTGGAAAATAGATACAACAACAACAATAGGCTAGCCTGGTTGGAGCTGGACCAAATAATGCCTTGACGGCAAATGTAGGCCATGAAAGTTGAGGACCCCCACTTCCCCTTCTAAGTTTTTCCTACTATGTTTTACTCCATTGCATGACCCCATTGCTGATGCTCTTTCCTGCACAATGAGGCTAATGAGTATTGGTAGCTAAGCAATGTCTTCAAATCAAATCAAATCATTGTTCTGAAATCCAGTTGTAAACAGGACTGGCACTAAGTACAATACAACACAATACAAAACATTCAGGTACATACAAGTGATGTATTTTCTGACCAAAGAAATGTATGGTTTATACTTAGTAGATATATTAAAGATGAAACTTCTTCTGAGCAAGCAACTCAGCCACCCCGTGGCCCTATCTCTGCTCCCCTCCAACCCATGATCAGCTTCCAAAGAACAGAATTTGCCCCCATTCATTGGAGCAAATGCTCTCCCTCCAAAGAACAACCACAATGATTGACCATGCCTCACAGAGAAGCAAAATGAAAAAGTGGCAAAAAAATATGAAGGTCTAATATACACCCCAATTGTGCCATAGCTTGAGGTTTATTTTACTAATAGTTACTGCCACCATTTTTGCGCACCCTGACTTTAGCTCGCTTATTAAGCATGTATGTTAAAGTATCTGACTGATGAGGTTATTTTTTTTTATTTTTTGTTACATCTTTATTGATAAGGTTAATTAGTACACTTAGGAGAAGCATGTCTCAGCCATCCCAGTCGCTTTCACCTCCAATCTGGGACCAACTTCCAAAAGTAAGAATTTCCTCCCTTTAAAGCAGACCCCAAAAAAGGTCACACTGTCATGGCAAAGAAACAAAGTCACAAAAGTAGCCTCCCCTTCAAAGGAAGCAAAACCACCATTCCCATCTCTGCGCCCACTCAAACCAAGGGCCAAATCCCATGTCTTGGGCGAGGTTGAACCATTCTACTGCAACAAGATAGTGCCAAGGATGACACCTCATCCCCTAAAAGACCTGTGTTCGCCTAGAGATAGTGCTTTAATTTCATATAATCGTCGAGATGCTACACATGCAAATATTGTCCGAACCCAAGTTCTGGCCGAAACTGGAGGCCCCCTGTGCAGGGAGAGTCATCCCCTGTGCAGGTTAAAGATCCCTACTATAGCTACATGGCTATATGTAGGCTTTCATCCTGCAACACTGGAGTGTACAAAAGTACACCTGCTCATAATACTCTGAAAAGAGGGTGTAGCAGTAAATATAGAAAGAAAGAACGCCGTATTTCAAATCTGTATTTTTATAGCAGTTATATGGCCTTAAACACCAAAGATAACAAAACGAAAAGATATCTACTATACGCAAACTCCAGCATCTGGTTGATGAGCCTAGGTTCATGATCCAAAACGCCCATATCTTTGAGAATTGCAGACATAACTTGGGCATCTTTCGGAAGGCTTTTTGCGGGCGCAGACATCTTGAATTTTAATTGCTTTCTAGCTACACAATTGTCGTGTCTACTGTGGCAACACGCACCTGTCATCATGCATCCTAGAGACTCCGTGGAAACACTCCAAACCGACCCCCCCCCCCCCCCCCCCACACACACACACACACGCCCCGCCCCAAATCAGCCTCACCCGATCAAATCATCCTCTGTCCTCTTCCACACAAACACCAACACCGCTCCCACTCACCCCAAACAGTATATATATAGATTCAAAAAATAAATTAAGCACACCTCAATGTATGTATGTACGTATGTATGTGTGTGTGTGTGTGTGTGTGTGTGTGTGTGTGTGTGTGTGTGTATGTATGCGTGCGTGCGTGCGTACGTGCGTGCGTGCGTGCGTGCGTGCGTGCGTATGTATGTATGTATGTATGTATGGGTAACAAGACGTTTCGCCCCCAAACCATTTCCCCCCTAGTCGTTTCGCCCCTGGTCGTTTCGCCTCTAAAATTGAGCCTGGTCGTTTCGCCCCTAGACCCTGGTCGTTTCGCCCCCGTTATATAAAATGTCCGTTTTCTTTTGTTATCTTATATAATTTATCTCAATTAAATAAAAAAAATGCATTGTTACTTTAATCATTAGTATTCTTGTTATGTTTTTATGATTAAATTTTATAAAGACAAAAAAAAAAAAAAAAAAAAAAAAAAAAAAAAAGCAAATAGGTTTTTGTCAACTAGCCGGCCGAAGTATGATTATCGATATTTACCCTTTAATCTAATTAACTAGATCTAACTAATTAATCTGCTATTATATTTATTCTTTGTGTCTTCATCTTCTGCCTTTTTAGAAATGACACGGAGAGATTAAATTAATGAAATTAACAAACAAGTTAATCTGAAATGACACCTTGTGATAATCACCTTGTTTATTGCTCTTAATAGACCAGTTAATCGTGTGCTGATTACACGATTAGTGGACAGGTGTGAAAAGACATCTTTAATTCTGGTCGCATTGTCCCCTTAATTGGATCTTTGACTTTGTCGGTGAACAGCGGTCTTCAGCAGACGGCGCAGAACGCGGTGTCCGATCAGTGCATGTACTGTTCACATTAACTTCCAGAAATTCTGACAAAAAACATGTTATTTAAATGTCTGAAATGCGTGGTAGAAGAGTCCATTAGGCATTAATGGGTTATTTCAAGTTTGTAAATCTGTTAAACTTGAAAAAGAAGAGAGAGAAAAAGTAAAGATAAAAAAGAGAAAGACAAAAAATGCATAAAAGATGACCATAGAAAAGAAATAGAATAGAAAATAACAGAAAAAGGCAAAATGAAATAAAGTTAAAAATAAACAAAAATAACAACAACAAAATAAATAAATAAATAAATGACTGGTAAATGGTTCCATTGAAATTTGTGAGGATATATCATATATATAAACCCACAAGTGTTTATTTGTAACAAGTCATAGTCACGCCTTCCCGCGGTGCCAGTTGGAAACTAAGGCTAATATATCTGTGACAGGGCGATTTCAGAGAGTGCAAAAATGCATGCATATTCCTGCTCAGGCAAAATGTAGACTTGAGCTATACAGCTGCGATAAATCATTAACTTCTTTTGAAAATGTTACAATGATCCTAAGCGAAAATCACTACTTATACGAGATGTATAGCACCAGTCTATCTTTGTATATGGTCTAATATCGATTTAGAGGAAACGACTGGTGTGGTTAAAAATTAAAGATCTGTCTGATCTGATGCTGGCAACTGTAAAGTATATAAGTATTAATTTCAACATAACTGCCCACTTCCTCCCTCCCCCGAAAATTTGGGGGCGAAACGTCCAGGGGGCGAAACATCTAGTAGGGGCGAAACGACCAGAGGCGAAACGTCCTGGGGGCGAAACGTCTAGGGGAGGAAATGGATTTGGGGCGAAACGTCCCGGAACCGTATGTATGTATGTATGTATGTATGTATGTATGTATGTATGTATGTATGTATCGATCTTATGCTTTATATGAAACGGTTTGGGAACAAACTGTAGGCCTTATACTCGAGACGCATGACGCGAAATGTCACCCTTCGGAATTAGCGTACGTTAATCCTAAGTCTTCACAATATTTTAGGTCTCTCGCCGCTGTGAGTTCGATCCTCGACCGGCGCACAAGTGAGAAAGCCAAGCTCTGCACTGTCAAAAAAAAAACGTAGATTTTTCTGTAGAATAACTGGCAACCACCTGCCAGTCCATTTCTCATTATTTTACGGGCCCGTAAAAAATTGAAGGAATCATTACGCAGAGTAGAACAGGTGATGTTTTGGTCATATATCCCTTTAACACTATAAAAGTATTTTCGAGAGCAGCTCTACCATATCGTGATTACTAACAATGTTCTACAAGCAACGCTGTAAAAATAACGCATCATAAACTGACAGCCAGATAGGTTATACTCTTAAAGGACAGAGTTTGCTCCTAGCATGATGATCCTTCAAGAGTTGACCCCTAATGGGAAGGGAAGTGAACATGAAAAGAACAGAGTTGCATCCCCTGAAAGTGTACCCATTTACCTTAAAGCATTTTTGAAATGGCAAGTCTAGTCAGGATATCGACTTAATCTGAGCCGCGACACGTCATAACCAACAAAGTGGCATGTGTGCCCAGCGAAGACACAGATCAGCCTGGGCATACGCCCAGTCTGGTAAGAGTCTTCGCTCTCGGTGAAAGGATAGCTAAGTATCTAAGCTAGCGCCATGCGCACAGCGAAGATTCTGACGCCAGGCGCGCACTGAAGACTCTGATCAAACTGGGCGGATGCCCTGGCTGATCTGAGTCGTCACTGGGCGGGGGGGGGGGGGGTGCCATTTTGTTGGTTTTGTTGGTTTTGTCGTGTGGGGCATCTGATATTTTTTAAATATGTACAAAGTCAGATTCATTATATGAGTGAATTAGACATGCCGAATGGGAATATACAAATGTGCCAGATTGCCTAGGTATGTGGAATTCGAATGTCACATTTAATATGCCCCATTTTTGACAGAAACAGTGCGTTATTGTCCATTCCTACAAAGTAATCCGGAGAAAGAGACGAACTGTGTTCATTTCAAATATATTGGAAATCATAAATTATTCTTGTTTGTTGTCTATGTGAGAATGGGAAAACTTCAACAAGATTAAAACTAAGATAAAAGACAATACCGTTCTTGCGTTAAATATTTGGACAGAGGGTCCCTGACTGAAGAAGCTGTCTGATGAGGGTCTGCACTGTCAGTCGTTCTGTATGAAATTTGGCATACCACCGGATAGTAAATTCAGTTTATTCAAACTTTAGGATACTTCGCGTTTTGCTATTTTCACAAAGGTAGCAACTTTTTTTTTTGTTTCCGTGGATGACGTAGCCCTTCTGAAAGGGGATCCACTCTTAAAGGAAAGAATTTGCTCCCTTCCCTTCCGGGGAGCAAATTCTTTCCTTTAAGAGTGGATCCCCATTGCGAATGGAGGCAAAAATGAAAATGGGAGAGTTGCTATTGCGGAAGGGAGCAAATTCTTTCCTTAAAGAGTTGATCCCCATTGGAATGGAGGCAAAAATGAAAATGGCAGAGTTGCCTTTTCCTGAAAGTGTACCGATTTACCCTAAAGTCACTGGTTAATATGTCTCAATATTTAGGGTCAACCAACAATACGGTATTACAATGGACACTGAACTCATTCATACCGCAATGTTTCTTGTTTTCAGATGTTTTCTACTGAAAGACCAACAACCTTTGATTATACCGATTATAGACTGATATTCAAAATAGTCAAATCAAGCCCCATTAATTTGCTGTTTTCTCGGGCAATACAATTAATGAATGTAAACCAGTTTCAATGTTCAGACGGACAGACACAGTGTGAAATTAAAATCTGCCGTATTGATGATAGATATTTGTATAAACTTTTTAATTTGGTTGACAGGATATCTGGTTGATATTTCAGGTCTATGTTATATAGAAGTCGATTACGTCCCATCTTAAAATCTTTGGAATACACAGCTTTAATGAATAAAAAAATAATTCCCTCCCCCCTCTCCTTCAACCCTCCCCCACTCCCTTATCCCCCGAGAGAAGTCCCGTAGTCGAGTGGATAGAGCACTAGGCTTCTGTGCAGATAGAAAGCCGCGGGCTCAAACCAAACCGGCCCAAAGACTGGAAGACCCTGTCGGCCCAACCTCACTTGAATCAGGGAAGGTTAACTTGAACCCTCTTTCGTATGCAACGGAGAAACCTTTATCTCTTTTGAAACCTGTCTTAGTACATTTAGGAAATAATTGAGCCGCGACACGACAAAACCAACAAAGTTGCATGTGCGCCCAGCGAAGACTCAGATCAGCCTGGGCATCCGCCCAGTCTGATCAGAGTCTTTTCTGTCCGCATAGAGGAAGCTTAGACCATTAGTTATACCCTTTAGTTTAGGAAAGAGTCTGATCAGAATGGGTGGATGCCTAGGCTGATCTTAGTCTGCACTGGTCGCACAACCAGTTTGTTGGTTTTCTCGTGTCGCGGCTCATATGTGAGCGGCAACTGTGTAGTCATGGGGCAG
Organism: Ctena decussata; assembly: GCA_963989385.1. Classification (NCBI taxonomy): domain Eukaryota; kingdom Metazoa; phylum Mollusca; class Bivalvia; order Lucinida; family Lucinidae; genus Ctena; species Ctena decussata. The sequence goes on from OZ022513.1 coordinate 54,587,058, forward strand.
AATAGTCGTTATAGTCTCGGGATTTTCCGATAATCTTCGAGCGGGCCGGAGATAGAAGGTACCTGTATTAATAGGGAAATGTATAGAAGTTCATCAATAAAATTCATTTCTTATTTAATATATTTTTCGACATTAAATTATAACGTCTAGCACGGAAGAGCATTTCAGGCTCTTTTATCTGGTATAAAGATATAGAAATACGTCAATGAGTAGGTTCTTCCATCTGAGCCCACTAGTTTTCTTTCTATAAACCATAAGTTTCTTAACACAATTTATTCAAATTACGCGAATCTTCGTTTTTGAACCTAAATAACATACATAAATTAGCATTTGCGAATCTTTTATAACGTATGTGCTGAAAGCTATTATTCCATTGATTACAATGATGTATTTTTACATATATAGCTAAATTTCTTCCCTGAACGCCTAATTTTGCTAACTTTTGATTCGAAGCTTGGTCGAAAATTTTCTAAGTTCTCTCTATAAAGCGTTAAGACACTGTAAAGGGAAGCAATCTCATTTGTGGCCAAGGGCTAAATTTTACAGATAGTAAAGAGTTATGGACTTGACACCATAACGCCTTTTCTGCCAGATGCTGGTCAGTGCGTGTGCAGTTCGCTTTTAAAAGCTACGGGATCAAACATGCACTGTCTGTTCTGACCGAATTACACAATGGCACACACTGGTCTGGGCTTGGACAGCTCGCATACCGTGGAAATAAACGTTTTGAGAGGATTCAGGTAGCATAACCCTGTTTTATGATAGTCACTGAAAATAAAAACAGGGGAAAAATGAAGGGCTCAGTTTAAAAAAAACAAAACAAATAAAAATCAAAACTACTTATCTTATTTGGGACTACGATTTCATTTAGAGTACACTTACATAATAGGACATTATTTAATTAGTTCGTTTCGAATAGGATATGAATTAGCTTGACATAAACGTTGGTAATCCAAGACTATGGTATGACTAAACCAACTGATCAATGGATTTGGAGCTGTCTCACACGAAGACGTACCTTTTATAGCATGTGCGCGCAGTCTGATCACAGCCTTTCCTCCTCGTAATAATAACTGGATCATGAGGAATATATTAAGGTATAGCGAAAGCGAATATTCTGATCAGCCTGCGCGGCGCAGGCTGATCTGAATCATCGCTGTTCGTCCATGCTAAATGCTTAAGGTTCCTCTTTCTTATGGCACAGTTTGAATTATACTGAGAGATACAAACTTCCAAAACACGTCTCTTGACATTAATATGGCTATCCCTTTTCCAAAGATTACTAATACAAAGTTTACAGAATGATTCGTGCTGAGGATCAGATGTTATAATCATTGTAAGTATTTTATTATGCAATAAAAAAAAAAAAAAAAACGGTCGGAGGCGCATACCATGGCCGTTTTGTATATTACAACTTCCGTCCATCCACACCAAGTAGCTTGTCATCAGAGTGACACTATCCACACGATTTAACCTTGTAGGTGTTCTTCGTCGTTCATGTCTTGTAGGAGTCTTCAATATTTTTTTAGATTTAGGCATCCAAATATTTACTTTTCTTCCCTGCATGATAAATCTTTGTTTCAAACTCTGTACACCTTTCCAAGGCACCGATACTGACCACTATTGTTCAACAACGAGGATGTTACCAATAGCCTAGGACATCGGCCCTGACAATCGGAACACCGCTCGGCCAATTCCGTGATTCACGGAATTGGCCGAGCGTGCTCCGATTGCGGCCCTGATGGAGAGCATTTGGGAGCCTGGTAAAACCTGCCCTCTTGATGCAATGGATCATTGGTCAGGTTGAATCAAGTATTGTGTTGAGTTTTGGTGTTTTAAGTCGGACTGGTGTCTTATTGCTACAAAAAACATTTAGTTTAAACATATTTTATTGCCTCTTAATATGTCAAGCAATTGGGTCGGACCACAAGTTATTTCAACATTAGTTACGGTCCTCCCCATACAGTAATATATACATCAAGACAATAAGGCAATGACGTACAAAACAATACATGTACAAATAAATTTTGAAACGCAAATGGTAATTTTCCAGATAAGGGGCGGCCAATGACAACCAACAACGATAAGAATATGTGTAGCGAACACTCACTAGAACCACCTTTTCGAGGTGGCTATAATAAGGAGTCACAACACATATCTTCACAAGAAACCAACAAAACCAATTCCAGGAAATATCGCCGAAAAACTCCACATTTCAAGGCTTCGATATTAAGCTTTTGCTAAACAGTTGCACTACCCATGCATTGCTTGTAAACCGACCCGGTAGTTCAGTGGTTCAGGCTCTGGCCTGCTCAGCTACTGGTCCGGGTTTGATTCTCGCTGAAGGTGGAAATCTTTTCAACCTTAACGGGGTTCCATTGCATACAACATTATTTCATTATCACCCTCCCATCGTCCTCATATGACTGAGATACTGTTGAAAAATACACATGTAACGTCATCCATCCACCTGAACCGGTTGAACCCCGGCGGGCCAAGAAACAGACAAAAAGAAGAGGCCACGCAGCGGTTAGAGATCGAGAATGCATTTTAACTGTTCAAAAGTACAAAGAATAAAACTTAAAAAAAAAAAAAAAAAAAAAAAAAAAAAAAAAAACTGAAATTGGCCATGCTCTCCTCCAGAGCCGATGCCCAAGGTTGCTGGTATTTTCTTCGAAGTTACTTTTACGGAAGGGCAAAGGGTTGATGTGATCCATGATGTGGTCTGTTTAAATATCAGTGAGTATCAATTCTGCTGATGACAATAACAGTCTCTATCTCTCTTTCTGCTACAGTGACTGATAGAACAACGGCAAAACTGGTTGGGCACGAGAGCGGATGTGACCAGCAAAATCTCCGATCAGCATGCGAATAGTATGATCAGATGTTTTTATAACAAGCTTGTGATTTAAGCCTGTTCAAGATCACTTTCAGCATGACTTTGCTTGACAAGAGATAATCGCTGAGGAACAGGCTGGGTTCCGAGCAGGAAGGAGCACCACAGAACAGATCTTCAACCTTAGAATCTTGTGTGAAAAGTATCTCCAACATCAGCAGAATCTGTACCATGTCTTCATTGAGTTCAAAAAAGCCTTTGACAGTACAATATCAGTGCAAATCTAGTCTAGTTCGCATCATTGGACAGCTATACGACAAGGCTACGAAGATAATACCAGCAACCTTGGGCATCGGCTCGTGCAGTCCTGATAAATGGCAGCACAGGAGAATGGTTCAGAACAACAGTTGGAGTAAGACAAGGATGTCTTCTGTCACCCACCCTCTTCAACATTTTTCTCGAATGGACCATGTCTGATGCTGTGGAAGAAGATGGCGGAAAGGTTAGCATAGGCGGCAGAAACATTACCAATCTGCGGTTTGCCGATGATATAGACGCTCTAGCTGAGGAAGAGCAGGACCTAGAAGCTCTAGTTGAAAGTCTTGACCAAACCTGCACAAGGTATAAGATGGAGATTAGTGCTGAGAAGACCAAACTGATGACGAACAGCGCAGATGGCATCCAGAGGGAGATCAAGGTAAAAGGGCAGAAGATGGGTACTGTAAACAGCTTCAAAAACCTTAGAGCAGTTGTCTTAGATGATGGATCAAAACAGGACGTCCTCTAAAGGATTGCACAAGCCACTTCAGCTCTTACCAAGATGAAACCAATTTGGAGAGATAACAACATATCTCTTGGATCAAAGGTGAAACTTATGCGCTCCCTTGTCATTTCCATATTTCTGTATGTCTGTGAATCGTGGACCTTGACAGCAGAGTCAGAGAAAAGAACGCAGGCCTTTGAGATGAGATGCTACCGAAGGTTACTGAACATTTCGTAAAAGGACCATATAATCAATGAGGATGTTCGCAGGAAGATCCAAGCAGCCATTGGAGAATATGATGAACTTCTGACGCTGGTCAAGAAACGGAAACTAAGGTGGTTTGTCCACGTCTCAACTTGAGGTCTTCTGGTTTAGCAAAGATGATTCTTCCGGGCACAGTGAAAGGAAAAAGAAGAAGAGGTAGACAGAAGAGGAGGTAGGAAGACAATATCAAGGAGTGGACAGGAATGGATTTTGCCAGCTCAACTAGGGCAGCTGAAGACAGGACAAGGTGGAAAGGAATTGTTTCGAAGTCATCTGTGGTGCCCCAACGGCCTAGTAAGGTTATGGGATAAAATAGAATAGAATAGAATATTGAAAGCTACACTGTCATGTTCGATGATGTATGGATGACAAGCGATTTTACGTCCTTTTCAACAGTATTTCAGTCATGTTAGGACGATGGGCTTGTGATAATGAAAGGCTGTGTGCAATGGAACCCCGTTTACGGTGGAAAGAACTCCCCTCCGGCGGGGCTCGAACCTGCGACCGCTAGATCAGTGGGTCAGCGCTTCACCCACTGAGCCACCGGGGCTTCTTGTCATGTTCGTACACGCTGGCGTGTGAAGGGAAAGGTGGAGTAAAGGTGGTGGTGGTGGTGGTGATGTGTGTGTGTAGGGGGGGGGGGGGGAGGTTTAAACCAAACTAACTATGTTTGGAATCTCGAGCTGCGTGACTCCGCAGGCCGATCAAAGTTACTTTTCATATTAGTCACTGATTTATCCTCGTATATCCCATTCGTCAAATGCAGAAAAAGTAATAGGAGACCGTTCTTTTTGTTTCAAATACAATGGAAGTAATCTTTCAATTACAAATAGTGTATTTTAGCGTAATAAATATATGTGCTGGGACACCCTGTAAGCATTACCTTCCTTCGATTTTAGCCCAGTCAGATTGTCTCATGAGAATCGTAAAACTCTCAGCTGGATGGCAAAGAGTACATGCCTCTCGGCTGAGCAGTTTGAGCAGGTTCTACTGACAGTATTTGCTCAGACACACCTGTCCTATACGTTTACATCTTACAAAACTGAATTTACAGATCGATTGTTTTATTCTTTAACTTTCGATTTTCATTCATTTACAAGTTAATTATGTAATTTCTTTTACTGACCCAGAAAATTTTTCATGCGCGATATGAAATGCCGTTTAAACACCATAACTTCTGGCTATTGTTGGGCAAATTACCCGTGAATGGGTAAAGGTTTTATGTAGTCTTTATATCGTATTCATCGTAAGTATTCGATTTCAATGCCAGAAAATAAGGTATAGCTTATCAAATCCACGCTTTGTAAACGCGCAATTTCATTCTCGCATGGAAATAAAAAAAAATCGGTTTTCCAAAACATAACAATGCTGTTAGACTAAATGCGTTTTTGTGCAAAATATTTGTTTTGAAGTAAAATAACCGTTGGAGTTATCAGAAAACTCTTGAAAGCCGCCAAACCAAAATTTCGATTTTCCATTTTCACGAGTTTTCTGATAAACCCATCAGTTTATCTTTTACAAATCTGAACTCTTCTTCTAATATGCTTTACTTGTATATAAGTCGAACAGCACTGTTGCGATTTGGTAATCCATTTGCAGAAGCTTGTGCTTCATTAACTTTCAGGTGGGAATGGAATTGTGCATTTTCTTTCCAGGCATGTAAGTCAGTATGTTTCAGTGGAGAAGCATAAATTTGCAATCCTTCCACAACGTAGACACAAAACTCTGGCTGGCAGCACCTGACTCAGTGTTTATAGCCAAAGTACAAAAAATAGTTCCGGTGTCCGGATATTGAGAGGCACTACGCTATCCAATAACCAGAAGGGTAAAATATAGATTAATATTAAATCGTGGAGATATATGTCTATATCGAATAAAAGCTGGGTAGATTTGCAAAGGACAACACAGGGTATTTAATTCTTTGTTAAGTCAGTTCAGCAATTGTCGGATCTATTCAAGCAGAATAAGGTTAGTTTTAATATAGTTATAAATTTTATAAAGTTTGATAGCATAAAATATTGATTACATAATTGTGACCAAAGTTCCAAAAATATTACAAAAGAAAAGAAACCGATGTAATATGTAGTACCATGTTTTTCAAGGCAATCCTTATTGCGATACTGTATATCGAATGAGCACTACATGTATATATAATCCTATTAGGGCATAAAACGCAGGCCACATCACTTACGTAAAGTAACTAATTAATAATAATAAAGATAATAACAAAAAAAAATCGTTTAAATATCATATTGAGAATTCAAAGACAAGAGGCCAAACAGTGTAGATCCAGATGAGGCGGCTCATCATGAGCCGCCTCATCTGGATCTACGCTGTTTGCAAATTCAACTATTTTTCTTTCTTGGCACTTCCAGTGATAAAATAGTTTTTAAACTTCTGCACTCCTGAACTGGTCTGTCAGATTGAAAGTGTGTACGACTGAACAGTGGTTTCCGATCCATGCAGCTCATCTTGGGCAGCCTATTCTTGATCTACACTTTTAGGCCTTTTGTCTTTTGTCTTTGTATTCTCAAATGATATTATTTGGACGAAATATTGTTTTTCTTTATTGTTTTACATAAATAATTAGTCTGGATTTTGACGCTGGTGGTGGTGGTGGTTGAGGGGGGGGGGAGGGGGGCGTATATAATGCTCATTCGATACAATATGTCTTGCGTTGCGCCATTATCAAACAGTTTTGATATGTTCTTATTTGATATATTTCAGTTTCATAACAAGAATCTCCTACAGTAGTGCCTCATGCAATCTAGCATAATTTCAATGTTACTGCTTTTATTACCGTAAAAAATATTGGGACAGTTAGGCCCGAGTAAACAGTGCAAACCCAGATCAGACTGTCTGATCAGAGTTTACACTATTTGCCATCCCATTTGCATGTTTTGGACACATTACTGCTCTGTAAAACCAAACTGTTCCAATTTCAGGACAATTATGACTTATTTTTTGTGTCCCAATATTTAGAATTTTTACGGTAGTCTAAAGTTCGTTAATAGCAAAAATGAGTTTTGTGACATCCCAATAAAGTTTTAGTCGACCCTTTTTCCCATCAGACACATGTGCACAGGAAAATTTGTTTCGAGGGCTAACGAACTTTATGCTTTTACTAGTCCTCCAAGATAGGGAGCAAAAAAGAGTCCAACTCACCACCTGAGTTTAACTGGTTACAATCATATATTTTTGTAGATTGTAGGGAAATATCAAATGACAGTATCTTTAACTCTTGTGCGTCTCCGAGAAGGCATGTAATAATTCTGTTATTGAAAGATAAAATTATGCCACTTATATCGTAAGCATCCGGGCACTTTAGCAGCATTTGTTATGGACTCTTGCATTTTGTCCCTGTCAATCAAGGAAATAATTTACAAAAAAAAAAAAAAAATGATGACAAACAGTGAAGACCCTGTTCAGACTGCTCCTTAAGAGCAGTCTGATCAGGGCCATCACTGTTTGCTCGTTTTTTGTCCACATATCTACAGTACATACGGTAGTTAGCAAAGTTCAGTATACCTTGGTATACCTTGTTTTCATGGTTCAATATACTCTTTATTTGTAATAAGATGACATATGGGATAGAATGACATGGGTTTTCTGATATATTTAGAGATAAACAGGAACACTGAATGGAGTTCTGCTAGGGGAAATGATACCACATGAAACAATATACAAACCTAAAGGCACGACGATCATGTCAATAGCTGGTTCCACCCATGTGATATATTGGGTGGGTTGGTTGGTTGGTTGGTTGGTTGGGGTTTAATGGCTCTTTAAGACAGTATTTCAACCTATATCGAGCCGTCTGCCAGAGAGCAAGAGAAAGAAAAGAGACACGACAGTCAAAAGAAAAATGTCCAAACAACCCCACCCGCACCACTTGCCCTACTATTGGACATCCCTGCACTGAAAGTTACCCGTTAACATCCCCCGATCGCAACCACCCCCTGTGATATTTGTCGATAGTGAACTTAGCCGAATGGTATTGATGTGACAGAAAAACTAGTTCTCCAGGTATTTTTCTCAAACCTAGATGTAAATACACTAGCCCTCTTTCAGATGGCCGTTGAGTATAGCGGAACGTAACGGCATGAGTCTCAGGACTACACCAGCCATTTGTAATCACGGTACCGCACCGCGGAGAATAACATGGACTTTCACAGAGCCTCTCCCGGGAGGACAAGCGATTGGTACATGTAGAAGCCCGATCTGTCTCCCAGCACTCAAAAAGACATTTCAGATCCCTGTTAGTTTGATGTGAAATCCAATCCCGTGCAATCACTCGGCACTGCGGGAACGATGCAAAAGTAAAAGTCTCGTATATTTATCTTTTATTTAATAAACAAATATAGATATCTGCATTTCAAATACAGATAACAGATATCTGCAATTAAATGTAGATACCTGTATTAAAATGCAGATATCTCAAATGTAGATATCTGCATCAAATAGGTTTTAACCCAAACGGGCCGCCATACGGATACCCGTATCTTTTCGTTCAATTTCATTTTAACAGTACAATCAGGGCAGCTGAACAAGATGAGGTGGAAATAGATTGATGGAATGTCATCTGTGGTACCCCAACGACCTCACAAGGTTATGGATAGCACAGTCCTAAACAAAAATTGAATAAAAACAAATGTAAACTCAGGACCTATTGCGCTCTGAGTGTGTGGTCTTTTATAAAGCGAGACCTTAATGAGTCTGTCCAATACTGGTTCTCTGACACATACGTTTACAAAAAAAAAAAAAAGAACACACATGCATGCACGCATTCATACCATTTATATCCATGTGCACAATTGTTAAAGAAACAACTACTGAACGCGCATATATGCAATTATGACTGCAGGATTATTGCTGCAAATCTTATCAGTGACCCCAGTTTAACTCTAGGTGTTCTATGTCGAAATCTTTAATAAAGCTAATATGATACCATTGAATATATCTTTGTTCCTTTTACGAGACATAACATTAAATTCTTTAGATAAGCATTTACGGGTAATAGGTCTGTGATATTAAATTCCACAATAGACTGTCTGGGAAGATTTCTAGACAACATGAGGAAGTTTATAAATTAATGGGTTTGTTTCTTAAATATTCCATCTGCTCGTATGAACAGAAGAGGCGGTAGCTTAAAAGTCTAGCACCAGGTAGCTTTTTTACTCTAATATTTATTTCTCTGTTGTTTTATTTCGTTATTGTTATAGCAAAATACATGTACTTGTCAATACTTAAAATGCCTAAACTGAAAACAAAAGTTGAATTTGCAAACACTGTTGATCCGCATGAGGCGGCTCAAAATGAGCCGTCTCATCTGGATCTACACTGATAGCATTCTAGTTCGTGAATTCCTAGTATAATATTGTTGTGGCGAAACTGTCCTTGCATTTGGAATCAGTCTTAGTTCCGTATTTCTAAGGACCAGCGGGCACTTCTCGTGTGGCAAGAAATAGTGGAGCGGGATATAGTGAAAATACTTCAGTTGATGATACAAGCATGAAATTTACAGGATAGCAGGTACATGGCATGCACTTTAACATAAGATCGTGGGCCACTTGAAATTATGTCATTTTCAAGATGGCCGCCGCAAAAACAAAATGTCCGCCATTTTTATGTACTTTTCAACACATTGTTTAAGGTAATAGTCCAGGAGGCCGTTGGCATGGATGTTTATTTTATGCCCTGATTATAGTCACCTAGAGCAGTCACTTAGGAGTTGCAAAATGGTTGTTGCCAGTTTTTCTTTCAACACTTTACCGAAAAAATGGCCAAAGTGGTGGGTGGGGTAACACTGGTCCATTACAGCACCTAAAAGCAAGAAACGCAATGTAGAAAATACTTTGTGTCATAAATATCCCTTTTTAAATGTTCTAATACATAAAAAGCAAACTGAAGTCTGGAAATGATGATCAAAAAGCATGATATATTTGTAACGTATATAACTGTAACTAAAATACAAATGATCAATGAGAAAGAGACCAACTGGTGGAATGAAATTTTTACATGTGGTCCTAAATGAGCATAATCTATTGCTCTTATTTGACTCATGCTCATTTCAACTTTGACAGAATTCCTTGTTATATTTTGAATCAGTTAGGTTGCAGTTAGTTGTGGTAATATCAGTTGAAGACAGAATGTAAATTATTTCTTATGAGTTCCCGAAACACTGGTGAGAAAGTATAACTAGCTGTAGTTTGTATTATGTCTTAAATTGAAAAAGTGTACAAGTACGCATGTAAAATGCCATTCTTATGTTCATAAGACTGTTATAACTTTGGGTTGTATCTGAAAGGCACCCAAACGGTAACATTACGTAACAGAATCGAAATCCGTCCATGGAAGAATAATCCAGGGTCATATGTAATAAAATGGGGTCCTCGTTTAGACATGAGCTTCAATTTAATGTGTTATCATAATCATTAAAGCAGTCTTTCAGCACCTCAAAAATGATTGTTGCTATATCATTTTATGTGTTTTACCTAGAAACTGACCAAAGTAACGGGTGGGATAACAGCTTGTTACAGCAGCAAACTGTTACAAATAGAATGTAGGGAACAATTAACGTTATAAATGTAAAGAGCAACAAAAATTATGATGATTTTTTTTTTATATTTAAATAAATAGAAATACTGACATATTTAGAAAAAGATAGTAATCAGTCAAATAAGACCAGTAACGTACATAACCGAGACTAAATCACAATCGCTGGAATGAATTTTATATGATTGGTCCTTAATCAACATACTATGTCACTTCTCTTTAAACCATGTTGAAAGAACTGCTTGCATATTTTGAATTAGTTAGGTAGCAGTTAGCTGAGGCATTGCCAGCTGAAGAGAAAAGTTAACTTTTCTTTAGAATTTTCCCCGATATTGACGAAAACATCTAACTGTAGATGATATAGCCTTTCAGTGTAACTGTTTTGGTCTTAAGTTTACACACGTGAAGCAGCCATAAAGAAACACCTCTGTTTATACCTCCAAGTCTGATAATATGGGATTGTCCTGTATTTGAAAGGCATTGTAACAGTGACATTATAGTACATATCTGTAATGTATTAGGAATAAGTTTTTTTTATTTGAGTTTAACTAAGTTGTTTTCAAAGGCTCAAATCTTGGATGCCAGAAAGCATTTAACTTACCATTGGTATTAGGACAGCAAATATTTACTTTTTTACACTCACAAGAACTCAACATGAACATCTGAAGCATTTTGAATTTTCTTAACATTTAACGTGACTTACAGCAACATCACAAAACGCATCATTTAAAATCTTGAGGGACAAGTATAATATGTATAAGTTGATCTAACTGAACCATGTCTAGGTTTAGAATTATCATACGAGAGATACCTGTTTCCCTGCCTGTGCTGTCTACCGAGACAATCAGGTAACCTACATGCAAAAATGGCTGTCAGCTGAGGCAACTGATAAAGTATCGACTCACTTGATAGTTATTAACATCGTGCTTGATTGTAATCAACGTTACCTTTTTGTGTTGCTCCCATTAGTTACACTGCACCATATAATCACTATGTCAATTAAGCAATGGAAAATGATATACTTTAGGAGACACATATAAAGCGTCTTTTCATGAGTCTGTTCATGACGTGTATCTCTCATTGTAACATTACCAAGATTTATTTGGTCAGATAATTCTGTACAACCCCTGTTTGTGTTCTGATGCATTATTACCAATACATTTAAAAGTGTAACGAAAGACAAATTTAGTTTTGATCATTTATATGTACGCTTCTTCTATCATTGTATTGATATAAATGGTATCAGAAAGCTGCATTTTCTTACTGTATATGAAGTATCCGGTCAAGACTCATTCAGTAAGACTTCATTAATAAGCAGTTAACCCCTGTAATTATTGCTAAACAATGAATAATAATAATAATGATTATAGCTTTAGCTTCAAAGTCAAGGAGGTCATCTGAAAATAGATATATCAAGATTTGTCCTTGACATCAGTAGTATTCATTACCTTATCATTTACTAATTTTTAATTCAGAACTAAATGTATTACTGTTTAAGCATATGAGATATGAGGAATTTATAAATTACCCAGTAATTGGTTGTATACGTTATTCGATCTGTTATCCTTCTCTTTGTTTTGATACCGTACCGCAAAGTGAAACTACAGGTCATTACATTCTTTAGCGCAACTTGTATTTGCCCAGAAATATCCCGCATCAAATATGCTGTCGTTTTGATTTGCCACTTCATTTTATGGCTTAGAATTCTGTAGAACTCGGTCCCTTAAAACGTAAAATATTCGTCAAATTAAAAGTCCTGAAGCTGGTTCCATGCTAAATCGACTCATTATCCAACCGACTATATATTGCTTTATTTGAAGCATGTATACAAATTATTTGCTGGCTTATAATTGCAGCATTTTTTCTCAAATGAAATATATCTGTTATGCAGTTTTTGATTATACAACAAAATGTCACGTATATTACTGTCTTAAGAATCGTAAGACTGAGTAGCTGGGCATAATCATTAAAGGTGCAGATATATGCTATTAGAAATAAACAAGCAGCAAAACCTGCTGTGCATGTATGGGATTTGCTAAGTCTCCTTTTATTAGCATTTGCAATATTCTGAGTTTCGTCGCATATGAAACGTATCTCAGGAAGTCCCTAAATTAGTCATAAGCTGATTGTTCCAAGAAAACAGTGTTTTTTAAGAAGTGCCAGGATATTAAATTCATAATTGTTCTCTGAGAGACAATGAAGAAATTCCATAAGCCGTATTACAATGGACTAACTTATGAATTAAAGTTATTTACGTTACTACAAGTAGTTATAAATGAAAAAAAACATATTAAAATGTATTTGCTAATACTTAACGCTGATTCTATGGAGAAACTGCATTTGAAAATAAAAAAAGTAGTGTACCTTAAAATTATATGATTCTAAATTAAATACACATAGGTAACGTATATAATCGATGCTTATGGCAAAAGAGTCGTTAGAAAAATTGACAACATGCGCTTTTCCATTGTGAACACTCTATTGTTGACGTTTTACATGTATATATTGCCAAAAAAATAACACACATGCCCACGGGCACTACATATGTCTGCGGACAATAAGCATGTTATAAATTAAAACGATAGCATTTTGAAACTTGGCGGCCATCTTGAAAATGGATGATTTTAAGTGGCCCACGAGCATTTTTGAATCTGGGCCATGTAAGGAACACTTAGTGAAAATTTCATGCTTGTATCATCAAGTGAAGTATTTCCTTGAATTTTCACTCTAAGCCGCTCCACTAAAATGATTAAATACTAATGTTTTGTTCAATGATAATACATTTGGTAGTTGAAGTGGCAATAAGAGCCTTTGTGACACTTTCAAGTGCATTTGAAGTATACATTTTACCGTCATATTGCCTTTTATTTCAACTTGTTAGGTTTTCAACTACTGAAAAATAGTACCGAAGAATGGCAGTTTATAGTTATGTGAGATATCATTTAACTTCACGTACATTTGAATTCATGTGTAAATTATCATAAAAAATGCAAAAATGAATTTATAAATGAAAAAACAAATAAATAAAACAAAATATACAGAGCTCTAGATAAGAGGGAGTATTTGATGATAATTAAGGATAATTTTTCTTATTTCTCAATGAAACCATATGTTGTGACCCTTCATCTGAACCGTCTCGTCGAGACGGTTCAGATGAGGGGTCACAACATAATTTTTTATGCAGAATTAACAAAAATTATCCCTAATTATCATCAAATACTCCCTCTTATCTAGAGCTCTGATATATATTTCCCACATGGTTTTTCGTGTCGTACTATTTCAGTGCGGAGCCATCGTTTGGTGGCGGTGAAAGTCAGTGCAGTGTGTAGGCAACTGATAACCAGCGACTTTTTTTAAGGCAGTAGCGATCGCGGTCCATGATACGTATTTCTGAATTGAGAAATTGATTGTCAAATGTGTCCCGTGTTTGCAGGTTCTTCAATAATATTGAACAAGAAAGTAAGTTTTAGTGCATTAGGCATGTATTTCTAAAATTAGAAGATAATTATGTCCCGCCATGTACAAATAGAAATATAATGATATTGATTGCAATTTGAGGAAGTTATGTAATCTTACCATGTAAAACATTTTAAATTATCGATCGTTCAATAAAATTACTTTAAATCTTTCCTAAAATCAATTGGTTGGAAGCAGTCTTACTTCCATAATCATGAATAAATATTAAAGGAATTAAAGAAATATGAAGGAATTAAAAGGAGGATTGTGATTGAAAATAGACTAATAATAGGTATTATAATCAGGGTCGAGACATTATTGAGACAGAACAGAACAGAATAAGTACTTGTAGGAAGAGAACTGTTTAAGGTAATTAGGAACATCTCCATAATTTTTTCCGCCATTCGTGGATAAGGAATTCTTTCCTTTATCACAGGGGTAATACCAATTTGGCTACCTTGCTTTCGACCGAGTCTGTACCATACAAAGTGGTTTTCGATCGAGAATACGATCGTAAGCATTATAACGGTAAATGGTACTATTGTTAATGGCTGTCGACCGAGCTTGTACTGCTGTCGATTGTCTCGGTCGACTGCCACTTTTGCATGTATGGTAATTGACTGACTCGATCGTTTCTCTCCGTGTTTCCATCGATCTTATGTATACAGTATAGTAAATTCAGCATAACTATATAACGTTACCGTTCCTTATATTTTGGGTATTGTGGTAATTAAGAGTTTCTCAGACGGCTGGAACAACTCCAGTATATTTCGCCTTAATTTCGCTTTTAAGTTAATGTTTTTGTTTATTCGTAGATTTTTCGACAGCTATATGTTTTGATACTTGTCCTGAACAAATTATACCTTTTGTGTTTTCAAATGAAGATTAAAGCGGAGTCTTAACAAATCCAGTGTTACGACAGACGTGATCTGCAAATCTTCAGCTCAGTCTGCCAATAAATGCTTAACCCAATCAGGCCTTATACAGTTCAAATTATCAGAATGTCTATGAACCATATTTTAAATGAGCTAAAACGCATGCACTGACTAGTAACCGCCTGCAGAAGGTAGTATAGGCTTGCGCCTTAAGAAAGCTTTTGTCACGTTGTGGCTAGATTATTAAGGGATCAATCTATAATAAGTGCATGGAACTTTAAACTTTGAAGTAGTCGAGGTATATAATTGCTTATTTAAAATATTTATATTAAATCCATCGACCGGAAAAGTTGCCAAAGTGTTTAACATACACTAAATCAAAGAAAGTTCAGGCGGGGTAGGTGCGTTAATTTTTCATGAAATTTATGGATGTATTTCATTGTATTTACCATATAGATGCTGCAATTTTAAGGATAACATCTAATTTTCTGTCTTTCGGAGGAAGTATATGTAAAACACTAAGACTAAAATTTGCATCAGTCTCCATAAAATATTACATATGTATATTTATTAATTTCTATATAATATTTTAAGGATGAAATATTGATATCTTAAAGAGAAAGGATACATTTAATTCCAGATGTGCTACTGTTCTTCAGAATAAAAATTCAAGTGCTGACCGTATATTCAGCTTCTGATTATCTCAGTGGACACTTTCTTAATGCCTGTTTTTCCAAGGTAGTACTCGTACATATATTATTTTCATGAAAATCTTAGTTTCTGTCTGTCTTATTTGGTTCGATTCTAAGGATAAAATCTTAATTTGAGCCGCGACACGACAAAACCAACAATGTGGTTGTGCGCCCAGCGCAGACTCAGATCAGCCTGGGCATCCGCCCAGTCTGATCAGAGTCTTCGCTGTCCGCATGGAGGCAGCTTAGACCCTTAGCTACCTTTTAAGCGCTTAGCGAAAAGTCGGAGCGGACCAGGGGGATGCCCAGGTTGATCTGAGTTTGCGCTGGGCGCACAACCACATTGTTGGTTTTGTCGCGTCGCGGCTCATTTCTGTCTGTCTGATTTGGTTCGATTCTAAGGATAAAATCTTAGTTTCTGTCTGTCTTATTTGGTTCGATTCTAAGGATAAAATCTTAATTTCTGTCTGTCTTATTTGGTTCGATTCTAAGGATAAAATCTTAGTTTCTGTCTGTCTTATTTGGTTCGATTCTAAGGATAAAATCTTAATTTCTGTCTGTCTTATTTGGTTCGATTCTAAGTTTCTGTCTGTCTTATTTGGTACGATTCTAAGGATAAAATCTTAATTTTTGTCTGTCTTATTTGGTTCGATTCTAAGTTTCTGTCTGTCTTCTTTGGTACGATTCTAAGGATAAAATCTTAATTTCTGTCTGTCTTATTTAGTACGATTCTAAGGATAAAATCTTAATTTCTGTCTGTCTTATTTGGTTCGATTCTAAGGATAAAATCTTAATTTCTGTCTGTCTTATATGGTACGATTCTAAGGATAAATCTTAATTTCTGTCTGTCTTATTTGGTACGATTCTAAGGATAAAATCTTAATTTCTGTCTGTCTTATTTGGTACGATTCTAAGGATAAATCTTATTTTCTGTCTGTCTTATTTGGTACGATTCTAAGGATAAAATCTTAATTTCTGTCTGTCTTATTTGGTACGATTCTAAGGATAAAATCTTAGTTTCTGTCTGTCTTATTTGGTTCGATTCTAAGGATAAAATCTTAATTTCTGTCTGTCTTATTTAGTTTAAGTTTAAGGATATACTCGGGCCAGTATAGAACCCAGATTTAAAATAATTTCCGCGATAGGACAACATTGCCTGGGCATTGTCTTTAAATAGCAAACATAAAAACAAATCAAAGACTGACAATATATAAATTACGGCCTACTAAACTAAAATTCTGCAGTGTCTTTAGGGTATACCTCTTTTAATGAAGATAAAAATGCGCCCTTTTTAAAAAAAATACACCGTGTTTGCAGACTTTCCTACGCATATCATAGCTTTATGTGTTTTTGCAATCAGAAGTTCTGTTTTTATATTGATTAACGAGAAATTACGTCATTTGCATTACTTTTCGAACGCCCCTCGTACAGATATAATCTTAATTTTCTGTCTGTTTTATCGAGTACAATTCTGTGTATGTAATCTTCACTTTCTGTCTGTCTTATTCAGTACAATTTTAAGGATATTATCTTGACTTTCTATCTGACTTATTGAGTATAATTCTAAGGATATAATCCTAACTTTCTATCTGTCCTATTTAAAAAAAAAAAAAAAAAAAAAACTATTCTAAGGATGTTAACTAAACTTTCTGTCGGTCTTATTTAGTACGATGCTGAGGATAAAATTTTAATTTCTGTCTGTCTTATTCAATAAAATTCTAAGGATATAATTCTCATTTCTGTCTGTCATTTTTAGTACAATTCTAAGCATAATATCTTAACACTCTGTCTGTGTTATTTGTTACAATTATAAGGATTTAGTCTATCTCTCTGTCTGTCTCATTTAGTACGATTCTAAGGCTATAACCTTAACTTCTGTCTCATTTAGTACGATTCAAAGGCTATAACCTTAACTTCTGTCTCATTTAGTACGATTCTAAGGCTATAACATTAACTTCTGTCTCATTTAGTACGATTCTAAGGCTATAACATTAACTTCTGTCTCATTTAGTACGATTCTAAGGCTATAACCTTAACTTCTGTCTCATTTAGTACGATTCTAAGGCTATAACCTTAACTTCTGTCTCATTTAGTAAAATTCTCAGGATAAAATCCTAACTTTGTCAGTCTTATTAAATATGATTCTAAGGATATTATCTTAATTTTCTGTCAGTCTTATTAAATACGATTGCAAGGATATTATCTGAATTTTCTGCCTGTCTAATTTAGTACAATTCTGTGGATATAACCTTAAGTTTTTGTCTTTCTTATTCAGTACAACGCTAAGGATATAAGCTTAACTTTCTGTCTGTCTTACTAGATAAAATTCTAAGGAAAAAAATCTTAATTTCCTGTCTGTCACATTTTGTACAATTCTAACGATATACTCTAAATTTCCTGTCTGTTTTATTAAGTACAATTCTTAGGATATAAGCTCAACTTTCTGGCTGTCTTATTGAGAACAATTCTGAAGATAACCTCTTAACTTCTGTCTCTCTTATTTAGGGAATAATGTCATATATATATACAATTCTAAGGACAAAATCTTAAATGCTTTCCATCTAATTTGATTCAATTCTGGGGAAAAGATATTCTGTCTGTATTATGCCGAACAATTCAAAAGATGAAATCTAACCTTCTGCCTGTCTTATTTGGTACAACTCTGAGGTTATTATATTAACTGTCTTATTTCGTTCATTTCTAAGGATAAAATCTTAGAATTTGTCTGTCCTATGGTATACAATTCTTGGGATAAAATCTTGCCTTTTGTCTTG
Organism: Ctena decussata; assembly: GCA_963989385.1. Classification (NCBI taxonomy): domain Eukaryota; kingdom Metazoa; phylum Mollusca; class Bivalvia; order Lucinida; family Lucinidae; genus Ctena; species Ctena decussata. The sequence goes on from OZ022513.1 coordinate 54,605,273, forward strand.
ATTAGAATAATTCTATGGACAAAAAACTTAACGCCTTCTAAGGCTCAACTCTTTACTTCTGTCTATCTCATTTGGTTCAGTAAGGAGCTTAACGTATGAGGTAAAGACTAACGATAAAATTTTCTGTCTGACCTGGTACAATTTTGAGGATAAAATCTTTACCTCAGTTTAATTTTTCTGTTACAATTATAGGGATAAATCTTAACTTCAGTCTGTTTTATTTACTACAATTCTGATGACAAAACCTTTCGCCTGTTGCCTTATTTTGTGCAATTCTTAAGATAAAATCTTTCTCTCTGCCTATTTTATTCGGTACAATTCCAAGGGCAAATCTTAACTTTAGTATAATTTTAAGAATCTGCCTGTATTATCTGCTACAGTTCTAGCTACAGTTCAAGGGACAAAAGCTCGAATTCTGTGCGGCCTTATTTAGTACAGTTCTAGGGATAAAATCTTAACTTCTAGCTGTATTATTAGGATAAACTGCTAAGGATAAAATCTCAACTTTTGCATATCTTATATGGTAAACCTTTGATGATACAACATTTTCTCCTGCCTTATTTGTTACAATTCTGAAGATAATTCTTGACTTTTGTTTGTACTATCTAGTACAATTCTTATCTTCTTCCTGTCTTATTTGGTACAATTCTGAGGGTAAAATCCTAACTTCTGCCTGTCTTATGTGTTACAATTTTTGGGATAAAAATCAAAACTTCTGGCTGTCTTTTAGTTATTACAATTCATAGGGTAAAAGCGTAACTTCTTTTGCCTGATTTACATGAAGGATAAAATCTTACCTTCTGTCGTTCTTATTTAGTACATTTCTAAGGAGAACATCGTTACTTCTGTGGGTTTTTAGCTCACCTGAACTCGTAGTTGGTGTTGGGGTAGTAGCATTCGGTACCGGATTGCCCTACTTATTTGGCTGATAGTAGAGCAAGGACCGGTTGTACTTGCAGTCGGTGCGGGATGGGCGTTTTTTTGGATTTTTTTTCCTCTCGTCTATCATATCTTCCTTTTCTTTACCCTCTTTCTAGAAAATAGTTCGATATAGAGTTGATATAGAGCCGTAAAATCTAAAGCAGCCAACCAACCATTTAACCCTAGGTATAAAATCTTAACTTCTGAATGTCTTAAGTTGTATATGTATAACTCTATGGACAAAAAAATTAACTTGTACATGAATAACTCCAAACTTCTATCTATAAAAGGCTGAACATAATATGTAAATTTAAGTACAAAATCTTGGCTTCTGTTTATTTTCAAGTGGCATACTCCTAACTCCAAAATATTAGCCTTTGTGTATCTAAAGTGGTATAACTCTAAATGTTGTCAATTTGAGGTAGCATAACTTTAACATGTATGGATACACCTCCATGCTACTCCGATATTGTTACTAAGGGGAGCAACTTAAGGACCGTCTTTGCTTTCCTGGTCTATGATGCTCTTCCGGAAAAGGGTCTACACCTAAAGGAAAGAATTTGCTCCCAAAGGAGCAAATTCTCTCCTTCAAGTGTTGACCCTAAGTGGGCAAATTCTCTCCCTAACTGGTTGACCCCCATTGAGAAGGAAGGCAAAATGAAAATGTCAGAGTTGCTTCCCCTGAAAATTTTACCAGTCACCTTAACAATAATATTATATGCTATTTTCAGGAACACGAAAATGACATAATCAGGAGGATTTAAACACTGTTATCCCACAGCATTATCTGCCCTTGGTTTCACAATGAACAGCAAACATCGAGATATTCTGCAGCAACATCGAACATTCCTCCTCAACAATCTAGTATGGACAGACGGACTCGCGAACAAACTCTTGGTGAATGGAGTGCTCACAGACACGATTATTAAAGATATACAGGTAAAAAAGTCTTTTTAAACTCTCCATCTCCCTATCCACCATGGTATTAGTTATAAAACATTGTTTCTTCCGCCTTTAAAATTTTTACTAAAGGAAACAACTTTGATCATCAGTTTTGGTTTGCCCTTGGCGATGGAGGTCTTCCAAAAGTAGGTCTACTTTGCTTCTACAAGAGATAAGTATTTCATTCAAGTAATGATCCCCCCTTCTCTCTCTCTCTCTCCCCCCCCCCTCCCACACACACACATACACCAGCACACACACATATACACAACCTTGAAATGGGCGAAAATCATATGTCAGTTAAGTCACTGCAAGACGAAAAATGCCCTAAGCCAAATGCAAAGAACAACCAGAATATCCACGCAGTCTGACCATTTTAGGGATAAACAGAACTGTTGTGCTCCGTAAGCACTACTCAGGCCATCTTGTACATAATTTAAGTTTAACAAAGACCATAGATCGTGGAAAATTGCAGTTGTAAATTGGGATCGAAATCACATATGTAGCCTGTGTAGCTTACTTTTGATCGTTCTTGGTGCACTTTCATGGCTCATGTTAGAGCTTCGTTCGTACAATCTGTAGCTGGGTTTGTAAAATACATTCGTATGAGTTGTGGAACCGCGTTTTCCTTTTGTTCGAAAAAAGCTAATGTACTTCTTGCACAGCAGGCACATGGGGTCAAAATGACGCCGTACCGACGGTAATGCGACGTAATGACGTTGCATCACCGTCACTGACGTCATTTTGCGTCAAAAGACGTACTGACCATCAGTATGACGTCATTTTGTCGCCATGTGCCAGCTGGGTTGGGCGAGGGTTTTGAATGTTATAACTCAGCCTGGTTCTTGAAACTGCTGTCATGATTTGGTATTGGGCCGACTTATTTTGAATAATTCAAATTTCCTAAAATTCGACAAGTACATTCTTTTACACGCACCTCCTGTCAAAAGTTCAATTAGCAAACTTTATCAATACCATTCTCTTCATAGCGTCAACAAGTACATAAAGAACAGTCAGACATTTGAGCCGCGACACGACAAAACCAACAATGTGGTTGTGCGCCCAGCGCAGACTCAGATCAGCCTGGGCATCCGCCCAGTCTGATCAGAGTCTTCGCTGGCCGCATGGAGGTAGCTTAGGCCCTTAGCTACCCTTTAAGCGCAAAGCGAAAACTCTGATCAGACTGGGTGGATGCCCAGGCTGATCTGAGTCTGCGCTGGACGGACAACCACTTTGTTGGTTTTCTCGTGTCGCGGCTCATTTTATTATGGGATGTACTTAAAAGTATTGAATTTCGAATTTCCCATCAAGTAGTTTTATAAACAAGAATTCAACTGTTCAGGCGTTATCTTCGTCAGGAATGGCTTCCGAGGGAATTAAATTCGATATTAGCCCATTATTTGCTTAAATAGATATACCCGAAATTATGTAAAACATTGGAGCGCAATACCCAATCAGTTTAATCATATGTATTATAGAACTCTAATTTGATTTTAATTTCTGGCGATGGGTTAGTAATGTTTCGGAAATGGCAAACAGTGCAGAGCGCTACCAGACTGCAGTCTGGTCTGGGTCTACACGGTTTACTACGTCACTTGTGTCCCTACAGCTAGAATCACTACAATCATTATGGAAAAAATGAATAATGGTAAGGGAATTTTAACCAAACTTCACGGATATATATGTTTAAAAAATATTGGCCGGGACCCGTAAAAACGTGACTTTCTACATGTGCAAACAGCCAGTACTTCGATCAGCCTGCGGTTCTGTGCACACCGACCAGAACCTTCGCTTTCACTTTCTGCTTCGTCAAAAATTATACATAATACTACCGACGGGAAAGATTCTGATCAGACTGCGCGGATGATCTGAGTCTTTGCTTTTGTACATGGTATAAGGAGATTTTACTGGAAGCAAAACTCAAATTAAAAACGGCATTTTTAATCTTTTGCCTATATACTAAACTTATTAAAGAAAGACTCGACACTAATAACCCACAATTAAGTTACCATATTGTTACAATTTGTATCTATATATTGGGCGTCTCTTCAATAGAAGGGTAATTTTAAAAGTTTGACACATTAATAAGTTCAAATAAACATTATAGTAAATGCCTTCTTTTTTTGACATTCCGTACGAAACTGCTGAACATGAACAACAGAGGCTCAACTAGAGCTAGCGTTTCCGCTCAAACCGTTTTACTATGCCATAATATATTTAGTCGAAGAGGCCGTTTTCCAACTGTTAAGCTTGTGAAAATATTACAAGTCGAAGAGCCGTTTTTAATTCCCTATTTAAATACAAGGCATCCGAGATGCCATCCACGTAGACCAACTAGGTCGGAGAGGCCGGAGCGAAGCGAACGTCCTTGAGCTTTGATCTATGAAAACATTAGGAATCCAAGAAGTGATGCTTATTAGGCTGGCAGTCCAGCTTCTTAAAAAAATCTTACTAGTTCCCAGAAAAACGTGAGCCAGTAAACACGGGCGTAATACCCATTTCCTTATGATGCTGTCTTCCGAGCCAGTTGGACGCATGCAAAAGTGGCTGTCGATCAAGGCAACTGACAGCTCGATCGACGGTCATTAACTTGGTAATTAGTATCATTTAACATTATTGCTAGGTTGACTGCTGCAATCTTCGCGGCAGCCACTTTGCACAGACAGCACAGGTATGCATAATGGTACTAACCCCGTGACAAAATGTTTCCTTATTGCGTGATCCCCAGATACCGTAACGTGCAAGGTCTACACTGGGCATCGTACTATAGGTGAGATAGAGCATGGTTCGTCCGCCTGTACGGTCGATAATCCACTCACTAACACGTAAATGTGCTAAGTATGGATTTAAGTTTTGCAATGGAAAATTTATAAAATGCCACATGCATGCTTTGGTGGTGAATTCTAGTAGTATGTTTACATTGTATTTCGGATCAGTTTTCTTTGTATTGTTCCATTCATTAACCATATCAGTGAAATCTTCTCTCATTGTAATCCTACCCTGCCAATAGATACCCGTAATTACCAAATTATCGGGACACCTCTATCACTGTATTTAATTTGTTCTAAAAGTTTAGCATGTTGGAATTACTGACGGGGACATTTGCGCCGCGACACAACAAAACCAACTAGGTGGCATGTACGCCCAGCGAAGACTCAGATCAGCCTGGGCATCAGAGTCTTCGCTGTGCACTTAAAGGGTAGCTAAGGGTGTAAGCTACCTCCATGTCGACAGCGAGGACTCTGCTCAGACTGGTCGGATGCCCAGGCTGATATGAGTCTTCGTTTGGCGCACATGCCACTTCGTTGGTTTTGTCGTGTCGCGGCTCATTTATCAAAACCTGCATCGGGATATGGCAAACGCTGCTGGGATCCTGAACACACCGCTTCTGTTCAACGTCACAATATTTAGCGTTATTATTGAAATTATCATAATAATATAGAGATCAATATGCAAAATCGAAAATGAATATAGCTTTTTGTAGTGCAAACAAATATCTCATTTGTATAAAAGGTGATTGTTTATACACTCACACACTTTTGTTTCTACGGCATGATACACTCATTTACATTAACTTGAAAGAAAATGAGATTCTGTGAAGTGAATACCAATTGCCCCCGCTACCCCCCCCCCTCCCCCCCCCCTCCACGTTTTCCTCGCTTTGTCCGAAAAATTGCGGGAAACCTCATACACCTTCAAAGGATACGATGTTAAGCGAGGACCCATACCAGTCTAGCGGAGCGTCCGTAAAGGCAAGGAAAGACAGGGTTCGAATCAGAGTCTTCGCGAACGAGCTCGGCCTTTTAACCGTTAGGCCACGGGTTGACTTCTTGTTTGCTTCCCAGGATAACGTGGCTTTTTCAAATTTGGGTCAACTCTTACAGGAAAGAATTTGCTCCTATGGAAGCAAATTCTTTCCTTGAAGAGTTGACCCACTTTAGGAAGGGCGGGGAAATGAAAGTGGCTGAGTCATTTACCCTTAAAGTTGACCCATACACCTTTATTACTCATCAGTACAGTCCACATCGATATAGCCGTGACTACATTACGAGCATTCAACGCACAAAACAACAACAACAGGAACGAAAACAAGGCACACTTTTGAATAATGAACAGGTCCGTTATTGAGTCATATTGTCATGTTAATTTTCCATGTTTTAGCTTTATACATATCATTTGTAGATTTCTAAAGCCACATCCGCAATACAATTTTGAAATCGAGATGATAGACAACGAGAGAAAAAGTACGTCGTCTGTGCAAGTAGCCAATGACTTGTCCGCTCACAGAACAAGACTGAAGCTGAGACTGTCAGGGGACATTGGTCCTTTGCTATTTGCATAATTTGTTCCATGTAGTATACCACAGGAATAGACATGTTTTTCTTTGTTATCACATTATCTGTTTTATCGAGTGGTAAATGACAGTCAAAAGGTTAAAACGTTATTCACAGCATACTTGATACTAGATAGAAAACTAATTATGCTGTTCTATATGCTTTGAAATACATTTTGAATTTGCTCTTAACGCTTATACACGGTATTAACCGTATGCATTCAGACACAATGTCTACAAGAGCAGAGTGATGACTGTATATCAAAATGATCACAAGTAATAGTCATCCAGGGTGTGCCCTATTCCCAACAGGCACACAGGATTGAATCAATATTGAATCAACATTGATTCAACGTTTTGACATTGAATCAAGATTGATTCAATATTGAGTCAACCTTATGTGCCTAGTGGGGTTTGCTTTTCAACAGATAGTTTATAGAAATAAACAGAAGGAAAGAATTTTTTTTGCTTTTTTTCCGCATGCGACGAACAAAGAAGTAGGTACGTGTTCCGCAAGTGCCTTAAGATGAATAAGTCATTCTCAGGGTCGGTAACTCTGCCATTTTCCTTTTTTGCCTGCCTATTCAATTGCCTATTCGCTTTTCACTGTGCAGTTTGGATCAACTCTAAACAGAAGCAAGTTCTCCCTCCCTCTCTCTCTCTGCAACCCCACCCCAAACGAGCAAATTCTTTTCCTTAAGCGAAGGTCCTAGTTTGGAAGAGCTTTGCCACCAAATGAAGCAAAAAGGAAGTCAGTAAAGTTGAACCCCTATGTAAAAATGGCTGAAAAAATACTGAGAACACTTTAACTGTTGACCGCCACTATAGTCAGTAACTCTTCAATTTTTTTCCTATCAGGTTATATGAGAAAAAAAAAGAAACTAGCTTTCATGCGTGGTGAACAGTGAAGACCATGATCAGAGAGCTTGAGTATTCAAATCTTGGCCTTCTGTACTAGTATTTAGGATTTCACAGTAGTTGAACTTGGGGTAGATGAACCAGGATAAATTAATACATGTAACTAGCGGAAGCGTCACAGAAAAGTACTTGTAAACATGGGCTCAGCTATTATCGTAAAGAAATACAACACAAATTCTTCAAAGCACTTCTTAAGTAATATTTCTTATACCCTTATTCAATAGATGCTACCTGCATTACCGTATTAATCATAAATATTAGCTAACCTGTCAAAGCAAACAGTGCAGACCCTGACGGAGCAGTTTGATCACGGCCTGCACCGTTTGTTTGTCGACATTATCATAAGTCATATTTCTTGATAAGACGCGTGGACATGTTTAAATTCGAAGGCGGAGATTTTTATAAGTATTTTCAAATTCTTTGAAGTTTCCGAATATTGAAAATACGGTAATATTTGATATGGCATTAAGACAAGGAGTCAATATTTGAACAAAGATGAACAACTTAGTGCCTTTTACTGAACATGATAATATTGATATTATAGGGGGTGATATTAAAAATATATTGTTTGGCCCATACGGAGCTTGTCAAATACATGATTATTAATTACTCATATTATGTTTTTGACCGGAATTTTGTCAACATAATGGGGTCAGGATAAGTGTAAGAGTGTTCAGTTGCTAGAACGGTCAAAATTCTTTTTTTTTTTGGCACCAATAAAAAGGTTCCATACGCAAAGTCTTAAAAGGAATGTGTACACTTTTCAGGAGAAGCAACTCAACCATTTTTCCCCTTTACCTTCCTGCTTAATGGACATGATATATGAAAGGAAAGAATTTGCTTCTCAATAGGCTACAGTGTATTTACGGATTCCCCCAAATCTGCATAATGTTAAAGAGAACACTTTTGCATATGCGTGTGGCACATTTTTTTGCGGTTCTAAGTACATGTATTTTTTTGTGCGGATAAAAAATAAAACAGAAAACATGTGGAACCAAACGAACATGTGCCACTGATCCAAATTTCATGTTTGATATAGTAAAAGGAAGTTCAGTTTTATTGATTCTTTAAAAGTCATCCCATTTATAATTGCTTATTGGTGTTTTATTTTCGTCTATTTATTCCCTGCAGTGGACTTTATAACCCTTAAAGCGCCAAAAATTAAAATAGTTAAATTTGCAAACAGTGTAGATCCAGATGAGGTGGCTCATAATGAGCCACCTCATCTGAATCTACTCTGTTTGCCCTCTAGTGTTCAAATTCGCAATATGATATCACTTGGACGAAACATTTTTTGAAATTCTGCAGACGTAAATTTTGTCGTCTGCTTTTTGGCGCTTTAAGGGTTAATCACATAACTGTGTCACAAGAAATGCCATTATGAAAATTAGTGAGTGCTCATTTATTTTAAAATCTCACTTTGCGTTTGACTTCCCAGAAAAGGCAGAAGTTTGACTAATCAATGATTCCTGAAAAACTTTTCTCGAATGATAGACAATCCCAAACCCAGCGCCAAATTGATAATCTGCACTTCAAACTCAACATCATCAGCACTGTCCTCTCGATATACTGAAGTAACACGGAATGCGTACACCATATTTAACTATTATACATAATAATTGACACGCGACACGAAAAAACCAACAATGTGGTTGTGCGCCCAGTGCAGACTCAGATCAGCCTGGACAGCTGCCCAATTTGATCAGAATCTCCCCAAGGCGCTTAAAGGGTACTAGTATCTAAGGGTCTAAGCTACTTCCATGCGGTCAGCGAAGACTCTGATCAGACTGGGCGGATGCCCAGGCTGATCTGAGTCTGCTCTGGGCGCATAACCACGTTGTTGGTTTTGTCGTGTCGCGGCTCAATTTGAGTATTATCTTGTCTTTCCAATTCTCATGTGAGACTCAAGCATAACTCGCGCCTCGTGACACCGAATCAAATTCGAAGGAGAGAGAGTCCCCCTCCCCTTCCCTCACACACACACACACACACACACACACACACACACACACACACACACACACACACACACACACACACACACACACACACACACACACACACACACCAATTTTAGGACGATATTCGCCAGGAGTGTCAAGAAAACGAATCCATAACTCGCACCTCCCGGTAACGAGTCTGTCCGCGCCCTCTGAAATTCGAGGAAGAGTATTAGTAGTAGTATTTCATTCTCATGTCGACGTTACCCCTGCACCTCAGCGGAACGAATCCATAGCCGGGAAGAGTATTCTTGTCACTCCGAAAGTATAGTGGAATAACAACAAGAAATATCTTTAAAAAAAGATAATCGGCTTAGATCAAATAGAAGTATGTTTTGTATCTATGTATGAGTCAGGTACATGTAAGATATTGAATGTGCTGATCAGATCCACAGATGCGCATGTTGATATGCATATTTGTTGTTGGTGTTGTTGGGGTTTTGATTTCCAAAATGCTGTTGAATTTTGATTGGGGTCTGTCTGTGTTGCACAGTAACAATGAGGATTCGTTGACCGCCCCACATATAACCTTAAAAGTGTTGCAGTTCCAATACATCAGCAACAACTAAGCCAGCAACAACTACTTAATTTCGTCTTCGATTTCTGTGTCAAGTTATTTTTTTAGTTTCATAATTTACATGAGCGACATAACAGGCGAAATGTTCTTTGGCAAAAAGCGATTTGGACCGAAATATCTAGATTCATCACGACACGGTTTATAGGTCAACAGTCAAATGAAACTGAAAGAAGAGAAAACAAAAGTATGCTACTTACATGAAAATTCCGGGTGTATTTATATTGGCCAATGAAATACTTAAAATGTAGATCAATAGTAAGGTTATACGGCTAAAGCCGAAAAAATGAGGTTGTAGAGTCATTGTTGAAAGAGATCTTACAAGCCGAAACGTTGAAATAAATGTGGAAATATATTCTAGACTGAGACTTTAAAATTGGGCCTTTGACTGAAATTCCAAAGTTTACAGTAACTAGTTTGTTAAAGCAAGAAACAAGTAAAATATATCTGAAATACTTATTGAGATATTTTATGGATGCTGATACTTTTGTTGGTCATCAAAATGTATTTTTGGGTATATAGGTAACCAATATGCAAACTTTCGAAATTCATAATGATCTCCAATATGTAGGATGGCTCAGGAAAAAGTCAGCGTGGGAGGTTTATTATATCTGTATTAAACCGTGAAAACAAATTGAAAATAATTTTGAAAGTTTATCAGTAACGCTTGTCGCGGCATTTGGTTGATTTTAAAGTGAATGGATTGATGGTTGATTTTAAAGTGAACCTCCGTATTTTCCGAGCCATTTTAATTTCAATGGGGAAAATGTTTTGACTTCCTGATTCCTTACCTGGACAACATAGCTTTTCTAAAATGAGATCTACTCTTAAAGAAAAGAATATTCTTCTAGGGGAACACATTGTTCTCTTGCAAGGTTACACCCCCCCCCCCCCTCATTGAGAGGAAAACAATAAAAGAAAAATGGAAGAGTTCCCTCCCTGAAAGTTTACCAGTCCACCTTAAAATACCCTCATTTTTAAAAGATTTTTTTTACGCAAAGACTGTACATAAATCCTATATACTATTTAGAGTTTTCACCTTTCAGCACCTATTTTCCCTCAAACTATCGATATTTTGAAGTGAAATGCTTGGTCCCTAGGCTTTTGAAATTAAAGGAATCAAATGTACCCGGAGATTTTGCTTTGGCTATACATATCGCAATGATTCTCTTTTCAGAATGGCTCCGTGGTGGGACGAAACAGCAGGATCACCAAACTTCTGGACATCCTGCCTATGAGAGGTGCTAACACCTTCGAGAAATTCTGTGATTCGCTACAACTTTCTGGCCATGTCTTCCTGGCCGAACTACTCAGGGACGAAGGTATGCATATTCTTTTTTCGTAGGTTGTTTTCATTTCATGCATACTATGCATGAAGACGGCTGAAAGTATTTGTGTGTCTGTCTGTAAATATATACAGTCAGCGCTCAATATCTGAAATCACTGATACCTCAAAGTGTTATGTTATATCAAAGAATGACATTTTGAAAACATTTCATATTCATTTTTATATTTAAACTCCTGTTGTCTCATACTACTGGTATCTCAAGTTAATTTTCTGATATCAGAAAATTTTCTTTGAAATCATCAATTTGAGATTCATTTCGACTCCGAGCTCTCGAGATTGACAGTACTGGTTCATATGTTAAAAGGATATCTTGACTGGACCAGGCCCAGAGGTTATAAAACTTGAGTACATTCTCACTCAAAATAGGCCGGGCCGGGTAGCGCAATCGGTAGGGCACCTGACTCGTAAGTCAGAGGTCCTGGGTTCGAATCCCGGTCTGGCCACATACTTTCGTTTCTCCTTCCGCTGATTCAAGAAGGGCAGTTGTCAGTTACTGGCGGAAGTATTTGCACTTAGTACTGGTTAACCGCTTAGGAGGTCTAAGCCTGCCCAGGAATAGTGTGGTAGTACTGGTTAACCGCTTAGGAGGTCTAAGCCTGCCCAGGAATAGTGTGGTTAGGTTAACTGACCGTCCCGACATGACCTTAGTTATTTACCGTGGACGTTAAGCATCAAATCAACCAACCAATCACTCAAAATAAAGCACACTGATTGGCTGCTTCCGAGCACATGTTCGGAAGCAGCCAATCAGTGTGCTTTATTTTGAGTCTGAGATTATTCTCACGTTTTATAACCTCGAACCCAGGTATGTTGCATCTTTCAATATTCCCATAAAATGTTCTTTATTTAGCTTGATTTTCAAATCATTCATGATGGCAGATAGTCTAAAGCATTAGCTAATTACAAAGGTTAGGTAAATCAGAATCTACCTTATAACAGGTCAAAGAACTATTCCAACATAAAGACGTGGCCTGTTAAGGGTCCTGATTTGTAACTGGGTTCAACCTGGCCCATAATGCCTGTCAGCAAATAAGGACAGGAAACCACCTCATGGTTGTTTTATTACAAGTGTAACTGTATTACTTACATGCCACGCCTCTTCGAGGAAGTTATGTGTTATAGCGGCCTGGCAGCGTCTTACCTGACTTGACCTAATCTGCCACTCAACTATCGGGCATAAGCAGCATAAGAATCTTAAGGACGTCGCCATTACCATCAGCGATGCTGTGGTAAAGACAAAGTAAGCCGAATGTGATTACCTGACCCGGATGACTAGTGCATCATGGGTAAAGTTTGACAAGAGACTTGTTCGCCTTCCATTCTCCTGATGAAGCTAAAAAAAAAAAGATCCCGAGAATGAACCCATAACATGCTGCTATTTGGCTCTGTCTATTTTGAATAGACTGCGAGTGTTGTTGCTTTTAGCACCATTGTCATCAGCAGTCGGAACGTTCCGTACTGTTCGTACTGATCATAATGAGCTGTCTTTGAATGCGTAAATCACAGCCTTAATGACAATTTGCAATTTGACTATTATTACAGACACCGTTCCGGAAACTATTGATATAAAAGACCTCAATAAAAGACTTCCATTCCTGGAGAAGACAATCAAGGAAGAAGATATCAAGATAATAGAAACATATGTCACAGAAAAGGTTGGTAGATATGCAAACAAAATGCAAACTTATATCATTATAGTGCTTGGTTCCCTTCTGATAGAGGGGCTGTTATTTTTACATGCTATTAAGTTGAATAGCTGTACACACGCCCAGGGGAACAAACTCTCCCGTTCTCATTTTGCCTCCCTTCTAAATGGGGGTCAACTCTGAAATGAAAGAATTTGCCGCCCTAGGAGCAAATTCATTCTTCCCTTCAAGAGTAAGCCCTATTTGAGAAAGGCTTTTTTATTCACGAAAGTAATCAGGAAGTCACAAAAGTTGTTTCTCTTTGTTAAAATGGTGGAAATGCATGGAGGTGTGCCCATAAACCTAAACATTTGTTTTCCTTAACAGTAAAAAAACCCTTCTCCCCTAACCAAATGGGGTTCAACCACCCAGTATGGGAAGCAAATTCTTTTCCTCGACGGTGGTTTGCCTTTCTGTTACTGTTACTGTAGTTAGGTTGTGTAAAAGGGTACGCTTCTATGTATTTCCGCCATTTTTTTCAAAGAGCGAATTTTTTGGGGCTTCTTGTTTATTTGCTTGGAGGATGAAGCCGTTCTAAAAGAGTCTACTCTTTAAGGAAAGAATTTGCTCCAACAGGAGCAATTTTTTTCTTTAAGAGTTGACCCCGATTGAGAAGGGAGACAAAAGTGAAAATGTCAAACTTTCTGACTGGTTAATGCACAAATGAGTAAACACTGAGGAGTTCGACTTCATTAATTTGACGTCATGCTTTGCACATGTACAACAGCACCAGCTGTACAAAAATATTGTTTTGAAGCCTTCTAGGATACTGAACTTTTTTCCCAGTTTTGAGAAATTTTTACTGAAAGAATGGTCATATTAACAATTATAATATGACACCCTCGTAAATTTAACAGTGGTGTAGCGTCACTGGATAAATGTGATACAGTCCACAGTTACGGCGCGCGCGCAAGCGTCTCGTGTATCCTGATATAGAAAGTCAGATCAATTTTCTGTAGTAATAGTATGCATCTAGTAAATGTGAAACAATTTTCTGTGCACAAACTCCCTGAAATGATAATGTGATACACATAGACATAAATTTGTATATTCACCAATGTCAATTTCAGGCCAAGGAGGCTGTGGTGAAAAGTGTGTGGGGTAAATCTTCGAGAGAGAAAGATAAAGCGGTCGAGGCGAAGAAAGAATTGTTGGAACAAAGTTTTGATTTTGCTGAGAAGATGAGACTCAAAAATGAAGAAATAGCGAAACTTGAACAGCAGATTAACGCAGTCAAGGACGAAAAACTTGAAATGCAATCCAAAATGAGATTTATGGATTCAAAATTGCATGAAGCAGAGGATAAGTTTAAGTCAGATTTTGGTGTTCAAATGAAATTTAGTCTAGCTAATGAGAACGCAATAAAGAAACTCACTACAAGGCTAGAGCAAGCCGAAGAAGTGTTACATAATGTTGACAAGGTGTTAAAAGATATAGTTAGACTTCCGAGCAGAACATCTGAACGTGAACAGATGGCGAAGATTGAATTTCCATATGCATTTCTATTTGACGACTTTGAATTGTTTGCTGATAAGTTTAAACTCTTAATTGAGATAGAGAAACAATATGAGAATTTAGTTCATGAAAGAAATTATATTCTATCTCACCTAGGGTACAAGGTTGATGATGAAAATAAGCCTAGTCTTCTGACCGCGTACAGAGACTTTGCAGTGCGAACGGATGAAGATATGCGTGCTCTTAAAGAAAAGGTTGATCATTTTAATGACACAATTGAAGGTCAGAAAGAGAGGATAGAATCACTGAACAAAGAAAACAACGACAAACAAAAGTTCAAAATGGCCGGCAATGTCTGGCAGAGCGCTATGATGGGAGTCATGCGAAATCAGTTAAACGATGTAAAGCATGAAAACAGAATAAAGGACTCTAAGCTGAAGCATTATGAAGGAGAGATATCGAAATTAAAGGGGAAGGTAAACGAACTAGAGGCAGTTGTTAAGGACAAGGTTCCTACTGCGGGTAAAGAACACCATGGCCATACTCACAGGGACTCGACGACAAAGCTAGTCCACAATCCGCCCGATACCCTACTGAATGGCTATTTAGCGAGTGCCAACGGCATGGAAGATGACCTTGAGAGTCTGTCAAAGTCAGAAATAAACAAAGCCCGAAATAATCGTCTACCTCCTTTGGGCGGGAAAATTTTATACCAAGCGTCCGAAGTGCAAGTTCAGCAAACGCCTAGAAGATCAAAACCGAAGAACGTCGTTCAGATCACTCGTACAGTTGACGGAAAACCGGCAGTCGCTGTACCAGAGGGGCTGATGACACAACAAGTGCGATTAGAGAACAGGGGCCAGCCACAGTTTGGGGCTCATAATCCCGGAAAAGCGGGACACCAGATGGGACATGGTTTAGGTGATCTGAAAGCTATGCATGGGAAGCAGGCCAAAGCTGGGCAGAAGATGATATCTTGAAATAAGTGAGATGAACCAGAATCTATTGTTAATTCATCAGTGCATTTACTTTAGTACTACATGCAGAGCTCTAGGGCGTACTGCCTATATGCAAGTATGCATGTGCATAATGAACTTTTGTTAAACTGACAGAATTCAATACGCACTTGCGTATTTGCATGCCGAAGTTTTGTAAATTGGACCAGATTTTAATGCCAGCTGCTAACAAACGTGACAATGTGAAATAAACATGTTTGTGTGTATCACGTAAATGTCCCTAGCTACGTTCCTGGATCTTAACCGATGCAGGTTGACAAATAAGAATGATACAACGGACTAAATACAGTGTCTGTATACTGACTTCAGCAGTCATGAAGGTCCGTTGATCAACGCAAACTGACATTATTTGATGTCATCGACAAAAGAAAAAAGAACGATTTTGATTGGATACCAATACGCCCAAATGACGTCTTGCAGCTATGGTTACATCTGTACAATAAGAAAAACAAGGAGTTAAAAAAGTGTCTTTGTCATTTACCTTTTAAAGCTGCAAATAAGACTGCATAGATACTGGTTTGTAGGCTTTCATCCTGCTACACCGGAGTGTACACAAGTACACCGTCTGTGACCCCCTCGGGGGTTAAGACGTTATGGAAGATAGATAGATAGTATGGTGTAAATGTAGTTAGCCTACTAAATAGACTTTATTTTTCACTCTCATCTATGACTGAAGATAGGTTTAACTCTGAAAAATCTGATGAAGGGAGGAAAAAATAAAAATGACGTTATACTGACGTCGATACAGCGTCATGACGTCCAATAAGACGTCATTACGACGTCATATGCCCGCTGGGTAATTCAAATACAGAGGAATCTGAGTGTGATACAAAGCTACAGAATAATGTTAAACTGATCCCATTAGTCACAAAATGTCAAAATAACGTCATTTCGACGCCGATATGAAGTCATGACGCTAAATCGACGCTGATTACGTCATGATGTCGCACAGTGGTTAAACAACGTTAGTTGTCAATTTTGTCCTCAGTATGTCGTCATGACGCTCAGGTTCCGAGGTTGAAAATATCATGACATTGTACGACGTTGAGACGTCATTTTGCCATTATATGCCTGGAGGGGATACTACCTCGCATTATAATGACACTGGTCTGGCATTCAACACAGGCAACGAAGACAACGTACAAGGAACCTGCTTGTTCTGCTCATCAGGATAAGTTTGTTTCAGAAGTATAGTCTCACGGACCATCCGACCCCCTACTCTTGAAATAGGACTCAAAAGTTTTACTGAATTGATATGCATATTCAAGAAATGCTTGAAAACAATTATTGGGCTACAACGACCAGGCAACGGATTGGTGAAAAATCTCATTCAAGCACTGCATTTATACTAGACGGAATTTCTTCGAAAATCTGGTCTGACTAAGAGGTGTAACAAATTGCCGGGTGCGTAAGAATAATAGTTTGAAATTAGTGTTAGAAGTATGCGAAAACAATCGTGTTTTAAAGTAGGTTGCCTCGTTGCCTGTATTGAATGCCAGACCAGCGTGATAATAACCTTTTGGTGATTTTCTTTTCCATATCCTTTTACTAATGAATGGACCCAAAATGTGTATAACGCGTTAGCTATTGGTCTGTGATACTGTGAGCTATTTATCTGTGATACTAAATTTCACTTGTGTTTCTTATTCATGTCAAAGTGCTATTTTCCTAGTTTATGTGTATTGGAACACCCGCATGTTTTTCCGCCATATTATTACAAGGGAGACAACTTTCCAACTTCCTGTTGGCTTCCCTGTTACAAGAAGTGTATAGGAGCAAATTATTTCCCTTAAAAGCTGATTCCCACTGAGATGGAAGCAAAAGAGTGAAAATGGCCGAGTTGCTTCCCCTGTAAGTATACGCTTGCATGTTACTTGAGATGTTAGTATTTAGACACTCGAGAAACTCTACTAACAGAAGATTAAATTATTTGAGATTGAATCAAAGGTTTGAGAAAATCACACTTTTCCGTAGCATGAATTTCAGGTAGCAACTCACTTATAACTCGAGAGCAGCATGGCATACACTGTATGCCATGCTCCTCTCCAATTATAAGTGAGATGATGCCACAAATCTGTTACCATAGCAACGATGGAATTTCCAACTATTGTGCTAAGTGCCTTGGCAAAATTACGTCTCGATGACGCCACACTGCGATCAATATGAGCTCTTAGTTTATATGGTAACAGACTTATGACGTCATTGGTATCGGAGCATGTTTGTGTGTGTGTGTGTGTGTGTGAGGACAAAGAGCAATTAACAGTCATTGCTTGCTAAGATAATAACATCTTTCCAGTTGTAATATGTATAAATTCTGAGAACATCATGGAATATGTACGTATATAAATTGTGTCACAGAAATCTTGCTTTGTATTGTTAAGAGCCGCGACACGACAAAACCAACAAAGTGGGCAGCCGCTCAGTCTGATCAGAGTCTTTGCTGTCCGCATGAAGCTGCACTGTAAAAAAATCCCGTAAAATTTTACGGCGGATGCCTGGCAGCTGGTTTCTAGGCGATTACCGTTATATTTACGGGCGGAACCGTAATTTTTATAATACAGTAGAGCTCGTTTTTTCCATTATTTGTTTAGTGCTAACACAATTCTATAACATTTGATAGCATTGTGAAACAGATTTAATTGAAAAACTTTTCCGAGTAGAGACATATACGCTCAGGCTGTATGTCACAGTGAATTAACAAGGTTGTTGATTCTGTTCTGTTCAATTCTCGTATCGACGTTACCCAAGTGGCTCAACGGTACGTAACCATAGTTGCACACACTTGGCGCCGTGGGTCCGTCCAAACAAGGTTGTTGAATACAGTTATTTTTATTTTATATACCTTCAGGCATTATAATTTTGAGGTGCACTGGTATCAAATTACAATATGTGTATATTTTAGCAGTTGTAAATATTTTTGTTTGTTGATGCCGCGTCAATATGTATTTTAATGTAAAATTTAACTATGTCTATGTCTTTCTTGAACTACATCTTTCGTCTTTCTGAAATTAACAACAGTAAGTTCATTTTCGATACTATATATCGAGACTTATTTTAATAACTACGATAAAAAAAATGAGTAAAATGATTTACGGTGCTAAAATTATCAATATTTCAACGGATTCACCGTAATTTTTTACTTTAATTTTTAGCTCACCTGGCCCGAAGGGCCATAGTGAGCTATTGTCATACCAATGCGTCCGGCGTGCGTCGTGCGTTGTGCGTCGTCCCGAAATTTGTCCGTCAACACCTAAAAACAAATATTCAAACATCTTCTTCTGTAAAACTACTGGTCACATGGTTCTCAAATTTCACATGGAGCATGACCTGACTCCAGGGTCTCAGAATTGTAAAATTGGGTCAGGTTGAAAATCCAAGATGGCCGCCGTTACTAAAAATAGCAAAAAACAACAAAATAAACTTCTTCTCCAGAACCACTAAGTATATTTGTCTGAATTTTGGCATGGAACATCAGTGAAACCTTGGTATTCAAAATTATAAAAATGAAAAAAATCTGAAGCGGAGTTTTGTCACAGTGACCTACTTTCTGTTTACATGTGTAATTTTGCTCAAATGCCAATGTCAAAAAATGACCTTTTTAAACAACTTCAAACAACTTCTTCTCTAAAACCACTGAGCCCATCAATCTCAAATTTCACATGAAGCATGACCAGACTGCAGAGTTTCAAAATTGTAAAATTGGGTCAGGTCAAGAATCCAAGATGGCTGCTGTTACTAAAAATAACAAAAACAACAAAATCAACTTCTTCTCCAGAACCATTTAGTATATTTGGTTGAAAGTTTGCATGGAACATGAGTGGGACCTTGGTATTAAAAATTGTAAAAACAAAAAAAATCTATAGCGGAATTAGGTTACAGTGACCTACTTAGCGTTTACAAGGCCGATTTTGCTCAAATGTCAATATCTAAAGAAAATGCAACCAATTCTGACCAGATTTGGTCAGAAATGGTGCTTGAATGGAATTATTTCAATTTTGTCCCAGTTGACTATCCAAGATGGCCACCATGGGGGCCGTTACTAAAAATAGCACAAACATAAAAATGACAATTACTCAAGAACCCTTGAATGGAATTGGAGAAATTTTGTGTCAGAATGTTCCTTGCATGAAGCCGTTTCGATTAATTGCAACTTGGCATTCCAAGATGGCCGCCATCTGGTGTTACTAAAAATAGCACAAACACAAAAATGACAATTACTCAAGAACCCCTGAATGGAATTTGACCAATTTTGTGTCAGAATGTTCCTTGCATGAAGTCGTTTTGATTAATTGCAATTTGGCATTCCAAGATGGCGGCCATCTGCCGTTACTAAAATAGCACAAAACATGAAAATGACAATATCTCAGTAACCGCTGAATGGATTTTGACGAAATTTGTGTCAAAATGATTCTTGCATTGAGATGTTTCAAAAATATCTAACTGTAGACCATTCATATTGGCCTCTGTTACTAAAAATAGAAAAATGTGAAAATTAGAAAATCTCAATGGAGTTGGATTAATTTTGTGTCAGAATGGTCCTGTAATTAAGCTTTTTCGATTTTTTGCATTTTGGCATTCCAAGATGGCTGCCATTTGCCGTTACTAAAAATAGCACAAAACATGAAAATGACAATATCTCAGTAACCGCTGAATGGATTTTGACGAAATTTGTGTCAAAATGATTCTTGCATTGAGATGTTTCAAAAATATCTAACTGTAGACCAGTCATAATGGCCTCTGTTACTAAAAATAGAAAAATGTGAAAATCAGAATATCTCATTGGAATTGGACCAAATTTGTGTCAAAATGGTCCTTGCATGAAGGCTTTTCGTTTTTTGCATTTTAGCAATCCAAGATGGCCGCCATCTGCCGTTACTAAAAATAGCACAAAACATGAAACTGGCAATATCTCAGTAACCCCTGAATGGATTTTGATGAAATTTATTGCAAAATGATTCTTGCATTGAGGTGTTTCAAAAGTAAATATATAAAGACCAGGCAAGTTGGCCTCTGTTACTGATAGTAGCAAAATGTGAAAATAAGAAATTCTCAGTGGAATTGGACCAATTTTGTATCAGAATGGTCCCGTTGCACAATAGCCAGGTGAGCGATATCAGGCCCATTTGGGCCTCTTGTTTACAGTGTAGCTTAGATTCTTAGCTACCTTTTAAGCGCAAGACGAAGACTCTGATTAGAATGGGCGGCTGCCCAGGCATGCCACTTTTCTGGTTTTGTCGTGTCGTGGCTCATATAAGCATTCGATCCACCTGACATGCAGAGTCTGACTCTTCCATGCAGATCCTGAATAAATTCTTCAAAGATTGCATACGCCCGAAAACAGCCGTCAAAGACTAGGTTTCTACTCCCACCTTCCTCTTCAGCTGGCACACATTGCTGACGTTGTGTGCCCAGTTGGTCACCACAGGCACTCGTTTCATGCAATGTGAGCCACTCATACCCTATACACTATATAGGGTATGAGTGGCTCACATTGCGTGAAACGAGTGCCTGTGTTGGTCACCTCTAAAACGATTATGCAGAGGAATTTGACTATTTCGGAAAGTCACAAGCCCTACTTTTTCCACTGTAAAAGTGATAATGGGAAAACATGATATTGAGCCGCGACATGTGAAAATCAACAAAAGTGGTTGTGCACCCAGCGCAGACTCAGATCAGCCTGGGCATCATGCGAACAGCGAAGACTCTGATCAGACTGGGTGGATGCCCAGGCTGATCTGAGTCTGCGCTGGACGCACGACCACATTGTTGGTTTTCTCGTGTCGCGGCTCATTTTTCCTCTAAACAGAAACAAGGCAGCAGCAATACAGTCAAACCAGCATGCGGTTCTTCCTTTAATGGCAGTCCCAATTTTGAAAGGGTTTCATATTTCTAAGTTGCAAACAGGAGCTTACAAAATTGTTTTCCTTTGTAAAATGGCAGGAAAATATAGAGATGTATCAATTTAGCTAATACAAACACATAAATAAGCCGAACACGACAAAACCATCAAAGTGGCATGTGCGCCATGCGAAGACTCAGATCAGCCTGGGCATTCGCCCAGTCTGATTAGAGTCTCCGCTGTCAGCATAGAGGTAGCTTATACTCTTAGCTACCCTTTTAGCGCGAAGCGAAGACTCTGGCCGGATTGTGCGGCTGCCCAGGTTGATCTCAAATGCAACATGATGCAGCTGACAAAAAAGCACAACAAAATCCAGGCTTCTTACACCCTTGAGGGTACAGTACTGGAAAATGTTGAAAGTATCAAATACCTTGGAGTAACAATTACAAGTGATTTGAAATGGAATACCCATATCATTAATATTTGCACTAAGGCCAACAAAACCCTAGGATTCTTAAGGAGAAATTTGTTTTCTTGTCCCCAAGAAGTGAAAGAAGTAGGCTATAAGACATTGGTGCGTCCCATCCTCGAATATGGAAGCTCGGTCTGGGATCCCTATACACAAGGCCTTCAGGAAGAGTTAGAAAAGGTGCAAAACCGTGCAGCTAGGTTTGTAACTAGGAATTACACCCGAGAGGCGGGTAGCATGACTGGCATCCTTGAGCAACTTAAGTGGGAAAGCCTCAAAAAGAGGAGGAAGGATAACCGACTCATATTGCTATACAAAGGTCTGAAAGGTAAAGCCAGAATACCTACAGGTGACCTTGTCCCCAAAACTAGGCGTTGCAGAAATCAACATTCCATGGCATTTCAGATACCCATTGCTAGTTTAGATGCATATAAATGTAGCTTCTTTCCCCAGACCATCAGGGACTGGAATGACCTCCCTGATTTCCTCTGCTGAAATGTCAGATGATTGTGTGTCAAAGTTCTCATCTCTCGTGAGAGCTAGGGACTAATTTTCCTCCAGTCACTTGGCGTATCACCAGTAAAAAATTCAGATCTTACAGGGCACAGTGAAAGGAAAAAAGAAGAGGTAGACAGAAAAAGAGGTGGGAAGACGTCATAAAGAGGGGACTGCGATGGACTTTGCAAGCACACCTACAGCACAAGGTAGAGAGGGATTGTTTTAAAGGCATTTATGGTGCCCCAACGACAAGACTAGACTAAAAATGTATTCATAAATACTGAATACGGCCCGAAGGGACTTAAACCGTAATAACATTTTTGAAGTATATCCTCGGGTTTGGCTTGAACAAGGGACCGCTAGATCAGCAGCAAGCGCTTAACCTACTGATCTGCCGGGGCTCCCAATCAGTTAAGAGCAAAGCCATGAAAGAACACACCAAAAGCAAACACTAACGGTGAAGGCGATGGGTACACTTTCTTGCTTCTCTTCTCAAAGGCGGTCAACTGTTCAAGGAAATCAACTGATGGTAATGTGCACAACCCGTGGTGAACGTAGAATAATCAGTTTCTGGTGCCAGAAGGAATCAATGGAAATGAAATTGGTCATTTCTTGTAGAATGATGCGTATTTTTTTTATCAAACTACACCATGCGGTTAAGAGTTATGAGCAATTTCACTCACTGACTACAGCGGAAGGACAAACAGACTGATGGACTTGCACAGCGATTAAAGTGCACACCTGTGGGTCGTACAATACTGTTTAGCCTTCCGTCAGCGTTTTGCATACCGGTGGCTGGACAATGTTAAAATACATAAGTATACAAAATTTGAACCATATATACCACGGGGTTCAAGAGTTACGAGCATTTTCACTACTTGACCGCCATTTTCAACTTGTGCTCAGCAAAGCCTCGTCCGTCAAAAAAGACGGTTATGCATGCGAGTCGTTAGATAATGTTGACATGTATAAGTATGCAAAATTTTATCAAAATATAGAATGCGGTTCAAGAGTTATAAGCGTTTTCGCTAACTGATAACGGACGGACGGACTCACACAGTGATTATACATGTAGTGCAAACCTGCGGGTTTTGCAATAAGAAGTTTTGCATACCAGTGGCTGGGCAATGTTAAATTACATAAGTATACAAAATTTGAAGCAAATATACCAAGCGGTCCAAGAGTTATGAGCATTTTCAATAATCAGCAGGAGCAAAAGTAGTAAGGACTGACACTCTGGGTACGGATTTTCCCATGTATTTTTACATAGACTTTTGGCCTGAAAAAAAACTAAGTCCGCACGGTTGCCTAGTGTAAAAATTCATGGCCGTACGCAGAGATGTCAATCCATGAGTTAACTTCCTCAGGCTAGTGAGCCTGCATTAGGTCCTTGAAAAGCCGTAGAAGTCAAGTTCTTAGGCTCTCAGAGCTGTTCTCAGGACGATTCGGCGCCATTTTCCCACAAGAAATACTCGTAGGATCATGCATGCAACTTTGTAAATCAGCCGTAAAGTCTAATTATTTTTCATTTCGGAATGCATACGTTATTCCTATCATTTGGCAATTCTCAGCATGATGGCAGCTTTTCAAGGAAGAAAGGGTACACTGTGTACAGTATGTTTTGGGGTCAAAGGGTATAATTTTAGTTTGTGCTGATTTGTCAACAGATAGGAGTGATCACAGTTCGGTGTTATCTGTAATGCCAACTTAAGTAGTGCTGAGGTTATTGGAGATGGTTGAGTTGCTGTTAGGTGGTAGTTTTGTGCAGAATGTGATGGCACGGCGTCAGGGTGTAGTTTTGCCAGAAGCGGGGAAGATGCGAGGCCGCCCGTTTGCTGCAGTTGTGATACAATCGAGGGCTTGTGTTTATCGTGTTGGCTGTGATGCGAGCGTATGTGGTTCTTTGCGAGTTGGTTTCTAGACAGTATAAATGCGAGTTTTGAGATAAAGCGAGCTTGAGAGCTTATTATTTTTGATGCGGTTTAAAACTGATCAAACAACTAATTTTCCTCATGAAAATATGAAGTCTTGGATTATTTTACATTTCGACAATACATTTCTTCTAAACAATTTAAATGTCTAGATTAGATAGTTACAGAATTTTCGGTATCAGGTGATGTTTTTGAACATACTGCATGCATTACAAGCGCACATAATAATGTTACAATTAGCTAGAGATATCAAAAATCTATTAAATCTGAGGTTTATGGAAATTAGTTTAAAAGCAGTTTTGGATTATCTAAAAAAAAAAAAAAAAAAAGAAAAAAACACACACACACAAAAAAAAAACCGATAGAGTTATCTGGTTTGCGGAAGTTAATACTGTATACCTGTTTCTGTTCGATAAGATTGTGCCACGCCAGCAGGAACTGCGGGTCCTCCGTATTCCTTGAAATGCACGGCAGATGGAAGTCTGAATTTTCGAAGTACGCTCTCAATAAATGAGTCTAATTTTCAAATAATGAGAGTTAAATTAATGTTTCGAAAATAATTTATAAACATTTAAGAATTCTGTTTACTGCCCGTTCTTTGTTTCGAGCAGCTGGCTGTTGGCACATCCTATACTTGTATTTTTGTTGTCATTGATTAAGAAGTTTCCAGGCTCGTGCTGGAACAAGAAAGTGGTTGCGGATCCTTCTTTATAACAGAAGTGAGGTGAGGGGCTCTCAAGGCAATAAAATATAAATGATTTATGTTCGGATGAGACGGAGTCGAAGGAGAACATAATTTCAATTTATCATTTAGTGCTGAGACCAATTTCCGAGGATGCGCATTTTGATAATTTTTCCCTGTTCGCATCGACAATCTATGAATCCTGTGGAAAGTCTATGGCGATTAGTGAAAATAAGACTGTCGCCGCCTAGCCGTTGTAAAATTTGTATCTTACGAGAACAATATGGCCGATCATCTTATGTCACTTGCATTAAATCTTACACTGTAAAAATCGAGCTTAACTATAAAACACAAGTGGTTACATGTTTAGGTGTAATCATGTTTAGGAATATGTCATATAGCTAAACATGTACGCCTTTTCTATTATTTTCCCGGACGAAGTCTGCTAAACACGTTTTATTCCGTTACGCATTTCGGATGAATCCATTTTCTCTTTTCCCCGTTGAAGAACGGAAAAAAAAAAAAAAAAAAAAAAAAAAAAAAAAGAGACGAAAATGTTGACAGAGGAAATTTTCAAAATAAAAGGTAAATATAACCAGTTTTGTACATGTTTAATTTCTAAACATAAACCTAAACATGTTGCAAATTGAACATGTTACGATTTAAACACATTTTTTTGCATTGACTCTAAACACATTTTTTTACAGTGTAGAAGCAACTATTAAAAAAAAAGAAAAGGAAAAAAAAAACATAATTAAAATAACGACATGAGCTTAGATTAGCCTGCGCATTTGCTCAGTCTGATCTCCGCTTTCACTGTTTGCATGGGTATTTCATGACTCAA
The DNA here is from genome assembly GCA_963989385.1 of Ctena decussata. NCBI lineage: Eukaryota > Metazoa > Mollusca > Bivalvia > Lucinida > Lucinidae > Ctena > Ctena decussata. The sequence goes on from OZ022513.1 coordinate 54,630,728, forward strand.
GCAAAGGGTACTAAGTCCTTGTTTGTATTTATACTTGCATTAAGTAATTACGAGATTCGAAACGCACTTGCAGTTTTCACAGCCTCTCTTTACCTGACAAATAATTCCTAAAAATTACACACTCCCCCCCCAAAATTGGCGGTCTCTTTTCCGTATAAAACTCTTAAAGGGAAATCACCCTATAAAAACTGCCGTTGAAATTTTGTTGAAACTTCACACAGTGGTAGAATATTTTATACTGAGTGAAAAAATGAAATAAAAAAATGGGGTCACCATACTACTTTTTGAGATAATGCAGCGCCATCTATGTGCCTGTTTGAAACATGACTATGTCTATTACGAACACTTTATCCGAGAAAATAGATGACCGATCGTTTCGAAATAAAGATTAATTAACTCCTCTTCCTTGTCTCTTTGTTTGACTATCAAAATTGTCATCGCCGTATGACTCATTATATAGGTTATTTTCAGTTTTTAGTTTCCCGCCATTTCCCATTATTGGGAAAAACGTGGAATTTCTTCAATATAAAAAGTTCCACCATTGGAATTTTTATATACTTTTGTTATAGTAAAGGAATGATCTACCCCGTGGAAATAAGCAAATAAAAAATATAGGTCATCGACCAAATATTCAAATTATGGACGGAAAACCACTTTTATTCGTGCAGATTTCATATAAGCGCGTTGACGTCAATGTTTTATGCGTTGACGTCGCTTTCCATTTGGCGCCATCAACGGCAATATGGATAACGCTCTTACCTTTCGATGCTTGTTTATAGCAATGCAATATAATTCCCTATTCAATTTCAGCAATGTTCTTATATCTTGAACATATAGTCTATATGACATTGTCGCCTTAAAAAAATTTTTCGTATGCAGACAACACATTAATGAGAGAAATTCCAAGGACCGAAGCTAGGCAGCATGTTCATTGTTGTTTCTCATAGAATTTCGAACTTTTTCTCGGTCTAGATTATATCACATTTATATCTGATGAACACGTTTATGTGCGAACATTCAACTTACTGGACCCGGCCACTGCCCGACATGTATTTTCACAGAAACATCGGCAAAGCTTGGTCCATGGTGCATGATTTCAGTTTATCATTTAGTGCTGAGAACAATTTCCGAGGATGCACATTTTGATGATTTTCCCTGTTCGCATCGACAATCTATGAATCCTGTGTAAAGTCTAGGGCGATTAGTGAAAAATAAGAGTGTCGCCGCCTAGCCGTTGTAAAATTTGTATCTTTCGAGAACAATATTGCTGATCGTCTTATGTCACTTGCGTTAAATCTTAGAAGCAACTATTCAAAAAGAAAAGAAAAAGAAAAACACATAATTACCTTAACGACATGAGCTAACAATAAAAGCTTAGATCAGCCTGCGCATTTGCTCAGTCTGGTCTCCGTTTTCACTGTTTGCATGGGTATTTCATGACTCAAGCCAAGGGTACTAAGTCCTTATTTGTGTTTATACTTGCATTAAGTAATTACGAGATTCAAAACGCACTTGCATTTTTCACAGCCTGTCTTTGCCTGACAAATAAATCCTAAAAATTTACACACTATCCCCAAAAAATTGGCGCTCTCTTCTCCGTATAAAATTCTTCAGCCCCATTTTTGTTTTATTTCTTTTTTGTCCAGTTTTATATATTTACCATTTATCTGTCGCCAAAAACTTAAACGTTTGTTTCAACAAAGAGCCCATGTTGTCTTCGAAAGTGACGTAAACGTTTTAGCGCTACGACAAACGACGTCATGATAACCATAGCAGGAAACAATGACGCTGCGTCAAAATGTATGCGCACGAACATTGAGGCGATTTCCCTTTAAGCCCCATTTTTGTCTTTTTTTGTCCAGTTTTATATATTTACCATTTTTCTGTAGCAAAAACATATGAGCCGCGACACGAGAAAACCAACAATGTGGTCGTGCGCCCAGCGCAGACTCAGATCAGCCTGGGCATCCGCCTAGTCCGCTCAGACTCCTCGCTAAGCCCTTAAATGGTAGCTAAGAGTCTAAGCTACCCCCATGCGGACAGCGAAGACTCTGATCAGACTGGGTGGATGCCCAGGCTGATCTGAGTCTGCGCTGGGCGCACAACCACATTGTTGGTTTTGTCGCGTCGCGGCCCATATACATTTGTTTCAACAAAGAGCACAATTTGTCTTCGAAAGTGACGTAAACGTTTTAGCGTTACGGTAAACGACGTCATGATAACCATAGCAGGAAACAATGACGCTGCGTCAAAATGTATGCGCATGAACATTGAGGCGATTTCCCTTAATCGGAACACCGCTCGGCCAATTCCGTGATTCACACGGAATTGGCCGAGGAGTTCCGAATGCGATTTCCCTGTGTAGAGCATATAAAAATACTGTAAAGTCACGTCTCTGGTACAGTGAGGTCCTATGAGGCCGAGAGTCTGATATCAGAAACCTGCTATAGGTCACTGTTTCACTGAGATGTACAGTAGCAGATGTCTGTCAGCATACTAGAAAAATAAGCTAGGACAAGGGACAGCAGAGGCTAAGCGAATTTGTCGAATGTGTAGATGTGGATGTGTGGAAACTCCACACTGTGGATCCACATCAGCCACAAAACATCCACATCAAATCCACATCATCCACATACACTCCACAGGACATCCACGAAACATCCACATAAACTCCACATAAACTCCACATAACATCCACAAAACATCCACATCAAATCCACATCATCCACAAAACATCTACATCAAATCCACATCCACCACACTGTTGAATGTGTAGATGTGGACCTGTGAAAACTCCACATTGTGGATCCACATCAGCCACAGAACATCCACATCAAATGCACACCATCCACATAAACTCCACACAACATCCACAGAACACCCACATCAAATCCATACCATCCACACTGTCGAATGTGTAGATGTGGACGTGTGAAAACTCCGCATTGTGGATCCACATCAGCCACAAAACATCCACCTAAAATCCACATCATCCACATAAACTCCACAAAACATCCACATCAAATCCACATCATCCACATTAACTCCACAGTTTTTAGTGTGGATATGTGGATGTTGCTATTTTCCCTTAAAATATATAAGCGCAGCTTCTATGGCGGCCAAAGTCTTGTTTACTTCGGCTAGAAATAACTAACGTCATAAACGTTCAGACCTAACGTCACAACTGTCCAAAGACGTCGCGTGATCCCGCAAAGTATTCTTGTGGGATCTTACAGCTCCTACAGAATTCCTATAACATAACATCACGACTGGCCAAAGACGTCGCGTGATCCCGCAAGGTTTCTTGTGTGCTCCTACAGATCCTACAACTTCCTACAACGTCCCGCAAAGTTGCGTGCATGGTCCTACGAGCATTTCTTGTAGGAAAATGGCGCCGAATCGTCCTATGAATAGCTCTGAGAGCCTAAGAACTTGACTTGTACGGCTTTTCAGGGACCTAATACAGACTTACTAGCCTGAGGAAGTTAACTCATGGATTGACATCTATGGGTACGGCCATGTATTTTTACACTAGGCGACCGTGCGGACTTAGTTTTTTTTCAGGCCAAAAGTCTATGTAAAAATACATGGAAAATCCGTACCCAGTGTGTCAGTCCTTACTACTAGCAAACTCCTTCTTTTAAGAGTACAACCCCTTTTGGAAGGAATTCATGATCCAGGGAAGCAAACAGAAAGTAACAAGTTGTTTCCCCTTGTAAAATGGTGGAAGAAATTGAAGTGTTTGTATCCACCTAAAGATGTGATTGTCATAAAAACATCAGCAGAACATTCTGTATGCGCCATTATTTTTGCAAGGTTCCATTTTTCGCGGTATTTCGCAGTCACTGTGAAGCCGCGAACTTTATTGAAATCGCGACATAATTTCGTGTTTTCAGTAGACACATTGCTCATAGGCTATATTTTGTTTCTGTTTACTAAGACTTTCCAGTTGAGACAGTTCTTTCATCAACCTGCCCTGCTTTTCGCGCTTGTTGCTAACATCGCGAAAATCAATGTTTACCATACAGGACTGGAACAAACTACCATCTGCAATTACAGACATGCAGAAGATTGAGGCCTTCAAGACTGCTCTCCATGCCTCGATAGCAGTCCAGCCTCCGTCCACAGCGTAACAAGCCACGGGTGTATATATACTCAGCGTCAATGAAAACGCACAAGTCTTAAAATGTAAAATTTTTTGCTTAAATTCAGTGATCATATTATATCAACAGGGCATAGTTATGATATCGGATCATCTTATTACGCCCATGATGTCATTCTGCCTGAAGGTACGCTGTGAGTGTGTGACGTAACATAAGCTCTGAAATCAAGAAAAACGGAATTCTACCATAATTTCACATGGCGGCAATTCCTCAATGATGGATTTTGCTAGAGTATAGATACCCTATCAAAACGCCATAGAAAAGGAATCCAGACCACCGAATGCAACAAAGTGATTTGGATTCGAACGCCACTTTATTGTCACGTTCATCAAACAAGGACAGACAAAAGTAACTAAAGGTAAATTTGATACTTTTTGCAACCCAAAATGCTGAGAAAAGTAGAAGAAACAAAATTTCAGAAGTTCTGTGGGGCAAACGTCAACCGTTACCCAGCCAGAGCATGACGTTACATGGATAATGTCACCTTTATTCGCCGAACCGCGTCATAATTCAATGGAGGAAAAGTGGATTTTATGTGAAGAGACCTTCCAATAAACGATTCATTTGCAATCAAGAGTCTGGCAGAGCACGAAATATGGATTTATTACGCTTTAAATGTGTCATTTGATATAGACTGTTTTCAAATACGTAAGTATTGACGTCACGCTTGATAGCACCCACTGATGAACAAAATTTAATTTGCAAACATTCTTTCTCAAAACAAGAAAATAAAGATTAACCAAATTGTCTATTACATAAAACCAAACATTAAACGAACATAATGTGCCATAAGTTCCAAACTGGTGCGTTTTCATTGACGCTGAGTATAGTTGTAACATGTAAATACGGGAACTTTTTACTGTGCATACTCTTGAGAGGTGACTGTCTTGTCCTAACCTCACCGTGGTCAAAGTTACATTCCAGTATTGGATTTCTGACCTGTATCCGGAAGATGAAGATGTTAATGATTTATCTCAGGCCTAAATGCGAAAATTTGAACCCGTGAAAATTACGGTATACGGTAAGTCGGATATAGAAAATGCAAACTTTAACACGAAGAAATATATGGGTAGTCCAAGGTGTACGTGTTAGACCCCTTTTTTCCCATCAGTTCGGGTGATAAAAAACTTTGGGATTATCTCCCCGTACAGACAGCCAAACGTGAAAACCTAATACAAATAGATTTCAGACCTTGAATAACGACGCTGCAATCGGAGCACCCTCGGCCAATTCCGTGATTCACGGAATTGGCCGAGCGGTGTTCCGATTGGACGACGCTGATGAACTCATTGACGGAGGCGAAGCAGTCAGCGTAGAAATTAAAAAAAAAATAAATCATTTATGCTAATGTGGACTCTTCTGTCCTAAAACAATTGGACGAGTCCATTTTATAATTTTAGGGGTGTCTAGTTTATTTTATTTATCTATTTATTTAGTGTAATCAATATTTTATTCAAATTACTATATATAAACAAAACAATAAAAATCGACAATAAGATAAGCTATTTACGGTCACTATTTATTTATTTAAAGAAATTGTTTTAAATTTTATGCAAACAGTGTAGACATTAATTAGACACGCGTATGTTAGGCATTGATGGGTACTGAAATAATAGAACGGAAAATGAAATCTTAATGACCCTAAGATTTTGTGTACCATCAAAGACTAATAAACAGAGAAGCGGTGCAGCTCTGTCGTGTTTGTCTTTAAAAAGGTATTTTAAGCAAAAGAGGAGTCAAAAGCGGCGCAACTCTGCCAGTGTTGTCTTTTATTCGAAAAGGGACTAAATCCATCACAACAGGACTAACTGAAAAGCGGCACAACTCTGCCAGGCTTGTCTTTCATTTGATAAGGGACTAGATCCATCACAATGGGACTAACTGAAAAGCGGCACAACTCTGTCAGGCTTGTATCTTAGTAAATAAGGGACTCAATCAGTCGAAGCTGACTCAACCGAAAAGCGGCGCAACTCTGTCAGGCTTGTTCTGTTTTAAAGTAAGGGACTTTATAAATCATAACAAGCGGCGCAACTCTGACAGGCTTGTCTTTTCTTAAGTAAGGGACTGAAGCGATCATAAGAGGTTGAAACAAAAAGCGGCGCAACTCTGTCAGGCGTGCCTTTTATTTTGGAAGTGACTACATTAATCTAAAAGTCATACATGAATAGATGAAAGTAACGTACGTGGCCCTAAGGTCGTCACATCAGTGCATTTAAACGAATACCTCATGCATATGGTGACAGCTATTTATAGTTGCGCTATGGTACCAGCAGGACAAGCCATTCAGAAGGGATGTTCAATAAAGAAACTGGTCAATTTGATGCAGAAAACATCGAAAAACAGACTCTTAACAGAGGAAGGGTCGGCCTGACGACCTTAGGACCTATGAGACCTTGAGTCGTCATCAGTGCGGCCCTAGTGTCGTCATGGGGTCGTATTGTCTTTTTTACGTTTTTCAAAGAAAATGTTCATGTCAAGAAACAAATTAACAAATATTTATTTATTTTTTGCCGTTAAATGATCATCAAACAGAAAGAATTTTATAATAATGTTGGTTTAAAAACCAGATTGGCGTGTGCAAACACAGAGTTTGGTCAGGGTACTGGTCAGATTGTTTTCCTGTAAGAATGGTGGTATATATAGGTATATGTTTTAAGCTGTCAAAAATATGGTCATTGAAGATCCCGATAAGACTGCACACGTTATCCCTTGTTTTGGGATACATTCTTCTCAATATTTCTTAATCATTCGATAGATAGCATTGTTGTCGGCGGAAATGGAACAATAAAATTATTGGGATGCGCCTGACCAATTGAATTATTTGAGGTCTCATGGTATCGAAGATTCTTTGATTTTATTTTAATTTTCTATTTTCATTAACAAAATACTTGAGTTGCACAAAGAGAAAATGTGTTTTCGTATTTCTATATGAGGTTTAAAAGTGACAGTAAACGGGTAAAAGCTGTATTTCTGTAACATTTGCTAATGGGTAATTTGCTGTTTCACACCAAATCCGGCACAACTGAAACTGTGCCTGTTTTTATAGACAACTTGCTACCATTTTCTGTCTTTAAATTTAAATCATTTTTGTTTCATTTGATTTTATGATGACAACCCGACATAAAATTGTTAATTTATACGGAATAATCACAATATATGCTTGTCAAACTGGAGTGAAAGAAGAGCATATAAGAAGTGGAGAAATGATTTTTTGTTGTCTAGTAGAATGTGCCCTAGAGTCGTCAGGTATGACCTAAAGTCGTCATCACTCTTCTTTGATGTCTGTTTCGTTTAATTTCCTCTCTGACCACCAAAGGTAAGAAAATCTTGATGGTTTAATGTTTATTGTGTTTGGGCGAATGCAAACATACATCTGAAACTTGAATCTAGCGTGACAGTCTTGGTTCGCCAGACTGATATCAAAACCAGCGTGCTCTGTCGACAGACTTAGAATTACAAGTAAAAATGGGTTACCTTATTGTCTCTTCATTATTTGGAAAATCGTTTAAAACCAGCTTAAAATTTAAACTGCATAACAAAATTAAGATATTTATCTTCTGAATTTCGCCCGCTTCTAGACGTTTCTGTGACACAGATGGAAAACAATGAAGCTAAAAGAATGATGACGACCTTAGGACCCTGACGACTTTAGGGCCACGTACGTTACTGCAGTTTAAAAAGTGATTAACATCTTGCATTAAACTATTAATTTCAAACAATCCTTGACTGAAACAGAAGAGTTTAATCAATCAAAACAGGTTTAACTGAAAACAGGCGCAACAGCATTTGAGCCGCGACACGACAAAACCAACAATGTGGTTGTGCACCCAGCACAGACTCAGATCAACCTGCGCATCCGCCCAGTCTGATCAGACTATTCGCTAAGCGCTTAAAAGGTAGCTAAGGGGCTAAGCTACGTTCATGCGGACAGCGAAGACTCTGATCAGACTGGGCGGATGCCCAGGCTGATCTGAGTCTGCGCTGGGCGCACAACCACATTGTTGGTTTTGTCGCGTCGCGGCTCATTTACAGGCTTGTTGGAAAATCGCTTCAAGGCATGCCTGTTAATGTTGCTGCGCCTGTTTTCAGTTAAACCCTTTTTATCACGGCTTCTTACATCTGCATCCCTGCAATCACCACATGGCTACACCAGGCGACTTATCTTTTGTATTTCTAAATGGCAATGTAATTCAACCCCTAATTATGTTAATGAAAGTATCTTCCGACCAAATTATATATTAAGCTGTAAATGCCTAGCGTCCCATTAATATGAGAAAGACAAAAAGTGCAGACTCAGATCTGACGCCGCAAAACGCGGCGTCTCTGACCAGGGCCTACACTTTGAGCATATGATAAAGAGGTATTTCTCCTCAAGATAAAATTAAAACGATTTAAATTAAACTAAACCAGTCACCGCTTGATTGACAAATGGACTCATCCATTTGATAAGGATGGAATAATCCACTGACCATAAATGGATTAAGATTTTTCGTAATTTGGTGATTTTGGCGATAAACTTACTAACGTCAATGCACATTAAGTCGTCAGGTTGCGGCATATTTTGTGTTACTATGCACAAAGAAACAAAGGTATTTGAAAACGGTTTTTTGCAACGGGTACCAAGATTATCAATCTAAACGATTATTTATTTCAGTTCTTCCTGAAATACGAACTATTTTCATGAAAAAATCACTGAATGACAGAAGGGTGGACCTGACGACTTTATATGACACATTACATATTAGGTCGTCATCTTATGTACTGGAATGTCGTCACTAGGCTTTTAAGTTATAACCTTTGTGGATTCTTTTGAGAAAAAAGAAAAGGAAACTTATTTAATCAATTAATTCCACCTCTTGCAAATAAGAACATGTAATATGAAGAAAAGAACTCTATCATGACGAAGATTATTCAAAATCATAATACCATGTGTCTGTGTGTGTGTGTTGGGTGGCGGGAGGGGGGGGGGGGTTGTGCATGCATTCCTGTTTTATGTGCATTTCCTTCCGGTGTTCCAAGAAGAATGGGTTCTGGGCAGTTTATTCAAACAATGTCTCAGATGAGGTTGCGCATCTGCAACGTCTAAGACCTCACTGACTGTTTGCATAAGCTTTTGGTCCTTTGGAACCAGGCCTTGAAGGCATTACTGAAAATCAGATACTAGGAATAAGAAATTGAATGATCTGAGAGAGAGAGAGAGAGAGAGAGAGAGAGAGAGAGAGAGAGAGAGAGAGAGTGAGAGAGAGTTTAGACATGCTTGCTGTTATAAAAAGTATCCAGTGATGCTACAACCACCCTATATCTCTCAATAATTCCAACTTAGTTCGTTTCGTGCGATTTGATTGGCTAGAAGAAAAAACTTTAGACTTCGTAAATGCCAGCATCATAATCTCATAGAGCTATTTTTTCCGCAAGCTTCTTAAATCAACGATTTACAGCTGTTTTCCATGTTTTGATGATACAGTTGAAATTTTAAGGCATAAAATATTGTGGACTTTATTGATGTCTACACACCGGCTAATCACCCATAAACCTATACCTTTCGGGCTTTACAAGAAGCATGAGCCGATGATCGCGAACAGTCTCGGTGGAAGCCAAATATAACGGACGGTCTCTGCAAGAAGCGAAAATTGGCTGACTGGTTTATACCCTGTGATAATTCTAACGGAACTATGGTCTTTTTATTGGATTCTTTTTCACACTTGGCACACATGAAGATGTGCATATGGCATTTCGATGTGTAACCGAAGCACGAGCGTTTTAGGAAGTTGGGTCTTTTTTTTCGAATTATGGGATATGGAGTTTTAAACTTTGTACACATGTTGAGAAAATAATGAAGATGCGCGTGTGGCTTTTGGTAAATAATTTTGACAGAATTACAGATTTTTTAACCGACTTGATTTAACTTCACACAAATGTAATGTACAAGAGTATCTTGGGCAAGTACGCGTTTCAGTATTCTAGGACTGCGGTCAAGGGCGCAACTGCAATTTTCAAAAAAACTTGAGATTGCTCTGACCCTCTCTTCTGTAGACTAATTTATATATAACTTAACACAAATATTAAGTATGAAGGTATATTGGACAAGCTCACGTTTTAATGGTCTGTGTTGAAGGTCAAGGTCACAGTTGCTAGAAATTGTACACTAACTTGGGACATAATAATCAGCCAATGAGTACCCTTCCAGCTATGAAACCAGTATGATGAATGGTCCAGAGCGAGGGGATTGAATCACTTGTGATGCCTTGTTTTTTTAATGATTCAACTTGTTGCTTTTAAAGTGATCCATACACAATAACTCGTGCATAACTCGAGTGATTCCAGCCAAACTGGCCAATTACCGTACATTGGTGATACATATTTATTTAAGTTTCACAGAATTCCATTATGGCTGAACTTGTCAATTTTACACCGATTCAAGGGCTATAAGTCACACCACTGATACCATTCTGATGAAACTTCAAATGCACAGCTGTTAGGGTTATACATGTTCATTTTAAGTTTCATGAAATTCCAAGCTCATTTCTGTCCGTCCGTCAGTCGTTCCGTCCGTCCATAATTACCTTGATCCTAGTGTTTTAAGTCCATTTCTCTCAAACTGTGATGCCTACAATCATCAAACCTAGTATAAAGTTTCTTCTTAGAATGTTCTCGAGGTATGTTGCACTTATTATTCTACCCTTGACCTGCTGAATTCGTAAAATTTAATGTCCTGAATAACCTCGACCCTAGTATTAAAGTCCATTTTTCTCAAACAATGACATCTTCAATCATTAAACCTGGTATCAAGTTTTTTCATAGACTGTTCTCAAGGTATGTTGCACTTTTTTCTACCCTTAACCTATTTGACATGCTGTGCTGACTTCGTAAAATTTCATTTCCAAAATTACATAGACCCTAGTGTTTGAGTCCATTTCTCTCAAACTATGACACCTACAATCATTAAACCTGGCATTTTCCTAGAATGCTCCCGAGCCATGTTGCACTTTTTCTACCTTTGGCGTATATTTAACCCTCAGCTGAATTCGTAAAAGATCGTCAAAAATTACATTGATCCCAGCTGTCAAGTCCATTTCTCTGAAAGTATGATACCTACCCAGCGGATACATCACGTCGAAATAACGTCGTACTGACGTCGATGCGACGTCATAACGTCAGTACGACGTCATTTCAACGTCATGTGCCTGCTGGGTAGAGTCATCAGACCCGACAAAATATGTCTTCATAGTAAGGCCTTAAATTGTGACGCCAACGCCGACGTCCAACTGACAACAAAAGCTCTGTACTTTCGTACACAGTGGAGCTAAAAAGGTCTCAAAGGATGTTGCACTTCCTTCTGCGCTTGAACTTTATTTCAAGGGCCGCTGACTTTGTAACATTTTATGTCCAAGTCCATTTTTGCTCCATGTGAACGCAAAATGTTTGACAGTTTCTGAGAATCAACTTTGGTCGTGTGTGCGTGCGTAACATTAGTGTATTCATGTAAAACTTATAAAACCGCTAATTTGGTGTTGATATTTGTACACTAGATTCATCTGTTATCAACTTGTCGCGCATAAGATAAAAAAAGACCAAGAAAGTCCTTATCGTTCACCTGAGATTTTGTGATTGCAGTTATATCAGTTATAAGTTTTGTTGGATGGCCATCGTCGTCAGGTGATTTACAGGCCAGAAGGAGGCCACCCTCAAAGGCATTCCTTCAAGCTGCAGAAATAACATAAACATGGGAACTATAAAATTCCTCAGTTATCGGCTGCTCATGTCTGATAAAGGGCTACCTCTGTAAAAGAGTGAAGCGCTGGCCTGCTGATCTAACGCACCCGCGTTCGAGCCCCGCTGTAGGGATGGATCTTTTCAATCGTAAACGGAGTCCCATTGCACACAGCCTTTCATTATCATCCAACCAACGTCCTGATATGACTGAAAAACTGTTAAAAAGGACGTAAAATCGCAAGTCATCCATCTATCTTATAAAAGAGTGATTGTTGCATCTTCAATGCTAAAGCAGTTAAAGCCATAATCATTTAATTTTCATACAGAAAGTCAATGAAAACTTTTAAGTTGCCATAACAACCAAAGATTTAGAGCAATTGACATAAAAAGGTAGCCTTTACTGCTACATAATATGAAATTTGGCTACAATAGGCCGTGTAGTTTCAGAGACAATATGTTTGAAAATTGTTTACGACGGACGAGGGACTTCCAACCAACTGCCTATTCTATAAGCTCCTCTGGAGCCAATAGCTGATGGAAGCTACTACAAAATTTGCTTTTAGGGATTGAACCCACGGCGTCAGACAATAATGGGCGATGTCAGGTACAATCTCCCACATCGCCCTCTGGCTTATTTCCTGCAAGATGAAGTCAGTCACCATTTTCTTCTTTGCTATTATGGACATCAACCTATACTCACAGCAGAGGGCCACCATTATAACCCTATGTCTTTGGGCACTATTATTAATTTGTTCATTTCTGTAATAGATTCATCCATTTACAAAGATCGTTTATTCATAAATAGGTACTTTGTTATATGATTAAGGATGACTGAATGACAAAACTTTTATAAAAGAAACTAAAGCCTTCTGAAAAATTAGGGTATTTATTTTTTTTTCATTCTCAAATTCACATTGAATAACAAACTATGACCAAATCTGGTTATTTATATTCTTCTGATTCCACTGTTTCACCATAGCCCACGCTGAAAAAGAAGAAATCAAGCTCAGCTAAGGTAAGTGTAAAGAAACAGATAAAACATTTGGTTTAATAAACACTATCTTATTCGTATAATAATCATATACAGTACAACAAACACAGTACAAAGAATACCAAATTCATACAAATGGAAGTGAGAAGACAGTTCAGGGACTTATTTAAATCAGTATCCCAGACTGCAATAACATAAATTTTCTACATAAACGTGATTGTCGTATATGATTTATATACCATGATAACAAAAACAGAAGGTAATGAAAACAAGAGGGCCATGATGGCCCTGAATCGCTCACCTGAGTATCCTATGAACTTAACCTCAGAGACATCCATACGTACGACAGACAGAGTTTCACTAAGAATCAATGGAAAACGAAACCTTTATTGTGTACCTAAGGTTTTTCTAAGATTTAACCTAATTACCTGGTCTTTGACCCCACATGACATAGTTTCTAACCTGGTCTAGATTTCTTAGATATAAACATTCTGACAAAGTTTCATGAATATCAGATCAAAACTGTGCCCTCTATAGTATACATAATGTTTTTCTCAGGTTTGACCTGCTGATCTAGTTTTTGATCCAACATGACCAGGTTGCACCCTTGGTCTAGATTTGTTGGAGATAATCATTTTGACAAAGTTTCATGAAGATTGGAACAAAACTGTGCCCTCAAGATCGTTCACATGTTTTTTTTTCTAAGATCTGACCTAGTGACCTAGTTTTTAACCTCACATGGCCCAGTTTCAAATTTGGTATAGATTGTATAAAAATAAACATTCTGACAAAGTTTCATGAAGATTGGATCATAACTGTGCCCTCTAGAGTGTACACAAGGTTTTTATAAGATTCGACCTGGTGACCTACTTTTTAACCCCACATAACTCAGTTTCCATCTTGGCCTAAATTGTATAAGGATAAACATTCTGACAAAATTTGATGAAGATTGGATCATAACTGTGTCCTCTAGAGTGTACACAAGGTTTTTCTAAGATCTGACCTAGTTTTTGACCCCACATGACCCAGTTTCATACTTGGTCTAGATTTTAAGATATACATTCTGACAAAGTTTCATAATGATTGGATCAAAACTGTGCCCTCTGTGTCATTCTAAGATTTATTTCTATTTTTAGCTCTGGTGGCAATTTTGTTCAGCAGAGTGGAACCGTTTTAGCAATTTTTTTTAGAACCATGAGCCAACCATTTCTGTGAAATTATTTTGAAATCGAGCTATTGGCTTCAGAGGAGATGGCATTTAAAGGTTTTTCTATTTTTAGATTTCTACTTTTAGCTCTGGCGGCCATTTTGTTCAGCGGAGCAAAACCGTTTTAATAATTTTGGTTCAGGGCTATGAGTCAAACATTTCTGTGAAATTATTTTGAAATTGAGCCATTGGTTTCAGAGGAGATGTCGTTCAAAGGTTTTTCTATTTTTAGCTCTGGCAGCCATTTTGTTCAGCGGAGGGGAACCATTTAGCAAGTTTGGTTCAGGGCTATAACAGAAACATCTGTGTGAAATTATTTTGAAATTGGCTTACTGGTCTAGGAGGAGACGTCGTTTGAAGACATTGTTGACGACGGACAAATATCTAGCACAATAGCTGACCCCGACCACTTCGTGCTCAGGTGAGCTAACAAGAGGGCCATGAGGCCCTGAATTGCTCACCTGAGCAATTGGCAAAGTGGCCTTTTCTTTTGTCTGATATTGTCAAAATATGAGTCTTGGTCAAACATCAAAGAATGACCTTTTGTACTCATAAATCTTCATGTACTCATTAAGACAACCATATATACCATTTTTAGGCCAAAATCTTCAAAACTTTCCATGAAATCTTATGTCCTAGCATTTATTCATATTTGACAATGCCGCAAAAAAGGTCAAGGCAAACCCAAGGTCATCATTTGAACAGTCTTGCAGTCTGGTCATGCTCCATATGAAATTTGAGAACCATTGGTGCAGTGGTTTTGGAGAAATTTATATTTAACCCCAGGGCTAACGTAAATGTGAACGGACTGACACACAGACGGACGGAAAACCGGACGCCTATATCGCACCTTGCTAAAGCAGGTGTGACAAAAATGGAGGTGCATGCTGCTTAAAAGGGTGTTTTTTATAAGGAAAGATCAAAGGGTAATTTTCTGCACAAAATTCTAAAAATCTAACATTGTTATTGAAAATTTACTTAGGGCTGAGGGTATGTTACTGCATTATGAAGAGCATCCTAGCAATTATTTGTTCCAACTCTTTCTCAAATTTCTAACAAGAGGGTCAAGAGGCCCTGAATCGCTCACCTAAACAAAAGCTTAAAAGTCAAACTAGGGTCATAATTTGAACAAACCTGATATTTTGCAACCATTTCCAAATGGTTCTGAAGAAGAAGATTTTTGAATATTTTTCTATGTATTGCTATGGTTCAAACCCTGAGCCCCCTGGGGTCAGGCCATTTTGGCCCCTGGGGCCATCATTTGAATAATCTTGGTAAAACACCACTAGGCAAAGCTTAAAGCTAAATTTCAAGCCTCTGAGCCAAGTGGTTCTGAAGAAGAAGATTTTTGAATATTTTTCTATGTATTTCTATGGTTCAAACCCAGGACTCCCTTGGCGGGGGGGAGGGGGGGGGGGCATTTTGACCCTGTCACCATCACTTGAACAAACTTGGTAAGGGACCACAAGGCAATGCATCATACAAAATTTCAAGCATCTGCACTAAGGGGTTCTGGAGAAGAAGGTTTTTAATTTCGAACCCAAACTCCCTGCCCCAGGACCATTTTTGATCCCAGGGCCACCATTTACACAAACATTGTAAGAGTCCACCAGGCAATGCATCATACCAAATTTCAAGCATCTGAGCCAAGTGGTTCTGAAGAAGAAGATTTTTTAATAGTTTCCTATTTACTTCTAAGGCTCAAACTCAGAGCTCCCTGCCACAGGGCCATTTTGGTCCTGGGGCCATTATCTGAACAAATTTGATAAAGGACAAGGCAATGCATCATACCAATTTTCAAGCATCTGAGCCAAGTGATATTGAAGAAGAAGATTTTTGAATTTTTCTATGTATTTCTATGGTTCAAACCCAGGATCCCCTGGGGGGGCCATTTTAGACCCTGGGGTCATCATTTGAACAAACTTGTTAAAAGACTACAAGGCAAAGCTACATACCAAATTTCAAGCATCTGAGCCAAGTTGTTCTGCAGAAGAAGATTTTCTTTATGTTTCTATAGTTCAAACATAGGACTCCCTGTCACGGGGCCATTTTGAACCCTGGGGCCACCATTTGCATAAACTTGGTAAAGGACTACTAGGCAATGCTACATACCAAATTTCAAGCATCTGAGCCTTGTGGTTCTGAAGTAGAAGATTTTTTATTATTTTTCCATGTATTTCTATGGTTCAAACATGGGACTCCCTGCCCCGAGGCCATTTTGGACTCTGGGGCCACCGATTGAACAAACTTGGTAGAGGACCACTAGCAATGCTACATATCAAATTTCAAGCATCTGAGGCAAGCAGTTCTGGTGAAGAAGATTTTTACGTATTTTTTAGTTTCGAACCAAAGACCCCCTGCCCCAGGGCCATTTTGGATCCTGAGGCCACCATTTGAACAAACTTGGTAGAGGACCACTAGGCAATACTACAAACCAAATTTCAAGCATCTGAGCCAAGCAGTTCTGGAGAAGAAGATTTTTAAGTATTTTTTAGTTTCAAACCCAAGACCCCCTGCCCCAGGGCCATTTTGGACCCTGGGGCCACCATTTGAATAAACTTGGTAGAGGACCACTAGGCAATGCTACGTACCAAATTTCAAGCACCTGAGCCTAGCAGTTCTGGAGAAGAAGATTTTTAAGTATTTTTTAGTTTCGAACCCAAAGACCCCCTGCCCCAGGGCCATTTTGGACCCTGGGGTCACCATTTGATCAAACTTGGTAGCGGACCACTAGACAATGTTACATACCAAATTTCAAGCATCTGAGCTAAGTAGTTCTGGAGAAGAAGATTTTTAAGTATTTTTTAGTTTCGAACCCAAGCCTCGCTGTCCCAGGGCAATTTTGGGACCTGGAGCCACCATTTGAACAAACTTGGTATAGACTAGGGGACCACTAGGCAATGCTACAAACCAAATTTCAAGTATCTGAGCCAAGCTGTTCTGGAGAAGAAAATTTTAAAGTAATTTTTAGTTTCATACCCAAGACCCCCTGCCCCAGGGCCATGTTAGACCCTGGGGCCACCATTTGAACAAACTTGGTAGAAGACTACTAGGCAATGCTACATACCAAATTTCAAGCATCTGAGCCAAGCAGTTCTGGAGAAGAAGTTTTTTAAGTATTTTTTAGTTTCATACCCAATATCCCTGCCCCAGGGCCATTTTGGACCCTGGGGCCACCATTTGTTCAAAATTGGTAGAGGACCACTAGGCAATGCTAAATACCAAATTTCAAGCATTTGAGCCAAGCAGTTCTGGAGAAGAAGATTTTTACGTATTTTTTAGTTTCGAACCCAAGACACCCTGTCCCAGGGCCATTTTGGGACCTGGGGCAACCATTTGAACAAACTTGGTAGAGGACCACTAGACAATGCTTCATACCAAATATCAAAGCCCTAGGCCTAGCGGTTTCAGAGAAGAAGGTGGGTGATCACAACAGCTCACCCTAATCCTATGGCTCAGGTGAGCTAAAAGCAGTAACTTATTCTCAAATATGGTGCATGTACACTGAATGCATTCACTAAATATGAAGGGTAGGCAAGCATACCTATATACATGTAACACCTACAATATAAATAATACATTACTGATACTAAGACAGGTGTGTAAATGAGATTGTTCAACCTTGTTATACCCCCGACATATGAAGTATGTCAGGGGGTATATAGTTTTTGTCATCCCGTCCATTCGTTCGTCTGTTTGTCCGTCCGTTCGTCAACTTTACGTCAAAGTTTTGCGTTAAACCTTTTTTGATTGCTCATATCTCTGTAACTACACATCAGATTCTTTTCATATTTGGTTTATGATATCTCTATAGCATTGCCTTTGGCGTAAACTATTTTAGCCCCTGGGTCAGGCCCCAGTGTGGGGCCAAGGGTCAGTAATTAGGACTTAGGCATTTTCATTATGTCAAAGTTCTGGGTTAAACCTTTTTGTACACATCAGATTCTTTTCATATTTGGTTTATTACATCTCTAGAGCATTGCCTTTGGTGTAAACTATTCTAACCCGCCTTTGGTGTAAACTATTTTAGCCCCTGGGTCAGGCCCCGAGGTGGGGCCAAGGGTCAGTAATTAGGACTTAGGCATTTTCATTATGTAAAAGTTTTGCCTGAAACCTTTTTGATTGCTCATATCTCTGTAACTGCATTGAAGATTTCTTCCATATTTGTTCATGATATCTCTATAGCATTCTATCTACATTGCAGGGTCAGGCTCATGGGTGGGGCCAGGGATCAATATTAAACTAGGACTTTGCCATTTGTTTAATAGTTTTGGGTTATAGTTCTTATGTACATGTACATTAATGGAGCCTAATGATACATGACTAGGTTTATTTCATACTAGTTTACACATGAATGCTGCTGCTGACATAAGGTCAAGGCCACAGACTTTGAAGTTTGTACATGTATTTGCAGTGTAGCTTTGTGGTAAAGTATGCTTTCATTAGGCGGTGACACTGGTCAGGGGTATACGTGAGGCCCTGCTCACTTGCTCTAGTTAAAATAGTCTCACCAGTGTGTTTTGACCAAAAAATGGGACATAGGTTACTGTTTTTTTTTATCTACTCACTCTAATAATGTGTGAAAGAATTGAAAAAAAATTGATAGGATTCTCTTTGTGATGCAATAAGGTACCTTCAGCACTAAGTACAGTTTCAATAAGGATGTTACTTTTTGAGATTTCTGTGCAGTAAATTACCCTTTGATCTTTCTTTATATAAATACAATTTTACATCAACAAATCCTGCATTTTGGATTCTAAATTAAAAAAAAACAACATAAAGAAGGCATCTGCTAAGTTTTGGGAAGATCTGTTCTATTATCAGCATTTTGCAGAGTTTCATCTTTGCCTCAAATCAAAGATTATCACCACCTTAATTATTCCCAATGCCCCTACTTATCTGGAGCTCTGAATTCTAACTAAAGCAATAGTCTATGACACCGGTGTAATTTGCAAAATCATACCTTCAGATGTCTCAAGACTGCGAAGAAGGAAATTCCTGCATGACAGCAAATATCATCTAGCTGTTTCGCTCTCTTCTTTTTAGCATCTTTGATCAGCGTTGAATGTTTTTTTCTGATATTTATAGAGTAATAAATGTCTGGTGGGTTCTTTTCTATAAAAAAGCACACCCAAGTTGACAAAAGCCAGCCTGAAAACAGAGTGTATGATTGGTTAAAACAAGCCTGTGGAAACAGCAAAAACTTTACTTGCACAGGGACAAGTAAAAAGTCAAACTCAACTTGTCCAGCAAAATAATACTTGTCCGAAACCACAAATTATGATGTTTGCATTATTTTAAGATTGATATTCAGTCATAAACATTCATCTCAAATAATTAGTATTTTGACAATCTCATCTCTCAATCATTCTAAATAGCCTCAAAGCCTTAAAATTGAATAAAGGCATCTTTTCTATTATTAATGTCCCAAAAAATCAAGCATCTTTTCCCTTACTTTTCACATATAAAACTTTTTCCAGGTAACTGTAGAAATTGGAATGGCAAACACTGTGGACCCTGATCAGACTGCTCCTGCAGTCTAATCTGGGTCCACATTGTTTGCATTAGTATTTTTCTAAAACAAAAAATTTGTTGTTATAACTGAAATAAGTTGTCCCAGTGATGGTAAATTAAAATTTTTCACTGGTCCTGAGTTAAATGGGACAAGTAGGACAAGTCAGGCATGGCTTTCCACAGCCCATGGTTAAAAGAAACATTCTCAGTGTAGGCTGCACATGTACTGATGTATTATCTATATGAAGTACAAGTGCCATCTTAAATTTTGTGCATTTATACCCCGCCACACATTAGTGATGGGATAATATGTTTTTCTGCTATCTGTTTGTGTGTATCTTCATCACATATCTATCCATTGTCCATCTGTCTGTCCATCCATGAGCACTTGATGAGTATTTTTCACACTCAAAATTGTGTATGTATTGGTCTGGGGAAGATCTCCCTTGCAAAATATTGTTAATGGGCTTATTTCAGTATCTTCTGACTGATTTATAGCCCTTTTTCATTTCTTAAGGTGAAGTTTGTTCGTAATTCCTTAACACTTTGACATATCTGGATGAAATTTCATGGAAAAATTGAAATAATATAAGCTTTGTGTTGCAAGCAGAACTTTGCCCCCAGTGTCATATATGTGCCCCTGCCTCAGCAATATCTATATACATGAATAATATTATTTTTAAAAACCTATATAAAAGAGTTCAGACTGATTTTCCTGAAACCTGCAACAAATTATTAGATCAATATTTGTTCCACTGGTTTATTTGCCCCTGACACATGGTTAACATATACATGTATAAAATCTGGGGGAAAATCTATATAAAATAAGAGCTTTGATTTATCGAGATGAAATTTTACAGAAATAATAAAAATATTATATTAATTACCCATATTACATACCAAAATAACAGTATCCTACAGATAAACAAACCTGATTTACCCACAAATGGAGTACATATGAAGTGCTAGTGGAAAGGCAACCAGTGTAGACCAAGATCAGACTGCTCTCTATTAGCAGTCTGATCTGGGTCTGCAATGTTTTCCCAGGCCTATTTGTCTTACCCTTTATCTTCATCACAGTAAATTTCCCATTTTCAAAAAAAAAAAAAAAAAAAAATGCTGCCTCAAATGGCCAAAGTATGTTTTAGGGTAGGGAGGTTTTAGGTGGGTAGGTAGGCAATTGCAAACAAACAAAATTTTATTTTTGACCTAAGATCAACTAGTTTTGGTTTATCTTGAAGACATTTGAGGAAATGAAAATTAGCAAAATCCTCACTCTGAGACAATAGGATTTTTTGGGGTTGGGGGTGAATAATTTGGTACAATCTAGGAAATGGCAAACCTAATTTTTATAATTTTAGGCCAAGTTTCTCACTTTCTAGGTTAATAAATTTACTGAATTATAAACTTTTCAAAATGGGATTCATCATGATGATGGAAGGGTTGGCTGTAAGTGGGAGCTCATAATAATTATGTTTTGGGGAGGGCAGGGCATGATAACTTCAATAACAATTAAACCAATAGCCTATATAATGTGTATAACCCATAATCAACAATAAAAAGAAGAAAGAAATAAACACAACAATGAAAAGAAAAAAAATCTTAATGCAGTATATTTCTGCTATTGAAATAAAAAGACTCCCAAATGCCATTGGCAAAAATAATACAAAATAAAATAAATGAAAAAAGCCATTACATGTGCACAGGCATGATAAGAACACGGGGATTTCATTATATTAAAAGAAATACTGCTACAAGCACATTGAATAGGAGATTTTAAACATGTACAATTCAAATAAAAAGTAAACAAACATAAAAAGCAGGGATCTCGGGGACGCCGAATTCGGCGTCCCTGGACGCGACAATTCCGGCCCGGACGCCAATAATTGCCTTCCGAGGATTCCCGCGGACGCGGTATTTTTCCGGCTGTACTCCTTTAAAATCTCCTAAAATGTCGGTTTTCACAAGTTGTGGAGAAGACACAAGTTGCTCACACCTTTGACGGAGCCATTTACATCTGAACCGATAATCAATAAAATCGTCGTAAATGCTACCTGTTATTTACCTGAAGTTTCACATATTCTTAATCCCCACTTCCGTAGCAGGGCACGTGTCAGCTAATAACCGGCGATCTTTTGATCAGTATAAACAAATTGGGTCAACACGGTATCTTTGTTTTAGATCTACCGCCTCGCATGATTGGTCAGTTTACATCTTTAGAAGTACCGCATCGCATTAATTGACAGAAGGTGGGATTTAACAGTGGCTGTGTCAGCAAATTAAAATTATAATATATTACTCTCGCCAATGGGATGAGAGCCCGAGAGGGGCAAATGCCGTCTCATAAAAGAGTTCTCTACACGCGGTATAGAATCTTTTACGAGAAAATTTTTGATTTTCAGGTAGATCTAGCCCGCCGAAGTATTAGCCTTTTCTAAGGCACGTTTTCTATTTCTCGCCTGTTTTTAATACGCTCGTGCGCTGTGCTTGATGGGCGTTACACGTGTGTATAAATAGCTCATGCAGCTATTGTTGATAAGGATTGACCTGGCACTCATTTAATTCCGTCATTACACTCGGAGGTTTTCGTTAGTTTTAGCGATGATTTACCGGAAAATACTGCTACCTGAATATAATTCAGTGACTATGCCAATATTGGCCATGCACTTAATTGGTAGATGTAGATGTAATTGAGTCAACTGTTTATAGCTGACGCCGTAGCATGGTGGTGAAGACTTCTGACGACGGATGCAGATATCGCAAGATCGAATCTGACAGTAATCGTTTTTTTTCACCTATTGTCTTTATTTTTAATATAAGGAATGAAAATGCATATTTTTACTTATTTCTCTCGTTTAGGTTTTCCCCATATATTTTCGTGGGAACGTAAGTTTCCCGCTTTCTCTTGTTTCTACGTACTCTGAAAATTGTCCTTTTGCTGACAGCAGCTGCATTTAATGTCTGTTGGATATATCATATCCGCCTCAAGGTGCTTGGTTTTCCTGAAAATGCTTTGATTTGGAAGACATGAGTATTTTTTCTTTCAATCTGAGATGTTTTTGTCGACGTTGTTGTAGGATTTACATGCACATGTGATAGTAGAAGAAAACAGTACATCTCGTTCAGTAGTTGAAGGGGCCTAGTCGGGTCTGGCGATGGTGCTGTGTCACTTTCAGTGCCCGGCCGCTATATTAAATTGGCTGATAGTGCGACAAAGAGCTACTGTGCATGCAGTAGGTGCGGCTTTTTTGGATTTTTTTCTCTCGCCTATCATCTTTGCTTTCTCCCTATCTTTGAAAGACGGCCCGATATAGAATGAAGTACTGTCTCAAAGGGCCGCTAAACCCAAGACAACCAATCAAGCAACCAACCAAATCAATAGCTGAAACATTAAAATTTTATGTCAAGCATGGCAAGATTACCTGCTGTTTTTACGCAAAGAAAAAGATGTACGTAAAAATATAAAAAAAGACGGTTGGGAGATTCGAACCCATAACTCTACGATTAAAATCTCAATGCCTTAGCCACTGTGCCACTTGATAAAGTGATATTATTTTTATTTTCTGTTTAATAATAACTGTACATACTGACGCTACTTTTATCCGTTCGTAATCGGACACCGTGAATTAATTCACGGAGATGAACGGAATATTCATGAGTGCCAGGTCAATACTTACGCACAATAATGTTATTTGTGATTCTAAATCCGACGGTAAATAAAAATAAATAAACAAAAAAAATCTTGAATCTTGTATAAAATCAGTTTGTTCGTTTAATGCAATCGGTAATTTCAAGTTGCTAGAAGCGGCCATCAGAAGTATTTATACTATATTTCAGCAAGGCCAGTTGTTGCAATTCCCGGAAACCGGTGACTTTTTAGATTTTCGGTTCGTGCACATTAAAATTCTTTCCCGCCGATTTTAGTCTGTTTCCCGCCATATCTCGCGCACCACGTGCTGAACGAGTACCAGTGTAGATCTATAAATAACGCTTTGGGAAATCCACGAGTTCTAAACAGACATTTCAACAGGCGGTATTATAGGAACTCTTATTGATACAATATGCGCAGATATTTGCAGTTAATGTATAATTCAATAAACAAAGGATGGTATAACGACAGGTATGCATTTATTCCATTGTAAATCAAACTCGATGTGGACATAAACAATCAGTCTGTGTCTCAAATTATGAAAGGCAAAATACATGTAAACGGATTTCTGCGTTTGATGTCAGCGGGTGGGTTTAGGTACGCCGATTGGGGGGGGGGGGGGGGGGTTGTTGTCAGCGGGTGGGGTTTTAAGGTGCGCCGAGGTGGGGGGGGGGGGGGCGGGGGGGAGATGGTAGTGCTGAACTGCAGCTATTGCATATTAAACTTCTGCTGAAGGGAAAAGTAAATTACTAGCTTTGACTTAAATTGGAAGATTTGCAGAATAATTGTCAATGTCATATCTTCTTACATTTCTATAACATAATCATTTGATGTCCAATCACAAAAGCATTGCCCTTCCCCGGTCCAGTCCTGTACAGGCCCTTTTCATCTTTTGTATCCCTCAGGGACAATATCAAAAGACAATTTTAACTAGATAAATAAGCTTCTTTATAAGCTAAATTTTATGTTAAAACACATGGGACTCCAATTTTTCATGATGGGACTCCTACTTTTCAGATGGGACTCCTATTTTTGGAAAAGGAGGAGTCCCGGACTCCTATTTTTAAAATTCAAGTGAGAACCCTGAAAAGGTTCTACAGACCTTTGACATGCCCCCCTTCCCCCACCCCAACAAGGTCCTACAGACCTTCAGCATCCCCCCCCCCCCCCCCCGCCCCTCCCCAGCTTTTAAATCATCCAAGGTTCACAGCCAAACTCTAAGCCTTTCAGTTTGAGATAGAGGAGGGGAGAAACAGAAATGAAAAAATGAAGAAAAAAAAACATACAGGACGTGTGCGTGTGTGTTGGGTGGAGCGGGGTAGGGGGGGGGGGGGGGAGGGGAGGGGAGGGCGACAAACAGACATCAACAGATCATCCAGTGATGAGACAATGATCTGGCTCACAGCCTACAGGCACTAAAAATAAGTAAACTCAAAACAGAACATATACTTTTCTTTGCAATTTGATCAATCTGAACGTAAATAATATCCAACATGGGTGCGATATAACGCATCTCTGTCTGGCCTATTCACAGGGCCAGGTGAATGATTGTCCTTGGACGTATCACCAGTAAACATACTCAGTATCTGTTTCTGATTCGCTTCTTCATAAATAAGGTTTTATACATACCGTAAATGTTGTGTCCACATTTATAAACTGTCACACAGGTTTACAACATTTTGCATAAATCTCTACACAACTGATTGTATACGTCACTCGAGACTGATCAACGTACGTGTTACGTAGTAGGGTATAGTCTGTTTCACGGCTAACAACTCTACACCCCGGACATCCCATTATCTTTTAACGGTCCATATCGAAAGCCCAATCGTAGTTCGAAGCCTAAAGCTTCTTTTTTACTGAATGAGCCGATGAAAGGAAATGCTGTTCGTTGAAAACAGCTTGGCATTTCTTCGGACACATGCCGCTCGCACATGTGGCAAAAACTTCAACTGCGCAAGCGCAAATGCACATCAGCGTCTAAAATACATGCCATTTCAAATTTGATTTTCTTCATAAATAGATTTGGTCACCTTTCGCTATTCAGCCGTAAGATAGACTGATATTTAATTGTTAAATTAGTGAATTATTGGCGGTTATTTTTAATGGCCATTTTTTTGTGCCAAAATTAACGAAACAAGGGTTCACCGGAAGAGGAAAAGAAACTGTGACGCATTCTTTTGACAGAGTCGATAAGAGTTTATTTTCAATTTATAGCCCCATTACTCCAGCTTGTTTCGTTCAGAAAAGGCTGCTCTCTATCTCTAAATCTTTAAATTTGCCCGTAGTGTAAGCAGAAAGCAGAACTACTGCGGTTAAAATGCCGGAAGTGGTGACATTTTTTTTCGAAATTTTTTTAACAAAAAATAATCCCTTCGGCGGATGCTTACTGTTTTTAAAATTAACTGAAAAGCCTTAGTTACCGACCTACTGTTATTCAGTTTGAAAGTGATTCGCCGGCGTTTACATATCGATAAATTCCATGGAAATAAAATTCATTCCTATAGCAACATCTATACAATCGCTCTGGCGAAGTGAAACATTCTCGCGATTTATAGATCTCTTCGGTATCTACATGTAGTGTAAAAGAGTGGATGCTGTCAGAGAGTAGCTTTTCCCACCTAGTAGTTTTTCCCCCCGGAAAAATGACTATGATTTTTCCATAGTAGAATTTCCCACCGGAAAAATGACTATATAGTAGAATTTCCCCCCGGAAATATGACTATATAGCCAATTTTCCCCGGGGAAAATCTACTATAGGTGTTTTTGCATAGCCGTTTTTCCCCTCTATAGTGGATTTTCCCCCTGGTAATATGATTGCAGAAAAACACGCTACATAGTGGAATTTGCTCCTTTCCAATCATAATAGTGAGGTGAAACAAAATACGAGTATCTGTCCGTAAAACACCGATGGATAACAGATGTAGGACCGCATGCATGTATGTGTCCATCAGTCTGATTTTTGTTTCGGGGAAAACAGGCATACATTTCGCTTTTCCATGTTAGCCAAAAACGGCTATGAGTGTACGTGGTTGTGAGCATAAATTTGTATAATTTTGTGTTTGTACAAGCGTTCATATGTGCGTGCGCGCATCTGAGTGCCTGGACTAGTGTTGGCCTTTCTTGCAGGAGTCGTGGGATCGAGTCCCATCGTGACACACCTCCGATTATTATTTTCAATGTAATAAACTGCCTGCTAAATCAAACATAACTGGACAAAACACCCGTTCGTACATCTTCCTGTAAGCTTGCATGCGTATGTGTACCTATATAAATATCTGCGATGCATGGGAAGAAATTGCACCTTGCTCAGTTCTTAATTAGTAATTATTGATTATTATAAAAATACGGTTGCTAAATTTGCATATTGATTTTTTGGAATTAATCACGTTTATTACCTTCGTCGAAAAACCGATGCATGTCTAATGCGATTAATTCCGTGAAATGTCTCTGTTCTATTACGGTCCGTTTCGTTCCGTTCCGCAAAATACGAATAGTCATACAAAATTCACTAATAGTCAATTTCCCCGTGGGGGAAAAGGGACTATGGGGGAAATGTGGCTCTATGAGGCCCGGACAATCCCCTATATAGCCGTCCTTCCTATAGCCATTTTTCCGGGGGGAAAGGGGGAAAAACCACTCTCTGACAGATGCAAGAAGACATAAAATTTCACATTAAGTCGTCAGATGTCATATTAGGTCGTCAGTGCTCTTTCATGCTAAATATTTTATCTAATCGCATGATTCGGTACAAGAGAAACAACTCTTTCGCTTCTTTAACCATTTTTCGCAAGGCCGAGAATAGTGTGGTTAGGTTAACTGACCGTCCCGACATGACCTTAGTTGTTTACCGTGGACGTTAAGCATCAAATCAACCAACCAACCGAGCACTTTACTATGGCACGTGACTGCATCGGAAAGGTTTAAAGCTCATTCGCCGTAACCTGTTAAATCTGGAATATTCCGTCGCCCACTTTTTGATCAGGGTGGAAAAGCAGAACCCTTAAATAAAAGCATATATCTTCCAAATATTAAAAATAATGATATCTATGGCAAATGAATATAAAAAACTGAATGATTTTATTTTCTACTTTTGCCGCTTCTTCACTTCTGTGATGACGTAGGCAAAGGGAGCATTGTGAGAAAGGAAAGTGACGACTTAATGAGCCTGACGACTTAACCCGAATTTACGTTAGAAAACTTATTTCTCGAAAATTTGGTATGGCTCGTTATCACAAACTTCACCGAAAGTAAACGTAATATCATAAAGTTTGAATTATATTCTTCGATTTTGAAAATAAAGGCACATGTGGGCCTACAAAAAGGTCACTTTGTATAACATATAACTTGAAGCATGTTTGAAATAAAACGATAAAAAGGCAGCTTATGTCTTAGGTCAAAACCCACTGGGCACACAAGGTTGAATCAACCTTGATTCAATATGTTGACGTTGAATCAAGGTTGAATCAGGGTTGATTCAACCTTGTGTGCCATCACAGCAAACTTTTAAAACGGAGTTACTCTGTCAGGCTGTACACTTTTCCAATATAAAGCAAGAAAATGCTAGTGATATAAAAAAAATCAGCCTGCGCAACAGCAGTTATTTGATCATATAAAATATTTCCATTGACAGGCTTATTGTGTGAGCAAGCAGAGAAGACTCAGCTAAGACTGCGGGGATGCGCAGGCAGATCTGAGTATTCGCTGATCCGCATTTGTTTCTCTCGTGACGTTAATGAAACGTATATGTACAAAAGGTGTGTCAGAATTTTAAGTCCTGTATCAAACCTATCACATGATATCTTCTTATTTATAAATCATTTATTAAGTGTAATTCAGACGTGCTTGAAAATTTGAGCCGCGACACGAGAGAACAAACAAAGTAGCATGTGCGCCCAGCACAGACTCAAATCAACCAGGGCAGCCGCCCAGTCTGATAAGACTCTTCGCTATCCGCATGGAGGTAGCTTAGAACCTTAGGTACCCTTTAAGTGCTAAGCAAAGACTCTAATGAGACTAGGCGGGTGCCCAGGGTGATCTGCGTCTGTGCTAGGCGCACATGCCACTTTGTTGGTTTTCTCGTGTCGCGGCTCATGTATATTGTTCAGCCTCGTACGAGCTAAATAGAAAACTGGCCAATTTCCAATGCAATAAAAAAATATTGCATTTACATATACCTACATGTAGTTAGATGAATTTAGAAAGGGAAAACGCAGTGCATGCGATCAACGGCAATTTAGGTCAGCTTGTGTTTCCAAGAAGTCTGATCAGAGTCTTCACTTCTCGCAACAATAGCAAATGGACCCTAGGGAATCTAAAGGACGGAACATGAACATCTTGCCCAGTCTGGAAAGTCACTCACGTTGATCTGAGCCTTTGCAATTTGCATATGCTGTAAGCTATCTTTTCTCAGGACAGAGCTCATTGAAATACCTCAATCTTACTTTCTTTTTTGACTGAGTTTAGTGGTCAAAGGGAAACAACGCTGTTTAAACTTAACTTTATCTTTTTAAACAGTTACTGTTCGTGTAGAGTGACACCCACGAATAAATCTTAATAATTATAATGTACTTAATGTCATATTTTTTCTCCTTTGTTGTTGTGGCTGCTGATTAATACGACTTCTTTCTTCAAGATGGTTTTCATATTTGTTAATAAGATCAAAAAAACACTAAACTGCCTACATTTCCGATGAGCTTGGTTAAAATACTGCCCCCTTTTCAATATTGCTACCACCTACCCACCCCTTTTGCTACAATAATTAATACTATTTTGCATTTGTTTTCAGCAAAGTGATTAAAGAAATTCATTTAACATATATTGCACTTTCTTTGCATGAAGTTTGTCTAGAGTAGTCTCAGTTTCTATTCTGATTTTCTGAAATAATACTCCCAATTTTTAATAAAAATGTACAGATAACTACATATGGAGTACTTATATTCCCTGTATTGTCCTAATCTATATCTACTGACTCGGATTTTTTTCTTCCCGCATTCTTCCCTGTTTAACCTGATGCAAGTTTCAGCTCGTCTGAAACACGATATAAAAACTTTAATTTGGTGCAACCTTAGGGGAAAAAATGTTGATTTCTCTTTGCAATTAAGTACATTTAGGCACTGCATTTATAGACACAATGTAGAACTGTTCCTGCAATACACCCAGAAAATGGCTAAAGCTCAATTTAAGGCCAATTAAGCATGCAATTTAGTCTGTTTTTGATCAAATTCCCCTTATTTTACCCCACAGCATAACAACGCGCAGTGAATGTAACAAATATTATTGCATTACGTATGACAGTGACTGAACGGATAGCCTTATTTTTGTGTTTCATTCTATAAAATTATTCCCTTTAACGGACCTTACTCGGACTTTCACCCTAGAAAAAAAGGTAGGACCCTGCTTCTATTTTCGTACAACACCTCTGGGATTTTTTTCTGCGTCACCCTCTGTTGGAATACCAGAAAAAAACTTAAACTGCCACGTAGACATAAACCGCCATTTTGTCTCGCCCCCTGATTCGTCAGATTTTTTTTATGATAATTTTATCTAAATCTGACTTATTCCAATTCTACCATTTTAAGAAAATTCCAGAGTTTGATTCCATTATCTTTTATTTCTAATGGACACCGAAAATGAATATACCTCAATTGAATTTTTGATTATTGAAATAATTGTTGCACAGGTACTCAAGTACTAAAGGCACATTGAGCAGAAATCATAACAACTATAGAGCTATTTATTTATTTTATTATTTATTTATTTATTTAATTTATTCATTTATTTATTTATAAAGTTACATGTAATGATATGAATCATCCTAAGAAAGTATATTTATTACAAACGAAGGTAAATATAGCTGTAGTAAAATCGACTAAAAATCAATACCAAATACATTCGGAATCTTCTTCTACAGCCTATAAGATCCTATTATCACCAGTCATGATACGATTCAAGCCTGTCCTTTTTGAGAAAAAATTCAAACACTTCATGACAGGCGATCGAAAACAATTAACCATACCAGCAGATCGAAATATCTAAAACGGACTGGCTTGAATATAGTATAATATCTGTATGATACAGCCCCGGATCCAGGGGGTGGGCTTTGGGGCTTCAGCCCCACCACCTAGGCCTGGTTAGATCAAAATATATGTTGTGACATATCATTAGAATCGCCTCGCCGAGGCGATTCTAATGAGATGTCACAACATATATTTCAAGGCAAAAAAAGATATTATCGAAAATTCTCATTAAACCGATCCCTAGTTCTGTCATATTTTTTCAAGCCCCACTCCCTTCCCAAATACATCTCAGTGCCTCCCAGCCCCACCAGTTAGCCAAAGCCCCACCAGTATGTGGTTGTCTGGATCCGGGCCTGTGATACATATTGCAATTATTGTTCTCAGCTTCGAGTATACTTATTTTATTTGAGCCGCGACACGAGAAAACCAACAATGTGGTTGTGCGCGAAGCGAAGACTCTGATCAGCCTCGGCATCCGCCCAGTTTGATCGGAGTCTTCGTTGTCCGCATAGAGATAAAGCAGACCCTTAGCTACCCTTTAAGCGCTAAGCGAAGACTCTGATCAGACTGGGCGGATGCCCAGGCTGATCTGAGTCTGCGCTGGGCGCACAACCACATTGTTGGTTTTGTCATGTCGCGGCTCATTTTGTATGAATATATGGCTTATCAGAGGGCCCTAAGAAATACTGGTTCGGTGGTTATGGATACATTTTCAGGGGAAGCAACTATGCCAGCTCTTTTTTTGCCTCCCTTCTCAATTTGGGTCAACTCCTAAAGGCAAGAATTTGCTCCTAGAGGAAAATATCTCACTGGGCACACAAGGTATAATCAACCTTGAATCAAGCTTGATTCAACGTGACGTTGAATCAAGGTTGAGTCAAGGTTGATTCAACCTTGTGTGCTTGCTGGGATCTTATTTTATTTATCAAAAACACATTTCTGCTCCCTCATCAGAACCGCTTCTACAAGATGGTCTGATGGAGAGCCACAACGTATGCATTATAGACAGATATTGTGGCCTTTATAAAACAGAACCGCCTCAGATCGTCCGAGGCAGTTCTCTAGGGCCACAATATATGTTCAATGGAAAACAATATAAGTTTTTGTAAATATCTTTTTTCTCTTTGATGTATTCTTCTCTCTCTCTCTCTCTCTCTCTCTCTCTCTCTCTCTCTCTCTCTCTCTCTCTCTCTCTCTCTCTCTCTCTCTCTCTCTCTCTCTCTCTCTCTCTCTCTCTCTCTCTCTCTCTCTCTCTCTCTCTCTCTCTCTCTCTAAGAGATTCCATTAATTAGCACTTAGAAACCATGGCAGTGCCCCTCTTTTCTTTGACGTCTCTCTCTCTTCTAACACAGGAGCCCCGGTAGCTCAGTGGGTTAAGCGCTGGCCTACTGATCTAGCGGATCGGGTTCGAGCCCCGCTTGAGGCGAGAATCTTTCCTACCGTAAACGGGGTTCCATTGCACACAGCCTTTCATTATCACCATCCCATCGTCCTGATATGACTGAAATACTGTTGAAAAGGACGTAAAATCGCAAATCATCCCTCCATCAACTCTTCTAACAGAGATTCCAATGCTTAGTACTTAGAACCCATGGCAGTGCCCCTCTTCCTCGCCTTTCGTATTCTTTGAATTCTCACGCTCTTTTCAGAGATTCAAATGTTTAGTACTTATAGAACCCATGGCAGTGCCCCTCTTCTTCGCCTTTCGTATTCTTTGAACTCTTTCTTTTCTCAGAGATTCAAATGCTTAGTACTTAGAACCCATGGCAGTGCCCCTCCTCTGCGCCTTTTGCATGCTGTAGTCACGCAAAGTAGGCATTACCTGAATATCAATTTTGCAGATTTTTATTTCTTGGAAATAAATCTACGTAGGCACTACCTACCGATCAATTTCTCGAATTCTCATTTTCTTGGAAACATGTCTTTCGCTGCAGACTAAAACAAATCAATATTGCCAATAATTCGACTTGTCACGGTAAAAGTGTCTTTACCCATTCCATTCGGGATACCTCTTTACACATATTTTTATATATTTTATATGGTATCTGGGCAAACAGTTTGGATCCAGATCAGGCCCCACAAAAGTGGGGCCTGATCTGAGATCCAAACTGTTTGCTGCCTAGACATCATTTCTACAAGAGTTAGACCAATATTGTCAAAATATTCTTGATTTTTGATGCAGACGACAATTTCAGCAGATGACAAAAATACCCAGAATGCAATGGGTTAATATACGAGATTCAGATTATGTAAAAACAATCTAGGATTATAGTCGGTAGCGGATCCTGCGGGAAGCGACTCCTCCAGGCTCCGAATCCGTCTGTTAAAACAAGAACAGTATTGATTATAATGATGTTCCCTAGAATGAATGGGATGGATGACTTGCGATTTTACGCCCTTTTCACAAGTGTTTCAGTCATATCAGCACAATGGAAGGGTCAAAATGAAAGGCTCTGTACAATGGAATCCTGTTTACAGTTGAAAAGATTTTCACCATCATCGGGTCTCGAACCCGGAACCGCTAGATCAGCAGGTCAGGGATTAACCAACTGAGCTACCGGGACTCCTCTCCAGTTCTAAGAGGAGACTGCAGTCTTGACGAAAACAAAATATTTGAGCTGCGATACGACAAAAACAACAAAGTGGCATGTGCGCCTAGCAAAGACTCAGATCATTCTGGGCATCCGCTCAGTCTGATCTGAGTCTATGCTGTGCACTTCAAGGGTAGCTAAGGGTCTTAGCTTCCTCTATGCTGACAGTGAAGACTTTGATCAGACTGGGCGGATGCACATGTCACTTTGTTGATTTTGTCGTGTCGCGGCTCATTTATACTTGTGTTATATTCGGTTATAAGACGGGAGTTTTCCCTCCCATAATTACCGCAAATATGTAAATCAGTCTTGTGCTATTCGGCTATAAAACGGGATTGTCCCTTCCATAACAATCCCAAATGTCTAGATCCGTCTTGAAAGACGGATCTAGATCTTTGAGATTGTTCTGGAAGAGAAAACTCGTCTTATGACTGAATAAAGATAGAATATTTATTTTATCGTCCTGAATTTTGTCAAAGAAAGTCGGAGGCGCATTATGTTTGATTAGTTTTATTAGATAGGAGCGTTGCATAGGCTTTTCAGTTTGATAAGAATTTTATGCTATGCCATTTAATTTGGTTCACTTGGGAAGAAGAGATCCTAAAAGGAACGCCTGTGCGCAAAAGGTACTACGATGAGCCTGAGCACCTCCTGCATAAAAATGATTATTCTGTCTCGCCATTTCGTGGGGCAGAACTTGATACAATGAATGAAAATGAGTTGGTTGGTTGGTTGGTTGGTTGGTTAGTTGTCTTGGGTTTAAAGGCCCTTTGAGACAGAGAGAGAGAGAGAGAGAGAGAGAGAGAGAGAGAATAAAAGTGAAATGATAGACGAGAAAAAGAAATTAATCCAAACAACCCCCACCGTACCTACTGCAAGCACAGTAGGCTCTTGCAATACTTTTATCCAAATAAGTAGGACGCCCTGGAACTGGAGGTTATAACTATTTTCCCCCCCCGCCCCCCCCCCCCCCCCCCCCCCCCAGGAAAATGAGTTGAGCAGCGTTATATTAGAAGGTGTTGTAAGCATTGAAGCATTGTAATAACACGGAACTCTTACTGGGCATTCGCTCGTTTTTTCACCAAGTCTGATCAGAACCTTCATTTTTCGCGTTCTTCATTTTTCGCGTACACATTCTATGAAACAGGCTAGGGAATTTAAATCAAGCTTTAGGATGGCTTTTCCAATCTGACCTGGGGCCGTATTCATAAAAGGACTTAAGTGGTTGCTATGCTGTTGCTAAGGCTATTCTTTTTTAAGGAGATTCCCTACAACTACGAAATTTGCTCTGGCGGAACAGTCTTACAAAGACTGTTCCTCCAGAGCAACTTTCATAGTTGAAGGGAATCTCCTTTTCAGAATTTTAGCCTTAGCAACAGCATAGCAACGACTTAAGTTGTTTTATGAATACGACCCCTGCGCTTTAAATTTTCTGGTTTCATTTCATTTCTGCATTGTATGCAATTAACTTTATCAATAAATCAGAAAAATATGAAATGTAGATAAGGATGTGTAATATATATGATAATTTTATTATTCATCTACCTACAAAAGTTGGTTGTGGCCTTAACCCAGCAGGCACGCCATCTTGAATCACCCTTGAATCAACCTTGATTCAACGGCCACCTTGAACCAACCTTGAATCAACATTGCTTCAATGTCATCACACGACCTTGAATCACCCTTGATTCGACGTTATGACGTTGAATCAAGGTTGATTTAAGGTTGATTCAAAGTTGTGTACCCCATGGGTTTCTTTCCCAACCTTTGAAATTAGACACTATAAGATACGAAAGAACCGTTCAAAAGGAATCCTGTAAGAAGTAAACAAAAGAGCTCCAAATAAATAGTCTTGAATCGCCCATCAAGCACATTGTGATAATTCTATGTTAGCCTTTTAAGGCCAGAAAAGCAGACGACAAAATTTAGGTCTGCAAACTTTCAGAAATATTTCTTCCAAGCTATATTACTCAAAAGTATAAACATTTTAGACAGAGCCTGAATCTCGCTGAAACACGAGCAAGTAGGTCGTACCCAGTAGGCACATGACGTTGAAATGACGTCAGTACGACGTCAAACATGATGTTGAAATGACGTCATACTGACGTCGGTCATACTGACGTCGATGCGAGGTTATGACGAAAATAATAATGATAATAATAATAATACTGATAATAATTGTACTTAATAATAATGACAATGACAATAATAATAACAAAAGAAGATAATAATAATGATGAAAAAAATGATAATTATAAAAAAGTTAGAATATTTCAGAAAATATCAACAACTACAAAAAATGCTTTACAGGTTTGTTAGCTGCTATCTCGGGGTACGTGAATTTGATAAAAATAGAAACACGTGCCAATTTTACTAAATGTAAGTTAAATAGGTTCAGTTTCAGGGAAAGCAACTCTTCCTCTTTCATATTACCTTCCTTTTTAATGGCGGTCAACTCTTAAATGAAATGTTTGCTGATTTAGGCGAAAATTTATTCCTGTAGGAGTGAACCATTTCTGGTTTTATTGCCACAAGAAGCAAACAGGAAGTCAAAAAATGTGTCTTTTTTTTTAAAAAAAGAACGGACCGATGACTGTTACCAAGTGCCACCCAGGCCTTCTTATAGTCACCTTGGTTCTCTCGCTTATAACCACTGTTTCTTTATCTATTACGGAGAATTCAGTCATTCGTATATAGGATCCCAGCAGGCACATGACGTTGAAATGACGTCGTACTTACGTCGACACGACGTCATTGCACATGACGTTGAAATTACGTCGTACTTACGTCGATACGACGTAATGACGTCGTGTCGACGTAAGTACGACGTCATTTCAACGTCATGACGTCGTGTCGACGTAAGTACGACGTCATTTCAACGTCATGTGCCCGCTGGGATATATGTATGAGCCGTGTCTGAAGAACAAGTAACAGAGTAACATATGTAACATTAGGGATGCTGACAAGTAAAAGAGCGAAAACTTAAATCAGCCTGCACATCCGCACAGCCTAAACGGACCTTCTTTCTGTTTGTAGTAATCAATTAAGTACCTTTACTGTGAAAAGCGAAAACACAGTCTTCGCCCTTGTCGTAAGTTACCTGCCAGCCTGACGAGACTAATATTTTGTTGTTGACCGATACGTATCGTTCTTTCATATTTTATAGTTAGTGGGTGTCTTTTTCAGGGAAAAAGTTATTTAATATGTGTCTTCTTTCTCAGTGGGGGTCGTCTTTGCTAGTCAAGGATACTAAGTCCACTTTGTTACTCATATAAGGAACAAATAAATGGCTGGATGACTTGCGATTTAACCTCCTTTTCAACAGTATTTCAGTCATATCAGGACGATGGTACGATGGTAATGAAAGGCTGTGTGCAATGGAACCTCGATTATGGTAGGAAAGATTCTCGCCTCAAGCGGGGCTCGAACCCGGTCCGCTGGATCAGTAGGCCTGCGCTTAACCCACTTAGTTACCGGGGCTCCTCACATAAGGAACAAAGTGGACTTAGTACCATTGGCTGTCTAAGATGAGTCGGGGTGGTCTTATGACAAATTTGCCCCCTAGGAGAAATGAATTTCTTATAGAGGAAGGGTTCTTTGACAAGGGAAGCAACCAGGAAGTCGCGAAAGTTTTCCCTTTTATAAAAATGGCAGATAAACATGAAAGCGTTGACTTGATTGATTTCCTCAGGGAACGGTCAAACTTAAAGGCATAGCCATGATTTTCGAAAATGATACCGAAGTTTTGAAACAGATATATCTGAGCAAAAAGTGCAGTCCCAGATCAGACTGCTCCCAGGAGCAGTCTGATTAGGGTCTACACTTTTTGCCTTTTCAGCTACAGCTTTTGGATGCATTAAAGCATTTTAATTACAAAAATATCATAATTAAGGTGTCCCAAGTTTTGAGATTTACAATATATATTAATATATATACTTAATATCGAACTTAAGGCACTATCGGCCTTCGTATCTCCACTTCTTTTGATCGCTTATAGTTCTGTTCAAACACTTTCCTCTGCCATTTTAGATTTTCAGAGCAATAAAATGGTTCAATAAAAGTAAAACAAAGTAAGATATAAATTTAGTAATTAATAGAAAAAAATAAATAAATGATAAAAAAAAAGAAGAAATGAAAAGAGGAATAACTAAAGGTTTACAAAAATAAAGATAAAATAACAAGAAAACAATAATGATAATAAAAAGCAAATACTACTACTGATAATAAAATAATAATAATAATAATAATAATCATATCAATAATATTGATAATGATAAAAATCAGTAAATACACAAATGAGAAACTTTAATAAGTGCGGTCAACCGATGTTCAATCATTTCATAAACGCAAGTGTTGTAACGGAGAGCGTCTCTCCTTGCGGATAGAGCGTTTGGTTTTTCACGAGGTGGCGGTCGGTAATTGCAGTGCCACTGTGCGTCGGTGACGGCATCCGCCTCATCAAATCGACATTGGACTGTGCATAAGCACCCATGGTTAACTATGCTTTCAAGGATGTTCCGAAACGAAAAAGAGCTGTTACGAAACGAAAAAGAGTCATAGTTACCAAATGACCTGATTACAAAGATGTTACGAAACGAAAACGAGCTGTTACGAAACGATAAGAGTTATAGTTACCCAACGACAAGAGCTGTTACGAAACGGAAAAGAGTCATAGTTACCAAACGACCTGGTCATCAGGTCGTTTGGTAACTATGACCCTTTTTTGTTTCGTAACAGCTCTTTTTCGTTTCGTAACATCCCTTTTATATACATAGTTAACCAGGGATGGTAGGCACGAAAAACACACTGCACTCTTAGGACTCCAAAGGACTGTCGCTTCGTTAAACAAGCACGACTGATTAAACATCAAATGCACATGTTTTTTTTTTGCTTGGTCTGCTAAAACGAGAATAACGATGTTTCCCAGGAGGCCCATGGAAATGATATATATTATGCATTTATGCACCTCCTCTCCTGGCACGGAGTCTGTCCTTGTTGTTGTTGTTGTGTTATTGTTTAACGTCCACGGTTTGCAGCTATGGTCATGTCGGGATGGTCAGTTACGTTAAGCAGCTATGGTCATGTCGGGACGGTCAGTTACGTGCACTTACTTTCGCCAGTAACTGACAACTGTCCTATCCATTTCGAAGAGGAAAGGAAAGCCGATGAAAAAAAAGAGAAGAAAAAAGAAAAAGAAGAAAAAAGAAGAAAATAAACTTAAATTGGGCGATGAAAAACATTTTATATGGGGCGGCTGTTTTGGCTAGTACTGGGTAGCCACTACTAAAATAAGTGAAAGTAAGAATCTGTTAAGATTTCGAGCTGATTAACGGCATCTGGTACCGTACAATGTCTAAGTATTGGGATGGATAGGACTGAGCAAACAGTGCAGACCCAGATCAGACTGCTCCTAAAAGGAGCAGTCTGATTAAGGTCTTCACTTTTTACCGTTCCATCTGCATATTTTGGACACATTTCTGCATCGTGTTACCAAAAAGTTTCATGTTTTGGACAATTGCACTATAAAAAATTTCGTAGATTTACGGAAGAATACCTGGCAACCAGCTGCCAGTCCATTTCCTGTTATTTTTACAGGCGCTTGTAAACATGGGCGGAATCATCAAGCAGAGCAGGGTAGAATCAGACAGGTATTGTTTTAGACATATAGCCCCTCAAAACTATAATGGTATTTTCGTGTGCGGTCAGTTAACACAACTCTACCATATCGTAATTTCCTCATATGTTCTACCGGCAGACACCGGTAAAAATAACGGGAAATGGACTGGCGGCTGGTTGCCAGGTATTCTACCGTAAAATCTACGGAAAGTTTTTGCAGTGTACGGTCATTATTATGTTAGGTATCCTGTCTTCTTCTTCTTCTTGTTTTTCTTCTTCTTCTTCTTCTTTTTACATTTTTATACTGTTCAAACGGAAATTTAAATTTCCGGTGTTGACGGAAATTACGTTCCTAGCTAAAATAGAAATTCATTCTTGTGTACATCATGGTTTGTCCGTCCGCGCGGAGAGACAAACCATGATACAACTAACATCGCCCTTTTCATCACAGGTCTTGCAGTTCCAAAATATTTTATGCTAACGTTAACCACAGGGTATAATCGATTCCGCCAATTTTCGCTTCCTGCAGAGACTGTCCGTCATATTTGGCTTCCGCCGAGACAGCCCGCGAACTCTTGCTTCCTGCCGAGACTTCTGTACATGATAAATGGCTTCCTGCCGAGACTGTTCGCGTGAT
Organism: Ctena decussata; assembly: GCA_963989385.1. Taxonomy (NCBI): domain Eukaryota; kingdom Metazoa; phylum Mollusca; class Bivalvia; order Lucinida; family Lucinidae; genus Ctena; species Ctena decussata. Next base: position 54,669,828 of record OZ022513.1, read on the forward strand.
TCTGCTTCCTGCCGAGGCTCTCGGCAGGAAGCAGAATCACGCGGACAGTCTCGGCAGGAAGCCATTTTTCGAGGACAGTAGTCTCTGCAGGAAGCAAGAGTTCGCGGACAGTCTCAGCGGAAGCCAAATATGACGGACAGTCTCTGCAGGAAGCGAATATTGGCGGAATCGATTAGACCCTGTGTTAACGCGTATAATGTTTTAAACTCGGGGAAAAAAGAAATGCTGCAAGTTACACTTTATTTTTAATCAGTATGGTCTTGAATGAAGTTCTATTTTTTCAAATATATCATGTAGATAGACCGTAGCCGCGTTACTAAAATTAGCATTTGGACGGACACACGGCGCCAAGTGTGTGCTGTCAGAGAGTAGCTTTTCCCCCCTAGTAGTTTTTCCCCCCGGAAAAATGACTATGATTTTTCCATAGTAGAATTTCCCACCGGAAAAATGGCTATATAGTAGAATTTCCCCCCGGAAATATGACTATACAGCCAATTTTCCCCGGGGAAAATCTGCTATAGGTGTTTTTGCATAGCCGTTTTTCCCCTCCATAGTGGATTTTCCACCTGGTAATATGATTGCGGGGAAACACGCTACATATTGGAATTTGCTCCTTCTCTAATTCATAACTGAAGCAGAAATATGAGTACCTGTCCGTTAAATATTGATGGATAACAGATGCTAGAACCACCTGCATCAGTCTGTCTTATTTTGTTTTTGGGGAAAACAGGTAGGCATTTTGCTTTTCCGTGTTAGTCCAAAAAGGATATAAGTGTATGTGGTTGTGTGCATAAATTTGTTTAATTTTGTGCTTGTACAAGCGTTCATCTGTGCGTGCGTGCAGCAGAGTGCCTGGACTAGTGTTCGCCTTTCATGCAGAAGTCGTTGGCTCGACTCCCATTGGGACACATGTCCGATTATGGTTTTCAATGTAATAAACTCCCTACTAAATCAAACATGACTAGACAAAGCACCCATTCGTACATCTTCCTGTAGCTTACATGCGTATGTTTACGTATAAAAATTTCTGCGATGAGAAGAAATCACTTCGTTTTCGTTCCTTAAATTAGTAATTATTGATCATTATAAAAATATGGTTGCTAAATTTGCATATTGATTTTTTGGAATTAATCACGTTTATTACCTCCCTTGAAGTACCTACACATTTCTTATGCGATTAATTCCGTAAAATGTGTCTGTTACATTCCGTTCCGGTCCGCAAAATACCAATAACCATACCAAGTTCACTAATAGCCAATTTCCCGGTGGGGGAAAAACTACTATGGGGGAAAAGTGGCTCTATGAGGTCCGGACAATCCACTATATAGCCGTCCTTCCTATAGCCATTTTTCCGGGGGGTAAGGGGGAAAAACCACTCTCTGACATGTGCAACTATGGTTACGAACCGCTGAGCCACTTGGGGAACGTCGATAGGAGAATTGAACTGAACTGAACTGAACTGAAAATAGCAAAACAGTGAAAATGACAACAAATTCTCAGAGATCCGAGAATGGACGAGCAAAATTTGTGTTAGAATGTTCCTTGCATGAAGCTCTATTAGTTTATCAATTATCACCTTATATGTCGCTCTCTGTTGAACTGGATAATTTTACTCTCAGGCCCATATTTTTTATAGGTCCATTTTTTTTCCTCAAATTTCATACACTGATAAATTTATCAATTACATAATTCTTCTTACCATGACTTCTGCGACTGTGGAGACGCAATGCAGGTGCGACATAGCATTCCATGGAATTCTTATCTTTATTTTTTTATATTTTTTTTCACAAAGAAGCTCATTTATTAGTAAACTGTCATTTTATTACAAGTACTTATATTTAATTTCATATCTTTTTTGTTTTTATTTCCGTATTATCGTCAGTAGTTGGACACCCAAAAACATTTCGGTATATTATTCCCAGTGGGCACACAGCGTCGAAATCATGTCATATCGACGTCGATGCGACGTCATGGTGGCATTTACACGTCAGTTTGACGCCATTTAGACGTCAGGTGCCTGCTGGGATTACTGTTATCCCGAGATGTAATTTAATTACGGTACTAGCCTAGGCCACTTATGAATCATGATGAACAATGGAATAAGGGATGAGAAATTTAGGGCTAAGGACTCTTGTCACCATATAAGTAACATACTCATATATATGTAAGTAAACGGCATTGTTAAAAAAACTGTGGTCAGACGATTAACTTTCGGAGAGATTTTTGAAAAATAGGTTCGAAAAGTATATAATGTATTTCATATGAACCTATTTTCTTATCAATGTATATTTCTATACTAATACTTACCAAAATGAATATCAGTATGTACATTAATGATAAACATCGTGGAACTGGATGAAAATGAAAGTTGATTCCGATGGTGGCCGCTTAGTGCCATTCTTTTGGCTGTAGAGAAAATAAAGCACGCGAAATAAAAAAAAAAAAATAAAAAATCAGGGAAAAAATCTTGTCTTTGCGAAAGAAATACTGTTTTCCAAGCCTTGTAAATCCATACCGGGCGAGTCATATTAAGCTAACAGTGCTATAAAAGACATTTCTTGATAGGATAAAAGGAGATGATTTCTTTCGAGGATACAGAAAATACTAAGGTAATATGTTGTTCGATTAGATAAAAGGCCGGTAAACACACAGTAAAAAAATTCCATAGATTTTACGGAACTGGTAACCAGCTTCCAGTCCTTTTCCCGTTATTTTTACGGACATTCGGTGTGGAAATCACGGTAATGGTAAGGTAATGTTTTAACTGAACGCGCTCGAAAATACATTTATAGTGTTGAAAAGATGTTTGACCAAAGTAATACCTATTCCATTTTACCCTACTCTGCGTCATGGTTTCTCAAATGTTTGCGGGCGCACGTAAAATTACGGAGCATAGACTGGCAGCTGGTGCACTGCAAAAATAAACGGTAGATTTTACGGTAAAATAACTGGCAACCAGCAGCCAGTCCTTTTATCGTTATTTTTACGGGCGCCCGTAAAAATTGCAGGAATCATCAAGCAGAGTGGGACTGAAAAGATCAGATGTCGTTTTGGTTAGATAGCCCTTCAAAAATACAAAGTTATTTTCGAGTGCGCCAAGTTAACATAAAACTTCCATTTCGTGATTTCCAACAATGTCTTACAGTCAAAAGCCCGTAAAAATAACGGGAAAAAGGACGGGCAGCTGGTTTCCAGTTATACTACCGTAAAATCTACAGCATTTTTTTACAGTGTGGAATCATCACAAAACTCCTGAAACTGGCCAAGCCGAAATTTTCGATTTTGCCAGTTTCAGGAGATTTATGATTACTCCGTCACCTTATCTTTAGCAAAACTGAAAGTTGCACTTATATGCTTCACATACATACAACTGGAGTAGCATTGTTATAGCTAGGAAATCCATTTGCAGAGGGGGCCCGAATTTTTAATTTTTACTTGAAATCTAATTTCGCGTTATACATGTAGCTAGAAAATTCGTTTGCAGAGGGAACCCGAATTTTTATTTTTTACTGGAAATGAAATTTCGCGTTATAGCTAGGAAATCCATTTGCAGAGCGGACCCGAATTTTTAATTTTTACTTAAAATGAAATTGTGCGTTAACCAGGCGAGCCTGTGACTGAAAGTAGGCCACATGTCACCAACAGGAGCCGAGACGCCTGTAAAAATAACGGGAAAAGGACTGGCAGCTGGTTGCCAGTTATTGTTCCGTAAAATCTACGGAAATTTTACAGTGTGTTTACCGGCCGTTCCGAATTTTTAATTTTTACTGGAAATGAAATTTCGAGTTATAGGTAGAAAATTCATTTGCAGAGGGGACCCGAATTTTAACGCTCGGCTGCCGGACTAAGGACAACCTATATTCAGCTCAGCGGAGCAACAGTCCGGCGCGGCTTAGAGTGGAATCTACACTGCAAAACAATTCCGTTACTTTTACGGTAAAATAACTGGCAACCAGCTGCCAGTCCGTTTCCATTTACGGGTGCCCGTAAACATTTGCGGGAAGGATCACGCAGAGTAGGGTAGAATCGAAGAGGTAACTTATTTCCAAGTGATAAACAATAAAATTTTGAGCCGCGTCACGACAAACCAACAATGTGGTTGTGCGCCCAGCGCAGACTCAGATCAGCCCGGGCATCCGCCCAGTCTAATCAGAGTCTTCGCTGTCCGTATGGAGGTAGCTAAGACCCCCTTAGCTACCGTCCTTTAAGCGCTAAACGAAGAGTCTGATCGGACCTTGCTGATGCCCATGCTGATCTGAATCTGCGCTGGGCGCACAACCACATTGTTGGGTTTTCGTGTCGCGGCTCAAATGTATGTTTTTGCTTTGGATTCGAGTTTCTGTAACTTACACTGTAATGTCGCTGTAAACAGTTGACAGACTTGAAGCACATCAGTGATCCTGTCGGGACAGGGATAAGATTTTGACTGAGAAATGCGGCTGATCTGAGTCTGCGCCGTTTGCAAATGCTATTTTTTGGGACGCTGGGCGTTAATAAGTTGATGTGATCTCTTTTTAAACTGCCTCGGCCTAAGGCACAATTGATAATCTGATAAATGTGCATGGATAATAATAATACATTGTACTGCTCTGCTAATACTACTACTACTATTACTACTAGCATTACTACTACTGGGAGCCCCGGTAGCTCAGTAGATTAAGCGCTGGCCTACTGATCTAGCGGTCATGAATTCGAGCACCGCTCTAGGCGGGAATTTTTTCAATCGTAAACGGGGTTCCATTGCGCACAGCCTGAAAATAATAATAAAAATGATAACAAAGATGAAATAATAATAATAATAATGATCAATAAAATTACGAGGGATGATCAAAAAGTTCCCGGAAAAGTGATGTACGCCCTTTATTATTTTACTTTCTTCAATAAAATTTTATACTAGGCAACCTTAATGTATTTGTGATTCATATCATACAAAACAATTGACTTATGTCTGACCAGTTTATTGCACGCGCCACCAACGTAACGACCGGTAACGTGACCCGGCCCAGCTAACGTTACGTTTCATTTTATCTTTTCTAATAGCAAAATCGAACGTTGCTTACTAACAAATTATTAATGTAAACATGAATTATTTTACATAGAAATATAATATATATATTATCTTGATGTTCATTACAAATTTTGTAAGTTGTTTTGATTCTTTCTATGAAATAATTGTTAAGCCCAACGTGTCCTTTAATCATTTAATATGTGGGGCTGGGGTTTTTCAAGGGCAGATAACTTACTTTACTTTTTAATACGGAAGTGTTATGATACGGTTTCATAAACAAGAGATAATGGCAATTCGTTAGATATATGATTTATGCCTTTCAGTTGAACCATTCCAGCAATACGGCAACACAACCTGAAATCGGCAGCATAATGAACTTCCAGCAAATGCCCATCTCACTCAACAGCAACGATGTATCGGCCATCTTTGTCGTATTTACGATCATATTAATTTATTACTATGTGCAGCATTTAGAAGAGTGTGGTACATGAAGTTTCTTATACAAACGGACTTATCTTAAGACTATGGCTGAATTTTAACAAAGCTTGCTTATGTAGCCTTGCTGCTACTTGATTTAAGACTTATGACAGACAGTTAATGCTGCGGCATGTATCAGACTGCGTTGTCGCATTGCTAGAATAGTTCGACTGAAAGGCTACATCACATATCTAACGAATAACCTTTATCTAAGTTTCATGAAACTTGATCATAACAATTCCATTTTATAACGTAATGCAACTTATCTGCCCTTGAATTACCCCACCCCCACACATTTGATTTTGAAAGGGCACATTGGAATTAGACAACATTTCGTTAAAAACGACAAAACAACTTACAAAAAAAAAGTTAAGGACATGAAGATAAGATACATATTTCCAAGTTTGTGTGAAAGAATTAACGTTACTACATACATTTTATAGATAAACAACGTCCAGAAATTGTTATTAGAAACGATAAAAATGCAACGTAACGTTAGCTGGGCCGGGTCACGTTACCGGTCGTTACGTTGGAGGCGCGTGCATGAAACTGGTTAGACCTAAGTCATGTGTTTTTTATGATATGAATCACAAATACATTAAAGTCGGATAGTGTGAAATATCATTGAAGAAAGGAAAACAGTAAAGAGAATACAGAACTTTTCCGGGAACTTTTTGATCATCCCTCGTATTATTATTATTATTACAATAGTTAATGATAAGATAATGATGAAAAATGATAACAATGATGAAATAATAATAATAATAATAATGATCAATAAACTTATTATTATTATCATTACAATAGTTATAAGTAGTATTAGCATTACTATCATGAAAGACAAATTGGAGCAAACACCCGTGCACAAACACGCACCCCAACACACACAAATTAAACCATATTAACTTGTTTCATCAGACTACACATCTAATCTATTACTCATCTAAAAAGGAAGAAAAGTATATTGTGAAACCGCTTTGACATGCTTAGAAATGTTTTTAAGTATTTTCTTCCCGAATTATTTCAAAAAGGAAGCAGAAAAAAGCAACCTATAGGAAAGTCGGGTAAAATCGGACAGCGGGTAAATTCGGACAGTGACATTGTTTCCTTTATATGTCAGTTGTTTGGAATATAAACAAAATTAACTGGGCAAACAGTGAAAATCCTGATGAGACGGCTCATGATGAGCCGTCTCATCTGGATGTTCACTGTTTGCAATGGTATGTCCTAATTCACCCGCTGTCCGAAATTACCCGACTCCACTCTGTATGCAGATAAGTGGCAACAGAGCATGGTTCGTCCGCCTGTACGAAGAGTTAATTCAAGAGCTTACGCGCGTGGATTATCGACCGTGCGAGCGAAGAAACCATCTTCTGTACCACACTCTACAGTACATGCAGATCTTGCACGTTTAAGAAGAATTTCATGCTTAAGAGTTGGATATGGACTTGTAAAATTCTCGCAAGAAAATGGACCGCATGTTATGAGCAAGGGTAGTAACTACCCGCTTTCAAGTTGCCTCCCTTGTAATTTGAGGCCAAACAATGGAGCTTCCCCGTTGTCAACGGCGATAACATTAACAGAGTAGCCACCAATTTCACAAGGGAGCTAACATTAATAGATACTCTGTTATTGTTGTCTCCCTTGTAATTGGCGATTGTATTAAGTGGGGATTCCCCAGTGTTTGGCCGCCATTTTTTCTTGAGGGAGAAAACATTATAAGATACTCTGTCACGTAAAACATTTATAGGTAAAAGATAAATGTTGTCTTCCTAGTAAAATTGGCGGCTGAACAATGGGGATTCCATGCGAATCCACACCTTGTAAAATTAGCGGACGAACAATGGGGATTCCATCACTTGTAAAATTGGCGGCCAAAACAATGGGGATTACATCCGTTGTAAAATTGGCGGCCGAACAATGGGGATTCCATCCCTTTTTTCAATTTGCAACCAAACAATGGGGATTCCATCCCTTGTATAATTGGCGGCCAAACATTGAAGATTCCTTCCAATGTAAAATTGACTGCTAAATAATAGGAATTCTCTCCCTTTAAAAATTGGCGGCCAAATAATGGAGATTCTCCATTGTTTTGCCGTTAATTTTACAAGGGACTTCTCTGGCAATTGGCTCGATTTACTAAGGAACCTTACGCACATCTTGTTAATGTGAACCATGAATGATTTTTATTGATCTGGCATTGACACTGACAATATTTTGGTAGATTTAGAATCAGAATGCTCATTAACAGAGTCTTATCGCAGTCTACCCTGCTCGCTATATAACAATCAATGATTCCTGAAGAATGACTTTAGCGAAAAGCAAAGATCGACACGCAGAGTGATCTGAGTCCATGCTGTTCAAACGTTTCCGCAATTGTTTTCATTAACTAACAATATGTTGTGCCGTAAGTGAATTTTTATTTTCTAGAACACCCTTTTCTCGTGAGGCAAACAGATAGATGGATGGATGAATGGCGATTTTGCGTCCTTTTCAACAGTCATACCAGGACGATCGGAGGGTGATAATCAAAGGCTGTTTGCACTGGAACCCGGTTTACGTTTGAAAAGATTCTCGCCTCAAGCGGGAATAGAACCCGGGACTTCTAGATCAGCAGGCCAGCGCTTTACCTACTGAGCTACCGGGGCTCCCGAGGCCAACAGAAGCTTTTTTCAAACTCGTGCATATTGTGCCTGGCGTTTTGGTAAATTGGTAGTTTTTTTCTCTTTTTTTTCTCTTTTCGGAAAAAGAAGGTAAGATTAAATGCCGAGTAATCCGAATAAACAGTCCCAGTTTTCCGGCCGCAAAATGCCTTAACCCTTAATGCGCCAAAACGCAGACGACAAAATTTACGTCTGCAGAATTTCAATAAATGTTTCATCCAAGCGATATCATATTGAGAATTTGAACACTAGAGGGCAAACAGGGTAGATACTGATGAGGTGGCTCATTATGAGCCACCTCATCTAGATCTACACTGTTTGCCAATTCAACAATTTTAATTTTTGGCGCTTTAAGGGTTAATCAGAGCTTTAAATATCCTAAAAAACAGACTGACAGCAATAATAAGACAAAGAAGTATAAAAATGGAGAAAAGTCCTATGCAAAAGGACAATGGTTTGAAATTTATACAACTGAAAGTGCCCTTCTCGGGCTATATCGGTGCCAGGTGTGTGCAACTACACTGTAAAAAAATCCGTAGATTTTACGGTAGAATAACTGGCAACCAGCTGTCAGTCCATTTCCCGTTATTTTTACGGGCGTTTGCCAGTAGGACATTTTCGGAAATCACGATATGGTAGTGTTATGTTAACTGGCCGCATTCGAAAATAACTTTATAGTGTTGAAGGGCTTTATGACTAAAACAACACCTGCTCTAACCTATTCTACTGTGCGTGATTATTCCTGCATTTTTTACAGGCGCCCGTAAAAATAACGGGAAATGGACTGGCAGCTGGTTTCCAGTTATTCTACCGTAACACCTACAGATTTTTTTTACAGTGTATGGACCATTATGAGAATGAAAACAACAACAACATGCTCACAGAATGCTAATTTATTATGGTCTTCTGCTTTGGCTCCAATTACATCAACTGGTGCTTCTCTTTGCTGTACGATGGTAGGGTTGGGATAACATACCTTGAAACTGTCTTCGTGTGGGCCTCCCATTGATATTTGCTTTAAGAAGTTTAAGGACCTTTAGGACTTGCGGTAGGAGTGGAATGAGCGCTGGTTGAATCTACCTGACGCCGCAACATTTCCAAACTTCGCATGCAGAACAAGATTACATTGCACTCAATTCGCCTTTGAGAGCATCAGGGGCCGTATTCATAAAGCCACTTAAGTCGTTGCTATGCGGTTGCTAAGGCTAAATATCTATAAAGGAGATTCCCTACAACTATGAACTTTGGTCTGGAGGAACAGTCTTTGTAAGACTGTTCCTCCAGAGCAAATTGCATAGTCGTTTTATGAATACGGCCCCAGATATTAAATGCAGACATATATCGCTTTCCGACTTCACAGGAAATCACAATTTATTTGTATCTTTAACCTATTGTTTCTGATTATTGATACATGTAAGTAGTTGTAACCGCCACTTAGTAGCATCCTGGTGTGATATAGTGGTCACTGTTTGAAGTACTTATTTGTTGAAAGATTGTAAGACTTTCTTTTTTCTCACGATATTACCGGCTATTAAACAAATAACCGTAACAAATTTTATCTGTTTTTTGGGGGGGAATGATGCTTAGGAGAGTTTGTGGCATATATAGTAGTGAGGACTCTCGTTGTGCACACGAGCCAAGTTGCGGGGTTTATGTCCGGAAATATGAATGTACCTGCCGCACAGAACTTGTCTCGATTTACCATTCGGCTCGTTTTGTAAAAATGCAAAATAATGGTTACTTTTTCCAGTGTGTGTGTGTATCTGTGTGTGTCTGTGTGTGTGTGTGTGTGTGTGTGTGTGCGTGCGTGTATTTGTGTGGTGGTTCAAGCTTACTCATGATGAGAGAATAATGAAGACGATTTGGACAGACTCGATTCGTTTCTTTGGGTACTATGAAAATGGAACAGATGGATGGATAGATGACTGTTTTAGTCAAGCCGCAAGACGGCTTGACTATATATTAATATGAGTCCAAGTTTTTTATGTGATGCGTTTGGTGTTTTAATTGCTTACTTATGAATTTAGAATCGATTATACGAGGAAGAAAACTTAAAACCTGCCTGTTAACTGTCACATGTAGATTACAATTATTAATTACAACGTGGAACTATATTTAGCTGCGCAATTAACAAAGGAAATGACTACTTTGGATTCGGTCAGTAGAAATACTGGAACGAGAATGGAGAATAGATAAGATGTATAACCCTCACCCGCATCCGCGCAAACGTATTGGAATTTTATGAATGGCTGAACATGTATGTAGCAGCAAGATAATAAATGTCAAAGTATTGAAACAGTTACATACAGGATTAATGAGTTAAAACCCATTAAGAAAGTTCGTAAGTCTGGTCTACTGGTCTAGTTGAGATTATGAACACAGATGTCGAATCCAAAGTAGGTAAAATGTGTAAACCACACCAGCGATAGAACACCCGCGTTGAGAGTTAAAATCCTTGAAAAACCCTCTTAACGGTAAAATATACGTCTAAAGATGAAGACAAATGATATATAATACACACTGTCAAACCACACTAAGACAATACGTAACACAAAACGCCCCTATACTTATTGCTCCTTTTGAGAAACAAGTGCTTGTGTTGTACCGGTAATCTGATTTGATCAGGGTATCATATCCCGCCCTTTGCAGGGAAGGTTTATAATATCAATACCCTTTCCTCTGTACGCAACGTTCAAAAAGTGTTTGGACGATCATTTTCTGTTGTACGTCATTTAATGAAATTTTCGTATGGAACTCAAACAAAAAGGTCAAATTCCTGTGTCCTGATCAAATAATTAAAACATATTAGGTATATTCCGTGCCACCTAGGTGCACAGGGAAATTCCTGGAAATCCTGCCTGTTTGTCTAAAGACAGAGTGGTACTAAAAAGACTGATTAACGTCCACGATCTAATAAGGTAACCGCTGTTAGGCCGTGTAGCGCAGTCAGTAGGGCGTCTGACTTATAATCCAGAGGCCCTGGGTTCGATACCCGGTGCGGCCACTTACTTTCATTTTTCCTTCCGCTGATTCAAGAAGGACAGTTGTTGAAAGTAAGTGCACTTAGTAGTCGTTAACCGCTTAGGAGGTCTAAGCCTGCCCAGGAATAGTGTGGTAAGATTAACTGACCGTCCCGACATGACCATAGCTGTTGACCGTGGACATTAAAAAAACAACACAACAACAGGTAACCGCTACGTGCCGCTAGCGCCCGATTACCCTAAAATTCTAGTCAGTCACTGAATACCGTATTCAGATCGTCTGCGTATGTGTACTTGATTGTGTTTGTATGTTCTTCCCTAATCTTGTTAAACTCAGGGTTAGTTTTTTTGTAAGAGACAGATAATAAATTGCCTATTACGGTAGCAACTTGATACTTAGCATGTTTAGTATATCAGCAATGTACAATTACCGATATCACCAGGTTATTTCGACCCATATTTCATGGTTCACTGACTTCGACTTTTTGCTACAGTAAAGTAAACATATTTGTAACTTCATTTACTATTGTATAACAGTTAACAGTCACAGTGCGACTATGCCAATACTGGCCATGCACTTAATTGGTAGATGTAGATGTAGTTTCTAGGATTTGGCCAAAATGTTGGCCATAAAATCCCCTTAAATAGACCAAAATAAATGACAACAAGAGACGTCTTTAAAAAAGAAAATTGTCGAAGATGAAATTCGTTTTTAAAGAACAACTTTTTAGTCATGTCAGGACGATCCACCGCTTCCTGGGTATTACCAGTACTTTTGTAAAGTAAATGTGTCTTGTTCAAGGACAAAACATGAATTCCCGAGTGAGGATTATCGTGATCAGCCTTGGTCGAGTTCGATTACAACTATTGTCTGGCGATAGTATGTCATGGAAGAAGCGGGTCAACTCGGCCTGCTTTCTGTAAGCCTGAGGTCTTCACGGCTCCTGGGTCAACTCGGCCGCCATTCAACTCGTCCGGGTCAATTCGGCCTGCTGTCATTTGCATCCTCGCCCCAACCTACGAAGATGGGCTGCGCCAGGAGTGAACGGAAACACAATAAACGAATAGAGTTTGTTGGGTTGTTGATTTAATAAGAAGTCCTTCAAAATGGTGGACAAAACATGAATTAATATAAAGGGCAACCCAATAATCCCTAAACGGATAACTGCAACTGCAGCTAGACTATGGTAACGGGACGTTCCGGGCCTACAATAATACAATGGCGCTGGGATAGCCGGACCAAGGTGCAGGGCAATTATATTTTAATTGTTTCCATAGTGCCGGAGTTTTGAGATTGGGGTCCTTTACCCTGTGAGATTTTCTGTAGTATAGGGTCGAAATAAGAGCAAGGTTGTTACCATCAGCTAATCATCACAAGTCTCTGAAATGTAAGAATTCCGTTTCTGTAGGTGGGGGTTGTGGATACAAATGACTGGCGCATAGATATATAACCATGCGGAACCATGGCCAAAACTGATGTTTTCCTTACTCATTTTCATACAACTTCGATATCCTAGTTTATTTGCCACAAGTAAGATTTAATGGCATGACTGAACTGCAAAAATACCGATACCTCACCAGGAGCTAGCTGTAACCGGGGGAACACTTATTAAAAGTCTATTTCTTAGCTTTTTCTGCCTCATATTTTCATGATTTTCCCTGACTCCGTTTGGCCCAATTGCTAAGGGAGTGAATACGTGAGTTTGTGAGTGAGTGAGCGTGTGTGCAATTGAGCGAATGAGTATCAAGATAAGCCTGCATCGAAATTATTCCTTATCTAGAAAATTTTATCGCCGATGCAATTAATTGGTTTCAAAACTCAATGTCAGGTTAAAACCACTTTCACATGAAGGCCTATCGGAACCAGAATTTTATGATGACTTAGTATACAAATTCAAAAAGATAAGGGGTATGTCGGATTTTTTGTTCAGCTTAAAAAAAGTACTTTTTTGTTCTCATTGTATTTTGTTCAGTGCTAGCACTAACCATCAAAATCATCAGGAAGTCATATGACTTCCAAGGTTTGTAATCTCGAAGTCATGCTGAAGGATAGACTTGGTTTCTTCCAGAATGTCCATATTTATATTGCTTTCTCCTTCATTAATGGGTGAAATACCATTATTACAACAAATTCAACTCATTATTTAAGTCAATATTCACTTTATAAATGTTAGGTTATGATAAAAATTGGAAGTCACTGACTTCCTGGCATTCAGTTTTAGAAGTCACAGACCCCAGACTTCCACTAGTGGAAGCACTGTTTGTTTCTTTGTAATTTTAGTTAGAAATACATCAGTTGTTAAAGAAGACTGATTTCTGGCGCGGCAGATCGGAAGCGCGGTGCGGTTATGGCTTTCATACTAGACCTTTAAATACACGCTTGGAAAACTCGAATGCGCCTAATCTACGGCTGCTCAAACGGGTCATGAAATTTGCAAATACACTTTTCGTCATTCGAACACGTCTATCCGCAAATAACGGCGATTAAATTAAAAAGGAAACGAAGCCAAAATAAAGTTTATATTCATAAAACGTCATTTTAAAACTGTTTCTTTTCACAAATGGTAGATTGTGTTTATTATCCTCCATACAATAAAATCCCGGATGCAGGTCATGCATGCTCTGATATGTCTACGACAAATAAGACACACAAATAAAGACGTTAGGTTTTATCTCGAATTTAACAAGTATTAGCTTTATGAAAACTAACGACTTATTAAACTATTAAACTTCGGGTCATCTCACAAACAGCCAAAGCAGTCAATGTTTTACATTGCTGATACATACATGTCGTTCCAGAGATGGACTGTCACAATGTGGCTTGACTTCTCTGACGACATTTCGTCAGAACTAGCTTGCTTCAACAGTATTTTAATCATATTAGGAATGTTGGGGGGGGGGGGGGGGGGGGGGGGGGGGGGGGAAGGGTTTGATTATGAAAGTGCAATAAAGCGCTATTAGGCTTGGACAGAATATCACCTCCAGCGTGAATCGAACCTGACCCCAGGGTATAATCGATTCCGCTAATTTTCGCTTCCTGCAGAGACTGTACATCATATTTGGCTTCCACAGAGACTGTCAGCGAACTCTTGCTTCCTGCCGAGACTTCTGTACATAATAAATGGCTTCCTGCAGAGACTGTCCGCGTGGTTCTGCTTCCTGCCGAGGCTCTCGGCAGGAAGCAGAGTCACGCGGACAGTCTCGGCAGGAAGCCATTTTTTCGAGGACAGTAGTCTCTGCAGGAAGCAAGAGTTCGCGGACAGTCTCGGCGGAAGCCAAATATGACGGACAGTCTCTGCAGGAAGCGAAAATTAGCGGAATCGATTATACCCTGTGAAAACGGACAGAAGACATTACCGTAAATCTGGAAGTATTCGCAAAGGCTTTATTTTTTATGAAACTTAGCAAATGCAATGTTTTGCAAAATAAAACCGCCACGGAATGCATATGTGCTTTATCTGTCGAAATGCCGTAACTAGAATAGAGAATTTAATATTCGCGAAGTTATTAATGGGTACTGTACACTTTCGAGGGAAGCAACTCTGTTATTCACGTTTTTGTTAGCTCTTTTCAATGTGGATAAACAGGTAAAGGAACAAATTTGCTCCTTTGCGCGGGGTTCAGCGTCAAGAAAAATAAACAGGAAGTTGCAAAAGTTGTTTCCCCTGTGCAACATGACAGGAAACAAAAACATGTTACCATACATCTTAGTAATCAGGCCCGGATCAAGACCACCACGTTCTGGTGGGGCTCTGGATAACTGGTGGGGCTGAGAGTTGCCGAGGTGTGTGAGGGGCTTGAAAATATTTTACTAATTAGGGATCAGTTTGGTGAGAATTTTTGAAAATGTCTTTTTTGCCTTGAAATATATGTTGTGATCTCATTAGAATCGCCTCGATGAGGCAATTCTAATGGGATCTCACAACATATATTTGAATCTAACAGCATGAATAAAATCATCTCAAACTGTCATCAGATACTCCTAATTATCTTGAGGCGTACATATTATACATAACACAGAGGCCCAGATGGCGGGACTGAAGCCCCAAAGTCCATCCCCCTGGATCCGGGGCTGGTAATTATTCACAAAAATAAATATCAGCGAATATTTTCCAGTTTATAGTGTCTCATAAAACTGATGTAGTTTTTGTCTGTCAGATTTGTTTCTACATGTGTACGGTGTATTGGACAAACGGAATTCAGGCACTGACGTAAAAAGGGGTTGCTTTCTGCTGCAGAAACTTCATTTTCGCAAGCCAAGGCTACTAAGTCCACTTTGTTTCTTACGTACGTAAGGAACAAAGTGGACTAAGTACATTTGGCTCGCGAAGAGGAAAATTTCACTCCCGAGCTAGCCGAGGCTTTCGTTCGCACTTAGAATACTTTGCCCCCACCCACTCCCCACCCCAACACACACACACACCATCAACTCTCATTTTCAAGTTTATTAGGGTACCAGCGTACCTGCAAACCGTGCAGTCACGATACAGTTTTGTTAGCCCTTTTCAATGGGGATAAACAGGTAAAGGAACAAATTTGCTCCTTTGCGCGGGGTTCAGCGTCAAGAAAAATAAACAGGAAGTTGCAAAAGTTGTTTCCCCTGTGTAACATGACGGGAAACAAAAACATGTACCCATACACCTGAGTAATCAGGCCCGGATCCAGACCACCACGTTCTGGTGGGGCTCTGGATAACTGGTGGGGCTGAGAGTTGCCGAGGTGTGTGAGGGGCTTGAAAATATTTTACTAATTAGGGATCAGTTTGGTGAGAATTTTTGAAAATGTCTTTTTTGCCTTGAAATATATGTTGTGATCTCATTAGAATCGCCTCGATGAGGCAATTCTAATGGGATCTCACAACATATATTTGAATCTAGCCGCATGAATAAATTATCTCAAACTGTCATCAGATACTCCTAATTATCTTGAGGCGTACATATTATACATAACACAGAGGCCCAGATGGCGGGGCTGAAGCCCCAAAGCCCACCCCTGGATCGGGCTGGTAATTATTCACAAAAATAAATATCAGCGAATATTTTTCAGTTTATAGTGTCTCATAAAACTGATGTAGTGTTTGTCTGTCAGATTTGTTTCTACATGTGAAAGGTGGATTGGACAAACGGAATTCAGGCACTGACGTAACAGGGGTTGCTTTCTGCCGCAGAAACTACATTTTCGCAAGACAAGCCTTCTAAGTCCACTTTGTTCCTTACGTACGTATTGAACAAAGTGGACTAAGTACCTTTGGCTCGCGAAGAGGAAAATTTCACTCCCGAGCTAGCCGAGGCTTTCGTTCGCACTTAGAATACTTCGCCCCCACCCACTCCCCACCCCACCCCAACACACACACACACCATCAACTCTCATTTTCAAGTTTATTAGGGTACCAGCGTACCTGCAAACCGTGCAGTCACGGTACAGTTTTCATTTACTATCTGCAGGGGCAAAATTTGACGCAATAATATGATGCGTGCAATTGTTTTACGCTTCGAGGGTGGTCAAAATGGGCTAAGCCCCTCATATTTCTTATTCTTATGTCTGTTGGCTGCTGGTATTGAAATTTTGCCCAATTTACAAATTACCAAAATGTAAATACGTAAGTGCGCATTGAAATTTTGTCAGCTAGACAAAATTTCAATACGCACCTGCGTATTTGCGTATAGGCAGTTACCCGCTTGATCTGGATTCTCCTTGATCCATCAGCTGGTGTATCCGAGCCGGGAATGCGCTGACCAGCAGGCTGGTTTGCTTGTTTTTACATATGCCCTGATTCACCATTTGTGTGCAATGGAGTATACAAGAAAAACTTACTTTATCAAAAGATATGTTAAATTTATACATTTTGCTGCAGGTTTTTATTTTTCGTTGATTCCTTTTGAATTTAGCAAACAATGTAACAACTACAGATGAAATGGTTTCAAATGTGATTTGGTGTTGTTACGTCGCCTCATGAGGAAACGGGATTTAAGCCGGGTTCGAAAAGCCTAAATTTCAGTTACACTCTTTTCGGAGTCTTCCCCGTTTGCATGAACAATATATGGAATATGGGGGTTGTATGCGAAGCGAAGACTCTAATAAGTGTTTGCGATTGCAACGTGTGCACATACTTTTAGTCTCTGTTGGTCTATTTAATGACAGTATCTTTCACCATCCAAAGAATGACTTCATCTCAATAACAAACAATACCCCTCTCTGAGAAACGGCCCGATATATACTGAAATAATGTCTCAAAGGGCCGTTAAACCTAAAACAACCAACCAACTAACCAACCAACCAACCAACAAACAAATAAAATTGTTGATTTGATAAAAACTGTTATCATACACATTCTGATATATAATGGGTAATGATAATTATAATTATCATCACAAGAAACAAAACTTGAGACAGTTTGGCTCCATCGGGCTGACACAACGTACTCAAAGATTATGTATCACACTATATACTTATAACTGTTGTTATTATTCTTTATATCGGGGCACCTTAATTAAATGTGTTAAGAAACCTAATTATGAAGAAAAAAAAATATTTTCCTTGCTTTCTATTTTACTCTTCCTTTTTTTTGCTGCCGTATTTATTCAGAATAAGACGGGATTTTCACTTTCAAAACAATCTCAAAGATCTAAATCCGTCTTATAAGACGGGTTTAGATGTTTGAGATAGTTTTAGAGAGAGAGAGAGAGAAACATTTTATTGCTGAATTTCACAAAATCGATCTACTTATCTGCGGTAATTTTGGAAGGATAAACTCCGTCTTATAACCAAATATGCAGTATAAATACGGTATACGACGATATGTCAGAAAACTTGGCCAGCAGACCCTAATCAGAGGCAGTCTGATCCATACCTATGGATGTGAACTTCTTGCACAGGCTGTTTCGAGCTCCTACGCTTGGTACATATGTATCCTGCATGAAGCAAGTGTATAAAGCCACAGTTTCACTGTCACGTATTGAAGGCTAGGTTTTACTACGTTTTCTAAACAAAGCCAAAGGGCAATACACGTTGTAAAACGTAGTGAATACCTATATAAATATAGTGAAATACGTCGCCTAGTAACGTTTAATTTAATATGTTTAACTAAAAAAAAATGTTTAACTCAAACATGGCTTTTTGATATAGGTAGTGTATACCTGGTAAAACGAAGCATCACGTAATAAAACCTGATCCAAACATAATAAAACGAAGCCGAAACACATTAAATACGTACAATAACGTAACAAAAATAACCTATAGGTCCTCTAAGCCTCAGTCTCACTGTCACGTATTGAGGTTTAGGTTTTTCTACGTATCTAAACGAAAAAAAAGGCGTATTAAATCGTAGTGACTACGAATTCTATACGGATATATACACTTAAATGCGTGTCCTAGCTACGTTCGAATTTAAAATTCAGCTTATATGTAGCGTTTGGAAATGCTTACTTTATGCGTAGTAAAAACGTATTGAAGCGTAGTCTAAACGTACTTGGACGTAGATGAAACGTTTTGAATACGTAACCATGCGTGAAGGTGCTGTACGTACTTCTATGCATTTTATACGCTTTTCCACGTCTTTATACGCTTATGACGTTTTAATCTTCGTTTTATTACGATTTGGTATATTTTCGATACCCACTCAAACATCACTTTGACGAGGTAGTTATCCCGGACACTATCTATTAGTCCCTAGTAAAACGTACGGAATCGTGGTAGGCAAGTTAACTATTCTCATCCCTTCTGAAAGCAAGCCACTCAGCCGTTTGATAACAGGGTAATACAAAGTAAATCGTAGTTAAACGTATTGGAAACGTACGAAGCACGTAGTAGCACCTAAATACCTACAAAACGGGGTAATTGTTTTTGCAAGACGTATTGCGGGAAACGTAGTACAACCTAGCCCTCAAAACGAGACAGTGGGACTGGGCCCTAAGGTTAAATATCATAACTTTCAGATGATAACTTGTTAAGCGGGCTATTCGCATTTGAATCGCTAGCCATTTACCTACGGGGTATTATAACGCAAAGGGCCATAGCTGAGGTGCGTTCCCCAATGCGGGCGCTCGCCGAGCGCTCGCCTGTTTATTTTCTGAACGGGAGCTCTAGCCCGAGTGCCCGCGAGCGCTCGCGTAACAGGCAGAGAGGTGTTTCTTTTTAGGGTCAAACAGGGTACGTTCGGACAGCTTCGGCTTTAATCCTCATTGGTAAGACGTGTATGTTGTCAGGGCTCACTGTCGTTCAATCATGCTATTTTTGTTTGTTCAAGCGCTCAAGCGAGCGCCCGCATTGTTAAACGCACCTCTGGTAAACACCAGTGACAGACAGAAGATGGAATATCTTGCAGGCGTGTCCGTTCATTTTATTTAAGAAATAGACTTTAGCTAACAGCGATTGTTGCACAATATATCACTTGTTGGAGGTCAGTTTTGAAGTGAATATATCACTAGCTGAAACCGACAACCAGAGAGTAATGTCCCCTTTAAACTAACAATAGAAGTACACAAATTAAAGTCAAGTTTTGAAGACTGGATCTGCATCAACTTTTGTAAGGTGGAGCCTTTTAACCTTCATATACATATGCACCAAATTCCACCACAGGTCAATTCCTCTAAAAATTGGTCACAGTGACCTACATATACTTTCATGTAAATTGGCATGATGGTTAATTGTTAAAGCCAGCCTTGTAGCTTTGATTACCTTAAGTATATCAGCTCCAAAGCATTTTCATGTATACTTTTATTAAAGTTTGCGGCTCAGAATCTCAATATATTATTTATTGCGTATCTACGCCTGAGACATTTCAATTTCATCTGTGCATACAACAGAAATATCAAGACACACTGAACAAAACTAGGTCACAATATTTAACGAAAATCACAATCAACTTTTCAAACTTTCAGTCATCATATGCCCAAGAGGCCTTTCAATTATCATAACTGCTCGAAAAACATCACTTTATATCTCCTCATGCAAAACACTACACCCCCTCAAACGTCATCAATGCTTGCACAAAACCACATCAGGTGTCTTTCCGCAAAAGTGAGTAACTGTGGCCCACGACTTTTAAAAATCAAAGGGCTGAAGCCCTGAAATGACAGATTCTATCAGAAAGATGCCATGCTTGAAATTTAACACATCGGCCGACATGAACGACTGTCTTATCAGAGTCTCCCTTGTTCTTATCTGCAGACTATTCATCATGAAGACGATACCTCACCAGTTTCTGCTCCATACCTGTATCCTCTGCATTTAGAAACCTTGTCTCTTATCGGTTAAGAAAGGAAGCAGACAGCATTGTGGGATGGTATTTACGCCTTTATTATGCGATGTTTGACTCTGTCGATTAGGTAGCGTATTCGGCCAAAAGGTCAGATATTGGTGCCATTCTGATTCAGAAACTGTAAACATGGTAAAGGTGTAGAGCTTTGTAAAGTCGGTTTACGAGTTAGAGGGTTATCATGCGAACCGAACAACCAACTAAATGTTTTGTACCACTTCAGAAACTGAGGGTGAGGTTGGGCCTGTAAAATCGATTTAAGCCCCCCAGTAATTCATTACTGACCGTTCCAAGGCGGTAGTTCTGTTGTGGTTCTCTGTTGCCTGTTTTTGGTGTCAGAGTTTCTGTGATGTTTTACCTTATGTATATTCTTATTATTTTTGGTTCGGTTTGGGTTGCTGAGTGGCCACCTTTTGGGAACAAGCTGCTCACTCGGTAGGCCATATGTTCTCTGTATCTTGATTATTTGTAATCTTAGTTGTTTCCAACTATGGTTTGAGGGCTGGATTTGGATTTTGATTGTTTCAGTTCCTGGTCTTTGCATACTTTTTACTTTTTTCAGTGAGACTAGTCAAGATTAATGAATAACTGCATAATAGATTCTTCTAGTTTCGATTTCCAAATTAAGCACTGTTTAATTAGGTTTTGTTTTTTTCATCAGATTTGCATGTAATTTTAGGCCAACAGTGTATGACCTGACTAGACGCTGTTTTATATGGCGCCTGATCATGGTATACACGTATTCCTCAAGACTTCCTCGAGCCTTTAGCTTACTGCGCACAAGTTCAGTTACCGTAATGACCCGAAATGCTGGAACAGCCGGTGTAGACCCAGATCTGAGCAGGGTACTTTCAGTCTACTGCGCACAAGTCCAGTTAGCGTAATGACCTGAAATGCTGGAACAGCCGGCGAAGACCCAGATTAAAGCAGGGTGCTTTTAGCCTTCTGCGCACACGTTCAGTTACCGTAACGACAAAAATGCTGGAACAGCCGGTGTAGACCCAGATCCGAGCAGAGTGTGTATTTGTACATTGCTTTGGCAATGTATCAGTGTAGACCTTGAAGGATCATTCTGAAAGACAATGGAGATCCAGATCAGGTTTCATGAAATGTAAACTCTAGACGGTTATAAAATGAAATTATTACAGTTTTTCCTCTGTTGAATATTGTCTTTAGCATATATTGAACACAGGATAGTATACACGGCATTCAGTGTTATCGATAAATGGCGTAGTGATATACACAAATTCATGCCGTACTATATTTCATTTCGAATGTAAATGTATACTTGGCAGTGAAAGTCAGTTCAAATATCTGGCCTAAGACAGCTTGAAAAGACAGATAGAATCTGTCATTAAAAATAATATTATGTCAAATTGTCAACTTTTTCACAGCATATTATCTCTGAATGTGTTAGCCTGGGGTCGACCAAATTTCATCAGTGTAAGAATCAAACTGTTCTCAGCCATCGCCCGCAAAGCAGTTATGGTCATCTACTTTCATGAAAATCAATGTTGTGTCAGATGGCCAATGCCATTGCCCCTTATTTAATGGTATTTATGTTGCAGTAGTAATGAGCTCCGGGGAGCAACTTAGGCTCCCATCAGCAGCCTGTTGTGCTTGTTTGTTTGGTCTGGTATTTTTATTCACAACAACTTGGGTGTCTACTGATTACTCAATAAAAATTTAAAGAGTAACTACACCTCAGGTACTGACTGAATCAGATCCCAAACCCTATCCCCAACATCAAAGGGAAAGATTGACAAATACATCCCAACAAACAATAAATTACAAGTGATAAGCCGAGTCAGCAGCTTTTTTTCAAATAGGTGGCAACTCGGCTATCTTTATTGAAATAAATAATTTAGACCAACAGAAGGGTTACAACAGACTAAGCAAAATATACAAAAACAGTTAACAATTATTTTTACCTATTTTCTATTTTTATTATGAAAGGGTTAAAATGAGAACACAATAAATAAACAGCACCGAACATAAAACAAATGCA
Organism: Ctena decussata; assembly: GCA_963989385.1. Classification (NCBI taxonomy): domain Eukaryota; kingdom Metazoa; phylum Mollusca; class Bivalvia; order Lucinida; family Lucinidae; genus Ctena; species Ctena decussata. Next base: position 54,692,221 of record OZ022513.1, read on the forward strand.
ACCGCAACGAAAGTACCGCCTTTGGACGGTCAGTAATAACTACTGGGGGGGGGGGGGGGTTAAACCGGTTTTACTGGGCCCAAACCTTCACCACCACCCTCCGCCGCGGTGCACTCAATTAGTTGGTAGTTCGGTTCGTATGAAGGTCCCCCAACTAATCAGAGAGTCATCACGGTCAACAATTAAAATCAAGAAAAAGTTGCGTTCGCATCACAAAAAGGAATAAGAGGATGAGTAGAATACTTATTCTAATGCACTTACATAATATGTAACACGACGTCTTATTGGTAAACGTAAAAAAATTGCGACAATTTATCATGGGATGTACTATCGGAAACCCGACGTCATTACCTAACGTCGCTTCTCATTGGTTGCCGTCTGGTCAGTTTATGTCGCTGAAAGCGTTTGTTATGGGTGCAAAGTAGCACACTTTTAAAGGTGAAAATGTGAAAAGTGCATTAGAATGGGGGTAAATGTATTAAAGAATTTCATTTGGGGGAGGTAAATCGTCGATTTTATGGTCGCATTGCGTTTTACGGCTCCTCTGTCGCCTCGCCGTAAAACGGAATGTTCCACGCAAACCGAACATCTAAGTGTCTGATGAACCAAAGCAGGACCAAGGGCTCGGCCAGCCGGTTAAGTCCCCAGTAATTTCATCGCTGGTCATCCATAGGCGGCACTTCATATTTTTTCTCAGTTGTGTCATGTCTTGTTTGTCGTTTTGACTGTTTTGATATATGGTTTTTAATGTTGAGGCTAGCCCTGACATTAAAAAATTAAAAATAGGTCAAAATAGATGTTTAATGTTTTACGTATAATTTGTTCTTATGGTCGGTGTTGGTACTTTTTGTAAGACTGTTGTGTGGGCGGACGTTGTTTTTGTTGGGTTGAACAGCTAAGTATGTGACGAACCAAGGCATAACAAAAGGCGAGGGTTGGTCGACTACAACCCGGTTAAGCCCTGAGTAATTTCATTAGAGGCCGACCCAAGGCGGCAGTTCTGTTTTGGTTATTCTTGGTTGTTCTATGTGTTGTTAATTGCTATGTCTGTCATTGATATATTGTTTGTGATGTTCAAGCTAGCCCGTTGACCAACTACATCGGAAATGGCTGTTCACTTGATTGCCGCTGGTGTTGTCTCTGGTCGTGACTAATGTTGTGTTGTCTCCTTCCCACATGATGTCTTGGGTTGGATCTGGGATTGAATAATGTCAGTTCCTAAGAATTTTCTACCTTACTTTTGTCATTGTATCATAAATCGTAGCTAGCAGAGTTCGGCTTTTATATTATGGGAAAATTTCGACTTATTTCCGATTCTCAGTGCAGCAGAAATCCTCTAACGGATGCCCACAGCTGCTTTCTTTCTTTCACAATGGGTGCTGGGGACGCCTGCGTGCAGGTAACGTGTCTCTTTTCTGATGTCTACAGCTGGTTTGTCTCGCGATTTGCATCAGTAGGTCTGTGTTTAGCGTGAGATGTTTGTCTCCTGTCTCGAGCTGTCGGTCATAACTCACCTGAGGCGAAAGCTTCGGTGAGCTTTTAGTATAGGTCCGTCGTCAACAGTAATTTCAAACGGCCCCTGAAACCGCTAGCCTGACTGTAGCCCAAAAGGCATATGGAGCTTCCCTGGTCAGGTGAACGAATGTTTGATCTACGGTCCTGGTCACATGACCAACATGGCCGCCACACCTATATAATATAAACAATGAAGCGACTGTTCTGAAACTTGGTATATAGTATTGGATATTCAAGCACTGTCAGGCTTGTTCACATAAAGACCTTCTGTTGACATTGAACTTTTTACGACAAAGTCAAATTGCTTCCTTGCGATATAATATGAGCAAATGCTATAATGTTAATTTTCCAACCAATAATAGAAACCTTTGGTATGAAAGTTGGTATATACATTCAACTAAGTAAGTACATAAGATTATTAAGCCCCAGAGGTTAAGGTTATTCTTTGATCTTTTCGGTCACTCATATTTCAATGATTTAAGATACATTCTTCCCCTAAACAACTAAATCAATAGGACCTAAATTGCATATGCAGCCTCCAGGTGTAAGGGGAAGAAAAGTTTATTTGAACAGTCCTGGCCAAATTACCAACATGGCCGTCGCATCAACATAGAGTTCAAAGAAAAAAACCTTTAAACATTTTAAAGTTTGTTTTCCAGAACAAATCTCGATGGCATTGAAACAAGGTATATATCAAGCACCAGTAAGTCTGGACAAAAGATGACAATGAATTGACACTGCTATTTACAGAAAGATCAAATTCTTTCTCTTCCTTATGCTTCCTTAGGATTACAGTTAATTACGTTTCCCACCGCTACGTTTTGCCAAGATTTTGCCCTGTTTTGTAGAGATTAAGGTTTTACTGCGTTTCTAGTAATTTTCCAGTACGTTTAACTACAGCGTACTTCGTATTACAGGCTCATCTAACGGCATAAACCCCAGTATAACTGTCGAGGTTGAGGGCGAGCATTTTCTACGTTTTTGAAACATAGCAAAACGGCAATAAACGTAGTAAAAAGTACGTATATCGAAATGCCACGTTTGCGTTCAGTTTAAACTCAAACGTGGCATTTCGATATGCATAGCGTTTACTTGGTAAACGTGATATAACGTATTACATACGTAGTCAAAACATATTAAAACGTAAGCAAAACATATTAGATACGCATTGAAACTTAATTAAACGTAGCAAAACGTAGTACGAAGCAGGAAAGTGTAGATCATAAGTAGTAACGTTAGTGAGTAAAGGATCTTCAGGCATGACTCATTACGTTTTCGTACGTATTTAATATGTTTTAGTACGTTTTAACTACGTTTTACTGTCTTTATTACATTTCAATACGCATTGAGTATACCTTGTCTACGTTTTAGCACGTACTGACCACGCTTTCCGGGTATACGCTATCAGTATGCCACGTTTGAGTTGAACATTCCTACTCAAATGTACCTTGGCCACGTACATAGCCGTATGGAATATGAATTCATTATGTTTTACCACGCATATTGCCGTTTTGCTACCTTTTTAAAACGTGATAAAACCTAGCTCTCAATATGTGATAGTAAGACTGATTGTTTTTTTAAAGACCAAAAATGTTGAGAACATGTTATAGCATTTGATTTTTCAGAAATTGTTGAAGACTTAAGTAGAAAAACAATTGGTACATACAATCATATAAAAAAGTAAGTGACGTTTTTGAGTACTTCCGGTCAAGGTCTTTTTTCCCTATGACCAAGGTCACTCATATTTTAGTATGTTAAACGTCTTCTCTTTCAAAGCCAATTGGCGATTGGACTCATATTTCATACGGATCATCCAGGAGTCGGGGAACGAAGGTTTATTCGAATTGTCACGTTCGCATAACTAACATGTAGTGCGCATCCATATTTGGTTAAAATTATTTACAAGGTTCTTCTTCAGAACCGATGAAAATGATTGCTTTAACACTGATATACAGCATAGGTTACTCAAATATAATCAAGTTTGTTCAAGAGATGATCCTGAGTTGACCTTGATTTTAACGGCAATGTTCTATTTACTTCATTGTAAAAAACGAGTCAACATTTTGATTTCTTGAAAAAGGCTGTGTTATGAAATTTTGTATATACAATAATAAAAATGAATTGCTGAGATCAAGGCCATTGTTCGATTTTTGACCAATTTTAACAACCTCAGACATCTTCTTCTCCTGAGCCACTCAGCTGATTGAAGTGAAACTTCGTATGGAACCTTCATGTTTCGGTGAAACTTGTTTGAATGTCAAAGCTTTGATCACATATGCGTTATATAGCACAGTTCAACGTACTTAGAAATAACATACCTAACGTATTACTAAAACGTACCTTGATGTACTTTAAAGTACTTACAGTTGTAGTCTGTTGGTTGGTTTGGTTTAACAGCCCTTTAAGACTGTATTTCAGTCTATATTAGGCCGCCTCCTAGAGACAGGGAGAAAGGAAAGAGAAATGATAGACGAGAGAAAAAAAATCCAAACAACCCCCGCCCGCACCTTCTGTAAGCACAGTAGGCATTTGCCGTACTTCTATCTAAAAAAATAGGACGGCCCGGCACTGGAAATTATAACCAGCATCATCGCCCGACCACCACCCCTACTGCTGTAGCTTGTCCTACATTATGTTTACAACGACGACGACTACTTTATAGAAAGTTGTACTATGTTTCCCATTACGCCAAAGTACGTTATACAACGGCCAAGTTAACCAATACAACTAAGGGGTAAACTAAGTATGTTACAGTATGTTAAGATCTTGCTTGCCGTAGTCATGATTTTGACATGTTAAAAAGATAAACCACAACTCATGGCTTTCCCAAAGTTATTACAAGTTATTTAGAAGTTAAGTGGGGCAAGCTACAGTAGTAAACAAGTTCTAGTACATACGTAGTATATTAAAGTACGTTAAGGCCACAGTCCCACTGTCACGTATTGAAGGCTAGGTTTTACTACGTTTTTGAAACGTGGCGGCAAAACGGCAGTTTACGTTGTAAAAAGTAGTGAAAACATATGAGATTTAGCTAAATACGAGGCCTAGTTACGTTTGATTTAAACTGTTTAACTCAAACATAGTATTTGATTAAGTAAAACGTAGCATCACGTAGTAAAACGTGATCTAACTGTACTAAAACACAGCCGAAGCACATGAAGTACGTACAAAAACTTAATAAGAATTACCTAGAGGTCCTCCTAAGCCTCAGTCTTGCTGTCACGTATTAAGGACTAGGTTTCATACGTTTTTTAAACGTAACAAAGCGGGAATATGCGCATTAAATCGTAGTGAATACGGATTATATACAGAGATATACAGCAACATACGTGGCCAAGCTACGTTTGAATTGAAAATTGAACTTAAACATAGCATTTCGAAATATTTACTGTATGCGTAGTAAAATCGTATTGAAACGTAGTCTAAACGTACTAGAACGTAGATAAAACGTTTGAAATATGTAGCCATACGTGAACGCCTTCTACGTACTTCTGCGCATTATATACGCTTTCCCACGCTTTAGTACGTATTGTGACTTTTTGTTCTGCGTTTTATTGCGATTTGGTATGTTTTGCGATACCTACTCAAGCGTCACTTTGACTAGGTGGTTATCCCGGACACTGCCTAGTGGTCCCTAGTAAAAGGTACGGAATCGTAGTAGGTAAGTACACTGATCTCATCCCTTCTGAAAGCGTGGCAAAAAGCCTTTCGATAACAGGGTACTACGAAGTAAATCGTAGTTAAACGTAATAGAAACATGCTAGAACGTTGTAACACCTAAATGCCGAAGGAAACGAAGGAAACCCTAGCTCTCAAAACGTGACAGTGAGACTGGGCCCTAAAACGTTTAAATAGGCTTCATCTAAGTACGTTAAGCTACGTTATTTAATGCACGGTTGATCCAGATTTAAGAAACACATAAGCAAGATTGCCGTCATGCCATATATGGCAAAAATCTGCAGAACGAACCAAATAACACATTCCGGTGAGCACTGGCGTACAACATGTGGGAAACAAATACTATCGGTTTGTTCAAATAGTGACCATATATTGACATTTTATCTGTCTCTAGCGACTCAGAGCCTTATGGTTCTCTTAAATTTTTAAATTGTTAGGGTTCGGCGACACCTATATCTTATTTGTATTAACTTCAGTATAACTGTATTGATTATGATGAATCAGTACTATATAACTTGGTGTATAGTAGAAAATAGAAAATGTTATGTTAATGGGCATGTTATGTTATGTCCATCAGGTCAGACAGTTCTTGAAGAGGAGATTTCTCGAAAAAAATAATTTAAAAAAGCGAACACCTATTTCTGTCATTTTGCTAACGGACGATTTAATTACATGAAATACAACGATCTAAACCCACTGATCCGTACAAAAGTCTAACACTGGTTTACATTTTCATTTCTAAAGTTTGTAGTTTGGGCTATTTGAACTTGGTTTTTATGAATATTTGTTATCAAGTTCAGAAAGATTGCAACTAAAACTATAATTTTTGACTGCAAAAACATTATTTGATACGAACTAAAAGTCTCAGTACTGATGTTATGTGACAGATTGCAAACATGGTGGTTAGCCTATTTTGAGCCGCGACAAGCCACGAGAAAACCAACAAAGTGGTTGTGCGCTCAGCACAGACTCAGATCAGCCTGGATAGCCGTCCAGTCTGATCAGTCTTCACTGTTCGCATGGAGGTAGCTTAGGTCCTGAACTACCTTTTTAGCGCTTATCAAAGTGTCTGTTTGGACTGAGCGGATGCCCAGACTGATCTGAGTCTGCGCTTAGCGGCACACAACCACTTTGCTGACTTACTTGGTCGCGGCTCATTTATGATTGATAACGTTGCTTACCCTTTAGTTGCACGAAGATGAAGGATCGCAGCCCAGGTACTACCCAGCAGGCACATGACATTGAAATGACATCGTTCTGACGTCGGTGCGACGTAATAACGTCGCACCGACGTCTAAACGATGTAATGACGTCGCACCGACGTCAGAACGATGTCATTTTGACGTCATGTGCCTGCTGGGTACACGTCTGTATCAGAGACTAGTCAGAATAAGCCAATGGTGGAAAAGCAAGTTAATATGGATTTTGATTGTTTATCTGACTCAAACACATACAGTAGAACTTCATTGGATCGAACCCTGATAACTTGTCAACCCTGCCTGATTAGAACTCTTTCCTAGGTCCCTAGAGGCCATTTTACATAGAAATAACCCTAAATGGCTAGAACTACTTTTGGCTGGAACTATTTTTGATATTCCCTGGCCTATCTGAACCAGTGAAGTTGTTCTGTATTTGCACAAAAGCATCTGGTCAAACAATACCCTCATTTCTTTGTGACATAGTTCATATTTAATACACTCACGTACATCAGATTCACTGAGAAACTGCAAAGACATGCATTTTGAATCCATATAGTTATCTCTTTGTAAAGAATTAGATATCTATTAGTATTTTCGTTTACAAGTAATTATTTGGCAAGGAAGTACAAGGGTTTTTGAGCAGTCAACTTTTATGTACAGGTAATGACTGCTTTCTTGATATCTTTAAAGAATATCTCAGAAGATAAAATAGATCAGGGAAACGAACAATCTTTTCTATGAGGAATATGTAGAAACAGACAAATGCAACCAAACGAGTATCATAAAACATTTAGAAGGCATGCAATTGTAAGGCCAATGACCAAATTTGCCTGCTTTTCCGCCAGTGTGTGAATTAAAGAGTCTTCTACTCTAAGTTCCCTTCACAGTTGGCTCCTGACCACTACTGCCTTTGATATGGCTCATTATGATCCAACTGGTGATAGTGTTTGCCGTGCACTGTAAAAATTCCACAGATTTACAGTAGAGTAATTGGCAAATTAGCTGAAAGTCCATTTCCCGTTATTTGTACGGGCGTCTGCCTGTAGAACATTTTTTGAAAACACGATATGTTAGAGTTATGTAAACTGACCGCTTTTTAAACACTTTTATAGTGTTGAAGAGCTGCATGACCAAAACAATACCTATCTTATTATACTCTACTCTGCGCGATGATTCATGCCCATGTTTACGGGTGCTCGTAAAAATAACGGGTAAAGGTCTGGCAGCTGGTTGCCAGGCATTCTTTCCTAAATTTAACGTTTTTTTATAGTGTGGCTTCGGACAAGGCTGGGACCTCAGCTTTGTGTCATTATAGACTTTGATATTTTTTTTAAAATGTTGTGATATGGTCCGTTTGGATATGAAATGAGCCGCGACACGAGAAAACCAACAATGTGGTTGTGCGCCCAGCGCAGACTCAGATCAGCCTGGGCATCCGCCCAGACTGATCAAACTCTTTGCTAAGCGCTTAAAAGGTAGCTAAGGCCTAAGCTACCTTCATGCGGACAGCGAAGACTATGATCAGACTGGGCGTATGCCCAGGCTGATCTGAGTCTGCGCTGGGCGCACAACCACTTTGTTGGTTTTCTCCTGTCGCAGCTCAAATACCTACTTGATTTAGGAGCTGCATCAGAACTTATTGTGGGATTACAAACAAAACGTGCATTGCAACCCACGTTAAATATACTGCTGGGTCCAGTTGTGCGAAACTAACGATGTTTTTAGTTAAAGAGACGTTAAATTTTCGAACGTATTATATGTAAAAAGACTCCCATTTTTACTGAAAAAAATGAGGAGCTTTTGCAGTGCAGTGCAAATGCTTCTCAAAATTTTCCAGCAAAACTATAACCGCAATTGATTTTATGAGTACTAGAATACTTAGCGAATCCTAGACTAACTATTTCGTTAAGCTAACGCTACTTTGAACAATCAGGCCTTGACCGCCAGTGTTCCAGATAAGAAGGTGTTTTAGAGAAGATTTAAGGATACTTCACCATATATTGCAGAAACGTATTTGTGACCCACAATTAGAACCATCTCGCCGGGTCACCACATTATTTTTCAGTAATAAGAATGCTATCTGAGAATTATCCTCAAATATTCATCTTATCTGCAGCACTAGATCGCTCAAAGGCGGCCCTTCTGTTGCACTATATTATTTTATAAGACCTCATGTTTCTTTTACCGAAACTGTGTTGAACAATTTGTTGTATCCCTTTCGCTTCTTCTGTTTTGTGTCTTTATGGGGAAAGGTGCGGGGGTTGTGTAGGGAAGGGGGTGGGGGAGAGCTGTGCCTTGTAATTGTGGTCGTTTCTGGATATCGAGCAGGATTTTTATGTGAAAAATTAAAGTGTTTATATTTGAAACAGAGATCTTAAAAAATATTTTTTTTTTGCAAAGAACATGAGGTCTGATCCCTTAAAACAAGAGACATATATTTCCGAAGATGGAAACAAAGAGTTTTGTTTTAAGGTGTATGTGTACACTTCCAAACTTTTCTGCCATTTGTAAAAAAAGGAACAATTAATTTTGCTTTCCAAAATAACAAAACCGTTCCAAAATGGAAACTATTTTTAGGAGAAATAATTCGCTGCTTCAGGAGAAAATTATTTCCCTAAATAGAAATCCCCTTTGGGAAGTAAGCAAAAAAGAAAATAACCGAGTTGCTTCCCTGAAAACGTACCAATCCACTTTATTGTTTAGGCATATTTGATTGACAATTATAGTCAAAAGTATAAACAAGAGGACCATTGGTCCTGTAGCTCACCTGAGTCCATTCAGCTTCAGTACTCTAGGTTAAGTTATTCTAAGGCCATCGGTCAATTGGTTCTGGAGAAGAAGATTTTTAAGGTTTTTACCATATATGAGCATGGAGGCCATGTTGGTCATGTTACCTGGACATTTGAACAAATTTTCATTCCCTCAACCCCTGGAGGCTCTACATGAAATTTGGTTTCAAAATTGGACTAGTGGCTTTTCAGGAGACTGTTTGATATTGTCAAAATGAGACAGTTCTTGGTCAAAAGTCAAATAATGACCTTGACCTCTTGTACTCATAAATCTTCCATGCACTCATCAAGATGACTGACTGTAGATACCAATTTGTTGGCCTAAATCTTCAAAACTTTCCATGAAATCTTATGTTCTAGCATTTTCCCATAGTTGACCTTGCCGTTAAATGGTCACGGTCAACCCAAGGTCACAATTTGAATACTCTTCATAGCACTTGAGTACCCAATGCTACATACCAAGTTTCTAGGTCATCGGTCAATTGGTTCAGGAGAAAAGGATTTTTAAAGGTTTTCACCATATATGTGCATGGCGGCCATGTTGGTCATGTGACCTGTACCGTTTGAACAAATTTTCCTCTCTCAACCCCTGGAGGCTGTATATGAAATTTGGTTACAACTGACCCAGTGGGTTTTCTGGAGATTGTTTGATATTGTCAACATATGAGGGTTCTGGGTCAAAAGTCAAAGAATGACCTTGACCTCTTGTAGTCACAAATCTTCATGTACTCATTAAGATGACTGTAAATGCCAGTTTGTCGGCCTAAAAGTAAAAAGTATGCAAAGACCAGGAACTGAAACAATCAAAATCCAAATCCAGCCCTCAAACCATAGTTGGAAACAACTAAGATTACAAATAATCAAGATACAGAGAACATATGGCCAACCGAGTGAGCAGCTTGTTCCCAAAAGGTGGCCACTCAGCAACCCAAACCGAACCAAAAATAATAAGAACATACATAAGGTAAAACATCACAGAAACTCTGACACCAAAAACAGGCTTCAAAACTTTCCATGAAACATTATGCTCTAACATTTTTCCATATTTAACCTTACCGTAAAAAAGATCAAGGTCAACCCAAGGTTATAATTTGAATAATCTTGATAGAACTCTTGTGTACATAACGCCACATACCAAGTTGCAAGGCCATCGGTCTATTAGTTCTGGAGAAGAAGATTTTTAAAGGTTCCCTCAACTCCTGGAGGCTCTATATGAAATTTAGTTTCAATTGGCCCGGTGGCTTTTAAGGAGATTGTTTGGAATTGTCAAAATATGAGAGTTCTGTGTCAAAGTACTCATAAATCTTAATGTACTTATTAAGATGACTGTATATACCAATTTTTAGACCGAAATTTTCAACAGTTTCCAAGAAATCATATGTTCTAGCATTTTGCCATATAAACGCACAAGGAAGCAAACTTGACCTTACTGTAAAATAGGTCAAGGTTAATTCAAGGTCATAATTTTAATACTCTTGGTAGTACTCGCGTACTCAATGCTACGTACCAAGTTTCAAGGCCATCAGCATTTTGGTTCTGGAGAAGAAGATTTTTAAGGTTTTTACCATATATGGGCATGGCGGCCATGTTGGTCATGTGACCAGGACCATTTGAACAAATTTTTGTTCCTAAGAGCCCAGGAGGCTACATATGAAATTTGATTACAATCGGCCCGGCTGTTTCAGAGGAGAAGTCATTTGAAATTGTGGACGGACGACGGACGGACGGACGGACGACGACGGACGACGGAGCCTGCCTATACTATAAGCTCCCCCGGAGCCTCTGGCTCAGGTGAGCTAAAAAAATCGGGTAAATGAATACACATCGCATTTTCCCACCAATTTTACAAAGGGATACAACTTTTGTGATTTCCTGTTTACTTTCGTGGACAACAAAGTCCTTCGTCTGTTGTTAAAGGCAAGAATCAGGTTCCTTGGGAGCAGATTAATTCCTTTAAAGATTGACCTAAAATGAGAATGAGGCAAAGAAAAACTGAAAAAAGATGCTTCTCCTGAAAGTGTAACTTTTCACCTTAGATAAAATAGAGCTGATAGTGGAAAAAGAAAGAAAAATGTAGGCATTGTAAGAAAATTCAGTATGTTCGAACATAATGTGATGGCCACCAGAACATTGCATGATCCACAGTTTTAATGTCTATAAAGTAAAGTTGAACAATTGTAGATCGGTTCGGTACAAAAGTTCAGCTCCAGTTTCCATTATTACTTTCGGAGACTTGTAATTTATTGTTTGTTGGGATGTCTTTGTCAATCTTTCCCTTTGATGTTGGGGATAGGGTTTTGGGTCTGATTCAGTCAGTTCCTGAAGTGTAGTTACTCTTTAAATGTGTCTTTTTATGAATGTTTCTTGAACGTATTATGGTATTATATTGATTTTCAAATGCTAATCATTTTCACAACTAACCTGGTGATTTGCTCAAAAAGTAAATAAGTTTGTAGAGTATCAAAAGTTGTAATTTCAGTCAAGATATTTGTATATGCAAATTCCTGAAGTTGGTAATCATTGTGATTGCCGCTAAAGTAAGCCCAAGTCTCACTGACACGAATATAAGCAAAAGCGGGTCCCAGGCCTGTACATTGTAATTTTACCATTTTATTTTCAGCCTATATAAAAGTAGGTCATTTCAGTTGCCAACTAATATCATCCAGATCATTTTCAAACTTTTTTGTGTGAATCTCAGGGATGTTTTAATTGTTTAAAATTGCTGATGACGTTTTTTTACAATGACGAAACTATGATGAGAAGCTTTCAAAGATATATATTGATAAAATATTTCATGCTGATAGAGCAGTGGGGCCTGTAAACTCTGAAAGTACAATGTACGTATCTATCTACTATTTGTGTATTGTCTAAGAAAACACACATTGTTGTGTTCGTATTCATGTCAAAAAGTATATGATTTGGAAAATGTTAATGGCACAATACTTAGTTGTGTTTGCAATACCCTGTAAAATGGGAAAAATATTTTTTTTTTACTTACATGACATACCTGCCATCGGGTAATACAGTTCTTGAAGAAAATTACTGTATGAAAAAAGTAACAAAGCAAATGCATGTTTATTTGTCAGACTTTCTTTTTGATAGCTTAAAATTACATCTTTTGAGTTAAAATAGGTCCATGCATCTGTTAAGCACCAGTACTGGTACTATCAACATTTTATTGAAATTTGACCAGGGTATGTAAATTTATGAAAGATTTTTTTTCTGCTATCTATACCTTTTCAAGTAACTGCCTATTAATTTGTCTCAAACCGCAGTATACACCCACGTTTGTACAACAACTACCTAACTTTGCCCCATATCTGTCTCAACGTTGCCCAAACGTCGCATGGACACTGAGAATAGTAGGTAACTCATAGTACAATGGTCGAAATCCAATTCAGGTAATTGTGTTTTCTTGTAGAAGTCACAGTATGAAAAGTCCTAAAAAAGAAATAGTAGTATAGTATTAAATGATTATTATGTTGGTGACCACTTTATTGTTTACTTTTTGTTTATTCATCTGTCATTTCTGATAATGACAAGCGTCCTTACATAGATATTTTGGTTGAGATAGATCAAAGCTTTAAAAATGTTCTTTCTTAAGCTCCCCTGAGCAGAAGGCTCTACTACCATATAGTAGAAGCAATAGTCCGTTGTCCGTTGTTATTCCGGCTAATTTGTTCTCACTGCCTTAGCAGTGCAGATATAACGGCATAGAATTTTACAGTAATTTTCCTCAGATAGTCCTCAAATGGATAAATGGTTTTGGTATCGAGTTCTGAATCAGATTGGTTGCAATTGCAACCAAAATGCTATGAGTGGCAAAGTACTAAACAAAATCAACTCAACGCCCAAGTAGCTGTAAGGCTGGAAAATCTGAAACTTTGCTGAAATGGCCAATAATCAGGCCTCGATAAAAATGTTTTAAAAGGCTATTGTTACAGTGCTTTGGATGCTAGTTGTTGGAAACTTAACCCTCTAGTGCCCGGTGTATCATATCTGCTACATGACTCTGTTTTGGTGCCGTGACCAGGATATTGACTTGTATGCTATGTTATACTGCTAGAAAATCAGTTAGATATCAGGAAATAAGATTAAATCATTCCAGTTGTAATGATATGTCTAAAGTACGTTTATCAGCCGCCAAAAGTCGCCAAAGTTCGAAAACACAAAATGTATCATATATGATACATTGGGCATTAAAATCAAAAATTGAGATATTGACTTTACTTTTTCAGATATCCCTGATACATATATGCCAATAGATTCTTTTTCATACACCCTTTTTTCATCCAAAAAGGTGCCCCGTAATTATTGTTAACATTTTAGTTTTTCACCCTGAAAAAAGCTACTTTTAAAAAATTAATGCCCAATGTAGCATATATGCTACATGTATATCTCAGCAACCTTGGACCTCAACACAAATTCAGACCCTGTTTTCAATTTGACTTCCCAAAGCTAGTGGCTGGATGGAATATAAATGTTTTCTTACAGTGCATTCTATGTTTGGGCACTAGAGGGTTAAAATTAACTCTTGCTGCTTAGCGTTGCACATATTAAACCGATCTTTTACAACAACCCCTTTCATAAGACAAATGAGTTTAGTTGAATTTTCTTTATTGGTTTGTGTGAATTAGAACCAAACATCTGAAACTAGCAAAAATGGCTTTTTCGGCCAAAGCAGAGCAAATAATTTGACAAATAGGTGGGGCTGTAAAATCGATTTAAGCCCCCCAGTAATTCATTACTGACCGTTCCAAGGCGGTAGTTCTGTTGTGGTTCTCTGTTGCCTGTTTTTGGTGTCAGAGTTTCTGTGATGTTTTACCTTATGTATGTTCTTGTTGTTTTTGGTTCGGTTGGGTTGCTGGGTGGCCGCCTTTTGGGAACAGGCTGCTCACTCGGTTGGCCATATGTTCTCTGTATCTTGATTATTTGTAATCTTAGTTGTTTCCAACTATGGTTTGGGGGCTGGATTTGGATTTTGATTGTTTCAGTTCCTGGCCTTTGCGTGCTTTTTGCTTTTTAGAAACAATCATTCTGATTTTAGATCAGCCTTACCAAGTATCTAAAGTACTACTGTTGAGCTGTGTTCTAAAGGGAGTGTTTTTGGATCACATGGTCCTCTTGTTTGAAATTTGTCGACGAAGAATGCAACCTGCCTATAATTTAACCTCACCTTGTAGGCCTTGGGCTTGGGTGAGCTATTAGAGTTATTTTTATCAATATCTCAAAAACATAAAGGCTGCGAACAATTGTATATACAAATACGATATCTGTTCATTTGGAATTTAGACAAACATTTCAAATGTTTATTTTAGACATATTCATTTTTACCCTCTCATCTCCTATGGCCAGGGTGAGCTATAGTAGATATTTTTTATTAGTATCTCAAAAAATTAGAGGCTGCGAACAATTGTATATACAAATACGATATCTGTTCATTAGGAATATTGACAAACATTTCAAATGTTTATTTTATACATATTCATTTACCCTCTTATTTCTTTGTATGTTTAAATACGATATCTGTTCATAAAGAATGTAGACAAATAGTTCAAATGTCTTTACGAAGGCTTATCCATTTTTAAACACTCATTTCTAAGATTAGATTATTTCGACTTTGTTACCAATATAATTCAAATGCAGTTTTTACGTAACAGAAACTTTAGAAAGTTATAAACGACAATGAGACTTAAGTCCAAAACAGGAGTTCCAGGAATAGTCTTGCTGAAGAATGTGTAATTGATTTGCTCCAATTAAACTAGCTAATCTGCTCTCTGGCATCAACGACATGCTGCTTGTGCTGCTTGGCGTTGTTTGTCATTTTACATTCCATGACACCATCTGAAAAACGAAAAAAAAAGATAATACGATAGTGTTTTTACTTTAAACAAAGCTGGACAACTATGGATTAAGCTAATTATGTACTCAGTTGTCTACCGCTGCGTTTGTCTAGCTTTAACCATTTGCAAACAATTCATTAGGTAAGCTTAAAACACCAGCTATTAATGTTGCCTTTATTTAGGAAAAAGTCAGCGTAATTGATTTACAGACAGCATATAAATAATCGTTTTAGGATTTCCTTTTACTGAGATATAATGCGTAAAAAGAAAATGTCCGCAAATCATGTGAAATAATTTAAACATATGATTTGGATCCTTTTGGATACTAATCAGTCTTTGAATCGACCGCCCAATTAAAATTAAGAAATTACAGTATGCTTTTCTCTGGTTTCGTAGCCAGTTATTGTCAGGGTTACTGGTGAGGCTTTATAAGCCCAAACTACGTAGTCTGGCCTATGTTCCTTCATCTGAATGTAGTCTCTGCTCTTGAAGGAACTCTTTAAGATTTTAATTTTACCTCACCACAGCTGGTGTTGTGCCCTGTGGCGGCCGCAAAACGTCTCCCCGTACATCATTTATTGTGCAGATTATATTTTGGTTTCCTCAATTGAGATCAGAGGATATATTCTTAGAAATCTAAAATTTGAGATTGATTTAGACTCTTATTCTAGATCATCGTCTTATATATTATTTGGATCCTTTTGCTTACTAATCAGTCTTTGAATCGACTGCCCGATTCAAATTAAGAAATTACAGTATGCTTTTCTCTGGTTTCGTTGCCAGATATTGTCAGGGTCACTGATGAGGCTTCATTAGCCGAAACTATGTAGTCTCGCCCATGTTCCTTCATCTGAATGTATTCTCTGCTCTTAGTTTAAACTTTATTTGTATACACATAAATATATTTTCACACATTTATGAAACACAATATTTTATACAAATGGGATTTAGAAGAAAACCAATTGACGTTTCTAAATCTGTATCCCAATGTCTGCTCTTGAAGGATCTCTTCAAGATTTTAAGCTTAGTTCACACGATTCTTATGCCAGTGGATTTGAAAATGAAACGTTTCTCTTGTGAGATTATGAATTATCTGATATATTTTTCTTTGCCGAAATTATATAGTAAAACTTATTTAAAGAACAAAACAGAAAGTTTGTCATAGAAATTCAGCACACAATGAAATCCGAAACGTTCTCGAAAAAATTTATTTTGCTTTGAAAAAGAAAAAAAATATGTGTAAGAAACATGTGACATTGTGAGCTACCTACACGGATAAAGTTTATTGTACAATATAATTTATCAGTAATCTTTGTTCCTGTGAACAACAGAGCAAATAGTTCTTTGTTAAAATATATCTCACAAAGATATTTGTCGCGCGTTTCTTTTGTAAACCATTTTATCAAAGCAAAGTGTTTGCCAAACCTTCTTTAAAATTACTATGATAAAGAAATTTGGCACGTGAGAACAAAGCTTTCGTCATTTTTCAGGAATCCACTGTAGATGCTATCTTTGGTCTTAACTGTTAAAACTGCACCTGTTAGTTGTCAGCCGACGTAGGCGGAGGGGGCTATAGAGATGACCCTTGTCTATCCGTGTGTGCGTCCGTCCGTCGTTCCGTCCGTCCGTCTTTCCGTCTGTCCTTCCGTCCGTCATCCGTCCGAAATCTTGTCCCCGCAACTCATCCTACGTCTTTCATCGGATTGATTTAAAATTTTATAGATTGTATTCTTATGATATGAAGATGTGCATGTGGTTTTTGATTTTTGTTTCGGCCATATCTGGTGGAGTTACAGCCCTTGCTGACTCAAACCTTCCGAAATCTTGTCCCCGCAACACCTCCTATGTCTTTCATCGGATTGATTTGAAATTTACAGATTGTATTCTTATGATATGAAGATGTGCATGTGGTTTTTGATTTAAGTTTCGGCCATTTTTGATGGAGTTACAGCCCTTGCTGACTCAGACCTTCCTTAATCTTGTCCCCACAACTCCTCCTACGTCTTTCATCGGATTGATGTGAATTTTTACAGATTATATTCTTATGATATGAAGATGTGCATGTGGTTTTTGATTTTTGTTTCGGCCATTTTTGATGGAGTTACAGCCCTTGCTAACTCAGAGTCCTTGTCCCCGCAACTCCTACCACATCTTGTATCAGATTGGCTTGAAATTGTGCAGAATGTTTCATCATGATCTAAAGATGTGCATGTGATTTAGGAATTTCAATTGTCCTATTTTTTACAACGTTATAGCCCTTTGTGCTTTTTGGCATTTTTCCAACTTTCGAACCGTTTGACAGAGAGAGCTGAAATTTAGTATGCTATTAGTATTTGTTGAATTGATTATTCTGATTATTGTTAGGATGTGCTAAATTGATTAGTAACAGAGTTAATCCCCCATTCATAGATAATAGACATTCACTTAAAGGTAAAAGGATAACTCCATAGCTTTTCATATTAATGGGCTGAATTTTCATAAATACATTGTTTGGTTTTTATCAGATTCATATCAGCAGGATTATGGCCCTTGTTATTTTGTTATTGGGTATACGTACAGTCTTGATTTTTTGGGCATTCTGTAATGACCTAAAGTTTCAGTCACCTAATTTTACACATAAATGCACGTCTCTATACTGAAGTATTTTATAACTTCATAGTGGCCCAGTAATTGAGTATATGTCTTTGCATATGCTTCAGTTATTATTTGCTTACCAGGTTCTGTAATACACATATTTTCTGTTTTTGGCCATATAGTTACTCTGAAACTAATAAAGGGCTGCAGTTTATGTCACATACGTCGGGTGACATTTGGCCGATGGCCTTTTATTTTGCATTTAAAAGTAGATGAAAATACAATGATAAGGAACCAATGCAATCATTTAGCACATCCTGCCCTAAACACCAAATGAGCCGAGACTAGAGAAAAACAACAATGTGGTGGGGGCCTGCGCAGACTCAGATCAGCCTGGGCAGGCGCCCAGTCCAATCAGACTCTGCGCTAAGCGCTTAAAAGGTAGCTAAGCGTCTAAGCTACCTCCATGCGGACAGCGAAGACACTGATCAGACTGGGCGGATGCCCAGGCTGATCTGAATCTGCGCTGGGCGCACAACCACATTGCGAATGAAGACGGAACACATAGCATAACAAAATACAAAATAAAATAAACTGCGTCAATAAAAATCAGAAGTGATATATTTTGTCCTGCCTAAATTTCCATAGCCCTCTGCAGTTTAAAATTCAAAACCTCGCAAGTTCATTGTCATTTATTATATTTTTTTTGTTTTAAAAGGAAGAACAAAATACCAAGAATATATTCATACATCTGGTATACCTTTATGCTTTGACCGTCTAATTATTTTCTAAACACTCGACGACACAGTCGAGTATTTAGACTATGTCGGCTGTTCATGTCTAGGAATGATATGTGGATGGTGTTGCACATTTCGTTACCAGGCATGAACAGATTTAATTAATCCGAGTGTGCAATATTCAATGCTTTGGTGTAGTCCTTGCTGTCAAGGCATCTTATTTTCCAGAATTTATAATAAGAATTGAGGACTGAGAGCAATTAATTCATAAGACAGTAATTTTGGTCAAAGATTGTGAGTCATACGAACAAGCTTCGGCTATTGAAGTCTCTTCAGTGATTTTAAAACAGATCAGACAATGAGACGGAAATTGTAAAAAAGGATTGAAACAGTAACTGGCAATTTGGATGAGATCATTTAAAACTTTGAATAATAGCCGTTTTAATGTCTACATTAAAACAAAATTAGAACCAGATAGATGATGTTAATTGGGAAGATGTTTTGTGATTTTGAAATGAAGGTTTTGAATAATTCTGATTCCAAATTTCTCAGAACAGGCTCAGTGATCCCTATGGACAAGAAAGTTGAAATTTCATGTTCTTCATGAAATTCTTAATGATTATCTTTGCCGCCACATGTCACTTAACACTTAGTGTAGAAAGGGTAAAAGTCTGTGAAAGGAATGGCCATTAAAACCATAGAACAAATTTATATATAAGCTAAAATACGACCAAACCAACAACGTGATAGTGCGCCCAGTGCAGACTAAGATCAGCCTGGGCATCCGCCCAGTCTGATCAGAGTCTGCGCTGTCCGCATGGAGGTAGCTTAGACCCTTAGCAACGCTTCTAGCGCTTAGCAAAGAGTCTGATTAGACTGGGCTGATGCCCAGGCTGATCTGAGTCCGCGCTGGGCGCACAACCAGTTTGTTGGTTCTGTTGTGTCGTGGCTCATATGTAAAAATGGTCAAAGTATCAAAAGCATAAGTCAAAACTCCAAAACTATAGAAACGTTGACAACTCCAAAGTATTAAGATTCATGTACATGAATACCTATATAGAGGCGTGATAAGGCGGTAGAGACTAGTAAGCATCACCAACACCTATTATATAGTAAAAATACATCTCTATTTAGCGGAGGGACAGACCAGCGAAACTGCCTGTCCAGTAACTGAAAGCACAACTATGTTTCGGCCGTGGCCATCAGCACTAATTACATGATTTTGTTCTATTTCATGGACTATATTAATTTAGTTATCTCGTCTTAAATTAAAATCTAAACAAGTTCCTTCAAGAGCAGAGAATACATACAGAAGTAGGAACTTGGGTCAGACTACGTAGTTTCGGTTAATAAAGCCTCGTCAGTGATCCTTACAATATCTGGTGACGAAACCAGAAAAAATGCATACTGTAATTTTAAAGCCAGTATTCTGTTAATGGTTTATAAGAGCAACTCATGTCACCGATCCTGTTTCCTTTGCTAGTGTAATAAGACATCATAAAAATTAGATATGATTAACAAATTACCTTGATTCATTGTGAATCAGTTGGAAGCTCTGAAGGACAATATTCGAGTTTTTCCAACGTATGATAGTTCCTAATCCAACCAACGCAAAATTGGCTGCGATAGTAGCATTTTGGGCTTATATGTATTTCAACGCCATGTTTTGCAACGTCACTCATGAGATCGTCCAACTGGTCCAGGGTCAAGCTCTTCGTGCCAAGCAATTCAGAATGGTTGACATATTTACTTTTCTCTTCGCATTTACAGATCCTAATTAAAACGGTGACTGTCACAGTTTTGCCCTTTACTGATATTGTGCAGTTCTCGTTTTTCTCAAAGCCACATTCCTCCTCATAATGATACTCAGCTGATCTAACCCTCTTGCTGTTACCCAAATGGTCTTTGAACCTAGTAAGGTCGTCTGTGAGCCTGTTTAGGTCTGACATTATGCCTACAACCATGGACTAAAGAACAGACAATATTTCGGCGGAGCTCTGCTTTATAGTAATATTTGGATTGTTTAAAGGCAACTGGAATCCCAGTTGAAGGGTTTATGACAAAGCATTGACGAGAAATACTTTTTGATTGGTTGTAGCAAACAATTATATTTGCATTTTTAACACCAACCTGGTTTCTTTATTGTAGACAGGTATCATAATTGTTGTTACACCCGACAAATATGCCGCATGTTCATGAAAAGGTATTACTGGCAAAGGATGTGAAACAAGACAATTAATTGACTACACAAGGATTAAAGACAGTTTGACACATGCTAGACAATAAAGTATGGGCGGTCCTGCTGTAATTACAACAACAAGGTTACTGGTATTGAATTCCAAAAAAAATAAGCAACGGATATGCAACGCAGCAAAAGTCTATTAAGAGATATAATCCTGAGCAATTAAATTTTTCAGAATTTGTTAAAACATCAAACTTGCTGATTTTGACAACCACATTATCAAAATTTCAATATGATAACACTTTTGAAAGTTTACAATGTCATTATGAAGACAACATACAACCAACATGTGTTTTATTTTAATACTCGAGGACTATTGAAACGTTCGCACGTGAATTTGTATGCAAATGATTTGATACTATGACACTCTGGCCGAACGTCCGCTAAAGGTCATAACCTGCTCTATGAAATAGTATAGACTATACTTTTGTATCTTGAAAGATTCGAAAATCAAATGACAATGAAAACTTTAAAGCCCATTTTCGCGTAGTACATGAAAACAAAAGTTTGATACGGAAATCCACCTACTGTTTTTTTTTAAATTGTTTGAACTGAATGTTTCGCTCTATAACATTCCAATTACCTAAATTAAAAGAAATGTCTAAAATGAAACTAGTTAGCTAAACTGTATGTGGCAACCGGATGTTCTATGCAACTCCTTGTTCTACACTGGGGCCAGTATATCAGTATATGTAACTTGCAACGTCTGGTTTTTCTTTCTGATAATAAAGGCGGTACATTCTAATTATTGTAGAGTCTATGGGCAAGGTCAGAGCTCAACAGTAAGTTACATTTCAATGTTCCAAGAAAGTGTTTCAGTAATGGTTTACTGTGATTGTCATTGTATTTCAGCGTTTTTGACAGTCTTTGACATTTTGTCAATTAACTTAGCTATCTGTTCTGGGAAAAGGCGAACCTCTAGAATTTTTGCGAGTCTTGTTTTGTTTTGTGTGTTTTATCATATGACGTCGTATCTGAGAGTGTAATCAAGCCATGCATTAAAAACGATAATCCACTAGTGGATTAAATATGTAAATTACGTCGTAACGTAATACGTTGACGTCCATTAAAACGTCGCTTTTTCTAATGGCGAAATCGTGACGTTTAAGTGCAAATTTTGCTAATAAAATGCGATTTTAGTGTCATATGATATATAGAATCTTGTAATTGTGCTCCTGTATTATTGAATTTATTAAACTCGTTGGGGAAAACCGATAAGATGCTCGGCAAAGCCTCGCATCTCATCTTTTTCCCCAACTCGTTTAATAAATTCAATAATACATGAGCACTCATGTAAGATCCTCTATGTCTCTCCTATTTTCCTTTCCCATTTAGTCTGCAGGGCATAATGTGGAACTCGATTGTGTCGGTTTCGATCGTTGCCGACTCGTTTACTTTAAATTATGGTATACAGGTTTGTTGATGACGTGGCTCTCATGAAAAAAAAAACTATTGAAAGCTTTCAGTTATTCAGTCTCTATATTTGTAAAGATTTTCTTCTTTTGTTTTGTCATGACTGCGCTTTACTTCAAAAACAGATATTCTCTTCTATATAGAACACACACCCAGTATTTATTAGTTTTATGACCCTATTATCTCATTATGTGAGATGGGATATGCCCTTTGATAAAATAGCTATGTCACTGGACTGTTGCATGAAAGGATTATGGCACCCAATAAACAAGAATATTCGTTTTCAAAGCTTTTTAAATACTTTTGTATTTAATTCCATGTAAGAAATGTGTCCTCGTCGTAAAACTTATAGCTTAAAGAGCAAACATTTTGATACTTGAGGCCCATTTCGAATTTGCTTGCTAGACAAAAATAGAGTTGTTTGAATAATGAAACCATTAACTTTATTTGAGTCCTGAGAAGTCTTAGTGCGGATCGTTTAAAGGTGAAATGTCACACTTTCAGAGGGGAGGAAGTCTGCAAATTTCGTTTTTGCATCCCTCCTTAATTGTGTAAGACTTAAGTTAATAAAGGAAAGAATGCCGTTAGAAGAGCAAATTCTTTCCTTTACAGAACAGCAAACAAGAAGTCAAGAAAGCTGTTTCTCTTTAAAGAATGGCGGTAGATCTCATATACGTTACAACTTTTCGTCTTTGTTAGATTGCGCATGTCTCTGATCAGAAATGTTCTGTTGTGTTTTGTGAATTAAAGTTGTCATTTGATGGCCTGTGTTGCTGTGCGTTATGATTGTGGGCTTTTCTTGTGGAACTTTCTCTGCAATTAGTTGTAGTTCCCAAGTTTCAGCAGCGCTGTAAGTATAAAGTCTTCTATACTACGAGAGATAGATTTAGTTTCCTCGGAAAGCCAGTAAAGCAGTTGTTTTATAGTTAGATAAAGACATATTTTATAAAGGGTATTATAAAGGGCTGCAATAACTTTTATCGGTTCGTTTAACATAACATAACATAACATAACATTCCGAATTAAGCATGGACGGCTCATCGTCATTGAAGTAATGACAATGAGCTGTACATGCTTAATTCTGAATAAAATTATTTTATGTTATCTGTTCGTCAAAGTATGTCCTTCAAAGATGCAGTCGTTGTAGATTGTTTTATACATTTGAAAGTACTTTGACATACGTGCGAAAGCGGAAGTTAACACTATATTGGCTAATAATATTCAATCTCGTTCTGAGCAAGATTTCTAATCAAAAACTGAATTCAGCCCAGATTCTGAAATATTGGGTTAATAACCCAAATCTAGTTTTCCTGGGTGTATTACTTACTTTGAAAACATCTTACCATTCAGAACTTATTTCTCTTCACTGCAGCTGGAATTGTGCCGTATTGCGGCCGTAAATAAGTTATGCATCAAAAAAGTGCAGATTATATTTTCTGAGCCTGTGGAATCTCGTCCGAGTCGGGAATGTTTACTCTTTTTTCTTAAAACCTGCATTTATGACAAACCATATACCTGAGCATCATCTGAGTGTCTCGAAGGAGCGAACTGTGAAGTTTCAAACAGCCTGAACATCATTGGGCTTCCAATGAGATGCTTTACCTTTTGCATAAACAAGTTATGGATCAAGGGGACCGCACCAAGTAAACGCAAATAGTTTAATCAATAAAAGTGCATGTGCAAGCAGATCTGATGCTATCCTATTTGTTGTATTTCAAGCACTGTCTTCAGCTGTATAGTTGTTTACTTTGCTTTTTGTCCTGCTTTGTGGTTTTAACTGGAAAATTCTAAGGCGTTTTGGCCTAGACATGGACTTCTTGCAAGGGCAGATAACTTATACAGTCATTTATCGAGAGCTGTTTTCTTTGTCCGTCACAAAATGGTTTAGCGATATAAACCTATTTATGAATTTTCATAGTTAAATTCAATATTATTTTGGAACCTAGGTCCAGATTTTGATTTTCTGAAAGAACAGATGATTAAAAAAACAAAGGAAGAGCGCGAGTTATCTTCCTTGCTTGTGGCACATATTTCTCGATAAGGTAAACTCATCTGCGAAGTTTCATGTCCGAATACCATATACATGTAATTTAGGAGTTATGGCCCATACACAAATCATCTTTTTTGGCAAAGCATTTCACTTAAAACATAGTAAGTATGTGAATGTAGCGTTGCTTGCTTGAGACACATTGTTTGAATAAGACAAACCCATCTGTGAAGTTTCATGGCTAAATGCCATACAACACAAGAAGAAGTATGGCCTGGACAAGGAGTTTTGGCAACTTGGCAGATAATTTAAAAATTGATTCGGTCAGAGTCGTCTTCCTTATTTGTGACACATAGTCGAAATAAGATCAACCAACCTGTGAAGTTCCACTGAAGCCGGTGTTTTAGGGGCGTGGGCAGTATTGCAAAATTACATCGCTGCACATGAAAAGACCCAGATATACCAGCCCTATTATTTTCGTCTCTATAATGCGTTCTTTTCCTCCATAGGATTTTCCTACAGAAATTATTCCAAAGCTAAATTCCATAAAATTCTCGAGCCATATTCTGGACATTGATTATTGGCAAGGGCAGAAAAGTAAAAACTAAATCAGCGAGATTTGTCTTCCTTGTTTGAGACACATCGTCTGAATAAGATTAAACCAACTGTGAAGTGGCATGGCATAATTCCATACAATTCAGGAGTTATAGTCTGTACACGGATTTTGGCAAGGCCAGATAACTCAGTATGTAAAAGAGCAAGAGTTGCCGTCTTTGTTGTTGACACATGTTCTCAATATAATACACACAAAAATGGTCAACTATTTTGTTTCATTATTAAATTCCGTATGGTTTTGGATTTATGGCCCTGGCACGATCGATATATGAACGCATGCTGGCATGTCTAGACAAAAGGACGGACGGATGGAGACGGAGTAAACTAACCGACCTTCCGCCATTCTGTGTGTAGGGGAAGGTGGGGGCGGGTCGGGTGGTGGGCGTGAGTAAACCTCTTGTCTTTTTAAGAACACCCGTTGAGAGGTATTAAACATAAATCATCGATCAATAATTTACATAGTACCTGTTTCTATGGCTTAAAAATTTGGAACTGGAAACAAACAGTTTTTTATTCATTTGGTATGCTTGCCATCTGGTATTGCAGTTCTTGAAGAACATCATTTCGTGGAAAGTTTAATATGGCAAACATATTTTTCGTTTATGATGTTTTCTTACAGCTTAAGTTTATTAGGAAAAATATCAATACTTATAGATCAGAGCAATGAATA
The DNA here is from genome assembly GCA_963989385.1 of Ctena decussata. Taxonomy (NCBI): domain Eukaryota; kingdom Metazoa; phylum Mollusca; class Bivalvia; order Lucinida; family Lucinidae; genus Ctena; species Ctena decussata. The sequence goes on from OZ022513.1 coordinate 54,717,483, forward strand.
GTTGTTGCCTTATTTTATTATTTATATTAGATACTTAACAGTTTTTGTAGCACCTGCCTTAAAAGATAAGACACTACAATATGTTTCTTCTGGTTTTCGTCAAAAGTTTGCGTCAGGGTCAATGATGAGTCTTGCATTTGTTTATATATTCGGTGCTGTTTAATTTATTGTGTTTTCATTTTAACCCATCTATAATAAAAAATTGAAAACAGGTAAAATAGTTGCTAAATGTTTTTCGTATAATTTGCTTAGTCTGTTGTAACCCTTCTGTTGGTCTAAATCATTTAGTTCAGTAAAGATAGCTTAGTTGCCACCCCTTTTTTGGAAAGAGCCGCCGACTCGGCTTATCACTTGTAATTTTTGTTTGTTGGGATGTCTTTGTCAATCTTTTCCTTTGATGTTGGGAATAGGGTTTGGGATCTGGTATAGTCAGTTCCTGAAGTGTAGTTACTCTTTAAATTTGAGTAAACGAAACCTGAAAGTATAACCAATTTTTCTTCTTTTGAATGTGTTCTCTGCTCTTGAGGAAGCTCTTTTAGAATTTTATTTGATTTCTCTGCAGCAGGTGTTGTGCGGTGTGGCTGCCATAAAACGTCTTCCCGTACCTCATACATATTGCAGATTATATTTTTGCCCTTTGAGATCAGAGGATTTATTTCGAGAATTAAGAAAATTTTGATAGGTTTAGACTCACATTCTATATCATCGCTTTTTTCATTTGGACCCCTTTTTGATACTTATCTGTCTTTGTAGCGACTGCTTTTAGAAATAAGAAATTACAGTATGCTTTCTCCGGTGTTCGTCACCAGATCATGCCAGGGTCACTCTTGAGGTTTAAGTTGCCGTAACGTCGAAGGGTTGGTCCATTTTTCTTCTTTCGATTGTGTTTTCCGCTTTTGAGGGAACTCTTATAGAATTTTATTCACCGTTTCATCGATGAGTTTTTGCGATAGAATATGCAACATACATACAAACAAAGTGACTAGCTAAGTATCATGGAGAAATTATGTGTAAGACGAGTGGATACACATTGAGGGGAAGCAACTTTGCCTTATTCATATATACCACCCTTCTACATAAGACTAAATCTTAAAGGAAGATATGCTCTATTGTGAGCATTTTTACTTTTAGAGAAAATTTTCTTTATAATACTTCCATTGTTTGATCAAGCTTACAAAAGTCACAATAGTGGCTTCTTTTTGTAAAATATAAACGTATCCATACCAAATTCAGCGCATTTCTGTATTAAACTTCTTCAGTGTCGCTAAACCCCAAAAGTTTGAAAGAAAATAGATGATGGGCAGGACTCGGTAGGCAACGAACATTCCTCTCGGAGCGACACTTACTGCCGCGATAGGTAAAAACATGGCGAAGTACGCAGTCTTCTTTACTTAAGTCTTTTGACAGAAACTGGCACAACGACATCTTACTGGAAGAAGCTAAAAGCATAAATTGATCACAGTACTAGTGCTTAAGAGTTTACAAACTTTAAGGGGATTTCCTAAGTCTCTGGATATTTTTTATCAAATAGTAGACAAACTTATATTATAACCGTCAAAAATTTGATATACTGTAAGTTTTAAAGGGCAAGAGCGAAAGCCGTCCCGTGAATGAGGAAGGATAAGACTCTAACATTAAACGCACCTGTTGTAACAAGATCTGCGTAATTATATTGAAATAAATACCCATTTAGTAAATGCAGTCATGGAATATAAAAAAAAATATTGTAATTGTGGTATGACATTTATGACATTTTATTTACGACATAATGGGCTTGTAAACTATCTGTTATCAGTTCAAGATTACATTAAAACAAACAGATTCCACGAACTAAACGAGGAGGAATTTAAACTGTTGCCTATGTTATGTCCAATCGCAAAGCCAAAACTGCATATCCTAGACCATCATGTGAACTTGTGAAGATTATTCTGAGCCAGTACTGTTTTTTACAACAATTTCGCTCTACGCTATGTCGCACCTGCCTTGTATTACCATCTTGTGAACTTGTGAAGATTATTTTGAGCCAGTACTGTTTTTTACAACAATTTTGCAAAACGCTATGTCGCACCTGCCTTGCATTTCCACAGTAGTTGTACATGTAGTGGAGATCATGAATAGAGGAATGTGTAGACTAGGTTTAATGAATATGTGTTGAAAAAATGAGCAGGTTGGAGGTCGATGTAATTTAAAACGTAACATTTTACGAAATAAGCTGAGCATGAAATATTGGTCAAGTGTTAAAATAAGTGCAACAATCCTCAATATCAATTCTAAGCAGAAACTTTATACCAGGCTCAATGGTTGTAGGTATCATACATTGAGAAAACGGACTTAAACCATAGGGTCGTTGTAAGTTTGGATGTTAAACTTAACAATCAGCACAGCACAAAACATAGGTCAAGGGGAAAAAATCAATGCATTGATCCTCCAGATTATTCTAAGAAAATACCAGGTTTAATGATGATAGGCGTCATAAATTAAGAAATTTAGCCTTATTCGCGAGGGTTGAAAAGGGGAAAAGCAACCTAAAGTAACAATACTAGCTGCAATTAAATGCCAGCGGACAAAAATATGAACCTCTCATTCCCAGACAAATGGTCATAAAGGTAGCCTAAATAAAACTTACATACAATAACCACACAAAACATCTTTTTGTCCTTTTTCTGTTACGTTTTTGTTTTAACATTTTCGTATGCATGTACACATAAGTAACTCATGGTAAATTCAAATGACATTCATGTATTATAGCGTTCGTTTAAAGTAGCTTTCTTGCTAAAATTTATTAACAGCAAAGTCTAAACTTAGTCACGATTCTTGAAGAGCCAAATAAGAAATACGGATCTTTAGAAGCGTATAATATGGTAAATGAATTTAATCCTTGTTATGGATTTTTCCGTAGACTAACCTATAAACTTGGCCATCGTTGGTATTTTCTAATTTTTAACCGGCCTTTGAAGGTCTTCAATTGTAAGTATTTTAAACAAAAGACCGGTTCAAATTTTGTTAGATTAGTTGCTGTTATTTTTTTAGAAGTAGATGTCGTCAAGAAATTTATAGCTTTAGTTGTGCATGTAGAAACTGTAGACTCATACAGAAATAACATTTTAATTGTGGTTTTTATGTCTATAGATTTGTCTTTTTAAAACACGTTGAAAGGTATACAATATCAAGCATTTATCAGCTTGCAATAATTAACCAGTTAATATGGCCTAAAATGGTAACAAATTCAAAATATGTTGTTTTCTTAATTGCTTGCCATCTGGTTAGGCAGTTCTTGAAGAACATCAATTCACGGAAAAATATATAAAGGAAATATTTATTTGTTGTCTATCAGCCTATGAAAACTTTAGTGAAAATATCAGAACTTATCAATCAGAGAAATGTTAGTTTCTAGTTGAAAAATATAATTACTGATAATTGCTGTTTTACATATATTTTTAGTAGGATATGTTAAAGGCATTGCTATGAAAGAGTTAAATAATATTAAAACAGTTATACGAAATAAAAAGGAAGAGTTTAGTGCAATTTATAGAAAATTCGGGCATGTTGGTAAGGAGAAAATCATTTAATTGATGATTTTGCTCATTCTATTCTATTCTATTCTATTCTATCCCATAACCTTACTAGGTCGTTGGGGCACCACAGATGACCTCGAAACAAACCCTTTCCACCTTGTCCTGTCTTCAGCTGCCCTAGTTGAGCTGGCAAAATCCATCCCTGTCCACTCTTTAATATTGTCTTCCCACCTCTTCTTCTGTCTGCCTCTTCTTCTTTTTCCCTGCACTGTGCCCTGTAGAATCGTCTTTGCTTAACCAGAAGACCTCGAGACGTGGCCGAACCACCTTAGTTTCCGTTTCGTGACCAGCGTCAGGAGTGCATCATATTCTCCAATGGCTGCTTGGATCTTCCTGCGAATTTTCTCATTGGTTATATGGTCCTTGTACGAAATGTTCAAAAACCTTCGGTAGCATCTCATCTCAAAGGCCTGCGTTTTTTTTTCTCTAACTCTGCTGTCAAGATCAACGATTCACAGGCATACAGAAATATGGAAATGACAAGGGAGCGCATAAGTGTCACCTTTGATCCAAGAGATATGTTGCTATCTCTCCAAATTGGTTTCAGCTTGGTAAGAGCTGAAGTGGCTTGTGCAATCCTTGAGAGAACCTCCTGTTTTGAGCCATTATCTGAGACAACTGCTCCAAGGTATTTGAAGCTTGTTCCGATACCCAGCTTTAGCCCTTTTACCTTGATCTCCCTCTTGAAGCCATCTGCGCTGTTCGTCATCAGTTTGGTCTTCTCAGCGCACTGCTCTCCAACTTATACCTTGAGCAGGTTTGATCGAGACTTTCAACTAGAGCTTCTAGTTCCTGCTCTTCCTCAGCTAGAACGTCTGTCATCGGCAACCTGCAGATTGGTAATGTTTCTGCCACCTATGCTAACCTTTCCGTTCTTCCAGAGCATCAGACATGATCCGTTCGAAAAAAATATTGAAGAGGGTGGGTGACAGAAGACATCCTTGTCTTACACCCAATGTTGTTCTGAACCATTCTCCTGAGCTGCCATTTAGCAGGACTGCCCTCATAGCCTTGTCGTATAGCTGCTAAATGGTACGAACTAAATTTGCACTGATATTATACTTCCGCATGTTGCCCATAAGGCTGCATGCCATACCCTGTCTAAGGCTTTTTTGAAATCAATGAAGACATGGTACAGATTCTGCTGATGTTGGAGATACTTTCCACACAAGATTCTAAGGTTATAGATCTGTTCTGTGGTGCTCCTTCCTGCTCGGAACCCAGCCTGTTCCTCAGCGATTATTTCTTCGGCTTGTGGTTTAAGTCTGTTCAAGATGACTTTCGGCATGACTTTTCTTGAATGGCTGATGAGGCTGATGGTTCTGTAGTTCTGGTAGAGCTGTAGGTTGCCCGTTTTAGGGAGCGTAATAATCAGCGACTGAGTCCATGGGGTAGGCCAATCTCCTGTTCTCCAGATCCTGTTACAGATATCTGTTAAAACATCAATCATGGTCTCCCCGCCAGCTTGAACAAGTTCTGCTGGTATATTATCAACTCCGGCAGATTTCCCTTTCTTTAGTGCTGCAACTGCAATCTCAATTTCCTCACGACGGATCGGTGGTTGATCTTTTTCTGGGGGCTGATTGCAGTCCAGAACCGCATTATCACCGTAAGTCTCATGGTTGTATAGTTCTGAGCAATATTCTGCCCATCTGCTGAGAATCTCTTGTTCCTCTGTAAGGCATTTCCCAGACTTGTCCTAGATAGTTGTGGATCTACCCTGTTTCTCTGAAGTTAGATCTTTCACCAGCTGGTATGCTTTCTTGCTGATGTTTTTGTTCAGGCAAGTTTCGATCTCCTCGCACTGGCTAGCTATACAGTCCTCCTTCGCTTTCTTCACTGCCTTCTGAATCCTCTTGTTTGTTTCCCTGTATTCTTCTATTCCTCCTGCTTTTCCTGTTTTATACCTCTTCTTCTTCAAATTTCTCCTCTCATCACAGAGGTCGAGATTATCTTTAGTGACCCAGGGCTTTTTCCTGCGACGTTCCTTCCCAGTTATCTTACTGGCTGCATCAGTAACTACTGTATTATAGGTGGTAATCATGGTATCTATGCCCATGTCATTATCCCTCAGACCAATGATTAGTGCAAATTCCCCATCTATTGTTGCTTGAAAAGTGCATGCCATCTGGTTCCCTTAGCTTCTCAAGATCAAACTTTAGGCTTGGCTAGGTTGGCTTTCTAGCCTTCTTCAGACGAACTCGGAAAGTCATCATCACCAGGTCATGGTCACTTCCTATTTCAGCTCCAGGAAAACCCCTTGCCCTATGGATGTTGACTCCTGATTGGAAGCGCTAACTCACCAAGATGTAATCAATCTGATTGTGGTGTTTCCCATCTGGGCTTTGCTCATACGATGTGTCATTTCCAAAAACGCATTAAAAGTAAAAACATTATTAGCTATAAATAGTTGATATATTTTATTCCTTGTTGCTTTGGAATGAAAAGGTATGAAATTGGAATTCTTGTATGCTTTCCACCTGGTGATGCAGTTGTTGAAGAGCGTCATTTCATGGAAATATTAATTAAGCAAATATTTGTATGTTAATATTTTTTCCGACAATTTTAATTATTTAGTTAAAATATCAATGCTTAAAGATCAGAGCAATGTTAAGCTGTAGCTGTCGGGTATTACTTATGATAGTTTGTTGTTTTACATATGTTCTAGCAGGATATATTCAAGACATGTTCTGAATAGTCCGGCAGAATAAGGACGATATTGTGATAGACCTGGAATTTGCGTTCAAACTTTTTTCTTTATTAATACTTGCAGCTGAGACATAGCCTTTAAAGATTCTAACTGATGCCATGTTGTTATTATTGAGTATTTTGAAATATTCAAGATGGCGTCCGAGATGGCTGCCGTTTTGTGACAAAAATCAGATATGACCTAGAAAAGCTTCAATAAGTCATTTTTTATTCAAATTCTTGGAGTTCAGATGAAAATAAGAACATTTAGAACTGTTATTACCAAAAAATTCAAAAATAGATTCTATATCTGTCAAGATGGCCGACAAGATGGCGGCTGGTATAAGAAAATTTGTGAAAAATAACCCAGACTCCTTAGTGTAGCGGGATCTGATCGAAATAGTTCACTTAGTGATACAAACGCATACCTGTTCTTATAGCTTTGTCTCTACCGCAACCCAGTAGGCATGTGTCTATGACAGTAACAATCTTTCTTGAAAGTCTTTTTGCCTTTGTAAGTTGATGTTTCTGGAAATGTGCATCTGTTGCCAAAATGTACTTCAACGCCATCTCCAATTTCCACAAGGAAAATGCTTTCTCTGCTTAAAAAATTATCTCGGCTGTTATATTTTCCACATCTACAAATGCGTATAAAAATCATCACTGATATGTTAGTGCCTGTTATACACCAGTTGTTTTTGTATACATAACAACATTCTGCATTATAATGATCTTCAGTTTGAAAATCTGTTCTGCTTTTCACGAATGGTTCCTTATGATAAAAGGCATTTATATCAGCCATCGTTTCAACAGCTGAGAGGACTGTGGAGAATAAGAAAAAAATTGTTTTTATAGGTACCTGTGGGTTATCGAGAAAATTCCAAAATCGGGATATTCAATGCCAGGACCAATCAGACGTGGTATATTTTTAAATCTTTGTCAGAAGGTCATTGCATGTATTGGAAATTGAAATATCAACTGGAGTTAGGTTTACGGCCTATTGTTTGTTCAATTGTTATAGGCAATAAATAAAATTTGTGAAAATATAAAGTAGCATTTCAAGTGTCAGCAGTGATAGACTCCTCCAAAAAAGGTGATTATAGTAATCACTATGTCCGTGCAGCAGTAAGCACAAATAAATCAATAACAAGCTCATAGCTTCAATTATGTAGGCACACAACGTTGAAACAACACGTCAAACCAACGTTGTTTTAATGTTGTTTCTCCATTGTATTGTTGGTCCATTTTGATAAAATCGTTTAGTAAGAGAATGATTGAGATTATAAATATCACACAAAAGTTCTTATTCTTTATTGAAGCAGTTGTTAGTATCTCTACATCCCTGATTCCGACAACAAAGGATTTAATTAGAAATTCTTCCAATATGTTTTTCTAAATGTACCTTTGAATGAACGTACTTTTCAATATCTGACTTTTTAGCTCACCTGAGCCAGAGGCTCCGGGGGAGCTTATAGGATGGTAAGGCTCCGGCGTCCGTCGTCCGTCCGTCCGTCCGTCCACAATTTCAAACGACCTCTCCTCTGAAACCGCTGGGCCAATTGTAACCAAATTTCATATAGAGCCTCATGGGACCTTAGGAACGAAAAGTTGTTCAAACGGTCTTGGTCACATGACCAACATGGCCGCCATGCCCATATATGGTAAAAACCTGAAAAAATCTTCTTCTCAAGAACCAATAGGTTGATGGTCTTGAAACTTGGTATGTGGCATCGGGTACACGAGTACTACCAAGATTGTTCAAATTATGACCTTGGGTTGACCTTGACCTATTTTACGGTAAGGTCAAATTTGCTAACTCATGCTTTTATATGGCAAAATGCTGCAACATAAGATATCTTGGAAACTGTTCAAGATTTTGGTCTAAAAATTGGTACCTACAGTCATCTTAATGACTACATGAAGATTTATGAGAACAAGAGGTCAAGGTCATTCTTTGACCTTTGACCCAGAACTCTCATATTTTGACACTATCAAACAAATTCCTCAAAAACCACTAGGCCAATTGTAACCAAATTTCATATAGATCCTCCAGGGGTTGAGGGAATGAAAATTTGTGCATACAGTTGAGGTCACATGACCAACATGGCCACCATGCCCATATATGGTAAAAACCTTTAAAAATCTTCTTCTCCAGAACCAGTGGACCGATGGCCTTGAAACTCGGTATGTAGCATTGGGTACTCAAGTACTATCAAGATTGTTCAAATTATGACCCTGGGTTGACCTTGACCTTTTTTACGGCAAGGTCAAATATGGGAAAATGCTAGAACATGAGATTTCATAGTAAGTTTTGAAGATTTTGGCCTAAAAATTGGTACATAGAATCATCTTAATGAGTACATGAAGGTTTTTGAGTACAAGAGGTCAAGGTCATTCTTTGATCTTTGACCCAGAAATCTCAAATTTTTACAATTTCAAACAATCTGCTCTAAAACCACTGGGCCAATTGAAACCAAATTTAATATAGAGCCTCGAGGGGTTGATGGAAATAAAATATTATCTAACGGTCCTGGACACATGACCAACATGGCCGCCACGCCCATATATGGTAAAAGTAAAAAGTATGCAAAGACCAGGAACTGAAACAATCAAAATCCAAATCCAGCCCTCAAACCATAAAACCTTTAAAAATCTTCTTCTCCAGAACCAATTGACCGATGGCCTTGAGACTTTGTAAGTAGCATTGGGTACTTGAGTACTATCAAGATTGTTCAAATTATGACCTTGTGTTGACCTTGACCTTTTGCAGCAAGGTCAAATATGGGAAAATGGTAGAACATAAGATTTCATGGAAAGTTATGAAGATTTTGACCTAAAAAATTGGTAAAAACAGTTGTCTTAATGAGTTCATGAAGAATTATGAGTACAAGAGGTCAAGGTCATTTTTTTACCTTTGATCCAGATTGCTCATATTTTGACATTTTCAACCATTTCCTCAAAAGCCAAAGGGCCAATTGTGAACACATTTCATATAGAGCCTCCAGGGGTTGATTGAATGAAAATTTGTTCAAACGGTCCAGGTCACATGACCAACTTGGCCGCCATTACCACTTACGGGATAAATCTTTAATATTTTTCTTCCCCAGAACCAATACACCTATGGCCCTGAAACTTGGTAAATAGCATAGAGTACTAGAGTACCACCAAGACTGTTCAAATGGTGACCTTGGGTTTACCTTGACCTTTTTTGCGGCATGGTCAAATATGGGAAAATGCTAGAACATAAGAAATTATGGAAAGTTTTGGAGATTTTGGCCTAAAAATGGTATATATGGTTGTCTAATGAGTATATGAAGATTTATGGGTACAAGTGGTCCTGGTCATTCTTTGACTTTTGACCCAAAACTCATATTTTGACAATTTCGGACATGATAAGTATAAGCCACCTTGCCAATTGTTCAGGTGAGCGATTCAGGGCCTCATGGCCCTCTCGTTTAAGGTTATATGCTGAGGGAAACAGAACGCAATAGAATGGAATACCCTAATAAGTCACCTTAGGGCCTGTAAATACGATGATATTTCTTACACAAAAGTAAGGAGGAAAATCTTCCTTCTTGAAACTTCTTCACAAGTCTTCAGTGTACACGTTTTACAATGACAAATTTTGACCATGTATACAGCAAAACTGATCATTTTTATTGAAAATTGTGAAAGAAAATTCACAGAATAAAAACATCTTATTTTTCATTTTCTTAAACAACTAGCCAAAAAAAAATAAGGAAAATATTACCATAAAATAGGTCAGCAACAGGCTAAATCTTGTTTAATCATAAAATTCTTGTTCCATGTCGATAATAGATAAACCATGTACCACACAAGTCTGTCCCTGTGAACCTAGTTATCCTTCAAATGCTTGTACCTTATATATGGCACCATCTTACTAAAGGCACTAGGCGGGGGCATCCGTGTCCAAAATGGACATATTTTTAGTTATTTTTTTTTCCTTCGCTACAATACCATACGTATATCTGTCGGTCGGGGTAATTAAAGATGTGATCAGAAGGTCTCAATTGTCAAAGGTGAAAATAAAAATGCGTTGTGTACGGTGGCATTGTAACTTACCGGAACACTTGGAACAGTTAAATACCAAGAAGAGACTTGATTTTGCTGAGCCTGTATATCTACAATACTTTTATAGGCAGCGTTGCTAATGATAGCTCTGTCATGACAGAACTATATTTAAGGTGGCTGGATTGACACACAACAGAACGAAGTACCGATGTTTTGAATATATATTTAAAGAATGTTTGATACATGCTCTACGCCACTAACAGTAATAAGCCGTGACACGAGAAAACAAAACTAAGTGGTTGTGAGCCCAGCTCAGACTTAGATCAGCCTTGGCGTCCGCCTAGTCTGATCAGAGTCTTCGCTGTCCAAATGGAGCTAGCATAATGTCTTAGCTACCCTTTAAGTGCACAGCGAAGGCTCTGATCAGACAGGGTGAATGCTGTGCGCACAATCACTTTGTTGGTTATCTCGTGTCGCGGCTCAAAGAGGTTTTGGCTGCTACCGTATCGTCTGATTCATATTTTTTTTTATTCAGGTTTCAATGTAATTCAGTTGATTCAATGAAAAATCTGTAGACTCGTAATTCCGGTACTCTTAAAGTCTTCAAATCATTTAAGTCACGTTAAGGTCTGATAATGATTTACCACAGCTATTTAGATATCAATTTCTTTCTAAGGTTTACATTATGAAGTGGCATCAACCACTGTTTTCAAAACATTAGAATCTAACACACTGGTATATCACCATCGCAAGTCAGATTGCACAGCACTGTAGCAATAACACATTTTTCTAAAATGAATGTATCCTTCGTCGTCAGCGTATTTAGGAACTTTGAACGTACACCGATCATCAAAGTGCACTTCCACGCCATTACCAAGCTCCTCAGTTCTCAGTTGTTTTCTTATTAAGTATGCTCTCCTATTTGGATACGAATTGCAAAAACACAGTCGGATTAGAACCTTGATGGGTATGTCTCCTATAGCCCAGTCATATAAATGATGGTACTGACAACGACTGTCCGAATGAGCTTCATGTTTATACGTTTTTCGGCATCGCTCATATGCCTTATGGTAAAAAACATCATTTATATCATTCATGGCTTTGTTTTGTTTTACAGCTGGTACTATGACATTGCAACATATAAAGCTGTCTTACTTTTGATATGCTTTATTCGGGGCTGCTACATCTAAGTATAGCACTGTGATATGAGTCATGTAAATCAGTTTGCATTAGAGCCGCGACACGATAAAACCAATAAAGTGTCATGTTCGCCTAGCGAAGACTAAGATCAGCCTGGGCATCCGCCCAGAGTCTTCTTTGTCGCCATGAAAATAATTTAGACCCTTCGCGACCTCCTAAGCGCACAGCGACGACTCTGATCAAACTGGGCGAATGCCCTGGCTGATCTGAATCTTCGCTGGTCACACAGGCATTTTCTTGTTATTTTTTGTCGCGCCTCATTAGTGTCCTAAAAAGAACGCCATGAACGAAAAGAAAATACTGTGATCAACAGCTATAGATTTAAAAAATATATATCTTTTGAAACCAAGCAACATACTAAAGGAACATAAGAGCAGACTCAGATTGAATGAGTCTCTCGTTGTCTGCAGAGCTGCTTTTCTACAATCTGTGGATTGTGAAACGTAGAATGTGCAGATTCTAATCAGTTTGCACAAAATACGTGGTTGATTGGCTTATTCACTGCACTCACCTGGTTCAATGCCTGTTTTTCGACACTGATCTGATCTATGTATTATTTTCAGTAGCTTCACTGTTAATTACCGTCATCAGGAGTGTATTTCGTATATCGTTTGCTGCTTGTAACAAGAGCCAAGACAGAATCTTGGTCGAAGTTTGGAGCTCCTTAAATCCTTACCCTCCCAGTAATATATTACTGACCGAAGCAAGGCAAATATTTCGTTGTGAATAATCGGTGTTGTAGTTTGTTTCGACTGTTAAAGTGAAGTTTTTGAGAAAATGTATAAAGAATGTTTGTGCGCTTAATTTACTTATGTATTGCGAAAGCTAGCTTAAACCAGTTTCCTGGGAAAGGAGCGTTTATTTTGCTCTCCACTACTGTTGTCTTACAACTTGTGTTGTTTCATGTTGGTGAGATGCAATGTTTGCACAAAACTGTTATACTCTAACTACAGGTAACTCTCGCTTTCTCAAACACTGATAATTTAAAATATCCCTTATATCAAAACGTGCAATTTTGGAACATATTAGGTGCTCTGGTGGCTCAGTAGGGTGGCTCAGTAGGGTAAGTGGCTGGTGGCTCTAGTGGCTCAGTAGGGTAAGTGCTGGCCTGCAGATCTCGCGGTCCCGGGTTCGACGAGGCCCGCTGGAGGCTGGAATCTTTTCAGTTATAAATTAGGTTCCATTGCACTCCGACTTTTTCTATCAACTACCCATTGTCCTGATATGACTGAAAAAATGTTAAAAAGGAAGTTAAATTGCAAGTCTTCCCTCCGTTTTTGGAGACATTTTCTAATTTTCTCTCATTTCGGCTCCTCTTATTTCAAACTACTGGTATCTTAAAGTAAAGATTTCTGGGACCAGAAAATCTAGTTTTAGATATCAAACGTTTAATATGACCGTCGACTTTGTGATATCGAGAGTTGACTTTATTTGAAAAGCATCTTTGACTTTGATCAAGTGATTTACCCCTCTTGGGATGTTTTATGAAATTGTTGATAAATCCTAGCTAGACAACTTTATTTAGCAGTCTGATCTGGGTCTGCAGCCAGGCAGTGTAACACTATTACTGTCTCTGAGATTCAACTTGATAAATAAAGTAACAAATATTATATCTAGAGTATACTCAAATGTTTTGTATCGGTGCAGATGGGAGGTGTGAGAGTAAATAATGCAACAATGCCTAAGGTTATTAATAGCAACTGGCATTTAAAGCAATTCAGTGCCCCCGTTACTGGGGACAACTGTAAAGGAAAGATTTTCTATGGCATTGTCCTGCATGAAAAGAAACATAGCTGGGCACTCACACACCTTGCATAAATAAGTACTGAGAAAGTAACGTTTTAGATAATTTATTCGTTTCTCTTATATATAAATATATGCCATAAGTCCACAGTGACAGTGTACAAGATTCTAACAGGACACCTGTAAAACGCAAATGTCAGAACACCACAGACACACCAGGCCAAACAGAAAATGAATTGCGAATTTCAAGAAATTACTCGACTGATATGATATAATAATACTTACCTACCAGGAAAAGGTGAATAGGTACGTCTATATTTTCCCGCCATTTTGTAAAATGTGGGGTCAGGGGGACTTTCGGGACTTCTTGTTTGCTTGCCTGGGTGACCTAACTTTTTCAAAAAGGATATACTCTTTAGAAACATCTATTTTTTCTCTAGAGTTGACTACTATTAGGAAGAAAGGAAAAAAAATGACAGTGGTGCTTCCCTTGAAAGTGTATCCAATTACCTTAATAACTGTCAGTTGATATCAGTCTATATGTATAATGTAAGTAGAAAATGTGAACAAAAATATCAGAACACTAGTAGCTGTTGAGACAATATGGGGCTTGACAAGTATATCTTAAACTGAAGAAAGTTTGCTGTTATATAGCGGTATATAGAGACTGTAATTTAAGGAGTATGGAGCCACAGCCGTGTATTTTCTGTTGCTTTCAAAACAGAAAGCAACATTATCATTTCATGTTGCTTCCTTTTGCTGCTCTTATAGGAAAGAATTTACTCCATAAAGCAGCAATTTTTTTACCTTTACAAGAATTATTAAAAGAAAAAGAAGAATAAATCTTTTTGGTGAAAATTATCTTCCCTGGAAGGGATCCTAGTCACCGTAAATGTAGAGTTGAACTTGCTTATGAGTCATTCATTTTAAACATTTTGCACAGTGTAATAGGTTTATCAATTCTTGTCAGGTTAGTTGTTTTCCAGTCGAGTTGTCAACTTGATTTGGCTTTTCTGGACATTTCCGTGTAAACATCAGTCCTGCAATAATAATTAAATGAACCTGTATATTCCGACAAAAGAATCTGAGCAAACGGCATTGAACCACATGAGTTGATCCTTAACGGAACCGTCCTCTCAGGGTTTGCACTTTTTGTAATTCTGCTACCGCTTTACACGTCTCTGAATAGTCAAGGCAACTTTTTTAAAGTTCATAATTATTATTGTCGTTAGTTGAGGTGTTCTTTTGGATAATGTAAATCAAGAACTTGCCAACCAACGACTTCGATCCGAAATCTAAGACATCATATTCATTTTTCTTTTTCGCCTATTGTTTCCCGGTGTTGCCTACGAATAGTGATAAATAAAGCCAGCCGCTCTTTGTAAGATGTACCTAATTCAATCATTTAATGCTCCTAGTCTGGTAACAATTACTATGGACTTCGATGGTTTCAGATTTAATTTGAGAAAAAGGGCTGTTTTTGAATGGAGAAAAGAAATTTATATATCATACTTAACAAACACTTATTATTACAACCAAATGCAATGTTGAAACTATATTATATGGCATGCAGGTTCAAATTTACTTTTCAAAGAAAAGTTTGTAATTCATTATAGATGTGCTGATAGTGATATGTACCAGTAAGCTATGTAACATTTGCGCATATCTTATACTTATTTTCTATAAACCATCACACTCACATGATAGAATTTAATCCTCATACTCAAAAAATATGCAATAACTTTCTTACAATATGTTTAACGCATTCTTGTTGGTGTGGAAGTTGGCATATAGCCAAGTTTTTTCAGCTTATAGTCACTCCAGATCCTTCTCTTATCAATATCTTCCACATCATAACGACAGCTGATGCTTCTATATGCCTCAACGCCGGCCTCTTCTAGCTCAGATAAAGTAAATTCGGATCTGGTTTCAAACTTGGATTGATCCTCATAATCTGCACTGCACTTGCAGATTCGGATCAGAATGGTTATCTCGTCAGCTATTGTTTCGAACTTTTCGTAAGATTTCCGTACTACTTTTTTGCAGTTAGACAATTTCTTGTAACGACAGAGTTTTTTTATTGTGTATTTCTGTGTTTGGAACCATGTTTTTTTCAAAAATTTTCTGAAGTTTGTTTAACCGATCCATTTTGAGTTAAAATGAAACAGGCTTTAAAATAAAATTGCAGATTTCAACAAGAAAATACTTTTTGACTGTTTCAACGACAGTGCACAACTGGTTGTGCTAAGAAAGTAATTCCCTTTTATAGACAAATATTGGGTTTCCAATTGTTATTCAAAAGCATGGGCCCTGGCATTAAATTTAAAAAACCTCTGTCTAAAATCGAATTTTTCCAATGTCAAAGCCTATTGTGAAATCCGCAAGACTTACCCATGTGTATATTATTTGTAGACTGGTCAATTATTAGAAATGAAATAACAAGCTAATAATAACTAAAAATACAACATTGTACAAATTTTATTTACGGCTGTATCTAGCAATTATTGACTTTAACTTGCTAAAAGTATAAACTGGCCCCGAGGTTATAAAACTTTTTTCATGCTCAACTCAAGTGAGCATGAAATTTTCTCTGCTGATAAATATGAAAATGCCTACATTAGTTGGCATTTTCATATTTATCAGCAGAGAAAATTTCATACACTCCTAAACTGAGCAAGAAAGGAATTATACTAACCAGTAATTTGCTCTTATTAGCAGGTAAAATTTCATGCTCAGCTGAGTTGAGCATGAAAAAAGTTTTATAATCTTGGGCCAGAAGTTTTATCGCACAAATCAGGAACAGTTCGTTTACATTTTTTCTGTGTCGGACTGGTGTGTCTGCTATCGAATATGTAATGCTCGTTTTGTCCTTTGCATGCGTCCCTCCTTTTTTCGGTGGTTGATTTGGGTGGGCTGTATCTTGTAATTGTGGCCTTTCCTGGGTATCTTCATTAAATTGAGTCGCGACACGAGAAAACAAATAAAGTGGTTGTGGGCCAAGCACAAACTGAGATCAGCTTGACCAGCCGCCCAAACTGATCAGATTCTTTGCTAAGAGTTTACAGGGTAACTAGGGGTCTAAGCTACCTCCATGCAGACAACGAAGACTCTGATCAGACTGGCGGATGCCCATGCTAATCTGAGTCTGTGCTTGGCGCACAACCACTTTGCACTTGATAAAACGATAAAGTGTGTCTCGAAACAGCTATTTAAGACGCAAAATGTATTTGGAAATGAATATTAAAGTGTTTCTCGAAACAGCTATTAAAGACACGAAATGTGTTTGGAAATGAATATTTTAAAAACGATGTAAATCCTTAGAAGACTACAATACATTTTATTCTGCCTCTTTAAAATGATAAAGCAGCATTGCTTATATATTGTTATTGACTGTGACGTGTATGCAACCCTTTTTCTACTTATTCTCTGGACTTACATTACGCTTGACGTCTTTGTGGCGTCATAAATTGACTTTGCGGTGCTCCTGGTATGTGTTACGTGCCTGATTATAAGCTACATAAAACTGTTGTTTTTATTTATATCTTACTGATTTTTACAATATGTAGAACAGATGTTCAAATTCATGTAGATTTGATTTTTGTTTCATATTGCTACAACTATACACTATTTTATAACAAAAATGTACGAACTTACCGAACAGGAATCTTTCTTGAATGTAAGTAAATCAATAAATTCTAGTTCAAAACGTTTCAAGATGACAAATTTGTTTTAAAATGAATTTAAAAAGAATATAAGTCCCTAGAAAATCATAATACGTTTTATTCGGCTTTATGAAAAAATTTGGCAAATTTAACTTTCATATTCTCAATGACATGGAAATAATCGTTTCTAATATACTAAATATACTCAGCCCTAGGCACCATTAAAACCTAAATTCTAATTTCTTTCATATGTTGAAATATACTCCACTACGCATGCATTTATTTCCCATGTGTTCAATGCATATTCTTTCAAGCAGGAGATTGCATGTAAACAATGATGATACAATTATATTCATATTTCCAAGAAATCATACAACCTCAACCCCTTTTACATTGCAAAGTGTCGAATTCTAAAAAAATTACTTTACTCTTGACTGGAACATTTGGGCGTTATTGTTTAGATTCTGCGTTTTATACTTGTTAGATTCTAGTTGTATCAAGTGACTGTTTAGACAGTTTGATGTTTATAGTATTCTAAATTTAGTGACTCATTAAAATAAGAAATAAAATAAAGCATTTGCCATCAGCCTGCACAGACCTTGAAGTGTAAGTAGTTTAATAAAACAATCTTTACTAACTAGCGGCATACATATTTTTCAATCGCACCACATGGTTCTTTTTTGTTTTCTACATGTTTCATTTAGAGTAAAGATTATTTTCACTCTGTGTAAGATATTTGTATATAGTTCTTACACATCCCGACACTCATTCTATGATAGATAACTCATTTGGAGCCCTTCAGGCAAATTGGTGATGTAGATGAAGTTAAACATTGCAGTTGATGACCCTACTAGCGTTGTTTTGAAGTTGACCGTTATAACAGGCGTCATGTAAGAAAGTACCTAACAATTTATGCAAACTTAAAGGACACAGGGATCAGCATTTGCACCCACGTAGTTTAGCGCGTGTACATGTTCTGCGCAAAGTGAGAATCGGTACAATTCCTGAATTGTACAGTGCAAAGTAGGAATTTGTACTTTGTGTCGCAATTCTGGAATTGTACCGGTACAATTCTAAATTGCGCTTGAGATTTTATGGTTTGTCGAACAGGTAACTATCTCTGTGCAAAGTGGGAATCTTTGGGACAAAGTGAGAATCGAATATTCATTTGATACGAGTAATAGGGAATCAACATAGAAATGAGTAATCTGTAATTTTGACAAAAATACTGCCTTATTAAACTTAGAAATTTTTCGGGTTATCGCTAAATTTAATAATCAACACTTTCCATAGTTCTGAGCAGCTGATTTAAAGCGTTGTACATACGTTGCAGGCATGTGTAGATGTGCGTTTGCCTTTTGAAAAAGGAAATGTAGGGTTGACATAATTACGGCGTTTTCAAACTTAGAAAGTTGTAAGTTATGGCTAATACTAGATGACTTCTTTATACAAATAACTCCACAGAGTTTGATCAGTTTGAAACGTTTTTGCAGATGTTATAGACATATTGTTTGGCTGACTTAGCATGACAAGTTTGTGTAATCAGTTTCTTCCACAGTTTAAGCAATTGATTTGTAAATTTGTACAGATGAAACAGACATATTGAAAAATGTGCATCTTATTATTCTCACTTTGTCCTGATTCTCACTTTGCGCAGAGAATTGTCTTGCGCAAGGTAAGGATTGAAAGTAAAATGGATGGTTCCGGTAAGTTTGAGCTGGTGTGGAGGCTGATTTAAGTGCTGACAATATGCACATAGACAAAGACCCTTTTCGTCCGTCACAAATCATTCGTAATCATCAGTGAGGCACACTTGTAAAGCATGAGATCACCTGAAACCATGACTTAACAAAGTTGAGGAGGACTGAGTGAAATCAGGGAAAGAAAATTACATGTTGAGTGCAGCTGATCCCTGCCAAAGACATTGTTGGTCAGGTGCAGACCTTTTATAATAGATTTAGGAGGTGTGTTTTATTTAGTCTCTGGTCTTATTCAAACTAATTTTATCTAGGGTATGCAATGCATTTCTTGCAAGTGCAAGAGACAGTGTATATATAATACAGGCGATACCATTAGTTTAGTTATCCATTAGATTTCATATCGTGCATTACGTCAAAACATATTTTCCTTCACAGTTCACGTTTTGATCTAAGAAATTAGAAATCACTATTTCTTCATATTTCTGCCGAATGGTTCAGGCATTAGCAGTTGATTATATCCCATTCCTGCATCGCTGCGATGGACTTGCAAAGACTTTACTCAACGTCTGCATATATACGAGCTGGTCAGGTTTTGCGCAGTTTTCCACATGAATGAATTTAAAAGTTTAACTATGCTTTTAGTCTATAACAGTTTAATGTCCTTTTTGCTCAATGTGGTCAGTGCCTTCTTGGCACTTTGACATCACTTCCAGCTGGTATTAACGTTATTCTGGTATAGTACGATCAGTTTCTGTATCACAGTTTACATTGACTGCCGTAAAAAAGAAACACATTGCTGTCAAACTCCAATGGTATTGACTTTGGCTACAGCCCACTATTAACCATCTCTTTGTTAATTTCTCTTTTTCGAGGCTACTCCATTAGTATTTCAGCAACAATATCAGCACATATTTTATGTGTACTGGAAGACTTAACCTACCCTAGACCATTAACTTTGCTGAGCTTACGATGCTTCAACCGCTTGGCACAGAGTTGGATTATGTTTATTAAAAGGAAGAAAAAGTAATTTTGCAGATCAGTTTAATTCAAACGCATTAACAGTCATTTTCAACTAAATAATTGCATTTTTTTTATTTATGTCAGCTGCAACGATATAGTTTGCTTTTTATTCACAAGATCGACCAAGTTATTGAATTATAATATACGACAGTTTTAGTTGAACACTTGGGACAAAAGTTACCCATCACCTTTTACCAAACAGAAACTGGACGAAATGTTCAGAAGATGTATGTTTACAACTTATATAGTTGCTTAAACTATCAAACATCATGATGTATTCAGCTGCATTGGCATAACTGCACTGAAGAAGGCTTCATTCTAAGCAACACTAGCGGATTTCGTCTCTTCAGCTGACTTTTGTCTGGTGTAAATTGCATATCTGAAACGAAATTGGTCATATCTTAGGTTAAATGTTTTCCTGATTATCTCAAACTTTTACTGCTCCAAACGTTTTGGCCTCGGGTATTAGGCTTTGAAATAATGAAGCTTGCCCGATATACAGTAAATATTTTATATAAGGATTACTGGCCTTCTTAAATCTAGACAATTCAACATTTTCTATCTTGACCTATCTTGAATATGCTATGGAACCTTTAGGAAATTGTTAAGATGTTGATAATATTGCTATCATAAACTGAAAACATTCTGTCTATATTGGAATACAATATATAAGCATGTATGGGAGGTAGTGTGATAGTGAAATTTTACAAATGTTTCCATTCAACATTCAGTTGTTCTGTTTTAATTTCTGTTAGAAGGCACTAAAATAATTTAGTATAAACATTTTTAGTTGTGCAAGTTATTCAGCAAGAGAATGTTTATGAAATTTTAAATCTGATACTTTTCATAACTGATTTATCTGACTTATGCAATTTTAACATATTTTGTAATACATCAAGTCTGCGAACTCGCAGATGTTCATTTCATAGCTGATCTGAGCATTACCTTCACAGTGATTGAAAAAGCAACAAATGACTCACAACTGTTATTTAAAAAACTAGGAATCAAAGCTTTATTCTTTGAATTATGAATTATCTCCCTTTGTATTAAAACTATAGAAAATTTCAATTTTCGATTGTTCTTTGGTTTATCAATTTTCTATGCATTTTTTCTCGTTCTTGTAGTGAAATAAATCATGCGGGTTACCGATCGTTATTTTCAAGCGACACTGTGACAATATGTGTGGAATCCACACATTAATGTTTGATAGAAATTTCCATTGGTCATGGATTCTTATTGTGTTTTCCAAAAAAGTAGTGGCATTTCAACACTATTTTCAAAAACATGAAAATACATAATAATGTATGCTTTCTCTTGCGATATGTTTTGTATACTACTGATTTACCTAAGGCAAAATAAGAAATATTGTATCATGAACTCATTTTTTAAAATCAAGTTAAAAGTGTCTGATGGACTGTTCTATATTTGCAAAGTAGACAATTGGACCCCTGTTTACTGCAAAACGAGTTCCTTTTATCTGAACCGGCTTTTGCAACTTCCCACTGGTATCATGGCCTTACACGTGTATTTAACTTTAAAATGCATTCTTATTCATGGACCGTTTCTGGTTAAAAAACAAAACAACATAATTGAAGACAAATCACTTGTAGTGTTTTCACTTTTGTTTAGTATATATCTTGGACAGAAATATCCGTTAACTTGTCAGACGTTCAAGGTGAGAGGGCTCCTTTATATACATAGGTCAAATACTGTCATAATAAACACGCGGCATGTGGCAACGCTGTTACTGGAGAAGGTACTTTGAATTGTATTGAACCATTCGCATAGTGCAAAACGAAGCGGATCGGTCAAAAAGGCACGCCAACATAACAATGTCAGAGTAGTTATTTTTTTCCATTTTCATTCAAACAGTAAAGCATAACGGATTGCCCTACCTAACTTAATCACTAGCGACTATTTTCTCTCTCTCTCTCTCTCTCTCTCTCTCTGTCTCTCTCCCACCCCCGCACGAAACAAAAACAACAACAGCAACAAAAAACACTTAAAAACATAGACACCACCTCCGGTGCTTTGATGTCATCATGAGAGCAGGCGAGGGGTTATATTTTAAAAACCCTACATAAACTGAACAATGTGTTTATGAAACACTATGCTCTCAAACGTATTCTTGCCTCTAAAGAAGTTTGTTCCTATACAAAATGCCTACTTCCAAAAAAAGACTAATTCAACAGAAAATTAATAAGGAAATATACTTGAGACAATTAGTAGACCTTTACCTTAGTCAGTAACTCTATGCCAAATATAAAGATCCCAGCATCAGCAGTTGTTCAGATATTTTGTTCACAAGCTTGTTCTTATACAAAATGCCATATCCAAATATGGGCTTGACCTCAATCGAAAATATACGAAGTATGCTCGAAAGTTATTCAGTTCATCTATATTATAGTTTATAGCTGTGTGCCAAATTTAAGGAACCTTGCTTCAGCGGTTCTCCAGGTATTTTGTTCACAAGCTTGTTCCTATACATTTCTACAAGTCCGAGAAAGGGAAATAACCCAGCCGAAAATATATGAAATAGACACAAACTGTTGATTAGGTCATCTTACCTCAGCCTGTAACTGTATGCAATGTATGCTAAATATAAAGATCATAGCTTAAGAGGCTGTTAAGATATTTTGTTCAAAAGCTGTTAACAAAAGTTAATCAGTTTATCCTAACTTTAGTTTATAACTGTACGCGAACTATAAGGAACCAAGATTAAGTTTTGTTCACAATGTTATTCTTACATTAACTGACTATGCCAGAAAAGGGTTCTAACTCAACCAAATATTTACGATATATGCTTAAGAGTTAAACACTTCATCTACACCATAGGCCAAACCTGCATGCCAAATATAAGGATCCTAGCATTCGCGATACTGTTGATATATTGTGCACATGCTTGCACACATGTCCGGAAAAGGGGAGGAATAAGTAAGACAAAAATTTATGAAGTAGGCTCAAAAATTAATCAAGTCATTTTCACTTTAATATGTAGCTGTGTGCGAAATATCAGGATACCAGCACAAGCAGTTTTTCGAATACTTTGTTCACAAGGCTATTCGTATGTAAAATGGCAAAATCGAAAAAGGGACATTACTCCTAAACAACAAGACCCTCGGAGGAAAAAACATTAAGGGTTCGTTTATTTTTCATGTACATAAAAGATATAAAATTTCAAGATCTTAGTATAAGCGGTTCTTGAGGCAACCAGCTGCCAAAATGCGTAACGGACAGACGGTCGAACGCGCGGACAGACCCAATTAATAAATGCGAATAAAATTTGTTGCACTATTTAACCCACCTTTTACTTGGCACAATAACAACATAATCGGAGTTTATGCTCCCCGTTATCATCTGATGATACATAATGGCAGTCTCTTGACGTATGGACCTCTATATCGTGTCCAATGTCGCTTTGTCTGATCGCTGTGCTTTCTTTTAAGTAGGGTTTATTTTTATAACTATCACAAGAACATTTCCATATCAACAACTTCCATCTCGAACATTTTTTGGCTTTGACACGACATTTACTGCACTTATGTCCTTTCTTTTTATCAGAAGAACCTGAACGAAAACTGTTCAATGCATTTCCCATTGTGCTCTTAAACCTTTTTTGTGGTGTAATATCGGACTTTCGGCTAAGACAGACTAAAAAGGTCTGCTCAACCAAAAATGACACGACTTTGATATCTGTTTACGAGAAATTCCCGTCGATAATTTTAGTATTACATTCAAAACATTTTATTTTTGGCAACAGCTAAGCCTCGGATCTGTTTTCAAACTTGGATTGATCCTCATAATCCGCACTGCACTTGCAGATTCGGATCAGAATGGTTATCCCGTCAGCGATTGTTTCGAACTTTTCGTAAGATTTCCGTACTAATATTTTGCAGTTAGACAATTTCTTGTAACGACAGAGTTTTTTTTATTGTGTATTTCTGTGTTTGGAACCATGTTTTTTTCAAAAATTTTCTGAAGTTTGTTTAACCGATCCATTTTGAGTTAAAATGAAACAGGCTTTAAAATAAAATTGCAGATTTCAACAAGAAAATACTTTTTGACTGTTTCAACGACAGTGCACAACTGGTTGTGCTAAGAAAGTAATTCCCTTTTATAGACAAATTGGGTTTCCAATTGTTATTCAAAAGCATGGGCCCTGGCATTAAATTTAAAAAAACCTCTGTCTAAAATCGAATTTTTCCAATGTCAAAGCCTATTGTGAAATCCGCAAGACTTACCCAAGTGTATATTATTTGTAGACTGGTCAATTATTAGAAATGAAATAACAAGCTAATAATAACTAAAAATACAACATTGTACAAATTTTATTTACGGCTGTATCTAGCAATTATTGACTTTAACTTACTAAAAGTATAAACTGGCCCCGAGGTTATAAAACTTTTTTCATGCTCAACTCAAGTGAGCATGAAATTTTCTCTGCTGATAAATATGAAAATGCCAACATTAGTTGGCATTTTCATATTTATCAGCAGAGAAAATTTCATACACTCCTAAACTGAGCAAGAAAGGAATTGTACTAACCAGTAATTTGCTCTTTATTAGCAGGTAAAATTTCATGCTCAGCTGAGTTGAGCATGAACAAAGTTTTATAACCTTGGGGCCAGAAGTTTTATCGCACAAATCAGGAACAGTTCGTTTACATTTTTCCTGTGTCGGACTGGTGTGTCTGCTATCGAATATGTAATGCTCGTTTTGTCCTTTGCATGCGTCCCTCCTTTTTTCGGTGGTTGATTTGGGTGGGCTGTATCTTGTAATTGTGGCCTTTCCTGGGTATCTTCATTAAATTGAGTCGCGACACGAGAAAACAAATAAAGTGGTTGTGGGCCAAGCACAAACTGAGATCAGCTTGACCAGCCGCCCAAACTGATCAGATTCTTTGCTAAGAGTTTACAGGGTAACTAGGGGTCTAAGCTACCTCCATGCAGACAACGAAGACTCTGATCAGACTGGCGGATGCCCATGCTAATCTGAGTCTGTGCTTGGCGCACAACCACTTTGCACTTGATAAAACGATAAAGTGTGTCTCGAAACAGCTATTTAAGACGCAAAATGTATTTGGAAATGAATATTAAAGTGTTTCTCGAAACAGCTATTAAAGACACGAAATGTGTTTGGAAATGAATATTTTAAAAACGATGTAAATCCTTAGAAGACTACAATACATTTTATTCTGCCTCTTTAAAATGATAAAGCAGCATTGCTTATATATTGTTATTGACAGTGACGTGTATGCAACCCTTTTTCTACTTATTCTCTGGACTTACATGACGCTTGACGTCTTTGTGGCGTCATAAATTGACTTTGCGGTGCTCCTGGTATGTGTTACGTGCCTGATTATAAGCTACATAAAACTGTTGTTTTTATTTATATCTTACTGATTTTCACAATATGTAGAACAGATGTTCAAATTCATGTAGATTTGATTTTTGTTTCATATTGCTACAACTATACACTATTTTATAACAAAAATGTACGAACTTACCGAACAGGAATCTTTCTTGAATGTAAGTAAATCAATAAATTCTAGTTCAAAACGTTTCAAGATGACAAATTTGTTTTGAAATGAATTTAAAAAGAATATAAGTCCCTGGAAAATCATAATACGTTTTATTCGGCTTTATGAAAAAATTTGGCAAATTTAACTTTCATACTCTCAATGACATTGAAATAATCGTTTCTAATATACTAAATATACTCAGCCCTGGGCACCATTGAAACCTAAATTCTAATTTCTTTCATATGTTGAAATATACTCCACTACGCATGCATTTATTTCCCATGTGTTCAATGCATATTCTTTCAAGCAGGAGATTGCATGTAAACAATGATGATACAATTATATTCATATTTCCAAGAAATCATACAACCTCAACCCCTTTTACATTGCAAAGTGTCGAATTCTAAAAAAATTACTTTACTCTTGACTGGAACATTTGGGCGTTATTGTTTAGATTCTGCGTTTTATACTTGTTAGATTCTAGTTGTATCAAGTGACTGTTCAGACAGTTTGATGTTTATAGTATTCTAAATTTAGTGACTCATTAAAATAAGAAATAAAATAAAGCATTTGCCATCAGCCTGCACAGACCTTGAAGTGTAAGTAGTTTAATAAAACAATCTTTACTAACTAGCGGCATACATATTTTTCAATCGTACCACATGGTTCTTTTTTGTTTTCTACATGTTTCATTTAGAGTTAAGATTATTTTCACTCTGTGTAAGATATTTGTATATAGTTCTTACACATCCCGACACTCATTCTATGATAGATAACTCATTTGGAGCCCTTCAGGCAAATTGGTGATGTCGATGAAGTTAAACATTGCAGTTGATGACCCTACTAGCGTTGTTTTGAAGTTGACCGTTATAACAGGCGTCATGTAAGAAAGTACCTAACAATTTATGCAAACATAAAGGACACAGGGATCAGCATTTGCATCCACGTAGTTTAGCGCGTGTACATGTTCTGCGCAAAGTGAGAATCGGTACAATTCCTGAATTGTACAGTGCAAAGTAGGAATTTTTACTTTGTGTCGCAATTCTGGAATTGTACCGGTACAATTCTAAATTGCGCATGAGATTTTATGGTTTGTCGAAAGGTAACTATCTCTGTGCAAAGTGGGAATCTTTGGGACAAAGTGAGAATCGAATATAAATTTGATACGAGTAATAGGGAATCAACATAGAAATGAGTAATCTGTAATTTTGACAAAAATACTGCCTTATTAAACTTAGAATTTTTTCGGGTTATCGCTAAATTTAATAATCAACACTTTCCATAGTTCTGAGCAGCTGATTTAAAGAGTTTGTACATACGTTGCAGGCATGTGTAGATGTGCGTTTGCCTTTTGAAAAAGGAAATGTAGGGTTGACATAATTACGGCGTTTTCAAACTTAGAAAGTTGTGAGTTATGGCTAATACTAGATGACTTCTTTATACAAATAACTCCACAGAGTTTGATCAGTTTGAAACGTTTTTGCAGATGTTATAGATCCGAAACAAAACCTTGCAACTTCTTCCGGTTTTAAAAAAAACTTTGTGATGTTTCTCATTGGTATAAGTGAAGGTACGATTTTGGTGTAGAATGTAAAATTAGTATCTTCAGCGTCAACAACTTATCTAAAAAGTGCAGACCTAGTAAAAAAATTCAGAGAAAAGAGAAAAAAGATATCACCCCACCAGGCCACCCTCAACCCCTTCAAATACCCCATGAGTGTGTTCCCATCCATATGTCTAGTTTTCGACAGGTCACTGATAAGCTTAAACAGCCGCAACATCGAAGTTGGCCCATATTCATTCTTTCGAATGTGTTCTCTGCTTTTGAAGGAACTGTTTTAGATTTGAGTTTCTGTATCCCATTACCAAGCTGTGTCGATAAATCTATTCAGTTTGGTGTAAAGATGTCAGTTCATTCAAGAGCATTTAAAATTCATCTGTGACCTTGAAAATGGAGTCAAGCTAACCAAAATCGCATCATGTCGTCTGCTAGTCATAGTTATGTATCCATAAAGGTTTGATTACAATCCATGCTCTAGTGCAAAAATATATTCTTAATGACTAGTGAAAATTACTAAATGCAACTTTCACCCTAAAAATGGGGTTAAGGTCATTAAAATCTAACCAGTCCTTGTACAAAACGTATTTTACATTCAATGTGTATCGGTTAATTTTATATCTTATATACGACGGCGAGTCAATATGTAACCAGCCTTGACCGAGACGGCCACGAATTCCATGCTTTGTTTCAATACATGTTTTATACATTCAGGCAAACTTGCACACGTATCGAGTCATTCTTTAATAAGATATTGAATGCCAAACATAGCTAGTGATGCAAAGGCATGCTTTTTATCTAAAGTGGAGTACCGTGCTGTAATTCGGTACTTGTATTTAAAAGGTAAAACGGGAAACTCCGAAAATACACGGCGAGTTAGCTGATGTTTATGGGTCTTCTGCACTATCGTATGCTTCGGTTAAATTCTCGGTAGGGGAATTCAAACGCGGTAGAACGTCTTTAGAAGATGAAGCCAGGTCTGGACGCCCACTGGATGCCACCGACGAAGAAATGTCTAACAAACTTTGGGATCTGAGATACTCTGATAGGCGAATTCAGGTGGAAGAAATACGAGGGTTGATCCAGAAGTAATGTCACTGTAGCTATAAAATCGTTTTAAATAAAGAGAGAGCAACAAAATTTCGTATCCAAGTACCTTAATCTATTTGCATTATGATCTGAGAATATCATAAAAATACAGTGCAAAGTAACTGAGATATCGAGATAGACAGAAGACATGGTAACGAAACGCGCCGCCTGTCAATGACGTCGTTGACGCACCAGACGAAGTTTCGATACTGTGTCATGTCCAAAGTAGCATATTCGTTGTTCCAGCAAAGCACTAATGTCTGTTCACCCATGTCTATCTCTTCTTTTAATATTACTTGAACAGCCCCGCGGCTCAGGTTTAAGAATTTACATTATATTTGAATTGCAGGACATCGTTCTTCATATATGGGATCAGAACAACAGTGACGTTATTTTTTGAAATTGTACATAAAGGTCTTCCGGTTTTCGGACTAGCCTCTAGGGACCCATCTGCACCCGTATCGCGCTGATTGCACCTTGTCACAAGCCTGATAATATTTGTTATATCACCACATGTCTAATAAACAGCTCTAGAGGCTGTAATGGTGATATTTCAAATTTGAGGCGAAACCGCATATATATCCGCTGACGCGTTTGTCAGAAATCTACATTTTTACTCTCGGCAATAACAAGCATAAGCACTAGCTAGCGAATTTCAAACTGCAGTGACGCTATTAAAAGTTCAACAATGGACGGCAGAAGTATATTTGGTCATCGTATCAAATTTTCATCTGATTTGCCGCGTTATTTTGATTTTGATTTGTGATTGCCTTTGAAACTTATGTTCATGTAATTAACGTTATTCTCACGTGCGGCGCGATGGCGTCGGTGGCATACTTTGAATGTCTATATATTTGGAAAGGAAAAAGATTCGAACTTTATATTTATTCTGTAAATCAGAACTGAATTACAGTGTAGCTTGATATAATTTTTATAATAGTGCTACGATAAATAAGCGCGCAATGGACACAGTGACATTACTTCTGGATCAACCCTTGTAACGGAGGCATTAGGCATTTCACATGGTAGCGCTTAAACAATCTTACATGATCGTTTAGTTATGCGCAAGCCCGTCTTCTGTAACATGACAACGCGAGAGTCCCCACTTGCAAAGTTGCAATGGATGCTGTAGAGCGAAACGGGTATGAATTAGTACCACATTCTGCCTATTCGCCAGACCTAGCTCCTAGCGACTTCTTCCTATTCTCAAACTTGAAAAAGGATATTTGTGGACGTCATTTCCGGTCTGACGAAGCGGTCGTGTCGGCAGTTGAGGAGTGGGTCAATGGAAAGGACCCTGCTTTTTCCTTTCTGGGCCGTTGGTCTAAGTGCATCACACTAGAGGGCAATTTCATCGAAAAAGAAGAGGTGGATCATAAGTTAAATAAGTTAGGCTGGTTACTTATTGACTCGCCTTCACATATCGGAGGGTAAAGGTGCGAACGTCCACATAAACAGAGGCAGTGCAAACTGTTTCAGTGCTGACAAATGTTTGGGTTTAATGAGGAAACAACTAAGCCGTTTTAATTTTTGCCTCCCTTTTCAACCGAGATCAATACTTTAAATATACTCCCCCCTCCCGCCCCCTCCAGGACCTCCAGGAGCAAGTCCTTTCCTTGGGGTGGTCGGGTGGTGTGCTGGTACTGTCTATATAACTCCCAGTGTCGGGGCGTCCTTCTGATTTGAAACATTGTAGGACAAGGGCCTACTGTGCTAAAAGTAGGTCCGGGTGGGGGTTTGTTCTTTCTCTCTCTCTCTCTCTCTCTCTCTCTGTGAGACGGCCCGATATAGACTGAAATACTGTCTGAAAGGGCCGTTAATTACAATCAATCAATCAATCAATCAATCAATCAATCAATTAATCAATCAATCAATCAATCAATTCTTTCCTTGAAGAGCAGAACCTATCTTATGGAAGAACTAGGTAATATAGAACAGCAACAACAGCAACATTGTACAACGTGGGAACTACATCCGAATGCGTGTCTTTGGCAGGCTATGTATTTAGCTCACCTGGACACGAAGTGCTCAAAGTGTGGTATTGTGGTAGGCCTTTATCCGTCGTCCGTCCGTGCGTCCGTCCGTCTGTCGTCAACTTTGGCTTTAAACAACTAACTAGTGATGTTTTCAGTTACCCATGACCAAGTTTGTTTATCCTATTATGGTAGGTAGATAAACAGGACAACCAGGAGAATGCACCTAATATTACCTATCATTTCATAAGTTCAGTTTAGATCAAGTGAGCGATCCAGGGCCATCATGGCACATTTGTGTTGACTGATACCTTTTTTGGTACTTCAGTTTAAATTTTGATAAGTTAGTATTTTACAAAAACACTGACTTAGTTTGTAGTTGCGCCACAGTGTGCTGAAGGGCACGTGCATAAAACTACGCTAAACCGCGTTTCTTGCCATCAAGGGCAGATCTTCTTTCAAGATTCGTCAGATGAATGCTTGGGTTTGGATATGGGCATTGCCAAAACATAGTCGGCTTTTAATAACCGGACTTTTGACTTCACTGACTAGATCCTTCAGATACATAGATATGGCGAGTTTTATAATTAACAGACAGGGGATGTTCACTTACTCACGAGTACCTGTTCACACCTCTGTACAGGGGCTCATATTTGTGTATCTTATTATTATAATTTGTCATGCTTCTATGGTAGACGAGTTTGTATCATATGATATTGTTTGTTTTACCACTTCTACTTATGTTTGATCTTTCTTTATTTAACCCGAAATCTATCTGGGTTTACTGGTTCTTAAAAACAAGTTTCAGGAAGATCTTATGCCAGTTTCTATTTTTACAATACAAATTTCACCGGTATGCCCCACTACAGTTAGTGGCAAAATAATGCCACACGGATTAATCTGTTTTCCTTATCAAAACGATCAGCAAAGGCTCAGATGTACTTGTACGGTCTGATACACTTCATAAACTCTATGTCATCTGTAGAAGAAAATTAAACTCCTTCTTGCTTAGACATGTTTGTGATAAGTGATGGTGTTTTAAGGTACAGTTTAATAGAAACCGGCCTGGCATTTTGGCAGTAAATTCAGAGTTCATGTTACATTTATTACGCAGTTTGTCTTTGTTGATTTTTAAATAATACTTTAATTGCCACAAAGAATGTAAGGTATGGAACTGAGTAATCAAGAAATGAAATGACTAATACGAACTGGAAAACCATTTTTATGTTTGAGCCGTGACACGACAAAACCAACAATGTTGTTATGCGCCCAGCGAAGACTCAGATCAGCCTGAGCAGCCACCCAGTTTGAGGAGACTCTTCGTTAAGTGCTCAAAGGGTAACTAAGGGTCTTAGCTAACTCCATGCGGGCAGCGAAGACTTTGATCAGACTGGGCGGATGCCCAGACTGATCTGAGTCTGCACTGGGCATACAACCACATTCTTGGTTTTGTCGTGTCGCGGGCTTGTTTGCTTACGGCAGTCCCGATGCTGTTGCTCTGTGTTTTTTACCACGAGATGTTTTATGTTATGAAGTCTTCTGCCTTTTGTCCTCGTTTCTGTGTTTGATTAAGCAATCTGATCACCTCGTTTAGGGCAGAGGGAGCTTGTTTTTCTGCTTTTTGTGCATTTGTTTATTTTGCGCGTGTGTGTGTTTGTCATTTCCCTCGTTGGTTGGCTGTGGATTGTGATTGTGGATTACGCTGATCCTTTCTATTACCTTTTTTCTTTTTTTAACATTTTTCACGTTCCTTAAGTTAGTATAGATTTTTAGGGGTATATGTGTACTATGTAATAGATATATCTTTTCCTGCAAAGCCATTTCTGATTTTGCAAACAGGGGTCAAACAATTGCAATTGACATCAGAAAATGTCGATACAAAGGTCCTATTTTTCTGTTCGGCTAAATGCTACGAAATTATGCTTGAGCATAGAGTACCAATGTAAGTCAAATCAAATAATTATTTATTTTAGAAAATATTTATTAGTAGAATGCCTTAATTGCATATAACTATTTTAAATTAATATTATTCCACAAATATTTGGTGTATAAACAATGTCCATAATTTGTTCATTCCCTGGTAACAAGAACGACTAGGGGCCTCACGCTTTCATTGATTTTAGTAGCGTCAAAAGAATAAAACAAACCAGCGATAAACCAAATTCTAGGATGCTATGATAATGGAGTTATCATTAATTACAACCCGTTTCGTTCTGTTGGGACATACGCGTTTCGATAGTGAAATAGTTACAGGAACTTTGTATATCTTAAACTTATTTCACTGCTGTTTTTAGATTTTGTGAGACGACCGTGACACGCCTCTGCTTACATTATAATACTGCAGATTAAATTACATGTCATTTTGGTATCATAAAACCGTTGTTGGAAATTTGAAACGGAGTTTTGCTATACTTTCAGAGAGTGCAACTCTGCCATTTCAATTTCGGCATTCTTTGTCGTAAACACAATATTTAAGAAATAAATGTCATTTTTCGATGTTCATCGAAGTATGATCACAATGGGTCCCGTGAAAAGTAAGTGACACCCAAAGGACATTCACCTTAACTTTGCACGAGACCCAGTGTGTTCATACTTCCATGAATTTCGGGAAAATTAAATTTATCTTTTATAATACATTCAATTTCAAAATTATTTCGAGCAACATTTTCGATTTTTAAGAGCAACATCTGTAAAATATACGTCAAAATCTGTCACTAACCAACAGGTAAGCCGCTTTAGTTAAACAGCCGTTGCCAATATATGACGTCCGATAGGACGTTCAACAGTCAATGGCGTCTTTTGTTTACATTTGCCGTTGCGTACCTACAAAGTCGCGTTACCGAGTGTCGTTCATGGAAGTATGCACACTGTTTCTCCCAAATAGGTTGATCTAAGGAAAATCAAAGGGAATGTAATTATGTTTTTTTTTTAAATATGCATTATATATTATCCCTTGGAAGCAATGTCCCGAAACAAGCAAGAGAAACAGAAAACTCGGATTTGTTGTGTTTCATGATAAAATATGTAATGTGCAAGGCAACTCACTCCCTGTACCTCTCAGAGCATATTCTTGCCTTTAAAAGTAGACGACGTTTTGGAAGGACTATTTATCCAGTGAATCAAACAGGAAGTCACAAAAACTGTTCAACTTTGAAAAAATGTCGGCAAACATGGAGGTGTCCCATACACTTTTAATAAGCGCAAAGAGGGATGACCAGCCTTGCACAAAACTTTTAGCTCCCCTGAGACAAGGGCGCCCTGGGAGCTTATAGGATGGTATCCGCCGACCGTCGTCCGTCGTCAATATTTTATAAGGTCATCATTCTTGAATCTCTTTGAGCCAGTTATAATTAAATTTCATATGCAGCCTTCAGGCAGAGGTGAAAAGAAAGTTTGTATAATTTATCCAGCTTACACGACCAACATAGTCGCCATGGACAAAAACAGTAAAAAATAAACTTTACAAAACCTTCGCCAGAACCAATAAATGGATTGCCTTGAAACTTGATATGTGGCATTTGGGACTCTAGTACTACAAAGTTTACATAGATGATTACCCTGGGGTGACCTTGACCTATTTTCAGGTAATGTCAAATTTGGTCCCTTATGCTTTAGCATGGGAAAGCTGAAAAGTGTGTTTTTCTGCTGCTATTGTGCTCTATGACATAGAAATGCAATCGACTTCAACCCTTATGAATTTTAGTGTTCAAGGTTATTTAGCAACCTTGGCAAAAGGTCATTTTGCATCGTCCGTCGTCCGCCGTCCATCGTCCGTCGTCATCTGTCAACATGTTCATAGAACATCTTCACTGTAACTCATAGGCCAATTTAAAATTAAATTTCATATGCAAACTTCAGGCAAAAGTGGAAAGAAAGTTTATTTAGTTTAGCCATATCACATAACCAAGTTGGCAGCCATGTCCATTTATGTTAATATCCTTAAAATCGCCTCGTCCAGAAGCAAAGGGCGGATTGCCTTAAACTTGATATGTAGCATTTGGGACTATAAACCTTACATAAACGATGACCATTGGAGACAACAACCTATTTTATGGCAAGGTCAAATTTGATTATCTTCACATTTGAACCAGAAGCTTGAAAACGTGTTTTTTTTCTGTTGTTGTCCTCTGTGATATGAAAATGCAGCCGTCTTCAACCCCTATGGATTTTAGAGGTCAAAGTTATTCAGTGACCTTGGCCAAAGGTCACTTGGGCTGAATATTTGAAAGTCTTTTATCTCAGAAACTACTAGGATAATGACAATTATATCTCATTTGAAAACTCTCTTGGATAGGAAAAAGACATTACGGGCAAACGGTACAGGTCACGTTATCAAGAAGGTCTTTCTGGCCACATATACTGAAAGCCTATAAATCTGCTGCAGAACCACTTTACAGATTGCTTTGAACTTTGGTACGAAACGTGGGTGAAACGTAAGAGACTCTGGTACTATAACGTTTGTATAAATGAGGATCCTTTGTTGACCGTGATTTATTTTAATGCAATCTTGGGCTTTTGAAAGGGAAAAGCTAAAAAATGCCTTTTTTGTTGCTCTTTAACTCTAACAAATAAAAAATCAATCGACTTCAAAACTTAGGAATTTTGGATGTCAAGATCATTTAATGAACTTGGCCAACGGTTACTTCGGTCTAATATTTTAAAGTCCTTTCTCTAAGACACTTTTTTTCAGACACTTTAGGCTAATGATCTCAAATGAAGCCTGTATAGGATAGGAGAAAGAAATTATAGTCAAACGGTATAGATCACATGAACAAGATGGCTATAATGTCCATATTTATTAAACACCTTAAAAGTTTTCTTCTCCAGAACCCATTGGCTGAATGCCTTTAAACTTGGTATGTAACATTTGTGATTAGAACTACAAAGATAAATGATGACCCGGGGGTGAAACTTATTTTATGGCAATGTCAAATTTTGTCCCACAGACTTATAAATGGGAAAAGCCGCAAAAAGCGCTTTTGTCTGTTGCTATTGAACTTTGTGATATGGATATACAGTCGATTTTAATCCCTAGGAACTCAGGCTGTCAGGATAGTTTAGTGACCATGGCCAAAGGTCACTTGGGTTGAATATTTAAAAGTCCTTTGGAGCGAACGAAAACTTGTTCAACGGACTTGGCCACATGACCAACATGGCCGCCTTGCTCATATATGGTAAAAACCTTAAAATCTTCTTCTGCAGAATCAATTGGCCGATGGCCTTGAAACTTGGTATGAAGCACTGAGTACGCAAGCACTACCAAATTCTTTAAAATATGACCTTGGGTTGACCTCTGCCTTTTTACGATAGAGTCAAATTTACTTCCTTGTGCTATTATACTAGCCAAAAGTTCAAACCGGCCACTTAGTTTTTATCATTTTTCCTCAATGCTATCAGCAATCTCACAGTTCAGTTTGCAGCCGCAGATAGGCAAATACATCAGTAAACCATACCACTAAAAGGTTTTGCGTTAATTTGTACACTGTGTTCAGGAGGCACAGATGAATACGGTACCCCAGCTTTTGAAATTAACAAGAATTTGCATTGAGTGGTGGGGTAAGTTTTAACATTTTGACCCAAAACGACCACTGTCATGCAGGAAAAGTGTTCATTTCTGCATAAATCTGTTTCTTTAATCATTTGCTTTAGCAATAAAGTGGTTTCGTTCACGTAAATTGGGTATTTCAAAAAGCGATTTTTCACAAATTGTGACAAAATGCTGAATTTTGTGAAATTTTGAACATGGGGGAACTTGTGTTCAACGGCGCTTCCTGGATGTAATGTTAAGCATTTTGTCAAAACGTTTGATGGTTACGTTGACTGACGCATCTGCCTATTTTGGGATGTAAAGAGAACTGTAAGATTGATTAGGGAATTGAAGAAACTCTATAAAATGTAAGCGGCCGGTTAGAACTTTTGGCTAGTATATATGGCAAACTGCTAGAACATAAAATATCTTGGAAACTGTTGAGGACTTTGGGTTAAAAATTGGTATATACAGTCAATTAAATAAGTACATGAAGATTTATGATTAAGAGAGGTCAAGGTTATTCTTTGACCTTTGATTCAAGTTATCATATTTCAACAATTTCAAACATCTCCTCAAAAGCCACTGGGACAATTGTCATATAGAGTCTCCAGGGGATGATAGAAGAAAAATTGGTTCAAGCGTTAAAGGTCACTTGACCAATATGGCCGCCTAGCCCATATATGGTAAAAGGCTTCAAAATTCTTCTCCAAAAACCAGTTGTCCAAGGATCTAGAAACTTGGAATGCAGCATCAAATACTCAAGTTCTACCAAGGTTGTTCAAATGATGACGTTGGGTTGACCTTGTTCATTTCAACGGCAAGGTCAAATATTGTAAAATACTAAAACATAAGATTTCTAGGAAAGTTTTGAAGATCTTTGGCATAAAATTGGTATATACAGTCATTTAAATGAATACGTGAAGATTCATGACTACAAAAATTCATGATCATTTTTTGACATTTGACCCAGGTTCTCATATTTCGACAATTTCAAACATCTTCTCAAAAGCCACCGGGTTAATTGTAACCAAATTTGATATAAGGTCTCCAGGGGTTGAGGGAACAAAAGTATGTTCAAACAGGACCAACATGGCCGCCACGCCAATATATATTAAAAAGCTTCAAAAATCTTCATCTTCAGAACTAATAGACCAATGGCCTTGAAACTTGGTATGTAGCATAAGGTACTCGAATACTACATAGTTTTGTAAATGATTACCTTAGGTTGACCTTGACCTTTTTAACGGCATCGTCAAATATGGAAAGAGTTAGAACATAAGGTTTCGAGGTATATTTTAAATATTTTTGCGTACAAATTTGAATATACAGTCATTTTGATCACATGAAAATTTATGAGTACAAAAGGTCAAGGTTGTTCTTTGACCTTTGACCCAGGTCTCTAATATTTTAATATTTTCAAACACCATTTCAAAAGGCACTGGGCAAATTGTAACCAAATTTCATATATTAACCTCCAGAGGATGAGCAAACGAAAATTCGCTCTAACGGTCCAGCTCACATAACCAACATGGCCACCATGCCCAAATATGGTAAAAAAACTTTCAAATCCTTCTATAGAACCAATTGATCGATGACCATGAAACTTAGTAAGTAGCATTGGGTACTCAAGTTCTTCCAAGATTGTTCAAATGATGACCTTGGATTGGCCTTGACCTTTTGTACGGGGAATTGCTAAAACATAAGATTTTATGGGAAGTCTTGAAAATGAAGCATTTGGCGTAAAATTGGTATATACAGTCGTCTTAATGAGGTCATGAAGAATTATGAGCACAAGTGTCAAGGTCATTTTTTTGACCTTTGATCCAGGTCTCTCATATTTTAGGATTTTCAAACATTTCCTCAAAAGCCAACTTGTAACCAAATTTCATATAGAGTCTCCAGGGATTTACGGAACGAAATTTGTTCAAACGGTCCATGTCACATAACAAACATGGCCGCCATACCCATTTACAGTTTAAAATTTAATATTTTTCTTCTCCAGAACCAATACGCATATGGCCTTGAAACTTGGTAAGTCGCATGCAGTACTTGAGTACTACCAAGACTGTTCCAATAATGACCTTGTGTTTACCTTGGCCTGTTTTGCGGCATAGTCAAATATAAGAAAATGTTAGAACATAAGATTTCGTGGAAAGTTTGGAAGAATTTAGCCTAAATATGGTATATACGGTGTTTTAATGAGTACATGAAGATTTATGAGTACAAGAGGGTCATGGTCGTTCATAGACTTTTTACCCAAGACTCATATTTGGACAATTTCAAACATAAGAATAGGCCACTTGGCCAATTGCACAGATGAGCGATTCAGGGTCTCATGGCTCTCTTGTTTACCATCAATTTTTTGGGGGTTAGCGACACTAAAGAAGTTAAATACTGGAACGTGCGTCGGTCACACAACATTAGGTATGTTACGTTTATAATGAAACACAATGTGGTAAAAAGGAATAAATGAACGCAGCGTTCTTTTAATTTAATCAAATATTTTCAGTAACAAACATTACTTGTGCTAACAGAACATATTCAAGTTCGTAACGTCTTTTCTAACTTCTGAAAAAGATGGACACGTTTAGTGGCAAGCTGATATACTGAGCCTGTAAATTAGCACACGTCGTCAAGCTCCGGTTGAATCGGACCAGCTCCAAGCCTTAAAGTCATGAAAACCTCAATTCCATTCTAATATTGAGCACTTTGGAGAGGATAAAAAGTCTCATCTAAAGTGAACCCCAACTAAAAACTTTAAAAGTACTTTGAAATGTTTATATCGACATTTGGTAATTTTGTTTCTTTAAGTGATACGATATATTTTTTTTTCTGCTTACTGATTAACAATTCTAATTGAGAAAAAAGAAATGAAAAGCACATAATGTTTCAGTTCTTTTATATCTGCATCTCAGTTAATGGGCTGTTTGTCGAATTTAAATTTCTGTTCACTAATTTAGATGCAGTTGATAGTATATATCTAGAAGGTAGTTATACTGCAAATCAAAGGGCGCTCATCGTCTCGTACTTAAAAACAGTAATGGCTAACTAGAATTGTAGTGTGTTGACTCCATGATCTAGTGAATCAGTTTGGTCTGATAATTTTCGGACTTCTTTCTGTAGTTTCTTTGTCATCAAAAATATATCAGTCCCGGTGTAGGTATTATCTGAAAAACATATGAAGAAGTACGTTAATCAGGAATACTTGCTCCGTAAATAAGATACAAAATACAAAATAAAATTGTTTACCTATGCAATTACACAACATTTTAATATTTGATTCAAGTCCACGCTTAACTGTACTGTCTGAAGGCAAGGTATTTCAGCCACTATTCATCCAACCATACATAGATATATATCTTTTATTGTTTACCGCTGGACGATAAATTTAACTTACTACTTATTAATTGATGACGTTTAAGTGCAAAAAAAAAAACAGTCCAATTATTTTATTAGCAAAAAAGATTCCTTAGTACTTTATTGTGGTGTTGGCCGTCGGAGAGCCAGAAGTTGTCGAATGTTTGGTGTACCTTTCCTCTTTGACTGAAAAGAGGAAAAAACAGAGAACGAGTGAATTTGTGCTTTGTGTGTAATATTTACTTTTACAGTTTTGATTTATTGTATGCAAAGTAGCCTTATAAATAAACGCGTTTGTGGAAAATCACACCATTTGATATTTTGTCAAATGTTTGTGAAAATACCCACCAGTTGGCATTTGGAAAAACAATATTCCAAATCCATGTAGACAGCAGTTACAGATTTCAAGATAAATCTGAACCTCGCATAAGCTAATATCAGCAAAGTCATTCAGTAGTAAGTAACCACATGTTGTCTAAACACAAGTGGTCTTAGACCTGTTGTACTTTTATGCTATTTGAGTGTCGTAAACACAAGTTGTCTGAACACTTTACGCTGCGTGATGTGTAAACGTTCGCTAAGGCTAATATTTGGTGTTTCTTACACTTACGATCAATTCCGTTTTAGTCTTTATAGTCCATTGAAACCTTTAGGTACTGTTGTAGCGAGCAAATCCGTTATGCTTTAATGAGACACAAATAAAATGAATTGTTTTAACTATTCGACCTTTTTCAGAGACATACAGTGTATAAAAGAAAGAAAATATGTCCGATAACGCATGTTTGTTTTGTTTTGTAAGTTAAAAATTAAATAGATAAGAATAGATATTGATGCTGTTTTTGATTAGGATAGCTGAATGACCACTTGTTTCGAAAGAAGCTGCTCATTTGGTTTATCGTGGGTGTCTTTTGTAATCTTGTGTCAGGGAGGGATGTTGGATTTGATTGTTTTAATTCCTCATCATTGCCTTTCTTTTTACTTTACTTTTCTGTGAGATTTTGCTGATCAAAGTTGCTTCTTTTGTTTTATGCGATAATGAAGATATGATTTGACGTTTGTGTTAGCGTGACCTTGTATATGGGAAACCAAAACTTGCTCTCACACACTGTCCAGGGCAAGATGAGCTTCTAGGATGCACTTCCGCCGCAACAAACTGTTTGATCAGGGGTATACTGGTTTTCACTCCGTTTTAGTATGTAGACAAAATGTTTGATACAAACCTTAAACTTGATGAAATTCGAAGATAAATACAATGTTCAATTAAGTTGACTTGTTATTTGGGTTATAAGGTAATAGCAGACGTTCTGAATGTTCTCGCGCATTTACCGCAAAAAAAGCATAAATACTTAAAACTAATGGTATTCAAAAAAACTAACGGGAAATAGATATGGAAGGTACGATGTTTATAATAATTGTAGATGAAAAAACAACTGAATACATTTCAAAAATACAGTTAAACCTTGTTAAAAGCTGTATTGCTTTTTCAAAACTATAAAAGAAATAAAAAAACATACCAATATTCTCCAATATTATCGTAAGTTTGATCTTTGTTCCGATGCACAATAGCATACTTTTCTAAATTCATAATTAGTCCAGATACAGCCAGGGAAATCATTGATATTATAATAACACTTGGAATTTATATGGACTTCAGTTCCATCCCTTATATCATCTAATTTGAATGTCTTCTTCTTCGCCATATATGATTCATCGGTATAGTAGCCACACTTGCATACTCTGATTAATATAGTTACATTTTTCAGTTTGGCATCAGTTATCGTACAACCATGTAATATCTTGTAGCAACATCGTTCATTGTAATGAGTTTCTCTGTTAGGGCTCCTGCTGAAACGGAGCTTCTCTTCCAGTTGGTTAATAGTGGGCATTTCACTAGAATGCTTTTTAGTTAGGTAAAAACTTGCAACTATAGGTTAGCGATTGTTGCGAATTCTGTTTACACTGGCCTTAGATTTGGCACATTTGGCAGTATAGCAGTTATTTTGACAGATACATACTATTGACGCAGGCACGTCATTGGCTGTAGATCAAGTAGCAATCAGCCAATAAGCTTCAATAATAATTACCAATGCGTTGGCATTTGAACAGTAAAATATACTCAATGACTTAAATTGTTGTTGTTGTGTTATTGTTTAACGTCTACGGTAAACAGCTATGGTTATGTCGAGAAGGTCAGTTGACCTAACCACACTAATCCTGGGCAGCCTTAGACTTCCTAAGCGGTTAACCAGTACTAAGTGCATTTACTTTCACCAGTAACTGACAACTGCCCTTCATGAATCAGCGGAAGGAGGAATGTAAAAGTAAGTGGCCGGACCGGGTATCGAACCCAGGGCCTCTGGATTATTAGTCAGGCGCCCTACCGATTGCGCTACGCGGCGCGGCTTGAAGGACTTATGAAAAGAGTTTGAATCTGAAACTGTTATATTTTGAGAAATTTCTTGCTAAATGTATTTAAACAAGACTATATGTTACAAAACATCGTGAAACTATTAATGTGCAACAAATAGCAGGAAATGAAATACTGCGTGACTAACTGGTTCCCGTCATTGTTCTTTTCATTTATTTTCATCTTCTTCACATAAGGGCCATAGAATTGCAAGAAATATTTTTCTACGACAAAAGCATAGCATTAAAACCATTAAACTTAACGGCGAGACGATTAAATATAGGCTATCGGAACACACAAATATGGCTCTCAGATAAAGCATTTTAACAAAATAACGTCGTTCGACCTATTGCTGCTTATGAGAATAGCATTTAAACAATCACCATAAAGATAAATTTTGTCTGAGGATAAAATAACGTAACTGAATTTTAATGTTTTTATCCCTGTTGATAGACGTTGGGAGGTCAAATGCTTTCATTTGTTTTATGGAAAGAGTCTTTAAATTAATGATTTTTTTCTATTTACGTAACTAAAATAGACTGATAAATGTAGGCAGTTCTAAATAAAGAAAGTATAATAAATAGAGCAACCCTATGTGGACAATTCTTACTGCTAAATACAAGAAAATAATTAAAAAATATGTTTTAAATGCCTAATATATCTGTGTTTAGTTTCGACTGGATTTGTGAGTACCTGCCTGGTAAAGAGTTGTTCGTTTTGCTATTTGCACGTGTGGTCTTGCTGCTTGCGTTGTTCTTCGTGTTACTATTTTCCATTTGGTCTCAAGGTAATGACATGTAATTTGACATCAGTTCCAGTCATTTTCCTTTTAAATTATGTTGCAATTTGTCATAACATGGATAAAGGAAAATTTGTCTGGTTGAATGCTCACAAACCTGGTTAAACTGGCTCAACAATATTTCTGCTAATAGCTTAGTAGCAGTTCGTTTGTGGCATGTATCTCTTTACTGCTTGGTATAAAAGCACATTGTTTTTAATTTTTAGGGACATCCTATATTATTTTATGTACCTTGGGAGTATGATTGTAATTTTGGCCTCGTTTGGTTCACTTTGTTTCTTTGTTTCCAGAATTGCAAATAGAGGTCTGCTCCAAGTCGTGCAATCTATAGTTACATGTTTGATTACACTATGTATTCCATGTATCGTTCAAAAGTGCTATTCCGCTGTTACGGTATATAGGGAACATTAACAAGTAAATTGAGATCAATTTCCGAAACAGTACAACTTTGACTCAGGTTACTACTTATTGTCTTACATTTGTCAAATATTTTGAAGCTGCACAAGCATTTTGAAAAGCGGCATGCATATCATGAGTTGTAATAGCAAATGTCATTAAGTCATTGAAGTTTTACCGGACTGACATTTACAATATCTAGTATGGAATGCATAACAGTTGAAAGCAAACGTGGTCAAGCACGCAAATTATATGTCCGAACTCGTAAATTACATAAACATTGACAATTTCGATATATTTGGATACACAGACATGGACCCCTTAAACAGAAGTGAGATAGGTGCTCGATCTGGTAAAAGTACTTTAGCAGAATATGTATAGTTACAAAATTATAGGTCAACATCCTGCCAGTTAAAACCAAAATTCTAGTATTTTTTGTTTCTGAGGACATTGCAGGGTGACAAAAAGATGCCACCTTAATTAGAGGTTCCATTCGGTCAAGTTACAGAACATTCTGTAAATACGAATTTCTGATATATGTGCTGTATTTTTTTTCTTCAAAATGCAGATATTTTTGCTGAAGATAAAGAAATTAATTGACAGCCTAAAGATTTGATTTCTGTCTATATAGGATCTTGTAAGGCATCTGCGTTATGCTATAACTCAACTGTGATGTTTATCAGCCATGTCAAAGACAAGATAGAAGATTTTAACACCATATATGTGAAACTAGCTAGGATATGCCAGACTTACAAAGTACAGCCATCCATACACCGAAAGCATTTGTAGTGTTAAATAAAGGATCTTACACAAGTGGTTATTTCATATGAACTTTATAAAACGAGTTCGGCGAGTTTCATAAATTTCATATGAAATGACCACGAATGTAAAAGTTTCTTTATCACATGACCCTTTAAAATGGGTTTTAACGCCTTCAAGCTGAACATTTTTTCAATAAGAAAACGCATTGTTGACATAGACGTTGTCATCGACGTAACGTGTATGCGCCAAACTGTTATTACACGTGTGTTTGTATTATTTTCATGACACGACTTTATCCACTGAATAACAACGACGTCATATGATAAAAGTAACAAACACATTTGCCATAATAGTTGCACTGTCCAACAACAAAAAAAACAAAAACAAATTGATTATGTGTTTGCAATTACTAAACTTTTAGAGACCTATTGCAACATAAACTGTATGACATAACCTGTATGACTAAGATTTCCATAAACCTTTTTATTTGTTTTCTTATAAAAAATGTTGTATGAATTTTGATATGATACTTTGCGGCAAGTAGATATTAAATTGTTTTATTTCGTTATTTGTTTAAAGCGGACAAGCGTCTTGGTAATCTGATTTTAAGACGAAGTGAAAATGTGTTTCAGTGGTCAAAGATGGTGAAAATATAAACTCACATGGCGTTTTAGTATCTATTATTCGGACTTAACTGACAACAGTACTCAATTTTCCTCAGCTCGTATCCTCCGTGATACAAGGTATACTGCACATATTTACAGTCATCACTGAAATGCGCCTCCACTCCATCTTCAATTTCATACAGTTTGAAACGTTTTGTTGGTCTTTGTATCAGATGTGCATTGTCATCGAAAGATCCACATGCACATATACGTATCAGCACAGTTACCCCTGAAAGTGTGGTGCTATTATCAGTATCAATTATGTCGCAGTCATATAATATGTCGTAGTAACAATAGACGCTATGGTGAATTTCCGGCCGTGTGGTCCTACTTCTTCGAAAATGTTCTTCGAAGTAATATTCATTAATCTGATCCATCCTAGTCAACACTGTCTTTATGTTTTAAAATGGTATTGGTGTCCTAGTTCATGAAATCACAAGTCTCTTGATTGTAAGGTTGTAAATGAAAAAAAAGCTCAAGCAAACTATGCTTCTGGTCTTATACAAAAGGAAGATAGACGTGGCAAAATTATTTGAAATATTGGTATTCCAATTGCCTTAACTTTTTTTACCTGAAAAGTTATTGGCAGTTCAGTAGGAGGTCGCATAATGTACATAAAGATTTACAGGCTACTTGGTGTAATGTAGGATTTAGTACATCTAATACGTGTAACAGTTAATGCGTTCGGGTTTTAGCTAGCCGTAAATAAAGTGCCATATAATTTACATATGTTTCATATTCCTTTCGGCTTCCGTATACTGTCATATATGGAGGTCTTACAAACAAAGAAACGTTGCATAATCATTCAAATATTTTCTTTTCCAGGAACACGGCATTCAATTTCAAAGTTGGATTAAAGCTTAAAGCTTACCAGGTATTGTCTACAAATACAAACACATGCAGCTATACTACGAAACAGTTTTAAGTTTATTTAAGATTCTTTGCTTCCCGTGTCTAGAGATTTTAGCGTATATGTATGTTATATTAGATGGATTCAAAACAAAAATTTACATTTTTTGTTACAGTTATACCATAATGCTCTATATTTTAAAGTTTCACACCCTAAACTTATAGACATTCACATCATATTGATATATCCTGAACAAAAAATGAAACTTGACGGTTTTTATTTTGCTGTCATTTCTAGAGTTTTAGAGATTAGACATATGTTATATGACAGTTTAT
Source organism: Ctena decussata (assembly GCA_963989385.1). NCBI lineage: Eukaryota > Metazoa > Mollusca > Bivalvia > Lucinida > Lucinidae > Ctena > Ctena decussata. The sequence goes on from OZ022513.1 coordinate 54,762,345, forward strand.
TGCTGTTGAATATGTACATCATGTGAACTTATATGTTACTCGAATAAGCTTGTAAAATCCAGCGTATGCTGCATTTACACATTTTTGCATAATTTACACATTTTTGCATAATTTGCAAGTGAGCAGTTGTGTATTAGTAGCTTTGCTAGCAAATTGCTAGGTAGATACTGTATAATGATAGCAAAAGTAAATTCCTGTATAACCTTTCATTTCTGCATTACGATGATAATGTTAAACTTCTCTGAAAACTAGTTGACTACTGCAACTGCGATTCTGTGCGCTGACTTTTACGTTGCCAAATACGTTAGACGATCGATTGCAGTCGCTATATAAACTTTAACCATGGAATCGTTTTCTGACAGCCAGTGACATTGAATCGTTGCAAAGAATGCAATGAATCAGACGTCAATTTGGCTCGGACTGGGATGCTCCTTGCCTGCCGAGACTTGCCATCACATTTTTTTTATTCAAACTCTTAAGGTTAAGCGACACTGAAGAAGTTAAATACAGAAACATTTACATTTTTGTACTTCTTTTTAGATAAAAAATGTGCATTCCCTGTCAAGTTAGAATTTTCTTATGTTTTCATTTTTTTTTCTGAAAATCGGTCCCTGTCCTTACTACAACAAGTTTAAGCCTTTCAAATTATACAAGTTCCCTACTTCTTTATCCAAATTAAAAGGAACGAATATATAATTAGTTTCAGGTCACAAAATATTGGTGTGAGTCTGAGAATTCCAAAAAAGTTGAAATATCGAAAATCAATGATAAGCTTTCAACCATCAGTTTTTATTTTTTCTGATATATGTCTTCGTTTGTGATGCCTCGCTGTAAGCAAGAAAGCTCCGAAACGACCGAATACCAACATTTTCTGGAGTTGCATCAAAGTGGGTATTAGGTTGTTTACACCCCTAATAGCTTCGTATATATGCAACCGTCGTTTTAAAGATGAAAAATCTGAAACAGATCCCGTTTGTCATTGTTACTTTTATAGCTCTCCACTTCCTCTCTGTTTTGTTTTGTTTAAAACAGGAAATAGTTAAACATAAATGTTTTGATTGTTGTATGTATTTCATATGGGTTTTCCTTGTTTTATTGATGGAGTGGAACCAGAAGCAAATTCTTTCCGTCAAAGTTTTGATTCCTTTTTAGAAGGGAGGTAAAATGGCAGAGTTCCTTTCCTTGAAAGTGTAGCCATTTTATCTTAAAGCCTATTATCTGTGTAGTATGCTAACAAAAGTGCTCAGGTCGAAGAATTTCACGTTAGAAAGAGCAAAAATTACCGTTTAGTGTTCACTAAATCCGCATTGCTTTTAACAATAAAGGGCAGACACAGTCATTCATTTTACCATATTTGCTTTGGATTATTAAATATACACAATAGTACAACTGATTAAGGGAAAATATAGTTTAATTTTAGAACTATGAGTATGTGTTCCTGCTGTGTATATCATTTGTCTACATGCGTCTGCGAAAAGTAATGAAATAATGTTTTACAACCAGTTTATACTTGTTCTAAGTATCAAATATTTGTGAATTGGAAGATGGGTATATAAAATACAACAAATGTTCTAAATAGTGAGATGTGTTAGTACGAAGCTGTGGTAATTTAGCCAAGGTTTGTTTATTATTACTGATGAAATTTTAATATTGTCTGCTATATTATATACGCAGGTACTTATGTTCCACTATTTAGGGTCCATACCTAAAATTATATAGAAAGGCTTAACTACCTAGGAATTCCAATACAGCTGGAGACACCGATGATTCATAAAATTTTCCATGGAATAATTTGACTAATGTGTCATAATGTTTCAATGTCGAAAGACGAAAACAGGGCCCCGTCTTATCGTTGACATTTACAATTCTTATCAAAAGTACTGAATTGTGACTGAGTGTTATATCGATACTATCTTTTTGAAAACGGTTGATCGTTGAAGGAAAAGACAATGGTCTACTATACTTGCCTTTCTTAAATTAGATTGATTAAATAAACATAACGCCATATCGGCCAAAGTCTTATGGCAGGTATTCAAATACATACTTAAATTTGTCATAGGTAAAAATGATTAAGTACAACTATTTCAGAAGATTTGAATTTTGTTTCGCTTCCACATCTTTTAGCCCGACTAGCCAAGTTTGCTTTGTAGTGAAAACTAGTTTTGTTTAAACATAGTTTTTGTGAATTCTTTTAACACAAATACAATAATACATCACGCAAATAGAATTCAGAAAAAAGCCAACAGGTTTAAATAATTCTGCTTGTTGAACAGTCAAACTGCAGTATACAACTATTGGTATAAATTTAATTACAATCTAAAATTGTAAATAAATCCTGAATAATAAGAGTCTTTGGAAGCAAGAATACAAAAAAGAAATAAAAATAGCAGACTGACTCGGTTTAATAAAGGTTGTTCATTACCAGGAATAAAATAAGCAACATCGGTCAAAAGACATCGGTGGTCAGTCGTCAACATTTCGTTACAATTCATCCTGAATATATTTAGGAGGGTACCGACATTTTAGTTAAGACTTTGGTTCAACTCACTATCATACAACTTAAAGCGAACAATTGCCTTAAATACCAAACAACGACAAAACAATCACCAATTTAAATTTAATGTCTGTCTCCTTATGTAGATACTGTGGCAGTGTCAATTTTATGTTATTCTCTTATCTACATGTTAATTTGACGATTCTAATCGATTGTTGGGGAGGTCTAAATTGGTTGCTGAGTTGTTTGGGGTAGATGATTTATCTTTGGTTGGGCCTATCTGGGATCAGCTCTTTGTCTACTTCTTTTGATCCAGTGTTGCAGTGTTGTTGTTGCTGTTGAATACCTTACTTGGTGCATCTATGAGGGTCTCAATGGGGGTTTACTGATTAGGGAATTTTGGTCCCAAAAATTACTGATTAACGAAATTTGAGGGGAAATTTTACCGGTTAGCGGTGTCGCCTCTGCTAAGTGATTAACGGAATCGGCCGGCAAATATACTGATTAGCGAAATTTGGGTGAAAAAAAATAGCGGTTAGCGGCGTCACATGCGGTTAGCGGTTACCGGAATCGGCGAAAAATCGTTGTTAGTCCATGCCAATTTAATATTATATGATGAAAATTCAATTAAACAAAATTAATAATCGCAACTTCTAAGAAAAGTTGTGTCACAAGCTTTCCCAGTAGGTATATCTGTATAAAACATGCATACTTTATATGTGTGACAAACAGGGATACATATGAAGTGTCTTAAAATCTACTGCATATGTGCAGTTACATTTTTTCTTTAACCAGAAGTGCTTGCATAGCCTCACAGTCATGGCCCAACGGCTCGAAAACGAATCCATCTACCCCCCGTTTTCTTTTCAGATTTGTAATGTTCTATACCTAAACATTATAAAAGACAAGTTTAAACAAATTCTATTGAGAGGATTTTTTTAGTCTTTTCTGGGACAGTTGTACCTATTTCCTAAACAGTAGTGCCTCCCAAATTTTAAAACAGTGGTTGCGTCCCCTGTCAATAGGTTAACAAGCCGATGCAAAAATATGAACTTCTATCCCATGGTATTTCCACTATGTTTTAATGGTATAACTTATGATGATATAACTGTATATTTATTCATTAAAGCATATTTGGTGTTGTCAAAAGATTACTTGAATTCACACTCAACAAAAGACTTCATTAATGTATTCATTCAGATATGCATAGCATGAAGAAATAATGTATCCCCCTGAAAAGACCCCTGCTTTACCGATATATGGGGTTCGAGGAGGTCTAAATTACATGGGCATGTTAAAGGTGTACAGTGTTTTTCCAATTATGTCAGAATACAACTTTTATTAATGTAGTTATGAGACAAAGTATAATAAAATCACAATGACTGATCACAAGATTAAAATGTTTTATTTAGTCAATACTTTAATAAGGTCTGCCGCCTGTATTGAGTAAAGTAAATTTTAGACTCAATTTAGATTGACTTCTTTGTACAGCGGATAAACTGGTACAATGTGACAAACTAATGCAGCATCATGTAATGCTTATCCTGCAAGAGTTACATAACATGCCATTATCATTTTTCTTGCCAAACTGCTGCACGATCTGTTTAATGTAAAAAAAGTTATTTTATCAGGTTATATTGCGAGTATTTCTTTATGAAAATGCATCTGTATCATACATACATAGAAAAACTGTTCAATGTGATTAGCCTCAGCTTGTGATCACTGGCATCAGGTAGAGAGAACGGTTGCAGTATGTCATTATACTAATTTGGCCAAAAAATTACTGATTACTGATTTTTGCCTTTAAATTTTACTGATTACTGATTTTGGGGCTGACATTTTACTGATTACTAATTTCAGAGGTACCCCATTGAAAACATCATCTATGATATATGTGTTTGCCTCATTGATCCATTAATAAGTTAATAAACCTTCACAAAGACAGAATAAATTGTTTGTTTATGAAACATAATAGAATCAATGGCGAGGGTTGTGCACACGTAAAAGCAATTTAAACCCCCCTCGATCCCTCCCCGTTATATAACTGTATTACTGACCGTTCCTGGGCAGTGCGTGTATGGTGGTTTAGTATTATTGTCATTGTTTGTTTGCTTTCTATTAGTTTCTGATTTTCTTTTGCATTAGCATTATTAAGAGTAGCCTCATGGCCATCTGCTGGGAAAGAGCTGACATCTTTTTTAGCATTTTGCTTTTCTTGTTTAGCTTAGTGTGTCGTCTTTATTTCTTCCTTTCTCATTTGATGCTAAGAACAGGGTGTGATGAGCGATTGCGTAGGTTCCTGGTCGTTACCTTCTCCTCTACGTTTAGTTTGTAATACTTGTTTTTAATACTTTACATATGTATGTTTGACACGTGTATTTTGGATGGTCTCTTGGTGCTCATGTGGTTTTCCTTAACATCTTTATATCTTAACCATCAGTCGACGCAGATCTTGAAGAGGGTCATTTTGTCATTTTAAAATCTATTTAATTGAACGGTCTATCTATGCCTCAGGAAATAATATTAACTACTTATAGATTTATTCCCTTAGTCCTCATAACAAAATTGATTTAATTAAAAGCTTAGGCAATAACTCCTCCCAAATTAATTTATTATACATTTGGCAATTAGTTTTGAGAATTTTTTTCTGTGAGAACATGTTTAAATGATGATTTGTGTAGAAGCGCTTAAATTCGTCTCATTGGTCAAAATTAGATTCCTCATACAACCACGTGTACGAACTAGAAAAAATACCTGTATACTGTCACATGATATAGGTGGTCCAAATCGATATATTTGTCGGCCACTAGCATATAGATAAATTGCATATTACTCTGGAGATGATACCTTGATTCTTATTTATCAAAACAAAAACGACATTTTCTCAAAACGCTCAAAGATTATTTTGGAGCTAGACCATATGGTCTAACTCAGTTTTGAAAAGCCATCTATTTTAAAACTATGAAATAAACGAGGCAGACACTGTTTAAGGTTTAAATTCTTTTGAGTTTCCATGCGTGTGGCATAGCATGCCATAGATATGTGGAACGTAATTTAAGCAGTTTCTGATCTTTTCTTTTCTTTTTGTTTTCCTACTTCACGTTTTTTTATATGTTGACCATCGGTCGACACAGATCTTGAAGAGAGGCATTTCATCGTTTTAAAAGCTAATTATTTTAACAGCCAATCTCAGAGAAAACCATGCAAAATGGTCCACAAGCAAGGTTGTCAGATTTTGATGAAACTTTGCATGCATGATGGGTATGTGAGCCCTATCCAGTATATGAAGTATTTCGGAATTTGTGCCACCACTTCCTGTTTTACAGCGCCATCTAGCGTCAAAACCACATTTTTCAGTTTCTGTGAGAGCTTTGGCTGAAAAATGCTCAGTTTCAACTGTATTTTTAATATCAAAGAATATGGAATAACAAAATAATATATACTTAATTGAAATAAGCAATATTAGTACATATAAAAAACATACGTAAATAAAAATAATTGGTTGTGTGAAACCCGCTGCCAAGGGCGACAACTCTTGTAGTAACATCAAAGTTTGAAAATCCGAAAAAATGTCCAACTTTAGCATGTATCCATAAGAGTTCCAGCGCCTGATATGAGACAAACTATGTCGTTTCATGATACATGATATCTAATGTCTATACAGCAACAAAAAAAATCATGGGCTCTCTTTTGCCCTTTGTTCCACAAGGGAGTTAACTCTTGTGGGGTCGACAAAGATTAAAAAATCTGAAAAAAAAATGACCGATATCCATATGAGTTACAGCGCTTCATATGAGACAAACAATGCTGTTTCATAATGTACAATATCTAATGTCTCTATATCAACAAGCAAGCATGTGGACACTCCTACGCCCTTGGCTCTAAAAGGGAGATAACCCTAGTAGTGAAGACAAAAGTTCGAAAATCTGAAAAATTGACCAAATTTAGCACATATCTATTTTGAGTTCCGGCACCTGCAATGAGACAAACTATATTGTTTCATAATATTGTATATCTAATGCTTTTACATCAATAAGAAAAGTCGTGAGCACTCTTTTGCCATTGGATCCACAAGGGAGACAACTCTAGCAGTGAAGACGAAGTTTGAAAATCTGAAAAATTGACCAAATTTGGCACACATCTATAAGAGTTCCGGCTCCTGAAATGAGACTAACTATGTTGCTTCCTGCTATGTTATATCTAATGTCTGTACATCAACAAGAAAACTCATTGGCGCTTTTTCGCCCTTGGCTCCTCAAGGGAGAAAACTCTTGTGGTGACGACAAAGTTTGAAAAATCTGAAAAAAATTGATCAACTTTAACACACATCCATAGGAGTTCCGGTACCTGAAATGAGACAAACTATGTTTTTTTTCATAATATGTTGTACCTAATGTTTGTACATACACGAGAAAACTTGTGGGAACTCTTTCGCCTATGGCTCCAAAAGGGAGGCAACTTTTGCAGTGAAGACAAAGTTTGAAAATCTGAAAAAACTAGACCAACTTAAGCATATATCCACAGGAGTTCCAACATTGACATGAGACAAATTATGTTGTTTCATAGTATATTATTTAGTGTCTGTACACCAACAAGAAAACTCATGGGCACTCCTTCGCCTTTGACTCCACAAGGGAGATAACTCTTGAGGTGATGACTTGAGGTTTGAAAATCTGAAAAACTGGCCCATTTATGCATACATCTACGTCGCGTCGACGTCAGTACGATGTCGTTGCGGCATATGACACCGAGATGGCGTCGCACTGACATCGATGCGACGTTGTAGCGTCGCGTCGGTGGCAGTGCGATTTCGTCGCGACGTCATATGCCTGCTGGGACACTTAGGGCCTACATTCTTTGTTGCAAAGATATTCTGTACTTTCAACACATTCTTTTTTGTGCTTAAATTACTTAGTACATTTAAACTTAAAGCATATATCTACCGTGGCATTTTCTGTTCAGATGTACTGTGTATATTGGATGTCACTCATCATTGCGTTTAATTAATTTGTATTGTGGGCCGAAGGCCTTTAATTATGAAATAAAATTTTGTCATTGTCATTGTCATTGTCATTGTCATCTATAGGAGTTCCAGCGCTTGAGGTGAGACAAACTTTGTTGTTTCACGATATATATAATACAACGATCTCTAATTATGTTGTATTTCACAACTTGCTATGTCGCCATCTATCCTGTACTAAAGTTGCTGTATGTTGTATGTATATGTGCTCATGGGCCGTTATGGCCTAATGCATAATAAAGTATTTCTATTTCTATAATATCTTATGTCTATATATCAACAAGCTTACTTGTGGGCTCAAGGGAGATAGCTATTAGTGACGACAATGTTTGAAAATCTGAAAAATTGATCAATGTTAGAATATAACCATAAGAGTTCCGGCGCCTGATATGAAACAAACTTTGTCGTTGCACAATATATAATATTTACTGTTTAAACATCAACAAGAAAATCGGTGGACACTTTTCTTGCTCTTGGCTTACAAGGGAGATAACTAGTACACTGACAGCAAAATAACAAAATCCTCAAATTTGGTACAATTTGGTATCTAATTCTACTAAACGCAACCAAATACATCAGACATAATTGATGATTTTATCATTAGCATTACTTGAACTCTGTAAATGTTTACCAAAATCTTTTGGTAGTGCATAGTTTCTAGCCTGTAAAGGGAAATAAATGTTACACTATGCACAAATTTGGGAAACTGATGTAAAACTAATAATTTTCATAGTTAACTATGTTCTGTGCACCCAACCCAAGGATAAAAACTGGTTTAATTCAATGAGACCTTAAAGTATATGAGAACACACATTTATTAGACTCAATATTCAATATGGATGATGATTGAACAAGCGAAATTAATCAAGTAATGTCATCAAAATTAAACAAGAGGGCCATGATGGCACTGGATCGCTCACCTGAGTATCCTGTGAACTTAACCTCAGAGACATCCATATGACTGACAGAGTTTCACTAAGATTAAATGGAAAATGAACCCTTTATTGTGTACCTAAGGTTTTTATAAGATTTAACCTAATGACCTAAATTTTGACCCTACATGACCCAGTTCCAAACCTGGTCTAGATTTCTTGGATATGAACATTCTGGCAAAGTTATCAAAACTGTGCCTTCTAGAGTGTACACAATGTTTTTCTAAGGTTTAACCTAGTGACCTACTTTTTGACACAACATGACCAAGTTGCACCCTTGGTCCAGATTCGTTGGAGACAAACATTCTGACAAGGTCTCATGAAGATTAGAACAAAACTGTGTCCTAAAAACCGTTCACACTGTTTTTCTAAGAACTGACCTAGTGACCTAGTTTTTGACCTGACATGGCCCAGTTTCAAATCTGGTATAAATTTCATGAAAGTAAACATTCTGACAATGTTTCACGTAAATAGGATCATAACTATGCCCTCTAGAGTGTACATGAGGTTTTTTCTAATATTTGACCTAGTGACCTAGTTTTTGACCCCACAAGACTCAGAAACTGTGGCGCATGCGTCAACTTCAGACGCTTCCGTTTTTCCGGAAACCGATTGGATTTATTTTAGTGACTTTTTAGTGATTTTCTGACGAAGTTATCCAGCAGTTATTTACAAGAGTAACTTCTAAAGGTGTTCGTATGAGAATTTGAATATTCCCAGGTGTTTTCTTCAGAATTTTTGTGTTTTTCTCTGGTGGTAAGAATTCCCTTCCCATAAGCCATTGTTCAAATATGGCGTCTTTACTTCCGGTTGGAATGTAATAGGTTTTCGTGACCAGCGATTTGGACAGATATTTGTCCAATTTGAGGTGCTAGTCAGTATATTCTGGCGTATTAATAATAATTGTGTCTATATGCTTCTTTGACAGAACTAGTCATGAAGCAGTGGATGTTTTCATTGCTTTTCAGTGCAGCCTTTGTGGCTTTCAAGATTCGTGCTTGTTTTGGTGAGAATGACTGGCATCCTGGCAGTTTTCACTTATTCCCAGTGAAGCTGAGTTACAGTGGTAAGTCCTACTGTGAATTACAGATGTTTGATAATCTGCCACACTTGATGGGATCATGTTTGTGGAATAATATGAGAAGGTTCAAGGATTTTCAGAAATCCCCTAGAAAATTGATCTACTTGTACCTGTTCTTCATCATTATTTGCAATTCATGGGATACTGAACTCAATCCTGGTCCTACATCCCTTAGTTCCTCACATTTCCCATGTGGTGTATGTGAGGCCAGTGTTGGTTGGGACGACCGGGCTATAGTTTGTGACACATGTAATAAGTGGTATCACATTGACTGTCAGGGCATGGATTCCAATATGTATTCAATTTATAATCAGTCCCTGGATAGGAGTTTGGCATGGGAATGCCTGAACTGTGGCATGCCAAACTTCACAACTTCTTTGTTTGACACATTAGGCCTGATTGATACGAGTAATCGTTTTGATTCCCTCTCAATTCCTGACAGTCCAATTCCTACTGATCTAGGCACACCAACAGCTACTTCTTCCCCAGTTGGTCTGCAACAATCAAAACCCAAGCCAGGCAAGAAGTCTGTCTTAAATCATCCACTTCGAATCTTGATTATGAATTGTCAGTCGATTAAAAATAAGAAACCTGAACTTCAGACCATTGTCGACACAGCCAAACCTGACATTATCTTGGGTTGTGAATCTTGGCTCTCTCCAGACATCGCCAACTCAGAAATATTCCCTAATGGGTATGATGTCATTAGGAAAGACCGGGCGGGTGATGCTCATGGGGGAGTTTTTGTTTGTTTTAAAAAGGATTTGGTTTGTATTGAGGTACCAGAACTTGAGACTGAGTGTGAACTTGTTTGGGTTAAACTTCAAATTGTTGGCTGTAAAACTTTGTATCTTGGCTCCTTCTACCGACCTCCAGATATCATTGATCCAGAGTATTTGGATCATCTAAATGCCTCTCTAGGACGAATCATGTCATGTAAAAACTCTCATGTCCTTCTTGGAGGTGACTTCAATTGTGGGGACATTGATTGGAATAAGTTATATGTACCCCTGGGAATGCCCAAAAGGCAGGTGCAGTCCCAATTAGTAAACATTGTTCAGGAGCACTGCCTCTCTCAAATGGTTGATATCCCTACAAGACAAGATAGGACCCTAGATATCCTTCTGACTAACAACCCTACCCCTGTCACAAGAATTAAGGGTATGCCACCAATTGGTCGAGCTGACCATGATATTGTTTTGGTGGAATACGACATAAAAGCGAAAAGGGTCCTTCAGTCACCACGGAAAGTTTTCTTGTACAAACGGGCTGATATGCAAGGTCTTAGAGACCATATGCTGGCCTTTGCAGACCGTTTCATGTCGCAGAACTTTGCTCACGTTGATGTTAATGAGATGTGGATTGAGTTTAAGACGGTCTTACTAAATGCAGTAAACAAGTTTATTCCTTCTAAAATGACGAAAGGAAAACTTGGCTATCCATGGATAGATGCACGCATTAGGGCATTGATTAGAAAAAAAGAAAAATTGTACCACAAAGCTCGCAGGGCAGATAACGAGTCCCTGAAGAGTCGTTATAAACGACTCAGAGCTCATGTCCAAAAAGAAATGCGTGATGCCTATTGGAGGTATGTTTCTGATATCTTCAATCCCTCAGATACAGACACTAACATAGAAGACTGTATCCAAAATGATCGGCTGAAAAAGTTTTGGTCCTTTATGAAAAACTTAAGAAAGGATTCCACGGGTGTGGCCTGTTTAAGGGAAAATGGCATGTTGAAAACTGCTAATAAGGACAAAGCAGACATATTTAACAGACAGTTCGAGTCTGTATACACCCGGGAACAAGTAGGTGACCCCCCATCGAAAGGACCAACCCCCTACCCAGAAATTGAAGACTTATACATTGACCCTAATGGGGTCAAAAAACTATTAGACCGTCTTAACCCCCATAAATCTTCAGGTCCAGACGACCTAAGTGCACGTGTGTTAAAAGAATGCAGTGCTGAAATTGCCCCGGTCCTTGCCTGCATTTTCAACCAGTCCTTGGCCCAGTCTAGAGTACCAGATGACTGGCTGCAAGCTAATGTGGCTCCCATTTACAAAAAGGGAGAAAAATATGACCCTGCCAATTACAGGCCGGTCTCCTTGACTTGTATTTGCTGTAAGTCTCTTGAGCACATTCTCGTGAGCAAAATCATGCAACATCTATCGGACCATAAGATTTTAGTTGAGTCTCAGCATGGCTTCAGGAGTGGTAGGTCATGTGAGACTCAACTGGTCCAGTTCATTCACGATTTGCAGGCAAACCTAGACAGAGCCAATAATAAAGGTCACAAACAAACAGACCTCATTATTATGGACTTTGCCAAGGCTTTTGATAAGGTCCCCCATAGACGATTGATTTATAAACTGGAGTATTATGGTATCCGAAATGATATCCTCCGGTGGATCTCTGCCTGGTTATCTGGAAGGACACAAAAAGTTGTTCTGGATGGTGTCTGTTCAGACCCTCTCCCCGTGTTGTCTGGTGTCCCCCAGGGTTCTGTTTTAGGGCCCATCCTGTTCTTAATCTTTATTAATGACCTGCCAGACAACATAAGCTCCACAGTCCGCCTTTTTGCTGATGACTGTGTACTCTATAGAAATATTAGACGGTCCGAAGACCAACAGATACTCCAAGATGATTTAGATAAATTGGCACTTTGGGAAGAGGCATGGCTCATGAAATTTAATGTTGCCAAATGTCACTCTATGAGGGTGACTAGGCACCCCCCTCCAAAGCAAATACTCCATGGTTATACATTGCATAACCAAGTCCTAGAGAATGTATCGTCAGCCAAATATTTAGGAGTTGAAATTACGGATGACCTCGAGTGGGGTCAGCACATTAATGAAATTACCAGTAAGGCTACTAAGACCTTGGGTTTCCTTCGTAGAAACTTGACTTTTGCATCGAAGGAAATCAAGGCTGCTGCATATAAAACTCTGGTCCGGCCCAAATTAGAATATGCAGCGCCAGTTTGGATGCCCCATCACCAAGTTGATATTAACAGAATAGAAAAAGTACAGAGGACTGCTGCCCGTTGGACCTGTAGGCGCTGGCGCAATCAAAGTCATGTGGGAGAAATGTTAGAAGAACTCCAATGGCCAGACCTGCAGGAAAGACGACAGCAGGCTTCTCTGTCTCTATTCTACAAAATTCATAATAATCTTGCCGTTGTAGATAAGAATAAGTACCTATCTGAGGTCGGTGAAGGGAGCAGGAGAACTAGGTCCCACCCATTCCAGTACCACCGTCCAAACGCTTACACGGACGGTTTTAAGAATTCTTTTTTCCCCAGGACAATTGCAACTTGGAATGGCCTTACAACCGAAGCTGTCTCTTCGGAGACAGTTGATGGGTTTAAGGCCAAAATTTAATATCCTAGGGTAGAGCAGGGGTTAGGCATGGAATGCCTGCCCCTGAGGACTTCTTGTAAATAGTTTTAATCTACTGGTGGCTTTGTCACAAATTCATTTATTTATTTATTTATTTTTTTTTTTTTCTGTGACAACTTATGCGCCACACCAGAAACCTGTCATCATGGTCTAAGTAGACCGAGGACAGTAACGATAGAAAGAAAGAAAGATTCAAATTTGGCCTCGATTATACATAAACAAACATTCTGACAAAGTTTCATGAAGATTGGATCATAACTGTGCCCTCTATAGTGTGCACAAGGTTTTTCTAAGATTTGACCCAGTGACCTAGTTTTTGACCCAACATGACCCAGTTTCAAAGATGGTCTAGATTTCATTAAGATAAACATTCTGACAAAGTTTCATGATGATTGGATCATAACTGTGCCCTCTGTGTCATTCTAAGATTTATTTCTATTTTTAGCTCTGGCGGCCATTTTGTTCAGCGGAGCGGAACCGTTTGAGCAATTTTTGTTCAGAGCCATGAGTAAAACATTTCTGGGAATTTGTTTTGAAATCGAGCCTTTGGCTTTAGAAACGATGATGTTTAAAGCTTTCTTCTATTTTTAGCTCTGGTGGCCATATTGTTCAGCGGGGCAGAACCTTTTGAGCAATTTTGGTAGAGGGTCTCCTAAGGAACATTTCTGTGAAATTATTTCAAAATCTGCCCAGCAGTTTTGGAGGAGAAGTCGTTTAAAGGTTTTTTTATTTTTAGCAATGGCGGCCATATTGTTCAGCGGAGCGAAACCGTTTGAGCAATTTTGGTAGAGGGTCTCCTAAAGAACATTTCTGTGAAATTATTTTAAAATCGGCCCAGCAGTTTTGGAGGAGAAGTTGTTTAAAGGTTTTTCTATTTTTAGCTCTGGCGGCCATATTGTTCTGCGGAGCGGAACCGTTTGAGCAATTTTGGTAGAGGGTCACCTTAGGAACATTTCTGTGAAATTATTTCAAAATCTGCCCAGCAGTTTTGGAGGAGAAGTTGTTTAAAGGTTTTTCTATTTTTAGCTCTGGCGGCCATATTGTTCAGCGGAGTGGAACCGTTTGAGCAATTTTGGTAGAGGGTCTCCTAAGAAACATTTCTGTGAAATTATTTCAAAATCGGCCCAGCAGTTTTGGAGGAGAAGTCGTTTAAAGGTTTTTCTATTTTTAGCTCTGGCGGCCATATTGTTCAGCGGAGCGGAACCATTTGAGCAATTTTGGTAGAGAGTCCCCCAAGGAACATTTCTGTGAAATTATTTTGAAATCCGGCTAGCAGTTTTGGAGAAGAAGTCGTTTAAAGCAAAAGTTGACGCCGGACGACGGACGCCGGACGACGGACGACGGACAAAGACCGATCACAATACCTCACCTTGAGCACTTCGTGCTCAGGTGAGCTAAAAACGAACAAAAAGTACTATTTAACATCTAAGGAAACTATATCAAGGAATAAGGAACTGTACTTAGTATTAATGAATTTATAAATGTAGTTTGATGTTAAGAAGTTAAGGGACTCAGATGTGGCATGCACTTTTCAAGTGTTGGAAATTCGCACCACTCATTGATCTGAGGGGTGATGACATGGACATAGATACCATGATTACCACCTACAATACAGCAGTGACTGATGCAGCCAGTGAGATACCTGGGAAGAAACATTTCTGGAAAAGCCCTGGGTCACCAGAGATATTCTCGACCTCTGTGATAAGAGATTTGAAGAAGAGGCATTATGAAGCAGGAGGAGCAAAAGAATACAGGGAGGCTAACAAGAGGATTCAGAAGGCAATGAAGAAAGTTAAGGAGGACTAGACAGGTATTTAGTGCGAGGAGATCGAAACTTGTCTAAAAAATAAATAAAATAACAGCAAGAAAGCGTACCAGCTGGTGCAGGATCTAACTTCAGAGAAACAGGGTAGACCCAAACTATTTTACTATTTATTCCCTATTTATGGATATCCATTTATCGATTTTAGATATCCATAATTCGAGTTGTGGATACCAAAAAGTACCACATAATGTTGGATATCCAAAAGTCGATTTTTAGATATCCATAATTTGATTTTTGGATATTTAAAAATCTGTATTCTTGGATATCCATAAGTCAATTGTCGATATCTATCGATTGAATTATGGATATACATAATTCAGTTTATGGATAACCAAACATACTGGAGATTTATGGATATCCTAAAATCAATTAGATTTATGGATATCCATACTTCCATTTATGAATATCCAGAATTCGATTAATGGATATCCATGATTTATTATTTTTGGATATCACAAAATAATGTGTTTTAGGATATCCAAACATCTACTTATGAATATCTAAAAATCGAATTATGGATGTCCAAAGAGCCGAATTTTAGATATCCATCAGACGAATAATGAATATCCAAAACATTTATTAATTTTGGATAGCCATTATTCGATTTACAGCTGTCCACAATGCTAATTTTCGGTATCCTTATATCGTAATATGGATATCAAATATTCAGGCTTAATTATGGAGTTACAAAAATCGGTTTATTGACATCCAAAAATTGACTTATTGATATCCAAAAATCGAATAATGGATATCCAAAAGCATATATATTTTTATTTTTTTTTTTTATTTTCGGATTACCATGGTTCTATTTTTGGATGTTTATAATTCGATTTTTGAATATCCATAAATCGATTTGTGGATATTCATTAATAGTTATCGATACCCAATATTTTTTGTGATATCCAAAAATTGATAGTGGAGACATGAACTTTTTTTTAATCCAAGAAAAAGTAATCATTTTGTGATATCGTAGTCACATAAAATTTAAGATTCTTTAGATACAGCAATATTGAGGCTATTGCAAACGTCACTAAGGTTTTTTTCTGTTTTCTATGCTCAAAACCAAACAATTACCAAATAGTCTTCTTAAATGATAAAAATTCTGTTGGCAATGCCTTTCCATTTTCAAACCAAATCTGCATAGACATATAAGCTAAAATTATGCCAATGCTTCATCGATACTCAGTTTCAGTGCCATTCCCGTTTCACATTAAAGTCTTTGTGATAGTTTAACAGATGGCTTTCAAATGAATTTAGTAATAGAGACATTGAGTTTGCAAGACATTCAAACAAACTGCAAAGAAAATAATAAAAAAAAGACGCACTGGTATAGAAAATACGGCATCTCAAAAATCGCTACATTTTTAATTCAAAGGGAGATAATCCGAAAGTTTTGAATCTTTAACCGTTATTTTCAGGTTGTGACAACAACTAACATAAGCGTTTAAAGTGTTTTATGTGCGTACTGGATTTACTGTTTATTGTATACAAGAAACCTTTCTTCTGCACATGCGCAAATTAATGTTCTGGTCTAAATTATTAAAATAGGAATAAGTTAGATAACTCTGGAAAGGGCGAAAATAGCCAATAATTTTTCATGATTTAAGTAACCAGACGTCTGTCTAGTGCAAAATATCCATATACACTGTATACATATAATACTTGCTAGGTTGGCCGGAACAAATAAATAAAAACCGTCAAATTTTTATTTTTGTTTAGTAAATATGCTAAAGCTAGTCAATATATTTGATTTCCAAACTTTGACGTAACTACAAGAGTTGTCTCCCTTGTGAAACTAAAAGCAAGCGAGTTCCCATCTATTTTCTTGTTGATGTGGAGGCATCAGAAATTATTATGAAGAAACAATATAGTTTACCTCATATCAGGCGCTGGAACTCCTATGGATATATGCTGAAATTGGTCAGTTTTTCAGATTTTCAAACTTTTTTCTACCTTGTGGAGTCAAGGGCGAAGAGTGCCCACAAAATTTCTGATTGATGTGTAGACATCCTATAATATAAAGTGTGAAACAGTATATTTCGTCTCATATCAGGCCCTGGAACTCCTCTGGTTTTATGCTAGATTTGTCTTTTTTTCAGTTTTTCAAACATTGTCGTCACTACAAGAGTTATCTCCCTTTTGAGGCTAAGGGCAAAAGAGTGCCCACGAGTTTTCTTAATGATGTGGAGATACTAGATGTAAATATGATGTAACAATATTATTTGTCTTATATGAGGCGCTGTAACTCGTATTGGTATATGCTTTAGTTGGTCAATTTTTCAGATTTTTTAAACTTTGTCGTCACTACAAGAGTTATCTCCCGTGTGGAGCCAAGGGCGAAAGAGTGCCCACAAGTTTTCTTATCGATGTGTAAATATTAGATGTTATACATTATGAAACAATGTAGTTTGTCTCATATCAGGTGCTGGAACTCCTGCTAAAATTGGTCAGTTTTTCAGGTTTTCACCTTTTGTCGTCACTACAAGAGTTATCTCCCTTATGAAGTTAGGGGCAAATGAGTGCCCACGACTTTTCTTATTGATGTGGAGACTTTAGATGTTACATATGATGAATCAATATCATTTGCATGATATGAGGCGCTGTAACTTGTATGGATATAATGCTAAAGTTGGTCAATTTTTCAGATTTTTTAAATTCGGTCATTACTACAAAAGTTATCTCCCTTGTGGAGCCAAGGGCGAAAGAGTGCCCATAAGTTTTCTTGTTGATGAGTAAACATTAGCTGTTATACAGTATGAAACAATATAGTTTGTCTCATATCAGGCGCTGGAACTTCTACGGATATATGCTAAAATTGGTCAGTTTTTCAGATTTTCAACTTTTGTCGTCTCTACAAGAGTTATCTCCCTTGTGAAGCCTAGGGAAAAGAGTGCCCACATGTTTTCTTATCGATGTAGAGACTTTAGATGTTAAATATGATGAAACAATATTATTTGTCTTATATGAGGCACTGTAACTCGTATGGATATATGCTGAAGGTGGTCATTTTTCAAATTTTTAAAATTTTGTTGTCACTACAAGAGTTATTTCCCTTGTGGAGCCAAGGGCAAAAGAGTGCCCATAAGTTTTCTTGTTGATGAGTAATTATTAGATCTTATATATCATGAAACAATATAGTTTGTCTCATATCAGGCGCTGGAACTCCTACGGATATATGCTAAAATTGGTCAGTTTTTCAGATTTTCATTTTTTGTCGTCACCACAAGAGTTATCTCCCTTGTGGAGCCAAGGGCGAAAGAGAGCCCACGAGTTTTCTTGTTGATGAGTAGATATTAGATGCTATATATGATGAAACAATATAGTTTGTCTCATATCAGCCGCTGGAACTCTTATGGTTGCTTGCTAAAAATGGTCATTTTTTTAGGTTTTCAAACTTTGTCTTGACCCCTAGAGTTGTCTCCCTTAGACATTGGTACCACAATACCAAATATTTTCTTTCATGCATGTTTTAGTATGTTCTAGCATATGTGGTTTTAATACATTATATTTTATTTTAGAATCTCGTGTCTTTAATATATTATACATTAGCTCAAAAATGATCATTTTTCAGCAATTTTCTCCCCAGAAACTTAAAAATGAGGTTTTGACAACAGATGGCGCTGTAAAACCGGAAGTGGCCATACGAATTCCGAAATACTTTGTTTCTTGCAAAGGGCTGACATACCCAATATGTATGCAAAGTTTCAACGAAATCGGACAACCTTGCTTGTGGACCCCTAATATGGGCCATTGCATGATTCTATCGGAGACTGGCTGTTAACAAGCTCTCTATGACTCAGAAAAAATACTTAACCAATAAAATATTTGGAGTTTCAATGCTTGCTCCATTGTATGCTATATATTCCGTGGAACTCAAAACTAACAATACTTGCAGTTGTTCAGCAAACCAATTAATTCAATATCAAGCTAAAGTAATAGCTCGTACATGCAGTATATATTTTGCGATTACATTAGTATAACTAACTTAATCATGATAAAGTCTATAATGATGGGTTTCTATTTGGATTTTAAATCGTTTCTGCTACATGTATCTGACTTTTTGTCAGCAAACGTTTTATGAGGTATGTATTAAACTTGTCAAAATTGTCAGAAAAGTTCCTGTTTAACGCCATATCCTTCTCAATGCAAATTCATATACTGAGTATGTTTTGTCATAGAGTATAGTCTAACTATATTTAGGTAGTGTCGTAGAAAAATTGTCTTAATATATGCAAACCTAACTGCTCTTGCCTAGACCTGCACATGCATAGTGTTCAATTTCCCAAGATACATTTAATGGGGTCATGGGAAACTTATACCGAATACTGCCCATGTTCAGGCGGCGCACTGGGTATGTATAAGGTTGCTTTTAAACAGATCTCGACCCAGGGGCTTGTTTGTTTATTATCCCTTTAGTAAAAATTCTGCAATGTAGTTGCCTTAAAATCATGGCCACTATCTATCACCTATTGTTATTTCTTATGCATGAATAGTTTAGTCATATCAGCACCAACAACACAGTTTTTAACACTTTAGCCATGCAATAACAGAATTTCCTACTTCCGAGTGTACCTTAACACCTACAGATTTTTCGAACTTTTTTGAAAATAGAACAACTGTGGTGACCTCCTTTATATAAGTAGATGCATGACGGTTTGCTATGTCTGCTTTTTATTGGAGTCTTTTTATATCCTTGCCAGGTTCGTTTTGCCAACTAATTTCTTAGACTGTCCTAAGGTAAATGCGTTCCTTTTTGTTGCCTTCCTTTTAATCGGGTCTGCTCTTAAAGCAAAGACGTTGCTCCTATCGGCGCAAATTCTTTTCTCTTAGAGCAGACCACATTTTAGAAAGGCCTCGTCTACCAAAAAAGCAAACAGGAAGCCACAATAATTATTGTAAAAATGAAGGGAACACATGGAGCTGTGCCCATACACATTAAGGTGGTGATTTGTGGTATATACAAAAATCTCAATAAAACCATAAAAAAGTATCGTATGTCCCTGAAAATTAGCCGACTTCTTATTTTTGTTGTTCTTTACAGTTTAGAATACAAAATAGAGGGACATGCTGTTTAGAAAAGTGTTTTATATAAAAAGATCAAAGGGTAATTTTCTGCACAGAAAGCCGAAAAATAAAATCCGTTCTTGAAAATGTACTTAGCTCCGAAGATACTTTGATCCATTAAAAAGAGCGTCCTAGCAATTATTGTTCCAACTCTT
Organism: Ctena decussata; assembly: GCA_963989385.1. NCBI lineage: Eukaryota > Metazoa > Mollusca > Bivalvia > Lucinida > Lucinidae > Ctena > Ctena decussata. The sequence continues at coordinate 54,782,317 of OZ022513.1, forward strand.
TCTCAAATATTTAGGTAGACCAGATAAAAACAGTAGCTTTTTCTCAAATTTCTGACCATTTATATAAGTGCATTTATAGTGATTGTATTCATTAACACAGGTAGTTCAGTTATACCTATATCATATTCACAGTATAAATATTACATTACAATGACCAAGACAGGCGTGTTATTGAAAGTATTCAACCTTGAAAATAGACTCTACTGTGTATCATAGGACAAATATTTGGACACAGGCCACACCCTTTTTTTTATCTGCGCAGCCTGATAACGTGCAGGAAAAATGGAAAAAATATTTGCTAGGACGCTCTTCATAATACATTAATTTAAGTTCAGACCTAGTTACATTTTCAATAATGATCGTCATGTTTTAGATTCATTAGCTCAAAATGACCCCCTTTGGTCTTTTCTCATAAATCCCTTTTAACATCAAAAAGTCCTGCGTTTTGGGATTCTGAATTGTGAGAAACACCATAAAGAAGGCATCTGCTAAGTTTTGGGAAGATCTGTTGTATTTTCAGCATTTTATGCAGATTTTTGTCTTTGCCCCAAATCAGTGATAATCACCACCTTAATTATAGTTTTGTTGATGCAGTTGATCAGAAGGATGCATACACGCTTTTGTTGTATTCGCTGACAGCCTACCCGATGTACATTTCCGCAGTTATCATATTATTTGCCTTATTACATAACAATTTGACCCGTAATCAATCAAATTCATTTAGATCTAATAAACAATTCTGATATTATGTCGGGTGGTCGTGGTCGGGTGAGGGTGCTGGGTACATTTCCTTCTAATTTGAATGACAGTAGATCAAGGTCATACTGTGCTTGCCGAAGGTACGGGTGGGGTTTGTTTGGGCATTTGTCTCTCCATTACCACATCTATCTTCTTTCTCCCTTTTTCTGAAGACGGTTCAATATAGACTGAAATACTGTCTCAAAGAGCCGTTAAACCCGAAACAACTAACCAAACAATCTAATATTATGGTAATGTCTTTCCATCAATAAAAGCATGTTTAACGAGTGACAATTTCCATTTTCGGACAAAAATATGGTTTTTGTCTGGTGAGGCAAAAAGTCTGTCAAATATACATTCTTTGCAATTTGTTACTCGACTAATGACAGTTTCTTAAACTTTCCATAAGTTAAAAGGTATAACTCTCCCCTGTGTTTTCCGCCATCTTTATAAAGGGGCCAACTTTTGTGTCTTCCTGTTTGCTTCCCTGGACAATATTTCCCTTTTACAAATTGAGTCTATTCTTAAGAGAGAAAAAATGCTGCAACAGTAGCAAATATTTTCTTTTAATATTAAGGGAGGCAAACACTAAAATGACAGTTACTTCCCGGAACGTGTAGCCATACACCTTAACCTCGGATTACGCATCATTAACATGCATGATGTGAGAAGAAAGTTAGATGCAACCTGAGTATGTCCAAATGGGAATGCTTCTAATTAGAGACTCAAATTTATCACAACATGCGCCGATATAAATCACATTGCTCCTGTATAGCATACTGGTTAGGATGTATACTAGAAGCAGCTTGAATTATTCCAACACTGTTTAATAATTCATTTACTAATCTGAACGTAAAACAACCATCGAATAATAAAGGGGCATTATTATTAGATGCAAACTGCCTAGACCAACATCAGACTGTCTTTAAACAGAAGCGTTATTAGGTCTAAACTATTAGAACAAACTCATTTGGGTCGACACTGTTGGTCGTTTACTTATTTTTAAATACTCATCAATTGATGACCTTTAAGTCAAGAAACCTTTTTTGATACAGTCTTGGCAGTTACATGGGCTTCGTATCGATCTATACTATAAGCAAAGCATCTGCTGATGTTGTTCAAGAATGCTGCTACCTGCTTGTCTTTGTCCCATTTATCTTCGTGAAAGGGATGTTGATGTTTAGTGTATCAAATCCTATGTGGTTGTATATGGACCGAAGGAACCCCGGTAGTTCAGTGGGTTAAGCACTGGCCTACTAATCTAGCGGACCGGGTTCGAATCCCGCTTGAGGCGAGAATCTTTCCAACCGTAAACGGGGTTTCATTGCACACAGCCTTTCATTATCATCGTCTAATCGTCCTGATATGACTGAAATACTGATGAAAAGTACGTCAAATCGCAAGTCATCCATCCATACATCCATCATATGGACCGCGATACGAGAAAACCAACACCGTTGCATGTGCGCCCGGCTAAGACTCAGATAAGCCCGAGCATCCTCCCAGTCTAGTCAGATTCCTTTCTGTGCGCTTAAGGGTAGCAAAGGGGCTAAGCTACCTTCATGCAAAGACTCTGACCAGATTGGGCGGATACACAGGCTGACCTGAGCCATCCCTGGGCGCACATGCCACTTTGTTGATTTTCTCGAGTCGCCGCTCAATTATATACTCTCTTTACTAACATACCGTAAAAATTCTGTAAATTGGGGAAAAACTGGGTCTGAGTAAACAGTGCAAACCATAATCAGACTGTTTGTAAAGGTCTCAATGCTATTTGCCATTCCATCTGCACCTTTTTGACACATTGCTGCACTGAAAAATTAAACTGATGATTTTTAGGACAGTAATGGTAAGTATCTAACGTGTCCAATTTTTAGAATTTTTACTGTAGAACAAGAGGCTTATACTAGGGATACTAAGGACTAGTAAATAGACAAAAACACCATTTCGAAAACTATTTTAATGTACATTAAAACAAGCACAGATATTTGAAGCCGACGTATTACAATAATACAAAAGACATATAGAAGTTATAAAAAAAAATACTTGCTTAATATAAAAAAAGCATCATCTCTATTACAATTGCACTTTTTGTTGAACTTACGGTTAAAATGACTGCAAACATTGTATGCCTTGACAGGCATGGGTGATGCAATAGCTGCAGTACAATAAAACGCTAAATAGAAACATTTATTTATTTACATATTTATACAAGTAAAACTATGGTGACCTGCTTGCTCCCCTGTGCAAAGTAGCCATTTTAAAATAGGATCTGCTCTTAACGGAAATATTTGCTCATAGGGCAACAAATTCTTTTCTTTAAAGACAAATATTCTTGTTTATTTGGTGTCTTAATCCTGTTATACAACTGACCAGTAAAACGGATTGTTCATCCAAGTTAATCCCATTACTCGTATAGGTAGTTACACAACAGGGTCATAAAATACCTTATAATTGTAGGTGCGTTCCGCATAGTAAAGAATAAATGTTTCAAGAGTTGACCACCATTGGCGGTCTATCATAAAAGGGGTGTCAGATCAACCTAAATGCATTGAGAACTGGAATGACATTGTTCTATTACTTTCGGCCTCAATATGTTATAATTTGTAATGAAAGATAACATAAAATTCTACATTTAACTAGGAAAATTGATTTTTTTTCAGCGTTTTAGGTGAAGGGATACACTTTTATGGTAGGAACTATAATTCCTTTTTCAATTTTACCTCCTTTCGCAAGAAGTTAGCTTCATAAAGAAAGCAAATTTTTATCTGAGAAGAAAATTTTAAAAAGAATTGCTTCTCCGTTAGCTTTCCTGAACGACAAAGTCTATCCAAATTCTAGTCTTCTCTTGAAGGAACGATTTTGCTCCTGTAGGAGCAAATTCTTTCCTATAAGAGACGACTCTATTAGAAATGTAGACAAAAATAAAAATGACAGATTCGTGTAACAATACATCTTCAAGTACAACTTAAAGCACTGTCTCTTTAAAGGTAGCCCATTAACCGTAATACCAATTTTGATTAAATGTCGTTTTTCTGTCGGCTCCTCCTCCCCTACACCGACACCATATTTTTCTCACATATCGTAAAGATTTGTCCATTTCATAACTACTTTACAATCTATACAATAATATTTTCATTTTTACGTATGTATGTATGTGCCGGTGACAAACACAACATATATATGTGAAAACCACAAACTAAATTAATGCAGTATATGTGAAGGCACAAATTAGTGAAAAAAGAATGGTCAATTAATCTGTAAACCACTATTGGATAAAAGTTTACAAAATTAAATGTATTCTACGAACATGTATGGAAGCCGTAGTAGCATGTAATATGTATGATATGATTCGAAATTTTGGTAATATGACATGCCTCAAATGTATGCAAAAACTTTATGTGTGAGAAAGAGAAATACAGTTAAAAAAAATTCTTTCGATTTTATCATGCGAAGCTTCTGTAATTTATTTTCAAAACACTATATGTTTGAGCCGAGGTTGTTCTGGAGATGTGGATATGACCATCTGCCCTCCGTGGAAGACCGGCTCGGTGGCCCTGGAAACCAAGCAGTCTATCCTAGAGAAAACAGTGCAGTCACATCCCTCTATCACCTGCTGAACAATCTTGGCTCCCTCACCTTATTTTTTTGTTTACTGTTGCTTTATTTACTGATTTATAATTATTTATATTTTATAAGACTAACAATATCCCGGCACAACCCAATACTGACATTGATTCAGCGTCATCAATCATAACGCTGAATCGACGCCAGTCCATGGTCTCTGGAAATGATTAAATGTCGTCAGTTTGTTTCAGTATAGGTTATTTCATATCAAAACTCTTACAAACATTAAACTAGTAAGTCATCATCCCTCCCCACCATTTAAAGTACACCATTGGTGATCCTCCAGACATTAAACTTGTAAATCGTCTTGCATCCCCACCATTTAAAGTTGACACTTTTCAAGACGATAAACTAGTAAGCCATCATTCCCATCACTGATAGTACCCCATTATTGTTGTACCACCAGACACTAAACTAGAAAGTCAGCCTCCATCCCCACCACTGAAAGCACACCTTTGTTGATTCATCAGGGATTAAAATAGTAAGTGAGCGACCATCCCCGCCATTGAAAGAACACCACTGTTGATTCTCGATACATTACACTAATAAGTCATCTTTCATCTCCACCATACACAAGTACACCATATGTTATGCTTTACAGGTATTAAATATGTAAGTCTCTCTCTAAAACATCGTCGACAAGTACACAATTCTTTTGTTGTCAGCAAGCAATGTCATCAGTAGAATACTGAAAAACAATGAGATGACATAAACAAAACGAAGAAAGAAATATAAATTTAATATTATATAATAAGTTAGTATAAATGGTACACTTTCAGGGGCAGCAACTATACCATTTTATTTTTGCCTCTTATTACAATGGGAGTAAGCACTTAAAGAAAAAGATTGCTGCCCAGTGGCCGTATTTATAGAACTACTTAAGTCGTTGCTATTCTGTTGCTAAGGCTCAATTTCTATGAAGGAGATTCCCTACAACTATGAAATTCGCTCTGGAGGAACAGTCTTTTTCAGACTGTTCCTCCAGAGCGAATTTCATAGTTATAGGGAATGGAGATTCCCTACAACTATGAAATTCGCTCTGGAGGAACAGTCTTTTTCAGACTGTTCCTCCAGAGCGAATTTCATAGTTATAGGGAACCTCCTTCATAGAAATTCGGCGTTAGCAACAGCATAGCAACCACTTAAGTCGTTTTATGAATACGGCCCCAGGAGTAGGCCCTATTTGGTTGGCCGTCGCCCTCCATGTAAGCAAACGGGAAGTCAATGAAGTTGTTCACTTGGCAGTCACAAAAGTTGTTCGCCCTAGAAAAAACGGCAGAAAACAAACCGGTATATCCATACATTTAAAGAGAGAGAGAGGGAGAGAGAGAGAGTCAGAGAGAGACACACACATTTATACATTATTTCAAATTAAAAAGGTGGTTAACCAATGTATCAGAATATAAAATTGTAGAAATACTTAAGATATAAAAGAACCTTTTCCTTTATAATTCTTAATAGTAAAGATAGATAGTAAGTTAATCTACGGTTGTCAGATCGGGCATTTTCTAGTAGCAAAACTTTGCTCCTTCTTGAAGCATGGCAATTTACATCTTTGTTTGCGGCCGACAAAGGTTGCATTTTCTAAGACAAGATAAGGCGATTGTGTTTCTTATTTTTTAACGAAAACATATGTTGTGACTCTCATTAGAACCGCATTAGCCAGACAAATCTAACGAGGGGTCATAAAATATGTTTTATCGAGAATTATTGAAAATCATCCCTTCATGATCCCCGTATCCCTATTCTGAAGCAATGTTGAGACAATATCAGAAGGATATCCTTTTACTTTAAAGCATTTAATGTCTTATTTCAGAACCACTGCTGACCTTGACTTTATCCTTGGCAATAATACTGGTTGCGAAATATAAACAATAAAAAACACAATATTTAACTGAACGAAAATTAATTTGTGTATGTGATATGAATAAATAGGTATTAAAATCAAGGAAGTTTGAATTATACATGCATAAACGATATAAGTTTATCTTACTGTGTATTCACTTTGTGAATCAATTCGAGACATGGAGTATAATAAGTTATTGCTTTTCAGTGAATATTTCATTTTATATACACAGGGAATACAATTGTGTTATACTTAAACAGTTAACTTACCGTTAACGCAACATTGATGGAACTGCCTTTGGACATTGGCAGAATTTTTTCTTAAGCAGGTAACTTTCATCTGTTTTATCTTCTGGATTCGTCCACTCCTCGTATGTACAATCGTGCTTATATTCCTGTTTATTTAGGTGGAGTTCAACTCCCTCCTGTATGTCGGAAAAGTCCATGTAACCTTTACGTGCGTCGCAGAGCCAGGATGTTAAGTCTGGGTATTTTAGATCGCATTTACAAATTCTAACTAACAAATGATAGTAATTATTTTTAAGACCATCGTAGAAACAGTATATTTTTTCATAACGGCAGTGCCTTCCATACTGGCCATCAACAACACTTTTATTATGTTTTTCTGTTACGACCGCATTTGCCCGCTGCAACAGCGGCTTACATTCGTCCATAATTTTATTGAGATCTGTGGACACTGTAGCCATTATCAAATTTGTTCAAGCACTTTTTTACTTTGTATTTCGATTATTTTATCAATTATTGACGTAATAGCAATGATTTCTAAGGTCTCACCCCAGTGTTTTCATTGCCAGTCGTCTTTGATTTATATGTCAGCTCAGTGGAATTTCCACTTGATAGGGCGTTACATGACACGCTAAAAATAGAAACCTTTGTAATGGATATCAACAACTTCAGGTGGTATGGGAAACTGTTTGTGATCACTTTTTTGGGAATTCGTTTACCTTATTTGGCCAAGCAAGTAAAATATTAGTATTTTGGAAATCTGTTGAAGAAATTCAAAATACGACATGGCTTTTGTCTTTTGATAGTGAATACAAACTGACTAACCGAAAATCTTAATTGACATGTTGAAAACAAAAAATGTCGGATCAGTTTTTTTTTAAATAGAATCAGCCATGAGTTTTGCGGTAGTTTAGTGGTCAATAACCAAACGAGTCTAACCACTGGGCACATGACGTTGAGTCAACGTCGGTTCAAGGTTGATCCTAATGGGTAGTTCTGTGCAATATACACCAAGGAATATGATATTCTGCAAAGACAAGCACAAAAATAAAACATTTTGTTTTGGACAGTTATGACCTATATTTTATATTTACGTGCTAAGCAAACGAAGGTGGCTGTAGCGTACAAGCTACAAAATTCATTAGAGGCGAAATGTATAATAATTGTTTAGCATCAAAGGCATCTTGAGTATAGTGTCTGATTTTTAACACAAAGTCGGTGGCAACTGGAAAGAAAGTTGACTGACTCTTAAAATTATATAGTCTGCAGCTTTTACTCAATTTGACAATTTTTATTTTTTATTTTTTTCAAAACAAATATGTAAAATTAAGTTATTATTATTAATCTATTCATTACACTGCAAATGCACGAAAACGTGATAACCTTTGTGACAACAGGCGCCTTTCACTTGCAAGCAATTTTGGTTCGGGACGAATAAAATTCTAGACAGTTACTAGTCTGTCTGAACTATTGATGTTTTTGTAGCAGTAGTTGGCTTAGGTTTGTTATCATTATGCGTGTTTCATGACTACCTGGGCATTATTCATAAAAATAATTGACATTAATACCAAAAATTAAAATGCTTAAAGTTACAGACCATAGAAATTGAAAGAAGCAAGACAGGCAGCTAAATGTCCGAAAAAGTCTTTCGCTGTCTTGCAAAACATACGAGGAAAATGTTATTGTAGAAAAAACATTTTTTTTTAATTTGAAGAGAGTTAGTTTGTTCAGAATGTTTGGTTTTCATAAGGGCTTGAATATTAGGTGGGATTGGCGAAAACTTGTCTGAAATACCTAATTCTCTGAATTGACAATCAGTTCAAAACACTTACAATATTTATTTGAGACACATTTTCATAATTCGACATGCAGACTCCATGTGGCCATTTTTAATTATGTCCTTGCGATATGCCGTAGTATACTGTTATTTATTATGAAAAGCTTGCGGCCTAGCAATAGAAATTATCGTGACAGCGTCAATACTGCGGCACTTAGAAAGTTCAGACCTTCTGGTTTGATACCCACTTTGAAATAATAAATTCCCTTAAACGATATATTGTGTCTCTTTAAATGTATACATACGAGCTCTTGGCGTATTATTAATATTTAAAAGTATGCAAGTCGTATATTTTCATGAATCGGTTAAGTATGAATATATATTCAGTGAGAGAGAGAGAGAGAGAGAGAGAGAGAGAGAGAGAGAGAGAGAGAAGGAGAGAGAGAGAGAGAGACGTCCATGTTTCATCTCATCTAAATGTCATATACTGTATTTCAAGCTAGAGGATGTCATAATTTTCACAACCGAAGCAACTTGGATTTGCTGTTCAGCGTTGGCAAAGGATGTAAAAACAGTAATTTAGGTTAAGCTTTATGGATACACCGTAAACGTAGTTGTTACTACTATTTTCAATAAGGGTAGCTGAATGACAACCTGTATGGAATAGAGCTGTTCATTTGGTTCACTGTGCGAATCTTTCGTACATTTTTGTCTATTTCTGCATGTATTCTTGTCCCTTTTGGTTTTGAGGGTGTGATATAGAATGTGATCATTGTCTGACATTACAGTTTTGTTATTTGTCAGTTATTGAAAGGGAAACGATTTTAAGCATTTGAAAGTAAGTTTCACTCTTAAAAAGGAAACATTTGCATCTAAAGAAGCAACTTATTTACTTGCAAGTATTGGAAACCACTGAAAAGAGGTGGTAAATGTACATTCCACAGTGCCTTTCCTTCAAAGTGTACTTATTCACCTTCAGAATTTTTTTTTCAAACTTGTGAAGCCTCAAATCGTTGCTGTTTCATAACATATTTTGTTATTAATTTCAAATTGAGACAGTGTGTATTTACATAATTATTGTGGTATATATTCAAACAGGCAGTCGATGCTTATTACTTTCGAGCTCCTGACTGTTCACATGTATAACACAGATTAAAATTATTTCTGAATAAATTATAAGTTTTTCAAACACCACACTTTTCCATTGTTTGAATTTCTGGTAGCATCCAACTTATAATTCGAGAGGAGCACGGCGTACACTCTTGGCCATACTCCTCCCGAATTAAAAGTAAGATTATGCCATTTATCTGATACCATAGTAACTATAAGTTTACCAACTGTTGTGTTCAGTACCTTGGCAGAATGACGTCTCAATGACATCACGTTGCCATCAATATGAATATGCATTTTTTTTATTTATTAGCAGAGAAAATCCCATGCTCATTTGAGTTGAGCAAGCAAAAAGTTGTATAACCTCGGGCCTGGTTTGAAAATCATAAGCCATAGCACTGAAACCATAGAAACATCGATTTATGCACAATATTTAGACAGACCTTTTTACAGATGTTTGGATCTTACATTGTTTCTAAGATTAAGGGCTATAAAAGTTTGATTAAGGTATGCTGGCTTCTTCTGTTCTGGAAAAATCTGCCTCAAGGGCACAACCTTATTTTACAGACAATACTGTTTCATCTATATTTAAATGGCAGAAAAACAGTGATTTAAAAGTAGAATGGCTTAGTCTTTCAGAGGATTATTGGATTGATCGTAGTACCGAGAGGTTTAAGTGCATTTTGCCGGATATCATAAAACCATCATGCTATCCTGTCTACTTTAATAACAGTCAACATTTAAGAGTCTCATACGTGCTGTTGGCCGGCCGCGTAGCGCAGGCAGTAGGGTACCTGACTTATAAGTCAGAGGTCCTGGGTTTGATACCCGGTCTGGCCACATACTTTCGTTTATCCTTCCGCTGATTCAAGAAGGGCAGTTGTCAGTTACTGGCGAAAATATGTGCACTTAGTACTGGTAAACCGCTTAGGAGGTCTAAGCCTGCTTAGTTATATTGTGGTTAGGTTAACTGACCCTCCCGATATGACCACAGCTGTTTACCGGCGATGTAAAGCAATAAATCAATCAATCAATCAATTCGTGCTGTTGACCAGTGGATTGTGAATACTTTCAGCATATTATTTCTATGTTGGAAACTAACTTCTAAATAACAAGAAATTTGGATAACCTTTCCCCCTTTTTTATTTTATTGTTAATTACGTCAACACAATAAGACAAAGAATCAAACTGAGTATTAACATGCTTAAGCTAAAAAAATTATGTCTAAAGCAAATTACAGCTGCATCAATTGCATGATGATAAGTACATTGGTAAACTATGCAAAAAGCGTTATTTAACATGGCATGCACATATTAAGACATTAGTTAATAGTAAAGTTTATTTACAAATGAATGTTTGATAAATGTTTTAACATTGGAAAATTAAACGATGTTCTGTGTTTCATTAGCATCAGTGGTCTTCCTTTGTCACCTGAATGCATCGTTGTGGCCTCTATGGCGTTTTGGTCAAATCAACATTCCTGAAAACAAAACAAATGATAATTAGGTAAGCTTCAGCAGGGTTACCTTTTTTTCAAAATCTTGGTCATGAAAAGTGGTTATTATATATAATTTACAAAATAGATGTAATTGCAGACAGCAAACAGCGACCGCATCACATGACAAAACCTGACAGACAGTGAACAGTGAATGCATCACATGACAAAACCTGACAGACAGCAAACAGTGAATGCATCACATGACAAAATATGACAGACAGCAAACAGTGACCACATCACATGACAAAACCTGACAGACAGTAAACAGTGAATGCATCACATGACAAGACCTGACAGACATGTGTCATATAAAATTTAACCCTTTTTTCATTTTTTATATTTTGAACCCCATTATGCTGCAGACAGTAAAACTCAGGTGGATGTTTCTGTGTAAGTATAAGAGTTTAACAATTGTTGAGTATTTTATGTGACAGTTTACAATGTAATGACTGAAGGTGAATGGATACTCCTACGGGGCAGCAACTCTTGCATTTTAAAATTTACCCCCCTCCTCAACAGAGGTCAACTTCTAAATTAGGAAACGCTGAACTCAGACCAAACTTCTTCTTTAACGAGTACAATCCATTAAGTAGGGGGTCATAGCCAGGAAAGCAGACAGGAAGTCACAAAAGTGGTTTATTTTAAAAATATAGAAAGGAAATGATGTATTTGAGCTAATGACATTTGAGCCTCGACACGACAAAACCAACAATGTGGCAATGTGCCTATCGCAGACTCAGATCAGCCTGGAGATCCGCCTAGTCTGATCAGACTCTTCACCAAGGGCTTAAAGGGTAGCTTAGGGTCTAAGCTACCATCATGCGGACAGCGAAGCGCTGGGTGCACAACCACATTGTTGGTTTTGTCGTGTCGTGGCTCATTTATATTTTAAATTGTCTTATTTTTGTTGTTGCAAATATTGCAAGAACAGTAAAAGATTTACGGTGCATCCACATATGTGCCCGCCTATATTTTGACAGAGAACACATTTTCAAACTTTCTGTTTGTTTCACGGAATGGCACAGCCTATTTAAAATTGGGTCTGCTCTTAAAGGGAAGCATTTGCTCCTAGGATCCCAATTGAGAATGGAGCAAACATGAATATAGCAAAGTTGCTAGCCCTGTGAATGAGCCGCGACACGACAAAACCAACAATGTGGTTGTGCGCCCAGCGCAGACTCAGATCAGCCTGGGAATCCACCCAGTTTGATCAGACTCTTCGTTAAGTGCTCAGAGGATAGCTAAGGGTCTAAGCTACCTTCATGCGGACAGCACAGGCTCTGATCAGACTGGGCGGATGCCCAGGCTGATCTGAGTCTGCGCTGGGCGCACAACCACATTGTTGGTTTTGTCGTTTCGCGGCTCAAATGTATCCGTTAAGCATGTATGACGCAATTCATATTCATTTAGCTCATAGTGGAAAGATAACTTAAGCAAAACCAAAAGGAAAGTGAAATGACAGGCAATGATAAGAAATCAAAAAGTCTGATAGGCCTGCATCCCACAGCTTGTTCGGTATTTCCCGTCTAATACACAGCATGTGAATCAATGGGTACATTAAAAAGAAGAAACCAGAAGGGTGGAGACTAAAACTCAAAACAGATGCACAGGCTGATGTTCAAAACAATATACAAAATACTTTACCTTGGACAAGAGCAGATTCGCTTTAAGTTCAAGCTGCCATCTGGTCTATGTTGTATCCGGTAACGGCAGTTTTCTGTAAGATGTAGCTCTACACCATCAACAAAGTCCGACACATACAGCACATGTGTTTTAGCTAGGCTACTCCTGTTTTGCCTTTGTCCACACACACAATGACGTATGAGGACAAATATGGGTGTGCTTGATCCTAAAATAATCCATGGCAGTTTTCTAACAAAAAATTTGCAGTCTGCCGAATAATGTATTTCGGGCTGGAAGTTGTCTGTTGGCAATATTGCTTGGGCCCATATAGCGTTGACGTCTCCCATTTCTATCGTAAGATTTGTATTTCTCAAATGACAGTGGCGAGTACCACAAACTTTGATAAGCGTGTTCTCAGAGGGATGGGATATATACAGGCCAAGCCTGTCCTGTTGGAATTCCAATAAATTTTCAAAGTGTGAGCGTTGAATTTATTGGCTGATATATTTATGACAGAGCATTCTAGAATGTCATTTTATAAATATAGATGTGTCAGTTAGGGATGTTGGGAATTCTGCAATGCACTGGTCTGTTGATAGTGTAAGGCTAAAATTGTCTGTGATTCAACATATCTGTAGACATACGTGCTGTCAAACAAAAGGTCTTTGATCTAGTTATTTCTTCTTTGTATAAAAGTACTAAAACAAGATATGTTGTCATTTCTGTAATACCGATCTTGTGAGCACGATAAGAACTGCCTTAACAAGGCGGTTCTAATTATGTTTACAACATAGATTGAAGAATTTTAGAGGTGTCTTTTTTACGTCTTCAACTTGTTTTTGTAAATTTGCTGTACATTTAACGCAAACAGTGCAAACCCTGATCAAACGCCGCACAATGCGGCGTCTGATCTGGTTTTTCACTGTTTGCATTTGTCTTTTTTTGGGGGGGGACGCTATGTATTTAAAATTGGTTTAGCCCTTTGATATAACAATCTGGATATAAATGTTCTGATTAGACATGACTGTGTGTTTATTGATTATGAATCAAGCATGGTCGTATCAAAGTTTAATACCAAGGTCCATTAAACGATTATAGGTGCAGCACTGTTGACTGGGTTGTGTGCAGTATTTATAAATTTGTTGATAAATGCACAAAATAAAGATTTTAGTATTCTGGTTTTACAGTACAGCTCTGACAGTAAAATAATGCTATAATACAGAACCTGGGACTGTGCTTTAACATGAATATAGAACACTGCCTTCTTGTATCCACATGAATAGTACAGTGAAAGTTGGCAATATTTTATGTTGTTCATTTGAGCCGCGACACGACAAAACCAACAATGTGGTTGTGCGCCCAGCGCAGACTCAGATCAGCCTGGGCATCCGCCCAGTCTGATCAGAGTCTTCGCTATCCGCATGGAGGTAGGTTAGACCCTTAGCTACCCTTTGAGCACTTAACAATGAGTCTGACCAAACTTGGCAAATGCCCAGGCTGATCTGAGTCTGCGCTGGGCGCACAACCACATTGTTGGTTTTGTCGTGTCGCGGCTTATTTGTCTGTCCATCTGTTCATTGTGCGTTATATATTTGTACAATCAATTTCTCGAGCAGTTTTAAACAGTCAATTTGGCCAAAATAAGCATGACTAGTAGAGGATTGGTAATATTTCTACTTCTGTTTGGTTTCGCTCTTTATATTAAAGGTGTGTGGGTACAGTACACCTCAATGTTTCTTCTGTCATTTTACAAAGGGAACTTACTTCTCTGACTTCATGTTTGCTACCACAAATGACAAAAAAAAAATTCAAGATGGGTTTCCTCTTAAATGAAGGAATTTCCTTCTAGATGAGCAAGTTTTTCCTTCACGAGTTGATCCAACTAGAAATTATAGATCCCCAGCCATGAAATAATTTGCTCCTAGAAGAGCAAGTTTTGTCTTTACGAGTTGATCTCATTTGAGATGGGAGGTAAAACTAAAATTTAAGATCCCTTCCCCTGAAAGTGTGCCTATTTACCTTAATTTAGACACCACAGTCTTTACTACTGATTCAATTTCTAATTTTCAACTGAGCCTTAGTGTTTTGTTCATGTTATTATAGCAACAAATACTGAAACTACGCATAGTTGTAACAGACATTTATGATTTTATAATTCTATGGAACTGCAACTTGTCCAGCAATTCCATTCTTGCGGATATTTTAGACCATATGGTGAAAGTTTTGTGCATTCAACATTTTTTTTCAGCGAGTACTATATAACTGTGATGGTGAAACATTAGGCTTTTTAGCCAGATTTCAATTAGTTATATTTCTGCAATTATTCGGGTATCCAAAATGCCCCCCTTCTTAAAAATAACGGCAAAACATAAATCATACACCAGTGAGATACTCGTATGTGCAGATACGAATTTCATCTTCTGTTTGCTGAATCACATCATAATGGTATACTCACGGTATTTTGCAAGTAATAATTTACTGTGTGCCACCACTTCTTGGCTTCTAATTTGCTTCTCGCGACTTTGTACGTATCTTCTGGGGCCGTATTCATAAAGCCACTTAAGTCGTTGCTATGCTGTTGCTAAGGCTAAATATCTATAAAGGAGATTCCCTACAACTATGAAATTTGGTCTGGAGGAACAGTCTTTGTAAGACTGTTCCTCCAGAGCAAATTTCATAGTTGTAGGGAATCTCCTTCAAAGAAATTTAGCCTTAGCAACAGCATAACAACCACTTAAGTCGTTTCCTGAATACGGCCCCAGGTCCTATGGGATCATTATGCTTAACTGAGTCTCTTTGAAAATAGAGTCCCGATAAAGCCGGTGGTAAGGGCTAGGGGATTGGGCATTGTTGCAGCATTACATTACTGCACATAAAAAGATTCAGTAAAACCAAGTCTTCTTTTGTTTCTCTAATTGTTTCTTTGTTTCAGAATGTGTTTTTCTTGTCGGCCTCTTGCCTCTTTGCACAAAGTTAAGGTTATATACAGTCAACTCTCAGTATCTTAAAGTCGAAGCTCATATCTCAAAGTACATTTTCTGGTCCCAGAAGTTACTTTGAGGTACCAGTTTTATCAGATACCATGAGTTGAAATGTATAAAAAATATAAAAAAAGTCCAAACTATATGATTTGATATAAGCGGGTACTTCGACTCATCAGTGTTTGGGATAACGAAATCAACTGTATATTCTGGTCATTTAGAATTTATTGGCCTCATCCTGAGTCTCTATGAAAGTAGAGGATCTTACACTCTTGGTCATTTCATATGAAATTTATTAAACGAGCCTTCGGCTCGTTTAATAAATTTCATTTGAAATGACCAAGAGTGTAAGATTCTGTTTATAATATGACCCTTTAAAATGGGATTTTAACGCCTTCAAACTGCACATCATTTCAATTAGAAAACGCTTTGTTGAGATGGACGTAGTCAATAAAGTTACGTTTACGCGTCAAAGTGTTATTACACGTGTAGTCATACGAGTGTTATGACACGACGTTATCCACTGAATAACAGCGACATCCTATGAGTTCCGCTCAAGCCGGTGCTAGGGCCATGGGAAGTGTTGCAACATTACAGAACATCACATGAAAAGAATAAAATAAAAAATCAGTTAAATCAATTTTGCTATTGTTGTTTCACTGATGTTTTCCTTTCTTTCAGAGGATCTTGCATCAGAATGTAATATGAATATACAAACGTGTTTCTGATTTTTTACGTTTTCAGTGTGTATGTGTGTTTTTACACAGACAAATGTTGAATAAGTAGATTAGGAGATTTAGATTAGCCAGATTGATACTTTCTAATGTTATATCGAAAACAAGTGAACAAGTTCAAGCCTTTGATAGCTGCAGTTTTTAAAGGGCTGCTGTTGCGTTGCTCTTGTTCGTACGTGTTCCGGTATTTGAATGCCGTCAGATAGTTTAGTACGTTGGGCCTCTCCCAGCCAAGGTCATTTCCTAAAGAATAAACTGACAAAAAATGAGACAAAACAAACGAAATTTGATTAATGCGTTGCTAGTAAAGCAGTTCCAATCAATGTGAACTTAGAATGTAAAACATACAGATTTTGCAACAATGTTACTGATACGTTTTGAATTTCAAATGTGCATAATGCTCTTGGCTCAATCCTTTGAAAATACTGCAAAAATATAGATGAATTAAATAAACGTTACTGCTGTCTCTCCCTTTCTCTCTCTCTTTCTCTCTCTCTGAAAAAAAAGACCGGAGCCTTTTTGTCTGTTGCTTGGTCCACCGGGGCTCAACTGGTGACCTTCTTTTGCTTCAGATTTCCAGTGGGGTTGTTTGGCAGGACAGGGATCTCCACCTGTCAGACGGCCCGTTGTATCTGTTGAGTCCTCGTCGTTGCTTCTTCATGGTGTTGAAATTTGATTTATGTGTTTACCGTGATGATTCATTGACGAGTTAGAGGGTTATCATGCGAACCGAAAAACCAACTAAATGTTTTGTACCACTTCAGAAACTGAGGGTGAGGTTGGGCCTGTAAAATCGATTTAAGCCCCCCAGTAATTCATTACTGACCGTTCCAAGGCGGTAGTTCTGTTGTGGTTCTTTGTTGCCTGTTTTTGGTGTCAGAGTTTCTGTGATGTTTTACCTTATGTATGTTATTATTATTTTTGGTTCGGTTTGGGTTGCTGAGTGGCCACCTTTTGGGAACAAGCTGCTCACTCGGTTGGCCATATGTTCTCTGTATCTTGATTATTTGTAATCTTAGTTGTTTCCAACTATGGTTTGAGGGCTCGATTTGGATTTTGATTGTTTCAGTTCCTGGTCTTTGCATACTTTTTACTTATACATGTAACAGGTTTTCAATGTTTGTTTTAAAATTCATTTCATTGGTTTGAACTGATATACGAGACAACTTGATTCTATTTTGACCACTAAACCTTAGGTTAAACGGTTAAACAGCAGATCGCCATTCCAAGCCAGCATCGGAACTTATAAGCAAGGTGCCAAAAAAGGTACAGGCATTCTTGAACACCTGGGTTTTAAAAAAATTGGTTTTGGGAAGTTTAGTGACATATTATCAACTTTGTCACCTTACAGTTCAGAATAAATTATAAATTGCATTGGGTGCGTAAATGTTAGAATTTCAGTATTGTTAATTTACTGCACACAAAGGCAAAATATTAGTCATACATTTTTGACACTTCCTTGGCTTTTGTTGATTTCATATGAGCCGCGAAACGAGAAAACCAACAAAGTGGTCGTGCGCCCAGTGCAGACTCCGATCAGCCTGGACATCCGACAAGTTTGATCAGACTCTTCGCCAAGCGCTTAAAGGGTAGCTAAGGGTCTAAGCTACCTCCATGCGGACAGCGAAGACTCTGATCAGACTGGGCGGATGCCCAGGCTGAGATGAGTCTTCGCTGGGCGCACAACCACTTTGTTGGTTTTCAGACGTCGCGGCTCAATATTATAATTTGACACGACACTTGAATTATGGCACGTATACATTTTCGAAAAATAGGAAGAAGAAATTTCAGAAAATGTACATTTCATTGTTGAAATAAACTTTCTATTTATAAGCATGATCATATATATTTGACCTGTGTTAGTTGATTTAGTACATTGGTACATGTGTTCTGATTTTACGCCTTGGCAAGACGAAAACAAGTGGTGCCTCATTACGATATTTAAATCTTTTGACTGCGACTGCTTGCATTTCAGTTGATTTGAATAATTTTACAAGTCGAGCATTACCGTAAAAGGCTATCTTTTTACTTTACTTAATACAACATCTCTCAAACTATATGGAATGTGACGTGTTTGACAAAACAAATTTAATATTTAACGGGAAGCAACAAGACAAGGAGAAAGGATACTTTTTTTTTCAATAGTTCACCCCTTTCTTGCAAGAGCCTTGACCTGCTATATTTAGGTATGAAATTTCCATGCAAGTTACTATTTAGAGTAGGAATTCCTCAAGAACAACGGGTGTTTCCTATTTTATTGGTAGTGGGAATCCATAAAACTGGAATTTTTAATCCTTCAAGGGAAATCCAATATACAAATTAGATTGAAAGTAATTTTAGCTATTTCATCATTTACAGCACGTAATCGATTAGACTAGAAACCCAACTTATTATTGGATAGCTTAACAAGTATGCCACGTTGTTCAGGCCCTGTATGATGCATTTTAAAATCATAAAAAAGCTGACACAAATACTGAAGCGGGCGGGACTTAATACTTTTGTTTCATGTAGAAAATATGGCGGATAAGAAAATGGATAGCGGCGATAAAAAAGAGGTAGTGTTGATTTTAAGTACGCTTTATTGCATAGTTTTTAAATTTGAGGACAACTGGTACCTGTATACTCAGTGATATTTTGATACATATCTGTTGATTGTGTTATTTGATATTTAATATGGCAACTTGCCACTTCGAGCAATCATTAGTTAAATGACATCGACATAGATTATATTAGATTCAAAACAATCTTTATAAATCTATTCAATACTTAGGGATACTAAATGTAGGTTAACAGATATTCATTAAGAATTTAGACGCTGTCAATACAAATAATTTTCTCAAGTTATTCTTAAATGGAATTCTTATATACGTGATTATAACAGATGCATTTTCAGATAAAAAGTGAATTAGTCCTTTATATTAGCTGTGCGCTAGACGTATTTACTGTAGTGTATGAATCCGACACACACACACACACACACACACACACACACACACACACACACACACACGATACACGACAAACATTCTAAGCTTATATTCAAAATGTTTATTCTTTATTCCTAAAAAGCATTTTAATGTACGATTAATGATTTATTCGTTCATTTTTAACAGGATGCTTCATTTGTACCTGATGTCTCTGAATGCTTTACAGCCTGACAGTCAGAACTATCACGTTACGATTAAATTGATGACGTCACATGCCGACAGGCCGTTCAACATATTGAGTCGTCTATCTCTTAGTTCCGCATGCTGACTGTATTGTAATCGTCAGAAAATCAGAAAATGCAATTGAAAATATATCATCATTCTGCGAATATATGTTAAGTCGATAATGCCGAAAGAGTTTTTGTAACCTGCATGTCAATAGTTTGCCAAATTATTTTGCAGGCACCTGGTGCGAATATGTCTAACACAACTCCAAGCCTAGACCAGCCATCTGACGAGGCGATTGCCATTGCGTATGCCATGACCAGAGGCCCGGGACTAGACGAGATCAACCAGCCGACAACATCGAACAAAATTAACTCAGGTTTGACAGTTTAATGCTATTATGTTAAAAGTCTAGTCTATCCCATAACCTTGTAAGGTCCATTGGAGACCACAGATGACTTAACTACAATTCCTTTCCACCTAATAAACTAGCAAAATCAATCCCCGTCCAATCCTTAACAGTGTCTTCCCACCTCTTTTTTGTCTACTTCTCCTTCATTTTCCTTTGCTATGGCGTATGCAATGCCTAGAGTTACAGGAAAAGATGAAATGAACAAGGGACGCTTAAAGCTTCAGTGCCGTCATGTGATTTTAGTTACCTACTTTGCAATCAACTTCAATAAAAATGTGAAAAGTAAAAATAGAAGTACAGCAAAAATTCACATTTATTGGCAGTCTTCGAGAACAGCTTTGATAAAATATATCATTTTAAAACAAGGTCACTAAGCACGGAAAAAGTATTTTATACCTATAGAACTCGTAAATTCTGTAGAAATTTAAAAATCAAGACTGCTTACTATGTACATGTTTTTCCCCAATAAAGCTATGGTTTAACCCTGTCTTAAAACAATAAGTAGAAAATCGAGAAAAACTTACACAAAAAAGCGTTGTGTATGGCAAACAAAATACGTGTTTACATTTTGTGGAAACCTGTAGTCGCTACTATGGCTATAATCAAACAGAACATGTTCTACGGATGTTTTGAATGCAGCCTACTCTAAGGGATAGCCCGTGTAAACTTGAAAATCGGCTGTTTGATTCATGAAAATAACACTTTTATTTCGGGCCAAGGAACCCCAAACATTATAGAGATTGTCAAATTAGACGGTTTTACTGTATATCTAAATGTTAACGTACAATGATCTAGTGTGTAATAGTTTGTATTTATTTGCAGATGAAGAGGACGGATCGCCAGAAGATTTTGATTTCAGTGACTCTGAACTGCCATCTAGAGAGGGCATCAAACAGAAGAAAAAGAAGAAGAAATCTAATTCATCAAAGTCAAAAACAGAAGGGGAAACTAAAAGCCATTAAATTTATTAGTCATAGATAGAAGACGTTTTACATTTCATATTAAGGTGAATGGGTTTACCTTCAGTCAAGCCAGCTTTGATATTTTCATTACATCCAATGAAGATCGACTCTTCAAGAAATGAATTTGCTCCTCCGAGAACAAATGTTTTTCTGTAAGAGTAGACCTCTTTTTAAAACGGTTTATTTGCCAAAGGAAGTAAACAAGAAGTCGATAAATATTGTTTTCATTTGAAAATTGGCAGAAGGTATATTGTGTTGTACCCATTCACCTTAATTCATTAAGTATTGTCCATTTAGATGGGGAAGAAATTAATCCGTTTCTTTTTTTTCGTGGCCCAGAGGTTATGAAACTTGAGTACATTCTCAAACTCAAAATAAAGCACACTGATTGGCTGCTTCCGAGCACATGCTCGGAAGCAGCCAATCAGCGTGCTTTATTTTGAGTTTGAGATTATCCACAAGTTTTATAACCTCCAACCCAGAAATTTACATATTCAAAATACCGGTAGTATATCATCAGACCAGACTTGGTCTTTGCACACTAGAATAAAGTCTTTGCTTTGCATTAGTAAAGCTGTTTTCTGATGGAACGAAATATGTGAGTGCGCCTTTGTGTATGCATAATATTATGTGAATATGTGACTATCCTATACGTAGGCTTTTATGATCCACAGCATGCCAAACTATGTATAAATACACGTAAGAAGAGTAGAAACTTTAGCCGGTCTGTATATCCTCGCAAGCTGATCAAGCCTTTGCAATTCGCACACACTATGTAAAGGGTACAGAGCCTTGGGAACGTACACGAGGACAAGCTGAAGGGTAACTACTCTGCTCGGATTCACAAAGCGGGTTAAGGTTTTACTGTTCCAAATATGTTTAAGCTCCAAATACGTATAAGCCATATTTTTGTATGTCGTGGCTCATATATCTAAGGAAAGTCTTCTTTAAACCAGGGAGCAAGGTTATATTTTTTTTCAAACTCATTTCAGCTGAGCATGCGATTTTACCTGTTAATCAAATAGCAACAATACGATAGGTACAGTTGTTTTCTTGCTGCATTTAGCTGACTAGCAGAGAATGAAATTTTCTCTGTTATGAATATGAAATGCCAACATCAGCTAGAATTTTCATATTTATCAGCAGAAAAAAAATCACGCTCAGCTGAGCTGAGCAAGAAAAAAATTATAACCTTGGGGACACTTTGTGCCTGCATGTGAGCAATAAGAAACTAATAAGATAGCAATAAGATATGTGAACAGGACTAACTCACACCAGCTTGTATTGTGCGTCCATTACGGACTGATATGAGTCTATGGCATTTTTGTTGCCATTTGGTAAAGGAAAATTCAATATCAGGAATGATCTTTTTGTGTATTTTTTGCCTTCGATGAAATGAAAACAAACAGTTCTATGATACTTTGCAACAAAGTCTTCCTTGAAATGAAAAAAATGGGTGCTATAAGCCTTTGCAACAAAGGCATTTTGTTTATGATATATGTACAGTTATATGTGTTCAAGAAAATGTTGTTGTGTAATTACTTTTTCAAGACATTCCTTGTCTACAATGAGTGTAAAACACGAAATACAGATATCTTAAATATAAATAGCTGTAATCGGAATCCGTCTACTTCTGTCTATTTCGTAAATGTATTAGCAGTCAAACATAGAATAGTGCTTAAGAAAAAATGTGCGTTTTTCGATAAAATAAGGTTGTGTGTTTGTTCGTTTTGCATTGTTGAATTCTTATATAAAGTTTGTCAGTGAGTTATAACAAACAAGCCCAATGTTAGTATTGGATGCATGTCTGTTAAAAAGATAGAATACAGACCGTTATTTTAAAATGCTAAAATATTTTAATAAACGCAAACCAAGAGATCTACACTTGCTTGCTAACTTAAAATGAATCAAGGAGTCATACCAGTAGAGACTGTTTTACAATGTTAAGATATTTTAATGAAACTAAGCATCCAACTTTACATGAATCAGCTCAGGCATGAGGATTTTAGTTTGCTTTCTGGTTAATTTTTATTTGGGAAGTTAACCAGTCATGAGTTGTGTAATTCAGTACTAAGTATTTCTTCAAACCTAAACTAAAACTTGATTTACTTAAGAATTGCTTCTTTAATGTAATTCTTGTATTGTGTTGTCTTACAATTATAGTTTTGCTCTTGCTAACTGGGACTGCATGGTAGTATATCATTCAAATGTAACAAATGGGAGATAACCAATTTAGAGAAAGAAAGGCAGCTTAAATACAGCTTAAAGTTATTTGAGTTTTAACAAGTATAACTGAACTGTGTTTGGAATTGGTTATCTCTCATATTTTTGCCATAGAAAATATAAAATGTCTAAAAATTTCAAAGTCTGTACAAACATGTTAAGCAAAGCTCTTAGGCATAGAACTGTTCAACATAACTTTGAGCTTTAGCTATTCTTTTTCACAAAATTTAAAATAATGCTACTTCTTTTTGTAATGAATAATACAAACCGAAATGGAAAATATAGTATGATATTAAAAAAACGTAAAGTCAGCTCTTGATATCTCAAATTCATTTGTAATTTATTTCAAGCTACTGATATTTCAACTAGCAAAAGAAAATTTGCTTTGAGATACCAGTAGTTTCAGATAACAGGATGTGAAAAGTGAAAAAACAAGAGGGCCAAGAGGCCCTAAATCGCTCACCTGAGCAAAAATGTTAAAGGTCAAACTAGGGTCAAAATTTGAACAAACCTCATAGTTTGCAACCATTTCCAAATGGTTCTGAAGAAGAAGAATTTTGAATGTTTTTCTATGTATTGCTATTGTTTAAACCCTGGACCCCCTGGGGCAGCGCCATTTTGGACCCTGAGGCCATCATTTGAATAATCTTGGTAAAGGGCTACTAGGCATTGCTAAAAGCTAAATTTCAAACCTCTGAGCCAAGTGGCTCTGAAGAAGAAAATTTCTGAATATTTTTCTATGTCTTTCTATGGTTCAAACCCAGGACCCTCTGGGGCGGCCATTTTTGACCCCGGCACCTTCATTTGAAAAACTTGGTAAGGGACCACTAGGCAATGCATCATACAAAATTTCAAGCATCTGCACTAAGGGGTTCTGGAGAAGAAGGTTTTTAAGTACATATTTAATTCAAACCCAAGACTCCCTGCCCCATGGCCATTTTGGATCCCAGGGCCACCATTTACACAAACTTTGTAGGAGTCCACCAGCCAATGCATCATACCAAATTTGAAGCATCTGAACCAAGTGGTTCTGAAGAAGAAGATATTTTAATAGTGTCCTATGTATTTCTATGGCTCAAACTCAGGACTCCCTGCCGTAGGGCCATTTTGGACCCGGGGCCATCATTTGATCAAACTTGGTAGAGGCCCACTAGGCAATGCTACATACCAAATTTCAAGCATCTCAGGCAAGCAGTCCTGGTGAAGAGAATTTTTCAATTTTTTTCTATGTAGTTCTATGGTTCAAACCCAGGATCTCCTGGGGCGGGGCCATTTTTAACCCTGGCACCTTCATTTTAACAAACTTGGTAAGGGACCACTAGGCAATGCATCATACAAAATTTCAAGCATCTGAGCCAAGTGGTTCTGAAGAATAAGATTTTCTAAATATTTTTCTATATATTTCTATGGTTCAAACCTAGGACTCCCTGTCGCGGGGCCATTTTGGATCCTGGGGCCACCATTTGAACAAACTTGATAAAAAACTACTAGGCAATGCTACATACCAAATTTCAAGCATCTGAGCCTTGCGGTTCTGAAGAAGAAGATTTTTTAATATTTTTCTATGTATTTCTATGGTTCAAACTTGGGACTCCCTGCCCCTGGGCCATTTTGGACCCTGGTGCCACCATTTGAACAAACTTGGTAGAGGACCACTAGGCAATGCTACATACTAAATTTCAAGCATCTGAGGCAAGCAAATCTGGTGTAGAAGATTTTTAAGTATTTTTTAGTTTCGAACCCAAGACCCCTGCCCCAAGGCCATTTTGGACCCTGGGGCCACCATTTGAACAAACTTGGTAGAGGAACACTAGGCAATGCTACAAACCAAATTTCAAGCATCTGAGCCAAGCAGTTCTGGAGAAGAAGATTTTTAAGTATTTTTTAGTTTCAAACACAATACCCCCTGCCCCAGGGCCATTTTGGACCCTGGAGCCACCATTTGAACAAACTTGGTAGAGAACCACTAGGCAATGCTACATACCAAATTTCAAGCATCTGAGCCAAGCAGTTCTGGAGTAGAAGATTTTAATGTATTTTTTCGTTTCGAACCCAAGACCCCCTGCCCCAGGGCCATTTCGGACCCTGGGGCCACCATTTGAACAAATTTGATAGAGGACCACTAGGCAATTCTACATACCAAATTTCAAGCATCTGAGGCAAGCAGTTCTGGAGTAGAAGATTTTTAAGTATTTTTAGTTTCGAACCCAAGACCCCCTGCCCCAGGGCCATTTTGGACCCTGGGGCCACCATTTGAACAAACTTGGTAGAGGACCACTAGGCAATGCTACATACCAAATTTCAAGCATCTGAGGCAAGCAGTTCTGGAGAAGAAGATTTTTAAGTATTTTTTGGTTTCGAACCCAAGACCCCCTGCCCCAGGGCCATTTTGGACCCTGTGGCCACCATTTGAACAAACTTGGTAGAGGTCCACTTGACAATGCTTCATACAAAATATCAAAGCCCTAGGCCTAGTGGTTTCAGAGAAGATGTCATTTAAAGCAAATATTTGACGACGGACGACGCACAACGCACGACGGACGACGGACACTGGGTGATCACAATAGCTCACCCTTAGCCTATGGCTCAGGTGAGCTAAAAATGAAATACATCCGAATTATATTCTTTGATAGAAGGGGGTGTTTTGAGGTATCAGTGTTTGAGGTAACTCAAATTATCTGTATTGTAGAATAACTCCTTGTTTGAGAAAAAGTACAACTTTTGCACCACTTACAGATCTCTTGTCATTCCACAATCAATTCTTTTCTGCAAAACCAGACATTTTACGTCAATACAGACATGGCAGACATCGTAGTTGTGAAAGCAGCCAGGGAGTTCATTTTTGAATTTCTGGAGCAACGTTATTAGAATTGTCAAAATGCAAGCATAAATGTGACTCTTTCCTGATAAGGTGAATGGATGCACTTTCATATTTGGCCGCCATTTCTATGAACAGGAAAGCTTTTTTTCTTTGTTATCTTGGGCAACAAAGCCCTTTCAAAATAATTAACTACACAAATAAAAATAAAAAGAGCTGTTTTATATGAAAGTATATGCATTCATCTTATATTCTAGTCTGGACTGGTATTGTTGACCAGAACGAATTATAAAATAATATTTTACTGTATATTGTGCACTAGAAGTTATGATCTTGCTATCCGTAATCCATAACAAATTTGTCTATGAAAATCTGAAGCTCTTTGCAGTCATATATATTTCTAAAATGATAAATAACAGCGTTTTGCTGTTCTGTTATAGATAATACTTTCCTGTATATTAAATCATTCATGTACATTAAAAAACGAACCTATAAAAATTAATATTAAATATAGCTCAATATGCATTGACTTTGATTTGTAAATTCAGTAAAGCTTAGTTTGTTTAATGTTACCGTATAATTAGAATGATACTGATGAAACTGCGGATGTTTATGAATAGTATTGATAATTTGGTTACGGTATTTCTTCGTTTATAAGGCAATGATTAACCAGTCCATAAACAATTTCAGAGATCTAGATCCGTCTTGTAAGATTGGTTTGAAAGACGGACCTTGATATTTGGGATTGTTTTGAAAGAAAAAAAAATAAGCTGAATTGTACAAGGCTGAGGTAGTTTACGAATGGTAATCTCCCATCTTCTAAATAAATGAATGTGGAGCTTAAATACATGTTGTTACTGTAAAACAGCATTATCGCTCATAAATCTGTGTATTGAATACTTTGGTTGTATGATAATTGCAAATAAGGGACACATATATCAGCCTCTGCTTCCTCGCCACGTGTATTCTATAATTGGCATTCAGATTAACAGGTATACTTCCTATTTCATAGCCATTTGTTAAAAAGGGAAAACTTAGTTGCAGTTTTCTGTTTGCCTGCCTCTTTCTAAAAAAAATCACTTTATGAGTAAATGAATTTGCTTCTTGGGAGCTAATGTTTTCTTTTCGGCATTAACCCCTAATGCGAAAGGGGACAAAAATAAAAAATGAAAGAGTTACTGATCTTTAAAGCGTAGTCATGTCCCTTAAGTGTCCGTGAGGGTGACATAACCTACCCAGGCAGAACTGTATCCTCTACTTGCAAGTAACATTAATTCATTTACTTGTGTCTCGATCAATTTTTTTATTGTTTACATATTCATGTATTATTTTGATACGTTTTTACCGTTGTTACAAACAACAAATAATAAAATAAAACAATTTATACTTCAAATGTATTTACTTTTACATTAATTTCCAGACTATGCGTTTCATTCTGCATTCAAATACTTCCCACTCTTCTATTATGGTATAATTGTTTTTAATTTTAATGCTTACAGTTTTGAAGTACATTGCTTGAAACGTTAAAAAAATTATATTAATGAATTTAATTCTAACGTTCAAAGCAGAATTAGATTAACCAGAAGACATGTGGTGCGTTTGCAAAAACAGTCACTCGAGAAAAACCTTTCCGAACTTAAATTTTTCTCCAAACTGTGCATGTATAGCAAATGGGAGATAACCACTTTTTTTTGAAAACAAACACACGAAAATTTGAAATATTTTCTGTGCACCTTCAAAAGTAAAACAGAAAGGAAGCCCAAGACTGAGCATATCTGAGAGGGTAATTTGGTATACTTAACCATTAAAACCATACAAAATATACTTAATTACAACAGTTCGAAACTCTACAATATTGTTTATTAGTATTGAGCATTTAAGTGCCACGGAGACTTACAATGTACTTTACTCTATAATAAAACTTTGATTGAATTTTTTTTTCGACAAGCTTCTCCGAAGGATGAATGATATGAAAGGTAGAAGAAGATGAATGTATGATAAAATGACGATATCTCATTATTAATTTTATTATGAATATTGATATTCAAACTTGACACCAATCACCAGAATACATTTGCCTTTACAAATATATATACATCAACGCATCAATTTTATACACACTCTTACACAACGAATCACATGTACATATAAGCATTTTACATGTTATACACACATACATATGCACACATATACTAAATATCCGGATTACTTTGATTTTTTTGTCTTATTGATAATACTGTATTGTAGAGTACTAAGAGTGGTATGACAAGAGTCGAAAATTGCGATCGGGTCTGTCCCTACCTACAAACGTTCCACTCTTTGCACGCCACCCTAGTTTCATTTTGAGACTGCTTATTTTACAAGTTCATACTGTTTCATAAAATTATGATTGAATTAAAGAATGTCTTTTTGCATTTACTTAGCTCAACTATACTGAAGTGCTCATGTGTATTCAATTACAAAATGTGACACTTTTGTGAACCTTTTTCTAACTCTTCTTATTCTACTCTCTTTGACGTATCAAAATATAAAAATTACGTAGATGAACAAAAATAGAATTTTTAGCTACATTCATTATTCATTTCATAAAAATATAACTAAAACATTGGCACCATGACTTCTCTTTAGAAATTATGGGTTTCTCGATTACGACTGTTAAGACTCAGCACTATCTTCACGCACTGCGATAAAAGAAGTTAGACAAACAAATATTTCTTTTCAGATGGTGTTAATGAATTATGTTATGGGATGTATGTGTATTACGAAACTATATGCAATCATATTGCTGTCTTCTTGTTGGGGCTAAAAGGATGTTCCATTTCAAAAATGAGCTTTTTTAACAAATGGGAGGTAACTGCAAGTGCAAAAATCGACCTTTTAAATTACAAGTTACAAATTAATTTTATAATACTTTATAACGGAAACCTTAATGTTTCATTACTATCCATACTACCTCAGTCAATATCATTTTTAATGTGATGAATAAAGTAATGGACTACTTAACGTTAAAACGAGTAAATGATCCTTCCAACTTCTATTCTCCTTTATATTTTGCACTTACAGCAAATGGGAGGTAAATACTCTTTAAAACACAACAAAACTATAATTTTTTTCTGTGCAAAGTTTTAATCAAAATGGAAACATTCTTTAAGGACGTCAAGTGAATAAGCTTGTTGTAACAATTAAACCATACGTTCTTTACATAGATATAACAATTTTTAAGCTGTTTTAGTGTGTAGCAGTAGTTTGCATTAAAATACTTCGAGCTTGCATTGTGCTGGTCTCCATAAGGAAATTGAGATATACTTTAAGAAATCATTCTTGCCCATGCTTTTTAATTTAACTCAACCAAAGTGTTTTTGCATATTAATCAAATAAGAGGACGCTATTGCTAATTTGTTTTCTATTAAAACTCTCTTTCCGGTATCAAAATATAAAACGTATGTGGAAGAACAAACAGAAAATTCATTAACAACCTGCACTATACGTAAGCCAGAAAAATGAAATATTAGCATTATAAGACTTCTTGAAATTTCATGGGCATCTGGATCATGTTTGTTTAGAGTCAGGACTTATTTGACGGAAAGCTACAAACGCAGTTAAACAAACGAATGGTTCTATTGTGATTGTATTATTGGATGTCTATAAAATTTTGCCTAAGTTGCTAACGTATTCGCATAGTAAAATATCATAAATGTTTGATGTATACCAGATTAGCTATTTTTCTGACAAGTTTGTATTTCAGCTCTATAATGTAATTCAATTTCTGCCTTCCTGCTAAAGTATAAATGTTTTTGAAAGTTGGGAATGAACATTATAGCAAATGGGAGGTAACTGCAAGTGCAACAGTCGACCTTTCAAATTGCATATAACATGTTTATTTTATATATTTATTATCAAATCCTAAATATGTTGTTACTATCCATATTATTTCGTTTAAAATCTTTTTATGTGATCGATAAAGTGATGGACTACTAAAAGATATTTTTATCTTTTGGCAGTTTTGTAAGTATACACAAATTCAATTTAAGAAAATAGTGTCTTTGATAAGATTTTTATTCAGATAAAAGGCGGAGGTCCCTGCGAAATATATTCATTGTATTCAAGATGCAACAGCCAATGCAAGCATTTCTAAAATTTCTTTTTAGTAAGTTGTATAAGGCATTTCTTTTGTTAAATGTATGACATAATTTTGTTTCCCTAATTATCTTACAGGCATATATAGTGGAGCAAATTTGATTGCATAAGTGGCCTAGAAAAGGAAGTTAGTGGTCTACGGAGTGTAACATTTGTTTTTATATATCAAAATGATTGTCTGTGTCTCTAGTTATCAAATTCAGCGTTTGCCACCTTGGCAAACCTTGCATAACTCTGTAGTGGCCAGTTATTTACGTTACCCCTTTAAATTTTGAATATCAAAAATATTTATTGAAGTCAATAAGAAATGTGTTTAAACTATATAAATGTATCAAATCTAAATATTTTCTGTACGAAC
This sequence comes from Ctena decussata, assembly GCA_963989385.1. Lineage (NCBI taxonomy): Eukaryota > Metazoa > Mollusca > Bivalvia > Lucinida > Lucinidae > Ctena > Ctena decussata. Next base: position 54,812,558 of record OZ022513.1, read on the forward strand.
AGTTAATATGCTATAAATTAGGCTGCTCAGAAAACAGTTCAGAACTTTCGCATTGTTACTTTCGTTACAATATATCATGTTACCCTTGAAAATTTAAAACTGGAACTTAAGTTGTTGCATTTTACAAAGACTATTACAGAAAGGCCCAAAATAATCATTTTTACTTACTATTCAATTGGCCCTTTTCAGTGCGTTTCTAGCAAAACAAATATAAGACCTCTAGCTTTTATACTTTATCGCCCACGTACTGTTGAACAGTTACACCTATTCCCTGTTTTTGGCTGAAAAGTCATTTTTCATATAATTGTTCGAACAAAAAATGGCTAATAACCATTTTAATTTTGACAAAAAGGGGCCTTTTGCAAAAAAGATCATGTTAACCATGATATAACACAATAGCTTAAAAATCATTTTTGACTTTACAACACATTTTAGCCAGAGTAACGTACTTAACAGATTAAAATGTTTGTGTAAAGCGTCTATCATTCCCGCCAGAAAAAAAAACTCTTTTCAAATTCTGACTTTAAACAATGCAGTTGTATTATATATGTATATTATCTATTGTAAAATCAAATTTTTGCATTGTTTAATAAACTAATCGGGCAGTAAACAGTGTTATTTACATGACATGCAAAGATGAGATTGTCCTACAACTAGAAAAGAAAACCTTCGTATTTAATCTATAAATAGAACACTTTCCTTTAATATCCAAATGACATTAAAAATATCACACAATAAATTTACTAATCAGAACTTACTGTTTTGTACTCAGAATCGTAACGTTTGTAACCATTAAACAATCAATGAGATTATGTGTTGTTACTGAAAAATATGCCTTAACCTCATTAGTTTTATTAAAAATATTTTTAAACGGCACTTTAGACTGGTTTTAACCCACCCTATGTAATTTATCAGTGAAATTTCCACGGCGATGCATCAGTTGTTGTGTAACGATGTTATAGTTTGTGTTAGCCACTAATCTGTATTGTTCGAAAAATTGACTTGTTTTGTCTGTTTATTCGCCATCATTGTGATGTATATAAAAACAGAATGAAAGAAGGTGAAAAATATACATTTTGTGTCCCTGGGTTATTTTACCCGCCTGCTGCTAGTGTAAAGTGGCATGTAGCTATGGTGAAATGCTTCCTTGTACTTCATTTTCTGGTCATTTGAAATCATCTGGGCTCTTTCTGAGTCAGTTTGAAAAAAGGAAATAGCTGGTGCTAGGTGGCATTGACAGTGTCGCAACATTACATTCCTTAGTTAAACCGAGGTTGCTGTTATTTTTTGTGATTCATCCCTTGCTTTCAGAGACTCATCCTTCAGAATTTCATTAAGTTTTTATCAGTCTTAGAATTTAAGGTGATGGCATACAATTTCACATAAGTTATTCTGCCAATTTTACTTTGGGCTCCTTTCTTAATGGGGAAAACTTTTAAAAAGAATATGCTACTGTAAAAATTGTTTCCTTTAAGAGCAAACCATTTTTGGAAGGGTTATAGCTTTCTCAGAAGCGAATAGGAAACATCTACGGAAATAAATATTGTTTCTTTCTCACTAATTGTAGTAAAATACTGAGGTGTGTCCTTTAACATTAATACAGTATTATTGCAAAGACTTGCCAGAAGATCATGTTGAAACGAGGAACACACACGAGAAAGAACATAGCAGACTCAGTTTAACTGATTCCTTTCAAAATCGGATGACCTTGCCTACACGCACGGATAAGATGATTAGGACATATTGTTATTACTTTAAAATCATTATCAAAATGCCTGTTTAATTGAGTCAATGATAATTCACTTACTTTGACTTTTTGGTTTGGTATTTAAAAAGGTAACGTATACAACATTCAAATGTAAACGATTTGTCAGATTAGAGTTATGATTTTTAATGATATTTTTGATTTTTAATGATATTTTCTGTTTGATATAATGCAATAATGTGTCCCTAGCACCAGCTTCAGCTTAACTGACTTAAATTGAGCCCAGATGATTCCAAACATAATTTTCAATATAATGAAGAACGAGGAAGCTTTCCACAGTAGCCAAACGGTACTTTACTGTAGCTGCAGTAGGACAAAATTACACATACTTTTTAACCTGTTATGTACGTTACTTTGGAAAAAATATATGCTACAAGGTAACTTTGGGTTTATACATTGTTCTTATAGAAAAGGTAAATTAGAGTAAAGGGGCAATGAGCAGGAATTAATGTTATCTGCGCAACAACGCCACCACGATACTAAACTGGAAATAGCTGCATAAAGATATAAGACAAGTAGTTAGACGATACTAGCAGCTAGCCAGATAAACATGCAGCCCCTTACAAGTTCATGGGTACAAAGCTAGCCTCAAACAAACAAAATTAGGCATACAAAATTTCATCTATTTTCTTTCTTTTCCCATTTATGCCAGTTATATACCAGAATGATGGCAAATATACATATGAAACAAATCGAGTTTTCGAAGACGACAGATAAGTGGACAACACAAACTATGACATAGATACACCAGAACTGATGCTCCACCTTGGGACTGTCAATAATGAGTTACATGAGTGGATTTAAACCGGCCGTTCTAAAATGTTTTTACCCAAAATAATAAAGCTTACGCATATGTGGCAGTTGCAATATTTAATCTCGGGGAGCTTTTTGTCAAATGTTACAAACGTTACCTTTCTGAATACAAAACTGTACGTTATTATAAGTTATTTGATATTTTGTGATTTTGTTTAAACTTTTAAAGTTATTTGGATATTAATGAAAATAAATCCTGTACAGATTAACTAATGAAGGCTTCATTTGAACATCGGGGAAATCTGAGCATTGCATGTAATGTAAATAACACTGTTTTCCGTTTAAGAAGGCGACTACTATGCAAAAATTTCATTTTACGATCAAAAATTTACATATTTATCAGAACTGCGTTGTTTCAAAGTCAAAATTTGAAAAGAGTGTTTTCCTGATGTGACTGACAGACGCTTTACCGGAACATTTTAATCTGTTAAGTACGTTACTCTGGCTAAAATGTGTTGTAAAGTCAAAAATGATTTTTTAAGCTACTGTTTTATACCATGGTTAACATAATCTTTTTGCAAAAGGCCTTGCTTTGTCAAGTTTAAATTGGTTATTAGCCATTTTTGTACGAACAATTATACGAAAAATGACTTTTCAGCCAAAAACAGGGAAATAGGTGTAACTGTTCAACAGGACGTGGCAGACAAAGTATAAAAGTTAGAGGTCTCATATTTGTTTTGCTAGAAAGGCACCGAAAAGAGCTAATGGAATAGTAAGTTAAAATGATCATTTTGGGCCTTTTTGTAATAAAGTCTTTGTAAAATGCAACAACTTAAGTTCCAATTTTAAATTTTCAAGGGTTACATGATATATTGTAACGAAAGTAACAATGCCAAAGTTCTGAACTGTTTTCTGAGCAGCCTAATTTATAGCATATTAACTGTTCTTATAGAAAATATTTAGATTTGATACATTTATATAGTTTAAACACCTTTTTATCGACTTCAATAAATATTTTTGATATTCAAAATTTAAAGGGGTAACGTAAATAACTGGCCACTACAGAGTTATGCAAGGTTTGCCAAGGTGGCAAACGCTGAATTTGATAACAAGAGACCCAGACGGTCATTTTGATATACAAAAACAAATGTTACACTCCGTAGACCACCCCCTTGAAAGATAGCCCATAAAGTTTGCTCCACTAATAGTGCAAACATGTCTGACAACGCAACTCCAAGCCTAGACCAGCCATCTGACGGGGCGATCGCCATTGCGTATGCTATGACCAGAGGCCCGGGACTAGACGAGATCAACCATCCGCCCAAATCAAACATCATTAACTCAGGTTTGATAGCTTGATGTTATTATTTTAATACATTACCTATTTTATAACAGATTTCAATGAAACACGGTAAAGTTAAATCTCAAGCACGCTAAAACAAATATATTTACTGACTTGCTCCGATAACACTTTTGATAAAATATGAAATATTAAACCAAGTCCATTTGTGCCAGGAAGAAAGAGTTTTAATCCTTTTGAACTCGTAAATTATTTTGAGCCGCGACGCGACAAAACCAATAATGTGGTTGTGCGCCCAGCGTCTAAGCATCCGCCCAGTCTGATCAGAGTCTTCGCTGACCTCATGGAAGTAGCTTAGACCCTTAGCTACCCTTTGAGTGCTTAATGAAAAGTCTAGTCAAACTGGGGGTATGACTATACTGACCTGAGTCTGTGCTTGGCGCACAACTACATTGTTTGTTTTCTCGAGTCGAGGCTCATGTTTATTTTCTGTTTCTATAAACCTATGTTTTAAACCTGTATGTGTTAAACCTGTTTAAAACATGATCAGTAATAGAACGAAGAAAAACAGGACAAACGCATAGTGCATCTCAAAAACAAAATATATTAAAGACAAATATTCCTGTTTATTTTGGGGCTCATAATCCTGTTATGCAACAGTCCAGTGACACTGCTATTTCATCAAAGGAAATACCCCATTTCACATAGGTAATTACATAACAGGGTCATAAAACCAATAAAGACTGAGGGTGTGTTCTCTATAGTAGAGAATATTTGTCTTTATCACATTACTTTGGCAAAATGCATATGCTATCGTAAGAAGAATCAAACAGAGCAATTGCATATTTTCGTTTGTTGTTTGAATGCAGCCAAACATAAAGGATCAATCCAGAAGTTCTCGAATATGAGCTATATGAGACACTGGAGTTTTGGGTAAGCTGAGACACAAAGCGTATGCAGCTAAATTGCTGAGGTGCCTACATTAAAACCTTTTACTGTGTAATAAACATTTAAGTTCAATGATCAAGTGTGTGAGTAAAATGGTAAAGATAAAGATCTCCCAAAACCAAATAGCTGCAGGGGCAGTGGGGGTTAGAAGCCCATTGTATCTAGAGCATAGCATATGAATGGTGGAACCCATTCCTCTCCTTCTGCTGCCTTATTCTTCATAATTTATAGCAGGTACACAATTACTGCTGATTGACAGAGTTTCCCAGTGGTCGGATGGCAAAACCCGGCCGCGATCTCACGATCTTCCAGCGACTTTCTGCACCATAATCGAGAGTCTATAACCCCTTGACAACGGCGCCTCCCTGAGTGTATGATAGTCTTTATTTTTTTTTAGACGAAGAGGGTGGATCGCTGGAAGAGTTTGATTTCAGTGACTCTGAACTGCCTTCCAGAGAGGGTATTAAACCAAAGAAAAAGAAGAAGAAGAAATCTAAATCATCAAAATCAAGCACAGAAGATGAACCTAAAAGCCAAAAGAAATAGACATACTTATCATAAAAAAGAATCTTTAACCTTTCATATCTAGGTGAATGGGTAAACATTTATGCAAAAAAACTTCTCTGTTTCTTTTCATGTTTGCCTTCCATCAAGTGGGGATCAACTCTTTAATAATGAATTTGCTCGCTAGGTATGCATGTTTTTCATTAAAATCAGATTCGTCTTGGAATTTACAATCACCCAGTGCAGCAAACAGAAAGTCGCAAAATATTGTTTCCCTTTGAAATTTGTTGAAAGGTGTTGATGGTGTAACCATAGGGGAGAGTCAGGTAACTTCGGACAGTGGGTAAATTCGGACACTGACATTGTTTGTTTTACTAAAACAAAACTTAACTGGCCAAACAGAAAAAATCCTAATGAGACGGCTCAAGATGAGCCGTCTCATCTGGAGTTTCACTGTTTGCAATTGTTTGTTCGAATTTACCCGCCTGTCCGGAGTTACCCGACTCTCCCCATACCATAATTCATAAAGTATTGTCTATGCAACTGGAGACGAAATGCATCCTCTTTCTTTCTCTGTGCTGTGTTGGAAACGCACATAACATGCCAATAGCAATTTAGAAACCTGATTTGGTATAGTCTTAGGTTTGCATTAATTAAGCTGTTTTCTGAGGATACAAAATAATTTAGTGTGCATTTGGGTTTCCATATTCGGATATGTGACTATCCTATTCGTAGACTTATATACTGAGCAAAAGTGAAAACGCTACATTATGGATTACAGTTTGTAACTAACACAATGATACTTTTCTGCCTGGATATGTACATTATAGTCGAATAGGACATCCAGCAAGAGAATGTCTGCAAAATACTGAATCTGATACTGTTCATAACACAGTTATTTAACCTTAATCAATTTTGGCACATTTTGTAATACACAAACTATGTACATGCGCAGATGCACATTTCTTTGCTGATCTGAAGCGCTTCATCCAGAGTGGTAGAAAAAGCAAAAAATAACTCGCAATTGTTGCCTAGAAAAACTAGAAAATTGAAGCTTTATTCTTCAAAATTACAAATTATCTCCCTTTGCATAAAAATATAGCAAATTTTAATTTTCGATTGTTCTTTCAGTTCTCATTTTTCTGACAACTTTTTTTTCTCGTCTTTGTAGTGCAATAAATCATGCACTCTACCTATTGTTAGTTTTAAGCAAAATTGTAACAGTATGTGAGGAAACAAGAAATTAATTTCTAATGGGCATTTCCATTGTCCACTGTTTCTTATTGTGTTTTCGAAGAAATAGTGAAATTTCAACACTACTTTTCAAAGACATGAAAACACATATTGATGTGTGCTTTCTCTTGCGATGTTTTTATACACTGCTTACTTACCTAAGCCAAAATAAGGATAATTTTGTCGTGTCAATCCTTTTTATATCAAGTTTAAAATGCCTGATTGACTGTTCAGTATTTGCACCAAAGAAAACCGGACCCCTGTTCACTTTGAAATGTCTTTGTTTTATCTGTAGCGGGTTTTACAGCTGTTTTTTGGTATCATAACCTTACACATGCATTTAACTTTAAATTGCGTTCTTATGTATGAACCTTTCTGGTTCCACAAAACAGAAAATTCGAAAACAAATTACTTTGTAGCGTTTTCACTTTTGTTCAGTATATAATCAGCGTCATGCAAAACGGGAGCTAAAAGCGTTTAGGAAGAGAAGAGACTCCAACCGGCCTGTAAATCCTTGCAGGCTGGTCAGATCAATGTATGGAAATTTGGACCCGGGGAAAGCACAGGACAGAATAAAGACTAACTACATTGCTTGGATTCACAAACTGGGATAAGTTGTACTGCTGTCAACTACGTTTAGCAATATGTTTGTGTGTCGTGGCTCTTCTGCCTATCTAAAACAAGACAAGCTGTCAAGTTTCAATCAGGCCCCGAGTTTGTTAATATTTTTCAAGCTCAACTCAGCTGAGCATGAAATTTTACCTGCATATTGTTATCAGCAATGTTGTGCTTTTGCTCAGTTTAGTTGAGTATGAAATTTGTTTTGCTTTTGAATATGAAAATGCCTACATTAACTGGCATTTTTATAATTATCAGCAAAGAAAGTTTCATGCTCAGCTGAGATGAGCATGAAGAAAGTGTTATAATTTCAAGCCTAGATTTACTTTAAAGTTTATAATTGCATTTTAGCACCAAGAAACTAGTAACATAGTCATAACACATGACAATTGCATTGACTTTTACCAGCTTGTATAGTGCGCACATTACAGACTGATATGAGTTTATGCCATTTGTGTTTGTTAGCATTTCATAAAGGAAACTTTATGTTCTTAAGTCTGTACTTTTGGTGTATTTTTCATCTTCCCTTAGATGGACACACACAGTAATTCTTTGCAATAAAAAGTTCTTTATTCAAATAAAATGAATCGGTGCTATGACCATTTGCGCCTTGCTTACTAGTTAGTTTGCATTAAGGACGTTAAACAGTCATGAGTTAGTGAGTAAATACTAAGTATTTCTTTCAACCTAAACCCAAACCTAAATTACTCTAGAATGACTACTTAATATAAGTGTTATCTTGTATTGTCTTATATTTAAAGTTTACTCTTGTTCACTTGCATTGTAATGATACTCACTTCCAATGTAGCAAATGAGAGATAATCAATTTAGAAGAAGACAGACAGCATAAATACAACGTCAGATAAGTTACTTAAGCAAGCTGCAAGAATTCAAACTTAATGCTTATACAACTGGTTGGTTTATATATTGTAGGTCAGTCATAACATGAAGAATATAAAACGTTTGCAAACTGTGTTTAAAAAAATGTCTAATTCCACTATCATTAGATATTGCTTATATCTTTCCCTATTGGAAAACATTTACAAGTTGGATGTGAAAAAATTTGTCCACGTTGACATGACATGTTCGACATACATTTGAGGCTGCGTCTATTCTTCTTAGCACGTATTAAAATAATGTTACTTCTCTTGCTTCAGAAATGTATTATCTTGTAGTAAATCAAAGTATTTGAGACTGCATACTTATTGAGAAAAACACTTTTGCCTACACAAACAATTCTCTTGTCATTGCACAATCATGTCCCTTCTGCAAAGCCAGACATTTTACGTCCATGGGAGATACCGTAGCTATGAAAGCAGCCAGTGATTTCAACTTCTGATTACCTGAACAACGTTAAGTGGGTTGTAGAAAATGCAAGCTCTCGGAGATTTGACTATTTTTTCTTAAGCTGAATTGCTATATTTCTATTATTTTCCACTGTTTCAACAAACAGAAACCGCCTGTTATGACTTTGATTTCTTTAACAAAAACTTTCTTTCGATGGACTACTCTTGAGGAAAGAAATTGCTTCTAGAGGAATAAATTCTTGAATTTTATTGTTGATACCTAATGGAAAGGGAGACAAAATGAAAATGAAAGAACTGCTTCGTACAAACGTGTGAGAATTAACTGACATTCAAGTCCGGACGAGCATTGTCGATCATAAGTCATTATGAAAAAATGAAAGACAAGTTTGTTATATATAGCTTTCAATAATTAATGTTTTGCAGCACGTTATTTATAATGTATTTGTGTATTGAAATCTAATGTTCTTTTGAGTCAAACTTTCCACAAATTTATTCAACATCGTTTTGTTATTTCTATTATAGGAACACGCCTTCCTGCATATTAAAATATCCATGGAAATAAAAATAGTGAAAATATGGAAGTTATATTGCACATCACCAAAAGTTTACTGAATACGATTTGTAAATGCTGAAAAGCCGGATTTGTTTATTGCACTCCATCATTTATCCATCCAGATGACATGAAAGTATGAATGGTTGTTTTATAATGTTTGTGATTGGTACTGAAGGTTTTGTTATACTGTTTCTTTGGTTATAAGACTGGTAGTTTGTAAGACGGATCAAGATCTTTGGAATTGTTTTAAAAAATTCTCAAAGATCTACATCCGTCTTGTGAGACGGATTTAAATCTTTGGGATTGTTTGAAAGATACAGCTCCTTTTTATAGCTAAATTACACAGGACTGATTTTCACATACAATTGAATCTCCTTATCTCAAACACTAATATCTCAAAGTAACCACTTACATCAAAGAATATAGTTTAGACACATTTCTTATTTGTCTTTACATTTCAACTGCCGTTATGTCTAACTACTAATATTTCAAAGTAAATTTGCTGAAAACAGAAAATTGACTTCGGGATATCAGAAGTTTGAGATGAAATTCGACTTTTGTGATATCGAGAGTTGACTGTGTATAAATTAAGAGAAATCTACCGTCTTATAATGGAGTAAATACGACAGCATCGTAAACGAAATCGTATTATGAAGAATAGGATTTTATAGCAAATGCAAATAAGGGACATATACATCCGTCTATGCATCCACAGATCCTGATCGGAGAGTGTTTTTTTCCGCATTGACAAATATCAAAGTCAAACCATTGTAGTATTCTGATGAATTTACCAACAAAATGTCAAGTCAGTTTCATCTATTTCATTTGAAGCTAGAAAAATACTGGTTGAAATCTGGTAAAAATTCTCAATAATTTTTGGTCAAATTACATGTATATGTTCTGTGCAAAGTTTACATCAAAATGGAAAGTAAGCCAGATAAAACAACAAAACTTATCTGAGAGGGCAAGTTGTTATATCATACAATCAAAATTGTATGTCGTTTTGAAAAATTCATTAGTTTTTGAATCAACTAAATTGTTTTTCAGCAAATTTCAATAACGTGTCACAAACTCTTGCATTGTGTTTGACTCTAAAATTAATTTTCAAAGTTCGTACCTAAGTTAACAAGTACTTTTCCACGATAATTCATATGTCTTTGCGCTTGACATATAACAAAATACTATTGTTGAGCGACTAGACTGACTAATGTTTTATCATTAGCAAGAATAATATTTTGTGACTTACTAAGCTCCACATGCTTTTTGAATCAACTAAATTCAGCAAATTTCAATAACGTGTCACAAACTCTTGCATTGTGTTTGACTCTAAAATCAATTTTTAATTAACTTTTAATTAATTTTTAATAACAAAATACTATTGTTGAGCGACTAGACTGACTAATGTTTTATCATTAGCAAGAATAATATTTTGTGACTTACTAAGCTCCACATGCTTTTTGAAGTTAATATAGTCAAACATTAATCAGGAAATTTAATACGTGTGTAATATGTGAACTAATTTCAAAGCAGCTTAGTTAACCTTAGTTCGTACCTAAGTTAACAAGTATTTTTCCACGATAATTCATATTTCTTTTTGAAGTTAATATAGTCAAACATTAATCAGGAAATTTAGTACATCCTGTTAAAACTTAAAAATTGTATGTAAATAACAATGATGTTTTTAATAAAAAAAAAAAAAAAAAGCAAAATTGGTTTAAATTTTCGAAACTTATATTTTAATTTTATCGCACCATCTAAACAGGCAGATGAAAATATAAGTAGTTATATATAGTCTTGAAACGTTTGAATATCATATGTTTGCTATGACTGGTAATTTTTAAACGCGTTGCAAAAGCAGTAATATAATGTGCATCCAAATGAACACAAATTGCGGTTAGCAACCTCGATGTACAGAAACTAATTGAATAGGAACACCTTTAGCAGATAAGCATGTAATAAAATTTCTTAGATATGTAGTTTGATAAAGTGCTTAAAACTCATCACCAAGTACTTAATACATGTACTTAACATATAAACAACAACTATGCTCTATAACGGCACTATTAAATGTAATCCTGCTAAATAAATTCTGTGGTATGAGTAAGGTTTCTAGACGTGAAATATCGTAAGATTCAGAATTTATTTGTTTAACTTTTAATGCCGTCTCGCATAAGATATTTTTAGCAATCGATATATAAGCTGCTACGTAGTACTACCTGGCGTTATGCTGTAGACTTAACATAAGGAGTGGTTTCTGGTTATAGCCGCAACACGGAAAAACCAACAAAGTGGTTGTGCGCAGTGCGCAGAGTCAGATCAGTCTAGGCATTTGCCTTCTCTGATCAGACTCTTCGAGAAGTGCTTAAAGGGTAGCTAAGGGTCTAAGCTATCTCCATACGATCACCGAAGACTCTGACGAAGGCGCACAACCGCTTTGTTGGTTTTCTCGTTTCGAGGCTCAAATTTTGTTTGATAAATGGGAGGTAACTGCAATATAAAACGACAACCATTTATAAAGTTAAACAAACCTGCAAATTCAAAACCAAAATTTTTTGGAAAAGTTTTGTTAAATCTTATCTATTTATAATTGCATTTCATAGTGAGTTATAAAGCATAAAGCATAAAGCTAAACATTACAAAGACAGAATACAGAAACCCCAAAATTTTGAAAGAAAAGAGATGTTGGGCAGGTCTTGGCAGGCAACGAGCATCCCTCTCCGAGCCACACTTACTGTCAAACAAATGAATACTGATTATAAAAGGTTGAAATTGCTGAAAGTCTGAGAATATCATAGATAAAGATATCATCTTCAGAACAAAAGAACAAAAATACCTGTCTCTTCATACAACAGCAAACTATTTTGCAAAGTTGTACATGCCTTTAGCACCTGCTTAAGCGGTGCTGGGGCGAAACCAGGAGGTTCTTTGACATCGTGACCTTTCCTGAGAAACTACTTCTAATTCTTTAATTTCATTAATTGCTACTAGCCAGAACTTATTATTTTTTCTCCATCATGGAGGCTGGGTGTCAGACAAAAAAATTGCTGTCTTATTTAAGTCACAAAGAATTAGTATGAGACAAATTTAAGAAATGGTGCTAAACACGAAAGAACATGCAAAATGATGTTTTTCTTGGCCTCCTTGAAATTCAAGAGTTGTGCCCATAGGGCAGAATTGGGTCTTTGTTTCACAAAACTCGGTTTCGATCTCCGATATAATGACGCCACAAAACCACCTCCGGCACTTATAAAGTTTGAAAGGTTTAATCTGTGTAAGCAAAGGAAAGATAAATACAACGCATATAAATTCCAATCATTTTTTCGCACAGCGCTTAACTGAGCCTCTGTGTAAAAAGGTCTATTAATTTTCTTCAACGATGGTGAAAATAGGTCTTGAACTGAACCTCATATATTTAAAATTTCATGAGGATTGTATTCATTGATGCAATTGTTATTTGCTTATAATAAATTGTCATTAGCTGGCAAATGCCTTTATCATCAGGCAAAAATTCTATAAATTCATTAAATCCTGAAAAGTGCTCCATTTACTGCCTGCCATAGACACTTGTAGCTTTTTAAGTGCTTGTTATTGAGTAATTTCAAAGGTCAGCGATTTGTAGGTGCAGACGTTAATGCGATTCCAATCTATAATATAACGTTCTTCCCTGTATAGAATGTTTGTATAAACTTGCACTTCCTTCATTGGTTGTCATCAATAAATGAAGTTCTTGGTGTGCTTGAAAGTCTACAAAATGACTGCCGTTGTTAGTTACAGTTAGTCATGTACTTTAATATCGTAATGACTGTAATGCTCCCTCTTAAGAATATCTATAGACGATAGAACCCCATTCCCTGACAGCCATCGACTAGTGCAGTAAATTTAAACTGACACTTCTTTCGCTACATTGACTATCTGCAAATGTTAAGAAGTGAACATAAGAATGTTTTTCCCAACATGCATTTGCCATTGCTGGATGCGGTACAATCTGTATCTTATCAGTTTATGATCTCTTTTTACCGAGCTTACAGAGTGTTTCTTATGCTCTGACATCATCAAGCTATCTCTTGCTCTAGTCATACATTTGAAAAATTAGATCCTTGGGGCGGGGGGGCGGGGTCAAGAAAAACAAAGGCAGAGCAAGTTGCAGAATTTCCAATTATAATATTTCCTATGCGCACATAGCACAAAGCTAAAAGATCTTGTTTGTACGAGGGGTGTTCAATAAATAATGGAATCTCGCATATATTTCATTAGCTACCTGTTAGAACAGTACTATAGATATATAATATCTAATAGGCAAGTGAATGCCATATAATTCAGTTCGAAAGTACTGTTTAGAAATAAAATTGCCATGGCAACGATGTCTTAAACTAAGAGAGATTTAGTCTCTAAATTTTCTCAAATTTCCTTGCATATATGCTGCTAATAAGCAACAGAGAGCAGGTAAAAGTTTGTCATAGTGTGGTTACTTGATACACGTCTCAGATACTTATATAAATATATAGTTATTCATGACTTGCTCACAAACCTGGCAGAAATACAGACCGCGAAAGACTTCCGATCGAGCAGAATGTGAAGTTTTTTGCTGATTTTAAGCATGAGGGACCAAAAATATGACGTCAGTGCATTTTAACAGGGAAAGTCTTTGGAGGATTGTATAGCAGAACTAACCAAAATAATCCTGCACTTGACAACCGATCAATTAATTTCAGCATAATACTGAACAATACGGAATACAACTTTAAATATCCAAAAATCAAATATTTGAACCAGTGTTCTTACTTTCATTTAAACCAGATATCAGAATATTTTCATAAACAATCATTTTATTATTGTTTGTAAAGCCAATGCCTCACTTACACAGAAGCTGTTTCTAAATTTTCTATATCTCTTTAAATATCCTATATAATAAGCATAATACGAAAAACTCTTTAACATAATGACGTAAAAAAATCACGCGCCGTACCCAGCAGGAACGTGACGTCATATGTTGCTATGGTAACAAATTGAAATACCAATTTCAAACATGAATTTGGAAGCTCAAAAAAAAACTCTTTGGTGTTAAATACCTTAGGAAACAAACTACACTTTGGAACAATTTTAGACAGCAAGACCTTAAATTTGATTCTTTAAACAAACCGTGTGTAAGTGTCCATGATGATAGATTGTATCACCAAATATTAGCTGCAGCTGTGAATGTATCATAAAAACTATAAAATTACACTTTGAAAGCTACAATAAAGTTTTAGAGGCAATTAAGTATTCGTGTTTCTAAAAATAGTAACCTTTACTGAAGGATATTCTGCGAGGTCGTACCTAGAGGTATACAGGAAGTACACCTATTTATGTATAAAGTTTAATGATCTACGAAGGTGTTTTCATTATTTAATGAACACCCCTCGTAAAGTCTTTCAAATTTCTTTTTGGTGGTAAATAATTTTGTCCTTTTTGTGCACTTCATGTGTTCAAAAATCACGATCATTGCTACCAATGATTCAGCTGATTCAGTTAAATGTGCTTATTATGGGAGATTCATCTGCAGGAAAATTCCTTAAATGTGTAGCAATATTTTGCACAAGCTGCCAGTGATACTATTAGTTTCTTATTTGACTTGCCAGTCCGAAAAATTTACCATTAAATGTTGCAGATTTTAATTGATTCAAATTCATAAAAGAAAAATTCTGTCTGTATTCACATTCTGAATAGGCATGTGAAATCAATGGCTGATATAGTGTTTGATGTGCCTTTTAGTGAATAATTTAAAACATGGTGCGATTTTTAGCTGCATATGTCAGTGCAATTCCAGTGTGTTATAACAATTACCTCCATCTTTTAAATTATTAGGATAGTTTATCGCTTTTTTAGGCTGTCATTGATAATTGCAGCGGACAATGTTATTTGTATTTGTATTTACATTTGTACCGTTGTATTGACATTTGTACCGTTGTAAACTATTTGTATGTATTTGTATAGTTGCTGTCCATCTACAATTGCAGTTCTTAATGTGCTTGCATCTTCGCGAATGCCTGCAACTGCTAGTTTTAATTGTAAAAGTTCATTTAATTTGAAACGATATATATTTTCCACTATTCAATGTCTGCATTCATTGTTTGGCAGCCAGATCATTGACAGCCATCGACTATCGCAGTTCTTGATGTAATTGTTTCTTTGCAAATTGTATGCTATCAAAATTTGCACTTATTAATGTTCTTTCAACTTGTAAAGATACTTTTTCCGGTTCTTCATTTCTGACGGTTAAACCACAGGCAGTCATAGGTTCTCTCAGTTCTTGATGTACGCCTCTCAATTATGTGTTTTTCATAGCTGATCGCAAATCGATCTTTGTGCTAACCTAATTAATAATTACATTTACTTGTCAAAAATATTTTATGGTCGCTTGCTATGTTTATTTTTCGATTATTCGTTCTGTCTCTGTTGCAATGACGTCCATAAAGTACCTCGGACAATCATTAATTTGTCTGTAGGGTTTCATCATTTGGAAACAGAAAAACAAAGAAGCGAAAAAAGCATACCCAATTAATTGTTATGGTTTCCAGTTATTCATTGTTCGGATGTAAAACGCATGAACAAAACCCCTGTGAGTATAATAGTGTATCAGTCGTTTTCGTTGGTGCTAAATATTTTTGTCGTTTACCTGTGTTTCAACCGTTAAAAATCAAGAACATACCAACCATTGATTCGAGTTAAGCTTGTTCACTATTGGACTGCCATCCGCAGATAAGACTTTTAATCGTAGGGTAATATTTATTTTCAGACTGCCGTCGACACTTGTGGTTATTGTTTTGCACGATAGTTAGAAAAGTTTGCAATTGGTTTGTTATTGAATTCAATTTTAAATGAATATTTCTAATCTGTATTAATGTATTGAAAAAGCCTGTGCTCCATTCACTTACTTTTAGCGGGAAAATGCCTTTATTGTCGGGCACATAATAGACAAATATCAACACTTGTGATTCATGATTTGCAAACTAGTCAGAAAAGTGTGTCATTGTTAGTTGCAGATCATTATTGAGTCCCCTCTACGATGGCATTTGTCCGCTTCTATATTATTTCTATACACTTTGGCCTTTTTGCACAAATGCTGCCATTGTTTTTCGCAGATGTCAATACTCAGTTGGAATGACATTTATTTTCCTGTATTTAATGTCCGTATAAGTTTGCAGCCCAATAGCTAGAAGCCATTGACTGTTTCATTTCTTGATGTGCTTGCTTCTATGCAAAATGCTTGTCATTGTTAATTGTTATTCCTAATGCTCATTGAACTTGTGATGACAGTTTTCCTATTTATTTCTAGACATTTAGGCAATCAATATCTTGTCGGCTTTGCAAAATAACTGCCATTGTTTGTTGCAGTTATCAATGCTCAGTTATTTGGAATGACAGTTGTTTCTTCTGTATTTAATATTTGCATAACTTGGCAGTCTAATCACTGGCAGCCATCGACTGTAACAGTTCTTGATGTGCTTGCTTGTTTTCAAATTGCCGGCTATTTTTTGTTGTAGCTATATAAACTCCTTTATTTAGATTGAATACTTTTCCTCTAGTAGTGAATGCATATATTGACAGCCTTATCACCGCAAGCCATCATCTATGCAGGTCTGAAAGTGCTTGCTTTTTGCTAAATGTATGTTTTTTTCCTTTATTAGATATCTGCATGTGTGGACAGCCAAATCACTGACAGCCATCGAATGTTTGAGTACTTGATGTGCTTTCTACTTTTCAAAAATGCTGCCGTTGTAATTTGCTTTTGCTTTTGTTCTTTAGTCGTTATTTTACGTTTTCCTCTGCTATATGATCTGTTTATATTTATCTTTGCAAAGTTGCTACCATTACTTGTTGCAGTTGTCAAAACTCGACAATTTGGAATGACATTTTTTCCTTTATTTAATTGTTCACATACACTTGCAGCCTAGAAACTAGAAACCATCGACTTATTTCAATTCTTGATGTGCTTGGTTTAAACAATATTTTATTCAATATACTGTACATATTTGTGCATACATAAAGCAATCTTTTTATTACGTGCAAACATACAGTATGAAAAAGGATACAGAAGTATGTCGTTAACTTATTTAGAATCTGTCACCCAAACCATAAATTTGAATGGCGTCGCATGAAAGGGAAGCTCAAGATATGTGCACTTAGGAAACACCCAAAGCAGCCTCCACATCCGCACAGGTCGGCTAGAGTTCCTACCTTCACTTTAGATTTCCTTGGATTCATACACAATGTATGCGAAAGGGGAAGACTCCAACCAGACTGCGCTCACGCGCAAGCTGATCCCAGTCCTCACAAATGTGCAAATACCACGAGATACCCTCATGCGACGTCAATCGGTCATTTTTTACTTTCAGTTGACTTTGACCTTGATGTGCTTGCTTCCTTGCAATATGTCTGTCATAGTTAACTGCTATTCCCTGTGCTTATTTCAATTGTGATGACTGTTTTCCTTATCTATTTTATTTCAAGACATTAAGGCAATTAATATCTTTACCGCATTGCAAAATGATTGTTGAGTTATCAATGCTCAGTTGTTTGGAATGACAGTTGTTTTTCTTTTATTTAATGTATGTATAAATTTGCAGTCCAATCACTGGGAGCCACGGACTGAAGCAGTTCTTGATGTTCTTGCTCTTTTGCCAAATGCTTGGGAAATACTAATAAAACTGCTCTTAACATCGTGTGTCAGTTTTTCTTTTTTACTTAATTGCGGGATATTCTGGCAATTATTTAGTCCGTCTCTTTTCAAAATGGTTGCTATTGTGAGTTGTAGCTATCGATGTTCATCTTTTAAAGATGTACCTTTTAACCTCTTTTAATGCACATGTTGGCAGTCTAATGACTGGCGTCCTTCGACTACTGCATATGTTTGTGTGGTTTCTTCTTTGTAAAATGCCTGCTTCTGATATTTGCATTTGTCAATTATTTTTCACTTGTGATGACAGGTTTTCCTCCTCTATTTAGTTTAGAGATATTTTGACATTAGATCACTTTTGCTCTTGCAAACTGGCTGGTATTTTTCAGTGGCATCAATACTTATTTATGAAGGAATATAGATTTTTCCTCTACTTATTTCTGCAAATATTGGAACCCAATCACCGCCAGCCATCAACAATGTAGTTCTAGAAGTGCTTGCTTCTTTGCGAGTTTCTTGCATTTATTAATTGCTATTGCTTATGCTCTGAAGACTTCTGACCAGTTTTTTTTTTCTCTTTTATCTTTCCTCAACATATTGACAGTCAAATATTTCACCTCTTTGCCAAATGGCTGTTAATGTTTGTTCCAGTTGTCAACTCCCAGTATTTGGGGAGGCAAGTGTGTTCTCCTTTATTTAATGTCGGCATATGTGGACAGCCCAATCATTAACAGCCATCGAGTAATGCAGTTTTTGATGTGCTTGCTTCTATCCCAAATGGCTGCCAGTATAATTTGCTAATGCATTTGTTCTTTAGATTTTTTTATACTTGTTCTTCTTCTATATAATTTCTACACATTTTGGTCTATTTGCAAAAATTCCTACCGTTGCTTGCTGCAGTTGTCAATACTCAGTTATTTGGAATGATATTTTTCCTGTGTTTAGTATTTACAAACAATTGCAGCCTATTAAATAAAAGCCATCGACATTTTTTCAACTCTTGATGTGCTTGCTTCTTTGCGAAAATGTTTATCATTGTTAACTGTTATTCTTTATGCTTATTAAACTCGTGATAAATGTTTTCCTACTTATTAATTACCAGACATTAAGGCAATCAATTTCTTTTACCTTTTTGCAAAATGGATGTCCTTGTTTGTTGAGTTATCCCTGCTCAGTTACTTGGAATGACAATCGTTTTTCCTGATTTTAATGTCTGCATAAGTTTGCAGTCCAGATACTGGAATCCATCGACTACAGCAGTTCTTGGTGTGCCTACTTGTATGCAAAATGCCTGCCATTGTGAAATGGTATTAGTAGTTCCCTTGAAACGTCTAATATCAGTTTTCCTTTTTGTTTCGTTTCGGGTCATTCCGGCAAACATTCACTATATCTCTTTGCAAAATGTTTGCTTTTGTATGTTGTACCTATCGCCGTTCATTTCTTTGGAATAATACTTTTCATCCCTTTTGAATGTCTGCATATTATGGCAGTCCAATGGCTTGCATCCATCGACTATTGCAGTTATTGATGTAGTTACTTCTTTGCAAAATGCCTACTATATGTTGATGGTGTTTAACTTGTGATGACAGATTTTTTTCTCTAAGATAGAGGAGAATTTTTGTACTGAATCGTTTTTGCTTACGCAAAATGGCTGCTTTGCTTTTTTTGTTGCAGTTATCAACTCATTTATTTGGTTTAAAGATTTTTTTCTTCTTTTAATATCTGCATATATAAGAAGCTTAATCGCCGCCAGCCATCAACTATGAAGTTCTTAAAATTCTTGTTTTTTGCAAAATTCCTGAAATTGTTAATTGCTATTGCTAATGCTCTTTAGACTTCTAACGGTAGTCTTTCCTTTTTGATTTTTCCTACACATTTTGGCAATCAACAACTTCACCCTTTTGCCAAACGTTGGCTTATGTTTGTTGCAGTTGTCAACTCTCAGTATTTTGAATGAAACATTATTTTCCTTTTATTTAATGTCTGCATATATCCACAGTCCAATCACTGGCAGTCATTGAGTGTTGCAGTTTTTGATGTACTTGTGTTTTTGCAAAACGAATGCCAATGTAACTTGCTATTGCTAATAATCTTTAGATTTGTTTTAATATGTAGTTCTCTTCTATATAAGTTCTACATAGTTTGGCCTTTTTTCGCATAATTGCTGCCATTGTTTGTTGCAGTTGTCAATACTCAGTGACTTGAAATGACATTTGTTTTCATGTGTTTAATAGTTTTGCAGCCCAATAACTAGAAGCCATTGACATTTCCATTTCTGAATGCGCTTGCTTCAAAAATGCCTGTCATTTAAATTCTTATTCCTAATGCTCATTAACCTTGTGGTGGCCGTTATTTTCTTTTCTGATTATATTTCTCGACATATAGGCAATCAATATCTTAAACTTCTTACATAAATTTAAAGAGTAACTTCAGGAACTGACTGAATCAGATCCCAAACCCTATCCCAAACATCAAAGGGAAAGATTGAAAAAGACATCTCAACAAGCAATAAATTACAAGTGATAAGCCGAGTCAGCTGCTCTTTCCCAAATAGGTGGCAACTCAGCTATCTTACAAGAGAATGACAACTGATTGCAAATCAATCCCTGAGGATTGACTTAATACGAGCATTAAATGACTGTACGGGGAGACTGTTTAGAGCCATCCGCAACAGCACAGCCACAAGAACTGTTGCAGTTCTCATTGCTCAGATATTTGGAATGAAATTGTTTTTGCCTGTATAAAATGCCTGCATAAAGTAGCAGTTCAATCACTGGCAGCCATCGACCATTACAGATCTTGATGTAATTACCTGTTTGACAATTGCCTGTTATTTTTTGTTGCAGTAATCAATACTCATTTATTTAAAAACAGAAATTTTCCTTCATTTATGTCTTCATTTTCTAGAAGTCTAATCAATGTGAGGCATCAACTATGACTTTCTTTCAGTGCTTGCTTTTCGCTAAATGCCAGCAGTTGTTTCCTACTATTATTCATGATCTTTAGATTTCTGATGAAATTATTTTCTCTTTATTTTTTTCTACACATTTTGGCAATCAACAATTTCACCTTTTTGCAAAATTAATACCTTTGTTTGTTGCAGTTGTCAACTCCCAGTATTTGAAATACAAGTTTGTTTTCAATTTATTTAATGTCTTAATATGTCGTAAGCCAAATCACTGGCAGCCATCGGGTGTTGAAGTTCTTGAGTGTGCTTGCTTGTTTCCAAAATGGCTTTCGCTTTTGTTATTTTTCTGTAGACTTGTTATTATACCTTTTCCTCTTTTCTATAATCTGTACACATTATGGTGTCTTTGCAAAATCGCCACCAAAGCATGTTGCAGTTATCAACACTCAGTTATTTGGAGAAAAAACAACAACGGGGTCTTTGCAAAATCGCCACCAAAGCATGTTGCAGTTATCAACACTCAGTTATTTGGAGAAAAAACAACAACATTTTTCCTGTATTCAATGTTTGTTTACGTTTGCAGCCGAATGAATAATAACCATCGACTTTTTCAAATCTTGCTGTTCTTGCTTCTTTAAAAAAATGTCTTTCATTGTCAACTTTATAAGATCATCAAACTTGTGATAACTGTTTTCCTACTCTATTTTTTTCTAGACATTTAGCCATTCAGTATCTATTCCTCTTTGAAAAATAGTTGTCATTGTTTGATAACTTACCAATGCTCCATTATAAGGACGCGGTTGTCTTCCTGTTTTTAATGTCTGCATAAGTTGGCAGTCCAATTACTGACAGCCATCAACTTAAGCAGCTCTTTATGTGCTTGCTTGTTTGCAATATGCTTGCCATTGTGAAATGTTATTAATTCTGCTCTTTAAACATCCGATGTCAGTTTTTCTTTTTCTTTTATTTAATTTCGGGACTTTCTGGCAATCCTTCACTTTGTCATTGCAAAATGTTTGCTTTTGTTAGTTGTAGCTATCGATGTTCATTTCTTTGGGATAAACCTTTAAACCTCTGCTAATGGATGCAAATGTTGGCGGTCTTATGACTGGCATCCATCGACTATTGCAGTTCTCGATGTGGTTATTTTCTTGCCAAATGTTTGCTATTTGTATTTGTATTTGTTAATAATTTTTTATTTGTGATGACGGGATCTTCTCCTCTATTTGTATTTTAGAAATTTTTGCAATCAATAATTTTTGCTCTTGTTAAAGGGTTTCTTTTTTTTTTGAAGTAATCAATACTCATTTATATTGAAATGAAGAATTTTCCTGTATTAATGTCTTCAAATGTTGGCGGCTAAATCAACACAAGCGATCAACCACGCAGTTCCTGAAGTGCAAAATTCCTCCAATCGATAATTGCTATTGCAAATGCTCTTTAGACTTTGTAAGATAATTCTTTTTTTTCATTTCTAAACGTTTTGGCAATTAACAACTTCGCCTCTTTGCAAAACGCCTGCTATTGCTCGTTGCAGTTGTCAACTGTTAATATTAAGAATGCAATTTTGATTTTCCTTTGGTAATGTTTCCGGATGTCGACAATCTAATCACTGGCAGCCATCAAGTGTTGCAGTTCTTGATGTCTTGCTTCTTTTCACTATGGCTGCTATCATAATTTGGGATTGCTTATGTTCCTTTAGACTAGTTATTGCACCATGTCCTCTGATTTATCATTTCGAAACAGTTTGGCCTATTTGCACAATTGTTGCCGTTGTTTCTTGCAGTTGCCAATACTCAGTTATTTGGAAAGACATTTCGTTACCGACATTAAATGTCCGCATAAGTGTGCAGCCCGAAAACTAGAAAATATCGACTATTTAATTTTTTGATTTGGTTTTGTTAGTTGTAGCTATCGATGTGCATTTCTTTTGGATAGACCTTTAAACCTCTGCTAATGGATGCAAATGTTCGCAGTCCAATGACTGGCATCTATCGACTACTGCAGTTCTTGATGTGGTTTGTTCATTGCAAAATGCAAGTTATTGACAGTTGTGTTTTGTTATAATTTTTAGCTTAAGATAAGAGGTTTTTTTATTATTCCTCTATTTAGTTTTGGGAAATTTTTGCAATCCATTTTATTGGCTCCTGTAAAATGGTTGCTATTTTTTGTTGTAGTTATCAATACTTATTTACTTGGAAAGAATTTTTTTTCTTCTATTAATGTCTGCATATGTTGGCAGCAAAACCATTGCAAACTATCAACTATGCAGTTCTTGAAGTGCTTGCATTTTGCAAAATTACTGAAATTGATAAATGCTATTGCCAATGTTGTTTTAAGGCTTCTATTGATATCTGCTCTCTTTTTTTTTATTTCTAGACAATTTGGCAATCAACAACTTTACCTCATTGAGAAATTGCTGCTATTGTTTGTCGCACTTATTAACTCTTATTTTTGGAATGGAAGTTTGTTTTTCCTTTATTCAGTGTGTGCATATGTGGACAGCCCAATAACTGGCAAACATTGGGTGTTGCAGATTTTAATGTGTTTGCTTTTTTCCCAAAATGATTGTCATATTTACTTCTACTGCTAATGTTCTTCATACTTGTTATTATACCTTTTTCTCTCGCAAATTATTTCTAACCATTTTGGAATCCTTGTAATAGTTGCTGCCATCGTTTGTTGCAGTTGTCAGTACTCAGTTATTTTGATTTTTTCCCTGTATTAAATGTCGGCATAAAATTTAAGCCCAAATACAAGTAGCCGTTGACGTTTTCATTTCGTAATATGCTTGCTTCTATGAATAATTCCATCATTATGTGTTGTTATTCCTAATGCTCATTAACCTTGTAATGACAGTTTTTCATTTCTTTTCTATTTCTAGACATTTACGCAATCAAATATTTACTGTTTTGCAAAAATAACTGCTATCAATTGTTGCAGTTATAAATGCTCAAATATTTGGAATGACAGTTGTTTTCCCTGTACTTACTGTCTTCATAATGTGGCAGTCCAATAACTGGCAGCTATCGACTACGACTATAGCATTTTTTATGTGCTCGCTTGATTGCAAAATGCCTGCCATTGTGAAATTCCATTATGTTTTCTCTTAAAACAACCAATGACATTTTTCTTTTTTTATTTAATTTCGAGACTTTCTGGCAATCATTCACTTAATGTCATTGCAAAATGATTGCTTTTGTTAGTTGTAGCTATCGATGTTCATTTCTTTGGGATGAAGCTTTAAACCTCTGCTGATGGCTGCAAATGTTGGCAGTCCAATGACTGGCGTATCCCGACGACTGCAGTACTTGATGTGGTTATTTTATTGCCAAATGTTTGCTATTGATATTTGTATATGTTAATGATTTTACATTTGGGATGACAGGTTTTCCTCCCCTATTTGTATTGAGAAATTTTTGCAATCAATCACTTTTGCTCTTGTTAAATTGCAGCTTTTTTGCAGTTATCAATACTCATTTATTTGGAATGAAGATTTCTTTACTGTATAAATGTCTACAAATAATAATTGCTATTGCTAATGCTCTTTAGACTTTCTAAGATAGTTTTTTCTTGTTTCTAGGCGTTTTTGCTATCAACAACTTCGCCTCTTTGCAAAACGCTTGCTATTGCTTGTTGCAGTTTACCAACTCTCAAGATTTAGAATGCAAGTTTGTTTTTCCAGTTCTTAATATCTGCGGATGTCTACAGCCTAATCACTGGCAGCCATCGAGTGTTGCAGTTCTTGCAGGTTTTGCTTCTTTCCGAAGTGACTGTCATTTTAATTTGGCATTGTTTATGTTCCTGAGACTTGTTATCATACCTTGTCCTCTGCTATATTATTTCGAATCGGTTTAGCCTCTTTGCACAATTGCTGCCGTTGTTTGTTCCAGTTGTCAATACTAAATTATTTGAAATCCCATTTCTTCACCAGCATTAAATGTCCGCATAAGTTTGCAGCCCAAAAAAAAAACAGGAACGTTCTACTTTTTATTTCCTTCCAATTGCTTGCTTCTATGCAAATTTCCCTTTATTGTTAATTCTTTTATCCAATGCTCATTAAACTTGTGATGACAGTTTTCCTTTTCTACTGTATTTTTAAAGATTAAGGCAATCAATATCTTTATCTATTTGCAAATAAACGCCATTATTTGTTGCAGTTAACAATGTTGGCTATTTGGAATGGCAGTTGATGTTCCTGTATTTTAATTTCCGCATAAGTTTGCAGTCCAATCACTGGCAGCCATCGACAACAGCAGTTCTTGATGTGGTTGTTTTTTTTCAAAATGTCTGCCTTTGATTACTGCTAACTTAAATATTCTTTAAACTTCCTATAATACTTTTCCTTTTTTATTTAATTGCGGGATATTCTGTCAATCATTCACATATTGGTTGCTATTGATAGTTTTAGATATCGATGTTTATTTCTGTGGGATAGGCCTTTAAAATTCTTCTTTACATCAGCGTATGTTTGAAGTCCAATGTCTGGTATCCATCGACTTTTGCAGTTCTTGATGCAGTTGCTTCTTTGCAAAATGACTACTATTGATAATTGCGATTATTAATGGATTTTAACTAGTGATGACTGGTTTTCCTCTTCTATTTAGTTTTGCGAAATTCATGCGAATTTTCACGTTTGCTATTGCTCTGCTATTTTTTGTTGCAGTTACCAATACTCATTTATTTTAAAATGAAGTTTTTACCTGCATATGTTGACAGACGTTTCCATCGACTATGCGGCTCTTGTAGGGCTTGCTTCAAAATGCTTGCAATTGTTAATTGCTATTGCTAATGCATTTTAGACTTCTGATGATAGTTTTTCGTTGTTGTTTTTTAATCTTAGACATTTTGGCAATCAAACATTCTACTCTTTGCAAAATAAATGTTTTTCTTTGTTGCAGGCATCAGCTTGCCGTATTTAGAATGCAAGTCCGGTTTTCCTGATTTAAAGTCTGCATATGTCGACAGCCCAATCACTGGCAGCCATCGAGTTTTGCAGATATTGATGTGCTTGATTTTTTTGAATTGGCTGCCATTGATATTTGTTGTTGCTAATGTTCATTAACCTTGTAATAATACTTATTCCTTTTCTATATAGCTTCAACTAATCTTGGTCTCTTTGCAAAATTGCTTCCATTGTTTGTTGCACTTGTCAATACGCAGTCATTTGGAATGATATTACCTTTGCTGTATTCAAGGTTCGCGAAAGTTTGCAGCCACATAACACATAGCCATCGACTTTTTTCAATCCTTGATCTGCTTGCTTCTTTGTAAATTACTCTCTTTGTCAACTGTTATTTCTAATGCTCATTAAACTTGTGATGACTGTTTTCCTTTTCTGTTTTATTTCTAGACATCTAGGCAATCAATGTCTTTACCTCTTTGCAAAATGGCTGCCATTGTTTCTTGAGTTATTAATGCTCAGTTATTTGGAATGAAAGTTGTGTTTCCCGTATTCAATCTTTATTAGCCGAAACCACGTAGTCTGGCCCATATTCCTACTTCTGTATGTATTCTCTGCTCTTGAAGGAACTTTTTCAGATTTTAATTGTACCTCAATGCTGCTGGTGTTGTGCCGTGTGGCGGCCGTAAAACGTCTCTCCGTAGATCATACATAGTGCAGATTATATTTTATTTACATCCATTGAGATCAGAGGATAGATTCTGAGAAATCTAAAATTTGAGATCGATTTAGACTATTATTCTAGATCATCGTCTTTTATATTATTTGGATCCTTTTGAAATTAATCAGTCTTTGAATATACTGCCAAATTGACCTTAAGAAATTACAGTATGCTTTTTTTCTGGTTTCGTTACCAGATATTGTCAGGGTCACTGACGAGGCTTTATTAGCCGAAACTACGTAGTCTGGCTCATATTCCTACTTCCGTATGTATTCTCTGCTCTTGAAGGAATTTTTTTAGATTTTAATTCTGCCTAAGGTGGCTGTTCAATCATTGGCAGACATCGACTACAGCAGTTCTTGATGTGCTTACTTGTTTTCAAAATGCCTGCCATTGTAAAATGCTATTAATAATGCAGTTTTAACATCCGATGTCAATTTATCCTTTTATACCCCGCCACAGGATAATTTCTGACGGAGGTATGGCACTTTTCAAGATCTAAAATGATTTTGTCCGCTTCTTTCTTTACTATTTGCAGTATTATGATAAAAATTCACAAAAACGATAGAAGTTATTAAAGCTTTGTATTACCATAGGAATTTTGTCATCAGGGGCTATCTGACGGATCCCTGGGGCTATAATACATGTATAAAATCATAAAAAAATCTATATGAAATCAGATTTGAAGCCATTCTTTCTGAAATTTCGGAAAATGATCAGGGTAATATGAATCTCCTACGTTGCTAAAAATTAAACCGCAATGGGGGTTTTATGCCCCTGCTTCTAGGCTATATACATACATACAGTGTTGGTAAAAGGTATATTAAATCATTAGTTTATTTGATCAACTGGCGACAGAAGTAATAAAAGCTTCTTAAGTTAAGTTATGTCAGTAATGTAATAAATGAGGATAAAAATGGACGAATGGAACAGGGTTGCAGTTGCGGGGTATGATGAAGTCGTTTACGATGCTTTTATTTAATTGATTGTTTGACATTCTGTCAATCATTTACTCTATCTCTTTGTCAAAAAGCTGCCATTGCTTTTGCAGTTATCAATGCTCAGTTATTTAGTATGAAAGTTGTTTTTCCTGTTTTGAATGCCTGCATAAAATGGCAGTCCTGTCACTGGCAATCATCGACTATAGCAGTTCTTGAAATGCTTGATTGTTTGCAAAATGTCTACCATTGTAAACTGCTATTTCTGATGCACTTGTAACGTCCCATGACATTTTCCCTGTTTTATTTAATTTCATGACATTCTGCCGATTATTCACTCTATCTGTTTCCAAAATGGTTATTATTCTTAGTTGAAGCTTTCAATGTTTATTTATTTGGAATTAATCTTTAACCCTCTTTTTAATGTCTGCATACGTTGGCAGTCCTATGACCAGCGTCCATCGTCTATAGCATCTCTGGATGTCGTTCTTCTTTGCAAAATGCAAACTATTGATATTTGTATTTTGTTTCAATTTGTAACTTATGATGACAGGTTGTTTATAATTCCTTTATTTAGTTTGGGGAAATTTTAGCAATCAATCTTATCGGCTTTTGTAAAACGGTTGTTATTTTTTGTTGTAGTTATTAATACCTATTTGTTTGGAATGAAGATTTTTTCTTCTATTAATGTTTGCATATGTTGGCAGCAAAACCATTGCAAACCATCAACTATGCAATTCTTGCAGAGCTTGCATTTTGCAAAATTTCTGAAACTGTTAATTGCTATTGCCAATGTTTTTTTAGACTTCTGATGATATCTTTTCTCTTTCTTATTTCTAGACAATTTGGCAATCAACAACTTTACCTCTTTGAAAAATTGCTGCTATTGTTTGTTGCAGTATCAACTCTCTTTCTTTGGAATGTAAGTTTGTTTTTCCTTTATTCAACGTCTGCATATGTTGACAGCAGCCCATTAACTGGCAACCATCGGTTGTTGCAGATTTTAATCTGCTTGCTTTTTTCCAAAATAATTGCCATATTTACTTCTACTGCTAATGTTCTTAAGACTTGTAATTATACTTTTTCCTCTCGTATATTATTTCTAACCATTTTAGCATCCTTGTAATAATTGCTGCCATTGTTTGTTGCAGTTGTCAATCCACAGTTATTTGGAATATTTCTTCCCTGTATTAAATTTCCGCATAAGTTTGCAGCCAAATTACAAGTAGCCATCGACTTTTTCATTTCTAAATGTGCGTGCTTCAATGAAAAATGTCGGTCATTATTTGTTGTTAATCCTAAACCCATTAACCTAGTAACGACAGTTTTTGTTTTCCATGTTATTTCTAGACATGCAGGCAATCAATATGTTTACTGTTTAGCAAAAAGACACCCTGCCATTGTTTGTTGCAGTTATGAATGCAAATATTTGGAATGACAGTTGGTTTCCCTGTATTTACTGTCTTCATGATTTGACAGTCCAATAACTGGCAGCCATCGACTATAGCCTTTTTGATGTGCTCGCTTGATTGCAAAAAGCCTGTCATTGCGAAGCGCCATTAATATTTCTCACAATACAACCGATGTTCGTTTTCCTTTTTTCTTATTTAATTTTGGGACGTTCTGGCAATCATTCACTTTGTCATTGCAAAATGTTTGTTGTAAGTTGTAGCTATCGATGTTCATTTCTTTGGGATGAACCTTTAAACCTCTGCAAATGGATGCAAATTTTGGCAGTCCAATGGCTGGCATCCATCTACTACTGCAGTTCTTGATGTGGTTATTTTCTTGCCAAATATTTGCTTTGGGTATTTATATTTGTTAATGATTTTTAACTTGTGATGACGAGATTTCCTCCTCTATTTGTATTTAGAAAATGTTGCGGTCACTCACTCTTGCTCTTGTTTTTCATTTGAAGCAAGCACATTAAGAAATGAAAAAGTCGATGGCTACTTGTAATTTGGCTGCAAACTTATGCGGAAATTTAATACAGGGAAAAATAATATAAATATCCGTGTATAGACAACTGCAACAAACAATGGCAACAATTATTACAAGGATGCCAAAACAGTTAGAAATAGTATACGAGAGGAAATGGTATAATAACAAGTATCAAGAACATTAGCAGTAGAAGTGAAAATGGCAATCATTTTGGAAAAAAGCAAGCAGATTAAGATCTGCAATACCCGATGGTTGCCAGTTATTGGGCTGTCTACATATACAGACATTGAATAAAGGAAAAACTTTCCATTCCAAAGAAAGAGAGTTGATAACTGTGACAAACAATAGCAGGAATTTTTCAAAGAGGTCAAGTTATTGATTGCCAAAATGTCTAGAAATAAAAAAGAGAAACGATATCATCAGAAGTCTAAAAAAACATTGGCAATAGCAATTAACAATTTCAGAAATTTTGCAAAATGCAGCTTTGCAAGAGTTGCATAGTTGATGGTAGCTTAATCAATGCTAGCCATCAACCACGCAGTTCCTGAAGTGCAAAATTCCTCCAATCAATAATTGCTATTGCTAATGCTCTTTAGACTTTCTATGATAGTTTTGCTTTGTTTCTTTTTTTCGTTTCTAGGCATTTTGGCAATCAATAACTTCGCCCCTTTGCAAAACGCCTGCTATTGCTAATTGCAGTTGTCAATTCTCAGTATTTAGAATGCAAGTTTGTTTTTCACATTTTAATGTCTGCGGATGTCTACAGCCTAATCACTGGCAGCCATCGAGTGTTGCAGTTCTTGCAGGTTTTGCTTCTTTCCGAAGTGACTGTCATTTTAATTTAGCATTGCTTATGTTCCTGAGACTTGTTATTATACCTTGTCCTCTGCTATATTATTTCGACACAGTTTAGCCTCTTTGCACAATTGCTGCCGTTGTTTGTTCCAGTTTTCAATACTCAATTATTTGAAATCCCATTTCTTCACCAGCATTAAATGTCCGCATAAGTTTGCAGCCCCAAAAATACAGGAACGTTCTACTTTTTATTTCCTTCTATTTGCTTGCTTCTATACAAATTGCCCTTCATTGTTAATTGTTTTATCCAATGCTCATTAAACTTGTGATGACAGTTTTCCTTTTCTACTGCATTTCTAAAGATTAAGGCAATCAGTATCTTTATCTATTTGCAAATATCGCTATTATTTGAATGACAGTTGATGTTCCTGTATTTTAGGTTCTGCATAAGTTTGCAGTCCAATCACTGGCAGCCATCGACAACAGCAGTTCTTGATGTGGTTGCCTTTTTTCAAAATGTCTGCCTTTGATTACTGCTAACTTAAATATTCTTTAAACTTCCTATGATACTTTTCCTTTTTTATTTAATTCCGGGACATTCTGTCAATCATTCACATATTGGTTGCTATTGATAGTTTAAGATATCGATGTTCATTTCTTTGGGATAGGCCTTTAAAATTCTTCTTTACATCAGTGTATGTTTGAAGTCTAATGACTGGCATCCATCGACTTTTGCAGTTCTTGATGCAGTTGCTTCTTTGCAAAATGACTACTATTGATAATTGCGATTAGTAATGGATATAACTAATGATGATTGGTTTTCCTCTTCTACTTAGTGTTGCGAAGTTCATGCGAATTTTCACGTTTGCTATTGCTGTGGTATTTTTTGTTGCAGTTACCAATACTCATTTATTATAAAATGAAGTTTTTACCTGCATATGTTGACAGCCGTTTTCATCGACTATGCGGTTCTTGAAGGGCTTGCTTCAAAATGCCTTTTAGACTTCTGATGATAGTTTTTCGTTGTTGGTTTTTTTGGCAATCAAACATTCTACTCTTTGCAAAATAAATGTTTTTCTTTGTTGCAAGCATCAGCTTGCCGTATTTAGAATGCAAGTCCGGTTTTCTTGATTTAAAGTCTGCATATGTCGACAGCCCAATCACTGGCAGCCATCGAGTTTTGCAGATACATGTATTGATGTGCTTGATTTTTTTGAATTGGCTGCCATTGATATTTGCTGTTGCTAATGTTCATTAACCTTGTTATAATACTTATTCCTTTTCTATATAGCTTCAACTAATCTTGGTGTCTTTGCAAAATTGCTTCCATTGTTTGTTGCACCTGTCAATACGCAGTCATTTGGAATGATATTACCTTTGCTGTATTCAATGTTCGCGAAAGTTTGCAGCCACATAACACATAGCCATCGACTTTTTTCAATTCTTGACCTGCTTGCTTCTTTGCAAATTTTCTCTCTTTGTCAACTGTTATATCTAATGCTCATTAAACTTGTGATGACTGTTTTCCTTTTCTGTTTTATTTCTAGACATCTAGGCAATCAATGTCTTTACCTCTTTGCAAAATGGCTGCCATTGTTTCTTGAGTTATTAAATCTCAGTTATTTGGAATGGCAGTTGTGTTTCCCGTATTCAATCTTTATTAGCCGAAACCACGTAGTCTGGCCCATATTCCTACTTCTGTATGTATTCTCTGCTCTTCGAGGAACTTTTTTAGATTTTATTTGTACCTCAATGCTGCTGGTGTTGTGCTGGTGTTGTGCTGTGTGGCGGCCGTAAAACGTCTCCCCGTAGATCATACATAGTGCAGATTATATTTTATTTACATCCTTTGAGATCAGAGGATAGATTCTGAGAAATCTAAAATTTGAGATCGATTTAGACTATTATTCCAGATCATCGTCTTTTATATTATTTGGATCCTTTTGAAATTAATCAGTCTTTGAATAGACTGCCAAATTAAACTTACAGTATGCTTTTTTTCTGGTTTCGTTACCAGATATTGTCAGGATCACTGACGAGGCTTTATTAGCCGAAACTACGTAGTCTGGCCCATATTCCTACTTCTGTATGTATTCTCTGCTCTTGTCAAGATCTAAAATGATTTTGTCCTCTTCTTTCTTTACTATTTGCAGTATTATGATAAAAATTCACGAACACGATAGAAGTTATAAAAGCTTTGTATTACCATAGAAATTTTGTCATCAGGGGCTATCTGACGGAGCCCTGGGGCTAAAATACATGGTTAAAAAATTATAAAAAATCTATATGAAATCAGATTTGAAGCCATTTTTTCTGAAATTTCGGAAAATGATCAGGGTAATATGAATCTCCTATGTTGCTAAAAATTGAGTCGCAATGGGGGTTTTATGCCCCTGCTTCTAGGCTTTATACATACATACAGTGTTGGTAAAAGGTATATTAAATCATAAGTTTATTTGAGCAACTGACGACAGAAGTAATAAAAGCTTATTAAGTTAAGTTATGTCAGTAATGTAATAAATGAGGATAAAAATGGACGAATGGAAAAGGGTTGCAGTGGCGGGGTATGATGAAGTCGTTTACGATGCTTTTATTTAATTGATTGTTTGACATTCTGTCAATCATTTACTCTATCTCTTTGTCAAAAAGCTGCCATTGATTTTGCAGTTATCAATTCTCAGTTATTTAGTATGAAAGTTGTTTTTCCTGTTTTGAATGCCTGCATAAAATGGCAGTCCTGTCACTGGCAGTCATCGACTATAGCAGTTCTTGAAATGCTTGATTGTTTGCAAAATGCCTACCATTGTAAACTGCTATTTCTGATGCACTTGTAACGTCTCATGACATTTTCCCTGTTTTATTTAATTTCATGACATTCTGCCAATTATTCACTCGATCTGTTTCCAAAATGGTTATTATTCTTAGTTGAAGCTTTCAATGTTTATTTATTTGGAATTAATCTTTAACCCTCTTTTTAATGTCTGCATACGTTGGCAGTCCAACGACTAGCGTCCATCGTCTATAGCAGTTCTGGATGTCGTTCTTCTTTGCAAAATGCAAGCTATTGATATTTGTTTTCAATTTGTAACTTATGATGACAGGTTGTTTATAATTCCTTTATTTAGTTTTGGGAAATTTTAGCAATCAATCTTATCGGCTTTTGTAAAATGGTTGTTATTTTTTGTTGAAGTTATTAATACCTATTTATTTGGAATGAAGATTTTTTCTTCTATTAATGTTTGCATATGTTGGCAGCAAAACCATTGCAAACCATCAACTATGCAATTCTTGCAGAGCTGCATTTTGCAAAATTTCTGAAACTGTTAATTGCTATTTCCAATGTTTCTTTAGACTTCTGATGATATCTTTTCTCTTTCTTATTTCTAGACATTTTGGCAATCAACAACTTTACCTCTTTGAAAAATTGCTGCTATTGTTTGTCACAGTTATCAACTCTCTTTCTTTGGAATGTAAGTTTGTTTTTCCTTTATTCAACGTCTGCATATGTTGACAGCAGCCCATTAACTGGCAACCAACGGTTGTTGCAGATCTTAATCTGCTTGCTTTTTTCCAAAATAATTGCCATATTTTCTTCTACTGCTAATGTTCTTAAGACTTGTTATTATACTTTTTCCTTTCGTATATTATTTCTTACCATTTTGGCATCCTTGTAATAATTGCTGCCATTGTTTGTTGCAGTTGTCAATACACAGTTATTTGGATTATTTCTTCCCTGTATTAAATTTCCGCATAAGTTTGCAGCCAAATTACAAGTAGCCATCGACTTTTTCATTTCTAAATGTGCTTGCTTCAATAAAATTTGTCGGTCATTATTTGTTGTTAATCCTTCTATACAAATTGCCCTTCATTGTTAATTGTTTTATCCAATGCTCATTAAACTTGTGATGACAGTTTTCCTTTTCTACTGCATTTCTAAAGATTAAGGCAATCAGTATCTTTATCTATTTGCAAATAAACGCTATTATTTGAATGACAGTTGATGTTCCTGTATTTTAACAATGAAGGGCAATTTGTATAGAAGCAAGCAAATAGAATCAATATCTTTATCTATTTGCAAATCAACGCCATTATTTCTTGCAGTTAACAATGTTTGGCTATTTGGAATGACAGTTAATGTTCCTGTATTTTACGTTCTGCTTAAGTTGCAGTCCAATCACTGGCAGCCATCGACAACAGCAGTTCTTGATGTGGTTGCCTTTTTTCAAAATGTCTGCCTTTGAATACTGCTAACTTAAATATTTTTTAAACTTCCTATGATACTTTTCCTTTTTTATTTAATTTCGGGACATTCTGTCAATCATTCACATATTGGTTGCTATTGATAGTTTTAGATATCGATGTTCATTTCTTTTGGATAGGCCTTTAAAATTCTTCTTTACATCAGCGTATGTTTGAAGTCCAACGACTGGCATCCATCGACTTTTGCAGTTCTTGATGCAGTTGCTTCTTTGCAAAATGACTACTATTGATAATTGCGATTATTAATGGATTTTAACTAGTGATGACTGGTTTTCCTCTTCTATTTAGTTTTGCGAAATTCATGCGAATTTTCACGTTTGCTATTGCTCTGCTATTTTTTTTGTTGCAGTTACCAATACTCATTTATTTTAAAATGAAGTTTTTACCTGCATATGTTGGCAGTCGTTTCCATCGACTATGCGGTTCTTGAAGAGCTTGCTTCAAAATGCCTGCAATTGTTAATTGCTATTGCTAATGCCTTTTAGACTTCTGATGACAGTTTTTCGTTGTTGTTTTTTAATCTTAGACATTTTGGCAATCAAACATTCTACTCTTTGCAAAATAAATGTTTTTCTTTGTTGCAAGCATCAGCTTGCCGTATTTAGAATGCAAGTCCGGTTTTCCTGATTTAAAGTCTGCATATGTCGACAGCCCAATCACTGGCAGCCATCGAGTTTTGCAGATCTTGATGTGCTTGATTTTTTTGAATTGGCTGCCATTGATATTTGCTGTTGCTAATGTTCATTAACCTTGTTATAATACTTATTCCTTTTCTATATAGCTTCGACTAATCTTGGTCTTTTTGCAAAATTGCTTCCATTGTTTCGTTGCACTTGTCAATACGCAGTCATTTGGAATTATATTACCTTTGCTGTATTCAAGGTTCGCGAAAGTTTGCAGCCACATAACACATAGCCATCGCCTTTTTTCAATTCTTGATCTTCTTGCTTCTTTGCAAATTTTCTCTCTTTGTCGACTGTTACTTCTAATGCTCATTAAACTTGTGATGACTGTTTTCCTTTTCTGTTTTATTTCTAGACATCTAGGCAATCAATGTCTTTACCTCTTTGCAAAATGGCTGCCATTGTTTCTTGAGTAATTAATGCTCAGTTATTTGGAATAACAGATGTGTTTCCCGTATTCAATCTTTATTAGCCGAAACTACGTAGTCTGGCCCATATTCCTACTTCTGTATGTATTCTCTGCTCTTGAAGGAACTTTTTTAGATTTTAATTGTACCTTAATGCTGCTGGTGTTGTGCCGTGTGGCGGCCGTAAAACGTCTCTCCGTAGATCATACATAGTGCAGATTATATTTTATTTACATCTTTTGAGATCAGAGGATAGATTCTGAGAAATCTAAAATTTGAGATGGATTTAGACTATTATTCTAGGTCATCGTCTTTTATATTATTTGGATCCTTCTGAAATCAATCAGTCTTTGAATAGACTGCCAAATTAAACTTAAGAAATTACAGTATGCTTTTTTCTGGTTTCGTTACCAGATATTGTCAGGGTCACTGACGAGGCTGTATTTGCCGAAACTACGTAGTCTGGCCCATATTCCTACTTCTGTATGTATTCTCAGCTCTTGTCAAGATCTTAAATGATTTTGTCCTCTTCTTTCTTTACTATTTGCCGTATTATGATAACAATTCACAAAAACGATAGAAATTATAAAAGCTTTGTATTACCATAGAAATTTTGTCATCAGGGGCTATCTGACGGAGCCCTGGGGCTATAATACATGTATAAAATCATAAAAAAATCTATATGAAATCTGATTTGAAGCCTTTTTTTCTGAAATTTCGGAAAATGATCAGGGAAATATGAATCTCCTATGCTGCTAAAAATTGAACCGCAATGGGGGTTTTATGCCCCTGCTTCTAGGCTATATACATACATACAGTGTTGGTAAAAGGTATATTAAATCATAAGTTTATTTGATCAACTGACGACAGAAGTAGTAAAAGCTTCTTAAGTTAAGTTATGTCAGTAATGTAATAAATGAGGATAAACATGGACGAATGGAAAAGGGTTGCAGTGGCGGGGTATGATGAAGTCGTTTACGATGCTTTTATTTAATTGATTGTTTGACATTCTGTCAATCATTTACTCTATCTCTTTGTTAAAAAGCTGCCATTGCTTTTGCAGTTATCAATGCTCAGTTATTTAGTATGAAAGTTGTTTTTCCTGTTTTGAATGCCTGCATAAAATGGCAGTCCTGTCACTGGCAGTCATCGACTATGGCAGTTCTTGAAATGCTTGATTGTTTGCAAAATGCCTACCATTGTAAACTGCTATTTCTGATGCATTTGTAACGTCCCATGACATTTTCCCTGTTTTATTTAATTTCATGACATTCTGCCAATTATTCACTCTATCTGTTTCCAAAATGGTCATTATTCTTAGTTGAAGCTTTCAATGTTTATTTATTTGAAATTAATCTTTAACCCTCTTTCATAATGTCTACATACGTTGGCAGTCCAATGACTAGCGTCCATCGTCTATAGCAGTTCTGGATGTCGTTCTTCCTTGCAAATGCAAGCTATTGATATTTGTATTTGGTTTCACTTCGTAACTTATGATGACAGGTTGCATATAATTCCTTTATTTAGTTTGGGGAAATTTTAGCAATCAATCTTATCGGCTTTTGTAAAATGGTTGTTATTTTTTTGTTGTAGTTATTAATACCTATTTAATTGGAATGAAGATTTTTTCTTCTATTAATGTTTGCATATGTTGGCAGCAAAACCATTGCAAACCATCAACTATGCAATTCTTGCAGAGCTGCCATTTGCAAAATTTCTGAAACTGTTAATTGTTATTGCCAATGTTTCTTTTAGACTTCTGATGATATCTTTTCTCTTTCTTATTTCTAGACAATTTGGCAATCAACAACTTTACCTCTTTGAAAAATTGCTGCTATTGTTTGTTGCAGTTATCAACTCTTTTTCTTTGGAATGTAAGTTTGTTTTTCCTTTATTCAACGTCTGCATATGTTGACAGCAGCCCATTAACTGGCAACCATCGGTTGTTGCAGATCTTAATCTGCTTGCTTTTTTTCCAAAATAATTGCCATATTTACTTCTACTGCTAATGTTCTTAAGACTTGTAATTATACTTTTTCCTCTCGTATATTATTTCTAACCATTTTGGCATCCTTGTAATAATTGTTGCCATTGTTTGTTGCAGTTGTCAATACACAGTTATTTGGATTATTTCTTCCCTGTATTAAATTTCCGCATAAGTTTGCAGCCAAATTACAAGTAGCCATCGACTTTTTTATTTCTAAATGTGCTTGCTTCAATGAAAAAAATGTCGGTCATTATTTGTTGTTAATCCTAAAGCTGATTAACCTAGTAATTACAGGTTTTCTTTTCCATGTTATTTCTAGACATGTAGGCAATCAATATGTTTACTGTTTAGCAAAAAGACACCCTGCCATTGTTTGTTGCAGTTATGAATGCAAATATTTGGAATGACAGTTGGTTTCCCTGTATTTACTGTCTTCATGATTTGACAGTCCAATAACTGGCAGCCATCGACTATAGCCCTTTTTGATGTGCTCGCTTGATTGCAAAAAGCCTGTCATTGCGAAGCGCCATTAATATTTCTTACAATACAACCGATGTTAGTTTTTCTTTTTTCTTATTTAATTTTGGGACGTTCTGGAAATCATTCACTTTGTCATTGCAAAATGTTTGTTGTAAGTTGTAGCTATCGATGTTTATTTCTTTGGGATGAACCTTTAAACCTCTGCAAATGGATGCAAATGTTGGCAGTCCAATGACTGGCATCCATCTACTACTGCAGTTCTTGATGTGATTATTTTCTTGCCAAATATTTGCTTTGGGTATTTATATTTGTTAATGATTTTTAACTTGTGATGACGAGATTTCCTCCTCTATTTGTGTTTAGAAAATTTTGCGGTCACTCACTCTTGCTCTTGATTTTCATTTGAAGCAAGCACATTAAGAGATGAAAAAGTCAATAGCTACTTGTAATTTGGCTGCAAACGTATGCGGAAATTTAATACAGGGAAAAATAATATAAATATCCGTGCATAGACAACTGCAACAAACAATGGCAGCAATTATTACAAGGATGCCAAAACAGTTAGAAATAATATACGAGAGGAAATGGTATAATAACAAGTATCAAGAACATTAGCAGTAGAAGTGAAAATGTCAATCATTTTGGAAAAAAGCAAGCAGATTAAGATCTGCAATACCCGATGGTTGCCAGTTATTGGGCTCTCCACATATGCAGACATTGAATAAAGGAAAAACTTTCCATTCCAAAGAAGAGAGTTGATAACTGCGACAAACAATAGCAGGAATTTTTCAAAGAGGTAAAGTTGTTGATTGCCAAAATGTCTAGAAATAAAAAAGAGAAAATATATCATCAGAAGTCTAAAAAAACATTGGCAATAACAATTAACAGTTTCAGAAATTTTGCAAAAACAGCTCTGCAAGAATTGCATAGCTGATGGTAGCTTAATCAACGCAAGCCATCAACCATGCAGTTCCTGAAGTGCAAAATTCCTCCAATCAATAATTGCTATAATTGCTTATACTCTTTAGACTTTCTATGATAGTTTTTGCTTTGTTTTTTTTTTTCGTTTCCAGGCATTTAAGCAATCAATAACTTCGCCCCTTTGCAAAACGCCTGCTATTGCTAGTTGCAGTTGTCAATTCTCAGTATTTAGAATGCAAGTTTGTTTTTCATATTTTAATGTCTGCGGATGTCTACAGCCTAATCACTGGCAGCCATCAAGTGTTGCAGTCATTGATGGTTTTGCTTCTTTCCAAAGTGGCTTCCGTTATAATTTGGCATTGCTTATGTTCCTGAGACTTGTTATCATACCTTGTCCTCTGCTATATTATTTCGAAACAGCTTTGCCTCTTTGCACAATTGCTGCCGATGTTTGTTCCAGTTGTCAATACTCAGTTATTTTGAATGACATTTCGTTACCTGCATTTAATGTCCGCATAATTTTGCAGCCCAATAACCAAAAATTATTTACCTTTTAATTTTTTTATTTGTTTGCTTCTATGCAAAATGTCTTTTATTGTTAATTGTTATTCCCATTGCTCTTTTAAGTTGTGATGCCAGTTTTCCTTTTCTACTGTATTTCTAAAGATTTAGGCGATCAATATATTTACCTCCTTGCAAATAACCGCCATTGTTTGTTGCAGTTATAAATGTTCATTTATTTGGAATGTCAGTTGATATACCTGTATTTTAACGTCTGCATAAGTTTGCGGTCCAATCACCGGCAGCCATCGACGGCAGCAGTTCTTGATGTGGTTGCTTTTTTGCAAAATGTCTGCATTGACTGCTAATTTGAATGCTTTTTAAACTTCTTTTCCTTTTTTATTTAATTTCGGGACATTCTGACAATCATTCACATGTTGGATGCTATTTATAGTTTACGCTATTGATGCTCATTTCTTCGGGATGTAACTTTAAAATTCTCCTTTATGTCTGTGTATGTTTGCAGACAAATGACTGGCATCCATCGACATTTGTAGTTCTTGATGTGGTCGCTTCTTTGCAAAATGTCTTCTATTGATAATAGCCATTGTTAATGGATTTAACTTGTAATGACTTGTTTCCTCCTCTATTAAGGTTTGCGAAATTCGTGCAATTTTTCACGTTTGCTATTGCTCTGTGATTTTTGGTGCAGTTACCAATATAATGCCTGCAATTGTTTATTGCTATTGCTAATGCCTTTTAGACCTCTGATGATAGTTTATCGGGTTTTTTTATCCCAGACATTTTTGCAATCAAACATTCTACTCTTTGCGAAATAACGGCTTTTCCTTGTTACAGTCATCAACTTGCAGTATTTAGAATGCAGGTTTGTTTTTTCCTTTACTTAAAGCCTGCATATGTCGACAGCCCAATCACTGGAAGCCATCGAGTTTTGCAGTTCTGGATGTGCTTGCTTCTTTTTAAATCGGCTGCCATTGTTATTTGCTATTGCCAATGTTCCCTAGACTTGTTATAATATTTATTCCTTTCTATATAACTTCAACTAATTTTAGTCACTTTGAGAAATGACTGTCATTGTTTTTTGCACTTATCAATCCTCAGTTATTTGGAACGATATTACCTTTCTGCATTTTAGGTTCGCATATTTTGATAATTTCAAACATCTGCTCAAAAGTCACTGGGCAAATTGTGGCTAAATTTTGTATAGAGCCTCCAGGGCTCAGGGAACGAAACTTTATTCCAACGGTCCTGGTCACATGACCTACATGTTCAACATGCCCATATGTGGTAAAAAGCTTTAAAAATCTTCTTCTCCAGAACCACTTGACCGATGACCTTGAAACTTGGTATGTAGTATCGGGTACTTGAGTACTTGAAGACTGTTTGGATGATGACCTTAGGTTAACCTTGACCAATTTTACGAGCAAGCTCAAGTATGGGAAAATGCTAGAACGTAAGATTTTGTATAGAGCCTTCAGGGCCAGAGTGAAGAAAAATGTGTTCAACTGGTTCAGATCACATGACAACATGGCCACCATGCCCATATATAGTAAAAACCTTTCAAAGCCTTCTCCTAAACCAGTTTACCGATGTCCTTGAACTTTGGTATGTAGCATTGGATACTGGAGTAATACCAAGATTGTTCAAATGATGACTTTCGGTTGCTGACCTTAACCGTTCTTTACCACCAGGTCAAATATGAGACTATGAAGACAAAGTCAAATTGTCTTTCGGGTTCTTTTATATAAGAAATTATCTTTAACAGTTTCAAACTGCCAGTACTGTTCACAAGATACTTCCAGTTTGACCTTTCTACTCAGATGAGAGATTCAGGGTCTCATTGCCCTCTTATTGAGATTTTTGATGATTGTTTGTCTCTTTTTTATTTCTATAGAATTTGGCAATCAACAACTTCACCTATTTGGAAAATTGATGCTTTTGTTTGTTGCAATTATCAACTCTCATTGTTTTTGAAATGGAAGTTTCCTTTTCCTTTATTCAATGTCTGCATATGTGGACAGCCCAATAACTGGCAGCCATCGAGTGTTGCAGTTCTTAATGTGCTTGTTCTTTTCAAATAATTGCCATTAATATTTGCTACTGCCAATGTTCTTTAGACTTGTTATTATATCTTTACCTCTTGAATATTATTTCTAATTATTTGGCATCCTTGTAATAATTGCTGCCATTATTTGCTGCAGTTGACAATATTCAGTTATTTGGATTATTTTTCCCTCAATCAAATGTCCGCATAAGTTTGCAGCCCAATTACTAATAGCCATTGACTTTTTCATTTCTTGATGTGCTTGCTTCTATGACAAATGCCGGTCATTATTTATTGTTATTCCTGATGCTTATTAACCTAGTAATGACAGTTTTTCTTTTCTATATTTCTAGACATTTAGGCGATCAATATCTTTACCGTTTTGCAAAAAAGCTGTCATTGTTTGTTGCAGTTATGAATACTCAAATATTTGGAATGATGGTTGTTTTCCCTGTTTTTAATGTTTACATAAGTTGGCTGTCCAATAACTAGCAGCCATTAACTATAGCAGCTTTTTATGTTATCGTTTGTTTGCAAAATGCCTGCCATGATTGTGAAATGCCATTAATTTTTCTCTTTAAATAACCGATATCAGTTTTCATTTTTTATTTAATTTTGGATATTCTGGCAATCACTCACTCTATTTCTTTGCGAAATGATTTATTTTGTTTGTTGTAACTATCGATGTTAATTTCTTTGGTATGGCTGTTGAGTGTTCGTCTATCGTCTGCATTTGTTGGATGTCGAATGACTGGCATCCATCGACTATGGCAGTTCTTGATGTGGTTATTTTTTTGCAAAATACCTGCTTTTGACATTTGAATTTATTAATGTTTTCTAAATTGTGAGGCTGGATTTTATCTTTTATTTAGTTTTTGGAAATTTTTTCAATCAAACACTATTGCTCATATAAAATGCCTGTTTTATTTCTGTTGCAGTTATCAATACTCTTTTATTTGGAAATGAAGATTTTTTCCCGTATGAATGTCAGTGAAAGCAGGACGCTCAACCACCGCAAGATATCAGCTACGCAGTTCTTTGGTTTAAAAAGTATTTTATTTACTTATAACTACATGGTTACAAAACAGTACAATATACAATATGGTACAGGATCTGACGGTAAGCGAAACGTTTTAATGAAAGTCATCTCCCGATGCAGTTCTTTAAGAGCAAAATGTCTGCAATTGAAAATTGCTATTGCTAAAGCTCTTTAGACTTCTGATGAATGTTCGTTTTCACTTGATTATTTCTAGACATTTGGCAATCTACAACTTCGCCAGCAAAATGGTTCCTGTTGTTTGTTGCAGTTGTCAACTGTTAGCTTATGGCATGCAATTTTCTTTTTTCCTTATTTGATGTCTTCATTGGTCTACAGCCCAATCGATGGCAGCCTTCGAGTTTTGCAGTTCTTGATGTGCTTGCTTCTTTCCAAAATAACTGCCGTTGCAATTTGCTTTTGCTGATGCTCTTTTGACCTGTTTTTGTATTTTTTTTCTCTTCTATATTATTTTTAAATATTTTGCCTTTTTCAATAATAGCTGAGGTGGTTTGATATAGTTTTTTATACTCAGTTATTTGGAATGACATTTCTTTTCCTGTATTTTATGTCCGCATAATTTTGCAGCCCAATAACTAGAAGGCTTTGACCTTTGAATTTCTTGATGTTGCTTCTAATCAAATGGCTGTCGTTGTAAATTGTTACCCCTATGCTCATTTAACTTGTAAGACAATTTTTCCTTTCCATTTTCTTGACATTAAGGCAATCAATATCTTTACCTCTGTGCAAAAAGCTGCCATCGTTTATTGCTATTATCAACGCTCTGTTATTTGGAATGATAATTTAATTTTTCCTGTATTCGATGTTTGTATGAGTTGGCAATTAATCATTTGCAAACATCGACAAGAGCTGTTCTTGCTTGTTTGAAAAGTGCCTCCCATTTTAAAAACTGCTGTTTCTAATGCTGTTTTAACTTCCCATGTCATTTTAACTGTTTTATTTATTTTCGAGACATTCTAGTAAACATTCGCTCTATCTCTTTGCAAAATGGAAGCTGTTGATAGTTTAAGCAATCGATGTTCATTTCTTTGGAATTGACCTATAAACCTCTTCTTAAAGTCTATATATGTTTTGCTGAGTTATCAATACGCATTTATTTGCAGTCTTATCATCGCCAACCATCGACGATGCAGTTCTTGAAGAGCTTGCTTTATGCAAAAGTTCTGCAGTTGTTAATTGCTGTCGGTAATGCTCTTTAGACTTCTGACGGTAGTATTACCTTTTTAAAGACATTTTTGCTATCAAAATCTTCACCTCTTTACAAGATAACTGCTATTGTTCGTTGCAGTTGTCAGCTCTTAGTATGTGGAATGCAAGTTGTTTTTTTGTTTCCTTCATTTAATATTGCATATGTCGACAGCCTAATCACTGGTAGCCATCTAGTGTTGCAGTTCTCGATGTGCTTGCTTCTTTTCAAAATGGCTGCCTTTTTTAAAATGATATTGGTAATTTTTCTTTACTTGTTATTATATATTTTGCTCTTCTTTATTATGACTATTCAGTTTGGCAATTTATATCTTTACCACTTTGCAATTGCAAAATTGCAAACATGTGCATTGCAGTTATCAATGCTTAATTATTTGGAACGGCAGATATTTTCCTGTATTTGATGTCCGCATGATTTTGCAGCCTAATCATTGGCAGCCATTCAATATTTACAGTCATAGAATGGCTTGCGTATTTGCAAATTGCCTTTTATTGTTTATTGCTATTCCTTATTGTCTTTGAACTGATGATGAAAGTTTTCCTCTTCAGTTTACTTCAATGGCATTTTGGCATCAATATTTTATTTATTGTATGCTAGATTTTTTCATTACTATTCATTGACTTTCGTTTATATTCTACATTTTTTTATTTTTATTATAAATTACTATATTTGTATTGTATAAT
Organism: Ctena decussata; assembly: GCA_963989385.1. Classification (NCBI taxonomy): domain Eukaryota; kingdom Metazoa; phylum Mollusca; class Bivalvia; order Lucinida; family Lucinidae; genus Ctena; species Ctena decussata. Next base: position 54,856,652 of record OZ022513.1, read on the forward strand.
TGTGATTTGCATTTAATCTTTTCATATTTGTATTTAACATTTGTTCATTTCTATCCAATATGATTTCATTTCTATAGTATATTCCTTCATTTGTATCCTATATTTCGATATTTACATTCTATACTTAGTGATTTATATTTGATGTGTTTGCTTTCAATCTGTGTATTTGCTATTAATCTTATTTGATTTTTAATCTAAATTTGTTTTATTTCTATTACATATTTTTAATTTCTATTCTATATTTCTAGATTTGTATTTGATAACAATTGTTACTATTTCATGTTTTCCGTTTATATTTGTTAATTGCTTTATTTATATTCTTAACTCGTTGATTTCTATTGTATATATTGTCGCATTTACATTCATTGAGACGCCTATTTATATTAGATAAAGATCTTGCATTTGTATTGTATAATTTGTTTATTTACTTTGTTACGTGGCATTTCATTGGCTAAGAAAATTTGGGATTTCATTGGCTGAGAAAAATTGGGTATGTCTAGTTACCGGGATCGGGTATGAAATCCACAACCCGCACCCGTGTTCAAAACCCACTACCGGAAATTTTAGTGGCGGCATTTGAGATATAAGCAAACGTGTTATTCTAAATTTTTCTGGTTATAGATATTGGGAATTATATGAACTATTTCTGGTACAAAAGTCTTTTTAAACTGATTTAGTTTTATGACAAAAAAGCAAATTGTTGCAATTTCTGGGGAATGAAATGTACCACTCGCCATCGGGAAATTTTTATCTGTTATTTCCATTTATAGCTTTATTAAATGAGATAAGTTTCCTTGATTGTTACTATTTCTACTTTATTATCAAAACCTCGCCAATATTATTTGACGATAATAGGAAATTTATAATATTCAATGAAATAAACTTCTTTTTGTGGATATAATTGATGTTCTAAAAATAAATATAAATTGCGGCATTTAGCTACACCAAGAAACGGAAACGTACTGAAATAAAGGGGACATGCAGTAATTGCTGAGGGAGTCATAGGGTTTATAGTGGCGAAACCTTGACACCTGTTATTCATTAGGGATATCTTATTGACTGGTGTTTACATACTTGTTTGAACAATACTTAAAAAAACTTTCATGAAGTCAAGTAACTTTATGCAAGGGCAGCATGGTAAGAAACTTTAGCGTCTCACTGTCTGTGTCAGTCTGTCTGTCTGTGTCAGTCTCTCTGTATTTGCCTGTGTGCCTCACTCTCACTCTGTCTCTCTCTCCCTCTCTCTCTCTCTCAGACATTTAAAGTCTGTGTGTGTGTGCGTGCGTGTGCGTGCGTGTGCATGTGTGTGTGTTGTGTTGGATCGTGGTCAGCTTATGAGATATGAGAGAAGCTAAATCCTTTAGCTCTACTGATTTACTTAATTTCCAAGATCTAATGTTTCAAATCTTTGCCAAAATGTTAGCGTTTATCTTATAGTGTGTCTGATTGCGAGGTACACAACATATATTATGATTGTGGGCTTTTGGAGAGCTCCAAGCTTAGGAAGCCGTGAAAGTAAACAAAGAAAAAGAAGTGATCGTAAGGAGTTGGAGTCCTATAGTGGCACCTTAGAAGCACAGTAAATATAAAATTACTTAACGCTGACATGTAAGTAGACGGCCAGCAAAACGTTCAGTTCTCTCTTCTCTCATAAGGTGACCACGATTCAAGACACACACTAACATACACATACACAAATTCTAAATGTCTGAGAGAGAGAGAGAGAGAGAGAGAGAGAGAGAGAGAGAGAGAGGGAGAAAGAAAGAAAGAAAGAAAGAGACAGAAAGACACACACACAGACAGACTGACACAGGCAGACAGTCAGAGAGACGCTGAGATGCCAGAGTTTTGTACCATGGTGACAGTGATGTAGGTACAACTTGATATTTTGATTATTCTGAAATGCAAATTGCACCCTTTTATCGAGAATGCGTGTCAAGGTCAAAACGGACCACGTTCAGACCTTCCGTTAATCTTGAGAAAGCATGCTTTATTTTAGATACTTGCGACAACCAAATATAGTTGAGATCATGAACAGTAGTCAAATAATTGTGACTATTCAACAGTGTCTTCTTGTAATTATATACACCTTCATCTATATGCATTGCCTTTATCGAAGTTGCAGTTACTTCGCAAGGAGGTTCTGAATATGAGGTCCTTTCCCTAAAACACTCCTGGATATCAGCTTACCGGCATTATTTTAGATATTGCTAAATACAGACTGTTTAGACCCGTTCGTACTGGTTCCACTGAGGATACCAAGCGAAACTTTATGAAAATCGAGTTTCGTAACAAGGGCCTGGACGCAATTAATATAAGCAATATACTAAATCACAAAGATGTCAAAGCAGCTATTCCACCTTACTTTAAAAATAAATCAGAATCCTCCACTAATTCCCTACAGTTACACGTCACCCTTGCAACCAAAATCTTTAATTACCGGGATGTGCTGCGGTGCCTAAACACTGAAGATGTTGTCGGTGATCTTCCTGCTTGCACCTGTACCTCCTCTAAGTACTGTTACCAACCAGCAGGTCACATTATAACTGGTGATCTGGGCATCGTTAAGAATAACAACTTGAGGGAGTTACTCTCCAAAGGCCCTAAATATAGGGAGCCTAAGTCGTTTAGTTGGAAACAGAATTTAACATTAATTATGGATTCTGTTGAAGACTACGCTAGACGCTGGGCTAAGCAGGAGGAAGCTTGAGTTGACAGACTATCTGAGTGGGTTAAATCAATAGCGTCTTTGGTCAACAGGCGGATATCTATCTTAAGCGCGACTATGTCTACCCGATGTAAATCGGTCTTAGACACTCCTGACCTCGCTGCTGAGCTAGCTGATCTCCATGATAAATATGTCGTAGTTCCAGTAGACAAAGCATCTAACAATATTGTGTTTGTTTGCAAGACACACTATATCAACTGTTTGAGAGAGGAGCTTGGTTTGAACACTTCGGAAGGAAACCCTACATATACATGCACTTCGTTGTCCAAAGAGAAAATTCTAAGAAACCACAAGACGGTTCTGTTTTCCTTTCGTATATCCACAGCAGAGGAAGATCTTAATCTTCCAAATTTGTATCGGATCCCTAAGTTACATAAAGATCCATATAAGCAACGATATATTGCGGGTTCAGCTAAGTGCTCAACTAAGTCTCTCTCTCAGATTCTTACAAGAATCCTAACGGCAGTTAAGGATGGTCTTCAGAAATATTGTGATCTATCTTCAGATGGTGATCCTAAAAAATTCTAAAGAATTTTTGGAAAGTTTAAAAGCCCAAGCACTTTTTAAAGTAGATAGCATAAAAACTTTCGATTTCTCTACGCTTTATATAACAATACCACATAACAAATTAAAATCTAAATTAAAAGAAATTGGTAACAATTGTTTCTTTCACAAAAAATAGAAATCGTCGGTACAAATACATTGTTCATGGGTATATGGACACATATTTTGTTAAGGACCACTCTGAGGTTCATACAAATTATTCTGAAGATGATGTCATTACAATGCTGGAATTTCTTATCGACAATATTTACGTGGAGTTTGGCGGACAGATTTTTCAACAGACAGTTGGCATTCCAAAGGGCACTAACTGCGCCCCCTTACTTGCCGACTTGTTTCTTTACGGGTATGAGGCGGAGTTTGTACAAGGGCTCTTATAAAAGGTAATAAACACCTTGCACAGAAATTCAACTTCACCTACAGGTACATAGATGATGTTCTGTCTCTGAATAATCCAAAGATTTCAGAGTATATTGACCTCATCTATCTATGTGAACTTGAAATTAAAGATACCACCGAGTCCAGTTCATCTGCTTCATACTTAGATTGCTATCTCTATATTGACAATGGAAAGCTTGTTACTAGGCTTTATGACAAGAGGGACGACTTCAACTTTCCCATAGTTAAATTTCCATTTCTGAGTAGTAATATCCCTTCGGCACCTGCATACGGAGTTTATGTTTCTCAACTAGTCCGCTAAGCTAGGGCCTATTTCAAATATCAAGACTTTGTTGAAAGAGGAAAACTACTCACTCAGAAACTGTTGAAGCAGGGTTATCATAAAACAAAGCTTGTGTCGACAGTTAAAAAATTTTTTGGGAGACACCGTGACCTTGTTGATGCCTACAATGTGGCCGTTTCTAAACTAATCCCCGATTTGATGGCCTCAGCCTAAGCTTAGTTAAGCTTTCAAATACCGGACTTTCAATTTCACTGACTTTTTCAAAAATACATAGATATGGCGGGTGTATTATAATAGGCAGGTGATGCTTACTACCCCACGGGCACCTGATCACACCTCTGTTTATGGGGTCCATGTCTGTGTATCTAAAATATTCCGGAATTGTCTATGTTTACCTGACCTACGAATTCGGACTTATGATTTTGGTACTTTGACCACTATCATTTATTGGCCAAACCCAAATTTCTGTCGCTAGAAAAAACTTAGTTACCAAGATTTAAATATTTCATTACACATAATAACATTGATCAACATGATACTGTCAAAATTATTTAACACAAACCAGAATGCATTACCATGGAGCAGTATTATCTGGGATTATACTTTTACTTCAAAAAACTTGTCGAAAATTCAACTTAATTTGCGATTTAAGACCCCTTGGTCCAACGAATTGCCATAAGTTACTGATAATGCAGGTAAAACAAAATATCATGGTTAGAAATCATTTATACATTTTTTCTTAATATTCCACTATGAAAATGATTTATTTAAGCAACCAGGATTAGTAGTAGCCAGACCAGAGGACCATTGGTCCTGTAGCTCACCTGAGTCCATTCATCCTTAGCACTCAATAGTAAGAAACACTAAAGTAAATTGTACAATTTGGCCTAATTTCAACTTTTACTGAGCTGTTATTCTTGTCCTACTTCATATTAGCAAGTTCGATGAAGTTACAATAAAAAAAACATGTTTGTATAACTTTTTTACCTAAATATTGCAGCAACACAGAAATAAATGCCAATTTGAACTTTTCCCAATACAAGTCTATGGAAACTTTAAAATGCCATAGCAATGAAACTATGTGGGCAACAATAATAAAAAAAAACGATATTTACGTAGTGGCTAATGTCAGGAACATGTATGCAAAGAATCAGCTTCATGCCCCCAGATGGATTTTGAGGAAAAGATTTTTTGAATATTTTTTGAAAATATTTCCTTAATATTGCCATGGCAACAAATCAAATTCAGCGATTTGGACAAAATTAGTACGAATCATAGAGCACTACTCAAGCAACATTTCTGAAGATAAAAAATCCAAAATAACTGCAGGAAGATAGCAGCTTTCCTTTTTCCCATTATATTTAAATGGAATCTATAAGTTGCCATACCGCCCTAACTGCTGAAGCAATTGCCACGAAAGACAATAATTCTATAGAGGCTTATACAAAGATTCGTTCTATTAAGTTTAAGCTTTATCGGCCAGTTTCTGCAAAACTGATACTTTAATATTTCTTTCTATTTTTAACCATTCTGTTGCAATGGCAATCAGCCAAATAGTGCAATTTGCATAAATCTAATACAACTCAAGGAATATGTCTATAAAAGTTTTGTCCAAACATCAGCAGTCACATAGCAATAAATGCAAATTTTTAATGCTCCCATTATAAGTCAATGGCAACTTTAAGTTGCCATAGCAACTAAACTGCTGGAGCAATTGCAATGAAAAACAGTATTTTTATAGAGGGTATTACCAAAAATTTGTTTTGTGGATATTGAGCTGTTTTGGTTGCATAATTTCTGAGGAGATGATTTTTAAATATCTTTTCTATTTTCAACTATTCGGTTGCCACGGCAGCCAGCCAAATTCTGCCATTTACATAAATTTCATGTGGTTGATAGAGGACTACTCAAGAAACATTTCTGTAAAAGTTTTGTCAAAATATCTGCAGTGACATAGCAATGAATGCAAATTTTCAATTTTCTCATTATAAGTCAATGACAGATTTAAATTGCCATAGCAACCAAACTGCTGGAGCAATTGCCAAGAAAAACAGTGTTCTTATTGAGGATAGTACCAAAGTCCTTACTGTGAAGTTTGAGTTTTATTGGTTGCATAGTTTATGAGGAGATGATTTTTTGAATATCTTTTCTATTTTTAAATATTCAGTTGCCATGGCAACCAGCCAAATTGTACAATTTACATAAATTTAATGTGGTTGATAGAAGACTACTCAAGGAACATTTCTGTAAACGTTTTATCAAAATATCTGCAGTGACATAGCAATGAATGCAAATTTTCAATTTTCCCATTATAAGTCAATGGCAACTTTAAGTTGCCATAGCAAGCAAACTGCTGGAGCAATTACCAAGAAAAACAGTATTTACATAGAGAGTAGTACCAAGACTATTTTTGTGAAGTTTGTGTTTTATTGGTTGCACAGTTTCTGAGGAGATAATTTTTGAATATCGTTTCTATTTCTAACTATTCGGTTGCCATGGCAACCAGCCAAATTGTGCCATTTACATGAATTTCATGTGGTTGATAGAGGACTACTCAATAAACATTTCTGTAAAAGTTTTGTCAAAATATCTGCAGTGACATAGCGATAAATGCAAATTTACAATTTTTCCCATACAAGTCAATGGAAGCTTTAAGTTGCCATAGCAACCAAAGTTCTGAAGCGATTTGGATATAAAAATGTTTTAGCAGTTCACCCTGCCTATAAATAATATATATGAAATTTGGTAACAATGGGCCTTGAAGTTTCTGAGGAGATGACGTTTGAAAATGTTGACGGACGACGGACGACGGACGGACGCACGACGGATGCCTGCCTATACTATAAGCTCACCTGTGAGCCTTCGGCTCAGGTGAGCTAAAAGTGCAGTTCTCAATAATTTTCGATCACACTATTTATTTATACAAATGTACACTTTAAATTTCAAATGAATCTATGCAGAGTTTGTCCAATTTTCAATTTCATTGTAAACGTCGTAATTGTGAAGAACAACTACAAAAACAAAACATTTCTCGAAAAATTTGAATAGTTCGTTATGGTTTTCAGAAACTGCTTTAAAGGTCCAATGTCATATAATTATTTTCGGTTTTAGAAAATAACAGCAAAGACATCCCTTTTTCACTCTTTTTAGTGCATTTTAAATGGTAAAGTATAGACAATTGTGGAGATAAGCAACAATTGCTAAGGAACATTTAAAGACATTTGAGCCGCGACACAACAAAACCAACAAAGTGGAATGTGCGACACCCGAAGACTAAGACCAGCCTGGGAATCCGCTCAGTCTCATCAGAGTTTGCTGTGCACGCAAAGGTTACTAAGGGTCTATGCTACCTCCGTGCTGACAGCGAAGAGTCTGATCAGTCTTGGTGGATTCCTTGGCTGATCTGAATCTTCGCTTGACGCACATGCCGCTAAACAGGCGTTGTCGTGTCGCAGCCTATTTATTATTTGCTATATAGACCACACCCGGAGTTTCCGGATACTTTATGGACTTGTCAATGTCATTGTCATTTAATGAAAAACCAGTTTTACTATACTGTGGCATAATATGATATTGCACCCAATAAACAAAAATATTATGTTTTGTCTTCTTTAGGTGTATCGTAACTACAGGTACCAAAGCGGTTAAAGTTCTAATTTCATTTTAACTGTCCAGATATTTTAGGCTAATTCTAAAATATTTTTTTCTTAATTTTTACAAAACAAAAAACAAAAAAAAAAACATGCCTTGTCCTCTCATTAGAATTTGTTGAGGACATTTCAAATTAGTATTTTCATCATATTTCGCTGTGGACTATGGCATTATATTGTCTTAAACAGATATCTTCAAAACCAATTCTTACCTATACTTTTGATAGATAAAATCAGCGGATTTGAGTGATTTTGCTTTGCTTGGTAAACTGACGGGATCTTGGTTCCAGTCACTAGTCGACTGGTGCCTGGTTTTAGTTACACTGTATTTTTTGACAAATTACAGGGCAGATTAAAGTCATGGCCACGTAAAAATTAGATCTTTGGGACAAACTAATATTTCGTAGCTACTACGCAATAATTTCGCGGTAACGAGTTTCAGATTTATTACTTATGACCACAAATTAAAGCATAAACTTCACATGTCCCTTCGGGGTTGTGTAGGTTACATACGTTCAAATTTACAATTTTCTTTATGACTAGCGTACTATAGTTTTATCGTGACGTTTCTTATTTGAGCTGATAGCAGAACGTAACACGTGCTGCGCCGGATGACATTTCTGGCGTGTATGAGGATGTATATCAAGGACATTACAAAGGGAGTTGTGTGCCCATTTTAACGATATACCAAATCTAAGACTGTAAAAAGGCCCCTGTACTTCATAACTTATGGTAAAAAGATACACTTTCACGGTCAGCAACTGTTTTAACTCTTCATAGAGCATCTTACAATATTGCTCCTGTATTATTGAATTTATGAAACGAGTTCGGGAAAAAGATAAGGTGCGAGGCTATGCCGAGCATCTTATCGGATTTTTCCAGGAGTTTAATAAATTCAATAAAACAGGAGCACGAATGCAAGATTTTATTGATCATGTAACACTAAAACTGAAACGCATTTTTAGCAAATATTGCACTAAGATGTCACAATTTCGCCATTAGATAATGGACGTTTTTTTATTTACGTCAATGCAAGACGATACGACGTAATTTGCATATTTTATCCACTAGTTGACTGGCGTTCTTAATGCATGGCTTTATTATACTCTCAGATGCGAGCGAAGTCATATGGTAAAATGGGGTCAATTCTCAGCGGAAAGAATTTGCTCCTCTTAAATACTTTCCCTTCTGGTAAATGGGCACATCTGACTGAAAAAAGGACCAAACAATTCCTCCCCATAGCTTTTGTTGAATTTTGCCAAATATAACATATAGGTAGAGTACATTACAAATCTACAAAGAAAATGGGAGGTAAATGGATTCATTTATGAGCCATAAACGTATGTGGGCGCTTCTGATTAAAAAGTGGGAACTAAACCTATGCGATGGCTTTCATTAAAGGCTTATTTCATTGGTGTTTGTGTTTGCCACACACATTACACTTTCATTTTTATAAAGACATACCTACTGATAAGTTGATGACACAACTGATTTAGAAGTAACAATTAAGCGTTTTTTTATTTGACTTTACATTATATCAAATCGAATCAATCAGTCAAAATTTGCTTTATTTCACAATTCATGCATGTACCTGAATAAAGACTAAAATCGTTCTGGAAAAATCTGGCGCAATAGATTTTTATTTCGATCCCTGCCAGTTTACACAAGAAACATGCTAAGACATACCTACTGATAAGTTAACGACACATGTTTTTAGAAGTAACAATTATTAGTTGTTTTTATTCGACTTTACATTATATGACATTAAATCAATCAGCCAAAATTTGCTACATTTCACAATTCATTCATGTACTTGAATAAAGACTAAAATTATTCTGGAAAAATCTTGCGCAATAGGTTTTTATTTCTATCCCTGCCAGTTTACACAAGTGACATGCTACATGTACATCTAACGTAGATACTTAAGGTTTATAGACTAGGTTGTTTGATATTTGAAAGTACATATCTATGTGTTCCCTCTGATAAAGAAAATGTACTCAATACCACAGGTTATTGCTCTTTTAGCTATTCTGTCATTGTACTGAGATAGCGTAGTCATTTTACAAGAAATCCTACATGTACATATGTTTATTGATTGATAGCAGCAAACATATAAAATGTCGAACGTTTTCTCGTGATTTTTAATTTTCATTTAGCAAACGTAAATACTCCACCCACTTTTCATTAAATGTCAGTGCGACACCTTCTTGTTCACACCTTTTCTCATGAACTATAATGGGTGCTCTTGCTTAATGAGCATAAGAATATCTTTCGGACAAGATAAATGACTGATTTTATCAATATGACCTTTGCCTTATTGACAAAAAATAATAAAAATTAAAAGAATAAAATAAAAAAAATAAAAAAATAGAAAGTAAAACATAATGCCCAGCCGATGATATCAAATTGATTCTGTTGCTTTTGTTGCCACTCGTTTCTGTTATAAAAACATCTGTCAGCAAACGAGTAAATTACCTTACCCACTTTTGGTGTATGCCAGTTGTAATATTTTTTTCTAGATTGCACAATATCTCCTGATAGAGTAGGCAGACACAGCAAAGTTTCAAGAAAATAATCAGAGGACATAAGAAAGACGTAAGCAGGCTACAAAGACCTTGCCCTTATTGACAAAGTCACGATAGGGCTAAAATGGCAAATTTAGACAATTCATTACTTTGTTGTCCGCAACCCATAATTATGATGATGATCATCATTGCAAAGTTGTTGAAAGGTAGAAAGTGGAATTCTAATGCATTTACAAATATAACGCGACGTCTGATTGGATAACGTCAAAAACTTGCGACAGTATATTCTGCAATTTACTGTCGCAAACCCGACGTCATTAAGTAACGTCGCTTCTAATTGGTTGACGTTTGGTTTTACGTTGTTGACAGCGCTTGAAATGGATGCAAACTAGAAAATTATGAAAGGTGAAAATGTGGAAAAGTGCATTAGAATGGAGATAACTGTATTGAAAATGTCATTTGGGGAGGTAAACTATCGGTTTTATGGTCGCAAATTGCGTTGGCGCGTCGCCTTAAAACGAATTTCCGACGATAAAACCGATGATTTACCTCCCCAAATGACAATTTTTAAGACAGTTATCCCGTAAATAAAGACAATGATCAAGAACCTACACAGTACGGTTCCACACCCTGGACCAAGCTCCAAATGGACAAGGAAAGCGGCACACAAAACAGAAGACAAGTAAAATGCTGACAGTCACCTCTTTCCCAGTAGATGGCCACGATGCTATTCAAAATAATATATCAAAAGTCAAAGACTAATCAAAGCAGAAAAACAGTGGTAATATTAGTAAACCACGAGTTGGCCTGGTCAGGTCGAAAATGGAATGACATTCGGAATACTGCGAATTTGCGAGGTTTGGCATAGCCACGTATCATGAACTTTTTACACTATATCTTTAAATCTTATCACCCGGTTGATCTTAAGTTAATGTCAAACGGCAGAAAAAAATGTTACAGAAAAGTATGGATCATTGATGAATAACTTGTGATTATTTCGCTATTGTCATTTTTTCCTCATTCAGGTCAGTATGGTTGGACGGTAATAATGGAAGGTCGTATGCAACAAAACTCCGTTAACGGTTAAATGGATTTCCGCGTCTGGTGAGAAATAAGCCGGGATCTCTAATACATCAGGTCGGTGCTTAGCCCATTTAACTACCGGGCTTCCTATAGTGAAGAACACAAACGACTCATTTTCCCAGAGAACGACACAGTCATAAAGTACAATCCATGAAAATATATTTAAAACCTTTAAATACGAAGCGAAGCAACTTGGCATGTTTTCTGATATACAGTAATGACACAGGGCTGCAATATTCTGCGTGTGATTTGACTTTTGTCAGACAAGGTTTTACAACAACTTAGCTTAGGTCCAGCTGTCTTAGAAAAAATGTAAACATTAACAAGTTTTAAATTTGAGCATTCCGAAAACTGAGATTCCGTTTAACTTTAAAGAAATTCAGTTAAGTATGACGCCTCCAATTGAAAAACAATCTAAAAACTAAAGTTACACGTACAAGTACGATTTTAAAGAGTTTAACTTTAAACCGTTTTTCGCATAGTTTTTAAACATTTTAAGAATCTTGTTACACTTTTACATCCTTTGAGATCAGAGGATAGATTCTGAGAAATCTGTAATTTATATCGATTTAGATTATTATTCTAGATCATCGTCGTTAATATTATTTGGATCCTTTTGAAACTAATCAGTCTTTGAATCGACTGCCCAATTAAAATTAAGAAATTACAGTATTCTTTTTTTCTAGTTTCGTTACCAGATATTGTCAGAGTCAATGACGAGGCTTTATTAGCCGAAACTACGTAGTCTGGCCAATGTTTCTACATACGTATGTATTCTTTGCTCTTGAAGGAACTTTTTAAGATTTTAATTTTACTAAGGTCCAAAAAATGCCTTCTTGAGAAAAAAGGCAAACGAAATCATGCTGAACACTTAACATCTGTGAAAGTTTTTACTCAAACCACCGCACTCATTACAAGCACTACCGGTTAAAAGGCACAAACATTCATGGGCATTTACGCAAGCAGTATTCCTGGCGTTTAAAAATAAAGACAGCCAACTTGTCCTGAATCGCTCACCGAGTCTATGGGAATAGCCAACATAGGCTATGAAGGACCACTAGGCAATGCTACATATCAAAGTTCAAGCATCTTAGCCAAGTGGTTCAGAAGAAGAAAATTGGCAAAGGACCACTAGGCAATGCTATATACCAAATTTTATATATTTCAGGCCTTGTGGTTGTGTAGAAGAAAAATGGTTCAAAACCAGGACCCTATGGGGCAGGGCAAATTTTTGATCCTGTGATCGATCACAATTTAAACATACTTTATAAAAGACCACAAGGCAATCGTACAAACAAAATTTCAAGTATCTGAGCCTAGCTGCTCTGAAGAAAACAATATTACGTATATTTTATTTTCGACCCCGAATTACTCACCGCCCCTCCCTCCCCCCCACCCCTTTTTGATTTAAACCCTGAGGCCACTATTTGAGTAGACTTAGTAGAGGTCCACTACACAATGCTTCAAGTCAAATTTTAAGCTTTTGAACAGAGTGATTCAGAAGAAGATGTGATTTAATATTTTTCTATGTACAAGTATTTCTAAAGTTCAAATCCAGGACCCAAAGGGCGGAGTCATTTTGGACCCTGTGCCACTTTTTGAACATAACTGATAAAAGATTACTGTACAAGGCAACATACCAAATTTCAAGCACCTGAGCCAAGTGAATCAGAATTATATTTGAATATCTTCCTATGTATTTGATGGTTCAAACCCAGAACCTCATGGAGCGGGGCTGTTTTGGACCCTTCGTATGATCCATGTTTCTTCTTTAGAATGTGTTGTTTGCGCGTGTGATAACTCTTTGAGATTTCAATTAGACAGCCATAAAATGATGACGCATATTTACGTAAGTATTTTATCGTGCCTTTCACATTATCACTTATAAACGAAAAATCAAAAACAATAACAGCTCAGAAAGTCCATCCATTTAATTTCATCAGTTTATCTCTGGCTCTAAAAGATATTAAGAGGGTCTTAAAACTTTATGTCGTGACAATAAGTGTTCTGGAAACGAATCCAAGTTCATAGTAATGTATTTCATCGGTAATAAGATGGGATATTTTCTCTTTCAAAACTATCTCAAAGATCTAGATCCGTCTAACAACTCTTCCAAAATAATCCCAAATCTAGATCCGTCTTATAGGACGGATTTAGATTTTCTGATTGTTTTGGAATAGAGAACCCATTTCATAGCTGAATTGCACGTCATTACAGATTTAACATATTTGTGGTAATTTTTGAAGGATTATCTCCCATCTGTGTTATCAAATAAACTTAAACCCTGAACGCTAAGACGTCATAAGTCAGTACATGTAGTGTCCTGTATGGGGCGGGGCTGTTTTGGACCCTTCGTATGACTCATGTTTTGTTCTTTTGAATGTGTTCTCTGCGTCTGAAGGAACTCTTTATTGTTTCAATTAAACAAACATAAAATGATGACGCATATTTACGTAAGTATTTTATCGCACCTTTCATATTCTCATATTATCACTTACATGTAGAAGCAAAAATTCGAAAACAACAACAGCTCTGAAACTCTACCTATTTACACATCAGTTTATTGGTTTGTTGGCTGTTTTGGGTTTAACAGCCCTTTGAGGCAAGCCTCGAGATGCCGAACGGGGACCCTCATGACAATTTTTTCTATCCGCACCTCACATCCGTTAAAGATACTTATAGTATACAATACAGCGCACGTTTTTGCTGGTTTTCTTTGTCTTGTCTGCCTTTTGCATTGTCATGTCTGTTGCTTTGTCTATTGGCTTGTCTGTTTCTTGGTTATTCGGGGTTAAACTGATGGTCTTTGTTTCCTACGGTATTTCAGTGGTGTTGTTGGACACCACAGGGACATCCAAGTGTCACAAAACGTTTTTCTGTCGAGTATGCAACTTCGTGTCCAGTGATAATTCATTGGTAGGTTTGGAAATCTTTATGTGGACCTTTTAGCAAACTAATTTTTTCGAACCACCGCAGAAGCAAAGGATGAGGTTTGGATCCAGTAAATCTAGTTAAAGCCTCCCCCTCCTCCCTCAAGTTTTCTTTCGCTAACCTTTCTAAGGCGATACTTCAGTTGTGGTTCCTCTGTGTTGATTGTTTTTTTGTGATTTATTTATTTATTTCTGACAAGAAACACAAGAATACAATGCATTAAATACGTACACAAATATATTAACGACACAATTGTTATAAAACAATTATAACTTATCTATGGACTCTAGCAGTCTGGACACTTGAATAGCTGCCTATTCTGCTTTCTGTTTTGGTTTGTATTTTAAAATGTAAGAAGGTAAAATTAGATGTTGCTACTGTTTTTAATTAGAGAGTCGCCGTAGTCGAGTGGTTAGGGTGGCTCGTTTATTGTGCAGAAGATCACCGGAAGGTCGACAGTTCGCGGCTCACCGTTGCCATCCGACGACTGGAAAACTCTCTCTATCAGCCCAACAGTAAATGGGTACCTTTTTCGAATCAGGGAAGGATAAGGCAGCTAAAGAAGACAGATGGGCTCCGCCTTTTATCCGCTGAGCCCAAGATACAGTGGGTCTCTACCCCCCCCCAACTGCCCCTACGGCTATTAGGCTATAGGAAACCTTTACCTTTACCTTACCCCCACCCCCACCCCCTCCTCCCCACTGCGCCTACGGCTATTAGGCTATGGGAAACCTTTACCTTTACCTTACTGTTTTAATTAGGGTAGCTGGATTTTTGGGAAATCGTATAACATTTTGTATGGGGTATGGCCATTGGGTTATGTCTAGGAGATTCTGGGCCTACAAATGAAAGAAGGAACGACCAAAATTTAAGGATGTCCTGTAATTCCAGGCCTGTGACTCTTAAGTGTTTTTTTTTTCGTCATACTGCTGAAGCGCGTATGGTGCCTGCATTCGTAGGCTATTGATCTAAATTTCGTATGCATTTCTGCAGTTTGGGGCAGCCTCCGTCTTTGGATTGGCGAAATAAACTGATTTATTTCTGTGACAATTTCACACTTCAATTTAACATCTGTGGTCACATGTGCAAGTCACACTAATTTTTCCAAAACACCTGTTCATGGGAAACATTTTCTGCAATCTTAGAGCAAATTCACAGTCTTTATAGAATTCAAAGGGTCGAGTTTACGATTTGAAAACAAATAAAGGCATGAAAAGGAGAGGTGATGTGGCAGCATATTAATTAACAAAAAGAATAAAAATACAAATACTTGTTAAGAGACGCTGACTGTAAACATCGAGCATTGGATGGAAACTCAAAATTTTGTATTGTGCTAAAAATGCCATGGTTTAAAGCTCTCGGCGAAAGATGAAGATTAGTGAAAAAATTAGTGAAATATGTCAAACGGTTCTCGAGATATCTAAGCAATTACTGTTTCCATGGCAACCATTTTTAGGCCGCTCAAATTTTACATATTTTCATGAATTTCAAAAGGAAAACGTGTCTGTCCTGAAGCAAGTATCAAATAGTTAACTGGTATGGTGCTTAGGACTAAATGTAATTGTCAGTCTCTGCACCTTCAGAGCATTAGCTGCTGCACGTTGTTGAAACCATGGCAACTGGAAGTACATATAGTCGGAGAAAAAATAAATTTTGTGAAAACAGCTCTTTTTCAAATCGAGGTTATTGAAAATGGCAACCTGACCTGAATATACCATTAACATGTCTTCAAACATCAACATAAGTACGGTTCATGGCAAAAACAATTAGTTGTAAACTTTCACTGACTACAGAATAAATGCACGTGCAAAGGGTGTCCCTGTCGCAATTACAATTTTACAGAAACAACAGGTTTTTATTAGATTCCTTTATCCTAATTTCCACACTTTCAGTTTGAATTTACTTATTAAACAAATAAAAAGTCGCATTTTTATCCCATCTTTGCAAATAACGGCGTAGAAATGTAGTGTTTGTTATTGTTTCTATGGTTACGATGCATAAAAATGTGTTACATCAGTTCAAAACGACCCTAAACCCACGTAACTAATACACAACTCTTAATTTGCAGTAGAATCGATATGGTTTTCATGTAGTTCAGTAGTTGGTTTCTGTATCTCTAATGGTTTTCATTTTTTTTTCTAATAAACAGATTTAAAGTTGCTGCTTAGATACCCTACCCACTGTATATGCAATAGCAATATCACCCTTTTGTGAAGAGAAAGTGTGTACAAATGTGAAAAATACGTGATATAGAACTATACGATTAAGAAAAAAAAATGTTTTTCTCACCAGTGAATTGTCGCTGATGTATACATGGCGTTGAAGCGCGAATCGTAGTTTATATCTCGACGGCGAAGCCGGAGTGAGTTAAGAAAAGCTAACTGTAAGAAACAAGCCGAAAAATCACACGCTCAACCAATAATAATTTCATAACAAAATGGACATCTCAAACACTTTTATGGCATCACAAATTAACATTTAAATGGCAGACTGGAAAACGAAGAGAGTTAATGACAGATTTGTAGTTTTATGGCCCTTTCAACAGTACTTAGGTCATGCAACAAGGCATGGTGATTTTTACAGGCTGTGTGCAATGGCATCCCGTGATTGAAAAACAAAAAGAGATTCGAACAAGGACTGCTAGCTTAGCACGCAGGCGCTTCCTCGCTAAGCTACAGAAAAGTGGATAAAAGTAGATGGGATGAATAAATCACTCATGAGTACTCGTGGCACCCCTATCAGGATTACCTAAATTACACGACTTTCTTGGCTATTGTAGAAGCCCCGGGTAGCACTGTAGGTTAAGGCCTGGCCTGCTGATCAAGTAGTTTAGAGTTCGAGATCTGCTGGCTGCATTAATCTTTCCAACCGCAAATTTGCTCGACTGCACAGCTTTTCATACTCATTCCCCCCTCCTCCCCCCCCCCCCACACACACACACGTACTTCCAACCATCCCCCAACCACATTCCCCAATCGTCCTGATATGACTGAAATACTGTTTAAAAGGACATAAAATCCAAAGTCATTCATCAATCCATTTTAGCTGTTCTATGTTGTATGACGATCATAGGTAACAGAACATTGCTTAAAATTTCAGTAGCCTATCCCTCGGTGAATAGACACTGTAGGCCTTAGTCTACACCACTTCTTTCCTGAAAAAATGCCTCTTCTTGCGTATTACCTGCTTCACAGAAGCAATTCATTAAAAAAAAACACTAGTAAATTTATTTATTTCAACATGAAATAAAGATAAAGCAAGAAAATTGCTGTAAATAAACCGGTTTTACTCCGTTCTTCCATTCCGTGATTTCTGCAGACGTTTTGCTCGGGACAACTCTTGTCATCAAATGTACCGAATACAACTGCAACTGCAGTCTTGGTAAATTGACCTATTTCATAGATAAAAAAAGTAATGGTGAGCATTGTTGACAGTAATCCTATTCTTTCAAAGATACTATCTTTTATTATTAAAGATCATGGATACTACCTGTAGTGTTCGCAGATTTGTAATCGTCAAGGGAGGTAGATAATGCCAGTATGACTTATCTCCCTTCCTTCTATTTTACAGTACTGACACATTTCAAAGATGGATAATTTTCAAAGTTTTGCGAGTTTACACTTAATTTTTTGACTTTCTTAAACTTCAAACCTTACTCTATCATGCATATATTGCCTTATTGTCAAACGTGACTGCCATTTTTAGTTATTAGGCGAATAAAACATCAATTTTTCACTCAAAATTGGGTCGATTTTTTTTCAAGTAATAGCTCTCCCGTTGATAATAAGGGACAGAAAACATTCATATCATGTTATCTTATTACATACGTATGTATTTTCAAACTATACAAGCAAATAGGAATGGGATAATATTTGTTGTTTGATTTTTATCGAGAAAATATTACATACATGTCTCAATGTTGATATTTTCAAAATGGATTCCTGGTTACCATGGAAACGGTCGAACGTTGACCTCTAAAAACTTGTGAAATACAAACAAGCATGGTATATATCAATTTCCCAAAATCTGAGCCAAATCCGTAATTTTCGACTTTCCACGTTATTATGGGCTATTGCTCGATGCTTACAGTCAGCCTCTCTTAATATTTTTAGGCCATGCTGCATGAGTCAAGAAATATCGTGAACTGTCTAAGCATTGGGACATAGATCTAGTTTAAACGTATTTTATTTTTATCAACTCTGTTACATGAACTAGATTCAAAACATACAAAATATATACGTATGGGATCCAGAAAGAAGTCCAAAGACTTATATAAATCTGTTTCCCCTGCCATAGGTCTGAGCAATAGTGCAAACCTAGATAAGACTGTTCCTGAGGAGAAGCAATCTGATAATTGAGCCGCGACACAACAAACCAGCAATGTGGGTGTGCGCCCAGCGCAGACTCAGATCAGCCATGACATCCGCTCAGTCTGATCAGAGTCTTCGCTGTCCGCATGGAGGTAGCTAAGACCCTAAGCTACCCTTTGAGCACTAAACGAAGAGTCTGATCAGACTGGGTGGATGCCCAGGCTGATCTGAGTCTGCGCTGGGCGCACAACCACTTTGTTGGTTTTCTCACGTCGCGGCTCAATTATGGGTTTGTACTCTTTCCCATTCCTTTTGCTTCTTTTGGACGCATAAAACGTCGTAAATACAACTTTTTTTCAGGCAAGTAGGGGAGAGTCGGGTAACTTCGGACATGGGGTGAATTCGGACATGCCATTGCAAACAGTGAAAATCCAAATGAGACGGCTCATAATGAGCCGTCTCATTAGGATTTTCACTGTTTGGTCAGATGTTTTTACTTTAGTTCCAAACAACTGACCTATAGAAGAATCAATGTCAATGTCCGAATTTACCCGTTGTCCGAAGTTACCCGACTCTCCTCTACTCTATTTATTTCCATCGTCTTAATTCTTGGAATCTTACCATAAGGTAAATTTCACAGGAGATACGACATGGAAAAAAATAAAAAGACACTTTTGTTTTCTCCAATTCTATTTTTTTTTCAAGTACAATGACAAAAATAAATAATTCTAACACAGTGCGCCTATAGAAGCAATGAAAAATTTCCGTGTTTTATTCTGCAACAATTCACTGTCTCGGAGCGCGTGAGTCTAATTGCTGACGTCAATTGCATTTCTGGCGTAATTTTGAGACGTTTCGAGACGTTAGACGGTGTAACGTCTATTTTTCTTTCTAAAATCGCCATAAAAACGTACGTTTACCTTAGATACAGTTAAGAATATTGGCGGGAGCATGAACGCGCTGGCAGGAAGGTTGGGAGGGTTTGAATGAAAAGAATACTTTTTTCAGCGTTTTTGAGCGTTAGAATCGAAATAGTTCAGCTCTAGCACTGAATTGTTGAGTAATAATTCACTGTTTGTCGGTCAGTTGTAAGTAGATATATCACTCGCGCGAGTTGTAAAGTAGATCTACTTACAACTGACCGACAAACAGTGAATTATTACTCAACAATTCACTGCAAGAGCTGATCTATTTCTTAAATAAAAACGATAATACAGATGCAGTATAATAATAATTGAGCCGGTACACGACAAAACCAACAATTTGAAAGTGGCATGTTCGCCAAGCGAAGACTCAGATAAGCCTGGGCATCCACCAAGTCTAGTCAGAGTCTTTGCTGTGCACTTAAATGGTAGCTAAGGGTCTAAGCTAGCTGTATGCGGGCAGCGGAGATTGGTAAGACTAGGCGGATGCCCAGTCTGATCCGAGTCTTCTCTGGGCGCACATGCTTCCACATGGTGGTAGCTTAGATTACTAGCTACCATCAAAGCGCTAAGCGAAGTGTCTGATCGAACTTGGCGGATGCCCAGGCTGATCTGCGTCTGCGCTGGGCGAACAACCACTTGTTTTCCTCATGTCCCGGTTAAAATGCAGATGCAGCAGTCGGATCTAGGTCTGCAATTTTTGCTCAGACGCATCTGTCCCAATGTTTGTTTTTTGCGGTAAAACTTTATTTGTTACTTGTTATAATATAGTGTAAAGAGAAAGAAACTAGGCATCATTATTTTTTAATCTAAGGATTAAGTGGTTTTATTGGTACAGTGCGTGATTACAATCTCCTGACATACATGATTTCTGCTAGGCAAGGGCTTTTGCCATGCGACATTAGTTTCTAAAATAAGGTTTCCTGGAACATTGGCGGACTAAATCCGCTTGCATTGAATCGTTTTGTGGATTCGACAGCCAATAACGTTTTAACGCCAAACTTTCATGACGTCAACCTGTATGCAATTGTAAATGACGTTATTTTTTAAAATTGGATTCAGTGGCGGCAACGTATCGTTATGCCTACGTCATCTTCTATTGTACAGAGAGGCAGTATGATTAATTGTTGATTTATATACACGAACGCAAAACACGCATGTTTTTACTTTCCTTTTGGCATTTTTATGTCCAAATAAAAAAATTGCTTATATTGGCAAAACAGGGAAGGTACTATCAATGCATGGAGTACACTTCGTTGCAAAATTATTGAAATTTCGTTTGTTTATTTATGCGTAACGAAATTATATACAATCAATTGATCAATATCAAAATTCACTGTCTGGAGCTGAGTTTTACCCGGCTCCAAAACTAATGCCCTCTTTATCTAGGACGTCACAATGTCTCAGAAACGTCATCAAGAATTTTCAGCATTGGTTCCCCGTTACAAAGTTATGCCCCTCTATGCAAATCCCGTAAAGTAAGCGAGTTTTGCGATAGCAAAGAAACTTTGTGGATTTTTCAGCAAACCGAATAGGGATCACAATTTAGGTTAAATTAAAGGATAAGAGGATACAATCAAACAGAGTATCATAACAAAGGGTAGTAACTCTGTACGACCTTTGAATAATGCAACCACTGATTGAAATTTTGGGCTCTGGATCCCTGCAATTACTGGGCAAAATTAAATAAAAATCATACTGCATTTTTATCATGAAGGGCAGTTTACGGTTAGCGAATCCTGAGACAAGATTTTTTCCAGGAAAACATTTTTATCGGCCTTAAAATTTCGTAACTCAAACCGGAAGTGATCCAAATACGTGCTCATTTCAAGCCAAAATTTGTTTTAAATGGGCCCTTTGCCCATAGCCTTACTCATTTTGAATCCAAAATTGCCAGATTATTCTAATAAATTGATGATTTAGACGATTCTTAAAAACTTTGAAAAATAAAAGGAACGTGCATAATTTTGCATTTGCGATATAATTGTATAAGAGCCAATTCTTTTAAAAAATATACCTTTTTCCAGTTGGTTACATCATGATAAACTCACATGCAGCAAACTCTTATTGATAACTTAAATATTGACACTGTGGGTTAGAATTTTCTAATTTTGGCCTTTTTGACAAAAATCTTCATATGTTTTCGAAGAACTGCACTGTGACAAGAAAATGCTACAAATCTTATGGCATGTGTAGGCAAATCCAAGTAATGAGATAAAAGTAAGATATCATTACATTTAATAAGGCAAACCGAGACGGTAAAAATATGCGTTTCTTTTGCTGTTTAGTATATGATATAAAAATTGTTGACTAGTGAATAATCAAACATAGTATCATGTCAACCAGGGAGTTCCAATATTGACCCCTGCTGTCGCGTCGGTCAGTAAAAGTACTTTCTGGCTGATATCACCTCATGTGCAATGTTTCAACATTCGATATTAGTATAATGTCAAATACTGTATATCATTATCAGACCATGGAAAACAGCAAGAATGAATATATTAAGAAACTTAACTATTGAGAAGCGTGAAACTGCAGACAGAAATAATAAAAAATATTTTTTTGTAATTTTACGACACTAACGGAAAAAAATAAAGGGCAAGAAAAATGCCGGGAACTTAAAATATGCTCAAACAACAAATGAAACTAAAGCTGTTACAGACAAAGCTCAGAACCCTAAATATTCAAGTTACTACAGTATGAATCAACGTTACGAAATTCGACCATGAAAAATCTCTGTAAGATTGTACAATATTAACTTTTTTGAACTTATTACTAAGTATTTTAGAACTGCAAAACCTAACAGTATGCTTACACTCTTACAATATCAAATATTATTAATATATAAAAATCTCAACATCAGACATCATAAAATATTGCTTAGAATGATAAAACAATGTCTCTACATTTAAAAGGGATCTAAACAAACGCATATACTACCGGCAATCTGCTTGGGAAAATACATAGAGTAATACAGTTTTACTTTTTCCTGGTACGCTAGGCACCCGTTTAATAAGTTTATGCTTACACAGTGTCTTGTTAGTTGATGATCATAGGGTAAACAGGCGCATTTTCGGGGAAAACAAATCTACCACATTCTGTTTTGCCTCCCACTCTCTGGGGGTTAACGGAGAGGATTTGCTTATGTAGGAGGAAATTCTTTCTTGTATGAGTTGTTTTGGAACGGCAAGCATCATCATGAAAAATGAAAAGGGAGTCACAGTTGTTTGTTCCGATCAGGAAAAATGGCGGTGTTCCTCTGTGCCTTACGTCTCCTCAAGGAAACTATTCATCTATTTTCCTTTCAGTCGATTTGTTGCTGCGTTTCTTGTTTTATGACAATGGCATCCCTTAGCTTTCAGCATCTTAGAGTAACGTCTACGGTCGTCCTGGAAAATGTGTTCTGTAGGAGACGGACTGTTAATATTCTTCGTTGAAACAGCCGCCTTTTTGTCAAAAATCTTTATATTTTTTCGAAGAATTGCACTGTGACAAGAAAATGCTACAAATCTTATGGCCTTGTGTAAGCAAATCCAAATATACGATAAAAGTAAGATATCATTACATTTAATGAGGCAAAACGAGGCGGTACAAAATATGCGTTTCTTTTGCTGTTTAGTATATGATATAAAAATTGTTGACTAGTGAATAATTAGACATGGTATCATGTCAACTAGGGAGTACAAATATTGACCTCTGATGTCGCGTCGGTCAGTAAAAGTACTTTCTGGCTGATATCACCTCATGTGCAATGTTTCGACATTCGATAATAGTATACTGTCAAATACTGTATATCACTATCAGACCATGGCTTACAGCAAGAATGAATATATTAAGAAACTTAATTATTGAGAGGCGTGAAAATGGAGACAGAATTCTCGACATTTTTTTTTGTAATTTCACGACACTAACGGAAAAAAACTTAACAGGACAAGAAAAATACTGGGATCTTAAAATATGCTCAAACAACAAATGAAACTTAAACTGTGGACAGACAAAGTTCAGAAACCTTAATATTCAAGTTACTACCATATAAATCATTGTTACAAAATTCAACAACGAAAAACTCAGTAAGATTGAATAATATTTTTAAACATATTACTAAGCATTTTAAAACTGCAAAACCTAACAGTACGCTTACACTGTCATCATATCAAATACTACTATACATGTATTAAAAGTCTCAACAACAGACATAACATAAAATATTGCTTACAACGACATAAAAATACCACACCATTTAAAGGGGTTCTAAACACATATGCTACCAGCAACCTCCCGGTGAAATGCATAAACTAATTCAGTTTTACTGTTTGATGGTATGCTCAGCACCCGTTCAGTGAGTTTATGCTTAAACAGTAAATTTCTTGTTAGTTGATAATTATTAGGTAAAGCGGAGCAAAGCATCTCAACTATTTTTTGTTTTCCCTGCTGGCTGTTTTTTTTTTTTTTTTTTTTTTTTTTTTGGGGGGGGGGGGGGGATGGGGGGCGTTGAAGGAAAAGATTTGCTTATGAGGAGGAAATGTCATTTTCTATGAGTAGATTCTGTTTTGGAAGGACAACATCATCCCGTGAAGCGAACAAGGAGTCACAGTAGTTATTTCCCTTAGTAAAACAGCAGGGCATACAAAAATAAAATAAATAAATAACAAAAATGGAAGTGTTCTTCTGTACGTTAAGTCTTATCAACGAAAACATACATCTATTTTCCTTTCTGTCGATGTGTTGCTGTATTTCTTGTTTTATGACAATGGCATCTCTTAGCTTTCAGCATCTTTGTGTTACGTCTACGGTCGTCCTGGAAAATGTGTTCCGTGGAAGACGGACTGTTAATATTGTTCTTTTGAAACAGACCCGAAATAAAACCATGAAATCCAGCGTTCAATACCTTGTAAAGAAAGGCTCGATTGCCACGAAGCTTTTCCTTATTACTAAAAATCCAGTCTTCTAGAGATCTTTCTTTACTGCTGTGATCATTTAAAAGTGGCGATGTATGGTCAGCTCCTCTCGACAAACTGTTTCGACCCTCTTGTAGAAGAGTCAGTAGCATCATGTCACCGAAAGATCTTGGTATAATTTTGTTTCTTGTGGTACTGCCATCACAAAGTCTAGAAAGACAGAAAATAAAAACATTGAAAACACAATTCGATCTTAGATCGATATCACTCAGCGTTTTCTGCCCTTTCATAAAAGGGACAAAACTTTGTGGCTTCATGCTTCATTCACAGGTTGGCAGAACCCTTTTAATATGAGGACTACTCTTAAAAAAAATTTGCTCGTAGGGAGCAAACTCTTTTATTTAAGAACATACCCTTTTAGAGAAGGTTTGCAAAATGAAAGTGGCAGATTTGTTTTCTTCAATGGCATACCAAGTCACTTTAAACTGACGCTAAGCAAATGAAATCTCTTTATATTAGGAATAAACCGAATTGCAATTTCAATAAAGAATAGTCATAAATAAATAAATAAAAATGGGGATGTTCGAAAATAAATGATCGTGCAAAGCTAACTCAGTAAACATGTGAATTTGTTTGAGTTGAAATGCGTGTAGCTGGTAATTATAAGGGCATCAAAGTCGAAACATCCTTTTTGGTATCCTTGTAACCTTGTATCGTTTGTAACCACCACCAAAGACTCACAAAAACAAGTATCAGCGTATTTATTAGCAAATCTATTTGGTACTTCCCTAATATGCACAAACCGTGAATCAACACTGAATCAGCGTTGTATGCCTGCTGAGTCAGTTGTTTGTAACGCCTTTAATAGAAACGAATATGCTAACTGAGGACGAGGAATAAATATAAATAAAAAATAAGAACACCAGAAGCAAAGTCATTCCGTAAGCAGTCATCGTTATGACTAAGAACATTGTAGCTACTCAAACGTAATGACCCGTTACTGAATTAAGTAAAATAACAAAGTCTAGCTACCATTCGTCCATTATCATTAAGCTGCGAAATAGTGACGTGTGCGCCTAGCGAAGACTCAGCTAAGTCTGGGCATCCAAGTCTAATCAGAGTCTTCGCTGTCGGCATGGAAGTAGCTTAGAGGGTTACATTGTAGCTACACTTTATGTGCGCAACGAAGACTCTGATCATTCTGTACGGATGCCTAGGCTGATCTGAGTTTTTCGCTTTGCGCACCTGCCACTTTGTTTGGTTTTGTCGAGTCGTGTCTCAGTTATGTAAAGAGTTAAAACAGAATCGTTTTATGATTTTTCTTCTTCTTCTTCTTCTTCTTCTTCTTCTTGTTCTTACATATCAGCTTCACTATAAATGTTCTAAAATTCCCAAACAAATTCGAACTTTACATGGAACAGAATGTAATAGTAATACTACTACTACTACTACTACTACTACTAATAATAATAATAATAATATGATTATAATAATAACAAATAAAAGTAATAAATAAATGAATAGATAATAAACAACTTTTCATATAGTATGACGCGAAATCAGTATACGACAACGGTAAAATACAACAGCTCGATAAAATTAATTGCGCAGTGCCATTGCCACTCATAATGAAATACAAATTAAACCATTACGTTATTCCTATGACCACACATACACACACGCACACGAACACACACATGCCCATGTAAAATGTGCATCTAATGTTTTGCACAAGGATATTCGAAGGGCTATGGGAGTGGAGGAGGAGGGGTTTGGGGCGGGGGATGACGTTACTTCACATATGTTATAATATGGATGCCCCACTGGATTGAATACGAGCGTGGGTTTACTTTTCTGCTCTCAGAGTATGCAAAAGGTGTTGTTGTTATTTTTCTTAATTTTTTTCAGCATGAATATAAATTATACGATTAGATTAGCTACACTTTTCCACCTGTCCATTATATAAATAGTCAGCTTGTGTATCAAGTCCGTCAGCGGACAAGCTGTATGACATTTTTCTCGTCAGAATCCCTAGAGAACAGTTTCATTGAAAAAATGAGGTAAGAAGTCTGCTGTCGGTTTGTGTAAGTTTTTTTTTCAAACAGTTCATGATTTCTTAAAAATCTCTCTAAGGGCTTGTCAGTTGGTTACCGTTCACGAGCTATAAACTAGATGCGTTTTGTCTTTGACCGTTCAAAGGTCATTGTTGGACTATAGCGGACAGTCTGTATGACATTCTGTAGCTGAAATAAGTGTTTATGGTTATTTCTTTTAATGATAAAATCTACTTTTTATTACTAAATGTACTGTGATTATATGAGCAGGTATGTGTTAAATTCGAAATTGTATGAGTAGGTTATCATTTTACTTCAAAATCTATGAATAAGCTTTTTTTGACCGTTTTATCAAAAGGAGTTTTTTTTCCGACTCCCAAGCCTTACACCCCTGTCACTAATTTGCATAAGTAACTCCCCCTCCCCCTCCTTCCCAAATACAGAAATAATAATAATTCATGATAGTGATTATCGCTGTACCCGCTACGCCACGGGAGACAGTGCAGCTGTTGATATAATCATCCAGACATTATATGAGCCGCGACACGAGAAAACCAACGATGTGGTCGTGCGTCCAGCGCAGACTCAGATCAACCTGGGTATCCGCCGAGTTTGACCAGACTCTTCGTAAAGTGCTCAAATGGGAGCTAAGGGTCTAAGCTACCTCCATGCGGACAGGGAAGACTCTGATCAGACTGAGCGGATGCCAAGGCTGATCTGAGTCTGCGCTGGGCGCATAACCACATTGTTGGTTTTCTCGTGTCGCGACTCATATTATGCTTGGGAAGAATGGGTTTATAACGGGGAAGTGATAACGGTTGTTGCGATACAACTAGAGTCACGGCTACCCGAAAACAAGGTTCTAACGGAATCGGCGACGAGCTAAAAGTTTTACCAAGTAATGTAGTTACTGGTGGGGCTATGAAGTTATAGTGTAACCGGAGAATAAGTTTTTTAAGGCGTATATCTTGTCGTGCAGCATACGAATTTAATTGTGTTCGTGGTATGGAACAAATCTTATAAAATTAGAAAAAAGAAGGGAAAGAAAGAAGTGTAACATACCCAGACAGAAAGATTCCCAATAAAAAAACTGCTGTTAAAATCTTCATGTTTTTTGCAGTCAGGACGCTAGACCTTCAGTTCAGCGACTCCACTTTTCTCTAAATGGCTTAAGC
This sequence comes from Ctena decussata, assembly GCA_963989385.1. Lineage (NCBI taxonomy): Eukaryota > Metazoa > Mollusca > Bivalvia > Lucinida > Lucinidae > Ctena > Ctena decussata. Next base: position 54,884,172 of record OZ022513.1, read on the forward strand.
TGTCAGATATTAATACTTTATATACATAGTGCAGTCATAAAATTATGACGCACATTTACGTAAGTGTTTTTTCTCGAAGTTTCAAATTATCATATAGGAGCCTAGACTCAAAACAACAACAAAATAAAAAGGAAAGAAAGAAAAACAGCAGGCAAAATTAAAAAACTAAGGTAGGACATGGGTGTGTTATGCTTGCCGTAGGTGCATGATAAAAGCCATTTGATTCTATGTCTAGCCGTTTCTATTCTGTTTTATTTGTCAGTCTCCCTCTCCATGGGAGGCTGTGCGATAAATTCTAAAATATTGTCTAAGAGGCGAGTTAAATGAATGGAATCCATTTTGTAGCTATTATGCATGATGAATAAAAGTGCGAAGTATATAAGCATAAGTGTGGTCTTGGTCGGGTGATGGTGCTTGGTTCCTTTTACTGCCGGGGCGTCCTATCAATTTGGATAATATTAGGGCTAGGGCTTATTGTGCTTACAGTAGGTGCTGAAGTTTTTTTTTTTGACAGTTTCTTTCCCCTATTATATCTCCTTTTTCTTCCCTCTGTCTGGGAGACGGCTAGATATACACTGAAATGCTGTCTCAAAGAGCCCCGTTAAACCCAATAAAACCAACCGACAATTTATAGAAATAACAATGAAATCCCAACACTTGTTCTATTCGCCGAGTGTCCATTACAAACCTCATTCGCAAAGATTAAACAACAGAGGGTCAAGAGGCCCTGACTCGCTCACTGGGCTAAAGTCTGACGATGCATCACTTTTGAGCTAGTGTGCAAGAAGACAGCCATTTAAATCCTTGACCAAGGTTATTACTTAATATGGGTATGATCACGTTTGGTCATGTGACCACAAAGTTTGACTTCACTCTGCTAAGTAGCTTTTGAGGAGAAACTGTACGTAAAACTGAATGTTTTTACCAGAGGCTTAAGAATGAGCTTGGTCTCTGACGATGCATCACTTTTGCGCTAGTGTGCAAGAAGACAGCCATTTAAATCCTTGATTAAGGTTATTGCTATATATGGGTATGATCACGTTTGGTCATGTGACCACAAAGTTTGAACCATTTTCGTGACCCATGAGAACTACATTTAAAATTCTGCTTCACTCTGCTAAGTAGCTTTTGAGGAGAAACTGTACGTAAAACTGAATGTTTTTTACCAGAGGCTTAAGAATGAGCTTGGTCTCTGGTACAGAAAAATCTTAAAATCTTTTTAAAAGTTTGATCTCTTGAATGCAATGAATACACCAAAATTATGTAAACAGATCAGTCTCTTCATGACAAATAGTGAAATGTTCAACACAAACCATCCTTCACTAGCATCGGTTTAAAAACAGAACCCTGTTCTCAAATGACTGTTTATGATTTTATATAAACGCATCCATACCAATTTTAGTGCGACAGACGCGCGTTTCTGTATTTAATTTCTTCAGTGTCGTTAAACCCCAAAAGTTTAAAAGAAAAGAGATGATGGGCAGGTCTCGGCAGGCAACGAGCATTCCTAAAAGAAAATAGATAATGGGCAGGTCTCGACAGGCAACGAGCATCCCTCTCCGTGTATCTTTTTAGTGAATAGGACGCATGACGAATATAACCCCCATCTTCAGTTAAGACATCTACGGGTTTACGCACAAAAACTGAATTTGCAGCCAAATGTCGTCTTGGTGGATAGAAAGGTATGTTAAATAAATAATGTAAACAATGATCCCCTTTACAACCGCCGCTGCAATCAAAGTAACTCATGATCTGACGTTGAAAAATACAGAATCAGATCAGGTCCTACAGGTTCCTTTCATATACTTCTGAAAAAATCACACTGCTTTTACCACTCATTATTCTTTTTAACCCTTTTTTGACCAATGGACTTGTCCATTCTTATCATTCAGATAATCCCATTACTAGTTTTAGGGGTTTCTGGTGAATATTTTCACTTTTATTGTACTTTGCATAGAAATTCCTGTAAGCAAACAATGTAGACTCTGATCAGACGCCGCGTTATGCGGCGTCTGAACTGGGTCTGCACTGTTTGCATAATGTCCCGAAAACGGGTATCCGGTCTAAAAAGGGTTAAAAGACGTGTCCATGCTTTGCAATATAAGAGTCCTCAAGGGTTAAGGTTTATTGTTAATATAATTTGCAGTTTTTTTTGTAAATGCTTTTTGTCATGAAAAAGAGTTAGAAATTATGAATTTTCCTTAATAGTTTTCTGAGCTGGAAATGAGCGTATTCGGGTAAATGGCGGTAAACAGTTGTAAAGAAAGCAATTCTGTCACTTTTATTTCAGCCTCTCTTCTCAATCGAGGCAACTCTCAAATGTTTACTTTTAAGTGTAAACCACAGGCATCGTTGTCCATAGAAGAAAATAGGATCTTACACAAGCTGTAAGGCCAAGCATAAACTATATTTTGTTTGCAGTTGTCGACCAAGGATAATTTCTTAGGGTAGTTAGATCGTCTTTATTTTTTATTTTTTTTATTCCTGCAAAACGTAAAAGCAGCCCAAATACTACATAACATGTTAAAATATTATATTAATTACCCTTATTACATATAAAGATAACAGTATCCTATAAGATGAACAAATTTTAAGAGTAACTACACTTCAGGAACTGACTGAATCAGATCCCAAACCCTATCCCCAACATCAAAGGGAAAGATTGACAAAGACATCCCAACAAACAATGAATTACAAGTGATAAGCCGAGTCAGCAGCTCTTTCCCAAATAGATGGCAACTCAGCTATCTTTATTGAACTAAATAATTTAGACCAACAGACGGGTTACAACGGACTAAGCAAATTATATGAAAAACATTTAACAATTATTTTTACCTATTTTCTATTTTTATGATAGAAGGATTAAACTGAGAACACAATAAATTAAACAGCACCGAACATAAAACAAATGCAACCGCAACAACAGTACCGCCTTGGGACGCTCAGTAATAATTACTGGGGGGGGGGGGGGGGTTTAAACCGGTTTTACTGGGCACAAACCTTCACCCTCACCCTCCGCTGCGGTGCACACAATTAGTTGGTAGTTCGGTTCGTATGGAGGTCCCCTAACTCATCAGGGAGTCATCACGGTCCACAATTAAGATCAAGAAAAGACCGTGATGAAGCAAGGATGAGGACTCGACAGCCAAAACCTAATTTACCCATAAATGGAGTACCCATGATGTACTAGTGGAAAGGCAACCAGTGTAGACCCAGATCTGACTGCTCCCCAGATGCAGTCTGATCCGGGTCTGCACTGTTTGCTCAGTCCTGTTTGTCTTACTTTTTACATTGATCACGGTTAATTTCCCATTATCAAAACAAAAATGCTGCCCTAAATGGTTAAATAATAATTTTTGGTAGGGAGGTTTTGGGTGGGTAGGTAGGCAATTGCAAACAAACAAAAGTTTATTTTTGGCCTAACCCTTTGTAGCACTGGCAGAAGCACAGCCACATCAGTGGAAGATACTTATGAAATAATTTTCTTACTTGTTTACTCTTGGACCAAGCGTGTACCCATTTATGTACAGCAAACTAACGGACAATATTTGAGCTGTGACAAGACAAAAATCAACAAAGTTGCATGTACACCCAGCAAAGACTCCGATCAGCCTGCGTAGGCGCCCTTACTGATCGCAGTATTTCCTGTGCGCTAAAAGGGTAGCTAAGGGTCCAATCCAGCTCCATGCGGACAGCCAAGACCCTGTTCAGATAAAGTAAATCAGTCTTTGCCGCGCGAACATGCCACTTGTTTGGTTTTGTCGTATCCCGGCTCATTTCAGTATGAAACGAAGTATTTCAAAAATTTAACGGTCGCGTGAAAAGAATCTTTAAGCCATGGAAATCGTTAAATAAGCCTTAACCTTGCGCAAACAGGCAAGACTTTTCATAAGTCTCCTTTAATACCGCAGAATTATAGATTGCATATACAAACAGGATTGCTGTATGTAGGCCTGGCGAAAGTTCTAGCTCACTTATTTCTTTCCTTTCTGCACACGCCGTAAGGTACTTTTAAGCGATGCCAATTATTTCTTAGTTACTTGCAAGATGGTTTACATCTGTACCACCATATCTGCCAATGACCCTTTAAGGAAGCACAATACACAATAGTAAACGTTAGTTGATGCCTGCTAATAACCCAAAGGAAACTGACCAAGTCACGTTTCCCGAGAATGCTTACAGTTATGCTTCACATGAAAGGAAATAGCATTGCAAAGAGAAATAACAAACATATGCACAACAGTTCTACAAGGCTGACACATCAATGAAACGTATTGCATTATTGTATTCACGTAATATGTGCGTTATTGGTTGTCGTATGCAAGCTAAGTATTCATCATCCGAGTAAAAGTACTACTTCCCAAAGATTTTATGTTTTCTATGTATTGTGTTCCCATTTAAAAAATGTAACTTCTTGTTTACTTTCTTGAGAACAAAGCCCTGCTAGGTGAGGTTAAGTCGGAGAATACGTCGGGCGTTCGCCAGTCGCTAGGTTATTTACATGGAGATTCGCTAGCAAAAGTACAACTGCACAACTCAACTTATCACCAGCAAAACATGAAAAATTAGTGTATGTACCATACAAAGCATTTACCGTGTCAAATCAGATGGTAAGTAAGTGAATATGATACACCTTTTCAACAGCAATATATTGATACCCATCCTATGTCTGATTTCTTAAAACCAACACAATGACAGTAAAAAGTCAAGTTTCTTTATTTTTTAAGTATACTTAGGATGAGCTCACCTAACAAAGTCTATGATCAGAATGGGCAGCAATGCAGGCTGGTCTGAGTTTGCTATGTCGTTTTCACGAGTTGTACATTGTTCCACCGACATACCTACGACTTAGTATAAACAATCAAATTTTGTGTGATTTAGGGTAGTTTGAGAGAACATTACATTAACACTATCTGCTACACTAAACACATTGCCATTTACCTTAATTTGTGACATTGACTTTTGAGGTGGGGATCTAGATTTTGCGCGTGACACATTGACTTGATATGGCTAATATTTGGTTCCAGTTATTTTAGTATTTACCCACAAATGACAAAACTACAGGTCAGACACGACCCTCTATTTGCCAAAAATTATAGTGAAGGGCACCTTATGCCTTCGAATGACCACTATTATTGTGATCTTTTTTTTTTGGTTTAAACAATATTTTATTTCCAACTCATAGACACACATATTATTCACGAGTAACATACCGGAAAACAGGATCTGATAACAAGCGTTAAATCTTGACCTTTGAATTAGGTACCTTCGCCCGATGCATCCTCTTGACATTTGTGCCAAGCTGCCAGGTATAACTAAGTTGCGGCATTCAGAAAGCAGCAACATATAATCATAAAATGATGATGCAAATTTTATGTGTTTTCTCCAAATTTGGAGAAGCAAACCGTGTTTACAGATTAATATTTATGGGAGTCCGCGAGCGTATGCGCGCGCGCCTTTGTCAAAATACTCACCTGTTGTGTTTAGCTCACTTTTAAAGTAACCACAAGGACTTGAGTCTTCAAACGTGCTCCATAGATACGTCTGGGAAGATCTACTGAAAGCAGCGAGGCTTATTAGGTAATGGGCTAAATGTTTTCGGTTGATTATATATAGAAACAAGAGGGCCATGAGGCCCTGAATCGCTCATTTGACCAATTGGCAGGGTGGCCTTTTCTTATCATGTCTGAAATTGCAAAAATATGAGACTTGAGTCAAAAGTCAAGAATGACCCACTTGACCTCATAAATCTTCATCTACTCGTTAAGACAACCATAAATACCACTTTTAGGCCAAAATTTTCAAAACTTTCCATGAAATCTTATGTTCTAGCTTTTTCACACATTTGACCATGCTGCAAAAAAGTCACGGTAAACCCAAGGCTATCTTTTGAACAGTCTTGGTGGTATTCTAGTACTCCATGCTACTTACCAAGCTTCAAGGTCATAGGTGTATTGGTTCTGGAGAAGAAAAATATTAAAGATTTATACCATAAGTGGTAATGGCGGCTATGTTAGTCATGTGACCTTAACCGTTTGAACAATTTTTATTCAGTCAACCCCTGGAGGCTCTATATCAAATGTGTTTACAACTGTCCCTTTGGCTTTTGAGAACATGTTTGAAAATGTCAAAATATGAGAGATCTGGATCAAAGGTCAAGAAATGCCCTTGACCTCTTGCTCTCATAATTCTTCATGACCTCATTAAGACAACTGAATATACCAACTTTTAGGCCAAAATCTTGAAAACTTTCCATGAAATCTTATGTTCTAGCATTTTCCCATATTTGAACTTGCCGTAAAAAAGGTCAAGCTCAACCCAATGTGATAATTTGAACACTCTTGATAGTACTTAAGTACCCAATGCTACATACCGTGTCTCAAGGCCATTGGTCAATTGGTTCTGGAGAAGATTTTAAAGGTTTTTACCATATATGGGTGTTGCAGCCATGTTGGTCATGTGACCAGGACTGTTAGAATTTTTTTTTGATTCTCTCAACCTCTGGAGGCTCTACATGAAATTTGATCACAATTGGCCCAGTAGTTTTTGAGGAGATTGTTTGAAATTGTCAAAATATGGTAGTTCTGGGTCAAAGGTCAAAGAAGGACCTTGACCTCTTATACTCACAAATCTTCATGTACTCATTAAGATGACTGTATATAACAATTTTTGGCCAAAATCTTCAAAACTTCAAAAGTTTCCATGAAATCTTATGTTCTAGCATTTTCCCATATTTGACCTTGCCGTAAAAAGGTCAAGGTCAACAAGGTCAACCCAGGGTCATAATTTGAACAATCTTGATAGTACTTGAGTACTCAATGCTACATACCGAGTTTCAAGGCCATCGGTCACTGGTTCTGGAGTAGAAGATTTTAATGTTTTTAACCATATATGGGCGTGGTGGCCATGTTGGTCATGTGACCTGGATCGTATGAATAAATTTCCTCCGTTCCTTCAACCCCTATGGGCTCTATATGAAATTTGGTTTCAATTGACTCAGTGGTTTTTGAGAAGATTGTTAGAACTTGTCAAAATATGAGAGTTCAGGGTCAAAGGTCAAAGAATGACCTTGACCTCTTGTAGTCATAAATCTTCATGTACTCATTAAGATGACTGTAGATACCAAGTTTTAGCCCCAAATCTTCAAAAGTTTCCAAGATATTTTATGTTGTAGCATTTTGCCATATAAAAGCATAAGGAAGCAAATTTGACCTTACCGTAAAAAGTTCAAGGTCAACCCAAGGTTATAATTTGAATGATCTTTGTAGTACTTGCGTACCCAATGCTACATACCAAGTTTCAAGGCCATCGGCCTATTGGTTCTTGAAAATAAGTTTTTTTAGGTTTTTATCATACATGGGCATGGCGGCTATGTTGGTCATGTGACCAGGACCATTCGAACAACTTTTTGTTCTTAAGGTACCAGGAGGTACAATATGAAATTTGGTTACAATCGGCTTTGCGGTTTCAGAGGAGAAGTCGTTTGAAATTGTGGATGGACGGACGACGGATGGACGACGGACAACGGAGCCTTACCATCCTATAAGCACCCCGTAGCCGCTGGCTCAGGTGAGTTAAAAAACTATTTACCTGTTGCGTTTGGCTCAGTTTCTAAGAAAATGCAAGGACTAGAGTCTTCTGGGTTTTTTTCTGATTGTCGACACCAGATCATGTGAGAATCACTGATGAGGCTAGAATACCCGAAACTTCGAAGTATTGCTCATGTTCCTTCTTTCGAATGTGTTCTCTGCTCTTGAAGGAACTGCTTTGAATTTTAATTTGACTTCGGAGCAGATGGTGTTGTGCCGCGTGGCGGCCGTAAAACGTAATTCCTTACATCATCCATGGTATAAAGTATTTTTATTTTGTCTTTTGAGATCAGGGGACATATTTGAAGTAATCGGAAATTCTTCATTGGTTAAGACTCATATTCTAGAGCATCGTTCTTTTATTCATTTGGACCCCCTTTTTTAACTTACTAATCAGTCATGTAAGGTACGACATGAAAAATAATAAAAAAGACACTTTTATTTTCTATAAGGTCATTTTTTTCGAGTACAATAATTAAAAAAAAAATAACAAGAGGGTCATGAGGCCCTGAATCGCTCACATGAGTCATTGGCCAAGTGGCTTTTGAGGAGTTGCTTGATATTGTCAAAATGAGAATCCTGAGTCAAAGGTCAAAGAATTACCTTGACCTCTTATACTCATATATCTTCATGCACTCATAAAGACAACTGTATATACCAATTTTTAGGCCATATCCCCAAAACTTTCCATAAAATCTTACATTCTAGCATTTTCCCATATTTGACCATTCCATAAAAAAGGTCATGGTCAATCCAAGATCATCATTTGAACAATGTCGGCCGTGCTCATGTGCCCGATGCTACATACCAACTTACAAGATTAACTGGTTCTTGAGGAGAAATTTTTGAAGGTTTATGACATATATGGGCATGGCAACCATGTTGGTCATGTGACTTGGACCGTTTAAGCAAATTTCTTTTTTCCCAGCCCATAAAGGCTCTGTATGAAATTTTGTTACAATTTGCCAACTGGTTTTTGAGAAGATATTTGAAATTTTCAAAAATATGAGCATCCAAGGTCAAAGGTCAAAGAATAACCTTGAACTCTTGTACTCATAAATCCTCATGTACTCATTAAGATGACTGTTTATACCAATTTTTAGGCCAAACTCTTCAAAACTTTCCACGAAATCTTATGTTTGAGTATTTTCTAATATTTGACCTTGCCGTAAAAAGGTCAAAGTCAAACAAGCTGTCTTTTGAACAATATTGGTAGTACCTGATTACCCGAGGCTACGTACCAAGTTTCAAGGTCATCGGTCAATTGGTTTTGGAGAAGAACATTATTGAAGGTTTTCGCCATATGTGACAGTGCCTAGCATTTTGAGCCTTGTGGAGGTGCCTCGTTGACGTCACGAAACGTGAAATGAAGGGGACGTCATAAAATGTGCACGTAAAGTGAATTGTATTTCTGCGCAAGGCCTAAAAATTTTCAAAGCGTCACCTGAAAAGAGTGGTTCAACATTTCTATCGAGATCTTTTATTAAAATACTTTCATCTACACTCTTTTAAGAATGTTCGCATTGTAGATCTTTGAAAAGCGACATCATGAGCCACAGTTACGTATAAAGGTAATATCCAGCTAGTATGTGAATTGTATCCAGTCAGTGAAACGAAAACAAAAATCGGGTTTGTGTGAATTTCGTTTTGTTTTGCAGTAAACCTTAGTGCTTTTTTCTTTGTGCTTCTTAAAATGTATTCTGGAAGGACAAATAAATATGAAAAGGTTAAAAACAAAATTTCTGATTTTCGCTCCACAAGGCTCAAAATGCCAGACACTGTCACATATATGTGGCGTGGCGGCCATGTTGGTCATGTGACCTGGACCGTTTGGGCAAATTTTTGTTCCCTTGACCCTTGGAGGCTCTAAATGAAATTTGGTTACAATGGGACCAGTTGCTTTTGAGGAGATGTTTGAATTTTTTAAATATTAGTGACCAGGGTTAAAGGTCAAAGAATGACCTTGACCTCTTTTACTACTAAATCTTCATGTCCTCATTGAGATGACTGTATATACCAAGTTTTAGGTCAAAATCTTTAACATTTAAGATGAAATCTTATGTTCTAGCATTTTCCCATATGAAAGCACCAGGACGAAAATTTGACCTTACCGTAAGAAAAGATCAAGTTCAACCCAAATTTGAATAGTTGTGGTAGTACTTGCGTACCTTATGCTACATACAAAGTTTCAAGGCCATCGGTCTGTTGGTTCTGGAGATTTTGTATAGGTTTTTACCATGTATGTGCTTGGGGCCAGGTTCGTCCTATTAACAGGACGGTTTGAATAAGTTTTCCTTCCCATGAGCCCTGGAGGCTAGACAGGAAATTTAGTAACAAACAGCTCAGTGGTTTCAGAGGAGAAGTCGTTTGAAATTTTTGACGGAAGGAGGACGACGGACGACGGAGCCTTCCCATCCTGTAAGCTCCCCCGAGGCCGCTGGATCGAGTGAGCTAAAAAACGATTATACAGATGCAGTAAAATAATAATTGAGCCGCGACGTGACAGAACCAACAAAGTGGCATGTTCGCCGAGCGAAGACTCAGATCAGCCTGGACATCCGCCAAGTCTAATGAGAGTCTTTGCTGTGCGCTTAAACTGTGGCTCAGGGTCGAGGCTAGCTCCATGAGGGCAGCGAAGACTCTGATCAGACTAGGCGAATGCCCAGGCTGATCTGAGTCTTCGCTGGGCCCACATGCCACATTGTTGGTTTTGTCATGTCGCGGCTCATATATTGTACACGAGACTGCACAGGAGTGAATAATAAAGCAATATCTGAAATTTATTTAAAAGCAACGTCGTATCATAGTCATATTTACGTTGATATAATGTAGGTTCAACGTAGTGTGCTGGCTCATTTCATTAAATCAACGTTGGTGTAACGTTTATTTAATATATAAACGTATTTTTACTAAATTCAGTGCCACATTCGCGCGTTTGTGTATTTGACATCTTCCGTACTGCTAGACCCAACAGTTGTAAATTTTTCACCGATGATCTAATTGTTCTTTTGAAAAGCAGAAAATAACCCAAACCCGTTAATGCCCTGTAGATTCCTTATATCAAGAATCAGACAATTCCGCTTCCAGGGAAAGGGTGTCTGATTGACTTCAAGTAGATTTTAACTAAAAAAAATACCGTAAAAGTCGAAAAAAGGGACACTTGCAATAATTTCCAAACTATCCTAAAAACTAAAAAGGAAAGTATGTTGCATAAATTAAGCAATTCATATAATAAAACTGACAGCGACACGAGAAAACCAACAAAGTTTTTGTGCGCCCAGCGCAAACTCAGATCAGCCTGGGCATCTGCCCAGTGTGATCAGAGTCTTCGTTGTCCGCAAAGAGGTAGCTTAGACCGTTTGCTAGCATTGAAGCGGTGAGCGAAGTGTCTGATCGGACACGGCGGATGCCCAATCTGATCTGAGCTTGTGCAGGGCGCACAACCCCTTTGTTTGTTTTCTCCAGTCGAGGCTCAAATGCAGATGTAGCAGCCGGATCTAGGTCTGCAATTTTTTCTCTGACGCATCTGTCCCAATATTTATTTTTTACGGTAAAACTTCATTTGTTACTTGAACAATTCAGTATAAAGAGAAAGAAACTAGGCATTATTATTTTAAAATCTAAGGATAAAGCCATTTTGGTTTAAACAATATTTATTCAAAAAGAAATAGTACAATGCATACATTTATATAGACAGTAGACATGTCACTATGCAAAAGAAAAGCAAAGCATACATGCATCATATATTAAATCACTGTTGACTAAACATGGATCTGAACGGAAGCCTTCGGCTTATAGAGGTCATTTCCATAATAATAAATAACACAGCAGCACACATTTAAATATGGCATGACATTTTGAATTCGTATTGTTCAAATTAGGCATTATTTTGTTTCAGAAATATGTATCAAGAAGTCAAAAACATAATTGTGTAACCAGTAGAGGGCATAAAACCGTTAGATCCTTTATACCCTAGCTGGCACAGACGTTGGAATTGATTCTAATTAAACCTGAGTATAAAGCTTTTCACAGAGCTCGGCATTCTGTCAGCCATCAGGTAGATACTAATTCGTTTAAATAAGTAAATATATGTGGGCAGAACCTTGCCGGTGTCTACAGCGTGCAAATGGTTCATGTCTACATTGTGTAAGCTGCAGATTCACAAAGTTATAGAAATTGCATAACAGCTGAGAATATGTGACTGAGAACAAATAAAATTTATAACAGAAAGATAAGAAGAAAAGAGAAGAGAATGACTGGATTCTGGCTCTATGGATGCTGTGACAAAAATTGTCACAGACATACACGTACTGATACCAACAATCACTGACGGGGGGGGGGGGGGGGGGGGGGAGTTGTAAAGCTGTAAACTATCCCTTTTCAAATTGGACTATTGTTTCAACTTTCACACCTTCGCCATCAGATGGCAGTCGCTGCACTTGTACATGGAAGTAGTATTGTTTATGCACGAGAAAATGAGAGAACAGAAGCACAGACCTTTTCAGACAGAGAAAGGAGTCTAGAAGATACAAGATTAGAAAGATAAGTATAAACTGATACATTGTAAGTATCGTAAGTGTGAACCATATTTTTTAAGATATTCCAAGACTGATTATTTATCGGGACCATCGCCATGCTGCCACGTGAATCGATTTTTATTGGTACAGAGCGTGATTAATACTTCCTGACATACTTGATTTCTTCTAGCCAAGGGCCTCTCCCATGCGACATTACTTTCTAAAATAAGGTCTTCCGGCTGAGAGCCAATGACGTTATAACGCTTAACTTTCATGACGTTAATTTGTATGCAATGATCAATGACGTTATTTTTTAAATTGGCTTCAGAGGCGGCAGGGTATCATTAGGCCTAACGGCCAATTCTGTTGTCCAGATAGGCAGTATGATTATTTGTTGAATTAAATGATAAAAAATTTGTTAACTAATAAATAATAAGACATGATATGATGTCAACCAGGGAGTACCAATATTGACCCTCACTGTCGCGTCTGTCAGTATACGTATTTTCTGATTGATATCACTTCATGTCCAATGTTTCAATATTCAATTATATAGAGAATCTTACATGAGTGCTCATGCATTATTGAAATTATTAAACGAGTTGGGGAAAAAATAAGATGCGAGGCTGTGCCGAGCATCTTATCGGTTTTCCCGAACTAGTTTAATAAATTCAATAATACAGGAGCACGAATGTAAGATTCTATTTATCATATGACACTAAAATCGCATTTCATTAGCAAAATTTGCGCTAAAACGTCACGATTTCGCCATTAGAAAACGCGACGTTTTAATGGACGTCAACGTATAACCAATAGTGGCTTATCGTTTTTAATGCATGGCTTTATTACACTCTCAGATGCGACGTCATATGATAAAGTATAATATCAAATACTGTATGTCAGTATTGGACCATGGCTTATAGCAAGAAAGAATATATTAAGAAACTTAATTAATTAGCGGCGTGAAAATGAAGACAGAATTCTTTACATATTTTTGTGATTTTACGACACTAACGGACAAAAACATAACAGAGCAAGAACAATGCCGGGAACTTGAAATATGCTCAAACAACAAATAAAACTAAACTGTCAACAGGTAAAGTTCAGAACCTAAATATTCAACAGTATGAATCAACGTCACAAAATTCGACTACGAAAAATCTCACTAAGATTGTACAATATTAACATTTCTGAACATATTACTAAGTATTTTAAAACTGCAAAACCTAACAGTACGCTTACACTGTCACAATAACAAATGATATTAATATATTAACAATCTTAACAACAGACACAGCATAAAAATATTGCATAGAATGACAAAACTGTGCCGCTACAAAACGCATATGCTACAAGCAATCTTTTTGGGAAAATACAAAAAGTAATACAGTTTCACTGTTTGCTGGTATGCAAGGCACCCGTTAAATAAGTTGAAGCTTATACAAAATCTTGTTAGTTGATGATCATAGGGTAAAAACGCGCATTTTCGGGATAAACAAATCTACTATTTTCTGTTTTGCCTCCCACTCTCTGGGGGTTAACGGAGTAGATTTGCTTATGTTGTAGGGCATTATGCTTTTATTAGTTGATTCCGTTTCGGAACTAGAGCATAATCCTGAATAGGGAACAGGGAGTCACAGTTTTTTGTTCCCTTCAGTAAAAATTACAGAAAACATGGCGATGTTTCTCTGTGCCTTAAGTCTTCTCAACGAAACCATGCATTTAATTTCCTTTCTGTCGATGTGTTGCTGCGTTTCTTGTTTTATGACAATGGCGTCCCATAGCTTTCAGCATCTTAGCGTGAAGTCTACGGTCGTCCTCGAAAATAAGTTCTGTAGGAGACGGACTGTTAATATTCTTCGCTTCAAACAGTCCCGAAATAAAACTATGAAATCCAGCGTTCAAAATCTTGTAAAGAAAGGCTCGATTGCCACGAAGCTTTTCCTTATTACTAAAAATCCAGTCGTCTAGAGATCGTTCTTTACTGCTGTGATCATTTAAAAGTGACGATGTATGGTCAGCTCCTCTCGACAAACTGTTTCGACCCTCTTGTAAAAGAATCAGGAGCATCATGTCACCGAAAGACCTTGGTATAATTTTGTTTCTTGTGGTACTGCCATCACAAACTCTAGAAAGACAGAAAATGAAAACATTGAAAACACAATTCTTAGATCGGTATCACTAAACGTTTTCTGCCCTTTAATAAAAGGGAGTAAAGTTTGTGGTTTTTGACTTTTGGTTTAATTTACAGGTTGGCAGAACCCTTACAATATGAGGACTACTCTTAAAGAAAATAATTTGCTCGTAGGGAGCAAATTCTTTTATTTAAGCATATGCCCTTATAGAGATGGTTTGCAAAATGAAAGTGGCATATTTGTTTTCTTTAAAGGCATACCAAATCACTTTAAACTGATGCTAAGCAAATGGAATCTCTTTATATTAGGAATAAACCGAATTGCAACCTTAAGTAAATAAATACAAATAAATAAATAAAAATGGGGTTGTTTGAAAATAAATGATCGTGCAAAGCTAGCTCAGTAAACATGTGAATTCGTTTGATTCGAAATGCGTGTAACTAATAACAATATAAGGGCAACAAGTCGAAACATCCATCTTTTTATCCTTACAACCACCACCAAAGACTCACAAAAACAAGTATCAGCGTATTTATTAGCAAATCTATTTTGAACTTCCCTAACATGCACAAAACCGTGAATCAACACTGAATCAGTGTTGTGTGCCTGCTGAGTCAATTGTTTCGCAACTCTCTTAATAGAAACGAATAAGCAAACTGAGGACGAGGAATCAATATAAATCGAGAAAAACAACAATGTGGTTGTGCGCCCAGCGCAATCTCAGATCACCCTGGGCATTCGCCAAGTTTGATCAGACTCTTCGTTAAGTGCTCAAAGGGTAGGTAAGGATCTTAGCTACCTCCATGCAGACAGCGAAGGCTCTGATCAGACTGGGCGGATGCCTTGGCTGATCTGAGTCTGCGCCGGGCGCACAAACAGATTGTTGGTTTTGTCGTGTTGCGGCTCATATAATCTTCCTATCTCTCAGAGTTATA
Source organism: Ctena decussata (assembly GCA_963989385.1). Classification (NCBI taxonomy): domain Eukaryota; kingdom Metazoa; phylum Mollusca; class Bivalvia; order Lucinida; family Lucinidae; genus Ctena; species Ctena decussata. The sequence goes on from OZ022513.1 coordinate 54,899,348, forward strand.
TTTTGCAGTATGCTTGCGGATAATGAGAAATGCATTAAGGTTTATAACGGACAGCCTAGAAATTTTACCAAGTTATGTACATGTAGATACTGGTGGGGCTATGAAGTTATTGTGTTACTGGAGAAGAAGGCGTGTGAGGCTTAAATAGTGTTGTTCAGCATACAATTTAAATTGGCATCGTGGTTTAGAATAAGAAAAAAAATAGAGAAAAAAGTGAAACATACCCGAACAGAAAGATTGCCAACAAAGAAACTGTTGCTGATATCTTCATTTCTTTTTTTTTAAACAGTCAGGAAGCTAGGCTTTCTTCGGTTTAGCGTCTTCACACTTCTCTGAATGGCTTAAGCTGTCAGATATAACTACTTTGCAACAACCAGGCAAGCATCCTTATATAGTCATAAAATTATGACGCACATTTACGTAGGTGATTTCTCGCCGCGCCTTTTCAAATTATCATATAAAAGCAAAAACTCAAAAACAAACAAAGAAAGTTATTATTATGACGCACATTTACGTAAGTGTTTTCTCGCACTTTCCAAATTATCACAGAAAAGCGAAAACTCAAAAAAAAAAAAGATATAGCAGGCGATCTTTGCTACTAGGAGATTTTCTGGTAGCTCAGTGGTAAAGTGGTTAAAGTGCAGACATGCTGATCTATTTGTCTAGGGTATGATGTCTGCTGAAGGTGGAAATGTTTTCAAACGTTAACGGGGTTCCATCTCATACAACCTTTCATTATGACCCTACCGCCGTCCTTTTATAACTGATATCCTGTTGAAAAGGACGTAGAAACGCAAGTCATCCATCCATCCACTGTTTACAGGAAATGAATATGAAAATCTTAAATTGTATTTATTTATTTTAATAATTTCGCATATTACATTCATAGCGAACAAATAAAAGGATTTCTTGTCAATATAAATATGCTATTCCCAGTTGTCTACGAAGATTTATTTTCTCGAGGGAAATAAGTCTCTGTAGATTGGTTATCTTCCCCAAAATATTTGGAGATTGGTTATTAATGTACGACCTGGGACCGTATTCATAAAGCCACTTAAGTCGTTGCTATGTTGTTGCTAAGGCTAAATTTCTTTGAAGGAGATTCCCTACAACTATGAAATTTGCTCTGGAGGAACAGTCTTACAAAGACTGTTCCTCCAGACCAAATTTCATACTTGTAGGGAATCTCCTTTATAGATATTTAGCCTTAGCAACCGCATAGCAACGACTTAAGTGGCTTTATGAATACGGCCCCTGGTACCAGCTTTTAGAGCTACTTTCAAACGCTTTATTTGCCCACTGCAGCTACAGCTATTGAACACCGTCGGAGTTGCCTTTAAGCGTCTTGAGATAACAACAGACGCTGAATTAAAAAAGGTTAAACCTGTAACAAACTATGGTGTGTATTTCTGGCATGTGGATATGAATAATTGTACGAATTGCCCATTTTAATGTGGGATTGCATTGCCTTTCATCACACATGTTCCGCAATGTGCAATAAAAGTTTTATTCAGCCCATAGCAGAGTTTCTTCGTCCAGACCAATAGCTATACAGACAATGATTGTAAAGGCATGATGCAGGTATTAAAGGTCAGTAAATTATTCATATAACAATTAAAATCTCAAAGGGTTAAACCTTAGTCCTTCAAAACAAAATGGCGGCCAAAACAATTCAATTTTCATGTATTCGTTCGCGCTATTGTGACCAGGCTTTCAATGTAACGTCTTCTGAATGCGTTCTCTGCTCATGAAGGAACTTCAGAATCTTTAGCTTTTAATTTCAGAAGGATCCTTGGAAACATAAAAAAGATACAGATGATAATGTTCTTAAGGTATAAGACATACGACTGTAATATATATTTTTATCATACACACAAGATCGTATGAAATTGTCACTGTAGGACACCGGCGGCGTTCTTTGAAATATGATAATTAAAGTCACCCTTATCAAAAGACCCGCTGAATACCGGATACATTCATTTGTAAGCAACCGGTTAAAGCTCAGAAAATGTACACCAAATACAGATATAATTTTTTTAGAGTATCCATGCTTAAATGAACGTCTTAAAGCATTTCATGTTGAACAAATTTAAATCATTTCGGAGAGACAATAGAACAATATTTCACACTAAAATACCTACATTTCTTAGCTTCATCATTTAAATAAAAAGAATGCATCATAATGCGCTAAATACACGGCATGATTAATTACATAGTTAAACGTCCCCAAATAAACGTTCAATATACGGCGTGATTGACTTTCGACGTCTTGCCAACCAGCGTTGGGAATCCCCTGGCAATCCTTACCGATGATGTCACCGCGTTATCTCCTATAGAACAAGCCCAAATTTGGCTGCCTAAAATGATATGAGTCTTCTGTTTTCGTCTAACTAAATTGTTATTGCATTCAGTGCTTTTGGATACTGTAAGACACATATATTTGGCGTCACTGAATTTGGCGAATATCGCGGTAAAAGCAAAAATGGCTAACATATAAAACCGCCAAAATTTGCGTTTTTAACATATTTACATACGCACAGCATAGCACCGGATGATATAAAAAGAGTACCTTATGAATATTTGAGGTATTTTCTATACCATTCTATTAAATTATACATTGCGACAGCCTATCAGAATATTGTAAAAGATGCCGCAATGTAGTGTTAAATAGAAAAGTAGAAAAACTGTTACAAAATATCAGATTTTTTAGTCTTTTTATCTGGAGTCATGGAATATCATGAACGACAAAATTACTTTGCGCCAATTAATCAAAATGTCAAAATATTAAAATTTGGAAAGACTGATACGAGTATAAGATGGATAGATGACTGCGATTTTACGTCCCCTTTAACAGTATTTCGGTATATCAGGACTATGGTAGGGTGAAAATGAATGGTGAGCAAATGGCTTAACCTACTGAGATATCGGAGCTCCGAGTATAAGACATCACAAAAGCTATTACTTTGTCAAATAAATATGATGAAACAAGTATGACCGAAATAACAAAACGATGATTGCCAATTTAATTGTACATATGCATCTCTCCTTAATACCGGGTATAAAAACTTGTCAACAAACAGAAATAGGGCAATATCTCAAGAACTATACAGAGAGGTAAAATCAAGTATGCACTTTTTGAATGATTATATTTTACTCATTTCTCATTGCTCTTGTCTAAAATTTCGCAAGAGTTACTTGTACTCAATTAACATCAATGCGGTTTAGTAAAATTAATCATTTACAGTTTTACAATATTCGAATTTGTTTAACTCTTCCGATAAAGTCTTTTATCGATAACTGCAAATGCAGTCTTGTCGCTTATTTCGTTGCCTTGATACTTGCAAAAGTCGCTAAGTGAGTCATTACTGGCGCAAGTAAAGCCTTGTTATTGCATGGTTTTGTGTTTGTTAAAACATGCCTATTAATAGCGTGTGACACCGACATTTATGCAGTGATCAGCTAATTTGCTAAACCACATCAATTTACCTTAAATAAAAGTTAATTATTCGAGATTTCGGACCTGAGCACTGAAAGTTAAGTAAAATATGAGCATTCAAAAACTGTACACATTCTTTTGCCTCTGAGTATGAACCGCGACGTGACCAAACCAACAAAGTGGCATGTACGCTCAGCGAAGACTCAGATCAGCCTGGGCATCTGCTTGGATCCGTACCTACCAATAAAATGCACAGCAAAGTCTCTGATCGTACTTGGCGAATGTCCAGGCTGATCTGAGTCTTCGCTTGGCGCATATTGCACTTTGTCGGTTTTCTCATGTCGCGCGTCGTACATTTATGGAATTAATCAAAGTGGATGAGAAGGAAACGATCAGAAACCGACACAACCGCTTACTACTGTAAAACACTTCTATCTGCGGTATCAAAATAAGCACTGCAAATGCAGTCTTACCGCTTATTTCGTTGGTTTGCAACTTGCAAAAAGTCGCTAAGTGAGTCATAACTGGTGCAAGAAAAGCCTTCTTAATACATAGTTTTGTGTTCGTTAAAACATGCCTATTAATAGCGTGCGACACCAATATTTATGCAGTGATCAGCAAAGGACCTCTGACAGTTGTAATGTAAAGCCTATAAAAATGGGGAAAAATGAACTTTCTGTATGCTTCAAAATTTTTATTGAAATGTGTTGCTCTGAACTCCCTACAATTGGAACAAAAATAATTTTTCAAATATGTCACACGTAGACATAGATTTTTGGTGTAAAATGCAAGTTTTTACCATTGAATTTATGGAAAATATGAAAAGTTTTATAGAGATGCTTTGCCCCCCGTGCCTCAGCAAGCCACTTTGCATGCATATGTGTACTGTCAATATACACATTATATATGAGTGGCGAGCTGAGGCACGGGGGGGAAAGATAGTCTACACCTCAAAAACTGAAAAGTGGGTGGGGTAATTAGACCCTCTGTGTCTAACAATAAGGCTAGCATACTTTTTATTTACATATAATAGCATAGTATGAGCAGCTATAGTGTTTTACTTCATTTTAAGCATATTTAACAAATAAAATTCATTAAATAAGAAAACGCGAAAATATATGTATTTAGGATGACTGAAAATTTCACTTACCCCTCTTGCGAGAATCGGTGAGAGTTAGTATGCAGATGTAATAATTGTTCAAAAGCAATATCAAAACGTCTTTATAATGAATAAGTCTACCCGTAAATGCTAAAAATTTTAATTTTGGCTTCCCAAGAAAGCAGCAGTAATTTGTCGAAAAATAGGCAAATTTGCTTGGAAACTGTCAGAGGTCCTTTGCTAAACCACATCAATTTACCTTAAGTAAAAGTTAATTTTTGCATGATCTCGGACCGGAGCAGTGAAAGGTAAGTAAAATATGAGCATTCAAAAAGTGTACACTTTCTTTTGCCCTTGAGTATATTTCATGGATTTAAAAAGGAAACGATCAGGAACCGAAACAGTCGCTTACTACGTATCCCCAAAACCACCAACTGTAAATACGGAACACAAAGCAAATGTAGACTAACTTAAACTTGTTCGGAATAACCCTTGCATCAATTACTTTCACATTCATACAAAAATAAATCCAAGATGGCTACCGTTACTTGGAATGGACTAAGAGCAAACTTGGCCAACATATTCTTTATTCTAACATGACGTTAACGTTTTACCCATTGAGCGTAGAGAAAGCTGTGTCGTGTGAAAGTTTGCGATAAATTACGTTACTAACGCCACAGTGTATAAATTTCGAGCCTTTATGACGTCGGATGTAAACGTGTTTCTGTCGAAGTTCGCTTCAAAATAGTCCTTATGAAAACATAGCGATATTCTCTACAATGTTAGAATGGAAATATTTTTCCTTACCGGTAAATTATCGCTGATTAATACGTATTTGTCTTTATTGTATTTTGCTTAGAAATCAAGGAGAACGTGTATACCCTGATCAAACGCTGCGTTCTTTGGCGTCTAAACTTGGTCTCCTCTGTTTGTATATGTCCCCTAACCTGATTGGCTTCCAGTCTTGTAAGGGTTAGCCAATCATGTAAAGAGGCGTGACTGAACAAAAGGTGAAGAGTGATGCTCAACTTTATCATCTATGGGGAGTTTGGGGCGGTCAGGGAATACAAGAGGTACCACACATACTCGCAAAGCGTGAGCTTAGAAAGATTAGGTACATACAAATATTGTGTCCTACACAAAAAAGCATTCTTGCTTTTGCCGTTGAGACACATTTTTTGTTTCTTTCCAAAACTAAAGTAGCCCCAGTAAATCCGTGGTTTAAGCGTTGGCCTGCGGAGCTGGCGGTCCGTTTACGAATCCGGTTGGTGGCAGGTGTTTTTTTTCCAACTGCAAGCGGGGTCTCCATTGCATACAGTCTTTCATAACCCCCCCCCCTCCCCCCATCGTCCTGATATAACTGAAACAGTGTGCAAAAGAAACAATCGCAATTCATCCGTCTATCCATCCGTCCAACACTTAACATGAGAAATCTGTCTGACTCAACGAAACGGTTTATCGGTGCTAGCTATATTATTTTCTTTGGTTTTAAGTGAAAAATCAAGAACATCTGAAACTTTGAGGCCGCAGAGAGTGTGAATGTTATGACAAATGCCAGACATAATGACGGGCCGCATAGCTCAGTCGGTAGCGCGTCTGAGTCAAGAGCCAGAGGTCCCGGGTGCGATACCTGGTCCGGCCGAATACTTTCGTTTCTCCTTCGGCTGATTCAAGAAGGGCAGTTGTCAGTTACTGGCGAGAGTACACTTAGTACCGGTTAGCCGATTAGTAGGTCTAAGCCTGCCTAGGAATAGTCTGGTTAGGGTAACTGACCGTCCCGACCTAACCATAGCTGTTTACCGTGGACGTAAAACAATAATAACAATACAAATAACAAAAACAACATAGTGACGCGAATACGACTGCAAAACAAACACACATAAAAAACGACTATTTCAGAGCAAAACAAAGACTCCTATCGTCATTCATGTTTTGTTCATGTGTTAGACAAAATACGTCAGACTCTGCTTTTTTAGAGGTATTTCCTCGTTCTCTTGTAAAAGAAAATCAACAGATCAAAAGCCGGAAATAGGTAACGGAATTCATCTCCAAGAAAACAATTAACTATCAGAGAAGATTGCAATCCCCGAACTAGTAAACATTTTTGAGAACGGGGAGGGGGAGGGATGCAGATGAAGATGCTGTCGTGTTGAGATTAGGCGCATACTCAGCATTTGAGCCTCGACATGACAAATCAATAAAACTGGCATGTGCGCCCAGCGAAGACTTAGATCACCCCGGGCATTCGCCAGGTCTGGTCAGAATTTTTGCTTTGCACTTAAAGGGTAGCTAAGGATCTAAGCTAGCTCCATGTCGACACCGAGGACTCTGATCAGACTGGGTGGATACCCAGACTGATCTGTGTCTTCAATGGGCGCATATGTAACTTTGTTGGTTTTGTCCGGTCGCAGTTCAATTATTATTTTCAATATTGTAGAAATAATTAGGAGATCTGTATTATGAAGCCACATGATTAGCTTTGTAGAAGCTGCTATGAAACACTATAGAGAGCCATAAAGGGAAACGCTTAAACTGTACATAAATAAGAGTAGCCATCATTTCTTATATCACTTTGCCCAGAACTGTTCCACATAGTTGTGCGGTATCGTGAATATATTCGTATATAAACGTATTCATACCGAATTAAGTGCGAAAGACCCTGCGACAGACTTTGCGCGTTCCTGTATTTAACTTCTTCAGTATCGCTAAAACCAAAAGTTTGAAAGAAAAGAGATGATGTGCAGGTCTCGGCAGGCAACGAGCATCCCTCTCCGAGCCACACTTACTGTCACATTCCACGGGACACATAAGTTGCAGACAGCAGGTAAGAGACGCCTACGTATTATCTCGCGAGCGCAGGCGTCCCCCATCGAGCAACCTCAGCCCCTAAATCTCTAGAAAGGCGACAAACAAGGGCATCCGAGATGTCCGATGCATCAAAAACTCGCAAAAAGCCAAAATAACTCAAAAGAATGGAAGCCGAACTCCGCTAAGATTCATATTGCTATAACAAGTCAGTCGTAGTTTTAGAATTATTTAGAAATTTTACCAGATATACATGAAATTGAACAAGTTGGCTTCTTTAAAAAGAAACCCATAGAAAGGTCTGTTGCAGTGTGTTATACAGTTTAGTAACCGGTTTTGAATCAGGAACTTGTCAGTGGCGTCTGCTGCATATAATGTAACTGCATGTCAGATTTAACTGAATGGTCAAAAACGAAATATTAAAACCGTAATGGCAGTCATTTACATTACCCTCATTAATGTATAATAAACAGCCAATCACTTGCCCAAGCAGACACGGTATGGATGTTTGGATGACTTGTGATTTTACGTTCTTTTAACACTATTTCAGTGATATCAGGACGGTGGGAGGGTGATAATGAAATACTGTGTGCAGTGGAACCCCATTCACGGTTAGAAAGACCCAGTAGAAGGGCTCGAACACGGGACGACTAGTTCAGCAGCCCTTAACCTACAGAGCTACCGGTTCTCCTAGAAACGGTATGGATCTGTAATGTCTCATTTGTTAGTAGTCAATGGAGATAATAGTCACAATGGCCATGGATCTTATTCGGAATGTAGTAATGCTTGTATTATTTTACCCATTTCTTTTAACCAACAGCGTTTAGGTTTCAAAAACTTGCATACGTACCGCTAATACAAACTGGGACTACATATATTCTATTCTGTTTTATCCATTAACGTTGCAAGGTCGTTGGGGCACCACAGATGACATCGCCACAATCTCTTTTTGCCTTGTTCTGTTTTCAGCTGCTCTAGTTGAGCTGGCAAAATACAAACCTGTCCACTGTTTAACATTGTTTTCCCATCTCTTTTTCTGTTTACCTCTTCTCTTTTTTCCATTTACTGTGTTCTGTAGAATTACTTTTGCTAAACCAGAAGACATTGAGACGTGGCCAAACCACCTTAGTTTCCGTTTCTTGACCAGGGTCAGGAGTTCAATTTATTCTCCAATGGCTGCTTTGATCTTTCTGCGAACCGCCTAATTGGTTATGTGGTCTATTACAAAATGTTCTGTAACCTTCGGCAGCATCTCATCTCAAAGGCCTGCATTCTTCTCTGTAACTCTGCTTTCAAGGTCCACGATTCACAGGCATACAGAAAAACGGAAATGACAAGGGAATGCATCATTTACATCTTTGAAACAAGAGGTATGTTGCTATCCCTAAAACTTGGCTTCTGCTTTGCTAAAGCCGTGATGGTTTGTGCAGTCCTAGAGAGAATTTTCGGTTTGAGGCATCATCTGAGACAGCTGCTTCAAGATATTTGAAGCTCGTTACGGTACACAGCTTCTGCCTTTTTACATTGATCTCCCTCTCGATGTCATTGGCGCTGTTTGTCATTAGTTTTGTCTCCTCAGAACTATCTCCATCTTATACCTCATGCTAAAGATGGTAGGTGACATGAAACATCCTTGCCTAACTCAACTGTTCTTATTAACCATTCTTCCGTGCTGCGATTTATCTGGAGTGCACTTGTAGCCTTGTCGTAGAGCTGCTCAAGGGTGCGAACTAAATTTGCACTGATATTGTACTTCCTGATCATTGCCCATATTTTTACTTTCCACATGGTGACCCATACCGCATATCGAAGGATTTTTTTTTTTAAATCAATGAAGACATGGTATAGGTTTTGCCGATGCTGGAGGTACTTTCACACATTTTCTGAGGTTGAAGATCTGTTCTGTGGTGCTCCTTCCGACTCTGAACCCAGCCTGTTCTTCAGCGAGTATATGTTCGTCTTGGGGATTAAGCCTGTTCAAGATGACTTTCAGCTTGACGTTGCTCGAATGACTGATGAGCATGATGGTTCTGTAGTTCTGGCAGAGCTGTAGGTTGCCCTATTTAGGAGTTTTAATATCAGTAACTGAGTTCATGGGGTAGACCATTCTCTTGTTCTCCAGATCTTGTTACAAATCTCTTTTAAAACATCAGCCAATGTCTCCCCGCCAGCTGGAACAAGTTCAGCTGGTATATTATCATCTCCGGCAGACGTCCCCCTTTTCAGTGCTGCTGCTGCTGCAATCTCAACCTTAAACAAAACTAGTGAACACAGCATCAATGGGCGGAAGTCTTCATAGAAAAAGTCTACGGCTAGGATAGAACTCTGAGTACCGGTAATACCCGAGCGAGCCTTCCTTAGCTTGATAAAACAGCTAGATTAAGGGAGTCCTTGTAGGTTAGGAATATGCCCAACTATTTTGGCTCTTTGAGTCTTATCGTTTATATTATAGGCAATGGGCAAGTCACTGACTTTCATGCCCGGACCTCCATGAGTCTCCCAGCCCGATGGGTCATATAATGGAGGTGGTAATAACACAACATGTGTTGTGTTATATGTCCCTCCAAAAGAAAGAAGCTATAAAAGCAAGAACATATGTGCGCTGAGGTACAAAATTTTACCTATTCTTGTAGAGCTGTTGCTGTTATACGAGTGGCTGTTGCATTTCATTGGCTAAAGAGAAATTATTTGCGTTTAGCTTACTTATAAGATCATGTGAAACAATTCTTATTTGCAAACATGAATAATGCAAAAAAAAGAAAGAACGAAACTTAAACCCAGCTTCAAATCTTAGTTTTTACTAAGGTACGGCGCATCAGCTTTAATACGATGTAGTAGGGCAATTCATATTTACAAAAAAAGTGCATTCATTGCTTGATAAAATATGCAATGCTCAACAAAGAATAATACGCCGTACATTGTTCAAGACAGTGAAAATTTGCAATAAATAATGTTACCTAACTCTGTGAATTTGGACTGGACATCGCTCTATCGATTTTTTTCTATGCCGGCGATGACAGATTTAGGAGTAACAATTGCAGAACAAGATTAAAATGCCCTGCTTGTAAAGTGAACACAGTGGAAAGGTCTGAAGACCTTTCCAATAAGGTTAAATCAACATTTGAATAGGGACTCCAGTGCCAGAGAACCAGAATCAACACCGAAACACTGACTAACTGGGTTGATGATATTTTCGGGGACAAATTGTCATCCGGCACCAGCAAATGGTGCACGAATTGTAAAGCAAACATTAATAGCCAAATTGTAGCCAACGTACCAGTTGTAAAATATCAAGTTGGAATGACTACCTAGAGCTATCATGCTTGTATGCAACACATCGTTAAAACATCTTCTGTCAAATGGAAATGTCATTGTTATATTCTGCGCAGCATTTTAGCTATAGCGGGTACACCAAATGGCAACAAAAAGGAATTCAATAAGGGGAAATAACTTAATATGTATTATTGCCAGAGTTGTCATTCTTATTCTTCTTTTCTGGACGCTTTTTTTTATCATTATCTGTTCTAACATTATACAATCATTGATCTTTGTTGAGGTAAATATGCAGTTTTGTTGACCTACAAACAACATATTGACCTACCTTTTATTTATTTATTCATTTTTATCATAATGAGCAATTTTTGCTGCTTTCTGTCTGCTTGTCTTAACATGGTAACTCTTCAAAAGCTGTGTCTACTTTTGGAGGAAAAATTGTCCTAGCAGAGCAAATGCTTCCTTAAAGACTTGGCCCATTGAGAAAGGAGTTTAAAATGTAACGGCAGAGTAACCTCGCCTGACTGTATCCTTTTACCATCTGAAATATATGTTCAGAGTCAGTCTCTGATCACGTACACTGTCGACTATGATGTAGTAGTTCAATTTACCATCTACTTATTTTTTTAGCTCCAATGAGCTAAAGGCTCTGTATATGTTTGTGATGATGGGGGTGGCGGTGGGGATGGGGGCGGAGAATATATTATAGGCTATAGCCCGGGTCGGTTCGTCTGTCTATCTGTCCATCCGTCCATCATAAACAAGTTCATACGATATCGCCTCTGAAACTTAAATGCCCTTTGTTATAAATTTCATATATTGCATTTATATGAGTTGCACACTCATACAATAAGAACTGTTTTTGTTTTTTTGTACATTTTGCTTTTGTACTTTTGTTACTATGACAACCTATATTTGCAAATGACTTTAAATGTGAAAATTGAATAATTGGCTATTACTGCTTAAGCATAGAAAAATTGGCATGTTTTATAGAAGTGTTCCTTGGGCAGGCCTGAATCAGATATATGAGCCGCGACACGAGTCCGCCCAGTCTGGTCAGAGTCGTCGCTGTCCGCATGAAGGTAGCTTAGACCCTTAGCTATCCTTTAAGCTCTTAACGAAGAGTCTGATCAGACTAGGCAAATGTCCAGACTGATCTGCGTCAGCGCTGGGCGCACAACCACTTTGTTAATTTTCTTGTGTCGCGGCTCAATATACGAGTTTTGTTAAAGTAACAACTGCTTTAATGGCTTGGTTTCCATAACAACCGAAATGCTGAAAATAGCAAAATACTAAAACCATCAATTTATTAGCAGCACAAAAGGCTGGAAAAGCTGAAACGTTGTAAAAATGTTCTATGCATAAACTTCTTCAAAAGTATACTACTCTTTATCTCACTTGTCTCTCACACAGCGCACATGTGAGGGCCAAATTTTACTCACAATTGATGGCATCACCAAGAGTATGGGCCAGGGTCAACAAGTAGATATGAGCATACTGGATTTAGCGAAAGCCTTCGATAAGGTCTCAAATCAAAGGCTAGCCAGAAAAATGTCATATTATGGCATCCGGGATTCAACGCTTAACTGGGTCACCGAGTTCCTGCGTGGACGAAATCAAAAGGTTGTCGTAGATGGAGAATCCTCTCACTCTGCCAATGTTACTTCTGGAGTCCCGTAGGGCACGGTCGTCCGGCCGACATTGTTTTTGATATACATTAACGACATTGCTGAAAATATAACTCAACCATTCGGCTTTTCGCCGATGATTGTGTGTTTTACCGTCAAATAAAGTCTCTGCAAGATCACCTTATTCTACAAGAGGATCTTAACAAACTGGTTGGATTGAGTGACACCTGGCGGATGGAATTTAATGTTGATAAATGTGTGGATATGAATATTGGATCACTAAGAAGTAAATCTATTTTTGATTATGAGATGAGAAATGAGACACTGTAATTTGTGAGACATCGCCCATATTTAGGAGTAGAATTGACAGATAATATGAAGTATAACCAGCATATGAATGGTGTTGCGTCAAAGGCTTCAGTGGTTCTTGGCTTTGTTAGACGTGGCTTGGAACGTTGTCCGAGAGTAGTGAAAGAAAGAGCATATCAGACATTATTACGTCCTAAACTTGAATGTGGTTCGCCTGTTTGGGGCCCTCGGCAGGTGGCTCGGATTGGGCGGATTGAACGGGTTCAGAGGAGCGCGGCTCGTTTTGTGCTAAATGAACCATTTAACCGACAAACTCCCACAAGTGTCACTTCCACGCTAGAACAGCTTAACTGGCCGACCTTAGAAGACCGACGTAGAGCTTCTGACCTAGTACTCATGTTATAAGTTTTTACTTCCTTGTTGCTGTGCCAGTGACGTATCTCCCACCCAGATCCCCCAGGTATACTGATTTTATCCAGTTCATTCCGTATCATTGTAAATTGAATATATATTAACATTCGTTCTTTCCACGGATTGTGATTCCATGGAACCAACTCTCTGGATCCATAACCAACCTTCAGAGCCTGAACAGCTTCAAGCTGGCTGTCCAGCCCACATCTAGAGTGTAAGCCAAGGTAGATATGTACAGTGTAAAATTTAATACATGTTGGACATTTTTACTTAACATTCACACCCGAGTTTCTTTTATTTGATTTGGAACGTTTGACGTCGCGCGTGCATAAATTCTAACCCTTGTCAAGATTTCTGCCTAGCGGATTTTGATAGGAATCCACATTGAAGTTGAAGTTGTCGGTTATTTTGTTACTGTAGTATAAATTTAAAATTGAATCCAACAAAGTGGTTGTGCGCCCAGCGCACGGATCAGATCAGCCTGGGCATCTGGCCAGTCTGATCAGACTCTTCGCTAAGCGCTGAGAGGGTAGCCAAGGGTCTAGGCTACCTTCATGCGGACAGTGAAGAGTCTGATCAGACTTGGCGGATGCCCTGTCTGATCTGAGTCTGCGCTGGGCGCACAAGCACATTGCTGGTTTTCGCGTGTCGCGGCTCATTGATAACTTTAACTGCCATATTATTGTAGGTATACTAACGAACCTTTTACAGAAAAGTAAATTACCCAATCCTTGATCGGAAATATGAATTTTGTGGCTGGGGATTAATTGGCTTAGATGTCACAGCGACTGAAATGCGAAACTCGGCAAAATGTTAAAAACCAACTTCTCGGTAGCCATAAGGCCTGAAACACGTAAGCATCATAAAAAAGGTTTTTGCGCTCTGTACAAGAAACATTGTTTTTCTTGCCTGTTGGTTGATTAATTTCATAGTATGACCATCTAGATTTCACATTGACTTTCAATGAAACAAAATCACTCATTGGCAGTTACTGTCTTAGCATGGTATGCAGAAATCAGACTGCTCTTTAGGTAGTCTTCTATCAAAGAGACATGTTTTTGTTACGATGACCTGACTGGATTAGTAGCTACTACAACCATAGAGCAAAAATGGCATAAAAAGGCAAAACAAATCATCTCTTCAATCGCAGGAAGGATAAGGATGGCTGATACTTAAAGATATACGCCCTAATATGTTTCTATTGAATTTAAAAATGTTGAAAAACTTTATTTCCCAGGCATGATAATGGTCAATAGTAAAAATGCTTTTATCTGACAAATTTATAACCTGTGAAGGTCATCGAAAATAGGAAAATTTAGGAAAATATATAAATGCACGGGAAACGCGGTCTACAATGATTGCCAAAAATGAAGACTTAATACGCCCAGCAATCATAGTTAATCGGGGTAAAGTTATATCATGATTAATTTTAAGTCCTTTCTTTTATCGACTTCGGACTGTTATTTGCGGAAAAGAACGTACGTGCGCAGATAAGATTAATGCCGTTGATAAGTTATTTATTCCACTATTCATTAAATTCAAAACAAGCTTTCAGAAATGCCTTTATATTCCTATGTAGGGGTTAAGTCAATTAATGACGACGAAATATTCGTGTCTCTGCCTCCGTAACAAAGGTGTTTTCGTTGAAGAGTTTTTGAACAAATCTTAATTGTGTGCAAACCACTAATCAGTTTTCTTCTTTTGTGATTATTTCATAATGAAATGCGAGGAAGTCTCCTTAGTACCGATTACGTTTTGCATAAGGCCCTACAAAATGACATTTTTACCTTTTTTACTTCTGATACTTCCGCTGCTGATTATGTTATCTGTAAATCTGTATTTCCGGTATGGTTGTCAACTGTGACGCTGCTTATTTCGCTTCCGATTTGTTTCGTGGTTCAAAATTGATGTGGGTATAAACAAATGTTTTGAGTCTTGTATTGCTTTTGCTGTTTGTTGTTGCTCTATTTAAAATGAGCGTTTACTTTTTTTTGTTTCTACTCTTGTACTTTCTTTGGTTTGAGTAAGTTGTACACATCGCACTCAATACTATATGCAAATCGCACTCAATACTATATGCACATCGCACTCAATACTATGAAAGTAAATTAAAAATACTCAGGAATCCATACCAATAAAATATTATGTCCCTACCACATCACAAAATGGGACTGAAAAAGTAATACTAACATATGTAAGAAACAAATGGTGAACAGCTTAATTCCACGAAAAACTGTTTTTGCTCTTATGAAGGCCATAGACATTTCACAATAGTGTTATTTTTGTCAAACCCTGTTGATGTTATTTTGCACAAACATTTGAACAAATAAATAAGTAAAAGCGAAAAACATACCAAGATTGGATTGCTCCTATAAATAGTCATCTGAGGTTTTACTTTTTTTGTTGATACAACGCTTATTTTTGATAAATAACAGTGGACAAAAATACCTTAACATGTAGATCAAAAGGTAAAAAGTATGCAAAAACCAGGAACTGAAACAATCCAAATCCAAATCCAGCCCTCAAACCATAGTTGGAAACAACTAAGATTACAAATAATCAAGATACATAGAACATATGGCCAACCGAGTGAGCAGCTTGTTCCCAAAAGATGGCCACTCAGCAACCCAAACCGAACCAAAAATAATAAGAACATACATAAGGTAAAACATCACAGAAACTCTGACACCAAAAACAGGCAACAGAGAACCACAACAGAACTACCGCCTTGGAACGGTCAGTAATGAATTACTGGGGGGCTTAAATCGATTTTACAGGCCCAACCTCACCCTCAGTATCTGAAGTGGTACAAAACATTTAGTTGTTGTTCGGTTCGCATGATAACCCTCTAACTCGTCAATGAATCATCACGGTAAACACATAAATCAAATTTCAACACCATGAAGAAGCAAAGACGAGGACTCAACAGATACAATGGGCCGTAAACTAGGATACATTCTGAGTAATCTGAAGTTTTAGATGGCTTTAGACTCTTATTCTAGATCATCGTCTTTTATATCATATGGGCCCTTTTGTGATAATAGTCAGTCTTTGAATCGACTGCCCAGTTAAATTAAGAAATTTCAGTATGCCTGTCTCTGGTTTCGTCACCAGATATTGTCAGGATCACTGATTAGGCTCTCTTAGCCGAAACTAGTCTGGCCCATGTTCCTTCTTCTGAATGAATTCTCTGCTCTTGAAGGAATTCTTTAAGAGTTTAATTATACGGTAAACGAAAAATTTAAATATTTCCTTCAAAGGCAGAAAACACATTCGAAAGAAGGAAGAGAGGCCATTACTTGAAGTTTTTGCTATTCAGAAGAGTCAGTGATTAAAATGCTATGATCTAGGATAAGAGTCTAAACCAATATAACATTTATAATATTTCAGAATATATCCTCTGATCGCAAAGAGAAAAATAAATATATTATGCATTAGGTATGATGAACGGATGGACCTTTTACGACCGCCACACGGCACAAAACCGGCTGCATTGTAGTCAAACTAAAATCTTGAACAGTTCATTCAAGAACAGAGAACACATTCAAAAGAAGGCAAAAGAAGGAGCATGGGCCATACGATGTAGTTTCGGCTATTCAAGCATTATCAGTGACCCTGACAACATCTGGCGACGAAAGCCAGGGAAAATTTAAAGAGTAGCTACACTTCGGGAACTGACTGAATCAGATCCCAACCCCTATCCCAACATCAAAGGGAAAGATTCACAAAGACATCCCAACAAACAATAAATTACAAGTAATAAGCCGAGTCAGCAGCTCTTTCCCAAATAGGTGGCAACTCAGCTATCTTTATTGA
Organism: Ctena decussata; assembly: GCA_963989385.1. Lineage (NCBI taxonomy): Eukaryota > Metazoa > Mollusca > Bivalvia > Lucinida > Lucinidae > Ctena > Ctena decussata. The sequence goes on from OZ022513.1 coordinate 54,916,125, forward strand.
ACTTAATAATTTAGACCTACAGAAAGTTACAACAGACGAAGCAAATTATACGAAAAACATTTCGCAATTATTTTTACTTATTTTTTTTTTATTATAGAAGGGTTAAAATGAGAACACAATAAATTAAACAGCATCGAACATAAAACAAATGCAGCCGCAACGAAAGTACCGCCTTGGGACGGTCAGTAATAACCACGTGGGGTTTAAACCGGTTTTACTGGGCCCAAAGCTTCACCCTCACCCTCCGCCGAGGTGCACACAATTAGTTGGTAGTTCGGTTCGTATGGAGGTCCCCTAACTCATCAGAGAGTCATCACGGTCAACAATTAAGATCAAGAAATGACCGTGATGAAGCAAGGATGAGGACTCGACAGTCAAATCGTGTTGAGACTCCTGGAGATCCCTAGGGCGTCAGTAACACCATTGGAGCACTGGAGCAAAAGAAGACCACCAGTTGAACCCCAGTAGGCCAAGCAACAGACAAACATCCGGCCTCAACCAACTAATATATAGCTTTATGTAGGGGCTATCATATAGTCTGAACCCCGACCCACCGGCATGCAATTAAAGAGGACAGCAAAGTTGTTAACCGTGATTGGGTTAACCACTAAGCATGCAGACTGGCGCATTAGATATATATTATAGCCAATGCGTTCAAAACGTATGATAATTTTTTTTAATTGATCAGGAAATTCTGTTTTCCCTACGATTTTGCGTAATTTATATACTAAGTCACCATAAAATTCAAGTTCCGATAGGCCTTGTTGCAAAAGCGACCTTAACCCTGTATTATATTTAGAAACCAATTCAAAGTGTCTACGATAAAATTTAGAAAAAGCTTTCCGAAGTTTATGATACCGATACCCCTGCTGTAAAAGCTTGGCAGTCAAACTTTAAACCCATGCTGCGTTTATTTATTTTTTTTAAATTTTAACAAAGGCTATTTGAAATGCAGGATTTAGGATCCGAATTAGTATCTGTAAATAGAGGATCTTACGTGAGTGTTCATGTATTATTGAATTTATTAAACGAGTTGGGGAAAAAGATAAGATGCGAGGTTATGCCGAGCATCTTATCGGTTTTCCCCAACGAGTTTAATAAATTCAATAATACAGGAGCACGAATGCAAGATCCTATTTATTATATGACACTAAAATCGCATTTTCTTAGCTACATGTAACTTTGCAGTAAAACGTCACGATTTCGCCATTAGAAAACACGACGTATTTGTAGACGTTAACGAATAACGTTACGACGTAATTTGCATATTTAATCCACTGGTTGCTTATCGAATTTAATGCATGGCTTTATTACATTCTCAGATGCGATATCATATGATAAACATAAATATTAAGTTACCAATGAAACAAACAATTGCTTCTGTAACAGTAAATACTTTCCATTGAGTCTTTTTTGACAGGTGGACTTGTCCAGTCTCATTATTTGGATTAGCCCATTTCTAGTTTGAAGAAATTCTGATGAATGTTTTCACTTTAATTGTATTTTGCAAATATATTCCTGTACGCAAACAGTGTAGACCCTGATCAGTTGCCGCGTTCTGCGGCGTCTGAAATGGATTTGCACGGCTTACATATGCCCCTGAAACGGGTTAAGTAGGCTTCCTACGATGTATTGGTTCATGAAAAAACGTTTAAAGCACAATTTATTGCCAATTCTGGTTCTTGTACTACAAATGAACTTTCTAAATTATTAACCTTTTGCCTCACTGCTGTTAAAAATCATGTCATAAGGTACTGTGACAAAAATATGAAAGGTAAGGTACATATTTCTTTTTGTCTATGAAAAATACTGGTGAGGTAATTAATAAACTGATGTTTAGAGGGTTCCGTGCGACCAGTTTGTCAACCTACGACTTTTCTACACCCTATACTTCTTTGCCACATAATTTGATCAAGGAAAACTTATAGATTTAATTGAGTGGGCCTTCCAAAGGGAAGGTATACTTTTCCTTGCCTGTAACGAAAAAACGCTTTCTTTACTTCTGAACACCAAAACCGATGTAAACTTTGGTCATGTCAAAATATGTGTGAAGCATTTACATAACTTTTGAATAATATTTACATTAGATTTGATACCAAGTTATACAGACAAATTGTTTGTATTCCGATGGGTACTATTTGTGTTCCTCTTGTAGCGGATTTGTTTTTATTTTGCTATGAAAGAGATTTCATGGCTTCTTTTTCTAATGATAAACAATCTAAAATAATTGAAGCTTTTAACGCTACATCTGGATATCTAGCTGATCAATCCTTACTTTGGCATGGCGAATCAATTTTGTCCACCTGAGCTGCAGTTAAACAGAGTTAATACAGCCGATACTGACGCCCCATTTTTGGATTTACATTTATCTGTTTCAAATGGATTAGTTTCATCCAAAACGTGATGACTTTGATTTTGACATAGCAAGTTTTCCGTTTTTGGATGGTGATGTTCCCCGTTCTACCCTTTACGGGGTCTACATTTCTCAACTTATTCGATTTGGTAGTGACTGACTTCAATGTCCGGCATAAAATTTCAACTGCTAAGCTTCTACAACAGGGCTATAGATATCGTAAACTTCGAAATGCATTTTCAAAATTCTTTCGCCGACACTATCAATTGGTTTCTAAATTCAATGTTGGATTAAAATGTCTTTTGCATCAGGGCCTATCGGAACCAGAAATTTATGTTGACTTAGTCTATAAATTCACACATATTGTAGGTAAGTCTGATAAGTTCAAGAAAATAATTGTTCGTTACATACGTATTGGATATAATATAAATGTAATTCTATAGTCTGCATGTTTAGCGGTTAATCATGGTTAAAAACTTTGCTTCCCTCTGTAATTGCACGTCGGTTGGTCAGGCATCAGACTCAATGATAGGTCCGATATAAAGCTACATAATATAGTTGGTTGGAGTTGGAGTTTACCTTGTCTGTTGCTTGTTTATTCGGGGATCAACTGATATTTTTCTTTTGCTCCGGTATTTCAGTGGTGTTGTTTGACTTCCAAGGGGTCTCCTGGTGTCACAATACGTTCTTTCCGTTGAGTCCTTTCTCCTCATCTCTGATTCATCATAGGCCTTATCCGTGATTTGTTCGTTTCCGATGATGATTTATTGATGAGAAAGGAAACCTTCATGTAGACCAAACAGCTAATTTAATGTTTCAAACCACTGCAGGTCAGGCGGGCGCGGTATGGGCCCAGTAAAACAGGTTTGAGCCCCCCCCCCCCCTCCTCGACACCCCCAGTGACCTTTTGCTGACCGTTCCAGGGCGGTACTTTTGTTGCTGTTTCTTGATGTTATATGATCCTTGACGGCTTGGTAGTCTGTGTTGCTGCCCAGTCTGCCTTTTGTTTTGTTTTGTTGTTGGAGTAAAAAACAAGTAATAATAGATGTTTATGCTGTTATCTGGGTAGCTGAATGACCATCTGTTTGGGAGGAGGATGCTCGTTTGGTTTGCTGTGCGTGTCTGTCGTAGGCTTGTGTAGGTTTCTATGTGTGTGTGCTTCTTTCCATGTTAGTTTTGAGAGTGGAATGTGGGATTTGATTGTATTAATTCCTGATAATTGCCGATCATTTTACAAACAGTCTAAAAGGGTAAAGAGTTAAGAGTAAAACCAATTTATGACGGGGTCCGCCGAGCAGAGAAGCAGACATAAAGTCACAAAATTGTATCCCTTTTTCACTAAAGGCGGTTATAAATGGCAGGGTGTTACACACCTTTTAAAATGGTTAAGATCTTTATTCCAAAAACAAATCTTTTGCATCGAATTAAGGCTGTGTACATCCCGGAATATTATTGTGTTTTGTCAAATATCGTTTTTGCGCTTGAAAATATAGAAAGAATAAAGAAAGAAAGAAAGAAAGAAAGAATATATGACATACATTAATATGAAATAAAAAGGACAACAAAAGAAATATTTATGAAGCAATAAACAGATAAGCCGGGACACAACAAAAGCAACGAAGTGGCATGTGCGCCCATCGAAGACTCAAACAGCCTGGGCATCCGCCAAGTCTGATCAGAGTCTTCGCTGTCCGCATGATACTAGCAAAAACCCTTAGCTATCTTTGAGAGTAAAGCGAAGACTCTGACCGGACGGGGAGGATGCCAAGGCTGATCTTAGTCTTCGCTTGGCGCACATGCCACTTTGTTGAGTTTGTCGTGTCGCAGCTCAAATAAATTTTTGTCTGAGGTTTAACTTTACTTGTTTGATTATTTTGATAAATAACACTAGACAATCTTAGCAACATGCGGCGTCTAAGCTGCGTCTGCACTTTTTGTATATCCGCAAAAATGGGATTCAAGTCAAAAAAGTGTTAATGTCAAGATGTAAGACAAGAATCGGTAGGGGGAGAGTCGGGTAACTTCGGACAGCGGGTAAGTTTGGACAGTAACATTGTTTCCTTAATATTTCAGTTGTTTGGAACCAAAACAAAAATAACCGACCAAACAGTAATAATCCTACTGAGACGGCTCATCTTGAGCCGTCTCATCTGGATTTTACTGTTTGCAATAGTATGTTCGATTTTGTCCCCATGTCCGAGGTAAACCCACTCTCTCATATCTGCAAACACAAAAATAAAATTACCCAGGATGCAATCACAGTTAAAACAGTTGTCATGGATACAATACAAAGCGATTGCAGGTGCAAAACTTTATACAAACATTTGCTGTTTCCTTCCAAAAACACAAAAATAGCAATGTTTCAGTTAAAAATCTTGTTGCTATGGAAATAGTCTTTATCTGATTATCTCCTTTCATTCAAATACTGAGCAGATTTTGCCGAATTTAAAAGTACACTTCCTATGTCTATTATAAAAGTTCGATTATTTACTTGGCTTGCATACTTCTAAAGATGTCATTATAGGTGGGATGGATGGGGTAACGTCATACTGGATTTTCAAACATTCTAGTCTTTTGTGCCTGGTTGTGTACTTGGATAGTGCATATTTAAAAGAAAAAAACAGTTGAATGCATATCTAACAAAATTTGAGAATTGATATAGTTTTATATCATTTCAAAGATCAGATAGTGTAGATTTCATAATTAAGCCTTATTTTGGGGATAGGGTGATTATTCGATTATATCTCTCATACTAAACGATGAATTTTCTTCATATCCCGTAATAATACAACGTACATAAAAACTGTTAAAAAATATTCAGAAAAAATATATTGTTCAGAAGTATGTTAAATATTTGACTTATGAGTTAATGCTTGTCGAAAACGTTGTAATTTTGTGAATATTTGCAGTTAAAATTGAAATATAGAAAATAAACGCGTAGTTTCTACAGCATTGTGTTTTGTTCTTTTGTTTAGTCCCTGGCAGTATTCTGATGACATAATATTTTATGAAAACGTTTCATTTACATTACCGATGAAGTTATAGTAGCTTTTGCTTAGTTCATAGGATTTGAGAGAGTCGGTTAAAAACATTGAACACATGTGAGTTTTAAAAATGGCATACCACCTATTCTTGGCGGTAACTTGGCAATTTTATTTTATTTTTATTTTTTTCAGCTGCGATAAAAGAGTTATGTTAACTATGAAGAAAATCTGTTGTCTGGAAAAAAATAATGGTCAGGTGTCAGTAGTGGCCTCAAATAAATAGTGCCTACTGCCCTTTATGGTCTGTTCGCAAAAATAATAATAATAAAAACAGTAACTTCTTTTATTCTATTCTTTTTATTCTATTTTATTATTATTAATAGTATTTTTGTTGTTGTTTTGACATCATTCTGCGATATGCAGGTCCAAGATCAGCTGTGATTAATGGGTTTAAACCCATTTTTTCCCTTATACGACCGCTAGCTTTGATTGGTGGAGGGGGTATTGTTTTCACGTTATTATTCCTTTAGTCCGTCTGTCTCTCCGTCCGTTCGCAACATAAATTTGCTCGCATGTTTTTTCGAACGTTGTCAATTGATGCAGCACGTATTTTTTTTCGGAAAAGTTTGTCCATTTGAGCCACGACGTGAGAAAACCATCAATGTGGTTGTGCGCCCAGCGCAGACTCAGATCAACCTGGGCATCTGCCCAGTCTGATCAAAGTCTTCGCTGTCCGCATGGAGGTAGCTTAGACCCTTAGCTATCCTTTAAGCGCTTAGCGAAGGGTCTGATCAGGCTGGGTGGATGACCAGGCTGATCTGAGTCTTCGCTGGGCGCACAACCACATTGTTGGTTTTCTCGTGTCGCGGCTCATTTGTATTTGTAATTGCAACTCCCACATCACCGTTTTGTGATTGCAGGTGTTTTGATTGTCTTTAATTCTGACTCGTTTTGCATGAGTTATGTCCCTTTTGCCGTATGTTTGTGGAGTTTTCGGCTATTTTTTGCTTCAGGTTTATTCGGATCATATTTGGTTCATAGGTGCAGCATCACAAGAAAGTTAACAATAACATTTTTTCCAGTTTTCTTTGGAAGCGTTTTTCTGCTGAGATGTGCTTTTTTTCTCCATAAAAGGTTCTGATTGCAGTTTCTCTAACAACATGGAATGGATTTTCTAAGGAATAAGTACACAAACCAGTATTGGTTAGAACGACGGATACCAAGTTAAGTCTGACAATTTTTTCCCGAATGATGTCCAGTTTCTATATCATCGTCTTATTTTGTAGGTTTACGACCATATTTGCCTCGTTTAAATTAAAATTTGGTTCATAGATGGAGCGTATGTAAATATGTGTCATGTATATCGATGAGTTTTCCTGCTGAGTCACGCCTTTATTTAATTTTTGCAAAACATTTATCATCGCTACTCCTTTTGACGGAATTTTCTCGAAGTTAAGTATGTGGTTGCGTATAAGTATGGAGATGTGATATTCTTTTCATATCGACCATACCTGTCTGAGTCATGCCCTGTTTCTACAAGTATTGAGTCATCATTTTTTCTTCCGCTTTGTTTAAGTTTAGGGCATACATATACGAAATTGAAAACTGTTAATTATTTTTTTATTTATTCCAAAAATGGTTTTCTGCTCAGTTGTGTCCGTTTGCCTTTCTCGAAAACAGTGTTTTTTTTGTGTTTTTTTTTTTTTTGTAACGGGTAATCCTCCTAAACTGTTCAACCGATATTCTCGAAATTAGATTAAGTCTGTGAACACATATTGACTTGCACGTGTGTATTGTATTGGATTGTTTGTAACTTCAGTATTTTTCTGAGTTATGCTCTATTTTGATTCCTAATTGTACCATTCTAGAAAGTGTTTCTCATAGCTTTTTGCTGCAACCTCGTACAAATTTACTCAAACGTTGGCATCATTTATTCAAGTTTTTTTCTGGAAGGATTTTTCGGAATGAGATGTATTTTTTGCGGGTCTTAATAATCAGAGAACGTATCAATATGCCTGTTGTAAGTATGTGAAAGACGGGTAACAAAGATGATCACCTGCCTTTAATGCAGGTGCATTAAGTAAGCCATGCTTACTTCCTAGATTTAGAGCTTGAACATGCAGTCAGTCTCATGTAAAGAAGCATAGATTGGAGGATAAATAAATATCTGTTGGTTGAGACTGTATAAAGTAGTAATCGAGTAACTGTACACGATGATTTTGTAAATGATGCAAAATTTCTTCGATAGCTTGTATTAACATATAAAGATCGTTTGAATTGTTCTGCAACAGGTCATTTGCCTGGTGATGTGCCTCGCCATAACTTCGAATCAAGGTTGGCCGGCTACGAACATTTTCTTCCCTGTGTCTTTTAGTGACTTACATGGGTCCAAGGCTAGGGTTGCGGGAATCAAAACGTGCACTTGTCGTGGTTCCAAAAATGGGACTCTGACTAAGCAGGGGTGAATTGACAGTGGCTGACCATGTGGCTGAATAACTCAGCTGTCGAACTGTTAGCGACAGGTGCTGCGTTTATGATTCCGGTCGGAATCATACTTTTTTTTGCTCTGTGACATTGAAATCACATAGACATAATGTTCCGATTTTTAATAAAAACTTTTTCTGCAGTTTCAGGCCATATTTTCTGTATTCTTGGAACGGAAGTGGCGAGAAATTTATTTCTCATTGAAGCTTTGGAAACAAAGTGCAAAATGACTAGAAGAACATTCGAGCCGCAACGCGAGATAACCAACAAAGTGGTTGTGCGCCCAGCGCAGACTCAGATCAGCCCGGTCTTCGCTGTCCGCATGTTGGTAGCTAAGACCCTAAGCTATCCTTTAAGCGCGCAGCAAAGAGTCTGATCTGACTGGGCGGATGCCCAGGCTGATCTGAGTCTGCGCTGGGCGCACAACCACATTGTTGGTTTTCTCGTGTCGATGCTCATGTATGCATTGAAAGACAGGTGGTCTTGAATAAAATTAAAACAAACGCAAAAAACATACATATATTGTTTATTATCAAAGCAAAGCTACGTAAGTCACAAACTACAGTAAACTTTCTCAGCATTGGGACGGATATGTCCGACAAACAGTGCAGACCGGTATAAGACTGCTGTGAAGGACCATTCAGCTCAAGGTTTACACTGTTTTCCATTCCAGTTTCATCTTTTGTACATATTACTGCATTTTTCATATGATAACAATTTCAGGTATACAGTTTTTTCTAAATGAGCCGCGACACGAGAAAACCAACAATGTGGTTGTGCGCCCAGCGCAGACGCAGATCAGCCTGGGCATCCACCCAGTCTGATCCGACTCCTCGCTAAGCGCTTAAAGGGTAGCCAAGGGACTAAGCTACCTTCATGCGGACAGCGAAGACTCTGATCAGACTGGGCGGATGCCCAGGCTGATCTGAGTCTGCGCTGGACGCACGACCACGTTGTTGGTTTTGTCACGTCGCGGCTCAAATTTTTATGTAACATTAATATTCGTTAAGAACTTAACTCATAACTTTTGAAGAAAAATGATTAGGGAAAAAAGAAGAAGAGAAAATGATAATAAATTTATGTTATAATAGCGTAATAATCAAGTACCGGAAAAAGATTCACAAAAGAATATACAATATATTTACATATGATTACATTAGATAATGCAATATCAGCAATTAATTTGGCTGACATATAAGGCAGAAACAACGTAGTGTCAACCTCAGATACCATAAAGATAACGTTTATCTGATGTAGTGACCCACTGATTGACTTTGAATTTTCGCACAAAGTAATGTTTCGGCTTACCTTGCTTGAGAAACCTTTTTTCGTTAATGTGATGGGTCGACCAGCGAATTAATTTTCTTTGCAGCGAAGAAAATAGCCCAAGCCTATTAACGCCCTGTGGAATGCTCACATCAGACAGTTTGTTTCCTAGATGGTTGTTTGATTTTCTTCAATCAGTTTTCTTACAGAAAACTAACCGTAAAAATCGAAAAAATACCGCGTAAAATAAAAACCGTATTTGAATTTAAATGAAACAATGTTTGGTGTTTCAATACAGTTTTACGTCTGATGGACAGAGTACCCGCAAACAGTGTTGATCCTGATCAGGATCAGTCTGGACTAATGCGCTGTCTTGTCGGACTAATTTGTCCGCTATTTGATTATTACATTAAAGCTTTATTGTTTATTAGGAAATTCAGTATTTCAGCGAAACAAACTGAGGATATGTGTCAAATATAGTACTCATTTTGAAAAACTGTTAAACCAAGTCTTAAAGCCAAGCAAAATATATTACTAAACCTACTTACTACGCATCTACTATCTAATGCAACCAGCATCCTTCTAAAGGTCATGAGGATTAGTGATGGCAAACTGTCAGATCAAAAATTCCGCGGAAAAAGAAACTTATTTATTTTGATTCAACCATGACTGTGTTTAAACTGCTTTGTATATGTTGCCCTAACTAAATTAGTAACGTCATACATGTACTATATCGGAGCCTTGCTTTACTCTATGACACTCACACTTACAAGTGACCAATGCGGTAGTCAGTCTTTTCTTTATTTCTTTTTAACAAGTATCAACAGAGCCGACGTCTTTAAAGAAATGACTGTTATACTTTGTCTTTTTTATTATTTTGAGATAAGAGAACGTTTATGAACCTGCTCCAATAACGCCATGCTGCAATAGTAGATGGATGCATGGTATTAAGAAGTATTACAGTCAGGAGATTTTTTTACACTGTTTGCTACACCAGTGGACAGAAAGAATAAGTTAGACACAAAAGCTCGATCTTAGAAAAAATGTAACATTGCAGATGATGATTTAAATGAACTTCAGTTTTCTATCAGATCCTGTACCATATAATATTATGCACAATTGTAAAGTAATTTATCTGAATAAAATATTGTTTAAACCAAAGGAAAAAATGTCCCTGTAAAGTTGGCAAAAAAGTAAAGCTGCTTCCTCTGAAAGTATAATAGTTCAACTCAAAATTTGTACAACAGGGGCCGTATTCATAAAGCCACTTAAGTCGTTGCTATGCGGTTGCTAAGGCTAAATATCATTAATTTAAAGGAGATGCCCTACAACTATGAAATTTGGTCTGGAGGAACAGTCTTTGTAAGACTGTTCCTCCAGAGCAAATTTCATAGTTGTAGGGAATCTCCTTCAAAGAAATTTAGCCTTAGCAACAGCATAGCAACCACTTAAGTCGTTTTATGAATACGGCCCCAGGTATTTTGCCAGTGCCTTATCTACTACACTATCTACTCTGTCTAACGCCCCTTTCGAAAAATGTAAGGGTAAATAATAGTTATTTAGTTTCACAGTTGGCTGGTACACTAGGTGTGACCAAAGCCCTTTTTGTTCGCTCTAATGGTCATAACGATGTTCCCAAAAAAGCCCTGCCGGTTGTATCCATCAGATGAACACGCCGACACCGGGTGAGTAAGTTAGATTAGGCCAATGAGGTAAAGCAGGGCATTCTCAGGGGAAAGCAACTTTTACCATTTTATGTTAAGCCTCCCTACACACTGGGGTCAACCCTTAAAGAAACGGATTTGGTTCTCTATGAGAAAATTGGTTTAAACAATATTTTATTCGAATAATTGCATATATGTATTACAATGCATAATGGTACAGGATCTGACAGTAATCCAAGTGCTTATATATAAGCCATCTCCTGAGAAAATTCATTAATTTATGAGTAGATATCGTCTTGAAACGGTTACATTCTCCTGAAAATCGCAGTAGTAGTTCCTAGTAGAAAAACAAGCAGAATTCAGAAAAGTGTTTCCCTTTGGCTTAATGTCTCATCCAAAAGAAAAGTGCATTCAAGTTAGTTTTCTTTCTGAAGATTTGCTTTTAGATTTCTTGTTTTATGGCAATGGTACAGACGTTTCTTAGCTTTCGGCACCTTAGTGAAACGTTTGGGGATGTCACGCGGAATGTGACCGTTGAGAAACTGACTATTTGTATTCTTCGCTTGAAACAGTCCCGAAATAAAACTCTGGAATCCGGCGTTTAACAGCTTGTAAGCGAGAGCTCGATTTTTAGCAAGATTTTTCTTATCACTATCATTTATGGGTAAAAACAAATCTTCCAGGGACTTCTCTTTAACATCTTGATCATGCGAAAACGATGATATTTGATGATCTGCTCCTCTCAACAAACTGTTTCGACCCTCTTCTAGTAAGGTGAGTAGAATCATATCACCGAAGGACCTTGGCATAAATTTGTTTCTTGTCGTATTGCCATCGCAGACACTGAAAGTATAGAGAATAGACCCCAATGAGACAAAAAATAAACATGTATCAGCGTTTTAATTAGAAGACCTATTTTGAACTTTGTTTGTTTGTAACAGGCTGAATGCAAACGAATAAACACCTGAGGATGCTAAATAAAAACAACTCAGGGTTAAGAACACCAGACGCAATGTCATGCCTGAAAGGTCATGCCGTACTAAATCAGCGTCATCACTAGCTCATAATTTTATGGTATTAATACATTTATAGAAGTGAAATATCAAAACAGCCAACTCTCGATATCCCAACTCAATGCTAATGACCATTTATGGAATCAACACATTCATGATAATGAAATATCAAAACAGCCAACTCTCGATATCCATCTCAATGCTAATGAATGTTTATGGAATCAACACATTCATGAAATGAAATATTAATACAGTCAACTCTCGATATCCCAAAGTCAGAGTTCATCTCAATCTACTAGTCTGGTCCCAGAAAATTTTCTTTGAAAATATCAGTAGTATGATACTTCCGTAGGAACTGTTCATATAGCTCTGCATGACAAGCAATCGTACATGTACATCTTGTACATCCAGTATATGGTTTCCTCCAGCCACAATATGTATAGAATCGCCTTGTGTTTTTCTCTTGTTTTTTATTTATTTACTTATCTATTTGTCAGCTTAGTTACGCCAAAGCTTAGAAAAAAAAAAAAAAAAAAAAAAAAAAACAGAAAAGTACGAAATATAAATGGGACAGTAAAGCAAATAGAACAAAACTGTGAACATCTTGTATCGTTCAAAGCGAACTGACGACGCTGGAAACACAACGGCTCGGTAAAACAATTGCGCAGTGTCACAGCGGCCCATAAACAATTTGAAGTGGCATAACGCTATTTCGGAGGAGAACACCGTGACACAACGATAGTCAATGTAAAATATGCATCCTATGTACAATTGTTGTTACATGGATCATTTTTATATAACATATATTGTGGAGACTCATCTAAGCGAGGGGAGACAAATGAATACCCTTAACAAATATTTCTGTGGTCAAACCGAAAACAGCGAAGTTTACTGAAACAGCAGTTTGTTCCCTTGTAGCTCTGTAATGATTGGTCTATTCAAAACTGTACATGATAACAGTACATGATAACTTTAGAGTTATCAGAATTAATCAGTGCTGGCAACTTCAAAGAAAATAACTGTCAGCTGTGTATTAAATTATCATACGACGGCGCTGTTATTCAGTGGATAACGTTGAGTAAAAATGTATGACCACACGTGTAATAGCACTTTGGCGCGCACACGTAACGTTAAGGACAACGTCCATGTCAACAATGCGTCTCTTGAAAAAATGTTCAGTTTGAAGGTATTAACATCCTTTTTTAAAAGGGTCATATGATAAACAGAATCTTTGACTCGTGGTCATTAAATTCGAAATTCACTAAACTCGCCGTAGGCTCTTTCCATAATTTTCATCTGAAATGGCCACTTGTGTTGATCCTCTCTATAAATGTAAATTGTGAAACTTACCCAAAGAGCAAGAGTCCAAATAAAGAAACTGTCGCTAAAGCCGTCATGTTTTCAGAACGCTAAAGTATCTTCAGTCCAGCTTCTTCTGACTAGTCTGAATAGCCAGAGCTGTTCGTTATTATAACCCTAGGACGACCGGTATTCAGCCTTATATAGTAATAGAATTATGACGCACATTTACGTAACTGTTTTGTCACCTTTTTTTACAGCGAAATGTCAAAACAACAAAAGGAAAGAAAGAAAAGTACACTTTTTATAAAAAAAATACGTATAATATGATCTGAGCAAAGTAACAATCGGTACAATTCCGGAATTGTCCTGCGCAAAGTAGGAATTCTCACTTTGTTGCGCAAAGTGGGAATTCCTACCTTGCGCAAAACAATTACGGAATTGTCTCTGTGCAAAGTGAGAATCGGGACAAAGTAAGAATAATGAAGCTTTGTGTGCGGTAAACAAATATATGTTTGCATTCATTCGTTTGATATGGTCGTTTTTATGATATTGTGTGTGTGTGTGTGTGTGTGTGTGTGTGTGTGTGTGTGATTATAATTCTGAAAGAACAGAATGTATGAGCCTTTGGCATGAAAAACAGCTTTCTTTATTCTCTTACATCTGTACAAAGTTTCAAATCGTTTCCTTAAAACTGTGGAAGAAATTGATTACACAAACGCGTCATCCTAAAACACCCTAATTATAAATATTTCTAAGTTCGGGAAGGCAGTCAAAAAGAACATTTTTCTTTTCAAAACATTGCATGCTAAGTTAACAGTATATTCATAACATTAGCATAAAGTTTCAAACTGATCGCTTACAATTTCGGAGTTGATTATATAAATTTGTCATCCAGTATTTGCAATAAGCTACAAATTTCTAAGTTTCAAATGCCGTAATTTTGTCAAACTATATTTTACTTTCCAAAAGGCACATGCACATCTTAATATGTCTACAGCATGTGAACAAAGTTTCAAATCAGCTGCTCAAAACTCTGGAAAGAGTTGATTATACGAGCTTGTCATCCTGTGTTACCCAAAAATGAAAGAAAAATCGAAGTATAAGGCCGCAATTTTGTCAAAAATACAGATTCCTCATTTAAAAGTCAATTCCCTCTTACTCGTATCAAATGAATATTCGATTCCAACTTTGTCCTAAATATGGGAAAATTGAAGTCATTCCTTCGTCATAAAGCCTAGTAACAAGCTTTTCATTGTCAATATAAAGATAACAAGCAAATTCAGTGAATTTATATCCCCCGCCGAAGTGGCCTTGATTTGTTTATTATTATGTTTTTTTTTTGGTTTTTTTTTAGTTTCATATACATTGTAATTTTGTTCACTGGGCTGAAAGGACTATTACTCTGGCATAAGTGAGGCATAAGCCCTAGCTGTTCTTAAACACTTGCCTCAGCATCACTGCACTATGATGATACATTTTTAATTCAGTTTCAAGAAATTTGTTCAGTCCAGTATCTGAGTTATGGCTAAATCAATTCAAGGGCATTAAATCATGCACTACTGATGCGATTATGATCAAATTTAATGTGCACTGCTATGTCAAGACAATACATAAACATTTTAAGTTTCAAGAAATTCCATTCATTGGTTACTTAGTTATGACTCAATTTGTTGATTTTAAACCAAGTCAAGGGCAATAACTCATTGCTAACTGAAGCAATTTCGACATAACGTAAGATGCACCAATGTGTTACAGTGATACATATTTTTTAAAAAGTTTCATAGAATTCTATTCATTGATTACTTAGTTATGGCTTAATTTGTCAATTTTAAATTGATTCAAGGGCAATAACTCATGCACTTCTGATGCAATTCTGATTAAACTTTATGTGCATAACCACCTTATAGTGATACATATTAAGTTTAAGTTTCAAGAAGTTTCGATAATTG
This sequence comes from Ctena decussata, assembly GCA_963989385.1. NCBI lineage: Eukaryota > Metazoa > Mollusca > Bivalvia > Lucinida > Lucinidae > Ctena > Ctena decussata. The sequence continues at coordinate 54,931,140 of OZ022513.1, forward strand.
GTTACTAAGCTATGGCTCATTTTACTGATTTTAAGTCAATGCAAGGCCAATAACTCATGCACTCCTGAAGCCACTATGATGAAATTTGATATCCATCAGCAGGTTATAGTGGTATATATTTATTTAAAGTTTCATGAAATTCTGTCAAGTGGTTACTCAGTTATGGCTCATTTTATTAATTTTAAAACAATTCAAGGGCATTAACTCCTGCATTACTGAAGCCAGTCTGATGAAACTTGACGTACATCAGCGGGTTATAGTAATATATATTTATTTTAAGTTTCATGAAATTCCGTTCAGTGGTTACTTAGTTATGGCTCCGGACGGACAGACGTACGGAAGGACGGACGGAAGGACTGACGGACGGACGGACATGGAGAAACCTATATCCCTCCGCCTTCGGCGGGGAATAACAAGCTAAGTATGTGGCAGATCAACTGGACTCCGTGGTGTCTTTAATTTCAAGTTCACGTGGATAGGTGGGGTCAATAAACTCTGAAATCTTTTGGAACATCATCTATGTACCTGAAGGTGAAGTTGAATTTCTGTGCAGGGTGTTTATTACACTCTTTTAAGAGCCCCTGTATAAACTCCGCCTCATATCCATAATGAAGAAAGTCGGCAAGTAAAGGGGCGCAGTTAGTGCCGATTGGAATGCAAACTGTCTGTTGAAAAATCTGTCCGCTAAACTCTACGTAAATATTGTCGATAAGATATTCCAGCATTTTAATGACATTATCCTAGGAATATTCTGTATGAACATCAGAGTGGTCCTTAACAAATATGTGTTAAAACATTGTCACTTTCCAAATTTACCTGCTGTCCGAAGTTTCCCGACTTGACCCTATCGGATTTATGTAACTTGGCTTAAGTTTTACAGCAGCATCACGTTTCTTTTGACCTGTTTATGAACTCAGTACAAAATGGACTTCGGGAAATCCTTGGCATTGCAAATATACTCCTTTATCCATGCATGCACATTGCAAATATACCCCGTTATCCATGCATGCAACTAGCCGCAGATCATTGAAAAGCAGACTGATGGACAAACCAAACGAACGATTGACAAATAATGGACGAATGCACGGTGTCCCGTATCCATGGGTACGTTTCGCTGAGGTTTAAATAGAAACCAGTGGCTCCATTACTGACTTGCAAGTATTCTCGCATCTGCATCACCGTACTTGCTTATAAACCTTTAAGGAAACTATATAAATTGATAAAAGAAAGACATAACTGCATGTTGCCCGCTACAAAGGCACAAACGTTGCAGTAATTATGTTTGACTTAAGAACAACTTTGAAATGGGAAACAATACACCTATGCAAGACTGTCATTGACATGATACTGCGTCACTTTCTAAAGCTGGGCACCGCATGAAAACGTAGCTAATAGCCTAGGGGCCGGGCTTAGTATTACCAGAGAGAGTCAAAATAAGGGTGGATGCCGAACCAAAAGTGGTGCAGATTTTTAAATAATTTTATCTTACCCCACCCACTGACTTTCAATAGAATATGATAAATGTGCCTAATACCCATGCGTTTGAGCACAGAATGTACATCAGTAGTAGATCTGTAGTAGATAGTTTGTTAAAAGAATATTTTCTGCCATTTTAGACTATTTCACTTCTAATTTAAATACTGAGTATACGCTACTGAGATACACATTCTTCAGAACTTTTACAGCAAGGCCAAATTTTGTCTGTAAGACTTTTGAATAGGAAAAGCTGAAAGGTACATTTTTCGATTGCTTGAGACTTTATGGTATGGAAATGCCGTCGACAAGCATAAAATCTCAGACACATTCGACATTAGACCATATAGTTCAATTTGCCTTAGAGTTACTCACCCTAGAGTGCTGGGGATGAATGGACTCAGGTGAGCTACAGGACCATTGCTTGTTTTCCTATGTAGGAGTCAGTCAATTTATAACGGCAAAATATTTGTGAATATTCAAGAAGGGTATGCACTGATATATCGCCTCTGCCTCCGTAACAAAGATGTTTTCGCTGAAGATTGTTTCCACAAATCAAGTGTGTACAAACAACTAATCAGTGTTACTCCTTAAAGATTATTTCATAATGAAATACGAGGGAATATCCTTTTAACCTTTTTTTTCGTAAGGCCCTACAAAATGACATTTTTTAAACTTGTGGGGTCGTATTTATAAAATCACTTAAGTCGTTGCTATGCTGTTGCTAAGGCTAAATTTCTATGAAGGAGATTCCCTGCAACTATGAAATTTGCTCTGGAGGAACAGTCTTTTTCAGACTGTTCCTCAAGAGCAAATTTCATGGTTGTAGGGAATCTCCTTTATAGAAATTTAGCCTTAGCAACCTTAGCAACAGCATAGCAACCACTTAAGTCGTTTTATAAATACGGCCCCTGATATTTCTGCAGCTGATTGTTATCTGTAATTCTTGAATTGTTGTCAACTGTGACGCTGCCCATTTCGCTTCCGATTTGTTTGGTGGTTCAAAATTGGTGTAGGAATAAACAAATATTTCTTATGCTTTATGAGTTTTTATCTGGCTTTTGCTGTTTGTCATTGCTCTATTTAAAATGTGCGTTTATATTTCTTTTTTTTTTTTTTTTTTTTTTTTTTTTTGGGGGGGGGGGGGGGGGGGTTCTACTCTTGTTCTTTCTTTGTTTTGAGTGAGTTGTGCAATTCCACTCAATGGAAGTATCTTACATATGTAAGAAACATTTGCATAAAGCTAATGGTAAACAGCTTGGTTCCAGAAAAGTGAAAACGAAAAAAAACTGTTTTTGCTCTTATGAAGGCCATGGCATTTCAAAATAGTTTTATGTTTGTCAAACCCTGTTAATGCTATTTTACACAAACATTTGAGCAAATAAATAATTAACAGCAGAAAAGTACAAGGATTGGATTGTTTCTATAAATAGTCATCTGAGGTGATACATTTTGTTTTTGTTGTTGTGGATACGGCCTTTGTTTTCGATATCTAACAGTGGATAAAAATGAGCCGCGACACGACAAAACCAACAAAGTGGATGTGCGCCCAGCGAAGACTCAGATCAGCCTGGGCATCCGCCCAGTCTGATCAGAGTCTTCGCTGGCCGCATGGCGGTAGATTAGACCTCAGCTACCATTTTAGCGCTAAGAGTCTTATCAGACTGGGTTGATTCCCTGGCTGATCTGAGTCTGCACTGGGCGCACATCAACTTTGTTGGTTTTCTCATGTCGCGGCTCAAATACCTAAACATGTAGAACAAAGGATCAAGAGTAATATGAATTTTTAAATTGCTTTAGACTCTTAATCTGAGATGATCGTCTTTTGTGTTATGTGGCCCCTTTCTAAACTCGCCAGTCTTTGAATCGACTGCCCAGTTGAATTAAGAAATTTCAGTATGCTTGTCTCGTCACCAGATATTGTGAGGGTCACTTATGAGGCTTTATTTACCGAAACCACGTACTCTGGCTTATGTTCCTGTTTCTGAATGAATTCCCTGCTCTTGAAAGAACTCTTTAAAATTTTAAACCTACGGTAAACTAGAATATTAAAAAGCATTTTCAAGAGCAGAAAACACATTCGAAAGAAGGACATGGGCCATACTTCGAAGTTCCGGCTATTTGAGCCCCATCAAAGCCCTGACAATATCTTGTGACTTAAGCCAGAGAAAGCATAATGCAATTTCTAAATTTTAACAAGGCAGTCGATGCAAAAACTTGATTTGATTTAGAAAGTGTACGCACCTCTTCACATCTCATAGTTGTGTCTTGTGTCTATAGAAAATGCCAGCGTTTAGTTACATACAGCCTGTACAGTAACCAAGGAACATCAAAATAACGTATGAGCCGCCACATGAGAAAACCAACAAAGTGGTTGTGCGCCCCGCCCAGACTCGGATCAGCCTGGGCATCCGCACAGTCAGATCAGATTCTTCGCTAAGCGCTTAAAGGACAGCTAAGCGACTAGGCTACCTTCATGCGGACAGCGAGGACTCTGATCAGACTGGGCGCACAACCACTTTGTTGGTTTTGTCGTATCGCGGCTCGTATTTACTCTGACAACCAAATGGTAGTTGTGGATTGTCCCGGTGGCTGTATTTCATGGCCACAGACAAATTAAGCTGTATGGGTGCCACCCCGTCTGCCATTTTTACAAAGGGACAACTTCGTAACTTCCAGTGGGCTTCGTTGCACGACATAACCCTTCAGAAATGGGTAAATATTTTCAAGGCATAAAATTTTGAGCCGCGACACGACAAAACCAACAATGTGGTTGTGCGTCCAGCGCAAACTCAGACCAGACTGGGCATACGCCCAATCTGACCAGAGTCTTCCCTAAGCGCTTAAAGGGTGGCCAAGGGACTCAGCTTCCTTCATGCGGACAGCGAGGACTCTGATCAGACTGGGCGGATAACCAGGCTGATCTGAGTCTGCGCTGGGCGCACGAGCACATTGTTGGTTTTCTCGTGTCGCGGTTCAAATGTGCTCTCCTAAAGCAGTCTTTTCTTTAAGAATATACCCCAACTAAGAAGACTTTAGTCGGGGAGCAAACGAGAAATAAAAGTTATCCCTCTTTGCAAATTGGTGGGAAACAAAGCGGTATATAAATATATACCTTAAATTTCAATGACAAAAATCACACTGGTTTGGCATTCAACACAGGTAACAAAGACAACGTACATGAAACTTGCTTGTTCCGCTTATCAGGATAAGTTTGTCTCAGAAGTATAGTCTCACGGACCATCCGACCCCCGACTCTTGAAATAAGAATCAAAAGTTTTACTGAATTCATATGCATATTCAAGAAATGCTTGAAAACAATTTTTGGACTACAACGTCTATGCAACGAATCGGTAAATAAACTTATTCAAGCACTGCATATATACTAGACGGAATTTCTTCAAAAATCTGGTCTGACTAAGAGGTATAACAAACTGCCGGGTCCGTAAGAATATTAGTTTGAAATTAATCTAAGAGATATGCGAAAAAATCAAGTTTTATAGTACGGTGCCTCCGTTGCCTGTGATGAATGCCAGACCAGTGTGAAAATGTGTCCGAATCAAAAAGACTTTAGTCTTCCACGGGTGCAAATGAGAAATCAGAATTTTCCCTCTTTCCAAAATAGTGGAAAACCTCGCGGTGTATCAATTTACCTAAAATTTCAATGAAAACATTGCTGACCAATGAAACCAAAATAATATGTAAATACAAAATGCCCAGGAAAGTGCCACATCACAACCACGACTCCAAGCAGACAGAGAAAAAATGGTAGCAGAAACCCAGCCAGTCCTCGCGCTCTCTCTCTCTCTCTCTCTGTCTCAGCTCCCACGCACACAACCGACAAAAAATAATATGTTGTAGATAAGAAAAACTAAATAGATACTTCAAAAAATATAACATAATGGCTATAAATAGATTCTCTTAAGCCAATTGGCAAGAAATTAAATGTCAAGTGTCGAAGAATTTGACCAAACGTGTTTTAAATTCTGTAGAATAGTGATGTGAACGCATCCGTAAAATGTCCAAACAACCCCCGCCCGCACCTACTGCGAGCACAGTAGGCCTTGTCCTACAATGCTCCAAATCAGTAGGATACCCCGGTACAGTTGCCTGGGGATTGTGGTTACGTAGCAACGATGAAACAAAAAGTAAAGACTGCTCATATATGACTTATGACCTTCTTAACTGTGCATTGGCTTTAGGGTATACATATTTCAAAGACGTTATAAGCGTGTGCTCTAAAATACACACCGAGTTTGCAGAGATGTCAACATATATCATAGCTTCATATATTTTCGCTATCAAAAGTTCTGTCTTCAAAATGGTTACCAAAATATGACGTCACGAACAGAAATTTCTGAACATCCCTCGTTACTTTATTGAAGTGGTTGGGTAGTGCGATGGTGCTGGGTATACCTTCCAGTGCCGGTGCGTCCTTCTGATTTGGATAATAGTAGGGCAAGGGCCTACTGTGCTTCAGTACGTGCGGGCGGGGTTTGTTTGGACATTTTTCTCTTGTCTATCATTTCTCTCTTCTGTCCCCCTCTCTTTGGGAAACGGCCCGATATAGACTGAAATACTGTCTCAAAGGGATGTTAAACCCAAAACAACCAACCAACCAATCGTTACTTTGAGATATTATCAGTGCGCCTATATGTATAATTAACATGGTGTTTAACTTATTTTTAAAAGAACGAATTTTCTCCTAAAGGAGAAAGCAATTCCTCGAGGACTTAACAACGTCCATTTAGAAGGAAAAGGGAAACATAATGATAATGACAGCATTTAGAGTTACCTCCCTTAAAACTGACACCTTGTCAATAATGTGATGCGCTTATTAACAACATCAGAGGTAACAGGAGTTGAAATGTAAAGAAAATTAGGAAATGTTTTCAAATTATATTCTGTGATATAAGAGAGTATTTTCAGATTTCTGTGTTTGAGATAACGAAAATACACTGTACAACGGTTCAAATATATGAGCTGCGACGTGACAAAACAAACAACGTGGCAAGTGCGCCCAGCGAAGACGCAGATCAGCCTGGGCATCCGCCCAGTCTGATAAGAGTCTTCGCTGTCCCCATGGAGGTAGCTTAGATCTAAGCTACCTTTCAAACGCTTAGTTAAAACTCTGATCAGACTAGGCGGATACCCAGGCTGAGCTGTGTCTGCACTGGGCGCACAACCACTTAGTTGTTTTTCTCTTGTGGCAGATCATATCAAGATTTACAGTAATCATCAGAAAGAATCAGTTGGGGCATTGACAACAATGACATGACTTCAGACAGTTTGTATAAATCTCACGTATGGCCGAAATACGAAATGCGTAAATAAGAGGATCGGCAATAGTATTAAGTATCAGAAAGGGGATAGATGACACAGATATATACAGCATAGTTATATAGTCACTAAAAATGGATGCATCAATCAAGTGAATTGATGTTATCAAGTAGTGAGGGACGTCAAAAAAGAAAAATGTTGCCACAACCAGAAATAATGTAAGGGCAGATTTCTTCGTGTTTATCCTTTGGTGTTGAGATCGAGCGCTGAGACTACGAATTTTCACATATATTATCATATTTAGAATAAGCAAGGATAATGCACCTATTAGCTTAAATCCCAAATGCATCCAAATCAAATTTATTCCGGCGTATATGTACGTTATCACAAACGACTGGTTTTCGTGTTTATAAACAGCCGAAATGACTATCCTCCAAACAAGACCGACAGCCAAACTAAATATCCATGTAACGACAAGGAATATTTTACAACATCTTTGTAGAATAGTGTATTTTAATGGCACAGCCGTCTTCAGTAGTAAGTCGACGGATATCAAAATCAGAGACCCCACACATGTCATGCCACCTACACTGAACAATGTTTGACTGAACATCGTCAATACCTGCCAGTGGTTGGGATCAGTTCTACTAATGAAATTTGATGCTGCCATAAATATGCCGCCGAAGTCTATTAATAAATCTGACACTGCAAGACTTAATACAAGTTCAAAAGTGGTTCTCCTATGGAATTTTGCCAGTACAATTGCCACAATGTTCATTATGTTGAGTGCAGTGCCAAAGACTGACAGCGGGACCACGAACGTAAATATAATATCTCGAAAATAAAGATAGTCATTAATACGAGTATCCGAAATTGTTTCTTTCCCCATCCTAAAACCACCATGCCGCCACACTTATCTTTGAGTATTTTGATAGTATTTTTTCTTAAAGATATCCACTTATTTACTCTGGTTTGCCTGTTTTACTCGATCATTCTACAATAAATTAATCAAAATTTTTGTTGACCTCCATTTTCAAAAGTCAGTCAATGTATAATCATATACAACTCAGATACATCATATGAGCACCATTAACGAGAACTGCTATTTTAGGATATGACGTAATTATCCATACTGAAGCTAGAAATCAATTATCCTTCAAGGTGTCTTTATCTGAAATTATAATAATATTGTTTATTATCGTAAGTCACTTCATGCCAAGCGTATATAATATATATATACATAAACGAGTCATACAAATCATGTAGACATGTCTTTCAAGATAAAGAAAACTTAAGGGAAACTTTTAAGATAAGGGAAACGTCTAGATCATCGTCTTTTATATTATTTGGATCCTTTTGAAACTAATCAATCTTTGAATCGACTGCCCAATAAAAAATAATAAATTACAGTATGTTTTTTTTTCTGGTTTCGTCACCAGATTTTGTCAGGGTCACTGACGAGGTTTTATTAGCCGAAACTACGTAGTCTTGGATTCATGTCGTCGTGACAAGTAGTCTTAAATTAGGTTTTACATTTTTGTGAACAGGTTCACCGAAAGTAAGAAAATAAAGTTACATGGAGAACCTGAATTACATGTATTAAGCTCCGACCACAAAGCTAAATAAACAGAAATTAGCTTATACACTGACCACTGGGTTGATGATACCATCAGGGTCAAATCGTCCACCAATCTTGGAATCAAATAAAAAAATATTGTTACTACATATAGTGCGAGTTAACAAAACATTTTACCTAGTAATTTCTCAGACACTGTTGTTGTTGTGGTCCATCGCAGCACGTTTATCAATCCTTAAATAAGGGAAATGCCATGCGGTCAATTTTCTAGATTTGCTCGTAATAATCACAGACAGTTGTTGTTTGTGACCATCCCCGTACGTGTTTCAATCCATAAACAAGGGAATTCTCAAGCGGTCAGTTTTCCAGATTTGCTCATATTACCGTAATGACCCTGCATATGTGTTATAAGTCTTATGTCTTTAAGTAAACAATGTAGGCTAGATCAGACAGCTCCTATTGGAGCTGTCTGGAGCCGTATTCATAAAACGACTTAAGTGGTTGCTATGCTGTTGCTAAGGCCAAATTTCTTAGAAGGAGATTCCCTACAACTATGAAATTTGCTCTGGAGGAACAGTCTTACAAAGACTGTTCCTCCAGACCAAATTTCATAGTTGTAGGGAATCTCCTTTATAGATATTTAGCCTTAGCAACCGCATAGCAACGACGTAAATGCTTTTATGAATACGGCCCCTGGTCTTGGTCTACACTGCTTCGCTTTCCGGCAGCAATTTTGACACATTTCCAGAGAGTCAATTAATTTGTTTAAATTTTCGGAATAATCATCTTAATTGATAAAAGTGTCTCTATATTTTGGACAATTACCCAGTAGAATTTTATAAACAATTATTTTCGCCACAATTATCCCTTCAGCACAGCTATTAAATCCATTATTGTAATATCAAAGTAAAATATCAAAAGTCACATTAAGTTTATGTCCCTGTAGTTAACGATAATAGACGTATACAATTAATTAAACATGATTTCAAATAAACCACTGTATAATGCATGTGTATAATAAATTCAATGCATTTTTATAAGAACAGGTCGTTTTCGGTGTAAAAAAAAATTTGACAGCATAAGTATCCACTCAGTTGTCTTTCTATAAATCTGTTCAAAAGAAATTGTTTTTCCAACGAGACATATTTGAGTAAAACTGTGATGATTTTTGCCTTTGAGTAAAAATATTATTTTTGATTATTCAGTCTGTATGTTATAATTCCTTTCTGTAGCAAAGTATGCATTAAGGCTTTTTATCATATGACGTCGCATCCGAGAGTGTAGTAAAGCCATGCATTAAAAACGATAATCCACTAGTGGATTAAATATGCAAATTACGTCGTAACGTGATACGTTGACGTCCATAAAAACGTCGCGTTTTCTAATGGCGAAATCGTAACGTTTTAGTGCAAATTTTGCTAATAAAATGCGATTTTAGTGTCATATGATAAATAGAATCTTGCATTCGTGCTCATGTATTATTGAATTTATTAAACTCCTTGGGGAAAACGATAAGATGCTCGGCATAGCCTCGCATCTTATCGTTTTCCCCAACTCGTTTAATAAATTCAATAATACATGAGCACTCATGTAAGATCCTCCATATATGTTATAATTCCTTTCTGTAGCAAAGTAGGCATCAAGGCTTTCTAGACCCATTACTTTTCTTACCTATTTCGTTTCATCCAGCTCATCTGAATTCCAAAACAAATGCGCCCGCACCAATCACCCATTTGAATTTTCAAAATCCGAACAGTCTGATCACTCGGAGCTTTTGCTGTCAACTACAAAATATCCATATGGCAAACAGTGGTTTCTTCGAGTAGACTATACAGACGCGTAGGCTGACTCAGCAGGTTTGCTGAATATTGTGCCAGTTTGCTAGAAGTCATATGACTTGGCCCTTATTATTTATTTATTTATTTATTTATTTATTTATTTATTTATTTATTGTTGTTATTATTATTTTGTTCTGACGTCCGACACCTTCTGTAAGGTAAGTTTATAAAGAAACTTTTCCATGGAAATACTAAAATTTTACCAAAAATTTAGAAAAAAGATAACCAATTTTGTAAGACAACATCTATTTACAGGAAAACAGTCTAAATAAGCATTCTGAAAATGCTCAAATTTCTCATTGTGTGAATGAAAAGGAATTATGATCGGCGTATTTTCGTGGCTTTCAGACTCTGTTTCTGAAGCAATCAATCACTGACGCTGTGTTAGAGGTCTTAATACGACACGTATACAGTCAACTCTCGATATCTCGAAGTCGAACTTCATCCCAAACTACCGATATCTCAAAGTAAATTTTCTGGTACCAGAAAATTTACTTTGAGATAACAGGAATTGAAATGTAAATAAAAATAGGATATATTTTTTCTATATAAGAAAATACATTGAGATGTCAGTATTCGAGATATCAGGAATTTACTGTAGTCAGTGGTCAGTTGACAGTTAAGAAAGTTTGTGATTGTTTTAGATTTATAACTCACCTCTAGAATTTTTCTGGCTCTCTGGCAGATTTGAAAAGTCTTCGCTGATGGAGTCAGGTATAGAGATACGGGAGAGACAACTGAATTTCTCTAATAGCGTAAATGCGAATTTTTAAGCGAATGTTTTTTTTCTAATACCATCTGAACTTCTATTACCACAAACCGAGTAAGTCGATGAGGTACCATTTCCTTAGCTGGTTTCCCGTCGAGTGATGGAATATTAACAGCTTGCATTATTTTACCTCTTTCTTCAAGTATATGATGACGATTGTACGTCATTTAAGTTGCCGATGAAAATCACCCAAACCATTTTAAAACTTTTGGTGTAGATTTTAAAAAATGTTTGTTTGTTAAAAATTTACAAATCACGGTTATTTTTGTTTACAAACTGTGTTGTGAAGGTTAGGAAATACCTCACGGCAAATAAAAACAATGTAAACTTTATTTATTTTACGCCGATTGCATTGAAAGCTCACACTAACTTATTTAAATACTCTCGATGGCATGGATGTTGGCGCGTTTGTGGTCCTGTACTGGTGGAGGAACCGGAGTAACAGGAGAAGACCACCGTCCTTGGACAGGTGACCACTACCCTACCACATGACCACGCCGGGAATCGAACCCTGGCCGCAGAGGTGGAAAGCCAGTGCTCTATCCACTACGCTATCCGGGCCCCTTTAAATCAGGGTAAGTCCGACGTATATGTATTTAGTGTGTTTACCGGCCCAGTGAGTTTTGCACCAATTCACTTATTTTGCACGTTTTCGCCGCTTTGCAGACAGGATTTTTGTAACCGCCCACAGACGAACGTTGTACCATGCAGATGCAGCTCCCGCAAGACTTAAAACGCTTCATACTCACTAGGCTACTTTTACATTAACTGATGAGGGACAACTTCTTCCATTTATAATTTGCCATGTGATTTCTCTATACAGACGTATTCTTAGCCTATAGCTTCAGTAATAGCTTGATGGAATAACCTAGGAATCAGCGGTACTACTGCAGACTATGTAAGATCCTGCTCACTGCTCGCTCTAATTTGTATGAAAACTTGGTGTTATTGTTTCTGGATATACGGAAAACATAGTATGTGTCATGCATAGTAACAGTATTCTCTTGTTAAGTTTTTGTTTTGTCCATCTCTTCTTCTGTCAGTCTGTCCGGCCTTCAGGAGTTGTAATTTATTTATCAAATTTTAAGAAAATTAAAATACATATGTATCACCAGTAGAGAACGGATGCCCAACAAGATTTGTGGTATGCCTTCAGTAACGCATGGTTTAATTCAGGCCCACTGTTTACAATCCTATAATTTAGCGTCCTTTGATCAGTCCATTGTATGACTAATATATATGAAATAGGCGCCACCTAAATTGCAACAAACCTACATTATGACTCCAGTAAAAAAACTGAAACAAGAAAATTGTAGCACAGCTGCATGGACAGCTCCTTTTGTTATGAGATTGATTGATTGATTGATTTTACTATTTTTGGTCGACATCTGAACAACACATTCTTATCACAAGATATTAAATAAATGATAATGAAACGAGAATAAAAAAGTAGGCCTAGGCAAGAGACAGAACAAGGGGTAGGTGTTTTGAAGAGAGAGAGAGAGAGAGAGAGAGAGAGAGAGAGAGACAGACAGACAGACAGACAGACAGACAGACAGAACGGTGCCACTGGCAACCATCAAACCCTGTACAGTATCGGCAGCCAATGGTACCATTGGCAAACGTTGGCACAACTGCAAAATTGCCAATGTCACCACTGGCAGTTCTTTGGTAGAGCCAATGGCGCCAATGGTGCCATTGGTAGAGCCAATGGGGCATATGGCACCATTGCAGAGCCAATGTTTTTCTGTGCTTAGAAGTTTTTAGTTTTTCTAATTTCCTTTCATTATTGTGGGGAAAAATTCTCCTGTGTCAACTCGAGTGTTTATGATGGGGTCAATAAATTACCATATTGAATGACGCAAATTTCCCGCCATGTTATCTTTCCCATGCCCTAAGTTGTCTGCAGTACTGGCAGCAAATGGTCGGCAATACTGGCTATAATGGTACAGCCAATGGTGCCAATAGTGAAACTCCGAGCGGCACTGGCATGCCAATGGTGACATTGGCAGAATCCCGAACGCAACCTGTATTGGGTTTGATGTCACATATAAAAGATGCAACGTCACACTCGTGCTGCAACCAATCGATTACTGGATTATTTATATAACTGAGGGAACACCGATAGTGGAAGTCAAAAGCTGTTTTGCAGAAAATTTAAGTTTCCCCGTCAGCCTTTGTCGTTTCTAGAAAGTTGTAAAGCTTGCTAGCTACATCACGTTTGCACCTATCTGCTGCCGACCTAAAAATATAATGCGTGTCACCAATAAACAGGTGCCGAGAAGGCGCAGTGAAGAGGTTAGAGTTGTTTTTTCTTCGAGCTGTACTAATGTACGGCCTTCTAGCCGAATTCTGACGGCCATCATAGGATTTTGTTTCTGGAATTCAATCGCGTGTTACCAGGGAAGTGGCGGCGGAAGTTCAGAAATTTATTTTCGTCCAATACAAATGCCAGCCTCTCATTTCTCCTAAGAAAAATAAACTGCCGACCGGAAATTCATCGACACAAAAAATTTGAAGCCTTAGTGATACGGGACAGAATAAAAGAGAACAGAAATACGCCTTATATCGTAAAGCAACCAACACTTGTTGTTTGCCGCCTTCGGCGGCAAAAAAACTCGTTGGTTGGTTGCTATCAATGTCAAAGACCCGTCCAGCTACCCGTTTCCCAATATCGGCAGGCCAGATTTTTGTGTATACTAGCTCCTAGGCCTGCAACCCGACCGTACGGCACCGGGATTAACTAGCTCCATAATCATACCACATATATGGTGTGATTTCTAAATATCACCCTCATAATCATCATCGTGCTTCTTTTTGAAGCATATAGATCAGTAGTGTCGAGTCGGGTAACTTTGGACAGCGGGTAAATTCAGAATTACCATTGCAAACAGTGAAAATCCAGATGAGACGGCTCATAATGAGCCGTATTTTTAGGATTCTCAATGTTTGCCGAGATAATTCTGATTTACTTCCAAAATACCGACATATAAAGGAAACAATGTCACTGCCCGAATTTACCTGCTGTCCGAATAACCCGACTTTACCTTATTCTTTATGCAATTTAAAATGAATAAAGGTCTGTCATCCACTAGCCAGCTAGGCCGTGATGTTAATTTTGTAATTATCCATACATCGTGCGATGCTTTATATAATGACGTCAAATTTTATTTATGACAATATTTTCGTCATCTTCACTGTTGAAAACACAAAATGCTATTAAGTAGAAAAGAACAAAGGATCAGGACGTTCTCAAATCTGCATTTTCAGGAAAAGGGGATTTAAAATATCTCAAGTAATGCAAGAATGTCTAAAAAGGAAACGGGTAGTAAAATGGGCTGTTACGCTATGGTTGAAAATGGGTTACTTGTGCATAAACTGGAGAGATTAACAGAGAAAAGGTAAGTGGCAGTTCAACTATATTATCTTCAAAATTGAATAAAGAACAGGGAATAGCAAAGAACTTGATAACAGTTTGCAGTTTTCGTTTTAGTTTATATAGCTGAACAACTTTCAATACTTTGACATTTTTTGGGTTCATGTTAAATGAATATGAAGATAACTTTGTGTTTGCATGTAACTTCCCTGCTAGGCTGTCCATTTTCATTATCAACAGTACATTTCATTACCCAGTTCTTTGAACTATTCAGAATATCTATTTTCTGGATTGTGTATATCCTTTTTTTCCCAGAAAAAAATGTTTTGAATGCTCAGAAACTTACCTTTTATTTCACCTGAGGCCAGTTTGCAGATTCAATTTGCACTTTCAACGGTGCCGAAATCAGAAAAGCATAAGCTTACAAGATAATTACGTCACTTCCTGTAAGCAGTGTCACCTGATAGTGAAACATCATTACGCAAATCAGTTTCAACTTGTTACAATCACAGAAAGTTTTGAAAAGTTTCTTCCATAAATGAAGGAGTTGAAGCAATTTAAAAAAAGGTCCACGTTTTTAGACACCCTGTATATGTCATTAAGCCTATCATTTTCATTAGATTGCTTACTTTGCATTGATAGAAATGAAATATTACCCTGCAGCAAGCAGTAACCCATTGTCCGCGTAGTTATTATGGTTAAATGTATTTTTTACCAAATGTCATATGCTTTCACGTTTCGTTTTTTTCCGTTACCCATTTTGATAATCCAACACCAGAACAAGAGCTAATCCGCGAGGCATCCATTCAGTCTCAATATAAACAAATATTCTCAGTGCTAGGTGGAAGTTGTATGCGGTAATGGAATTATTTTACAACTTTCAGACGCATAAAACATGAAACTTAGACTTCATGGTCATGAAACGTAAATCGGCTCATACTCACCATCTCAATGACGCATAAGTAATTCTACAGTTTCAGGTACCAACTATCTTTAATAAGCCCTATTAAAAGATGGTATGGATTTTTGTTTGCAAAAAATTAATGGCTAAACAATGCGATGATACTAAAAAGGTCCACGTTCTAGACACCCTATTTATTTGCTATTTCGCTATCTAATTGGAAAGCATTTTTGCCAGACCGCGTAGCGCAATCGATAGGTCACCTGACTCATTAGTCAGAGGTCCTGAGTTCGATACCCGGTCTGGCCACATACTTCTCGTTTCTCCTTTCGCTGATTCAAGAAGGGCAGTTGTCAGTTACTGGCGAAAGTATGTGCACTTAGTACTGGTTAACCGCTTACGCGGTCAAAGCCTGTCCAGGAGCTGTGTGGTTAGGTTAACTGACCGTCCCGACATGACCATAGCTGTCTACCGTGGATGTAAAGCAACAAATCAATCAATCGATATATGGGCCGCGTCACGACAAAACCAACAATGTGGTTGTGCGCCCAGCGCAGACTCAGATCTGTCTGAACATCCGCCCAGTCTAATCAGAGTCTTTGCTGTCCACATGGAGGTAGCTTAGACCCATAGCTACCTTTTGGCCGCTTAGCGAAGAGTCTGATCAGACATGGTGGATGCCCAGGCTGATATGAGTCTGCACTGGGCGCACAACACTTTGTTGGTTTTCTCGTGTCGCGGCTCAATTCTAATTGGAAGGCAACTGATATGGCGGTGCAATTTTCTTGTCGCTGAGAAATCTAAAAATTTAGATTAGTTTAGACTCTTATTCTGGATCATCGTTTGAGCCGCGACAAGAGAAAACCAACAAAGTGGTTGTGCGCCCAGCGCAGACTCATATCAGCCTGGGCATCCGCCGAGCCTAATCAGACTCTTCACGAAGAGCTCAAAGGATAGCTAAGGGTCTAAGCTGACTTCATGCGGACAGCGAAGACTCTGATCAGTCTGGGCGGATGCACAACCACATTATTGGTTTTCTCGTGTCGCGGCTCAATTTTTTTTTATATTATTTGGATCCTTTTTGATACTAATCAGTCATTCAGTCAACTGCCAAATTAAAATTAAATACATTACAGTTTATTTTTCTCTGGTTTAGTCGCCAGATATTGTCAGCGTCACTGATGAGGCTTTATTAGGAAAAATTACGTAGCATGGTCCATGTAACTTCTTTTGAATGTGTTCTCTGCTCTTGAAGAACCTCTTTCAGATTTTAATTTTACCTCACTTTAGCTAGTGTTGTGCCGTGTGGCGGCCGTAAAATGTCCCCGTATATCAGTTATAGCGCAGATTATATTTTATTTTGACCCATTTTGATACTTATCAGTGATTAAATCGACTGCCCAATTAAAATTTAGAAAAAAACAATATGTTTTTCTCTGGTTTAGTCACAACACATAGTCAGGGTCACAGACGAGGATTTGTTAGCCGAAACTACGTAGTATGGACCATGTCAATTCATCTGAATCTGCTCTTGAAGATCACTGTAAGAGCTTAATTGTACACTATATATGTGTTATATTTCATGTTATTGGCCAGCTACCATTAGGTAATGCAAAACAATGCCGCGTGGAGATTTCTTTCTTAATTTACACATGAACAGAAAATCAAACAGGTGAACATTAAAAGTCAAAGTCAAAATCAAAACGCTTTATTAGACACAAACACAAAATGCGGCTCGTCCAAAAACACAAAGCAATGGTGGCAAGAGAAGAGCATGGCAAAATATACAATTATCATGATACTATCAAGCGACATAACAATAGACATTTTTCACATTGTTTCTGCGCATGCTTCTCCGCTTAGGTAACGCGATATTTCCCGATAATCGGCGAGACTTTACTCTATGGGGCTGTTGAATTTTAAAGCGTTGAGACTTTCTATGTATTCAATGAAAATTAATTGTTTTAATCATTTCTTTCTAATTTCTTTTTGTTTTGATAATTGCTTATTTCATATTTTTATTTTCCGTATTCTTATCGAACAAAGATTGGAAAGGCCTGTCACAAATATTACGTGAAGTTAAAAGCATACCGCAAAGAAATATTCATTCTTAATTTGTTAATCTATTACCTGACATCTGCCCTGACGATCTTAATTTCATTGCGGGGGTGGTGGCGGGCGATGGTACTGGTTATAACTTCCAGTGCCGGGGCGTCCTACTTACTTGGATGAAAGTAGGGCAAGGGCCTACTGTGCTTGCCGTAGGTGCGGATGGGTGTTGTTTGGATTTTTTTTCCTCGTCTATCCTTTCTTTCTCCCCTCCTCTGAGAGATGGTCCGATATAGACTGAAATACTGTCTAAAAGGGCCGTTAACCCTGAACATCCAACAAACCATTATTTTCATTGCATATCGGACGGCAAATCATACTCATCTATCAAGTACGGTTGTTAATGAAATACTTATAATAGAAATAATAATAATGATAGTTTTTACAATAATTATTAATAATATTATAGACACATTTAAAACCTACATGATATCACGTTTTAGACAGTAAATGCCATAATGTCAGGAACAAAAAAATGATAGTAAAAACATTTTTTTACTATTTTTATTATTATTATAAATGCAAAGGGCACATATAAAAACATCTATAGGCATTTAATATTCGCATTTCGAGAACCCAGAAAGTAAAACCGGCTATTTGCTTCACTTCAGAAAATTGCAATCTGGAACTTATTACCTCAAAACTAATTTGATTTCAGTATAAATGAATAAATAACTAAATACATAAGATATGCAAAACATCGTGTTAATATTTACTACTAATTCATAACTGTTGTGATCATTACGAAATGCCTAGCTGCATGATTAAAAATACAAGATTTTTACGTACAATATAAGTAAGAAAATTACTGTGAAATTAAATGAGTAAGAAAGCAGAAGATTATATAACAAGTAGCCCAAAGGGCAACAATTGCTCACCTGAGAGACACTGTAAACCTATAGGGATATTTAAGATGCTCAAGGGCAGCTAACTCCACAGTCAGTGGTCCAATCAGGCTGAAAATTAAACTCCTCCAAAACATTATGTATGCCCTCATTTAATATATGCAAGTTTAAAAAGTATCCAATCAAGAGCACAATAGACAGAGCTGTCAAGGGCAGCTAACTTCGTAGTGGTTGGCCTGATCTTGCCAAAATTTGAACTTGTTTAAGATATTATGCATTTCCTCATTACCTGCAAGTTTGAAAAGGATCGGATCAGTAGAAACCAAGAAAAAGTGGCGACATTGATTTTTTGGATACTCAGGGCAGGTACTCCATAGTCAGTAGTGAGATCTAGCCGAAATGCTAACTAATCCAAGCTTTTACGCATATCCTCATTACCTGCAAGTATGAAGAGGATCCGATGAAAAATGAAAATGTGATGACGTTGTTTTCTCCATTATAACACTATTGGATTTTTTTCAAACGCTCAAGGGCTGCTAACTCCGTAGTCTGTGCTCGAATCCGGCCAAATTTCCAACTCATCCAAGCTCTTATGTATGTCATCATTACCTGCAAGTATGATAAGGATCTAATCAAAAACCTTGATTGCAGCACCCTGAAAGTCAAACTTGCTCGAGATATTGTCATGCCTTACATTTGTGTGAATTTATTTTAAAATCCATTGAGAAATGTAGGTGCTAGAGCGCTGACAAAGTTTTTCTAAAAATAGCCACAGTGACCTTGACCTTGGGCGCAGCATCCTGGAAGTCAAACTTGCTTGAGATACTGTCATACCCTACATTTGTGTCAAGTTATTTCAAAATCCATGAAGAAATGAAGGTGCTAGGGCGATGACAAAGTTTTTCTAAAAATAGCCACAGTGACCTTGACCTTGGGCACAGCACCCTGAAAGTCGAACTTGCTCGAGATATTGTCATACCCTACATTTGTGTGAAGTTATTTTAAAATCCATTGAGAAATGTATGTGCTAGAGCGCTGACAAAGTTTTTCTAAAAATAGCCACAGTGACCTTGACCTTGGGCGCAGCATCCTGAAAGTCGAACTTGCTCGAGAAATTGTCATGCCCTACATTTGTGTGAAGTTATTTTAAAATCCGTTGAGAAATGTAGGTGCTAGAGCGCTGACAAAGTTTTTCTAAAAATAGCCAGTGACCTTGACCTTGGGCGCAGCATCCTGAAAGTCGAACTTATTGAGATATTGTCATGCCCTACATTTGTGTGAAGATATTTTAAAATCCGTTGAGAAATGTAGGCAATAGAGCGATGACAAAGTTTTTCTAAAAATATGTGATGACGATGTTTTCTCCATTATAACACTATGGGATTTTTTTCAAACGCTCAAGGGCAGCTAACTCCGTAGTCTGTGCTCAAATCCGGCCAAATTTCGAACTCATCCAAGCTCTTATGTATATCATCATTACCTGCAGGTATGATAAGGATCTAAGCAAAAACAGTTGAGAAAACGTGATGACGCCATTTTCCCCATTATAACCCTATGGGATTTTTTTCAAACGCTCAAGGGCAGCTAACTCCGTAGTCTGTGCTCGAATCCGGCCAAATTTCGAACTCATCCAAGCTCTTATGTATGTCACCATTACCTGCAAGTATGATAAGGATCTAATCAAAAACAGTCGAGAAAAGGTGATGACGCCGTTTTCCCCATTATAACCCTATGGGGGCTATCTGTTGCCATGGAAACCAAAGTTCTGAGCTGATCTGCACCAAAACCTAATGCAGCCTTTCCCCCACCCCAATGATGCTTCAGATAAAATTTGATTGCAATCGGCCCACTGGTTTCTGAGATATTCATGTTTGAAAGTGTTGACGCACGCACGGACGTACGGACGGACGCACGGACGGACGACGGCTCGACTCCCATCCTATAAGCTCACCTCTGAGCCTTCGGCTCAGGTGAGCTAAAAATCAAACTATAAATAAATATCAAAACATGTAAGAAATTTTAAGGAAAGAATGAAAGCTAGAACTAATAGATCATAGATGTGTAAAATGATTACCGACGCATGACACGCAGATTGTAACATTTATTTTGTGCATTTCAAATATTTTCTATATTACTGTTACTGTTATTATTTTTTTTTTCAAGTTTGGTTTGAAATCAAAATGAAAATTAATAATAAATCTCCTTTTTAATCATTTAATTTATATATTATTTGATTATTATCAAAAAACGTATTGGCATGTGTTGCTGTATCGAAGGGTTGTCCCACGCATGTGAAGTAACGCAAGATCTCGCCAAATCACGGGCTACGAGACTAGGAGAGAAAGCAATGTGAAAAAGTTCTATTCACAATACTTATATGAACATATATACATTTTTTTAAAAATATTATACTTATCTACAGATGGATCTGAAAAAAATTTGTTCAAATTATTGACACGCTTTTCGTTCGCTAGATATACTAAGTTTCCTAACTTTTTTTTTTTTTTTTTAATTTCCAGACTGGATACCGTTTAAGAAACTTTTATATTTTTTTGTCTTTGTCCATCAACAAAAGTCATTCGGTAAAATTGTTGTTTTCAGATCTCTAATACAAATGGTATTGATTTTCAATAACGTTTGAATTACATAACTGACAAATGCGAAACTTCTCTCAATATTTCTATACGGACCCTCCTCAATCATCAACTTATGAGCTGAGCATCTTCATCTAGATAAAGTCTAGATAAAGCAATTCTATGGCTATCAACAGATGTACATGTTCAGTATTTTTCAATCCAAAAATCTTTATTCAGGCATTTTAATGTTTCTATTTTACTCGATGAATTAACATTTCCATAACAATTTTGATAATACTGATCATAGACACACTGAATTACCATATTCAGTTGAAGTTAGTCAAACTTTTGACTATTTCAGACATAGGTGAGACCAAGGTCACTTAGAAGAGACTAATCTGTTGCGTATAATCTTTATGTAATAAAGAACCTAAAGTTATCACGTCATCAGACAATGGGAATCTTCCTAACTCTCCATAAACTGCAATATTGTTCGATTGCATCTGTTTCAAAAACTTATTAAGACCTTTTTATATCAACTGTCTTGCTTGAAAGCTTAAAATCAGTTCTATATCTTATAAACAGTAAACAAACATAGCCTAGCCGTACTTAATATTATGTAAGCGCGCCACTTCGTATGATAAAAACTGCCGTGACAAATCATATTGCATTTAGATATATTAAATAGGCGGCTGGCTTTTTCAATTTGAGATATGGAACAAAAAAATTTAATAGCTTAATAACTTGGAAAATACAATGGCTGTTTCAAAATTTAAAAGCAATCATTTAAAGTATGCATTTTACCTTATATATACGCGATACAAAGTTACAGGCGTGAGTGCTGAACTTACAGATTAAAGGCAGATAAATCCATCCATATTAACTCCATTTGAAAGAATAAAGAAAACCAAGCCTGAGTCTGGCTCTCCGCATAACGGGCTGCCATATCTTTAGCTCACTTTGGCCGCGATGAGGCTTTGAAATGATTACAGTTTATAATATCTAATATAATTGCAATACGCGGAAGCACAACTTTCAATACAATTTGTTGCACAACTAATCCTATATTATTTATACTTCTTACCTTGTTCGCAATCTCTCAAGGGTCTCCACCTTGAATGGGAGAGGCCTAGGACAAACTCGGTGCCAAGAAGTGGATATTATAGATTCGTTCCCAGAGCCTCATAAGTCATATCATGAGAACTGGACTGAAATAAAAACCAGCTGTGTTCTTGATAATGCTTTCTGGACTTCGTGACATAGCCCGTCGAGTAAGATTAGATTGGCAGTGTGGCGTGACGTTAATTGATGTTATCGGTAAATTGCCATGTCGATTTTGCCATGTAACTGATAAATTTTAGAGTTTCTTTTATTCAACCAATGTTATTATTATTGTCGAGTGCACTATGAAAACAGAACTATCATGAATGCCTATGTTAAGAACTAGAGCTATATACGTGTAATATTCGCGACTTCAGCCATCATTTCTTTTAATTTTGATTTTGCGATGAAAGGTTGAATAATAACATTAGAGCCGCGACATGACAAAACGAAGAATGTGACATGTATGCCATTCAAAGATTCATATCAGCCTGGGCATCCGCCCAGCCTAATCAGTCTTCGCTGTGTGCTTAAAGGGTAGCTAACTATCTAAGTTACCTCCATGTCGACAGCAAAGACTCTGCTCAGACTAGGTGGATGTCCAGGCTGATCTGAGTCTTTTCATTGCGCACATGCCATTTGGTTGTTTTTTCTCATGTCGCGGCTCATATTATGTAAGGCAACTCTAGGAAAAAAAATCTTTCCTTTCAGTGTATGGTTTAGTCATTCAAAAAGTTGTAACCCTTTTAATAGAAAGAAGAAACATATGAAGGTACAGAGGTGTATACCTAAGCCCAACATTTGTTTCAAATGTAAGACCATTATCAATATTGAAATGACAAAACGAGCCAGTTGGTGTTTAGCGACGTTGAAATTTTCTAAAGCAATTTGTAAAAATCTCACGTATGGCCGAAATACGAAATGCATATATCAGAGGATCGGCAATAGTGTTCAAACTTAGAAAAGGCATACATGACACACTTATATACATTAGCACCAAATCGGCATCTCCTTCAATTAAATAACCAATTGCCGTTAATAGGTAATGCGGCACGTTAAATAAGAAAAATGTCGCTACTACAAGAAATAATGTGATAGCTGATTTTCTCGTATCTATTCTATGATGTTGCGATCGAGAATTGATACCACGAATTTCAATATATATAATTATATTAAGAATAAGTATCGATAAAGATCCTATCAGTGCAAGCCCTAAATGTGTCCACACTAAATATTTTCCACCGTGTGTGTATGCAACAGTGAATGGCTGTTCTTTTTTAGCAATAACGGAAATAAGTGTTCTTAAAACGGGACCAACAGCCAAAGTAAGTATCCAAGTTATGGCGAGAAATATTGCACAATATCTCTTCAGAGATGTATATTTCAATGAAAAATACGTTTTCAATAGCAAGTCAGTGGATATCAGTACCAAAGTTCCTTAGCAGGTCATCCCACCAACAGTAAACAAAGTTTGACTAAACAGTGTTATAACCTGCCAATGGTTGATGGTATCTTTTCTTACGAAATAAGAAGCCGCCGTAAGTATGAGGCCCAGGTCTATTAGAAAATCTGATACGGCAAGGCTTAAAACAAGTTTAAATGTGGTTTTCTTAAGAAGTTTTGCTAACGCAATTGCAAATATGTTCATTATGTTGAGTATAGCACCTAATACTGTCAAAGGGATCATTAACATATATATAATATCTAGAAAGTGAATAAACTGAGTAATATCTGAAGTTGTTCCGTTCGCCATCTTCGAAAGAAGTCTATTGTTGATTTATAATAAATTTACACAGTATTTTTTTTACTTTTTTCTTTGTTACTGCAATCTTCAAATGTCACTTCATTTTATTCCTGTTTTGTTTGGCAACTTAGCAACACTCATTTAACAAACTATACGCCTCATTTATCTTTAATGTCAATAAATACTGTACACGAGTCTCACAGATCGTATATGGCTACACTTCGATTGTTGACGCGGCCATTTTACAAGAAGAATAATTATAAGACTGGAGGTAGAACCATGTACAATTCATTTATAGAAGCCGTTGGAGAGACCTTCCACTTTAAATAGAGGCAATCGTTTGTATCCGCATTCATATCCAACACATTCTTAATCTGAAATTATACAGTATCAATAAGAGGATAAAATATTCTTTTCCGTGTTTTAACGTTTGCCAATCCCGAGTGTATTAATGTGTTGCAGCCCGAACCGCGCAGCGTGAGTGCTGCAACATGTTAATACACGAGGGCTTGGGCAAACGTTAAAACCAGAATGTTTTATCGTTATTGTTATATACCTTCTTACGGACGTCATCATGATTCCAGAGCTCTGCAGATGACACAAAAGCGGGCTGTAATGGTTTTTAAACCCTGGTGCGCCCGTGTTTTAACAATGTTGAAACCCTGTGTCAGCAATTCTGTCGCATTGCGACAGTTAAAAATAAAAGGAAACTAACGTAAAATGCTGTCGTTTACAACACGGCTGTTTTCTATAGTAAAGTCTCATTAGGTATATAATTGCTATTAGTATCAGACATTAACTTATATGAGCCGCGACACGACAAAACCAACAATGTGGTTGTGCGCCCAGCGCATACTCAGATCAGTCTGTGCATTCGCCCAGTCTGATCAGAGTCTTCGCTGTCCGCACGGAAGTAGCTTAGACCGTTAGCTGCCCTTTAAGCGCTTAGCGAAGAGTCTGATCTGACTTGGCGAATGCCAAGACTAATCTGCGTCTGCGCTCGGCGCACAACCACATTGTTAGTTTTCTCGTGTAGCGGCTCATATATAATTCAAACATAAGTTTCAGGTGATCATTTGTACGCATTTTTTTTTCACTGTGATCATGATCCCTTAAGTGTTCCAAATAGAAATCGTCGTAAGGCACATAAACGTCAAGATATTTCTACTTGTTGCTGAAGATTAGATTTGACTAAATAATTTAGAAAGTCTTGAATAAAACAAGTATACCGCAATAGTAATCAAACATTATGTTGTCATGTTACGTGGTCCGACGTGTCTGTCTCGATGTTACGGTAGTCATTCTGCATTCTGCATTTGAGCCGCGACACGACAAAACCAACAGATGCCCTTGCGCCCAGCGAAGACACAGATGACCCTGAGCATCAGCCAAGTCTGACCAGTCTTCGCTGTGTGCATGGAGCTAACTTTGACCCTTAGCTACCCTTTAAGCGCCCACCAGACTCTGTACAGAAAATATAAAATAATTCGTAAAATGTAAGTATAATTACGGAAAACGATGAAATGCGAACAAATATTTAGAATAAATGCACTACCCATCAATGCCTAGATGGCTTTTCTATCGCACAATTCAGACAGGCCATTTTCAATGAAAGGGGTGCTAGGATTGATTTTGATTAAATTCTATAATTTCAAACATTTCTGTTATATATGAAGACCTTGTAAACCTTTAGCAAGCACCTCGTTGGTGTCTGCTCTGCACCTACACTGTTCGCAAAGGCCCTTTTCACAGGACGATAGGCATTAATAGGTTTAGTAGATTATGCATTGGCCGTTAGCATTAATCAGGCATTCAATAAATTATCTGAAACGTCAAAGTCTCTATGGTATAAAAAAATGCAGCAAAGAAACATAATAGCTAGACATTATAAACATGAGGGTTGTCCCAAAATATCATAGACAACAGATATACAAAAGTTACAAACTTATCCAAAAGCTAAATCGCGAGAGAAAATAATCCTTATAGAACATCTTTACATGACCTGGTAGCTACTGTTAAAGAAAATCGTTAGGTAAGATGGATCTGATTCAAAGAAAAAGCAAAAATATTATATAAATCCATCTTTACCAACTTTCGTGCAACAGATGCGCGTGGCTGAATTTAAACCTCGCTGTCACAAACCCAAAAGTTTGAGAGAGAAATGTTGGAAGGTCTTTGCGAGTAACGCTTTTCCCTCTCCGACATGTCCGAGCTACATTTGCAATTGTAAGAGCAGATGCAATAATCCGGAAAGATACGCCTACATATTTACTTCGCGGTAACTTGCACACCGGATAGAAAATGCCGTTCTTTTCGCCTGGGATAGAAAATCTTATCTTACCCTGGTGTTCTGACCCAGGACCGGAAAATAATCACGAGCTGTCAATGCATTGGTTGTATAGGAGCTCACGTACCTGCGTCGTCAAGTGACGTTGGCATTTTAGATGATGACGTCACGAAGACGGTAAAAGTGACGTCAGTTTATGCACGCCAGTCGTTGACGTAAATAGCCGAATGGCGGTCGTTGAAAGCGGCGCCTTCTTTCAAAATCAAATTGAAACCTCTCAAGCACTAGAATTACGCATTTTAAGAAGTTCTGAAGTTAAAACAGAACGTGGTGTGCAAGAAAAAGTATCTGTCATTAGTGTGAGGTGCGGATAGAAAAATCCGTCACTCGGGATCACTGTTCGGCATCACTCGGCAAGCCCCGAGTGATAGATTTTTCTATTCCCACCTCACACCTATGATAGATCCTTATAAACTATGCCATCTCAATCCAAATGGCACAAGATTGACGTCAGGCAAGGCATCAGGAAGGAGAGGTCGGATCCGGCAAGAACCTAGCAAGCTAAATTACAAAAGAAAATTTGAGCCGAGACACCAGAAAACCAACAAAGTGGTTGTGCGCCCGTCGCAGACTCAGATCAGCCTGGGTATCCGCCCCGTTAGATCAGAGTCTTCGCTAAGCGTTTAAAGGGTAGTTAAGGGTCTAAGCTACCTTCATGCGGAGAGCGAAGACTCTGATCAGACTGGGCGGATGCCCAGGCTGATCTGAATCTGCGCTGGGCGCACAACCACATTGTTGGTTTTGTCGTGTCGCGGCTCATTTAGGCCAAACTGCGCTTAGATTCATATCACTATGACAAGTCAGTCTTAATGTTAAAATATTATAAACAGTTTAGACAGTAAAAAAAGAAACGTTAATAAGATTGTTTTAAATATGTACTTAAGTACTGACTCCAATAATAACAGAGCTAGAAACAACACGGAAGCAATGCCTACTCGGTTGATCCTATCCTCGCTCTTACATACTAAGTACTGACCACCATAATAAGGAACAAGAACCAGCACTAAAGTACTGACTAGTAGTCACTACTAGGCTGATGATATCTTCAGGATCCCCTTCCGCTGATTCAAGAAGGGCAGTTGTCAGTTACTGGTGAAAGTATGTGCACTTAGTACTGGTTAACCGCTTAGGAGGTCTAAGCCTGCCCAGGAATAGTGTGGTTAGGTTAACTGACCGTCCCGACATGACCGTAGCTGTTTACCGTGGACGTTAAGCATCAAACAATCAATCAATCAATATCTTCAGGAACACGTTTTCCACTGTATTGATATTGGCCAACTGTTTTCAAAATAATTGACAGGAAAATATTGAATCAAACCTAGTTTGCTGTATTCAAACCTTGTGTGTCATCTTTACTTGAGAAAGCTTCGTTTATTCTGATTAGAGCAGTTGTAGCTGGTTCATTCTCTCCTCACAACTAATCCATTATTGAGCCGCGACACGACATAAACCAACGATGTAGTTGTGCGCCCAGGTCAGACTCAGATCAGCCTGGGCATCTGCCCAGTCTGATCAGAGTCTTTGCTGTCCGTTTGGATCACGCAGATTTAGTCCACTCTGTTTGCATAAACATTGCATTCCCAATGTTTCTTTTAATGATCCGCGACACGAGAAAATCAACTACATGTATGTGGTTGTCCGCCCAGCGCAGATTCAGATCAGCCTGGACATCCCCTACAGCCAGTGCAAAGAGTGAAGCCTCAGGGCAACCAACACGCCCATTCAGTTGGAACAAAGCCTCTCCAATAGTGCTTCGTTGGGATGGCCCCATGAATGAAAGGGCTGGAGTTACTTGTAAAATATCTACACAACTGTGAAGAAAGCTGATGAGCCGCGACACGACAAAACCAATAACGTGGTTGTGCGCCCAGCGCAGACTCAGATCAGCCTGGGCATCCGCCCAGTCTGATCAGAGTCTTCGCTGTCCGTATGGAGGTAGCCTAGACCTTTAGCTACACTTTAAGCGCTTAGCAAAGAGTCTGATCAGACTGGGGGGATGCCCCGGCTGATCTGAGTGTGCGCCGGGCGCACAACCACATTGTTGGTTTTGTCGGGTAGCGGCTCTGATCAGCTAGGTTGTCTCTTTAAAGGTATAAAAAGTGAATAATATTCAGCTACATTCTGATTGAGTTATGTAGCACAGGTAAAGCAGTATCGGCAGTGTTATGGTCCTGTTTTCTTTCTTGTTATCCCCCTTCAGTCATCACAGATTGTCTAATAATGCATAATTTACAGTAAAGGTCTGACTCGTTTGGAAAACCTGACCAGTTTACCCATTATACATAGTGGACTATACCATCACATGCTTTTGATGGGTGTATTTTAGTATGTTTTTCATTGTAAAGTCTGCTTCAAAACTAAATTTTTGTTTAAATGTAAACATTGTAGGCCCCAAATCAGACACCGCGTTCTGTCTTGGACTACACTGTTTGCCACTGTCCCTTGCTAGGCGAATGGATACATCAACAGGAACTAACAAAACTAGATCCCCTTTGTAAAAATAGCGAAAATCATAACAGTGTATGCATACATCTTAAGGGATGACAGGTGGTGACCTAGCAGAATCAACATTGAAACAACTTTGATTCAACGTCGGGACGTTGAATCAAGGTTGATTTAACGTTGATTCAACTTTTATTCAACGTTGGATCAGAGTTGTGTGTCCAGTGGGAATATGGTATATCGGTGATCTGAATGTATTTGGCATTTCACACATAACTGAAATGAAATATTAATATTCTTTATTACAAATTTTAAGAGAAACAAACAGACAAAATCATCTTATCTTGAAATTAAGTTCAACAATACATACAAAGTCCCCTTTTTGTTTTCAGCTCTGTCTTCCGAATGGAAACAATCATAGTCGCGTGTCTCTGCACTGACGCACTATGACCTATCGCTGCACAAAACAAGAGCAGGGGCTCACTTATACCCCCGGCCAGTGCCACCGCTTAATAAAAACTCAGTTAATACAACACTTTGGAGTAAATGTAAAGTAACAGACAGATAGACTGACAATCTATTACAAATCCAATGAAAGGCCTTCAGACAAATTCCAAAAGGTTTCATTGAAAATTTGCAATGATCACAAGAACATACCTAAAGTCAGCAGCAGCATGCAGATGGTGTCAGCTGATCAGTTTTAACCTCGACATACACCTACTAACAATGCAATCTGAGAAATCTTTGACACATATTTTCCCATTTATTACATCAGAATGAGAGATGGAAAAAGGAACAAGATTTCCACGGAATGCTATGTCGCATCTGCATTGCGTTTCCACAGTAGCAGAGGTCATGTTGAGAAGTGAAAGCGAAAATTGAAAACATAAAATAGTTTCAGGTGTTATTCTGACACAAATTTTGTCAAAATCTACCCAATGTTTCTAAAGGTGCTGCCATTTTCATGTTTGTGCTATTTTAGTAACGACGAATGGCAGCCAACTTGGGTGGCCAGTTTGCCGAAAACCGACATGTAATACCTATATGTGAGGATCATTCTGAACAAAACTGGTCCAATTAAAATCTTAAAGAGGTCCTTCAAGAGCAGAGCACATATTAAAAAGAGGAAGAATCGACCATACTTCGAAGTTTCGGCTGTTCAAACCTCATCAGTGACCCTGACAATATCTGGTTACGAGTGCCAGAGAAAAGAGAATACTGTAATTTCTTTATCTTAATAAGGCAGTCAATTCAAAGACTGATAAGTATCAAAAGGATCTAAATGGTTAGACAGAGACGATTTAGAATAAAAGTCTAAACCAATCCAGAATTCTCTGATTCTCTGATTTCCTGATTCAAATCAATTCAGGGGTTTCGGAAATATAGCCATTTTTATGGTCATTTTCACGTTTTTTGCTATTTGTATGATCGACAGTGGCGGCCGTCTTGGATAGTACATTCCCATAAATTTGAGGGAAAAAAACTCCTTTCAAGAACCCGTGGTTCTTTGACGAAAAGACTTACTGGAGAGAAAGAAAAAAAGAACAAACAAAAGGAATGATAAGCAGAATTAGGATGATGCTCTCTTTTAGGATACAACTAGTAATACCTAACCTTTGTACCAAATTTCAAAATCCTTGGGGAATTGGTTTCTGAGAAATTCGTGACGAAAATGTAATTAACATTATCCGAAATCGTAAAACAATTGTCAAATAAAAATCTATAAGAGTTTTTAAGAGCAGAGAACATATTCACAAGAAAGGCCATTTGCCATACTTCGAAGTTTCGGCTATCCAAGCCTCACTTGTAGCACACAGGGTTGCAAAAGCGCGCTTGTATCGCACGGAGGCTTTAAAAATATACAGTTAAATTTATTTGCTTGTCTTGGACAATAATTGCAATACACGGAACCCAAACCCATTTGTAAAATTTGAGCCGCAACAAGACAAAACCAACAAAGTAGTTTGCGCTCAGCAAATACTCAGAGCAGCCTTGGCATCCGCTCAGTCTGATCAAAGTCTTCGCTGTCCGCATGGGGCAAGCTCAGACACTTAGCTACGCTTTAAGCGCACACGGAAGATTCAGGGGCCGTATTCATAAAGCCACTTAAGTCGTTGCTATGCTGTTGCTAAGGCTAAATTTCTTTGAAGGAGATTCCCTACAACTATGCAATTTGCTCTGGAGGAACAGTCTTACAAAGACTGTTCCTCCAGACCAAATTTCATAGTTGTAGGGAATCTCCTTCAAAGAAACTTAGCCTTAGCAACCGCATAGCAACGACTTAAGTGGCTTTATGAATACGGCCCCTGACTAGAAAAAAAGCCAAGGCTGATCTTAGCTATCGCTGGGCGCACAGCCACTTTGTTGGCTCATTTTTAGTGCGACTGTTTGCGCCATCATACTGTCATATTATTATGGGTTCTTATCTTGAGTTTCATGCGGAAGACAGTTATCCGAATTGGACGAAATTAAAAGTCTGTCATTACCTTGATTATAATTTCCGTACCAGTTGATATTTCCCGTTGATGAAGATCAGTTTATCAGCATGGTGTGTCTTTTGATGTCATCGGGAAATCGGCAAACCTATTTCACCATGTTGTTGATAAACCTTAGGGTGGTTTATTTTTTTTTTGTTTTTCTCTCTCTCTCTCTCTCTCTCTCTCTCTCTCTCTCTCTGTGTGTGTGTGTGTGTGTGTGTGTGTGTGTGTGCGTGTGTGTGTGTTAATTGAGCATGACATGATTGCTACTAAGTGTACGGTTTAATAAACTTTCATGAATGCTGTTTTTAGAACATTTCAGTTAATATCCGCAACGTTTTGAATTTACGATACCTGTATCTTGTCTTTGAACTGAAAAATACGGTATCTTTTCGGATATAATACGCCGTTTTTTATGTTTTGCTCTCTCTCTCTCTCTCTCTCTTTCTCTCTCTCTCCAAATCAGGATCCTTTTTGTAAGCCTTACAAGACGGTTCTAGTGTTTTGAAATTGTAACAAGACTGGCTTTAAGTTACATATTTGAGCCGCGACACCAGCAAGCCGAAAAAAATGATTTTGCGCCCAGCGCAGACTCAGCATGTGGCAGAATACTCGTACTTCGTCATCTAGGTTATTGAGTTTCGTCTTAGACAGGTAGATCTCCAGAGATCTTTCGGTTAATCTCCGAAACTTAACGACAGTATGCGATAATCGCAGGTGTCAAGGTATTTCCTGAGGCTAATATTCTTATCTCGATCATGATAAAATATCTATCTTTATGACTTTAATTGAATATTGATTACATTTAGAATAGTCAGACTCATGCATAAAATAATTATGGTAATGTAATTAAACCTTTTGGATCTCCTTTGCATGATGCTGTCAGAACACATGATGATGATATTTTATAATAATAATAATAAGAAGAAGAAGAAGAAGAAGAAGAAGAATTATATTATTACTATTATTATTATTATTCAAAGATGTTTGGTTCTTAAAAGGATTTGTCACGCTCCAGAAATCCAAAATGATTTTTGCAGCCAATAAGGGGGAAAAGAGGTTCTTTTGGTTATTTACTAACAGTCCATGTCATTTAGTCTCTTGATGCAATGATTATCAAAATTTTACGTGACCAAATTCTCTCTCTCTCTCTCTCTCTCTCAAACATAAAAGACACAATGTATGTTTGATTCAAACATAGAATTTAGGTTCAACACTATCAAAAAGAATAAATAAATAAATTGTATGTCACACAATTTATAACTGAGGGTTTTGTTAGAACAGTCAAGCAAAAGTATGATTGATTGATGTGAGTGAAGTTAGCAGTACAGCAGTACAGCAGTATGAAGTTAGCAGTAACAGTACAGCAGTACAGCAGTATGAAGTTAGCAGTAACAGTACAGCAGTACAGCAGTATGAAGTTAGCAGTACAACAGTACAGCAGTATAGCAGTACAACAGTGCAACAGTACAACAGTACAGCAGTACAGCAGTACAACAGTACAGCAGTATAGCAGTACAACAGTGCAGCAGTACAACAGTACAGCAGTATAGCAGTACAACAGTACAGCAGTACAGCAATACAACAGTACAACAGTACAGCTGTATAGCAGTACAACATTACCGCAGTGTAATAGTACAGCACTATAGCAGTACAACAGTACAGCAGTATTGTAGACACAAGTGATTGTAGACGTTGTAGTACAGCAGTAACTGGTGTTGCTGTCATGATAGGAGTATAGTAAATCAGTAGCGTAGCACTACAGCGATGTAGCTGGCTAGCAGCACAAGAGTAATGTGTCAAAGGATGAACGTAGTACAGCAGTCACGCAGAGCAGTAACGCGCTAACGTAAGATAAGGAAGCGAACTGCGCTCCTGCTCAGATATCCCTCTGAAGCTATGTTTATTAATGTGAAGAATTAACGAAATAACCAAATACCTTGGGTTGAGTTGGCAAAAAATATGTCCCGGGAACACATCATGGGACCTACATTTTGACAAGCAAAAACGTAAAGAAAGGCAATACTACATTCGCCGAAATTTGCGCATTAACCTAGTCATGAAGAGGTGAAAATTGCTGCATATAAACGTTTCCCTATTCCAGCTACGTTGGAATATTGTGCTACTGTCAGGAGCCCTTAGCAGAAGGAAAAGACACAAAGCTGAATCAGAATTGTTTACTGGTCTAAGGACATTCATTTCACCAGGAAATGGAAATGGTATAATTAAAGATATACAACAAACCATGCAGTAGTGCGTCTGTATGAGGCGCCGTTTTATTATTAAATCCCTATTTTGTGATATCACAAATTCTATTTTGTGATATCACAAATTCAATTATGTGATATCACAAAATATTTTGTTGTATCACAAAACAGAATTTGTGATATCACAACATTAAATTTGTGATGTCACAAAATTGAATTTGTGATATCAAAAATCATCACTATTTTTTAATATCACAAACTAGATTTTATGATATCACATATTCGATTTTATGATATCACAAATTCGATTTTGTGATATCACAAAATCAGAGGGATTTTATGATATCACAAAATCAATTTTGTGATATCAAAAAAATCGATTTTGTGATATCAGACAGTGCCAGTTTATAAACATATTTATTATTATTATTATTATTATTATTAATTATTTATCATTATTACTATTATAAGCGAGGTCTACGTTGGATCATTTACTGTAAGTTTAAGATGAATCAATCCCTTTAAATTCCAAGTGTACACTTTTTCTCATGATTTTGTACATGTACATATAGTCTCAGTGCAGGAGCAGACAGCACAGGCAGACACATTTTTAAAAACTTCTGACTTCGACTTTGTAAGTTTTAAAAAACACGTCCAGTTCTGATGCTGTATCGTTGATGCTGTGTATATATTTATGGGCTAACTGTACTCAAAATTGTCGTTAGGGGAGTTAAATCGTCGGTTTCATGGTCGGACATTTTGCGATCACAAAACCGAGGATTTACCCCCGAAATGACAATTTTCTGTAAAGTTTATTCCAGTCTGTTGCATTCTACAATATTTCGCGTTTCAAAGTCTACTTCTTTACACCCACAGCGAGCAATTTCAAAAGGGTACGAGGGTTGATCATTAGATAATGGAAACTAGCATTTATTTCATTAGCTATGGATCATTTCAGTACTCAAGATAAATAATACCTAAGAATCAAGCATGTGACATATGATTAAGTTCTACAGTCCTGTTTAGGAATTTCTTTGCCGTGGCAACGACGCGTTAAACATATAAGGGTTTATTTTCTAAATTTTGCATATTTCCATGTATATTTGCTTCTTATAAGTAACAAAGAGTGGAAATTAAATCATGGTTGTGTAATGGTTTGATGCAAGCCTCAGATACTAACAGAAATGTATAGTAATTTATGACTTGCTCTCAAATCTGGCAAAATACAATTGATCGAGTAAATTTCAACGTTTTTCGCTTATTTTAAGACAGAGGGCCCAGATTTGTGACGTCATTGCACTTTAACGAGAAGAGTCTTTGGAGAATGGTATAGCAGAAAGAACCAAAATTATCCTGTACTTGATAACGGATAAATAAACTGTAGCATAATACTGAAAATAACAAAATAAAATGTGAAACTGCAGATTTCGGAACATTTCAAATAACAATTACTGTAGAACACTTATATTTGGCGGCAGCAAAATTTGGCGGTTTTTATAAATGGACCTTTTGGCGGTTTTTAATTTTGGCGGATTTGTGATTTCTGAAAAAAATGTGATTACCTGTACTGCTGACGTCATATGGGCCACTTGAGTCTAAGTTCAACATTATCATGGTGAATACAGTTTTTACAATTATTTCTATTAGTATTATTATGTTAAATTTTGCCTAAGAAAACTGTTAACAGTAAACAGATTTTGTGGTCCTTCTGATTAAATCAGCCTGGCTTATTAACTAATTAGAATGGCATTTCTAATAAACGTTTTCACACTACGTTTCCTTCAGCTTATTGTTTGCTTGGGATCTTCTTTTGTACTAATACATATGATGTGTATTGGCTTTGATATTATTGTAGAGGGAATAAGTTATATGCTCAACGTAGTTTCTTCTTTCACGATCATCAAGTTTAAATTGGCGGCACTTTAATTTGGCGGTTTTCTTCTTTCCCGCCAATATCGCCAAAATAAAGTGACCGCCAAATATAAGTGTTTTACAGTATTATATGTGTGTTTCTAAAGCCAAAACCTAACGTAAAAGGAAGGTGCTCCTAATTTTTTTAAATTTCTCTTTACATATCGTACATAATAAGCGTAATACAAGCGCCTCATTACCAACATGACGTCGAAAAAAATCACACGCGTTACCTGACATGAACGTGACGTCATATATTGCTATGGTAACACGTTAAAATTTCAATTTCAAACATGGATTCGAAAGCTCAAAAGACAGTCTTTGGTGGTATGAAGTATACTTATTTCTGTATATAAGTATACTTATTTCTGTATATAATCAACCAATCCATTATTTAATGATCACCCCACGGAAAACCATATGTGAGCCAATGAAAAACTTTTCTAAATGACATTGGGAATGGGGGTCAAAGTTATGTCCATATCGTCACAGTGAACGTTCCCGACCCCAACTGCCAGGAACTTTCCTTGGGAAAACTATTTTGCAGTACGCAGAAGGCAAAAAATGGGGCAAAGTAAACAGAGCAAAGTAAACAATACACAGTTTACACAATACACAGTAGTCTTAAACAGTACACAGTTTAGGGTTTAAAGGAAACAGGCAAACAGTATACAGCCAGTATGTGTGCATGCAATAATGCATTTATAAATAGGAAGTGCAAGGGAACAGTACATAGAAGAAGTTGCATATATACATCCCTGCAAACATTAATGATAAATCACTGAAGTGATTAGGACACCGAAATTTTATCGCCGCTATCGGGATAATGAGTATAACCCTCTAGCACCCTACGTATCATACATGATACATTGTGTGAAATGGTGCCGATGGCTGGGTAACCTGCTCATATAAATTTCTATCTTGTAAAACTATTCTGATATTGCATTATGAGATTTTAAAGCCTTTGCAATCATGTAGCAGGCCTAACATGCTCATACTATAAAACACGAAAGAATGCAACCCTTAGCCTCAAAGTCAAAGTCGGCCATGTATCACATGAGACATGGCGTATCTGGGATTTCAATTTTATATTTTCAGCTTTGAAAACTATGCAACATGTAATGGTGTTCGGGCACAAACTGGTATCATCAAGTTTTATGTGTGATATTGATGCTCAACTGCCAAATGTATCATACTTGTATATGATACATGACCTTTCCGATGACCTTGACTTTGGAAACATATAAAATCATCAGAATTTTTATCGGTTGCCTCATACCTTGCAAAATATGTCAAAATCAAAGTTTTATACAACACAATATAAGTGACAATATAAGTGGCGCCTATTTCATATTAATATATATTTAAGTACTTAGTTTTTCATCACCAGAAACGTTTTTTACGTTTGACTAGAAACCCATGACATAATTTGAGGGCTATTTTTAAGCTGAATTATATGTTGCGGTATTAAAAGTATATGGTTAATGTGAAAAGCAAAATGTTCAATTTGCTGATTTTTCTATAAATGTATTTTCTGCTAAAATTTATGTTGTAGGTAATCGTCTAATTGATTAACAATCAACACATGTTTTACACTCCAATTTTCTGTCGCCATTTATAAGAAGGGGAATGACTTTTGTGACTTCCTGTTTGCTTCCCGACGTAACCCTTCCGAATGGTCTACTCTAAAGGGACAGAATTGGCTCCTCTAAAGAGTTATACAATTTGAGAAGGGAGACAAAATGAAATTGGCGGAATTGATAAATTTTAAAGATACGCCCACTGACCTTAATTTGGTATTCATTTTTCTTGAAAAAAAAAGAAAGAAACTAACTCTACCTACCTACCCGCCTACCTACATCAGTTAACACTGAGACGCATACACCTGCATTATTCTATGTCCATCCTATCTTCATGCTATTTACAATATAACCTGCACAAAGACTTATTCCTCCAGTACATACATATAATTGGCTGCTTTCCTTACATGTGCTACATATTGCACTTAGAAGCTCTGGTATCAAACCTTATAAATGTGCTTCCCTATACGTATTTGGTATCCAACCCTATACACGTATTTCTACTACCATGCTTGCTACTTTTCGAAAGCCTGTACTTGTATTTCTAAATATAGACGATGAAGCTGTGCGTGTTATTTCAACAATTGGTGGCGCACTACTATTGACGTCACAGTGTTTTGGTACGTCACAGTGTTTTGGTACGGTGTAAAATAGTTCCTAAGAAACACGAAAGAACCTGATTTGAGTGTATGGCATGTGAGAGTTATAAGATATATGAATGTTCTGCCTGTTTCAGGTAGGACTGGAGCTCAGATACTACAATCTATGATGTTTTAACCTAATAAAAGTGGACCTATTTTGTGTGCCAGAAAGAGGCAACAACCTAGGGGGTTTCCAAAGACTGACAGTCTTGAAATTAGACGAAATGACCCTGGCTCAGATGTTTACATGTCATGCAATATTATATAATTTGTGAGAGAGGAATAGTGTGCGTTCCCGACCCCAACTTGGGTGCTCCGCCTCTGGAATTTTCGACGTTGTTGGAGGTAACCGAGGTTGTGGCCACGTACACGCGCCCGAGCTGTACACTGCCTACTAGGTGCACCCCCGTGGCAATGGGTTTGGAGGGGTCAGAATGGCGGTCAAAGTATTGGCCATAGGGCTATTGTGCGCGAGGGGTACCTACTTCGGGGCTCCGCCTCTGGAATTTTCGACGTTGTTCGAGGTAACCGAGCCTTGCACAACACGCGCACATAAGGGCTCTACATGGCCCACTAGGTGTACCCCGGTGGCAATCGGTTTGGAGGGGTGAAAACGTGGGTCAAAGTTAGGTCCATATCGTCATAGTGTGTGTTCCCGACCCCAACTTGGGTGCTCCGCCTCTGGAATTTTCGACGTTGTTGGAGGTAACCGAGGTTGTGGCCACGTACACGCGCCCGAGCTGTACACTGCCTACTAGGTGCACCCCCGTGGCAATGGGTTTGGAGGGGTCAGAATGGCGGTCAAAGTATTGGCCATAGGGCTATTGTGCGCGAGGGGTACCTACTTCGGGGCTCCGCCTCTGGAATTTTCGACGTTGTTCGAGGTAACCGAGCCTTGCACAACACGCGCACATAAGGGCTCTACATGGCCCACTAGGTGTACCCCGGTGGCAATCGGTTTGGAGGGGTGAAAACGTGGGTCAAAGTTAGGTCCATATCGTCATAGTGTGTGTTCCCGACCCCAACTTGGGTGCTCCGCCTCTGGAATTTTCGACGTTGTTGGAGGTAACCGAGGTTGTGGCCACGTACACGCGCCCGAGCTGTACACTGCCTACTAGGTGCACCCCCGTGGCAATGGGTTTGGAGGGGTCAGAATGGCGGTCAAAGTATTGGCCATAGGGCTATTGTGCGCGAGGGGTACCTACTTCGGGGCTCCGCCTCTGGAATTTTCGACGTTGTTCGAGGTAACCGAGCCTTGCACAACACGCGCACATAAGGGCTCTACATGGCCCACTAGGTGTACCCCGGTGGCAATCGGTTTGGAGGGGTGAAAACGTGGGTCAAAGTTAGGTCCATATCGTCATAGTGTGTGTTCCCGACCCCAACTTGGGTGCTCCGCCTCTGGAATTTTCGACGTTGTTGGAGGTAACCGAGGTTGTGGCCACGTACACGCGCCCGAGCTGTACACTGCCTACTAGGTGCACCCCCGTGGCAATGGGTTTGGAGGGGTCAGAATGGCGGTCAAAGTATTGGCCATAGGGCTATTGTGCGCGAGGGGTACCTACTTCGGGGCTCCGCCTCTGGAATTTTCGACGTTGTTCGAGGTAACCGAGCCTTGCACAACACGCGCACATAAGGGCTCTACATGGCCCACTAGGTGTACCCCGGTGGCAATCGGTTTGGAGGGGTGAAAACGTGGGTCAAAGTTAGGTCCATATCGTCATAGTGTGTGTTCCCGACCCCAACTTGGGTGCTCCGCCTCTGGAATTTTCGACGTTGTTGGAGGTAACCGAGGTTGTGGCCACGTACACGCGCCCGAGCTGTACACTGCCTACTAGGTGCACCCCCGTGGCAATGGGTTTGGAGGGGTCAGAATGGCGGTCAAAGTATTGGCCATAGGGCTATTGTGCGCGAGGGGTACCTACTTCGGGGCTCCGCCTCTGGAATTTTCGACGTTGTTCGAGGTAACCGAGCCTTGCACAACACGCGCACATAAGGGCTCTACATGGCCCACTAGGTGTACCCCGGTGGCAATCGGTTTGGAGGGGTGAAAACGTGGGTCAAAGTTAGGTCCATATCGTCATAGTGTGTGTTCCCGACCCCAACTTGGGTGCTCCGCCTCTGGAATTTTCGACGTTGTTGGAGGTAACCGAGGTTGTGGCCACGTACACGCGCCCGAGCTGTACACTGCCTACTAGGTGCACCCCCGTGGCAATGGGTTTGGAGGGGTCAGAATGGCGGTCAAAGTATTGGCCATAGGGCTATTGTGCGCGAGGGGTACCTACTTCGGGGCTCCGCCTCTGGAATTTTCGACGTTGTTCGAGGTAACCGAGCCTTGCACAACACGCGCACATAAGGGCTCTACATGGCCCACTAGGTGTACCCCGGTGGCAATCGGTTTGGAGGGGTGAAAACGTGGGTCAAAGTTAGGTCCATATCGTCATAGTGTGTGTTCCCGACCCCAACTTGGGTGCTCCGCCTCTGGAATTTTCGACGTTGTTGGAGGTAACCGAGGTTGTGGCCACGTACACGCGCCCGAGCTGTACACTGCCTACTAGGTGCACCCCCGTGGCAATGGGTTTGGAGGGGTCAGAATGGCGGTCAAAGTATTGGCCATAGGGCTATTGTGCGCGAGGGGTACCTACTTCGGGGCTCCGCCTCTGGAATTTTCGACGTTGTTCGAGGTAACCGAGCCTTGCACAACACGCGCACATAAGGGCTCTACATGGCCCACTAGGTGTACCCCGGTGGCAATCGGTTTGGAGGGGTGAAAACGTGGGTCAAAGTTAGGTCCATATCGTCATAGTGTGTGTTCCCGACCCCAACTTGGGTGCTCCGCCTCTGGAATTTTCGACGTTGTTGGAGGTAACCGAGGTTGTGGCCACGTACACGCGCCCGAGCTGTACACTGCCTACTAGGTGCACCCCCGTGGCAATGGGTTTGGAGGGGTCAGAATGGCGGTCAAAGTATTGGCCATAGGGCTATTGTGCGCGAGGGGTACCTACTTCGGGGCTCCGCCTCTGGAATTTTCGACGTTGTTCGAGGTAACCGAGCCTTGCACAACACGCGCACATAAGGGCTCTACATGGCCCACTAGGTGTACCCCGGTGGCAATCGGTTTGGAGGGGTGAAAACGTGGGTCAAAGTTAGGTCCATATCGTCATAGTGTGTGTTCCCGACCCCAACTTGGGTGCTCCGCCTCTGGAATTTTCGACGTTGTTGGAGGTAACCGAGGTTGTGGCCACGTACACGCGCCCGAGCTGTACACTGCCTACTAGGTGCACCCCCGTGGCAATGGGTTTGGAGGGGTCAGAATGGCGGTCAAAGTATTGGCCATAGGGCTATTGTGCGCGAGGGGTACCTACTTCGGGGCTCCGCCTCTGGAATTTTCGACGTTGTTCGAGGTAACCGAGCCTTGCACAACACGCGCACATAAGGGCTCTACATGGCCCACTAGGTGTACCCCGGTGGCAATCGGTTTGGAGGGGTGAAAACGTGGGTCAAAGTTAGGTCCATATCGTCATAGTGTGTGTTCCCGACCCCAACTTGGGTGCTCCGCCTCTGGAATTTTCGACGTTGTTGGAGGTAACCGAGGTTGTGGCCACGTACACGCGCCCGAGCTGTACACTGCCTACTAGGTGCACCCCCGTGGCAATGGGTTTGGAGGGGTCAGAATGGCGGTCAAAGTATTGGCCATAGGGCTATTGTGCGCGAGGGGTACCTACTTCGGGGCTCCGCCTCTGGAATTTTCGACGTTGTTCGAGGTAACCGAGCCTTGCACAACACGCGCACATAAGGGCTCTACATGGCCCACTAGGTGTACCCCGGTGGCAATCGGTTTGGAGGGGTGAAAACGTGGGTCAAAGTTAGGTCCATATCGTCATAGTGTGTGTTCCCGACCCCAACTTGGGTGCTCCGCCTCTGGAATTTTCGACGTTGTTGGAGGTAACCGAGGTTGTGGCCACGTACACGCGCCCGAGCTGTACACTGCCTACTAGGTGCACCCCCGTGGCAATGGGTTTGGAGGGGTCAGAATGGCGGTCAAAGTATTGGCCATAGGGCTATTGTGCGCGAGGGGTACCTACTTCGGGGCTCCGCCTCTGGAATTTTCGACGTTGTTCGAGGTAACCGAGCCTTGCACAACACGCGCACATAAGGGCTCTACATGGCCCACTAGGTGTACCCCGGTGGCAATCGGTTTGGAGGGGTGAAAACGTGGGTCAAAGTTAGGTCCATATCGTCATAGTGTGTGTTCCCGACCCCAACTTGGGTGCTCCGCCTCTGGAATTTTCGACGTTGTTGGAGGTAACCGAGGTTGTGGCCACGTACACGCGCCCGAGCTGTACACTGCCTACTAGGTGCACCCCCGTGGCAATGGGTTTGGAGGGGTCAGAATGGCGGTCAAAGTATTGGCCATAGGGCTATTGTGCGCGAGGGGTACCTACTTCGGGGCTCCGCCTCTGGAATTTTCGACGTTGTTCGAGGTAACCGAGCCTTGCACAACACGCGCACATAAGGGCTCTACATGGCCCACTAGGTGTACCCCGGTGGCAATCGGTTTGGAGGGGTGAAAACGTGGGTCAAAGTTAGGTCCATATCGTCATAGTGTGTGTTCCCGACCCCAACTTGGGTGCTCCGCCTCTGGAATTTTCGACGTTGTTGGAGGTAACCGAGGTTGTGGCCACGTACACGCGCCCGAGCTGTACACTGCCTACTAGGTGCACCCCCGTGGCAATGGGTTTGGAGGGGTCAGAATGGCGGTCAAAGTATTGGCCATAGGGCTATTGTGCGCGAGGGGTACCTACTTCGGGGCTCCGCCTCTGGAATTTTCGACGTTGTTCGAGGTAACCGAGCCTTGCACAACACGCGCACATAAGGGCTCTACATGGCCCACTAGGTGTACCCCGGTGGCAATCGGTTTGGAGGGGTGAAAACGTGGGTCAAAGTTAGGTCCATATCGTCATAGTGTGTGTTCCCGACCCCAACTTGGGTGCTCCGCCTCTGGAATTTTCGACGTTGTTGGAGGTAACCGAGGTTGTGGCCACGTACACGCGCCCGAGCTGTACACTGCCTACTAGGTGCACCCCCGTGGCAATGGGTTTGGAGGGGTCAGAATGGCGGTCAAAGTATTGGCCATAGGGCTATTGTGCGCGAGGGGTACCTACTTCGGGGCTCCGCCTCTGGAATTTTCGACGTTGTTCGAGGTAACCGAGCCTTGCACAACACGCGCACATAAGGGCTCTACATGGCCCACTAGGTGTACCCCGGTGGCAATCGGTTTGGAGGGGTGAAAACGTGGGTCAAAGTTAGGTCCATATCGTCATAGTGTGTGTTCCCGACCCCAACTTGGGTGCTCCGCCTCTGGAATTTTCGACGTTGTTGGAGGTAACCGAGGTTGTGGCCACGTACACGCGCCCGAGCTGTACACTGCCTACTAGGTGCACCCCCGTGGCAATGGGTTTGGAGGGGTCAGAATGGCGGTCAAAGTATTGGCCATAGGGCTATTGTGCGCGAGGGGTACCTACTTCGGGGCTCCGCCTCTGGAATTTTCGACGTTGTTCGAGGTAACCGAGCCTTGCACAACACGCGCACATAAGGGCTCTACATGGCCCACTAGGTGTACCCCGGTGGCAATCGGTTTGGAGGGGTGAAAACGTGGGTCAAAGTTAGGTCCATATCGTCATAGTGTGTGTTCCCGACCCCAACTTGGGTGCTCCGCCTCTGGAATTTTCGACGTTGTTGGAGGTAACCGAGGTTGTGGCCACGTACACGCGCCCGAGCTGTACACTGCCTACTAGGTGCACCCCCGTGGCAATGGGTTTGGAGGGGTCAGAATGGCGGTCAAAGTATTGGCCATAGGGCTATTGTGCGCGAGGGGTACCTACTTCGGGGCTCCGCCTCTGGAATTTTCGACGTTGTTCGAGGTAACCGAGCCTTGCACAACACGCGCACATAAGGGCTCTACATGGCCCACTAGGTGTACCCCGGTGGCAATCGGTTTGGAGGGGTGAAAACGTGGGTCAAAGTTAGGTCCATATCGTCATAGTGTGTGTTCCCGACCCCAACTTGGGTGCTCCGCCTCTGGAATTTTCGACGTTGTTGGAGGTAACCGAGGTTGTGGCCACGTACACGCGCCCGAGCTGTACACTGCCTACTAGGTGCACCCCCGTGGCAATGGGTTTGGAGGGGTCAGAATGGCGGTCAAAGTATTGGCCATAGGGCTATTGTGCGCGAGGGGTACCTACTTCGGGGCTCCGCCTCTGGAATTTTCGACGTTGTTCGAGGTAACCGAGCCTTGCACAACACGCGCACATAAGGGCTCTACATGGCCCACTAGGTGTACCCCGGTGGCAATCGGTTTGGAGGGGTGAAAACGTGGGTCAAAGTTAGGTCCATATCGTCATAGTGTGTGTTCCCGACCCCAACTTGGGTGCTCCGCCTCTGGAATTTTCGACGTTGTTGGAGGTAACCGAGGTTGTGGCCACGTACACGCGCCCGAGCTGTACACTGCCTACTAGGTGCACCCCCGTGGCAATGGGTTTGGAGGGGTCAGAATGGCGGTCAAAGTATTGGCCATAGGGCTATTGTGCGCGAGGGGTACCTACTTCGGGGCGCCGCCTTTGGAATTTTCGACGTTGTTCGAGGTAACCGAGCCTTGCACAACACGCGCACATAAGGGCTCTACATGGCCCACTAGGTGTACCCCGGTGGCAATCGGTTTGGAGGGGTGAAAACGTGGGTCAAAGTTAGGTCCATATCGTCATAGTGTGTGTTCCCGACCCCAACTTGGGTGCTCCGCCTCTGGAATTTTCGACGTTGTTGGAGGTAACCGAGGTTGTGGCCACGTACACGCGCCCGAGCTGTACACTGCCTACTAGGTGCACCCCCGTGGCAATGGGTTTGGAGGGGTCAGAATGGCGGTCAAAGTATTGGCCATAGGGCTATTGTGCGCGAGGGGTACCTACTTCGGGGCTCCGCCTCTGGAATTTTCGACGTTGTTCGAGGTAACCGAGCCTTGCACAACACGCGCACATAAGGGCTCTACATGGCCCACTAGGTGTACCCCGGTGGCAATCGGTTTGGAGGGGTGAAAACGTGGGTCAAAGTTAGGTCCATATCGTCATAGTGTGTGTTCCCGACCCCAACTTGGGTGCTCCGCCTCTGGAATTTTCGACGTTGTTGGAGGTAACCGAGGTTGTGGCCACGTACACGCGCCCGAGCTGTACACTGCCTACTAGGTGCACCCCCGTGGCAATGGGTTTGGAGGGGTCAGAATGGCGGTCAAAGTTTTGGCCATAGGGCTATTGTGCGCGAGGGGTACCTACTTCGGGGCTCCGCCTCTGGAATTTTCGACGTTGTTCGAGGTAACCGAGCCTTGCACAACACGCGCACATAAGGGCTCTACATGGCCCACTAGGTGTACCCCGGTGGCAATCGGTTTGGAGGGGTGAAAACGTGGGTCAAAGTTAGGTCCATATCGTCATAGTGTGTGTTCCCGACCCCAACTTGGGTGCTCCGCCTCTGGAATTTTCGACGTTGTTGGAGGTAACCGAGGTTGTGGCCACGTACACGCGCCCGAGCTGTACACTGCCTACTAGGTGCACCCCCGTGGCAATGGGTTTGGAGGGGTCAGAATGGCGGTCAAAGTATTGGCCATAGGGCTATTGTGCGCGAGGGGTACCTACTTCGGGGCTCCGCCTCTGGAATTTTCGACGTTGTTCGAGGTAACCGAGCCTTGCACAACACGCGCACATAAGGGCTCTACATGGCCCACTAGGTGTACCCCGGTGGCAATCGGTTTGGAGG
The DNA here is from genome assembly GCA_963989385.1 of Ctena decussata. Classification (NCBI taxonomy): domain Eukaryota; kingdom Metazoa; phylum Mollusca; class Bivalvia; order Lucinida; family Lucinidae; genus Ctena; species Ctena decussata. Next base: position 54,976,139 of record OZ022513.1, read on the forward strand.
GGTGAAAACGTGGGTCAAAGTTAGGTCCATATCGTCATAGTGTGTGTTCCCGACCCCAACTTGGGTGCTCCGCCTCTGGAATTTTCGACGTTGTTGGAGGTAACCGAGGTTGTGGCCACGTACACGCGCCCGAGCTGTACACTGCCTACTAGGTGCACCCCCGTGGCAATGGGTTTGGAGGGGTCAGAATGGCGGTCAAAGTATTGGCCATAGGGCTATTGTGCGCGAGGGGTACCTACTTCGGGGCTCCGCCTCTGGAATTTTCGACGTTGTTCGAGGTAACCGAGCCTTGCACAACACGCGCACATAAGGGCTCTACATGGCCCACTAGGTGTACCCCGGTGGCAATCGGTTTGGAGGGGTGAAAACGTGGGTCAAAGTTAGGTCCATATCGTCATAGTGTGTGTTCCCGACCCCAACTTGGGTGCTCCGCCTCTGGAATTTTCGACGTTGTTGGAGGTAACCGAGGTTGTGGCCACGTACACGCGCCCGAGCTGTACACTGCCTACTAGGTGCACCCCCGTGGCAATGGGTTTGGAGGGGTCAGAATGGCGGTCAAAGTATTGGCCATAGGGCTATTGTGCGCGAGGGGTACCTACTTCGGGGCTCCGCCTCTGGAATTTTCGACGTTGTTCGAGGTAACCGAGCCTTGCACAACACGCGCACATAAGGGCTCTACATGGCCCACTAGGTGTACCCCGGTGGCAATCGGTTTGGAGGGGTGAAAACGTGGGTCAAAGTTAGGTCCATATCGTCATAGTGTGTGTTCCCGACCCCAACTTGGGTGCTCCGCCTCTGGAATTTTCGACGTTGTTGGAGGTAACCGAGGTTGTGGCCACGTACACGCGCCCGAGCTGTACACTGCCTACTAGGTGCACCCCCGTGGCAATAGGTTTGGAGGGGTCAGAATGGCGGTCAAAGTATTGGCCATAGGGCTATTGTGCGCGAGGGGTACCTACTTCGGGGCTCCGCCTCTGGAATTTTCGACGTTGTTCGAGGAAACCGAGCCTTGCACAACACGCGCACATAAGGGCTCTACATGGCCCACTAGGTGTACCCCGGTGGCAATCGGTTTGGAGGGGTGAAAACGTGGGTCAAAGTTAGGTCCATATCGTCATAGTGTGTGTTCCCGACCCCAACTTGGGTGCTCCGCCTCTGGAATTTTCGACGTTGTTAGAGGTAACCGAGGTTGTGGCCACGTACACGCGCCCGAGCTGTACACTGCCTACTAGGTGCACCCCCGTGGCAATGGGTTTGGAGGGGTCAGAATGGCGGTCAAAGTATTGGCCATAGGGCTATTGTGCGCGAGGGGTACCTACTTCGGGGCTCCGCCTCTGGAATTTTCGACGTTGTTCGAGGTAACCGAGCCTTGCACAACACGCGCACATAAGGGCTCTACATGGCCCACTAGGTGTACCCCGGTGGCAATCGGTTTGGAGGGGTGAAAACGTGGGTCAAAGTTAGGTCCATATCGTCATAGTGTGTGTTCCCGACCCCAACTTGGGTGCTCCACCTCTGGAATTTTCGACGTTGTTGGAGGTAACCGAGGTTGTGGACACGTACACGCGCCCGAGCTGTACACTGCCTACTAGGTGCACCCCCGTGGCAATGGGTTTGGAGGGGTCAGAATGGCGGTCAAAGTATTGGCCATAGGGCTATTGTGCGCGAGGGGTACCTACTTCGGGGCTCCGCCTCTGGAATTTTCGACGTTGTTCGAGGTAACCGAGCCTTGCACAACACGCGCACATAAGGGCTCTACATGGCCCACTAGGTGTACCCCGGTGGCAATCGGTTTGGAGGGGTGAAAACGTGGGTCAAAGTTAGGTCCATATCGTCATAGTGTGTGTTCCCGACCCCAACTTGGGTGCTCCGCCTCTGGAATTTTCGACGTTGTTGGAGGTAACCGAGGTTGTGGCCACGTACACGCGCCCGAGCTGTACACTGCCTACTAGGTGCACCCCCGTGGCAATGGGTTTGGAGGGGTCAGAATGGCGGTCAAAGCATTGGCCATAGGGCTATTGTGCGCGAGGGGTACCTACTTCGGGGCTCCGCCTCTGGAATTTTCGACGTTGTTCGAGGTAACCGAGCCTTGCACAACACGCGCACATAAGGGCTCTACATGGCCCACTAGGTGTACCCCGGTGGCAATCGGTTTGGAGGGGTGAAAACGTGGGTCAAAGTTAGGTCCATATCGTCATAGTGTGTGTTCCCGACCCCAACTTGGGTGCTCCGCCTCTGGAATTTTCGACGTTGTTGGAGGTAACCGAGGTTGTGGCCACGTACACGCGCCCGAGCTGTACACTGCCTACTAGGTGCACCCCCGTGGCAATGGGTTTGGAGGGGTCAGAATGGCGGTCAAAGTATTGGCCATAGGGCTATTGTGCGCGAGGGGTACCTACTTCGGGGCTCCGCCTCTGGAATTTTCGACGTTGTTCGAGGTAACCGAGCCTTGCACAACACGCGCACATAAGGGCTCTACATGGCCCACTAGGTGTACCCCGGTGGCAATCGGTTTGGAGGGGTGAAAACGTGGGTCAAAGTTAGGTCCATATCGTCATAGTGTGTGTTCCCGACCCCAACTTGGGTGCTCCGCCTCTGGAATTTTCGACGTTGTTGGAGGTAACCGAGGTTGTGGCCACGTACACGCGCCCGAGCTGTACACTGCCTACTAGGTGCACCCCCGTGGCAATGGGTTTGGAGGGGTCAGAATGGCGGTCAAAGTATTGGCCATAGGGCTATTGTGCGCGAGGGGTACCTACTTCGGGGCTCCGCCTCTGGAATTTTCGACGTTGTTCGAGGTAACCGAGCCTTGCACAACACGCGCACATAAGGGCTCTACATGGCCCACTAGGTGTACCCCGGTGGCAATCGGTTTGGAGGGGTGAAAACGTGGGTCAAAGTTAGGTCCATATCGTCATAGTGTGTGTTCCCGACCCCAACTTGGGTGCTCCGCCTCTGGAATTTTCGACGTTGTTGGAGGTAACCGAGGTTGTGGCCACGTACACGCGCCCGAGCTGTACACTGCCTACTAGGTGCACCCCCGTGGCAATGGGTTTGGAGGGGTCAGAATGGCGGTCAAAGTATTGGCCATAGGGCTATTGTGCGCGAGGGGTACCTACTTCGGGGCTCCGCCTCTGGAATTTTCGACGTTGTTCGAGGTAACCGAGCCTTGCACAACACGCGCACATAAGGGCTCTACATGGCCCACTAGGTGTACCCCGGTGGCAATCGGTTTGGAGGGGTGAAAACGTGGGTCAAAGTTAGGTCCATATCGTCATAGTGTGTGTTCCCGACCCCAACTTGGGTGCTCCGCCTCTGGAATTTTCGACGTTGTTGGAGGTAACCGAGGTTGTGGCCACGTACACGCGCCCGAGCTGTACACTGCCTACTAGGTGCACCCCCGTGGCAATAGGTTTGGAGGGGTCAGAATGGCGGTCAAAGTATTGGCCATAGGGCTATTGTGCGCGAGGGGTACCTACTTCGGGGCTCCGCCTCTGGAATTTTCGACGTTGTTCGAGGAAACCGAGCCTTGCACAACACGCGCACATAAGGGCTCTACATGGCCCACTAGGTGTACCCCGGTGGCAATCGGTTTGGAGGGGTGAAAACGTGGGTCAAAGTTAGGTCCATATCGTCATAGTGTGTGTTCCCGACCCCAACTTGGGTGCTCCGCCTCTGGAATTTTCGACGTTGTTAGAGGTAACCGAGGTTGTGGCCACGTACACGCGCCCGAGCTGTACACTGCCTACTAGGTGCACCCCCGTGGCAATGGGTTTGGAGGGGTCAGAATGGCGGTCAAAGTATTGGCCATAGGGCTATTGTGCGCGAGGGGTACCTACTTCGGGGCTCCGCCTCTGGAATTTTCGACGTTGTTCGAGGTAACCGAGCCTTGCACAACACGCGCACATAAGGGCTCTACATGGCCCACTAGGTGTACCCCGGTGGCAATCGGTTTGGAGGGGTGAAAACGTGGGTCAAAGTTAGGTCCATATCGTCATAGTGTGTGTTCCCGACCCCAACTTGGGTGCTCCACCTCTGGAATTTTCGACGTTGTTGGAGGTAACCGAGGTTGTGGACACGTACACGCGCCCGAGCTGTACACTGCCTACTAGGTGCACCCCCGTGGCAATGGGTTTGGAGGGGTCAGAATGGCGGTCAAAGTATTGGCCATAGGGCTATTGTGCGCGAGGGGTACCTACTTCGGGGCTCCGCCTCTGGAATTTTCGACGTTGTTCGAGGTAACCGAGCCTTGCACAACACGCGCACATAAGGGCTCTACATGGCCCACTAGGTGTACCCCGGTGGCAATCGGTTTGGAGGGGTGAAAACGTGGGTCAAAGTTAGGTCCATATCGTCATAGTGTGTGTTCCCGACCCCAACTTGGGTGCTCCGCCTCTGGAATTTTCGACGTTGTTGGAGGTAACCGAGGTTGTGGCCACGTACACGCGCCCGAGCTGTACACTGCCTACTAGGTGCACCCCCGTGGCAATGGGTTTGGAGGGGTCAGAATGGCGGTCAAAGTATTGGCCATAGGGCTATTGTGCGCGAGGGGTACCTACTTCGGGGCTCCGCCTCTGGAATTTTCGACGTTGTTCGAGGTAACCGAGCCTTGTACAACACGCGCACATAAGGGCTCTACATGGCCCACTAGGTGTACCCCGGTGGCAATCGGTTTGGAGGGGTGAAAACGTGGGTCAAAGTTAGGTCCATATCGTCATAGTGTGTGTTCCCGACCCCAACTTGGGTGCTCCGCCTCTGGAATTTTCGACGTTGTTGGAGGTAACCGAGGTTGTGGCCACGTACACGCGCCCGAGCTGTACACTGCCTACTAGGTGCACCCCCGTGGCAATGGGTTTGGAGGGGTCAGAATGGCGGTCAAAGTATTGGCCATAGGGCTATTGTGCGCGAGGGGTACCTACTTCGGGGCTCCGCCTCTGGAATTTTCGACGTTGTTCGAGGTAACCGAGCCTTGCACAACACGCTATTGTGTGCAAGGGGTACCTACTTTGGGGTACTTACTGCTGTACTGTTATACTGTTGTACTGCAATACTGCTGCTATACTGCTGTACTGTTGTACTGGTAACTTCATACTGCTTTACTGCTGTACTGTTACTGCTAACTTCATACTGCTGTACTGCTGTACTGTTACTGCTAACTTCATACTGCTGTACTGCTATACTGTTACTGCTAACTTCATACTGCTGTACTGCTTTACTGCTAACTTCACAGACGTGATTGATTGCACAAAATTTTGATTAAAAAAAAAATAACAATAATAAAAATAAAGTCTTGTGAAAATAAGTTTAAAATTTCATGATGATAAAAACCTATAATTTAATGAGTGAGTAAACATTATTCATTTATTTTATCGTTAAAGAGAACAGATTTATTTCCACGACATGACAAAACGAACAAAGCCGAATGTACGCCCAGCAAAGACTCAGATCAGCCTCGGCATCCACCCAATCAAACCAGTCTTCGCTGTCCGCAAAGGGATAGTTAAGACCTATGCTATCTTGTAAGCGCATGTCCAGGGCAGGTGTCCAGACTGATCTTAGTCTTCGCTGTCAGCATGGAGAGGGCTTAGACTCTCAGTTCCCTTTACTCGGAAAGGGAAGACTCTGCTCGGACTGCTGAATCTACGCGAAGTGCACATGCCACCGTGTTAGTTTTGGCGAGTCGCGGCATATATATTTCATACATTCTTACGTTTCGCTAATCCAGCCGAACCGCGATACGACAAAACCCACACAAAGTGTCATATGTAACACGTGAAGACTCAGATCAGTCTGGGCATATGGCAAGTCTGATCAGAGTCTTCGCTGTGTACTTTAAGGGTAGCTAAGCTATCTCCATGCCACCAGCAAAGACTTTGACCAGACTTGGCGAACGCCTAGGCTGATGTTAGTCATTGCTATGCGCATATGCCACTTTCTTGATTTTTTTCGTGTCGCGACTCAATTTAATATTGCCTCACGCGTGCCTTGTCAGTAATAGTGTATATTCACACATTGATTTAATTGACATTGAGTAATATTTGAACTGAAATAAAATGAAATTGATGAAACTGGATCAATTTTAAAATAATAATAAACATGAGAGTTCAAACTTGATACAATAATAACATTTTCATTGGTTTTCGGATTTGTATAATGCATTAAATAGAAGAATGAAACAAATGAATAAAAAACATGCATGTAGACCGCCTTTGTAAATTAAGTAATTTACTTTCTTTAAGATATAAAATCGGCAAATAAACATAACTTAAAGTCTTAAATGCTGTAGAAAAATAAAGTGTTCTGTTTCCTACTAACAAAATTATAGGCATTAAATCGCTAGAGATCGCCAAAGTTCGAGGAGCCCCTGTAGCTCAGTAGGCTAAACGCTGACCCGCTTATCTAGTGGTCCCAAGTTCGATTTCCGAAGGCGGAAACCTTCTCAGACGTAAAGGGGTTCCATTACACAACCTGTCACTATCGTCCTTCCATCAGCCTCTCGTCATTGTAACTCTCATCGTGGACCACAGGTTTTCTTCTTTAGTTTCCATAATTCACCCTCATTTAGTAATTTGTAATCTAAGTTTTGTTTGGATTTTAGAGTCAACTGCATATTGAATATGCAGATAGTGTGGATTTTTGTTTGCCTCACATTAATGATTACATAAATGAGCAACAATTGAGCAAAAGCTTAATTTCTAAACATACCGACATTACTAATTGGCATTATACAATCTTAAGATAATTTATATATTGTGTCTTTCAATTCGGCACCAGTGATACCAATTATTTCGCCAATTTAAAGGAGTTATCCGACCTATGGTCTTCATATGATTGCTAATAAGACCAAAGAATATCGGCATCAATTACAATTGTATTTCACTAGCACGATTTCGTTTCTGTTCTAACATCAGAAACCAAAATGGTTCTCTAGCGCAGCTCTGGACCAGAAAAATAAAATAAAAACTAAATAAATTTACTTTTATCTTTCAGTTAAAGCACATTTTAGACACAGTACTGGATAAATCTACATTTTGAATAATTCATTCACTTGAAAATTCATTTCTGCAACATTCTATCATACCTTATCGTGGTAATCTCCGCCTGGAGCTATTACCTGAAAGCCGGAGTCGTGTCCTAGCGTCGCATTTTACGGAAACGCACGGAAACCACCGGCAAAAAAATAATCAACCAAAATTTTAACAAATATTGAAAAAAGACCATTTTATCATTTACCTAGACTAATAAAATTTATACCAGATGAAAATATACTCTTTCTTCTCATCTAATCTATTTGTGATGCATAACATTTTGTATCAATTTGATTCGAAATAAGTCGTTGAATTCATGTGCCCTATTGGTTTTACGGAGATTTTGTTATTTGTTTTAATTAATTATGTACCTCTAGAAAATCACCCAAAAAAAGACCATTTTGTACTTGTGCTAGAATCAAAATTAAAACACAGTATTAAAGATGAAGAATTTTACTTTCTGATACCGTTTGTGATGTAAAAATATGTTAAGAAAAAAAGAAGTTATTAAGTGATAATGAATCTTTCCCTTATTACTCGTATATGTCAAATTGGCTCACACCTGTAGAAGTGCTAGTACGCAGTTTCTTCACTATGATCAGCTTGGGCATCCGACCAGTACGATCAGACTCCTTGCTAAGCACTTAAGGGGTAGTTTAGTGTCTAAGCTAGCTCCATGTGGACAGCGAAGACTCTGATCAGACTGGACGGACAACCACTTTGTTTTTGTTTTTTTCGTATCGCGGCTCATTTTGGGGTAATTTTGGAAAGGAGGTGCTTTGTATTAAAGTCGAATAATTGCAATGAATGAACATATCTAGGAAAGACAAATCTCACAACCAAAACTCTAGCCACTATTTTGCGTAATTCTAATTTTGCGAAAATGGTGAATGGATACATTTAAAATGACCGAAAGCAACTTTCTTCACAATTGTGGTGAAAGCCTTAAGATAAGTGTCTCCTCTAGGAGCAAATTCTTAAATTCTTTCCTTTAAGTGTACGGTTAGACATTCACAAAAGTTTTCGCCCTTTGAATAGATTGACGAAACATATGAAGGTATATAGGTGTACCCCTATACATTACTTGTTTGAGCTGTATCATCCACATTAATATTTCAAATGGCATACCGAGCCAGATTGGGTATTAGCGACTTTCAATTTCTTTAAGCAATTGGTAAAAATCTGACGTATGGCCGAAATACGAAATGCATATATCAGAGGATCGGCAATAGTGTTAAAACTTAGAAAAAGGATGCATGACCCAGTTATATACATCAGCGGCATATCGCCACCTGGCGCAGATGCATTAATTAAACGTATTGACGTAAATAGGTAATGTGGGACGTTAAAAAGGAAAAATGTAGCTACCACGAGGAATAACGTGATAGCTGATTTTCTCGTATTTATTCTCCCATGTTGCAATCGAGAATTGATACCACGAATTTCCAGATATATTATCGCATTTAGAATAAGCAACAATAATGAACCGATCAGTACAAGCCCTAAATGAATCCAGATCAAATATTTTCCTCCGTACATGTATGCTAGGGTAAACGTCTGGTATTCTTTTTTACCAACAACTGAAATCAGTGTCCTACAAACAGGCCCAACAGCCAAAGTAAGTATCCAAATTATGACAAGGAACTTAGTGCAATATCTCTTCAGAGTTGTATATTTCAATGGCAAAACTGTCTTCATTAGCAAGTCGACGGATATCAGTACCAAAGTCCCAACACACGTCATCCCGCCTAAAGAATTCACAGTTTGACTGAACAGCGTTATAATATGCCATTGATTGGCAGTATGATTACCTACGAAATGGGAAGCCGCAAAAAGCATGAGGCCAAGGTCTATTAGAAAATCTGATACGGCAAGGCTTAAAACAAGTTTAAACGTCGTTGTCTTGTAAAGTTTTGCTAACACAATTGCCGAGATGTTCATTATATTAAGTATAGCACCTAATAGTGATAAAGGAATCATAAACGTACAAATAATATCCAGAAAATGAATAAACTCTGTCAAATCATAATTTGTATTGTTTGCCATCCTAAAATGTACACTGTAGTAAAACTAACGTCAAAGTCAACTGTATTGTTTTCTTCGTTGTGTATTTGCTATCTTGAAACGCCACTCCGTTTTATTCCCGCTTTTTTTTCGTTTTCTTTCGATACCCTTTCTTATATTTTATAAAACTTTATTGACCCTCATTGTCTTAAATGTCACATACTTTGCGTGGTTGTCAGTGCGCATATGGCTACACTTCGATTGTTATGGCAGTCATTTTAGAAGCAGAATAATACATAATTTGGCGGTAGATTGAATAGAAGGCGTTATATAAGCGTCATTGAGAAGACATTCCACTGAAGAAACATCCGTTTGTATCCGCATTTGTATCCAACATTTTTTTTATCTGAAATCATAAAGTATAAATGTTATTTATAAATCATACAATAATAGTAACAGACATAAACATGATATATAATTGAAGCATATGTGTCAGCTATAGGCACTGCTTGATTCTTAAATTTTTATATTTTCACTTTTATTCCTCATTTCACAATATTTCATTGGTCATATAACCCGTATGCCAAAATTTAGCCAAAAATATAAAAGTTCAATGAATATTCAATCTTTTTTCCCGTTGTACTGCACTACGTGCAAAATAGCACTCTGTCAGATGTTACATCTATAGGTTTCTCTTGTTTGTAAATTTACAATGGAACTTTTATCCGAAACAGACGCAGATATTCAAAACTTTTTTTTTTTAGTGTAGATCTACTTCCGATTTCTACTTTCGGTTAAATACACAATAACAAACATTGTATCATCTTAGGTTGACCGTGGTCCATTTTAGAATTCAAAATTGGACAGCTCAATCTTGAGATAGGTCATTGTTGCTACCCAGTGTCAAAATTACGGTTGCAGTGCCAACCGACATAGCTTACTTGAGTAATATTCATGAAAATTATTGTCAAATCTTCGCCTAGAGACATATTACAAAACACACTTCCATTTATTCTGAGCCGATTATCTTTTTTAAAGATTTTTCTTGCTTCAATAACTGTGGTCATAATCTCATATGTTTACCCGTGTGCACCGAATATAAACGTCGTAGGGCACGTACACGTTAATCCAATTCTACTTGTAGCTATTCCTCGATTTCCTTTCCTTGACGGGGCGGTGCTTATTTCCGACCTTACCTTCGACGTGTATGTTTTCTAAAAAAGGTATAATGGAGTAATGATTTTATGCTCACTCGCGCAGAAATGATCACCTTTAGAAATGATCGGATATCGCACTACAATCTTTTTTTCCTTTCAACCCAGCATACATATATTGTCTAAGCAACGTTGTGTCCACGTCGATGCAACATTATGATGGCGGAACATCCCTGTATAGACGTCAAGAAATGATCACCTTTAGAAATGATCGGATATCGCACAACAACCTTTTTTTCCTTTCAACCCAGCATACATATATTGTCTAAGCAATGTTGTGTCGACGTCGATGCAACATTATGATGTCGGAACATCCCTGTATAGACGTCAATAAAGCGTCATAACGTCGCACCGACGTTCTTCAGACTTTGTTTCGACGATGCGTGCCTTTATGAGCTATCACATCATTTGTGATCACCGATAGCGTTTACTAGACATTTTTAATCTCACAATTATGCATAACAACTCACGCGCATGATACCTACCTTACCGATTGTTAATGTAACTGCTCGGTTTTGACATTGAATGGCAAACGTCTACATGTAACAGCCCCGCCCAGTCTTCCAATGGTAATTGTAGAATAAAATGATTTAAATCATTGAATTAGAAAGGTTTCAAATGAATACAACATTTACCTCAGTAATAATCTAACATACTGCGTCTTGAATGGTCCACCGTGTCTGTCTTTCTGTAACTGTTGTCATACTGCATCCCGTATCCCATATTATTGTACTCTTATAATCATAATTATTGGATCCAATGTACTTTGCTATGATCGGACTGCTCATTGGAGCAGTCTGATCTAAGTCTAAACTGTTTGCAATCCCGGCTAAACTATGATTTTTTGACACATTGCTTTAATTGAAACTCAACTTGAAAAATTACAGTAGTATTACAGTTAATGATGTGTTCCAAAATTGAGAATGCTTAGGGTAAACGCGGGTAACTTCGGACAGGGTGGTAAATTCGGACATACCATTGCTAACAGTGAAAATCAGATGAAACGGCCAATAATGAGCCGTCTCACCAAGATTTCACTGTTTGGCCAGATATTTTTGTTTAAGTTTAAAACAGCTGACATATAAAGGAAACAATGTCACTGTCCGAATTTACACACTGTCCGAAGTTACCCGACTCTTCCCTACTGCTATGGCAAGTTGACTAGCTTATACCTATTGGACTCTTCCAATCCATTGTTCAAACAGGTCATTTTCAATAAAAGGGGTGTTTAAACATATTTTTGATTATGATTTATATTGTCAATGATGCAAATAGTGTGAAACTGGATATTATAATAGTTGTTGCCTTTTGTGGTGTCTCCATTGGGTCTACACTGTAAGTAAAGGTCCCTTTCACAGTGTGCTAAGCATAAAAGGTTATTAAATTATGCATGTTCCGGAAATGTTTATCTGTCATTAATTGCAATATCTGAAATATTAGAGTCTTTGTGGCAAGAGAACCATATACGTAAGGAAAAAAGAAACGCAACTTTGAAGTCAATGTCATTTTCCAAAATATTTTTTCCACCTTACAAGTTTCTCTCTCTCTCTCTCTCTCTCTCTCTGTGTGTGTTTCGAGGAAGCACTCAATCTCAAACATATAACTTCTTGCTTTGTTCGTGTTAAATCTAAACCATCATAGTTAGCATAGACCATTAGGTATTAAAATCTCATAAAATATCAAAAATCAATAAGTAAATTTTAGCCTTTTGCAAACACTAACATTTATTTCACCATTATTCTTTCAAACGTTTGGGGTTAGGCGACACACAAGAAGAAAAAAAGCAGGACTATGCAACTGTCGCACTAAAGTTGAAAAAAAAAACATATTTATGTTAGAAGAAACAAATTATCTAACAGAATCGTCGTCCTACACAGGCTTTTATGATTTTAAGGTAATAGTCCATGTTGTAGACATAATTGAGCCGCGACACGACAAAAGCAACAAAGTGGCATGTGCACTCAGCGAAGACTAAGATCAACTTGGGCATCCGCCCAGACTGATCAGAGTGTTCGCTTTGCGCATGGATCTATGGAGCTAGCTCAGAACCTTAACTACCTTTTAAGCGCACAACGAAGACTCAGACTTAGTAATCTGTTTCGTTCGCCATACTGAAACTATCCCTGTGTTTTAACTAATATTGATTTATACTACGTCTGTGAAGTTAGCAGTATAGCAGGACAGCAGTATGAAGTTAGCAGTAACAGTACAGCAGTACAGCAGTATGAAGATAGCAGTAACAGTACAGCAGTACAGCAGTATGAAGTTAGAAGTACAAAAGTACAGCAGTATAGCAGTACAACAGTATAACAGTACAGCAGTAGGGACCCCGAAGTAGGTACCCCACTCGCACAATAGCCCTATGGCCAAAACTTTGACCGCCATTTTGACCACTCCAAACCCATTGCCACGGGGTGCACCTAGTACCCCACTCGCACAATAGCCCTATGGCCAAAACTTTGACCGCCATTTTGACCACTCCAAACCCATTGCCACGGGGGTGCACCTAGTATGCAGTGTACAGCTCTGGCGCATGTACGTGGCCACAACCTCGGTTACCTCCAACAACGTCGAAAATTCCAGAGGCGGAGCCCCGAAGTTGGGGTCGGGAGCACCCACTATGACGATATGGACCTAACTTTGACCCACGTTTTCACCCCTCCAAACCGATTGCCACCGGGGTGCACCTAGTGGGCCACGTAGAGCCCTTATGTACGCGTGTTGTGCAAGGCTCGGTTACCTCGAACAACGTCGAAAATTCCAGAGGCGGAGCCCCGAAGTAGGTACCCCACTCGCACAATAGCCCTATGGCCAAAACTTTGACCGCCATTTTGACCACTCCAAACCCATTGCCACGGGAGTGCACCTAGTATGCAGTGTACAGCTCTGGCGCATGTACGTGGCCACAACCTCGGTTACCTCCAACAACGTCGAAAATTCCAGAGGCGGAGCCCCGAAGTTGGGGTCGGGAGCACCCACTATGACGATATGGACCTAACTTTGACCCACGTTTTCACCCCTCCAAACCGATTGCCACCGGGGTGCACCTAGTGGGCCACGTAGAGCCCTTATGTACGCGTGTTGTGCAAGGCTCGGTTACCTCGAACAACGTCGAAAATTCCAGAGGCGGAGCCCCGAAGTAGGTACCCCACTCGCACAATAGCCCTATGGCCAAAACTTTGACCGCCATTTTGACCACTCCAAACCCATTGCCACGGGGGTGCACCTAGTATGCAGTGTACAGCTCTGGCGCATGTACGTGGCCACAACCTCGGTTACCTCCAACAACGTCGAAAATTCCAGAGGCGGAGCCCCGAAGTTGGGGTCGGGAGCACCCACTATGACGATATGGACCTAACTTTGACCCACGTTTTCACCCCTCCAAACCGATTGCCACCGGGGTGCACCTAGTGGGCCACGTAGAGCCCTTATGTACGCGTGTTGTGCAAGGCTCGGTTACCTCGAACAACGTCGAAAATTCCAGAGGCGGAGCCCCGAAGTAGGTACCCCACTCGCACAATAGCCCTATGGCCAAAACTTTGACCGCCATTTTGACCACTCCAAACCCATTGCCACGGGGGTGCACCTAGTATGCAGTGTACAGCTCTGGCGCATGTACGTGGCCACAACCTCGGTTACCTCCAACAACGTCGAAAATTCCAGAGGCGGAGCCCCGAAGTTGGGGTCGGGAGCACCCACTATGACGATATGGACCTAACTTTGACCCACGTTTTCACCCCTCCAAACCGATTGCCACCGGGGTGCACCTAGTGGGCCACGTAGAGCCCTTATGTACGCGTGTTGTGCAAGGCTCGGTTACCTCGAACAACGTCGAAAATTCCAGAGGCGGAGCCCCGAAGTAGGTACCCCACTCGCACAATAGCCCTATGGCCAAAACTTTGACCGCCATTTTGACCACTCCAAACCCATTGCCACGGGGGTGCACCTAGTATGCAGTGTACAGCTCTGGCGCATGTACGTGGCCACAACCTCGGTTACCTCCAACAACGTCGAAAATTCCAGAGGCGGAGCCCCGAAGTTGGGGTCGGGAGCACCCACTATGACGATATGGACCTAACTTTGACCCACGTTTTCACCCCTCCAAACCGATTGCCACCGGGGTGCACCTAGTGGGCCACGTAGAGCCCTTATGTACGCGTGTTGTGCAAGGCTCGGTTACCTCGAACAACGTCGAAAATTCCAGAGGCGGAGCCCCGAAGTAGGTACCCCACTCGCACAATAGCCCTATGGCCAAAACTTTGACCGCCATTTTGACCACTCCAAACCCATTGCCACGGGGGTGCACCTAGTATGCAGTGTACAGCTCTGGCGCATGTACGTGGCCACAACCTCGGTTACCTCCAACAACGTCGAAAATTCCAGAGGCGGAGCCCCGAAGTTGGGGTCGGGAGCACCCACTATGACGATATGGACCTAACTTTGACCCACGTTTTCACCCCTCCAAACCGATTGCCACCGGGGTGCACCTAGTGGGCCACGTAGAGCCCTTATGTACGCGTGTTGTGCAAGGCTCGGTTACCTCGAACAACGTCGAAAATTCCAGAGGCGGAGCCCCGAAGTAGGTACCCCACTCGCACAATAGCCCTATGGCCAAAACTTTGACCGCCATTTTGACCACTCCAAACCCATTGCCACGGGGGTGCACCTAGTATGCAGTGTACAGCTCTGGCGCATGTACGTGGCCACAACCTCGGTTACCTCCAACAACGTCGAAAATTCCAGAGGCGGAGCCCCGAAGTTGGGGTCGGGAGCACCCACTATGACGATATGGACCTAACTTTGACCCACGTTTTCACCCCTCCAAACCGATTGCCACCGGGGTGCACCTAGTGGGCCACGTAGAGCCCTTATGTACGCGTGTTGTGCAAGGCTCGGTTACCTCGAACAACGTCGAAAATTCCAGAGGCGGAGCCCCGAAGTAGGTACCCCACTCGCACAATAGCCCTATGGCCAAAACTTTGACCGCCATTTTGACCACTCCAAACCCATTGCCACGGGGGTGCACCTAGTATGCAGTGTACAGCTCTGGCGCATGTACGTGGCCACAACCTCGGTTACCTCCAACAACGTCGAAAATTCCAGAGGCGGAGCCCCGAAGTTGGGGTCGGGAGCACCCACTATGACGATATGGACCTAACTTTGACCCACGTTTTCACCCCTCCAAACCGATTGCCACCGGGGTGCACCTAGTGGGCCACGTAGAGCCCTTATGTACGCGTGTTGTGCAAGGCTCGGTTACCTCGAACAACGTCGAAAATTCCAGAGGCGGAGCCCCGAAGTAGGTACCCCACTCGCACAATAGCCCTATGGCCAAAACTTTGACCGCCATTTTGACCACTCCAAACCCATTGCCACGGGGGTGCACCTAGTATGCAGTGTACAGCTCTGGCGCATGTACGTGGCCACAACCTCGGTTACCTCCAACAACGTCGAAAATTCCAGAGGCGGAGCCCCGAAGTTGGGGTCGGGAGCACCCACTATGACGATATGGACCTAACTTTGACCCACGTTTTCACCCCTCCAAACCGATTGCCACCGGGGTGCACCTAGTGGGCCACGTAGAGCCCTTATGTACGCGTGTTGTGCAAGGCTCGGTTACCTCGAACAACGTCGAAAATTCCAGAGGCGGAGCCCCGAAGTAGGTACCCCACTCGCACAATAGCCCTATGGCCAAAACTTTGACCGCCATTTTGACCACTCCAAACCCATTGCCACGGGGGTGCACCTAGTATGCAGTGTACAGCTCTGGCGCATGTACGTGGCCACAACCTCGGTTACCTCCAACAACGTCGAAAATTCCAGAGGCGGAGCCCCGAAGTTGGGGTCGGGAGCACCCACTATGACGATATGGACCTAACTTTGACCCACGTTTTCACCCCTCCAAACCGATTGCCACCGGGGTGCACCTAGTGGGCCACGTAGAGCCCTTATGTACGCGTGTTGTGCAAGGCTCGGTTACCTCGAACAACGTCGAAAATTCCAGAGGCGGAGCCCCGAAGTAGGTACCCCACTCGCACAATAGCCCTATGGCCAAAACTTTGACCGCCATTTTGACCACTCCAAACCCATTGCCACGGGGGTGCACCTAGTATGCAGTGTACAGCTCTGGCGCATGTACGTGGCCACAACCTCGGTTACCTCCAACAACGTCGAAAATTCCAGAGGCGGAGCCCCGAAGTTGGGGTCGGGAGCACCCACTATGACGATATGGACCTAACTTTGACCCACGTTTTCACCCCTCCAAACCGATTGCCACCGGGGTGCACCTAGTGGGCCACGTAGAGCCCTTATGTACGCGTGTTGTGCAAGGCTCGGTTACCTCGAACAACGTCGAAAATTCCAGAGGCGGAGCCCCGAAGTAGGTACCCCACTCGCACAATAGCCCTATGGCCAAAACTTTGACCGCCATTTTGACCACTCCAAACCCATTGCCACGGGGGTGCACCTAGTATGCAGTGTACAGCTCTGGCGCATGTACGTGGCCACAACCTCGGTTACCTCCAACAACGTCGAAAATTCCAGAGGCGGAGCCCCGAAGTTGGGGTCGGGAGCACCCACTATGACGATATGGACCTAACTTTGACCCACGTTTTCACCCCTCCAAACCGATTGCCACCGGGGTGCACCTAGTGGGCCACGTAGAGCCCTTATGTACGCGTGTTGTGCAAGGCTCGGTTACCTCGAACAACGTCGAAAATTCCAGAGGCGGAGCCCCGAAGTAGGTACCCCACTCGCACAATAGCCCTATGGCCAAAACTTTGACCGCCATTTTGACCACTCCAAACCCATTGCCACGGGGGTGCACCTAGTATGCAGTGTACAGCTCTGGCGCATGTACGTGGCCACAACCTCGGTTACCTCCAACAACGTCGAAAATTCCAGAGGCGGAGCCCCGAAGTTGGGGTCGGGAGCACCCACTATGACGATATGGACCTAACTTTGACCCACGTTTTCACCCCTCCAAACCGATTGCCACCGGGGTGCACCTAGTGGGCCACGTAGAGCCCTTATGTACGCGTGTTGTGCAAGGCTCGGTTACCTCGAACAACGTCGAAAATTCCAGAGGCGGAGCCCCGAAGTAGGTACCCCACTCGCACAATAGCCCTATGGCCAAAACTTTGACCGCCATTTTGACCACTCCAAACCCATTGCCACGGGGGTGCACCTAGTATGCAGTGTACAGCTCTGGCGCATGTACGTGGCCACAACCTCGGTTACCTCCAACAACGTCGAAAATTCCAGAGGCGGAGCCCCGAAGTTGGGGTCGGGAGCACCCACTATGACGATATGGACCTAACTTTGACCCACGTTTTCACCCCTCCAAACCGATTGCCACCGGGGTGCACCTAGTGGGCCACGTAGAGCCCTTATGTACGCGTGTTGTGCAAGGCTCGGTTACCTCGAACAACGTCGAAAATTCCAGAGGCGGAGCCCCGAAGTAGGTACCCCACTCGCACAATAGCCCTATGGCCAAAACTTTGACCGCCATTTTGACCACTCCAAACCCATTGCCACGGGGGTGCACCTAGTATGCAGTGTACAGCTCTGGCGCATGTACGTGGCCACAACCTCGGTTACCTCCAACAACGTCGAAAATTCCAGAGGCGGAGCCCCGAAGTTGGGGTCGGGAGCACCCACTATGACGATATGGACCTAACTTTGACCCACGTTTTCACCCCTCCAAACCGATTGCCACCGGGGTGCACCTAGTGGGCCACGTAGAGCCCTTATGTACGCGTGTTGTGCAAGGCTCGGTTACCTCGAACAACGTCGAAAATTCCAGAGGCGGAGCCCCGAAGTAGGTACCCCACTCGCACAATAGCCCTATGGCCAAAACTTTGACCGCCATTTTGACCACTCCAAACCCATTGCCACGGGGGTGCACCTAGTATGCAGTGTACAGCTCTGGCGCATGTACGTGGCCACAACCTCGGTTACCTCCAACAACGTCGAAAATTCCAGAGGCGGAGCCCCGAAGTTGGGGTCGGGAGCACCCACTATGACGATATGGACCTAACTTTGACCCACGTTTTCACCCCTCCAAACCGATTGCCACCGGGGTGCACCTAGTGGGCCACGTAGAGCCCTTATGTACGCGTGTTGTGCAAGGCTCGGTTACCTCGAACAACGTCGAAAATTCCAGAGGCGGAGCCCCGAAGTAGGTACCCCACTCGCACAATAGCCCTATGGCCAAAACTTTGACCGCCATTTTGACCACTCCAAACCCATTGCCACGGGGGTGCACCTAGTATGCAGTGTACAGCTCTGGCGCATGTACGTGGCCACAACCTCGGTTACCTCCAACAACGTCGAAAATTCCAGAGGCGGAGCCCCGAAGTTGGGGTCGGGAGCACCCACTATGACGATATGGACCTAACTTTGACCCACGTTTTCACCCCTCCAAACCGATTGCCACCGGGGTGCACCTAGTGGGCCACGTAGAGCCCTTATGTACGCGTGTTGTGCAAGGCTCGGTTACCTCGAACAACGTCGAAAATTCCAGAGGCGGAGCCCCGAAGTAGGTACCCCACTCGCACAATAGCCCTATGGCCAAAACTTTGACCGCCATTTTGACCACTCCAAACCCATTGCCACGGGGGTGCACCTAGTATGCAGTGTACAGCTCTGGCGCATGTACGTGGCCACAACCTCGGTTACCTCCAACAACGTCGAAAATTCCAGAGGCGGAGCCCCGAAGTTGGGGTCGGGAGCACCCACTATGACGATATGGACCTAACTTTGACCCACGTTTTCACCCCTCCAAACCGATTGCCACCGGGGTGCACCTAGTGGGCCACGTAGAGCCCTTATGTACGCGTGTTGTGCAAGGCTCGGTTACCTCGAACAACGTCGAAAATTCCAGAGGCGGAGCCCCGAAGTAGGTACCCCACTCGCACAATAGCCCTATGGCCAAAACTTTGACCGCCATTTTGACCAC
Source organism: Ctena decussata (assembly GCA_963989385.1). NCBI lineage: Eukaryota > Metazoa > Mollusca > Bivalvia > Lucinida > Lucinidae > Ctena > Ctena decussata. The sequence continues at coordinate 54,995,344 of OZ022513.1, forward strand.
TCCAAACCCATTGCCACGGGGGTGCACCTAGTATGCAGTGTACAGCTCTGGCGCATGTACGTGGCCACAACCTCGGTTACCTCCAACAACGTCGAAAATTCCAGAGGCGGAGCCCCGAAGTTGGGGTCGGGAGCACCCACTATGACGATATGGACCTAACTTTGACCCACGTTTTCACCCCTCCAAACCGATTGCCACCGGGGTGCACCTAGTGGGCCACGTAGAGCCCTTATGTACGCGTGTTGTGCAAGGCTCGGTTACCTCGAACAACGTCGAAAATTCCAGAGGCGGAGCCCCGAAGTAGGTACCCCACTCGCACAATAGCCCTATGGCCAAAACTTTGACCGCCATTTTGACCACTCCAAACCCATTGCCACGGGGGTGCACCTAGTATGCAGTGTACAGCTCTGGCGCATGTACGTGGCCACAACCTCGGTTACCTCCAACAACGTCGAAAATTCCAGAGGCGGAGCCCCGAAGTTGGGGTCGGGAGCACCCACTATGACGATATGGACCTAACTTTGACCCACGTTTTCACCCCTCCAAACCGATTGCCACCGGGGTGCACCTAGTGGGCCACGTAGAGCCCTTATGTACGCGTGTTGTGCAAGGCTCGGTTACCTCGAACAACGTCGAAAATTCCAGAGGCGGAGCCCCGAAGTAGGTACCCCACTCGCACAATAGCCCTATGGCCAAAACTTTGACCGCCATTTTGACCACTCCAAACCCATTGCCACGGGGGTGCACCTAGTATGCAGTGTACAGCTCTGGCGCATGTACGTGGCCACAACCTCGGTTACCTCCAACAACGTCGAAAATTCCAGAGGCGGAGCCCCGAAGTTGGGGTCGGGAGCACCCACTATGACGATATGGACCTAACTTTGACCCACGTTTTCACCCCTCCAAACCGATTGCCACCGGGGTGCACCTAGTGGGCCACGTAGAGCCCTTATGTACGCGTGTTGTGCAAGGCTCGGTTACCTCGAACAACGTCGAAAATTCCAGAGGCGGAGCCCCGAAGTAGGTACCCCACTCGCACAATAGCCCTATGGCCAAAACTTTGACCGCCATTTTGACCACTCCAAACCCATTGCCACGGGGGTGCACCTAGTATGCAGTGTACAGCTCTGGCGCATGTACGTGGCCACAACCTCGGTTACCTCCAACAACGTCGAAAATTCCAGAGGCGGAGCCCCGAAGTTGGGGTCGGGAGCACCCACTATGACGATATGGACCTAACTTTGACCCACGTTTTCACCCCTCCAAACCGATTGCCACCGGGGTGCACCTAGTGGGCCACGTAGAGCCCTTATGTACGCGTGTTGTGCAAGGCTCGGTTACCTCGAACAACGTCGAAAATTCCAGAGGCGGAGCCCCGAAGTAGGTACCCCACTCGCACAATAGCCCTATGGCCAAAACTTTGACCGCCATTTTGACCACTCCAAACCCATTGCCACGGGGGTGCACCTAGTATGCAGTGTACAGCTCTGGCGCATGTACGTGGCCACAACCTCGGTTACCTCCAACAACGTCGAAAATTCCAGAGGCGGAGCCCCGAAGTTGGGGTCGGGAGCACCCACTATGACGATATGGACCTAACTTTGACCCACGTTTTCACCCCTCCAAACCGATTGCCACCGGGGTGCACCTAGTGGGCCACGTAGAGCCCTTATGTACGCGTGTTGTGCAAGGCTCGGTTACCTCGAACAACGTCGAAAATTCCAGAGGCGGAGCCCCGAAGTAGGTACCCCACTCGCACAATAGCCCTATGGCCAAAACTTTGACCGCCATTTTGACCACTCCAAACCCATTGCCACGGGGGTGCACCTAGTATGCAGTGTACAGCTCTGGCGCATGTACGTGGCCACAACCTCGGTTACCTCCAACAACGTCGAAAATTCCAGAGGCGGAGCCCCGAAGTTGGGGTCGGGAGCACCCACTATGACGATATGGACCTAACTTTGACCCACGTTTTCACCCCTCCAAACCGATTGCCACCGGGGTGCACCTAGTGGGCCACGTAGAGCCCTTATGTACGCGTGTTGTGCAAGGCTCGGTTACCTCGAACAACGTCGAAAATTCCAGAGGCGGAGCCCCGAAGTAGGTACCCCACTCGCACAATAGCCCTATGGCCAAAACTTTGACCGCCATTTTGACCACTCCAAACCCATTGCCACGGGGGTGCACCTAGTATGCAGTGTACAGCTCTGGCGCATGTACGTGGCCACAACCTCGGTTACCTCCAACAACGTCGAAAATTCCAGAGGCGGAGCCCCGAAGTTGGGGTCGGGAGCACCCACTATGACGATATGGACCTAACTTTGACCCACGTTTTCACCCCTCCAAACCGATTGCCACCGGGGTGCACCTAGTGGGCCACGTAGAGCCCTTATGTACGCGTGTTGTGCAAGGCTCGGTTACCTCGAACAACGTCGAAAATTCCAGAGGCGGAGCCCCGAAGTAGGTACCCCACTCGCACAATAGCCCTATGGCCAAAACTTTGACCGCCATTTTGACCACTCCAAACCCATTGCCACGGGGGTGCACCTAGTATGCAGTGTACAGCTCTGGCGCATGTACGTGGCCACAACCTCGGTTACCTCCAACAACGTCGAAAATTCCAGAGGCGGAGCCCCGAAGTTGGGGTCGGGAGCACCCACTATGACGATATGGACCTAACTTTGACCCACGTTTTCACCCCTCCAAACCGATTGCCACCGGGGTGCACCTAGTGGGCCACGTAGAGCCCTTATGTACGCGTGTTGTGCAAGGCTCGGTTACCTCGAACAACGTCGAAAATTCCAGAGGCGGAGCCCCGAAGTAGGTACCCCACTCGCACAATAGCCCTATGGCCAAAACTTTGACCGCCATTTTGACCACTCCAAACCCATTGCCACGGGGGTGCACCTAGTATGCAGTGTACAGCTCTGGCGCATGTACGTGGCCACAACCTCGGTTACCTCCAACAACGTCGAAAATTCCAGAGGCGGAGCCCCGAAGTTGGGGTCGGGAGCACCCACTATGACGATATGGACCTAACTTTGACCCACGTTTTCACCCCTCCAAACCGATTGCCACCGGGGTGCACCTAGTGGGCCACGTAGAGCCCTTATGTACGCGTGTTGTGCAAGGCTCGGTTACCTCGAACAACGTCGAAAATTCCAGAGGCGGAGCCCCGAAGTAGGTACCCCACTCGCACAATAGCCCTATGGCCAAAACTTTGACCGCCATTTTGACCACTCCAAACCCATTGCCACGGGGGTGCACCTAGTATGCAGTGTACAGCTCTGGCGCATGTACGTGGCCACAACCTCGGTTACCTCCAACAACGTCGAAAATTCCAGAGGCGGAGCCCCGAAGTTGGGGTCGGGAGCACCCACTATGACGATATGGACCTAACTTTGACCCACGTTTTCACCCCTCCAAACCGATTGCCACCGGGGTGCACCTAGTGGGCCACGTAGAGCCCTTATGTACGCGTGTTGTGCAAGGCTCGGTTACCTCGAACAACGTCGAAAATTCCAGAGGCGGAGCCCCGAAGTAGGTACCCCACTCGCACAATAGCCCTATGGCCAAAACTTTGACCGCCATTTTGACCACTCCAAACCCATTGCCACGGGGGTGCACCTAGTATGCAGTGTACAGCTCTGGCGCATGTACGTGGCCACAACCTCGGTTACCTCCAACAACGTCGAAAATTCCAGAGGCGGAGCCCCGAAGTTGGGGTCGGGAGCACCCACTATGACGATATGGACCTAACTTTGACCCACGTTTTCACCCCTCCAAACCGATTGCCACCGGGGTGCACCTAGTGGGCCACGTAGAGCCCTTATGTACGCGTGTTGTGCAAGGCTCGGTTACCTCGAACAACGTCGAAAATTCCAGAGGCGGAGCCCCGAAGTAGGTACCCCACTCGCACAATAGCCCTATGGCCAAAACTTTGACCGCCATTTTGACCACTCCAAACCCATTGCCACGGGGGTGCACCTAGTATGCAGTGTACAGCTCTGGCGCATGTACGTGGCCACAACCTCGGTTACCTCCAACAACGTCGAAAATTCCAGAGGCGGAGCCCCGAAGTTGGGGTCGGGAGCACCCACTATGACGATATGGACCTAACTTTGACCCACGTTTTCACCCCTCCAAACCGATTGCCACCGGGGTGCACCTAGTGGGCCACGTAGAGCCCTTATGTACGCGTGTTGTGCAAGGCTCGGTTACCTCGAACAACGTCGAAAATTCCAGAGGCGGAGCCCCGAAGTAGGTACCCCACTCGCACAATAGCCCTATGGCCAAAACTTTGACCGCCATTTTGACCACTCCAAACCCATTGCCACGGGGGTGCACCTAGTATGCAGTGTACAGCTCTGGCGCATGTACGTGGCCACAACCTCGGTTACCTCCAACAACGTCGAAAATTCCAGAGGCGGAGCCCCGAAGTTGGGGTCGGGAGCACCCACTATGACGATATGGACCTAACTTTGACCCACGTTTTCACCCCTCCAAACCGATTGCCACCGGGGTGCACCTAGTGGGCCACGTAGAGCCCTTATGTACGCGTGTTGTGCAAGGCTCGGTTACCTCGAACAACGTCGAAAATTCCAGAGGCGGAGCCCCGAAGTAGGTACCCCACTCGCACAATAGCCCTATGGCCAAAACTTTGACCGCCATTTTGACCACTCCAAACCCATTGCCACGGGGGTGCACCTAGTATGCAGTGTACAGCTCTGGCGCATGTACGTGGCCACAACCTCGGTTACCTCCAACAACGTCGAAAATTCCAGAGGCGGAGCCCCGAAGTTGGGGTCGGGAGCACCCACTATGACGATATGGACCTAACTTTGACCCACGTTTTCACCCCTCCAAACCGATTGCCACCGGGGTGCACCTAGTGGGCCACGTAGAGCCCTTATGTACGCGTGTTGTGCAAGGCTCGGTTACCTCGAACAACGTCGAAAATTCCAGAGGCGGAGCCCCGAAGTAGGTACCCCACTCGCACAATAGCCCTATGGCCAAAACTTTGACCGCCATTTTGACCACTCCAAACCCATTGCCACGGGGGTGCACCTAGTATGCAGTGTACAGCTCTGGCGCATGTACGTGGCCACAACCTCGGTTACCTCCAACAACGTCGAAAATTCCAGAGGCGGAGCCCCGAAGTTGGGGTCGGGAGCACCCACTATGACGATATGGACCTAACTTTGACCCACGTTTTCACCCCTCCAAACCGATTGCCACCGGGGTGCACCTAGTGGGCCACGTAGAGCCCTTATGTACGCGTGTTGTGCAAGGCTCGGTTACCTCGAACAACGTCGAAAATTCCAGAGGCGGAGCCCCGAAGTAGGTACCCCACTCGCACAATAGCCCTATGGCCAAAACTTTGACCGCCATTTTGACCACTCCAAACCCATTGCCACGGGGGTGCACCTAGTATGCAGTGTACAGCTCTGGCGCATGTACGTGGCCACAACCTCGGTTACCTCCAACAACGTCGAAAATTCCAGAGGCGGAGCCCCGAAGTTGGGGTCGGGAGCACCCACTATGACGATATGGACCTAACTTTGACCCACGTTTTCACCCCTCCAAACCGATTGCCACCGGGGTGCACCTAGTGGGCCACGTAGAGCCCTTATGTACGCGTGTTGTGCAAGGCTCGGTTACCTCGAACAACGTCGAAAATTCCAGAGGCGGAGCCCCGAAGTAGGTACCCCACTCGTAATATTGGATGACATATAAACATCTGAGTCAGGGGTCATTTTGTCTAATTTCTTTTGAAAACCCCCTAGGTTGTTGCCTCTTTCTGGCATACAAAATAGGTCTACTTTTATTAGGTTAAAACATCATAGATTGTAGTCTCTGAGCTCCAGCTCTACCTGAAACAGGCAGAACAGTCATATATCTTATAACTTTCACATGCCATACACTCAAATCAGGCTCTTTCGTGTTTCTTAGGAACTATTTTACACCGTACCAAAACACTGTGACGTCAATAGTAGTGCGCCACCAACTGTTGAAATAGCACGCACAGATTCATCGTCTATATTTAGAAATACAAGTACAGGCTTTCGAAAAGTAGCAAGCATGGTAGTAGAAATACGTGTAGGGAAGCATATATATAGGGTTTGATACCAAATACGTATAGGGAAGCACATATATAGGGTTTGATACCAGAGCTTCTAAGTGCGATATGTAGCACATGTAAGGAAAGCAGCCAATTGTATGTATGTAGTGGAGGAATAAGGCTTAGTGCAGGTTATATTGTAAAGCAGGCTGTATAATAGCATGAAGATAGGATGGACATAGAATAATGCAGGTGTGTGCGTCTCAGTGTTAACTAATGTAGATAGGCAGGAAGGTAGGTAGAGTTAGTTTCTTTCTTTTTTTTTCAAGAAAAATGAATACCAAATTAAGGTCAGTGGGTGTATCTTAAAAATTTATCAACTCCGCCAATTTCATTTTGATCGTACAACTCTTCTGTCCCTTTAGAGTAGATCATTTGGAAGGGTTACGTCGGGAAGCAAACAGGAAGTCACAAAAGTCATTCCCCTTCTTCTAAATGGCAACAGAAAATTAGAGTGTACTCTTACACCTTAAAACATGTGTTGATTGTTAATCAATTAGACGATTACTAGCCTTGCTGAAGGCTTAGAAATACACATATTTGTTGTGTTTTTTTATAAATTTTCTTGAATATACATATTTTTTTCTTTGAGCTAGTCTATAGGCATGGGGCTGATTTCTATATCTCAGACAAACCCTCAGGAGAAAAATTCATTTCTAGACTAGCCAAACATAGAACATAAAAAAAGATACTTATATGTGACAAACAATTTAATATATCCGACTGGAGCAAGTCTAGACGATTACCTACAACATAAATTTTAGCAGAAAATACATTAAGAAAAATCAGCAAATTGAACATTTTGCTTTTCACATTAACCATATAATTTTAATACCACAACATATAATTCAGCTTAAAAATAGCCCTCAAATTATGTCATGGGTACTGGTCAAACGTAAAAAACGTTTCTGGTAATGGAAAACTGAGTACTTAAATATATATTAATATGAAATAGGTGCCACTTATATTGTCACTTATATTGTGTTATATAAAACTTTGATTTTGACATATTTTGCAAGGTATGAGGCAACCGATAAAAATTCTGGTGATTTTATATTTTTCCAAAGTCAAGGTCATCGGAAAGGTCATGTATCATATATATGTATGATACATTTGGCAGTTGAGCATCAATATCACACATAAAACTTGATGATACCAGTTTGTGCCCGAACACCATAATTACATTTTGCATAGTTTTCAAAGCTGAAAACATAAAATTGAAATCTTAGATACGCCATGTCTCATGTGATACATGGCCGACTTTGACTTTGAGGCTAAGGGTTGCATTCTTTCGTGTTTATAGTATGAGCATGTTAGGCCTGCTACATGATTGCAAAGGCTTTAAAATCTCATAATGCAATATCAGAATAGTTTTACAAGATAGAAATTCCTATGAACAGGTTACCCAGCCATCGGCACCATTTCACACAATGTATCATGTATGATACGTAGGGTGCTAGAGGGTTATACTCATTATCCCGATAGCGGCGTTAAAATTTCGGTGTCCTAATCACTTCAGTGATTTATCATTTGCAGGGATGTACATATGCAACTTCTTCTATGTACTGTTTCCTTGCACTGCCTATTTATAAATGCATTATTGCAGGCACACATACTGGCTGTATACTGTTTGCCTGTTTCCTTTATACCCTAAACTGTGTACTGTTTAAGACTACTGTGTATTGTGTAAACTGTGTATTGTTTACTTTGCTCTGTTTACTTTGCCCCATTTTTTGTCTTCTGCGTACTGCAAAATAGTTTTCCCAAGGAAAGTTCCTGGGCCCTGAGTTGGGGTCGGGAACGTTCACTGTGACGATATGGACATAACTTTGACCCCCATTCCCAATGTCATTTAGAAAAGTTTTTCATTGGCTCACATATGGTTTTACGTGGGGTGATCATTAAATAATAGAAACACCTTCGTAGATTGGTTGATTATATACAGAAATAAGTATACTTCTATACAGAAATAAGTATACTTCATACCACCAAATAATGATAAAAGATTAGATCCTTTAAGAGCAAAGAAAACATTCATAAGTAAGAAGTTGGGCCATACCGCGGTTTCGGCTATTCAAGCCTCATCAGTGACCCTTTAAATCTGGCACAAGGAGCCAGAGGAAAAAACAGTTAATTTGCAGGTTTAACATGGCAGTCGTCTCAAAGACTGATATAAGTCGAAAAATACCAAAATATTTCAAATTTGTTTAGAAAATGAATCTAAACGTAAGATCATTTCTGACTTCTCAGAATATATCCCATGATCTCAAAGGACCAAAAGGAAAATATAATCTGCACTATAGATGAGTGCGGGGAGACTTTTTACGGCCGCCACACGGCACAACATCTGTCAACAAGACTGTCTTTTGAGCTTTCGAATCCATGTTTGAAATTGAAATTTTAACGTATTACCATAGCAATATATGACGCACGTTCATGTCAGGTAACGCGTGTGATTTTTTTCGACGTCATGTTGGTAATGAGGTGCTTGTATTACGCTTATTTTGTACGATATGTAAAGAGAAATTAAAAAAATTAGGAGCACCTTCCTTTTACGTTAGGTTTTGGCTGTAGAAACACACATATAATAATTGTTATTTGAAATGTTCCGAAATCTGCAGTTTCACATATTATTTTGTTATTTCCAGTATTATGCTAAAGTTTATTGATCCGTTATCAAGTACAGGATAATTTTGGTTCTTTCTGCTATACCATTCTCCCAAGACTCTGCTCGTTAAAGTGCAATGACGTCACAGATCTGGGCCCTCTGTCTTAAAGTAAGCGAAAAACGTTGAAATTTACTCGATCAATTGTATTTTTGCCAGATTTGAGAGCAAATCATAAGTAACTATACATTTCTGTTAGTATCTGAGGCTTGCATCAAACCATTACACAACCATGAACTAATTTCCACTCTTTGTTACTTATCAGAAGCAAATATACATGGAAATATGCAAAAATTTAGAAAATACACCCTTATAAGTTTACTGAGGCGTCGTTGCCACGGCAAAGAAATTCCTAAACAGGACTGTAGAACTTAATCATATGTCACATGCTTGATTCTTAGTTATTATTTATCTTGAGAAATGTTATGATCCATAGCTAATGAAATAAATGCTAGTTTCCATTATCTAATGATCACCCCTCGTACCCTTTTGGAATTGCTCGCTGTGGGTGTAAAGAAGTGGACTTTGAAAGGCGAAATATGATAGAATGCAACAGAATGGAATTAACTTTACAGAAAATTGTCATTTCGGGGGTAAATCCTCGGTTTTGTGATCCAAAATGTCCGACCATGAAATCGACGATTTAACTCCCCTAACGACAATTTTGAGTACAGTTAGCCCCTAAATATATACAAAGCATCAACGATACAGCATCAGAACTGGAAATCCTTTTTTTTTAAACTTACAAAGTCGAAGTCAGAAGTTTTTAAAAATTTGTCTGCCTGTGCTGTCTGCGTCTGCACTGAGACTATATGTACATGTACAAAATAATGAGAAAAAGTGTACACTTGGAATTTAAAGGCATTGATTCATCTTAAACTTACAGTAAATGATCAAACGTAGACCTCGCTTATAATAGTAATAATAATAAATAATTAATAATAATAAGAAGAATGAGAATAAACACGTTTTTAAACTGGCACTGTCTGATATCACAAAATCGATTTTTTAATATCACAAAATTGATTTTATGATATCATAAAATCCCTCTGACTTTGTAATATCATAAAATCGAATATGTGATATCATAAAATCTATTTTGTGATATCAAAAAAAAGTGATGATTTTTGATATCACAAATTCAATTTTGTGACATCACAAATTTAATTTTGTGATATCACAAATTCTATTTTGTGATATCACAATATAGAATTTGTGATATCACAAAATAGGGATTTAATAATAAAACTGCGCCTCATACAGACACACTACTGCATGGTGTTAAGGTATTTATTTGTTGTATATCTTTAATATCGCTCTCCTTTATACCATTTCCATTCAGTCCTGGTGAAATGAATGTCCTTAGACCAGTAAACAATTCTGATTCAGCTTTTGTGTCTGTTCCTTCTGCTAAGGGCTCCTGACAGTAGCACAATATTCCAAAGTAGCTGGAATAGGGAAACGTTTATATGCAGCAATTTTCACCTCTTCATGACTAGGTTAATGCGCAAATTTCGGCGAATGTAGTATTGCCTTTCTTTACGTTTTTGCTTGTCAAAATGTAGGTCCCATTATGTGTTCCCACGACATATTTTTGCCAACTCAACCCAAGGTATTTGGTTATTTCATTAATTCTTCACATTAATAAACATAGCTTCAGATGGATATCTGAGCAGGAGCGCAGTTCGCTTCCTTATCTTACGTTACCGCGTTACTGCTCTGCGTGACTGCTGTACTACGTTCATCCTTTGACACATTACTCCTGTGCTGCTAGCCTGCTACATCGCTGTAGTGCTACGCTACTGATCTACTATACTCCTATCATGACAGCAACACCAGTTACTGCTGTACTACAACGTCTACAATCACTTGTGTCTCTAATACTGCTGTACTGTTGTACTGCTATACTGCTGTACTATTACACTGCGGTACTGTTGTACTGCTTTACTGCTGTACTGTTGTACTGCTGTATTGCTGTACTGTTGTACTGCTGTACTTTTGTACTGCTATACTGCTGTACTGTTGTACTGCTGCACTGTTGTACTGCTATACTGCTGTACTGTTGTACTGCTGTACTGTTGTACTGCTGCACTGTTGTACTGCTGCACTGTTGTACTGCTGCACTGTTGTACTGCTATACTGCTGTACTGTTGTACTGCTGTACTGTTGTACTGCTGCACTGTTGTACTGCTGCACTGTTGTACTGCTATACTGCTGTACTGTTGTACTGCTGTACTGTTGTACTGCTGCACTGTTGTACTGCTGCACTGTTGTACTGCTATACTGCTGTACTGTTGTACTGCTGTACTGTTGTACTGCTAACTTCATACTGCTGTACTGCTGTACTGTTACTGCTAACTTCATACTGCTGTACTGCTGTACTGTTACTGCTAACTTCATACTGCTGTACTGCTGTACTGCTAACTTCACTCACATATTTATACTGTATATATTTGTTTTGCTGTCTTTAACGACTTCAAAAAAAATACTATTTATACTCCCAGATTCCGCGTTCTATGGTGTTTCCACTGGAACTCTGCCCTGTTTGCAAATGTAACTTTCATAGGATGCCAGGCATTAACCCATTCAAGCCTAGCTTCCCACAAATGGGATATAGGCAAACAGTGTACACCCAGATCAGACGCCGCAATACACGGCGTCTGATCAGGTCTTCACTATTTTAATAAGACAAATAGGCATTTCTCCTCAAAATAAAACAAAATTTTTAAAAAGAAACTATATATGACATATGGATTCATCGTCTATATATAGACAGAAGAGTCCACTGGGCTTTAATGGGTTAATGGAATCGTAAATAATGCATATGCTGGAAAGGTTAATCTGGCATTAAATTTCAAGGCCTCTAATGCAAAAGAGTCAGATACTTACAGAAAAAAGAAACGCCACTTTGAAGTCAATATCATTTATGAAATCTCTCTATTTATTGTCACCAAACAACTCTATCCGGGGCTGGTATAGACCTATGTTTAGTATGCAATATTTCATAACGACCAAACTGAGAATGGCCTAAGGAAACAAGACAGATAAAACAGGTTTGTAAGTGTTAAAATTCTGAAACAAATTAGAAATCCACAGACGATTAAGGGATGAGTCAATATCATTTATGAAATCTCTCTATTTATTGTCACCAAACAACTCTATCCGGGGCTGGTATAGACCTATGTTTAGTATGCAATATTTCATAACGACCAAACTGAGAATGGCCTAAGGAAACAAGACAGATAAAACAGGTTTGTAAGTGTTAAAATTCTGAAACAAATTAGAAATCCACAGACGATTAAGGGATGAACTTAATTTATCTGATGTTTATCGAAGTATAAACCACATTTGGTCGCCAGCAAAGTTTCGGGGTTCACTTACTTTGCACGAGATCTTAGGCAATTCTAATTATGGTCGTTATGAAATGTTGCACGCTAAACACAGGTTTATACCAGCCCTGTGTGCAGGGGGTGCGCTTTGCGGCTTAGCCCCGTCATCTGGGCCTCTGTACTATGTTTAAGATGTAGGGCAAAAATAATAAGGAGAATTTTTTCTATTTTATTTTTTATTTTTATTATTATTTTTTTGGACGGACACTCGGCGCCAGGTATGTGCAACGATAGTTACGTGCCGCTGAGCTGCTTGGGGAGCGTCGTTGGTAGCATTGAAACGGCACAGAATAGCGCCAGTTCTGAGCTTTGTATGACAAAAGTGATTGCTTGTGTGAGGCTTGGTTTTATTGCTTAACATTTATCAAGAGAGAAAGTTTGGGAGGATGAAGTCTAATTTTGTAAAAATCGGGATCAACTAAGTAAGGGGTGACACTTGAAAACCTGATGTTAAAAATATCATTAATTTTTTTACGTATGTTCGGTGTGTAAAAGTCAACAAACAAATGCGGGTAAAATCTTTCTCTGCTAAAATGCAGATCCCCTCCTGCATAGGACAAATGCAACTGATGGGGTGTACCTGATGGCTAGTGTGCCCGACAGGCTCTCAAAGTGACGTATCCCCTCAAAACGATAATTGTCGCGATCGGCAGGTTAAGGGTTAAAAGGCAAACAATAAATAATAAAGACAATATTTTGTTTATTTCCTTCGTTCTCTCACAGACTGGTCAGAAAGGTCAAACATAGGGATCAGCAGTATACAGACGGTTCTGCATAAAACAACATCGGTGCAGTGTAATTCGTCTATTCAACACTGGAAACCCGCTTAGTCGTTAAAAGACAGCAAAACAGTAAACCCTCAGAAAACGACTAAAATCCCACTATTGGCAATTTGACAACAGGACTTTTGTTGAATTCGGCCCCCACATTTTTATGTCAGTTTTTTACGTAGTAGAAAACTCAAGCTAATCTATGACTTCGCTGCTTCACTAAACCCTAAAAGTTTGTAAGAAAAAGGTGATTGGTAGATATCGACAAGCAATGGAAATCCCTCTTCGAGCCGCACGTTCTGGCGTTTTCTTTGACAAACAAGCATCTGCGGACATGAAACACGGATTTAAATGACTTGGGAATAATTATTTGTTTGAGAAAATCTGAAATTTCTGTTGAAAGAATGTCTGTTTGCGATACCATTGAAAACTGGTGGAGCATGGCATAGATTTTTTGCCATGCTCCTGAACCAATGACGTCATATATCAGTTACCATACCAACTATGAGGTCATATTTATGTCTATGTGTCGCCATCGAAACGTTATTTTCCCAATGTACTATGTACTAAGCACAACAGTCGGTAATTCTATAGTACGTATGGTAGCTAATATATGACACATCTCACTTATAACTAGAGAGGAGCATGGCATACAACGTATGCCATTCTACTCTCTAATTATAGGTGAGATACTACATACAATGGAACAGTGTGAATTTCTCTAACCTATGATTGATTCTGTCAAATAATTAAATTCAATGACGCCCACCAGTAATCTGTTACTGACCGTTCAAAGGCGGTAGCCTACTTCTGTTGTGGTTCCTCAAGGTAAAATATTTTAGATCCAGTTGTCTATGATCTCTAGCTATATGGTCATCTGAATAGCTGCCCATTCTGCTTTCTGTGTTGTTTTGTTGTGTAATTAAAATGGAAAATAGGTTAGAATAGATATTACTGCTGTTTTCAATTAGGATAGCTGAATGGCCATCTGTGTGGAAAAGTGCTGTGCATTCGGTCTACCTTGCGTGTCTTTCGAGAATTTTTGTCCTTTTTGTGTTTGTGTGCTTCTTTTCTTTTTGGTTTTATTAATTCCTGATCATCGCGGGCGGAGGCGACCCCCACTGACCGTTGTCCAAAATGGCTGCGGAAGTCTCTTGAAAATGTTCCCGTAAATTCCTAAAAGTCTTCAAAGTAAACATGGTATATTTGTATAAAGAAAAATCTGATGAAGGAGTCTGCAACCTCCAGTGCTTCTTTTAGCATAAGGAAAGCAAAGCGTACTCATTAGATTTTCCTTTATACAAATATACCATGTTTACTCGAAAGACACGCAAGGTAGACCGAATGCACAGCTCTTTTCCACACAGGTGGCCATTCAGCTATCTTAATTGAAAACAGCAGTCAAAGAAGCACTGGAGGTTGCAGACTCCTTATTTTCACTTGTTTTAAGTGAGACTTTCGTGTCCATTGGGATCATCATCGCCGGGCCGGGTAGCGCAATCGGTAGGGCACCTGACTCGTAAGTCAGAGGTCCTGGGTTCGAATCCCGGTCTGGCCACATACTTTCGTTTCTCCTTCCGCTGATTCAAGAAGGGCAGTTGTCAGTTACTGGCGAAAGTATGTGCACTTAGTACTGGTTAACCGCTTAGGTCTAAGTCTGCCCAGGAATAGTGTGGTTAGGTTAACTGACCGTCCCAACATGACCTTAGCTGTTTACCGTGGACGTTAAGCATCAAATCAACCAACAATTGGGATCATCAGGTTCATTTAGAGTCAATTTGAAAATAGAGTTCTGCTTCAGCTGATGGTAGTGGACGTGGTCGCTGTTGCACATTTCAGTACCTGTCACGAACAGAATAAATTAAATCGAGTCTGCTGTTTCATTGCTTTGGTTTATTACTTGCAGCCAAAGGGTGTAACTATTCAGAACTTATTTCTGTCACGGAATATACTTAGTGCAAATGATCAACACTGAACGCTTTAGCTCCGCTGCATAATGTACAGTTATCTTTATAAGCTTGCAAATTCTTAAATCTGACATTTTCTTGCTCAAAGGAAGTATCTCTCTAATTCCCGTGAGCGTAGACGATGTGAAACTGTCCCCTTTAAGCACCAGCTGAAGAAGTCTTCTTTAATAGAGAATGACGAGGTAGACACCGTTTCATAGCGTGCATGCCACACTCGACAACTGAAGCAAAACACTGACATTTGTTTATTTGTTAATTATTTTCCCCGCCATTCTTCGCATCTCCATGTCATTTATGATGCAGAGAAATGACTCTAAGGTGTATGTAAAAGATAAAAGATAAACCATAGCCACTCCATTGCCTTGAACGATAAGAGAAACAATCCTGAACAACCTATAGATACAGACTGAAGACGTTAGATACAGAAAGTCGCTTTTATTGCACTTAATTCCTGATCATTGCCTATCTTTTTACTTAATCGCACTAAAGTCGGTAGGAATTTGATAGACTAGCAAAGGAACCGGTCATCATTTAAGTACCGTTCTATGTAATGGGTTTCTGGTTAATGGTTAAAGTTTTCTTATTTCTCCTTAAAACATGTTAAAGTTACGGTATCTCTTTAGAACCATGTTCATGAGGTGTCACAACATAAGTTCAAATACATGTAGATAAAAGCAAAAGTAGCTACAAGTACACTTGGCTCTTGTTATCGCAAAATCTGATACCTCAAAAGAATATATCTTAGACAAATTTCTCATTTATCTTTACATTTCGTTTCCTGTTATCTCAAATTCTTAGTATCCAAAAGCAAAGGAGTAGGTTCACGAAGGCCTAAAATCGGCCCTGTAAAATCCTAAAATTTCAAACATGTCAAATCAGTAATTTGTTATTACTTTTTATATGGTCAAACATAGAACTTTTATAAACCAAATGAATTTTGACGCTATGATCCTTCTCAAACTTGCCCAAGGGACATAAAGTAGCATCGGGTAACACAATTTTGCGATTTTTCACACTTTTTTGTAGGTTTGACCAACTGGTACATATAGAGCCCAACCTTGTAACATCACGATTTTTTGACAGTCAATGCCGCCGAAGATGGCAAATCATATGACAAAAGGAGAAAATGTTACAAGGGTGGGCTCGATATGAGAAAAAGAAATAACTTGAAAAATATCCGCTAATCCAGCAAATACGTAACGTCATAAGCGGCGGGAAAAAGCGATGTTGTTTTCTTGACGTCACGAGTTTGCTGACCACGCACCTGTAAATTTTAATGATGAAAGAGAGAACTTTTGCATTAAGCAATGGTAAATCTATACAAAAAAAGCTGTAAACAGTATTAGAATCCAGAGTTTTAGGTGAGGATAAAAAGGAAATTCATCTAGCATACGGGTATTTATATTGTAGGCCAGTAGGCGCGATTCTTCTTCTGGCGTGAAGTCTGATGCACATTCTGGTGTTCAGAGCTGTTGTCTATGATCCTTAATGTATTTGTACTGACCTTGTTTCTTATGTATGATACTGTTATATTAAAATGGACAGGGAAAACATTTGGTAATTCAAGTGTCACAATATTATTGTGTTAGGCTTCACGAAATGTCGATCTCACGGTAACGTTTTCCTAACTCTTCTGACAGGCCAAAAATGACGCACACGGAGAAAAACCACCTGGCCTCCACAAGCAGTGCTTGTCTTTCTCAAATATGTATACGTACTGGACTCGAACCCATACCAGTGAGAGGTCTGTGATCTCAAAGCAAATGGGTTAGACCATTCGGCCCACTGTTGCCCCTTTACCATGGTTTCCTCAACAAGATTCTGTCTCTCACATTCCCTACGCTTTATTGATTGATTGATTGATTTGGGGTTAACGGCCCTTTTAGACAGTATTTCAGTCTATATAGGGTCGTCTCCCAGAGAGAGTGAGAAAGAAGACAGAAATGACAGACGGGAGAAAAAATGTCCAAACATCCCCCACCCGCACCTACTGCAAGCACAGTAGGCCCTTGCCCTACAGAGCTCCAAATCAGTAGGACGCCCCGGCACTGGAAGTTATACACAGAGCACCATCGCACCACCCAACCACCCCAACAGTCCCTACGCCCTCGCCCCCTAATTGTTAATTTGTGTGGACAATGAGACAACACGTTAAGTCCAAAACATTATGTGAAAGTAACGTCTCAGCCTTTTTCTGACTTCAAACAAGGAACCTGCTGACATCAAGTTAGCGACAACATCTGATTCTAATATTGAAAATGAAGAAAAAAAAAATAATGCTGTAAAATCAGACAAGAAAGAAAGAATGTTATGTTGTGCTGTTGTGTAAAAAGAAACCTAAGGTAGGTATGAAATAAATGTACTATACCACATGCGCAGGCACACTCACATAAACATACCATATAGCTAAGGCTAGACTGGCATCAGTCTATTAAATGATAATGTGACAAAAAATTTGCAAAATTTTACAAACAATTTAACAATCATAGTAATTTTACATTTTCTGATAGCTGAATTTAATAGACTCCAGTGATGGCTCTTATTAGTGATGGCTCTTATTAGAATAGAACAAAAATCTGATGTTCTTTGTTTTTTATCTGGCTTATAGTTATTACTGGAGTCTGGAGCCAGTCTACGCTAAGGCTTGCTACTTCCGTCTGACTGTTTGGTTTTTGCTGTAGAGATTCTTACTGGCAAGGTACATGCTCGAGGATCTCATGACAAAAAATATAATAATACAATAAACATGCTGAACTGTTCGTATGCATACACGCCGGACTCAGTGTTCGAACCTACTATATTTATCTTTGAACGCATTGATTTTTGGAGGAATGCAAACAGGACCGCATTATAATTTTTGGAAAAATGCAGACAGGGCCCTGCATAGTTTATCAGTGCATTCTTCAGTGCTATAGGAGCATGGTGGTATAGATCTATTAGGAAAAAAATCTGTTCGGCCACTAAATGTTTACTAACATTTTGAGACTTCATAGTACCGTACCGCCATTCGCTAAATCGTCTGTAAAGAATCCAGTGCATCTTGTCCGCAGCTACAGATTTGTATCTACATCCATTTAACAGTGTATTTAAGTCTGCTTCCAACATTCCTTCACATTTGAAGCAGTGCGACTCGTAAAAAAACAGAAACGATTTGGGTCAACACAAACGCCGATTTTTTCTTAAATTCCTGTGTATTAGAAAAAAAAAGTTTAATTACCCTCAGCTCAGGGAAACGTTCAGCAGTTAGAACCGTGGGATTTTTTAAAATAGAAAATGGCTTCGTTGGGTCAATTTTATAGGGTAAAATATGTAAACAACCAAACACTTTCGAAATGGGTCCACTTTGTTCCTTACGTACCATTGGCCGACGGCCTTTTCGTGAATCGAAATTCCAACTCCGCCATTTCTTTGGATGCGATTGACGTCCATCGCATCCAAAGAAATTATCCGTAACAAAACATTTTTTCGCATAGCAGGTGCCCTTGTCGATTTAAAAAAAAACAACTAGTGTTTACCGTAAACAGGACAATAGCTGATAATGAAAGCTGTATGCAATGAGACCTCGTTCACGGTTGAAAATATTTCGGCATCCAGCCAGAATCGAACCCGGTTCACTAGCTTTGCATGCCAGCGTTTAAAGTCTCCAGAGTCCTATCAGTGGTAAAAACGTCTAAACTCAAATCGTTGTGAAAGGCGGTACAGCCTTCACGTTTGGCGATAAAATGTGCGTTGATTTGCATTATATTTAGTCATATTACTGGCAAAAAGTAGAGAAAACAAGTTTTTGAAATAAAAAAACAAATCGCTCCACAAAATACAATTTCCTGTTCTGGTTTCTCATCTAGCAATGCTATATAAATATAGGCTGGATAGTAATTGGGACTCCACGCCTGTATATTGTATTTTTACCATTTTATTAAACTTAATGAAATCGAAAGTATGTCATTTTAGTTGCAAACTAAAATGTCCCAAATAAGTTTTGAAGCCCTTGTTATGTGAAACTCAAGGATGTTTTATGTGTTTAAAGCTTGCTAATCACGGTCATTTACAATGATGAAACTATACTGAGAAGCTTGCAGCGATACCTCAAGATAAAAATTTTCAAGCTGATAGAGCAATGGGGCCTTAAATCTAATTGAGCTCCCGGGAAACATATTAGTACAAAGTAATCTGTATTGTTGAAGACATGTAGATTGTAATCTGTATGGTTGAAGACCTGTAGTAATATAAAGCTAGAGCCGAATTATGCCTGAAAATGGCAATAGAAAGAATACCATCTCTATTGATCTGGTTTTGTTATTAATTTCTTTTCAACTCCATCAGAATGACGCATCATTTATTAAACAATTTTAATACAGGCTTTGACATATGCAGTGCTACAGCTCTTTGCCTAGGTAAATTAGATGTGGCGGTACCTTCGGCTGTCGCTGCATGATCTGTGCAGAGACACAGATTATGCAGAGACAGCCACAGATCATGCAGAGTCAGCCACAGATCAACAGACAGAAGAAGAGCTGAACATAGAGGCCACAGCCCTGCATTCAGAATCAACCTAAGTAAACCTAAGTAAGCAATACAATATCATAACTGAAAAACTGCAATCTTGCTTAGAGATAGTTTTTTATTATCATTATTATTATATTGCATTTTGTCTGCAAAACCAAACACACACTACAGAATTATAAGCGCCTAACAGAATTTGATAGAGTGGCAAAAATCGGAACTCTACAATTTGTAGTATTACATGTAATACCATCATGCATGCCATATCCGGAGACCAATAGAAAAATTTACAGGTGCGTAAGAGCTCCCGGAGAGATACAGCCATATCTAAAATACCTAGGCAAATAGCTGTAGCACTGCAGATGAAAACGTTCAGGACAAGAAAAGAACGTCGTTAACGTCATAAAATCATCTAATACGTCACGTGGGGTAGGGTCCGTTTGTGACGTCACAAATGAGTATTTAAGACGTCAGACTTTTAAGAAATTCATTTTCAGTCACATGAAGCATAAATATACAATATATACACATTTCATCAATTTCTGAGACAGGGCCGATTTTGACCCTTCGTGAACCTACTCCTTTTCTGGAACCAGAAATTTACTTTGAGATATCAATATTTTGAGATGAACTTCTGATTTTAGGCATTGAGAACTGACTGTGTCTCAAAAATCAGCTTATCTGGAGGATGGTCGCATAAAAGGGTTTGATGAAGTTTGGGTGAACAACATTAACCCGTTTATGCCCAGTGAAATCTTCTATCCTTATCAAATGGACGAGTTCATTTGTCAACTGAGGGGTGTCTGGTTAAGTTTATTTCTATCATAATTTTTATTTCATTTTAAGGGGAAATATCTATTTGTCTAATACAAATAGTGTAGACCCTGATCAGACGCCGAAAGGTGACGCCGCACCTTGCGGCGTCTGATCTGGGTGTACACTGTTTTTGCCTATGTCCCATTTATGGGACGCTAGCTATAGGCTAACATTGATCCCATGAATTTATAAAGCGCTAATGAATTCTTGATGATAACATGTTTTTTTTTTGTTTTTTTTTTTCTTGGGGGGGGGGGGGGGGGGGGGGGGGAGTGCAGGAACATAAGACATGGCCATTACAATGGTGTCTTGCTAAAGGTGAGTTTACACGGTGGAACACATGACAGTTGTGTCATGCAACTATTTAGGTTGTACATGCTGCAAGCAACAACTCTGTTTCATTATAAACATATATTCTTGTTTTAGTTTTTACACGCTTGCATTTGTCATGCAACACGTATTGCCGTGTAAACCCACCTTAAGGGTGAAGTACCTTACTACACAACTGTAAATATGAACTGGCATTGTATTGGAACAACGTAACTGTAACTATTCAGATCAGAGAATGCTTATTTTCCCATAGACTTGGGATGTGTTTTAGTATTTCAAGGAAGACATACCATCAGCGTACACTGTGTATGCATCACAACTGCTGGGTACAAACTTAGAGCAGATGCAGATATATGTCAGAAAATTGATAATTGAGCCGCGACATGACAAAACCAACAAAGTGGCACATGCGCCAAGCTAGGACTCAGAATATCATGGGCTTCTGCCCAGTCTGAGCATATCTTCGCTATGCGCTTAAACGGTAACTAAGGGCCAAAGCTAGTTCCATGCGGAGACCAAAGACTCTGGTCAGACTGGGCGGAAGCCCAGGCTGATCTAAATCTTCGCTGGGCGCAGATGCCACATTGTTGACTTAATCGTGTTGCGGCTCATATGCAATTCATTTAAGTCTACCTCAGAGTCTTTAATTTTCACTGGACAGTACAGGTTTCAAAGCTAATGAAACGTCACATCTGCATATGTGATTTTTCATGTTTTACTAAGGGAAGTAGAGAAAGTTTTTTCTTTCTAAAATGGCGGGGAAAACATGGAGGTATACCAATACACTTTAAATATTATACACGAAGATATATATATGATGATGCCAGCTGGATACGCTGATCTTGCCTTGTGGACTATAGAGCCAAAATTGGCTGCTACCTGTGAGTGAACAATTTCGAAAATTGAATCTTCCGTGTTTGAATCCATATATCATAACTTATTATATAATGCACTGTAGTCTTGTCAGTGTATGTTTTCGTAAAACGGATAGCAAAGAGTATATACCAGACTGCTTTGTATGATCTGAACAGCGACTACTCACTGTTCAGATTTTCAGATTTCACATGTTGATCCGGATCCTCACTGTATGTGCTGATACATTCAGTTTCTTGATGACTTCACAGGCGTTGTTATTTGTTGCATTTACCGACAAGTGATGTCTCTAATTGCATTTACCGACAAGTGATGCCTCTGGTAATTAGGAACAAACCGTTTTCTGTCACGAATCCAACTTGCGTGAAATTCGGTGGCTATGTTAATGTTGTGTGAAAAGTACCTCCAATATCAGCAAAATCTGTACCATGTCTTTATTTGTTTCAAACCAGACTTGGACAGAGTATGGCATGCAGCCTTATGGGCCACCATGCGTAAGTACATTCTCAGTGCAATCTAGTTCGCGCCATTGAGCAGCTCTACGACAAGGCTGCAAGTGCAGTCCAGTTAAATGGCGGCATGGGAGAATGATTCAGAACATTTTGAGTTAGGGCAAGAATGTCCTTCCTCACCCACCCTCTTCAACATTTTTCTCGAATGGATTATGTCTGATCCTCAGGAAGAACATGACGGATTGGTTAGCATAGGCGGCAGAAATATTAACAACCTGCGGTTTACCGATGACATTGAAGCTGTAGCTTAGGAAGAGCAGGAACTAGAAGCCTTAACTGAAAGTCTCGACAAAAGCTATAGAAGGTATCAGATGGAGATCAGGGTTCGAGGTTATAAAACTTGAGAATAATCACAAACTCAAAATAAAGCACACTGATTGGCTGCTTCGGAGCATGTGCTCGGAGGAAGCCAATCAGTATGCTTTATTTTGAGTTTGAGAACGTACTCAAGTTTAACACCTCTGGGCCAGTGCTGAGAAGCCGAAACTAATGTGACAAACAGCGCCAACGGCATCCATAGAGAACTCAAGGTAAGGGGACAGAAACTGGGTACTGTAACAAATTTCAAATACCTTGGAGCATTTGTCTTAAATGATGGCTCAAAACCGGAGGTTCATTCAAGGATTGCGCAAGCAACTGCAGCTGTTACAAAGCTGAGGCCAATTTGGAGAAACAACGAAATTTCTCTTGGATCAAAGGCGAAATTGATGTGTTCCCTTGTAATTTCCATATTAATGTATGCTTGTGTGTCATAGACCTTGACAGCAGAGTTAGAGGAATGAACGCAGGCCTTTGAGATGAGGTGCTACCAAAGGTTATTTTACAAGTACCATGTCAACAATGAGGAGGCTCGAAGAAGGATCCAAGCAGTCATTGGAGAGTGTGAAGAACTCCTGACCATGGTAAAGAAACTAAAACTAAGGTGGTTTGGCCATGTCTCAAAATCTTCTGGTTTAGCGAATACAATGAGATAGAAGAAGAGGTTGGAGGACAATATTAAAGAGTAGACAGGGTTGGACTATGCCAGCTGATCTGGGCAGCTGACAACAGGACAACGTCAAGGTGGAAAGGAATTATTGCGACGTCATCTGTGGTGCCCTTGCAAGGTGATGGGATTGAATAGATTAGACTAAGTTAGTGTTTGTCAAGACGAGTTCCAATAAAAATAAAACAACGGTCTTTATGTTATACATGTACGCGGGACTGTGAAAACAAACATACAGTTATTGGTGAAAGAGGTAGTGAAACCATCCATGACCTTTTTTTATCAAAAATTGATTAGACATGATACATGCAGCTTGTTACATGTACGCCATTAAAGCTTAAAGCGCAAAAAATGGGGAAAAGGTTGAGTTTGCAAACAGCATAAAATGAGCTGCCTCATCTGGATCTATTTTGTTTGCCCTCTATTCTTTGAATTCTGAATATGATGTAACTAGGACAAAGTACAAAGCTAGGCAATGATCAGGAATTATTACAATCCAATTCCACATTCCGCTCTTAAAACGAAAAGGGAAAAGAAGCACATACACATAGAAATTGACACAAGTTTACGAAAGACATGCACAGTAAACCGAATAAGCAACTCTTTCCCAAACAGATGGTCATTCAGCTACCCCAATAACAGCATTAACATCTATTTTTACCTATTTCTTTAATCTTATTTACAAAACAAAACAAAACAGAAGGCAGATTGGGCAGCAATACAGGTGACCAAACCGCAAGAGACCATAGACAAGCGGACACAGCACAATATAACATCAAAGATCTGCAACAGAAGTACCGCCTTTGAACGATCAGCAAAAGATTACTGGCGGAGATGGGGGGGGGGGGGGGCTTAAACTAGTTTTATTGGGACCAAACCTCATCCTCTGCTTGTGCAGAGGTTTGAAACATTAAGTTAGCTGTTTGGTCCGCATGAAGGTTTCCTCACTCATCAATGAACCATCACCAGTAACAAACAAATCACGGATCAGGCCTGTAATGATTCAGAGATGAGGACTCAATGGAAAGAACGTATTGCAACACCAAGAGACCCCTGGGAAGTCAGACAACATCACTAAAATACCGGAGCAAAAGAAAACCTTCAGTTGAACAGCGAATAACCAAGCAACAGACAAGGCAAACTCCGGCCCCAACCAACTAAATTAAGTAGCTTTATGTCGGGCCCATCATTGAGTCTGAAGCCTGAGCAACCGGCGTGCAATTAAAGAGGGAAGCAAAGTTTTAACCATAATTTGGTTAAACCACTAAGCATACAGACTGTAACATAACATTTGCAAACGTTTTTTTTAAATTTTGCAGTCGTAACATTTTGTCGTCTGCTTCTTTGGCGCTTTGACGGTTAATTAATTTACATGTTTTTGAAGAGGGTCTGGAACTTATCACCGAACAACCACACAACAACAAAAAATTTAAGAGATAATGAAATTTACGGAAAGGAAACTAATATCGGCGGGAATTCCGTTTATTGATGCATTAGACACCTGTGTATATCATTATTACCTACATATTTATATAGATCAAACACAAATTGGGCCGTGGTAGAAGGAAATAGGCATTATGGCACTACGGATCTAACCAATACCAAGGTCAGTCTACCGGATCACGCAGACTGATCAGAGCCTTCATTTTAAGCCAAAAATAGTCACCGGGGGCCAAAGCTTATTCTTACGAACAGGGTAAATGCTGAAATAGAATGTATGGATGCGGAAGTTGATCTGAATCTTCACTATTCTGACAGGCTGTAAGGTACACTTTCTGTCATTGCGGATCTATTACAGGAGAACAGCGAGTTCCAAAGATATCTTTATACGTAATAAATTAAACAACTTGATTGATCTCGTGGAGGAAAGACACCAACAAGAAAGTGTTGATATAGTAAAACAGATATTGCTAGAAGAGCTTAACCCATTAATGTTGAATGAATTCTTCTACCCTAATGAAATAGATGAGTCCAATTCACCATTTTAGGGGTGTCTGGTAAAATTTTACTTTTGAGACTTTTACAGAAATGCTTGAGTTTTAAGCAAACAGTTGATACCCTGATCAGACGCCGCGTTATGCGGCGTCTGACCTGTGTCTGCACTGTTTGCCTGTAGCCTATCTAGGCATGAATGGGTTAAATGGTAAAAGTTAAAGGTTCCCGTAGCCTAGTGACCGTGCGGGAAGTGGGGCCGTCGTATCTTGGGCACAGCATATGAAAAGCAGAACCCATCCCTCTCCTTTCGCTGCCTTATCCTTCACCCACTCGAAAAAGGTACCGTTTTACTGCAAAGTTGACAGAGGGAATTTGCCAGTCCACTGTGGAAGCTATTTTCTGTTCCAATCTCATATTCGGCCGATTTTGTAGCAGAATGACGCTTTCCAGTCACTTTCAAAAATCCTTTTGTATCAATTAAGTGCAGTCTTTTAACTGCTGATCCCCCGCGAAAGTGATGCACTTTCGGGCCAGGCGACCATACTCGGCTTTGTTTTGTCTTTTCCATCGCACCACTGACGATAATGGCGATATCCTGGAGAACCCCATGCGGCTCATGCCTTAATTGCTTGACAGGTGAAATCAACACTATAGCTACATGCGCGTGACGCTTCTAGGTAATCGTCATCCAAAAGTCTCCTTGCGCAGGTGTATAACATAACATTTCAGTTGCTGGTCTTGAAGGGGCGTGACATGTCAGCCAAGGAATCATGCATGATCATCGAAGCTCGTTTTCTGTCTACTTCGAAGGGGCGTGGCATGTCAGTATAGGAGTCATGCGTGCAGCAGGAGTCATGCATGCAGCAAAAATCATGGACGCTGGTTTCCTGCCTACCTCGAAGGGGCATGGCAGGTCAGCATAGGAGTCATGTATGCAGCAAAAATCATGGAAGCTGGTTTCCTGCCTACCTCGAAGGGGCGTGGCATGTCAGCATAGGAGTCATGTATGCAGCAAAAATCATGGAAGCTGGTTTCCTGCCTACCTCGAAGGGGCGTGGCACGTCAGCATAGGAGTCATGCATGCAGCAAAAATTATGGAAGCTGGTTTCCTTCCTGATTGACGGGGCGTGGCAATATTATTGTAAATTTAATTCTTAATTCTTCCTTCAGCGTGTCTACAAACCCTGAACTGAATCTAATACCCATTTTAATTCAGTAGTTTATCTGTTTCTGTCTACCCGCCTTGACACTTGAAAGAAAATGGAGGGTCTTCTTCTTTTCGGTTTTGCGCGGTAAAATATATCCCCTTTGTCTATAAACAGCGCGTCTTTAACTGCCACTCCCTATCTGTATTTTAGCGTTAAGTATAAAATTACCATTACAAGGCGCCGCGCTATTTGTGCAAGCACTATAAAACATACAAAGGTTTGACGACGCATTGACCATTTTTATCATAACAAAAGTGTTGCAATATTTCAATATGAAAAGATAGCGCATATAAATAGGTCTTATGCTAGAGAGGTTATAAAAGATAGTGGCATGCAGGAAACATGACGGTATTTGCTGTTGAAAAGGGTCAAAATGCATTTTGGCAATCCTAATAAGGAATAAATATGGAAGGTATATGCTGGCCGTTGATGCGCTGGGGCTCAATTTAAATACCAATCGTTCTAAATGTATTTTATATCAAAATAACATTGTATCCATCGGTTACAAAAGTATGTCATTTTATAAGATGTATATGAATTTGTGGTTTTAAGATAGATGCTCCATATACCACAGTGTATTTTCGATGTATTGCCTGTAAAGTGTTTGATCGTCTACTTCGCCCGGGATCTATGAGAGATAGTGATTTGGTTTACTAATTCAATGGATGCAAAAATGGAAATGGTACATATCCTTTTCCTGAAGTGTGCCCATAATTGTTTGATTCTATAATGTGGCTACATTTTTTTGATATCGTATTAGTCCCAGTAATTGTATATATATTTATTACCGTCAGGAACAAGAAAAATGCAAAGAATATATGCGTGCCAATAACTGTGTTTCTCACAAAATCATTGCCAACAGAAGCTGTTGCTGATTGAAGAATATATATGAATACCAAGTTTTACCGGAGCTACATGAACAGACAGCGAAGATATGTGAACCGCAACACGAGAAAACCAACAAAGCGGCATGTGCGCCCAGCGAAGACTCAGATCAGCATGGGTATCCGCCCAGTCTGATCACAGTCCGCGCTGTGCTCTTTATGTTTTTTTTTATTTCTTTGCATGGGCGCGGGAAGGGGGATACTGTCACTAGAAAGGTACAGTGCGGCATGTAAGAACAGCTAGGTCGATGACCCGTCTGCGCGTGAAAGCAGACTGGTCAAAATCTTAGCTTTCGTTACATATGTACTTTGTGATCATGAATTGAATTGATGCATGCGAATTGGTAAGACTGCCGTTCTGCGTCTTTGCAGTTCGCACATTTCATAAGGTATTTTTACCGATGACATGAACTGTCACGCCATAAGGTGGCTTGAAGTACCCGAATATAGGGTAGAACCAGTTTGTGAATTTGTGCTATAGCATGAGCTTGCGTTTTGTGTATATAGATCCTCTGGGCTCTATACAGGATATCTGCGTGATCAAAGCCTTTGCTGTTCGTTTATAACAGAACATTAAATTATTTGAGAATGAATTATAGTTCTGAACAAAATCACACTTTTTCATTGTATAAAGGACCTTAGTTGGGCCGTTTTTGGTCCCATTCAAATTTACCTCAAATTACATCGTTTCTGTTGCTCACCATCTGAGTAAACAGGTTCATACAGAAATAATATGTTTCTTCTTCGTGAATCCTCGGAATCTTGTGTTCTAACTAAGAAATGAACACCCACAACATTTGTTTATTTTAGCTCAAGTCATTTAATTCCATGTTGAATGCGTTAAGCATCACTCTGCCTGTCGCGGCTCAATTATAGCTTTCTTAAAGCTGAAATTAATGTATTGAATATACATAAAGCACTTGGATTATTAGCTAAAGAAATAATCAGAAGATGTAATTTCTAAGTGCTGCACTAGTAAACTCACAACGAGAATGCAAACTACTTAATACAAATCATCATTAACAGACTTTTCGGAATTAATGTTTATCTTAAGCATGTTAAGACGAATAAATGTTTTTATTACGTAAAGTTGCACCTATTAGTCTAACAGCGCAATTAAAATAAAATAATTTTCCGTTTCTAACTGCGATAGACTGACTTATAATAAATCCACCTACACTTATGATTTTTCATTGTTTGGAGGGCTGAAGGTAGGCGACTAGTGATAATTATGTTATCATTATTAGTTTGTTTGTTTTTTTTCTTGTTTTTTTTTTTTTTGTCTATCAAGGCGATGAAAGACTCTCAGGGAGACCAATATTATCAAACCTAATAGCCGCGTCAGTTCCCTGCCAAGATATGATTACCGTATTAATGTTATTGGACGCCCCGGGGGTTGCATTTTACGAAAGGTGGGGGGGGGATTATTTTTAGCCTAAAGTGTAGTAAATCGACCACTGCCAAAAATACCTCTACTCAACAATATTAAGGTGAATGCGTATACATGCAAGGGGGGGAGGGGGCGGGTACCTCTATTACCCCCCTTTTCCCCGCCCCTTTTCAATAGGGGTCAACTCTCAAAGGAAATAATTCCTTAAAGAATAATAGACCCCATGCCAAAGAGCTATTTCATCCCTAGACGAAAACAGGAAATCATGCAAGTTAAAATGATATTATTTTCGGCAAAGAGGCAGGTGGCGTTTATTAGAGCAGGGGCGTTAATTAGAATAAAAAGGTATTTACAAAAATCACCCCGATAATGATTATCATCACTACAGTTTGAGTTACTTTATCGATTAAAAAATAAGCAGTACCGATGTTTATCGACTATCTCCAGACAATCAACATGTTCATAATTCTTCCTTCGGGTGTCGATGATGGCCTTGGTAACCATCGGTTGGTTCTGGCGCATTTCTCAACCCTCTTATCATTGATAACTAGAATGTGGAATGCCAATTCCACCTCAGCCCTGGAGATTGGCCAGCAATGCCAAACTTCAAGAAAAAAAGGCTTCCAAAATCATAAAACAAAATGTATATATCTATACACTTTAGGAACTTTTGCTTCATAAAGAGCACAACTTCCACTTTTAAAATGAAGTTAGCTCAGACATCATGGTTGAAACTACGAGGGGCGTTCGAAAAGTTTTGCAAGTGACGTAATATCTTGGTAACCACCAAAAAGACAGAACTCTGATAGCAAAAAATCATAGAGCTATGATATGCTTAGACAAATTTGCAAACGCAGTGTAGTTTGCTTGAAGGACTCATTTTTTAAACTTCTTTGAGAGAGGTACATGTATATAAAGGTACTGCAGACTTTTACATTTGAAGGCCATAATTCTATATGAGCAGTCTTTAACTTTTTTATCATTGCTAGTTAAAGATAATTCCCAGGCGATGATGTCCTGTAAACATCGCGGAAATTATATTTAGTTTATGTGCCATACTGTCCTGTGTATTTAGATTATCCGCATTTTATGTAATAGCCAATTCTTTCTTTCTACTAAAGTTTTAATAAGTTTGTAACAAAAAAGTGTCTAAGCATTCGAAATCTTTGCGTTGGCTAACTGAAATCTGTCAAAAAATAAAACATTAAAGTTAATGAAAAAATCTTTTGAAAATGACGTTGACGTCGATTTCAGTAACGTCATAGGAACTTCGCATTGCTTTGCAAGAAAGGAATCGATAACAGTCGCCATCCTACTAACTTTTGAATGGATATTGTAAGTAACGATGGACAAACAGCTGACAAACATTTATTTTGTATTTACAATGATTTTTGACTTGAATAACTCACAATGAAACAAATCTCAGCCTAGTAGTATGACTTGTGCCTGTAAAATTCATTGTTACTCAATACAGAAAAGTGACCTTGTAAAATGTTTGTTATTATTGTAAGGGCAGAATATAGTGCTTCTAATACATGAATAGCACTTGGCCCTAGTCAAAAGAAACTGACGCTCTATCAATAAAAGCAAAACATTCAAAGACCCTCCACAACCAATTATTATATATAAGAGAAGGATTTCAACGCCAAATGTGGGACGGGAGACGTGTGTTTGTGTTCACATGCTTTTTTATGGCTGATAACAGAAAACCCTTACCAACACTGTACAAAGCTTTCAGAAAAACCTTTTATCTTCATATCGTTACAAGTACTTTTTGAAAAAAAAACATGGTTTGCTGTTTTTACCGCGTCTTTTTTGCTGCGTCTATTTTACTTCAATGTTTGTTTTGGCGAACCATCGTGTCAACTAATGCATGACGTCAGCGTTGTCTCGCAACTCAAGAGCATTTTCGAGTTGCCAACCCGTGTTACTCGGGTCAAAATTTGGCGCATGCATACAAAGGTACTAAAGGTACTCGAGTACTGCAGTTCCGAACACTTCGAGTAAAGAACAAAATGGCGACGACCATCGATTTTTGTACCTTTAAGTTCAGAGTCCTATTCTCACAATTTTCTTTAAAACCTCAGGTGTTTTATGTTTACAAGAGTCAGGACGCATAAGAAGTTTTATATTGTAAACGGAAAACAAAAAAAAGAAAAAGGCTTCAGCAGAAGTTCACTTCCGGTCATCTTTAACCCAGGGTACCCGCTGTTAGGAGGGGGTTACTGTAGTCGAGTAAACGCGAATATGTGCGCATGCGTATTGAGGTTACTCGTGCTGTTCAGTCAGTTACTCAAGTTACTCGAGTTATCAAATCGAAACTGCTGCAAGTTGGATTTGATGACGTCATATGATGGTTCTCCAAAACAACCCGGAAGTGAAATAAACGTCATGAAAAAAGACCAAAAACAAAAAACTGGCACGTTTTGAGTGAAAAGAGCCCGTACCGATATGAGGATTTAAAGCAAATCTACACGTCTCATGCAAGGTTGGTCTCTATAGCCTAATACGCGCCAAAACAAACGCCTGTAAGCATGGTAAGCGCACCAGCAGGTCTCTTCAACCACTTTCGGCGTTGAATTCCTTCTTCTTCTTTATATAGTAATTTATATTAAGCCTCAGTAGCTTTTGTATTGGTTGCATGGATGCATCGTCAATTTCCTGTGCCCTAGTATGCCCCTAACCAAAATTATTAGGCCACTTGCAAAACTTTTCGAACGCCTCTCCGACCCCTCGTATAGGATTTGACTTTAATTCTGGTAGTTCTAAGTGTCTTTTTATCCAAATCGGCAGCTGATTGGTGCCGACTTTATCGTTGGCCACAGAACCCCCCTAGTGTCGGCTGGCCTGACAGGTGATTGTATCGTTGGCACCTGTCTGGTACATACACATTATTACAATACTAACTTGATCTGTCGTAGTGTATAACGTCGAGAGGATGAGCTCATACCGTCTCGGGTGAGCCGATGGCATGAGATATAATAATTTGTATATTAAATACCTAATGAAACAGTTCAAAGGGTGTATCATGGAGAGGTATAGAATAAATGTTGTGGTTATCGATGGAAGAATTCTGAGCGCACTGAATTTTACCCTGTCAATACAGACACATTTTCACACTGGAATCAGGGCTGATCATTATTTTTAATGCAGTTTTCACGATGTAGTAAGTTACTTTCCGGATAAACAGCATGTACCCCTTACCGTCATACATGCGTATACGTTGTCCATTTATGCCTTGCGACGCGCGGAGTCCAAAAACAACTGATTAGAAAAAAGCTACACTTACTGCAGACCTGCAAGTTGGCGACACGTCACCGAAAAATGCGTAAACGAACGCTCAATTGCCGCACTAATTTTTCCCATGACATGGCTTTAAACTGTTGAAATCCTGAAATTCTTTGTCATTCTTCGCTTATAGGCTGCAGAACTGGATTGAGATAAACAAATGCACACAACAAATGCTTGCACGCTTCAAAGCATCGTAAATAACCTAAATTTTCGGACACACTGAGTCTTTGTTATAAATGCCATAAAATTGGACAGGAGTGTCAAAAGTTGTACAGCACAAATGTGTACTGTACAACATTTGACATTATTCCCATCTAACCTGGTTAGAATTATTTTAGCGGTTGTCTGGTTAAGGTATACACTGCTTGATTTGCGCATCTGTCCCAACTATTTAGGATCATGTGTTATATGTTAGAACTAATTTCTATTGTTCTCTGCAAAAACAATAATTCACTTACGTCATCATAGTAGTTGATGACATATCCAGACTTACAGATAAAACGAATCATCACAAGCAGTTTTCGCAAGCCTAAACGAACAAACTTTATATTCAGATGGGTGAACGGATGAGTTACGATTTTACGCCCTTTTTAACAGTATTTCAGTCATATCAAGACAATGGGTGGGTGATAATGAAAGGCTGTGTGCCTTTCATTTTATGCGATTATTATTGATATGTGCCACATCATGTGATTTCCAAGAATTTGGCATTGGTAACAAGTAAAGGTTCTGATCAGACTGAACATAAGTGCAGTCTGATCAGAGCCTTCGCTTGTTACATCGGCCATCTATGGACTGTAAAAAAATCCGGCGATTGGACGGTACACTGCAAAAAAATACGGTAGATTTTACGGTAAAATAACTGGCAACCAGCTGCCAGTCCTTTTACCGTTATTTTTACGGGCGCCCGTAAAATTGCAGGAATCATCAAGCAGAGTGGGACAGAATAGAGCAGGTGTTGTTTTGGTCAGATAGCACTTCAGCAATACAAAGTTATTTTCGAGTGCGCCAAGATAACATAAAACTTCCATTTCGTGATTTCCAACAATGTCTTACAGGCAAACGCCTAAAATAACGGGAAATGGACTGGCAGCTGGTTTCCAGTTATTCTACCGTAAAATCAACGGAATTTTTTTACAGTGTAGAATAACTGGCAGCCAGCTGCTAGTCTATTTCCCGTTATTTTTACGGGCGTTTGCCTGTAAGACATTTTCGGAAATCACGTTATGGTAGTTTAATGTTAACTGGCCGCACCCGAAAAGGGCTATATGACTAAATAGCTGCTATAATCCATCCTACTGTGCGTGATGGTTCCTGCAATTTTACACGCAGCCGTAAAAATAACGGGAAATGGGCTGGCTGCTGGTTTCTTGTTACTCTACCGTAAAATCTACGGAAATATTTTATTTACGGTGTGGAAGTGACCCAAGCCACAGAGACAATAGTGAGGTATCTGATTACCCTTTATAAGTGAGAAGAATGATCTGATTATCTCCATGATAAAATTGATACATTGTTGGAAGTCACATGACATGGCTCACATATAGAAATGAAATTAAAAACGAGGTTTAAGCAATGCAGTCATTTCCACGTTAAAACTTACGGCACTTCTCCGTACGCTTAACGGTAGAGGGTCTGGCAACCAGTTGTTCTTAACCGTAAAATCTACGGAATATTTTACAGTGAAGACCACCGGATTTTTCCGCCATTTCGCGAATCCTTCCTTGGACAACAAAATATTTTTAACAATCAATAAGTCAACGCTCCAAGAAAAGAATTTGGTCCTAGGGGAGCATATTTTCCTATTAGAGAATTCTTAAAGGAAATAATTTGTTTTTTGTTCATATCATTTCAGTATGACCGTTTAAAATTAGATAACATCAATAATGTAAAAGCAAATATAATATAAACAAAGTTGACATCGGCACAAGGTTTGAGGTATTTTTTTTCTCTGAAAACTATTTATGCAAAATATAAGAATGCTATTTTGTCACATATAGATTGTTTCTTCGGCACATGAAAGGATTAGGCACATTGTCTTGCATTTTTCCAGATATGCATTTAGTACGGCGGAGCATGTGTTCAAGGTCAGTCTCAGCGATATATACATGTAGGGGAAAGTCGCATTCTCTCGTTTGATTTTGAGTCTCTGACCTTCTCAGTCGCAAAGAAGTGAACAGAACTACTGCATGCGTGAATCCAAACGCTTTAAGTAAGCATTTTGTGTTGGACAGTTTCGTTTTTAGAAAATATAAATAAAAACTTGGCGTCGTCAGCCCGGTTCCGCATGAGATGATAGAAAATATAAAGAATTTTTATCAAACATAAAAATAGCTTCTGAACAATAATTGGATCAAAACTAACATGAACTCTGTAATGTATCATTATTTTATACATTGCAGATGACCTTCTGGCTGTTTTAATCTCCGTTTGTCTGTTTTTGAGGCATGCTAGAGGGTTTGAAAGAGTGTTTGTAAAAGGCCTAAAAAAGACAAACAGGGAATAAAAACAGCCTAAATTTAGTCATCTGCAGTGTATCAAGTATTGATTCATCACAGAGTTCATGTTAGTTTTGATTCAGTTATTGTTCAGAAGCTGTTTTTATTCTCATAGAAATTCCTTATCTTTTCTATCATCTCATGCGGAACCGGGCTGACGATGTCAAGTTTTTGCGTATATCTTCTATATGCTAAACTGTCCATCACGGAAAGCTTACTTCCAACGTTTGGATTCACGCATAAAGTAGTTATGTTCACTTCTTTGCGACCGAGAAGGTCAGAGACTCAAAATCAAACAAGAGAATGAGACTTTTCTCTACATGTATATATCGCCGAGATTGACCTTGAACACATGCTCCGCCGAACTAAATGCATATCTGGAAAAATACAAGACAATGTGCCTAATCCTTTCATGTGCCGAAGAAACAATCTATATGTGATAAAATAGCATTCTTATATTTTGCATAAATGGTTTTCAGAGAAAATAAATACCTCAAACTTTGTGCAGATGTCAAATTTGTTAACGATTTTGGCTCCCCTACTGGAAAACCGGAAACTCCTCTCATGGATTGGCGTTCTGAACCGTTGTTTCGCATGAGAGCGATTGGTAGGCGTGTGCAAGCTCAAAATAAGTACGTAGAATGCATCACGAAACTTAGACTAGTCTGTATACCGCATTTCCACGTGTAGCCCACGACTTTTGAGCTGTACTTTGACAGAATATTGAACTAGACCAACTTGCACATCCGTGCAGGCTATTCAGTCTCCCATGTTCGGCCGAGCATCCATACCTGCTGCGACGCTTTAGCTATTCAGCATGAGAAGCAAATTGGTAATTGATAGCGATTCAGATCATTCAGATTGCTACGATTTAACTCTTTCGGCGCCAAATTTTTCAGACGACAAATTTTCGTCTGCTCAAATCATCAGACGACAGATTTGTAATTGGAAATTTTAACAATCTAAAGACATTTTTCATAAAATCAGGCTTTTTTAAGTTCATATTTGAATGGCAAACAGTGTAGATCCTGATCAGACGGCTCTTTTAAGAGCCGGCTGATCTGGATATACGCTGTTTGCAAAGTGGCGCCGAAAGAGTTAACAGCGAAACTCTTCATGGTACTGATAGAAGCTTAGTGTTTTGAAACTCTGCCGCAATAAATGTAAAGGCAAATAGAGAGTGGATGATCACCTGTTTCCTTACGTCATGTACCTACGTCGTTATGATGAGGAAATCCGGACATAATCTTTGAATTTTACTGAATAATTTGGTAGTGTGTGTATACAACCTTGCGAAGCACAGAGAATACGTAATCTTGCATACTTGAAGCTTTGTGGCAGGTTTCTTAGTTTTTTGTATTTGATCATCTACCCCCCACCTTCACCCCAAACTGAAACCGAAAGCGGGCCTTGGTGTTCTGGTACTCAGTAAATATTGTTGTTGCTTCGAAACTTGGGGACAATGTAACACAAAAACATGGAGACTGTCAGTAAAACGAATAACAGACAGACAGACAGACAGACACTATCCGGGAGGTCTCACGAGTGTGCATTCTCTGCGTTATAAAATGACACCTCAACCACTTTTTTGGACCAGAACATTTCTTCAAAACTATGACAGATCATCCATGCTCCACTCAGGAACAAGCCATTTGTTAACACCTAAAGCTTACAGATTAACCTAGAGGGCTTGCAGATGATCACTGTCAGTGTCAATAGAATGCCTGCCAGCCGTAAAGATTTTATGCTTTTCGTCCTTTAAAATTGGCACTAGTATTTTGACAGTTAAACTTCGAGCATTTTAATGCAGCCATAGTTTCGCATCCATGCCGCTCAGTGATTGGATGCTTTTTGACGCTGGAAATAAATTCAGTTTCTCCGACACTCAAAAGGAGGAAATGTTTCCTGCAAATCAGGAGACAGAAAGATTTTACAGCCGACGATTCAAACCTACCCCCAAATATTAGTGTTTTGTCCCCTTCTAAAAGTGCGAAACTGTGAATCGAGCGAGTCATTTTGCTGTGAGTTCCGTCATTTTATACGAACTGAAAACCCACGTGATCATACACCCAGAAATTAGCGACTCTATTTCGAAATTGATTTTGGATCATCGTAATTATTCTAGATATTTGGATACCTTCAAGGGTTAATTTGGTTGTAAATCTAAATCCCTACTTCTTTCAAGAATAAGGCTATAGACATGTCAGTTACGAAAACATTGGTCTGTCTGTGACTTGCCATAGCCACGCTGAAACTCTAAGGGAAGAATAATTTTCACCAGTGAATACTCAGATCAGTCTGAAGATCAGCATAATCTGATCTGTCTTTCCTGTTTGCTTGAAAAATCTACCCAGCAGGCACATGACGTCGTAATGGCGTCGAACCAACGTCGATGCGACGTCATCACGTCGCATTGACGTCCGTATAATGTTTTACTACGTCATGTGCCGGCTAGGTACATACCCAGATTGAACTACAAGGTGAAAAGTGAAGATGGTACAGTTTGTGGGTTGTAGATTGTTCAAGCGAACAGGAAAGACAGATCAGATTATGCTGATCTTCAGACTGATCTGAGTAGGAAAAATATCCTTAAATTGTACCTGTTACCCCTTTTTATCTGAAGCTCTGGACTATCCATCCCAATAAGAAAAGTACAGTATTTCGAAGATAAAATACGTATTTAGGGACTGAAATCAAGATGCTATCAGTATTGCATGTATAAACATATTCGGTAACAGAAATGTGAGGTAAAGACAGAGAAAAACGGTATTTAAGCTTTATTTCTCTAGAATAAATAGTGTTTGATAAATATTAACGAGAACAGGATGAAGCGAAACGATTGTTTATCTTTATGGTTTATACTTTTAACTGGAACAAGCATTCATTTTAATTAACCCTTGATGCGCCAAAAAACAGACGAAAAATTTACGTCTGCAGAATTTCAAAAAATGTTTCGTCCAAGCGATATCATACTGAGAAATTGAACACTAGAGAGCTAACAGTGTAGATTCAGATGAGGTAGCTCATTATGAGCCACCTCATCTGGATCTACGCTGTTTGCAAATTTAACTACTTTATTTTTTTTGCACTTTAAGGGTTAAGGATATCATAGACTTATATCCGATTTGTTAATCAGCTAGACGTTTTAACTCAGGCTCAACAGCATACTCTTAAGGTGTATGTGTACATCTTGTTTTTCCGCCATTTTGCAAAGGGAGACAACATTTATGACTTCCCGTTTGCTTTCTTGAGGAACGTAGCCCGTCCGAAATGGGATCTACTCTTCAAGGAAAGAATTTTCTCCTAGAGGAGGAGAAAATTCTTTCCTTGAAGAGTTGACCCCGATGGAAAAGGAAGTCAAACTTACAAATGACAAAGTTGCTTCCCTTGAAAGTGTAACCATTCAATTACATGTATCACGAAAATCTCATAGAGTTAGTCAATGCCGTCAACTAAACATTGATTATCTTTCAATAGATTTTAAAATTGATATATAAGGGTTTGCACGCTTTTCACATTTTAGCGCCTTTTATCTTACACTGTTGATAGCGTAAAGACAGTTGTTCGGACTCTTTGCCTTATAGATAATGAGATTAGGCTTGGCATAAGCATTGCAACTGAAGAACATTTTTACAATACGCTAATAAACCGAAAGGACAATTTAATTTCTCTTATGGTAGAGTGCAGATTCAAAACTTGAAATTGTAGTTCTTGGACAATAAGTTTTGACGAAAAACGCATTTTATTTACTCAGTTATAGCATTTCTTTAAAATAAAATATTGTAGACCCCACAAAAAGTAGGACAAAACGTCCTATCAATATGGATGCATGAACGTTAATAAAATTTTGTTTAAACGTTGTGTGCCAGATTGGAATCTAGGTTATTCGAAAAAGATGAGTAAACACGATTATGAAATGAGCCGCGACACGACAAAACCAACAATGTGGTTGTGCGCCCAGCGCAGACTCAGATCAGCCTGGGCATCCGCCCAGTCTGATCAGAGTCTTCGCTGTCCGCATGGAGGTAGCTTAGACCCTTAGCTACCATTTGAGCACTTAATGAAGAGTCTGATCAAACTTGGCAGATGCCCAGGCAGATCTGAGTCTGCACCGGGCGCACAACCACATTGTTGGTTTTGTCGTGTCGTGACTCAAATATGGATTATGTAAATATCACAAAATCTTTGCATTTTAGATCCTCCAGGTACATTGCTTCCACATCTAAACAATCCTTTATTCTCATTATATTAATTATCATCCTGCAGGATCACAACGTAGAACTGATGTCATATTAACGTCGACCAACGTTATTCCGTTGCATCAGCGCTGATAAGACTCTATGTAAAAACGCTGTAAGCCTGTTGGCATCATTTCACTTCACAAATAATGTCCCTGAATATCTGAATGTTGTTATATTCACCATAGTTTACACGAAAATTGAGTTTGAGTAAGTGGAACTATTTTATCTAATCGTCACTTCATTTCTTTAAAAGCAAATTAAGGTAAAAGGGTAAATCCGTGATCCACACTATGAATAAATAGTGAATAAATCAGGGGGTCTCCTTGCTGAACACATCCATACGCAGGTTAGTTTTCAGGTAATACTTAACGCTAACTTTTGCGTTCAACCACATCACCATCGAGATCCATTCCAATGATTATTTTTCCAGTATCATCGAGTTTTAATTCTGCTGTGCCAACGTTCTTTAGTGGGTCTTTATTCTGTTTACAGTTGAAAATTTCGCAACTTTTTGGATCCCCGTCTTCTTCGGCTACTAGGAGTCCTATTGTTGTTGAGTCCACGTGTTTGTGACTGTGATTTATATGGTATTCTTTGTATCCCGCTGAAGAAAGAAAGCGACATTTCTTTGAGCTATGCTATGAGCAGACAAGAAAGGGTAACGGGGATAATTGAGAGATAATATCTTTTTTCCAAAACTCTCTAATTAAAGGATAGTATCGTTTTCCAAAACCCTTATTAGAAGTGTCTCACTCTAATAAGGGGCCACAGCAAAGTTTTCATTGAGAAATAAGACAATATCTCTGACTAATCCCTGTTACCCTTTCGTATATCCGCAAAAAATAGATTGTAGATTCTAACACAGTGCGCCTATAGAAGCAATGGAAAGTTGCAGTGTTTTATTCTGCAACAATTCACTGTGACGGAGCGCGTGAGTCTAATTTCTGACGTCACTGCAAAAAATGACGTAATTTTGTGACGTTTTGAGACGTTAGACGGTGTAACGTCTCTTGTTCTTTCCAATATCGCCATAAAAACGTACATTTATCTTAGATACAGTTAAGAATATTGGCGGGAGCATGAACGTGCTGGCAGGAAGGTTGGGAGAGTTCGAATGAAAAGAATAGTTTTTCAGCGTTTTTTGAGTGTTAGAATCGAAATAGTTCAGCTCTAGCATTGAATTGTTGAATGATAATTCACTTTTTGTCGGTCAGTTGTGAGTAGATACATCACTCGCTCTCCGCGCTCGTGATATGATCTACTTTACAACTGACCTCCATACAGTGAATTATTACTCAACAATTCACTGCTAGAGCTGAACTATTTCTTAATTCGCAAAGGGAAGACTGATTCATTTCATGTGTAGCCATTTCGGAAACAGAGAAACGAGTATGGGGCTTTGCCGGTCTTTCACGTTTTATAACTGGTCATGAGTAGACAATTAAACCTCCTTGCTTTTTTGTGTAAGCATTTTTATTCGTTTCTCAATGTGCTAAAAACCAAGTATAGGCGGATTTATATCTAAGCCCTCTTTGCCTTAAGCGTTAAATCGCAAAATCGCCATAATTCAAGTAACTTTCAAAAAAGTGTTTCACAGTCACATCTAGAAATTTATTTCCCTGTTCGCATATGCTGAAAGGTACCTTATCCCGCGAATGCCAGTCTTACATTTGAGCCGCGACACAAAAACACCAACAAAGTGGTTAAGCGCCAAGCATCCGCCCAGTCTGATAAGAGTCTGCGCAGTCCGTATGGAGGAGCTTTGGACCCTTATCTATCCTTTAAGTGCTAAGCAAAGGGTCCGATCTGAGTCTTCAATGGGGCACACATGCCACTTTGTTGGTTTTTCTCGTGTCGCGGCTCATTTGATACAATGTTTTTACCTGATTTTGTCGAAACATCTTTCTCCTCCCATTTATCGTCATCCAGCCCGTCCATTAACCCAAACATGACTACGCTACTGAAACGAGAAATACTACATTATTAGGCATTATAAGGAAA
Organism: Ctena decussata; assembly: GCA_963989385.1. NCBI lineage: Eukaryota > Metazoa > Mollusca > Bivalvia > Lucinida > Lucinidae > Ctena > Ctena decussata. The sequence continues at coordinate 55,035,724 of OZ022513.1, forward strand.
GACCAGGCCCCAAGATTGTAAAGCTTTTTTCATGCTCAGCTCAGCTGAGTATGAAATTTCCTCTGCTGATAAATATGAAAATGCCAATTAATGTTGGCATTTTCATATTCATCAGGAGAGAAAATTTCATACTCAGCTAAACAACTGTACTTATCAGTAATTGCTATTTATTAGCAGGTAAAATTCCATGCTGAGTTGAGTTGAGCATGAAAAAAGTTTTACAAGCTTTGCGGCTTATAGCCATCAGCTTTCTTGCTTGATCTACTGTGTTTATTTATGACTTGTATTTGTAATATGGATTTCTCAAATAAACTATGTCAGAAACAAATGAGCCGCGACACGAGAAAACCAGCGCAGACTCAGATCAGCCTGGACATCCGCCCAGTCTGATCAGACTCTTCGCTAAGCGCTTAAAGGGTAGCTAAGGGTCTAAGCTACATTCATGCGGACAGCGAAGACTCTGATCAGAGTGGGCGGATGCCCAGGCTGATCTGAGTCTGCGCTGGGTGCGCTACCAACTTCTTGGTGTTGTCGTGTCGCGGCTCAAATGTCTTCTTTAGGACACAAAATGGATGGATGACTTGCAGTTGAATGTCATTTTCAGCAATATTTAGTTAAACTTATTTATTTCAACACTATATCGATATATTATACAAGATACAATAATAATTAGGGAAAGAACGGAAGCTACAACATACAACAGTAGTTCGTGTGCAATGGAACTCCGTTCGCGATTAGAAAGATTATCGCCTCCAACGTGGCTCGAACCCGGGACCGCCAACAGGACACCAAAGTTGATTTAAAGTAAACGGGTATAACCTGACTTTTTACCTGGTTAGAATATTTTGCGTTTAAGAGTTGTCCCCTATTCCGTTGAGAAAGGAACCAAACATAGCCAAATATAACAAGACCTGTCCGCGTACAGAATAGCTTGCCTTATAGTGCACTGCCCAAAAACAATTAACCCTAAAGATCCCAAACATTCCCATTAAATAACTGTAGCAGGTCATAAAAAATACAAGAAAGGATACAAGTGTTCAATTCGCTGTTTCTTATTGTTTATGTGAGCCGCGACACAAGAAAACCAACAACGTGGTTGTGCGCCCAGCGCAGACTCAGGTTAGCCTGGACATCCGCCCAGTCTGATCAGACTCTTTGCTAAGCGCTTAAAGGGTAGCTAAGGTTCTAAGCTACCTACATGCGGACAGCAAAGACTCCGATCAGACAGGGCGGAAGCCCAGCCTGATCCGAGTCTGCGATGGCCGCACAACCACATTGTTGGTTTTCTCGTGTCGAGGCTCATGTTATTTAGATAATATTGAACCAATTAAGAAACAACTTATGTAAATAATTGTCTTGAAAGCATTCCCTGTTACAAATTATTCCATAGCACTTTCCAGATTGCTACCTGGAAAAACCTGACGCCATAAAAATGCTAGGTTCTTTGGTTAAAATGTACAAGATATTAAACAGAATATAAGATCATGTTTTCAAGACACTTTTAACTATAATATCAGTATTTTCGCTCAACTGACGAAGACCCTAATGAACTTGAACATCCGCTGAGTCTGGTCAGAGCCGTTGCTTTATGTGCAGAACTGTCACGGCTTCATATATGAGCCGCGACACGACAAAAACCAACAAAGTGGCATGTGCTCCCGGCGAAGACTCAAATCAGCCTGGGCATCCGCCCAGTCTGATCAGAGGCTTTGCTATGCGCTTATAGGGTAGCTGAGGACCTAAGCTAGCTCCTTGCGGACACCAAAGACTCTTCTCAGACTGGGTCCTGTCCAGGCCGATCCGAGTCTTTGCTGGGCGCACAATTTTCGTGTCGCATCTCACACATGGAGAATCTAATGTTTGCATGAAACTTCAGATCAAACTAGAGATTGCTGAACATGTTTATGCCTTGTGCACGTAGTTGATAAATAATGTCAAAATGAAAAAAAAAATCCCGTGATTCATATTAGAGTACTTGAATTTTAGGTACAGCCAAGTGTCAACAGTCTTTCCCCAAATTTATTTTCCACTGACTTTAGTGCAATTGCAAGTTTGCAAGAAATTTCACTGAGAGTTTTGTATTCAAACATTCATAATTATAATATTTGCATCAGAAAAAAATCTTAAATATGTCTGCAATATAAACAAGTTTTTTTTGTTTGCCCTAAACCTACTTATGATTAAACTACCACTATTTGAACTACAATAAAATTTGCGCGTATCAGTTTTCTATTGATGTCAATGGCTACGTCGTCCAAAATTGCTATGAAATAACTGGTGTTGCCTTTAAAAGCATATATCTAAAAGAACAATTAAATTCAAATCAATATTGATGAGGTTGACAAAATTATTGCTATTTCTCATATTTCTAGCCATGTAAAAACTAATATCATACCTTAAGCAGTATTGCTACAGCAAAATAATTCACCACATACATGCTAATGCATTAAAGTCTATGGAAAATGTAATTGTGGGGAAAGATTTTTGACACTTGGCTGTTCTTTGGCTTGCTGTTGCAAGTATAAAGAAAACTGAATTTTGCATAAAAAGAACAATATAATACAACTGCGCCGCTTTTACCCGCCCCGGCGACACAAAATAATGGAAGAAGACAGTTTTATTCTATTCAAGTATATGAGGTGATCAGTGAAAGCCAATGCGAGACACTAAATGTGACCCTACATAAGATATAATGTTGTTTCTTTTCAACCTTAAAGGGGAACAAAATCACCATGTCGCCGTTGAACGAATTTTGGGACCTAAAAACGACGATTTACAAAATAACTTTCCCTTTTAGATGCACTGTTACACAATTTCATTTGGACCTAAAAAACGACACTTTACAAAATAACTTTCCCTTTTAGATGCACTGTTACACAATTCCATTTGTGAAAGTGGAGTTATTTGCATCCAAAGTAAACGCTGTCAGCAACGTATAACAAAGGACAGTCAGCGAAAAGCAACCTTTCATGATAACGTTAGGTATTTACATTATGCAACAGATGTTTGACGTCATGCAATAAGACGTCGCTTCATATTCTAAAGTGCGTTTGAATTGTTTCTTGTGTTAGTCTAAAGACCGAAGATTCTGATCAAAGACGCTTTGAGTATTAACTCTTTCGGCGCCAAATTTTTCAGACGACAAATTTTCGTCTGCTCAAATCATCAGACGACAGATTTGTAATTGGAAATTTTAACAATCTAAAGACATTTTTCATAAAATCAGGCTTTTCAAAATCATATTTGAATGGCAAACAGTGTAGATCCTGATCAGACGGCTCTTTTAAGAGCCGGCTGATCTGGATATACGCTGTTTGCAAAGTCGCATTTTTGCGACTTTGGCGCCGAAAGAGTTAAATGCCAGAAAATGCCTAAACATTAGTTTGTATCGCCTAAGCTATTCTATATGCCTGCAGAATTTATTTTGATACGTTTCACATTTGCGCATAATTCGTCTATCGAGCTGATTCAGCACTTTAAGAATTTGGGTAAAAAAAATATTGACGTGGAATATGTATTTTTTTTTTTTTTTTTTTTGTCATTCGCAAAAAATAATGTATCAAATAGATTGCAAGGCTTTTCAAACACGACGTTCAATCAACTTTGATTCAATTTGGTTCAGCTTTCTGTGCATTGGGAGGTTTTCTAGAGACAAAGCCCATAAAAATGATTGATTATATTCTACAAGCGTAGAAACTTCTAAATTGGAACAGACAACACAATGCACAAGAGCTCACTTTTATCTCGTAAACTACAGAAACATATACTAACAGCTGTAAGAAAACTACACATTTAGCTTTATTTTATTTCTTAATTAAACAAGTAGCTGAAAACTGTCTATACGCCCAGACAGACGCAGTGAATTCTGTAATAAAGTCATGTGCATAGCATCATTGTTGCTGAATGCACTGCATATCTTTTGTTATTGTGTTTTCTCTGTTTAGTAACTCGCCAGGTGGGAAGTTCATTGCTATCAGAATAAAAAGAGAGAATTAAACCAGAAAATACTAGACTTATGAAAATAAGTGCTTTTTTAACGGTCTGATGCAATTCAGTCTTAGATTTGGTTTCCTTCTGGAATTTCATATCAGATCATAAAAGTGTTCGTTTCTGACAAAATGCAATAAAACTAACAACGGTGTTTCTAGTATTTTTAAACATATTTGTTGCATGATTAGTTGCACGTCTTTTTCTTTTACATTTTCTTTTATGGTTCTGTATGTACTGTTTTCAAGTCAGCGGCTTTGGAAAAGAAACAAAAGACAATCGAGTTGAACTGTCAGCCATAAAATGATGCAGTTTAATGTGCATTAAATGCGTGCAACGATTGCTTTGCACTAAACACGTTATTGCAGCAAATTCTAACCTGAAAGAACTGTTAATTAACATAAGCACGATTACATTATAATGAAGGAACTTAGCGTACTTACAACAAAACAAGACCTAGATGATTTACTTCCGAAAGGCCACAATGCAAAAGCACAATTTGAGAATATCTGAGGCTTCTGTGTACTTTCTGAGGTCCCAGAAACGCCAAATGCCTGTGGTTCATGAAAAACTTTGTCTATAATAAAGTAACTTTTCTGGACCCAGAAAATTTGAGATAACACTATTCTGGTACAACAGGATTTGAAATGTAAATGAAAATAAGTAAAATGTCCAATCTACTTTCTTTAATATAAGAGGGTACTTTGAGATATCAATGTTCGAGATATCGAGAGCTGAATGTATTTACACTATAGTGAATAGAGATATCTCTATAGCTAGTGATTTATTCGGGCAAATTCATTGCAGTGGAATGCAAAAAATGACATCCCTTTTTGCCACCCTGAAAGGTAATAGTTTTTAATATCGTCTGTAATTATTTATACAACTGGAACTATTTTCTGACAGCGTACAAATACATATCTGTCGTTCCGCCTTCCTGCCAAATATCCATTGGCACATTTCTCATATGTTTCTTATTAATATATCGTATTTTTTGTCTTCCTTATCATCGTAATTTTTACAGTTGCAGGTCTCCAGAATTGCCAAACGGTTTGACGTATGGGTATACCAGCATGTTTTTCTGTCGTTTTTACAGGCCAGGCCGCGTAGCGCAGTCGGTAGCGCGCCTGACGCAAGAACCAGAGGTCCCGGGTTCGATACCCGGTCCGACTATCTACTTTCGTTTCTCCTTCCGCTGATTCAAGAAGGGCAGTTGTAAGTTACTGGCAAAAGTATGTGCACTTAGTACTGGTTTACCGCTTAGAAGGTCTAAGCCTGCCCAGGATTAGTGTGGTTAAGGAACCGACCGTCCCGACGTGACCATAGCTGTTTACCGTGGACGTAAAACAATAAAACAAAATTAACAACTTTACTTTTTACGAAGGGGGACAGCGTTTGTGACCTCCCGTTTGCTTCACTAGACCGATGAAACCCTTCCATATTGAGATCTTCTTTTGTAGGAAAGAATCTGTTATTGTGGGAGTAAAATCTGTCCTTTGAGAGTTGATTCCCATGGAAGCGAGAGGAAAATTAAATGAAACTAATAGAGTTGCTTTCCCTAAAAGTGTACCCATTCCCATTCAGCATTTTCCTCCCAGCGGGCACATGATATCGAAATGACGTCTTACTGACTTAAATGCAACGTCATATCAGGACGATGGGAGGGTGATAATGGAAGACTGTGTGCAATGGAACCCCGTTTACGGTAGGAAAGATTCTCGCCGCTCGATCAGTAGGCCAGACTTTAACCCATTGAGCTACCAGGGCTCCTGATTCTGTGAGACAAGACGATTCTAATGATATACAACAAAACATGCCTTAATGGTGGTCAAATGAGAAAAACTGAGATTCTCTATCAATAAAATCTGGATTATCTAGAGCTGCTAGACTGATAATATATTTTTTGCAAGATAAACAGAATGTGAAGCATCAGCTAGAGCAGTTACAACGTTTTCTGCCAATCATTAAAGACATAAATAGGCTGCCGACTTTTGCCAATAAAGCTAACAAATTGAACATAACGCTTCCTAATTTATTCTGAACTGTACGTGTATTACCGAACTAAATTTCTCTACTCATATGAGTGAGAAACCTTTTACACGATAACGCGACAACGTGAATCACTGAAAATCGCAACGATGTTGTTTGTTTGTGGTTTTTTTTTTTGGTTTTTTTTTTTGGTTTTTTCTTCTTTTTTCTTTTCTTTTTTAGGGTGTGTGTGTGGGGGGGGGATAAGGGAAAATATGTAAAAGTGATTGATTTTAGAAATATATATAATGTCGTTTCAGAAACATGTGTGTGTTATTGTAACAATGCGAGCACTTACGTCAAATCCTTTGGCACATTTTTTTGTATTAACCGAAACAATGCAAGCTTCGGGTATTGCCTTCCAGTATTTTCGCCACAGCAGTGTTTTTTTTTTGTTTTTTTTTTTTTTCTTTTTTTTATTTGTTGTTGTTTTTTGTTTTGTTTTTTGTTGTTGTTTTTTGTGCAGCAGAAATATGTTTTATAGTCAACTCTCGATATCTTATCTCAAAGTCGAAATTTATCCAAAACTACAAATATCTCATAGTAAATTTTCTGGTCACAGAAAATTTACTATGAGATGTCAGTAGTTTAACACTATCCGGAATTGATATCTAATAACAAACCGAAATTGTGTCTAAAGTATATTCTTTGAAATAAGAGGGTATACTGAGATATCAGTGTTCGAGATATCGAGAGTTGACTGTATTTTAAATGGGTGCCAAAAAAAAGTTTTGAAACATTGACCACCTAGTCAGGCCTAGTAAACCGGCAATGCCACTCTACCCTGGAAAATTAATCCATTAATGCCTAGTGTTCTATTCTGTTTCAATTCTCGTAGCGACTTTTCCCATTTTTCAAGTGGCTCAGCGGTACGTTCCCATAGTTGCAGACTCCTGGCGCCGACTGTCCGTCCATTAATGACCAGTGGACTCTTCTACATGTATTTGTCGTTATTGGAAGAGTCCATTTGTCAATTAAGGGGTGTCTGGTTTAGTTTTATGCAAAAACGTGTATACCGTGATCAGATGCCGTTTTCTGCGGGGCTGCACTGTTTGCAGGCTGCACTGTTTGCGTATATCCCATTTATGGGAGTCTAGGCATTAATGGGTTAGAGCTGTTGAAGTTAGCAAAAGTTTGGAATGGTATACGACCAGTGTGCGCTCTATGTGCTTAATAAAATTTGTGAGCACTTCGTTTGGTTTGAAGGGAAACAGTCTCACTGTCACGTATTGAAGGCTACGTTTTATTTCGTTTTTAAAACGTGACAAACCGGGAGTATACATTCTAAAACGTAGTGAATACGTATATAGATACAGAAAAATACGTGGCCTAGTTAGGTTTGATTTGGATTGTGTCACTTAAAGATGGTATTTTGGTATACGTAGCATACACCTAGTAAAACATTGTCTCACGTAGTAAAGCGTGGCCAAAACGTACTAACACTTAGTCGAAACGCATTAAATATTTACACAAACGTAACAAAAATAACCTAGAGGTCCTCTAAGCCTCAGTTTCACTGTCACGTATCGAGGACTAGGTTTTTCTACGTATTTAAACCTTCCCAAAGCGGCAATATGCTAATTAAAATGCAGTGAATGCGTATTACATATGAAAATATACAGTTACACACGTGGAGTTGAAATTTACACTCAGTAACCGTAGCATTTCGATATACTTACTTACTGTATGTGTAGTAAATCGTACTGAAACTTAATCTAAACGTACTAGATCGCAGATGAAACATTTTAAATACGTAGCAATACGTGAAAGTCCTCTACTGACTACTACGTATTATATACGCTTTCCTACGTCTTAGTACGTTATGCAACGTTTTATTACGCTTTGGTTTGTTTTGCGATACGTACTCAAACCTCACGGACCCTACTAAAACGTACAGAATCATAGTCGGTAAGTAAACTGTTCTTATCTCTTCTAAAAGCGTGGCACTAAGCCGTTTGAAACTTACTAGAAACAGGGTATGCCATGCTTCGCCAATTCCTCAATGACAATACAAACTGAAACTCTTTCAACAGAAACTTCAGATTTTTTCAAACAAATAATTATTCTCAAGTCATATACATGTAATTCCGTGTAATAATTCGAACAGTACTGTCATGATTTGGCAGGAGCTTGAAGTTTTGACTGCAATGTAGGAAACGTATTCCGCGTTGGCCGACAGGCGCGCTGTTGGCACGTTGGGCATAGGCTATATATCATAGGTTTTATGTGTTTAACTAAAATTATCAATACGAATTGGTGTCCTTTTATATCGCATAAGATTCAATCTACAAATTTTTTGTTCAAGACTTTCTGATCAATTGCCTCCCTAAAAGGGACGTATTGACGTCAGGTATATTTACAAATGTATAGATTCTAAACGAGTGAATACTGTTTCAGTGTTAGCTAAAGTATAAAACACACTATATTTGCTAGCTATAGGGAAATAAAAACTATGTAAGTACAACAACTTTCGGTTCGATCTGAAGGACTAGTACTGACAAAATTTTGTGACACACTGTCTTATTCATGAAAAAAAATTATATTCAAGCTAATTATGAAATAATAAACAATAAATTATATAAACGACTCAAAACTTCGAAAATTTAAAGTCACAGAAGCTTAACAAATCAAATAAATAAAGGTTTACGCTTAAGTAACGTTGAACGTTAAACAGTCACTTGCTAAATCTGTTTCAACAAATACAGTCAACTCTCGATATCTCAATGTCGAAGTTCATTTAAAACTACTGATATCTTAAAGTAAAGTTTCTGGTCCCAGAAAATTTAATTTGAGATATTAGTAGTTTGGGTAACACGAGCTGTAATGTTAAAAAAATAAAAATAGGAAAAGTTTCGAAACCGTATTTTTGCATACTTTGAGATATCAGTGTCCAAGATATCGAGAGTTAACTGTAGTCTGAATAAAAGACAGAAGGAAATTACCTTGAAAATAATCAGTGCTTGTCGTATACTCCTTTGATGTTTTCTCAAGAACTGCTCAGAGAACATCAGCGTTTCTGGTAGACGTTTTGTAATAATTCTAGAAAGAAACAGTGTGGGTTGTTCAACAAGTAACGCACTGATAGCTCTATCTCCCAACTCGCTGCTTGACGAAAAGTTTAGGTTTTCAAGTAGAAATTATTCTTGTCGAGTATGAGTAGTTTGTATATATTCGAAATCAGATTTTCTGTCAATGTGTTTTACACACATTGTTTTTTTTTTTCAAATTTAAACCATTCATGCATGCCCTATAAATACAAGCAAACAGTGCGAACCCAGATCAGACGCCGCATAAAGCGGCGTCTGATCAGGATCTCCATTTTGTGCTAAAAAATTTAAGCAAATCTGTAAAAGAATCATTAGTGAAAATTTACCAGACACCCCTAAAATCATGAATGGTCTTATCCATTTCATAAGGGTAGTAGAATCCATTCGTCATTTATGAGTTAATAGCAATAAGTAAAACAGTATTCATTCTAATGCATTTACAATAATTGTAACGCAAGGTAAAATTGTAAAACGTTAATATTTGCAACAGTAAATTCAATGATTCCCTACTGCTTGTAACTCGGCGTCGTCATGAAACATCGTTTTTCGTTGACTGACGTCTGGTTTTACGTTGCGCTTACTTAGTGTGCAAACAAGTAAAATTTGAAAGGTGAAAATATGCCAATGACATTCATGTAGTCATAGAGTGGAGATACCTGTATTGAAAACTGACATTTTGAGAAGTAAAGCATCTGTTTCATGGTGCGAAATTGCACTTTCCGGCTCCACAGAGGTGTTTCCATAAAACGGAATTCGCGACCACACAACAACACGATTTACCTGCCTCACCTTAAGACTTTTATGAATACTTTTTTTTTTCATAACTTTTGGCTTCAATGCTTGCTGTTCAACGCAGAACTTGTTAAGATGCTTAATTTAAGCATTTAAAGATGTTCATTTAATATTGTAAGAATTTGATGCCATCTTTTTGTAACGTCATTTTCCTGTCTTCGTAAGGTGATCGTCTTAAGAACGAACATCACTTGACGAAGCAGTTACATGACATCCCATACGACCAATGTGATGACTTTTGTCTAGACGGGGTGTAAGATACATTTTAAGTTATTCCAGTACCGGCTAAAAAACTGAAACTTTGTCCGGTATGCATAGAAATCACATTCAACATGCTATATGAGCCTCATCGTAAGAAAGCATGTCTCATGCTGGGTGCGGACTGCACATGTCCCAACCACTCTGCACATATTAACAACAGGGACATTAGTTTATAACAACAATCTGATCAAGTTCGTGCACATTGCCTGCAGGTTGTTCATGTTCACAGTAAGGACTAGACACGCGCAGTTTGATTATAAACTGAGTCACTATCCCCGGCCAGCACATCATTTTCGGAATTGCTGATCAATTTTCATGCGCAATCTATATAGTTTTTCAAATTAAGTTTTACCAAGTTACACTACATTCTTGTCATTACACAAAATATATCGCTACTATTAAAACAAATTTTATTTCATTTATTTACTCATTATTTTACTTTTTGGATTACTTGACAAGGTAAGGCAGATTGGAGGTTTGGTTAATGTTAGACAGCCGGTAAATATCTTGGAATTTTAAACACACGTATTTACATTCCTATGTTACTTTTTGAATCCCCCTAACAAGGTAAGGAAGTAACATTTTTCCAGAAGACAGCGCTATCGGAGTCTTGAGTATTATTAGGCAACTAGTAAATATTTTGGAAATAATTAGGTGGTGAATATTCTTTGGAGCAATAACAGCTGAGCTTTCTTTTCCCACTAGATTACCAGAGCCGCGTCATGAAAAAAGATGCTGAGGGTCAAGTCAGGTAAAATCGGACAGCAGGCAAATTCGGACAGTGATGACATTGTTTCCTTTATATGACAGTTGTTTGGACTTAAAGATAAAAATAATTGGGCAAACAGTGAAAATCCTGATGAGGCGGCTCAATATGAGCCGTCTCATCTGGATTTTCACTGTTTGCAATGGTATGTCCGAATTTACCCGCTGTCCGAAGGTACCCGACTCTACCCTAACTCATTTATGACAGATGGATTCTTCTACCTAGCTCTTTAGATTAGTCCATTTCAAGTTTAAGGGGTATCTGGGTCATTTCATTTTTAATAATCTATCTTTAAAAAATAAAAAAAAATTAAGGCAAACAGTGTAGACCCTGATCAGATGCCACATTTGTGGCATCGGATCAGGGTCTGCACTGTTTGCCAACGTCTAATGGGTCTTTAGACATCTTGTCATATTTAACGTATCTGTGAACAACCAAGACTCAAACCGGTCTGTGAATCCATGAAGTCTAGCTAAAGGCTTCATTTCGTATGGAGTCAAGAGATGGTGTGTGAGAGCAACAAATGGTCTCTCCTGACTGCGCGTGGATGCGCAGGCCGGTTTGAGTTATTGCGTTTCGCATTAGCAATATGTATCCTTTTCGCATGTCGGCTTTCAACTGATACAATGAGGTTAATAAATGTTTTTCCTTCATTTTTTCTCTATCTCACCAGCTGAGTACTAATGACATTTAATGAGCAACGCTAAAAGAATAGAACTAATGATCAGAGAATACCCAGGTCTGCGTGGATGTGGGCTATTTGGTCTAAACATTAAATCGGTTCATGTACAAGCCGATTCTTCTTTGCAGAAAATGCCTGCGCGTGCCTACATGCATTTGCGTATCCTCTGAATTAGACAGAAAGCGTCGGCGTGCATGCAGAGTAGACTGTCGACTGCTATCTTAGTGTGAAATCGGTCTACAGCGGCGTAGCGGATGACAAATTTCTGATACGTAAGATCAAATGCTGTAACCCTAAGACATTTCATATTGCCGTGTCTGTTGCGAAATCGCAGCATACAAATACGCACATGAGTTGAAATTTGGTCAAGTTGATAAAATTTCAATACTCATCTGCGTATTTGCTTAAGAGCAGACACGCCCTCGTCAGGCACTCTGTAGGACTGTGAAAGATTTTAATTTAGAGTTGGTTGTGTGTGATCAGTTATTTTGATGTCCAGTGTGCCGGTAACTTTTAGCGGTGTGCATGTACAATCGTAAAACAAAAACAACTGTAGAAAGATTCACTCCATTACTCATATTTTTGTTCGGTCAAGGATGAACTTTCGGAAGAAGTCTATTGCTTACATAAGTATCTTAAAGATAACAAATATCATCCTGATATTTTGGATATATTAACCAAATTATGTATCAAATGTTTTATGATGAAAGAGATACGATTTTTGATAAAATATAACAAATTAGCCAATATTGAAACTTTAAAGAAAGTTAAACCTCGAGCTTTGCCAGTAATTAGAATGAACTTCTGGAAACAAGATAAACAGCTGCAGTTTTCAGTGGTGCCGATTTATCTTTCGAAGTAGGATTTGCTGATGCTTATCAGTTCCTACGCATGTTACTGAAGCATTTGATACTGTCGAGACAGACATCGATTAACATTGATAAATTAATCGATAATATAGATAACATCGATATAACAAGAGGTTGACACGAGAAAACCAACAATGTGGTTGTGCGCCCAGCGCAGACTCAGATCAGCCTGGGCATTTGCCCAGTCTGATCAGAGTCTTCGCTGTCCGCATGGAGGTAGCTTCGACCTTTAGCTACCCTTTAAGCGCTTAGCGAAGAGTGTGATCAGACTGGGCAAATGCCCAGGCTGATCTGAATCTGCGCTGGGCGCACAACCACATTGTTGGTTTTCTCGTGTCGCGGCTCATATATTACATAGGTACCGTAGTGGAAGTAAATTAATTGTTTTACCTTTCCTTAAGATTTTTATCAAAATAAGCACGGTAAGAAATGATGCAATTGAAGTTACGAAGTGAATTTGCAGATTTTAGGCTAAACCATCATTTTACCTCGCATGCTTGGTCAGACCTTGGCATACATGATTCAGTTAATATCTCTGAGAACTGTGCGTGCTTTGATCAGTTCGCGGATCATACTTCCCTTGACGTGTTTTTACGTTTCCTTAAAGTTTCGCGTCTTTCTCTTATGGCAGAAGCGTCCACGTGGCCGAGTGCTTAGTTCTCTCGGTTTCGAATCACAGGGTCGCGGGTTCGAGACCCGTTGTAGGGGAAATATTCTTTCTGAACCTAAATGGTCCTGCATTGCACAGAACCTTTCATAATGAACACTCCATCCCCTTTATATGACTTAAACACTGTTAAAAAGGAAACCCTGCAAGTCAGCTATCCATTTTCATGACAAAAGTATTTCTTTTATGTTTTTGGCTCACAGCGAAAACTTTACGCACAGTTATTGCAAACTTGTGATGTTTTGTTTCAGCTGTAAGTCTGCCTATTTCATTTACTCTGCTTTGATGACGTAGGCATTTATTTTTCTCAACAATAATAGATGATCATTTGAGCCGCGACACGACAAAACCAACAATGTGATTGTGCGCCCAGCGCAGACTCAGATCAGCCTGGGCATTCGCCCAGACTGATCAGACCCTTCGCTAAGCGCTTAAAGGGTAGCTAAGGGTCTAAGCTACCATGCGGACAGCGAAGACTCTGATCAGACTGGGCGGATGCCCAGGCTGATCTGAGTCTGCGCTGGGCGCACAACCACTTTGTTGGTTTTGTCGTGTCGTGGATCATTTCTAAACTGTGCAGACAGGTGTTGTGTGCATTTATGTATCCTCATTCTAACTCTGTGTCGATGAATCATGATTGTTACTGTAAAATATCAATTTCAGGAAAGTTCAAACCTAGCCGATAGAATAAAGACGGACAAAGAGTGTCGAACTGATCCCGTTTTTTTTTTTTTTTTTTTTTTTTCAAAAGATTATTGCGACGTCACAATGACGATAAGCAAGACTGGTCTGAATTTTCACTTTTTACAGCAACACTCCTTGGATTTTGAGAAATATCACGTAGCTTAAAGTGCAGAGCCTGTTCATGAATTTGAATGTGTGCCATTTAACTATTTTATTTCGGTGGACTGCGTCCGTATATGCAGGAAGAAGGGGGGGGGGGGGGCAAAGAAGTCATGTTTCTTCTGTAAACCTGCATCTTGCTTGACGGACGCATTGTCAGAAGCATAGAAAGCTGCATGGGTACAATTTCAGGGGCGGCAACTCATTTTGATTTGCCTCCCTTCCCAAACAGTATTCTTTAAGGAAAGAATCTGCTCCTACACGAGAGCAACGGCGAAGAATCATGAAAATATACCTTTACCATCTGAATGATAGTTGATACAAATCTGGTAATGTTAATTGTAAAATCGATACATGATATTTGTGTAATTAGCTATTATAGCTCAATCAGTAATGATAATTGTAAAATCAATACATGATAATTGTGTAATTAGTTATTGTAGCTCAATCAGTAATGATAATTATTCAGAATCAGAATTATTACTGTCTGGGTGATGTCTGTAAGTAATCATATCTTGACCGGCAACTGACCCTGCTAGGATATGTGAGCCGCGACACGAGAAAACCAACAATGTGGCATGTGAGCCCAGCGAAGACTCAGATCAGCCTGGGCATCCGCCCAGTCTGATCCGAGTCTTCGCTGTCCGCATGGAGATAGCTTAGACCCTTAGCTACCCTTTAAGCGCAGAACGAAAATTTTGATCAGACTGGGTGGGAGCCCAGACTGATCATAGTCTGCGCTGGGCGCACATGCCACATTGTTGGTTTTCTCTTGTCGTGGCTCATGTATGATAAGCTTTTGTTATTGACAGGTTTACTCTGACTAACACAACGAGTTGCAACATCCCAGCAGGCACACAATGTTGAATAAACATTGATTCAATGTCATGGTTCAGTGATTTTTTCACTATTTTGGGAATAGTGCCGGTGCCCACGGAATTGGGAAAAATCGCGTCGTAGTCTCCTAAAATTTGGAATTTCAGAACTGCCTGTGTTTAGTCTCAAGTGCTGGGATAGGAGACATGATACTGAATATATAATATTTACATTCAACTATACCTATATATCTGCCAGTTCTCTAAACAAGCAAGTAAATTTATGCTTGTAAGATGGGCCCTAGAAAAATTCTTCCTGCAATTGGGAATTTTTCAACTTGCAGTTTGGAAAAAAAGGATACTATTTTGAATTGCGACTGTTGCCTTTTATTGGCATCACTTGTATA
The DNA here is from genome assembly GCA_963989385.1 of Ctena decussata. Classification (NCBI taxonomy): domain Eukaryota; kingdom Metazoa; phylum Mollusca; class Bivalvia; order Lucinida; family Lucinidae; genus Ctena; species Ctena decussata. The sequence continues at coordinate 55,050,888 of OZ022513.1, forward strand.
GAGCAAAAATTCATTGTGTCTTTAAATAATGGTTGATTCAATGTTGATTCCGCGTTGTGTGAAAGTTGGCGCAACTTTGGCATTGTATTAAAGCTACTTATCAATTCATGCTGTGGAACATATCACACACTGTTTTAAGTAAATGAAAACACGTTATTTTTATGATTTTAGATTTTACGAATGATCTAAAATAAAAGTGTGTTTTTGGGGGGGGGGGGGGGGGGGGGGGGGGTTCAATAAGATTTTACTTTTTTCAGCTATGATAAAAATGAAAAGGATGAAAAGGATGACTCTTTCTCTATAGTCCCGCCGGTCCCACAGAGCTTGCGACCGCGCCGCGACCTATCCGCAACTAAAAAATTGACAATCACAGAGAGGTTGCAGAAGTCGCGGAGAGGTTTTATGCTGGTCGCAACAAGGTCGCCGAGCAGTCGACGATCAAAATTAGTCGCGCCCAGTCTTTTGAGCATGCACAAAAGACTAGCCGCGGCTGTAGACCTTGAGCTGACAATAGACCCCCCTCCCCCCCCCCCCCCAGGGGGAGTTTTGTACTCTATGATTTTCTGAAACTACATTATATAAGAAACAAAATGACACATGTTAGCCCTCTGTACGTTGGGGCGTTAACGTATGACGTCAACGTCAATTACACTATCCAAATTTACATATTCACGTTATAATAGAAGATACGCAATGTTGTACACATGCTAGTATTCGCCCTAAATAATGTTGGGTTTTGTCTGCTAGTACATAAATCACTGTTTCAAAGTTATTGACATTGTCAAGGATAAGTTGACTAGCCTGTATAACGTAGTTTACATTGCATTTGACGTTTTTTTCCCCTTCAGTGTCTAAATACATGTAATATAAGGAGCAAATTTTAAGAATTTAAGTGTAGCGAAAAGTTAATGTTATATATATGACTGTTTCAATATTCTATTATAAGAAAGAAACATCTAAAGTCTTACAAAACTCGTCAGCAGTCACGATAAATATGTAACGTATATAACCACAACAAAAATACGAAAAAAAAAACAAAAAAAAAAAAAAAACGGAATCAGACTAAATCGCTAAATTGGTGGACTGAAGTTTATACGTGCTCCATCAATCTTCTTTTATTCATGCCCAGCTTAGATAATGTAGGCAGCAGTTAAATTAGCAGTGGATACATTAAATGGGAACAGAAACTATCTTATTTTTTGAAGAATTTAACCTATAAAATGACCAGAAAAGCTACGAAAGCCAACATTAGCTGCATTTTATATTTCAATGTTATCTTTAATTTGTCTTCAGTAGATACTGTTGTATATGTAAATATGAAGAAATGTCAATGTTATTTGTCCTCAAACTATAAAACATGATCTAATAATGGATATTTGAAAAACAATCTAACAGTAACATTACGTTACATAATTGTAATATGTCGAGGAATAAGATTTATTAGTCATTTGTTATCAAAATTTTAGTTCCCTGGCGGCATGAAGTATTGATTGCTGTAGTATAAGCTTACCACTGGTAGTCAGATGGCAAATTTAGCTCTTTGAAATACACAAGAGTTCAGCAAGACGCACATAGATTGTTACAGCTGAAGCAGTTCGACCTTGCCTTCAATTCAGTCTCACTTAAAAGTGACTTCATAAAAATGATTTTTTTAATTCTATGCATTAAATGGAGTAAGTATAATTTGATAAATGCTGCAACTGATTAATATTTAGGTTCTCGTTATGATGGGGATAAAACCAGTTTCGATACCTGTGCTGTTTGCTGAGCCATTCAATTACCCTACATACAACTATGCAACTGTGACTACCAGCCGAGGCAATCAAAAGCAGTACCAACTCTGCCAGCATCCATTAACACCATTTTTCTATGATGTCAGTCGAATCGTCAGCCACGAGCCTCTTTGCACAGTAACTGCTTTACATGGGTTAGCAAATATGTGTGGCCCCCGTGATCATAACTTATATGTTAATTTGTGATCTACGTGATCTGTTTATGCAGCTCTCGGCCATCAAATACATTACAAAATGTTAACAATGTGAAAATTTAAGGATTATAGAAAGTGACATACTTTATAACGCATACAACATTCTGTTTCCAGCCTGTGCAGGAGTTCTATTTTTCATTATGTTGTTACAAATATTCAAATGGTCAGGTAATTTTGCTAACCCCATGGTTTTATTCCCACTTGTTGATACTATCAAGGACTAAAGGTGTTACAGAATACAAATTTCAGTCAGACAATTTTCAATAATGTAACAACTAAAATTGGGGCTTTATTCTCTAACAGTATTTAACATATTTGGACAAGGATAATTTCATAAGCAGTAAGATATCATAAATAGGCAGTTTACAACTACATTTATTGCTAAAAAGTAAACAATATGGTAACACAAGGTCACGGAGATCAAATGGAGAAAGTTACTTATGTTAGCCTTTCCTTGGCGTGTATAGGTATGCAGTGTTTCTATTGTTTGATTATTTGCTCTTCAGAAATACTGTATTACTAGTTAAGGATATCGGAGATGAAGAATTCATAAACTCTCACTAGATACGTTGTATACGTTACTTGTTTGGTCTTTCTTTTTTCCCCAGTATTATTCTCCAAAGCATATAACTACAGTATTGGCAGATACATTCTGAAGGAGAACAACTAAGATTTGCTCATAAATATCTGAACAGCGATGACCAACATTAATATATTCTGTTATTTTCATTTGCCATTTTATTATGTGTGCAGAACTACTGGAACACTGTCTCTTGAAAAAAAAAAAAAAAAAAAAAAAAAAAAAACATTTTTGTCCTACTAAACGTGTCTTTATGTTCTTTAGTGAATAGATTCTTTAAGAGATGATTGAATGTAGTTAGATTCTTTAGGAGATGGTTGAATGTAGTTAGACTTTAAAGAGCAAGTAACAAAAGCATAGAAATGTAGATCATCTTAAACATAGCATTTATAGATAGCCACAGTATACTAGTAAACTGCCAGTGTCTCTTTTCTGTATTAAATATTTCTAATACTATTCTCCCAAACTCCTGGTTGATACATAATTGTTAGTTACATAAATGAACTAAGTAAAGCAATGTATTGACACTACTATTAATTATTTTCAAGAGTTTGTTTTGTTTCTTAAACTGTAACTCAGCAATGTTGTTTTCTCTGGTAACGTAAAATATACAATAGTCTTACAAAAGTAAGTATACGCTGCCAGCAAATATCTACATTAGCTTTGATACAGAACTGTATTTGGCTTAAGCCTTTAAACTTCAGGTTACTGTTCTGCTTTATAGTTTTTCAGTGTGCACGTAAAAGCTATAACAAATCATGTCAATAAACAAGGTGGAACCCAGTTTGCATTGTTGATTGCTGATTATTTTATAGTTTTTAAACTAAACACGTCAAAACCACGTAGCTTTTAATGGTATCAAACTGATTGCATATCATTTTATTCTAGCCCTATATGCAAAATCAATGCTGGCTTTTAATAGCTGCGGCTTTATCTTTTCTGGAGTATTTTTTATTTTATTTATTTATTTTTTTTATTATCTTTTTTATTTTTTGGATTTTCAGCTGTATATAACAAAATTTCAGGTATGTTACTGTGTTTAGAACTCAAATGTACAATTTGTTAAAGAAACAAACTGGGCAATGTCATTATGAAATACTTTTATTTTTGATATGATAACAAAGTAAACAGCAAAACCCGTTTTACATGTGCAGAATATGCCAATGCCCTTAACATTACAATTTGAAGTATTCTGTGTTTAATCACGTATAAAACACACCTCATGAATCCCTTAAAGTAATAACTGAGAGAAATATTGATAGGTCCAAGTACACAATATATTATAAGAACACCCAGACTTATATGCGTTATTTTTTTTAATGTGACAGTGGTAAAAAAACTGATTAAAGGTATTATAATAAAATATTTTAAATATTAATGTTATTTACGTTACTACTAGTAATAGTTTATCATGGAAAATAAACCAGAATGAATTTTTCTCTTATATTAAAAGATTCTTTTATGAAGAAACTGATACCAAAGAAAATAAAATGATTCTATCTTTAAATTATATGATTTTAACAAAAGTAGCCCTAGGTAACGTTTATAATCGATCATTATGGACGACTAAAATGCATTCAAAATATTGTTGAACTGCTCCTTGCTGTTTAAATAGGCTGGCATATTCAATATTACCGTTTACTGTTGTTTTCCATTCCAATAGTGTAGTTCAAGCGCTTGAATTATACGGAAAGTGATAATTGTAATATGGAACATTCATAAGGGGTTACTGTGTTCAACATCCTATTTCTCCCAAAGTATACAAGATAGGATAATAATTTTTGCAGATCTGAAAAGATCAATACATTTTCTTTAACACATAAACAAACATTTGGTCTAATTTTAAAGGAATAACTTACAAAAAGAAAGTATTTTGGATGGAAATTGCAATTTTAATGGAGAGTGAAGAAAAACGTCACGTATACTACACCACGTAAGCTAAAGTGACGTTTCAAACATCATAACTTTTAGCTATTGGGTTGTTCTATTAGACTCTATTATAATTTTAAACATAGGTGAGTGACTTCTATTTTTTATAATTTTTGATAATTCTTATTTTATGTTTATTATTTTAATGGGTAATGTAATGTAACAGGCTGTTACAGCTTAACGCCCCACTCGCCAGAGGGCTAACATGCTGCAAAATACTTCTAGGATGCTGGTCTTTAAGAAAAGTATGGTCTACAAAACTCCCCCTGGGGGGGGGGGAGGTAAACCATATCTGGCTCATGGCCTACTGATTTTGATCGCCAACTGGTTGCAATGGTTTTCTGGAAGTCGGTGATCGTATTATTTTAGTCGCCGACCAGTCGCCAAACGGTCGCCGAACGATATCATCATTACTTTGCCTCTGAAATGTTGCAGTTGCTGCGACCTATCGGCGACCTGTCGGCGACCGATCGGCTAATTATCGGCGACTGACCACGGCTGAGACGGCGACTGATCGGCAACCGATCGGCGGCTGGTCGCTGACTGATCGCCGACAGGTTGCAGCGTGCGTCGATAAATCGCCGAACGATCGGCGACAGGTCGCCGACAGGTTGCAACGTGCGCCGATAGATCAAGGCTTGCAGAGTTAGCTTTAAAACGAAAAGATGTCTTTGCGTCCTGGCATCATTTAATTACCAGGGTTCAAAACTTGGAAAGAACCACTCTGTTATTGTAATACATATTTGATATAGGTTTCATAGAATTCCATTCATTGATTACTTAGTTATGTCTGAATTTGTCAATTTTGAATTGATTCAAGGGCAATAACTCATCCACTACTGATACCATTCTAACAAAACTTTATATGCACAACTGTCTTATGGTGATACACATTCATTATAAGTTTCAAGAAAGGGGGGTATCAATAAGGTGGGTTTTCTGTATCCTACCAAAGAGAATATTTTGACAAGACAGGCTAAAACCATGTTGAATTACCCCGCCCACTTCTGTGGACCCATAGCTCAGTAACTAGGGCTTTCCGACCAAAGTCACATATGGTCCAATAAACTAGACACACTTGAGTAGAGTATACCATCATTTAAAAAAAAGAAAACTTTGGTAGGATGCAGAAAACCCACCTTATTGATACCCCCCTCCCCCCCCACCCCCTTTGGATAATTGTTTATCTACTTATGGCTCATTTTATTGGTTTTAAATCAATTCAAGAGTGATAACTCAAGCAGTACTGAAGTCAGTCTGATCAAACTTCACATGCAACATCGCCTTATAGTGTCAAGTTTCTTGAAATTCTGTTCAGTGGTTACATGTACTTAGTTATGGCTCCGGACGGACGGACGGAAGGAGGGACGGACATGGATAAAACTATATCCCTCCGCCTTCGGCGGGGGATAAAAAAACAGCGGCGCCAAAACAGACAGCAGAAATGACTCCCGAAGTTCAAACGCCTGCTTCAGATGAGGAATCTCAACAGTCAAAGGAGGAATCTCAACAAGCTGCGGCCTTTTTGAAACCAAAGCCTTATTCAGTACTGTGTTCGCCTTCTCGTAGACATTATAGGTGCATTCCGGTTGTTTCGTTGCAAGCGCAGCAACTGAATCTGTAGCTGTGTTATTTTGACAACTTCCACTGAAATGATTTCATTCTTGTCAACACACTTCCATTGACTTTTTTTTGATAGCAGAACGGTCGCCAGTCAGTCTCCGACCAGTCGCCGTTCAATTGCAACCAGCCGCCGAAGAGTCGCCTATTGGTCACTGACCGGTAGCCGATCATCTTAATCTAGTTGCAATCCTGTTGCCGATCCTACGGCGACCAGTTGCAGTAAGGTCGCCGATCGATCGCCGACTACATGCGAAAGCTGTCGCCGACTGTACGGCGACTGATCGGGAACACATTTGAAGAGTAAAATTAGTTGCAATGGTCGCAGAGGTCGCAGGTCAGTCACAGACGAAATCAGTCGCAAAGCGGTCGCATCGCAGTCGCAAGCTCTGTGGGGCCGAGGCTTAAGCTAATTCATTTGAATATATATATATACTGTATATCTTCTGCGCAAAGTAAGAATCGGTACAATTCCGGAATTGTCCTGCGCAAAGTCGGAATTCTCACTTTGTGCAACAATTCCGGAATTGTACCAGTACAATTCAAGAATTGCGCAAGGGATTGGGTTGATTTATTGAACAGATAAATGTCTCTGCGTAAAGTGAGAATCTTCCGAACAAAGTGAGAATAGAAAGTTTTATTGAAACCGACATAAACAATGTATGGAGAAGATATAAATATTACTAAAAAAAACCTGAGATGACGATTTTTTCTTTTCTCTTTTTACAAATAATTGCACTTAAAAATTTAGTGTATCGTTAAGAAATTAAGTTAAAAATCTTCCATTATCTTTTTCACCTACTTCTTTTCAGTTTTTTTTTTCTATGTTTCGTTGTTTGTTCTCCATTGGAACGGGTCCATAGTAATCTAAAACTAAACATTATTCTCACTTTGTCCCGATTCCTACTTTGCGCATAGACAATTCTGGAATTGTCTTGCGCAAGGTAAGAATCCCCACTTTGCGCAACAAAGTGAGAATTACAACTTTGCGCAGTACATTTCCGGAGTTGTACCGATTCCTATTTTGCGCAGAACATATACAAGTTAAATGCCATTTTGCGTGTTCACAATGCAATAACAATAATGCTGCTAAAGAAATTGAACTTAGTTAAGTTTTCTATTATTATTTTTTTTTAAATTCGGGAATCACACAAATAATTACTTTTTTTATTAAGAAGGCTTATCCCATTCTATATATCTGGTTGCAAATAGAGAAAATAATTACATTATTAAGATTTCTAAATGCGAGTCACCTGAAAGGTTTAAATATGGCCCAGTTTGGTGACAGCTTACAGGTCTGTGTTGAAACAGTTCGAAGTTTGACTCGATCTTAGAAATACGTTATATTTAAACTAAAGTACACTTGTGTCATTGTTCTTGCCATGTACAGTTCCCAGCATTTAAAAAAAGATGGACGTATTTCTCTTTAACGTATGTTCCAAAATAATAAGAAGCTCTTCACAGTTGGCACTTAGGCATGACGTCTCTGTCTCCTAAGTCAGTAATGTAACGTCAATGTGATAATTAAAACACCAGTAAGTGACTCGCCCCACTAACCTGATTTACAGTGATCTTGGGTCATTGTTTGGTGAAACAGAAACAGCACGTGTGAGAGACTACCTACGTTCGCGTGATTTTCTATAGCATAGGTTTGTGCTACTCTTAAATGCGAAACTTCGTACTTGGTGGTTAACCCAATCAACATTAACAGCTTTGCTTACCTCTTTGGTTTCACGACGGTGGATCAGGTCTCGGACTTTATGGAGGCGACAACCTAAGCATAACATAATAGTAACACAGACGGTTGGCGCCCGACACCAGCTCTGGGGCGTCTTTGGTCGTGCCCAACGTGATGTAACTGGTAAGTTTCTCCTGCTCCGGAATTTCAGTGTGGCTATTTCTGTGAGTCCACATGTTTGTCTTATCTTAGTTTTAATTTTGATTTCTATGTTTCTGAGATATTTCACTTATGAGCTAGGAATCTTCCACGCAAACCGAACAACTAAGTGTCTGATGAACCAAAGCAGAACCAAGGGAGAGGGTGAGTCGCGACTGTAAACCGGTTAAGCTCCTCCACCCACAGTTATTTCATTACTGGCCGTCCCAAGCCGCGCCTCTGTTTTGGTTTTTCTTGGTTGTTTATGTGTTGTGTGTTGCTATGTCTGTTATAGATATATTGTTTTTAATGTTAAGGCTAGCCCGGTGACCATCTACATGGGAAATGGCTGTTCACATGGCTGCCGCTGATAATGTTTTTACTGTGACTAATTTTGTGTTGTCCTTTTTCCACATGGTGTCTTTGGAGGGATCTGAGATTGAATTGTGTCAGTTCCTGAGCATTTTCCTAATTACTTTTTTGTACATCTTTATTATTAACTTTATTTTAGCATGATTAAACCATTGGCTGTTGGTGCAAACATTTTGTATATCTTTTTATTACACCGGGAACCTGACGGTGGTAATAATAGCTTATTTGTGGTGAATACACAAATTTGCATAAAATGCTGAAAATACAATAGATATTCCCTAAACGTAGCAGTTGTCATACATTGCAAGTAAGGTCCTACTATTATTTTCTCCAACTCTTTCACATATTATCATGTCGGACAGATAAAACAAACGAGTATTCTGTTCCTAAATTTTAGGCAGTTTAAGGTAAATAACGCAGATGAGTCTACTTTTTCAAGGTTGAATCTTTTCTCGTACACGCCCGTATAGTCACAGTTATGTAATTGATATAGTGTATGTGTCAAAAAGCAGTTTACCCTATATTCAATTAATCCATCCATTTGACAACAATATAAACAATATATATAGACAAAAGCATATATTTATTATGTTTTACATAATACTTAATTATTACGTAAGGAATGCGACTCCCCTTATTGTTAGTAAGATTGACCACACTAATACATTGGTCAATTTTGACTGGTCAACAAGATTCTGTTGGTTCTGAAAGGTCACATGATGCACAACAAATGCATGTTGCGTGCGTGAATTTGTTGCGCGCGAAATATCGCCCGCAAATTCATTCTTCGGCATTGCTCAGCCGAGTTGACATCGACGCCGTCAGTCGAATTTTGTGAAACCCGCCCACCGTCCTAATATATATTTTGGAACTTCTCATGTTGATGTTCTTATACCGGGATAATGTATTACATTATTTTTCCTCTTCTTTTATGTCGCTGAAACAGTTTTCCAGTACAAATGGTGGCCTTTCAAGGGCTTGTACTTTTATTAGCAAGTTTATACTTGTATATTTGATTGCTTATAGTAATGATCAATAATTGTGTAAATAGAAAAATTGAAAATCCGCCAATAATATATAGTAATTTTATTTTCTTTGTTTCTTCCCTCTGGTATGTAAATGACGCACAATAATAATGGTCACGTATACTTTCAGTATTGTTCCACATTTCACAAGATTTCATTGATCAAATAATGCGTATGTCAAAATTTAGCCAATCATATCAAAGGTCAATAAATATTTAATCTCCGTTTTTCTCGCCGTACTGCACTGCGTGCATACTAGCACTCTGTCAGATATTAATTCAAATGTTTCTCTTGTTTGTGGATGAACAATAGAAATTTCATCGAAAGCAGACGAAGATATTCAAACCTTTCTTGTTTTCGTTGTAGATCTACTTTCGATTTCTATTTTCGGTTTAATACACGCAAACAAACAGTGCATCATCTTGGTAACTGTTTTGAAATCAGGTCAGTCGCAAGATTGACCGCGACCCATTTTGGAATTCATAATGGGACAGCTCAATTTTGAGATAGGTCATTGTCGCTACCCAGTGTCAAAATTACGGTTGTGGATGCCTACTGACATAGCTCACTTGAGTCATATTCATGAAAGCTATTGTCATCTCTTCATCTAGAGACATATTGCAAAACACACTTCCATTTATTCTGCGCCGATTATCTTTTTTATCAAAGACTTTTCTAGTTAGCTGCTCAATCTGATAATTTGTGAAAAAAATAAAGAAAATAATTAGTAACACATTACTCTCAATATATTGAAGTAGCAGACCAAAACGCATTTTAATAATGTTGCTTATTTTTCAGATTTTTTTTTTTTTTTTTTTTTTTGCCGCAAATGATCGCTTGATCTATTCTTATACAAGCACTCCCTTCATCAATATGCTCATCTTGTTTGTCTTCTAAATTGTAGAGAACAATTTTAGTTTAGTTTTTGTTTTCAGCGTTTTAATTAGAGTTTAGTATTTACAATAAATCACCACCTAAAGCACAGGTATATTTATTTAAAACTTTCTTAATGCTAAAATTAATGTATTCAATATACTTAAAACACTGGTTTCATTACCTAAAGCAATAAACTGAAGCTGTAAGGTCTTAAGTGTTGCATCAGTAAATTTTCAACGGGAAATGCATGCCAACATTTACTGATCGTAGTAATAAACATTTATGTTTCAGCGCATAAATGTTTTTAAATACGTAGGACTGCACTGATTAAAAAAAAAAAACAAGAATAAAACGATTTTCTGTTGAGGATATGTGTGCCGAAAGGGGGTCTAGCCTAGATCATGGGATATTAAGTCAGCAGAGTGAAAGGATTGTAAGATTCCTACTTGGGCAGATCTACTACTTCTACTTGTTAAGTGAGAAATTAAATAAGCACTTTTGTGTTAGCTCCTCACAGCCTCGGGCTCTTGGGACTTATGGTAAAGGCCTTCGTCCGTAGTCCGTCCGGTTTTAGCACTTTCACGACATATTCTCTGAAACTATAAGGCCCTGTAGGATGAAGTTGCATATGTAACAGCTATTAGCTTTCGAAATTTTTACGCCGCCAATTACTAGGGTACTTTAATTGGTTGCTATGGCAACTGATATTTAATCGGGAAATAATGCGTAGCTTAAGTGGTGCGGATATAATGACATTTTGTACAGAAATGTTCGTTTGGAAGCACTGCATCAGACATACGGATTTGTTTCAAAGCAACCAAAATGCTAACAATTGTTTTCAAAAATGAACACTTGAGTAGCCATGAGGATGAAAAAGCTGAGCCTTTGTAGATTTGTAGATTTATTTATTTATTTATTTATTTTGAATAGCGTCAAAATTGTTGCTTTACTTGCCTATCGATTAATTACTTGTATTACTGTGGCAATTAAAAGTGGCCATAGAAATGAAAACTGGCTAAACTGCCTTAATATTGCAGATAGAATGATAGATATTTCACAAAAAAAATCATAGATAGTGTGATGAAACACACTCGCATGGGTATTTCAGAAACATACCGATAGAAAAGGTATGTAAGGTGTGGCGGTGAAGAAGTCGTGACAATGTGTTGCTTTAACCAAGCAGGCACATTGCGTCGAAATGACGTCATACTGACGTCAATGCGACGTAATGACGTCGCATCCACGTCAGTATGGCGTCATACTGACGTTATGTGACTGTTGGGAAGTAACATTGTTTCACGTGTTTGATGACATTTGAGTCACGTGTGAAGGAACGTGCAACAACAGAATAATTTTATTTTTTCGGCATATGTTCTAAAGAAAGCAATGAGCACTTAAGAGTGTTTCTGCCAGCAGCTTTGGTTGGCAAAGCGTAAGTAGGTAACACGGTTATTGGCATAGCACTCCCTTTTCTTTTTTACCTTCTCTTTACTTGACATGCTTAATAATTAGTAAGACTAATACACTAACAAGTGAACACAATAGGTTCTGGCTGTGGTACGGAATAAGGCCATTACTAGCAGTTGATACTAGACTTGGCAACAACGCGATTCACCATTTAGAACCCCAATCTACTTTTAAAAAGTACATGTACGGATTCGTGCATCAGCTGAAAGGTACATGGGCATATTGTCGGACATTCAACATGTGGGATTCTATTTGTGGGACTAAGTCGCATGCTAAGTTGTCGATGCATAGGCCAATTATACACTGACAAGAGACCTTTGAGTGTCACTCTTGAGGAAGCCTGGAACTATCAATGAAGGTGAATAGAGCACATGAGCCGCGACACGGCAAAACCAACAAAATTGCATTCGCGAGCAAAGATTTCTATCAGTCTTGGCATCACAGTCTTCGCTGTGCACTTAAATGGTAGCTATGAGTTTATACTAGCTCCATGCGGACAGCAAAGACTGTGATCAGACTGGACGGATGCCCAGACTGATCTGAGTCTTTGCTGGGCGCACATGCCACTCTGTTGGTTTTGTCGTGTCGGGGCTCACATGTAGGTGATAGCAACCTTGCCAACCCTTTTCATATTGCCTTCCTTTCAATTGGCATCAACTTTAAAAGAAATGATTTCACTCCCCTTGGAGCAAATTCTTTCTTATTGTCTCTCTCTTCTTCTTCTTTCTTTTTTTTTTTTTTTACTTTCTGGTCTAGATTATCCAATTTTTGTTTATATTCATACTTTATTGCTTGCCTGCTTCCGTTCCCATCCTTCAACTTATTCAAAGTATCATGTATGTAAATAAAGAAGCGAAAAAATATGTTTAATCCAAATTCTTTCTTTTAAGAGTTGATCCTCTTTTGGACCGGCTACATTGTCCAGGGAAGCAACCAGGAAGTCAGGTAAGGCTACTTAAAATAAATGACGGAAAACATAAAGGGGCCGTAGTTGAGTGGTAAGAGACGCCTAGTTATGGCACACGTATATCAAATTGTCGATAGTGCTGATACATGAAAATGCAGGAAATTGAACATTATATTTCCATGAGGATCATTCTATTCTATTCCATTCGAAATCCTTACAAGATCGTTGGGACACCACATATGACTTCGAAACAATCCCTTTCCACTTTGTTCTGTTTTCAGAATCGTCTTCGCTAAGCCAGAAGATCTTGAGACGTGGCAAAACCACCTTAGTTTCCATTTCCTTACTATCAACATTGGAACCTCGTTTAGAGCTTTGAAACTTAGTAATGACTTTTTATATTGAGCAATTACCATTGACTTTGAATATATGACTTTAATTTGAGCTTATCGTTGATGATAATAAAGACTTTGAATATATGGCTTTAATTTGAGCTTATCGTTGATGATAATGAAAAGTTGTTGGTCTGCAGAAATCGAAGAAATAAATGCTCGTTGTTGATAACGTTAAATTAAGCTACAAACTGTGCTTGTTAGGCAATTTAGCCTCATGAATGTCTAACAGTTTGCCTCTATTTCTCACATTAATGTTAATGTAGATCTTGTCTCATCCTACACGACTGCTTCTTCGCTATTTGAGCCGCGACGTGACAAAACCAACAATGTGTTTGTGCGCCCAGCGCAGACTCAGATCAGCCTGGGCATCCGCCCAGTCTGATCAGAGTCTTCGCTGTCCGCATCGAGGTAGCTTAGACCCTTAGCTACCCTTTGAGCACTTACAAAGAATCTGATAAAATCTGGTAGATGCCCAGGCTGATCTAAGTCTGCGGTGGGCGCATCACCACATTGTTGGTTTTGTCGTGTCGCGGCTCATTTGTAGTTTTATTGCCAGTTAACTCTGAATCTTCCATCATCTTTTTGTTCTGGAACAGAGTAGCTAAGGTGAGTTTATTGATGGGCTGTGGATAAGATTCATATGAGCCGCGATGTGACAAAACCAACAATGTGGTCGTGCGTCCAGCGCAGACTCAGATCAGCCTGGGCATCCGCCCAGTCTGATCAGAGTCTTCGCTTTCCGCATGAAGGTAGCTTAGTCCCTCAGCTACCCTTTAAGCGCTTAGCAAAGAGTCTGATCAGACTGGGTGAATGCCCAGGCTGATCTGAGTCTGCGCTGGGCGGACGACCACATTGTTGGTTTTCTTGTGTCGCGGCTCATATTTTGACAGGTAATGGTAGGTACTAAAATATGATGTTGTGTTTATTAGCGGACACCAGATAGAAACAACATATGAGCCGCGATACGAGAAAACCAACAAAGTGGTTGTGCGCCCAGCGCAGACTAAGATCAGCCTGGGCATGCGCCTAGTATGAGTAGAGTCTTTCCTAAGCGATTAAAGGGTAGCTAAGGGACTAAGCTACCGTCATGCGGACAGCGAAGACTCTGATCAGACTGGGCGGATGCCCAGGCTGATCTGAGTCTGCGCTGGGCCCACAACCACATTGTTGGTTTTGTCGTGTCGCGGCTCATATTTCCTTGACATTAAGTACACCTGTTACGAGCCAAGTGAATCTAGTATTGTAAAATCTGGTAATTGATAGGGCCGAGAATATAAGCAAAATAAATCAGCAGCGTGTTGTCAATTTCACCTGGATGGAGCCGGCCTGTGTGGCATTTAGAAAACCTGGCTTCCAGTAAAATGGATAGATGGAGTTAAAGCCATACAGAGCTAGACGGATAGATGGCTGGATAGATGACTCACGTTTTACGACTTTTTCAAAAGTGTTCCAGCCATATCAGGACAAAGGGAGTGGGGAGTAATGATGAAAGGCCGTGTGAAATGGATTCCCGTTTACGGTAGCAATGATTCTCGCCTCAAGCGGGACTAGAACCCGGTCCGCTAGATCTGAAGGACACTGTACTATCGAAGCTCCTAGACGAATACATATGCCAGTGTTTTAAAGCACTTTCAGCAGTCGTCAAGTCATTTCAGCACTATGTGAAAATGGGTGACATGTTGGGGAGAATAAAATACTCCTGAGGCTAAAGACGACTCACCACATGTGCATGACTCAAACCAGTGACATATGTAGTAAAAAGAGCTGTTTTATTTTAGTAGCCAAGCATTAAGTCTGATTTTGTCTGAAACGCCACTATCCTCTTTATGTTTGATGAACTCTTTAGTTTTAATAAATTGGATGAGTCCATTGGTCAATTAAGAAGTGCCTGGTTTGGCATATTTTTTATCATTTTAACAGTGTATCAGAGAGAAATACACATTTTGCTTTAAGCAAATAGTGTAGATCCTGATAAAATGCCGCGTATTGCGGCATCTGAACTGAATCTTTACTCTTAACCGATATCTCTTTTATGAGACACTATGCATAAATGGATTATGCAATGTAACATTTAGGCCCTGAGTAACAATTAATAACTTCCACTCGGTACTCTCATCCCAACATCATTTTCTTTCCGGGAGTCTATGACGCTTGACCCTTACATAGCGGGATCACTTGGATTTGTATACCGAACGCGCTCACACAGCAAAATCTGACATAGATCACATCTTAGAACGGCAAATGGTTGCGTTTTTTAACTTCACGTAAATTCCATGGACTTGAAATGAATTATTAAGCGCACGATCACCGTGATGGCCACCACCAGTATAGTAAATTTGCTACATTTGTTGGTGACGTTTTTCCAGGATATGCCACAGGCACCTTTAAGGCCTACTTCAAAACAATAAACCAGTATAATAAGGACAGTTACCCCATTATATTTGATCAAAATATAGACTGACTAAATGACTTATTTAGGAAACAGAGTTAAACGGATAACGAAAATGCCCACAACTTAACACTTTCGGTGCCATTTTTATGTAAAAGCGCACTTGCAAACCACAAATTTATTCACAAGAAAACTACATACTGGGTGTTTCTCTTATGTGGGCCTAACCCTAACCCAGTCTTTCATGATAGTTCATCCTAAGTATTGAAGTTTGTCATGATGGTTAAGTTATAACATGTTCTAAAAAGTTATATATTCCTGATTTAGGCCAAGGTTTTTTGGACATTAACGCGGTCGGCACATTAATGCGACACTGGTACTTTGCCTAGCAGTCGCATTTATGCGACGATGCCACCGAATGATTTATGATACAACGTCATTTTGTTATATTTACAGCAATTTTTATTGGCCGTCATACCATGTGAACCATTAAACAGCCATTCTGAGTTCATTTCTTTTTATTTGGGAAATTGTTGC
Organism: Ctena decussata; assembly: GCA_963989385.1. Classification (NCBI taxonomy): domain Eukaryota; kingdom Metazoa; phylum Mollusca; class Bivalvia; order Lucinida; family Lucinidae; genus Ctena; species Ctena decussata. The sequence goes on from OZ022513.1 coordinate 55,066,848, forward strand.
GTATTTCATTACTGCCTGATCATGAACAGACTCAATTAAACAGAGTCCGTTATTTTCTTTTTTGATGCATTCCTAGCTTCCTGACTATCCTGCTTTTTCAGAACTTGTTTAAAACCTTATTTGCCCTTTTAGTACCAGACATTGAATCTACAAAAATAGAAGCTGTAATAAGCACAGAATTTATGGAGGCAAGGTTTCAAAACACTAAAGCCTCTATCAGTATCATGCAGAGATTCTATGTTGAACGATACCTATCTAAATTATTGAAAGCGTTATCATCAGTTTATAAATATTACAATTTGCTCATCACGCTGCTCAGCTAATTCATCTCTTTAAGCAAGCATTGATACGTTAAAATCTAACATAAATTTATTTTACTTCGAAATACAGACGTCTGTTTCGAACCAATAAAATTGTTGACCCTCTATGTTCTGAAGTAATGGAGGAAATCGCAGAACTCAGAGAAAACTGCTGACCTTGGATGAGAAGGTCACTACTATGTCACATATCGACATCCTGGATCCGATCCGGGCCACAGCGTCAAGACGGGAGAGTCATATACATGTACCGTGGGCTATCTAAGTCTCATCTCTGATTTCGAATAATATACTTAGTGTCAGTAACTTTGTGACTTGGTAAAAAGTAGCAAAAACCAGACCGCAAATAAATAAATGAGCCGCGACACGCCTAAACCAACAATTGAGCCGCGACACGGCAAAACCAACAATGTGGTTGTGCGCCCAGCGCAGACTCAGATCAGCCTGGGCATCCGCCCAGTCTGATCAGAGTCTTCGCTGTCCGCATGGAGCTCGCTTAGACTCTTAGCTACCCTTTTAGCGCAAAGCTAATAGTCTGATCAGACTGGGTGAATGCCCAGGCTGATCTGAGTCTGCGCTGGGCGCACAACCACATTGTTGGTTTTGTCGTGTCGCGGCTCAATTATGTCTGATAGCGAACTATCTAAGAAGAGTGCTTTTAAAGATTGATCAAATATCTTCAGTGTAAGGCAGGTCGAGCAGATTTTCAGTGTCCCAGGAAACTTTACATTGTAACAATAATCAAAATACTGCAGCAGTTCACATAAAAATGTAGACGGACGGATGAACGACGGCGGTATGGCCATACTATGAGCTTAGATGTTACCCTTCGGCTCATGTGAGCTATAATTGCGAAATGTAGTGCGAAAGACCCGCGTTTCAGTGTTTAGCTTCTTCAGTGTCGCTAAACGCCAAACATTTGAAAGAAAGAACGAAAGGTGATGGGCAGGCACTGGTCATCCTCTCCGAGCCACAGTTACAGACGCATTTCGCGAGACACAGTAGCTGCGGACACCAGGTAAGAGACGTCTACAGATTAACTCGCGAGAGCAAGTGTCCCACAGACCCACCTAAACCCCAAGTCAGTCTTTGCTAACCAGCTATAAGTCAGTGAGGTTACTTTAAACCAGCACTTAAATAGTGACCCCAGTGCTAAAGAATCAGAATCAACACTGGAAAGCTGATTAATTGGGTTAAATGAGAGCCTCGGGGACAATTTGTCCACCAGCAGTGATAAATGAATTTGTATCGGTTAATGTATTTGGGAGTTTTTATTTGGAGATAAAAAATAAATGCAATTTATTACAAGCTGTAGTTTGATTCAGACTGTAAAAAACATCTACATCTATAAAACTGAAAGCCGGTAATAGATGAGCGCAGATGCAGAGAAGGCGAAAGTAATATTATTCATCCGCCTATCTTCTTTATAAACTGTTTATTAAATTAGTGCCATTAAATAAGTGCCACGTCATTTCAATTTTTGCTTCCGAGGTTTGTTACAGGTAGGCATTAATCATAACTACAGCTCATCGTTAAACTGACAAGCTTGCTTGATAATAAAACAACAGAGTAGACCCAATTCAGAGTCCTCTTTAGTATTGAAATTCAAAGAGGGTAAAGTCTATAATAACATAAATTAGTCTTAGAGTAATGTTCATGGGGCCCAATATACTTATTGCGTCTGCGTTCAACCCAAGCTTCAACCATAGTAAAACCGGAACAATGACAATTTGTAAATGCCAGTGCAGTCAAGAACTGGTGCAAACATTTGGCTTGGGACAAAACAAAATTACTATAATTTAAACTTTTTCCTTTTACGGCTTGAAAATAAATATTCCAAAAAGCTAGTGTTTTTCTGGCATAAATCTTTTATGATACAACAGGCACTTACACAATTGATTTGCTGGCAGGCTTAAAGTCCCACGGCACTTGCATATGATTACATTTAAAGAAAATACTTAGGTACTAATATGTTTGATATTACAAATACGTTCAGCAAGGCGAAATCTATCATCTGCATGCCAAGACACTGTACTAGATGGTAGTGCTTCGTCAGGGTCAGCTCACTTAACAACACATCAGTTTCTGCTACGTATACGCCATCCAGCCATTGTGCCAAAGCAGATCTAAACTAGAAGAAAACACTTACATATGCAGCTTGCCTTTACTCATATACGAACAAACGAAAACAGAATTTACGCACCAAACGTCCCCTTTAAACATACGGTATAAGCTACATAAGAAGGTCTCTTGAGCCAAAAAACTGAAAGGAGTAAAACATGAAGAAAAGCTGGACACACCAAAAATGATTGAATTTAAAAACAGCAAACAATTCAGCAAACTAAAACTAAAACGCCAGCAAAACACAGACTTGGATAAAGTATCTAAAGGAGAACCAAAACACACAAATTAAGACGACAAAAAATCTTGCCTAAAATATACTGAGAGGCGAAAGAAAGTATACAGATGATGCAGTCTTGATTTTCCTTCAGATGTCTTCACATCTGATAATACCATGGCACTGTTGATAAATACAATCAATTTCACATAATTTGCGTCAATTTTCAGTACAATCGGCAAAAGGATAAGGAAATAACATGGTTTCAAACAAAAAAGGGGTCTAAGTGAACATTGTCGCTGGAGTAGTCCCCCTTTGAACATACACTTTGGATAATAAAGATTAATTCTGTGCATTTTCGTGCATTACATCGAAAAAGGGATGAAAGGTTTGTAAGGACATATCAAACTCTCATATGAAAACGGGGTAAAGTATCAAATTTTTATACCAAGAAATGATGCATTTGGCGTCTTCTGGTAGCATGCATTGAATATGCATTGAGTTCTTATGGGAAGTTTATTTGCAATTTTCTTTCAAACAAACAAGTCAATGAGGTTTCTTTCAAGTGCACAAAAAAGCAAGAAGCCAACTAACAATTTTCCGAAAATTTCAAGTGAAAACTTCTAATACCAGGTAAGGTAGAGAAACATTTAATTCTCTATACTTTTAATTAAAAGGGAGATAATTTGAGACATGTAGCATTTCTAACTAGGGTTGAAGAAGTTTGGTGGGGGTTTCAGCTTAGATGACGATGTGGTTTTACTTACAGACATTATCGCTAGACGTTCGTGAAGTGCAAAATGCTATTTGTCATGTGAAAAGCGAGCTTTGATTGGAACTGTTGAATTTGAATTAAGGACCTTAACTCCATTATTAATGACTGCAAAACAATTTGTGCTTGTGTTTTGCACAGCTAGATGTTTGCCAAAATGGCATTAATTATATTACAATGCAGTCATTTACTCGAGACCCAGTATTCAAAATCGAAAACTGTATACTTTCTATTTCCTCTGAGTATAGAATAATAAAAAATTCAAAATGCATTATATACCACTGTTGGGGCCTCAAACAAGTTAGTCTGGTTAAGTCTTGTATAAATAATTTCAGTTAAACCATGATATACGTATCATGACAAAGTCCATACAGCACTGCGCATCTTGCAGTAAACTCTATAAAAGTTTAATTATATTGAAACCCTTGGACCGATGCCGCTGCTGGTGGAGAATTTCTCCCCGAGAATATTATCATCCCAGAAGTCAGTGTTTCTGTGCTGATTTAGGTTCTTGAACATTGGATTCGGTGCTTAAATACAGATTTAAAGTAACCCTATACAAGGGCGTAGCTACCTATACGGCAAATACGCAGGTGCGTATTGAGATTTTGTTAAAATTGACAAAATTTCAAAACGCACCTGCATATTTGCTTGCTGAAAATTTATAAACTAGACCAGATTTCAATACCAATTGCCAAAGTGGCTGAAATACTAGCTTTGTCTTCAAGAAGTAGAGAATAAAACATGGTTGTGCGTATAATGAAATTACCTCTAGTTACGCCCCTGTTATATGTCTCAACCTATACTTTGTAAAATTTATAAACTTATTTTAAACTAGGACTGACTTGTTATGTTGACATGAGTTTTTCCATTACTTTTGATTAGCTATTGAGATGGCTTGATGAGAACGGATGCGTTCGCGAGTGAATGCAAGTATGTAGGCGTCTCTTTCCTGATATCTGAACCTGCTGTATCTCGCTGAATTCGTCCGTAAGTGTAGCTCAGAGAGAGAGAGAGAGAGAGAGAGAGAGATAATCAGATGCCTGCCGAGACCTGACCACCACATTTTCTCTCAAACTTTTGGGTTTTAGAGATACAGAAGCTAGATGCAGAAATGCATGTCTGTAGCATTAAATCTGGTAAAACTACATCTATATTCAAATACCCAAACAAAATGATTACTGACAGTCCACAAGTGGTTGGTTTCTGTTGTTGCTTACTGCTCACTGAGTGGCTACCTATCTAGGTAGAGCTGTTACCTTTCCGCACGTGTCATTTCATAGTTTATCTTGAACGTATGCAGTTTTCGTTTGCTTCATATACTGACACAAAAAAGAAACGTCCGTTTTATAAGGTTCTGTATCTTTTGAACAAGTTAAGTTGTAGCCATACAAAATAAAACAAAATGTGTCCCGAGCATCTGACACACATAAAGTTGTAATCATTTTAATTTTTCTCCATAGCCAGAAGATTTATCGAACCTAATTTAAAAAACACAATTTTTCTTCCTCAGCAGCATTTTTTTCATCAAAACCTGAAACGTTTTGATTTAAACGAAGGTCGAAAACGTCAAGAAACGAAAAATCAACTTTTAAAAACAAAAACCACTTGTTAAATGAATGAGAAAGCAGCCCAAAGTATTCGCTTATTGAAGTTATCTCCCTTTTAATTAAATTAATAACGATTTTAGAACTTCCATATCTCCATAACCGTTCATCATTTTGACTCCGTTTTTGTTTTATTTGACTATACTTGTAGGCGATAATGGCAACATGTAACAGAGATTAAAAATTGAAGCTGAAATCTGAAATCCCGGTTCCTTAAAGCTCAGTTTTATTACCCCACCTCTTACAGAAAAGTAATGAGGTAATTTTGTAACCAACTTTTTGCGATGCTGAATGATGCTGACATCAATGCTAGAAACGAATTTTGAAGTAGTCCTATACCACTGATTTCCAAACTGATAAACCAACAAGGCAATGTCTACGTGTATCTAAGCACGGTCGTGATCGACGTTTTGTGACGTCACTTTACGGGACAGATTTATGCCAGCGGTCACGACAATTAGGATTGCATCTAGCACTCATAAAATCTTAGCAGCGTGTCTGCTAAGTGATGCTGGGATGTGCTGCGATGGTTAAAACATAAAGAACACATGAGATACTGATTTTGTGACTTTCAAAATTTGGGTACTCGCGCTTGCCGCATTGTCACTGACGCTGGTGTTCATTGAATGGATTTCGGTTCAGCGCACACCATTGCTGACTAATCGACGATATAGAAACAATACATTTTGGATAAAATGTCTGTGTACAGTTTGAATTCATAGACACAATTGTAAAGCGGACGTTTTTTGTTTGTGTCAGTATATATTGGCCTATCTATTATTATGATAGAACATGGCCTTCACTAAGAGAGATGACACTAAATGGATAACCAAACTAACAAGAAGTTGCTGAGATGAATGCCAAATGTCAAGCTCAATTTCTGCACTGAAGTGTAGGTAGACAAGTTAACTAGAGAAACCGCTATGAACAGGCGCCAAGCATGTAATTAACATCACTCGGTGTTTTTTGTATACTTTTTCACGATACTATATATCAAATACCTCAGCATTATTCTCTCTTTTCGAAAATACCGATATTTGAACTGTGCCTCGAAAAACGGTGTCTTAACCCATTAATGCTTAGTGTCTCATATATAGGACATCGACAAACAGTGTAGACCTGATCAGACGCCGCAACACGCGATATAGCGATAGAAGACCCTGGTCCTCCAGATGTTTTCTATCGTTTCAATAAATGTTTGACAACAATACGTATTTTTTCAGACTTTTATAAATACGAATATTGTGAACTGTCATGCGTGGAAACAGAGTGACCTTGTTCTTTGCAGGCAAATAGTATTGAACCTATTCTCAACAATGTGATGAGAAATTTTCGCCCATAATTTCTGAATTATAAGAGCACTTTTTACAAAGTCAGATAGCTGCATTTGAACATTATGCTACCTTTCAGCAAGGCTTCTAGAAAATTCTGCACACTTGTTCCAGAAGACATTCCCAGTGGTCTTTCATGCGTTATTAAAAATAAAACTCAGAACATTCGAGACGGTAAAAAAACGCAAATGATAATTGTGTTGTTTATGTAACTATCCCAAACTGTCGATCTGGGAACGTTTTCATGATATCAGACCAGAATTGATAATTATTACTGCACGCAGTCACAAGGGAGCGGGGTTTCTGCTTTAAGCGCCAGAGATGAAACTAGCTAAATTTGCAAACAGCGTAGATCTTGATGAGGCGGCTCATAAAGAGCCGTCTCATGTAGATCTACATTGTTTGCCCTCTAGTCTTTTTAAATACATAATATGATATAGCTTGGACAAAAAAAAAATTTTTAATTTTGCAGTCGTAATTTTTTTTTTCAGAAAACGTCAGTTTGATACGGCTTTCTGATTCAGATGGCCAGATAACAGGCAGTTCAAAGGGTGTATCATTGATATGTGTATTATAAAATCTTAGAAGGCTGCGCTGGTTCGAGTTTCAACGGACAAAGTATCACTCCAGCAGTAAATAGGCACTTTTTTGGACCAGAGGAGCGTGGTTCTAGCATCCCACAGCCCCTACGACCTCAAGGAAACCGTTACCATTTAACTAGTCTTTTCTGTTGGAAACAGGTGATGGTGACGTAGGATGGCGACAGTACATTGGACTCCATCTATTTAAAATGGAGCAGAGAACCTTCCTTATGACTTAAACTAACAAAAGTAAAATAGTGTACCCGCACAAACCTTTAAAAGTGTATTTTTATTTACTAAAATGACGACTGTAACAGTTTTTCACTGTGTCAGTGACTGATGTGAAAGTTCATACAACAAACACCCAGTAGTTTGAAATGGTAAAATAAAAAAAAAAATAGAAATTATAATATAGGGTTGGTGAGCAGAAAGGTTAATAATCAATTATTCAAAAACTAAAGTGTCAGACAGAGTTTGTTAAGCGGTGAGAACCAACCGTTGAACCTTTTGACCGCTTTGAATCTTTGACGTATGTAAGGTCCCTAAGTGTCCGACAGCCCTAAGTGTCGGACGTAGGTCCATAAAAGATAAACTTTTGAACCAGTGAAGCATTTTCAGACGTTTATCAAATTAACACCCTTTCCATATTTGGATTAGCATTTTTTCAGCACCTACTGACATAGTTTCTTTATATGACAAAAATGATGAATTTGATTTTGAAATTGTGCAAGGGACATTGGCAAATAGTGCAGACCCTGATCAGACGCCGCAAAACGCGGCGTCTGATCAGTTTTGCGGGTCTGATCAGGTATATAATTAATAAAATTAAATTAAACCAGACACCCTTTGATTGAAAAGTGGACTAATCCAGTTTATAAGGACAGCAGAGTCTACCAGGCATTAAATGGGTAACCATGGTTACAGATGCTGGTGTTCCAGTGGCTACACATTTCTCAGCTAATTTTGCTCGGTAGGGTATCACTACACGTTGATGACTATTAAGAATAACCTTACCCAGTCATCAATAATTGCTTTCAGCCTAGTAAGAAAGTGATCCTTTTCAAACACTGTAGAACGCCGCAGTGACTCAGCACGGCATGCGACAGAACGTCTAGTTTGAATCAAAATTTTAAATTTCTGAAAATCAAACCTCTTGATATATAATTGAAATTATGCGTTGTCATGAAATTCTTAATAAAACATATGGTGTTGATCTCTTCGATTACTTGGTAAATTAGAAACTATCCTCTATTCAACTGATACGAATAGCCCTGTTTTTTTTTCAATATCCCCAGTCTACCGATAGCCAACTTATTTCCAATTTAGCGAGCAAGCAAAGTTTCTCAAATCTTCAGTTCATAGTTTCGATACAAACAGATGCGTTCGTTGGCAATCTTTGTCACCTTTGACCTATCAGCAACTACTGGATAGGCTTATCAGCTTCTTCCATACAATCCCACTGGGCACACGAGGTTGACTCAACCTTGAATCAACCTTGATTCAACATCGTGGTTGATTCAAGAGTGATTCAACTTTGTGTGCCTATTGAGATGTAGCGAAACTAATTTAAAACTGGTCAGTTTATCTGCCAAGAACTGATCTCTCGACAACTCCTGACCTCCCTGCTGCTTCTGGGCAGGCTTATCACCTTCCTTGACACAATGAAGCAGTGTCTAAAGAGGTCAGTTGATCACCTGTAACTTGTGCATATGATTGGGCATTCTGACAGAAGGGTTAGAATTAGCATTCGTATCACAATAATAGTGAGAAGAACAATGGAAAAGTCATTAAAAAGGAAGAATCAGTTCTAGTAATACATAGGTATTGGTTTGATAAGCAAATAACAGTCAGTGGCATATTTTTTTCATTTCAAATTGTATGAATAGGTATGGGTTTGGGGTTATAGCCTTTATACAAATAGGCGCACACTCCCACAATGAGATCTTCCCCCTCTCCGCCGCCCCCCCCCCCCCCCTTGACTGTATATGCATAAAGTACATGTTCAACAGAAAAATCAAACTATTTGTTGTCATGTCCGGCTATCTTTAACCTGATAAATATACTGAGTGACCCCTTCCTAAGGCACCCCTTCACCCCTCACTGAATTAAATAAAAGCTGCTAATTTCTTGTTAGCATATATTGACACTATACAGTACTAAGTGGTACCGTGGGGATGGTATGGGTGCTAATATTTGATTCGTCATTTGAACTTCTCCTGCTGTTTCAGTGAATAAACACTCCGTGACTCTGTGGGGATGAATTGACTGTTAACCATCCTAACAAACACTGTGAGGTACATAAATCATTCAACCCTTCTGTAGGGGTAGATAAACAAGTGAAGAACTTTAAAGTATAAAAGTGCAGTTAAATACACTAACGCCTAAGTCTGAAGAGAGAAAAAGCTACAATTTTTATTAAAAGACCATCTTAAGCAGAAAAAACACCATCTCACGAATAAAGCCAAAGGTCCATTTTCATTGAGCTAGGTCATCGCATCTCAGTTGACTCTGGTGGCGACTGGTGCAGTATTTCTTTAAGGTGCCCGTTTTTTGTTTTTGTTTTTTTTTTTTTGTTTTTTTGTTGTTGTTTTTTGTTTGTTTGTTTGTTTTTTGTTTGTTTTTTTGTTGCTGTTGTTGTTTTAATTTTAGAAATGGGAAACAACTTCTGTTGTGACTTCCTCTTTTGCTTTTCTGGATGAAACAACCTTCTTAAAAGGTCTTATAACGAAAGACTGTGTTAGTAGAGGAGTTTGTTTATCCCCGCTTACACTGAAGGAAGGCGAAAAAGAAAATGATAGAGTTGCTTCCCCTCTAAAGTGTACCCATTCATCTAAAATATTTTAAATATAGAGAATCTTACACGAGTGGTCATTTCATATGAAATTTATAAAACGAGCCTTTGGCGAGTTTCATAAATTTCATATAAAATGACCACGAGTGTAAGATTCTGTTTATCATATGCTTCTTTAAAATAAAATTTTAACGCCTTCAAACTGAAAATTATTTCAATATGAAAACGCATTGTTGACACGGACGTTGTCAACGACGTTACGTGTACGCGCCAAAGTGTTATTACACATGTGGTCATACGATTTTTATGACACAGTTATCCACTGAATAACAGCGACGTCATTTGTTAAAACTCGATACGTTTCCGACAAGAATAAAGGAACAGAATATATGGTAAAGTTAGACCAAACGTGTTCATTTGAGAAAATTATTTGAAGAAAATAATATATGAACATTAATTAAAAATATTAAAATGAAGCACAATTTGGTGTATATATTCCATTTTATTCAGCTATGCTGTAGGGTCGAGTCGATTAACTTCGGACAGCGGGTAAATTCGGATATACCATTGTAAGCAGTGAAAATCCAGATGAGACGGCTCATGATGAGCCGTCCAATCTGGATTTTCACTGTTTGCCCAGTTAATTTTGTTTTACTTCCAAACAACTGGTAGGTGCATAATGAAAACAATGTCACTGTCCGAATTTACCCGACTCTACCCTATCTATGACCCGAATAACTACTGTGGTTCAACTTCTGGATCTCTAGCCGTTAGAGAAGCCGTGGTAGGTCAGTGGGTTAAGCGCTGGCCAAGAAAGCTAGCAGTCTGGGTTCGAGTATTGCAGATAGTGATGTTCTTTTCATCTGTACACGGAGTTTCATTTCAAACAGCTTTCATTACCACACCTCCATCAACTCGATATGACTGGAAAACTGTCATCGATCTATCTATCTAGCTGTCAGAGTTTGCAATACTTGCCATACGCCCTCATCTGAACTCATTTAGTTGACTCTTCTAGCCTTATCAATTGGATGAGTCCATTTGTCAATTAAGGGGGGGTCTGGTTAAGTTTACTTTTTTATAATTTTTCATTTGAATTTTGAGGAAAAGCACCCATTTGTCATATGCAAAAAGTGTATCTATTAGCCAGGTCACACGCCGCGTTTTATGGCGGCTGATCTGGATCTGCACCGTTTGCCCATGTCCTATCTTTCATGGAACACTAGGCATTAATGGGTTAATTTGAGTCACATGTTCGTTTTTTTTTTCTTTTTCGCTATTGTTCCTCACTGATCATGTTAGAGCCCGACATTTAATGTATTATGAACAATACCCGGATCTAAGGGTGAATATAAGGTTTGCAACCCGACCCCCCCGCCCCATTCCTACACACACACCAACCCCTACACACCCTCTTACCCAATATTTTTTCCAAAGGCGATGGTTCTGATATATACATTTTGTGTATGGCATTTCACTTTAAGTCCTGTTTGATGCCTCACTGTTAGGTTTGATAGTTATGCAATGTAATCCGCTCGTTGGAAACGAGAGAGCGCACATAGGAGACCCGATAGTTCAGTGGGCTAAGCCCTTGCCTGCTCAACTAGCGTAAACGGGGCTCCGATGCCCACAGTATTTCATAATCACCCTCCTATCGACCTCATATGACTAAAACACTGTTTAAAAGAAAGTTAAATCACTAGTCATCAATTCGTCCATTTCAGTTACATATTGTATATGTCATATATTGGGAGGCTGCGATCCTGTGATGTATTATTATGGCGATTCTGGGCATCAACATATCCATTTTTAAGAATCTGAAAAAGTAGGACGTCAATTCGACGTCATGTGCCCTCTGGGTCAGTTTTTGTTTAGTCAAGTCACGATAGTCGTCAAAACTTCGACGAGTCTTGTCGTTAATTTTTATATCCAAATTTCCACTTACTTTCTTTAGATGAGGTCTATTTGCCGAATAGACCTCAACTAAAGAAAGTGAGTGGCACTTTGGAAACAAAAAATAAAGGCAACCAGCCTAATTACCTTAGAAACCTTTCAGACGAAAATATACCAGGCAAAGAGTAATAGCAGCGGACTCGATTTGTTGGAGTCCGTTTCCGAGAGGTAGTAAAGATCGACAACTTTAGCTAGCAGACTCTTTAACATAGCTTTCTCTAATAAACTGCAAAGAAATGACAAATTTAATCACAAATATAGCCTTCAAAACTTCGGAAAGTTTGTACCAGCTAAGTGAAAAGATGGGCAATTATCAGGAATTAATACAATCAAATCCCACATTCCGCTCTCAGAAACCAATAGGGAAAGAAGCACATACACACAGAAAGTGACACAAGTTTACGAAAGACACGCACAGTAAACCGAATGAGCAGCTCTTTCCCAAACAGATGGTCATTCAGCTACCCAAATAAAAGTATCAACATCTGTTTTACTTATTTTTTTATTTTAGTTACAAAACAAAACAAAACAGAAGGCAGATTGGGCAGCAATACGGGAGACCAAACCGCAGGAGACCATAGACAAGCGGACACAGCACAATATGACATCAAGGAACCACAACAGAAGTACCGCCTTGGAACGGTCGGCAAAAGATTACTGAACAAGTAACCGTTGCTGCTTAACACTAACATTGCTATGTTGATTCAGTACCGGGGTTTAATATTCAGGCCTTAACTCCAAATAAGTTGGTTGGATGAATATTTTGGATTTAACGGCTTTTTGAGACAATATACTCGAAAAAAAATATTAAGGGGTCAAATTTTTTATCCTGTGATTTCTGGAACATTTCCAACATTTGGTAAAATAAATCATTTCTACCTTCCATTTTATTTATTTTGCAAGTTTTATACACATGAAGTTTGAACCAATAGGGTTTGTCTTGACCATGTTCAGGCTTTATAGTCAGGACGCTGAAGCCGAAAAAATGCAACTTTAATGCCCCGGCGATTCGAAAGGAAAATTTTAACAAATTTGATAAGCACAACATTTGGGCTTCATGATAAGGTATGATGTGGTCACTGAAATAGGATCCCGTGCTTTTAATTACCCTTTTTTACCCCTACCCCTTTTAAACCTTAATTTGCTCAAAATGAAATCGCTATAATTCTGTCCATTTAGAGGTGCACTAAAGTTTTCTGATTAATTCATGTAATGACGAATTTGTGTGCAAAATATCAGTTTCTGTAATAATTTACAAAATGCATGCTTAAAATATTAAGAAAACGGGTGTCTACACATATTTACACAAGTATAATTTATCCTACCGATTGTTGATGTTTGAAAGTACTAAATTTCATTTTAAATCGCTGTCTTCCAGATTCTCATCAAACTGTGCATAGAATTATAGGGCAGCTGACGCGCAAAATGTCCGATGATAATAACACTGCACTCTGTGCTTCATAAAACGTTTCTCTTTGGAGTCTAACCACCACTATGGTTCCCGTTTTCCTCAGACGTTCATTTCAATTTGAATTTCAATTAGAATTAATCCCCGTGCTGTGCAGTTTTAACAGGCAAGAAAATCAGCCCAACCACTTCGGGGTCTGCAAAGACTTCCAGCAACTTATGCATTCACATTATCACTGGCGTTTGTCTGTTACAGCTCGATCGTTACATACGTTACTTCATATAATTTTGTCAAAAAGAATAATGAATGAAGACGATCCAGAAGATATTAAAAATGTAGGATACAAAAACAGGATCATATTTGTTTTACTGCATTAGAGTATAGTTACTATAATTTGTAAAAAAAGCTTTGAAAAGCTTTTCATAGCAAATAATACAAATTATATATGTTACCCATGAACCGAAAATAATAAATAAAATGAAATAATATTTCAAACTTGAATTCATTTCGTCGTTCAAATATGTTTTTGAAAATTGCGCTTTTAAACTCTGCATGTTCCCCTTGTCTTAAAAGCTAATTCAGTACTTTAACAAAATGAAGTTCTATACATGGAATTGGTATTTAGTGTTTAAATGAAGTAGTTTGACAGCATCTGTAAATATGTTAAGTTGGACTGGCACTAATGAAATGAATTAGTCATATTAATCAAAATTGAAAAAGACAATGTACTAACGAATATTTGCACTTACTGACAGGTGGAAAAATGAACGGCATTCAAATTTATGTTCAAACAATAACCAAACGTTATAGTTTGAAGAGCAATTACCACGTAAACTACTTATTTATCAAAAGAAGATATTCAGTAATATGCATATGGTTGATATTAGCAGAGTTGTGGGATCACTGTTTCATCCAGTAGGTGGTTAAAATCATTGTGAAAAGCGTTATTTTTGCAAGTTCGTACGTCTCTCAAGAGAATAAACCTCGTTTACATGTTGACTATATATCTTAATAATTATTTGTTTCTTGCTATTTTGTTACAGGGAATTTATTAGATATGCATGCAGACCCAAGTTTACGTACATGAGATGTAGAAAACGTACATAGAAAAATGTGAATAAAATTACCCAGGAAAGGCCACAATTACAAAACACAGCCCACCCTAGACACTGAAAGAAGATGGGAAACATGCATACGACAAAACGGAACAGCAAATCTTTGGTAACAGACACTCCATTTCAACACAGAGGAACTGTACATAAGTAAGCACAAAAAAAAAAAAAAACAATACAAAATACATTCAAACATTTATTACATCTAATTTTACCTATTTTAAACCACAACACAAAATAGAAAGCGCATAGGACAGCTATACAGGCGACTACAAGGCAAGAAAACCAACCAATGTGATTCGCATGACGAAGTTTGTTCATATTTGTATAGACAGTTGTGCATAATCGACCAGGGGCTTTAACCTCACAGTCCCTTCTGATGCAGCAACAACACGTAGGCGTTGCGCCATAAACATGGATGTTTTTAGATATTTGAATACGCAACGAAAAATGAAGTTTCAAACGGCTCAGTCAACAGTCATCATATGTATATCACATATATAACAGAAGAAATAAAAGCATCAGCACAGAATTCAGTATCCGAATAAATAAGTAAAATGAAAGATTCTAACTAAACATCTAGTATTACATCTAAACATCTAGAATTACTCAACGTAAAATCTTGCCTATCGTAGACTTATCTGCTTGAAACATTTTAAATCAGTGTGTGCTACACTGGCTATACCAGGTGAATACTTATTAAAACTTATTTTCTAAGAAATCTGGCATACGCCGGAAAAAGTCGATATATAAAGAATAGATAGTCATAGATAGCCATAGATGCTACAGCCATTGATTGTATTTAAAAGTAGTGGGTGCACATGCCATCATGAAAATAAATAAATAAGAAAACGAGATTGTTAGAGATACTTAACTTTCATCTGTTTGGCATGTATCCTAATAGACGTTATACTGTGTTACATAATTGTTATTTGAACATTGTTTCATTCAGTACCAAACGTTAATATATGTTTGTGAATAAGCTGGTTTGAAGGCCTCAATGTCTGCATGCCTCAAGCCTTCAGTCTTTACAAATAACTTATCATGTGTATTTAAACTGTATACTTTTATCATTATTGAGCATAAAATCACAACAATGAAGCACGAAAGCTTTTATAGCTAAAATATTCTGATACTCCATTCCATCTCAACTTAAATCTAAAACAAAGTTTTAAAAATTGAACTTGAATAACGTATTCGACCGTTAATTACGTATCCATTTAAAGAAACTGTCAGTGTTTCAATTAAGTATCAAGGTTTACTTGCTGAAATGTTGTCAACGTTACCGGTTTGTAGCGGTCTCATCAGTTATAAGGCAAAATATTGAAAATATTCTTCTTGTGACGAGGTAACGAAAGAAGAAAAATACCGTAACTTATAATATGTCCCATCATCAGTCTGTCCAGGAGTTTTGTCAGTGATTATGGCAACGGGACGGGTAATTCACAATATTTGCCACATTATTCCTACATGGTATTTCTGCACTCAAAATGTTACAAAATGGTACATTTTACTTACAGTCGGATGGCGAGTAGTTGACCGGAGGCTGGAGGCTGTGAAAATACATTATCTCAACGTGTAGCATTTCGGCAGTGATAATTTTGATTAGCAGTAACATTAACTAATAAGAATTTTACATGATTCCGATGTTGTACTACCAAGCGCATGATGTATCACCGTCTTTAGGGACTTAAAAATTGATCAAAAAGGTCAATGCAATGAAATATCGTAATTAATTGATATAATTGGGCTGTTTCATGATTTTAACTTAAACTTTCACTTGAGCATAGTCGTTTTTATTGGTAACGAAAAATATCTACATGCAAGTCTCATAAAAGAATGCGTACTTTATAAGCAGATGCTTATTTTCGATTTGGCAGATACTTTTCTGTGCCTCATGTCATTAAACTCCAGTGTGTATTTTTAGTTTTCTCACCTTTCTGTAGTCTTTCAATTTCTATGCTCTATGAACTGATTTGTTTCAATAATGAATGTAACAGCAGATTTTGTAGTGTAAATTACTAGTTGTTCCCTAATTTTATATTTATTTATATTAAAAGGATGATGATGTTTGATTGTCACTTGACTGACACCACTATAAATAATAATGTTCAGAGCATCAGTAGTTTTATGTTCTTTGGGGTAATATATTCTCTATCTCTCAATTTATCTAGTTGTTTCTTTTTTATTGCAGGAAAATTGAACCATTGTATAATCATGTTAGCAAAAGTGTTGAGCTTTGCTACTAGAAGAAAGAAATAGCAAAAAAGACTGTTTGTTCAGTATTTGTCAAGTCTTTTAACACATAACAACTCTCTTTTCTGTTTCACGTATAAAACGCAACTTGCGAGGGCGTTAAACTGCTTGGTGAAAATCGCGACAAAGGACCTGGTATGATAAGGGCCATTTTTGGCCCCCATTCAAATTCTCTTAAAATTGAATGGTTTCTATTGCCTATTATTTGTGCATATGGGAACAAGCAGAATTAATTTGTTTCATCTTTGTTAATTCTTAGAATAACATGATTTCTGACATGCCTATGTTGGTTCAATAATATGAAGGAAAATTGCAAGAAAAATTAAGTTTGATAATTTTTCCTTTAAAGAAATAGGTCATTTACAACAGCTTTTGAAAGCTCTTGATAATAGGCTTTTGATGAAATGCTTATACGTTGAGTACGACGGCTAATTTATACCTGTGCACTGCACAAGGCCTGTCAAAGTACCCCACCCACTCAAGTTTGCAAGTCCAGAGACGCTAACCAAAAAATTGCAACAGATCAAAATGAAATGTGTACCAAATTAATCCTTGTGGTCTAACTAAGAAAATGAATACCCACAACATATGTTTATTTTGTCTATGAAGGGAGATGTTGGCGTTTTTGTGTTGAGAAAACAGGGAAAATGTTCCAAACGCTGCCAGTTTGGTAAAAAAAGTTAAAAATAAACATTGAGCCCGGTCTCCAGCACATTTAATATTTTCATGGCAAGTTAATATATCAAAATCATGTCTGCATATAGAATATAAAATGTGCTGGAGGCCGGGCTCATATATTTTTAAAGCCGCAAAGGCTACCAAATTCGTCATTTTCGTCAGAATCCGCTTGGGGTATGGGTATGTTCAAGATTAAAAACACAAATATTTTATGCAAAAACTGGTTGATTTTGTATTTGCTGTAACATTTAAGGTTAGAACTTTCCTATGAACGCATTTTAGTTATAGAAATAGAACTTTTGAAAAATGGGTTTTCTGGGGGCCAAATATGGGCCTTATCATACCAAGTCCTTTGTCAAAATATTTCTTAAAAAATGAATGAATACCGTATTTATGAGAGTTTCTGGGAGCTGGTGAAGGTTGCTGATTAGCTGTGATGTAATGGAAAACAATTTGTAAATGTTATCTACGTTAATTCAAGTAGTAACATAGGCGAATGACAAGGAATCAAGCAGGCTGTAATTCTTCTAATATTTAAAGACGATTTTAAAGGAGGATATACTAGCAAAAGAAAAAACGATTCTGCCTTCAATTTATTTACATTTTGGGAATATTCTCACATGTAACGTCTATAACCGAATGTTACGGGCTTAAGCCAAAGTGGATAGAAAGCTAATAAGTATCAGTCGTTAGCAGTATAATAGGCTTCTTCTAAAACTTATATTGTTTGCTTGAAACTCCGCTTCAAATCACATAAAGATAAGGAGAAAGTCAGTCGATCATTTTTAGCATTTCTTTGGTACCCAGTTATCTCCCGTTATTAAACATCCTGGATCCACTTTTCAGGACCATATCATACCCTGAGTTTAAGTTGGGATGATAAACTTTCATAATACACCAAATTCATCCTTTCGAATTGTCGGGGCATTAAACTCGAAAAATAGGCCCTTTTTGAATTTCAGCGTCCTGACTATTAAGTCAAATTACCCCTAAAATGAAAGCTGTTTGAATTCCCATAGAGAATTGATAGTGTGTCAGTTTGGTCGGGCACAATTTCTAAAATTGCTGTGAGTTTTAAACTTGTTACAGCTTGCTGACCTTAATGATGATTAAATTTGATGACTATCGAGCAATTTTGCAAAAAGAAATCATGGAATGAAGAAATAAAAAATTTTGGTGAATTTGATCCTTATGGACTTCTGACCACTTTGATTTTGAGAGTAATGTGAATTGAAGCCTGGATTTGGTCAAGATAAAGGCTAAGGTTTCAAACTTCATGTGTACAAAACTTGCAAAATGAACGAAATGGAAGGTAGAAAATATTTCTTCTACCAAATTTTGAAATGTTGCAGAAATCGTAGGATAAAAGTTTGACCCCTTAATATTTTTTGAGTATATTTCAGTCTATATCGAGCCGTCTCCCAGAGACAGGGAGAAAGAAAAGAGATATAGTAGGCAAGAGAAAAATGCCCAAACAAACCACACTGCAAGCATAGTTGGCCCTAACCCAAATTATCCAAATTAGTTTAGGACGCTTCGGCACTGAAAGTTACCCAGCACCATCGCCCGACCTTCAAATAAGTTGCTTTAGAAATTAAACCCAGCCCATCTTAAGTGAATTTATAAACTTATCAGAAGTGAATGAGTGAACGCGGGTCTATATTCCCACCAACAGAAAGGACATACGGAGGCGGGACCTCGGTTTAAAGTCTCATCCGAAGACTGGTGGAGCGGGAAGTCGAGCCTGCGACCCCTGGAGTGTAGCCTAACGCATAACCACTAGACCACCGCCGTTTCTGAACTTTAAGGAAGAGTACACAGCCAGCTGAAGGCTATAATCACTGAAACCAAAAATAGACAAAGCTGCCCAGAAAATATCACAAGTACATCCCACAGGAGATATTATTCACACCTTATCTTCACAGGAGTTATTTAAGAATTAGTCCCAAACCCATGAAGGGTCAATATCTAGATGGTAGCTACATGCATTTAATAAAAACAATCAGCTAACGGTGAAATAAGTGAAGCAGCATGGGAATCCGCCCTGTCTGTTAAGACTCTTTGCGAAGCGCCTAAAGGGTAGCTAAAGGTCTACGCTACCTCCATGCGGACAGCGAAGACTCTGATCAGACTGGGCGGATGCCCAGGATAATCTGAGTCTTCGCTTGGCGCACATGCCACTTTGTTGGTTTTGTCGTGTCGCTGTTCATATATTTTCGTCCTTACCGCAAGCACAGTATACGAAAATGATAAAATAAAAAAACAAAAAAAACATCTACGCACCACGTTGGAGATAACAGCCTTTGGGCCTGCCTAGTCGACAACTACCCAGCAGGCACGTGACGTTGAAATGACGTCAGTACGACGTCATTTCGACGTCATTTGCCCGCTGGGTATGTCGCACCTGCCCAGTGCCCTGTTTATTCGACTTTAAGACAAAGGTTTCCCCCATCCAAAATCACCTCACATATGTATATTAGCATTGTGTAAGTCAGGCATAATATAGAATTATTTCTTCATAGACAATTCCAAAAATCTAGATTATTCTAGTAAGAATATATAGTAATTCGAGCTTTTGTCTTAATAGTGGAGCGGGATATAGTGACAATACTTCAGTTGATGATACAAGCATGAAATTTACAGGATAGCAGGTACATGGCATGCTTTTTAACATAAGATCGTGGGCCACTTGAAATTATGTCATTTTCAAGATGGCCGCCGCAAAAACAAAATGTCCGCCATTTTTATGTACTTTTCAACACATTGTTTAAGGTAATAGTCCAGGGGCCGTTGGCATGGATGTTTATTTTATGTCCTGATTATAGTCACCTAGAGCAGTCACTTAGGAGTTGCAAAATGGTTGTTGCCAGTTTTTCTTTCAACACTTTACCGAAAAAAATGGCCAAAGTGGTGGGTGGGGTAACACTGGTCCATTACAGCACCTAAAAGCAATAAACGCAATGTAGAAAATACTTTTGGTCATAAATATCCCTTTTTAAATGTTCTAATACATGAAAAGCAAACTGAAGTCTGGAAATGATGATCAAAAAGCTTGATATATTTGTAACGTATATAACTGTAACTAAAATACAAATGATCAATGAGAAACAGACCAACCGGTGGAATGAAATTTTTACATGTGGTCCTAAATAAGAATAATCTATTGCTCTTATTTGACTCATGCTCATTTCAACTTTGACAGAATTCCTTGATATATTTTGAATCAGTTAGGTTGCAGTTAGTTGTGGCAATATCAGTTGAAGACAGAATGTAAATTATTTCTTATGAAGGTATTAAGGTTATTAATGTAAAGAGCAACAAAAATTATGATGATTTTTTATATTTAAATAAATAGAAGTATTGACATATTTAGAAAAAGATAGTCATCAGTCAAATAAGACCAGTAACGTACATAACCGAGACTAAATCACAATCGCTGGAATGAATTTTATATGATTGGTCCTTAATCAACATACTCTGTCACTTCTCTTTAAACCATGTTGAAAGAACTGCTTGCATATTTTGAATTAGTTAGGTAGCAGTTAGCCGTGGCATTGCCAGCTGAAGAGAAAAGTTAACTTTTCTTTAGAATTTTCCCCGATATTGACGAAAATATCTAACTGTAGATGATATAGCCTTTCAGTGTAACTGTTTTGGTCTTAAGTTTACACATGTGAAGCAGCCATAAAGAAACACCACTGTTTATACCTCCAAGTCTGATAATATGGGGTTGTCCTGTATTTGAAGGGCATTGTAACAGTGGCATTATGGTACATATCTGTAATGTATTAGGAATAAGTTTATTTGAGTAAGTTGTTTTCAAAGGCTCAAATCTTGGATGCCAGAAAGCATTTAACTTACCATTGGTATTAGGACAGCAAATATTTACTTTTTTACACTCACAAGAACTCAACATGAACATCTGAAGCATTTAGAATTTTCTTAACATTTAACGTGACTTACAGCAACATCACAAAACGCATCATTTAAAATCTTGAGGGACAAGTATAATATGTATAAGTTGATCTAACTGAACCATGTCTAGGTTTAGAATTATCATACGAGAGATACCTGTTTCCCTACCTGTGCTGTCTACCGAGACAATCAGGTAACCTACATGCAAAAATGGCTGTCAGCTAAGGCAACTAATAAAGTATCGATTCACTTGATAGTTATTAACATCGTGCTTGATTGTAATCAACGTTACCTTTTTGTGTTGCTCCCATTAGTTACACTGCACCATATAATCACTATGTCAATTCAGCAATGGAAAATGATTTACTTTAGGAGATACATATAAAGCGTCTTTTCATGAGTCTGTTCATGACGTGTATCTCTCATTGTAACATTACCAAGATTTATTTGGTCAGATAATTCTGTACAGCCCCTGTTTGTGTTCTGATACATTATTACCAATACATTTAAAAGTGTAACGAAAGACAAATTAGTTTTGATCATTCGACTTTTTATATGTATGCTTCTTCTATCATTGTATTGATATAAATGGTATCAGAAAGCTGCATTTTCTTACTGTATATGAAGTATCCGGTCAAGACTCATTCAGTAAGACTTCATTAATAAGCAGTTAACCCCTGTAATTATTGCTAAACAATGATTAATAATAATAATAATTATAGCTATAGCTTCCATGTCAAGGAGGTCATCTGAAAATAGATATATCAAGATTTGTCCTTGACATCAGTAGTATGCATTACCTTATCATTTACTAATTTTTTAATTCAGAACTAAATGTATTACTGTTTAAGCATATGAGATATGAGGATTTTATAAATTACCCAGTAATTGGTTGTATGCGTTATTCGATCTGTAATACTTCTCTTTGTTTTGATACCGTACCGCAAAGTGAAACTACAGGTCATTACATTCTTTAGCGCAACTGGTATTTGCCCAGAAATATCCCGCATCAAATATGCTGTCGTTTTGATTTGCCACTTCATTTTATGGCTTAGAATTCTGTAGAACTCGGTCCCTTAAAACGTAAAATATTCGTCAAATTAAAAGTCCAGAAGCTGGTTCCATGCTAAATCGACTCATTATCCAACCGACTATATATTGCTTTATTTGAAGCATGTATATAAATTATTTGCTGGCTTATAATTGCAGCATTTTTTCTCAAATGAAATATATCTGTTATGCAGTTTTTGATTATACAACAAAATGTCACGTATATTACTGTCTTAAGAATCGTAAGACTGAGTAGCTGGGCATAATCATTAAAGTCGCAGATATATGCTATTAGAAATAAACAAGCAGCAAAACCTGCTGTGCATGTATGGAATTTGCTAAGTCTCCATTCATTAGCATTTGCAATATTCTGAGTTTCGTCGCATATAAAACGTACCTCAGGAAGTCCCTAAATTAGTCATAAGCTGATTGTTCCAAGAAAACAGTGTTTTTTAAGAAGTGCCAGGATATTAAATTCATAATTGTTCTCTGAGAGACAATGAAGAAATTCCGTAAGCCGTATTATAATGGACTAACTTATGAATTAAAGTTATTTACGTTACTACAAGAAGTAATAAATAAAAAAAACATACTTAAATATATTTGCTAATACTTAACGATGATTCTATGGAGAAACTGCATTCGAAAATAAAAAAAAGTAGTGTACCTTAAAATTGTATGATTATAAATTAAATACACATAGGTAACGTATATAATCGATGCTTATGGCAAAAGAGTCGTTAGAAAAATTGACAACATGCGCTTTTCCATTGTGAACACTCTATTGTTGACGTTTTACATGTATATATTGCCAAAAAAATAACACACATGCCCACGGGCACTACATATGCCTGCTGACAATAAGCATGTTATAAATTAAAACGATAGCATTTTGAAACTTGGCGGCCATCTTGAAAATGGATGATTTTTAAGTGGCCCACGATCATTTTTGAATTTGGGCCATGTAAGGAACATTTAGTGAAAATTTCATGCTTGTATCATCAAGTGAAGTATTTCCTTAAATTTTCACTCTAGGCCGCTCCACTATAAGGAGAATCTATAAGTGTAGATCAAACTAAATTCCGCATTGGGTTGTAGTAGTAGCGAAGTAGTAGTGGTAGTAGTCACGCAGGCAGTGAGTCTGAGTCTGCAGTGTTAGCTCATCCGAGCTCAGTGTGTCAGGGTGAGCTACTGTCAACGGACACCATCGTATCGCGTCCATCCGGGCACTGCTTTCTTAAAAATAACATCTTTAAAGCCTTTGACCCAAGGATAATGACATTTCAAATTAGTGAGTCAGTGAACTCGGATTTAACGTCCCACCAGCACCTCACTTCAAAGTAATAACTCTATTAATATTATAGTTCTCTACTGAAACTGTTCAAATGACTCCAAAATGCGGCTTGTATGCACTCTTTGTATCTAAGGGCACTCTTTTATAGATTTAATTCAATATAAATGTATAAGGAAAAGAAGGCCCGACCCTGGTGGGCGTGAACAATCCTGGTCCTAAGCCACCCAAGAGACATTCCTACTGAATTATTTTGAAATCGAGCCAGTATTTTCTGAAGAGGTTTTCAAAGTTTACACTGTAGAGATATAACCACGCCAAGTCGCCCGTCCCTCTATCGGTTATGTTCATAACGTAAGTCTGACGGCTCGAAAAATCGGATTTTATAGAGGGTTACCCAAGGAATATATCAATCTAGCTTGTTTAAATCGTGTCAGCGATTTGTAAGAGACGAAGTTTTTGTAGCCAGAAATATGTGTGTTACATTGACTAATATTGGTGCTACATGTACGCGCGGTCTGGAGAATTTGATACTAAAATTAAAATCAGCATGTTTGAGTGTCTGAGAGGGGAATTGTGAAATGTTGAATTATGAATCACAGATACTCGGTTAATGGAAAATACACGGCATATCACTAGAGCTCCGCCGTCGTGATATGATCTACTTTACAACTGATCTCCAAACAGTGAATTATTACTCAACAATTCACTGATAGAGCTGATCTATGTTATACATATAGAATGGTGTCACGTGTATTTAGGATACCCTTCGAGGGGGCGTAGCCCCCGAGAAGGTTATCCTAAATATGAGTGACACCATTTTATATGTGTTTTGTATCATGGCAGCCAATTCTATTTGTCTATTTTGAATTCAAGCTATTATCAGGTTGTTAATGAAGAGTGGCATATCTGTGTAATTATATCCACCACAGCTGCTTTTTGTTCTTGACCTGAAGGTCAAATAAATCACCACTTAAAACAATTAGCATCAACTGAAACTAACGAAAAATTGTGTCCACATTTCGCAAAGAATTCATTTTACATTGATACAAATGATAAGATTGAACATACTGATTTAGTACGAATGACAAACAGTGCAGTCTTAGCTTCTGGTCATTCAGCTGCCCAGTCTGGCCTATACTGTTTGCCAAACATTTAGGGTTGATGTGGTAGCGTTTGCTGAGCGCTACAAGATGAATTGCCTCTGTAACCTCAGATTATTTTAATCAAAAATTAAACTGAGCTGTGCACAACGCAATGGGTTTTCAGGCATGCGCGAACTGCCGAAGCCCTGATCAGTCTGCAGTCTGATCAGAGTCTTTGATTTGCATAATACAGATTCCTCAGGTTCCATTAGTTGTTGTTATGATACTGGCCATAATGTGCGGATGCGCAGGCTCATCTGAGTATATGTTGTTTGCAAATGCAGAAAGACCATTATATCCTAGTGCTGCTCAGTTGTTCAGTATAGATCAGACTTGACAGAACCGTGCTATAAGTTGCCCGTGCGGTATATCTGTGATATCCGCACAGTTATCCCGGTACACTTCAATGTAAAATGAATGCAAAGTTTAGCTCCGCCTACTTAAGAATTGTCTTACAGTGCAAGTTAATAAAGTTAATGAATGGGCGACTTAAAGGAAAATACAGCAACCCATGATACAATTCTTGTATAATTTTCCATCTACGTAACTTATTTCCTTTAAGAAACTAGGCCTCTTGTACTGAAGAATGAAAAGCCCAATGAATTACCCTAATTACTTTGTAATTGTTTTTGTAATTGGCTGGTTACGCCCACTTGTTGTATCATTAACCATTTTATCTAGCGTTTTTATATTATTGGCTCCGACGCAAATAATTTGCAAGTGCATTTGTCTGTAAGACGTGCAACAAGCGAAAATTCGAAATATGGACGGACACTCGGCGCCAGGCGTGTGCAATTATGGTAACGTACCGCTGAGCCACTCGGGGAACGTCGTTACGAGAACTGAAACAGAGCAGATTCGAAATAGTCTGTGCATTTGCTTTAGTAATCTCTAGATCATGAGAGATCTCTTTTGTTAGGAAACGAAAATGCTTTGGTTTAAGCAGTCACTTTAAACATTAATTGGAAGTGGCGTTTTACAAATCACTCGTTGCATGAAAATTATTAAAAGTAACAGTGGCATACATATTAAATAATGTGTAAGCCTTCCTTCTGAACCTCTTTTCAAGCCACTGTATATTGTAAAAATCGGGTCTCGATACCTCAAAGTCGAAGTCATCTTAAAATACTAATAACTCAAAGTAATTTTTTCAGTATCCAGAAAATTAACTTTGAGATATGAGATATCAGTAGTTAAGGATAAAAGGAGCTGAAATGTCGAGAAATATAGGAAATGTGTCAACTATATTCTTTGATATAATAGGGCACTTTTCGATATCAATGTTTGAGATGACAAGAGTCAGCTGTGCACTGTTGTAACATTGCATTTTGATACTTGTTTAGTACACGACTCAAAATATTTAAAGGAACGCCTAATGTTTTTCCATTGGCGACAGTGCATACACACTAAGAGGGTTACTCACCTTCGATCAACAAAGGCATGAAACTAGGCCGATTATGTTGCAAAATTTTTAAAGAGGGTCTAAGTTACCTACTGAACAATGTTTGATCCAATATTAATCCTGCCCATGTCCATGGACTGATTTTCATAAAAATTAAATTTTGATAAAAAATGCATTTTTTTTCAGAACAGGTGAAAAGCATGAAGGTTTCAACCAAAAACAAAACGACCATTTTGTTTATGAAACCGAATATCGTACAGTGTGACCCGTTTGAAAAGATCACTTTGAACTCAAGTTTATGAGATTTGATAGACTTACAGAAAATTGCCTCAATTTCAGAAAATTCACAAAATTGCAAAATTTGTTCTATGGAAATGAGCAAGCCATCAAATATATTGAAATTATTGTTGTCTTAAACTTTCATCCTCTTTCAAAGTGCTGCCGAAGAATGGGAAATTCTTCGCCATTGGTGCTCAAATTTATGGGCCGTTGAACTAAGTATATATTGTATTATTTAAATATTTTGAGTAGTGTATATTGAGTAAACTTGTTTACACTAAAAATGAAAACTAACCCTCGATGGTTTTTGGTTACGTGAAAACTAAGAGTCTAATCTGAGTTTTCGTTGTAGTCACATTTGAAGTACATAGAAAAATACAGTCAACTCGCGATATCTCAAAGTAAAAGATCATCCCTGACCACTGATATTTTAAAGTTAATTTTCTGGTCCCAGAAAAGTTACTTTGAAATATCAGTAGTTTGAGATACAAGGAGTTGAAATGTAAAGAAAAATATAAATTGTGTCCAAACTATATTCTTTGTTTTTAAAAAGATACTTTCAGATATCAGTGTCCGAGTTATCGACTGTTGACTGTACACATAAACTGATACAGTCAAATTCTATATCCCACCCACAGTACAAAATATCGTAAAAATTCTAGAAAGTGGAACCTGAAACAATTGCCATAATTGTCCTGAAATGGAACAGTTTGGTTCTGCAAGGCCGTTAAGCGTCCAAAAGATAGAGTTGGAATGGCAAAACGTCTAGACCCGGAACAGACTATGAGGAACTATTTGGTCTGGACCTGCAAATATGGCTCAGAACTATCAATTCCAATATTTAGAAGTTTTACGGCACTGAGATCACGTGACAGGCAAAAACACGCGGAAGCATACAGCAATTTACCTTTCAGAAGCAACGCCTACTTTATCCAGCACGCACACGATGTTTGATCAACACTGAATAAATGTTGATTCAACGTCATGACGTTGAATCAACATTAAGTCAATATTGATTCAGCGTCGTATGTCTAGTGGGTAAACAGGTATGTGAGGCAAAAACACGGATTTATTGTGGGGCATTCAACACGTGTGACCTTGTTTGTGTAACTATGTCACATGCTACGCTGTCGTTTACACCTGAGTCACAGCCTGGGCGTTGCTCGGAGAGATCTATTTCCAAGTCCACCTAGTTAGCTAACTTGTCTCTGACTAATAATTTGTTACAGTTACAGCTATAATTTATTGCTTATTCAAAAGCTTCGCATCTGTATTTTATTCTGTTTTCCTTCCTTTCTTTCCTTCTTTTATTCTTCTGTTATTTTCTTCTCTTTTCCCGGTTTATAAGTAGCTTCCTCTGTCGTTTTCCTTCGTTTTTTCTTGTCTGTTTTTGTTTTTGTTCTTCTTCATCATACTTGTTCATTTCACTGATTTAATCTGTATCATCTTAAGTAAATGATGTTAAGCTATTTTAAGTAATTTGTTTATTTCTACAATATGATATTTTAATCAAGTCTTATCAATGGTTCTCAGGTCATTACACAACGCATCAATCATAAAACACGTCTTGGCAGGTATCCTTTCCGTAATGATGAAACCATTTGTTTACGCAATTATTGCCGAAAATAAATGTACGTTATGAAATTATGTCTTGTAATGGATTTCTTTCGAGGAATTAAATAACTTACAGGGAAAGGAATTATGTTATTTTTATATATTGCCCCCCTCTCTCTCCCCTCCTCCACCCACCCCGCCTTCTCAATAGGGATCATCTCTTCAAGAAATTAATTTGCTTCTCTAGGAGCAATCATCAGTAGGAAGTGCCGTTGTCAGGGGCGTAGCTAGGAGCAATAAGATGATACGCATGATCACGTTTCATACTCTTTTAGGGAAAAATATAGGGGCTAGGCCCCGAAGATATTTCATACAGCCATGTATATCGGCAGTTGGTATTTAAATCCTGTCCTGTTTACAAAATTACAGCCCACAAATACGCAAGTGTGTGTTGAAATTTTGTCAATTTCAATACGCACTTGCGTATTTGCGTATAGGTAGGTACGCCCTTGGTTGTTGGCCAGGGAAGCAAACAGGAAGTCACAGAACTTGTCCTCTCTTGTACAAGATGGCTAAATAACATGGCTCCAGGCGTTGTACGTTCAACAACAATTCTCGCGTGACACGAGAGTTCGTTATAACCTCTCGTGTCTATAGCGCATGGACTTATGGATATTATTCAGTTTCGGATAAACATAGTGGACAAAAATTGAATGAACAGCTCCCGAACCAACCCAAATGGTAATTTTCCAGCTTTCCTCGTGAGAATAGCGACAAACTGGTGCTCAAAGACGACAATTTGGTTCTGGAACATTTTAAAATTGCAAAATAACATATGACCACCCGGTTTGCAAGCAAACCGAAAATGGCGTCGAAATCATGCCAGCCTTACGCGTTAAGTGTTCAAGCTCACAATTCGGCCTGTCCGTAGAAACGTAACAACTCTCACTGATTAATCTTCAACCAAGACAGAATAAAATAATCAAGCAAATACATTTTATTGTCAGATAGAATAATGTCAACTCTCAACTCAGTGCTCTAGCAAATCGTAAATACGACAATTATTGACAAGCTTATGACGTGATTTTGAATCGATTAGAAGTTTGTATAATCATGGCTTAAAAGACGGACTTACTCAGCAATTGATTGTTGGTATACGCGCACATATTTTCCTACATGGAAATTTTGTAAATAAGAAACCAAATATAACAAAGCTGAACAATTTCTGTTATATAGGTTTAGAGTGTAGGCTATCATATATGTCCTTCTGTTATCAACTAGCTTTTTTCCTTTTATTTTTGTTTACGTCTTTTTTTAAACGCTGATTTCAGTTTTAAATTTGGTTTACATTATCAACATGTACTCTACATGTACTCTATCAGATACACCATATTTCGTACAAATAATTCATGTTAGAGCGAGAAGAACTCGATAAGCATATCGCTTCCGTTCTAATCCCATAGCTTGTACTGATATATAACGTGTTCGTGTATGTATATATGTATGTTAGGGCGCGTTTACACGAGCAAAGTTTCTATGTCACAGAAACTTTAACAAATAAAGTATGACAAACATTTCGTGTAATTATTTGTTAAAGAAATGTGCCATAGAATCTTTGTCACATAAACTTTGGCAATGAAATATTTGCTGCAGTGTTCACACGACCAAATATTATTCGTCAAAGTTACCTGCAGCGATGAAACAAAATCTTTGTCACATTTTCCACGCTTATAGTAAAGTTCTTCGTTACATAATTTTTAGCAAAGTTCTCCGTTTACACGGACAAATTTAATTTATCGAAGTAACTTTACCATATATATTTGTCATAGAAACATTGTCATATTTTGGCATTTACACGAGCAATTTTTTCTGTGACAAACCTACTTTGTCATAGAAACTTTGGTCGTGTAAACGCGCCCTTAACTGTATAAGGTAAATAAATATGTTTGAACCAATTTCTGTTAATTATAATATGAAGCATATCTCTATTGGTTTGTTAAACAATAAACTAGCTGAGTCATCAGAAAATTCTTGAAACTGACCAGTTGTTTTACCTCAAAGCAAACGCTGTGGATAAACAAGTTTCACATATGAGCGGCGACACGACAAAACCAACAAAGTGGCAAATGCGCCCAGCGCAGATTCAGATCAACCTGGCCATTTTCCCAATCTGATCAGAGTCTTTCCTAAGCGCTTAATTCATAGCTTAGAGTCTAAGCTACCTTCATGCGGACAGCGAAGACTATGATCAGATTAAGCGGATGCCCAGGCTGATCTGAGTCTGCGCTGGGCTCACAACCACTTTGTTGGTTTTCTCGCATCTCGGCTCATACATATAAGTCAAATAGCTTTGTTATATTTATATTAAACAATGTTTGAGTCCTATACCTATCAATTGTTCGTTGGGAGATCAATCAAAAAAAGCAAGTCGCTGAGATCGATGACAAACATCTAGTCACGGCCACAATCCTCAACCCATAAAAACTGGTACTAAAACCACTTCACGAGAAGGAGTATTGAATTTTTTGAACATCAAAGACTTATCAGCATGCTGGTCTACGTAGATTGATCAACATCTTTGATCATTATTTGAGCCGCGACACGAGAAAACCAACAATGTGGTTGTTTGCCCTGTGCAGACTCAGATCATCATGGGCATTTACCAAGTTTGACCAGACTCTTCGTTAAGTGCTCAATGGGCAACTAAGGGATTAAGCTACCTCCATGCAGACAGCGAAGACTCTGATCGGACTGGGTGGATGCCCAGGCTGATCTGAGTCTGCGCTGGGCGCACAACCACATTGTTGATTTTGTCGTGTCGCGGCTCATTTTTAAAGTCCATGTGGGCACTTATAATCCGAATGGATATCGGACAGACATTGTATTCACATAGTAACTTGATCATTGTTGGCATGATATACCCCATGGTATATCTTCTGTTTAGCAGTGAACTTTGAAGCAAAACAAAGACATATATTGTTTTTATGTTTTACTTGATTTTTTAGATTTTTTTCTTGTTTTTAAAAAGCAAAGTAACCGGAGACCTTTCAAATGCCACAGCTTCAAAGTTCATCTCTCCCAAGGCTCAGAAAGGTGAATGAAATGTTTGTGTGTTTGTTTGTTTTCTTTTACACGATTTTCTAGATTTTTTTCTTTCTTTCTTTCTTTGTTTATCAGAAACAAATGGCATTAACCGAGACCTTTAAATGCCACATCTTCAAAGTAGACCCCTCTCAAGGCTGTGATCATCTTCGAAAGCCAAGGGCACTGAGTCCACATTGTTCCTTACATACAAGTGGACTTGGTACCCTTGGCTGGCGAAGATAAGCTCTGCTAGCTTAACTCTTTAAGCCCCAGTGACGCAATTAGCAAAATTTGCAAACAGCGTAGATCCTGATGAGGCGGCTCATAATGAGCCGCCTCATCTAGATCTACACTGTTTCCCTCTAGTCTTTGAATTCTCAAAATAAAAAGTCTTGGACAAGTCATTTTTTTAATTTCTGCAGACGTAAATTTTGTCGTCTGCTTTTTGGTAGTGAAAGAGTTATGGAAAATATATGAACCACAGAACTGATATTGTCGTAAACGGCACTGTTTCGAAATTTTATTCGGATGCGTTCGGCAGCTATTCATGCAAACTGTCCACCCTTTCAACCCGACACTGAATAAATAGAGACTACTATGTTAGTGTCTTTTGATATCAAGTTTATCAGGTGAGACCAGACACAGCATAGGAATGGTTAGGCTTGCCAAGCCAGTCCGACGTGATTCTGGTCGAGCCTGAAAAACTTTATATCAAAAGACACTTACATGGTTATCTATTTATCATGCATCACTAGAATATTTTACAGCGTAAAGAGAGTCAAACAAATGAAAAGCAAACACAGTTTTATTCGAATTTACTGACGTTGCGAATGCGTTATGACTTAAGTCGGTGACGTCATTTAACCAATTGAACGTTGTTATCACGGCTAGCGTGAGTATGTAGCAAATCGTCTTCAGAGATCGCTTCTAAAGGCATCGCCTGAGAACATTCACGCAAGCGCAGTTCTAATGTGACATGATATCACATCATGTTATCATACCCCTGTTATCGGGTGACTCTTGCAGCATATGCATGACAATACCCATACGTCCATCACCGAATATGACAGGTCATAACCTCTTACAAGAATGCATGGCAAACCTACACCGGTACAACAAAGGCGATCCGAAAAAGTGGATCTGACACGTAGAGCTTTAATGATATCCAGCAGACACAATGTTAAACCAAGATTGAATCAGTGATGATTCAACGTAATGACGTTGAATCAACTTTGATTCAATGTTGATTCTATGCTGTGTGGCCAGTGAAATACGGTCGAAGCAGTAACTTTATAGGACGTATTTGGAAGAAATTTAATTCAACAAAACACAAAGAAACAGTTTCCGTATGTTATTATGCCAAAAGAATTTCCACCATAAGTACATTTTCTCTTTTATCATGCATCTGCTGCATAATTCACCTGATAACAGTGGTATGATAACATGATGTCATATCATGTCACTGTAGAACTGCACTTGCGCGAATGTTATCAGGTCATGCCTTGAAAAGCGATCTCTGAAGACGATTGGCTACACACTGACGTTGGCCGTGATATCAGCGTGCGATTGGTTAACTGACGTCACCGACTTACGTCATAAAGCATTCGCGACGTCAGCAAGTTCGAACAAAACTGCGGTTGCTTATCACTTGTTTGCCACTCTTTACGCCGTAAAATCTTCTAATGATGCATGATAAATAGAAAACCACGTAAGTGTCTTTTGATATCAAGATTATCAGGCTCGACCAGAAACACGTCGGACTGGCTCGGCAAGCCTCGCCATTCCTACGCTGTTTCCGGTCTCGCCTGATAAACTTGATATCATAAGACACTAACATGGTAATCTCTATAACTCGTAACTCTTTAGTTCGTATGTTAGTCTTTCATGGAAAAATAAAACCTCTCTTATTTAAAGTTTGCATCCTTTGAAAGTAGACCTTTGAAGAAAGGGCTTTGACGCGTTGTGAAGTAAACAGAAAGTCATAAACATAGACTCCTTGTAAAAATGGCGGAAAATAATGGAGATGTGCTCATTCACTTTAATATTGGAAAGGACGTGCCTGCGCAATTAGTATGCAACCAGATATGATCCGAGACGCGACAAAACCGAAAATGTGGCATGTGCGCCCAGTGAAGCCGCAGTCCGTCAAGTCTGATCAGAGTCTTTGCAGTGCGCTTAAAGGGTAGCTAAGGTTGTAGCCTACTTCAATGCAGACAACGAAGACTCTGAGCAGACCGGGCAAATGCACAGGCTGATCTGAGTCTTCAATGGGCGCACATGCCGCTTTGCTGGTTTTGTCGTGTCTCGGCTCATATCACTGCTGCCAAGCAGGATGATCAAGATCAACACCTTTTTTTCATTTCGCCAGCATTTTTGATACATTGCTAAGTATTTTAAGGTCGATGCGTATACTCGTTCCCCCATGACCCCCACCCCGACCACCAGCCTACATTCAGTTTTCCCGCCTGTTTTTCAAGGCCAACAACTTTTCTGATTGCAAACAGCAAAACAAAAAACACTTATCCAAAGATCCATAAAGTTTTAATTTGCACACAAGGAAAATATTGTAAAGTTCAGTAAAATACCCAAAAGCTCATTCAGCCACATCTCAGAAAGAAAAGAAAATGCGAAAAACATAAACAACTACAACAGGGGCCGTATTCATAAAACGACTTAAGTGGTTGCTATGCTGTTGCTAAGTCTAAATTTCTTTGAAGGAGATTCCCTACAACTATGAAATTTGCTCTGGAGGAACAGTTTTACAAAGATTGTTCCTCCAGACCAAATTTCATAGTTGTAGGGAATCTCCTTTATAGATATTCAGCCTTAGCAACCGCATAGCAACGACTTAAGTTGCTTTATGAATACGGCCCCTGAAATAGCATATTTTCGATGAACAGATAGACTCAGTGAAACAATGGCAATAAACAGAAGCATAATTACTTGGTTAACTAGAGTAATACCCAGGTACTCCTCCCCCTACTCGAAGACACGTACTATACATACACGGAAAAAAAATTCCGAAGATTTTACGATAGAATAAGTGGAAACCAGCTTCAATTCCATTTCCCGTACTTTGTACGGGTGCCCGTAAAAATTGCAGGAATAAGCAGAGTATGATAGAATAGAACATGTATTGTTTTAGTCCTATGGCCCAACAACACCATAACGATATTTTCGAGCGCGGCCAATAAACATAATACTACTATATCGTAGCTGGCAACAATGTTCTACAGGCCAACGCCCGTACGAATAACGGGAAATGGAATGGTAGCTGGTTGCCAATTATTTTCCCGTAAAATTTACGGATGTTTTTACAGTGCATCTTGAAGTAGCACGAGGCATACCTTGTATTGTTTGGGTTACCCAAAATTATAATGCTGAATGTGCCCAGAGAGTACCGAGTACAGTGCATCGTCATTATAACCCAGCAAGCAGGCTGATTAGACCTTTCGCTGTGCGCTTGATAGATATTTAACGGCCTAAGCTACCTAAATGCCGACAACGAAGACTCTTATCAGACTAGGTGGATGCCTACGCTGATCTGAGTCACTGGACTGTGTGCACATTTCAATGTGTCGGTTTTGTCGTGTCGCGCATCATATCATTATGACATTCTTCTTCAAAAATTTTGCTGTTAAGCTGAATGGTTATATTATTTGTCTCCCTTCTTACTTAGGTTCAATTCTTAAATTAAAGAATTGGCTCCTTAGGACGAAATTATTTTCATTAAGAGTAGATCGCTTTCTGGAAGCGTTTCGTCCGCTAGAAAAGCAAACCCGAAATCAGTAAATTTGTTTCTTTTTGTAAACTGGCGAAAAACATATGCGGCGGGGTACCCATTAACTGAAACTGAACTAATTTTGATAATCTAATTACAGAGCAAAAATGTACTTTGATGATGTCATGCAAATGCGTCTCGACACGACAAAACCAACTAAGTGGCATGAATGCCCAGCAAAGCCTAAGACCAGCCTGAGCATCTGCCCAGTCTAATTACAGTCTTCGCTCTCGGCATGGAGATAGCTTAGACCCTTAGCTACCCTTTAAGCGCACAATGGAGACTCGGGTAAGACTGGTCGGATGCCCAGGCGGATCTGAGTCTTCGCTGAGCACACATGCCACTTTATAGGTTTTGTCGTGTTGCGGCTCAAATGTACTTTGATGTCAGGCACATGGGCGTGAAAAGGCATTCTGCTATTCTACAACGTGCTGATATGCAAAGAAATTATTGTGTTGAAAAAAAATGAGGGACAGAAAAGCGACAGCCATACTGTCATTCGATTCATTATCTGTTAAACATAAGGAAAGTAGATTCTGTTACTCGAAAGAAATCATTTACAACCTCTTGGCTCAGCCTTCAAAGCAGTTCATTTACACGGCGAAAACGTTAGAAATATCAATTGTTTTTGGATGTTTTTGCCAACAGACTGTCTATCGGCTAGTTACTACCAACTTATACATGAAACAGACACCGTTTACGATGTAATAAATATGAGCAGCAATCAAAATAGCTTCTTTTATTTTCTGACAGGTTGGCATATTGTTGAGTGGATTTCTATAGCAAGTTTACAGCGGAGGAAAAAAATAAACTTGTTTGTTCGTTTAGTTGTGCATGTATTTTTCTTGACATTCGTGTGATATAAGTATATATACTCAAATAAAATTAAAGGGTCAAACTTTTATTCTGCGATTTCTGAAACATTTCAAACATTTAGTAAAATAAATCATTTCTACCTACCATTTCAAACATTTTGCAAGTTTTGTACAGATGAAGTTTGAAAGTATAGCCTTTATCTTGACCAAGTCCAGACCTCAATTAACGCTACCCTCAAAATCAAAGCTGTCAGAAGTCCATAATTAACAGTTTCACCAAAATTTTCGATTTCGCCAGCTCAGGAATTTTTTGAAAAATTCGTCGATAGTCATCAAATTTAATCATCTTTAAGGTCAGTAAGCCATAAAAAGTTTAAAACTCATAGCAATTTCAGAAGTTATGCCCGAACAAACTGACACACTATCAATTCTCTATGGGAATCCAGACCACCTTCATTTTAGGGGTAGTTTGACTTAAAGCTTCGACTTGGTCAAGACAAAGGCTATAGGTTCAAGCTTCATGTGTATAAAACTTGCAAAATGAATAAAATGGAAGGTAGAAATGATTTATTTTACCAAATGTTTGACATGTTCCAGAAATCGCAGGGTAAAAGTTTGATCCGTTAATATTTTTTTCGAGTATAATTGAGCCACGACATGATGAAACCAACGAAGTGGCATGTGCACTCAGCGAAAACTCAGGCCAGCCTGTGCATCCGCCCAGTCTGAGCAGAGTCTTTGCTGTCCACTTGGCGGTAACTTAGACCCTTTGTTAACCCTCTAAACGTAAAGTGAAGACTGGGCCAAAGCCCAGGCTGAACTGAATCTTAGCTGGGCGCCCATACCACTTTGTTGGTTTTGACGTGTCGCGGCTCAATTATAGCATACAAAATTGTAAACCTGGAATTAAGATGGTTATTTCCTATAACATATTGAATATAGATATGCTTTGTCCCAGAACTAATGCAATTAGATCCCAAATTCTAGCAACAACACCAATTTGGATGGATGGATGGATGGATGGATGGATGGATTACTTGCGACTTTATTTACGTCCTTTTCAACAGTATTTCAGTCATATCAGGACGATTGGTAGGTGATAATGGAATGGTGTGTGCAATGGAGCCCCGTTTACGATTGAAAAGATTTCCGTCTACAGCGAGGCTCGAAACCGGGACCGCTTGATCAGCAGGCCAGCGCTTAACCTACTGAGCTACCAGGGTTCCTACACCAATGGGAGGGTGGGGGGGGAGGTGGTGGAACAAGCGCAAACGGCGCTAAATGTAAGGCAGCACATGTAGAAAGCAAGGTGAACAGTTTTAGCCTAAGTATATGGTCATCAAGCTAGCCTCAATATAAAGATCCGGATGCCAATTACATTTCAGTATGAAATCTATTTTTAATCTATATATATATTGAAAAAAAGTAACCAAAAGAAAAGTTCCATCAGCTGAAAAACTAAGTGTTCCAACTGTCAATTGGTGTACTGTAAGTGCTTTAAGTCCACTTAAAAGCGTATGCTGCCACAGCTGCGGAGATAGCATGCAGACAATCTGCAGAGGAATATGGTAATTTTTTGTCCATTTAAGATATAAATATGGGCACACAACCGTGTTTTTCTATCATATTTGTAACGCGGAACAACTTTTTTTCGGCTTTAGCCGTATAACCTTACTATTGACCTACATTTTAAGTATTCCATTGGCCAATAAAAAGACACCCGGGAATTTGATGCAAGTAGCTTTCTTTCGCTTTCTCTTTCTACTTCCAGTTTCATTTGAGTGTTGGCATATAAACCGTGTCGTAATGTAGATATTTCTGTCCAAATCGCTTTTTGCCAAAGAACATTTCGCCTGTTATGTCACTCATGTAAAATATAAAACTAACAAAATAACTTGACACAGAAATCAAAGATGAAATTAAGTTAGATGTTGCTGTTGTGTTGGAACTGCGACACTTTAAAAGTTATGTGTGGACGTCAGCCAACCAATCCTCATTGTTATGTGAAACACAGACAGACCCCAATCAAAATTTAACAGCATTTCCGAATCGAAAACCCAACACCAACAACAAATGTGCATATCAACATGCGCATCCGTACAATCTGATCAGCACATTCGATATCTTACACGTACCTGACTTATACATATTACAAGACACACTTCTGTTTAATCTAAGCCGATTACCTTTTTTAAGATATTTCTTGTTATTTCTTGTTTGCTTTCCTGAAGGACGAAGTCCTCTCGAAAGAGGCTGTACTCTTCATGTCTTCAAGGAAGAATTTTCTTTTTCAAGAGCTGATTCCAGCTGAAAAAACTGAAATAGCCAGACTTGCTTCCCCTGAAGGTGTATCAAGTCAACTTCAAAGCAAAACGGGAATCGAAAGGACAACTTGTTGTCTTTTGTGTTTTAAATTCGCGTTTGCTAACGTGTACTTGCATCACGTAGGATCTTTATTCATGCGTCACTCGACGTCTGTAAACTTGCTTTTGCATTAATTAACCGTAAAACTAAGTGGGAAGCAAAATAACGTAATAAAGGATATCAAACATAGATCAAATTCTTGTAAATGCCACTAAATGAAACATTAATCACACTCATTCCA
The DNA here is from genome assembly GCA_963989385.1 of Ctena decussata. Classification (NCBI taxonomy): domain Eukaryota; kingdom Metazoa; phylum Mollusca; class Bivalvia; order Lucinida; family Lucinidae; genus Ctena; species Ctena decussata. Next base: position 55,104,913 of record OZ022513.1, read on the forward strand.
GTACCAGCTGCTTTTTGAATTCATTCTTATATTGATGCTAGAAGGTACGTATTTATCGTAAGGTGGTTGCAGGCATATTTTGAACAAAAAAAAACTAAATTAAGAAACCATTTTTTCTGAACCTGCTGCAAACACAGTTGTCTGAATATATATATTATGCGAACAATGCAAAGATTCGCCGAAATTTTGTAAGATTATAAGTATCTTTCATGAGGATGTGTGGAGCGGATAGAAAAATCCGTGTGCAAAAGACCTAGTATGCTATATGTAGCTGAAAGACGAAACGCCGCATTCTGATTATTTTAAAGTCTTTGACGTAAAAGGAAAGGTACATATCCTCATTTCAACATCGAGACGTTGATGAGATAATGTTTTAGTGTTGTTGGTCAACTATTCTTAAGAAATTTCAGACGCTCTCGCCGAGTATCCGTCTTTTTTCTTATGAATTTTCTCACTGCTCTTAAAGGAACTCATGATTTTTTTTGTAATTGCTGTAGCAGGTGTTGTGCCGTGTGACGGCCGTAAAACACCTCCCCGTACAGCATCCATAGTGCATTTTATTGGTCAGACCTTTCCACTGTGTTCACTCTACAAGCAGGGCATTTTAATCTGGTTCTTCATTTATTACTCCTAAATCTGTCATCGCTGGCATAGAAAAAAAATCGATAGATCGATGTCCAGTCCAAAATCACAGAGCCTAATAAGGTACGGTAGGTAAATTGCAAATTTTCACTGTCTTGAACAATTTACGGCGTATTATTCTTTGTTGAGCATTGCACATTTTATCAAGCAACGAATGCACTTGTTTGTGAATATGAATCGCCCTACTACATCTTATTAAAGCTGATGCGCCGTACCTTAGTAAATACTAAGATTTGAAGCTGGGTCTAACTTTCTCTCTTTTTTCAAGTTTTATGCATTATTCATGTTTGCAAATAAGAATTGTTTCACCTGATCTTATAAGTAGGCGAAACACAAATCATTTCTTAAGGGCCAATGAAATGCAATAGCCATGTAAGAGCAACAGCATCTAAGAGTAGGTAAATTTTTGTACCTCAGCGCACACATGTTTTTGCTTTTATAGCTTCTTTCTGTTGGAGGGACATATAACACAACACATATTGTGTTATTACTGACCCATCTTGTTGGGAGACTCATGGAGGCCCGGGCATGGAGGTAGGAATGTCTTATTTCCTTCCAGCAAGTCAATGACTTGCTCACTATCCATGATAATTAAATAGGTAAGTAAGTAAAAAAAAAAGTAAGTAAGTAAGGTCTTTATTTAAAGAGGGTAACTCAATTGGCGAACCAATTTTTCTTATAAAGATATGATTCATTTATGATATAAACGATAAGACTCAAAGAGTCAAAACAGTTGGGCCTATCCCTAACCTACAAGGACTCCCTTAATCTAGCTGTTTTATCAAGCTGAGCGAGGCTCGCTTGGGTATTACCGGTACTCAGATTCGAGTTCTATCCTGGTCGTAGACTTCTTCTCTGAAGACTTCCACCATGTGATGCTGTGTTCGTTGGTTTTGTTTAAGATTGAGATTGCAGTAGCAGCACCGAAAAAGGGGAAGTCTGCCGGAGTTGTTGATATACCAGCTGAACTTGTTCCAGCTGGCGGGGAGACCGTGACTGATGTTTCAACAGAGAGTTGTAACAAGATTTGAAGAATAGAGAATGGTCTACCCCATGAACTCAGTTTCTGATTATTAAAATCCTGAAACAGGACAGCCTACAGCTCTGCCAGAACTACAGAATCATCAGCCTCATCAATCATTCGAGCAAAGTCATGATGAAGGTCATCTTGAGCAGGCTTAACCTCCAAGACGAACAGATAATCACTGAAGAAGAGGCTGGGTTCACAGCCGGAAGGAGCACCACAGAATAGATCTTCAACCTCAGAATCTTATGTTAAAAGTACCTCCAGCATCGGCAAAACCTATACCATGTCTTCATTGATTTGAAAAAAAAAATCCATCGACATGCGGTATGGGCTACCATATGGAAGTAAAATATCAGTGCAAATCTAGTCCGCACCATTGAGCAGCTCTACGATAAGGCTACAAGTGCAGTCCAGGTGAATGGCAGCACGGAAGAATGGTCCATAAGAACAGTTTGGGTTAGGCAAGGATGTCTCCTGTTACCTACCTTCTTAAGCATAAGGTATAAGATGGAGATAGTGCTGAGGAGACGAACTAATGACAAACAGCGCCAATGGCATCCAGATGAAGATCAAGGTAAAAAGACAGAAGCGGTGTACCGTAACAAACTTCAAATACCTTGAAGCAGTTGTCTCAGATGATGGCTCAAAACCGAAGGTTCTCTCTAGGACTGCACAAGCCACCGCAGCTTAAACAAAGCTGAAGCCGAGTTTTAGAGACAGCAACATACCTCTTGGATCAAGGGTGGAAATGATGCGTTCCCTTGTCATTTCCGTTTTTCTGTAAGCCTGTGAACCGTGGACCTACAGCAGAGTTAGAGAGAAGAATGCAGCCTTTGAGATGAGATGCTACCGAAGGTTACTGAACATTTTGTACAAGAACCACATAACCAATGAGGCGGTTCACAGAAAGAGCCAAGCAGCCATTGGAGAATATGATGAACTCCTGACCCTGGTAAAGAAACGGAAACTAAGGTGGTCTGTCCACGTCTTCTGGTTTAGCAAAGACGATTCCACAGGACACAGTAAAAGGAAAAAGAAGAAGAGGCAGACAGAAGAAGAGGTGGGAAGACAATATTAAACAGAGAACAGGGTTGGATTTTGTCATTTCAACTAGAGCAGCTGAAAACAGATCAAGGCTTAAAGAGATTGTTGCAAAGTCATCTGTGGTGCCCCAACGACCTTGCAAGGCGAATGGATAAAATGGAATAGAATAGATGTAGTCCACGTTTGTATTAGCAGTACGTAAACCTAAACGCTGTTGGTTAAAAGAAGTGAGTAAAATAGTAGAAGCATCAAGATCCATGTCCCTTGTGACTACGAGGGGTGTTCGAAAAGTTTTGCAAATGGCCTCATGACTTTGTTTAGGAGCATGCTGGGTACAACTGCTATGCATGTACTGAAAGCAATGCATTTTGTCTTTACAATGATACCAAACACTATACAAAGACACTTTTCCTTATTGAGTTACAGCGCATTTTAATAGGTCCCAGTCATACCACTGGGCTAATTTTATATGTAAAATCTTTTCAGTGTTAGGCATTCAAGTCAAATATCCTTGTAAATACCAAATTAATCTTTGTCATTTGCTTGTCCATCGTTGCCTATAATATCCATACAAAAGTTAGAAGGGCGGCAACTGTTATCGATTTATTCCTTGCAAAGCAATGCGCAGTTCTTATGACCTTATTTAAGGAATGAATTTCATTTTTCTGAGGTTTATCGAAATGTAAACTACATTGGGTCACGTGCAAAGTGAATGAACCCCGAAGGGGTTCATGTAAACTTTGCTAGTGACCCAATGTAGTTTACATTTCGATAAATCTCAGAAAAATTAAGTTCATTGCTTATATTTACATTCATTTCAATTAAATCTTTCATGAAAAATCTTATATAAGCGCTAAAATTGAAGCAGTAAAATATGTAAACGCAGTTTTTCTGCTAACAGCAGAACGGCATGCATGACGTCATGACGTTGCTGACGTCCAATCAGGTTGCATAGAGCCATTGTTTATCTTTACGTCACTGACGTCGCGTGTCTCAATGTAATTATTGGAATGTAAACTACATTACGTTCCTACGGTTCACTAAAGGGCTTTTCAGTAAATACACCAAGAATGTAAATATTGAATTTTACGTTAACGTCATTTTTGAAAGCTTGCAGAGGCTTCATTTTTGGCATTAATTTGAATTTGTTGACAGGTTTTCGTTGACCCATGTAAATGCTCTTGCCGACAATATTTTGTATGCTAATACACTTGTTTTCATTACAAAATCATCAAATTTTAGAAGAAATGGAGTAATTGCTACAGCATAAAGTACGGATAATCCATATTCCACTGCCATGTACGGAAGCCAGATTAAAACTGATTTCCGCGATATTTACAGAACAACATTGCCTGGGCATTGTCTTTAACTAACAAAGATAAAAAGATATCAAAGACTGCTGATATATAAATTACGGCCTACTAAAGTAAAATTTTGCAGTGCCTTTAGGGTATACCTCTTTCAAAGAAGTTAAAAATGCGTCCTTTTTTAAAAAATGCATCTTGTTTGCAGACTTCTCTTCGCATAATATAGCTTAATGTATTTTTGCAATCAGAAGTTCTGTCTGTATGGTGGTAACCGAGAAATTACGTCATTTGCAAAACTTTCCGAACGCCCCTCGTATTATTGACTACTAACAATCGCGCACCGGGTAATGAGACCTTTCAGGTCCATACCGTTTCTAGGAGCTCTAGGTAGCTCTGTAGGTTAAGGGCTGCTGATCTAGCAGTCCCGGGTTCGAGCCCTGCTACTGGGCCACTAGAGGCGAGAATCTTTCTAACCGTGACTGGGGTTCCATTGCACACAGCATTTCATTATCACTCTCCCGTCGTCCTGATATGACTGAAATACTGTTAAAGGCGGCGCAAAATCACGATTCATCCAAACATCCATACCGTTGCTGCTTTAGCAAGTGATTGGTTGTTGTATATACAGTATATAAGGAGGGTAATGTAAATGACTGCCATTACGGTTTAAAGCGTTCGTTTATGACCATTTAGTTAAATATGACATGTAGTTACATTATATGCAGCAGACGCCACTGACGAGGTCCTGATTGAAAACTTGCTACTAAACTGTATTAGACACTGCAGCAGACCTTTCTATGGGTTTCTTGTTAAAGAAGCCAACTTGTATTTTACTTTTGCTCGCTTTAAATTAGCGGGAGTATGCTGAGAAATCGAAACAAATAACTGGTTTAGATTCATATTCTAGATAGTCTTTTTCTGTCGATTAGACCCGTTTTTTGGTAATTACCAGTCTTTGAATCGAATGCCTATTTGATTACAAACTTACAGGATGGTTACCTCTGGCTTTGGTTGCCAGACCATTTCATGGTATTTCTAAGGCTTTATTAGCCAAGACTGCATAGTCTCATCCAACTTGTTTCTAATGACTGTGTTCATTGCTCTTGAAGGAGCGGAAGTAGTGTAGTGGATAACGCGTTGGACTACCAATTTAGGGATCGCAATATCATTTCCCCGCTTCTCTAGTTTATCGCATGAGACTTTAGACCGAGGTACCGTGTCCGTATGACCTAGTTGTTGGTGGAACGTTAAACCCGAGTTCACCCACACACACATTGCTCTTTAGGCAACTCATTATGACACCACATGGCAGTGAAAGTGAATGGTATGCCTAACCTATACCCTGTGACATTTGTCTGCTCGGAATAGTCCAAGAGTTCAAAATGCGGCCGTCTGGCGGCCGTATAAAATCTCCTAGTACTGTACCCATCATAAATGCAGAGTATATATTTGAGCCAGTCTCAGTGAAAACCGGGCTTAATGACATAAAAATAAAAAAGTAGCTAACTGCATCACTGAAAAGTATTAGCTTTTCTAAACATTTCCTGAAAATTTGAGATGGTTACCATAATTTATTACTGAGATATACACTTTAGAAGCACACACGTAGTGCAGTTTCTTTAACTGACGTTGTTAACGTCATGCAAGTATGATTTGACGTCAACGTCATTACGGTTGTTTGAACGTGCTTTCAGTGCTTGTGACACAAAATAACTCGGACAAAAAGTGTGTTTGCTCTTTTTCAGTATGCATTTCACAGCGCACACGGGACAATTTGCATGATTTAACATTCTGTCTCAAATGATAGGTCTTTGTGATGGTATACCAGCTGTTTCAAGGCTTTGGGGTTACCATGGAATAAGCGTTGTCATGGCAACAATTGTCATATTTATGACTGGATTTTGTCTGAATTCATAGGCTTTCTGTTATATCTCAACGCTTAAGGTATTTTCATAGAAATAAATAGAGGTCCAAAAAATCATAAATTTTGGTGTTTTTCTTCCGTTCACAACGTAATTATTACGTAATGTCATTAAGCCCGGTTTTCACAGAGAACGGCTCATTTCCTTGTCCTTTGGGATCATTGGGCTCATTCTGAGTCAGTGCCAAAAAAGAATTCCGCTAAAGCCGGGACAAGGGGCGTCGACATTGTAGCAACATTACATTACCGCACATGAACAGACCCGGTTAAACCGAATCTGCTATTTTTGTTTCTCCGATGTGTGGATTGCTTCCAAAGAAAACCCTCGCAGTTCACTAGATTGTACTTAGTCGTGTTGATGTTAGTTTAGAATTTAGAAGAACCATTCGCTTGCACTCTGAAAATACATTAACTTAATTTTCTAAAAGAGTTTTTATTACTTCTCTGTTCATTGATGCTTCTTTCTCTTGACTAAGAGCCAGGCCGCGTAGTGCAGTCGGCAGGGCGTCTGACTTATATGCCAGAGGTCCTGGGTTCGATACCCGGTCCGGCTACTTACTTTCATTTTTCCTTCCGCTGATTCAAGAAGAGCAGTTGTCAGTTACTGGCGAAAGTAAGTGCACTTAGTACTGGTAAACCGTTTAGGAGGTCTAAGCCTGCCCAGGAATAGTGTGGTTAGGTTAACTGATCGTCCCGACATGACCATTGCTGTTTACCGTGGACGTTAAACAATAACACAACAACAACAACAACATTTTTTTTACTAAGACCTTATCACTTCAATGTATACAGTAAAAATTCTTAAAAAGTGACACCTAAAATGATTACCGTAATGGTCCTAGAAACCCTAGAAATGAGACCGTTTAATGATACAATGCAGTACTGCGTTCAAAGGATGCATGGGGAAATGTAAGCAGGGAAGATACTGATCATACTGCTCCTTGAGGAGCAGTTTGATTTGAGTCTGCACTGATTGCTCAGACTTGGATGTCCTAATAAACGAATATCTACTGTATGAACCAGGAAATGAATAAATCAGTCTCAATACACATGTGAACTGATACTGGTCTGACCAGCCTGTGCACTTACCAATTATGATCAATACTAATTCACTGGGACCAACCGTAACGCCGGAAAAGCGGTCGAAACGCAGGATTTGCAGTGTTTTCACGCCGGATTGCGGTATTTTTCGAAGCATTCGCCGCCATTTTTGTTAACAGTTTCCGAAGTGGGTAGAAACAACCATCTATTTATAATACAAGGAGATTTTATGCGAGCATTAGTACTAGTTTATCCAAATCTACATACATGCCTTTCATCGCCAAATCTTCTGTTAGTACATAAACATTGTTGAAATATGCAATCACGAAAGGAGAAAATTGTTTTGCATGTTCAGCCATACGCTCAGACAGCATTTGAAGCAAGAGGGTTCGTACTTTCTTCAGTTTCCCTAAATTCTTGACCAACTGGTGGATGGATTTGCATTTATAAAATAAAACTACATCGTAAACAGCTGATTGCTTATTATTTTTTGCCCGAGGAAGCAGAGACTGAAACACAATATTCGAAATTCAAAGTAACGCCGGATAAAATGGCAACTTCTGGTTTCTCATATGGCCAGTATTTTCACAGATGAACAAATTTGAAAGGGTAAAACACAGTTAAAATTCTCATGTTAATGGAGCTGAGGCGTATGACCATTCTTCTTTAGCATTCCGTGAGAGACACCATGATATTTTCGAAGCATTCGCCGCCATTTTGTTGACAGTTTCCGAGGTGGGTAAAAACAACCATTTATTTATAATACAAGGAGATTTTATGCGAGCATTAGTACTAGTTTATCCGGATCTCAATACATTCATCAGGGATACACTTGTAGCCATTTCGTAGAGCTGATCAACGGTGCAAACTAGATTTGTACTAATATTGTATGGTGGCCCACAAGGCTGAATGAGGCTTTTTTGAAATAAAAAAGACATGGTACAGTTTATGTTTATGTTAAAGATACTTTTCACACAGGATTCTAAGGTTGAAGATCTGTTCTGTGGTGCTCCTCCCTGCTCTGAATCCGGTGTACCCCAGGTTTAATCCGCTGGCCTGCCTTATTTCTGTTTTTATTATGCCCGCAACTTCATTGAAATTGAAAGACAAGTTGCTGTCGCCTTATCTGTTCGTCAATTCGTCTGCTCGTCCTTAACGCCGGATCCAGCTACTGTGCTCGAAAACCATAGGGCATAGGGAATTTCATATATATTTGCATCACGAAAAACGAGCAGAAGCACATTTTTTATTCTGTCGAACTTAGTCTTGTACTTTTAGAGTACCTCATCTTTGTTAGAAATAAAACGACATTTTCTTACCATGATACCTCAAAAAGCATTTAAGCTAGGATGTTGATATTTGCTATACATGTGGGAAGTAGAATGTGCAAGAATTGATGAAATTTTTGGGCAAATTTGGTCAAAATGACACAGTTATATCCTTGTTTGAGTTTGGTATTTTTTAAACTTCTGCACCGCTTGACCAAGGAAGCTGATTTTTCTACACATTAGTAGTCCTTGATGTTAAAATATTTTGGTAAGCAATTCTGTGTAGGCAATTGCGAAGTTATTTCCCTGACAATCATTACTGATGCAGCTACTAGGCTCAAGAACCCTTGCGTCTAGGGTTATCGAAATTCCATATAACATTAGGTCATGAAAACTTAGGGGGCCATGTTGTTTTCCTCCGTCAGATTTGTACTTTCATAGTTACCTCCCTTTCTTTAAATTAAAATTAAGTCGCGTTGCCACGATATATTTAAAGAATTATTTAAGCTAGGATAATGATATTTAATATACAGTTTAGTTTTGGGTGAGATGTACAAGAACTTATTAACTTTAGGGCAAATTCAGTTGAAAAATGTCCCTCAGTATTCAAGTTTGTAATTGTTCCAACTTCTGAACCAGTTTATCAATGAAACTATTTTGGCATACAAATAGTCCTTGATGTATAAAATATTTTGGCAAAGTTAGATAAATGCGTTAAAGTTTTCCCCGATTGACACCTATGCAGATATTGGACTCAAGAACCACTGGCTGTAGAAGTTGAAATTCATATAGACAATGTATTCCTAGGTCACGAAAAAGATCAAGCCCATTTTTTCAGCCGTCGAACTTGTACTTTAAGAGTTACCTCCCCTTTATTTAAATTAAAACGAAATCTGATTAGCACGATATCTCAGTTATATTTTGAGAAAGGTTGCTAACATTTAGCTTTAACATGTGAAATAAAAGAATATATTAACAATTGGGCAAATGTTTGAAAATGATCGAGAGAAGCCCCTTGTTTGAATTTGATAATTTCCCAACGTCTAAACCACTTGATCTAGGAAGCTGATTTCTCTCTCTCTCTCTCTCTCTCTCTCTCTCTCTTTCTCTCTCTCTCTCTCTCTCTCTGTCTCTCTCTCTCTCTCTCTCTCTCTTGTATATTAGCAGTCCTTGATATGTCATATGTTTGGTAAAGGTGAGGAAGTTGTGCTTGCTTCTTTGACTTTTGGACTAGACATTTAGATTAACCAAAATTTAACAACATATCTAGAGAACCATTTGAGATAGGATTTTGATATGTGGCATGCAGCTTGGAATCAGTATGTAGATAATGTGATAAACTTTGAAGAAATTTTCATAAAACTTAACGGAACTGTGTCCCTTTTCAGGATTAGACACTGTAAAGCTTTGCTCTTTTAGTGGCACGCTTAAGGTTGAATACATGGTCTTTCACAAAAACAGTTTCTAGTTAAAAAGACATGTCAGAGATTATAAATTGCTGCATAAAACTACATGCTAATGTTGTTAAACCTTCTCTCTTTTTTTCTTTTTTAGCAGGGTTAGCTTAAGTAGTGTCTGTTGGTTGGCGAGTATCTCTCTCGGTTTCATCTGAGATGAAGTGCACACACCCTATTTAAGAGATGCCAGAAAGAGCCATGAAGATAGTTCATATCCTTCAAATGGCACCTCTGCACAATTTAGCCTCTTCTGGGCTGCCACGCCGTTAAACATGATTAATCAATCAATGAGCCAATCAATCAACAAATCAATCCAAATTGCACCGACAGGAACCATAACATTCAAAATGAAGTATGAGTCACTAAACATAAAAATGCAAGGCAATCAACTCTTTCTTCGCCATATAAGGTCATTACAATGTTTAAATATTAATTCAGCATATCGATAAAACTAGACAGCATGTAGATAGCCATAAAATATAGCCACAGAGCATTCTTTTCTACTTGGTGCCTTGTTCTGTTCCTGTTCTGCTACTAACTATCTGTGACCCAAAACGTTTGTTTGTACGTTTGTGAGGTTTTACTACTTAGTCGACAGTTTAGGCAATGTTGAGCCGGTCAGTCATTCGTCAACACCGTTCCTGGACACGTTTAAACCTTTAAAGCGATTCGCGCCAGTAGTGTCTGACAACAACCGTTGGGTGATAACGACCGAAACCACAATATTTCAGTCAAGACCAGTCGTCGTCTCCCAAGAGATTATGCATTAGAAAAGGAATGATAGGATAGACGAGAAGAAACAAGACACACACATACAAAAACTTGGCCCACCCTCCCAGCATCTGCTGCAAGCACAGCAAGCCTTTGTTCTACTATATTTCATTGCAGCAGCACGCCCCTGCACTACAAGCTACCCGGCACCATGGTGCCATCCAACCATCCACGACCCAAAATATAACTTCAGAGAACATGTTGACAAAAATGCTGTTATGAAGTAACGATTTTAATAGAGCTGCAGAAAGAATATTTGGCTTTTGAGTTAATAAAATATAGCACATTTTTGTGTAAAATCTCGAAAAGAATACAGATATATGATTGCACACGAATGACCTAATTTGCATCAAAATATTCACAAGTGTGCAACTCGATGGTCAAATCAGATATATAGGTCACTTGAATTATCCAGACGCACGATGCTACCGCGATCGTGAGAACCATCAGCTAACAGTGAGGTCTTCAAATAATTTTGGAAGGAGTTTTATAACGAGGATAATTTAGGGAAGCACAAAACTACGACTTGTTACATGTATATGAGACATGGACATTTTTGGACAACAACGGGCATCAGAAATTAAGATATTTATTTTGGTGCAAACGAAGATAATATTGTCGTCTTATTTTATCAGGAAACTAGGAGAAACAGATACCCTCTGGGAATCCCACAACAGTATACCAAAGCTTATGCCAGCCCATTTTCCAGTTGATATTAAACGAAGTAAAGTGAGATGACCTTTATTTGTCACCGACATAATTACCTTTCAAACCTATTTTATAGCACTCAGAAAAGAAATAATAACATAAAAATGACGCTAAACGCTTCACAGCAAATGTGGCAAGTAAGTGAACAGCTTTTTATTAAACAGATAATCACTCAGCAGACCTCACTGGAACTTAAAACAGTATATTGCGCCCTCATTGACCGAGTGATAAAATGGTAAATCTCACCGCCAGCTCGGGTCACATGTGGGACTAGTCAAGGATTGCTAATGGGTAGTCAAGAGCGTTTTTCAAGCCTTAGAAACTGCAGTAAGATAAAAAAAAAACTTACCTGTGTTTTACCCTTTTAAATGTGTTTATCTGTAAAAATATTGGCCAAATGAGAATCCAGAAGTTGCCATTTTATCCGGCGTTACTTTGAATTTCGCATATTGTGTTTCAGTCTGTGCTGCCCTTGGCAAAAACCATAAGCAATCAGCTGTTTACGATGTAGTTTTATTTAAAAATGCAAATCCATCCACCAGTTGGTCAAGAATTTAAGGAAACTGAAGAAAGTATGAACCCTCGTGCTTCAAATGCTGTCTGAGCGTATGGCCAAACATGCAAAACAATTATCTCCTTTCGTGATTGCATATTTCAACAATGTGTATGTACCAATAGAATATTTGGCGATTAAAGGCATTAATGTATATCCGGATAAGCTAGTTATAATGCTCGCACAAAATCTCCTTGTATTATAATTAAATAGTTTTGTCAACCCACCTTGGAAACTGTCAACAAAAATGGCGGCAAATTCTACTAAATATACCGCAATCCGGCGTGAAAACACCGCAAATCCTGCGTTTCGACCACATTTCCGGCGTTTCGGTTGGTCCCTGTGTAAATGCTAATTGAATTTTATGAGATAACAATAAGAAGATAATGACCCTAATCCAGAAAAAGCCAATAGGGAATACGCATTTGGAAAATATAAGAAGACCGATTCTTCCTTTAGAATTTATTTTTGTTACTTCGAATGAGCCATATTAATTCGCTGTCATAAATGAGAAAAACCTTTTTTCTTACATATTATTAAATAATTGATTATAACAAGGTGTTGTAATGAAGATATAATTCTCTTTCAGACGTATATCAAAGGTATTTGATCTTTAGATCATTTAAGTCATTAGCCCTTGCCAGGTAAATCACTCCGAGAACAATTGTATTGTTTCAATCATTATAGGTAAACAATGACTTTAATCATTAACCCAGATAATTTCAATCATGATTCTACTTTTGGTTAAGAACCTTATTATGAATATCCGTAACAGGAATCGAACTGCTTCATTTCAATCGTCAAGCAGATGGGGCTCTAAGATAATTTCTTACTAGTTTAGCGGGCCGCGTAGCGTAGTCGGTAGGGCGTCTGACTTGTAAGCCAGAGATCCTGGGTTTGATTCCCGGTCCGGCCACTTACATGTACTTTCATTTCCCCTTCCGCTGATTCAAGAAGGGCAGCTGTCAGTTTCTAGCGAAAGAATGTGCACTTAGTACTGGTTTACCGCTTAGGAGGTCTAATTAAAATCTGAAATAGTTCCTTCAAGGACAGAGAATACATTCAGAAGGAGGAACATGGGCCAGACTACGTAGTTTCGTCTAATAAAGCCTCCTCAGTGACCCTGGCAATATCTGGTGACGAAACCAGAGAAAGCATACTGGAATTTCTTAATTTTAATCGGGCAGTCGATTCAAAGACTGATTAGTATCAAAAAGGATCCAAATAACATAAAAGACAATGATCTAGAATAATAGCCTAATCCATCTCAAATTTTAGAATTCTCAGAATATATCCTCTGATCTAAAAGAGCGATCTAAGCCTGCCCAGGAATAGTGTGGATAGGTTAACTGATCGTCCCGACATGACCATAGCTGTTTACTGTGGAAATTAAACAATAACACATCAACAATTGATCAAAAGCCACAGGCTTATGAGGACCATCTTCTGCTAACAGTCAAATATTGAACAAAGGTTGAATGTACAAAATGGTCATAGACCCCAAAATAAAGATGTCTATCTAAATCTACGAGGGCTGATTGATAAGTTCTGAGCCTCACCATGTTTTGAAATCTTTAGAGTGGATTTGAGTAATTTATTTTAAACATCCATTCTACAGATCAACGATCGACAAATTTCGGGAAATTATCTTAAATGTCAATAGGATGACACTTCACCTTTTACAGTTACCCCCACGGGTGCACTGTATAACTCTCTGACCGACCATAACTATAGCAGAGTCAAACATTTTGCAGTTGTGTTTGCAAATATATGTCCTACAGCATCCCGGTAATTGATGATAAATGCAAATATAAATTTATTCCATTCCAGAATAAAAAGTAAAATTTTAATTTTCAGGAAGTGTCTATTTTGAGAATTTCTGCAGATACTGCATAATCGGAATCGCATGCTCTGCGTGCACAGAAGTGGATATCTTTTAACTTTTTTGCCGAAAATCATGTAAGATGTCAGTGTTCGTTTGTGTGTAAACTTTGTTTGGTTTTGCCCACAATGTTCCTAACAAACACGAAATTAGGATATGGGTCTCTAAATTTTTGGTTGCAATATTTAAGGGTTTACGGTAAAGCCAGCAGAGGCCAAAATATTTTGCATTTCCATCAAATCATTGACCACCCATTATACTTGCATGTACTAAAGCAAGAACCGTTTAAATCTTGGAGAATGTGAAGAAAGATTTTTAAAGTAATGCAAGGCAAATAGATTGTAATTGTTATTTTAAAAATATGTCACCCCTCTTGTGCTTAAGGCGCTGTAAAAAAAGGAACCTTTTGCCAAAAATGTTTGAAACTTCCACCGAAAGCTAGTGAATAACGACTTATTACTTTCGCGGTAAGCATCTGTGCGCAGATTCACTAGAAGTATCTTAGGCTCAGAACTTATCAATCATCCCTCGTAAAACAGTCATGCAATGAATAGAAATGTCCTACATACATTCAGATAGGCATACTGTAAAATATGGTATGGTATGATGGCTTGGTATGTGGTATGGTATGAAAATCCTATACCATACCATATACCATACCAAACATCCATACCAAAAGTATTGATTGGGCATTATACCCATTATTATCAAATGCATGACAACAATGTTAACAAGATCACCCAGTGGTGATTTTGTTAACATTGTTGTCATGCATTTGATAATGATGGGCATAATGCTTATATAGAGCTGATCTTGTTAACATTGTTTTCATGTATTTGATAATGATGGGTATGATGCTTTTATCAAGGTCAGACTGCTATTGACTTTCAGAGACTACAGATTTAGCTTAAACTACAGGTCTATAATACTTTTGGTAATGGCTGTTTGGTATGGTATGTGGTATGGTGTGGGATTTTCATACCATACCACATACCAATCCTTCATACCATACCATACTTTACAGTATGCCATTCAGAAATATAGGCAGGGGATTTTCTGTTCGCATGAGAAGTAACCGCTATTATGCTAATTAGCTAATAATACAAACAGGAGAATTACAAGAGACTGACAACTGCCCTTCTTGAATCAGCGGAAAGAGAAATAAAAGTAAGTGGCCGAACCGGTTATCGAACCCAGGACCTCTTGCTTATACGTCAGGTGCCCTACCGACTGCGCTACGCGACCAGGCGGCTTTTGATCGAATTCTGATCCATATTGTACTTAAAATTTGATGACTCAAACATTATTTTAACCAATAGCATTATTATCTTTTATGTCTATACGCATGCATAAACTTTAGATTTTAAAAACGAGTAGCCCGTTTATCAGGCGTGTTATATTACCTGCAAACGGAGAAGCCTCGTCCAATTAGTTCGACATACTCTAAGTGCAGGTCTCGCAAAAATCCTGAAAGTGATCAAAACGAAATTTCGGTTAGGCCACATTCAGGAGTTTTGTGAGGAAATCCATCATTTCCTTTTGCTTGAATTTTGGAGCACAAGCATGTGATAGAAATGACATATCAGTTTCTCTGAATAATTGATTTTATAGGTCTTGTGCAACAGATTAGAGGTGCTACTTTGCTATCTTATATGGCCTAGCTGCATTATCAGTATGCTCTGTGTGTGTGTGTGTGTTTGTGTGTGTGTTTTGTTTTCCGTAGGGTACGTCTTCTGCTTCTCAGAAACATTTCTAGTTAATTAGCTATTGCTCTTTTAACCACATAGTCGACACCATCATCATTCAAATAATGCTTATATATTTTCTCACTGAGCTGGCATCCTTCTGTGCTTTTGCCAAAACCAGACTGACAACCTGAATGCTATGTTTTAATAATTCACTCAGCGCTGGTATTTGTTTTAGTAGGGTGAGAAATGTATCAGAAAACAGACAGACAGGCAGTTATCTGGGCCAACAAGAAAACTACAGCAAAGCCGTGTGGACGATTCTCAGGGGTTTTTTTTATTTTCTATTTTTTTTTTTTGTTTTTTTTTTTTTTGCTTACAAAAAGAATGATAAGCATGATAAGCAACTTCTACAATCTGCTCCCATATCCCACCATCAACACCAAAATGAAATTAACTAAAACATTTATATTTTCACCTTCATCATATATGACTGAAAGTATTTCTGTAGACAAAGAACCGCCTGTGAGCGGTCAGTAATGAACTATCATGTCTTTGTACAGAGCGGATAATCCGATTAACTAAATTAAATCTAAATCTTAAACCAATTAAACACACAAAGCCAATTCAGATTCATTCGATCGACTGAAATACACAGACCAGAATAATAAGTTGTGAGAAGTTTACATTAACGTCACATCTGTGATAAACGCTGACATCATAACTGACATGCTTTGACTTAAGCCCTTTGTCCAGTTTTGCGAAATATGGTCCTATTAAACAAGAGTTTTCAAAGTAAGACGTTTCAATATTTAAATACGTTAGAGTATTGGCCTACTTCTGAAATAGTGCTAGTGACGATCTCAGTAGGCATAGGAAAATTTTGAATATTTGGTTCAAGTTTGTTTGGGGTCGGAGTAGGGCTAGGATGGTGGATTCTATTGCAAATGCGCCGACCTAGCGAAGCTCGGGAGACTGCTAGATGAGTAGGATGGCATGCTGCCTTGTGCTTTATTCTGGTCTCATTCTGACGTCATTTTCTCATTATCCGGGGCTGCGGAGCTATTGTTTAGGGGAGAAGATTCTGGCCTCTCCTCAACTAGCTAATGGAGTTGCTCTGTACACATTTAACGTGCGCCATTTAGATGAATAGATGAATTATATCGTAAACAACAGGCGGAGTTGTTCCGCTTCCATGTTATATGACCTAAACAACTGAAGGAGGAGCTACTAACGTATTTTATGCCTCATTCAACTGGCGGGAGCTCGCTGACATGTTGTATTCTTTTACAATCGGCGGAGCTACTGCGCTAACATGTATGTCTTATCCAGCAAGTGGAACTGCTCTGTTAGGCTTTAATGTGTCTTATACAACTAGTGGAGCAGCTCCGTTAAAATGTAACATGTCTTGTGCCAATGGCGGAGCTGCTCCGATAATATGCAATATGGCTTTTGCTCTTGGGGGAGCTACTCTAATAACATGTACTGACGGTGCTGCTCAGCTCGCATGACATATGTTTGTCCTAAACAAATTGCGGAGCTGCCAGGCTTACATGAAATATGTCTTGTAGAACAGGCGGAGAAGCTCAGCTTTTATGTATGATATCCTTTACAACAGGTGGAACAGATATGACATATGTCTTAACAACTGGTGGAGACACTCCGCTAATGCTCACATGTTGCGCGCCTTATGCATTTGGCGGAGCTACTCCTCAATCACGTAATGTGTCTTATGCAACTAGCGGAGCTGCTCCGTTAAAGTGTTATATGTCCTATACAAATGGCGAAGTAGCTCAGCTAACACGAACTATGTCCGAAACAAATAAGAGGGCTCCTCCGTTTACATTTTATATACTATGCTAAATATATTTAGCAAATTTTTATATTTTGCAATTTTTCTCATTACTGAAGTGCAACATTGGGTAAAATTAAATTGAATTGAAAGGAACCTTATTTGGGGCTTAAGATACTATGGGATTACAGAAGCCATCTTCAAAAACGATATTGGGGAAAAGCGATAAGCGCGGAAGGGGTCATTAGCCGAAATTCGCACCCATTGAAAAGTAACATAAAATGGCAAGCATGTGATTTTTTGTACGGTCTGTCTCAACATTTTCATGCTCAGTTTTCTTGTCAAAGCAATTGATTATGTTAAAAATATTGTTAAGCTTAACAACTGACGAACCTTAGCATGTGTCATTGACGTTAAAACGTATTAATTCGGTCCAATGTGCAATGATTCACGGGTGCTTCAGTTCAATGCAGAATCAAAATCCGAGAAAAAGCAATAGGCTAAAATTAAAGGTTACTCCATGATTAATTTAACTGTGAAGTTTCTTCATTGAAGTGTAACGTAACTGTGAGAAAACGATGACGTTAGTCTGAGACTTTTGACTTATGCTCAGTAACCGGGAAGCATTTTCTTTCTGAATTGTTTACATTATCATATTGGTAGCTACCAAACAATCATACACTCAAAAGGGATTTAAGAAATACCGATTAAAAACATTTTTTTTAAGACAATAACGTAAAAACTAGGGACAACGTCAATTTTCTAACGCTGTAAACCTCATACTCATAGCATATTCAAATGTTTTAGAGCGTTTTCCTTTATTTTAACAGCAAACTAGCCGCCTCATTATGCTTTTTGGCTTTTATACATGATCGTAAATGTCCTTCAGATACAACGGTCATAAAAACTGACGTCACGATAGCTACAATTGAGCAATCTGAATCCTTTACCTGCCAGTCCATCTCGAACGATCGGCCTTTGTATCTTTTTGCAGTAAAGTGACAATAAAAGCCTAATATGGTGGATCTGACACATACAAAAAAATGCTATAGTATATAGTATATGCATAGTATATGTATAATGCAACCGGCGAAGCAGCTCACCTAGCATGCAACATGCCCTATACAACTGTGAATGCTGCTCCATTATCAGCTGGTTTGTTTTAAACAACTGGCGCAGCATCTCCGCTAACGTGTATAATCTATTTCTTATACAAATGACGGAGCAGCTCCGCTGACATGTTTTCCCCTTATACAATTAGCGTAGCAGCTCAACTGAAATGTTGTATGTAAAACAACTGGCAGAGCTGCTGCTACAACGTAATATTTCTAATGCAGCCGACTGAGTGGCTCCGCTAATAGATATTTGTCCTACAGGACTTGCGCCTTAATGTAATATGTCCTATGCAACTGGCGTAACGGCTCCGTTCACATATAATATGACATATGGCGGAACTGCTCTTCTTACGTGTAATATGTCATCTGCAACTGGCGAAGCCGCTCAGCTGACATATAACATGTCTTAGTCAAATGGCGGAGCTGCACATGTGATATGTCTTGAACAACTGGCAGAGAGGTTTTGCTTAAATGTATATACGTAATACAATTTATAGATCTGCCCAGCTAACATGTAATATATAATATGCAATTAGTTAAGCGGCTCTGATAACGTGCATTATATCTTTTAAAACAGGCGGAGCTGCTCCGCTTATATGTTAGTTGTCTTAAACAATTAACGGAGCTGCTCTGCAGCTGCTCCGATTACATGTTATATTTTTGAAGCAATAGCCGGTGCTGCTCCTCAAACATAGAATGTGTCTTGTACAACAGGCGGAGCTCCTCCCTCCTTTAACACGTAATACGTCTTATACAGCTGGCGGAGCTTCTCCGTTAACACATAATATGTCTTATACAGCTGGCGGAGCTGCTCCGGTAAAAGCTAATATGTCTTGTACAACTGGCGGAGCTGCTCCGTTAGCGTGAAATATGTCTTATACAACTGGCGGAGCTGCTCCGTTAACAAATAATGTCTTAAACAACTGGTGGAGCTGCTTCGTTAGCGTGTAATATGTCTTATACAACTGGCGAGCTGATCCGTTAGCAAATAATGTCTTATACAACTGGCGGAGCTGCTTCGTTAGCGTGTAATAAGTCATGTACAACTGGCGAAGCCGCTCCGTTAGCATGTTATATGGCTTATACAACTGGCGGAGCTGCTCCGTTAGCAAATAATGTCTTATACAACTGGCGGAGCTGCTTCGATAGCGTGTAATAAGTTATGTACAACTGGCGAAGCTGCTCCGTTAGCATGTAATATGACATACACTTGGAGGAGCTGCTCCGTTAGCATGCAATAAGTCTAATACAACTGGCGGAGCTGCTTCATGAACATGTACTACGCCTAATTCAACGGGCGGAGATGCTCCATTAACATGTTATTGTCTTATACAACTGGCGGAGCTGCTCTTTGAACATGTATTATGTCTTATAGATTTCGCGGAACTGCTCCGTTAGCATATACTGTCTTATACAACTACTCCGTTAGCGTGCGTTATGTTTTTTTACAACTGATGGTGGAACTGCTCCGTAAACATCCAATATGTCCTACATACCTGGTGGATCCGCTCCGTTAGCATGTAATTTGTCTGATACACCTGGCGGAGCTGCTCAGTGAGCATGAATATGTCTCATACAATTGGCAGAGCTGCTCCGTTAGCATGTCATATGTCTTATACAACTGGCGGAGCTGCTGCGTGAGCATTAATGTGTCTCCTGTGACTGGCGGAGCTGCTCCGTTGGCATGAATATGTCTTATTCCACTGGCGTAGATGCTCCGCTAACATGTAATATGTCTTTTACAACTGGCGGAGCTGCTGCGTTAGAAAGTTATACGTCTTATACAACTGGCGGAGCTGCTCACCTAACATGTTATATATCTTATATTTATTGCAGAGCTGCATTTTATATATATTATATTAGTGGGGTTGCTACTGCGTTCACATGTAACATGTATTATACAAATAGCGGAGTTGCTCCTTTAGCATGTAATATGTCTATATTACTGGCGGAGCTGCTCGTTTACAGGTAATATGTCTTATACAACTGGTGGAGCTGCAATGTTTATATGTATTATGTCTTACACAACTGGCGGAGCTACTCTGTTAGTATGAAATATGTCTGAAACGACTGGCGGAGCTGCTCACCTAACATGTTATATATCTTATATTTATTGCAGAGCTGCAATATATATATATAATATTAGTGGGGTTGCTACTGCGTTCACATGTACATGTATTATACAAATAGCGGAGCTGCTTCTTTAGCATGTAATATGTCTATATTACTGGCGGAGCTGCTCGTTTACATGTAATATGTCTTATACAACTGGTGGAGCTGCAATGTTTATATGTATTATGTCTTACACAACTGGCGGAGCTACTCTGTTAGTATGAAATATGTCTGAAACAACTGGCGGAGCTGATCAGTTCACATGTAATATGTATTATACAACAGCGAGTCTCCGTTAGCATGTAATATGTCTAATATTACTGGTGGAGCCGCTCCGTTAGCATTTAATATGTCTTATACAACTGGTAGGGCTGCTCCATTAACATGTAATATGTCTTATACAACTGGCGAAACTGCTGCGTTAACATTTAACATCAATTCTCTGTAAGCACCAGAATTTTTGAATGGGGGCGTTCCACGCACCGTCTCAGAATTGGCTGAAATTTTCACACAGTGGTCCTTACCACTCAGGTATAAGAAAATAACCTTTCAAACTTTGACATCTACTTCCGTTGCCATGGTAACCGTCAGTGTCGATTTCAGCGAAATTTGGACTTAAATTCTTGTGATTTATATTAAAAATGGCATATTTTCACCCTTAAAAATCATAATAATCAACAGGTGGACAGGAAAAACAATTAAACCTGTAAAATATTTGAGTTTTATTTAGCATGTTTCACAACAGACTTTAAGAATAAATTAATGTCACTAATAGTACCTTCATTGTCGACAATACATACTCTGGCGAATTTCATTAAAAGTGAAAAATGCAAAAAATGACAATATTTCAAGAGGAATAAAAAAAATGCAGGCCTCTATGAATAATTTACATAGCTACTCTTGAATTAACTAAGTATCATGATTGTAACTATGAAAAAAACTGAGTGGGGTAAGAGCATCTTCTTGGAAAAATAAGCATACTAAATTTGCACCGTTACAGAAATTAAAAAAAATGGTTTTGAGCAGGTAAGCAAACATTTTGGCTCTATGTTAGAATTGTAGTAAGTTATGCATATATTGTTGCTGATAATTTATGACTACAGGTCAGTTTTTATTGAATTTGTATAAAACATTTCCTTGTCTCCGAAGAAAATGCATATTTTACGCGTTCTAAATGGAAAATATGTCGAAAACAGGGGGTAGGGGAAATAAACAAAAGCAAAATATCAACCGTAAAAGGAAGACTCTTTAATAAATGACTTTAACTGAGTAAATATCCATTCAGCATTATGTTAAACTGAACTTAATTAAAACTTTATCTATGTGTGTGATGCTAAAGGGCAATAACTCTGCATTTTTGACGAAAAAGCAAAAAAAATTAGAAAACGCATGAAATGAACTCATCCATAACTGTTTACTGTGGGCATTAAACAATAACACAACAACACTTTGCAAGGTAAGTACCAAATATATTTCATGGAATATGTTGAAAATATAAAAAAAATCACGAGTGCGTAGCATGAGTGAAATTCTAATATTTTCAACACATGAAATATTTTTGGTATTTATCGAAAGTAGAATTTTCTTTTCATTTTTTCTGTTTCGAAAATAAAAATAACTTTTTTTCATAGTCATTTCTTGTTAATTTTGCTTGTCTTAGCACATTTAGTGGGTATAATATTGGGTGAAACTATAGTTTGCACCTAGAAAATGGCTAATAAGGCTCTCCGAAAGAACGAATAAAAAGAAATTGGCAATTTAAGAAAGCCAAAATTTGCAGCTGCAGTCAGACTGATGTCGCATGCAAATTAGTTATACTCCGGCTCAAAACCTGAAATCAAATGTGACGTCATTACTTGATTTGGCATGCTAACATCTGTAGCATAATGTCAGAATGCTACATTTCAGACTTTTTCGGAAAGAAATTAAGTAAAAAAAAAATGTCAAAAGCAGCTGCAGTTTACTGCAGTGAAAAATTAATAGAGCAAGTGAGCAGAGGCTCATGTATACCTATGACCAGTGCCACCGCCTAATGAAAGCATACTTTAACACACAACTTAAATGCAAATGTCATACATGTACAAAATTCTAAGTGTGTGGCCTTGACCCTAGGACAGCTGCAGCATCCACATGATGTAAACCAGTATGATGTAAACCAGTATGAAATAAACCTTGCATGTATCATTAGGTGCCACTGAAGTATATTGGATATAACTATTTGCCAATTAAATACACCATATGGCTAAGTCCTAGTTACTGACCCCTGGCCCCATTCATGAGCCTGACCCTGCAGCTTAGGTAGTCCATAAAGAAAGCAATGATGCAGGTATATCATGAACCGGACAGACGAACGAACAAACAAACAAACAAACAAGCGGATGGAATGACAAAAACTATGTACCCCCTGACATACTTTGTATGTAGGGGGAATAATGAATCATATCAGTCACTAGTGAAATGATACAATATATTTTACTGCAGACAATATCACCTTTATTTTTTCTAGATATGCATTGAATTCACTGCTAAGCATAAAATAACTAGAAAAAGGTGTCTATAAGACACAAATGATGCCCCCATGCAGCGCCTGTCACAAGACATGTGTACATCCCTAAAGCACTTGTTAAGCACAAACACTGTCTGCAAAGAGAATCCACTGGAAACACTACACAAAAACTTCTTACCCAACAGTGCGAAAATGCCGCCGTAAATGATAAGTTTAAAAGGGCAAAATTCTTTCAAACTTAAATTTTTCTCCATCAAAAACCCACACACACATCTTCATTATGCTCACAACAAGTATACAATGTCTAAAAAAACAGCCACTGAAAATTGTGGGAGGAGCTGTTTACACAAAATACCTACCCAACATTGCAGACATTTGCCTAAAATGACCAAGCCCAAAGGTTATAAAACATTTCTCGTGCTCAAATCAGCTGAGCATGAAATTACATGTACCTCTGCTGATAAATATGAAAATGCCAACTTATGTTGGCATTTTCATATTTTTCAGCAGAGAAAATTTGATACTCAGCTAAACTCAACAAGAAAACAACTGTACATATCAGTACTTTGCTATTTATTAGCAGGTAAAATTTCATGCTCAGCTGAGTTGAGCATGGAAAAAGTTTTATAACCTTGGGGGCAATTTCAAAAGGCCATACTTCTGTCAAAATTAACTTGAGCTCCAACAATTTTACAAAGGATAATGACTTCCTGTATGCCTCTCTGGAAAACGTAGCATTTTAATTGAGGTCTACACCCCAAGGAAAGAATTAGCTCCCCAGAGAGTAAACTTCCCATCAAGTGCTGACCCCTAAAGAAGGGAGACAACTAACGGGTCAACATCTGGGGTTTCCACCATCCCTATAAATATGAGTATCTTAAACTCCTGTTTGCCTCTCTGGAGGATACAGCTTTGCAAATGAAGTCGTCTCTTCAGCAAATTCAGAAATGCCATAAGCTAGAGTTATTCTAATGATTATGCTATACTGACCAGTCAACCTATGTATTTTCTGTCCGATTTACAAAGGGAAACAAAGAGGAGCAACAAGAACTGTTTTCTGGTTTGCTTTCCTGAAAGACGCATCTCTTCATGAAGTTCTATATGCCTCTCTGGATGTCAGAAGGTTTAAAGGTTTAATTCAATGACCAGGACCCTTAACCAAGGTATCAGTCACAATGTAACATGTCACCACAACACAAATAATTAACAACAAAAACAATTCGAAGAAAGCTTCAAAGCAGACTAGGTGACTGTCGACACTCGGGGAGTGGTAAACCAGATCTCAAGATAATGTAAATCCCATTAGTCCCAACAAACGCCCCATCACTTATTCAAACTTTTGTGTTTCCAACAATTTTACAAAGGATAATGACTTTCTGTATGCCTCTCTGGAAAACGTAGCCTTTTAAGTGAGGTCTACACCCAGAGGAAAGAATTAGCTCCCAGGGGAGCAAACTTCCCAGCAAGTGCTGACCCCTAAAGAAGGGAGACAACTAACGGGTCAACATCTGGGGTTTCCACCATCCCTATAAATGTGAATATCATAAACTCCTATTCGCCTCTCTGGAGGACACAGGTCTGTAAATGAAGTCATCTCTTCAGCAAATTCAGAAATGCCAAAAGCTAGAGTGATTCTAATGATTTTGCTATACTGACCTGTCAACCTATGTATTTTCTGTCCGATTTACTAAGGGAAGCGACTGTCAACTTTACAAAGAGGAGCAACAAGAACTCCTGTTTTCTGGTTTGCTTTCCTGAAGGACGCATCTCTTCATGAAGGTATGTATGCCTCTCTGGACCTCATTTTCAAATAAATGAGGTCTACACCCCAGGGAAAGAATTTGCTCCCAGAAGAGCAAACTACCCACAAGGGCCGACCCCCTCAGGAAGGGAAGGCAAATGATGGGTCAACATCTGGTTTTTCCACCAGCCCTACAACAATGAACATCACAAGATCCTGTTTGCCTCCCTGGAGGACAGAGCTCTTCCAATAAAGTCTACTCTTCAGGACATTCAGAAAAAAAGAATGGGTACACTCTCAGGAGCAGCAACTCTATCATTTTTATTTTTGCCTTCTTCCTAAATTTACAGGTTCCAACTCTTAAATGTAAGAATTTGCCTCCCCAGCAGCATATTCTTTCCTTTACAAGCAGGCTCCATTTTTGAAAGCTTCTTCATCTCATTTGCTTTTATCTCCTTTCTAAATGGGGGTCAACTCTTAAAGGAAATAATCTGCTTCCCAAGAGCAAATTCTTTCCTTAACAAGTAGACTCCATTTTGAAAAGTGCTCCTTATCCCAAGAAGCAAACAGCAGGAAGTCACTTAAGGTTTCCTTTGTAAAAATGTTGGAAGAACATGAGGAAGCAAACATGAATTCACTTACTTGTTCCCTTTTGTCAAAATGAAAAAAAAAAACAAATAAAAACAAGAGGGCCATGGTGGCCCTGAATCGCTCACCTGAGCATTTATCAGTTCACTGGCTCTGGTGAAGATTTATAAGAGTTTTTACCATACATGGGAATGGAGGCCACCTTGGTCATGTGACCTAGATCATTTGAAGAACTTTCAATCCTTTGACCCACGTGCAGGCTCCATATGAAATTAGATCTGCCCAGTGGTTTCAGAGATGTTTGAAAATGTTTATGGATGGATGAAAGAGGCAGCTAACACCAATACTGTAAGGCTCAGGTGAGCTGAAAATGGCAGAGTCGCTTCTCCGAAAAGTTCCCGTTCATGTTGAGTTCCTTTGATGGATTTGAACTAGACTTAACTAGGCAAATACAGATGATAGAATGGTAGCATCATTATCTCACTGTGATGAAACTAATGTATTTCAAGGAGTTTGTGGCTGGCATCATTGCAATGTTAGTTCTGATTCTTGCAACATAACTTAATTTAGATTTGACTTAGTGACCTAGCTTTTGACCCAACATGACCCAGTTTCAAACCGGATATTGTAAGAATACACATTCTGACAAAGTTTCATTGAGATTGGATCAAAATTGTGCCCTCTGGAGCGTATACAAGGTCGTTCTTATATTTGACCTAGTGACCTAGTTTTTGATCCGACACAAACCAGTTTCAAACTTTACCTAGATTTTATAAAGGCAAACATTCTGACAGAGTTTCATGAAGATTGGATCAAAACTGTGCCCTCTAGGGTGTACACAAAGTTTATCTTAGATTTGACCTAGTGACCTAGTTTCTGATCTGACGTGACTCAGTTTCATAAGGGGCATATATATATGGACAATAAACATTTTGACATAGTTTCATGAAGATTGGATCAAAACTATTCCTTCTAGTGCGTACACGAGGTTTTTCTAAGATTTGACCTAGTGACCTAGTTTTTGACCTGACATAACCTACTTTCAAACTTGGCCTAGAGTTTATGGAGATAAAGATTCTGACAAAGTTTCATAACGATTGGATCAAAACTGTGTCCTCTAGAGCGTACACACGGTTTTTCTATGATTTGACCAAGTGACCTAGTTTTTGACCCTACATGACCTTGTTTCAAATTTATCCTTTATATTATGAGGATAAACATTCTGATAAAGTTTCATGAACTTTGGATCAAAACTGTGCCTTCTAGAGTGTACACAAGGTTTTTCTAAGATTTGACCTAGTGACCTAGTTTTTCACCCGACATGACCCAATTTCGAACTTGTCCTAGAGTTTATAGAGATAAACATTCTGACAATGTTTTATAAAGATTGGATCAAAACTGTGTCCTCTAGAGCATACACAATGTTTTTCTATGATTTGACCTAGTGACCTAGGTTTTGACCCAACATGACCCAGTTTCGTACTTTTCCTAGATATTATAAAGATAAACATTCTGACAAAGTTTCATGGAGTTTGGATGAAAACTGTGCCTTCTAGAGGGTACACAAGGTTTTTCTAAGATTTGACCTAGTGACCTAGTTTTTGATCCAACATGACCCAGTTTCAAACTTGGCCTAGAGTTTATCCAGATATATATTCTGATAACGTTTCATATAGATTGGATTAAAACTGTGTTCTCTAGAGCGTACACAAGGTTTTTCTATGATTTGACCTAGTGACCTAGTTTTTGACCCGACAGGACCCAGTTTCAAACTTGTCTTAGATATTATAAGGATAAACATTTTGACAAAGTTTCATGAACTTTGAATGAAAACTGTGCCTTCTAGAGCGTACACAAGGTTTTTCTAAGATTTGACCTAGTGACCTAGTTTTTGACCCGACGTGACCCAATTTCAAACTTTTTTTTAGATATTATAAAGATAAACATTCTGACACAGTTTCATGAACTTTGGATGAAAACTGTGCCTTCTAGAGTGTACACAAGGTTTTTCTAAGATTTGACCTAGTGACCTAGTTTTTGACCCGACATGACCCAGTTTCAAACTTGGCCTAGATTTTATAGAGATAAACATTCTGACAAAGTTTCAGAAAGATTGGATCAAAACTGTGCCCGCTAGAGTGTACACAAGCAAAAGTTGACGGACGTCCGGACGTACGACGGACGACGGACATCAGGGTATCCCAAAAGCTCACCCTGAGCACTTCGTGCTCAGGCGAGCTGCAAACATGGACGTGTACACATATACTCAGAGCCCTAAATAAGAGGGAGTATTTGATGATAATTAGGGATAATTATTTTGTAAATTCTGGATAAAAACATATGTTGTGACCCCTCATCTGAACCGCCTTTATGAGACGGTTCAGATGAGGGGTCATAACTTATGGTTTCAATGAGAAATGAAGAAAATTATCCCTCAATTATCATCAAATACCCCTCTCATCTAGAGCTCTGATACTGTAATAAGTGTACTTTCATATTTGATCAAAATCAACATGGAACATACTGGAATACTTAATAGAATACACCACATGAAATAAGTAAAGTGCATTGTAGCAGGGGATTCTGAAGTTCAAACTCACTACATGTTGCTGCAGTTTTGTTTTGTTTGTTTTTTTTGCATCTTTCGCAGAAACTCGTACATTTCTTAGTGTGTTTCACCAAGTCCTTTTCTGGTTAGTACTTTTGAGATTTAGTAGAATTGTTAATTTTCTCACTCAATACAAGTTTATTTGTCCTCTATTTATTTAGTTGGCCTTTGAGAAGTTAATGCTTTAATCAGTCTACCAGAAGGTGTCAAGGACTTCTCAAAATACAGTGACTGAATGTTGGAGTTTAAAACGAAGTCCCATCTCCATATGACCTATTTTTGGTGGGACATTATACCCGAGTTCACTCACTCGTTCGACTTAAAGTTGAAATTTCAGACTGAAGTCTAAGACTTTCTCTGGATGAGACCTTTCATCTGCTTCTGTTGGCATAAATAGTTCAGCAGGCTTCCATTCTGCAAAAGAAATCAAAGGAGTTTTAAATCACTTTTAAATTCAAACTGCTTATATAGAACTTATGAAATGATAAAGTTTATTCAAATTTTATAAAAAAAGATGCATTAAAACATTGAGAGCACTATCCGTTTTATTTGGGAATTGCACCATTTGTATTCTTATGCAGGCTGGATTTTACAGTAATTCTGCTGCATTTACAGAATGTCAACAGATGCTGTATACATTTAACATCTATGGACAGGCTTGTTCCCATTGTGACACAAAAGTCTCATGATATGGCAGTTTCCACAAAGCAAGGAATAATAAGCAAATTCGACGAATTTATGTCCCCCGCCTTGGAAACTAGGTCTCCACTGTATATACACTTAGTGTTTGAGCTGGAAAAGCGGCTAAGTAACAAATGTGAAAAAAGTAATAAAAAAAAAATATGTGAGGATTATATCCAAACCACATGCATATCTTCAGACCATGATCAAAAACCTGTGAAGTTTCAAAGGAATGGGCATAAAACTGTAGAAGGAGTTGCACACACAAGGTACCCACTATCTATTCACTTTGATAGTAAAAATGTATGAAAAATGGCTAAGTTCAATTTGCAAAAAAAGTAATGAAAAATAATGTGAGGATTATATCCAAACCACATGCATATTTTCAGACCATGACCAAAATACATGTGAAGTTTCAAAGGAATCGGCATAAAACTGTAGGAGGAGTTGCGCACACAAGGTACCCACTATCTAGTCACTATGATAGTAAAAATGCCTAAAAAATGACTAAGTTCAACTTGTAGAAAAAGTAACAAAAAATAATGTGAGGATAATATTCAAACCATATGCATATCTTCAGACCATGACCAAAACACCTGTGAAGTTTCAAAGGCATTGGCATAAAACTGTTGGAGGAGTTGGGCACACAAGGTACCCACTATCTAGTCACTTTGATAGTAAAAAGGCCTATCAAAAATGACTAAGTTCAACTTGTAGAAAAAGTGACAAAAAATAATCTCAGGATTATATCCAAACCACATGCATATCTTCAGACCATGACAAATATATCTGTAAAGTTTCGAAAGAATCAGCATAAAACTGTAGGAGAAGTTGCACACACAAGGTACCTACTACTTTAGGGGGACGGAAAGACGGAATGCCGAAAACTAGGTCCCTCCCCTTTTCTTCGAAAAGGCGGGGGACAATAACTGGTGTTAATGGTCCAATATGATCCATTATTAACCTTGGCTGATATCCTGTTCAATAAATGCAGCCCTCAATGCCCTTAGTGAATAACTACCTGCAGAACTTGCTTAGAAGTTATTTGCATAGATCAAAGGTCTGGGTTCTTTCTATCATACTTTCTGGTAGGTCAACCAACAGACATCATGATCACCATACTGGCTGTCTCTAGTTTGGTAACACAGTAACAGGGAGCCATCTCTGGTACAGTCTGTGTATAATTATTAAGTAACCACCATCTCTGGTACAGTCTGTGTATAAGTAACCAATCACAGAGTCTCCTTCCTGCTTATTAGACAAAAAAAATCTTCAAAATCATTTGCAAATCAGCACAGTCAAAACCAGATGTTCAAGCTGGCTTTTGCTGACCAATACCTACACAGTGTTTAAATCAGTTTCACGTAAATCCCATACAAATCCATGATCTTCTGTTTATAGCAGATGCACAAATTACATATTTAAACACTTCCCTTGGAATAGAAGAAATCAGTACAAATGCTTGATTTATTTTTAGAGCACCTGGTCTCACTGACTGAGTAGCAGTGCACAGAATGTCAATATTTTTCTATTTGTCAGACCAGTCCAGACTAGCAATACAATTGTCCAATGT
This sequence comes from Ctena decussata, assembly GCA_963989385.1. NCBI lineage: Eukaryota > Metazoa > Mollusca > Bivalvia > Lucinida > Lucinidae > Ctena > Ctena decussata. The sequence continues at coordinate 55,134,935 of OZ022513.1, forward strand.
AAATTTTAACAAGACCTGCCACAGGGACAGGATAGCTCGCCTGACAGTGCCTTGCCCATCACCTAAAAAACTTTAATGTAAAACTTTAATATTTTGCTACCGCTAACACCAATGCCGGAGCTATTATTTGGAGCTATGCATTCAATGTGTCCCAAAAAATACATAAATAATTATGAAGATTGTATGAAAGGAACCATTATTTATGAAAGTAAAGGTAAAAGGTTTTCCAGAGTCTTGTGGTCGTAGGGGAAGAGGGCTGTTAGAGCCCTACTGTATCTTGGGCACAGAATATAATATGAAATAGAAATAACCCAACACTTTCCTTTTGCTGCCCACAAGGTAAGTGAATACAGTAAGTAAGACAAGGGCCTACTGTGCTTGCAGTAGGTGCAGGCGGACATTGTTCTAAATTCTTTTAATCATTTCTCTCTTCTTTCTCCCGCTCTCCGGGAGATCGTCTCAAAGGCTCAAAGGGCCATTAAACCCATAGCAACCAACCAACCAATGCATACAGAAATAATCACATCGTGCTGCACATTTGTGCAAACATATCAGTTTCCACATTTTACTTTAAAGATTCAGACTGCAAATTGAAAACAGTGAATTTAGAAATCTGGAAAGACTCAACAAATGTGCAGGCAGCTGGCTGATATAAGTCATCAGGTTCCTTTAAATATGTTTATCATATGACATCACTGTTATTCAGTGGATAAGCTCCTGTCATAAAAATCGTATGGCCAAACGTGTAATAACACTTTGGCACATACATGTAACGTCATTGACAACGTACGCATCAACAATGCGTTTACTTATTGAATTAATGTTCAATTTGAAGACGTTAAAATCTTATTTTCAAGGGCAATATGATAAACAGAATCTTACACTCGTGGTCATTTCATATGAAATTTATGAAACTCGCCGAAGGCTTGTTTCATAAATTTCATATAAAATGATCACTCCTACAAGATCCTCTATTTAATGCAATGCCATTAAAAGTATACCTACAGCAGACATTTGAACAGTATTCTTCAGGCATATTTCAAGTTTCTCTGCTCCCACAAGCATGTTGCTGAAGTGGCACACATGGCATATTTTGGATTCATTTCTTTCATTCTCAAAAGTACATTGTTATTGGTATTTCTGTCCACCATCAGATTAACCGTTCACTGACATAATCAACTAAATTTTCTTCATATGTTTCAGTCCCTAAAAATAGATAAAAAGATTTTACGAATGTTCATGTACATGTATCATGTAAAGTATGCATAATCATAACACAGAGCTCTTGATACAATGTAAGAGCGAGTATTTGGTGATAGTTAAGGATAACTTTTGTTATTTCTGCATAAAAACATATGTTGTGACCCCTCATCTGGACTGTCTTGACAAGACAGTTCAGATGAGGGATCACAACATATGGTTTCAAAGAAAAATAAGAAAAAATTATCCCTCAATTATCATCAAATACCCCTCTTATCTAGATAACAGGAGATAAGAGGTGAAACGATTCACTGAAATTGTATCATATCAATAATCACTGCCCTCTCATGATTCATTGGAAAGTGTATCTGGTGTTATCTATATTTTGTCGGGACAATATGATATGCTATGTCAAGTTTCTTTCAACTTCATTGAAAAGTTTTGTAAAATCTATAACTTGGCAAATTTAAGGTGTACAGATACACTTTCATATGAAGCAATCTAAACCATTTTCTTTCTTTTTTTCCTTTTTTTTTCTCAACTGTGCCAACTCATAAAGGAAAGAATTTGCACCCCACCCCTCCCCTGACCAGATTTTTTCCTTTATGAATATACCCCATTATGGAAGGGCGTCTTCATTCAGGAAAGAAAAGAGGACATCACAGAAGTCGTTTCCCTTTGTAAAAATGGCAATATACATTGTTGTGTACCCATACGCTATAAACAGTTCCATTGTCCTAGATGGACTGTCATACATGTGATGAACTCCCGATGACCATGCGGGAGATTTGGATTTCATTTCAGGGAGATTGAGTTCTCCATCAGGGAGACTTTTTCACGGCAACTTTGATGCGTCATTTCACGTACTTTACTGTATTTTTTTCTTATCTTAAAACAGAACATGACCTATAGCATAGTTTGTTTAGTTTACTTTTGAGTTACTCCCCCCAGCCCCTCCCCACCCCTCCCCCCCCCCCCCCCCCAAAAAAAAACTCCTTTCTTTAATTATTATAATTATTTATTTATTATTATATTACTGTTATTTGTATCATTATTTTGGTATCTGTCTGGCACAGAATCTAGCTTTTGCAAAAGAGTATACTTGAGATTTCATACAGATTTGCCTCCCCTGAAATTTCTATTTTCAGTTTATCTACTTATCTTCTTTCATAAACAAATAAGTTTTGTTTAAAGGTATTCAGAGCTGTAAAAACTGATAAAAATGTATATAACAATGTTCAAATTCTGTTTTTGACACAAACTATACCCATACACAAGACAGAAATATCAAAACTTTCATGCGTCACTTTTACACCATTAATGATCAAAGTTATCCGCCATATATAATAATCAAGATATAATGTGCACTCCGGGGAAAAAATACCTTACGGAGTATGCGACAAGTTTAAACACCGATCAGCCTGCACCTCTGTGCAGTCTAAACAGAGTTTTACATTTATTGTCTATGCGTCTAAGGGAATCTAAGCAGTGAAAACAAGTCTCCGACTGTAACTGCCCCTTGTTGATAAAACCCTCCATTGGCAATTAGCTCCACAGAATTTGTTGTTGTTAATGGAAAAATTCTTGACAATTACATTCCCCAGGTACTAGTAGCCCAGCACTGGGCTGGAAAATACCTAGAAACTGTTTTCATTTTTTTAAAACTAGAAACTTGTTTCTGATATAATTTAGGGCTAGAGCTGGAGCGGGACTGCAGCCGCTAGCAGCTACTGAGCCTCCTTTACTTACATATGGCAACTGGAAGAACAACACCAGAGACATCAATGATGTTGTACATTGTCTCTTCTGTGATTCCCCTGTCTCCAAGAGGCACTTGCTGTATATGAGAGGCTGTAGCGGAGTCGAAAATAACAATCTCTACAATGACTGAATCTACAAGGCACACACAAGCATGCACTGAAAATGACTGGCATGATTGTTTGTTTCATAGTCAAGTAATTAATTTGTCTTAAATTGATATGATGCATGCAGTAGAAACCCTTAAACTTCCAGTGTACGAATCTGCAAGCTGTACGAATCTGCAACATATCACTCTACAGCACTTCACTTTCTCCAACAATCAAGAGATAAATCTGATAAACACACGTAACAAATACATGTAGTGACCTCAGAATTGTGTAACATTATCTGTAGACGGTGCTACAATGAATAACTGAATAAAAACTCAGCATACAAATTCACAAAGTTGTGTCAAACTTGTGGAATACCCGCCTTTAATTATAGTGTAATTGTTTACAAGTTTCTTTGTTTTACTGTGAAGAGCTAACAAGGGAAGTAACTGCGTAGCAACCAAAGTAGAATAGAATTGAAGAAAATTTGGCTTTTGGGGTCCAACAACCTCCAGAATTAATGCAGAAAACTACTTTACCCCACTCAGATTTTTTATGAAATTTGTATTATAGGCTTTTCTTTATATACTAGAATATGGCACACTGTCTGTATCAGACTGCGTTTTGCACATTGCCCTCTTCAATAGGAGACCATGGTACACCAAGAAAACCTAAAATTTCACATTTAAGTGATATCTGGGGCAAACAGCAGTTTCAGAATATACACTTCCCACTTTGAATTATTTATTTCTTGTTTACTTTATACAAAAACTGCAAAATTAATCAGTTTCAGACAAAGTATGAATGTTTAAAATCTTAAGATATCCACCTACTGTAATTTCCCACCAGTTTCAACATTTTCTATTTTCATCTGCCGTTTCCATGACAACGGAAAGAAGAATCGCAAAACTAAGTATAACTTTTTCGTTTTTTGATACACCCTTTCATTTGAAATAAGTATCATCAAAATCCCTTTCGGTGCGTGGACAAAATATTCTGGTGCTTACAGAGAGTTGATGTTAATATGTCTTATACAACAAAGGGAGCTGCTAGGTTAACATGCAGTATGTCTTATACAACAGCCGGATCTGCTCCATTAACATGTAATATGTCTTTACAAAAGCCGGCCCGGCTCCATTAGCATGTAATATGTCTTCTACAACTGGCGGAGCTGCTCCGTTAGCATGTAATATGTCTTAGACAACTGGCGAGCTGATCCAAAAGCATGTAATATGTCTAATACAACTGGCGGAGCTCCTCAGATAGCATGTAATGCGTCGTATAAAACTGGCGGAGCTGCTGCGTTAGGATGCTATATGTCTTATACAACTCGCGGAGCTGCTCCGTTAGCATGTAAAATGTCTGATATTTATGGCGGTGCTGCGTAAGCACGTTATATGTCTTATACAACTTGCGGAGATGCTCCGTTGGCATGGATTATGTATTATACAACAGGCGGAGCTGCTCTGTGAGGATATGATATGTCTTATACAACTGGCGGAGCTACCCAGTTAACATGTAAAATGTCTTATATTACCGGCGGAGCTGCTCCGTTAGCATGTAAAATGTCTTATACAACTGGCGGAACTGCGCCGTTAGCATGTAATGTTTAATACAACTGGCGGAGCTGCTGCGTTTACATGTAATATTTATTATGCAAGTGGCAGAGCTGCTCCGTTAGCATGTAATATGTCTATTTTACTGGTGGAGTTGTTCGTTTACATGTAATATGTTTTATAAAACTGCTGGAGCCGCAATGTTTACATGTAATATTTTTTATACAACTGACGGAGCTACACGTTAGGATGTAATATGTCTTATACAATTAGCGGAGCTGCTCCGTTAGCATATAATTTGTCTATATTACTGGCGGACCTACTGGTTTACATGTAATATGTTTTATACAACTGGTGGAGCTGCAATGTCTACATGTAGTATGTCTTCTATAACATAGAAGCTGCTTCGTTAGCATATAATATGTCTAATACTTTTGTTGGAGCCGCTCCGTTAGCATTTAATATGTCCTTTACCACTGGTGGAGCTGCTCCGTTAACATATAATATGTCTTATACAACTGGCGAAGCTGCCGCAGTAACATTTAATACTGGCGAGTTGCTAAAGGACCTCTGACAGTATCAATGCAAATTTGCCTATTTTTCGACAAATTATTGCACCTTCCTCAGGCAGCAAAACTTGAAATATTTGGCATTAATATGTAGACTTGTGTACTGTTAAGACATTTTAAGAGTGATTTTGAAAAATTAGCATGCCTCATGACTAACTTAAACTGATTTTATCAAGAGGGGTAAGTGATTTTTTCAGTCTCTGAAAATAAATCCATTTTTTTGGTTTTCTAATATATCGAAATTTTAATTGATAACTATGCTTAAACTGACATACACACTACTATTACTGATATTAAGCATATCTTTTCAATAATAAGGACCTTAGCCTATTTATAGATATAAAGTGTGTAAGTACCCCACCCACTTTTTCAGTTTTTCAGCTGTAGACTATCTTTTCCCCCCGTGCCTCAGCAAGCCACTCACATATAATGTGTATTATGACAGTACACACATACATGCGAAGTGGCTAGCTGAGGCACGGGAGAAAGTATCTTTAAAAAACTTTTCCTGTTTCCATTACGTTTAATTATAGAAGTTGGCTTTTTCCACCAAAAATTGAAGTCTATGTGCTAAAAAATCAGAAATTAAATTCATAGCCAGTTAGGGGCAGTTGAGAACAACAAATTTCAAGAGAAATTCTTGGGTATATCAAAAATTTTATTTTGACTGATTTTATAGGCAAATTAACATTACAACCGTCAGAGGTCCTTAGCATGTAATATGTCTTATACAACTGCGGAGCTGCTCCGTTAGCATGTAAAATGTCTTATACAACCAGCGGAGCTGCTCCGTTAGCATGTAAAATGTCTTATACAACTGCGGAGCTGCTCCGTTAGCATGTAAAATGTCTTCTACAGCCAGCGGAGCTGCTCCGTTAGCATGTAAAATGTCTTATACATCTGGCGGAGCTGCGTCGATAGCATGTTATATGTCTTATACAACAGGCGGTGCTGCTGCGTTAGGATGTTTAATGTCTTATACAACTGGTGGAGCTGCTCCGTTAGCACGAAATGTATCTTATATTACTGCCGAAGCTGCTTCTATACCATGTAAAATGTCCTATACAACTGGCGGAGCTTCTCTCCGTTAGCATGAAATATGTCTTCTACAACTGGTGGAGCGGCTCTGTTAGCATGTACCAGGTCTAATACAACTGGCGGAGTTCCTCCGTTAGCAAATAATAGGTCTCAAATTACTGGCGGAGCTACTCTGTTAGCATGTAATATGTCTTATACCACTGGCGGAGATGCTCCGCTAACATGTAATATGTCTTTTACAACTGGCGGAGCTGCTGCGTTAGGATGTATATGTCCTATTCAACTGGCGGAGCTGCTCCGCTAGCATGTAATATGTCTTATATTTAAAGCAGAGCTGCTTTTAGCATGTCAAATGTCTTATACCACTGGCGGAGATGCTCCGTTAGGATGTAATATGTCTTATACAATTCGCGGAGCCGCTCCGCTAAAATGAAATATGTGTATTATTTATGGCAGAGCTGCTCCGTCAGCACGTTATGTCTTATACCACTGGCGGAGATTCTTCGTTACCATGTATTATATCTTATACAACTGTAGGAGCTGCTCCGTCAGCATGTTTTGTCTTAAACAGCTGGCGGAGCTACTCCGTTATATTTCTTATATTTCTGGCGGAGCTGCTATGTAGCGTGTAATATGTCTAAAACAACTGGTGGAGCTTCTCCGTTAACATGTAATATGGCTTATACAACTGGCGGAACTGCGCCGTTAGCATGCAATATGTTATAAATTATTGGCGGAGCTGCTCCGTTAGCATGTAACATGACTTATACAACTGGCGGAGCTGTTCCGTTATCATTTAATATATATTATATTACTGGCGGAGCTGCTGCGTTTACATGTAACATGTGCAAATAGCGGAGCTGCTCCGTTATCATATTATATGTCTATATTATTGGCGGAGCTGCTCGTTGTTTACAGATAATGTGTCTTATACATCTGTTGGAGCTGCAATGTTTATATGTAATATGTCTTACACAACTGGCGGAGCTACTCCGTTAGCATAAAATATGTCTGATCCAACTGGCAGAGCTGCTCAGTTTACATGTAATATGTATTAAACAACAGCGAAGCTGCTCCGTTAACATGTAATATGTCTAATATTACTGGTGGAGCCGCTCCGTTAGCATTTAATATGTCTTATACAATTGGTGGAGCTGCTCCATTTACATGTTATCTGTCTTATACAACTGGCGAAACTGCTGCGTTAACATTTAATATGTCTTATACAACTAAAGGAGCTGCTAGGTTAACATGCAGTATGTCTTATACAACAGTCGGACCTGCTCTATTAACATGTAATATGTCTTTACAACAGCCGGACCAGCTCTATTAATATGTTATATGGCTTATACTACTGGCGGAGCTCCGTCGATAGCATGTCATATGTCTTAGACAAATGGCGGAGCTGCTGCGTTAGGATGTTATATGTCTTATACAACTCTCGGAGCTGCTCGGTTAGCATGTAATATGTCTGATATTTATGGCGGTGCTGCGTTAGTTCGGTATATATCTTATGCCACTTGCGGAGATATGTATTATACACGGAAATGCTCTGTTAGGATGTGATATGTCTTATACAACTGGCGGAGCTACTCCGTTAGTATGTAATATGTCATATTACTTCTAAAAGATGAACATATAAAGGCCGTCGAGAGCCAAAAACTTTTAGGGATCATAATTGACAAATCTTTGACCTGGGATAAGCAAATTGATGCCGTATGTCTTAATGTAGGTCGTCGAATAACATTGCTCAAATTACTATCAAAATATGTGAATCAAAACAGTTAAGAACTATATTATAAATCAAACATATTACCAATAATTGATTACGGATGCCTGATCTGGGGACGTTGTTCGTCTTCAAACGCAAATAGGCTTATTAAATTGAAAAAAAGGGCAGCGAGAATAATTCTGAAGGTTGACATGATTACGCCATCAAAGCAATTGTTCTCAGAATTAAAATGGATTCTTTTTCCAGAAAGGATTGAATACCATACACACGTCATGGTGTATAAAATTTTAAATAATATGGCACCTGATTACTTGAGAGGATTGTTTCATAATGTTTCAGAAACACACGATAGAGCCCTACGCTCAGTTGACAATGAGCTTTTAACAATACCGCTTTGTCGCACGGCCTATTATGAAAAATATTTTACAGTTGACGGGGCGAAAGAATGGAATACCTTGCCTTTGTATATAAGAAAATTGGCGACTATACAATCGTTCAAAACTGCCGTCAAATCATACCTTCTAAGCGTGTAGACGATTTTGTCCTATTTCGTCCTATTCGTAAATAAGTAAACATAATGGTAAAAAATCATCTAAAACTATTACTACCATCATAAAAAGGGATGTGTTGTCTGGACATAGGATCCGCCACATATTTGTTTTTTCAACTTTGTTTGATCAGGCCCGGTTATGTGCGGGCCCTTCTTCATAGAACTATGCAATATAACCTCATGGACGCTAACAATGCAAATAGTTGAAATGATTTCACTGATGGATTTCGGCAGCAACGACCTAGGATGGGAACCCTCCTAATCAGACAGGTTGCTGACGCATGCCCTCAGTCAAATTGTTGGAACTGGGAATTGCTGACGCATGGGATTAACTAGCACAACGTGTTTAATGTTCTTGATAACTTTATTGTTTTTATTCAACTGTTTCAGCTAGTTCAATTCATATATTGTACTTTATTTTTATAACGTTTTAATGAAGTCAGTCTAATGACATGCCTATGGCTTAAACAGTCAGTATGTCATTTTTATGTAAGGAACATGTTCTTAACCATTTTAGTGACTCATTTTACATAGTGATATAATTATTCATGAATCTTTCTGCAAGTAAAATTTAATTTTCCTACCGAATCATTCTTTGCATTTACAGTCTCTTAGGTCTCCCAGACATTTTAATGGTGTATATATGTAAATATGACTGTTTAATTTGTATCTATGTTTTAACACGACCATATATGAGATAAGTATGTTTTACTAAATATGTCATCCTCTTGAAATAAAGACTTAATTATTATTATTACCATTATTACTAACGGAGCTGCTCCGTTAGCATGTAACATGTCTTATACAACTGGCGGAGCTGTTCTGTTATCATTTTTAATGTTCAATACAACTGGCGGAGCTGCTGCGTTTACACGTAATATGTCTTATACAACTGGCGGAGCTGCTCCGTTAGCATGTAATATGTCTATTTTACTGGCGGAGCTGCTCGTTTTCATGTTATATGAGCCGCGACGCGAGAAAACCAACAATGTGGATGTGCGCCCAGCGCAGACTCAGATCAGCCTTGGCATCCGCCCAGTCTGATCAGAGTCTTCGCTGTCCGCATGAGGGTAGCTTAGACTCTAAGCTAGCCTTTAAGCGCTTAGCGAAGTCTCTGATCAGATTGGGCGGATGCCCAGGCTGATCTGAGTTTGCGCTGGGCGCACAACCACATTGTAGGTTTTCTCGCGTCGCGGCTCATATGTTTTATGCAACTGGTGGAGCTGCAATGTTTACCTGTTATATGTCTTATACAACTGGCGGAGCTACTCCGTTAGCATGTGACATGTCTAATACAACTGGAGGAGCTGCTCGGTTCACATGTAATATGTATTATACAACAGCGAAGCTGCTACGTTAGCATGTAATATGTCTAATATTACTAGATGTCTAATATAACTAGTGGAACCGCTACGTTAATATTTAATATGTCTTATACAACTGGTGGAGCTGCTCCAGTAACGTGTTATATATCTAACCCCTGGCGGAGCTTCTGCGTTAACATTCAATATGTCTTACACAACTAAGGGATCTGCTCCGTTAACATTCAGTATGTCCTATCAACCAGCCGGACCGGCTCCGTTAACATGTAATATGTCTTCCACCACTGGCGGAGCTGCTCCGTTAGCATGTAATATGTCTTATACAACTGGCGAGCTGCTCCATTAGCATGTAATATGTCTTATACAACTGGCGAGTTGCTCCGTTAACATGCAATATGTCTTATACAACTGGCGGAGCTGCTCCGTTAGCATGTAGTATGTCTTATACAACTGGCGGAGCTGCTCCGTTAGCATGCCATATGTCTTATACAGCTGGCGGAGCTGCTCCGTTAGCATGAAATATGTCTTATACAACTGGCGGAGCTCCTTCGTTTACATGTAATATGTCTTTTAAAACTGGCAGAGCTACTCCGTTAGGATGTAATACGTCTTATACGACTGACGCAGCTGTTCCGTTAACGTTTAATAAGTCATATACAACAGCGAAGCTGCTCCGTTAGCATGTAATATGTCTTATATTACTGGCGGAGCCGATCCGTGAGCATGTAATATGTCTTATACAACTGGCGGAGCTGCTCAGTCAGCATGAAATATGTCTTATACTACTGGCATAGCTGCTCCGTTAGCATGAACTACGTTTTATACAACTGGCGGAGCTTCTTCGATAATAAGTTATATTAATCAAATAAAAATTAAAGGCGGAGCTGCTCCGTTCTGTTACGTGCAGTTTGATCAGAGCATTTGCTTGTCACCAATGCCACATTATACGAAATCACACGACGTTGGTCAATTTTGAAATATGGCTGAACAAATGGCGGAGCTGCAGCGTTATTTAATCTGGAGAGAAATGAGATCACAGACGTACTCGGTGCCAGGAGCAAGATGTGAATATTGTTTTTATTTATTTTTTTATTTATTTATTTATTCATTTATTTTCCCCTAAGGCATCCTGGGGAACATCTTTATGAAAATTGCATGGTACATTCGTTATTAGAATTGATAGAAACACGAAAATTGCCAAACATATAAGACCCTTTTAGGGGCATCATGATGCTATCGAACCTGCTGTCTGCAGTTCTTCGGAAACGTGTGAAGTCAAAAAAGAAATACAAAGCATACAGCTAAAACTGTCCCGTCGCGGGTCATAAATACATTAGGAAAGACCAACTGCTATGTGTTGTGCATCAAATTTCAGAGTGACGTTCGGAGTTAATTGATTTCATCTATACATGCGAACTTGAAATTAATAATACCAAAGTTCATTCGTCTGTCTCATACCTAGATAGTTATCTCTATAGTGACAAGTCTAAGCTTTTTAGTAGGCTTTATGACAAGAAGGACACTTCAATTGTCTCACATTTAACTTTCTATTTATTAGAAGCAGTATTCCTTTGATCCCTGCAAACGGTCTCTACGTAGAGCTTGTTTCAAATATCAAGAGTTTGTTTACACAGGGAAGCTGCTCACCAGTAAATTGGTGTCACAGGGCTATCGCAGGGCAAAGTTTGTGTCAACTCTTAAAAAGTTATATGGGAGTTACCATTCACTTGTTGATCCATATAATATGGCCGTTTTTTAACTTATTTCCGATTTGATTGCATCAGCCGAAGCATAGTTAAGCTTTGAGCAACTGGACATTCATTTTCACCGACTTTTTGTACAGATGCATAGATAGGGCGGATGTATTACAATAGGTAGGAGATGCTTACTGCTCGAGAGCACCTTATCATACTTCTGTTTACGGGGTTCTTGTCGGTATATCTAAAATATTGTGGAATAGTCAATACTTATATGATTTACATGTTCGGACTTTTGATTATGGTAATTTGACCACTTTAACTTTTGCTGCTATTTTCAAATCTGCAAAACAGAAAAAAAATCTTTAATCTCAGCAGAAATGCATGCAACGTTGAAACACCGTACTAATGTATGTACAATACCATTATGTCAAAACAACGTCAGGACGTTGCATAAATGTTGATATGGCGATGTTTAAAATACTGTGTCGGTCAGTTACCTAGTCGAGAATAGTAGCATACGATACAAGTGTTTAAAATAAAAGATACATGCTAAAGAAAAAAGAGCAATGACAGCGTGTTCATGTCTGTCACCGTGCATTTTTAGTTTATGACAATTTAAAGCGGTCGACTATGCCCGTTGAATAATAACATATGAAGATTTCGTCAGTGCTATCACAGTACACTATGTCCCGCACATTTGGCTGAAGCTCGCCGCCAGACAGAAGAATCCTACTCTGACTAAAATCACTTGACCAGACACATATTTCCCCTGGCATCCTGCAGCAAACGTAGACATTACCATAACTATCAACAGTGAGACCTTGAGGACTCTTCCCTTTCACAGCAACTGTCTTTGTAACATCGCCATTGTTTGCATCAAGAAGTTTTATTATTTGCTTGCCCCAGTCAGTTATTATGATGGTCAGTTTGTCATTTACGATATTCGTTGTCACAAAAAGTGGCTTGTCAAACAGCTGTTGACCGTTGTGATCGGTTGAAACGGACCACAGCTCAGCCCCAGTCAAAGAAATCATTTTCACACATCTTGGTACAGTCCACTTAACCACCACAAGATTCTTGTTGCATAACGCTAAACCACATGCCCAGTATCCAAGTGACACTGTTCTCTGTATCACCAATGAGCCCGGATCAGATATATCCAATATGTGAAGTTTCTTATTAATTGTACTCACTACTGCTGTTGTTCCATCTATTACTGTGACGTCATATGGTAAACTAGATAGTGTCAGGGATGACAGTATATTATTGTCAAGTGAGACTGCCTTCACTTTTTCGTTATACCAATCAGCTAAAAGCAGCACGTTGTGACGTGTAAGAGTCATTCCATTGATATGGCAAGTTTGTTTATCATCTACCGTTTTCACATACAAATGTGGCATCTTTGTAACTTTAGTCTGCATTATATCTCTGGCGATCCTACCAGCCGGAGTCTTCAATTTGTTTGTTTTTCTTGATGGCGAGGGAAAAGCTATCTTTGATGTTGGCATCATTAGATCTGGTTGTGAGGAAACTTCTTTGACACTGCCGAGCGGGTTGTTTACTGAGAAGAAAGCTGATGGAGCTTTAATCTGCTTTTTATCTCGAGCAATCCTACCGGCTGGAGTCTTTGATTTGCTTGTTTTTCTTGGTGGTGAGGGAAAAGCTATCTTTGATGTCGGCATGTTCTCGAGGCCTAGTGGTGTTTGTACTTCTTTGACACTGCCAAGCGGATGGTTTGTTGAGAGGAAAGCTGATAGTTCAGGGCTTGTACAAAATGAAAGGTCTACTTTGCACAGTTGTTTATTCAAGTCAGCAAATTCTGTCTGACTCTGGCGGACGTTTGCTACTTTATTTTGAAGTTCTATAAATACGTGAGGAGTTATGTCTTTACCAGTGATCTTGTCAACTGTAGAAAGAGTTTGATCAAGTGGTGTGATCATTTCCGACAAAAGAAAGACCTGCTCAGACAGGTGTGGCAGTATCTTATTACAAGCAGTGTTTATATCGGAAAGGGTACTCGAATACGCGTTTTCCGTTTTCAAAGTTAGTTTACCTTGCAATTTCTCTGCTTCTTTTGTCATGTTACTAGTTTGATCGATCGTGTTATTTTGTTCTAAATTGTATTTGACAGAAGTTACATTGTTCTTGATTGTCTCAATTGCATTCCTGAGGGCCTGAATATCAATAGAGCCGAGATCTGTACATAAATCAGTTATTAGTTTTTGGTTACATGTCCTGTGGAACTCACCAATGCACTGCCTGCATAACATTTCCCCATGATTAACACAAAAATGGTCATTTACATAACCCTTGTGTTTCTCACAATCTACATATTTGACAGGCTTGTCAGCTTGTGTCTTTGGCATTCTTTCATTTTGAAGTAATTTATGGCTGCGCATGGCAGGGAATCTCTTATGGGCGTCAAAACATGACTTGCACAGAAAGGTATTGCACTCCGTACAGAATCCCGAGGCTTCAATCTCCTTGTTAGTGTCTTCAAAACACAGATCGCACCACGGATCAATCAGTTCGTCCGAAGTGTCGTGTCGGTGAGCCCTGACTAAAACTTTGTCACTTTCAAACACACACCCGTCATCTACGGCGTCAGCAGTCGCCATTCTGGAAAAAAAATGAGAGATGTAAGTCGCGTTGCATGCAAAGGGAACTCACGGCATGTGAGAAAAACGGAGATTCTTAGCAATAGGTACATAACGTCAAGATGAACTCCTTACTTTGTCGGTTTGACATCATCAAAGAACTTCAACATGACGTCAGAATACATGTTATACCCACATCGACAAGCTTTTCGACGCATCAATAATCAATGGATTTAGGAGCCACTTACCTGAAAGCGAGGACTGATCAAACTGTTTAAAAACGCAGGACTATCTTGCTCTATCTTTCTGTAAATTTAATTTATATTGGTTCACTGGCGGATAGACAGACAGCTGCAGATCCAGACAGGTAGTTTAATATGAACGTGTGATTTCAAAAACAAATGGGACAGATTTTATGTCCTCAGTGTCGCTAAACCCCAAACGCTTGTCATAAAAAGTTGAACAAAATAGGTAAGTAAGCTTGATTTTTCACAAAATATCATATTATTTAACCTGATTAAATGTGTAATGTTTATCTACGATAGAAACGTAAACGCAACATCCACATTAGTGCCGCCGTAGAACGGTCAGCAAAAGAATACTTTGAGGCTTAAAATGTTTTATTGGATCCAAACCCGACCCTCTGCTTCTGCTGTGGTTCGATAGATTTAGTTAGCTGTTTGGTCCGCATGAAAATCTCCTAACTCATAAATAAATCAGGAAACAAACAAACATTGTGAGACCTATGACGAATCAAAGATAAGGACTCGACAGAAGCAACGTATTGTGACACCTGTAGATCCCTGGGATGTCAAATAACACCACTAAAGAAAATCATTAGTTGACTCCCGAATAACCAAGCAACAGACAAAACTAGCTCTAGCCCCAACCAACTAAAGTTAATAGCAACAGATCTTAAGTGGGTAAGGTCGGGTCTGTTCGTTTATGGCACCTGTAGCTGTGATATCTTGAGATAATCTTGGAGGAAGCAAGGAAATCTTACGTTATATCATATGATATTCAGATGCGACCTTTCTGCTTATATTAATCACACAAAAAAAGATTAAAATGATAATAATTATAATAAAACAATATAGGTACTCAAATACAATAGAGTTAAGAATATTATAAAGCAGAAAAATAATAGGATTTAGTCTTTGAATTACTTCTCTGCGTTGATAATTACGTCTTATGTTTACTATTCTACATGTCACTAAAGGTAATTCAGCATGTCTAATGAAATCATAACCTAGCCTCTAGTGGACAGAGCTGTTAATTAAACTTACATATCTCCCCAGGTGCAAATTACAAACAAACATTTTCCTCATGGAAAATAACATGAGGAACAAATCTCTTATCCACGAACTAACTGCTGATTTTCCTCACCCTGTTTTTGTTTGTTTGTTTCTGCACAGCTGCTTTTCCCGCTATAGAGTGAAATTGCCACCTTGATAACATGTAGATACAAATATTATAGAATTCGCAATCTTCCCTGTTTGATCACTGGGATCTGATGTTCAAACAGAAGTGAGAAATATCTTTACCGCCTGATCAGAGAATATAGAATGTGTGTGTATGGGCGTTTGTCCGGGTTAGTTTAGGTTTTGAGAAAACCGGTTAGACAGGCATCGTGTCTACCCGTAACAAAGGTCAAGAAAAAACATTTCAAAAGAAACGTGGAATAGGCTCTGAGACAGGCTGGGAAACTTATAGATCTGAGTCGCGAATCGGATAGGGTACCACTGGAAAATACTGGGATATTTAGCCATCTTGGCCTTAAAAATGGGATCAAGGTCATTGAAACCTAAATCTTAAGTTTGCCTCACTAATATACTTATGCAAACCTGGTGAAAATTTATCAACAAGTGCAAGAGATAACACAATTTCAATACAAATATACTGATACTGAGATTAATATCACAAACATCTAATCAGCTCTTAAACGTGCTCCAATGGCGAGGTTTAGTAAAACTACACCCACTGCTTCAAGAGATATGAAGTCAAGGTCATCAAAATCAAATAACCTCTTTGGGTTTCCAAATAATATTTATAATATTTCCATGCTAGTAAAATGATAATCCACACATTGGTTGAAGAAATATATTCGGATGCAGAAATTTTAATATTTTTGGTCCTTCTCCGGCATAAAACTGATAAAACATAGAATGTTCCACTCACTTCTTCCCGCATACACAATGTGTTCTACGCTAAAGAATATACGGAGACCAATGTCTATTTACTTATCTGGCTATTTTTTAACGACGAAGATCGTGAGAGACTTATAACTTACACAATGAATCATATTGTTCCAAACTTAATGATTGGCCCGACATAAAGCTACTTAAAGCTTTAGCCCAGTAAAACCGGTTTCACCCCCCTCCCCCCCCCCCCCCCCCCCGAGTAGTTATTACTGACCGTCCCAAGGCGATACTTTCGTTGCGATTGCATTTGTTTTATGTTCGGTGCTGTTTAACTTATTGTGTTTTCATTTTAACCCTTCTGTTGGTCTAAATTATTTAGTTCTGTAAAGATAGCTGAGTTGCCACCTATTTGGGAAAGAGCTGCTGACTCGGCTTATCACTTGTAATTCATTGTTTGTTGGGATGTCTTCTTCAATCTTTCCCTTTGATGTTGGAGATAGGGTTTGAGATCTGATTCTGTCAGTTCCTGAAGTGTATTTACTGTTAAAATTAGTTTAGTTGGTTGGGGCTGGAGTTTGCCTTGTCTGTTGCTTGGTTATTCGGGGTCCAGCTGATGATTTTCTCTTGCTCCGGTATTTCGGTGGTGGTGTTTGACTTCCCAGGGGTCTCCTGGTGTTGCAATGCGTTATTTTCGTCGAGTCCTTTTCTCTGAGTCATCATAGGTCTTATACGTGATTTGTTTGTTTCCGATGATGTTTCATCGATGGGTTAGGAAACCTTCATGTTTCGAACCTCTGCAGAAGCAGAGGGCAAGGTTTGTACCAGTAAAACTTTTTTAAGCCCCCCACCCCTTAGTAATCTTTAGCTCACAGTTCCAAGGCGGTACTTCTGTTGTGGTTCTTTGGTGTTAAATTGTGCTACGTCCGCTTGTCTATATTCCTTGGCGGTTTGGTCACTTGTTTTCTACCCAATTTGTTTTTTGTTTTGTTAGATAAAAAAAGTTGTTGATGCTGTTTTTGATTTAGGTAGCTGAACGACCACCTGTTTGGGAAAGAGCTGCTCATTCGGTTTACCTTGTGTGTCTTCCGTGAGCTTGTGTCAGTTTTTCCGTGCCGTGTGTGCTTCTTTCTCTGTTGGTTTTGATAGCGGATGCGGGATTTGATTATATGTGATAGTGTCTGACATTCTGAGCCCTTTGAAGCGAAAATCGGATTTTTTTTTAACATTTTCATATTTATTTCGGCTTCTATAATTAATTTCAAATTCACAAATCAATAGTGCTAAGGTTTACAGCAAAAGCAAACGAAATTCACACCAACCCAATCTATTTTGATTTCAGTTCAATGACTGGATACAATTTACGTACTAGCTGAAAAAAAAAACATTCTTAGAAGAGTATAGAAGATGAAAATTAAAGACACCGATAGAAATGTTGAATTGCTCTTTTTAGATGACGCTTTGAAATTTATTAGTCAGGGTGCGTAAAATCCAATTAGCTTTACGTGCAGTTTTTATGACGTCACTCTCATTTCACGTTTCGTGACGTCAACGTCGCATCTTCACAAGGCTCAAAATGCCAGGCACTGTCACATATGAGCAATCTGCAGATATTCGAAGAAGCCGTCCTATGGATGTCTAAAGAAGCTTGGAAACTTGTCTGCTAGAACTACTGCCAATAACTATATAAAATGTGCATTTTCTGCTTAAGTTGGTCCTCAGCATTTACTCCGTATACGAGCCGCGACACGAGAAAGCTAACAATGTGGTGCGCCCAGCGCAGACTCAGATCAGTCTGGGCATACGCCCAGTCTTATCAGAGTCTTCGCTGTCCGCATGAAGGCAGCTTAGATTCTTAGCTACCTTTTAAGCGCTAAGGGAAGACTCTGGTCAGGCTGGGCGGATGCCCAGGCTGATCTGAGTCTGCGCTGAGCGCACAACCACATTGTTGGTTTTCTCGTGTCGCGGCTCGTACTTGTAGTTTAACCAGGTATGCCAAACTTTATTACAACTGTTAAAGGTAGGTTCCTGGACTAGCGATAACAATTATGTCCACAAAATAATTTCGTCTTTTTCTGAGCAATATTGAATTCTCTTATTTTTTTGAATTTGTTGCCACTGAGAAACTCGTCAGATGTTGAAGAAAAAAGTCGTTTTCCTTTTTGTTTATTTTCTTTCGTTGGAATTCCAGTTCTAAAAATAACTATGTTTATCATGTCTATAAGTGCGCGATTTCTGATGCCATTCTCCAAAGGTCAATTTCCCTTGCCGTGAGATCTCCTAGAGGTCCTGGCATAGCGGCTGGGTTAAAACTATCCCAAAATGCAATGCAGCATGACGTCAGCTGCGTTATCTATTTGGCACGAACTAAAAATAGCGCTAACTGGTGTGCGAAGCAGAGTTAGGAAATCCCTTGCAAAACAACTTTTCTAATATTTTTTTGACTTACACCTTTTAGTGAAACTTATTCATTCTCTTTTATAAGTGCTTTCCAACAACTTGGATGAAAGATCATCAAAATTATGATGCATTCCAAAGTACAGGAACCTACCTTTAACATTTATTTCAATGGCATTATGACTTATAATATAATAAGCTTTTCATTTCCATACCCGACCCACTGATTTTCACCTATAGTGTATCACGATATTGATTGCATTAACGCAATGTCGTTCCTACAAAAAATAATTCAAGACATACGTAATCTTCTGAAATGACTAAAATTATCGTTTTTCTTCTACAAAAATTTTCAGTGGCATGAAAATAGAATTAAAATATTTTTCTTCTTCGATGCAAATCTTCAGTTGCAAACTCATAAAGTGATAAGTCCATACAAAACACAACGTTTACTGCATTTGGGCAGGTTAGCCTCCCGTTGAACACCGTCATGAGACCTGGGCAGAAAGAAAAAACTGTAGGACTTTTTTTTATCTACATGTTACCTGTCGGCATATGCCTAAGCAACGTACGACATTACGCTTTCTGAGAGATAGAGGATATTTGACTTTTTCAGTGTAAGATGAATTTTTATTTCACCGAATGAACACCAAAAGCAGTATTTTCACGAGTGGCGAAGCCACGAGTGAAAATACCACTTTTGGTGTTCATGAGTGAAATAAAAATTCATCTCACACTGAAAAAGTCAAATTTTCTATTTCTTTTATGCTTGAAAATCGCAATAATTCTGTTTATACAAGAGCGTCAGCCATCACGCCAGAAAAACAACTTTTTTTCTAGCCGTTTTGCGTCAAATTTGATGCTCCCAGCGTGTTTATTGAGTATGATATTGGTTGTAAACAGAGTTTGCAACTGAAAAATAGCTCCAAAATATCATTTTGATAAATAGATTTCAAAAACATTGCCAAGAAAGAATGCCTACAGGAGACTTAGGCGGCCTGACGTCGCGTGCAGTAACAACGTTACGTTGGCGCTTTAAGTGACGTCATTAACGTCGTAATGACGTGCAAACATGCGTGACGTAATTTTTGTCAAGCCTGATAAGATTTAGCCAATTAATCAACAAAACACTTGAGGCTGTTTCACAAAAATCCTATCACTGAAACAGTGAAATCGAAAGTGATAATTTCACTGTTTGAAACAGTGAGATTATCAGTTTCGATTTCACCGAGAAATCTCTATAATTCATTGAAAAGTATAAAAGAAAAAATATTTCTTTTCAAGCAGTATCAATTTACTTTAAGAACAGTAATAACTATAAAACATGAAAGTAAAATACCTTCAAATATGTTATGTATGGTTGAGTCCCAGACTTCAGTATTTTAACTGCGAACAAGAGAGGATATCTTCTTCCTTCTGTAAAATGGTTGTCGTCCAGTAACTATGCCACGGTCGAACAGACTTTGTATTTTAAAGTTATGATTCGAGCATTTAACCTTACTGTATATGCAAACAGTCAGCAACCAAGACTCCGTCAAGTTTCGCCAGAATATTGTCTTGTCGTATTAACAGTCTGTAATTCTTTAGAATCTAACATGTAAAACAAAACAAAAAAACGCTTGAGCTTGCGCTACAGTGACTGATCGGAGTCCTCAGTCATGCTGTAAGACCCGTTTATAACCATGCACAGCTAAATAAGTCTGTGTTATCAAACTTTTTAAACAGTTGTAAGTACCTCGCAACACGAAAATTGTACCAGCTTTGTTGACATCCTATGCATTTTCATTAGCATCTTACATACTTTCTCATTATGCCGACATTATTTATAAAAAAAAAATTAATCAAGTCCTAAGTGCGAGTTTGCATCCTGACCAGTGTCATTTCTGTCATCATGTTACAGATCATCTTTAATTGTGTTATGGGGCATCCATTTTTGGTTATGGCTTAAAATGTATTCTGCATTGATTGCTGAGATTTCACTGCATACATGGGCCACTCGAGTCTGAGTTCGAGACAACTCACGATTAAAAGCACTTTTCTCCAACCTGTCGTCTCATCCTTCTAGGAACTTCATAAGCTTGCAAATCGTGTTGCTAAGAAATAAATGAACTCTAAATTAATGGGTTACGGGAGAAGATTCCTTTAGTCCGTTTATAATCCCGTAGCTTAGTACATACTAGCATTTTTCGGAGACACGAAACAAATGTACTGAAACTAGAAAATGTTTTGACAAAAAAAAAACAAGTCCCCCATCTGCGCCTTCCCAAGCAGTAGCATTTACCCTAAATGTTGCCAAGTTAAGACCTCCTGTGACCCTGAAATAGGATCAAGATCACCAGAATTTAAGCGGTTCTTTTCCATCTCCCGATTATACACTTGTCTATATTTGATCATAATTCATCAATCCCTTCAGGAGATATAGTGCAGACAAGCCATTTTTCAACATTCTTTGACCTTCTGTGACCTTTAAAATAAGGAAACTGTCACCATTAACTAATCAGTTCTTTTCCATCTCCATGTGATATATTTAAGCGAAATTTGTTTAAATCCATCCATCCCTTCAGGAGATGTGGTGCAGACAAGTCATTTTCAACATTCTTTGACCTCCTGTGACCTTGAAAACGGGTCCAAGTCACCAAACTATAATCAGTTCTTTGGCGACTCTCAATGATACATCTGTGTGAGTTTGATTCAAATCCATCAATTGAGGAGATAAAGTGCATACAAGGCATTTTCAACACTCTTTGACCTCCCGTGGCCTTGAGAATGGGGTCAATGTCACATAAACCTAATAAATTGTTTTGCATTTCCCAATAATAAAGTTTGCTTTAAATCAATCCGTCCATCCATTCAGGAGATAGAGTGCATACAAACCCATTTCTCAGCACTCTTTGACCTCGTGTGACTTTGAAAATGGGGTCAAATTCACCAAATTTGAAAATCTAATTAGTTCTTTTTCATCTCCAAATAATACATATGTGTGGTTTGGTTAAAACCCATCCATTTATTCAGGAGAAATAGTGCAGACAAGCAATTGCCAAGTTAAGACATCCTGTGACCTTCAAAATAGGGTCAAGATCACCAAACTTAAATAAGTTCTTTTCCACCTCCTGATTATACGATATCGATATTTTGTCATAACCCATCAATCTCTTCAGGAGATATGGTGCAGACAAGCCATTTTTCAACATTCTTCGACCTTCTGTGACCCTGAAAATGAGGAAACTGTCATCATAAACTGATCAGTTCTTTACCATTTCCATGTGATATATTTGTGCGCGTGTGGTGTAAATCCATCCATCCATTCAGGAAATGTGGTGCAGACAAGTCATTTCTCAACATTTTGTGACCCTGTGACCTTGAAAATAGGGTCAAGGTCACCAAAATCTAATCAATTCTTTCCCCTTACCCAGCTATGTATTTATGCGAGCTTGGTCAATTTCCATTTATTCTTCAGGACATAGAGTGCTGTCAAGAAGTAATACAGACGCTGACGCAAACGCCGACAGGATCCACACCAAAAACAATATGTCCCCTCCCCCATGTCCATGTTGAGGGAACATAATTTTGCTACCGAAGTTAAGATATAAATTTTAAACAATGGACAATGATCAGAAACAAACTATCCTGCCCTAAATCCTGCTTAAAAGCCAAACTGGAAAAACGTTTATATATAAGTTTATTTGTAATAAAAGGGTTCTCAGAAGATGCTGAGTTGCATAACTAGCAGAAAACATAAAATAAAAATATTGATAGGTTGGCAGGCCTCTCCGCACAACGGCCATATGAACTCGCACATTTTCAGTGGAAGAAACTCTGCTATTTTCATTTACCCTCCCTCTCACAATGGTTCGACTTTTACACGAAATAACTTGCTCACCTGGGAAGGGCTTCCCCCTCTGAGGACTGTTGAAAGATTAATTATGTGATTTGTAAATAACTTTGACAGATAACGCTTGATTAGATGATAATTTTATGTTTTCTGATTAAACAACGTGATTCTTTATCTTCTTTTCTGTTTGTTTTGTACCATGTCGTCTCTGTTATTAGCAGATAAATCAAGGTGTATCAGTAAACGACTTTTTTCTCACCATTTTACAAAGGGGCACATATTTTGATGTCTTACTTGCTTCCCTGGACAACAAAGCACTTCCAAAATAGATCTATTCTTAAATGAAAGAATTCATACGCAACTATTTTCATAATCGCTATCGAGTGAAAAATACAGGTATCGCCGATTTATCGATAATACCCGCAGGCCTCTTTAGCTACCTAGCGTGACAATCTACTTGGCAACAGGTAGTGATTAAAACAGGTACAATATCGATTATTTTACCGTGGGAAGTGTCATATAAGTTAAACGCCCTTTGCTGGTTCTTTGCTTAGTTTGCGCATATGCGACTGATCAGGCTGCGCATCAGCTCAGACTAATGAATGGTCACGGGTTCTGGCGATTGATGTTCCTTTGGGGTATCACTCGTAAACAATTCTGATTCCACTGTAGTTACTTAAAATAAGACTGCGCATCTGCGCAAGCTAACCAGACACCCTGGTCCCGTCTTGATCAGCTTGTGCAGGCTAATTTGAATAGCTTATATAACGGTTGAACATTCAACTAAAGCAGATGCGCAGATGATCAGGTTTCAAATGTGCATACCGATTGTTTTTTTTTTTTTTCTGTTCACATATTGCATATTCAAATATAAAACCAAATCTATTTTCAAAAATTAAATAAATCGGAGTTTTAATGGCAATATGGTAATTTCGTTTGCTGAAGTTGTCAGTTTTGAATCATCTGTTGATAGCGAAGGGTAAATGTCAAGCGTGTTTATTGCACGTTAATATATCGATTATCGATCGTAAAATCAGAGATTACCTGGACAAAGCTATCCTTAATTATTCGTGAAATAAATAAAA
This sequence comes from Ctena decussata, assembly GCA_963989385.1. Lineage (NCBI taxonomy): Eukaryota > Metazoa > Mollusca > Bivalvia > Lucinida > Lucinidae > Ctena > Ctena decussata. The sequence continues at coordinate 55,158,501 of OZ022513.1, forward strand.
TAACTAAAAATAAACGATAAATTGGGGAAAAAATAAATAAAATAGATAGATATTAACGAAATAAAGATAATTAATTTTGCAGAAAAATTAAGTATGTGTGTGCTGTTTGCAAAAAAAGAAAAAAAAAACATTTTTTTCAAAACCTTTTTATGCGTGTGCCCAAATCAGCCTGTGCATGTGCGCACACTAATAAGGAAATCTGTTCCATGTTTTTTGGGCGATCTCAGGGCAACTGTCGGGAGACAAGCTGTAGAACTATTTGAACCGCGACATCAGAAAAACAACAAAGTGGTTTTGCGCCCGGCGCAGACTCAGTTCAGCCTGGAAACCCTTTGCTACCTTGTTAGCGCTTAGCGTAGACTCTGCTCAGACTGGGAGGAGGACAGGCTGATCTGAGTGTGCGCTGGAATCAGAACCACGTTGTTGGTTTTCTCGTGTCGCGGCTCATTTGTCCCTCAGAACACCAATAAATATCAATGAAAATAGTGCATCTCCGATCAGCCTGCATATTTTGCAGTTTATTATTTATTATTATTATTTCTGCTTTTTCTGCAACACGCTCTCTGAATCACCGATCAGACTGCGCAGTCTTTCACTGTCTAGTTTAGTCTAACAGATCATAAAAATACCTCCCCATCATTCAGCGCTTTGTAGTTAACATTCTGATGAGATCTTAATCGATGCTTGCACACTTTTTGTGTACAATTAACTTAACTAGTTTGAGGTAAAGCTGAGTAAAGCGAACAATAATTGCCATTAATTGGCATTGACACCTTTGCTATCAACATTAGTTCTCACCGTTTCAAACTGTCGTCTACAATACCATCAAAGTCTTTACCGATGCAGCAAATATTGAAGCCATAATTAGCAAACAGGATCAAAGTCATAATTGGTTTTAAGTGTTACTAAGATTAAAGTACCGAAGAGCACAATACTGTCTTCTCTTTTTAAGCAAATAATAATAATAATAATAATAATAATAATTGGTTTTAAGTGTTACTAAGATTAAAGTACCGAAGAGCACAATACTGTCTTCTCATTTTAAGCAAATAATAATAATAATAATAATTAATAATAATAATAATAATGTGATGAAAAGAAAGAAAAGAAAGAAAGAAGAGGAATCAACTTATTTGTCTTAAATTGCAGATTTGATAATTTGATGTGCAAAACGTATCGTATGAATTGGATTTTACGGCAATATATAAATAAATACAGTTAATATACGCACCTATAGCATGCGATGATCCAGTACTTCAGCTAATCTTAAGTTTCTCAACCGTTCGTAAACCGTCGGCATTAACCGTACACCTCCGGAATGTGATTCTAACTAAATTTTAAATTATGGTTTCTAATTTAAATCGCAAAATAGACTAAAATGTCCAACGTTTAGTTAAATAAATTTTATATCAGTATAAAGGTCTAATATGAAGGGAACTGGAGCCGCCAGCACAGAGTCAATTAGATCTCAAACCGTGGACTTATCTTAATTTAAAATGTATCAATCTGTCAAATTTATGATGATTTTGCTATATATTTAATCAGTTTACTGGTCATAACAAATAACCCGAAAATAGACCAAAATGTTCTAACTATAAAATTATGAAAAACATATCAGCGTAATCGGGAAATAATGTAGTTTTCTATGCCGCCAGCACAGAGTTTCTATCTTTTATAATTATTTTATAATTGGTTGTTAAAAAGTAATCTCCTATCTAAATCAATGCATTTTTGTGTATCGTGTCGCCCAGGTATTTGCGGGACTCAGTTATTGGAAAGTTGGCCATGGGCTCCTATATGTGTCAAACTTTTTTAAGGCTTGACCGTTATTGAGAGGGTAGCCTTAAACTAAAACAAAATGACTGGGTTCTGAGAGTCAATATACTATAAGCTAGGCCTTCCAGTGCAGGCAACTTACAACGTGCGGCATATTGTATGAAAATCCATAAACGACTTTACCTATATTTTAGATATCATTTCACCTACCGCAATATTCACTTCTGTCCCTGAGCGAGAACATGTGCATAAACTTACAGTGTACAGTTTGTTGGCCAATGTGCACTATTTTCTGTCCATTGATTCCTGTGTACTGGTTACTGTGTTCACACTAGTCTGCTTTTGGCATTATACTTTTGAACACAAACTCCTGCATATGCTAAGTATGTCGCTGTAGGTAGTAAACAGTAGACTGGATGCAATACACAATAAAAAAGATAATAATTCGTCAACAGTTCTTAATACCAGTATATAGTTTTTGTGCATGTGGACGTTTATGCCAGAATGAAAAGTGAACAAAAGCAGTTAAACTTTTACATAGAATTCAGCTAATACAGGCGACTAACAACTTTGTGATGTATGTGCAAATGTTATCTGTTCATGTAAGTGTGTGAAGTAGGTTTCAGTATGAAAGTCAACAGGGTGCGAGCGATTAAGGCTCTAACAAGACTGTGCGAAGGCGCAGTTTGTCTGAATATTTGCTGTTCATATACGTTATGCACCACTTTGCGTGCTGCGGCTCAGTGTGGTTTTGCTGCCGTTACTTGCTATAAGATACTTTAAGACGTAAAAAGTCTCCCTATACACCATCCATGGTGCAGATTATATTGTATTTTTGTCCTTTGAGATCATATCAGAGGATATATTCTAAGAACTGGAAATCAGAAATTCTTTGATTGGTTTAGACTCTTATTCAAGACCATCGCATTTTTATCCTTTTTATATATATTAATGAGTCTTTAAATCGACTGCCTGATTAAAACTAAGAAATTGCAATATGTTTTTTCTGGCTTTCGTCGCCAGACATTGTCCGGGTCACTGCTGAGGCTTGAATAGCCGAACTTCGAAGTATTACCCATGTAGCTTCTTGTGGATGTGCACACTGCTCTTAAAGGAACTATTATAGCTTTAAATTTGACCTCTCTGCAACTGGTGTTGTGCCGTGTGGCGTTCGTAAAACGTCTCCCCGTACATTATCCATAGTGCATAGATTATATTTTTAGGCGGGCTGTAAGCCCGTCTATAGCCACGGTTGCCAAAACGGTTTTGCGGAGGTCTTAACATATCTTTGTTTTTGTAAGCCTACGCTACGCGCGCTACATTTTGAAACATAGAAAATAGTTCTGACATTTCTGTATAGTTTCGAAAATCTAGCCCATTGAACAACGCAGAATGATTCGTCATAATCAATGTTGATTTATTCAAATTGAAAAAGGCTTCAGTTTGCGTCTAAAATCAATGTTTATCCCAGCGATCAACGCGTATAAATACATTACGTAAAGTATTCGCGGATGGGTGAATACAAGTTGGCTTCTTTAAAAAGAACCCAAAGCAAAGATCTGTTGTGCTATGCAATTCATAGTTGAAGCCGACTGATTGTACTGATGTGACATTAAGGATGAGATTACTAGGTTGTGGCCCCTAGGCAGTGTTGTTATGACTTTCATGTTGTCTGACTAATCTAACTGAACAAGAAAAAGACAGCAGTAATCATTTTATATCTTACAGATGATTGCAGTTAAAAGTAATCTTTTGCAGATGGATGCAATGAATATTTAGTCTTTTGCAGAGTGACTGCAGTCAGCATTTAACCAGTTTAGACAGACAACAGTCGCTCTTTTATCGTTAGGAGTCAGTGAAGAGTCTTTCATGGTCAGCTAGGAGTATTCCGTGATGCTTTATGCAGTAAAAAGCTTGCCTAATGGCATTTCTTGGTTAATTTGAAACAAGTGTAGAAAACATTTGACAAAACCCTACTGTATTCAACGCGTATCTTATCTAAATTTCATCCCGAAGAACTAGCTTATGGAATGGTGTGCCTCTGTCATCATCCATCATATGTCTGTGCGTTAACATTTTCAAAACGTCTCCTTTAAACCATTTGAATAAAATGCCCGCCTTTCAGTACTTTCAGTACTTTGATTTATTTCTATCCTTTGAGATCAGAGAATATATTCTAAGAAATAAGATTTTTTAGATTGGTTTAAACCCTTTTTCTTGACCATCGCTTTTTATTTGTTTCGATCCCTCCCGGATATTAATTAGCCTTTAAAGCGACTGCCTTATTAAAATTAAGGAATTGCATTTTTCTGGCATTCGTCGCCAGATATTGTCAGGGTCACTCATGGGGTTTGAATAGCCGAAACTTCGAAGTACAGTCCACGATCCTTCTTTTGAATGTGTTCTTTACTCTTGAAGGAACTCTTAAAGCTTTTAATTCAAACTTTAATAAGTTCCAAATGGTAAGATCCTTTGAAAGCAAGAATTACACAAAAGGAACGAAAATAGCAGACTCGATTAAATTGAGTCTGTTCATGACCATCAATGAAAGATGCGAGACCGATCACGCACCCCCCCCCCTCCCCCCTACAAAACAAAAATACACCGGCATAAGGCGGAATAGGACAAAACCAAAAAAAATTATTTTCGTAGACAATAGCAATCTGCAAAAACTTTAGCAATTTCTTAACCACGAGTGTTTAACAAATATTTCTTCTTCTAGGACGTGTGAAAATGTGAGATTTTGACATTTTCATGGAAAATAAATAGCGTTAGAATATACACTATTTTGCATTGGTTTATTTCTAGGTAAAGGTAATATAATAATTTCATTCCAAAGTGGGCGCCATTAAGAGATCTTTGAAGATGTGTTAACACTTTTTGGCTTGCGCTCTCGGGCGCAAGCCAGTATTCAAGTGGTTTAGTGATACCGAGTTATTTTCGGAAGAAACGATACGTCACGCTTAGTCGGAAAATACCAGGAGAGTGTGTACTGCAACGATGCGTTCTAAACTTTTTAGGGCCGCAATTAAGCCAAAGAGATCGGAAAAGTCGTTCCGGTTTGAGACAGTATTTCTTCATGATTTTCTTTACAGACATAAGAAACAAAGACCTCGTCCGATTTTGTCTTTTTTTATCCATATCCGATTTGCCTCATCTGCTAAAAATAACAGATGGAAACTTTATTCTATTTTTGATAGTACATGTACTTTGTTTTTTTATCGTTAAATATTTCCGTTAAAAAGCACGTTTTTCTTTTACAAGTGCCTTGAACTTGGCCACATTTCTTTTGCTTTTTATAAACTAATTGCATAAAAAAAACTAAACTCTGAATGCAATGCAAAAGATTTGGCTTTGCATCCTAAGAAATATACCAAAACTTGTGTAAGAAACAGTGTTTATATATAGATAAGCGCAAAGCATTAGCTTTTCCAAAAATCATGCAGCGGCGTCGCGAAAAATAGGCCTTAGGGCATCGCATAATCTGACTAGTCAGTGCAGCCGACACACTGTCCAGCGCCGATGCATTCGTTGGATCTGATCAGTCTTTTTCGGCATATATATATTCTTCATCTTTCATGCTGAGGCTAGACTGATCACACTGCGCTTATGCCGGAGTGGGTTGATCTGTGTATTAGTATAAAATCTGAAAGAGCAGAGTTCAAATTTATTGTTTGAATTTAGAAACAAGCGCTTTTGACGATATTCTTCCCTTATAAGATTTACTGAAAAAAATATAACCCATGTATCTGTGTGTGTGTGTGGCTTATATGTAAAAACGGACCGTGTTATGTATGTAAAAGTCGGTAATGTCGGTGAGTAATTAACGCATACGCATTGCAACAGGCATTTCCGTGGCACAAAGCGATATATTATGTACACATGTTTAGCATCTGATAAATTTCCTATTGGTCATCAACATGTTCATGAATAGCATGAACTGGAAGCCTCTTACAATGACACAGGTACAGAAAAAGGGGACTATTCAGAATTGTTAAAATTTATAACTGTTAGGGATTGACTGACAGCTTTATGACCATGGAGGGGTTGGTTGGATGGTGCGATGATGCTGGGTATAATTTCCAGTGCCGGGGTGTCCTACTGATTTGGATTATAGAAGGTGCGGATGAAGGTTGTGTGGACACTTTTCTTGCGTTTATAACACTCTCTAATGTTGCCTTCTTACTTCAGCTATACACATGTACAGAGAGATATTTACACTCTTCGACGATTTCTTTAGATGAACCTATACTGGGTTGACGTTGTTCATACATCAACGAACAACACACATTCATGCAATCTTACGCGTAAGCAACGTCACGGTTAATACAGATAGATGATTGGCCGACGTAACGTCCGATATATGTCGTGTCATAGTGACGGCTGCTGTACTTCATTACCAAACACGTTGGTTGATCATTATTTTTCGTCCTTTGCTTGGCGTTACCTTGAACTTCACGAATGAGAAAAGCATAAATATAAAAGATAAATTTCATTTGTCGGGAGTTCATGGAAATACGAACGCAATGGGTTCCGTGTTTTGTTGTTCCCAAATGATGTAAAGCAAGTTATTGTCCCAAACAACAGCAGCATGCATTTTCTTCTCAGAGTGTCGAAATTTTGTTCGAGTCACTGCTACTGATGCCACTTAAACCAACAAGAGGACCAAGAGGCCCTGAATCGCTCACCTGACCAAAAAGGTTAAAGGTCAAACAAGGGTCATCATTTAACAAACCTGATAGTTTGCAACCACTTTCAAATGGTTTTGAAGAAGATTTTTGAATATTTTCTATGTATTGCTATGGTTGAAAACCCTGGACCCCCTGGGGCAGGGCCATTTTGGACCCGGTGGCCATCATTTGAATAATTTTGGTAAAGGACCACTAGGCAATGCTACATACTAAATTTCAAGCATCTGAGCCAAGTGGTTCTGAAGAAGAAGATTTTTGAATATTTTTCTATCAGGCACGAGACCACAATTAGTTTTACTATATAGTTTAATTATCCATCCTTCCATGAATTTTTTTTCACAACACTTCAGGCACTTTTAACTCTCTTTTCCTCAAGTCTCTGAGGCATGACAAACACTTTTCAAACAGTTTAAACAGAAATAAACCAGCTTGTTTTTCTGCTGTTTTTACGGTAAACATTGACCCGTCAACTTATGAGACAAACTGCCGCTGTAGGGGCACCTATGAAGGGTGTGATTCGGTTCCTCTAGTTACCTCCAGTGCTGGGAATTCTGAACTAATTATACATTTTCAAGAAGCATATCCAAGGCTCTTTTCAGTTTGCTATAGCAAGCAGGATATTCAGTCAAACTGGCCTTCTTAGAAACCAATGAACCAGGGAACTATTTGTGCGAAAGTATATCCTGAAAGTGTTAAACCAATCAAGGGAAATAATTGTGGACTGATTCCTATCAGACCCTCATTTGGCATTAAAATTCAAAACTTTGCCTTGTAATCTATTTCTACACCTTTCTAGAACTTGTTCTGGTAGTATGAGGTTAGTTACTTAAACTGTAGAAATCTGACAGACATTTAAACAGATATACTAGAAGTCCGATTTTCGCTCCTTGTGGAACACCACATTTCGACAAAAAATTTGGTAGTTTTTTTGCTATAACTTCCTTATTTGTTGATATTTTGTCATGAAGTAAACTTTTCCTAAGTCGTTAGGAACGTTTCTATCTATATGCACCAAAATAAATGAGAAAAAAATAATTCTTGCATGTCTATAGTAAAATTTAATCAAATTTTAAAGAATTTAAAAAACAATTAAATTCTATAATTAAAATTTGAAAATGAAAATGAATCCTAAAACTACTGAATTTTAGCCCTCATAGCTTTCATACCAATGCTAAAGAAGATGAGAGGCACTTCAAGTCCTGTGTTTATCAGCCTTGAGATTAAGAAGCAAACAACTGTCACTAGTGCCAGTAAAGTGTCACCGAAGAGTCAACAGAATACACGAACGCACCTGCATATAGGTATACACAAGAATGTCATCTGTGGCAGGATAAAAAGCCATGACTACTTATATATTGTCAGATGTAGAATTACATATCTCTAAGAAGTTGACAGCACCCAAGAAAGGTATAAATAATTCAGAAGTCCAATTTTTCCCCATTCGAAAGTGTTATCAGGCCAATTTTAGTGACGGAATGTTTCCCGGATGAACACGCGAACAGAGAAAAGAGGCTCAGAAAGTTCTGAGTCAGGATGTAAAAGCAAGATGCAGCTTAATTCTTAAGGAACTCATGAAAGATCATGCCGGTAACATGGCTGCCTTTAAGCGGATCTTACCTAAAGTTCTGGAATCGACGCTGTCACGTTATGATGGGGACTGTTCCAAATGTGCGAACAATTCTGTTGTGTGCCATGGTGGTGTTACGAATAACTGGTGGAATCGCTCCATGTTTCTGTCATCTAACAGGATCCATAACCTAAACATGAATGAAAATGACAAGGTTTTACTATTAGAAATACTGAAAATGAAGTTAAGTGTTGCTTCTGTAGAACAAATTAAACTATACACTGATACTCAGAAATGTGAAGCAGTTAACCGTGCTCTAAGTGTTTTACTCCCAAAGAATGTCAATTTCTCTGCCACAATGGACGGACGGGGTTCTTCAGCAATTCACAGGGTCAATAATGATCCAGGAACTTCTGCTATTAAGAAATGTGAATATTCTGGAATTGAACTTTCATCTCGTACAATGCGTGCTCTGAGCGCAGCAGACAGGGATTCGGACTACCACACAAACTATTCGAAGAGATTGGAAGTTGTTAAACATTAGCTTGTGGTGAACAGTAAGAGAATTCAAGCTCATTCTGAGTATAAGCAAAGTACCAAAGTTAAATCAGACTACAGAAAAAGACAGCTTGATCATATTCCATCTAACCATTGCTCATGGAACTGATCAGAAGTGACTTTAGCAACAGCTTATAGTGTTATTTGCTTTCCTATTATTCTGTTCTGTTATGTTTGATGAGAATTTGGAGATACTGATGAATTTAGTAAAAGAATTTGGTACTCAATTTGGCACCAAATTCTTTTTCTAAATTCTTTCTGAACATTCACCAAATTCTTTTACTAAATTCTTTTCTGAAATTATTTGTGAATGAATGGATATAAGTCGGTTTACGTGCTTGCCTGTTTCTCCTTTTGTCTTCGGCTGGACGTTAGATTTAAAATGTTTGCATTAGATAAGTAATAAAAATTAATCGAAACCTTTGGTATTGTTGTTACTTAGAATCCAGATTAAATTATGTTTCCAAAATGTATCCAACCATGTACAGTAATTAGACCCAAAATTCTGAGCTGGAAGTACCACAACCAAAAGTGCAGACCCAGATCAGCCTGCTTCTTTACGAGCAATCTGATCAGGATCTGCCATTTTACTAAGCCATTTTATAGCTTTAAGAAAGACCAGCTTCCAACCACTTTTAGGACAATTACTGTAACTGGTCAAGATACAGATCCCAGGTTATAGGTCCTAGGTTCAGATATGGATTCCACACCATAAGGTGGCTTCCTCTTCCCAGACAAGACAGTGGCACTATATGCCACACAAATTCCAAGACGACAACTTGTGTACCCTAAAGGCTGATCTGGATCTACACTGTTTGCAAAGGTTTACACACGAGTGTACAGATTACTGTATACCTTTTCATAACTTAAGGTGCAATAAACACAGCGGATATTCCCCATGACTCTGACATTTGCCATGGTTGACACGCTTGATTCGCTCACAGTTGAGTTCATGGGGCTCGGCCGACAAATGGTCTGACCGTATACACAAGGCATTGTGACAGAGGTGGCTTATATCTCTGTCACCAATATCCAAATGCCTTGTGAAAACCATGAAACACAATCTGTGAGCTGTGGTACATCTCCACTGTCCAGTTACTAGGCACTTGTATTTCACAGCGCCATAACCATTTTTCTGCACTTTCCGCGCCCATAGCAAGCATTCTCCATTCACCGCCCGAGCGCTATGTTCCACAAACAGATTCTTGTATTTTTCATAAAAGCCCTCCATACTGACTTCTCAGAATGAGGCTACCAACACAGACAAGTGAAGGAATACCTTATGGCCTCTAAATCCAGACTGCATTCAAGTTCCATTAGGGAACCCATGTCAATATTGGCCAATTTTAACGGTTCTCACTTAAAAGTCCAATTTATTCAAAAAATTAAAATAAAATACTCACTGCCTGTAGAACGCCTTTAAATGTAGGAGAAATTCTGTCTCTGTGCCGAATCCTAGGGCTGTATCAGCAAAAATGACCTCGCAAACTGAAAGTATAAACAATTACCCCACCCTATATCAGGCACGAGACCACAATTAGTTTTACTATGTAGTTTGATTATCCATCCTTCCATGAAACTTTTTTCACAACACTTCAGGCACTTTTAACTCTCTTTTCCTCAAGTCTCTGAGGCATGACAAACACTTTTCAAACAGTTTAAACAGAAATAAACCAGCTTGTTTTTCTGCTGTTTTTACGGTAAACATTGACCCGTCAACTTATGAGACAAACTGCCGCTGTAGGGGCACCTATGAAGGGTGTGATTCGGTTCCTCTAGTTACCTCCAGTGCTGGGGATTCTGAACTAATTATACATTTTCAAGAAGCATATCCAAGGCTCTTTAAAGTTTGCTATAGCAAGCAGGATATTCAGTCAAACTGGCCTTCTTAGAAACCAATGAACCAGGGAACTATTTGTGCGAAAGTATATCCTGAAAGTGTTCAACCAATCAAGGGAAATAATTGTGGACTGATTCCAATCTATGGTTCAAACCCAGGACCCCCTAGGGTGGAGCTATTGTAGACCCTGGGGTCATCATTTGAACAAACTTGGTAAAAGACCACCAGGCAAAGCTACATACCAAATGTCAAGCATCTGAGCCTTGCGGTTCTGAAGTAGATGATTTTTTAAAAATTTTCTGTGTATTTCTATGGTTTAAACCTGGGACTCCCTGCCCCGGGGCCATTTTGGACCCTGGGGCCACCATTTGAACAAACTTGGTAGAGGGCCACTAGGCAGTGTAACATACCTAATTTCAAGCATCTGAGGCAAGCAGTTCTGGTGAAGAAGATTTTTAAGTATCTTTTAGTTTCAAACCCAAGACCCCCTGCCGCAGGGCCATTTTGGGCCCTCGGGCCACCATTTGAACAAATTTGGTAGAGGACCACTAGACAATGCTACATACCAAATTTTAAGCAGCTGAGCCTTGCGGTTCTGAAGTAGATGATTTTTAAGTATTTTTTAGTTCCGAAACCCAAGACCCCCTGCCCCAGGGCCAATTTGGACCCTGGGGCCACCATTTAAACAAACTTGGTAAAGGACCACTAGGCAATGTTCCATACCAAATTTCAAACATCTGAGCCGAGCAGTTCTGGAGAAGAAGATTTCTAAGTATTTTTATGTTTCGAACCCAAGACCCCCTGCCCCAGGGCCATTTTGGACCCTGGGGCCACCATATGAACAAACTTGGTAGAGCACCACTAGACAATGCTTCATACCAAATTTCAAGCCTCTGAGCCAAGCAGTTCTGGAGAAGAAGATTTTTAAGTATCTTTTAGTTTCAACCCCAAGACCCCCTGCCGCAGGGCCATTTTGGACCCTGGGGCCACCATTTGAACAAACTTGTTAGAGGACCACTAGGCAATGTTACATACCAAGTTACAAGCGTCTGAGCCAAGCAGTTCTGGAGAAGAAGATTTTTAAGTATTTTTAAGTTTCGAACCCAAGACCCCCTGCCCCAGGGCCATTTTGGACCCTGGGGCCACCATTTGAACAAACTTGGTAGAGGACCACTAGGCAATGCTTCATTGCGAATTTCAAGCCTCTGAGCCAAGCAGTTCTGGAGAAGAAGATTTTTAAGTATCTTTTAGTTTCAAACCCAAGACCCCCTGCCGCAGGGCCATTTTGGACCCTGGGGCCACCATTTGAACAAACTTGTTAGAGGACCACTAGGCAATGTTACATACCAAGTTACAAGCGTCTGAGCCAAGCAGTTCTGGAGAAGAAGATTTTTAAGTATTTTTAAGTTTCGAACCCAAGACCCCCTGCCCCAGGGCCATTTTGGACCCTGGGGCCACCATTTGAACAAACTTGGTAGAGGACCACTAGGCAATGCTTCATTGCGAATTTCAAGCCTCTGAGCCAAGCAGTTCTGGAGAAGAAGATTTTTAAGTATCTTTTAGTTTCAAACCCAAGACCCCCTGCCGCAGGGCCATTTTGGACCCTGGGGCCACCATTTGAACAAACTTGTTAGAGGACCACTAGGCAATGTTACATACCAAGTTACAAGCGTCTGAGCCAAGCAGTTCTGGAGAAGAAGATTTTTAAGTATTTTTAAGTTTCGAACCCAAGACCCCCTGCCCCAGGGCCATTTTGGACCCTGGGGCCACCATTTGAACAAACTTGGTAGAAGACCACTAGGCAATGCTTCATACCAAATTTCAAGCCTCTGAGCCAAGCAGTTCTGGAGAAGAAGATTTTTAAGTATCTTTTAGTTTCAAACCCAAGACCCCCTGCCGCAGGGCCATTTTGGACCCTGGGGCCACCATTTGAACAAACTTGTTAGAGGACCACTAGGCAATGTTACATACCAAGTTACAAGCGTCTGAGCCAAGCAGTTCTGGAGAAGAAGATTTTTAAGTATTTTTAAGTTTCGAACCCAAGACCCCCTGCCCCAGGGCCATTTTGGACCCTGGGGCCACCATTTGAACAAACTTGGTAGAAGACCACTAGGCAATGCTTCATACCGAATTTCAAGCCTCTGAGCCAAGCAGTTCTGGAGAAGAAGATTTTTAAGTATCTTTTAGTTTCAAACCCAAGACCCCCTGCCCCAGGGCCATGTTGGACCCTGGGGCCACCATTTGAACAAACTTGGTAGAGGACCACTAGGCAATGTTACATACCAAATTTCAAGCATCTGAGCCAAGCAGTTCTGGAGAAGAAGATTTTTAAGTATTTTTTAGTTTCGAACCCAAGACCTTCTGCCCCAGGGCCATTTTGGACCCTGGGGCCACCATTTGAACAAACTTGGTAGAGGTCCACTAGACAATGCTTCATACCAAATATCAAAGCCCTAGGCCCAGCGGTTTCAGAGAAGAGGTCATTTAAAGCAAATTGTTGACGACGCACGACGGACGACGGACACTTGGTGATCACAATAGCTCACCCTGAGCCTAAAGGCTCAGGTGAGCTAAAAATAAACTTCAGTAAATATAAATTTATTGTCTTCTTTTGATGCCAAGTTCAGATTTGCCAAGATTCCATAGACATGGGTTTGAAACAGTCTTTCCTAAAATTTTGATTCAGACTAAATGCGACTCAGCGGCCGTGAAGAAAAGACTTGAAATAGGTCCATATAGTTATTTTCCTTGAGATATGCCGAAAACGGGCGGCCAAAACGTTGGAAAACTGTTTTCGTTGTTGTTGTTTTGTGTGTGTGTGTGTGTGTGTGTGTGTGTGTGTGTGTGTGTGTTTAAATATTTCTTCAGTTTGTTTTTTTTTCAAATAAATTCTACACTTGTTTTTATCTTACACCCGTGGATAGTGCCACCAGTCAATAAAGTAGAAATTAAATACTTTGCTAAATAAACGTTAGCAACAGAAAGTGCGCTAACAATCGGGTTCACTTCAAAATTTCACTGTCTTAGCAGGGTAAGCCTTCCTTTTAAAAGGAAATTTTATTCCAAATATGTTCGCATTTTGTGTTGATTTAAACAGACATATCCGTTCATTTGCTACTAAATATTACTATTTTTTCACATAAAACCTTAGATTGAGAAAAAAACGTCTCCGAAAGTTTATCTGAAAATTTTGATTTGTTTTAAGAAAATATAATTATATTGACACGTAGTTCAGTTGGAACGCAGCTCCAAGGAGTAGGGATATAATCAAGCCCATAGCAACGGATTTTTGTTCGAAAGTGTCGCCATCAAAATGGCTATCGACGAACCCCTCTGTGTTTTCATGCCACCATTCGGATTTATGAAATTGCCTCACCGGTTGAAACTTTAAGAGCACCTCTCTGACTTCCATTATTAAATATTTCCGTTAAATTAAGGCCAAGACATTCTTTCTTGGCTGTGTAATAATTAACGAAACAGTGCCCTTTACTTCCAGATCAAACACGTGAACAAAAAAATACGATTTATAGCGTATTCGACTTTCTCCAGGTCGCAGACCTATGCCATGAAAAACATTGAACTATACTCTACTATCATGTGAAATTTCAGAAAATTTGGTTTTGGAACATTTTAAAATTGCAAAATGACATATGCCTACCCAGTTTGTAAACAAACAAAAAAAAATGGCCTCGAAATCATGCCAGCCTGAGGCCTACGTGACATCGCACAAATTGTTCATTGCCAAAATAACCAACTCGCAAATCTGCATGTTCGCAGAAACCTTACCACCTAACACTGATTATTGTTTTGACGAAGACAGAATTAAACAGTCCAGCAGATATATTTTATACATCATTTATTGAGAGATAGAAAAATGTCAACTCTTACCTTGATACTGTAGCAATTTGTAAACACGCCACTTATTGACAAAGTTATGATGTAATTTTGTATGGGGTGCCGTTTTACTATTTAGGGACGAGTCATTTATAAGGTGGGGGTTCGGGTACATTTTCATATGAATCACCAAAAATTTTCCGACCCACCCAGTCTCAACACAATTATTTTTCCGACCCCCCCCCCCCCCCTCCGCTCCCAGATAGGTGACAAAAAACTTTTATGACCCGCCCCATCCCCCAATCTCAACTACCATTCCCCCCACACACACCATATTACCTTATTTTATGTCAGACTGACCTCAATCAAAATCTGTACGAAACACAAAGAACATATCTTATTCTAATAGGTTAATTAATCATGGTCTGTTTAAACTTTGTCTGCATTTCTTTCACATCTTCTGCAAATGATCATCCAGAAATCTGTTGTTGAATGCTTGATAATTATAACTGTTAATTATAGCCTATTAATTGGACCTCTGGGTGGCGGGGTCTGGGGAGCCACTATAGTTTTGCTGATGAAAAGGCACCTGGACAGCTGATATCACAGATGCAGGCATTAAAATTAATTACAAAGTCATCTACTAGACATGAATTTATAGACACTTTCATACTGTTCTTCTAGCAAACCAATGAACATATCTGTTTTAGATATGAAGCTGCTCCCCCCCCCCCCACCCCACCAAATGTCTTTAAGTTTTGAGTTGAAAGGAATGAGTCTGAAATCTGAGGGGTAATAAAATTTTAGGGTAGAAATGAAGGCTGATAGAAAAATTCTGACCCCCCCCCCCCCCCACACACACACACACACATACAATATGCCAAATAAAATAT
The DNA here is from genome assembly GCA_963989385.1 of Ctena decussata. NCBI lineage: Eukaryota > Metazoa > Mollusca > Bivalvia > Lucinida > Lucinidae > Ctena > Ctena decussata. The sequence goes on from OZ022513.1 coordinate 55,173,660, forward strand.
ATGACCCCCCCTCCCGCCTGCTCCAAGGCTTATTGATTTCCGACCTCCCCCCTCCCCCAGTTCATAACCCTCCCCCAACCCCACCTGGTAGTAAATGACTCGTCCCTAATCATGTTTATTCCTTACTTATCGATATCCTAAATCCATAATTAATTTACGGATATCCAGAAACACGCGAATAAAGAAATCACAACAATGGAAATATTTGCCAGATTTTGGACCAGCAGGTTTGCTAGAATTCAATCTTATGGTGGCACGGTGGGTATGCCTCCATGTATTTCCGGCTGCCATTTCTACAAATGGGGAAATTTTGGGGACTTCCACATAGTTTTCCTGTACCGGAAAATTCTTCAAAAAAACACTTTGCATCCAAAGGAGCAAATGCTTTTCTAAAAGAGTTGACTCCCTTTGGAAAGGTAGGCATAAATCAAAATTGCCGAGATGCTTCCACATGAAATGTTCCCAGTCTCCTTAAGCGCGCACATTTACATGTACGCTCTCAATTTCTTTTCGGTTCATTCCTCATTTGTGTGCCAATTAGAACTTTAACTGAAATTGTGTGGTCTTATCTTTCTTTGACTAGCAATCCCAGGTATCTTAAAGGTTAACAGAAGATTTGATATTTTTGCATTCACAAATTTTCCTGACGGCAAACGTACAGGGCAATCCGGTACACTTTATGCTTAGCTCTGAGTTTATTCTTCATACTCTGTGTCATGAAAGTAAACTCTTGGACAGTCGATTTCCGCATCGAATCAAATAACAGTTAAAACACATCCATTAGGCAGTGATAGGAATCGAGCCAGCGGCCTGCAGTTTCACATCTAACACTGATGAAGTGCGCGAAGGTTTTCACTTTTTTTATTTTATGAGGGTCAGAAAGTTTACGGGTGTTAAGATGAACATATGTACAGTATTATGGCTGCTTATTGTACCACGCGCTAAACGTCGGATGGCACGTATATGTAGCAAGCCTCCAACTTTCCTCCTCGCCCACCCACTCACCAACGCACCCCGACACCCTTTTCAGGTTCATCGTCGAACCTCGTAGTCGCCAGACTATTTCAGAATGGAAAGGTATTCTTGCAAGCCAACCAGTCAATCAGGGTTTTGCTGTTCGCTGATATAAACAGACTAAGCACGTGTTTGCTGTTGTCACATGCGACCAGAGTTTTCTTTTAAATTAAAAAAAAGAGTCCTCTTTGAAGATTCAAATGTTATAAATCTCAGTGTGTGTAACAACAATGTAGCCAAAACTCTTCTATTGAATTGACAGAGAGAGAGAGAGAGAGAGAGAGAGAGAGAGAGAGAGAGAGAGAATGAGAGAGAGAGCAACGACTGTTCAGTGTTTAAGTCATGTTTGGATGTTTGGTACCAAACATCACTACAGGCGTCATTCCAGACTAAATTGATATTATACTAATGTATAACAGCACATCTTCCTCTCATTTGTAGATATATCTGTGATTAAGTAGGAATTCGTTAGTCTAAACATGATGTAGTAAGTGCTGCTCGCACCGCCCCCCTCCCCGCGGCCGCCCAACCTCCTTCCATCCCCGCTCGGCTTATTTCTTGTTTCTTTCTCACTTAAGTATATACCACTGGTATTTGTTGAGCAAATTATAAAATCAGATTGTAAATGATTTCGAAAACTAGACAAACAAAATGACAAGAAGAAAAAACACTCTCTTACTTCGTACCGGGTTCTAATGAAATTATCTGGTTAATTCATGTACGACGTATTATACGTTTACATGGCATGCCGACTGCCTATAGTTCTAGGTAATATTAATACGTCATCATTTTCAACAATGACGTAACAACAAAGTGACCTAGTAAATTATTTGACAGATAACAGATGACTGTTTGAAAGATACATAAAGTTTGAAAAGGATATTATTGTCATAAATTGGAGTGGCAGGTCAAATTTGTATAATGCCAATCAGGCCAGCGGTTGGTGAGCCCCCGGTGAGGAACGTTCTACCAGTTTGTAGTCTATTTTAGCTAACTCAACTCCGTACTTTTTCTCCTCTTCAAGTTTTTAGCAATTTGAGCTCAAGTTTGACAAGCTGTCGACCTTAATTTTCTGTCTAAATTGTGGCTGTCCGGCAAGTATTGCTGGTGCTCATATCACGTTCAAGGCCGTTTCTTGAGCGTTAAAACCACTGATGCCATCTTTCATTTTGCAATTTAAAAATGTTCCAAAACGATATTGCTTGAAATTTCACATGAACAAAGAAGAAGTAATAAAGTTGTCTATGGCATGGGTGCGCATATTGGAGAAATTCCCAGCTCTCTGTTAATTATGTTTTATGTTGATGCAAGTTTTCAGTAGCACCATAATAGTGTATTGTACTTTGACGATGAATATTTTAGCATTTCGAGCAATTTTGGCCCTCAAGTTTGTTGACAAAGCATGCTTAATACTAGTTAGCAAAGCAATTTTATGTGTTGAATCATTTTGATATAGCCAATGCCTCTAAATACATTTGAGAATAATGGGAAATTTCGTCAAGAACCATGTTCGCCATTTTTAGGGCCTATTTTTAATGTGGAAGGATCCACCGTTGTAATTACAATCACCGCTTTTCGAGGGTTTGCGTTCCAACTGGATATTGCAATAATTTTAATTTTTTGACAAAGAAGATGTGTTTAACTTTACCCTCTATATTGATAACCTCGTTTCTTCCAACGTCAAAGTTAGATGATTCCTAAGCTGGTATAGCTTCAGTTTTAGTGAAACATTTATAATCTGTTCTGGGGAATAACTGCACAAAAAACGAAAAGACTGTATTAATATCTTATTCCGTCTTTAAGGAAGAATGATTAAAACACGCCAGGGGTTCATTTTTGCCATGATATTTCATTAGCTTAACGTGACGTCTCGTTTATCGAAATCTTTCGAACCTCGTATTTCGCGTCGTCAATTACGTTCGAAAAGAACAAAACCGGGAAAATGAACCCCTGGCCCATTCAAACTGCTGTGTCTAGAAGACGGAAGAAGATATTTCTTCGATTCATTTATTTTTTTTTATTTGTTTTTTTTTTGTTTTTTTTTTTTGGGGGGGGGGGGGGGCTCATTTTGACAGATTCTTTAAAATAACCCAGCATCGTTTCATTGGAAATAAAAGATATATCGGAAACCGCTTTGTGCGCCCAACTGAATTTAAGGTGGAATAGGACAAAACCAAAATTTTCAGTTTTCTAGTCAACCAATATATCATCAAAAACTTCAGTAGTTTATGACTCTCTAAATGAATTCCTTCCGAGCATAAAACGAAAAATTCCTATTCCAATGACGTGAAAATTTGACGGTTTGATGTTTTTTACGCAAAATTTATAGCTCTCAGATATCCTCTTTAATCGACATTTCTCAGCAGTCCTTAGAGGTATTGAAATAAGTTTCATATCAAAGTGCGTGCCATCAAGAGGTCCATAAACCTGTGCTATAATTTTTGCCCAATCTCTACGCATTACGAGTGAATTAATACAAACATTAATTTTCGTCAGCTGTTGAAATTTGCTGTTTTTCGCGTAAAAACTGAAATAGAGAAAAAACGTCTCCGAAAAATATATCTCAAATTTTGATATGTTTGAAAGAAATGTGATATTGAAATATTGATGAAATAATATCAAGATTTTACCGTGTAAATATTTCTTAAAGGAGATTTTTTAAACTATGCCCCTCTTCAAATAACGTCGCTTTAATTAGCGCCAAACTAAATTTGGTGCCAGGTTGCATTCCACCATTAATTTTCCATAGACGACAATGTTAAAATCTGGTCATTTTATTACAAAACTGTACATACAAAGTTTTTCAAACCTGTCTTGCTTTAAACGGTCATCATAGCCTATCAATTTGACATGAAAACATCCACTGCCTTCCCAACTCATTGATCCGCTAAGCCAGGCTGAGTATGGCAACCACCGATTCGTTCCGCCAAAAATAGCATATTTTTTTACTAGGGAGTCAGTTACCAAAATCAACCCCATCTCCTTCAGGTAAAATATTTCTCAATGAAATATGCCTTTTCGTAACTATCATTTGTCGGGGTTTTTTTATACTGCAAGAAATCTAACATACAAGATTGACAGATGACCTCATCTCTCTTACAACATAAACCTAATGCTCTCCCCGAAATAGGCGGGGCAAGTCCTCATGAATATTTAGTGCACTGTTCCCTAAACCAAACTATCTTTTTGCAATATGCCATAAACTGAACAGTTTGAATGTTAGTGTGATACATTTTCATAGTGATCGTCAAGTTTCAAATGAATCCGTAAAGAAATGTACCAATTATGACAGTTTTACTACGTCGGTTGAGGTTTCTGTAGCGAAATGACTGAAACTGATGATTTTGAGGATTAATGAAAATTAATAATGATTCCGTTGCTATTCTTTTATATCTGTGGAAACATTTATCTTTTCATAGGAGCCATAGTACTTCTCTTAATAATAAAAACAAGAAAATGTGGTTGAATCTGTTATACATAAGCATTTATTGGCAATTTTCTATATATATTTTTACCCCTCAATTTGGTTAAAATCTTGGTATTTGGAGGCTGTTTAATACATAAATGCAGTAAAATTGATTTAATAGTCCAAATCTGCATACCAAAAGAAGCAGAGAAACAAGATTGATATAAATTTAAGGTAAATGTTTGGTTAAAATTACATTTGTCCTCAAAAAATACTTATTTACATGCAAAAGTCTCTGAAAAGCGACGCTTTTTGTATTTCGCAGAATCGCATATATCATGCTTTTATGGGCTTTTATGCTTCCAGGTGTTCCAGATGCTTTTTCTTTAACCGCGTAATGTTAAATTGGACTAATGTGAAATAATTTACCATCAAAACTTATAGTACAATAATAAAGTAGCATTTCCTAACCCCGCCCCCGTACCCCCTAGATTCTACCTGAAAAAAAAATGTTGTTTTCATTTTTGCTGATGACCCTCTGCCTAAAGCATCAAATCATCAATTACAACAACAATCTCACTGTGGATAATACACAAAAGAATTCACTTTTAATGGTCAAAGGGACACATATCTCTAGATATGCATCTAAAGTGAAACCGAAAGTAAGAAACAGGGTCACGGTCAATCTGACTTAATGTGCTTTAGGTTGCATTCCACCATTAATTTTCCATAGACGACAATGTTAACATCTGGTCATTTTATTACAAAACTGTACATACAAAGTTTTTCAAACCTGTCTTGCTTTAAACGGTCATCATAGCCTATCAATTTGACATGAAAACATCCACTGCCTTCTCAACTCATTGATCCGCTAAGCCAGACTGAGTATGGCAAACCACCGATTCGTACCGCCAAAAATAGCATATATTTTACTAGGGAGTCAGTTACCAAAATTAACCCCATCTCCTTCTGGTAAAATATTTCTCAATGAAATATGCCTTTTCGTAACTATCATTTGTCGGTCTTTTTTTATACTGCAAGAAATCTAACATTTATTATTGACAGATGACGTCATCTCTCTTACATCGTAAACCTATTGCTCTCCCCGAAATAGGCGGGGCAAGTCCTCATGAATATTTAGTGGACTGTACCCGCCAAGAGCATTCTCCGATATCTTTTACTTCAGATAAAACCATGTCGAGTTATTTTCAAGAAAATATCAATTTGAAAGGCGAAAAAATGAAGCAATATCTCATTCCGTTTTGTAGACAGAAGAGTTGAAACGGTATAGGAGTTCAATTTTCCCGGTTTTGCGGTATCGGGGGTAATTGACGTCGCGAAATACGAGATTCGTAAGGGTTCAATAAACGAGACGTCACGTCACGCAAAATAAATGTCATGGCAAAAATGAACCCCTGGCGTGTTGAAACCTTCGTCCCTGGAAGACGGAATAAACTATCAATTCAGTTCTTTCGTTTTTCGTGCAGTTATATCCCTAAAAGAGATCATAATTGTTTTACTAGAAACAAAAAATATTACTAAAACATTCGTAGCATTAATCTCCCTTCGACGTTAGAGGAAACAATGTCATCAGAGCACGGGGTATAGTTAAACAAATCTACTTTGTCAAAAATTTACTCGGTGAAAACTTCAATTTACTTAAAAAATTATATATAAACATATCTCGTTAACACATTTCAAAATTTCAGATATATTTTTCGGAGACGTTTTTGCTCTGTCTAAGCTTGTATGGGAAATTAAGCAATATTTAGCAGCTAATGAAAATTCATATTTGCCTAATTCAATACAAAATGCGGAAATATTTTGAAGAAGTAATATCACATCTTAAAAGGCCTCTTAACGGCTCGGACTTTGGTATGAAATTTATTACAATATCTTAACGGAGAGCAAAACAAATGCGAAAATTATACGTAATAGAGCGCTATTTATATTGCATAAAAAGACGTCAATACCTCACATTTTCATTACGTCATAGAAATAAAAACATTTGTTTCACACTTAAAAGAAAATCATGTCGTAATTAAGAAAATGCTGAACTTCTTGATCATTGTTCTTTTTACACGAAAACAGAAAATTTTAGTTTTGTCCTATTCCACATTAACTATAAAAGAAACAACGTTGTCTGAATAGGGAGTATACTTTAAAAAATCTCTTTTATATTTAAATGGTAAAATCTTAATATTATTCCGTCAATATTCTAACATCCCATATCATTATATCAAAATTATAGTTGCTATAGAGCACACGTCTTTGTTGAACAGTACTTATCTAGTGTTGTCCGTTTGTTCGTTCGTTCTTTCGTTCATTCCTCCGTTCGTCGATCCGTTAGTTAACTCTTACGCCAAAGATTTGCGTTAAACCTTTTTGGATTGTAACCGTTAGTCAGATTCTTTTCATATCCGTTAGTTAACTCTTACGCCATAACTATCACGCCAAAGATTTGCGTTAAACCTTTTAGGATTGTAACCGTTAGTCAGCTTCTTTTCATATTTACTTTATGACATCTCTATACCACTGACTTTGATGTGAAAGTACCTAAACCCCTGGGTCAGGTCTCAAGGCGGGGCGAGAGGTCAATACGAGGGGTGATCATTAAATAATGGAAACTAGCATTTATTTCATAGGCTATGTATAAAAACATTACTCCAGGTATATAAAAAAACTAAGAAGCAAGCATATGACATATTACGATCTAAAGTAGTTTTTAGGAAGATCGTTGTCATGGCAACGATGCCTTTAACTCCTAAGGGTCCAGTCTCTATTTTTTTGCATATTTCCATGTATATTTGCTATTGATAAGTAACAAAGAATGGATAAAGGTTTGTGATGGTGTGATGGCTTGATGCAAGTCTTAGATGCTAAAAGAAATATATAGTTATTCATGCCTTGCACTCAAACCTGGCAGAAATACAGGCCCTGAAAGACTTTTGGTCAAGCAAATTTTGACGTTTTTGCCGATTTTAAGCTGTAGGGACCAGAATTGTGACGTCATTGCACTAGCTGAGTATAGGGAGAATTGTATAGCAGAAAGAACCAAAATTATCCTGTACTTGATAACCAGTCAATTAACTTTAGCATAATACTTGGAATTATGCAATAAAATGTCAAATTCCCTAAAGATTAATTATTTCCACCCCTTCTTTAGCTTAAATTCATGCCAGATTTCAGATCATTTTCATGAACAATCATTATATGTGTGTTTCTAAAGCCAAACCCTAACTATAACGGCAGGTGTTCTTAAACTTTGAATATCTCTTTACATATTGTACATAATGAGTATAATAAAAACATCCCCTTACCAAAATGACCTCGAAAAAAATCACACGTAGTACCCGGCATGAACGTGACGTCTTTTTTTGCTATGGTAATACGTGAAAATTTCGATCTCAAACATGGATTCGAAAGCTCAAAAGACACTCTTTGGTGTTACATAAAGAATACTTATTTCTGTATAAAATCAAGTAATCTACAAAGGTGTTTCCATTACTTAATAATCACCCATGGATTCGAAAGCTCAAAAGACACTCTTTGGTGTTACATAAAGAGTACTTATTTCTGTATAAAATCAAATCTACAAAGGTGTTTCCATTACTTAATAATCACCCCACGTAAGTTTGACTTAGCTTTGTGTTAAGCCTTTTCGATTGCTCGTACATGTATTTCTGTAACAACATATCAGATTCTGTGTATTATTTAGAGAATTGACTGTACGAGTAATTGAAATAACCTTCGAGGGGGGCGGAGGTTACATCAATTACGAGTACAGTTTCAATTTTCAACATGTTTTGCATCATGGGCCAATCAGAAACCAGAATTTTCTTCAGTGGCTGTCGCTTCCAGTATGTTTATATCTGCAGGTGACACTGTTAAGATTAATTTCCGTAATCTAGAATGGCATATCTATGCTTTTGTAACCCATTTCTTAAACTTCGCTGATAAGCTAATTGCCTGAGCCAAAAATAACATAAAAATTTTAACTTCAAATATGATGGTCTGGCATATTACAGTCTACTTTGTAAAAATTTGTATTAAATGGTGAATTCTAAGTTTCTCAGCTTTAGCATTTTACATATGTACGAGTGTGCATCGTGTTAACTTTTAGATGCAACTCTTTACCCAACTATTTTCCTCTCTATAGCATTGCTACAGCAGGTGTCTAGAAAATCAATAAAATTTGACAGCCTCGGTGTTGTCCGTGAAAGACTGCACTGTTTAAACTGTGCGGTATATATATGCCGAAAAAATATATGAATGTATGTCGCACTGAAATTAGAGCATGGCTTTGAATTGACCTCAGTGTAAACTAAATGGGAATCTGAAGCCCCGCCTACTCAATAAGATGCTTGTGCCCGAGGGTTATTCAAATATTGCACAAAAGATCAAAGGAAAAAATGTAGGCCATGATACAATCATATTTAGATAATGATATTTCTGCAGCATTACTTTTGATATAAAAAGCCGAAGCATTAGGGTCAGGCCACTGGGTGGAACAAGATGCATATTCCGATCGGTCACGATCAGGTGTCCATAGAATTTTTCTGCAAGTTATAACCTCATAAGAGAAAATTTAGAGATATTTTAAGCCCCTAAACTTGAGTAAGTACGCCGCGGTTGTCCACCAAAAGATAGTTTGGTTTTGCTATGCAATTGATAATACTAGCAATTTTCGTAGAAGAAAAAACTGCGCTTTTTTAGCGTTATATGTTTGCAATGGACATTTGGCATGGTTTTATGCTTTATTTTATAAGATATATTCCATTAAGGTGGTGATTTATGGTAAATGTAAATATCTGCTTAAACCACAAAAAAGTAACGTATCTCACTGAAAATTAGCAGACTTCTTATTTTCGTTGTTCTTTACAGTTTAGAATACAAAATAGACGTACATGCTGCTTAAAAGAGTGTTTTTGTAAGGAAAGATCAAAGGGTAATTTTCTGCGAATAAATCTGAAAAAATAATATCGTTATCAAAAATTTACGTAGTGCTGAAGGTGCATTATTGCATAATGAAGGGCGTCCTAGCAATTATTTATTCCAATCCTTTCTCAAATTGTAACGGAGACCAGATGAAAATGGTAGCTTTTTCTCAAATGTTCAACCATGTACAAAGTAAATGTACACTGGACGCATTTATTGAATATAGGGTAGGCAAGCATACCTATGTTAACACCTACAATATAAATAATACATTACTGACATGATCAGTGGTGTGTAGATGAAATTGTTCAACCTTTTTAAAATAGTATCACCTGTCTCACCTGTGTGTTTTTGACAAAACATTTGGACACAGACTGCATCTTTTTTCATCTGCTCAGCCTGATAATGTGTGAAAGAGTTTGAAAAAATAATTGCTAGGACGCTCTCCATTATGCAACAAGGTACTCTAAGCACTAAGTATATTTTCAATAATGATATTATTTTTTCGGATTTATTCGCAGAAAATTACCCTTTGATCTTCTCTTATAAAAACACTTTTATACATTAACAAATGCTGCATTTTGGGATTCTAAATTATGAGAAACAACATAAAGAGCATCTGCTAAGTTGTGGAAAGATCAGTGTTATTTTGAGTATTTTATGCAGATTTTTGTCTCTGTCCCAAATCAGTGATAATCAACACCTTAAGGAGCATGAAAACTGGCTTTAGTTTAAGGACAGATGTTTCACGAGTAATCATCTTTTCCAATGAAAGGAGTCAAATGAAACTCAAGTTACATCAATTTTATTCAAATCACACAATCGTTCTACATTTTCTGTTCTAAACCGCTAGAAATGGTATTTAGTGATAACTGCTAACGATGCACCCAGCGTTGAAACATTGTATTAACGTCCGTTCAACGTCAAAACAAAAACTTGTATAAACGACTGTATAATGGCATGATGTTACAACAATGTCATATGAACGTCTATGTAATGTCATGATGCCAAAGCAACGTGGTGTCAACGTCAGGACGTCGCATCAGTGTTGAGGTGATGTTGTTTTGACATACTGTGTCAATCAGTTATTTTGTCGAGAAAAATAGAACACGGTAAAAAAAATTGTAGAAAAGAAGCATGCAGATAGAATAGCAATAACAAAATGATCTACAGTATGTCCGTCACTGTGTACTTTTAGTTTATGACAATTTAAAACGATCGACTGTGTCCACTAAATAATAACATATGAAGATTTCGTCAGTGCTATTACAGTATGTTATGTCCCGCACACCTCGCTGAAGATCGCTGCCAAACAGAAGAATCCTACTTTGACTAAAATCATTTGACCAGACACATATTTCTCCTAGCCTTCTGTAGCAAACGTAGACATTACCATTATTATCAACAGTGAGGCCATAAGGGCTCTTCCCTTTTACAGCAACTGTCTTTACAACATCACCATTGTCAGCATCAAGAAGTGTTATTGTATCCATGCCCCAGTCAGTTACCAGGATGGTCATTTTGTCATTTAAGATATTTGCTGTAACAGAAAATGGCTTTTCAAACAGCTGTTGACCGTTATGATCGGTTGATACGGACCACAGCTCAGCCCCAGTCAAAGAAATCATTTTCACGCATTTTGGTTCAGTCCAGTTGACCACCACAAGATTCTTGTAACATAACGCTAAACCACTTGCCCAGTATCCAAGTGACACCGTTCTCTTTATCGCCAATGAGCCTGTGTCAGATATATCCAATATGTGAAGTTTCTCATTATTTGTACTAACCGCTGCTGTTGTGTCATCTATCACAGTGACATCATATGGTGGTCCTGACAGTGTCAGGGATGACAGTAACGTACTGTCAGGTGCGACAGCCTTCACTTTCTCGTTTTGCCAATCAGCTAAAAGCAGTATGTTGTGACGTGTAACAGCTATTCCATTGATACGGCAATCTTGTTTATCATCTACCATTTTGACATTCAAAGGTGTCATCTTTTTAGCTCTAATTTGCATTATATCTCTGGGAATTCCAGCTCTTGAATCTGCTTTTTTTGTTTTTCTTGTTTTTCGTGACGGAAACGCTATCTCTGGTGTCAACATCATGAGGTCTAATTGTGAGGAATCTACTTTTACACTGCCGAGCGGATTGTTTGCTGAGAGAAAAGCTAATGTTTCAGGACTTATAGAAAATGATATGTCTACTTTGTACAGCTGTTTCTTCAAGTCAGCTAATTCTGTCTGAACCTGACTGACTTTTGCTACTATATTTTGAAGTTGTACGAATACATGTGGAGTTATGTCAATACCAGTGACCTTGTCAATTTTATACAGAGTTTGATCAAGGGAGGCTTTCATGGCCGACAGAGCGAAAACCTGATTAGACACATATGCCACTTTTCTATCACGAGCAATTATAACATCGGAGATTGTACTCGAATACGCGTTTTCTATTTTAGAAATTAGTTTATCTCGCAATTCATGTTTTTCTTTTATCATTCCCCTCTTTTTACTTCCCACGTTCTCTTCATTTTGTTTCATATCATTTTTGACAGAAGTTACAGTTTCCTTGATTGTCTCAGTTACAGCCCTGAGGTCCTGAATGTCAATGGAGCCGAGATCTGTACACAAGTCAGGTATGCGCTTATGTTTGCAATGCATGTGAAACTCAGCAATGCACTGACTGCATACCATTTCACCATGATCCATACAAAAACGCTGCTTTATATAACTTTTATGCGCGTCACAGTCTAAATACTTAACAGGTTTGTCAGCTTGTGTCTTTGGCATTCTTCCATCTTGAAGTATTCTATGGTTTCGCATGGCAAGGAATCGCTTGTGGTCATCAAGACATGACTTGCACAGGAAGGTATTGCAGTCTTGACAGAATCCAGAGGCTTCAATCTTTTTGCTAGTGTCGTCAAAACAAAGATCGCACCAGGGATCAATCAGTTCGTCCGAAATTCCGTGTAGGTGTGCTCTTTTTGAGAGTTTCTCGCCTACAGAAATACTGCCGTCATCTACAGCATCTGCAGTTGCCATTCTGTTAATTAAAAAGAGAACCTCCAGCAATAAGGCGTAAATGTTCATAAATAACAAAATTTATGATATGACGTAGTTGTTATTCTGTGGATAACGTCGTTTCATAAAAATCGTATGACCATACGTGTTATAACAATTTAGCGTGTACACGTAACGTCATTGACAATGTCCATGTCAACAGTGCGTTTTCTTATTGAAATAATGTTCAATTTAAAGGCGTTAAAATACCATTTTTAAAGGGTCTTATGATAAACAGAATCTTACACTAGTGGTCATTTCATATGAAATTTATGAAACTCGCTGAAGGCTCGTTTCATAACTTTCATATGAAATGACCACTCGTGTAAGATCCTCTATATGTTACATTCGTCTCTTAACTATCAACAAAAGTTAATGTATAATTGAATGATCTGCATTTCTTCATACTTAAAGCGAGCTTTATCTTATATCAAAGTTAAACATTGATCCGAATATGTTGAGGTTCAATATTTTGCTTTTACACCGTAAGTTTTATCTTGTGAAATACAACAGTCCTCAGCATGCTTAGTATAGTCATACGAATATCTGATCTTTCAAAGCTAGTAGAAACGCCCAGTTTCGTTGAGAATTAAATGGCCTGGGCAACCCTGTCACCCCTTCCCCCACCAGGCCCAACTAACCACTTATATTTGTTGTTTAGGTATGCTAGAAAAAAATACAATTAAAAGGGCTTGTTGGGATAAAGGGGGAAAGGTAGTACTTCAATATTGCCTACAGCAATGGGTCTCTTATTTTCATTTTTCGACACAAAATATTTAGCCTCTGAGGCGCTTCATAAAACCTTCAGTTGTGATTGTATTGAGTCATTTATCAGATCGACAAGAGAAAAGTCGGGTTTAGCCTTAGATAAAAATGTCAAAAAAGTAACTTGCAAACTTGTGAGCAATATCTCGAGCATTCTGAAATTTGTTGCCATCATAATTTAATACAAATTTACAGCTATTATGCTATTTACAGCTACAATGCTATTGAAATTCCTTATTGGCGTGAAAATTTGACTTCCATAACTTCTAAAATAACAATAGAACGATGTTTTTTTCTGCCTTTTTCTTTCCTCAGCACCTGCTTTCCATGTGCCATCACAAATGCTAATTTCACCTAAAGTAGGACATATCATATAATGGAATTTTAAAATTTTCAATTCCATACCTACCAAATTTCATAGTGAATGACCAAATTTCAAGCATCTGAGATTAGTAGTTCTGAAAAAAGATTTTTGAATATTTTTCGATGTATTTCTATGGTTCAAACCCAGGAACCCCTGGAATGGGGCCATTTTGGACCCTGGAGCCACCATTTGAATAAACTTGGAAAATGACTATTTGGCAATGCTACATCTAAGCCTAGCAGTTCTAAAGAAGCAGATTTTTAAGTATGTATTATTGTGGAACCCAAAATCCTGTGCCGAGGGCCATTTTGGACTCTGGCGCCATCATTTGAACAAACTTGGTAAAGGGTCACTAGGCAATGCTACATATCAAATTTTAAGCATCTAACCTTTTGGTTCTTAAGAAAAAGAATTTTGAACACTATTTTTGTATCTCTTTGGTTCAAACCCAGGACCCGCCTGGGGTAGGTCTATTTTGGACCCTTGGACCTGCATTTTAACAAACTTAGTTAAGGAATACTAGGAAATACTACATACCAAATTTCAAGCATATGAGCAAAGTGGTTCTAAAGAAGAAGACTTTTGAATACTTTTCTATGTATTTCTATTGATCAAACCCAGGACTCCCTCCCGCGGGGCCATTTTGGACCCTTGGACCACCATTTGAACACTTTTGATAGAGGTCTACTAGACAATGCTTCATACCAAATTTCGAGCACCTGAGCCAAGCGGTTCCTGAGAAGAATTGTTTTGAATATTTTTCTATGTGTTTCTATGGTTTAAACTTAGGACTCCCTGCCGTGGGCCAGTGTTGGACCCTGGGGCATCATTTGAACAAACTTGGTAAAGGGTTACTAGGCAATGCTACGTATCAATTTTCAAGCATTTTAGCCCAGTGGTTCTAAAGAAAATTTTTGAATATTTGTCTATGTATTTCTATGGTTCAAATTCAGGACTACCTATCGCGGGGTCAATTTTGACCCTGGGGCCACCTTTGAACAAACTTGGTAAAAGACCACTAGGCAATGCTACAGACCAAATTTCAAGCATCTGAACCAAGCAGTTCTGGAGAAGAAGATTTCTAAATGTATTTTATTTTCGAACTCAAGACCCCCCGCCACAGGGCTATTTCGGACCCTTGGGCTACCATTTGAACAGGCAGAGGTCCTCTAGACACTGCTTCATACCAAATATCAAAGCCTATGCCTAGTGGTTTCAGAGAAGATGTAATTTAAAGCAAATTGTTGACGACGCACGGCGGACGACGAACACTGAGTGATCACAATAACTCACCCTGAGGCTATGGCTCAGCTGAACTAAAAACGACGAAGAGCATGCAACGAATAGAATAATGAAAAATAATGTCTTTGTTCTGTGTAAATCTTCTGTGGCGTACTGACCAAGCTGGTACATCGCGTCATTATGACGAAGAAATGACGTCGATGCGACGTCATACTAGGTTAATAAAATGATTCTTTCAAACGAAACACAAAATTACCTACTTATGGATTTGTTCCCTAGAGCCACCCGGGGACAGTTGTCACGAGAAATGGACGTAAAAAATATAAGTTGTTATGAAGCTTCATGTTAATTCTCTGCATGTGCTTAGGCAGCGTTTCTCCGCGCGTCGCGGCGCGTGTCTATGCACTATTACATGTACGTCACGACGAATTTTGGGGAAAACATACACTCCCTATTAATTTTGTTAAAATTGTTACATGTATCATGATAGAATAAAAATCAGTTGAGATGAAACATATAAACTGACCTTCAAATATCTTGTCCCTGGCTATATTCTATCTAGCTGCTAAAGAGAGAGCATACTTCTAACTTGTAAAGTGGTTGTCGTCCAGTAGTTTTGACATAATCGAACACATTTGAGCCGCGACGTGACAAAACCAACAATGTGGTCGTGCGTCCAGCGCAGACTCAGATCAGCCTGGGCATCCGCCCAGTCTGATCAGAGTCTTCGCTTTCAGCATGAAGGTAGCTTAGTCCCTCAGCTACCCTTTAAGCGCTTAGCAAAGAGTCTGATCAGACTGGGTGAATGCCCAAGCTGATCTGAGTCTGCGCTGGGCGGACGACCACTTTGTTGGTTTTCTCGTGTCGCGGCTCATTTGTAAATATGATTGGAGTACATGAGCCTCATACTATATGCAAGCAAGGAGCAACCAAGGTTCGGTGCAGTTTCGTCAGACTATTTTCTGTTCAAATGAATAGTCTGATCTATCTTCAGTTTGCGCAGATACATGACTGATCGGAGTCTTCGCCTATATTGTAAGGCCGTTTATTTCCATGCACAGCTTAGGTGTCATATGATTTGCAGTTTATCTTATCAAACTACTTTAACAGTTGTACGGGTCGCGGTTTCACAGATTTTGTTTACATATACGTATCTTGATTTTTTTTTCTCGGCACAGCCGAGTATAATTTCACTTTTGTTCCAAATTTCACAAGATTTCATCGCTCAAATAACGCGTATGTCAAAATTTAGCCAATGTTATTAAAGGTCACTGAACATTTAATCTGTGTTTTTTTCCGTTGTATTGCACTGCGCGAATACTAGAACTGTGTCGCCTGTCGGGTATTAGTTCAAAATGTTTCTCGTGTATAAATTTACAAATGGAAATAAAATCTAAAACAGACGCGGATATTCAAAACTTTCTTTTTTTAGTGTACATCAATTATTGATTTCTACCTTCGGTTTAATACACACAAACAAACATTGTATCATGTTGGTAACTGTTTAACTTTTGGATTCAGGTCAATCTCAAGACAGACCGCGGTCCATTTTGGAATTCCAAATTGGACAGCTCAATCTTGAGATAGGTCATTGTCGCTACCTATTGTCAACATTACGGTTGCGGGTGCCTACCGACATAGCTCACTTGAGTCATAGTCATGAAAGTTATTGTCAGCTCTTCACCTAGTAGAACATATAACAAAACACACTTCCATTTAATCTGCGTCGATTATCTTTTTTTTAAAGATTTTTCTTGTTTAAAGTAAAAAAACAACAACAAAAAAAAAAAAAAAAGAAAAGGAACACAAAGAATCATGTTGTTACGTTATTTTCAAACGTAACAACATGATTCTTTGTGTTCCTTTTCTGTCTTTTTTTTTTCTTTTTTTCTTTTTTTTTTTTTTTTTTTTGTTTTTTTTTGTTGTTGTTGTTGTTGTTTTTGTTAAAATTAAATAGAGTTTATTAATCGTCCCATTTAAAATATGGGATTTATAAACCGAGGGAGGTTTGAAGATCTGATAAAGAAACGAGTCCGAAGGACGAGTTTTTTTTTTTTATTGGATCTTCAAACCTCCCGAGTTTTTTTTCGGATCTTCAAACCTCCCGAGGTTTATAAACCAATGTCTTAAATGGGACGATTCAATAAACTGTATATTACATTCGTTTGCCCAAGATTTAAAGACATTTGCTAGGAAGTCCCCATTTTTATGTTATCGTCAAAAATGAAAGTTATGCTAGGGTCAATATTTTACTATAAATTGATAAGGAAATGGCTAAATATTTATGTCTAAATAATATTTCGGAGGCATTTTACCATTGTATGTGTTAAAATTAACCCTAAACTTTAGGAAAAAGGTAAAATTAGGTCTTTTTGCAATATTTATTCAAGTTGTGATTAAACTTGGTTGATTATAACTTTCTAAAATGACTTATTTTATTCATATCATGGCAGCTTATGGTGCGCAAGCACAATGGAATTTATCTGAATGCGATACATTATTTTTTACGTAGTATTATGTGAATTTTCCAAGTGATTTATATGGGGGTAGGGGTAGAGTTTGTCAAGTAAAAAAGAAATAAGCTCGATGACCTCTGCTTTTCTTTTAATTTTCTGTGTGCTGAATAGTTCTGCTTTCAAAATAAACTTGTTTGATTAAAATTGCAGAGTAGCATTTTTTCTGTATGGTTCAAAATATTGCAGAAAGGCAATTATTTTTGAGGATTTTTCGGATCGTATTTAAATTCATTTTAAAGAATCTTGTACCAGTTTGGTAATTAAGCCTTTGATGGACAGTAGTGTCTTTTCCTATATCATACTGACATGACTGAGTTATTTAAAGTAATATAAAACTTATTTTGGAACTGATATTTACCTCTTGGGTTGTTTAGGGATATTTTTGGAAGAACAGTCTAGGGGTGTATCTTTGCAGTTCAGATTTCTTAAAATCTGGCACGATGATGTATATTTTTTATTTCATCATTGGTGAGCCTATATGTGAAATAGAACATATACAGAGTCTTAGACAGGTTGCAGTGTAGGAAGTATTTCCTAGCAAATGTCCTTCAGGAACATTTCCATCTGTATTTATGTTTTCAAGTGTCCTTGCATGAGCCTGTACACAATAACGCGAAAAGATACATGAATACTGAATTGCTTTGACCGCCATTTTGTTTTCTGAACGGGCCAATGTTTGTTATAATAAGAATAATTTACTGACCAATGGAACCTGCATCATGCCTTTACAATCATCGTCTGTACGGCTACTGGTCCCGACGATCCAAAGCTCGCTCGATGAAGTCTGTTATGAGCTGGGTGATACGTTTCTTATTGCACATTGCGGAGCGTGTAACGTGAAATGCAATGCATTTCCACATAAAAAGGCATTTTCGTAAAATCATTCACGTCCACGCGCCATAAATTCACATCAAAGTTTGTTATAGGTTTGTTTTTCATCATAAAGGACAACTCCAGCGGGGTTTAATAGCTAACGTTACAACTGCAGTGGAAAGAAAGAGCTTAGGAAAGTAGTTCTAACAGCCGGTACCCGGTCGTACATTTTAACTAATCTCCGAATGTTATCGGAAAGGATAGCAATCTACAGGGATTTATTTCCCTAGAGGAAATAATTCCTCGTAGAGAACTGGGAAATAGCATATTTATATTGACAAGAAATCCTTGTATTTCTTCGTTAACAATGTAATATAACAATTTATACATATTACGCATTTATACAAACACACTGTTACCATTGTATAATAATATGTTTTACTT
The DNA here is from genome assembly GCA_963989385.1 of Ctena decussata. Classification (NCBI taxonomy): domain Eukaryota; kingdom Metazoa; phylum Mollusca; class Bivalvia; order Lucinida; family Lucinidae; genus Ctena; species Ctena decussata. The sequence continues at coordinate 55,192,221 of OZ022513.1, forward strand.
AGACACAAACACTCAATTACAATGAAAATCGGAGGCCATGATTCCCTGCCCATACCTCCGCCCCCTCCGAAAAAAAAAACAGCTATATCAGCCATAATTTTAAACGGAGCTTTCGGAATACGTAGGTTTTACAACCAAAGTGGCATGTGCGCCCAGGGAATACTCAGATAAGCTGGACATCCGCCCAGTCTGATCAAAGTCTTCGCTGTCCACTTGGAGTTAGCTTAGACCCTAAGCTACCCTGTAAGCACAAAGTGAAGACTCTGGTCAGACTGAGCGGATGACAAGGCTGATCTACGTCTTCGCTGGGCGCATATGCCACTTTTTTGGTTTTCACGAGTGGCAGCTCATATAGGAATATGCACAACGGGAATCTCTACCTACACTGCACAGATTCACACATTTGTTGGAGTCTTCTCTGTTAGCAGATGTACACCACCATATCTTCACCACTTTAGAAAAGGGAATAACTTTTAACTTCTTGCTTGTTTTCATTGACGACAAAGCACTTCCAAATGGGTCTATACTCTTAAGGGAAAGCGTGCTCCTAGGGAGGAAATTGCTTTTTTTAGTTGATGTCTTTTAAAAAGAGACGTAAACAGATTATAGAGCTGCTTCCCTCAACAGTTAACCCATTCATTATACATTTTTGCATAACATGGGACGTGCTACATTTATTCAGCAATGCTATGACAAACGTTACGTTAACCTTTCCTTAAATTGTAAGTTCCACTTATACCGTAATGCTGAGCCAAAACACGAACTTGTCTTATGTTCGGTTTGTATATGCTGTGGAAGAAGTTTCTTGCCAAACAATGGATGAATGACTTGCGATTTAACGTCCTTTTCAACAGTATTTCAGTCATATAAGGATGGCGGAGGGTGTTAATGAAAAGATTTGTGCAAAATAACTCCGTTTACGGTGTGGGAATTTTCCTCCTTCGGAGGGGCTCGAACCCGGGACCGCTAGATCAGTAGGCCAGCGCTTAACCTATTATGCTACCGAGGCTCCCTCTCACCGAAAGAAGTCTTTACGTTGTCGCGGATTTAAGGTGGTGATTTGTGGTATATACAAAAATCTCAATAATACCATAAAAAATTATCGTATCTCCCTGAAAGTTACCATACTTCTTATTTTTGTTGTTCTCTACAGTTTAGAATACAAAGTAGAGGGACATGCTGTTTAAAAAAGTGTTTTTATATGAAAAGATCAAAGGGTAATTTTGTGCGAATAAATCTAAAAAATGACCATCATTATTGAAAACGTAACTAGGTATGAACTTAAATTAATCCATTATAAAGAGCGTCCTAGCAATTATTTGTTCGAACTCTTTCTCAAATTGTAAGGTAGGCCAGATAAAAACAGTAGCTTTTTCTCAAATGTCTGACCATGTATATAAGTGCATGTATAGTGATTGCATTCATTAATACAGGTAGGTCAGTTATACCTATATCATACTCACAGTATAGATATTACATTACAATGACCAAACCAGGCGTGTTATTGCAATTATTCAACCTCGAAAATCATGAAAATAGACTCTACTGTGTATTTCAAGACAAATAATTTAGACACAGGCCACACCTTTTTTTATCTGCGCAGCCTGATAAGGTGCAGCAAAAATGGAAAAAATAATTGCTAGGACGCTCTTCATAATACATTAATTTAAGTTCAGACCTAGTTACATTTTCAATAATGATGGTCATTTTTTAGATTTATTCGCACAAAATTACCCTTTGATCTTTCCTTATATAAATCCCTTTTAACATCAATAAGTCCTGCATTTGGGGATTCTGAATTGTGAGAAACAACATAAAGAAGGCATATGCTAAGTTTTGGGAAGATCCGTTGTATTTTCAGCATTTTATGCAGATTTTTGTCTTTGCCCCAAATCAGTGATAATCACCACCTTAATGTCCTTGTCGTTATAGTTCTTAATTTTCCATCTAACAATGTAGGGAAATATAATAATTGCCTTGCATTTTGGTCTTTCCACAATTTTAGTTTACTTACTTTGTCCACTTGGTGTCATTGGTATACTGAGACCTAGGACGTAATTATTTGCGTACGTCACTTGCTTATATAGAAAGAACTACGAAAACTTATAAAATATCCACATATATATTTGGCGGTATTTTGTATGTACACTAAACGATTTTAAGTATTTGCCTCCCTATGAAGTAATATTACAAATAAAATTACATTTAGAAATAAGGCCACCATCAAAAAGACATGACTGCCAAATCACCTCACCAAAACAAAATCATTTTGGGTGTGGTGGGTTGGGTAAATTCGACTAATATTGTCGATCTCATTTCGACTGAGCTTTGTCGATGACTGAAATGCGGGCGCATTTTCGCGCCACAAGAACATGCAAATGCATCATGTGATCAAAAGTAGCCAATATCTCTGTTTCGTACAATCAAAAACTGACCAATACAAAATTCTGACAGAAAATTGCCAACTTTATGGATCAGTGGATCGCACTCCTGCCTTAATAATTAAACGTTATGTAGACATAACTCATAAATTAATTGCACCAGTCATTAACGTATTCTTGACCAAAAAGTGGAGACAATTCCTTCGCTAGTACATGTCGACAACATGTAAGGCTAGATGAAGAAACTTTTATTGCTATGCCAGTGAATGTCGCATTCTCAGTTTAGAGGCACAAACTCATGAAACGAGGGTAATTGTTAAGATCCTCATGGTAGACGACTGATTATCAGTACAAACACCTACTCTTTAGCAATTTAGTCTAGTCAAACATCATTCAATTAAACCTTTTTTCTCATAGATTTGGTATCTATCTAAATGTCGGCCAATACCAGTCTGACAAGTTGAATGTTTTGTTTATTAATTCTATCAATTCTGGTATTTGTTTAGGCGGTTCAGCACTGGATCTGTAAATGACAGACAGGCAGTTCTGGGGACGTAAAAAAGCAAGGCCAGTTTTACCGTATTTATCATGCATCTGCTGCACAATTCCACCTGCTAACAGGGGGATCATAACATTAATGTGATATTATAACACTGTAGAACTGCGCATGTGCGGATGATATCAGCCGGTGCCTCTTAGAAGCAATCTCTGAAGACGATTGGCTCTATATTGACGTTAGCCCTGATAACAACGTTCGATTGGTAAAATGACGTAGCCGACTTACATCATAGCATCACTCGACGCGTTCGCGACGTCGGCAGATTCGAACCGGCAAAACTTCGTTCCCTTTTCATTTGTTTGACGCTCCTTAGTCCTTTAAATCTTCTCATGAAAAAAAGAAAACTATGCTACTGTCTTTTAATTTCAACTATATCATGTCCGACCACAAACACGTAGGAATGACTCGGCATGCCTCAACCTTCCTGTTATTTCTGATGTCATTTGAAAAACGTGATATCAAAAGATAGACAGAGAATACCATGTTTGTGTCTGTTGATATCAAATTTATCAGGCTAAGCCAGAAACAGCGTAGGAATGGCGAGGCTTGCACACGAATAAAAGAGATCATGACAAGATAATAAAATCTCCGTTTTAGCCAATGGTCGACCCTGATAAACTTGATATCAAAAGACTATGATACGTTGGGGTTTTTTTATTTATCATGCTTCATTATTAAAAGCTGTTAAGGCGTAAAGGGCGTCAGACAAATGAAAAGCAAATGCAGTTTTGTTCGAACTTACTGATGTCGCGCTATGCGTTATGACGTGATTCGAATACGCTAATTGATCAATCAAACGGTGTTATCACGTCCAGCATAAACCAGTAGCCAGTCGGCTTCAGACATCGCTTCTTAGGTCACTGCCTGTTATCATTAGTGCAAGCGCAGTTCTAAAGTGACATGATATCATGATATCATACCCCTTTGATTGTGTTGAAGTTTGCAGCAGATGCATGAGAAATAGTATTTTTAATACATGAAGACGACATTGCTATAGACCATTGCTGTATGAGCCGATTCTTTTCTTTACGTGTAGATCCGTCCTGGAAGGGTTTTACTGTTCAGGAAAGCAAACAGAACGACATAAAATTTATTTCTGTTTAATATTTGATTTTGAAAACAAGAGGCCCAAATGGGCCTGATATCGCTCACCTGGTGTTTTGCCACAGGACCATTCTGATACAAAATTGGTCTAGTTCCAACGAGGTTTTCTCAGTCTAACATTTTGCTTTTTCTAGTAATAGTGGCCAATTTGACTGGTCTATATTCAGTTATTTTTGAAACATGTCAAAGCAAGAATCACGTTGGCGCAAATTTCGTCAAAACCCATTAAGCAGTTACTGAGATATTGTCATTTTCATGTTTTGTGCTATTTTTAGTAACGGCAGATGACGGCCATCTTGGAATGCCAAAATGCAAAAAGGCTTCATGCAAGGACCATTCAGAGTCTGACACAAAATTGACCCAGTTCCACTGTGATTTTCAAAATCTCACATTTTCCTATTTTAAGTAACAGAGGCCAACTTGACTGGTCTATATTTATTAATTTTTGAAATATTTCAGTGCAAGCGTCATTTTGCTACAAATTTCGTCAAAATCCATTCAGCGGTTACTGAGATATTGTCAGTTTCAAGTTTTGGGATATTTTAGTAACGGCAGATGGCAGCCATCTTGGAATGCAAAAATGCAACAAATCGAAAAGGATCCATGAAAGGACCACTCTGACACAAAATTAGTCCAATTCCATTGAGATTTTCTAATTTTCACATTTTGCTATTTTTAGTAACAGAGGCCAACATGACTGGCTTATATTTAGTTACTTTTGAAATAACACAAACAAGAATCGTTTTGCCACATTGCCACAAATTTCATCAAAATCCATTCAGCGGTTACTGAGATATTGCCATTTTTATGTTTTGTGCTATTTTTAGTAACGGCAGATGGCAGCCATCTTGGAATGCAAAAATGCAAAAAATCGAAAAGGCTTCATGAAGGGATCATTCTGACACAAAATTAGCCCAATTCCATTGAGATTTTCTAATTTTCAAATTTTGCTATTTTTAGTAACAGAGGCCAATGACTGGTCTATATTTAGTTACTTTTGAAATGCCTCAATACAAGAATCATTTTGCCTCAAATTTCATCAAAATCCATGTAGCGGTTACTGAGATATTGTCATTTTCATGTTTTATTCTATTTTTAGTAACGGCAGATGGCGGCCATCTTGGATTGCCAAATTGCAATTAATCAAAATGACTTCATGCAAGCAACATTCTGACACAAAGCTGGTCCAATTCCATTCAACGGTTCTTGAGAAATTGTCATTTTTATGCTGGTGCTATTTTTAGTAACGACCCCTTGGTGGCCATCTTGGATAGCCAATTGGCACAAATTTGAAATAATTCCATTCAATGGCCATTTTGACCAAATTTGACCAGAATCCATTTGAGTTTTCTTGAAATATTTGCATTTGAGCAAAATCGATCTTTTAAACGCTAAGTAGGTCACTGTGACCTAATTCCGCTATCGATTTTTTTTATTTTTATAATTTTTCAATTTCAAGGTTCCACTTATGTACCACGCAAACTTTCAACCAAATATACCCAATGGTTCTGGAGAAGACGTTGATTTTGTTGTTTTTATTATTTTTAGTTACGGCGGCCATCTTGGATTCTCGACCTGACCCAATTTTACAAATTCGAAACCCTGTATTCTGGTCATGCTCCATGTGAAACTTGAGACACATGAGTACAGCGGTTTTAGGGCAGAAGTTGTTTGAAGTTGTTCAAATTAGTTGCTTTTGGACGTTGGCAACTGAGCAAAATTACGTTCGTTAACAGAAAGTAGGTCACTGCGACAAAACTCCGATACAGATTTTCTTTATTTTTTACAATTCTAAATACTAATGTTCCACTGATGTTTCATGCTAAATTTCAGACAAATATACCCAGTGGTTCTGGAGTAGAAGATGATTTTTTCCGGACGCTTTGGTATGACAATAGCTCACTATGGCCCTTCGGGCCAGGTGAGCTAGAAAGGAATATCATTGAAGTGTACGCATAATACTTTAATGAAAATGTTCTACATTGGCTGATCTGTAAAATAGATTTTCTGATAAAAGTTCAACGACCTCGAATGTTTAATCTTTTGGAATGTAATAACAGGATGAGATACACATGGGATTTGATCACTGTCTAATATTAATACGCAAGAAATCGGTTCAGAAACAGGGTGTCAAGTTCACCTGGTAAAAGCAATTGCTATACTGAAAGACGAAAGAAACAAATTCAGAAATCTTTTTTCTTTTTTTTTTTTTTTTTTTTTTTTTTTTCTTTTTCAAATTTGTCTCTAGTCTTGTGGCTTAGTTAGCAAAGGTAATTCTACAGGGCACAGTGAAAGGAAAAGGACGAAGATTTAAACAGAAGAAGATGTGGGAGGACACTATTAAAGAGTGGAAAAACATGGACTTTGCCAGCATCCAGGGCAATCGTAAACAGAACCAGGTAGAAACGTATTGTTGAAAAGTCATCTGCAGTGCCCCCCCCCAGATCCCCCCCCCCCCCCACACACACACACACCAACCCATCACCACAGCGACCTTGCAATATGACCAGACTAGAGCATATTCATAATACAAGCTGTGAAAGGGGTTATGTCAATTTTTATTATAAAAAAAAGTTAGTGACTGGTATTCATTTACATAGTTAATAATAGTTTAACTTCTAGTATTTTTACGTATGTGATATTGAACTGCAGCTCTTCGGCTCTAACTCAGCATAAAACACACAAACTCATAAAACTATGATTAAACAAAACTAAAGACTCAATGAGTCTTAAGCCAGAGTGAAGGAAAATTCCCTTCAAGACAAAGTACGTCGATTCTCAAGACCCAACATTTAGAAATTGAGGTAGTCAGGTCGGGTGATGGTGCTGAGTAACTTTCAATGTCGGGAGTGCTACCAACATATATTAGTCAAATTAAGTTCCGCCGCCTTGACTGTAGCATCTTTTTTTCTGAAAAGGGGCCATAATGAATTAAGTTAAACAGTCACTGAGGTACTTAAATGTCATTTCTGTGTTACTAGACAGACAAGGGATAAAATTTTAATGTGAACCGACAGTTTGCGTAACTTCCTGTTTTAGTGGGGGTTATTTCTAAATCTCCGAGATTTTCACGAAACAAACTTGCCTTTTCTTTTAGTTTTATTCTCATTTTTCCATCTGGTACTTTTATATACAGTTTTGGAATTCCAAATCTCCTACACACTGAAGAAAATTGGCATTCAAGACAGATTATGATCTAGCACTTCTGAATTTCAACGTTTAGGCCGTTAAGCCATACTTTCTTAATTTGTAGTGTCATTGCCAGAGACATTTCAAAACTGCAGATGCCTGTCACAATTTTGCAACAAACTGATGCATTATTATTTAAGGCTGTTTGCGAAGATACTTATTTACGTGTCCAGAAAAGCAGAGCTAAAATTCATGACTAATAAGTCCATAATTCGATAATCTAATTTCCTATTGTTTATATTCAAAGGGAGGTAATTTACACTCTTGTATGTTTTAAGATGCAATCTTAGCCATTTGAAAGCATATTTGGGTTTGATTAAGATGTTTCTGATTTGTAGGGGTTCTCGTGATTTAAATGAGATAACTATAACGGTACTGCGCCTGCGCAGTGAACGCCTAGTCTCAGTTTCTATTGTTAACTAGTTATGCGAGGTAACTTTGTACATTTCATCGACGTGTAAACGCCGGCGAATCACTCACAAACTGAATTTATGTGGGATTTGCCGGCGATTACATATATATCGATAAAATCACAAAAAAGGAAATTCATTTCTTATAATTCCAACTTTATCCAACCAAAAGTTTTTTTTCGGCTGCATTGTCCATCGGTTTTCTAGATTGAGGGGTTTAGGTGAACAGCAGTTGACCGTAATCAGAGACATGAGCATACCCTTTGAAATTGCAAACTCCATTTTGAAATTGTAAACGGCTTTTTCGTAGGTTTTCATTTTTTACCCGTTTACTTGCATGAAAAGTCGTACACACTCAAAATAGTCAACATTTCAACCAAGAACACTGTCGAGGGCGCTGCCAATTTGAAAACGTTACCAGCAGACGTAAGTTATGACGCTGACGTTACGTCATAAATAACGTCATACACGCGTTTGCTTTGGTCGTCTCAAGACAAATTTTGTTTTTCCGTCTGACTTACAATTAGAAAATGCAAAATTGCCGATTCTTTACGGAAAAGGGTGAAAAAACCTTAGTCGGAAGAGAATGCCGCGTAAGGATACAACGTCAACAGGATTTATCGATGTATAAACGCCTCTCTGCTGATGCTGTCAGCCAAACATTTATTCGGAACTTGTGCCAAATAGAGGCTGTTAGAATTATTACAATTTTCATATGACAAAAAAATGTGAAATTGAATCCAGAATCTTACAATGAGTAGTCAGATCAGTGTCTACACTTCGATCACGCTTTTTTGTCGGAAACTGTAGAGTTAACATGGTAGCAGCCATATGGTGGTTTTATAATACCACCCCCACACATTGTAAAGACCGATGTACTCGCCTATAGGCAGAGCCTATTTTCATATTGTATATAATAGTGGCTTTGATTGTCATTTTGTTTTACCTTCCGCGACCTGTTTAATTCTTATGAAACAGGGTAGAATATTTCAACGAACATTTAGTGGCACTCCTGAGTGAAACATGTTTCTGCAGCAACTTTCAAAAATTCTGCAATATGCATTTCCCTGGACTATCCCATTGTTCCATATATTTCCATCTCAATTGATTATGCATAACGAAAGCTGTAAAAGTGATTGTATGATGTTTCCAGCAACTTCTTCTGAGGAAAAAGAATATTTATGTAATATATTTATGAATATATCAAAGAACCATCTTTACGTTAATTGATATACCATTTGGAACCGAGCAACGAGGGAAATGTGGCTTGTGATGTTAGACAAGGGAGAAAATAGATCAGGCTGAGCATCCACACAGTCTGTGCATAGTCTTACAGATGTGATTTAAGAAAAGACGAATCCGGTGAAATAAGAATGAAAATGAATCTGCATAGATGTGCAGGCTGGTCTGAGTCCTAACTCAGCTGTTTGCGTTGGCGTTTCTTGGAAAGTCACTTATTTGTTTATATAAAACCGATGTCCAGAGAATAACAATAATTGCATTTCCATTTGATAATCCTGCTTGCGTCAGGTATATAAGTATCTTGCCGTGTTTTTCACTATAATTGAGCCGCGACACAAGAAAACCAACATAGTGGTTATGCGCCCAGCGCAGACTCAGATCAGCCTGGGTATTCGCCCAGTCTGATCAGAGTCTTCACTGTCCGCACGGAGGTAGCTTAACACCTTAGCTACCCTTTAAATGCAGAACAAAGACTCTGATTAAACTGGGCGGCTGCTCAAGCTGATCTGAGTCTTCGCTGGACGCACAACCACATTGTTGGTTTTCTCCTGTCACGGCTCACATTTCAAAACGGAAACATTCAAGTTCAAGACTTCCTGCTTGCTTTCATGGAAGACCCTCCAAAACTGCACTGTAAAAAATTTCCGTAGATTTTCACGGTAGAATGAAACCAGCTGCCAGTCCATTTCCCGTTCTTTTTACGGGCGCCCGTAAAATTGCAGGAATTATCAAGCATTATGAATATGATAGGATAGAACAGGTGTTATTTTGGTCATATTGCCCTTCAACACTATATAGGTATTTTCGAGTGCGGCAAGTAAACATGTGTTAACACTGCTATATCGTTATTTCCAACAATGTTCTGCAGGCAAACGCCCGTCAAAATAACGAGAAATGGACTGGCAGCTGGTTGCCAGTTATTCTACCGTAAAATCTACGGATTTATTTACAGTGTGGAGTCTACTTTTAACGAAAGAATTGGCTCCACTATGAGAGAAGTCGTTCCTTTAAAAATTAATCCTCACTGAGAAGGGTGGGGGGGGGGGGAGGCAAGGAAATGGTTTAGTTTCTTCCCCTGTAAGCGAACCCTTTCTCCTGAACATCAGAAGTAAGTACTCATATGAGCCCCGACACGACAAAACCAACAAAGTCCAACAAAGTGACATATGCGCCCAGCAAAGACTCAGATCAGCCTGAGCATCCGTCCAGCCTGATCAAAGCTTTTACTGTCCGCATGGAGGTAGCTTAACCTCTTATCTACGCTTTAAGCACAAAGCAAAGACTCTGATCAGACTGGGCGGATGCCCAGGCTGATCTGATTCTTCGCTGGGCGCACCTGCCACTTTGTTGGTTTTGTCGTGTCGCGGCTCATAGATCCAAAATAGTGAAAACTCGACATCCTAGGCAAGCTACTCATGTTCTGTAGAATTGTCTTATAATTCCAAGATTCAAGACGATAGATGATGGTCAACGTAATTTGTCCAGTGTTTGGTGTGTAATTAAAACAATGCATTAACCATGAATCAGCGGCTGACGTTGAATTTGATTCTCAAGGTTTGTAAATCATATAAGCACATGCCAGCGAGAGATTGAAACCAGGGAAATGAATAATTTGTTAATTAGTTTCCTGTTGAAAAGAGCAATTATCAATATGAGCCAGTCTAATGTTTTAATGAGTTCTTGATTGCTACTACATAATGTAAAGGAATCGTAAAATACATTTATCCAAAACATGTAATCACAAAAGTAGAATGCTTCCTACTACAAGAAGAGGCTAAGCTTGAACAGATCTTGGTTAATCTTAGTTAGATTAAGTGTTTCTCTCTGAAACTCCTGGGTATAAGCTCACAGGCGTTATTTTAGATATTGCTGACTACAGGGTAATTGGCAATATCAAGTTTGATACTAAGTTATACAGACAAATTGTTGGTATTCTGATTGGTACTAATTGAACTCCTCTTGGAATATGTAGTTACAACCTCGTGATGGAAAGATAGTAAAATCCTTTTTACGCCTTATACTTGGTCTAGTCTAGTCTATTCCATAATTTTGCAAGGTTGCTGGCGCACCACAGATGGCTTTGCAACTATCTCTGTCCACCTGGTCCTGTTTTCAGCTGACCTTGTTTGTGCTGCCAAAGTCCATCACTTTTCACTCTTTCTGATCCTATCTGTCTTTGATAACAAAAGTAAGACTAACCTCTATGCTTAGAGCTGTAAGCGGAGCCCTGGTATCTCAATGTATTGAATGCTTGGTCCGCTAAGCTAGCGGTCTGGGTTTGATTTTCGCTTGAGGCGGAATTCTTTTCAGTCGAAAACGAGATTCCATTGTACACCCATCCTGTCATTACCATCATTTCATTTGGCTCGATATGTCTGAAATACTGTTGAAAGAGCCGTAAAACCATAAGTCATCCATTCATCCATCAAATGTATCTTTGGATTCTTATGTCAGAAGCGTCTATCGGCTATTTACTACTACTCAAACATGAAACATTCATCAACAACACATTATAGGCACGATCATCAGTCAAATGCTGACAGAAATAGTGTATTGCTGAATGAATTTCTATTGTTCTGTCTTTCTGCCAGAACTTTCAGGCAAGCTGTAGCTTGAGTTTTATAGCTCTGTCCTGGCTCTGAGATTTGGCAGTCAGGGGCGTTGCTTGAGGCAATTTATCATGCACAAAATTATGCTCTGTACTTCTTGATGGCAAGGCTTCTAGGGGTTGATTTCATATAGCCATGTTTGTAGGTTTGTTGCCCTTTTTCTCGACTTTACTAGCACAACTAGGGCAGATGTTAACAGCCTGGGACAAGGTGGAAAGGAACTGCAAAGCCGCAAACTGGCTGATGCAGCAAATGATGAGTTACATTTTTTCCCTGTTTTTATACCGACATATTCACAGTTTTAATAACACTGTCATATATTTTAAAAAATTCGTTGATGCCAATTAAATGACTCTAATTTAAGTTTAAACAAAGTTAAATAGATGTTTTTTTCTTATGTTGAGAGGAATTTTTTTAAGAATCCACTTATGTAAAGTAGTCAGAATTAAAAGTTAGCATAGTATCGATTTAAAACCCCAAGTAGTGTTTCAGCTGACATTACAAACTGGTTATTCTGCTACTGTTCCGGTCGTAAGACTAGGTGTGAGAATTTTCCGTTCAGTCGTTTATGCTTCAGAGTCATTCTTCTTTGAACAGAGAAGTAAATTATTTGAGAATAAATTATTGGTTTGAAAAAATCACACTTTTTCATTATATGAATTTCCGGTAGCATCTCACTTATAATTCGAGGGGAGCATGGCATACACTTAGCATCTCGCTTATAACTCGAGGGGAGCATGGCATACAGTGTATGCCATGCTTCTGTCGAATTAATGATAAGTGAGATGACGCCATACATCTGTTACCATAGCAAATGTGGCATTACCAAATTTTGTGCTAAGTATGTTAGCAAAATGACGTCTCGGTGACGTCACTTATACATCAGTATGAACTCTAAGTTGTCATGGTAACAGATATATAACGGTATTGGTTGCGGAGCATGGCAAACAGTGTATGCCATGCTCCACCAATTTTTCAATGATACTACAAACCGAAAATCTTTCAACAGAAGTTTCAGATTTTTTTTCAAACAAATAATTATTCTCAAGTCATTTAATTCCGTGTTTTTTTGTTTGTTTTTTTGTTGTTGTTGATTTTTTTTTGATTTTTTTTTTTTGTGTGTGTGTCTTAGATGGTCCGGAGCATGTATGCACAGCTTTTGCGTTGCTTAATTTATACTGTTTTGCTCATTTATAAAGCTTTCGTAATTTGTTATGTTCATTAGTCCTGAAATAGTCAAAGTTATGGAAAACTAATTAGCTGAGTGATGCATGTTTTGCAAAGATTTCATATTTCCTGCACTTTATGACTAATCTATTTCTTCCATCTTTATAAATGATGCATAACCAAAGGTGTAAAAACGGGTGTCTGATTATTCCAGAAACTTTTCCTGGGGCAACAGATTCTCCTTGACATAAACTAAAGGCTAAATTAAGACAAATCATATTATCTGTGTATACTGAACAACAAAACGAAACCTGATACTTTTTGTTTTCCTCTTATTGGCGGTTCTTGGAAGGCTATTGGGAAGAGGGAGTATTTTATTAATTCTGCATAAAACATATGATACCCCTCATCTGAACCGATATTTGCGATGAGGGGTCACACCATGTGATTACAATGAGAAATAAAAACGTCATCCATCAATTATCATCAAATACTTTTTCTTATATAGACCACTATTATTTTGCTAGCGCTGGGTTATTTTACTTGCATGTCGTCTAAAAGCGTTTTCAAAGAAAATATCCTTATCTGGCGTGAACTATGACGCTGAAAGTAAAAAAGTTACATTTTGTCAAAATGCCGTGGCAATGTTTATTTCAAAGAGTTTCTAAGAAATCGTTTCATGTTTCTAAGACTGAAATTTGTACGAAAATGCATTTGAATCCCTTAGAATTGTTTATAACATCTGGTACGTAACGCTAACACCATGCCGTATAAATGACACTGGCTGCTTGCCGTTATTTTATTATGTGTACAGATAGAAACGAGCTGAGCTCATAATTTATGCGTTTGAGAGAGCATTTTCGAGAACCAGAAATGACATGTCGAGTTACGTTTAAAGGTAAATGCGGAATTAGTCCATATATCATAACGACAAAAAGTAAAAGTTAAAACGTATAGGCCTATAGATGAAGTGCATCCATGTAAATGCTGAAGTGCATCCATGTAAATGCTGAAGTGCATCCATGTAAATGCTGAAGTGCATCCATGTAAATGCTGAAGTGCATCCATGTAAATGCTGTAACGTTGCTTTCGATACGCTAAATATTAATAAATTGGTCATGGACACAGTTGGAATTTAAAAGAACAAGATTTTATAGCAGTCGTTTAAAACATCATTAAAACGCAGATTAAATATTGAAAACTGTGTATGGGTTTAAAGAAGGGCCCAGCGATTGCACCCGTGAGTTAAGAACTGTACGATCTTACTACCATACGAATGGTGCGCTTATTCTAACCAGTTTCCTGTGTTCTTGTTGCTTTTTATGTAGCAACATCTTACAATCATAAAAAATACATTTATCCAAGGAGTATAATCACCAAATATAATACTTGTAAGCTGGAGTTAAGCTGATATATCTTGGTTAATTGCATCATAAAGCTATTTCTTATAATTAATGTTCCTCTAATTCATTATCTGTGAAAGTAAGCCGAAGTGTTTTTGCAATCTGCACTTCAGTAATGCTAGAATAATTATCAGATTATTAGGCCTAACTTGATTGTTATAAAAGCAAAGGCAAAAGAACCAACAACCCAGTACGCACTTGACGTCGAATGACGTCGTGCTGATGTCTACTGTATACGACGTAATAACGTCACGTCGACGTCAGTGCGACATCATTTCGATTTCATGACATTCGATGTCGCACTGTCGGTGCGTCGTACACACAGGGTATATCGATTCCGCTAATTTTCGCTTCCTGCAGAGACTGTACATCATATTTGGCTTCCGCCGAGACTGTCCATGATCTCTTGCTTCCTGCCAAGACTTCTGTACATGATAACTGGCTTCCTGCAGAGACTGTCCGCGTGATTCTGCTTCCTGCCGAGGCTCTCGGCAGGAAGCAGAGTCACGCGGACAGTCTCGGCAGGAAGCCAATTTTCGAGGACAGTAGTCCTGCGGAATCGATCATACCCTCTGGTAGAGCGCCCGCTAGGAAGTTACACGACGAGACTAATCAATGAAATAGAACAACATGAATTTCAGGATAGAAGTGAACTTTTGAAAGATTGTTAAAATCGAGGAAACTTTTTACTCGAAAGCGGTGATTTTATGTAAGCAAAACAGGGAAGCTTCACTAGGAAGGTCGTTATTATAACCACTTGTAGTTTTAACTATGGCATCCGCCCAGTCTGCCCGGAGTCTTTGCTAGGCGCTTACAGGGTAGCTAAGTATCTAAGTTAGCTCTATGAAGACAGCAAAGACTCTGATTTGACTGGGCGGATACCCAGGCTGATCTGAGTTTTCGCTGGGCGGATGCCTAGGCTGATCTGAGTCTTCAATGGGCGCACATGCCACTTTGTTGGTTTTGAGAAGTCACGGCTCGTTTCATATTTTAGGGTCTTCGGAATTCATAGACGGTATATGTGAAAAGGAGAAGACTGATCAGACTGTGTGGCTGCAAATGGTGTCAGGTACCACAGTTCCCATAGACAAAAACGGCAGTCAAGTCACGTCTGTTCTTTTGCAGGTAGGTCTGGCATATAGCTGAATGAATATAATCCATCTTTCTGTCTTTCTGCCAAGCTAAACTGACAAGCTGAATGTTTTGTTTTAATAATTCAGTCAGCAATGGTATTTGTGTTATGGTGTATCATATCTGGATCAAACACCAAATAGTAACAAATGTAGCGGGCCGACTAATTATTTACCAACGTCGATACAACGTCACGGCGTTAGGTACCTCTTGAATTACAGTGTGACCGGAAATTATTGAGATTTTTAACCGAATTTCAGCCAGCATTTTTCTACCTTTACCCTATAGAAATGAAAGTTGTTGCTATATTCGTCACTGAACTACAAAGTGGTGGCGTTGATAGTTGCCCGTCGTCTTCATTTTAATGATGTTGATTGTCTCCCCTTTATTTAATCAAGTACAAAATTAGAGCAAAATCACAAAATATGATGGAATCTGAAATGAAATGTTGACAAGAAAATGCTTTTAACAGATACAATATATTAAAAATTACCTTTTCAGATTCAGAAACAACACTGCAGTACAATCAGCAGCTATATGTTGTATTACCTCTATGTTATAAGAAAATATTTGGTTCTTAACAACAGCTAGGTTTTAAAACATTCACCAAATTCTTTAAAAAACCGGTTCATTTTCAGCAGGGTATTCTACTAGATGTAGTCACTGAAAGAAAGGGTAATAGTGACAGACAAGCATAACTATACAAATGCAAACACTAATGACTTGTAATATAATATCAGAAAATAAGATCAGTCTTGGTCACGATTCATTTCACAATGCCTTGAATATTGCAGACCCCGCAAAAATATGAGATTTTTACGTTAATGCGCCAACACCAAATTTCAATTGCTTAAAAAACTTAGCAACCAACACCAAGACTTAATTATTTAATAACACGAAACAACATGGATAAACATGATATTGTTTAAGAAAAATTAACACAAACCAGAATGTGTTAGCTTGAAGCAGTAGTGTCTTGAATAAGACCTATACATCTGAAATGCTCTTGAACTTCCATCGTATTTTGCGATTTTAGATCCCTTTGTCAAACGAACTGACATAAATTGCTGAAAATGCTAGTAAAATTATGAGGCACGACACGACAAAACCAACAATGTGGTTGTGCGCCCAGCATAGACTCAGATCAGCCTGGGCATCCGCCCAGTCTGATCCGAGTCTTCGCTGTTCGCAAGGAGGTAGCTCAGTCCCTTACCTACCCTTTTAGCACTTAGTGTAGAATCTGACCAGACTGGGTGGATGCCCAGGCTGATCTGAGTCTGTGCAGGTCGCACAACCACATTGTTGGTTTTCTCATGTCGCGGCTCAAATTATTTATTACATTACCTTCTTTATAGACCACCATGTAAATGGTTTACTGGAATAACTAGGGTTAACTGAATATCAAAAATGCAATTCTCAATATTTACATTCGTGGTGTAGTTACTGAAAAGCCCTATAGTAAACCATTGGAACGTAATGTAGTTTACATTCCAATAATTACATTGAGACACGCGACGTCAATGACGTCAAAATAAACAATGGCTCTCTACCAGCTGATTGGACGTCAGCAACGTAATGACGTCATGCATGCCGTTCTGCTGTTAGCAGAAAAACCTGCATGTACATGTTTTATTGCTTCAATTTTAGGGCTTATATAAGATTTTTCAAGAAAGAGTTGATTGAAACGAATGTAAATATAAGCAATGAACTTAATTTTTCTGATGTTTATCGAAGTGTAAACTACATTGGGTCACTAGCAAAGTTTACATGAACCCCTGCGGGGTTCATTCACTTTGCACGTGACCCAATGTAGTTTACACTTCGATAAACCTCAGAAAAATGAAATTCATTCCTTAAATAATTTCCGATCTTAGTACTGTACGTTATAAGTGCTTTCCTAATGCATTTCTTCAAACTAAGTGGAGAAACTGATAAATATTACTCCTTTATAATCGTTATTTGCAGCAAATATATCTAATTCAATATATGCTTTAGAGCTTTCTGAGCCCATAAGGTTTAAGTATAAGGTCTGCTCGTGGACAATATAACATCGGCACGCTCCTTCATTCTAAGGTACTTGCAGTTACTAAAAGAGTTTATGCAATCCGTACTCAACTTACCCATTTAAATATGCATATTGTCCATGTAGCAATTCTGATAGGACGCAGTTATTTTTTTATTAATTTATTTATTTATTTATTTGGTAGTCCTGTAAAGTTTAAACTTTAAAGCGCCAAAAAGCAGACGACAAAATTAAAGTCTGCAAAACTAAAAAAAAAAGTTTCGACCATTCTATATCATACTGAGAATTCCAGAGGACTAACAGGGTAGAGTCAGATGAGCCACCTCATCTGGATCTACGCAGTTTGCAAACTCAGCTGTTTAAATTCATGGCGCTAAATAACTGGAAGCTTTTCGGTGTTGAATGATCTGGTAAAGCGATTTTCTGTAACATTTCGCAAGGTCTTGGTTTTTTCATCTTGCGGCAGAGATGGATCCATTATGCGTGGGCGGCTGGCAAAATTCTAATAATGAGATATACTTTATAATATTAGCAGCGACACGAGAAAACAAACGAAGTGGTTATGCGCTCAGCGCAGACTCGGGATCAGCCTAGGCATCCGCCCAGTCTGATCAGAGTCTTCGCCGTCACGCATGGGGGTAGCTTAGACCCTTAGCCACCTTTAAAGCGCAGAGCTAAGACTCTGATCAGACTAGGCGGCTGCCAAGGCTGATTTGAGTTTTCGCTGGGCGCACATGCCACTTTGTTGGTTTTGTCGTGTCGCGGCTCAATTATATTTATCAGGAAAACCCATCAAAAATAGAACTAATAGTTGTAAATGTCAAGTTCACCTGAAAGAAAAAAAAACGTCAAAAAGCGCAGTGATAATCATTATTATGGAGAACGCAGCCAATTGGACTATTTCAGTCAGATTTACTGGGCTCAGTAAGAGTTACATGTAACGTTAGTTTGTCTGTAGCCCTTGTATTCCTAAAAACATGCCAACAGATCAGAATTATGATTATACAGAGAGTTTGTAGCGAATGATTTTAATGCTGTTTTGATCTAACTTTCCTCATAAAGAAGCACACAGAGAATACCCACTAGGCACACAACGTTGAATCAACATTGAATCTACGTTGATTCAACGTCATAACGTTGAAACAACGTAGATAAAATGTTGATTTAACGTTATGTACCTGCTGGAATACATATAAGGTGAAAAAGTACACGTTCACTGGAAGCAACTCTATCATATTGTATTTGCCTCCCCTGTAGATCGGAATCAGTTCAGTTAACTTTAGAAGGAAAGAATTTCCTCCTAAAAAGGCAATTTCTTTCCTAGATCCCATTTTGGAGCAGCTAAACCGCCCGGAGAAGCAAACAGAAAGTCACAGAATTTGTTCCCCTTTGTAAAAATGGCGAAAAAACATGGTAGGAGCAGCAAGTAACCTTAAATTTCTTATCTGGGCTATCAAAGCAAGAAAAGTGCGATTTGCACAAACCTGCTCAGGCGGAAGGGTACATTTCCAGGGTAAGCAACTCAGCCAACTCATTTTACCTCCCAATGAGGTAACTCTTACAGGAAAGAATTTGCTCCTCTAGGAGCAAATTCATTTCTTTAAGAGTAGACTCCACTTGGGAAAGCCTTAGTCGTCCAGGGAAGAAAACAGTAAGTCACGTACAGATGTTGCTCCCTATCTCCTCATCCCCCAATCCCCAATCCCCCATCCTCCCTCTTCAACCCTCATAAAAATCGCAAAAACGTGAAATTGTACTCTCACATCTTTAAGGGTTTTCTCACGCAACAACTTTTGTGGTATGGATTCAATTTGCTTCCAGTTAGACAAAACTAATTTTATTGAAGTACTGATCAAAGGAACCGATACCTGAAAACGCAAATATGTACACCAAGTTGTTTATGATAGCAATAAAGAAACAGAGTATTCTGCTCACTTAATTGTATTTCATTATTTACAATATTCCGCAGATTCGTGGGTCAATCAAACTGCCGTGTACTTGAAATTGAGAGCTGTTTCACTATTTTTATCATCATTATCATTATAATTATTATCATTATTGTTATTGTTGTTGTTGTTGTTGTTGTTGTTCTTGTTGTTAATATCTTAGTAAGAATATTCATAGATAAAAAAAGCATGCAAAACCAAATACTACATCACAACAACAACATCCTTGCTATTGAAGAGTGACATGCCAAGAAACTTTCGACGTTAGGTCCTACAAATGAGCCGCGACACGACAAAACCAACAAAGAGGCATGTGCGACTAGCGAAGACTCAGATTAGCTTAAACACAGCGAAGACTCTGATCAGACTAGGCAGATGCCCAAGCTGATCTGAGCCTTAGCGTGACGCACTTGCCATTTTGCTGGTTTTGTCGTGTCGCAGTTCAAATAGTGATTTGTACAAATGTATGAGTACTCGGCCATCTGCCCAAAGGGAGGCAGGACGAAGTCCTTCCAAGAAGGGGTATTCTATGAAAGGATAGAATTTGCTCCAAGGGCAGCAAATTCTTTTCTTTAATTGTAGACCCCAATCAAGAAGGAAGGCAAACATGAACATGACATAATTGCTTCCCCTTCAAAGTTTTACGCGGTGTTCCCAGTAGGTGTGGGATGAGGGTTGTTTTTATTTTCATTTTGTCTATGTTAATCTTCCTCTCACTGGAAAGTGGCCCAGTATAGACTGAAAAGCTGTTTCAAAAGGAAACGACCAATCAACCAAATTCTTATGGGATACAGAAAAAATAAGTCTAAGACTTTCTTCTGAATCCCATTTGTATTATATTGTACTTCCGATTGCATTGTATTGGTATGTTCTGTATTTTCATGATATATATACAAAAAAAATTAAACTAACCAAATTCTTACCAGTTACACACCTGGTTAACTAGGTTTTCAAGGCTGTTACGAAACGAAAAAGAGCTGTTACGAAACTAAAAGGAGTCATAGTTCCCAAACGACATGGTTATCATGGCTAAACAAATGTAACGATGAACATGACGTTTAGGAACTATGACTCTTTTGCGTTTTGTAACAACCATTGTATATGCATAGTTAACCAGGGGTGAGTTATGTTCTTGAAAACAAACGAGCTCTCGATTTAACAACCTTAAGAAAAATCAGTTGCTGATATTTGCGGTTTCCATAGTTTTTGCGGGTAGATTTGTTCACTAATCCTTAATAGAAACCATATATTCACGGAGGTTTAATTTCGTGCATACTTGATGAACACAGTAATTGCGAAACATGATATATCGCTATTATTTTACAGTTATAGTTTTTATATCTGGATAGCCCTGGCTGCTCAGTGAGCTATACGTTGGCCTGCTAAGCTAGCGGTCCGGAGTCGTTTCCTGCTGGAGACGGAAAGCTTTCAACCATAAACAGGGTTCCATTGCACACAGCCTTTCATTATCAACCTCCCATCGTCCTGATATGACTGAAATACTGTTGAAGGACGCAAAAAACGTGTTAGCCATCCATCCAATTGATGTCTGGAAATCGGTTCTTTTATTAATAAGCCAACACAACGCGTTGGTTGCAAATGCAGAAAGGCATTAAACATGCATCAAATACTTGTAAAATGTCAGCTTCTGTCAGAAGTATATTAAATATACCCTCTTGCCAAATATCTAAATATCTAAGAGAACTTGCTGTGAATGCATGAAATTAGAGCGACGTGGCATGCATAGCTGTGATTCAGTATGAATGAATTTCATTTTTGTGGATTTAACCAATGTGCAGACGCCGGCGAATCATTCACAAAGTTAATATAAAGCAGGCTATTATATAAAGCCCGGTTTTATTCAATTAAAAACTTTAAAAAACCTTCTATATTTAGTTTGTGAGTGATTCCCTGCGATTACGCATCGATAAATGGCACAAAAAAAGAATTTCACTTCTTATAATTCCAACTCGGCCATTTACTCGTATATCTGAAAATTGTCGGCTTTATTTGAATAGTTCCAAGATTCCACAAAATGAAATTCGATTTAGTAATATCACCAAAAAGATTTTGTGATATAAAAAAGTAAATATGATTTTGTGATATCACTTATTTGATTTTGTGGTATCACTAATTTCAATGAGTGAAATCACAAAACAGGGAATTTATAGTAAAACGGCACCACATGGTTCTTATTTTTCTCGAGGTGAATGACTACACCTCCATGTTTATCAGTCATTTTACAAAGGGAAATCATATTGATGACTGGTTGTTTCCCTGGACGAAGAAGCCCGTCCAAAAAGGGTGGGGGGGGGGGGGGGGGGGGGGCAGGGCTGCTCCCTCTACCGGGAGAGCAAATCATTTGAGTTGACCCCAACTGAGAAGGGAGGTAAAAAATGAAAATAGCAGTTGCTTCCCATTAAAGTATTCACTTAACCAGAGACTCTTAAAACAGAAAAAAAAATCGTGTTGGCTCAGATAAGATTGCTTTGTGAGCAGTCTGCTATTAATCCATATTGGTTGGTGAAATATTTGTTTCATATCATTTTGGGTTAATATGGTAATAATGGTAAATATTTACATTCTTGGTGTATTTACTGAAACGCCCTATAGTAAGCCATTAGAACGTAATGTAGTTTACATTCCAATAATTACATTGAGACACGCGACGTCAATGACGTAAAAATAAACAATGGCTCTCTACAACCTGATTGGACGTCAGCAACGTCATGACTTCATGCATGCCGTTCTGCTGTTAGCAGAAAAACTGCGTTTACTTGCTTCACTGCTTCAATTTTTGCGCTTATATAAGATTTTTCATGAAATATTTGATTGAAACGAATGTAAATATAAGCAATGAACTTAATTTTTCTGATGTTTATCGAAGTGTAAACTACATTGGGTCACTAGCAAAGTCTACATGAACCCCTTCGGGGTTCATTCACTTTGCACGTGACCCAATGTAGTTTACACTTCGATAAACTTCAGAAAAATGAAATTCATTCCTTAATTGAAAACAAATGTTTGATCGCTGTTATTGCATAAATCAACGAATTATTCGTTAAAATTTGAGAAAAAAACTTGGCACTCTATTTTGTCACCGTTTAACAACCAACGCGCTGGTGCATCTGTTTACTAATATTCGTCTTCCGGGCCCGAGAGCATTCTTTCTATTCAAATCCTATTCAACCTCATTTCGGAAAAGTATCCAAGATGGTCGTCGTAGTTGATGCAAAATAGATGGTATATTAATCAACAAAAAGCAGATACCTTGAGCAATAATTTCCACGCAGAACAAGCCTGGTCCATTCGTATACCATCCTGCAGTTCTTGATTACTGAAAGCTTAGGATGCATGTTTTCTTTAACACTTATTTACTCTCCATTTGGCATCGTAAGAATGAAAACAAAATGGCTTTGAAATCCGTGTCGGTACTTTATGACGTAATAAGAGCACATGATGACGTCATAAGAAAACTTAGGTAGCACGCGACCAATTATTGTAAATTAACCGAAAAGGGAGAGGCAAGAGTTCATGGCGGTTTTTAGTGGCCCGGCACAAGCATAACGAAAGTTCTGTCATCGTGTTTCAACAGCGCGAGAAAACCATTGTTGAAACACGGCTTTTCGCCTGTTGATGCACGGCTGTTAATACCTCTCGGCACTGCTTTTTATGCAATAACATTGAATTAATATTGTTTCATTGGTACTACATAGAGAAACATCCAAGACTCAGATAAGTGCAGAGCCAGTAAGAGGCTCCTGTTCTGCCCAACAGTCCACTGATTTAAGGAATTCCTTACAATCAAAAATGTGTTTAACATCACCTGTAAACAAAGACCACCTGTCTACAAAGACCCCTTCAGATTTTTCCCATCCATTGATAGATTGATTAATTGCTTAACGTCCACGGTAAACAGCTATGGTCATGTCGGGACGGCCAGTTAACCTAACAACACTATTCCTGGGCAGGCTTAGACCTCCTAAGCGGTTAACCAGTACTAAGTGCACATACTTTCGCCAGTAACTGACAACTGCCCTCCTTGAATCAGCGGAAGGAGAAACGAGAGTATGTGGCCAGACCGGGTATCAAACTCGGGACCTCTGACTTATGAGTCAGGTGCCCTACCGATTGCGCTACGCGGCCCGGCTCTTCCCATCCAAAAACAGTTAAATGCACCTGTGAACAGTGACCACCTGGGCACGAGGACTTGAGGACAGTCAAGATCTTTCCCAATTGCATAATTTTACCCTGAACAAAGACCACTTTTGCTTTGAATACCATTGACCAAAGTTGTAAAATAAGCAATTAATTGTTTGTGGACATCTTTAAATGGCCATTATTAAACTTTAGAGTGATTCATTATTAAAACCTGAACATAATGTTGCCAATATTGCCTTTAATCAGTTTATCACTCAGGTGTAATTGGGGTGAACCAATACATATCTGTATGAATGCTGTAAAATAACCCTTGTCTTCTTGAATTAGACCAATGATCGCAAAACTGACTCTCTGAATAAAGACCACCTGTGAACAAAGACCATATTTCCTTTTTCCCATGAGTGATCTTTGTAGACAGGTTTGACTGTATACAGCGAGCAACAAAGGCTCTGTACAGTACAGTCTGCAGACTGTTGCCCAACTTCCTCATTTGCATATTTTGTAATGCTATCTTCTCATGTCATGGCTTTGAATGGTTACACCCGGTGCTCAAAATAAGAAGGGATGACAGGGATAATTTGGGGATAATTTTCCATTTTTTTGCCATCAAAACATATGTTGTGACCTTCATTAGAACCGTCTCACCGAGACAGTTCTAATGAAGGATCACAACATACGTTTTTGTTGAGAAATTATCTCCGAATTATCCTCAAAACCCCCTCTTATCTGGAGCTCTGACACCTCACTGTTTTTCAGCCAATTTTACAAAGGAAACAACTTGTG
This sequence comes from Ctena decussata, assembly GCA_963989385.1. Lineage (NCBI taxonomy): Eukaryota > Metazoa > Mollusca > Bivalvia > Lucinida > Lucinidae > Ctena > Ctena decussata. The sequence goes on from OZ022513.1 coordinate 55,216,329, forward strand.
ATTTCCTGTCTTCTTCTCTTGGCACTGAAAAGAGGTGACAGTGATTTATTGCTGACCGTTCCAAGGTGGTGATTAGAACTGTTGTAGTTTACTAATATTGTCATTGCTAGTGCAGGGGAGACAAAAATCAAAGGCAGATCAGAAGTAAGAGAAAACAAGTTGTGCATAAATAGTTTATTGATTTGTCTTACATATACCACAACAATGGTAACAACTCTGGAATAATATACATACATGTCAGAAATTAGAAAAATATAACAAAACAATAAAACAGATTGTGTCAACAACATTGAGGTTCATACCATGCAGAGATGCACAAATGCAGTGTACCAAAAGAGAAAAAAGTTGCATGTTCATGAAATCTAAAAGAAAATCAGGTGTGTTATAGACATGTAGCATAAATTTATGCTCAATTTGATAGTCTAACATTGTGTTAACCTTCTTCACTTCAACAAAGTGAAAACATAAGCATGTGCAAATAAGCAAATAACATATGAGCCGTGACAAGACAAAACTAACAAAGTGGCATGTGTGGCAAGACTCAGACCATCCTGTGCATCCACCTGGTCTGATGAGTGTCTTTGCAATGCGCTTAAAGGGTAGCTAAGGGTCTAAGCTAGCTCCATGAGGACAGCAAAGACTTTGGTCAGGCTGGGCTGCCCAGCCTGACCTAAGTCTTTAATGGGAGCACATGCCTCTGTTGATTTTGTTGTGACGTGGCTCATATGGTCAATGACATCTTTCCACCTATTTATTTATTTATTCACAATTTTATGAGATATACATATACATATACGTACAAGTAATGTGTCAATGTATTGAACATAGGCACTGCCTATATCTGTCCTCTCCGGTCTTTCCATGTAAAACATGGTATGATGTTATAAATAATGTACGTTTGTTTTGATGTATATGTCACGATAGTTATTTGAAAAACACTGAATATTGTGTCTTTTGTCTGTTTTACCCAGTTAGAAAAGGAAGAATTTCTTTATTCAGGCCTGGTTAATGGTCGAATCCATTAAAAATTCATGTTTCTTCGAATGCATAGCCTAAATATAAGAATTTACAATGTTCTTCAGCTCATATGTGTGTACAGCATATATGTGTACCATATTTTGCTATGAAGTAAAAGAACTTGTGGAATCCTCACAAAACTCCTGCAAGTGGCCAAACTGAATTTCAGTTTGGCCACTTTCAGGAGTTTTGTGAAAACTACACCAATTTATCTTTTACAAAGCTGATATAATGTACCAATAGCATTGCAATTTTTTGGCTATTTACTAGCAAAAGTTTGAATTTTTCATTTCCGAGTGGGTATGGGAATCCATGTTTGCCAGGCATGTTTCTTTATTACCTGTGTCAATTTAAGTCATTGGAAAGACTCCAGCTCCACCAATATAAAGAATGATTTTGCATTCTGCTGTCCAACCTCAAAAATTAAAAGAATGGGTGCACTTTTAGTGGAAAAAAAAACTCTGCCATTTTCTTTTTCTTCTCCCTTCTTAATGAGGGTCAACTCTTATAGAAAAGAATTTGCTCCCTTGGAGTAATTTCTTTCCTTTAAAGAGATATACCCACATATCTTTATGCTAAATTTTATATTTCACATGCAAATTATATCATATGCATAATACAGTGTTTTTTTTTTTTTTTTTTTTTTTTTTTTTTTTTTTACAGTGTGTTTTCTTTATTCTGATAAACCCCCTGTTACAATTATCCCAGACAGCCCAGGGGCATCTGTCAGGGTGTTAAGCATGAAAAGTATAAAGCACAGAACCATTTATACCAACTCTCATACCTTTCATACTGCATATAAATCATAAGCAAACTATTAAAACTTCTTATATACAAATCACTTACAGAGCGTTACAGAAGGGTTTGTAAAGCGCACCTTATTTCACGTGCAGGCCTGATGCACCCTGATCAGTCTCCACATAAACCAACGATCAGGATCCTCCCCACCTGCAAACATGCTGATGAGGAACCCGAGGAAATCTAAAATATAAACACTGAAGACTTTGACCAGTCTGCCCACCTGTCCTATCCGATCTGAATACCTCCTGCATGCACGTGATCTAAGATCCTGCTCAAGCAATGCCCGTCTTTAGAATTCCCTATAGATACACACTATTAAGTATATATTGAAGAAAAAAAAAAAAAAATGTTCTTCATCAGTCAAACAGGGCTGCCTTTTCCATTCTTCAGATATTTTTGTTTTGCTTTTTGTTTTGTTTGTCTACAATGCTTAGAAGTAAGGGTGGCTTCCATATATATTACAAACATATCATTTGAGTAGAGCAGTATATAACAAATCTATAAGATATATGCATGTGATTCCTTATGAAAAGGTTCAAACAAAATACTCAGTTTTCCCTCTTATTCTGTTACCGTCAATGTCTAATATTTATATATTTATTTTTACTTTTCCAGTCAATTGCTGAAATGAGCTCCAGGCCTGCAAAAAGCTTTGTATTTCATTATTTTTAATTGCAATCTCTTTATGACTTTGATACAATGATTGTACATTGACTTTATACCCCATAAAATTCAATGGTGTATTAGTACATCTACACATGTATATGTAGTATTTTGCAATTAACATTAAGAGTTGTATTATTTCAGATGTAGATTTGGGATAGAGACCTAAAACAAAGTTTATTTCCTTTAAATCCAACTGTACATCCATTTCTTTGAATCTTTTAACTAAATCTTGTAAAAAGAGTTGTGTTTTAGTGCAACTCCAAAATAAATGCGATATTGTTTCTTCAAAATTGCCACAAAACGTGCATTTAGCACTATCCATTATGTTAATTTGATACAGAAATTTATTTGTAATGAGTACCCTATGATTAATTGTTGTCTGAAACCATCTAAGCTTTGTACATTTAGATATCTGAAAAGGTGCCTGAAAAATATATTCCCACGAATCTTCATTAATGTTATTATTATAAAGCTGATTCCACTTAACTTTGCCTGATGGGGTATCTTTATTCTTATTTAAGATAATGTATAAATTTTTTGAACCTTTATTTTGCTTTAATAAGGTACTAATTAATTTTGGGATTATTGGACCTTGCATATCTCCATTTAGATCACCATTTGCATCTCTTAATGCTTTCTTAATACATTCTATTACTCCTTGATACTGAATGAAATTAGTCTTGACTGATGTTCTTTCGACAAATAAGTGAAAATTGAAAAAATTACCCTGATTATCTATTAAATCCATTACATATCTCACTCCTTTATCAAACCATGCTTTATAAAAGAAACTGTTACTCCCAATTTTTAAGATTTTATTATAAAAGATTGGCGTTTGATGACATAGGCTTTTATCAAAATCCACTTCCAGTAAAATTTCAAACTTCCAAAAGGCTTTAAATACATCTCTCCAAAAATCATTTTTCAAAGCTGGTAAGATACTTTTTATATATTCTGATCCACAACACAGAAGCTTTTCCACTGATATTAATGTTTTTAAAAGTATCTGCCACTTACTCTCTTTCTGTAAGATTCTTCTTATCCATGTGATCTTAAGTGCCTCAGCGTAAGCTTTTATATTAATCATTTTTAGACCACCTTCAAAATATTGTTTAATCACCACAGATTGTTTTATCTTTGCTCGCCCATTCCAGAGAAAATCATACAATAAACCATTTATGTCATTTAAAATGTCTGAATCTGGATTGGGCAGGGCAATTAACAAATGGGTTATCTTAGGTAGTAATAGTGATTTTATCACAGTTATTTTTCCAAGTGGAGTAAGAAATCTTCTCTGCCACTGTTTTATAGAACAGTGTTGATCAATATTAAAATTCTTTTTATCTATCAAATTTATGTTTTGTCAGTCTGATCAGTCTCTTTGCTGTTCGCAAGGAGGTAGCTTAGACTCCTAGCTACCGTTAAAGCACAAGCGAAGACTCTGATCAAACTAGGTGGATGCCCAGGCTGATCTGAGTCATTGCTGGGTACATGCCACTTTGTTGGTTTTGTAGTGTTGCGGCTAATATCATTTGCATTTGTATAATGAAATACATGGGAGTAGACCTTTAAAAGTAGACCCAATTTTGTAAAACTGGAGGGAAAACATAGCGGTGTACCCCTACACCTAAACACCCAATAATTTATTATCAGAAAAAAAAATCTTAGCTGATCCAGAGAATTCAAAATTAATTTATGAGATTTCTATTTCTGAAATGAATAATACTTGTCAGTAGACTGTTTGGCATGGTTTATGTGGAAAGAAATACAGTAGAATTTCAATGGCTGAAACCCTGATGGCTAGTTAGCCCTGCATGACTAGACCTTGTTCTTGGGTCCCTAGAGGTCAGTTTATTCAGAAACTAACCCTGGATGGTTAGAACTACCTTTGGCTGGAACTAATTTTTATGGCCCAAAGCCTGTTCAAGCCATTGAAGTTTTACTGCATTTTAAAATTTCTAAACAGACTGTTAAAAGTTTGTCAAGTCCAGACCATGGGATCATATGAGATTGTGAGATGCTGAATGTAAATCTGAGATTGCACATATTTCCAGAAGTAATATCTATTAGAATATCTGACAAAACTACTGCAAGTGACCAGGGTCTTCCTTATACCCATACTGGAGTAAACCTAGAGGGAGAAGTAGGAGAAAATGTCTCCCTAAGCTGACTGACTTCTCCCTTTTTTGAGCTGAGGGACAAGTCGAAATGTATAAAACATATGGAAAATCCAAAATTTGGGATAAAACTTCTCCCTGAAATTCAGAAAATGTCGCAAAACTTCTCCCTATCTGAGAACCCTAGGGTTGACCCCTGCCCAAGGCCAGTGCCACTGCTTATTGTATTTATTTGGCTATAAAACTGTGTTTTTCCATCTCTAGAATGACCCCATATATCTAAATCAGTCTTACAAAATTTAGCTATGAGATATTTTCTTCCCATGTCTAAAACAATCCCAAATATCTAGGTCCATATGGATCTAGATTTTTGGGATTGTTTTTTGAATGGGAAAACCCCTGTCTTATAACCAGGGCTCAGCCTAGAAGGTGATTTAGGAGAAATAGTTTTCCTAAGCTGGCTAACTTCTTCCTATTTTGAGCTGAGGAACAAGTCAAAATGTATAAAACATGGAAGATCCAAAATTTGGGATAAAACTTCTCCCCAAAATTCAGAAATGTTGTAAAACTTCTCCCTGTCTGAGAACCCTACGCTGACCCCTGCCAATGGCCAGTGCCGCTGCTTACCGTATTTATTCTGCTATAAAACTGTGATTTTTCCATCTCTACAATGACCCCATATGTCTAAATCAGTCTTATGAAATTCAGCTATGGGATATTTTCTTCCCATCTAAAACAACCCCAAATATGTAGATCCATCTTATAAGATGGATCTAGATACTTTGGGTTGTTTCGGAAGGGAAAATCCTCATCTTACAGCCATAGAAATATGGTAAATATGAGCAACCATTAAGGTTTAGCCGAAAACTTTGTAATGTAAGTTGGTGAATCAATGTACAGACAGAAGGAAAAATGAACAAACAAATGAATGAAATGACAAAACTATATCCCAAAGCCAGGGTATGATGAGTTACAAACTGCACCAGCTTCAGATCCACAGTTTGAGAATTTATGAAGAAGAACTGTTGCCGGGAAAAAGCTAATGAAACTGTTATTTCTTATGTTATAAGGTTGGAGTGGGGGAGACAGGGAGAGGGGGAGGGGGTGTCCTCAAAAAACAAACCATAAATCTAGATCTACAGATGGATCTAGATTTTTGGAATTGTTTCAGAAGGAAAAACCCATCTTACAGTTGAATTACTTCAGACTAATTAAGATATCTAGGGATTCTAGAGAAAGAAAAACATCATGTGAACCGCGACACCACAAAACCAACAAAGTGGCAAGTGCACCCTGTGAAGGGGACTCCATCCAGTCTGACGAGAGTCTTCTTTGTGCACTTGCCAGGCTGACCTGAGTCTTCACTGGCCGCACATGCCACTTTGTTGGTTTTCTAATGTCGCAGCTCAATTATTTCAGCCATATAAGTAAGATAGCCATTCACATTACTGGGTGTGGCGTCACAATACTTATGGAAACTACTTTATAAATTGGGGAAATTTCAATATTTGGAAATATAATACAATACCATATTTTCCCTTCCAAAACAATCCCGAAAATCTAGATCTTTCTTACAAGATAGAGTCTGTTTTAGAAGCGAAGAACACATTTTTAAGCTGCATTACACAAGACTGATTTACAAATCTGCAGTAACTCCTACTTCCAGAAGCTACCATACAAAGGGGAGGTGCCTATAAGGCCCTTTTTCTGCCCAAGAGCAAAATGTTTTACTTTCAGCTGATGATTAGCATATAGTGTCCACTATACTGAATCGATAGTGGTTAAGCTCCGTAAGCACTTCTTTTGGAATAATGGGGTGTTTAAAGTGGGTGGGGTAAAACAGCATGAACCACTGCAGTCATATTTTAGCTATATTTCGCATTCAAATTTAATGGCATTCATAAATACCTTCCTTTATAAGTTGGAATAATGCCTTAGGTGACATCTTTTTTCAAATTCTACCTTTTAAAGTAAAATCTTATGTCTGCAGAATTTCTTTTAGAGACACTGTCAATTTTCATTAATTTTGGGACTTTGAATTCAATATATTCTACCATATCTCTAGAACCAATGGATGACTTCTTACCAGACTAACATGGGTTCACCGTTGATAGAGTGCAAACTGTTTATACAATTTTGGTGACCTTGACCTTTGTTTCAAGGTCACAATAAGACTTATAACGTCAATTTTAAGTCAAGTTTGATCATTGTCTACCTACTAGCTCCTGAACTGATATGAATCCGTAACCAAAATGGCCTAAATTAAAGTGATTGTTCAGCTCTCTTAACTGATTCTCCATATCAAAAATAAATAAGTCAATATGTCCTAATTTAATTTCTACAGCTCATTTCTTCATCTGCTAAGGTAATTAAAATCATGTTCATTGCTCTTATCTTAAACATCAGACAGCAGCCATGTTTTTGATCACATCAGTCTAACAGCTTGAAACAGCTGGATAGCAAGCGTTTGTTTACCTAAACTTTTACGCAGTGGAACCACTTTCTAGAGGAGTTGACCGTGATTCCATATGGAAAGATTGCAATTAGTTTCTGAGCTTATAATGTCTTCTGATGTGATTGAGGAGGTAAACATTAAAAAGGCACCTATGGTCACCTCAATATACAGAAGACGACTTGAAATACAGACTTTCAAATGCAGATGATAGCTTGATATACTTGAGGTGTCAATTTTCTATTGTGCAAGTGCAGTTTTTGTATGCCTATGCACAGACTTCAGAAAAGCATGTTTGTATAACCAACAGCTATTACAATTATTCTCATTTTCATGCATTATTTAATGTATTCCTTATTATTATTTATATAAGTACTAGGACAGTAAGCTGACCTGCTAATGCTAGATTTTTATTGCCAGAATTACCTTAAAATTCTAAGTATTGGGACAGAACAGTGCTAACCCAGATCAGACTGCTCCTAAAGAAACAGTCTGATCATGGTCTAAACTGTTTTGGATCAGATGTTGCAAAGGCATTTGTTCCCTGTCAACGTTTCAGTGTGCATTTCAATGAACAGACTGATCTGGCTTTGCATTGGAGCACTACTCCTTAGCTAATATCTCCAGCTGCTCTGTAACTCATTTTACCTTGCTGCAGCTGCTAAGTGATTCCAACAGCAAATATTTGAGGTCATTCAACTTATAAATGGCAGACTCCTGGGGCAAGTGATAATCATCAAATTACACACTAATTGAAATGGTTTTCACAAAAATTTTAGAGGTATGATTTTCATCATATTTTTAACCCATGTTATAAAGGTTTAGAAAAAGATGTGAACAATCACTTTAAATATTATGAAGAATTAGGGCACTGGTTATGATCAAATGGCAATGAAATCATCTTCAAGGTCAAGGTCAAGCTTAGACTAAACAGAGTTTAATCAAAGATCTCACACAGCTAGTAAGCAGAAATTTAACAAATATGTATGTTTCTATTTGTAAATCAATGCTTAATATGCAAATAATGACCTTGACCTTTATCTAAAGGTCACCAATACATTCAGAAGTTAATTTTTTTTCACAACAGATTTTTCTATAACCTTTAAGTTTAACCCAATTCTGTTTCATTATGTTTGGTAAATACTGACATTCAGACCAAGGTCAAGGTCATTATATGCATATCAAACATTGAGTTTCAAATGAAAACACTCAGATTTGGTATATTTCTACTGACTGATTGTGCGAAATCTATGATTAAACTCCGTTTAGTCTAACCTTGACCTTGACCTTGAAGATGATGTCATGGCCATTTAATCATGATGTCATGGCCATTTAATCATAACTAGTGCTCTAACTCCTCATAATGTTTAATTTAGGCCACTTTGGGCACAATTTCATATCAATTCAGGAGCTACTATGTAGACAATGGTCAAAACTTGACTTAAAATTGACATTATAAGTCTTACTGTGACCTTAAAACAAAGGTCAAGGTCACCAAAATTTAATCAACAGTTTGCACTCTCCCGACGGTGAACCCATGTTAGGTTGGTAAGAAGCCATCAATTGGTTCTAGAGATATGGTAGAATATATTGAATTCAAAGTACCATAATTAATGAAAATTGACAGTGTCTCTAAAAGAAATTCTGAAGACATAAGATTTTACTTTAAAAGGTAGAATTTGAAAAAAAGATGTCATCAAAGACATTATTCCAACTTATAAAGGAAGGTATTTATGAATACCATTAAATTTGAAGGAGAAATATAGCTTATAATATGACTCCCCTGGTTCATGCTGATTTACCCCACCCACTTTAAACACCCCATTATTCCAAAAGAAGTGCTTACAGAGCTTAACCACTATTGATTCAGTATAGCGGACACTATAGGCTAATCATCACCTGAAAATAAAACATTTTGCTCCTGGGCAGAAAAAGGCCTTATAGGCATCCGCCCTTTGGCAAAATTTCAATATTCAGAAATATTAACACATTTTACAATAGTTATGTTGTTACACTGCAAATTATTTATAATAAGTGATACATGACTATACAAAAATAAAGCTCTGTCACAAAAATAATTTGTATACATGTATTTACGATATTTACAGAAAAAGAAACAAAAAAATAAGCTTGAAATGCAACGGAAAAATATTGTAACAAAATACATGTAGAAATAAAAGCAACAACAATATCTGTATTTACAAAACAGCTCTATTTTACATAAAAGTTTTAGTATTTGGACAGATAGGTCTTAGCAAAATGTGTAGACCCAGATCAGACTGCTCTAAACTGTTCCATTTGAGAGCAATTACGGAAATTATTTTAGGTGTCCCAATTTTTAGAATTTTTATGGTACAAGTGATTTCATCCCAAATAAAATAAGAAAAAAATAATGCTCAACCCAAAAAAATAAGAAAACAACACCTGTCTGCTTACAGGATAGCTTGCCTGACAGCACCTTGCCCATCACATAAAAAAAACCTTTGTCGTAGAACGCTAAAGTGTGACGCCCATGCCGACGCCGATATCAGGGTGACACAACAGCTCCCTGTACTTTAGTGCAAGAAAAATAAAAAGGAAAAAGAAAAGATGAAAGGTAAATTTATATGCGTATAAATTGGGACACCTAAAAATAATGAATTTTCCATTTGGGACAAATGGAAAATTCATTATTTTAGGTGTCCCTATACTTAAGCACATTAGGGTTCATTTTGTTGGCGATTAGGCAGTGATATAATATGTTACATAGCACTTCTTTCAAATGTATAGAGTCACAATGCTACTGTAAAACACTTATATTTGGTGGCAGCCAAATTTGGCATTTTTATAAACAGACCTTTTGCCAATTTTTACTTTGGCAGTTTTGTGATTCATGAAAATTGAAAAAAAAGAAAACCAGTGATTTCTGCCATAGTCCTATGGGCCATTTGAGTCCTAGATCTAAATTGTCAGTCTTTATTATGCCACTGATTTCAAATGATAACAGGACCTGTCAGCTGGACATGATAGCTCGCCTGACAGCTCCTTGCCCATCACATAAAAAACTTTAACGTAAAACTTAAACATTTGGTAATGCCGACGCCAACGCCGGGGGGTAGTGCAATAGCTTTTCCTGTACATTAGCACAGGCGAGCTAAAAATTGTTCGATTATTTGAAAGTTTGCTAACCAGAAATTGCAATGATAAAATTTTTTTGATTATTTGAAAGTTTGCTAAACAGAAATGTTTATGGTATACAGGTGTAAATAGGTGTTAATGTTGCTTCTGATTTAATCTACTTGATTTAGGTACTACATAATATGACATGTCTGATAAATATTGCCTCCTTCCATGTCACCTTAGTGTTTAACTGGGACTTCACTTCAGAGACGACTCCTCAAAACAAAGTGGCCTGTGCGCCCAGCAAATACTCAGATCAGCCTGGGCGTCTGCCCAGTCTGATCAGAGTCTTCGCTGTCCCCATGGAGTTGGCTTACACCCTTTAGCTACCCTTTAAGGGCACAGTGAGTACTCTGATCAGACTGGGCTGCTGCTTGAGCTGATTTTAGTCTTCACTGGGCACACATGCCACTTTGTTGGTTTTGTCGTGATGCGGCTCATTTGTACTAATAACATGAATATATATGACCTGAATTATCTTTGATATTATGGAGGAGGGAATACATTTTGTGCTCAACAGTAGTTATTCTCCCATTATCAACAGTTTAATTGGCAGCATTTTAAATTAGTGATTTTCTTCTTTTCTACCAATATTGTCAAAATAAAGTGCCAGACTGACAAATATAAATGTCTTACAGTACACATGAAGCATTCGTATGAAACACTGATATTGATACACATAGTATTCATAACATATTCACAATTATTTATTGTATAAAACAAGAACAAAAATCAAGTTCATATTAACAATGTATTCATTTTATGATGACAAAGATTTTAGACTACAAAAGAAACAACAAAGCCAAGTAGTTTAAAGCATCCTGAACTTAAAGTACATGGATACAGGGCTATGTTTTATACAACAGAGACAACTTCTGTGACATCTGTGTGCTTCCTTGGATGACAAAACCCATCCAAAAAAGCCCACTCTTGTAGGAAAAAATATCCTCCTAGAGATGAAATTTGTTTTCTTCAAGAGTAGATCCCCATTGAGAAGGGAGGCAAAACAAGAAAATAAGAGTTGCTTCCCCTGAAAAAGTACTGACTCATCTTAACAAAGTCATTAAGAAATGGCATTTATTGAAAATAAAATTAAAGAAAAAAAAATAATGAATTTGTATCAAATACAACGATTGTTTTTGCTGAAAAAAACTGAGCAATGCAAAAGCTACTTACATTTTTTCACAAAAATGAAAATCTAGCTAACATTTAAACCATACAAGACCTGTCACAGGGACAGGATAGCTCGCCTGACAGCGCCTTGCCCATCACATGCAAAAGCTACTTACATTTTTTCACAAAAATGAAAATCTAGCTAACATTTAAACCATACAAGACCTGTCACAGGGACAGGATAGCTCGCCTGACAGCGCCTTGCCCATCACATAAAAAACTTTAACTTAAAACTTTAACATTTTGCTAACGCGGCCGCCACCGCCGCCGCTGACACCGACGCCGGGGGTAGCGCAATAGCTCTTCCTGAACTTCGTTCAGGCGAGCTAAAAATAAAAGCTGTTTCAATAATCTGTCATACTGCACGATAAAAGTTTTTTCCGATTTATTAATTTCATCGTTAGCTTTGAACAATTGGACCCACATCTTATCCTGCCAAATTTCTAGGTCCACAAACCTAACACAGAAAACTACTACATTGCAACGTTACTATAAAATTCTAAAAATTGGGACACCTGCAGTTATAAATGTAATTGTCCTAAAATTGAATAGTTAGGTTTTACACAGCAGTAAACACAGAATTAAATACCTTGAGAATAATTATTAGTTTGAGAAAATCTGAAGTTTCTGATGAAAGAATTTCAGTTTTTAATGTCACTGAAAAATTGGCGGAGCATTGCAAACATTGTATGCCGTTATCCGATACCAATGACATCATTAATATGTAATACCCTAGCAACTTAGAGCTCATATTGAAGTCAAAGTGACATCATCGAGACATCATTCTGCCAAGGTACTAAGTACAACAGTTGGTAATTCCATAGTTGCTATGGTAACAGATATATGACATCATCTGACTCACAATTCGAAAGGAGCATGGCATACAATGTATGCCATGCTCCTCTCAAATTACAAGTGAGATGCTACCTGAAATACATACAATGGAAAAGTGTGAATTTCACAAACCTATAATCGATTCTCAAATAATTTTAATTCTCTGTTAGTAATGCATCTACAATATGCAGAAGGAATGGCAAACAGTGTAGACCCTGATCAGACTGCTCCTCGGAGCAATCTGAATTGGGTCTTCCCTGTTTGATCATACCTGCCATTCCAAACTCAGCCAATTTCATTTTGGACTTACTAGTTATCATGCGAACTAGTAACTACCAACTAGTTATCATGCGAACCGAACAACCAACTAAATGTTTTGTACCACTTCAGAAACTGAGGGTGAGGTTGGGCCTGTAAAATCGATTTAAGCCCCCCAGTAATTCATTACTGACCGTTCCAAGGCGGTAGTTCTGTTGTGGTTCTTTGTTGCCTGTTTTTGGTGTCAGAGTTTCTGTGATGTTTTACCTTATGTATGTTATTATTATTTTTGGTTCGGTTTGGGTTGCTGAGTGGCCACCTTTTGGGAACAAGCTGCTCACTCGGTTGGCCATATGTTCTCTGTATCTTGATTATTTGTAATCTTAGTTGTTTCCAACTATGGTTTGAGGGCTGGATTTGGATTTTGATTGTTTCAGTTCCTGGTCTTTGCATACTTTTTACTTTTACTATTCCAGACTGCAAGACTATAACTTATTTGGAATGTGTTTGTTGCCAGGGTTGTTTGTTGCTAGGGATGAGGACAGTGTTTGTGGCCAGGGATGACAAAAGTGTTTGTTGCCAGGGATGACAACAGGGTTTGTTGCAAAAGTGACAACAATGTTTATTGCAAGGGATAACAACAGTGTTTGTTGCCAAGGATAAAAACAGTATTTATTGCCAGAGATGACAACAGGAATTCATAAAATTGTGTCCTGTTGAACCTGAAAACAGCAAAAAAAAAAAACAGTGAATGCATAAACCAGAGACAGAGAATGTGTTCTAATGAGACACCACAAGGTATGTTTTTTGTGGAGATATAAATACCAAAACTGGCACAACCAAAATTTCCGACCAAATTACAATTCTGAGAACCGTAAAAATTCTTAGTATTGGGATATACAGGCCTGAGTAAACAGTGCAGACCCAGATCAGACTGCTCCTAAAGGAGCAGTCTGATCAGGGCCTACACTGTTTGCCATTTCATATGCGTCTTTTGGATGCTTTGCTGAACTGTAAAAACTATCTGTTCCATTCTTAGACACTTAGGTTAATTATTTTAGGTGTCCCAATTTTTAGAATTTTTATGGCAGTTCATATGTAATTTTCTCCCTCAGATACACCACACCCACTCAATGGTTGTCATGCCAACTCTGCATCTGTCTGATACATGTATCCGTTACCATGGTAATTCTGTGCTAAGATACGACCATCGCTAGCGTTGATCGTCGATTCATAACCTCCGCACTCAAAGCCCATGTCATTGTCTGGTTCGTCGTCAAAATCGAAAATGTCGGAATGAACGTCGTTCATGATTAGTTTCTCTTTCATCGACTGTCTGCTGCGATAATTTCGTGAAAGAGGATTGCCACTGGAATGTGAATTCAATGAAACTTGTTCTGGAAGATACTGCTTTCCAATATACCGTACTCTGAAAAAGAACAACAATTTTTCTATCACATCATATTACTTTCCGGTGACATTTTATGACATTGTATACAGGTATATAAATATACAGTAAAGATAATTTTTCAATAAGCCAGGAACCAGTTGTTCAAAGCATTGTTAGTAAAATAAAATCATTAGTCACGTTTCTAACACACATACATTCAAAATTGTTTGCTTGAAAATGTAAGGTTCTTTGCACTGTAAAAGCTTCTCATATATTTTGGCAAAAAATGGCAGCTATTTGTGTACATTTGAAAATTTAACTTCCTGTTACTTACAAAGTTGTTTTGAGCAACTGGACCCAAAACTCTTGATGAAGGATATGGAATTTATGAAACAAGCCTTTGGCGAGTTAAATAAATTTCATATGAAATGACCACGAGTGTAAGATTCTGTTTATCATATGACCCTTTAAAACAGGATTTTATTGTTTTCAAACTAAGCATTTTTCAATAAGAAAATCTATTGGTGACATGGACCTTGTCAATGAGGTTATGTGTATGCCCCAAAGTGTTATTACACATGTGGTCATTCAATTTTTATGACACGTCATCCACTGAGCAACAGTGACGGCAAATGATAAAATGAGATATTTGCAAAGCTCTAGCTAAAGCCTTTGCCTTGAGCCTGAGGATTCCTCAGGGTCCATACATGGTGTGTGTAAAGAGCGAAGGCTCTGATCTGATTGCACAAATGGGCAGACTAGTCTGAACCTTTGCTGTATGCCTACTTGTGTGTCACCGCTCATATGATTTCTTCTGCCTACTCTGTCCAAGTCAATACTCTCATCCTTGGGTCTAAACAATTTATAATACAATATTTACACATGTTGACAATTTCCTTAGATGAACCTATACTGGTCTGATGATGTTCATACATCCATGAACAACTCTTGTTCACCCAATGGATGATTCATGTAGTTGATTGGCCAACGAAGTATGAATGCAATGGGTTTAGTGTAACCCATTGTGCTCATACTTCAATGAAAATCCGAAAAATGATATTTACGAGTTTCTTAATTACAATACCTACCTTTGTACAATAAATACAACAAAAACAGTCACTATGGATACGGCATCAACTGACACCCAGAGAATGAGGTAGTTCTTTGGGGACTGAAATATAATCAGGTAATTACTGTTAGATACAACATCTGGAAAGTGATTTTCTTTATCTTGTGACCTCAACATATTCTCATGAGGAACAAATATGAACCACGACACGAGAAAACCAACAATGTGGTTGTGCGCCCTGCGCAGACTCGGATCAGCTTGGGCATCCACCCAGTCTGATCACAGTCTTCGCTGTCCGCATGGAGGTAGCTTAGACCCTTAGCTACCCTTTAAGCGCTTAGCGAAGGGTCTGATCAAACCTGGTGGATGCCCAGGCTGATCTGAGTCTTTGCGTGGCACAATGCCACTTTGTTGGGTTTCTCGTGTCGCGGCTCAATTATTATCTTCTTGTCTTGTTTTGCCAAGATTATAAGAATCCATTACGAAGGAGAGGAATCTCACCTAAGGAATCAGAATTTCCACCAGGGACTCGGCTTGCCAAGTCCCTGATTGAAATTCCAACCCTGGGAGTGAGATTTACCTATCGTACATGGACCAGCCCATAATGGATTATTTTTAAACTTTTTGTAAACTTTAACCACAAATCAAATAAAGCTTCAAGAAAGGAACATTTTAATGTTTTAACTAGGGATCAGGAGTAAATTGTGAGCAGCCCAGTGTGTTTATCAGGGGCCGTACTTATAAAGCGACTCATGTGGATGCTATGCTGTTGCTAAGGCGAAATTTCTATGAAGGAGATTCCCTACAGCTATGAAATTTGCTTTGGAGGAACAGTCTGAAAAAGACTGTTCCTCCAGAGCAAATTTCATAGTTGTAGGAAATCTACTTTATAGATATTAAGCCTTAGCAACAGCATAACAATGACTTAGGTGCTTTTATAAATACGACCCCAGGTCTATAAGTGTTTGTAAAGCCAGTTTGCACTATGAAATAGCAGAAAAACATGATCTGTTGACTATTTTATTTACAAATGAAAGAAACTAAATACAGCTTTATCTCTTATGTCGCAAGTGCTAAGTTGCCAGTAGCATCATAATACAGGTTTCAGTGATGTCTTTGAAATTTCGTGACATCAAAAATCTATGGTCTCTAGTCAAATATTGTCCTACTTACTTCCATTTCCATTTTCTTCATTTAAAATGGAAACTGTGACTATCTTTTCCTCATTATAAAAGCTTTATTTCTTATGGATCTTCTTAAAACATATATGTAGTATAAAGATATACATTAAACCTCCTCCAAAAAATACCAAAATCAGCCATAGTTATATCAGTGTTATTTTCTCACTGAACAAACAAGTAGCCCAAGGGCAACGACCGCTCACCTGAGTTATAAAATGTAAGCTTCTAGCTCAGGTAAGCTAATAAATAGGCTGCAATTCTATAGGATTCGATGACCCCATGGGGTGTGGCAAGTTTGGACCCCAGGGGCTTGATTGGCAGGATTTATGTAGAGGCAAACCATACACTGCTACATACTAAATACATAAGCCTTTGGCCTTATGGTTTCATAAAAGAAGATTTTTGAAGGTTCTTTAGCTATATAGCTCTATATAAACAAACAACCCACTGGGGTGTGGGCAGTTTGGACCTCAGGTGCTTGATTGGCAGAATTTATGCAGGGGATCACTAGACATTGCTGCATACTAAATATGTAAGCTCTGGGCCTCATGGTTTCAGAGAAAAGGATTTTTGAAGTCTTTCCCATTATAAGTTTATGGGAGCAGCATGGCCAATTTGGACCCCAGTGGGCATGGTTGGCAGGATTTAAGTTGGAGACCACTAAACGTTGCTACATATGTACTAAAGAAGTTAGCTCTGGGCCTCATGGTTTAAGAGAAGATTTTTTAAGATTTTCCCATTGTTAGTCTATGGGAACTAATGACCCCCGGGGCGTGGCCAGTTTGGACCCCGGGGGCACGGTTGGCAGGATTTATGTAGGGGAACACTAGACATTGCTACTTGCTACATACAATGTATATACGCTCTTGGCCTCATGGTTACAGAGAAGAAGATTTTTTTTAATTTTCCTTTTGTAAGTCTGTAGGAGTTTATGACCCCCTGGGCGTGGCCAATTTGCACTGCAGGGTCTGGGTATATGCTCTGGGCCTCATGGTTTCAAAGAAGAAGATTTTTCAAGATTTTCTCATTGCAAGTCTATGACCTTATGACTACCAGGACGTGGCCAATTTGGACCCCAGGGGCATGGTTGGCAGTATTTATGTAGGAGACCACTAGACATTGCTTCATGCTACACATATAAGCTCTGGGCCTCATGGTTTCAGAGAAGAAGATTTTTTAAAGATTTTCTCTTTGTAAGTCTATGGGAGCTAATGACCCCTTGGGGCGTGGCCAATTTGGGCCCCAGGGGCATGGTTGGCAGGATTCATGTAGGGAACCACTAGACATTAGTACATACCAAATATATAAGCTCTGGGCGTCATGGTTTCATAGAAAAAGATTTTTTAAGATTTTCCCAATATGAGTCTATGGGAGCTTATGACCCCTGAGGAGTGGCCAGTTTGGACCCCAGAGGCTTGGTTGGGAGGATTTATGTAGGGGACCACTAAACATTGCTACATGCTATATATATAAGCTCTGGGCCTCATGGTTCCAGAGAAGAAGATTTTTTAAGGTTCTTAAGCTATATAGCTATATATAAACAAATGACCCCCTGGGGCGTGGCAATTTGAGCCCCAGGGGCATGGGTGGCAGGATTTAAGTAGGGGATCACTAGACATTGAAACATGCTATATTTATAAGCTATGGGCCTCATGGTTTCAGAGAAGAATTTTTAAGATTTTCCCATAGTAAGTCTATGGGGGCTAATGACCCCTGGGGCGCGGCCAATTTGGGCCCCAGGGGCATGGTTGGTAGGATTTATGTAGGGGACCACTAGACATTGGTACATACTAAATATGTAAGCTCAGGGCCTCATGGTTTCAGAGAAGAAGATTTTTGAGTTTTTCCCATTATAAGTCTATGGGAGCTTATAACCCCCGGGGAGTGGCCAGTTTGGACCCTAGAGGCTTGGTTAGGAGGATTTATGTAGGGGACCACTAAACATTGCTACATACTACATATATAGGCTCTGGGCCTCATGGTTCCAAAGAAGAAGATTTTTGAAGGTTCTTAGCTATATAGCTATATATAAACAAATGACCCCCTGGGGCGTGGCCAAATTGAGCCCCAGGGGCATTGGTGGCAGGATTTAAGTAGGGGATCACTAGACATTGATACCTGCTATATACATATAAGCTATGGGCCTCATGGTTTCAGAGAAGAAGATTTTTTAAGATTTTCCCATTGTAAGTCTATGGGAGCTAATGACCCCCGGGGCATGGCCAATTTGGGCCCCAGGGGCATGGTTGGCAGGATTTATGTAGGGGACCACTAGACATTGGTACATATTAAATATGTAAGCTCTGGGCCTCATGGTTTCAGAGAAGAAGATTTTTGAAGTTTTTCCCATTATAAGTCTATGGGAGCTATATGTTGCCATGGCAACCAGAGTTCCAACCCAATCTTCCCTTAAACCTAATGCAGTCAATCCCCCACCCCAACAATGCTACACATAAAATTTGATCAAGATTGGCCTGCTGGTTTAGGAGATATTGGTGTTTAAAAGTGTGGACGACGACGCCGACGACGGACGACGGACAATGGCTATACTATAAGCTCACCTTGACAGGTGAGCTAAAAATTGGATAATACTGAATTATCTCCTTTAAGGTGAAAGGGTAGGGAAAAAAACTCTACAACTTTCACTTTTGCCTCAATCTACTTTTAAAGGAAACAGTTTGCTTCTACAGGAGCAACTTCTTGCCTTCAAGTATTGAACCCCAAAGATAAGGCCTTTTTCAAAGGGTTTTGTCACCCAGCGAAGCAAGAAGGAAAAGGTCATGAGAGTTGTTTCCCTTGTAACAAGAGTTCTATGGAAGGTGGTGTTTTGCCTGTCAGCACTTTGTCACATAACAGAGCTAAACTAGAAAATTTAATGAGATTACACCACTGAAGCTGGAAATGTAATACCTTAGTCTCGCATCCGCTAATAGTAGGTGAGACAAAATGGTGGGAAAAAAAACATGAAGGTATACCTGTACATTTTATCCAATATAGGTAAGAGAAGTCCAGTCTACTTTTGAGGAACAAATTTTTTCCTTTATTAAAGAGTTGATCCAATTTAAGGACTGAGGTAAAAATGAAACTGACAGGGTTAATTCCACTGTAACCAATCATAGCTCAGTGGGTTAAGTGCTGGCCTGCTGATTACAGTCTTTCACTATCACAGGGATCTCCCCAGACCATTAAGGCATGTCGCTTGCAACATGCCTTCCTCTTCAAATTACCTTTGCAACATGCCTTAATTTCCAATGAAAATTCATTAAAGTGCTATTATTTTCATTTCTTAGCCAGTAAAATTGTTTTAAATGCATTAAGGATCATCAATAAACTGCTTGTAATGTAAATTTAGTCTAATTTTGACAAAATATTGCTATATTAAGGATTTTAAAAATTGATCAACAAGTCAAAATCTGATATTTGCGCTAAAAGCGACATGCCTTCAGAAATTTCTGGGGAGAACACTGCTATCATCACCCTCCCATTGTCCTGTACTGACTGAAATACTGTTGAAGGGGACGTCAAATTGCAAGCCATACATCCATTGGTAACTGATAATGAACTTACGAGATGCCAGACAGGAGATTCTAGTTTACTTAAGACATGACAATAATCTGTCACGACAGAAGGAACACCAACACACCAGTAAAGGGAGAACAACCATGCTGAGTTGACTGTGTAGATATTTGTTGTTATATTGTTCTCAGTGTAATAGCTGAAAGGTAAAGAAAAGATAAAACATTCAAGTGATAATCCACAGCTTAAGCAAGTGGATTATCGACAATACAGGTAGACAACCATTATATAACTATTTCATCCCATACTCGTCAGGGCAGAGTCTACACACCGCATATTTCATGCTACCGTTTGCATTTTCTGGCAACCCATTGGCAATTTCATTAGAAACAAAATTTGTTTTTAGAGCAATGAAATAGCCTAATTTGTTAATTCAAGAGCCGCAACAAGAGAAAACCAACAAAGTGGTTGCGAACCCACCGCACATTCAGATCAGCGTTAAGCTCTTAAAGGGTAGCTTAGCGTTTAAGCTACCTCTATGCAGACATCGAAGACTAATCAGACCGGGCAAATGCCCTGGCTGATCTGAGTCTTCACTGGGCTCACATGCCACTTTGTCATTTCACGGCTCAAAATGTGCTATGATCTGAATATAAGTGCACTGCTAAGGTAATTCTAAAGAATCCCTGACATGTCTTTTTTTGGCAGAAAATATTCTAACATACCCTAATCCCCTTAAATATTGGGACACCTAAAAAACATTAATTTTCCATTTAGGACAAATGGAAAATTAATTATTTTTAAGGTAAAGAAAGGCTTCCCATAGTCTAGTAGTGGTAGGGGCAGTGGAAGTAGGAGGCCCACTGTGTCTTGGGCACAGCATAAGAAAGGCAGAGCCCAGCCCTCTCCTTTTGCTGCCTTATCCTTCCCTGATTAGAAGTACCCATTTACTGCTCGGTTGACAGAAAGAGTTCTCCAGTCGTTGGATGGCGAAACCCGAGCGCAATTTTATGACCTTCCGGCGACTTTCTGCATCAGAACTGAGCATATCTAACCACTCGACAACAGTACCTCTCTAGCTTTAGGTGTACCAATACTTAAGCACATTATTACATCTCTAAACAAAAACTGGCTTTAAGTATCTAAACACATGGGGTAAACCTGCATCAAACTGACATCACTTTTCCATTTGTAACTGTGTATATTTTCCTGCCATTCTCAGTTCTGCCTCTCTTCTCAATGGGAGACAACTCTTACAGATGAGTGTTTGCTCCACTAGAAGCAGTTTTTTTCTTTTAAGAGTAGACTAGTTGTTGATCGGAGTATGTTACCGCATATCCGACTTCCTTCATTTTAATACTGTGCTTTCATTTCTGACATTATGCATATCAAAAATACCTTTTTTAAAGCGTTTTCAGCGCAAAATAACCATTTTTGTGCTGGTGTGCCATAAAACCCATATCACTCGCTCACCCTTTAAGTATTTTCGAAAGGCAACACCTTCCAGGAAAGATCATAGGAAATCACTTATGTTGTTTCCCTTTGAAAAAGTGGTGGCAATAAAAACATGGACACATACCCATTCACGCTAAACCTGAAACACATATGAGCTGCGAAATGACACAACCAATAAAGTAGCATGTGCGCCATGCTAAGCCTCATATCATCCTCAGCATTTGCCTAGTCTGAGCAGAGTCTTTGCTGTTGACATGGAGGTAGCTTAGACTCTTACCTACCCTCTAAGTGCACAGCAAAGACTCTGATCAGACTAAGTGGATGCCCAGGCTGATCAGAGTCTGCGCTGGGCGCATATGCCATTTTGTTGGTTGTGTCATGTCGCAGCTCATATTTGAAACAAGGCATCGCAGGCGATACAAATCCCCTCACACAAGACTACTTGCTCGAGATATTGTCATACCCTACATTTGTGTGAAGTTATGTCAAAATCCGCTGAGAAATGTAGGCCCTAGAGCAATGACAATTTTTTCTAAAAATAGCCACAGTGACCTTGACCTTGGGCACAGCACCTTGAAAGTCGAACTTGCTCGAGATATTGTCATGCCCTACTTTTGTGTGAAGTTATTTCAAAATCCGTAGACAAATATAGGCACTAGAGCCCTGACAAAGTTTTTCTTAAAATAGCCACAGTGACCTTGACCTTGGGCGCAGCACCCTGAAAGTCGAACTTGCTCGAGATATTGTCATGCCCTACACTTGTGTGAAGTTATTTCAAAATCCATTGAGAAATGTAGGCGCTAGAGGGCTGACAAAGTTTTTCTTAAAATAGCCACAGTGACCTTGACCTTGGGCGCAGCACCCTGAAAGTCAAACTTGCTCGAGATATTGTCATGCCCTACGCTTGTGTGAAGTAATTTCAAAATCCGTTGAGAAATGTAGGCGCTAGAGGGCTGACAAAGTTTTTCTAAAAATAGCTACAGTGACCTTGACCTTGGGCGCAGCACCCTGAAAGTCAAACTTGCTTGAGATATTGTCATGCCCTACATTTGTGTGAAGTTATTTCAAAATCCATTGAGAAATGTAGGCGCTAGAGCCCTGACAAAGTTTTTCTAAAAATAGCCACAGTGACCTTGACCTTGGGCGCAGCACCCTGAAAGTCAATCTTGCTCGAGATATTGTCAAGCCCTACACTTGTGTGAAGTTATTTCAAAATCCATTGAGAAATGTAGGCGCTAGAGCGCTGACAAAGTTTTTCTTAAAATAGCCACAGTGACCTTGACCTTGGGCGCAGCACCCTGAAAGTCAAACTTGCTCGAGATATTGTCATGCCCTACACTTGTGTGAAGTTATTTCAAAATCCATTGAGAAATGTAGGCGCTAGAGCGCTGACAAAGTTTTTCTAAAAATAGCCACAGTGACCTTGACCTTGGGCGCAGCACCCTGAAAGTCAAACTTGCTCGAGATATTGTCATGCCCTACACTTGTGTGAAGTTATTTCAAAATCCATTGAGAAATGTAGGCGCTAGAGCGCTGACAAAGTTTTTCTAAAAATAGCCACAGTGACCTTGACCTTGGGTGCAGCACCCTGAAAGTCAAACTTGCTCGAGATATTGTCATGCCCTACACTTGTGTGAAGTTATTTCAAAATCCGTTGAGAAATATTGGCACTAGAGCGCTGACAAAGTTTTTCTAAAAATAGCCACAGTGACCTTGACCTTGGGCGCAGCACCCTGAAAGTCTAACTTGCTCGAGATATTGTCAAGCCCTACACTTGTGTGAAGTTATTTCAAAATCCATTGAGAAATGTAGGCGCTAGAGCGCTGACAAAGTTTTTCTTAAAATAGCCACAGTGACCTTGACCTTGGGCACAGCACCCTGAAAGTTAAACTTGCTTGAGATATTGTCATGCCCTACACTTGTGTGAAGTTATTTCAAAATCCATTGAGAAATGAAGGCGCTAGAGCGCTGACAAAGTTTTTCTAAAAATAGCCACAGTGACCTTGACCTTGGGCGCAGCACCCTGAAAGTCACACTTGCTCGAGATATTGTCATGCCCTACACTTGTGTGAAGTTATTTCAAAATCCATTGAGAAATGAAGGCGCTAGAGCGCTGACAAAGTTTTTCTAAAAATAGCCACAGTGACCTTGACCTTGGGCGCAGCACCCTGAAAGTCAAACTTGCTCGAGATATTGTCATGCCCTACACTTGTGTGAAGTTATTTCAAAATCCATTGAGAAATGAAGGCGCTAGAGCGCTGACAAAGTTTTTCTAAAAATAGTCACAGTGACCTTGACCTTTGGCGCAGCACCCTGAAAGTCGAACTTGCTCGAGATATTGTCATGCCCTACACTTGTGTGAAGTTATTTCAAAATCCGTTGAGAAATGAAGGTGCTAGAGCGCTGACAAAAGGTGAACATACGTACGTACTTACGTACGGGACAAAACCTATATCCCCTCACCACTTCGTGGTGTGGGGGATAATAAAATCTCACCAAGAACCCAGTTGCAAACTAATAACAAGAGGGCCAAGAGGCCCTGAATTGCTCACCTGAGCAAAAATGTTAAAGGTCAAACTAGGGTCATAATTTTTACAAACCTGATAGTTTGCAACCATTTCCAAATGGTTCTGAAGAAGAAATTTTTTAAATGTTTTTCTATGTATTGCTATGGTTCAAACCCTGGACCCCCTGGGGCAGGGCCATTTTGGACCCTGGGGCCATCATTTGAATAATCTTGGTAAAGGACCACTAGGCAATGCTAAAAGCAAAATTTCAAGCCTCTGAGCCAAGTGGTTCTGAAGAAGAAGATTTCTGAATATTTTTCTATGTATTTCTATGGTTCAAACCCAGGACCGCCTGGGGCGGGGGCATTTTTGACCCTGGCACCATCATTTGAACAAACTTGGTAAGGGACCACTCGGCAATGCATCACACAAAATTTCAAGCATTTGCACTAAGGGGTTCTGGAGAAGAAGGTTTTCACGCATTTGAGACAAACAGTTCTTGAGAAGAAGATTTTTTTAGTATTTTTTAGTTTTGAACCCAAGACCCCCTGCCCCAGGGCCAGTCTGGACCCTGGGCCCACCATTTGAACAAACTTGGTAGAGGACCACTAGGCAGTGCTACATACCAAATTTCAAGCATCTGAGCCAAGCAGTTCTGGAGAAAAAGATTTTAAGTATTTTTTAGTTTCGAACCCAAGACCCCCTGCCCCAGGGCCATTTGTGACCCTGGGGCCACCATTTGAATAAACTGGATAGAGGATCACTAGACAAGGCTTCATACCAAATATCAAAGCCCTAGGCCTAGCGGTTTCAGAGAAGATGTCATTTAAAGCAAATTGTTGACGACGCAAGACGGACGAGGCATGACCCACGACGCACAACACACGACGGAGACTGGGTGATCACAATAGCTCACCCTGAGCCTATGGCTCAGGTGAGCTTAAATGTACATGTACCATACTATTTGGTTACAAGAAAGAGGTTTTTCCTCCCAAAACAATCCCGAAATCTAGAGACAGATCCAGTTTTTTTGGGACTGTCTTGGAAGGGTAAAGTCTAGATCTGTCTCATAAGAGGGATCTAAATTTTTGGGATTGTCTTGGGAGAGTAAACGTCTAGTTAAATGAATCTAGATTTTTGAGATTGTCTTGGAGGGGTAAAATCCCAGTATGAAATGGATCTAGATTTTCAGGATTATTTTGGAAGGGAAAAAAAATCTGTCTCATAAGCTGAATCTAGTTTTTTGGGATTGTCTTGGAAGGGTAAAAGCCCACTATGAGATGGATCTAGATTTTTGGGATTGTCTTGGAAGGGTAAAAGCCCACTATGAGATGGATCTAGATTTTTGGGATTGTTTCAGAAGGGTAAAACTCATCCTACAGCAAAATTTCCTCAGAATTAATTAGATACAGGCCAACTTCGATATCTCGAATTCCAAGGGAATGGAGAACCCACTTCGAGTTTTCCGAAGTTCGAGATAGGCAAATTGTGACGTCACCAAAATTTTTGTTCTATACATGTACAATATCTTAACTTTCGTAGAGTCAGTATTTCTACAAAACGTGTGCAGCACGAACGTAGTAAAACTGTTTCTAGTAGTAGTATTTCAATTCTCATATCGACGTTGCCCCCGCACCTCAGCGGAACGAATCCATAGCCGCAGTAACGGGCGCCGTCCATAAAAAACAAAAAAAAACTGTTTCTACTGAAAACGGGATTGTTACAAATAGCCCGCATCAAAGAGCGCCGCTCAACACTGTCCAATCAATTAAATTTCAAAGGCGCCTAATTGACCGAGCTTTCCAATAGAACGCACCTGACCTGTGACGTATACGCGGTTCAAGGTCAATTAACTTACACACAAAAACAGCTGATCAACAAAACAATGTCTGCATCGTTTCACGCAATCATTGGATAATTATTGGATAATTTGGGATAATTGATTGAACTGCGATCAATTAAAGACAATTGTTCGGTAAATCGTTCTTTTTCATTGTTATTGTTCGATGTTGGTACCAGTTTGCTTAAAGACAAAAATATGCAGGCTTTTCATTACCGCAAAACGTCTACACAAAATGGCCGTCATTTTCTTTCCGCCGTTTCGGCGGTCTTTTTCTGAATACACATTTTGACTTCGACACAAACAGTGGTAAAACACATGGAAAGTGTCGGAGGGGAATCAAAAATCACTTCGATACAGCAGTGTTTTCGATATAAGCGAGTTCGACACAACGGAGGTCGAAATGCAATATTATATAGGGGGGAATGTTCGGGAATGAGAGATCACTTCGACACTAGCAGGGTTTTCGAGATAAGCAAGTTTGACACAACAAAGTTGGCCTGTATTTGGGGTCACTACAAAAAGGGGAAAACCCTGTTTTATAGTCATATCAGTACAAAGGTGACTTTACTCTGCTAAAGGACTTTGCAGCATTCACAATCTTTATCTTCAGGCCCCTAGGTTATAAAACTTTTTTCATCCTCAACTCTGCTGAGCATGAAATTTTACCTGCTAATAAATAGCAAATTACTGATAAGCACAGTTGTTTTCATGCTGTGTTTAGCTGAGTATGATATTTTCTCTGCTTATGAATATGAAAATGCCAACATTAGTTGGCATTTTCATACTGATCAGCAATGAAAATTTCATGTTCAGCTGAGCTGAGCAAGAAAAAAAGTTTTATAACCTCGGGGCCTGGTCTGAGAGTTAAACTTACTTTATTTCACTAAGATCAATCTGGTTGTGCTGCAGATTCATTCCTGTCATGTTCTTTCTGTGTAACTCTTTCAAACTAAGTTTTTCTTTCGAGAAGTACCTGAATCCCACTGGAACTTTTGGTCTAGAACCAGCTAAAAACCATATCTGCAAAAAAGATCTGTCAGACTGAATACAGTAGAAGGTCTAAAAATTGAGATGCCTAACGTAATTACTATAATTGTCTCCTCCATAATGAACTGGAATCTACAATGAAATCTGGATATCCAAAAAACTTGTCTTCTCAACCAAATATCATTTCAGAAAACATGTTTATTACCATATAAGAAATGAGTTTTTCACCACCAAAACCATTCCTAAAGCTAGATCTATCTAGTATTCCAGAAATCAAGATCAGAGCTCCAGATAATTTTTACAGTGCTTTCAGTATTTACCAAACAGAATTTTAACCTTTTCAGTATCCTGATGAGTCCTTTCAGTATCGGTACTCCTGAGATCCAGTGGTTGTTCAGTATCTTTTTAACGCACAACTGGTCTCCCAAAATGTCAGTCTACTTGTTCTTGTCCAGGGTTCATGCTTAAAACTCTGGACAACAGAAACGACCCAGGCCGAACGGGAATAAGGCCGAAACGACCCGGGGCCGAAAGGGAATTGGGCCGAAACGACCCGGGGCCGACCCTGACAGTGTTTTGCTTTTCTTTTACCACGCATCAGGGGACGATCGGCTGATCTTTGCTGGCTAGAGTTCACCAGAATTAACCACTGGCTTGCCAAAGCCAAAGTTTTCCAGCTTCGCACAACCAGGTGGGGCCATTTATTGACTGTTCAGTCAAGTAACAGAGACGTTTTTTGCAACATGTTTGTTCAACGAAAATGAAAGTACCTACGCAATCGACCGGAAAGATCTTGTGCAATTTAGCGATTGGCTAACGCTCGGTAAATTCCAATACTCATGCTTGTTCCCGGTCTATTCATAAAAACGACCAGTTAAAGCCGAAAAGAGAATGCTGAAAATAGGTACCATGTGCTTTCTGTTTTCGGAAAAAGGTTGACTGCGCATGCTCAGACAGCGCATGCACTGAAGCAATGATTAGTAAATGCTAAAAATAGGTAACATTCTGGCTATTGAAAAACGGTTGACCGCGCATGCTATAGCATAAATACGTAGCACATTTGAGCTGCTTTCATAAGCTGAGAAATGACTACCGTATTCGGTACGATTGAAATTTCAAGACACTTCGTATTTTGTCTTTTTTGGTCCGTATTTTACGCAAATACGAAGCTTATCTGGCTCTCTGCAAGATTCTTCTTTTTGAAAATCTAGGTTTTGGGGATTTATTTGGAAGCATATTTAGATCAATCTTGTAAAAGAGGGATCTAGATATTTGGGATAAAGGATGTTCTAGATTTTTTAGATAAAAGATGGATCTAGATTTTTTACACTCTCCATAACAATCTGTCTTATAAGAAGGGAAAATCCCCATCTTTTGACTGAATAACACAAGACTGATTAAGATTTATATATTCAGAGTCCTTCCATTTGGAAGGTTGGGGAGACGGATGGGGAAGAAACATATCTTATGGCCAAATTATCTTAGAAAAAGTGGATCTTACATAAGTGCTTATGTATTATTGAATTTATTAAATGAGCCTTTTAAAAGATAAAATGCGAGGCTATGCTGAGCATCTTATCAGTTCTCCCCCAACAATTTCAATAAATTCAATAATACAGGAGCATGAATGCAAGATTCTTTTTATCATATGACACTAAAATTGCATTTTATTAGCAAATTTTGCACTAAAACATCATGATTTTGCCATTAGAAAACGTGACGTTTTTATGGACATCAACACATAACATTATGACATTATTTGCATATTTAATGTATGTCTTTATTACACTCTCAGATGCGACACCATGTGATAAATCATATTTGAGCTGCGACATAACAAAACCAACAAAGTGGCATATGTGCCCAGCGAAGACTCAGATCAGCCTGGGCATCCACCTAGCCAGATCAGAGTCTTTGCTGTGCACTTAAACGGTAGCTAAGGGTCTAAGCTAACTCTATGCAAACAGCAAAGACTTTGATTAGACTGGGTCAATGCCCAGGCTAATCTGAGTCTTTGCTGGGTGCATAAGCCACTTTGTTGGCTTTGTTGTATTGTGGCTCAATTTTAGTTATTACTAAGTACAAACCTGAGATCCTGAGATTCCTGATTCATTTATCACTTTGAAAATCTCTTCGACTGTCCTATTGTGATAAGGGTGTGGTAGAGGAGGTACCTCTATATCAAACATAACTACTATATTATGCTGTTTGGCTAGCTGTAGCACCTCAGAGAAAGTTGGAATGGTCTGATTTTTGTATAAACCTATCTCAGTCTCGGAAAGACTGCCTACAGAATGTCTGGGATCAGTCTGAAAAAGAAAATTCCATATCAAAAATGTAAGGGCACAGTTGTTCAAAACTAACGACAGCGTTAGTTAACGTTTCGTTAAAATTTCAAACGTTAATATCTCAAACAGGCCAACATTTTTTGTTGAAAAAATGTGAGAAGCTTTTGCAGTGCAAAAGCTTCTCACATATTTTCAACAAAAAATATCAGTGTATCTGGCTATAAAGTTGCAAAACACTTAAGGAATTGACCTCTTAACGAGCTCGTTAGGCTAACGATGCTTTGAACAACTGGGCCCAGGTGTTCATAATCATCATTTACATTACACCATTCATCTGAAACTTTTTCTGAGGAAATGTTATTTATCTGAGATGAAACAGGACAAAACCAATAAAGTGGCATGTGTGCCCAGCGAAGACTCAGTTCAGCCTGCGCTTTGCTGTGCCTTAAAAAAGTAGCTAAAGGTCTAAGCTAGCTCCACCTGTGCAGCGAAGACTCTGATCAGACTGGGTGGATGCCCAGACTGATCTGAGTCTTCGATGGGCAAACATGCTACTTTGTTGGTTTTTGATGTGTCCCGGCTCATCTGACGACAGAAAATAAATCAAATATTCAGACATATGAAAATCAAGTTGGTGAAGGCATAATCTTCAAATACAAATGGACATTTGAATGACCATATAGAAAAGGATAAAAATGAGGGTGCTGCTATCAAGCAAACACAGACTTGGTATTTTCAGGCTAATGAAAATATGACTTATATCATGAAACTCTAAACAATCCACGTTATAAAAAATTTTCAGTCAGCAACGAATGTGAACCTATTATTTCTGGATTAAAACTCCATGACGTTTATCCCTCAGCGTCAGTGGGCTATATTCTTCATGGATGTATTTACCATATTAATCCTAATAAACGCCTCTGCTCTAATAAATGTCCCCTGCCTCTTTTACGAAAACAATGTTATATTAACTTGCATGAATTCCTGTTTACTTCTTTGGATGACATAGCTCTTCCAAATGGGGTCTGCTCATAAAGAGAAGAATTTGCTCCCAGAACAGCAAATTCTTTCCTTGAAGAGTTCACTCCTACTGAGGCAAGAGGCAAAATAAAAGTTGCTTCCTCTGAAAGTATACCTATTCACCTTAATACTTTTTATTAGAGGTATTTTGGCGGTGGCTGATTTACTACTTTTTAGGCTCTAATTCATGCCCCCTTTTCATATAATGCAGCACCCCAGGGCATTTAATTGGATTAATATGGTATACATACCTGAAGGAACCAGTCCCCAGTATTGAGCATTTTCAGCTGTGAAATATTAAAATATGAAGGATCTGTGTCCACAAGATCAGGAAACAGTGTCTCTATATTTGTTCTTCGTAGCAATGAACTGTCATGCATAATGAATGGCACACCATCAAAACTGCAAAAGAAGGATAAAATTAAATTAAATGGGTACACCTCCATATTTTCCACATTTTTTATAAAGAGAGACAATTTTGTGGATTCCAGTTTGCTTCCCTGATTGACAAGCCCCTTCCAAAATAGGGTCAACTCTAAAAGGAAAGAATATGCTCCTCTAAGAGAAGGGAGGCAAAAAAATGACACTGTTGCGTCCCCTGAAAGAGTACTTATTCACTTTAGTAATACTATATGCAAATGTCCTGTTAGCATGAGCAAAGGGGTGACTCAGATCTGACTGCACTTCTATGGATGATTCATTAAATAATCCTGCTTCACAACAGTTCTTTAAGGCAAGCTTTTATGTAACATTTGGACGTTAATCTTTAAAATCAGCACATGGTGGATGGTTGGTGTTAGACAGGTGGAATACCATGCATTTATAAGATGCTGTGCTAAAGCGTGTGATATAAAAAAATAGTCAACCCTCTTTATAATGGTATTCATTGCAACAGCGAAATTCTTAATAACCTAATTTTAATAAGAATGGAATATATTTATTGTTCAAAATATGTATTCTTCATAACAGCAAACGCAGTTTAACATCAAAATGTTTGGGAACAACTGCTGTCATTGTAAGGAGGGTCCACAGTATAAAATATACTATGCCAAACCCTGAGTATTCTGACCCTCTGCATTGTCCAGCAGGAACTATGTACTGAAATGTATATTTAGGTGAAAGGATACACTTTAGAAAGAAGCAACTCTGCCAATTTGATTTTGTCTCCTGTCTTCTTCTTCTTCATCAATATACAGTCAACTACCGATATCTTGTACACTGATATGTCTAAGTACCCTCTTATCTCAAAAAATATAGTTTGGACACATTTCCTAGTTTATTTACATTTCAACTTCTGTTATCTCAAACTACTGAGATCTCAAAATAAATTTTCTGGGACCAGAAAATTTACTTTGAGATATCAGCAGTTTGGGATGAATGTTGACTTTGAGATATCGAGTTGACTGTAATGCCATTTTTCTGCTGTCAATGGTAACATGTGCTGTATTCTCTCTTAGTGCTGCCCTCAATGGGTTATTTTTGTTGAGTTGTGGTTTACCACCCCAGTAAACCATACTTCGATCATGTCTCATTGCCTCAGAGTTTGTAGGACCTCTACCTGATCTGAGATAAATGTTTCTCATGTCCGGCTACAGCTACTAGCAGCTCTGACCCAGGGGCACCAAACTCCCATCTTTTAAATAGAGGATCTTACATGAGTGCTTATGTATTATTGAATTTATTAAACGAGTTGGGGAAAATGATAAGATGCAAGGCTTTGCCGAGCATATTATCGTTTTCACCAACGAGTTTAATAAATTCAATAATACAGGAGCACGAATGCAAGATTCTATTTATCATATGACACTAAAATTGCATTTTATAAGAAAATTTTGCATTAAAATGTCACGATTTCGCCATTAGAAAACGCGACGTTTTTATGGACGTCAACACAGAACGTTACGACGTAATTTGCATATTTAATCCACTAGTGGATTATTGTTTTTAATGCATGGCTTTATTACACTCTCAGATGCGACGTCATATGATAAATAGTATTTCAGTTGTATCAGGGCTATCGCACGGTGATAATTAAAGGCTGTCAGCAATGGAACCAAGTTAAAGATTGGAAAGAGGTCTGCCTCAAATTTAATTTGAACCCTGGACCGCTAGATCAGCTTGGCCAGTACTTTACACACTGACTGAACTACCTGGGTTCCTTCAAGAGAAACAAACAGAAAGTCACAAAAATTGTCTGCCTTAGTAAAAATTACTGAAAAAATGGCAGTGTATCAATTTATGTTAAGGCTCTGCAACATGCAGTCTGTAAATGGCTATAGTCCTGCTCTTACATGTACTTGAGCTCCAAATGAGGAAAATTGCGAGATAATTTTTCTTATTTTTCAATGAAAACATATGGTATGACCCTTCATTAAAACTGCCTCATTGAGATGGTTCTAATAAGGGGT
This sequence comes from Ctena decussata, assembly GCA_963989385.1. Taxonomy (NCBI): domain Eukaryota; kingdom Metazoa; phylum Mollusca; class Bivalvia; order Lucinida; family Lucinidae; genus Ctena; species Ctena decussata. The sequence continues at coordinate 55,248,470 of OZ022513.1, forward strand.
CACATTATATGTTTGTACTTAGAAATATGGAAAATTATCCCTTAGATAATCCTGTTACCACTGTTTACCAGGCCCCGAGGTTATAAATCTTTTTTCGTGCTCAACTCAGCTGAGCATGAAATTTTCTCAGCAGATGAATATGAAAATGCCAACTAATGTTGGCATTTTTATATTCATTGGCAGAGAAAATTTTATATTCAGCTAAACTGAGCAAGAAAACAACTGTACTTATCAATAATTTGCTATTTATTAACAGGTAAAATTTCATGCTCAGCTGAGTTGAGCATGAAAAAAGTTTTATAACAGTGGGGCCTGGTCTCTGAAGGTGGTTATGTTGCAGCTGGTACAGAGTTACAGTGGAGTTCTTACCTAATTTTAACATCTGTCGCTAAGCCAAACACATGGTTATCTATGGCAATCTTGAACGATATCACAGTATTTTCTGGGGCAATCTGAAATAAGGAAAACAAAATAAATGGACAGTGTCATTTTAATACCTATCATGAATATATTAGTTTGGCACAGCTATTTGAAAACAATGAGGTCTTTAATTAACAAGATGTTAAACTGTCAGCATTTTCAGCATTTTCAAAGGGATTGTTTGCAAAACATTGCCATTTTAGACAAAATATGTGAAAAGCTTTACATTGCAAAAAAAAAAGAAAAAACTCATTCAGAACATTCTGTAATTTTCTTTATTGATTTTTTTTTTCATTTTGTGTTTTCTAAGGCACTTTCAAGACTATTTCACTTATATTAAACCAAACATTCATCTAAGATGAATGAAAATCAGAGAGCCAGTGATCACCTGATGTACCATAAACAATCACCTTATGTATCATTATCAGAACTTGGCTTTTTCACATATGACCCAAGCCAGGTTTGAACCACATCTGCATATTTGTGTAAACCAACCACATCAGTGGGTGTACTAAGGAACAAGAGCCCCTAGGGAGCAAGAGTCAGTGATCTAAACCAAGAACCAAGGTGAGCCTGCTTATTCTAGTTAAGGTGTATGGGTACACCACCATGTTATCTGCAAACACTTAAAAGGAAGAGAACTTTTGCTTAACTAGGCTACAATACCTTCCCAAAAGGTGTTTACTCTTTTAATAAGGTAAGACTTTGCCCCTATGGAGCAAATTCTTTCAGAGTTGACCCCCATTGACAAGGGAGACAAAAGTGAAAACAGCAGAGTTGCTTCCCCTTAAACTGTACCATTTCACTCAAACTGAGCTGTCTCAATATTCAGTCAACTCTCGATATCTCAAATACTGATATATCAAAGTATCCTGAAACATCTAACATAGTCTGTACAAATTTCCTATTTTTAATTACATTTCAACTCCTATCATCTCAATCTACTGATATCTCCAAGTAAATTTTCTGGGACCAGAAAACTTACTTTGAGATATCAGTAGTTCAGGTAAACTCTGACTTAGATATCGAATGTTGAGTGTCTGGTGAATCTTACCACAGGAGCCCCTCTGTGTGCAATAATCTTTGGTTTGTCCGGAATATTCTCTGATTCTATCACACACGGGGACTTGATAAAGAGTGGAGAGATATACAACCCTGTCATCACAGCCAGGTATATACATATACATAGAATCTTTGAAACTGCAACAGAAAAGTAATCCATAAATATTTTCCCATTAAACCATCTATAAAGGCTTTGATACTACAAAAGAGAAAAAAAAAATAATTTTGCAACAGAGACATAAAACAATTTTTCTTTTTTTCAATCAAACAAAGCAGAAACTCTAGCATATACTTTTCAATAGTTTTAAAACCAGAGGGCCAATGGCCCTATATCGCTCACCTGAGCACTGAGGTTACAGCAACAAAACACCATGCACAACAGCAATAAAAAACACCATTTGTGTAGAGGATAATATTACAAACATTTACGCAAAAAAAAGCTTTATCCCCCCTTAATGGCTTCTCAGAAGATCTTTGGCAAAAAAAAAAAAAAAAAAAAAAAAAAAAAAAAAAAAATGAAAATTTTGCCTTTCAGCTGCAATGGCAGCCAATCGAAATCAGGTATTTGGGAAAAATCCATATGTCTGGTAGAGGACTACTCCAGGAACATTTCTGTAAAGCTTTTGTCAAAATACCTGCAGTAACACAGAAATAAATAGCAAATGTCCACTTTCCTCATTATAAGTCTATGGAAACTTTAAGTTGCCATAGCAACGAATTCACATGGGCAATGAATATATAAAACATACTTTAGGTAGAGGCTAATGTTATTAATATGTATGCGAAGTATCAGCTTCATCCCCCTCATGGATTCATTTTTCCCATAATAAGTCAACGGAAGCTATAAGTTGCCATAACAACCAAAGTTCTTATGGGATTGGAAGAAAAAGAATAAAATTTATGTAGAGGCTACTGTCATCAACATGTTTGCACAATATCAGCTTCATCCCGCATATGGCTTCTGAGCAGAAGATTTTTTTTCGAAAATTAACCCTATATTTTAGTTTAAACATATTTTATTTCAACAATATCATACATATACACAAAAATGATATACATGATCAGTAGGATTAGAACGAAAGCGTATGCTTATTTAGTTCTTCTCCTTGAAATGGATACAGTTTTCACAAATAATGGCGGACAAAACTGTATGTACTGTTGTTGACAAATAACTATGTTATTAACATTAAAGTGTTGACGTTAGCAAATTTATAGAGCATGATACATGTAACAGCAAAACGAAAATGGAAAAAATAGAAGATTTTGGTAGCAGAAAAGAAAAATAGGAAAATAGGAAGCCGTGGGTTGGTTGGAAGGGATTTGGAATTGTCAGTTAACCTACTTGGAAATGATAGCACTGGTGCTGGATGGCGTTGATTATTCTGTCGGTGTATGTTGTTTGAAACGCTTTGTATCGTTTATATATTTTTGAACAGCTTCAAATATAATGATATTTGTCTGCAGTGATAACATACTATTTCCATATAGTAGAACTTGAAGTGTAACTGAGGTCTGCTGAGAAACTGTATTAATAAGTTCTGCCCTTTGGTCACGATACAAATGACAGGACATAAGATAATGATCAGTATTTTCAATATCACCACAACGGCACAGAGGAGACTCTGATATATGTTTCAGAAACAGATCATAATTCAATGAGCTACATTTAGTACGTAATCTTGCATGTAAGATCTGGAGTTTTCTGTTACCGGTATAGTAATACTTTGGAACTAAGTAATTGCGTTCCTTAAGTCGACATTTGAAGTTGTTCACCGAGGTGCTGTTTCTAACGTCTAACGATAAACTATTCCACTCTCTTATAACGGACGGAAGAAAAGAATTGAAATATTGAGTAGTTCGACAGACAATCGTCTGAATGTCGCTGGAATTACGTAAGTTGTATGACGAGACGCTGTTTACAGAGGGAGGAATTAAAGACGAGAGATAGGTAGGTGACAGGCCATTTACCATTTTGTAAAAGAGAATTAGTTTACTTTTCCTTCGTCGTTCTTCCAAAGTTTCCCATTTTGTATCTTCATAAAGAGCTTGTAATGAAACCAATTTCGTAGTCCCAGTAACTATTCTCGCTGCTTCAGTTTGTATTTTGTCAAGTTCTACTTTTTCATACTGTGTGCAATTGTCCCAAACAACGCTTGCATATTCTAAAAGAGGTCTGATAAAGGTAAAGAAGATTATTTCAAGTGACTTTCTATCTATTTCAAATTTAAGCTTACGCATTATATTTATTCTTTTCCATGCCTTCTCTTTAACAAAGTCTATATGTTTATGCCATGTGCAGTCATTGGAAAGGTAAATGCCAAGGTGTTTATGAGAATCAGTTTCATTGATTTGTTGATTATTCATAAAGAGAGGAGGATGAATCGGCCTGTTTAGTTTACGGGTTATAACGAGAGATTCAGTTTTAACAGGGTTGAAAGAGACAAGCCATCTCTTCGCCCATGAAAGTATTTTGTCTATATCCATATTAAGTAGCTCTGCTGCGGTATCAGGATTGTCAACTACCATATACAAACTAGTATCATCCGCAAAGAGACGAATATTTGATCCGATGTCTACTACAATGTCGTTAATGAACAATAAGAAAAGAAGCGGTCCTAATATCGACCCTTGCGGGACTCCAGCCCTGATATTATTCCAGTTTGACTGAACACCTGGAAGTACAACTCTTTGCCTTCTATCTGTAAGATATGAACGGAACCATGTAAGTAAACTACCTGTAATCCCAGCTGCTTCAAGCTTCAGTAAAAGACCTTCGTGCCAAACACGATCAAACGCCTTGCTTACGTCACAAAATATTACTCTATATATTATAACCCTATATTTTGCCATGGCAACCAATCAAATTCAGCGATTTGGAGAAAAATTCATATGAATCATAGAGGACTACTCAAGAAACATTTCTGTAGAAAAAAAATCTAAATAACTGCAGTTAGACAGCAAAAATTGCCAATTTCCATTTTCCCCATTATAAGTCAATGGAAACTCTTAGTTGCCATAGCAACCAAACTGCTGGAGCAATTGCCATGAAAAACAGTAATTCTATAGAGGCTAGTACTAAGGTTCTTTCTGTAAATTTTGAGCATTATTGGCCACACAGTTTCTATGGAGATGATTTTTTAATATTTTTTCTATTTTTAACTATTTGGTTGCAATGGCAACCAGCCAAATTGCGCAATTTGCATAAATTCAACATGGCTGGTTAAAGATTACTCAAGGTCCATGTCTATGAAAGTTTTGTCGAAATATCCACAGTGGCATAGCAATAAATACAAATTTTCCATTTTGCCATTATAAGTCAATGGCAACTTTCAGTTCCCATAGCAACCAAACTGCTAGAGCTATCACCAAGAAAAACAGTACTTTTATAGAGACTAGTACTAAGATCCTTTCTGTGAAGTTTGAGCTTTATTGGTAGTATAGTTTCTGAGGAGATGATTTTTCAATATTTTTTCTATTTTTAACCATTCAGTTGCCATGGCAACCAGCCAAATTGTGCAATTTATATGAATTTCATGTGGTTGATAGAGAACTACTCAAGGAACATTTCTGTAAAAGTTTCGTCAAAATATCTGCAGTGACATAGCAATAAATGCAAATTTTCAATTTTTCCCATACAAGTCAATGGAAACTTTAAGGTGCCATAGCAACCAAAGTTATCAAGCGATTTGGATAAAAAACAGTATTATTGGTTCCCCCTGCCTATAGATGCTATATATGAAATTTGGTTACAATGGGCCTTGTAGTTTCAGATGGAGATGTCGTTTGAAAATGTTGACGGACGACGTACGACGGACGACGGATGCCTGCCTATACTATAAGCTCACCTGTGAGCCTTCGGCTCAGGTGAGCTAAAAAGTCGGCAATTTTGCCCTTCACAAATGACATCACAATATTACTTATAAACGTATGCTTATGATCATTTCTGCATCTTAACTATTTTTAGAATATAGATCTATTAAATTTTGTGACAGTTCTTCTTTATAATGAAGAAAATTATTTGACCATAAACTATCTGACAACAGTATTCTGATCAAGGACAGCCTTGGTTACTGACAAACTGAGTTTTGTAAAGCATCCAATGAATGTCCACATAATGAAGATTGCAGACAAATATCAATATAACTTATAAAGGAAACTGAGGGGTTGCCAGTCATCCTCCTATCCAAATTATGGATTTTTTCCCTGATTTTTTTCAACTTTCCATACTCTTACATGGACCAAAAATTGATTATACTCTTGAACTGTATCAAAGTTATCACACTGGTAATTGGGGGTTGCACTGAAAGGAAATAATTTGCTCCCCAGGGAGTATTTGTTTTTCTTTTATGAGTAACCCACAGTGATACTTCAATGCATGTACTGTCTTTCCTGAAAGTATATTCTTTCCCCTTGAGAAGAACTTGTAGAATCTATAATTTCTGAAGACTGCTTTAGCCATTATGATTAATTTTCCTATTCCCTGACATTTTAAGTGCTTTCCAATCTTCCCGGAAAAATCACAAAACTCCCTGACATGGAAAAATTTTATTTTCCTCATACCTTTTCCAGACCTTGCAACCTTGGAATAGTGATGGCCTTTTACAACATTAAAAACAAAGGGTTTACCCCTCATACTCACCAGTATGTTTTATTTTGTAACACTGACGTGATACGACCCAGGAAAGGGCTGTCATAATCACAACTGCCCCTAACTGCAGAAAGGGTCCTATTGCCTAAAAAAGACACACAAATACATGTATGTTGAATCCAAGCCATGAAAATTTTTAAAGCTATGAAAACACAAGAAGGGCTTTGACAGCCATAACACAAACTGCACCCTATACATCTAAACGTAGACAGGTCCAATCCTCCTAAGTAATAATATGTTAAGAGAGCTGGCATTTACTTTGTTTTGAACTATGAAAGGTACAAGGATGCTATTGATATGTTTTGGTTCAGAAGGAATATCACTGGACTAAATGTAAGAAACATAAGACCTGTCCACATAAGGGATAGCTCGCCTCACAACACCTTGCCCTTGACATAAAACCCTTCGACATAAAACTTAAATGTGTGACACCTATGCCAATAAAAACGCCAACCTCAAGGTGGCAACAATAGCTCCCTGTACCTTCATACAGGCAAGCTAAAAATCATAAGTAATTTACATAAAACTGCACATGAAAACTGTTGCTGTATTTAATCATAGTCGTGGCATTCTGATTTGTTTAAATGATAAGATGAAGACCTCTAGTTTCTGAAAATACATGTCCTTTGTTTTCAAACAGCAGTCAATTATGAGTTATGTAATCAGTTTTAAATCTGAGAAATTTACACAATCTATGTAAATTAGTTAAAGTACAAACCTAATTATCTTGGCATCCAGACCATATTTCAATATAAAATCAGTTCTGAAAACCTCAGAATGCCAACATTTAGTCACACAAAGAGTCAAGACTGAGCTAATATTCTTCCATTTGTCTACACAGATCATGCGCTGAGGCAATTTAGTATTAAGGGCTCAGAGATTTTCTCATCTCACTAGACATTTGACTTGTTCTGGGTGTAGGACTATCCTATTTGCTCTGACCTGTTAAACACTATGTTATTTGTCATAACAAAGTACTTGGAATTTTTGTACATGAATTTTTATACAATTTGCCAAAATGCCAACACTTGGCATTTTAACAGTTATGAGCAGGAAGGCTTATCTGAGCCTGAAAAATGCTGATTTTTTTGTATTTTTATATTTATAAGCATTTTAAATTTCATGCTCAGCTGAGTTGAGCATAAAAAAGTTTTATAACCTCGGGCCTGATATATAAAGTCATCAATGGTCCCAAAAGCTATACTCACCAGTAATGATAGGTACAAGACATTCCATTCTGAGTGCCAATATTCCTCAATGGCCCAGACCAAGACACAACACACCCCAAGAATAAGTATAATAAACACTAAATGCACCGGATAAATATACAGCTGATGGCCTTGTATGATATGACATAAACTAAGAAACTGAAATATAGAAATAAAATATCATTGTGATAGATGGATACACTTTCAGGGGAAGCAACTCTGCCATTTTCATTTTTGCTTCCCTTGTAAATGGAGGTCAACTCTTAAAGGAAAGAATTTGCTCCTGTAGGAGCAAATTCTTTCCTTTAAGAGTAGATCCCATTTTTGAATGGCTGTTTCATCCAAGGAAGCAAACATGAAATAAATTAAGTTGTATTCCTTTGAAAAAAAATGGTGGAAAATCATAGAGGTCCATCCACACACCTTAGCAAAACAGTAAATGCAATTTTTTTTCAAATATAAATTCAATATAATGCTCCCTTCTTGGTAATGGAGACTATACAGAGAGACTCAGTGCCAGGAGGTGAAATGGATTTGTTCCATCATTTTGAGAATTTTAAGACTGACTTAAAACTTGAGATATAGGTGCTTCTGCATACTGAGAAGACCCAGATATGTCTGCTTCTAAAAGCAGATATTCATCCCTGTTAATCATTTTACCAGCATTTAAATATATACATCTAGAATATAAGATAACAAATTTCTAATTTTTTTATAACTGACCTATCCATAGACTGATTGACAGAAGTTTTGCTTACCTATCAAAATGGAATACCGTAATCGACCCTTTTAGCGCATTGTGCATTTAACTTTTTTCAAAATTGCAGTAAATACTTGTAGTAAGTTTCCTAAGCACACATTTCAGTGATTTATTATATATTCAAGGAAACAAATTTGAAGGTTAAGCATAGGAGAAAAGCAGCTTATGGTCATAGAAGGATGGTGAAGCTTCACAAATGAAAAATGAAAGATTATGTAGCATTTTTCAGCTCTTTAAAGTAGCAAACAAAGGGATAGACTAATAAACATATGTGTGCTTATAGTTATATGCCAACAAAAATTACCATGATGTGCGCTTATAGGGGCATGTGCAATAGTTAGGTGGAATACTGTATGGATTGAACAGTAAAATGTAATGGTACAACCTCAGACAAAGATTTCCAACGTGACTTACTAAGTTTATAGCCAGTGTATTTTGATGTTGTTTGAGTGAAGGTGTTTATTAAAAGGCAGACGTGGTTAAATCACGACACGGATAGGTCAATTACAAAAGCTGATTATGGTGTACCAATGCCGGACAATTACAGTGTCACAAATTTTGCTCAAAAAAGCTTTACACTGACAAAAGTTGTGAATTCATGATCATGCCTATTTTGCTGTTGACAACTGAATGCATCAAATAATGCAGCTGACTTCAGGTCAAAATAAATGACCCTGCATGAGAGCTACGCTTTTTTTTTGTACTCCCAGCATTCAGAAAATTATCTGACATATAAAAATGTTCCACTGAATCCCTATATTTTAAGTACAGTCAACCCTGTCTTAAGGGGTCACCCCAGGGGACACACCAACACTGGCTGCTTAAGACAGGTGACTCCTTAATACAGGTTCATTTGCACTGTATTTTAGATCTGGGGACCTAAAAAAATGGCTGCTAAAGACAGGTGACCCCTTAATACAGTGACCCCTTAAGACAGGTTTGACTGTAAACAGGTACACTTTCAGGGGAAGTCACCCTGCCATTTACATCTTTTGCCTCTCTTCTTTACGGGGGTCAGAACAGAACAGAACAGAACATTTATTTATTGTCGAATATAAAGAACTTTACAACATAAGCCCTGTAGGGCTTTTTCTTCGACAAACAAGTGTAAGAAAACAAATATCACAGTACATACAGGATTAAAATAAATAGTAATATTACAATATGTACAAATCACAGAAGTTTGAAAAGACACATAAATAAAACAAGCATTTAAAACCATACATCTTGATATGAATAAGAAATTAGTTAATACATTATCATATATAACAGATTCAATAAAATATAATAAAATGATAATAATAATAAAAATAATAATAACTTTGAAAAGAAAGAATTTGCTCCTCTTGGAGCAAATTCTTTCCTTTAACAGTAGACCCCCTTTAAGAAAGCCATCATCCTTTAGGAAAGCAAACAATAAGTCACAAAAAATTGTCTCCTTATAAAAATGGTTGAAAAACATTAGCCAGGACATGACAAAACCAACAAAGTGGCATGTGCATCCAGCAAAGACTCAGATCAGCCTGGGCTTCCGATCAGTCTGGTAAGAGTCCTAGCTGGGTGCTTAAAGCGTAGCTAAGGGTCTAGGCTACCTACATGCTGACAACAAAAAATCAGTCAGACTGGGCAAATGCCCAGGCTGGTCTGTGTCTTACTCTTAACTGGGTGCACATACCACTTTGATGGTTTTGTCAAGTCGTGGCTCAGTCATGGAGGTATACACATCTACCTTAAAACATGTTAAAGTTCCAAAAATACTTACCAAAAGTAGAACAATGTATACAAAAATAGTAGAGATCACAGCTAGAGCATAGGTAAACCATGGCACCCATTTTTCTTGTGTCTGTAAGTTCAGAAACCTGCAAGAATGATCAAAGTGTCTAAAACAACACATGCAAGCAAACATTTAAAATCAGTTGAATTTCCCGCTCTACATTTTTAATTGGCCTGCTACGGGTGAAATTCCCTTTATACAGGATATAGGACAATATGGTGAAATAAGACTACAATTCAGATTTTTATATTTTTGTCTGAAAGTTTTGCACAGCAAATACAAACTTGTACAAAAATCTCATAATCTGTGTTCCAATAATTAACAATATAAACCCTACAGACCCTATAAGTCTGCCTAATTGTTTGAATTCAATTAACTTTATAGCTTTGTTCTTTTAACAGATGAAAACTTTATAACTTTGTTCTTTTGATAGATGAAAGGATGTAATATAAGACAATCTATGGGTATCTTTCCCTCTTTACCTATTTAATTATTTTCCTCTCAATTTGTTATTCTGTGACAAAGACTATTCTATGGATATCTGTGACATTTTTTTTCAGGGGTGGTGTTGAGATAATATCTGGTCATGTTTGGTATATCCATCATTTTAATGTGGGTTTAATGGGAAAATATCCAAGAACTACCCTAATGTGCTTAAGTATTATGACACCACAAACCATTAAGTTTCAATTAATTTTCCATTTCTCCATTCCATAGATTGTAGTGTTTTCTGTCTGCAAATTGTCACAAATAGAGCTAAACAGGAATTCCATAAAATGTCAGTGCAGTCACGATACAGAGCTAAGCATGCAAACTCGACATAAGTATATGATGCCGATGAAACTGAAAAAGTGATACATATGTCTTGATTCTGCTAGCCGCAGGCAAGACAACCAGGATACTTGTATTGATTTTGTTTTTGCTTTGCTAATCACAGGTGAGTCGAAAGAACGTATGAGGCTAGACACCAGAAAAAAAACAAAGTGGCATGTGCACACAGTGAAGGGTCAGATCAGCCTGGGCTGATCTGAGTCTTTGCTGTCTGCTTAAAGGTAGCTCAGATCCTTAGTAACCCTTTAAGCATACAGCAAAGACTCTGATCAGACTGGGCAAGACCTATGCTGATCTGAGTCTTCGCTGAGCGCACATGCCACTTTGTTGGTTTTACCATGTCGCGGCTCACATGTGGAGCTCTGACTTACCAGTTAAAATCATACTCATCATTGATAGCAATCAAGAAGAAGTAGAACCAAATGATGACAAAGAATGATGTCAGTAACAACACAATGAACCACACAACGTCCCACTGAAATAGGAAACTGATGATTATTACTGATTTAGCAATAAAACAAATGCAGCTCAGTTGACCACAGGGTATAATCGATTCCGCCAATTTTCGCTTCCTGCAGAGACTGTCCGTCATATTTGGCTTCCGCCGAGACTGTCCGCGAACTCTTGCTTCCTGCAGAGACTACTGTCCTTGAGAAATGGCTTCCTGCCAAGACTGTCCGTGTGATTCTGCTTCCTGCCGAGAGCCTCGGCAGGAAGCAGAATCACACGGACAGTTTCTGCAGGAAGCCATTTATCATGTACAGAAGTCTCGGCAGGAAGCAAGAGTTCAGGGACAGTCTCGGCGGAAGCCAAATATGATGTACAGTCTCTGCAGGAAGCGAAAATTAGCGGAATCGATTATACCCTGTGTTGACTATCTGCTTTACCTGGGGTTAGGGCTGGGATGAGTACAGAGTTTGGCAGAACCCTAGATAAGAGGCAGTATTTGGTGATAATTAGGGATAATTTTTGTTAATTCTGGATAAAAACATATGTTGTGACCCCTCAATGGCCCTCATCTGAACCGTCTCAATGAGACGGTTCAAATGAGGGGTCACAATATATGGTTTCAATGAGAAATAAAGAAAATTATCCCTCGATTATCATCAAATACCCCTCTTATCTAAAGCTCTGGTTCGGGTAGGGTTGATCAGTTACCCAGGTGAAAATTTACTGCCCGTTACCCGCATGCGCGTTAATATGTAATGTATAAATAGTCATCTTCGACTGACTTCAAAGCAAATTCAATAAGTTTCGCGTGACTGTCTTGTAAGGCTGAGATGGGCACAGATTTTGTACCCGAAACCTGAGTCCCTATAACCCACGGGTACCCATGAGTATGTTCATAGTAAGCAAAGTATGTGTTGAGATGAAATAATAAGTAAGTTATCTGTCATTTGCCCAGTGACCTCAGTGACATTGAACAAATGACCTTGACCTTTTAAGGCTTTAGCAACATGTCTTCATTTGCTCATTTAGTGTACCATATAAACCAAATATTATGCCTTAGACTTACATGGTTTCGGAGAAATCCACTGTTTAAGCATTTTCTCATTTATATAAGCTTTACGTACCAAAGTTGACCTTGCCATGCAGTGTTAGAAATAAGCAACTGCCCACTTGCCCGACACGGGTTAAATTTGCTGGGGGCAAGCTGATAGTCTTGGAAGGTTGCCCCCTGGACAACCTATAATTCTGGTAAATTCTGGAAATAAAGCGTTTCATGTCTTTTTTGAAGTTTTGCATGAGAAGTTTGAAACCCACCAATGTAGTGATTTGAAGGAGAAAAATAAATAGAATCCCTGTCAAAGTAGCGCTGTGAAAATGATTAGGCAGCTGTGATCAAAACTGTTGGTCAGTTATCTCTGAAGTTCATGAATTGACATGCTTAGTCTTAGAAAGGGAGAGCATTTTTGGACTATGTTTACTTACGTGACTTCAGAAGAAAATGACATGTAAACAGTTTAATTGCAATGAAATACAGGGGGACATGTTGAAATCTTGGCGGACAAGTTGAAATTCATTTCAGGTTGCCCCCCGGGCAAGTTCCTGTCTGAGCCTTATTTCTAACACTGCCATGAATTAGATCAAAGTCAATGTAGGTTCATCATTTGTATAAACTATGATGGGCCCAAGTCCCCAATGCTACATAACCTGCCACAAAGTCACTGGGCCTCTGATCCAGATAAAATGGCTCATTTTATGAACAGCCCCATCCCCACAGTGTTTGCATATTCAACTGTTTTCACTTCATGTGCTTCAATATTATTAGTGCCCTGAAAAATAAGCATTCACAGATGTTTCCCATTTTATTGTATGGAAATACAACTTACCGTCCTATTTGGCTGTTTGGACTGTTTGTACCTATGCCATCTACAACCAAGAAGTCCTGTCATACACACTAACCCATAGTTATGTTTGTATAGCTGCAACTGCAAGTGTGACACCATTCTCTCATTGTTCTGTGTTCCTCCCCTAACCTCATCAAAATCACTTGGTGAGATGATGGAATTAAGTTTTGTATACCCTGATTCCACTCAACTGAGACTATATCTTTTTGGCTTCAGACTTGAGACTTCATCTGAATATCCGAGGTAAGAATTGAAATTAGAACTCAATATCATAGGTTCGAAATTAACAGTAGCAAGTAGCAAATTTGCCACAGAAAAATCCCATTTGCCTGTTCAAAGGCTCGTAGCAAAAGTTACTCCCAAGGAATTCTGTAGTGAAATTTATTTCTGAAAATAAAATGCAAATTTCCACTTAAAAATTACTCTGCTTGTTGGACGAAACACAATTCCATATGGTCAAAGGCACTGTTAATGCCTTTGACTGTATGGAATTAATTTGGTCTTAATTCTGATAACTAGCCGTAAGGCTTGCAAGAGAGCTGTTATATGGCCACCAATATATGCTATGAGGTATGTTAGTTTTGCTATCAACTTTTACACAGGCTACTGCAGGGAACAGCCTAGAGCTTTCAGACAGGGAGAAGTTTTGTGACATTTTCAGGACTTAAGGGAGAAGCTCTGACCAAAATTTTTAACTTTCCTATAAGTTCTATACATTTCAGTGCTGGACACTCCCAAGATTAATGTGGTGGCCCAAAAGTTCAGCAGGCCACATTTTCAGTGGCCCAAATTAGCCACTAGCTAAATAGCCAATGCATTTATTATTGCCAGACAGGTAAATATGGGCCACTAAATTCATAATTTGAAGATTTTTGGTGGCCCCAGACAAAATTTAGGCGCATTTGGCCACTGGGCCACTGGCTGTTTCCAGCACTGCATTTTCACTTCTCCCTCAGCTCAAAATAGGGAGAAGTCAGCCAGCTTAGGGAGACTATTTCTCCCAAATCGCCCTCTAGGCTGAGCCCTGGGCTAGCAACTACTTGCTTCCTGCAAAAAAAAAAGTCAATTTCTTTTCAGAAAGCCATTATTAAAATTAGAACTAGAATGTTTAACATGTATAAATGCCAAAAGTTTGTTTTAATACATTATATTATTTATTATGAAAAAAATAGCTGACATATATCCACTTCTCATCTTAGTATTACTCCATGTTATACCCCACACTAAATCAACATTAAATCAACATTGATTCGTGTACGTCATGACTCACTTATTAGAAATCGCTTTATGAGTCATGTTTCTTGTTCAATCAGGGATAGAAATACAAACTCAGATCATAAAATGAGCCGCGACATGAGAAAACCATCAAAGTGGTTGTGCGCCCAGCACAGACCCAGATCAACCTGGGTGGATGCCCAAGCTGATGTGAGTCTGCACTGGGTGCACAACCACTTTGTTAGTTTTCAAAAGTCGCAGCTCAAATATGCACGCTTAATTGCTTATCCCTTCTGTCCTTTATCAGTTAAGTGTGCATTGGGAAGGCTGGTGGGTGAAAGACCAGACAAGAATGCATTTGTTACAAAATTCATGGGTACGTGTACTCACCGGATCGGACCGGATCGGACATAATCACCGGATCGGACCAGATCGGACCCGAAATTTACCAATTATAGCTACCTGATCATACTTTTTTTGACTATAAATGTTTATACTTTGCATAATATAGTGTATACAACAGATACATTACTATAATATGTAGGTTTGAAGGAGTACTCGTCGCATCTATGTCTTGCTAACGTGATGTATCCAGCAGGTTTTATTTCTACTCTAACTGCCTTAATTACTTGTACCCACAATCTATGTTTTGAATAAAAATTAAAAAAAACAAAAAAACAACAAAAAAAAAAAACATTATTTCATCTGATCTGACAATTTTCATTTTCATAGCCATTAAAATCACATTGTAGCATATATGCATGTTTAAGTACCTGCCTCTGTGAAATGTCAAACATGCTGACCCAATAACAACAGTTTGTTCATTAAGTCCAAATCTTACGGTAATATGTAGACAGACCCGACCAGTACGCGGACACTACCAGTAGAGCTGCAACGATTCACCTAACAACCGATTCGATTCGATTTCGATTTCAGACACCTCGATTCGATTAATTCGATTCGATTCATGATTGATTTTATGCTACCTTAATTCATCATGTTTATCACTTTATTTTGTTATATTTACACTTCTATTTATCTTAGCAGGGTTTGAAATTATTAACTTTTTTTCTCACTTGCTAAATTTAGCAAGTGCTCAATTTTTCTACTTGCTAAAACAGGAAGTCCACTTGCTTTTTCTCTGAATGCCATAATTTTATGTAATTGTACCAGTAAATACCCTGTATTGTTAGTTTATGCAATTAGTAATGTATCCCAGCTGGGTGGGCTGTCTTTTTAGCTTAAAAAAATAGGGCATATTGACCTAGTGATTCTCATTCATTATACTCCCTTTTTCCCTATCTGAGAGACAATATAAAGTATCTTAATTACCAATGAGGCTTTACCTCACAAGGGCCATGCCTACACACCCTCCCAGGTTCTTTTCACAGCTACTAGTTTCATATTCCAAAGCAACTCTGAGCTCTTTCTCCCACTTCTGTGCAGTTTTTATAGGGACAGTTTGGGGTTTGGGGCCCATAGTGTCAGTCTTGATGGATTTATTTTCAGAAGGTTTTTCTTCCTGATCCCCCGTTTTGCCGTTCTGTCCATGTTTATTGATTTGAGAACATGTGCTTTTTGATAAAACTGAAAACAGACGCTTGCAGATGCGGGTTGTCACAGACGCTTGACGAGGGGCACTGTATTGGGGAATCAATATAAGGCAAGCACCTGGGTGATCAAGACGAGTTTGCGACTGCGCATCTTGTTCTGCATATAAACAAAAACTTTACACTTCCGGATTAGTTCTTTGCGCCGAGAAAACTACACTCGCAAAGAAAAGCAAGTGATGGTTTCTTGGACTCGCAGTCTGTAAATTTTGGTCGCATTTTGCGAGAATGCGAGTCTAAATTCGAACCCTCTTACGGGTGCATCTTTGAGCACAGGTTTCTGCAATTCATCGTTAGACGCCATTTTGATAACCCTACCAATAAGGAAACGAAACACCCGTATTGATTGGATGACCTAATTATTACTGACCAATCGTACGTTACGTTATAAACAGCGTTATAATATTAAGAGCGGGTCTAAAACACGGACTTCCGTTTTAATTGAGGGCCCATGCGGGGGGTTGTGAATCGAATCGAAATTAGTGGAGTTGTTATCGGAATCGAATCGGCCCTTGTGAACCGGATTTTCGATGCATCGAAGTGAATCGTTGCACCTCTAACTACCAGTACGCGGACACTTTTGTGTTTGGCGCCAAATAAAATCTAAGATACTTTTTAGATTCAACTGACTTTGTGATATTTTTTCAAGGCACCATTTCTTTATCGCTTTTGCATTCACGTTTACACTTACACAACGCATTTACGAATTTGCAGGGCTGATGCAGACCGGTATCACGATCGATGCTTCAGTTTGACTGTGCCAAACGCACAAACAGGCAAAGTAAACAGCCATGTGTCAATATGAAATAAGAACAACCTTATACGATGTTAATAAGTTTTTGGTAACTACATGTATCAATAATTTAACTTAGTATTGCAGCGTATAAATGTCATCTCAGTTTACTCAGATTCTAAGGTGTCCGCGTACTGGTATGATAAGCCAGTTTGATACAGCAAATAGCATGACCTCAATAGCGTCACTTTGCGCATGCGCAGATAATTTTTTTCACGTGTTCCTTTTGTCCTTATTTAGCACAAGGATTTTCCTAAATTGCATGCCCAACTGGTAGTCTGGAACACGTTGGAGTCTTAAACATTAAGTAACACACCCTTAAAAGTGTCCGCGTACTGGTCGGGCCTGTCTAGTATTGGTTGGTTAGACTATCTTACGTAAAATATAAACATTAACAGCCAAAGAAAGTATAATTAATAGCTACAAATGGTAAAATTCGGGTCCGATCCGGTGATTATGTCCGATCCGGTGAATTTACGTACCGAAAATTCATCTCTTTTCAACAGAAAAAAATTCCACAAAATGGACTTAGTTCTGATCCTCTTTTACTTGATAATATTTGCATTTTGCAAAAAACATGTCAATCATCCATATCATGGAAGTGAATACTGATATCTCCCAGAATGGTTGAGAGACTCCCTATCAAGATCTACAAAATGGATTGACGAGCAGTGCTGAAATTTTCAACTTGAAGTTGCAAATAAGACCAGGTGAAGATTATTGTCAGTCGGCGCTTATACATGTCATTTTTGGGGTTTCGATAAACATTTCCCATTTTTAAATACTCTGGAAAACCTTTACTTGTTGGAATGAATTATTTCTGTTGATTTATGGAATAATATAGCCAGACAGATTAGTTTCTAGTGGAAGTTCCACAATTTTGACAGTTTACATTCGTCCTTGACATTGAAGTTTCCTAATAAACCGAATGACTACCAACAGATCGAATGTCCCTATATGTTCTGTTTTCCTCCTTCAAAGGAGAACCTCACTGTCCACACGCAGATTCGGTCATTTCCAGTTATTAAGGATTGAGGTAGAAAGATCATGAATAGACATATTGGCGGGGCAGTCAACCTATTATACCAACAATTTAATCCAAAGGGCTATAAAACATTTAGAAAAGGGAAAATGTATTAATTTTCTACATACTTTTTTATTTACACATTTAAATTTAAATTCATATCTCTAGTTTTAGCAGTCGGCTAAATTCATATTCAATTATTTGCCAAATGTCACTCTATGAGGGTGACTAGGCATCCCCCTCCAAAGCAAATAATCCATGGTTATACATTGCATAACCAAGTCCTAGAGAATGTATCGTCAGCCAAATATTTAGGAGTTGAAATTACGGATGACCTCGAGTGGGGTCAGCACATTAATGAAATTACCAGTAAGGCTACTAAGACTTTGGGTTTCCTTCGTAGAAACTTGACTTTTGCACCGAAGGAAATCAAGGCTGCTGCATATAAAACTCTGGTCCGGCCCAAATTAGAATATGCAGCGCCAGTTTGGATGCCCCATCACCAAGTTGATATTAACAGAATAGAAAAAGTACAGAGGACTGCTGCCCGTTGGACCTGTAGGCGCTGGCGCAATCAAAGTCATGTGGGAGAAATGTTAGAAGAACTCCAGTGGCCAGACCTGCAGGAAAGACGACAGCAGGCTTCTCTGTCTCTATTCTACAAAATTCATAATAATCTTGCCATTGTAGATAAGAATAAGTACCTATCTGAGGTCGGTGAAGGGAGCAGGAGAACTAGGTCCCACCCATTCCAGTACCACCGTCCAAACGCTTACACGGACGGTTTTAAGAATTCTTTTTTCCCCAGGACAATTGCAACTTGGAATGGCCTTACAACCGAAGCTGTCTCTTCGGAGACAGTTGATGGGTTTAAGGCCAAAATTTAATATCCTAGGGTAGAGCAGGGGTTAGGCATGGAATGCCTGCCCCTGAGGACTTCTTGTAAATAGTTTTAATCTGCTGGTGGCTATGTCACAAATTCATTTATTTATTTATTTATTTTTTTATTTTTTTTTTTGTGACAACTTATGCGCCACACCAAAAACCTGTCATCATGGTCAAAATTGACCGAGGACAGTATCGGTAGAAAGAAAGAAAGAAAGAAATATTCTCTTGTTTTAGCAGTCGGTTCAAAAGCTCATCAAGAGCTTATGTTGTATTGTTATGAAACTTGCCGACTTTAAATAAATCTTATCTTATCTTAGCACGAATGCACTTTTATTTTTTGTAAATCATATAACAATTAACATAGGATAGTTAAAACAAAATGGTAAAACATGCTGTTATCTCGATAATAAGGTGTGTGTGTGTGTGTGTGTCTGTGTGTCTGTGTGTCTGCGTCTGTGCGTCTGTTCCTTAAATGCAAGCAAATTGAATTTATAAAAATAATCATGGAAAATATACTTAATCGATGGGGCATGCTTATGCATATTATTTCAGTAAAAGTTTCATTATATGTATTAGAATTAGACAAACAAGAGGGCCATGATGGCCCTGGATCGCTCACCTGAGCATCCTGTGAACCTAACCTCAGAGACATCCATATGACCGATAAACAGAGTTTCACAAAGATTAAATGGAAAATGAACCCTTTATTGTGTACCTAAGGTTTTTTTAAGATTTAACCTAATGACCGAGATTTTGACCCCACATGACCCAGTTTCAAACCTGGTCTAGATTTCTTGGATATGAACATTCTGACAAAGTTATCAAAACTGTGCCCTCTAGAGTGTACACAATGCTTTTCTGAGGTTTAACCTAGTGACCTACTTTTTGACCCAACATGACCAAGTTGCACCCTTGGTCCAGATTTGTTAAAGACAAACATTCTGACAAAGCCCTATGAAGATTAGAACAAAACTGTGTTCTCTAAAGCGTTCACACTGTTTTTCTAAGAACTGACCTAGTGACCTAGTTTTTGACCTGACATGGCCCAGTTTCAAATCTGGTATAGATTTCATGAAAATAAACATTCTGACAAGGTTTCACGTAGATTGGATCATAACTGTGCCCTCTAGAGTGTACACAAGGTTTTTCTAAGATTTGACCTAGTGACCTAGTTTTTGACCCCACAAGACTCAGATTCAAATTTGGCCTAGATTTTATAAATAAACATTCTGACAAAGTTTCATGAAGATTGGATCATAACTGTGCCCTCTAGAGTGTGCACAGGGTTTTTCTAAGATTTGACCCAGTGACCTAGTTTGTGACCCCATATGACCCAGTTTCAAAGATGGTCTATATTTCATTTAGATAAACATTCTGACAAAGTTTCATGATGATTGGATCATAACTGTGCCCTCTGTGTCATTCTAAGATTTATTTCTATTTTTAGCTCTGGCGGCCATTTTGTGCAGCGGAGTGGAACTGTTTTAGCAATTTTTGTTCAGGGCCATGAGTAAAACATTTCTGTAATTTTTTTTTAAATCGAGCCATTGGCTTCAGAGACGATGATGTTTAAAAGCTTTTTTCTATTTTTAGCTCTGGTGGCCATATTGTTCCGCGGAGCAGAACGGTTTGAGCAATTTTGGTAGAGGGTCTCCTAAGGAACATTTCTGTGAAATTATTTCAAAATCGACCCAGCAGTTTTGGAGGAGAAGTTGTTTAAGGTTTTTCTATTTTTAGCTCTGGCGGCCATATTGTTCAGCAGAGCGGAACCGTTTGAGCAATTTTGGTAGAGGGTCTCCTAAGAAACATTTCTGTGAAATTATTTCGAAATCGGCCCAGCAGTTTTGGAGGAGAAGTCGTTTAAAGGTTTTTCTATTTTTAGCTCTGGCGGCCATATTGTTCAGCGGAGCGGAACCGTTTGAGCAATTTTGGTAGAGGGTCTTCTAAGAAACATTTCTGTGAAATTATTTCAAAATCGGCCCTGCAGTTTTGGAGGAGAAGTCGTTTAAAGGTTTTTCTATTTTTAGCTCTGGCGGCCATTTTGTTCAGAGGAGCGGAACCGTTTGAGCAATTTTGGTAGAGGGTCTCCTAAGGAACATTTCTGTGAAATTATTTCAAAATCGGCCCAGCAGTTTTGGAGGAGAAGTCGTTTAAAGGTTTTTCTATTTTTAGTTCTGGCGGCCATATTGTTCAGTGGAGCGGAACCATTTGAGCTATTTTGGTAAAGAGTCCCCTAAGGAACATTTCTGTGAAATTATTTCAAAATCCGTCCAGCAGTTTTGGAGAAGAAGTCGTTTAAAGCAAAAGTTGACGACGGACGCACGACCGGACGACGGACGACGGACAAAGACCGATCACAATACCTCACCTTGAGCACTTCGTGCTCAGGTGAGCTAAAAATACAACGTTTCCTTTCATGACAAAACTATATTTAAATTAAAAAATATTCGAAAATCTGAGACACTGATAGGTTCAGTAATGCTGGAGTATATACCCCTGAATGGCTGGTTGGTTGGTTGTTTTGTATTTAAAGGCTCTTTGAGAATTTCAGTCTACATCGAGCCGTCACCCAGACAGAGGAAGAAAGAAACGAAGAAAAGGAATAGATAGATCGAGGATAGAGGAGACCAAACAAAGAAACCAGACAACCCCATCCCGTACCTTCTGCAAGCAGCCGGTCCTTGCCCTACCATTCATTTCCCTATTATCACGATTCTGCCATAGAGTAATGCCTACAAAAATGCGCAGATGGAATGGCAACTGTGTAGACCCTGACCAGACTGCTTCCTACGGAGTCTGATCTCTTTTTTCACTGTTTGTAAGAACTATCTGCCCGAAAACTTATGATCTTTACGGTAGACATTGTAAGTGTATGTTTTTACCTGGACAGCTCCACGGTTGACCGATTACTTCACAATCAATAACTCTGGTCTGTTGTAACAAATAGAGTTATTCATTAGCTTTCTACCTTAAAATGTACGCACGATGTAATTTACAAACTGTAAAATTCTAGATGAAACGTCTATCTCTCTCCACTTTTTCCTTCTTTTTATTTATACTGCTATGTACACCATCTGTCAAAAAGAATCTCTGAGAAAAAAAGAAAACTCATAATCCTTACAAACGTCTGAAGGAAGATTGGCTCCAGACTCCAGGAAAAACTGAAAGTCAGAACTGAAAATCTAAAAAAGAAATGTTCAGGCATCACTGGGTCTGGCAATCCAAATTCAAATCCAAATCTAAATGCCGATCCTAATCCAATCCAATCCAATCCAATCCAATCCAATTCAAATCCATATTCAAATCCACATATCCAAATCCATATCCAAATATCCGAATCCAAGCATCTCAATCCAAATCCAAATCCAAATCCAATTCCGATCCGATACGATTCGATTCGATTCGATCCGATCCGTTCCGTTCCGTTCCGTTCCTATCCGACCCGATCCGATCCAATCCAATCCAATCCAATCCAGATCCAAATCCAAATCCAAATCCAAATTCAAAATCAAATATCTAATATCCAATCCAATCCAACCAAATTCAATCCAATCCAAATTCCCAATCCAAATCCAAATTTAAATCCATCCATCTACCTACCTACGTACCTTTCTACCTGTCTGTCTGTCTCCGTCCGTCCCGTCCCGTCCCATCCCATCCCATCCCATCCCATCCCATCCATCCATCCATCCATCCATCTGTCCGACCGTCTAAAGATCTGTCCATCCGTCCCCAACCCCCGATTACGTGCAGGGAAATTATGAGCTTCTTGGGATCTGTAGAACGTTAGGCAGACTGGGTATCAATGCAGATAAGGTGCTTGTAAACAGGTGAGTAAAACGAAAGATACGAGGGGCATTTCAGAAATAATGTAAATGAGCTCAGTGTATCCTATCGGTTGATATTTAGCAGTAGTTCTATAAATCATTAGAAAGATAAATTCAAGTGCTTTAAAATGGTATGTAATAAAAGAACTTCTGAGCCACTCATGTATGACAGCATGTGCTTATACGTCACAAGGGTGTGAATACTGGGAACTGTACATTTTTATTGACAGTCCCTTGCGTTCTTTCGCCATTTGCTAAATGAGAAAATGATAAATTTAATGAAGAAACACGTAATACTGTCTTTCAAATGTAAGAAAAGAAAGTAATACAGAAATCATTTCAGGATTCTACACTAGTAACAAAATAAACGAGTATTTTCCTCTGCCATGTGGATATTAATGCAAAGTTATTATAAAAGCATTATTTCAACAAATTGTGGTTTTTTACTTATTCTCATCAAATTTCAGCAAACGACAGGCACACGGGTGGGAAACTCCATAATCAGAGCCAATGGCTCTGATAAGGAAAGGTTATGGCAGTTTTCCGGAGCACGTGCGGCTACGATTATACCGGTTGAAATTAGAACTAAGAAAAGGTAAGTTTCGCATATGTGGTATAAATTCTTTTGAACCGCGTGGAATCTCAAAAAAAGGAGAATGTAGTTCAATGCTCAAGTCTTTTAACTTCTTTTCTACGCCAAGGTTACTCGTCATATGCGTACGATTTTGTCTGAATCATTTGTGTCGTGGGGTGACAGAAGGCTAATTTACAGATAGACAGTTAACAATTGCGTTGAAATTCCTGTTGAAATGATATAAACTTGAGAATTTTCGTGGTTGAAGAGTTTGCATTGATTGTCTGATCCTTCTTCATTCGCAAAAAGTAAGAATTGAAAGCAAATAAGTGAAATTGAGAATAAATAAGCCGAGGCTCTGATTATGCCGAGCGGCTCTGATTATATCGGCCGGCTCTGACGTAGGACGGCTTCTATTGTAAGAGTCAGTTACTACTGACAGAAGTAAATGTCTTGTAGTAGTGCTATTCACTGCATGAGCGTTGTAAAACAACACTGTAGTCTACGTCACGTTCAGGGACATGTGTTTGATGTTTATTTTGGTTTTAAGGGCCGACAAAATTAGTTGCAGTGTTTGACAGATGATTGAATAAATATCATTATGGCGAGAAAAAGGAGGTTTTAATAAATGCATTAGATTTCAAGTTAATGGATGTTGTTGTCCATAGCATAAATCTTGTACTGCATTATATATCAGTGTAAAGGTTTCCCATAGCCTAGTGGCCGTAGAGGCCGTAGGAATTAGAGACCCACTGAAACAAAAGATGGAGCCCATCTCTCCTTTCGCAGCCTTACTAATCCTTGATTCTAAACAGGTCCTCGTTTACTTTTGCACCATAGCCGTGTCACTCTCACTACTCGACTACGGCGCATTTTGATTGAAGTACATCCGTAGTTAACAACGCTGTGAAACACCCTCATACAAATAGTATCTTGTCATTATTATTTATTGTTATTCCAATTCTCATAACGTTGGTCTCCAAGAGGCTCAGTGGAACGAATCCATGGCTGCATCTCCTGGCATCGAGTCTGTCTGTCCATTTGCCATTATTAAGAATTCTCTTTATTTTAAAAAAAATGTTGCAAAAATTATGAACCTATGATGATGTATAAAAATATAACGTGCATTATGTTCTGAATGCACAGTGATGGACAAGGGAGGTAACCCAAAAAGCTTTAACTTTGGTGGATACTTGAACTTTGTTAACTTTCACATTTGATCGGTAAGCTTGTTTTAAAATTTGAATATGTTGGTTTCATATATGCATTGTAATCGAATATGAAAGCTTTTATTTTTTCTGGAAAGAAAATGACTTCCCTTGATAACAATCGTCCATGCTAAAATCTTAATTCTAACACTGGTCGCCTATATAGCCCATGGTAAAATCTAGCGATAAATTGCGTGACAAATAACTGGGCGGACTAGCGTAACATTGCAACTAATTTTGTCGGCCCTTAAAACCAAAATAAACATCAAACACATGTCCCTGAACGTGACGTAGACTACAGTGTTGTTTTACAACGCTCATGCAGTGAATAGCACTACTACAAGACATTTACTTCTGTCAGTAGTAACTGACTCTTACAATAGAAGCCGTCCTACGTCAGAGCCGGCCGATATAATCAGAGCCGCTCGGCATAATCAGAGCCTCGGCTTATTTATTCTCAATTTCACTTATTTGCTTTCAATTCTTACTTTTTGCGAATGAAGAAGGATCAGACTATCAGTGCACACTCTTCAACCGCGAAAATTCTCAAGTTTATATCATTTCAACAGGAATTTCAAAGCAATTTTAGCTGTCTATCTGTAAATTAGCCTTCTGTAACCCACGACACAAAGGATTCAGACAAAATCGTACACATATGATAACTAATCTTAGCGTAGAAAAGAAGTTAAAAGACCTGAGCATTGAACTACATTCTCCCTTTTTTGAGATTCCGTGTCGTAAAAATGAATTTATACCACAAATACGAAACTTACCTTTTCTTAGTTCAAATTTCAACCGGTATAATCATAGCCGCACGTGCTCCGGAAATCCGCCATAACCTTTCCTTATCAGAGCCATTGGCTCTGATTATGGAGTTTCCCACCCGTGAGGCAGTTTATTACTAAAATGATTAGGTCACTATGTTTTCTTACGACTGGTCAACATGATATGACTCATGAAACTGGATGACACAAGTGCAAACTCCACGCGGGAAGTTGAAAAGTAGCAGCAATTCATGTAAAATACTAAGGAATAAAATGAAATTGTCTTCTTATAAAAAAAACACCAGCTTAATATATTTAACGTTATCTAATGTCCAAAGTTAGAGGGACATAATGGAAACAAAATGTTTACATAAAGACTTGAAAGAGTGTTATTTCATATGAAATACTGACATTGGAATATGTGGATGGGTGGGATAACTTATCGTAAAAATTGAGGTAGGCAACTGACAAAAGAGCATGAGGTGCCGTGAAAGATTGTTTATTGCAAAAATCATGCATGACGAATTAAATCTTAATCATTTTTTGTTTCATAGCTGCCATCAAACATTCACTTTCACTTTGAATGACCTCAAAACCGAAGTTCAAAAAGCTTACTTTACATTTCAATGTAGCACAGGAAGTGACGTCATAAGAAATACAGATTGCTCGATGATTAGCATATCTCGCAAAGGTAATCGTAAGTTTTAGTAAAGCTGGTATAATGACTTTTATACTGGAAAAACATCAGTATAACAGATATTTAGGTATCAATTCAGAGTGGTTTGTTTAAACGAAGCAGCCTCACAGCTGTCAGACAAAATTAAAAAAAATAAACATTTAACGCTGGCGGTTCACCACTGCCTACAAAGCTTCAATCAAAACAGTAAGATCTCACTTCTCTTAACATGCAACGCCCCCACCCCCTCCCGAGGCGTTTAATAGGCATACTCTTGGTCGTATAAATACTATGATATTAGTATTATGTACTTTTATTAATGGTTTTTCATCTCATCGTCATGAGTGTGTATGAGTGAAGTTTCGTGAAAATATTTTAAAGAGTTAACACAAGAAATTAAAGGACATTTGAGCCGCGACGTGAGAAAACCAACAAAGTGGTTGTGCGCCCAGCACAGACTCAGATCAGCCTGGGCATCCGCCCAGTCTGATCAGAGTCTGCGCTGTCCGCATGGAGGTAGCTTAGACCCTTAGCTAGCCTTTAAGCGCAAAGCGAAGACTGTGATCAGACTGGGTGAATGCCTAGGCTGATCTGAGTTCGGGCTGGGCGCACAACCACATTGTTGGTTTTCTCGTGTCGCGGCTCATTTGTCTTTTATATTCTGGACAATTTGTCTTATCAGGCTACATGCATGTGTGAAGTTTTATGAAAATATTTCAATGGGTTAAAGAGCTACAGCTCGGACAAGAAATTTTGCCAAGGGCAGATAACCAAAAATAAGATATCAAGATTTGTCTTCTGCATTAAGGACATTTTGTCTTATCAAGCTACATGCATGTGATATGAAAATATTTCAATGGGTTAAGGAGCCGCTCGGACAAGAAATTTTGCCAAGGGCAGGTAACTAAAACTAAGAGATCAAGAGTTGTCTGTCCTGTTAAGGACATATGAATTAGTTGTCTGCATCAGATTTTTTAAGTTTAATGAATATATCTCAGATAAAATGAGAAATTATAGTCCGGCCGTGGAAATGAACGTGGGCACGGACGCTGGCAATAGCTTACCTGTACACACTTCGTATTAGCGATCTAATGATCATAATAATCACCCTGCAGATTTTAGTCATTAATCATATATATGACTTGTGCCCCGCATGAAAGGATACCTTACGGCATGTGTTTTCGCGTATATAATCTATGAACTGTGAGTAACCTAATTATTGAAGCGAGATTTTTCCCTCATACGTACAGTTGTGCAGGCTGGAGAGATTTTTTTTCGGTACGTACATTGCTTAGACCCTTTTCACGCAACACCAATATTATAGATAACAGCATTTGCACGCAGTGATTTATACTGGACAAAAAAAGTTAAGGATCAAACATTTGACTTAAGCTTAAATCATGAAAAATAAATTATTCAAAAATAATTTTCTTTCATTCAATACATCTGTTGAAGCGGCACAGGACTGCATGAAAAATATTGGAATCGGATCACGTGACACGCCAGTAGAAACGAATGAACAGATATACCCCTAAAATTGAAGTGAAAATTGGCACCACCACAAAATTGAATGTCCACGATTCTTGGCTTTGTCCATGCAAAATCATTCCCAGTGTTCATTGATACCTCTGGGGGTCTGAATAACTGCTAGGCAGCTACTCGGTATACTTTTAGTAAAGCGCTTGAGGCTCATTTGGGGACTCGTTTGCCATTTTTCATGACGGGTCTGAATTAGCTCTCCAGGAGGTTTCTGAAGCCTTTGATGAATAGAATTGGGGTGTTGCAACATCTGTAAAGCATGTTCAATCTGATTAAAAACTTGCGATCGACTTGACCTGTCCATTCTGACGATTTTCTCTGTCTAAAGCTACTGGTGTATCACAATAACACTGTTAGTATGCGCTCTTTTGTGCGTTAAATGTTTTAATCGGCCGGTGTAAGCAAAAACGGTTACAAACAGACTTTACACAGCTAAATTGTGCATTGCATGCTGGTAATGAGGCCAGGTATGACGCGATTCCATAGAAAAACGAGGAAACAGTTGGCAACAGGTGACGCCAATTCGCAACCTGTTAATTGGACCCATGTTCTTTTCACAGATGAGTCCAGATTGTGTGTAGATATCCATGATGATATGAAAAGGGCATGCTGTCTGCCAGGCTCACGTCGTGTGGACTATAAATCAAATCGTCATGTGGAATATGACATGTCTTGAGGAGGGTGGATGATGGCATGGGCCAGCATCTGGATTGGCAGCTGCGTAGACTTGCGCATGCCAGACAGAGGCGCCCCAATTGGTGTTCGAGCTAAGACTGACATGTTTTGTTCAATTACGAGACCGTTTGCTGAAGTTTATGGCAATGGTACCATCGAATCACGGGGCAAATGTGGTGGACAAGAACCTTCCAACAGAAACAATCGTCCTCAGTGACATGTCAATTCCATAACTAGTTTTAAATTCGATCGAACATGCTTTTAGACATGTTACAGCGCCAATTCTAATCAACGGAGGCTTACTGAAACTCATGGAGAGCGCATCCAGTCCTTTCATGAAAAATGGCAAACGAGTCCCTAAATGGGTCTTTGGGGATTTAGCACTAGCATACCGAGTGGCTATCATGCAGTTACTCAGGCACTCAGAGGTCACACTGAGAAGTAAAACTCATTTTGCATGGATAAAGCCAAAAATAATGGACATTAAGTTTTGTGGCAATGCTATTTTCACTTTGATTTTAGGGGTATGCCTGTTTATTCATTTCTGCTGGTGTGTCACGTGATCAGATTCCAATATGTGTCATGCAGTTTTGTGCAGCCTTGACAGTTGTATTCAACAGAAGAAAATGATTTTTGGAAAATTATTATTTTCGATATAATAATTTCACACAAATGTTTGATCCCTAACTTTTTTGGTCCAGTATATTTGTTAAAATCGTTGTGCAACATCGGGGTGAGCCATAACGTGGAGGTTTACTCGTACCGTACTCTTACAGTTGAGCCGAAAGCACCTGTACACTGCTGTCAGGAAGATTTCGGTCAACCTGGCAGGGGATCCTCTACACTAGCTCGATACTCATCCCTTTTTACTCCGTAGTACTCTGTAGTAATATTGTCTGATTTTGTTGTTGTTTCTGCTGTTCATTTGTATCACATGTAGGGGACCGTGACATGTTATGAGGAGATAAATCGTCCCTTTTATGGTGGTAATTGCGACCTTATCGCGCTCTCCAAATTCCGTACTGTTCTGTTTCAATTCGCTTAGTGGCTGTTTCAATATATAATGTACTTTTCATATTTTCACCTTCAAAATTATGCTTATTTGCATCCAAAAACAAAGGCTTTCAGGAATGTAAAACAATAACATGCAAGGTCTACACTGGATATTTTACCGTAAGTGAGACATCCGCCCGTACGGTATACTGTTCTACTGCTATACATGTATCTGTTAGGCAGATAGTATCAAATTTTATATTGTAAGGCTGCGAAAGAGTCTACTCGTACGGTCGTAGAGTCTACCCGTGGAGGTCAATCGGATCACCGCTCGGCCAGTTCCTTGAATCACGGAACTGACCGAGCGGTGTTCCGAATGTCTCCCGGGTTTTACTAATTTTAGACATTCAACCAGATCAAACATGTCAGATATTTTTAGACGACAATACTTTTCCGATATATTGATGAAGTTTATATATGTTAAAATCATGGTGCAATATCGGGTGAGCCGCAGTGTGGAGGGTTTACCTACAGTTCTTACATGTGAGCCTAAAGCACCTGTTACTCCCCTGTCAGGAAGATTTCGGTCAACCTGGCAGGGGATCCTCCACGCTAACTCGATACTCATCCTTTTTTTTTTTTTTTTTTTTCATTTTTGTTTATTTTCCTTTTACCATCCAAGTTTTATTTGGAAAGTTGCTATAGAATAAAATATTAAAAGGGCTATGGATATCCATGCGCCATGGTTGGCAACTCTGAGTTCATACATCTAAAATAAAATATATATATATTTTTTTTGTAACCCATGACTTATTTGTAGACTCTTTCATCCTTATTTATTTGACGAGTCCATTCTTCAATTTTGGGGTGTCGGGTGTTTTTTTCTATCATTCTCTGCAGAAATTTCTGTAATCTTTAGGCAGACAGTATAAATCTGACGCATACTCCCCAATGTTTCTTTAATGGGACGCCATGTCTGGTAGCTTCGGACAGCGGGTAAATTCGGACATACCATTGCAAACAGTGAAAATCAAGATAAGACGGCTCATAATGAAACAATGTCACGGTCCGAATTTACCGGCTGTCCGAATTTACCCGTCTTAACCTATGTGCCAATAATATTAAAACAGAAACCAAGAGTGCAGAAGCTTTCTATGCAAACTGAATTTAGATTTTTTATGTTTTGCATTTTTTAATCAATTGTGTTTTATACAATAAACATCTCTATAGCATGTATAAGTAATTAAGATACCACTGCGACACTCTAGGCACTCCGTCTCACTAGAGCTTTTAATCCAGTATTATTCTTAAATGTGATTATACTTTCCCAGTTATACCAGTGATACTGTTTTCTTCATTACCGTAGAGCATCCCAAAAATAATGACATTTTAAACATTACAAGCAGGATTTGTATTTCCTAAATACTCCTTTGAACAGTGAATGAACTTGTCAAACATGTGTGTGGGTGTGTGTGTGTGTGGGGGGGGGGAGGATTCACACCAAGGCCTTATGAAGTTTATAATATACAAAACTGATTGAAGAGTTTCTGTCTACATAGTATCGCATAGTGTCTATTAACTATAAAGGGTAGACCCAGACCGGCCTGCCAAGGCGCTGCACTCTTTCAAACAGTATCGCCTGACAGCAAAGTTCGATATTTCATTTCCCGCCAATGTAACGCGATGTACAAATGTGGGGAATAACCATGACCAACAACATACAGCATATTTGTTTTTATATTAATTTATAACAATAAGAAGAAAACACACTTGTACAGTTTTATTAAGGTATTCAGCGTTTTCGTTTTAACATTAACAGACCGCAAGCAAAACTGATATAGCTATCGGACAATAAAAAATATATGAGGAAAAAAATAGAAGTGGTCAAACAAAATTTCAAAGTGGTGTAAAATAGCATGATCAGTAGCTGATGCAGTCAAATTCAACGCATTATTATTGTTTACTAAAAAGGATGAGTATCGAGTTAGTGTGGAGGATCCCCTGCCAGGCTGATCGAAGTCTTCCTGACAGGAGAGTCACAGGTGCTTTCGGTTCAGCTGTAAGAGTACGGTACGAGTAAACCTCAACGTTAGGCTCATCCCGATGTAGCACAATGCTTTTAACACACATAAATCATAATATAAATGTATAGACAAGGCATGAACTAAATAGGCAAAGGGCCTTTCCATTATGCTGGTCTTCTATAATTAAAGATGAATTTAAGTACATGTATCTTAATTCTTTTCATCGTTTATGATAGCTAGACTGGCTAATACCTGATAAACATGACATACCAACATCTCCTAGTATTTGCTAATCTGCTGCACATACGTGTATATAAGGTGGTTGTGACTTGAACCCTGAGCCCTTTGGTGGTCACATGTAGGATTCAATACCGTAAGTTTGGAATCTCACACCTTATTAGCTCTACAAATTTTTACGCATGTAGCTTATTGGGCATAAAACAACTTATTTGGTACATACACCTGCAAGAGCAAGATATGAGGCATGAGGCTAAGAATGTCCAGTCATGAAATTTTAAAGAGCGGTAGAGCCTCCGAAATATTTTGAACACGTTCCCAGCATGACGGGCACCCCTAAAATAACACTCATAAAGCATTTTTGTCCAGTTGTCAGCCTAGATGATATCAAATTCAGATCAAAGGCCATTTAGAGGACTTAAGTATACCAATTTGTCAATTAAGCCCAGCTTCGAAAAAGTGGGCTATATTGGATTTGGTCTGTCCGTCATTCCGTAAGATTTTTTTTTTGGTGAAAATTTGTGTCAGTTTTCTCACGAACTATTTAAGCTAGAACCTCAAGCTTGGTATACATATGGACAATGAGTTGTTGCTTCATGGGATTGAGAATCGGGCTCATGGCTCTTTATGTGTTCATTTTTCCAGTCTTTTCAAGGTAAATTTGTCACCGTCTTCTCAGCAAGTGTGCAAACCAGAATCTTTAAACTTGGTCTACATGTGGAAAATGATTAATTGTATCGTGGGATTGAGACTCAGGCTCCCTGCTCTTGTCCTTTGAAAAAATTCTTTCTTTCTCTATTTCGCATGTGTACAATTGAAAATTTATTAGTGTTCTGTAATTTTTATGCATACAGTGTACACCTGACGCGTACTGCAATGTTTCCTTTATGGGACGCTATGCATATTCGAGGGATGATTGATAAGTCCTGAGCCTCACCATGTTTTGAAACTTTTAGAGTGGATTTGAGTAATTTATTTTAAACATCAATTCTACAGAGCAACATTCGTCAAATTTCGGCAATTTATCTTAAATATCAATTGGCTGACACTTCAACTTTTACAGTTATCCCCACGAGTGCACTGTATAACTCTTTGACCGACCACAACTTTAGCAGAGTCAAACATTTTGCAATTGTTTTTGCGCAAATATATGTCCTACAGCATCACGGTAATTGATGATATATGCAAGCATAAATTTATTCCATTCCAGAATATACAGCAAAATTTTAATTTTCAGACACTCTCTATTTTGAGAGTTTCTGCAGATAGTGCATAATCGGAGTCGCATGCTCTGCGTGCACAGAAGTGGATATTTTTTTTAACTTTTTTTGACGAAAATCATGTTAGATGTCAGTGTTCATTTGTTTTGGTTTTGCCCACAGTGTTCCCAACAAACACGAAATAAGGGTATGGGTCTCTAAATTTTGGGGTTGCAATATTTAAGGGTTTACGGTAAAGCCACCAGAGGCCAAAATATTTTGCATGTCCATCAAACCATTGACCACTCATTATACTTGCATGTGTTGAAATAAGAACCGTTTAAATCTTGTAGAATGTGAAGAATGTTTTTTCAAAGAAAATAGGCAAATAGATTGTAATTGTTATTTTAAAAACATGCCATCCCTCTTGTGTTTAAGGCGCTGTAAAAAAGAAACCTTTTGTCAATTTTTTTTGAAACTTCCACCGAAAGCTAGTGAATGACAACTTGTTACTTTCGCGGTAAGCATTCGGGCGCAGATTTACTAGAAGTATCTTAGGCTCAGAACTTATCAATCATCCCTCGTATGTGCTCTAGTTTGGGGGGGGAAAAAAAGATGAAACCTAGAGTGCAGAAACTATACTATGCATACTATATTTGTTTGTTTTGCAATTTTTGAATCAGTTGTGTTTTATACAGTAAACATCTCTATGAAATGAACAAAAAGCATGCATAAGTAATTAAGATACCACTGCAACATTCTACCACCGAGGCACTCCGTCTCACTAGAGTCTTTAATCCAGTTTTATTCTTGAAATGTGATTATTTTTCCCCAGATATACCAGTGATACTGTTTTCTTTATTAACGTAGAGCTTCCCAAAATAATGACATTTTAAACATTACAATATGCTCTGAAAAGTAAGATCCTTTGGAAGCAAGAAACACACCAAAGAATAGAAAATATCAGACTCGGTTTCATTGAGTCTGTTCATGACTAGTAATGAAATGATCGACACCAGCCACGCCCCCTAGCACCAGCTTAAGCGGAATTACATGTAATTACTTAAAGAGTTCCTTCAAGAGCACAGAATACATTCACAAGAAGGAACATGGGCCAGACTACGTAGTTTCGGCTAATAAAGCCTCTTCAGTGACCCTGACAATATCTGGAGACGAAACCAGAGAAGAGCATACTGTATTTTTTTAATCTTAATGAGACAGTCGATTCAAAGACTGATTAGTGTCAAAAAGGGTCAAAATAATATATAAAACGATGGCTAAGAATATGAGTATAAACCTATCTAAAATTTCTGGTTTCTCAGAATATATCCTCTGATCTCAAAGGACGAAAACTCTATTTTCAAATTACTCAAATGAACTCAATGATCCCAAACGACCAGAATTATAATCTGCACTATGATGATGTACGGGGAGACGTTTTACGGTCGCCACACGGCACAAACACCAGCTGCAGTGAAGATAAATATGATCTGGAAAGTAAGATCCTTTGGAAGCAAGGAACACACCAAAGAATAGAAAATAGCAGACTCGGTTTAATTGAGCCTGTTTATGACTAGTAATGAAATGTGCGACACCAGCCACGACCCCTAGCACCGGCTTAAGCGGAACTCTTTTTTCAAAATTACTCAAACAAACTCAATGTTCCCAAAGGACCAGAATTATAATCTGCACTATGATGATGTACGGGGAGACGTTTTACGGTCGCCACACGGCACAAACACCAGCTGCAGTGAAGATAAATATGATCTGGAAAGTAAGATCCTTTGGAAGCAAGGAACACACCAAAGAATAGAAAATAGCAGACTCGGTTTAATTGAGTCTGTTCATGACTAGTAATGAAATGTGCGACACCAGCCACGCCCCCTAGCACCGGCTTCAGCGGAACTGTGCCAAAAATGCCCCTTTGAACAGTGAATGAACTTGTCAAACATGTGAAGGGGACGGGTTCGCATTAAGGCCTGATGATGTTTGTAATGTCCAAAACTGATTAATAGTTTCTGTCTACATAGTATCACTTAGTGTCTATTAAGTTTAACTATAAAGGGTAGACCCAGACCAGCCTGTCAAGGCGCTGCAATCTTTCAAACACAGTATCGCCTCACAGCAAAAGTTCGATATTTCATTTCCCGCCAATGTAACGCGATGTACAAATGTGGAGAATGACCATGACCGACAGCATAAAGCATATTCGTTTTTACATTTATTAAGAACAATACAATACAATAAGAACACACACTTGTGCAGTTTTATCAAGGTATTCAACGTTTTCGTTTTAACATTAACAGACCGCAAGCGAAACCAATATAGCTACTAGACAATAAAAACATATGAGAAAAAAGTAGAAGTGGTCAAAATCTGAAACCATTGTATACCAGAAGAAACAAGATTTCAAAGTATAGCACGATCAGTAGGCCTAGCCGATGCAGTCAAATTCTTCATCCCATTCATGACTTCAAATGGGAAAGTAGGGTCAAGTCGGGTATTTCGGACAGCAGGTAAATTCGGACATTGTTAATTCCTTTGGAGAGGCGCCGTAGTCGAGTGGTTAGAGTGGCTTGGCTATTGTGCAGAAAGTCACCGTAAGGTCGTGAGTTCGCGGCTCACTGTCGCCATACGATGACTGGAAAACTCTCTCTGTCAACCCAGCAGTAAATGGGTACCTTTTTCGAATCAGGGAAGGATAAGGCAGCGAAAGCACAGGGACTCGGGTCATACGGTTTGTCTCTTTGATCCACTGAAAATACGTATCGGGATGTACCAAAGAGACAAACCGTATGACCCGAGTCCCTGTGAGCGAAAGGAGAGGGATGGGCTCCGCCTTTCATCAGCTATGCCCAAGATACAGTGGGTCTCTAACCCCCACTGCCCCTACGGCTATTAGGCTGTGGGAAACCTTTACCTTTTTTTACCTTTACCTTGTTTGGAATTAAAACAAAAATAATTGGGCAAACAGTGAAAATCCTGATGAGACGGCTCATCTGGATTTTCACTGTTTGCAATGGTATGTCCGAATTTACCCGCTGTCAGAAGTTACCCGACTCGACCCTTACACTTTCGTAACAACACTAGTAGTAAGAAACACGAGAAGACAGCAAAATGAATAGGTCTTTGTCGGAAAGGTGGAATATAAACCATATAAAACACCTGTTTGTACATATATACCGGTATGTAAAATATACATGAATGAGACATTAAAGGACAGGACTGGGAGCAAATTCGTTCCCTTTAGCAGTGGACCCCATTCCTTTGGAATAGATTTTTCGTCCAGAGAAGCAAACAGGAACTCAAGAAAATTGTTCCCTTTTGTAAAAATGGGTGAAAACATGGGGGTGTACCCATACATCTACGCATTATAGTTGTTTACTGACAAGGATGAGTATCGAGTTAGTGTGGAGGATCCCTGCCAGGCTAACCGAAGTCTTCCTGACAGGAGAGTCACAGGTGCTTTCGGCT
This sequence comes from Ctena decussata, assembly GCA_963989385.1. Classification (NCBI taxonomy): domain Eukaryota; kingdom Metazoa; phylum Mollusca; class Bivalvia; order Lucinida; family Lucinidae; genus Ctena; species Ctena decussata. Next base: position 55,284,244 of record OZ022513.1, read on the forward strand.
AAGCTGTAATTAAGAGTACGGTAAGAGTAAACCTCCACGTTAGGCTCATCCCAATGTAGCACAATGATTTGAACACATATAAATCATAAGTAATATTAATGTATAGACAAGGGCCTTTTCATGATGCTGGTCTTCTAAAATTAAAAGATGAATTTAAGTATCTTATTATTATATTTTTTTCATCTTTTATGATAGCTAGACTGGCTAATTTGCTAATCTGCTGCACATACGTGTATATAAGGTGGTTGTGACTTGAACCCTGAGATCTTTGGTGGTCATATGTAGGATTCAATACCGTAATTTTGGATTCTCACACCTTATTAGCTCTACCAACTTTTACACATGTAGCTTATTGGGTATAAAACAACTTATTTGGGACATACACCTGCAAGAGCAAGATATAAGGGTAAGAAAAGCCAATAAACAACAGTTTTCATGAAATTCTAAAGAGCAGTACAGCCTTCGAAATATTTTGAACACGTTTCCAGCATGACGGGCAACCCTCAAATAACACTCATAAAACATTTTGTCCAGGTGTCAGCCGAGATGATATCAAATTCAGATCAAAGGCCATTTAGAGCACTTAAGTATACCAATTTGTCAATTAAGCCCCGCTTCGAAAAAGTGGGGCTATACTGGATTTGGTTTGGCCGTCGTCGTTCCGTAAGATTTTTTTTTGTGTGTGAAAATTTGTGTCAGTTTTTTTCAAGAACTATTTAAACTAGAATCTTCAAGTTCAAGCTTGGTATACATATGGACAATAAGTTCTTGCATTGTGGGATTGAGAATCGGGCTCGTAGTTCTTATTCTTCTCTTTATATGTTCACTTTTCCTGTCTTTTCAAGGTAAATTTGTCACCGTTTTCTCAGCAAGTGTGCAAACCAGAATCTTTAAACTTGGTCTTCATATGGAAAATGAGTAATTGTATCGTGGGATTGAGACTCAGGTTCATTGCTCTTGTCCTTTCATTTTTTATCCAGTTTTCTTTCTTTCTCTATTTCGCATGTGTACATTGAAACATTTGTTAAGTTTTCCCAGGTGTTATTGAAGCCAGAATCTTGAAACTTGATATGATACGGACAATGAGTTGTTGTATCGTGGGATTGAGTACTGGGCGCATTGCTGATATTCTTCCCTTAATTTGTCCAATTTTCTGTCTTTTCAAGGTAAATTGCGACACCGTTTTCGCAGAAACTCTTCAAACTTGGTATGCATATATGGGGAATGGGTGGTTGTATCGAACGATTGAGATTCGGGCGCATTGTTTTTTTTTTTTTTTTTTTTTTTTTTTTTTTAATTTTATCTATTCTTTCTTTTCATGTTTCACGTTTCAAATCGTCAGAGTTTTCTCAGAAGTAAATTGAAGATGGAATCTTTAAACTTGGTATACACACTGACAATGACTTGTTGTATCATTGGATTGAGAATTCTTTTTTTTTTTATTCTTCCATTTATTTATCCATTTTTTTCTGTTCATTGTAAAGAGACACGGTTTTCGCACGAACTGCGCAAGCTAGAATCTTCAAATTTGGTATACATATGGAGAATTATGCCCCCCCACCCCCCACCCCCCCCCCCCCCTCACCAGAGGTGAGGGGGACATATTGGTTTCAGTGCGATGCGTCGGCGTGGCAATTTGTATCCTGTATATTTCTTCAACCAGTGGGTGGAATTTTACCAAAATTGCGTGGATACATCATTGGGACAAGCCAGTGAGCTGATTAAGTTTTGGTGAGTTTGACCCAATTTTCAAGTCACAGGAGATCTTAGAATGTTAAATTTCATGCTTCAGCGTCAGCGTCGGCGTGACAATTTCTTGCACCCATGATATCTCGTGAACCAATCGGTGGAATTTCATCAAACTTTCATGGATATATCATTGGGACAAGTTTAAGAGCTGATTAGAGGTTGGTGTCCTTGGTCTTATTTTCAAGGTCACTGGAGGACATAGATAATAATTTCTTGTACCCATGATATCTCCTGAACCAATAGATGGAATGTAACAAAACTTTCATGGATACATCATTGGAACATGTTTAAGAGCTGATTAGAATTTGGTGACATTGACCTTATTTTCAAGGTCACTGGGGGACTTAGATGACAGTTTCTTGTACCCACGATATGGATGGAATTTAACAAAACTTGCATGGTTACATCATTGGGACATGTTGAAGAGCTATTAGATTTGGGGGGACCTTGACCATATTTTCAAGGTCACAGGAGGACTTAGATGGCAATTTCTTGTATCCCATAATATCTCCTGAACCCAATGGATGGAGTGTAACCAAACTTGCATGAATACATCGAGACAAGTTTAAGAGGTGATTAGAATTTGGTGACCTTGACCTCATTTTCAAGGTCACTGGAGGACTTAGATGATAATTTCTTGTACCCTTAATATCCCATGAACCAGTAGATGCAATTTCGCCAAACTTGCACGGACACATCATTGGCACTAGCTTAAGAGCTGATCAGATGTTGATGACCTTGACCTTATTTTCAAGGTCACATGAGGATTTAGATACGTGAAAATTTCACTAAAAATTCATATATCTCATGAGCCTTTGACTTATTTCCATTTTACTTTCATAGATTTACCTTTGGGACAATCTCAAGAGTTTACTATGTTTTGATGACATTGACCCCATTTTCAAGGTGAAAGGCTAACTTACTAATGCCTATTATTTTTCTCTTAAAAATGAGTTATATATTGAACCAATTGACGGATATTCATCAGACTTGCATGAATATATTGTTGTGACAGGTTTAAGACAAATTTAGTAGGTGGTGACCCATTTTTCAAGGGCACAGTCTTCTATGTAGGATATCTTTAGAACCAGTGGATGGATTTTCTCCAAACTTGCATAGATATTTTATTTGTACAGGCTTTTTATTCATTAGAGGGAATGGGAAATGGGCCGGTGGGGGACATCAGTTTTTCTTTGAAAGACATTTCTAGTAAGTGTTTGTTTCGTGGGATTAAGACTCGGTCTTTTTGCTCCTATTCTCAATTTTTTATCCATTTTTCTTTCCCGGTTTTGCATGTGTACATTGAAAATTGGTGTCATAGTTTTCTCGGGAACCATTCAAGTTAAAATCGTCAAACTTGGTACACATATGGACAATGAGTTGTTGTAATATGGGATCACTAAAACGAGCCCATCTTCTCTTTGTATTTTTATTTCCCTTTATATTCGAATTTCTGTCTCTTCAATGTAATTTTGTTTCATAGTTTTCTCGGGAACTGTGCAAGTTAGAATCTTCAAACTTGGAAAACGTATGTGGAATGAGTGATTATATTGTGTGGTTAAGGCTGGGCTTCATTGCTTTTATTTCTCCATTTTTTATCTATTTTCCTTCCTAATTTATATATGTTATAACATTGAAAAAATTGTGCCAAGAGTTAACTCAGTAACCATTGAAGCTAGGATCTTCAAACTTGGCATTGTGGACAAAGTATCAATATAAAACTTGTTAACCTGTGCAATATGAGTTGCAATGTTGGATTGAAAATTAGGTTCATTGCTCATATTCTTTCCTTTATTTGTCCGTTTTTCTGTCTTTTCAAGGTAAATAGTGTCAGCTTTCTCAGCAACTGTTTCAGCTAGAATCTTCAAACTTGGTGTACATACGGAAAATGAGTTGTTGTATCATGGGATTATCCCAGCAGGCACATGACGTCGAAATGAAGTCGCACTAACATCGATTCAACGTCATAACGTCGCATCGACGTCAATCCGACATCATTACGACGTCATGTGCCTGCTTGGATTGCTCTTATTCTTCCTTTATTTATCCATACTTTTCTTTTCCTACTTTGCACACTGAAATTTTGTTTTCCAACACAGTTTGCTCAGAAACTATTAAGCTAGACTTTTTAAACTTGTTATACATAAGAACAACAACTGGTCTGGCTCATTGCATGTATTCTTCCTTTTATCTATATATTTTTTCTGTCTTTTCAAGTAAATTTGTGTCAAAGCTTTCTTAGGAACTATTTAAGCTATTTGGTATACAGATAAACAGCCAGTTGTATTGTGGGACTGACAAGCAGGGTTAATATATAGAGGATCTTACATGAGTGCTCATGTATTATTGAATTTATTAAACGAGTTGGGGAAAAAGATAAGATGCGAGGCTTGCAGAGCATCTTATCGGTTGTCCCCAACGAGTTTAATAAATTCAATAATACAGGAGCACGAATGCAAGATTCTATTTATCATATGAAACTAAAATTGCATTTTATAAGCAAATTTTGCACTAAAACGTCACCATTTCGCCAATAGAAAACGCAACGTTTTTATGGATGTCAAGGCATAACGTTACGATCTAATTTGCATATTTAATCCACTAGTGGATTATCGTTTTTAATGCATGGCTTTATTACACTCTCAAATGCGACGTCATATGATAAACTTTTTTATCCATTATTTATACTGTTTCTTTCTTTTCATATCCAGAATGCTGAAAATTTGTGTTACAGTTTTCTCTGCTACTATTCAAGCTACGCTGTTTCAAACTTAGCAGACATTTGAGAAATGATTTGTTGAATGATTGAGAATCAGGATCCTGGTTCTTCTTCCCTTTACTTCTTTTCTGGCTAGTTGGATTCAGTGATTATTATACTTTTTACGTGACAGTGACTTACTAAAGCAGTGCAGCAGCATGGCTATTTGAATTTGGATCCATTTTACTAGCACAACAGGCATCTTTGGCAACCATGGGGGAAAAGAATGACCAGCATTAACACGTAATATCCTCCCCACCTCCTCCCCCCCCCCCCTGCCCCCACCTCTCCCCCACCATACACACACTAATCTGTAGCAGAATATATAAACAAGAGCTTTTCAAGCAGCTCATAATATGCCCGTTTCAGCATCACTGAGTGAGCAGAGGTTTATGCAAGGGCAGCTAATTCAAAAAGTAAGCAAGCCAGGGAAAGGTTCATTCTCATCATACATGACCACAATATTATACACATTTTTTAAAAAAGTTTCATTAAAATATTTCAAACATTTAAGGAGTTACAGATTGAACAAGATTGTTTACAGGATGGACAGGCAGACAAACTGGGGAAACTACTTTGTAATTAATGACTGCACCTCTATTAAAACATTTAACACATCAAAAAAAATCTGCTTCCAAGGTGAAGCGGCTCAGAAGCTGAGAAATGCCAAAGTCGAACAAGGGAAATTATCCATAAACTAAGGAAACCAGTTACCATTTTAGGTCCTAACACATGTCCTTGACAATATACAAATTACTTATGTTTCATTAAACTATTTCAAAGGGTTAAGGGGTAATAGAGTCAACGGGAACTTTATGCAAGGGCAGATAATTCAGGAAGTAAGTAAGCCAGAGTTGTGGTTCTTACTCATGATATATTGCCGCATTATTGAAATAATGTAGGCTAAAAAAACTCATCTAAGGGAAGTTACTCCAAAATTATGTAAGGGGGAGCAACCACTCATAAGCGACACACCATCTTTAAATCATCCACATTCCCTTAAAGTTCCATCAAGATATTCCACACGGTTTCTGAGTAATGGCCAGCAAAAGATTATTATACACAAAAATTGCCCTAAAAAACTAATTGAAGGAACATTACTCTGAAACAAAGTAAGGGAGAGCAACCATTTTATATATGCAAACACTGTTGGGACCTCATACACATTGCCATGAAGTTTTTCAAAACAGGGCATATAACAAACACCAAAACCAATGTAAAGTTTAAAATCTTTTATTTTTATCATTTTTCAACTTGCCTGGCATAATGAGAATCTTTTGCAAACAGTGTAGATCCAGATGAGATGGCTCATCATGAGCCATCTCATTTGGATCTACACTGTTTGCCTTTCTGATTGTGTCAGTTTCCTTTCTACAAAATGATATTGTCTAAAGTTGAAGATGGAATAGTCTTATTTCAGATATCTATGGGTAACCATATTTTAAAATTGGTAAATTGGCATTTGTAAATTGGCATTACCACCGTGATAACATTTTTCTGTAATTCAGCTATTAAATATTTTTTCCCTTCTAAAACAATCCCAAAGATCTATACACATCTTAAAGGATGGATCTGAATCTCTGGGATAATTTTGGAAGAGAAAAACCCTGTCTTATAACCGAAGAAATAATTTAAAGGGTTACCAATATAAAATGGCTTTCACTGAAGAATAGAGCTCCCTATATAATATGGATGGATGCGTGACTTGCAATTTTACATCCTTTTTAAGAGCATTTTAGTCATATCAGGGCGATGGGTAGGTGATAAGGAAAGGCATGTGCAATGGAACCCCGTTTACGACAGAAAAGATTCCAGCTTCAAGCCTGGCTTGAACCCGGGACCACTAAATCAGTAGCCAGCCCTAAACCTGATGATTTACTGGAGCTCCTAGCTGCCCATATGGCAAGGTTTTCCTGATAATTCTTAAGTAATTTTTTTCTCTTTTTTTTTTCATATGTAAGATCCTCTATATCTTTAATAATGAGTAAAAGCAAAAGTTAAAACTCAGAAATACTCTGTTTACCCTAAAATCGCAAAAATAATGTATGCCTGAGCAAACATTGTAGACTCGTATTACACTGCAGCCAAGAGTAGGGTTAGAATTTTTTTTTGGTCAAATACAGTAACATTAGCCTGGCTTCCAGGCTATATGGTTATATGTATTCAAATAGTAGGTCTTAATGTGGCTCTTTTTATTCTGATGGCCAACCACTGTGTGTTTCAAGGGTAACTCTGCAATTACTTGATGTAAAATTTATTCCTTGTAGAGTTAGCTTTCTTACAGATATGCAATTAAATAAGAAGGACTGGAGCCAGTCTACAGTATCAATCCTAGCACCAAAAACAAATTGTTGAAGTTTCTTACAAAAAACACATTTTAAGGTCATTTTACAATAATATGAATCTTAAAATAAACAAATAGCTTTTCAATAATCTAAAAGAATGGCATCTCCTGCATATATACATTCAATTAAAGTTTTGACAGAAAACAGTTTTATTACCTCTATCAGTTAAAAGAAAGAAAAAACTAAAATTGGCAAATAGAATACCTCAAAGCCAATGCAGAACATTCCAAAACATAAAATGAGCCCAGTCTGATCAGAGTCTTCGCTGTCTGTATGGAGGCAGCGTAGATTCTCAGCTATCTTTGAGTGCTTAACAAAGACTTTGGTCAGACAGGGGGATGCCCAGGCTGATCTGAGTCTGCGCTAGGCGCACAACCATTTTGTTGGTTTTCTCATGTAGCAGCTCAAATCAACAAGTTTAGGTATATATGTACACTTCTATATTTTTTCCCACCATTTTTAAGAATATGAACAACTTTTATGACTACCTGTGATTGTCCTTGCATGAGGAAACCCTTCAATAAGGGAGTCTACTCTTAAAGGAAAGAATCTGCTCCTAAAGGGTTGACCCCCAGCACTGGACTTGGAAACAAGAAGAGTTGTCAGAAGACAAACAAGAGCTGTCGCCTGACAGCATAGCTCGCCTGAATAGGTGCCTGCCCATTACCAAGTCGCTATGGTGGTGTGGACTGCTATGCATAAAACTTCAGGCAAGCATGTCCAATATGACAACACATTTATAAACAAAAACTATCTCAGATATAAGTCTTAAAATAAAATTAAACTAGAGCAAGTGAGCAGGGGCTCACGTATACCCCCAACCAGTGCCACTGCCTAATGAAAGCATATTTTTACCCCAAAACTTCAATAAAAATATTATACATGTACAAAATACAAAGTTTGTGACCTTGACCTTAGGTTAGCATCCATATGATGTAAACTCTTATGAAATACACCTAGTCGTGCATCATTAGGATTCATTCAAGTATATCAGAAATAGAAGCAAAAATCTACCACAAATAGCTAAGTCCTAGTTATTGACCCCTGGCCCCATCCATGAGCCTGACCCAGCAGCTTAGGTAGTCCATATTGAAAACAATGCTACAGAGATATCATGAAGCCAATATGGAAGAAATCTTCAATGTTGTTACAAAGACATGAGCAATCAATAAGGTTTAACGCAAAACTTTGACATAATGAAAATGCCTAAGTCCAAAATGTTGACCCCTGGCCCCACCCTGGGGCCTAACCCAGGGGCTTAGATACTTCACATCAAAGGTAATGCTATAGAGATATCATGAACCAAATATGAAAAGAATCTGATGTGTGGTTACAGAGATATGAGCAATCAAGAAGGTTTAACGCAAAACTTTGACGTAAAAGTTGACGGAAGGACGGACGGACTAACATCCGAACAGACGAACGGATGGAATGACAAAAACTATATACCCCCAGACATACTTTGTATGTCGGGGGTATAATTAAAAAAAAATCCATATGAAATTTCAAAGTCCATGAGCTTCAGGTCAAAGAACTAAGTAGACAGGGGGTGGGGGTGGGGTAGGGAGTGGGGGTAGGGGTGGGGGGCTAGGATATATCAAACCTTGAACCATTATCTAACATCAGTCCAAGTATAAGTATCAACTGAGTCCATCATGGCACTGTGAAATTATGTTTTCATAAATATAAAACTTTAACCAAAATTCAAAGTCAATGACCTTGACTTCAAGGTCATCCAGTGGGGTAGAGGAGTAAGTATAAAGTGTTTTGTAAAAACTCAAAAAAGTGTCTAACATCAGTTCAAGTGTAAACTAAATCTCTGCCAAGCATTATGAATCAGTGTGCAATTAGAAAACTTTAATAAAGACCAAATTTCCTAAGTCCCTGACCTTGACATCAAGGTCACTAAGGGTTGGGGTAGTATGCTGTAAAACTTTGGACTAATATGTAACTACACTGCAAATATAAAAAGAATTCATCTATGAGTTCAGGAGATATATGTCTTTAAAAAACTTTAACCAAAACATCCAATCAATAAAAAGACAATTTTCTAAGTCCATGACCTTGGCATCAAGGTCACTGAGGGAGGTGGGGGTAGTACCATCGAAAACTTTAGACCAATATCTAAGTTCAGTGCAAGTATCAAAGGAATCCATCCATGGGTTAAGGAGATATTGGACTTTATAAAACTTTAACCAAAACATCCAGTTCAAAAAGACCCCCAATTTTCTAAGTCCATGACCTTGACATCAAGGTCACTGAGTGGGGTGGTGGTGGTGTCCTGTTAAACTTATGACCAATATCTAACTACAGTGCAAGTATCAAAAGAATCCATCCATGGGTTAAGGAGATATAGGTCTTTAAAAAACTTTAACCAAAACATCCAATCCGAACGCCGACGCTGACGCCGACGCCGTGGTGACAACAATAGCTCTTCCTGAACTTTCCTTCAGGCGAGCTAAAAAACATTGTCTCATGGGTGCCTGATTTTCACAGTTACAAAGACCTATAAAAAGTGTTGGAGATACAAGGCAAAATTACTGACCCATGAAATCTAAGTCACAGTCACCGACAAATAGTATGAAGTCATTTGCAGAAGTCAGACTGAACCACTAACCCAGGTTTGAAAGATATTTATTAAATTAGTAGGAGGTCATTCCCAATGTCAGACTGATAAAGCAAAATCATTGAACCATGAATAAAGGTCAAGGGCACAGGAGCCAGCACAGATGCTTGCCGCTGCTGCAATTAAAGGGATATGCAATGTGACCAAGTATCAACTCTCTTGTCTCTAAGTTATCATCAAGACTAAAAATTTTGCTTTAAAAATGGTGCCAAACAGTAAAGTCAGCCAACCATAACATATAGGTCATGAACATACAATTATGTGATGCAGCTGCTGCAGTCATATGGATGTATATATGTACCAAGTATGATGATTGTAGCAGCTGTAGTTTGTAAGATACAGAGTTAAACATCAAGTTAAGTGTAATTGTCAACATTGGTTAACCTGATCAAGGATCAGTAGAGTAATGAAAATAGCAGAATTGCTTCCCCTGAAAGGGTCCTCATTCACCTTCAGTGCTTAACAAGCTGGAGCCAGTTGTTCAAAACTTACAACATTGTTAGTTAATGCGACGTTAAAATTTCAAACGGTAATATCTCCAATACACCAATATTTTTTGTTGAAAAATGTGAGAAGCTTTATCATTGCAAAAGCTTCTCACATATTTTCAACATAAAATATCAGTGTATTTGGCTAAAGAGTCATAAACCACTTAATGAGTTGACCTCTTAACAAGCTCATTAAGCTAACAATGATTTGAACAACTGGGCCCTGATCTGTAACATGCATCATAACAAAACCTGCATACCAGTATGTGTAAATTCAGCCTAGCCATGTGAAAAATGTGACATATTCCAAGACAAAAATCTCCTGATAGGTTTAAAGCATCGCCTGAGCATGACATGACCAGCTGGACAAGCCCATTTTGCACTTGCTCTAAGATAAATGGGTACACTTGTAGGGGAAGCATTTTTGCCTCCCTTCTCAATGGGGATCAACACTTAAAAGAATTTTGCTCCTCTTGAAGCAAATTCATTCCTGCAAGAGTAGACCTCAATTTGGAAGGGCCTCATCCTGCACTGGAAGCAAACAGGAAGTCACAAAAGTTGTTCCCCTTGGTAAAAATGTTGAAACAAGATAGTATACCCAGACACCTTAAGTTGACTTTAGGTGAACTGATTCTATCACAATCAATCTTCAATATGGCAGTAAATTATCAAAGCTACACAACTAAGCAGTTTACATATATCACAGAGTTATGAGACTAATCAATATGAATTTCTTACAATGAACTACATGTAACAACAGTATATAGCAGGTGAATAAAAATACCTTCATAATCTATACAAACTGAACACAAACATGGGCCACTACTTTACCAATGTTGCAAGACTAATATAAAACATGGTTTTCACAGTCACCCCTGCCTGCCTGCCTGCTAAGACAATCAATGCATAGAGGGTGGAGCAGTCCCAGTAGTTCAGTAGGTTAAGCACTGGACTGCTGACCTAGCAGTCCCGGGTTGGAGACCTGCTGGAGGCAGTAATCTTTTCAATCATAAATGTGGTTCCAATGCACACGGCCTTTCATGATCACCCTGCCATTGTCCTGATATGCAGGGGTTGACAAATCCATTGTCCAGCTGCCTGGGACAAGTTAAAATTTTTGTTGGGCAAGTAATTTTTTTTCTTACTTGCCCAAAAAAATGTATACATTACGTAGCGAAAACCCATGTATTTCAGCTTTTTCTGGCAGAAGCTACCTACCGGACAAGTAGATCAAATTTTGATTTGTCAGGCCCTGGATATGACTGAAATACTCTTGATATGGACATAAAACTGCAAGTCATCCATCCATCCATAGCATAGAGGTTCAAATTCTGTTGGCTACTAGCAGTGTAGCGGAATAGGACCAAAAAACAACCAAATACTTCAAATAGTGATATAACCACCATCTTTTGCAAAAACCGTCATCTGCTGTGTGGCGATCAAAAAATAAATAATAAATAGCCAAAAGTCTTCAGTTTTCTGAAGAATTGTGAACCAGTCAGACTACTGCTGTTGTACAATATACTGGAAAATCCTGACGGGTAATTGGAAACACTTTCAGTAGAAGCAACTCTACCATTTCAATTTTTGCATGGGGTAAACTCTAAAAGGGAAGAATTTGCTCCTCTTGGAGCAAATTCTTTCCTATTAGAGTAGACCCCATTTGAAGGACTTTACCTTGTCCAGAAAGCATATAGGAAGTAATAAAATTTGATTTGCCTTTATCAACTATAACTGTAATTATCCTTGAATTTGAAAATCTTATAATTGAGCCGCAACTTAAGAAAACCAACAAAGTGGCATCAATTTTTGCATGGGGTAAACTCTAAAAGGGAAGAATTTGCTCCTCTTGGAGCAAATTCTTTCCTTAAAGTGTTGACCCCCACCCCTTCTGAGAAGGGGAGAAAAATATAGTAGTTAGTACATCTAAAAGTATACCTGTTCACCTTAATACTGTTTAGTAGAAGTTTTTTTGGCTGTGTCTGATTTATTACAATTTAGGCCCTACATTACCCCCCCCCCCCCCCCCCCCCATTCATAAAATGCAACACCCCTGGGGCATTAAATAGGATTAATAATGCATTGCAACATACATCAACACAAAATGTCAAGAAAATCATGCAGGGCAGTTTTTTTTATCTATATTCCATCTTCTGTACTTATGGCATCATATACAGCATCTATTCTAGTATTACAGGTTTAGGAGTACCCCACCCTATTTTCCTGCAGTTTTCAAAAATGAAACATCCTTTGTTGCATCCTGCTTGCCTCCTTAGATGACCAACCGCTTCCGAAAAATGGGGGGTTTTCTTAAAGGAAAGAGTTTGCTCCTAGTGGAAAATTTCCCAACATCCTTAAAGGTCATCTTTAATAGGACCTATTAAAGGAATATGCACCATATCTGAGGGCTATCGGTCTTTGAGTTTATACATGTGGTCTGAAATTGAGGTAAATGTTGACAACTATTGACAACTACAGGAATATATAAACAGATAATCCAAAGCTCCAGATAAGAAAGGGTAACGGGGATAGTTTAAGGATAATTTTTCTATATCACAAAACCATATGTTGTGATCCCTAATCAGAATTGTCTTGCTGGGACGGTTCTGATGAGGGGTCATAAAATGTGTTTTTGCTAAAAAAATAAGTATAATTATCTCGGATTTATCCTGAATACCCTTCCTTAACTGGAGCACTGTGATGGAAAATAGATTGCTATGCTGTACCTATTTACTCCAACAGTTGTGGTGCAGGTGTACACCATCTTTTTCAGCCATTTTTTACAAAGGGAACCAACTTCTGGATCTTCCTGTTTTCTTCCCAAGATGACCAACCCCTTCCGAGACGAGGCCTACTCTTAAAGGAAAGAATTTGTTCTGAGAGCTTTTTAAGAGTTGACCCACAGTGGCCACAATGAGAAGGGAGGCAAAAATAAAAATGGCAGAGTTGCTTCTCCTGAGGTGTATCCAATCACCTAAAGGTATGTTGTTGCATCTCATTAATGAGACAATAGAACTGCAACTCCACCAGTACTCCAGATAATGAGATAAATAGAATCTATCATTGGTCCCCAGTGGGGATAAGGAGATCCCAACCAGAGGGTCTACTGTTCAAGTGGGAAAACGAGGCTACGAACTGAAGACCCAAGGGTTGGGATCCCTATTCCCACAGGTCATCAATGATTGAATGTTTTTCTAACCTACCAATAATAAAAAGATTACTTGGCTGACTTTTTGCTTCTACCTTAAAACGAGTTACTCTGACATCATTTAATGAGTGACTTAGAGTGTGACGTTACAAATCTATCATGATCGTCTCAGAAAGCCAATGAACTGGTACAATAGCTGGTAAGCTACAAGAAGATTGTTTAAAGACAATTATTATGTAAAATAAATGTTTCTAAATCCTGTCTGGGAAGCCACTGGGTAAAGGGTCTCGAACAAATTCATATGTAGCTTATCCCATATTGCTAGACATGTGGGTTAAGATTTGCCAATGTCTTGAAGGCACACGGATGACACTATCCTTATCCTGTACATTGTGGTAGGTGAGAAAAGAAAGGGTGACAGGGATAAGTTATGGATAATTTTCCCTATTTTCCCATAAAAACATACGTTGTGACTACTCGTCTGAGCCATATCAGTGAGACAATTCTAACTAGAGCAAGTGAGCAGGGGCTCACGTATACCCCCGGCCAGCGCCACCACCTATAGGAAATAAACTTTGCATGCCCATGTAGGCACATATCACTAGGCTACATCTGAAGATTTCACAATAATCAAAACAATACAAACTTAAAGTTCACTTTTAACACAAATGGTTATATAAATTTCAAAGTCTGTGACCCTGACCTACAATCAGCAGCAGCAGTCAGATGATGTCAACAAAACTGTCTCAACCTCGCAGTAAACCTAGTCACACATCAAAAGGTTCCATTCAAGTATATCAAAAACATAAGCAAACAGATACAGCTCAATACAAACTTTAACACTAATAGTGTTATATAAATTTCTAAGTCTGTGACCTTGCCCTTAGGTACTAATATGTGTCCAACCTGTAGTAATACTAAGCACATCTGAACAAATTTCAATAGAAGCTGTCAAAATGATAGAGCAAAAGCAAAATCTTGAAACAAAACTTTAAAACAACTGCTGTAGAAATTTCTAAGTCTGAGACCTTGACCTTAGGCCTGCAGAAGCATCAGGGTGGTGCAAACTGATCAGTATCCATCCTGTAGTACCAATAAGCACATATCAACAAGTTCGAGTAAAGACCTTCATGAAAACAGAGCAAAAGCAGAAACTTAACACAAAACTTTAATGCAACTGTTATATAAATCTCTAAGTCTGTGACCTTGACCTTTGGCCAGCAGCAGCATCAAGGTGATGCACACTGATCAGTATCCGTCCTGTAGTAGCACTAAGCACTTATGAACAAGCTCTGGATAACAGAACCAAAAGAAAAAAACTTAACGCAAAACTTTAACGCAAATTTTATAAGAATTTCTAAGTCTGTGACCTTGACCTTTGGCCAGCAGCAGCATCAAGGTGATGCATACTGATCAGTATCCATCCTGTAGTAACACTAAGCACCTATTAACAAGCTCTGGATACAGAAGCAAAAGAAAAAAACTTAACGCAAAACTTTAACGCATATGTTATAAGAATTTCTAAGTCTGTGACCTTGACCTTTGGCCAGCAGCAGCATCAAGGTGATGCATACTGATTGGTATACATCCTGTAGTAACATTAAGCACTTATGAACAAGCTCTGGATAACAGAAGCAAAAGAAAAAAACCTAACACAAAACTTTAACGCAAATGTTAACTTACGTACGGACGAACGGACGGACGGACGGACGGACGGACGAACAGACGGACGAACGGACGAACGGACGGAAAGACAAAAACTATATACCCCTCGACATACTTCGTATGCCGGGGGTATAATGAGGGAACACTACATAGGTTTTCACGAATACAAATAATTTTCCCAAAATTATCCCTGCAACCCCTTCTTATCTGGAGCACTGTTACACCCAACAGTTTAGCCCACATATGGCTCTAGACTTGCACTTGTACACATGGCTCTAAATTAGCAACGGTAAATGTTTATCACAGAAGCACATTATAACAAGTTTATTCATCCGACAAGCTCAAAATCATCATCACTGTCATGTTTTTCAACAACATCAAATTCTGAAAAGATAACATTACACACATTTTAATATTTATCTATTATTTATTATATATATTTATTATATATCTATTATAGGGATCATACATGTTTTCTCATGCAGTAATATTTGCATAGGATAATCAATAGAAATGAAACAAACATATTACAGGCAACTACCTATTAGCTCGAACATTGATATCTCGAAATATCTTCTTATATCAAAGAATATATTTCCAATTTTTTATTTACATTTCAACTCCTGTTATCTCAAACTACTGATATCTCAAAGTAAATTTTCTGGTACCAGAAAATTTACTTTGAGATATCAGTAGTTTGGGCTGAAATTTGACTTCGAGATATGATGAGTTGACTGTACTTGTATTATTTACTAAACTTTCTACCAGTACCAAAATAATTGTAATCCACTGAACAGAAGAGCCTAATGTCATTTTCCTGTAAACATTAAAATACAGAGATGCTGTGGTCGAGTGGTTACAGCGACTCTCTTATGGTGCAGAAAGTCACCAGATGGTCATGAGTTTGAACCCGGGATTGGCCATCTGGGGACTGGAAAACTCTGTCAACCCAACAGTAAATGGGTACCTGTTTTGAATCAGGGAACGATAAGGCAGCCAAAGGATGGGCTCTGCCTTTCATATGCTGTGCTCAAGATGCCACGGGTCTCAAACCCCCACTGCACCTACAACAACTAGGCTATGGGAAAATATACCTATGGGAAAACTAACTTTGTGGAATTACTTTTGGTCCTTGCCTGTACTAACCTGATGTCTTGACATTAGCAGTACCAATGTAAGGCTCATATGGTGGCCAGTGTTCAGGTCTCTCTTTGTGTAGCTCAAACATGGCAGAACTTCTACGATTTGTAATGAACTTTGACATAGTGGAACACAAGTCATCAAATTCTTTTTCAGTGCCACAGTAGAAACCCTAAAAAAGAAAAATAACTGGACATTTCTATAAAGAGAGTAGTCTTATGACTTTTTGTAGCAACTGCATGGTGGGTAAAGCCATGTCATAACAAGCATTGATATTTCAACTACTGTTATGCAGAGCTTTCACAGCAGAGACATTTTGCAAGAAACATCTTCCATAACCTTTGCCATGTACCTGCATTCTACTTATTTGAAAATCGGGCTAAAACTACCACTTTTCTACATCAAATTATCAAATCTGCCTACCCTTGACTGAGACAAAATGACTTCCAGAGTGATATTTATTATTCTGAGTTCCTAACTCTTCCTTCTTGAGTGAAAATGAATGCTACTGAGAACCACATTGCCCAATTTTTTATATCTGGCAATATAAAAGCCAAACAATCAAGGAACAGCCCAATGCCATACAACTTGTTTACATTTTTCTGCCCTTATGTCATGGCAAGAATTCTCCATAAGAATTTCAATGGCATAACATTCGGTTGCCCTTTATGCGGCTACCAACCATGAACTGTGCATCACCCTAATGTAAGCTGGTGCAAATTTAGTGTGAAAACAAAGAATTAGAATTACACAGTGAAATGTCTGTACAATTACAATAATGTGTTTATCGTAATCATTCTCACCCATAAATAAATACCACAGCAAACAGTGGTTACCCTTTATATGTACAAACATCTCCAAACCCAGCCCCATCACCCAACGTAATGCACATGCACACATGCATTCACAGATGCACACACACAGGCATATGAGCCACAACACGACAAAACCAACAAAGTGGTTGTGTGCCCAGCGCAGACTCAGTCTGATCAGAGTCTTTGCTGTGTACATGGAACTAGCTTAGACTTTTAGCTACCCTTTAAGCGCTTAACAAAGATTCTGATCAGACTGGGCGGATGCCCAGGCTGATCTGAGTCTGTGCTGGAAGCACAACCACTTTGTTGGTTTTCTGGTGTTGCTGATCATATCAGTTCTAAAGCAAATGCTTACAAGTGCTATAGAAGGATCTAAGTCTAGTATTTTCATCCTACTAGAATGTAGACAGTGGAAGCTCTCGTCATTGGTGTCTCTGTTACAGAAATCTACAGCAAGTTGTGTAGTGTGGGGGTCAAGGTACACCAGCTCTTCACCTGTCAAATCACATAAAGCATAACAACAAATTCACAAAAGAGCATTTGAGCCTCAACACATAACAACAAACAAAGTGGCATGTGGGCCACGCATAGCTTCAAACTAGCCTGGGCAGCCGCCCAGTCTAATCAGAGTCTTTGCTGTGTGCTTAATGGGTAGCTAAGGGTCAAGGCTAGCTCCATGCGGACAGCAAAGACTGATATGACTGGATAGATGCCCAGGCTGATCTGAGTCTTTGCTGGGTGCACATGCCACTTTGTTGGTTTTGTCGTGTCACTGCCCATTTATGGATTTTCATATGCACAGGGCTGTTACATTACAGTGTATGGATAGACCTAAATGGTTTTCTGCTATTTTTACAAAAGGGAAAGCTTAAATGACTTCCTCTTTGCTTCCCCAGAGGAAAATTACTTTCCAAAAGGGGGTCTACTCTGAAAGGCAAAAAAAAGCTTTTTACGAGTTAACACAATAAGAAGGGACGCAAAAACCTCTAGACCTGACTTTATCTGCAGCTTTTCAAATGTGTGAGGTTGATGAAGTTTAAATGAGGTGAAACAATATATGCATTGGTAACATCTTGTCGACTCTTTTAAAACAGTCCCTTGTGTTGGTCCCTGATCATTGCCTTCCCATTTACCTTAAAGACACATCCAAAACCATATAGTAAGGCCAAAAAAATTCTCTTATACCCGGTTACCTTACCCACTTTATTTTATTGGGGCCTACTAAAACTTTTTTTATGGCATGATTGAAATTTTTTGTTTAATCTACTATTTTTATGGATTTATATACATTTTCCATATCAAAAAGTATTTTAAAAAAAAAGTTTGCCAGCCTACCGACTCTAAAATTTTGGAGATGTAAACAGAAACGAGACATTTTTTTCTCTGGCCTAAATACAGTATTTTATGTCTATGGTCAACCAAAGTAAAGAATGTTTAATAGACACAATTCTTACCAACGTATCCTATGAACCAGTGTGCATGGTTTGGCTTGCCTCCAATCATACCTACACTCTGTTTGAAACTTAAACATTTCTGAAAGAGAAATACAGAAGTATTACTTACATCTCTAAACCCAAAAATATACTGCCAGACAAATATCGTTAATACAGACAAATAGCGTCAATATAGTATTCATTCAGGTAAATGGGTACACTTTCAGGGGAACTAACTCTGCCATTTTCTTTCTTGCCTCCCTTTTAAATGGGGGTCTACTCTTAAAGGAAAGAATTTGCTCCTAGAGGAAGCAAACAGGAAATCAAAAAAGTTGTCTCCTTTTGTAAAAATATCAGAAATACATGGACATATGCCCATACACCTTTATACGTTTTATCTTATTTTCGGTGTTCTTAGAAAGACATAACATTTTATGTGAAAAACATAATTTTGGACATAAAATTTACAAAGTCAGCAGAGCATGAACTACTGGTCAAGGGTAGAAATAAGTGCACCATCCCAGAAAGTCCATCCTAAGAAGTAGCTTTATCCCGTACCTAATAACTGGACCAATAACAGTTTGAGATAAATGTTTGTAAATGCTACAGAGAACATAAATGTGAACAGGCAGATGAATAGAATGAGCGAGAAATGGACAAAAAAACAGGCTCCTATAGCATGCCTAACTAAAGCAGGTGCAACAAAAAGACTGTCTTCTGAGTTGCCACCTATTTGGGAAAGAGTTGCTGACTCGGCTTATTACTTGTAATTTATTGTTTGTTGGGATGTCTTTGTCAATCTTTCCCTTTGATGTTCGGGATAGGGTTTAAGATCTGATTCAGTCAGTTCCTGAAGTGTAGTTACTTTTTAAATTGGTGTAGATTATCATGAGATTTTTTCCCCTAATGTGATAATTCAAAAGAGGACTTACCTTCAAACTTTCAACATACACTACATTAGTTTCAGTTAATCCTAATCTAAGGGGAATAATTAACAACAATGGCTTCCATATAGAAATGTCAACTTCAGAGTTACTGTCCCCTGACTTAGGAGGGGAAGCAGAGGAACTATAGTTTATAAAGTCCGCACTACGTCTCATATTTTCTTGCGTCTTTAGATTTCCTCGAATATCACATTTTTCTATATCCTCTCCATGTTTACATTTACACAAGCATTCTGAAAGAAATAATTACAGTATTTACATGTATTTAAGAAATAAATGCCATTTTTCAGATGTTCATGAAAGTATGAACACAATGGGTTAAGTGTTAAGTAAGTGACAAGCAAAGGGCCCATGTAAAATTTTCAAAGAACACATTACATTCATACTTCCATGAACTTCCAAAAATGAAATTTATCTTTTATATTTATACTATTTTCACATCAATTTTGTTACTTCTTTGTGAAGTTTTGACTAATTTAACACCAAGGAAAGGATGAAGAATATTGACAATCATGTTTGGTTATGAGTCATAACGTTCAACAGCCGTCACTTTGACATGACGTATATTCAATGTTATGTCAGCCATTCATCTAGTTGAATTATCCATGACATCGTGTGAAAGAGTGTTGTTCATGGCTGTATGAACAGCATCTAAGGAAATTGTTGAAGGGTGTAAAATTGGTAAAATATTTGGTTATAAGACAGGCATTTTCCCCTCCATAAAGACCACAGGTATGTAAATCAGTCTTAATAATTCAACTAAAAGGTGTTTTCCTTACATTCAAAACAATCCCAACATACACTGTGACCCCTCATTTCACCATCTTAAAGAGACGATTCTATTTAGGAAAATTATGAAGGAGAATTAACAAAATTATAGTAAAAAGTAAAAATTCCAAGTGCTGGGACAGACAGGTCTTAGCAAACAGTGCAAACCCAGATCAGACTGTTCCAGTGTCTATATTTGTTTGCCATCCCATCTTTATGTTTTGGACATGTTACTGCACTGTAAAGCCGAACAGTTCCATTTTAGGATAATTCAGTAATTATTTTACTTTATTTCACTCAACTCATGATATCTCAAAGTCACAGTTCATCCCAAACTACTGATATCTCAAAGTAAATTTTCTGGTCCCAGAAAATTTACTTTGAGACATCAGTAGTTTGAGATAACAGGAGTTGAAATGTAAATGAAAATATAAAATGTGTCCAAACAATATTCTACGATATAAGAGGGTACTGTGAGATATCAGTGCTTGAGATATAGAGAGTTCACTGTAATCCTGCTTACTAATATCATCTTGAATAACCGTATTGTCCATTGCCACATGTAAGACTAGAGAACTCCAATCATCATAAATAGCTAATTTTCTGAAAAAAATAAAGTACAAAATAATGTCAGAGCTACATGGGGTTGAAAACAGGGATCTTTTCCTTCGCAAAATGTATTTTACAGAGTTTGCAGGGCTAGAAAAAACAACTAGTTCCCTCACCGTGGAGACTGCCTCATGCTCAAAATTTTGAAAGTTGCCACGGCTGGTTATCAAATGCACTACCATATTTGATACAACTGGTAAGGTAGGAGGAGTGACAGTTTTATGAATTTTCCAGCCCTGGTTACATTCTATTCATTCTACTCTCAGAGATATATGAGCCACATCACCTGACTTCCAACAATGTGGCACTGGTGACAAGCAAAGGTTCTGATCAGACTGCACATAAGTGCAGTCTGATCTGAGCCTTTGCTTGTCATATCAGCCATTAACGGATGCGTCCCAAGCCATAGAGCCAACAGAGAGGTCACTGAATACCCTGTGTGGAACAGAAGGATGATCTGAATATCACACGACAAAATTGCCACATTGTTGAAAATCACATGACATGGCTCATATCTACATTTCGTTGGCATCACATGATAAGGGCCTTATGACATGTGCATACTGTATAACAAGAATCACTTGGTGGTATCAGCTCAGACTGATCAGAGTCTTTGTGTTTAGATTCTTCAGGATTCAGTCCAGAGCTCTAGATACGTGAGAGTAATTGGTGATAACTAGGGATAACTTTTGTTAATTCTGAATAAAATTGTATGTTATGATCCCTCATCTGAACCATCTCGTTGAGACGGTTCAGATGGGGGGTCACAACATATGGTTTTGATGGGAAATATTATCCATTAATTATCATCAGAAACTTCCTTT
Organism: Ctena decussata; assembly: GCA_963989385.1. Classification (NCBI taxonomy): domain Eukaryota; kingdom Metazoa; phylum Mollusca; class Bivalvia; order Lucinida; family Lucinidae; genus Ctena; species Ctena decussata. The sequence goes on from OZ022513.1 coordinate 55,305,556, forward strand.
TATCTAGAGCTCTGATTCATAGATGTTATATGCAAAATGGGAACCTGTGCTCAGACTGCACAGACATGCACGCTGATCTCAGTACAGTTCACTCTCTTTATATCGGCACTCATTACAACAGCAAAATGCTTCTTTACGTCATTTTGATATGCATGGAAAGGCTTTAGTATTCACAATATGTATTCTTTAAAACAGCAAACTCATTTTAACATCAAAATGTTTGGGAGCAAATGCTGTCGTTGTAAAGAAGGTCCACTGTATCACTGTTCACTTTTCATGTGAATCAATCATTTGTTTTATGAAGAAATAAGATAAAACTACAGTTTTCAATCCCAAATGTTTCCCTTATCAGACCTTTAAAGATGGCATATAACAATTACTAGCTTAGACAAGCCTGCACATCAGAAAATTCAATGACAATGAATTCACTGCTTACTAATATACAGCTCTAGGTCCATCTTAAAAGTGCAAATTGATTATTAACTGTCATGCACATAACCAGATTAGTCCGTTTTAGTTGGTCGCAAATACCATCTTGTGTCTTAAGACCAAGTTACTGTAAACTGGTTTTACTCAAGATTTTTTTTTTTTTTTTATAATGTTTGAAAGATTTAAATCTTTTCCAAAACATATGCAAGAGAGTCAGAACTGTTTAGCTGAGTCAACTTCATGGCCACACAACATAACAAGAGCAGAAATAAGATACAATCATCATTTTAACAAGAGAGGTGTTTGGCTCGTTTAATGCCTTGAGTTAGAGAATATTAACTGAATCAAATAAAGGTAAATAGGTACACCTGCATGTTTTTCCACCATATCTGCAAAGGGAGACAACTTTTGTGACTTCCTGTTTGCTTCCCTGGGTGACAAAACCCTTCCAAATTGTGGTCTGCTCTTAGAAGAAAAAATTTGCTCCTACAGGAGCAAATTCTTTCCTTTTAAAGTAGAGCCCTTTTGAGAAGGGAGCCAAAAATGAAAATGGAAGAGTTGCTTCCCTTGAAAGTGTACCAATTTAACTTAAATCTGTGCTTACTTGAGTACTTGTGCAACTGTGTTTGGACCAAACCACTGACCAACATTTTTACCTTCAGATACACCCATTGATGCTGTAAATGAAAATACAGGCAATGTTACTATCATATCCATTACAGTCAAAGTTGAAACCTGTCTTAAGGGGTCAGCCAAGGAAAGGACAAAAAGTGGCTGCTTAAGAAAGGTGACCCCTTAAAATATGTTCAATGGCACTGTATTTTGGTTCAAGAGATCCAGAAGAGGTGGCTGCTTTAGACAGGTGATCCCTCAATAGAGGTGACCACATAAGCAGGTTCGACTGTATTTAAATGCCGAAACAATGCTACACTCGTTTTTTTGGTTGTTGTTGTTGTTTTTTTGTTGTTGTTGTTGTTTTTGCTGTTGTTGTTTTTTGTTGTTGTTTTATTTTTATTTTTTTTTGGGGGGGGGGGGGTTGTATTTTTTATCTCAACTTATTATTTTATTGTTTTGGCTTAAAAAGTCATTAAACAACTTTTCATTCAATGAATTTTCATTTAATGACTTTCTAAGTCAAAACATAAATTTCCTTATTTGTACGGTACAGTACTGCTGGCAGTAAGGTTAACGCACTGGACTTAAAATCCAGAGGTTGTGCATTCCAGTCCAACCCAAGGTTATGATTTTTCTGTAGCCTCTAGATTAAAGTTTATTCTCATGTCACCAATTCCCTCATTGGATTAGCCTTGGTAGCACTGGCTTACCGGGCTAGCCATACCAGATTCAAATCCTGCCAGCACCAGAATCCTTTACCAAGTATACAGGGTTGCACTGAACACAGCCTTTCATTATCATCATCATCTGTCCCGAATATGACAGAAATACTGTTGAAAGGGGGCATCCATCCTTCTTTTAAAATCTTCCACTGGCTCAGCACAAATGAACCTCTGTTGCTAAGACTTTTAAATGCAATACCATGAGGCATCTATCCATTCTAATTGCAGGTATGCGTATGAGACCAGTTTTATTTTGAACAGTCAAGCAATCTCAATTCTGATATATGATTGTAATGAAGTTCTCATTTTTTGTATAAAACAGGTTTTGCAATAACATATGCAAAACAGACAGCAGAGATTTATGAAAGCTCATCTGAGCCTTCAACAGTTGCATAAGTTTTCTGACGGTATACCAGCTATTACCACGGCATATTTAAAGTATATGTATACCTTTCCATGTTTTCCTGCTGTTTTACATTGTGCATTCTCTGGACAATAAAGCCCTTTCAAAGAGAAGTCAACTCTTAAAGGAAAGAATTTGCTCCCACAGGCAGGAGCAAATTCTTTCCCTTCAGAGTTGACTCCCATTGATGAGGAAGGCATAAATTGAAAATAAACACACACAGAGTGGCTTCCCCTGAAATTGTACCCATTAACCTCAAATGAATGTTTCATAATGTCAGAAAACAGTCTGACTGAGACTCTCACCTATTTGATGTATGGAGTAATATGAACTCTTTTTGTCCAAAAACATTTCTAGAATCTGTCTGTACTTTTCATCTGTTGACGGCCATCTCCATTCTGAAAAATAACAAAAACCTCCAATATTTTAGCGGATCAGTGTCAAATACTGTTGGGTATCAAAATTATACAGCATCAAAATTGCTAAGATGGCCACCCCATTCTGCAAAATAACAAACCTGATTTTTAGTTGACCATTGTCAAATACATTGAAACTGTATTTGAAAAAATTATACAGTACCAATATTGCTCAGCTAAGTGTTAAAAGCAGCTAGATAAACCTACTTGTCTTTTGAAGACAATTATTTTGACTTTTTCAATGACTGCTATCAAGTAAATGTTTGTTTTGGAATGCAGGATGTATAAATCTGAAAAGATGTTTCCACCCATCATAAGTTTTGTACTATATCCCATCACACTTTTTATTAGAGCCGTGGCACGAAAAATCCAACAAAGTGGCATGTGTGCCCAGCAAAGACCGAGATCAGCTTGGGCATCCGTTAAGTTTGATCAGAGTATTGGCTATACACTTAAAGGGCAGCTAAGGGTCTAAGCTACCTCTATGCCAACAGCAAAGACCCTGATCAGACTGGGTGGATGCCCAGACTGATCTGAGTCTTCGCTGGGTGCACATGCCACTTTCAGGGCTTAGAACAGCAAAAGACAAAAAACTCTGAATAGGCTGGGAGTCAAGAGGGCCTCCTAGGCCCCCTTGCGGGTCCAGGGCAGCACCCTGGTAGGGTGACTGACTCATTTTGTTGGTTTTTGTTGCGGCTCATATTATGAAATACAGTCCCAGATAAAGTCAGATGCAACGAGTATTCAAAACTACTCCACATAAACACATTCCCTAATAAAAGCATCGCAAACGACTGCGTAATACCCCGCCACTGCAAACCGATACCCCTTCTTTTATCTTTTATACATTTGTTTGATCATGACATGACATTACCTAGATAATGTGTTGCAAGTTTCAGGAAAATTCTGTTCATCTTTGATTTTATACTGAATTTTTTCATAATTTTATGTACATTTTGTATATAGCTCTGGGGCAGGGGCAGGCAATCTATGTGGACTTAATACTTCTTGTAACAGAAAGCTTATGCTATTTCTATTATTTCTATGAAATTTCAACAAAATATACCAAACATCTGATTTTATATAGATTTTTTTCATCATTTCATACATGTATACAGCTTGTGTCAGGGGCAGATAATCACTGGGGGACAAAATTTTGATCAAGACATAAAGCTTATATTAATATGATAATTTGTTATAAGTTTCAGAAAAATCCCTTTCGACTCTAATTTTATACATTTTTTTTTTCATCATTTCATACATGTATATAGCCCCAGGGCAGAGGCAGATAACCCAGGTGGACAAAATTTTATTTATAACAGAAAGCTTATGTTACTTCGATCATTTCTGTGAAATTTCATCAAGATATTTCCAAGTGTAAAGGAACTACAGACCACACACAATTTTTAAGACCATGCCAAGGGCAATAACTCCATCAGAAGACATTGAAATTTGCCCATTAAGGATCCCAACCGAGATCTTGCCAAGACCAATGCACATGCCAAGATTGAAGAAAATCCGTTAATAAATACTCAAGTTACCGAGCGGAAACGAAGTGCTCACGGACGGACGGACAGACGTACGTACGACGGACGGACGGACTGACGGACACATGGACAGCCAGCGGGAAAACATAATACCCCGCCACTAACGTGTGGCGGGGTATAAAAATTGATAAGCTTAAAAAATTACCCTAATTATCCTAACAATGGAACAAGTTTGGTTTGTTTAATGCAGTAACCCGTCCAAAAGATGTAGACGGACTGTAACCAGTGTAGATCCTGATCAGACTGTTCCTTTATGAGCAGTCTGATCTGAGTCTGAACTGTTTGTTCAGACCTATCTGTCCCAATTCTTAGAGAACTTTTACTGATGCCTCTCTTTAAGTACATGAACTATCCCTGAGTATCATTTTCAAACCCCATCCTTATTTAAAACTCTCGTCTTAATGGCTGCTACTTCAATTGTTTCCTTTTTCAAGATTTCATCATTATAGGAGCTTGGAAAGGGCCCTATTATGTTATAAAGAATTCTTTTGAGCTTGTCTGTATGAAAGTATAGAAAACTTACTGTTGTTGTCCTGATGTCAGTATCCATGTCCTCAATAGATGTTTTGGTTATGCGATAGGCAAGCAGAGCGCTAGGTAAGACGAAGTATTTGGTGATAATTAGGGATAATTTTCATTAACTCTGCTAAAAAACATATGTTGTGACCCCTCATCTGAACCATCTCGACAAGACGAGATGGTTCAGATGTGGGGTCACAACATATGGCTTTAATTAGAAATAAGGAAAAAATCATCAAATACGTCCTCTTATCTAGGGCTCTGGGCAAGGCACTGTCAGGCAAGCTATCCTGTATCAGGACAGGACTCACAAAAAAATGAATTTTAAATAAGTAATATGGCACTTACTTCTTCCAAGATGCCTCATCATCAATGCTTGTGCTAGCATCATCTGGCCACATCGTAACATACAACCCCACCCGGTATCTGATGTGGGTCCAGTTCCACCTATCATGATAGAAACAGCTCCAGATAATATGGAAATTTGGGACTGATTCTTATTCCAGTTTCCAAAAGAATTATTATTCTTGTTTTTAAAAAGTTTACATAGTGGGACCTTACACTGTGACAACTATCTAAGGGCTAAGAACAATTTGAAAAAATCTTAAGTGTGTCTCTTTTACAAATAATTTAGGAGACATTTAATGCAAAAAAAAAAAAATATATCTCCCTGTGCAGACCTGTGTCTCACTAAGACAACTCTATTAAGCCACAGCATATGTTGTGTCCTTTCTACCTTTTTTTTTTTTTTTAATTTTCATAAACATTCATTTCAGAAGTAGAGACCAAACTCATCTTCCTAGAGTTCTGATTGCAAGTCACAAAACATATTCATAATATGTGTTATCTTCCTATTTCCCTATTTTGCAAGAAATTGCGTATCATCTGTATCTAAAGATTCCCTTCTTTAGCAATACATTTCTCATAGTATTTGAAATCTCCATATCCAGGGTCTTTTCTATGTGTTCATAGGCGCCAATTATAGATCCCATCTCAAAAGGGAATTTCCTTAAAATCATGAACTTTGTTTTTGCAGAACTCCCAAGCAATGCCCAATTTTAGGAAAAAGGCCCCATTCCCAAAATACCTGGAAAAAAGCCCTCACATCAAAAAGTCAGAAGTTCCTTTATTTACACTCCTATTTGAGAAAGATTATCTCCCAAATTACCCCTCAGAATATATCACCTTATGAAATATCTCAGCCCAACTGAGCTCTATAGGATAAATGAAGCAGCAGACATGATTCTCTCAACCAGACATGCTGCATTATTTTCTTCATGAATACCATATTAATTGTATTAAGCACCCCGGGGAAATTGCATTTCACTAAATTGGGGGTTTGAGGCCTCATGTGTAGCAAATCAGCCACTGCCAAAATAACTCAAATAAACAGTATTAAGATGAATATTTCGAAGGAAGCAACTCTATCATTTTTGCCTCCCTTCTCAGTAGGGATCAACACTTAAAGGAAAAAATTTGCTCCTGTAGGAGCAAATTCTTTCCTTTGAGAGTACACCCCTTTCAAACAGCTATATCATCCAGAGAAGCAAACAGGAATTCATGCAAAATAATATAACACTATTTTCTGAAAAAAGACAGGGGGTGTTTATTAGAACAGTGGTGTTTATTAGGATTAATATGCTACAAACTTCTCTACAACTTACCTATAGACTGGAAACCCTTTCTGTATGTAAACCATAGTCTAGATTTCACATCAGCTCTTATTTCATCCAAATCTAAAAATAGAGGATATTTGACTTTTTCAGTGTAAGATCAATTTTTGTTTCACCGAATGAACACCAAAAGCAGTATTTTTATGAGTGGCGAAGCCATGAGTGAAAATACCACTTTTGTTTATGAGTGAAATAAAAATCGATCTTATACTGAAATAGTCAAATTTTCTGGGGGGTTTTATGCTTTAAAAAATGCAATAATTTAGGTTATTCCAATGTGTTAGCCATCGCGACGGAGAAACAACTTATTTTCTAGCTGTTTTTCGCCATATTTGATGCTTCCAGCGTGTTTTCTGGGTATGATATTGGTTGTAAACAAAGTTTGCAACTGAAAATAGCTTATCATTTCATTTTGATAAATGGATCAAGAAATTGGCTAAGAAAGAATGCCTTCAGGAGACTTAGGCGGTCTGGCATAGCGTGTGCTAACAATGTTACGTTGGCGCATTTAGTGACGTCATTAACGTCATAATGATGTACAAGTACGTGGGACGTAATCTATGTCAGGCCGGATAAGGTTTAGTCAATTAATCAACAAATAAATTAGACTATTTCACAAAAGTCCTATTTTTAAAAACAGGGAAATGGAAAGTGATAATTTCACTGTTTGAAACAGTGAGAATATCAGTTTCTATTTCATCGAGAAATCTCTATAATTCATTGAAAAGTATAAAAGAAATAATAGATTTTGTTTCAGGTGAATGAGTAAACTTTCAGGGGAGGCAATTGAGCCATTTTCATTTTTCTTTATCAAATTGGGGTAAACTTTTGAAGGAAAAGAGTTTTCTCCTCCAGGAGCAAATTCTTTCCTTTAGGACAAGAGTAGAGTACTGAAGACCAAATTCTTGGCAAGTTTAACGATACCCTAGATAGGGATTTAGAAAGTCTGCTGACTTCCTGTATCCAATTTGCATATTCATTGTCCTTTGTAGTAGTATAATGACAGGCGAGCTAAAAAGGGTATAGTGAGATATACCGTGAAACAATTATCCTGACATGTATCATATCATGAGGGCTTTTTATCCCTGCACCTCTACCTTAAAAAGTCATTTAATCTATCATTTGTGTTGAGTTGTTAAACAACATACCGTACAAAGCACTGTAAAGTTCTCCAAGAATGTATACTGGTTCCTCGGTGTGGGGGAAGTCATCATACACTAGAGGCCCAGCCTCATAAGTCAAAGTCGCTGAAAAAGTCACAGCTAAAACAAACAGGTGTCAAGTATCTTCAAAGTGAACCATCAAAAATTTGAATAAACTTTCAGGGGAGCTTCTCTCCCCTTTTCATTTTTTGCCAATAACAGAGCTCCAAATAAGAGGGGGTTTTGAGGATAATTCAAAGATAATTTTTCTCATTTTTCAACAAAAACATAGTTATATTGTGACCCCTCATTGGAACCGTCTCAGCGAGACGGTTCTAATGATGGGTCACAATGTTAAGTTTTTATGCAGAAATATGGAAAATTATCCCTAAATTATCACTGTTACCCCTTCTTATCTGGAGCTCTCCAATAACCTGCTAGAGCTAAAAGTAGATTGCTGCGTGCTAACAGATGCAATTACTGTCAGATATGAAGACATGAACAGTTTAATATTACTGTAGAAAACACAGTTTTGCTCTCACAACTATAAATATCATAACAAGTAAACAGGACCTGTCCGCAGTACAGGAAAGCTCACCTGACAGCACCTTGCCCATCACAAAAAATACTCTAATGTAAAACTTTAACATTCTGCTAACGCCGATGCTGCCGCCAACAGCAAACACTGGGGGTAGTGCAATAGCTCTTCCTGTCCATTCATACAGGCCAGCTAACAACACTGTCCTTCACAATGCAGGGATAAAGTTTAACATTTTTGATTAGCAACTAGCAAGTGACATTACATGTATTTCTCACTTGCTGAACTTAACGTTTAATTTGCTTAAATTAATTTTAGCCACTCCATATAAATTATGTTTCCATAACTGGTACACCGATATATACAATAACGTGAGTCTCTTGAAACAGGAATAACGTATTTTCAAACAACCCCCTGTAAAACACCTTAATGCACACGATACAAGAAAATGAGTCATTCTGATAAGACAGTATATCAAATTCCATTCTCATAAATTCCAACAGTTCGAAATGAAACTGGAAGATAGTAAGCAAGTGCTAAATTGTATGCATGTTCAGCCTGGAGCATCTCAGCAGGTTAAGGTGGTGATGATCATTGATTTGTGTTGACTACAAAAATCTACATAAAGCCATAAAATGCTGAACAGATCTTCCAGATCATCCCTAAACTTAGCGTATATACATTATTTCTGTTGTTTCTATTAAACACTTAAGAATCCAAAATTGCCTGACTTATTGATGTTAAAAAGGCTTTATAAGAAAAAAATCAATGGGTAATTTTCTGCACACAAAAAAAAAAAAAAATAATAAAATGTGTTTCAGCCTGACATCAATACACTGAGGAGAATGTCCCAGCAATTATTTTAACAACTCTTTCAAACACTGTCAGGTTGACGGAGCAGATAAAAACAGAAGTGTTTTTTTTTTAAATTATGAAGACTACAGGGGTGTCTTCTTTTTCAAGGTTCAGCAATTCACTTACACATCTGTCTTGGTCGCAGTAATGTAGATTTTATACTGTATGTGTGATGTAGGTATAGCTGGCGCAAACTGACCTGTCTTTTTGACCCCTCATTTAAATAAATTAGTAGGTTCAGTGTATTTCACAGATAGGGATGCATGAATTATAAAACAAACTTAAGGCCATCCTTTAAAAATATGTTTGTTGTGCTCCAATGCAGACTTAGCTGGATCGGTAGGTTGGGAGGAAGTTTATTTTCGGGTGCCACAAAGTACTGGTTGCGACTAAAATACATTTGCAAATAGTGCAGACCCGAATCAAAGTATTCCTTAAGAGCAGTCTGGTCATGATCAAAAGTGTTTGCCATCTTACACTGACAGTCTTAACTCTGATCAGCAGCCGTTACCTGATTTAAAGTTGACAATTACATGTATCGTGATTAAATATTACTACATACGAAAAAAATGAAAGAAAGGACACAAAGGCCAAATCTTGGATAGTATGGAATGCAGCAAACAGAATTTTTATCATGGCCTTACTCATAACGAATCCTCTCAAGATTCACAAGCATTTCTACCAGAAATGAATTACTTCATGCAACTGTGAATAGTTTACCAGATATACTTGCATAAAACCATAGACGTCTTGCCCATGTTAACTGGGCACAACTGTATGGGGTTGGTACAAATAGAGTTTATCATTTCTCAATAGGCCTTTTGATTCGGGGCCGATAATGCTATGCATTCCAGAAGACATGATTCGTTTTAATCGCTTAATTGCAAACCGAAGCAACTGCAAAAGCATACGCCTCAAAGAGGGCTCAAAACCTTGGTGGGGAGAGGAGGAATGGATGGATAACGTGCAGTTTTACTTCCTTTTAGACAGCGTTTAAGTCATATCAGGACAATGGGTGGGTAATAATGAAAGGCTGTGTGCAATGGAACCCCGTTTACGATCGAAAAGATTCCCGTCTCCATCGGGACTCGAACCAGGGGCCACTAGATCAGCAGACCACCGCTTAACCTACTGAGCTACCGAGGTTCCTGGACGTGTGTGTCTGAAAGAGAGAGAGAGAGAGAGTTGCATTCTACATCTTAATAGCATGATACCCAAAGTGAGAATACATTGTAGCAGAAGATACATAAAGAGATACAGGGACAGTGTATTACATCCGTCTTCGTACCTGGATATTATTTCAACGTCGTCATGATTCATGATACGGTAAACAATACCATGGGTGAAAAAGTAAGCATCTTAACTTATTCAGCATTTTGCCTCAACCTACTGCATGATGCTCGTGTTTGCAACGTTTCCATTCATCTAAGCTGAAAATTGAATGCGTTCTCTCTCTCTCTCTCTCTCTCTCTCTCTCATAACCTGCTCTGAAATCAAACATTCATAAAAAATGGTTATATGATAAAATTTAGGCGATTTTCCATACAGCATAGTTATGCGCCAAAACTCCTTGGCATTTGGAAATGGAAAACCGGCTTTATGAAGCAACAGGCTCTGTAAATATCTAAGGCACTCGTCTATGGCGTGTACTTTAAGAAGGTTTTGGCGCCGAAGCTGCCTTTGTAAATCCATGGCAAAAAGAGTTTCGACGCTGAAGCCAACTATAATACGCTCCACGAAAACCCGGCTTTATGATATGGCAGTCATTCAGTCGCGTAAATACGTGTAGGTGTGATTCTGCTAGAAAGCTTTGTCTCCTATTTCGCAATGAATTGTACTATTTTGCATATTCATACATAAAGGTCAGAAAGACAGGTCAATTTGCGCCAGCTATATACCTGCATATCCAATATTTAATGAATGCATACAGTATATATTTGCTACTACGGTTTTTATCTGTTCTACCTCACAATTTGTGGAAGAGTTGGCATATTTGCTGGGACACTCTTCTCAATGTACCGAATTAGCTTCAGACCTAAATACATTTTCAATAACTATCTTACTTTCTTAGAATTTTGCACAGAAATTTACCCTTTGATCTTTCCTTATAAAAACACTTTTTTAATCAGCAAGTCACTCTTTTTTTTGTATTCTAAACTGTAGAGAACAACACAATTAGGAAGTCTTAGTCTGCTAACTTTCAGGAAGATATGTAACATTTTTATCATACATTATCTTCATATTCTTCCTTCATACTCCAATCCATCATATCTGATCATTAATAACATTATATCAGAGGACTGTCCTGTGGTGGAAGAATGCCAGTTGTTCTCAGCTGTATAGGGGCTGGGAAATAAGCGAGTTCGGAGTTCCGCAGTGCGCATGCGCAAAGGTAGATAATTCCTTTCCCGGTCATTGGGCAAGTGTGCCAAAGCCGTATAAGCAAAGCGCAACACACTTCTACATATTGACTAATATTTCAACTTTCCAATATTCTCTTTTTATTCTACCTTGCTAAAATAATGTGACTATCCTTTTTCTCTGAATTGAAAACAAATTTTCATCATATCATTGATTTTCAATCATGCCAAACTTCTCTCCCTCTTTATTTGATACGATGGGTCTGATTGATACGAGTAATCGTTTTGATTCCCTGGCTTTTGCTCCTAAGGATATTAAGGCTGCTGCATACAAAGCTGTGGTCCGGCCCCAATTAGAGTACGCGGCACCTGTTTGGACTCCCCATCATCAGACTGAGATTGGTAGAATAGAGAAAGTACAGAGGACTGATGCACGCTGGACCTGCAGACGCTGGCCCAACCAGAGCCATGTAAGCGACATGCTAGAGGAACTTGAATGGCCAGATCTGCAGGAACGGCGGCAACAGGCTTCTCTATCCCTGTTCTACAAAATTCATAATAACCAGGCAATAGTTAATAAGGATAAGTATCTGTCTGAGTCCGGTACAGGGAAGATGAGAACAAGATCCCACCCCTTTCAGTATCACCGTCCAGTTGCTTATTCTGACGGTTTGAAACATTCCTTCTTCCCAAGGTCAATTGCAGCTTGGAATGGGCTTACAACTGAAGCTGTCTCTGCGGAGACAGTTGAGGAGTTTAAGTCCAAAATAGTGTAAACCTCGGGTTGGGCAGGGATAGAGCATGTAATGCCTATCCCTGAGGACTTCTTGTAAATAGTTTTAACTCTGTGTGGCCTTGTCATAGGTTGTGTAAATACTATCTTTTTTTTTTTTTTGGAAACTTATGCGCCACACCCCGCGCCTGCCATCATGGTCAGTTACTGACCCAGTGCAGTATCGAGAGAAAGAAAGAAAAAAAAAGGAAAAGGTGCTTTATATCAACTGCTCAGGTAAGGGTAATGATGACCTATCCCATTTTTCCACACTTGACCTTTCACTCCAGTCCAACCGGAAACTCGGAACTCCGAATTCGCTTGCACTCTGTGAAAATACCGTAATCTCGATGGGAACAGCGACCCATTCATACTTGCCAGCGCCGAGTTTGAACTTACGCGGCAGGGGTATGTAGCCAGTCTAGTGTTTGTAGGTAAACCTCATTACAGACTGAGATATCAGGGTGACTATTATGGTTTTATTCAGATTTTTGTATTTACCAAAATAACCACATTAACTTATCTTACTTTATGTGTATTTTTTTTTCATTTTTAATGACAGATTCTATCTGTCATTTCTAGCTGTCGTAGGCCAAATATTGGAACTGGCTTTCACCGCCAAGTACACATGTACATCCAAAATGAAATATAGTGCAGCATAAATTTGCGTATATCACTACGCCAGTTATGATAACACTGAATGCCTTATATACTACCCTGTGTTCAATATACGCCAAAGACAATATTCAACAGTGGACCCAGATCCGAGCAGAGTGTGCATTTGTACATTGCTTTGGCAATGTATCAGTGTATACCTTGAAGGATGAGTCTGAAAGAGAGTGGAGATCCAGATCAGGTTTCATGAAATGAAAACTCTAGAAAGCTAAAAATGAAATTATTACAGTCTTTCCTCTGTTAACAGCTATTCCAGCAATTTTTGTCTTTACGGTAACTGAACTTGTGTGCAGTATTCTAAAAACTAATTTGGGTCTTCGCTGGCTGTTCCAGCATTTCGGGTCACTTGTGCACAGTAGGCTAAAAGCCCCCTGCTCAGATCTGGGTCTACACCGGCTGTTCGCAGTAGGCTAAAAGCACTCATAAAATTTACGCATATAGTCAAATAGAAGTCTTGAGGAATACGTGTATACCAAGATCAGATGTCACAGAAAACAGCGTCTAGTTAGGTCATACACTGATGGCCTTAAATTACAGGAAATTCTGAAGAAAAATAATAATCAAATTAAACACCTCTTATATTGGAGAATCTAACCAGAATGGCACCATTATCTGACCTTTGGCCGAATAAGTTACTTAATCGGCATTTGATAGGGTCAAACATTGCATAATGGCAAAACCATATATACCATCCCACAATGCTGTCTGCTTCCTTTCTTAACCGGTAAGAGAGAAACCATCATTCTGATCTAAATGATGGCTACCCAAAATCAAGGTTTCTGAATGCAGCAGATACAAGTATGTAGCAGAAACTGGCGAGGTATAGTCTTCATGATGCTTAGTCTGCAGATAAAAATAAGGGAGACTCTGATCAGACAGTCGTTCATGAGGCATATACTAAACCATGAAGTGGGGTCAACCTTTGCCGGAGTGGAGCCTTGGAGTGGACACGGGGCTAATACCAATTCGGCTACCTGTGCTTTCGGCCGAGTCAGTCAGTTACCATATATGCAAAAGTGGCTGTCGACCAAAAAAAAATCGACAGCAGTATCAGCTCGGTCTCCAGCCATTAACAAAAGTACCACTGATTTACTATTATCAGTAATGCTTACGATCGTATTCTCGGTCGAAAGCCACTTTGAATACTACAGACTTGGTCGAAAGCACAGGTAGCCAAATTGGTATTACCTCCGTGGTGGATGGTTTTTAATGACTGATTCTATCAGTCATTCAAGGCTGTCACAAGCGTATTTTAGAAAGTGACTTTCACAACTGTATTCTGTCGCTCTGAAATGAAGTGATCGCAAGTTCATCTCGCGAAAAAACCGTCAGGATTTACAAATAAACTTATGAGAATTTATAGAACCCATTTTTGTGCATGTATATTAAATTATTTATGTAGTTCTGTAAAATGATAAATACATATTGGAAGAATGGGTTCAGCGGCCAGAAAAATAACAAAGGCATATTAAAATCATTCCGCCAATTACCGTATTCATCCTTTTACGCGCATCCGTCCCTTTAAGCACTCCTTATACTTTTTCTAGTAAAATAAATTAGCTGCCGCTTAAAGGTAGGTTCCTGTACTTTGGAATGTATCATAATTTTTATGATTTTTCATCCAAGTTGTTGGAAAGCACTTATAAAAAGGAAATGAATAAGTTTCTCTAAAAAATGTAAATCAAAAAATATTAGAAAAGTTGTTTTGCAAGGGATTTCCTAACTCTGCTTCGTACACCAGTTAGTGCTATTTTTAGTTCGCGCCAAAAATAGAAAACACAGCTGACGTCATGCTGTATTGCATTTTGGGATAGTTTTAACCCATCCGCCATGTCAGGACCTTTAGGAGAGCTCACGACGAGAGAAAATTGACCTTTGGAGACCGGCATCAGAAATCGCACACTTAATATAGACATATAACATAATTATTTTTAGAACTGGAATCCCAACGAAAGAAAATAAACCAAAGGGAAAACGACTATTTTCTACAACATCTGACGATTTTCTCAGTAGCAACAGATTCAGAAAGATAATGAATTCAATACTACCCAGAAAAAAACGAAATTATTTTTTGAACATAAATGTTATCGCTAGTCCAGGAACCTACCTTTAAAATACTGTTATACAGTGTAAAACTTATCTAAAACACACTGTAAAAATCTGTAGTTTTTACGTTAGAGTAACTGGAAACCAGCTGCCAGTCCTTTCCCCGTTATTTTTATGGGCGTTTGGCTGTAAGGCATTTTTGGAAATCACGAAATGGAAGTTTTATGTGAACTGGCCGCACTCGAAAATAAAAACTGTATTGTTGAAGGGCTATCTGACCAAAACGACACCTGCTTTATTCTGTCCCTGATGATTCCTGCAAATTTTACGGGCGCCCGTAAAAATAATGGTAAAAGGACTGGCAGCTGGTTGCCAGTTATTTTACCGTAAAATCTACAAATTTTTCTACAGTGCAGTATTCGAAGTGCGTCAATCATTGCAGAGAATTTATTGTACAAGAAATGCTTCAGGTTTATAGCCATGTCTCTCGCGAGTGTTTTACTGGACATCTTACGGTATTTGTATGTTTACCGCTGGCTATTTGTAGACCAATACGCACACAGTCAATGTGCCATTTTGAAAACATTGGAGTGGACATCCTCTTTGGCCATCGGTAATGCGAAATACCGCGAACACTGAGTGCTTAAAAGTCAGTGAAAACTAGTTCCTTCTGATGAGTGTATTCTCTGCTCTTGAAGAAACTTTTTAAGATTTTAATTATCGTTGTCAGAATTAAGAAATTTCTTGTATATAGGAGATGGTGTCCTGGCAGGTGCATGAAGTGATTTTGGCTGAATAGCGTATTCAAAGTTAGACCATACTAGGGCTGCTGTTTATACTTTTGAACCGACGTACCATGACTTTATTCTGACAGAATCTGTCATTCCAGGGCAATTGACCCTTTGATTATAGATGCTTGTAGATTATAACTAGTAATATATATATAGCATAAAATTAGGAAACAGAATATCATTTTAACTCTGATTTTAAATGTGTGTTTGACTCTGCGGTCACTTCTAAAATGACATGTCACAACAATGACAATATGGGCTTTGTAAGGAAGTGACATGGTCAGACAGTTGGCCATGTCTGAGCAGCGTCGCTAAAGCACGTGATATGGCTAAAGTGTATGGTACGAAAGGCCATGGTCCGAATCATTCGCTCAAATGGTTAAAAATAGATGTGTCATATGACGCCCCTGTGTTAACTAATATACAACAAAGTTCGTCGAAGATATGACTCTAGTATTCATCTTTCTACTGACGTATCTAATACCCAATAAGCTGATTTCATCTAAAGAACATTTAGGAAACTTTTTACCATCTGCGACGTCGAAAAACTCCATTCCCCGAAAAACAATAACAAACGCAGTGCGCCTGCGTCAAAATGCAATTAGACCCAAACGTATTTTGCGAACTTTAATGATTCATACCGGACCGTATGTGACCCAAATAGTTCGAAGTGAGAAATAGTTGGAGTCTAGCTACTCAATAACCACAGCTTCCGCTGACTACAAAATCTTGCTGATAGTTTTGATTGGCGGCTTTTAGCTTTCAACAGAATCTGAATCTGAATCTCTGAATTGCTTACTGATGATACGCCAAAATTGACAATCATTCACCAGGGGGTGTGACTGGAGGAAAATTAGTCCCTAGCTCTCACGAGAGATGAGAACTTTGGCACACAATCATCTGACATTTCAGCAGAGGAAATCAGGGAATCAGGGAGGTCATTCAAGTCCCTGATGGTCTGGGGAAAGAAGCTACATTTATATGCATCTAAACTAGCAGTGGGTATCTGAAATGCCATGGAATGTTGATTTCTGCAACGCCTAGTTTTGGGGACAAGGTCACCTGTAGGTATTCTGGCTTTACCTTTCAGACCTTTGTATAGCAATATGAGTGGGTTATCCTTCCTCCTCTTTTTGAGGCTTTCCCACTTAAGTTGCTCGAGGATGCCAGTCATGCTACCCGCCTCTCGGGTGTAATTCCTAGTTACAAACCTAGCTGCACGGTTTTGCACCTTTTCTAACTCTTCCTGAAGGCCTTGTGTATAGGGATCCCAGACCGAGCTTCCATATTCGAGGATGGGACGCACCAATGTCTTATAGCCTGCTTCTTTCACTTCTTGGGGACAAGAAAACAAATTTCTCCTTAAGAATCCTAGGGTTCTGTTGGCCTTAGTGCAAATATTAATGATGTGGGTATTCCATTCCAAATCACTTGTAATTGTTACTCCAAGGTATTTGATACTTTCAACATTTTCCAGTACTGTACCCTCAAGGGTGTAAGAAGCCTGGATTTTGTTATGCCTTTTTGTCAGCTGCATCATGTTGCATTTGACAGGTTGAAATCTCATACCCCATTTCCTAGCCCAACATCCTAAACGATCAATGTCTTCCTGAAGTTTCACTGTATCATCTATTCCTTTTATTTCACGGTAACAAACACAATCATCAGCAAAGAGTCTTATTTCAGACTCAATGTCTGCAGAGATGTCGTTTATGTACAAGGAGAACAACAAGGGACCAAGAACGGTGCCCTGTGGGACACCAGACACAAAAGGGGCCCAGTCTGACATAACACCATTTACTACTACCCTTTGTTGTCTAAAGCATAGGAAAGCGTTTATCCAATTCAATGTTGAACCACCTATACCGTAGCTAAATAGTTTGCTTTTAAGGAGTTCATGTGGGGGTGTATCAAAAGCCTTTTCAAAATCTAATATAAAAGTGTCAACCTGACCCTTATTGTCTAACACTTTTGCCCAATCATCTATCTCCGTAGTCAACTGAGTTTCACAGCTATGCCATTTTCTGAATGCATGTTGTTTGTCTGACAGAAGTTTATGTTCATCAAGATGAGCCATTATATTCGAACAGACAATATGTTCAAGCAGCTTGCAAGGTATGCAGGTCAAGGATACCAGACGATAATTACGGGCAAGAGACCTGTCCCCCTTCTTGAACAGAGGGGCAAATGTTCGCAAGAGACCATTCACGAGGAATTTCACCTCTATCAATCGATTGTTGAAAAAGATGGGCAAATACCGGACCCAACTCTGTCACCAACTCCTTTAGAACCCTAGGATGAAGTTCATCAGGTCCTAAGGCCTTAGATGGGTTTAATCCTTTAAGAAGTTTTGTAACCCCTTCCTTAGTAACAACAATTTCTTCCATGAATGGGGCTGATCTATCCAGAAGAGGGACCTGGTTGTGTTCTGTTTTGGTGAACACATCCGTGAACTGACCATTAAATTCATCCGCCTTCTCGAAATCCGATTGGGCGACCCCACCTCCGTTCCTCTTTTTTAAAGGGGGGATACCTTGGGTGTCTTTTCTCTGACTATTGATGTACCTATAAAAGTCCCTGGGGTTAGCCTTAACATCACCAACCAAGTTATTCACATAGAGGGCATGCTGCTTCCTGATATCAGCTTTGATTTCTCTCCGTAAAGTTTCAAATTTAGATCTAATTTTTGCACAACCAGTCTTCTTAGCTTTTGCATGAGTTGCATTTCGTTTTGCAAATTTAAGTGTTTCTGCCCTCATAGATTCACAATCACCTTTCTAATAACGATATACCTTCCTCCTAGGTTTCTTGATGAGGGGAATAACTACTTTCAAAGTTCCAGAAACAATGTCATGATCACTGAGTTTGTCCGGGGAGTGGATGTCTACAAATTGAGTAGGAAGGGAAGTCATTATTAAATCCAATGTGTTTTTTCTCTGGTAGGGAAGTGGACTTACTGTTCCAATCCATGATCATTCATAATGTCTACCAACTTTTATCCCTCCGACTGACTCAATGCTGAACCAGATTTGTTGAGTCTGTCAGGCCAAACAATATTTCGGAAGTTGAAGTCCCCTAGTACATGAACTGACGGTGGTTTGTTGCCTTTATGTTTATTCCTGATTTTATCAAGCTGTTCTCTCAACAAACGGTCAAAATCTTCCAATTTTAACAATTTTTCATCAGGTGTTCGATACCAACTTGCCACAAAATGAGAAGTTTTATTTGCAAACACTTTAACCCATACTGATTCTGAGTCGTTTTCCAATTCTGTGATAGGCATATGCGGGATATCCTTGTGGATAAGCAACATTACACCACCGCCTGAATCATTTCTATCCTTCCTGTATACACTGTATGGAAAAGTTTCTGGAAACAATTCTGAGGTTGATATGGAGCTGTCAATTTTTGACTCATGAATTGTCACAATCTGAGGTTGATGAAAGTCAAGGAAGGCCAACAACTCAAGTTTCTTACCCTATATACTATTGATGTTTATGCTTGCAAATTTCAATCCGCTGATAAATTTGTCTTTATTTGTCACATTTTGGGGAGTTTTAGTTCCATTATCCTTTGCCAATGGAGCAAACCTATTTTGATTTTCCAAGTTTAATTGCTCTGAGAAAAATGAATCCGAAAAATTGGAAAAGTGGCATTTTGGACAAAACCATAAGCAGTTTGAGTTTTTCACAGCATCCAATTCAGATTCTGTAATGAGAGAGCATTCATTGTGAATCTACATATCACATTTGTCACATTGGACTGCTTTGTGACCATATAGAACAGGACCGCTGCATATATCACAGTCAGCTTTACAGCCAGTGCAATACCAAGATCCATTTCCTGATTTTAATTCCAACAATTCTTTTTCACTGAGTTTTACACATGTCACATGAAAGGATTTTCTGCATTCCTCACATTTAACAACCTTGTCTGCCGCCTTACAATATTTATTGCATTGACAGCATAGGGACCTGGGACCTGGGTTTATTTCAATATCCCCAGGCAGGATGATTAGTACAAGCAGATTTGTACCTCTTGACGGTTTAAAGCTGCGTAGACCTTCCGGATTTCTGCAGTTTCCAAGTTTCCTGGAGTATGCCAAAAAATGGGATATACTACCAGGAGGATTTCCAAAACCAATACCACATTCCTGGTTTGAGTCCAGGGAATTTACCGAGTTCAGCCATTTCCATACAATGAATCCAAGCACCAACACCAAAGCCAAGTGGTAGAGCAGCCGAGCCCTGGCCTGGGAGTGACCATGCCTAGCAGCCGACCGCTCTACATTTGAATGTACCTGACCGAAAGCCATTTTCGGAGAGACCAGATTGGTTAGACAAGTTGTTCTTGACGGCAAAGATACCACAAAAGTGAGACAAATGCTGTGCCCGGTGGGGAGGTGACCCTACCTGCTGCACAGATACGACGATGTCCAGACGGTGCACGACCCAACATGAAACAATGAACCGCCAGAGAAGACTTGGATTAGTTACACAAGTATTTATCTATCTATCTTTTCATAAATTGTAACTGTATTTCCTTTTTCCACCTCATTGGAAGAAGGGGGTGGCGTCACCACCCGCGCTAAAAAAGGTGAAAGAGACGGTTTCACCTCCGCCCCGTTATTGCGGCTATGGATTCGTTCCACTGAGGTGCGCGGGGAACGTTGATATGAGAAATGGAATACTAGTCTTTCACCTTTTTAGCGCGTGGGTACGGCTGGAACTTTGAAGACCCACCCCGCTTCCGGCATACTTTCAATGGGCAGAGCAAAAACAAAACAAAAAAAAAGAAAACACCTTTTCACTATTCACATAAATTCTGAAATAAAAGACATATCCTACACATGGAAAGAGCAAAAAAAAAACACCTGTTCACTATTTACATAAATTCTGAAATAAAAGACATATCCTACGTGTACATACATGTATATGCAATTTGTATTGTTATATTGGTTTTACCCTTTATTTACATTCATTTAACTTACTTCTTTATATTGTATGAATGTTCCATTTTTTATCCCTGCATTATTCTAAGAATGTGCATTTAAACCTTCAATCAAAATGCCCTATTTCCCACATCGTATTTTCCTAGCAATTGCAGGTGATAAACTGACCAGGGGCACATTCTGTTTCATGAAACAGAATCACGTTTTGGAAACATGATTTTACGAATCAGAAACATATTTCAACTATTAAAAAAAACAGTGTTTCGAATAATATTATAATGCGCATTGTGCATGCATGCAATATTTCGAACACAAAGCCGTTCTGTTTTCTTGCACACAACTGTTGGACAAGATTTTGAAAGGTTGCGGTATTGGTTGTGTGATTATCTTTTCATGTAATCGTATAAACAGTTGATGTTTCGCTTGTTTTGAAATTCTTGTTAACTTTTTTATTCAGTTTAATAAAACGCCAAAAACAGAAAAGGGTTCCAAGGCATATTTCTGTTTCAGGCCCAGGTTACAAACTGCATCATTGTGAGCCTATCGTAGAGAAATTCCTGGGAGACCAGTCTTTGAAAGTATGGAAGAAGCTTCTGCTTTTCACTAAAGGTATAACCAAAGACTCTCAGGAGGAGCTCTGCTGGCTGAATTGTAAACTATTTGGGTATTGATATAATGAGAGGAATAAAAACAAGAAATGTCTTTAAAAAAATAATCGGCTTAAGTATATATTTAAATAGACGTTTGTATTGTAATATTTATGAGTGTAAAATAGCGAATGTGCTGATCAGATTGTACGGATGCACATGTTGAGCGTATTTGTTGTTGGTGTTGGGGTTTCGATTTCGGAAATGCTGTTGAATTTTGATTGGGGTCTGTCTGTGTTGCACATAACAATGGGAATTGGCTGGCTGGCTGGCCGCCCCACATATAACCTTACTGAAAGTGTCGTAGTTCCAACACAGCATCAACATCAAAGTCATCAACAATTAACTAATCTCGTCTTCGATTTCTCTGTGTCGAGTTATCGTGTAGGTTTTATATTTTACATGAGCGACATAACAGGCGAAATGTGTTGGCAAAAAGCGATTTGAGTCATCACGACACGGTTTATAGGCCAACAGTCTAATGAAACTGAAAGTAGAAAGAGAAAGCGAAAATAAGCTACTTACATCAAAATCCACGGGTGTATTTATATTGGCCCATGAAATACTTAAAATGTAGGTCAATACTAAGGTTATACGGCTAAAGCCGAAAAAAATAGGGATAGACATATAATTTGAGCCGCGACACGACAGAACCAACAAAGTGGCATGTGCGCCACGCGAAGACTCAGATCAGCCTGGGAATTCGCCCAGTCTGATCAGAATCTTCACTCCTGGCATGGAATTAGCTTAGACCCTTAGTTGCCCTTTAAGCGCACAGCTTAGACTCAGAGTAGACTGGGCGGATGCCATTTTGTTTGGGTTTGTCATCTCGTGTCGCATTTGATGCTCGAAAGGATGCTTTTTTATTAACCTCAGAGACGAAAAGTAAAACCTGTTCCAGCGGCACATTCCCGCACTGTCTTAGGAGCCCCAGTAGCTCAGTCGATTAAGCGCTGGTCTACTGATCTACCGGACCGGGTTCGAGTCCCGCTTGAGGCGAGAATCTTTCCTACCGTAAACAGGGTTCTTTTATTATCACCGTCCCGTCGCCCTGATATATCTGAAATACTGTACGTAGGAAAGGACGTATAGTCGCAAGTCATACCGTCCATCCATCGCACTGTCTTATATGGGAAGAGCTCCCTAGACTGTTCTTCTGTTATATCTGTTAAGCAGACAAATTTTATATTGAAAGGCTGTGAAAGAGTCTAACCCTTCCATTCCCTCCGATGATGGATGGATGAATAACTTGTGATTTTACGTCCTTTTCAATATTATTTCAGTCATATCAGGACGATGGGCGGGTGATAGTGAAAGGCTGTGTGCAATGGAGCTGCTTGTACGTTTTAGAAGATTTCCGCCAACAGCGGGGCTCGAACCCGGGACCGTTAGATCAGCAGCCAGCGCTTATTCTATACTGAGTTTCCGGAACTCCGTTCATTCCCTCCGAGCTTCTTGGTAATAGCAAGAGGTTAGATATCCTAGCAGCTTGCCCTCCCAGTAAACTACCGGTATTCTGAAATCAGACTCATGTGTACTTAAAAATAAATTTGTGACCATAATTTTGGAACCGTAGATTCTACAATAACTACAAAATTATTTGATTCAAGTTTGACCATTTTGATCATTCACTGTCAAGATAACGCACAAGTTTAGGGAGCCTTTCTAAGCTGATATACTTTTGTCCAGAGTCTTCAAATACAGATTCTGCTGAAATTTTCAGCATTGGTTTATTTTACTCAGAGGGCTGATAAGAAGCTGTATGTACACTGCTGTGGTATAGTGTTCAAATCGTCTGGTGTTTTATGAAAGAGGGTTCTGTTTTCACATGCTAATGGAGGTTGCTCAACAAACAGCCATCAAAAATTTATCAATGATCTTGGGCCAAGGGACTTTGGTGTGAGCCGCGACACGAGAAAACCAACAGAGCGGTTGTGCGCCCAGCGCAGTCTGAACAGAGTCTTCACTAAGCGCTTAAAGGGTAGCTAAGGGTCTAAGCTATCTTCATGCGGACAGCGAAGACTCTGATCAGACTGGGCGGATGCCCAGGCTGATCTGAGTCTGCGCTGGGCGCGCAACCACTTTGTTGTTTTTCTCGTGTCACGGCTCATATTATAAATTAGTATTGCATGAACAGTTGTATCTCAAATGACATCACATCATCCCGTTTTTTTCAAAAGCACTGAGCAGTTTGCATTCGCTGTTCATTAATTCTTCGAAACTTACAAACATCACATAATCATGCATATTCGTCACCAGCCCCGGATCCAGGAGGTGGGCTTTGGGGCTTCAGCCTCGCCATCTGGGCCTCTGTGCCTATGTAGGCCTCTGATAAGGAGTATATAGTGACAATCTGAGATAAATTTATACATGTGGTTAGATTGAAATATATGTTATGACATCTCATTAGAATCGCCTCGGTGAGGCGATTCTAATGGGATGTCACGACAGATATTTCATCGCAAAGAGACATTATCAAAAATTCTCACAAAGTGATCCCTCATTACGTCATGTATTTTCAAAGTCTCCCCCATCAATTTTAAAGCCTCGTCCCCCTCCTCCATCCCAGCCCCCCTCCACCTCAGCCCCCCCCCCCCCACACACACACATACATCTCGACACCTGCCAGCCACCCCCCCCCCCCCCCACCCCCATCAACCAGTACTTGGTGATCTGGATCCGGGCCTGGTCACTGCATTACGGCTACATCTGTTTACCTCACAGTGTGACAAACTGCAATAGTTTAGATTTTATCTGATGTGCGATTTAATAAGATAAATTAATCCTTTGTGAAAATCCGTCTTTAAGCCCATCGTCGAAAAAAAAGCCGATTCGAGATAATTAAAATTTTTCATTTATTTCATTTTCTGTGTTACTTGCCCAAAAAGACCGAAAAATTTTCCCATAGACTTCCAATAGGGAAAATGTTGCACCGAGCATAGAAATTTTATTTCTTATTGGACCAGTTGTTCAATTCCCGTTAGAGTTACTTACATACCCTTTAGTGCTGAGGATGACTGAACTCAGGTGAGCTACATGTTCCTCTGATTTCAAGTGACGCAACTGTAGCTGTATAGTGAAAAGCTTGCAATGACATGGCACAAATTTTATATCACTGATAGAGCAATGGGGCTTTTAAAGTGCAGTTATAGTCTAAATTAGTTTTATCAGTATTGTTTATTAATATTTTTGTGTATTTATTTTCTTTATATATTTTTTATTTATTTTTGCTAGTTCAAAGCAATGTTACCTAATAATTTGCTTCCTTAAATAAAAACGATAGGAGCGGTTGTAGTGTAGTGGATAACACCCTGGACTACCAATCCAGGGGTCTCCCCCTGGATCGATCCCCCGCTTCTCCGGTCTTTCGGATGAGACTTTTAAAAACCGAGGTCCCGTCTCCATATGACCTCGTTGTTGGTGGGACGTTAAACCTGAGTTCACTTACTCATAAAAACGATAATATTGTCTATATGCAGTGCGAACGGTCATGTAGCTTATAAATGCGGCTTTACATGCCCTAACCAGACTGCGCATGTGTAAAAGCTGATTTGGACATGCAAAGTTTGCATATACGCTTCAAGTAAGACATGTTTCATCATTATAAGGCACGTATTATCTTGCAAGAACATGTAATAACAGATACAAAATTACTTAATCCAGTTTTGGTATTAATGTAGTAATAACAGATGTTCTGATATGTCAATCCTCTTTAATCTTGAAACGTTCACACGTCTTCTGATTGGCAAAGGGGTTGGTATTGCCATAAGAACTGTAGTACGTACTGGCAAAGGCAAAACTGCCTACATACGCCAATACGCCAATACGTACGTATTGAGATTTTGTTAAACTGACAAAATGGCAACATGCACTAGAGCATTTGAAAATTGTTTTGCCTCTTCAAACAAAATAAGAAAATAATATTTATTCATTTATTTATTTATTTCGTTTATTTTACTTTCATATCTTCACGTTTTTTCCCGAAATGCAAGCACTAGTTCTACTTTCTAAGGAATCAAAGACTTCATGTAGCATCAGTACCAAATTTTATCAGTTCCTGTTTCTATAAAGTTATAGCCTTCAGAATGACTTGTTTGACCTGTACTGTTTTGAAACAAGAAACAATGTGATATTGACTATCTCTTTATAGATTTACCCCCTTTATATTTAAAAAAAAAATATATATATATATTTTATGAAATATTTCATGCAATACCTCCGACATGGTCTAACTATACATTTTAATTAGAGTTTAGATAATAATATTCGATAAAAGTGACCTTAAACAAAAAATAAGATAATTTTTATACAATCGCTACCGCGATTGTAATCGCATTATTGGACAAAAATAATTTATTCATTCGTCACAATCACGCGCACGAATAAGAAAAATACCTCTACCTGATCACACGACACACGTGGTCAAAATCGATATTCTTACAGGCCGTGAGGAAATAGGTAATTTGCATTTTAATTTGAAGATTATTTTTTATTCAACATTTATCGAATAAGCATGAATTTTCTCAAAACTTGTACGGTTAATTATGAGACTAATACATATTGTCTAACGAAGTTTTGTTAAAATATTTGTTTCTGAAAACATGAAATTAACGAGGGAGACAATCTTTAAATCTCACGAAAATATCGTCCTATTCTTATCCGTGCAGACACCCCAGTGGGCACATACGGTCAAAATGACGTCGTATTGACGTCGATGTCATTTTGACGTCAATGACATCGCATCGACATCAATACGCCGTCATTTTGACGTCATGTGCGCGCTGGAACATGGATGCAGCACTGTGCCCACAGGGATTTATTTTGACTGGGAAAAAAAACAATATTACACAAATACAGAAAAAAAACTTACTATATCGGGGGCAGGGAATGGGGAGGGGGGGAGGGGATGCCATTAAACTTTTCCACAGATGTTGGAGTAAGGTAAGGCTGCTTGACGGTCCATGAGGGAAGTATTTGGTGGGAGAGGGGGAGGGTGAGAGTATTGTTTAGCCTGCCGCGTATTTCTCTCTCTTTGTCTGTCTGTCTCTCTCTCTCTCTCTCTCTCTCTCTCTCTCTCTCTCTCTCTCTCATTCTCTCTCTCTCTCTCTCTCTGAGACCGGGGAGCCCTGGTAGCTCAGCGGATTTAACTGGATTTAGCCGGCGCTGGCCTGCTAGCGCTAACTTGGCCAGCGCCAGGCCCGAATCCCGATGGAGGCGAAATTCTTTCCAACCATAAACAGGGTTTCAATGCACACTTGCTTTTCATTATAATCAGCCCGTAATCAGCCTTCACTCTTTCGTCGGCTCGATGTTGCTGAAATACTGTTAAAAGCGCCGTAAATCCACAAGTAATCCGTCCATATTTGTACAGATTCAACGGTTATGGATGGCCAAGGGATATGTCTCTCGCACGTCACCGCTGCAGCCCGCGACTGAGGAAGTCATCAGAATAAGATAAGATAAGTTTATTGAACAAGTCCAGAAGGCTGTAAAGCCCAAGAGGAAACAAGCATTACATATACAATGGCATATTGGACAGTACAGTGACAATGATGAGACTATAAATACTAAAGTGTACAATACATGCCAACATAAATCATATTTCGATTTAGATTGAGATTTATATTTGGCGGAGAAGGTGTAAGTAAATATATATGCTTCTCGCAAAGTGCCTAAGCGAGACAACTCGTGAATATAAACTCTCAATAATTATGCAGTGAGCAGATCATGAACAATTACCGTTGTACATCGATCAGGCACACAATACTGAATCAACTCTGAATCAACGCTGATTCGACGTCATAACGTCGAATCAATGCTGATTCAATATAAATTCAAGATCGTGTGAAAAGGTAGCGGTCGCCCTTACACCTTAAGATTTTTTTTTCTCCGGGTGCCTTCGAGAAAGCGTTTCAAAGTTTGAAATTGAGCCTTCTGTGTAATCGAAATAAAATAAATAAAGCTCAAACTAACCATTCAGAAAAGTTCAGTGAAAATATTTTGGGTAAACACACACGTACACACACATAAATAATGATAATAACAAAATGCAAATGAGAGTTATTTCTTTAAGACTGCTGGTCAGACCAGGTCTAATTTTATAATTTTATACTTATTTCGGTCGAACCTATACCGATATTACAGTGGCGGATCCAGAGGGGGTTCGGGGGATTCAAACGAACCCCCTTCTCAGCCCAAATTATTTTATTTTCATGTGGAATTTCAGGAAAAATTGGTCAAACTGCATAAATCGAACCCCCCTTTCAGCTAGTTTGAACCCCCTATCCAAAATTCCTGGATCCGCCCCTGTATTATAGAAATAATTTTATTATTTTTTATTATTATTATATTTTTTCATGTAAAAATAAACTTACAGAAAACTCCAGCTGAAATTAAGCATGTTTTACTCTAAAGATTTACGGGAGTGAGTGGGTGTGTTAGGGGAGGGGTAGGAGGCCTGGATATTAGGGCAGGGGTGACGCATGCATAAAAAATTCTGGAGAAAAATAAATGTGAAAAATAAAGTTTCTGTTGCGTTCAAGCAATGATATATATAAAGATTAATATAGAGGTATCTGATTTTAGTATTCAAGCCAATATAACAATGATTAAAATGGAAGTAATTACTAATGTATGTGTTCTTTTTTTCTTTCTTTCTTTTCTGTCCATTTTAAAGGACGTCGGCAGGTGCAATTGTACAAACAACACATTTATCGCAATTATTCAATCAAGATTTGAGCTAAAGCTGTTAACTTTGAGATAGATCCCCTAACGGCAAATAACTCAATCAATTAAAGTGGCACATTGTTTGGGCAGGAAAAACGCCTATTGAGAAATCGCTCAATCTGTTTGTTACGGTCTGTCAGTAATTATGACGGTCTGGCTCTCCCCGAGGTACCCCATCTGACGCCTCGTGTCAAGTCGTTTAATCGCGTGGAACGGTTTGGTTCCCGTCGTTACTCTTGTCTCGATTCACGATAAGAAAATTTAGAGGTACCAGACTACGAGTTAATTTTTAGTAAACAAAAAGTAGACCGATACGTCGAGCCTACAGGGCATTTTCAACGGTCATTTGTGCTTGAAATATTTGCAGAAAGGTCGAGAAAATTAGGACTAACGGTTTAAATACAGTTGTAGTTAAAGATGGCGACTAGGAGGAGTACGAGACGGGCCACTAGATCGAATGCAACGACGAACACTCATTCGACATGTTCAAGGACTGATAATTGTGATTCAATGGCCGAAATGAAATCGGAACTTCAACAGACTGAAGTAAGATTCAGAAAGGCTTGTAATCAAATTAATCTACTGAACAGAAAAATGGAATCCATTCACAAACGTTATAACTGTGCTAAAAAGAACAATCACCGTGTGTTCCGATATAAATTGCGATTGAGGTTAGCCGTCGTTGAAGGACTTCGAAATATGTATTATGAATATGCAAATAAAAAGGCATCGCGTGTGGTCGAATTAAGGAGGGAACTTTACAATGAAGCTGTTGAGGTTGTGGAGCAGGATGATTCTGATTATGATGACGATATGGATGATGGATCAATAGAATGAAAGAAGAAAGGACTGATAAACCGTTGAAGGCGGTTACGTGCCACCTTAATTTTATTGTGCCATGGCGGAAATTACCAGTCATGAAAGAGGGGGTTGATAAAGGGACGAAATTGGACGGAGCGAGAACAGTGAAAGAACCAACCCAACATTTATTCGTTGGTTCAGACAGTTATAATACCATCAAAATTAAATTATCTGAAGTTGGCATTAGCTTTACAAACTCTACAAAATCCTGGACTAATAGTTTTACCTTCATAATTTGTTTAATTAGTTATTAATGCATTGTTAATTAGTTATTAATGCATTGTTAATTAGTTATTGTGCATTTTAATATAAATCAGTCATTTAACATAAAAATGATAAACTCAAAAGCAGAAAAAAAGTTTTAACCCCAAATTTGTGATCTTAATCCAGGATCTTTAACATGTACGTAAATTAAATGTTTGAATCTAATGAAATATGAAATGCCTAAACACATGATTGGACGTGCTCTGTTAGTTGCATTTTGTTTAAATGCATACTTTTCTTGTACTGCATTTCTTGTTATGTTTGCTGTTCAATGTTGAATACAATGATTTTGTAAAAGTGAGTTGCTTTTTATCAGTTGAGCAGGGTAAATAGTGCTTCGTCCATAGGTGATGTCATGACGGGGATTAGTATGCACATCATCTCAGATTGATCAGTCTGGGCTTTTGCATTATAGATTCCTTTAAAAAGAGAAGCAGGTAGGCTGATCAGACTGCGTCATTGTGCACACTAATCCTCATTTTGGCACACATACTTCTCCAAAATGATATGAGCTGTGACAAGGGAACACCAACAAAATGGTATGTGCGCCCATCGAAGACTCAGATCAGTCTGGACATCCGCCCAGTCTAATCTGAGTCTTCCCTGTATACTTAAAGGGTAGCTTAGTATCTCAGCTCCATGCGGACATCAAAGGCTCTGATCAGACTGGGTGGATGCCCAGGCTGATCTGAGTCTTCACTGGGTGCACAAAAGTCATGTCACACTCTTGTTTTTCTCATGCCACAGCTCAGTTATGGAGATGAGTACTTAAGCATGTTAGGGTGCATGATGGGCACATCTTCATGTCTTTCCACCATTTTTACGAAGTGAAACAACTTCAGTGACTGCCTGTTTGCTTCCCTGGATGATATAATCCTTTCAAAATCCTTGTAAAAGGAAAGAAAGAGTTTGCTCACAGGAGAGCAGTTTCTTTACCTTAAGAGTTGACCCCATTCTTTGAGCAAATTTTTTCATTGCTCGTTTTCACCATTGAGAAGGGAGACACACAGTAAAGGGTAGAGTTACTTTCCCTGAAAGAGTATTCATTCAGCTTAGTGGGTGTCAAGTTCAGCCGGTGCGAACATACAGGCTGATTAGATTTTGCAATGTTTGCAAATGTGAGGCCCGTTTCTGATGGAGCGACTGTCTTAACCAGTGGAATGAATGTGATGACCGAATAAAATCCCAGTGGAAAAACAGTTCCTTCAAAGAGGGCAAACCTGCACAACCCCGGATCTAGACCATAACTAGCTGGCAGGGCTTTCTCAGGACAACTGGTGGTGCATAGGGCCCAAAGAAAGAGGCCATAATGAGGGTTGGCAGGTGATTCCATTAAATAAGATGTCAGAACATATATTTCAATCAAACCTTATGTAATATCATCTCAAATCATCATCAAGTGCTCCTTATCACCAACATTCCTGCATTATACTAGACAGAGCCCCAGGTAACAGGGCTTAAGCCACCGAGCCCACCCCTTGGATACTGCATGTATATGCAAATACGCTGATGCGTATTGAAATTTTGTCAAACGGACAAAATTTCAACACGCACCTGCATATTTTCATATTCAAGTTTTATAGATAAGATGCATACAAGAATGAACATGTGAACTATCCTAGTGGGTAAACTCCTTAGATTGTCATCCATGGGTATGAAACGTTATTAGCTGCTATTAGTTTATTACGTCCGCTGTTCAACGTGAAACCGGATAGGACAACGCTGACATTACGCCTGTTTGTCTGTGTTTGAAACCATAATTTGATTTTGATAATGACCATGCCTTTCTATATGTCTGTGCGAACTGTGCGGCATGCTCAGACTAGCCGGTGCATACTGGACCAGATGTCTTATCAGAGCACGCGCAGTAATTAGAATCTAATTCGACCAGCTTTGCAATCGAGATTTCCTCACGACGTGATATGCCGATTTATTTTCACTTTATACATTTGAATGTTACCAGATCATATCAATGCCAGACATAAAAGGCATAATACCAGTCCACTATAAGCCAGTATATGAAATCACACATACCAGGCCGTTGTGGTTATATACAAATGAGCCGCGACACGACAAAACCAGCAAAGTGACATGTGCACCCAACGAAGACTCAGATCAGCCTGGGCATCCGCCCAGTCTGATCAGAGTCTTTTCTGTGCGCTTAAAGCGTAGCTGAGGGCTTAGGCTACAAGGGCAGTTGTCAGTTACTGGCGAAAGTATATGCACTTAGTACTGGTTAACCGCTTAGGAGGTCTAAGCCTGGCCAGGAATAGTGTGGCTAGGTTAACTGACCGTCCCGACATGACCATAGCTGTTTACCGTGGACGTATAGCAACAAATCAGTCAAATACCTCCATACCGACAACAAAGACTGATTAGACTGGGCGGATGCCTAGGCTGATCTGAGTCTTCGCTGGGCGCACATGCCACTTTGCTGGTTTTGTCGTGTCGCTGCTCAAATTTAATGTAAATGCAGTCCTTTACGTATACGCGCTGTGCCTGTACGATGATCGGACTGGCATCATCGAGCTTTGAAGGGTTGCTTTTACAATGGACTGACATGAACAGTATCACGAATTGTGACGTGTGGCTCTAAACGAATGTATTTACTGTGACGCGAGCCTGGGATACGAGACACCATGCACATGCAAAATATTTTCGAAGACTAATCAGTAAGACTTGTAAAAGATAACTGTTGTTCCAATTCTCGTAACGACGGTCTCCACGAGGCGCAGCGGAACGAATACATGGCTGCACCTCCTGGCACCGGGTCTGTCCATACTGATTGCGTCATGATGATGCTTTTATAGATGGGTTTGGAACTGTGGAGTTACATTGTATATAGGAGCCCCGGTAGCTCAGTAGGTTAAGCGCTGGCCTGCTATCTAGCGGTGCCGGGTTCGATCCCCCACTTGAGGCGAGACTCTTTTCAAACGTGCACAGGGTGCCATTGCACACAGCCTTTCATTAACACCCTCCCATCCTCTTGGGATAACTGAAATACTGTTTAAAAGGACGTAAACTCGCAAGTCATCCATCCATCCATCCATCCATCGGAGGTATATTTGCTAGTGGTACGGCTTTGTATGGGAGGATTAAATTCTTCAAATTCGCAGATTATCTCCCTTTAAATGAAAAGTATGGCAATTTTCAAAGCATGATTGTTACTGTGCCTGACCGTCTTTTTTTGTCAGATTATCACCATTTGAATTAAAAGTATGGTGTTTTCAAGGCATCATTATTACTGTGCCTGACCGTCTTTTTTTCTTTTTTTTTTTTGGTCAGATTATCACCATTTGAATAAAAAGTATGATGTTTTTCATGGCATCATTATTACTGTGCCTGACCGTCTTTTTTTGTCAGATTATCACCATTTGAATAAAAAGTATGATGTTTTTCATGGCATCATTATTACTGTGCCTGACCGTCTTTTTTGGTCAGATTATCACCATTTGAATTAAAAGTATGGTGTTTTTCATGGCATCATTATTACTGTGCCTGACCGTCTTTTTTTTTTTTTTTTTTTTTTTTTGGTCAGATTATCTCCCTTTAAATAAAAAGTATGGCAATTTTCAAGACATGATTGTTACTGTGCTTCACCGTCTTTTTTTTTTGGTCAGATTATCAACATTTGAATTAAAAGAATATTGTTTTTCAAGGCATCATTATTACTGTGCCTGACCGTCTTTTTTTTTTTTTTTTGGTCAGATTATCACCATTTGAATTAAAAGTATGTTGATTTTCAAGGCATTATTAATACTGTGCCTGACCGTCTTTTTTCCAATGTTTCTTCATAAATAGTTTTGTTATTTCATTGTTTCCATTGCATAATGACAAAATTGGAAGAATCGTGCGCCCGCTAGCCGTTACGATTTCGAATTTCGAATTCCTATGGAAACCCCAATTGAAAGTGACATTTTAAACAGTCTTTTAAGGAATCACAGAAGCCTGTGTTGTGACTCAAATTCTCGCATCAGAAGGAGTCAAATTTCAATTTCTTTGACATGCAGCTGCGAATTTGAGTGGTGAGAACATAAGTTTTCGTTGAGAAATAAAACACAAATGTAAAGAGTAACTACACTCCAGGAACTGACTGAATCAGATCCCAAACCCTATCCCCAACATCAAAGGGAAAGATTGACAAAGACATCCCAACAAACAATACATTACAAGTGATAAGCCGAGTCAGCAGCTCTTTCCCAAATAGATGGCAACTCAGCTATCTTTATTGAACTAAATAATTTAGACCAACAGACGGGTTACAACGGACTAAGCAAATTATATGAAAAACATTTAACAATTATTTTTACCTATTTTCTATTTTTATGATAGAAGGATTAAACTGAGAACACAATAAATTAAACAGCACCGAACATAAAACAAATGCAACCGCAACAAAAGTACCGCCTTGGGACGGTCAGTAATAACTACTGGGGGGTTTAAACCGGTTTTACTGGGCCCAAACCTTCACCCTCACATTCCGCTGCGGTGCACACAATTAGTTGGTAGTTCGGTTCGTATGGAGGTCCCCTAACTCATCAGAGAGTCATCACGGTCTACAATTAAGATCAAGAAAAGACCGTGATGAAGCAAGGATGAGGACTCGACAGCCAAAACGTGTTGAGACACCCGGAGATCCCTGGGGCGTCAGCAACACCACTGGAGTACTGGAGCAAAAGAAGACCACCAGTTGAACCCCGGTGGGCCAAGAAACAGACAAACATCCGACCCCAACCAACTAATATGTTGCTTTATGTAGGGGCTATCATAGAGTCTGAACCCCGACCCACCGGCGTGCAATTAAAGAGGACAGCAAAGTTGTCAACCGTAATTGGGTTAACCACTAAGCATGCAGACTGTCGCATTACATCTATGTTATAAATCGTATGATAATTTTCTTAAATTGATTGGGAAATTCTGTTTTCCCTACGATTTTGCGTAATTTATACCTATATCACCATAAAAAGTGGAAAAAGGTGGAGGGAATAGTGATAAAACAAGTTCTTCCGCTATCACATCAATTAGGATTCAAGATTGTCTGTCTGACACTGCTCCGGATAAGAAGGAGTAGCAGGAATAATAAAAACATACATTTATGTTGTGACCCCCATTAGAACCGTTTCGCGGAGACTGATCTAATGAGGGGTCACAACACGTTTTCGTTGAGAAATAAAAATATCTCCAAATTATCCTAAAACACACACACACACACACACACACACACACACACACACACAAAACAACACTATATCTGGAGCTATGTTTTCAGTTCATTTTAGAAACTCTTATCTTTCATTAGCAACTTGACATTTTCATTTTCTTCATTTGAAATAGAAATATATGTATGTCAAATGTCAAAAACGTCATGTTGCTAAGTGAAGAAAGATGTTGCTAATGAAAGATAGAAGTTCTTATAT
The DNA here is from genome assembly GCA_963989385.1 of Ctena decussata. Classification (NCBI taxonomy): domain Eukaryota; kingdom Metazoa; phylum Mollusca; class Bivalvia; order Lucinida; family Lucinidae; genus Ctena; species Ctena decussata. The sequence continues at coordinate 55,339,925 of OZ022513.1, forward strand.
GAGCCAGTTTATAATGAGCTGAAAGCTTTATTTTGACTACTGTATGTGAAAGAACAATGCATAACGAGCGTCCATGTAGGATAGGGAAATTTTATCCACATGCAACCTCAACCAGGGACCCATTCCGGTAGATAATGTATGGGGTTTCGCGACACACTGGGCACACAACCTTGAATCAGCAGAGATGCAACGTCATACAACCTTGAAACAACATTGAATCAACCTACATTCAACGTCATGGCGTTGATTCAAGGTTGAATCAACTTTGATTTAACGTCATAAACCTTGAATCAACTTTGATTTAACGTCATAAACCTTGAATCAACCTTGATTAACATTGAACCAGCCTTGATTCAGCGTCATGGCGTTGGATCAAGGTTAATCCAAGGTTATCAATCTAAATTCAACTCGTCATACAACATTGAATCAACATTGAACCAACCTTGATTCAATGTCATTACGTTGACTCAAGGTTGATTCACGGTTATCAACCTTGATTCAATGTCATGACGTTGAATCAAGCTTTATTTAAAGTTGTGTGCTTGCTGGGTGTTGAGTGTAACAGTCTTGCAAGCACCCCCTGCTCTGACCAGACTGCGCATATGCGCAGGCTGGGAAATAATTTGCAGCTGAAATATTTGCTAGACGCACTATTGCGTCTCGCGAATGAGGTTAAGGAGCCTTGTAACTGACATGAAACTACCCAGCAGGCACATGACGTCGTATCGACGTCAATGAGACGTCACTACGTCGCATTGACGCAGGTATGACGTCATTTCGACCTCACTCCGTCGCATTGACGTCAGTACGACGTCATGTGCCTGCTGGGATACGTCGCATTGACGCCAGTATGACGTCATTTCGACATCACTATGTCGCATTGACGTCATTTCGACGTCATTTCGACGTCATTTTCCTTCTAGGATAATGACGTCGCATTGACGTCAGTACGACGTCATTTCGCATCATGTGCCTGCTGGGATAATGACTGGATTTCGTGACTGGGTTATAATATGGACTCGGTAAGAACTGCCTTCACAAACGGTTCTAGTGAGCGGCGACAAAAAAAAATGTAAAACTATATCACAGATTCAGAGAAGGTTAAAAGGCTGCAAAAAGCTGACCCAAGACAGCGGACCTCTACGATCCATAGTGTCTCTGGCCACAAGACTTAAAGGAAAGGTAAAGATTTCCCATAGCCTAGTGGCCGTAGGGGCAGTGGGGTTAAGAGGCCACTGTGTCTTGGGCTCAGCAAATGAAAGGCGGAGCTAAACCCTCTGCCGTATCCTTCCCTGATTCGGAGCAGTACCCATTTGCTGCTGGGTTGACAGTTATCCAGTCGTCGCATGGCGAAACCAAGGCGCGATCTCACGACCTTGCGGCGACTTTCTGCACCATAATCGAGCGTCAAAAACCACTCGACCACGGCGCCTCTCTAAAGACTTGACTTCGATTCCAGAAAACATGCCGATGCGGTAAATGAAGGTTACTTTAAATGAAGGTTACTTTATAAACATAGATTACGTTACACAACTACCACTACGCACATTCGAAGTACATGTAGATCATCTGTACCTAGAGAAAACTTGTAATTTAAAACAGTTGCTCTCTCTCTCTCTCTGTCTGTCTCTCTCTCTCTAAATTTATCCCCCGTGATCCGCTTCACTATACAATAATTTGTCCTAATTTACATGAACACTCTTTTTTAATAGTATATATAGGGCACATTGACTGAATGAGCAAACCCATTTTGTTTTCTTCATTTTTGTCGAGCCCGCTTGCGGTAAGCGAGACATAGTTGTTACAACGTCAGTTCGGTGTATGTCCGTGCGTGCGTCCGTCCGGCTTTGTCCGGGCCATAACTTCTACATTTTATGGATGGACTTGAAAATAATTTGGCACAGTTGTTCTCCTACATGAGTAGAGGTGCCATTTGAAACATTTGGTCATGTAGGTCCAAGGTCAAGGTCACACTTGAAGGTCAAATGATAGATTGGCCATAAATTGAGCTTGTCCGAGCCATAACTTCTACATTTACGGATGGATTTCAAAATAATTTGGCACAATTGTTCTCCTTGATGAGTAGATGTGCTGTTTGAAACATTTGTTTAGATAGGTCCAGGGTCAATGTCACACTTGAAGGTCAAATGATAAAATGGCCATAAAGTGAGCTTGTCCGAGCCATTACTACTACAGTTATGGATGGATTTCAAAATAATTTGGCACAATTGTTTTCCTTGATGTTTAAAAGTGCCGTTTGGAAAATTTATTCAGGTAGGTCTAAGGTCAAGGTCACACTTGAAGGTCAAATGATAAAATGGCCATAATTTGGGCTTGTCTGAGCCATAACTTCAACATCTATGAATGGAATATAAAATAATTTGGCACAATTGTTTTCCTTGATGAGTAGAAGTGCCATTTGGAACATTTGTTCAAGTAGGTCCAAAGTCAAGGTAACACTTGAAGGTCAAATGATAAAATGGTCATAAATTGAGCTTGTCCGCAGTGGCGGATCCAGAGGGGGTTCGGGGGGGTCAAACGAACCCCCTCTTCAGCCTTAATTATTTCATTTTCATGGGGAATTTCAGGGAAAATTGGTCAAACTGCACAAATCGAACCCCCTCAGCTAATTTGAACCCCCTTTCCAAAATTTCTGGATCCGCCCCTGGTCCGAGCCATTACTTCTACATTTACGGATGGATTTCAAAAGAATTTGGCACAATGCTCTTCTTGATGAGTTGAAGTGTCAAGTGTCATATGTGTTTGGGTAGGTCGAAGGTCAAGGTTACACTTTAAGGTCAGATATTGTCATTGTCATAAATTGAGCTTGTCTGGGTCAGCACTTCTACTTATTTTCCTTTGTGAAAATTTGAAAAAGAAGAAGAAAATGCTGGCTAAGCATGATGTTCTTTGGCTTCTTTCTAGAGTGGAGCAGTTACTTAGTCTTGACATACTGATAGGCCACTATAGCAAACAGCGGGCTCGACCAGTTGTCCCTGGGCAACCTTCTAGTTATTAAAATGCAGGTCTTAAGTCAAAGATTTAGCTTATCAATCTACATGATCTTTCAAATTTAATGCTGTTTTTCTGTTAGAAAAAAAAGAATGGTTATTAATTTTGGCCATTTTTAGTTTAATTTATCACTACTATCCAAAAAGTGAAAGGAAAGAGAAGCCCTACACAGAAGAGGCAATATTAAGGAGTAGACAGGGATTGACTTGACTAGCAAAACTAATACTAAGGCAGCCGAAGACAGGACTTGATGGAAGAAGATTGTTTTAAAGTGATATGTGGTGCCTCAACGACCTTCTGGGTTATGGGATAGCCTAGACTAAACTGCATATCCAAAATACGTTTTTTTTGTGGCGTCGTGGCTGAATCTAGATAAGATCAATTCTCCTGGACGCCTAATTTTATCTATTTATTTCATTTTTAATGATTTATTTATGTATTTGCTTATTTATCTATTCATTTATATTGTGTGGTGATTGGGCAGGGGAGTGAGGTAAGGGAATCGCGTGTGAGTTTGTGTGGGGGGGGGGCGACGAGAGGCTGGAAGTCATACATAAAACATAACAAAACTGAAACCTAGAGAACGATAACTACAGTCTCTTGAAACAGGGAAACGTTTTGCGGAAATCTAGGGAGAGGTTTGTCAAGACCAAGCTATCCGGGCCAGTTACTGTTATTAGTGGTACCTTAAAAAAATGAGCGGCGTATGTTCGGGACTCGCTATCAGAATCGTCCTTTGCATATGGCGGACACAAACAGAAAATATGGCACAGTGGTCCATTAATACCTATTTTTCTAACGTAAGGAACAACAAAATATTTTGATATAACTTTAGATAATTACAATACAATGTTTCCTATTTGTCATATTGTATTTTATAGGTTAGGTCCTCGTAAGCTAAATAAAAACACGCATAATCAAAAGATCCATGCGTTTGAAAAACTATAAGAGACTATTGACACGATCACCATGCTAGTTAAGTGTCAGGCATTTTGATCACAAACAAATGGTTCATGCAATTTAAATCTAAATCATGAAACAAATTGACTTCAATGGTCAGTATAGTGTTTGAATTCAATGATATTTGAAAAGTAACAGTCTGTACACGAGTTGGAAATATTCCTGTATATATTTTACATTCTCGGTGCCTTTATTGAAAAGCCCTATGGTAAACCAATAGAACATAATGCAGTTTATACTTCAATAACTACATTGGTTCATGTGACTCTCCAGTCTGATTGGAGGGGGGCGACGTTATGATGTCGTTGACGCTGTTCTGTACTTGGAAAAACTGCATATAAATGTTTTTTTCTGCGTCAACCGTAGCCCCTTATGCAAATTTGTTGTCAATAAATAACTAGAAAAAAATATAAATATAAGCAGTGAACTTAATTTTTCTGGCGGTTATCGAAGTTTAAACTACATATTTTAGCAAAGTTTACTAGAATCCCTTCAGGGTCCACTTACTTTGCACACGATCTAATGTAGTTTTTACTTCGATAAACACTAGAAAAAAAATGAAATTCATTCCTTAATTATCAGTGCAGGTCAAAAATTAATCCAGGCACATTTTAGAAAAAAACAAAACAGAAAAATATCATAGACCATGTGCAAACGTGTAGTGAATACACAAAGTATGTATCTGTATAAGCTGCTTTTTATGCAGACAGAATTTTGGATGCTTTAGTATCCATAAATAAAATCTGAGAACACAGAGTTTGGAGGCCATTGGCATGTTTTGATTGTTAAACTTTTTGAGCATCTGTATGTTTTGGAGTGTGGCTATAACCTTGAAAATCATGGGCTTCTTGTTTGAGTATTCACTGCTGAGATATGCCATGTGATATCTTTCATGTGAAATTGAAAGTCAGATACTGCTAGAGCATTCAAACAGCACTTTTTTGTGTTTGTTTCTGTTTTTTTTTTTTTTTTTTTTTTTTTTTGTCATAAAAAAATAGATTACATTAGTTTTTCAGATGAACATCTTCTTTATCTAAGTCTTGAGACAACTTCCAGAATTTTAATTTTGGTAAGATCATTTTCCTGTCAAAAGATGTCTTATAAAACAGTGAGTGAACAGTGCAGACCCTGATTAGGCTGACTGAAGAAGTAGTCTGACAAGGTCTGCTGTGTTTGCTCACTTGTTTCTGTCTCTATAGTTATAAACCTTGAAAATAAAAAAATTAATGATGTTCCTCTTTTTTAGCTGAATGGTTATCTAGATGAGTATGATGGAGAGAAAATAGGGGTATGTCTTGAATATTCTTCATACAAAGTTTCAGCTCGAGGGATTTGGACTGAATGATTACCCTAAAGTGCTTAAGTATTGAGACACCTAGAACTATTAATTTTCCATTTGTCCCAAATGGAAAATCAATGGGGTATATTGGTGTCCTACTGTTTCAGCTCATTGCTTAAGTATTGGGATACCTAAAATTATAAATTTTCCATTTGTCCCAAATGGAAAATCAATGGTTTTTAGGTGTCCCAACATTTAGGCACATTAGGGTAACTAGAAGTTTTATCATTGATTTTACTGTCCAACAATGTCTCCAACAACAAATGGCGAACAGTGCAAACCCTAAGCATTCTGAATGCTTTTCTTTTTCAATTCATTTTGTCGTAGGATGTCACTGTTATTCAGTGGATAATGTCCTGTCATAAAAACCGTATGACCACACCTGTAATAACATTTTGGCATGTACACGTAACATCATTGACAAGGACCGTCTCAGCATTGCATTTTCTTATTGAAATAAGGCTCATTTTTATGTGATAAAATTTCATTTTACTGTAATATGATAAACAGAATCTTACACACCTGGTCATTTCATATAAATTTATGAAACATGCTGAAGGCTCATTCATAGATAGCCTCATGGGTAATAGCAGGGATTACCCTGGCTGACAAGTGGAAGGGTCACTTCTTACCAAAATAAGGGGACAATTTGAAAAAAACAATGTGTTTTTTAGAACAAGGGTTCATCTCTAAAATAATCCCTGTAATTGTAATCATACCATGACTGATTTACCATAGCATGTCGCCGGGCCGCGTAGCGCAATCGGTAGGGCACCTGACTCGTAAGTCAGAGGTCCTGGGTTCGAATCCCGGTCTGGCCACATACTTTCGTTTCTCCTTCCGCTGATTCAAGAAGGGCAGTTGTCAGTTACTGGCGAAAGTATGTGCACTTAGTACTGGTTAACCGCTTAGGAGGTCTAAGCCTGCCCAGGAATAGTGTGGTTAGGTTAACTGACCGTCCCGACATGACCTTAGTTGTTTACCGTGGACGTTAAGCATCAAATCAACCAACCAACCAACCATAGCATGTCCTGGTCATACCATGGAATTTGAATCAGCAGCGATCCAAATTTTCACTTAGAAGTTGCTGAGGACAAGGCATGTGGAAAATAAACCACAAATGTTAGTGCAATGGCAGTATTGATTCAGATTAGTTGAAGTCTTACTACACTCACTGATTTTGGGAAAACCATAATTCTAAGTTTATCAGATATGATGTTTTCATGTGCTATTTTAATTTTTACAGTGTTAGTAAAGTTTTATAGCAAACAGTGTACTGTTTAGACCATACATGATTTAGACAGGATGTGAAATAGATTTCATCAGCAAGCATACATAGATTTTGCCTTTATCAGCTTGTCAAATACAATTATGTAGCTGGTAATTTATTTCCAATACTTATTTCACAAATTGTACAAGAAAGGATTTACATGAAGAAATAAGAATAAATGAGATCTGTTGTCATTCCCAGGACTGTTGCAAATCTTGAAATGAGCTGCGACACGACAAAACCAACTAAGTAGCATGTGCACCTTGTGAAGACTCAGATCAGCCTGGGCATCTGCCCAGTCTAATTGGAGTCTTTGCTGTCGGCATTGAGATAGCTTAGACTCTTAGCCACCTTTTCAGGGCATAGCAAAGACTGTGATCAGACTGGGCGGATGCTCAGTATGATCTGAGTCTTTGCTGGGGGCACATGCCACTTTGTTGGTTTTGATGTTTCGCAGCTCAAATATGAAGTTTTGATACCATATTTATCAGGTGATAATGTTTTTTTTCTCTCTCTCTCTCTAGCTTGATCCCAAATTGAAAAAGCTAAATCAGTGTTATTAAATCCCGCTATAAGATGATATTTTATCCTTTCTTGAACAATCCCAAAAATCTAGATCCATTTTATAAAATGGATCTAGATTTTTGGGATTGTTCTGCAAGGGGAAAAATGTGTCTTATCACAAAAAAAACAACATTGTATTTCCTACAGGAATTGTTGTCCTTCAAGCACCCACATGTAGCAAACCCACGGCTGCAGTTAGAAGATCCTGACCCAGTCATACAGAAATACATGAACAATGAGTTTGATGAAGTTTTAACTGCTCATCTGAGGTAAGTTTGTTTAATGATCCTTATTTTCCACAAATTAAAAAAATATTCTGGTCTTCCTCAGAAGCCAAACTGACATTTAAAAGAGGGAGAAGTTTCTCTCAGTTTTAAGAGAAGTTTGAGATGGATGGATGACTTGTGAATTTACGACCTTTTTAACAGTATTTCAATCATATCAGGATGATGAGTGGATGATAATGAAAGGCTGTTTGCAATGAGCCCCATTTACGATTGAAAAGATTTCTGCCTATAGCAGGGCTCGATCCCCGGACCACTAGATCAGCAGGCCAGCACCTAACTCACTGAGCTACCAGGGCTCAGAGAAGTTTGGGTCAGATTTCATTATTATATAATACAGAGTTGCCACAGTCATTGAAAAATATCTAGAGAATGATTTTTTTCTAGGGCATGGGATCAGTTAATAGAGATTTTTGTGGTTGGTCAGGGAAATTTGGAAAGGACTCGAAAAGTGAGCCAGGGACTTTGAAAGTTAATGGCTTCAGCAGTCTTCAGAAAATATGCATATTCTGTTCAAGGGGAAAGGATGTTTACTTTCTAAATAGATACTCAGAGCACATCTCTCTCCTGATTGACTGGGGGCTAATCATAAAGGATAGAATTATCTCCTTTGGGGGGCTAATCCTTTCCCATAAGAGTAACCCCAGTTTCCAAGTGATACAGTTTCAAAGCACTGTTAAAGTAAAGGATAAAATTAACTTTTGGTTCTGTTGAGGTACAGTAAACTGTAAAATGTCAGGGGAAATCAGGGACAAGTCTGGAAATTTTGAAGGGGATGAGAGATGGCAACCCTGACATATATTCTTTGTATTGACACTTCTCCCACAACACAAATTAGAGAAAAGATAATTTTTCAAGGGTTATTATTATGTCTCCCCCCTTCAGGGTCGGGAGACATATTGTTTTTCCCCGGGCGTCTGTCCGTCTGTCTGTCCGTCTGTCTGTCACAAATCGTGTCCGTTCTATAACTTGTAAACCGCTCAAGCTATATTCGCGAAACTTCATATAAATATCAATCAACATCAGACGACATGCAGAGTGCAAGAAGGGTAACTCTGGCTTTTATACTTTTTGAGTTATTTCCCTTGGAACCTAGTCCATCACAAAATTGTGTTTCAATCGTGTCCACTCTATAACTTGAAAACCGCTCAAGGTATATTCGCGAAACTTCATATAAATATCAATCAACATGAGACGACGTGCAGAGTGCAAGAATGGTAACTCTGGCATTTATACTTTTTTTGAGTTATTTCCCTTGGAACTTAGTCCATCACAAAATTGTGTTTCAATCGTGTCCGTTCTATAACTTGAAAACGGCTCAAGCTATATTCGCGAAACTTCATATAAATATCAATCAACATGAGACGATGTGCAGAGTGCAAGAATGGTAACTCTGGCATCTATACTTTTTGAGTTATTTCCCTTGGAACTTAGTCCATCACAAAATTGTGTTTCAATTGTGTCCGCTCTGTAACTTGAAAACTGCTCAAGCTTTATTCACGAAACTTCATACAAATATCAATCAACATGAGACGAGGTGCAGAGTGCAAGAATTGTAACTCAGGCATTTATACTTTTTGAGTTATTTCCCTTGGAACTTTGTCCATCACAAAATTGCGTCTCAGTCGAGTCTGTCTATAACTTTAAAACCATTCAAGCTATATTCATGAAAGTTCATACAAATATCAGTCAACATCAGACAACGTGCAGAATGCACTCTGGCGTTTAAACTTTTTGAGTTATTTCCCTTGGAACTTTTGTCCATCACAAAATTGCGTCTCAGTCGAGTCCATCTATAACTTTAAAACCATTCAAGCTATATTCATGAAAGTTCATACAAATATCAATCAACACCAGACGACGTGCAGAATGCAAGAACCATAACTTTAGCATTTATACTATTTGAGTTATTTCCCTTAGAACTTTGTCAGTCACAAAATCGTGTCTCAGTTGTGTCTGCTCTATAACTTGAAAACCATTCAAGCTATATTCACGAAACTTCATACAAATATCAATCAACATTAGAAGAATTGCATAGTGCAAGAACCATAACTCTTGCATTTATACTTTTTGAGTTATTTCTCTTGGACCTTTGTCAGTCACAAAATCGTGTCTCAATCGCTTTATTACTTGAAAACCGGACAAGCTATATTCACGAAACTTCATACAAATGTCAGTCAACACTAGACAACCTGAAGAGCACAGCATTTATACTATTTGAGTTATTTCCCTTGGAACTTTATCATTCACAAAATCGTGTCTCAATCGTCTAAGCTCTATAACTTGAAAACCGTTTAAGCTATATTCATGAAACTTCATACAAATATCAGTCAACATATAAATAGACGACGTGCAGAGCACTGTAACTCTTGCATTTATATTTTTTGACAAAAACTAAATATGAATATCAGTCAACATTACATGACATGCAGAGCATAACAACTATAACTCTTGCATTTATACTTTTTACTTATTATGAATCCCTGCTTCAGGGTAGGGAAACATATTGTTTTTCCCTTGGCGTCTTAATGACTGATCCTTTTGACATCAAAAAGGGGGGGAGACATCTGTTTTTTCGTAGGAAAACAATTCTAGTTTCTTACTAAGTTTTCCCTTGGTTTGGCACTATTCCTATAGACTTCATTGAAGAAATATTTTGATATGGTTTCTTTTGTTGATACTGTAACATTAGAATCAGGAATAAAGACTCATTTCTGACTTCAGACTTCAGTATTTACCATTAGGGATATGGACATTTTCTCCAAAATTTCAGGGGCCCAGCCCAAAATTTAGGGGTCATGGGAAACTGGGCCCCTGTCAGCCTTTGAAAATGTTTTTGTTATAATGATGACTGGAAAGCCTGTTCCCACTGAGAAATACATCCTCTTTGCTCATACAGCAGGCATTAATAAGGTTCAGTAGAAGACGAATTCTCATTTAAGTTGGAGAAAATTTGGATTGCATTAAAGAGCCATGACACCACAAAACCAACAAAGTGGCATGTGCACCCAGGGAAGACTCAGATCAGCCTGAGCATCCACCCAGTCTGATCAGAGCCTTTGCTGAGTGCTTAAAGGGTAGCTAAGGGTCTAAGCTAGCTCAATGGGGCAGAGAAGATGCTAATCATAGCCACCTTTTAAGCACACAGAGAAGACTCTGATCAGACTTGGCAGCTGCTCAGGATGATCTGAGTCTTCTCTGGGTGCACATGCCACTTTGTTGGTTTTGTCATATTGGGGCTCAATTGTAGAGGCTTCTCTTAACAGAAAGAATTTGCTTGTAGAAACAGCCAATACTTTTCTTTAAAATGTATGGGTACTATCTGCTATCTCTGAGTGTACACTACCCAGACACCCTGAGAGAAGCCCCGATGAAAATGAGACAGTCATCAGGACCTGATTAATCTCCCCTAGTAGTGTTTCCATTCACATTAGATATACCGGTAATAAAACCATGTTTTAATTTCTATTTCAGATGTTGTTGGGCTGTTTCAAGCCATGATTTTATAGAAGCTTACAACTGCCAGTCAGCATTAGTCCAGTATCCTTTTGTCTCAGAGCAAATCTGTTCCATACAAGGATTTCATCAAAATAAGCATGCCTAAATTAGTCAAAGAATCCCTAGCCTAGCAAAGTCATTTGTTAAGGATTTGTTAAGTCTTCTGTTTGTTTACTCATACTTTTTTTTGCGGATAAAATGTCAGTAGGTCTCCACTGCAAAAATCCCCCAGTTCCAACCCTGCTCCACCTGATTGTGCCCCTCCCCCTCCCTGTTCCCACATAGTGTACCAGAAGAAAAACAGGTGAATAAATTGTATTGCTGTTTTTTCAAGTGGTCAGTGTTAAACTTTGAATTTAACTGAACAAGGTGTGGAATATCAGAAACTGTTTTGCACTGAACTTCTAATTTCTGTTGACAGTCAAATTGTCAGAAATTTCTTTACAGTAAAACAAAAAATTCTGAAAGCCTTAACTTATATCAGAGCCTTCACTAAGGTGTTTCAAAGTCAGAAGGATGAGAACTGGTCACTTCCTATCATGTTTGCAGTTTGTCTGGATCTACGTCTCTTTGCCAACAGTGTAGGTTGCTTAGCTAAGTACCATATATGTAACAGTTATACCATGGTTTGTCTGCCTGTGTGAGGAGATAATCCACATAACAATTTTATGGCACCCTTTTCACAACAGACCTTGCACATTATGAAATATTTTGTGCTAAAGTTTGCTTTTTCTGGCAAGGGTGGTACAATACACTGTCTGTTATAAAACTGAATCAAGTAGCTAGAAGGAAATTATTTGTTCAAGAAAACTTCAGGTTAGTATATGTTTATCAAGATATCATGTTAACATTTGGCTGTCAGTTGGATCTGATCATATTTATTTGGCAGTAACACTGAAATCTCTAAAACAAGCGGAAAAATATAAATTTCTTACAAGATAAATCTAGATTTTTAGCTCACCTGAGCTGAAGGCTCACAGGTGAGCTTATAGTATAGGCAGGCATCCGTTGTCCGTCGTCCGTCTGTCAATATTTTCAAACAACATCTCCTCTGAAACTACAAGGCCAATTGTTACCAAATTTCATATATAGCATTTATAGGCAGGGGGAACCAATAATGCTGTTTTTATCCAGATCACTTGTGAACTTTGGTTGCTATGACAACTTAAAGTTTCCATTGACTTGTATGGGAAAAATTGAAAATTTGCATTTATTGCTATGTCATTGCAGATACTTTGACAAAACTTTTACAGAAATGTTTCTAGAGTAGTCCTCTACCAACCCCATGAAATTTATGCAAATGGCACTATTTGACTGGTTGCCATGGCAACCGATAAAAAAAACAAACGAACAAATATTAAAAAATCATCTCCTCAAAAACTGCTTGGCCACTAAAGTTTAAACTATATATGAAGGATCTTACTACTAGTCTCTATAAGATTACTGTTTTTCTTGGCAATTGCTGTAGCAGTTTGGTTGCTATGGGAACTTAAAGTTGCCATTGACTTGTAATGGGAAAATTGAAAATTTGCATTTGGTGCTATGTTACTGCAATTATATTGACTAAACGTTTACAGAAATGTTTCTTGAGTAGTCCTCTACCAGTGGCATGGAATTTATGCAAATTGCACAATTTGACCGATTGCCATGGCAACCAAATGGTTTAAAACAGAAAAAAAAATTAAAACATAATCTCCTCAGAAACTATGTTGGTGATAAAGTTCAGTCATTACAGAAAAGATCTTAGTACTAACCTCTATAAATAAAATGTTTTTCAATGTAATTGCTATGTTTTTCATGGCAGTTACTCCAGCAGTTGGACTGCCACTGACTTAAGATGGGATTCCAGGCAAAATTGAAGATTTGCATTTATTGCCAAAAATCTTCTTCTCAGAAGCCATAAAGGGGGATAAAGCTGAATCTTTTTGCATAAATGTAAGGATCTTAGTACTTACCTCTATAAATAAAATGTTTTTCAATGTAATTGCTATGTTTTTCATGGCAGTTACTCCAGCAGTTGGACTGCCACTGACTTAAGATGGGATTCCAGGCAAAATTGAAGATTTGCATTTATTGCCAAAAATCTTCTTCTCAGAAGCCATAAAGGGGGATAAAGCTGAATCTTTTTGCATAAATGTAAGGATCTTAGTACTTACCTCTATAAATAAAAAGTTTTTCAATGCAATTGCTATGTTTTTCATGGCAGTTACTCCAGCAGTTGGACTGCCACTGACTTAAGATGGGATTCCAGGCAAAATTGAAGATTTGCATTTATTGCCAAAAATTATCTTCTCAGAAGCCATAAAGGGGGATAAAGCTGAATCTTTTTGCATAAATGTATGTGATATCTTCTACAGAAATGGTGTGTTTTATTGCTGTTGTGCATGTGGTTTTGTTGCTGTGGCAACTTAAAGTTTTTTCAACATAACCTCAGTGCTCAGGTGAGCCATATAGGGCCATTGGCCCTTTGGTTGGGATTGTTTTGGAAGGGAAAAAGAACCATCTTATAGTGGAATTAATAGTACTATTTTACATAAATGGGACCATTGAGGAGGGGGCAAATGTCCCTGTTTTATTGCCAAATAAATACGTCTCCAAGACCATAGTGTTTAGGAGTTTCAGGACAAGCAGTGCAGTCCTACAAAGGTACCATGTAAATGCAAAGTTAGAACCTGCCTCAGTTCCAAGTTGCTATGGAAATAGAGCTGTGACATTACCCATATCTGCAAGGGCATTCAGTGTATACCCTTGCTGACCAGAATTGATTATGAATTAGTAACCTGAGATTTTGGTTGCCAGAATTGAAATTGTCTGATCTAATCTAGATCATTGTTTTCTGTGTTGCAATCAGAATCAGTTTTATAAAGATTTGTTCATTCAGGGATGCAAACAGAAGTCACAAATGTTGTTTCCTTTTTAAAAATGGTAGGAAAACATGGTATTGTACCATGACACTTTATATTGCTGATCCCACATCCCTTGTGTCAAGTACATGTACATGGAACCTAAAAAAGTCAATAAGCATCCATCCAGCCATCTTGTTTCCATTCAGCCATCTTGTTTCCAGGCTGACATACAGGCTGTAAAGAAAGGTAAAGGAAAGCCAGGAGAGAGAATGGAGAAAGCAGCTGAAGTACTGATGGGCTGTTTCAGGGTGTGTGCCAGTGACAAGTAAGTGACAGAATTAGGTCGTTAACAGAGCACTAGATAAGAGGGAGTATTTGGTGATAATTATGGATAATTTTTGTTAATTCTGAATAAAAACATATGTTGTGACCCCTCATCTGAACCGTCTCGACAAGACGGTTCAGATGAGGGGTCACAACATATGGTTTCAATGAGAAATAAAAAAATTATCATCAAATACCCCTCTTATCTACTGCTCTGGTTAATGTCGAGTGGATTCTTTTGTCTCACAGTTCAGACAGGTCCATTTCCAATAAAAGGAGTCTTATCTCATTTTCAGTTCGCCTGAACAAAAGTTCTGGAAGAGCTATTGTTGTCACCTTGGCATCAGTGTCCGCGTCTGTGTCAGCGTCCAGATTGGAATGGATGTTTAGGTTGAAAATTTTAAAGACCCATATCTCCTTAACCCCTGGATAGATTCTTTTGATTCTTGCGCTTAGGTAGATATTGGTCCTAAGTTTTATTGAGTACCACCCTGATCTTGTTCAGTGACCTTGATGTCAAGGTCATACACTAGAAAATTGGAGTTTTTCAGATTTGATGTTTTGGTTAAAGTTTTTTAAAGACGCAAATATCCATAACCCATGGTTGGATTCTTTTGATACTTGCACTGTAGTTAGATATTGGTCCAAAGTCTTACAGAGTATTATACACGCCCCGTTCAGTGACCTTGATGTCAAGGTCATGGACTTAGAAAATTGGGGATTTTCAGATTGGATTGGTTAAATTTTTTTTAAAGATCCATATCTCCTTTAAAAACTTTAATCAAAACATCCAATCTTAAAAATTCTAATCCAGCCATGGTTAAAGACGCATTTTGGCTTTAACTATGGCTGGATCCCTTTGATACATGGGTTGTTGTTAGATATTGGTCCAAACTTTTATAGAATACCAGCCCCATCTCGCTCAGTGCCCTTGGATCAAGGTCATGAACTTACTCAGCATTGGATGTTTTGATTAAAGTGCTTTAAAGACCCAAATCTCCTCCACCCATGTATGGATTCGTTGATACTTGCACTGTAGTTAGATATTGGTCCAAAGTTTATTTATAGAGTACCACCCAACTCCGCTCACTGACCTTAAGGTCAAGGTCATGGACATTTTTTAAGTGATCAGGCAAGCTATTCTGTAGGCAGACAGGTCTTCTTGTATTGCTTGTAGCACGCAGAAGCTGTGTATCATTTTTACGGTGTCTGCAGTGATTTAAATGGGTGTTCTTTTAGTATATTTTTATTTCAGAAATTTCCATATTTAATGCAAACAATGTTAGCCATGAGCAGATTCTTTTGTTGGGTCTGTGAATGAATCAACAGGTATTGCTGATGAAAACTTAGCTGTCAAAAAGTTCAAAATTGTCAATATGAAAAACACTGAGACCATCATTTTGAAAGATACGTTATGATAACTGAACTTTTGGAAATAAATAAAATAATAACTGCCACCTTCTTATTTGGACAAGTCCAGGTATCTGACTAGAGGAATATTTGATAAAATTTCCTTCGTAATGGCAAGTCGGTGAAATCTGACAAATCTAGATGTTAGCTTTGACCCATATATCAATACATTCATTCCGGTACATGGGTTGAATGAGTCTTCATAGGATATTAATAGTACTTTACAGGGTTTTATAGACTTTATAGTGTCATAATGATATTTTATAGAGTTATTATGGTACTATCTATATTTTTCAGTCGAGCTCAGATAGAAGACACAAAGAAATGGGGAATGTTGAACTTAGTCAACCAGCTCTTTAAAATTTACTTCAAAGTAAGTACAGTTAGACATGTTTTTGTGTTGGAGCAGGTGGGTGGGGGTGGTCACATCATGTAAATCCATAACTGTCACTTATATGGAGTCTGGTCAATACATTTGCAGTTTGAGAAAATAAATGCAAGCTCAGAACTACAGTTAGGGCTTTTCCAGGAAAAATTACATCCTGTGGCAGGACCGGAAACTAATTAAAGTTTTGGTGGTGTGGGGTTAAAAGACTAGAAATACTATCGTTTCTTATAGTAAATTAAATTAAAATTACCTTGGTGGTGCCCCTCACAAAAAGTTCTGATTCTGACCAGGAATGTACTTTTATCTGGAATAGCCCTCAGGGTTAACTTCTTATTTCCTGATCAGACTGCTCAAATGCACTGGCATGTTTTCATTCAGTTTGCTTATATAGTGGACCAGCTTTACATCGATGATTTTTATGTTAAACTGAATCTGCTGAACCAGGTATAAAGAATACATTTGAGCCACATCATATGATTTCCAACAATGTGGCATTGGTGACAAGCAAAGGCTCTGATGAGACTTCACATAAGTGCAGTCTGATCAGAGCTTTTGCTTGTCACATCAGCCATCAATGGAAGTGACCCAAGCCATAGAGCTAACAGTGAGGTCTCTATATAAATGAGACAGATGACCAGAATATCACATGACAAAATTGCCATATTGTTGGAAGTCACATGATGTGGCTCATATTTTGAACAAAGCCATTCCTTCCGTATCAAAATGATTATATAAAGAGTTTTGCTTTTGTAATGAATGCCATTATAAAGAGGTTTGAGGTTCTGCATGGAGTGACTCATTCATTCCTTCTCCATTTCAGATAAACAAACTTCATCTATGTAAGCCATTGATACGTGCAATAGACAGCCTTCCAATGAAAGACAAGTTTAGTCTCTCACATCTCATTACATTCAGGTGAGTGATACTCTGGGGCTGTATTTATAAAACAACTCAGTTGGTTGCTATGCTGTTGCTAAGGCTGAATTTCTATGAAGGAGATTCCCTACAACTATAAAATTTGCTTTGGAGGAACAGTCTGAAAAAGACTGTTCCTCCAGAGCAAATTTCATAGTTGCCAGAAATCTCCTTTATAGAAATTAAGCCTTAGCAACAGCATAGCAATGACTTAAGTGCTTTTATAAATACAACCCCTGGACTTCAGAATTCAGCGATAGTTGGTTTGAATCTGACAAGGCTATACTTGTTCTTAAGCTTCTGAAATATTTCATCCTGATCATCATTGATCAGATTGTGACAGTGGCCAAAATGACTGAAATACTGTTTAAAAGTTGTACACCCCAAATCATTCTTCTGTCCATCCATCAGACATCTGTTGGGCATGAAGCCAAAACTTTGGGGTTGAAAAGTTTGATATCTTTCAT
This sequence comes from Ctena decussata, assembly GCA_963989385.1. Taxonomy (NCBI): domain Eukaryota; kingdom Metazoa; phylum Mollusca; class Bivalvia; order Lucinida; family Lucinidae; genus Ctena; species Ctena decussata. Next base: position 55,357,202 of record OZ022513.1, read on the forward strand.
GTATCTGCCTTAAGGTGAATAGACACTGTAATTGTACAAATGTTCATGTTTTTTTTTTTTTTTTTTTTTTTTTTTTGCTTTTTTGGCACTTTAAAAGTTAAAATACATCCTGGAATTATTACATTTATTGACATATTTCAGGTATTATGTCGGTCAGAAAGCTATGTTTGATGGAGATTTCAAGAAAGGTAAAACTTCTATGCTTTCATTTTTATTTCACAGACAAAATTGATGAATGATTCTTAACAAATTCGACAACATTAATTTGAATATCATCACGGTTGGTTGAAAACTGATTTTGCTTCATGGTTACATCAGGGCTATTTGATGCAATTTTTTACCGATATATCCTATTTGCTTAGGCTATGGATGGATGGATGACTTGCAATTTTATGTCCTTGTCAACAGTATTTCAGTCATATCAGGATGATGGTTGGGTGATAATGAAATGCAATGGAACCCTGTTTACGATTGAAAAGATTCCCACCTACAGTGGGTCGCGAACCAAGGACTGCTTGATCAGCAGGCCAGCACTTAACCTGCTGAGCTACCAGGTCTCCACTTGCTCAGGCACCCCATCTATTCCATCAATGGATTTTTCCATCTTCAGATTTAGCTTCAGTATACATGTATGGGCTGCGTCAAGACAAAACCAACTATTAAAGTGGCATGTGTGCCTAGCAAAGACTGGGCATCTGCCCATTCTGATCAGACTCTTTGCTGTGTGCTTAAAGCATAGCTAAGGATCTAAGCTAGCTCCATGCGGACAGCCGAGACTGATTAGACAGGGCGGATGCCAAGGCTGATCTAAGTTTTTGTTCGGCGCACATGCCACTTTGTTGGTTTTGTCGTGTCTTTTCTAAAAAAAAAACCTCTCTGGTAAATGTTCCCACTCACTTTTTCAGTTAAAAGTGGCCAATTCCAACAAGGCTGGCATTTGAGCAGCAATATTTGTAAATTTATTTGATCAAATTCTGTTCAAAGCATGCTATTTAAAGGACATAGAAATTTCAGTGCCTCCGGTGCACTAATAGAAAAAATATGCTATTTTTATATTTCCAGCTGAAGAATATCTCACATTTGCCTTTGAGCGGTGCCATAAAGCCAGCAAGAAGAATAAAAGAATGATCTTAATATACCTCTTGCCTGTCAAAATGTTATTGGTGAGTCATATTAGATATTTGAGCTGCGACACGACAAAACCAACAAAGTGGTGCACCCAGCAAAGACTTAGATCAGCCTGGACATCCGCCCAGTCTGATCAAGGTCCTTGCTGTTCACTTAAAGGGTAGCTAAGGATCTAAGCTAGCTCAATGCAGACAGCAAAGACTCTGCTCAGACTGGGCGGATGCCCAGGCTGATCTGAGTCTTTGCTTGGTGCACATGGCACATTGTTGGTTTTGTCGTGTCACAGCTCATTTGCTTTCTTTCTTTTTTTTTTTGGCTAGCATACAGGGCCAGTCAAATAGTATTTTATCAACTTTCCATGGTGAGTGATATGCTGCAAATAAATTTGAGACTGTAGATTTTTTTTCAAGATGGTGGGAGGATTTAAAAGAAAGTAAAGGTTTCCATAGCCTAGTGGCCATATGGGCAGTAAGTGTTACAGGCCTACTGCGTCCAGGTTTGCATATGACCTCTTCTCCTTTTGCAGCCTTTAAACTTCCCTGATTTGAAGAAGTACCCATTTTGCTGCTGAGTTAACAAAGAGAGCCTTTAAGTCCCTGGCTGGCCCATTGGGGATTTAAACCTATTACCTTGTGTGTCATAGCGGAACATGGATTTACCATTGTTTGATGAAATCTCTAAATTTAATTTTTATCAGAAATCTAAGGCTTATCTAAATGATTTCATAATTTTTGGAGTAGAACTCAAAACCATCCATACATCTGAAACCCCATTAGAATATTTTATAGTAATTTGAACAGTCATTTCATGTCCATGTATTGTAACATATAGGATATAGCAGGTGGGGTGGGTACCTTGTAAGTGCAAACTTCTTTCATGACAGTGTTCCATTTCTTTGGAGCTGCAGTAGTACAGTGGATGACATGCTGGACTACCAATCCAGGGTTCACAAGATTGATCCCCTGCTTCACCGTTTTTTTGTTTTTTTTTCAGATGAGATTTTAAACCGAGGTTCTGTCTCCAAATGACCTAGTTGTTGGTGAAACGTTTAACCAGAGTTCATTCACACATTCCATTTCTTTGTATATTTGAGTGCCGTTAGCTCTGTAGTTAAGCACTGGCCTGCCAATCTAGCTGTCCTGGGTTTGACCCCAACTGTAGGCGGGAATCTTTTCAATTGTAAATGGGGCTCCTTTGCTCACAACTTTTCATTATCACCCACTCATCATCCTGATTTGACCAAAACACTGTTAAAAAGGATGTTAAATCACAAGTCACCCATCTGTCTATTCTTTGTTTCTATAGGGTCAAATGCCAAAGACAGGGGTGCTAAAGAAGTATGATCTGATGGCTTTTCAGGAAGTTGTGCAAGCTGTGAGGTAAGTAAATTACTGTAAATGTCTAAATCTTCAGGGGAAGCTACTCTTGCATTTTCATTTTTAGCTCGCCTGAACGAAAGTTCAGGAAGAGCTATTGTTGTCACCCCGGCGTCGGCGTCCGCGTCCGCGTCTGCGTCCGCGTCCGCGTCCGCGTCAGCGTCGGCGTCCGGATTGGATGTTTTGGTTAAAGTTTTTTAAAGACCTATATCTCCTTAACCCATGGATGGATTCTTTTGATACTTGCACTGTAGGTAGATATTGGTCCAAAGTTTAACAGGGTACCACCCCCACCCCACTCCATGACCTTGATGTCCAGGTCATGGACTTAGAAAATTGGGAGTATTTTTGGACTGGATGTTTTGGTTAAAGTTTTATAAAGCCCAATATCTCCTTAACCCATGGATGGATTCCTTTGATACTTGCACTGTAGTTAGATATTGGTCCAAAGTTTTCCAAGGTACTACCCCCACCCCCCTCAGTGACCTTGATGTCAAGGTCGTGGACTTTGAAAATTGTCTTTTTATTGATTGGATGTTTTGGTTAAAGTCTTTTAAAGACACGTATCTCCTGAATCCAGTGATGAATTCTTTTTATATTTGCACTTTAGTTAGATATTAGTCCAAAGTTTTGCTGAGTACTACCCCAACCCCGCTCAGTGACCTTGATGTCAAGGTCAAGACTTTGGAAATTTGTTCTTTATTAAAGTTTTCTAATTGCATACTGATTCATAATGCGTGGCAGAGATTTAGTTTACACTTGAACTGATGTTAGACACTTTTTTGAGTTTTTACAAAACACTATATACTTACCCCACTGGATGACCTTGAAGTCAAGGTCATCGACTTTGAGTTTTGTCTTAAGGATTTTGGTTAAAGTTTTATATTTATGAAGACATAATTTCACAGTGCCACGATGGACTCAGTTGATACTAATACTTGGACTGATGTTAGATAATGGTTCAAGGTTTTGTTACATCCTAGCTCCTAGACCCCCCTCCTCCCCCCCCCCACCCCCACCCACCCACCCCCACCGCTTAGTTCTTTGACCTCAAGCTCATGGACTTTGAAATTTCATGTGGGTTTTTTTATTTTAATTTTATTTTAAGACTTATTTCTTAAATAGCTATTGTTTATAAATGTGTTGTCATTATGGACATGCTTGCCTGAAGTTTTATGCATAGAAGTCCACACCTCCAAAGCGACTGTGTGATGGGCAAGCACTATTCAGGCGAGCTATGCTGTCAGGCGACAGCTCTTGTTGCCTCCCTTATCAATGGGGGTGGAGCCTACTCTTAAAGGAAAGAATTTTGCTCCTCTAGGAGCAAAATCCTTTTCTTGAAGGGTAGAACCGATTTTATAACTGCTGTTTTATCCATGGAGGCAAACAGGAAATCACACAAGTTGTTTCCCTTGTAAAAACATGAAGCTGTACCCATACACCTTGATAATGGAATATAGGTGCCTGCAAAACAGTTTGTGTGTGTGTTTTGTTGCTTTACGCCCACTAAAAACAGCTATGGTCATGTTGGGACAGTCAGTTAACTTAACCACACTATTCCTGGGCAGACTTGGACCTCCTAAGTGGTTAACCAGTACTAAATGCACATACTTTCACCAGTAACTGACAACTGCCCTTCTTGAATCAGCGGAAGGAGAAACGAAAGTATGTGCCAGACCAGGTATAAAACTCGGGACCTCTGGCTCGTGAGTCAGGCGAGCTACTGACTGCCCTACGCAGCCTCATAAGGATTCTAGGAGCAGGTTCAGCTCTGCAACTCCTTGGATAGTGGCAATTCTGTGAGCATGTGGACATTAAATCTAAGTTCTGTACAGGAGAAAGTCCTCATATCTGTTCATTCTTGAAAAATAATGGGGTCAAGGCCCTTAAGATCCATTATTTTTCAAGAATGAACAGATATGAGGACTTCCTTGTACTTAAAATAGACCTCAGCAGAAAGACTTTGTAAATTGAAAGGCAATTTGTATTTTACTCATATACACAAGTTTGTCTATATTGATTTTTTTCAACTGGCTGCTACTGGGAAGTAACGGAGAGTTTTATAAAGGCAAACTATCATAGGCGTATTCTAATTGTTATATAAGTATATTTTATGTACTGTATTACTATCAGATTCTTCCTTCATTTTGATCTTGTTTGTGTATTGGGAGCAGCTGTTAAGGGGAATGGGTAATCTTTAAAGTGAATCAACTTGTCATTTTTGTTTTTGTCCTCTTTTCAACAGGATCAGTTCTTGGACACAAAAATTTGCTCCCCAAGATGCAAATTTTTCCCTCTAAGAGTAGTTCCCAGTTTGGGAGGGCTTTGTCCCTCATAAAAGGAAACAGGAAATCACAAAAGTGCGTCCCCTTTGAAAAAAAATGAGAAAAAAACATTGAGATGTACCCTACACCTTAATATACCAAAAACTACACCTTAATATCCCAAAAACAAGCACAGCCATCATACACCAAAATGCTTAATAATTGTAAAGGAATCTAGAAAAACTGAAAAGTTAATATTGTTTATTATATTTCAGTTCAGGGAACATCAAATCGTTTAATGAAGCCCTACAGAGGAATGAAGGTTTCTTCATCAAATGTGGCATATACCTTATTCTAGAGAAACTCAAAATAATAGCTTACAGAAATTTATTCAAGAAAGTGTAAGTGCTGTTTATATTTGTAATTGTTGTTTATATCATATTAAATAAATTGCTACGCATCTCTTGAAACACTGCTCTGAGTACCCCATTATATCAAAGAATTTTTACCAAGTGATAGGACACATCTCTTGTACTTTACTTTTCAGTCTATTTGCTCAAACTTTGGAAATGTTTTTGGTCTGCCTGTGAATTAAAAATAGTGAGCCACAGCTGGTATATTAAGATATAAACTAATCTGCTATTTAAAATTCAAGATTTGTTTTCAGTAAGTGGATCAGTGCATATGGGCCCAGTCATTGTAAGCATCATAAGCTTTGAGAAGACACTAGTCCAGGATTTGTTAAGTCATAAAGTATATATAAAATCATGTGTTGATATTTTATGCTAAAAGCTTGAGGTTTTGCACTGCAAAAAGCTAGACACATTTTTAGGGAAAAAATGGCAGTTTTTACATACATTTATAAGTATAACATTTTGTTAACTAAAATTGTCATTAGATTGAACAGCTGGGCCCTGGAATGCAGGATTGGTCTCAATATCTCAATATTTATAGGCATGTACAGTAAAGCTTTGCATTCAGTTTTTGACACATTGCCAAATGTAGGAGAAATTGGTCAATGTGCCCTAATATTCAGGCTCATTGCAGTTGTCAGAATGGTGATTCACAATCCCAAAACCTCACCTTCTTTAAACCAGGTATGCATCCCTCCATTATCTGTAAGATAAAATCACATACTTATTGTGAGACATTCAACATTGTTTGTGGAACTACATGTATGTCATGTGCTAAATTTGCATTGACCAGTTATACACTATCTGGTGACTTTAGAGTGACATTCTAGGTGTGGTTCAGAAAGTTGAACAGTCAATTGTTTTCTGTGATTACAGATATTTGATCCAAAAGACACATCAGTTAGCCATACCATGGTTTACGGCAGCTCTGAAGTGGATGGAAGTTGACGATATTGATGATGACGAGACATCATGTATTTTAGCTAATCTTATCTGTGAGGTAAAGTATTTCTACTTCCTAATTTGAGCCACAACATGACAAAACCAGCAAAGTGGCATGAGTGCCCAGAAAAAAACTCAGATCAGTCTGGGCATTCGCTGACCACATAAAGTTAGCATAGACCCATAGCTGCCCTTTAAGCACACAGCGAAGAGTTTGATCAGACTCGGCGGATGTCCAAGCTGATCTGTGTCTTTGCCGGGCGCACATGCCACTTTGTTGGTTTTGTCGTGTCAAAGCTCATTTTATTCCCGTTTCCTCTAAATGCCTCATAGGCAAATTATTTCTTTGAGGTTAGATATTTCCATTTTGTTGAGGTAAGCTTAGTTGCTATAGCCACCAACTCACCCTACCCATTTTTCCCTTAGTGCACTCTTAGCAAAAATGGTCACCTATTGCCTCAATTTGCTTGCCTCAATTTGCTATAACCCGTCAAATTTTGGCATTTGTGGCCACTGACATGAGCTGCCTCAAACTCGAAGCTGGAAAGATTCATTGCAGAAGTCAGAAGGCTAATGCTTAGGGTTATAATCGTAAAAGTTGCTTCTTTTGGAATCTTCACCTGTCCTTGTTCATTTCTCTGAGCAATGATAAAAGATTCTTAGAATATGTGCAAATATTGAAATCTCAGGACTGTGCATCTATAAATGTCTGGTCTAACTACAACCTTTCCTAGTAACATAATGCAAAGTTATTTGTTACCACAACCCCCTACCATCAATCCCCCTACAACCCCAGGGAATAATAGAGGGAGCTGTGTTGTTTCAGCCATCACAGCCATGCTAAAAGCCCTGAGCCGAGAAGACAAGCTAAAAATCATTATCCTCTTTGTCACATCTCCTAATGCAATTGCAGTTAAAAGAAATAGGAGCTCAGCCCTTGATGGACAAGGATGAAATCATTGCCCTGCACATTTTCACCGCTATTCCCCAACCTACCCTTTGGATGGGCTATGGTGATAAATGACTGCTGTATAACCAATATTTGGATCATTATTAGAAGGAATCTATTGCAATTATTTTGAGTTGATGGGGAAATGAGCAACCAAAAGATGCGGATAAAATAATCCATGGAAAACTAAAAATCAAGTGTAATGCATGCCAGATTTGAACCCAAAACTCTTGGTTATGAGTACGTAGCTTGTGTATATGTTACCAGAGCTCCAGATAAGGGGGGTATTGAGGATAATTCTAAAATAAGTTTTCTTATTACTCAATAGAATCATGATGTGATCCCTCTTTAGAACCGTCTCGGTGAGACGGTTCTAACTTGGGTCACAACATAATCTGGCTATAGACAAATATGAAATTATCCCTAAATTATCTGTTATCTCTTCTTGTCTGAAGCACAATTTTACTTGAATACAAATTTTACTTCACTTTAATTTCAGAATAAAATTAAAGGCTACATGTCATACCAACATCAGAAACTTGTGGTCAGTAAACAGAATCCATTTCCTCAGCTGTCAACAGTGATATAGCACAGGCTAGCAGATTCTCAGATGTCATGATGTTAGCTGCGAGCCAGTAGTACTGATGAGGGACCAGCTTCAAGTAGCAGTTTGCAGGACTGTACATGGCAGTCCATTCGGGGCTAATTTTGTCCATATTACGTACAAACATGTTGTGGTCACTGTGTAGAACTACTTTTCAGAATAACATGTAGTGGATCCTTGATTAAATGTTAGAAAACAGCATATGTATACATGCCATCTAATGAGGGGCTGCAGGATATGTTTTTGAAGACAAGGGAGTTTCAGAATTAACATGAAAAACTCTGGATGCACTAAAGACTAGGTAATGAATGCCGGTGTAAAAGAGAAATACATTTTGATTATTAAAAAAAAATCTTACATGATTTGTCTACATTGATAGCATGATAGCTTAATACTGTAAAGCAGAGTCGTAGCAAGTAACTTTTATAGTTTGTTACTGTCAATAGATAAGTTTGGCTTTGCATCTTCAGTTGCCATAGTATGACTGTGACAAAGAGATCTACATGTATATCTCTTGGCATTGCTGCCTCACTATAGTATTTCAGTCCATCTGAAACATTGATGTGAAGTTTATGTGTTCATGTTAGTCACAATGGAGCATCCAGAAGTTCCAGGGAATAAACGTACATGTATATCAAGCATTGCCTTTTTTCTTTGGATTGTCTGTTAGGTCAACATGATATTCACAAATGCATAACAAATACAGACATTACTGTATTTTACCAATAACATCTTTATGCTGAGCACCAAGTGAAACAGCAGGGTGGTTGGGTGGTGCGATGGTGCTAAAGGTAACTTCCAGTGCTGGGGGGTCCTACTAATTCGGGTAGAAGTTGGGCAAGGGCCTACTGAGCTTGCAGTAGGTGCAGCTAGGGGCTGCTTGGACATTTTTTTCACTCACCTATCATTTCTCTTTTCTTTCTCCAGCTCTTGTGGAGACGGCTCGATGAAGACTGAAATACTGTCTCAAAGAGCCGATAAACCCAAAACAAGCAACCAACCAAGTGAAAGAGCAGTTGATTCTCTTGGATGGTTAAGTCGGGATGCAAACCTACACAATGGCTTCCACACAAATAGCACTATAGCTTTTGTTATGAGTTGCTTTGTACTGTTGGTACAAAATGAGAAACATTTGTAATGCTTACTGCAATATAGCTTTAATGTAGTTGTATCAAGGACATAGCTGCCTTTGGAACTACAAAGGTGCATATTGAAATTTTGTCAAAATGACAAAATCTCAACATGTACCTGAGCATTTGCATGCTGAAATTTTGAAATAGGACACGATTTCAGTAACTGCTAATCTAGGAGCAAATACTTTTCAGAGTAGACCCCCTTTGGAAAGAGCCTCAGCCTCCAGGGTAGCAAATCCAGAAAGTGATCCCCTTTGTAAACAAGAGGGCCATGATGGCCCTGGATCGCTCACCTGAGTATCCTGTGAACTTAACCTCAGAGACATCCATACGACCAACAGACAGAGTTTCACAAAGATTTAATGGAAAATGAACCCTTTATTGTGTACCTTATGTTTTTATACTATTTAACCTAATAACCTGGTTTCTGACCCCACATGACCAAGTTTCAAACCTGGTCTAGAGTTCTTGGATATGAACATTCTGACAAAGTTTCATGAATATTGAATCAAAACTGTGCCCTCAGAGTGTACACAATGTTTTTCTAAGGTTTGACCTTGTGACCTAGTTTTTGACCCAACATGACCAAGTTGCACCCTTGGTCCAGATTCGTTGGAGACAAACATTCAGACAAAGTCTCATGAAGATTAGAACAAAACTGTGTCCTCTAAAGCATTCACATTGTTCATCTAAGAACTGACCTAGTGACCTAGTTTTTGACCTGACATGGCCGGACGCCGGACAAAGACTGATCACAATACCTCACCTTGAGCACTTTGTGCTCAGATGAGCTAAAAATGGCAGAAAACCTAGAGGTATACCCATAAGTTTTAAGGAGTAGGAAGCTCTGGGTCTAAACTGATTGTGAACATTCAAGATAAATGCGGTAATATGTTAAATGTTAAGTTATTGCCAAATATCTCGATGGTTATAAATGAGCACAAAATAAGTTTGTTTTTGTAATTTATAGTTTATTGTCTCTTTGACATCCCACTAACAATTTGTCTCAGTATGAGTAAAAGTACACTTTGCATAGAACTGAACGCTTCCAGGAAAGGAGTTCTTCCCATTTAGAATTTACCGTATATGAGGTAATTTTCATGGGTTCAAGTTTTCGCTGTTCAGGGTCATAAACATAAACATTACTTTTCGCAGTTAGCAGCATGCCTGAAAAGCAAAACTACTTCTTTTCCACTTGAGCCAGTCCGTTCATTAACCTGCGGCAGCCCTGCCGCAGGTTAATGAAAGAACTGGCTCAAGTGAAAAGTACCAGCAATTACCGAAGCAAACAGAACTAAAATATATGAACACTGTGTCTACAGAAGATACTTTGAAAGAAACAGGAAATTATTTCGCAATTTTAATATTCGCGGTTTCTAAGTGACCGCGAAAAATGGAGCACTGCAAAAATTACCTTGTATACAGTATTCCCATTCAAGTGGGGACTTGACTTAAAGGAAAGAATTGCTTAGAGGGGCAACCTTACTGTTTTGACAAATGAGAAAAATTTTCATACAGTAAAGGTGTCCTAATTCTTCTCCAAAACAAGAGAGTATTTACATCTTGTACTTTTTCACATGCAGAGTGAAATAAAACAAAAATCCTAACTAAGCAATGCCCTGTTGTTTAAAAGTAACAAAATTTTTTCATCATGTCCTTCATGATATGCCATTGCTGAGAGAGAAATGCTACATAAACAAATGTAAATAACTTAAAGTTATGTATGTGTATACAATTAAATTTAAGAAATATATTATTTAACTGCAGATTTTAATTTAAGAAATATTCTATCTGACATTCTATATCTCATGCTTTGCATTTGATTTTTAAAGACATTCCGTCAAAGCATTTTCAGTAAATATGTATGCTTTACATGAGAAACAAGAATGTAATAATGAGCTGTGACACCACAAAACCAAACAAGTGGCATGTGCACCCAGGGAAGATTCAGATCAGCCTGGTCATCCACCCAGTCTGATCAATCTTCAGTCGGCATGAAGGTAGCTTAGATCCTTAGCAACCCTTTATAGGCACATCAAAGGCTCTGATCAGACAGAGCGATGCCCATGCTGATCTGAGAATTTGCTGGGTGCATGTGCCACTGTGTCGATTTTGTTGTGTCACAGCTCATATGAAAATTTTATCCCTCAATCATTAGCTAACTAGAACTCATAACAATGACCATAGAATAAATAAACATTGCTGTATGTCTATGACACAATATATTTACTTAAAACAAGTATATAACCCACATATTAACATAAGTAAATATCAGAAAATAAATCCCATGAACCTGCAATTTCATTCCTGTTTGGAAATCAAGTAATCACTTACTGCAAATGGAGCGTCATAATATGAGCCGTAACTTGACAAAACCAACAAAGTGGCATGTGCAGTAAAGACTCAGTTCAGACTGGGCATCAAAGCAGTCTGATCAGGATCTTCGCTGTCCGCATGAAGGAAGCTTAGACCCTGAGCTACACTTTCAGTGCAAAGTAAAGACTCTGATCAGACTCAGTGGCTCTCAGGCTAATCTGATTCTTGGCTGGGTGGACACGCCACTTTGTTAGTTTTGTCATGTCATGGCTCGTATAGCATTGCTATCTGATATATAAGCCGAAGCATATCTGTACATGATTTCAGCTTTGTGAAAAATGACTTGGTGAAGTTATCTTAAGAGGCCTGAAAGTGGCCTAATCAAAGTTTGGCCACTTTCAGAATTTTCGTGATGACTCCACCTGGGGCCGTATTCATAAAGCCACTTTATTCGTTGCTATGCGGTTGCTAAGGCTAAATATCTATAAAGGAGATTCCCTACAACTATGAAATTTGGTCTGGAGGAACAGTCTTTGTAAGACTGTTCCTCCAGAGCAAATTTCATAGTTGTAGGGAATCTCCTTCAAAGAAATTTAGCCCTAGCAACAGCATAGCAACCACTTAAGTCGTTTTATAAATACGGCCCCTGGTCTTTAACTTCAAAAAAAATATTATGCTTTTCATACTAACAAGTTGCATACATTGTTATACTGGCTAGTTATTTGTAAAGACTTCACTTTTTAATTTCCAAGTGGGAATTGGAGATTGTATATATCAGGTGTTTTGAATTGCAAGTCCAAAGCCTTCCCAAAGCAAAGACCTATCAATACATTATGACTATGCAAAGAAATATAATTACTGCTCTTTGTTATCTATGAATCAAGTTAAGGTCCCTTATACGGGGTGATAGCAGCCTGCGATTCTCAATCCTGAAAGTCTGTCAATTGACTCTTCAATTGAGTCAAAAAGCTATCACTAATATAGCTTAAATCGTGAACTATCATACATGTAGCTTAAATCATAAAGTATCAACAAAAATTTTAATGATTTTATGGAAAAAAATCTGATTCATATGTTAAAACCAATTTCAACAATGTTTTCAAGGAGAAAAATGAAAACTTTCAGGATTTTTATCACAATCTCTCCTTTAAAATCTAAAATTTTGATGGACTCTACAAACTGATGGATACTACATTTCTGTGTGACTTAATTCTAATATTTTATATCATCCTTTTCGTGACACTACAGATACTGGAATTTGATCTGTATGACAAGTCAAATTTGACAAAGATACACATGCTTGCAGCACTACATGTACTCCAAGTTTGAATCAGGATCTTGTAGATGTAAGAAGTAGATTTATCTGAAAGAAAATAAATTTAATTTTAAGTTAAAATATTTCCATTGTAATCTAAGTGGTGATCCATCGAATTAAAATTTGAAAGTCTTTAAACAGTTACTGAGTAGAAACGGCCAATATTATGAATAATTTACCTGACTCATGTCTGCCCATCAGTCAAAATTTTTCACCATAACATCAGAGCTCCAGATAGAAAGTGGTAATGACGATAATTCTAAGATAATTTTTCTTATTTCTCAACAAAATCACATGTTGTGACCCCTCATTAGAACCGTCTCGATGAGACGGTTCTAATGATGGGTCACAACGCGTGTTAAAGAAGAAATATGGAAAATTAGCTCTGATTTTTTCCTGTTACCCCTTCCTATCTGGAGCATTGAGTTCTTGAATGGTAATGCAAGCACATACAACTACAGCTCTTCCTGTATTTGCATAAAGGGGAGATAACAATGCTCACTGATGCCCTTTATCACTAAACAGCACAAAAAATGAAAATATGTACAGTCAACTCGATATCTCGAACACTGATATCTCAAGGAGTTTCTTACATGAGAAAATGTTGTTTGGACACATTCCCTATTTTTCTTCACATTTTATCTCCTGTTATCCCAAACTACTGATATCTCAAAGTAAATTTTCTGGGACCAGAAAATTTGATTCGAGATGTCAGTAGTTTGGGATGAATTTCGACTTTGAGATATCAAAAGTTGACTGTTGAATTGCAAACAGTATAAATCCAGATAAGACAGCTCATATTGAGCCAGTTCATCTGTGTCTGTACTGTTTGCCCTCTAGTCTTGAATTTTCAATATGATATAGCTTGGACAAAACATTTTTTGAAATTTTGCAGACATAAAATTTTGTCTACTGCTTTTTTGGGGGGCTTTAAGGGTTAACATTCTGCCAGTCTCCGCATATTGAACTGATGGCATAGCTTTTACTTATTCAATGATAATCTTACGAGCCACAGTGTCTTGGCAACAGCACTTACAAAACTATGAAGCTGCTTGTAACTTCATGTACTCTACATTTTGTTGATGTCATAACAGTTTGACAAAAGCAGTTATGAAATTTCAAAGTAGCTGTTCAAACTAATCGTACACTACATTCTGTTTACTGTTAGGCTTTGGACAACTTTTGCAAGACAGGATGGAATAAGAGATGGATGACTTGCAAATTTACATCCCTTTCTGTTGTATCAAGACAAGGAGAGGATGTTTGAAAAAGTCTTTACAATGAAGGGCTTTTTAGGGTAAGACAAAATCTGGCCTCTTGCTAGACTTGAACCCACAACACCATGATTCAATGCTGGAAGCGTAAACCATTCAGACACACAGACCCTTCTTGGCTAAGAGAACAGAAAATAACTAACCTGTTCTGCTCTAGGACAAGCCACAATCTGTCTGTCCTCTTCTGTGTACTGTTCCGTCAGTATTTCTGATAACTGCTGAAATCTTTGTTGGACATTCACCTGTGATATTTAAGAATAGTAAACAGGGATTATTGTACGTCACAGTAGTTCAAATAGGCAGTCCAACTTTATCCAAGTGACTGACTAGAAAAAATCAATCATTTAATGTTCACTTAAGGAGACCTTTATAAGTATCAGTCAAGAAAATTCCTGATCTACAAAATCCATTAACTGTATTTAATAAAAGGCCATCGGCCAAGTGTCACCCGACGTTTGAAATGTGTCACAAACTTCAGCCCTTTATTCTGTTTCAGAGTAAATGTATGGCCAAAAACAGAAAATATATATATTACAGAACCTGGTAAGCAAATGATAACAGAACATAAGCAAAGACATATACCCAATTACTGGGCCTCTTTATAAAATACTTAAGTTCAGAACAGGGCATATATGTGTAAAATCAGGTTACTGAAACTATAGGCCCTTACAAAATGACCAAAACATCAAGACTGTATACCCAGTAACAAAATAACAAGAGCCATAATCCTGCTTATATGAATCTGATGAAAAATGAACAATTCAGCCCATTAATATGAATAGTTCTGGAGTTATCCCTTTACCTTTAAGAGAATGTCTATTATCTATGAAAGGAGAATAACTCTGTTACTTATAATTTAGCACATCCTAACAATATTCAGAATAATCAATTTACCAAATGCTAATAGCATACCAAATTTCAGCTCTCTCGGTCAAACGGTTCAAAAGTTGGAAAAATGCCAAAAAATGACAAAGGGCCATAACTTTGTAAAAAATAGGACAACTGAAATTCCAAAATCACATGCACATCTTCAGATCATGATGAAACATTCTGCACAATTTCCAAGTCAATCTGATACAAGATGTTGCAGGAGTCGCGGGGACAAGGTCTAAGTCAGCAAGGGCCGTAACTCAAATAAAAATGGCCGAAACAAAAATAAAAAACCACATGCACATCTTCATATCTTAAGAATACAATCTGTAAAATTTCAAATCAATCCGATGAAAGATGTAGGAGGAGTTGCGGGGACAAGATTTCGGGAGGTCTGAGTCAGCAAGGGCTGTAACTCCATCAAAAATGGCCAAAACAAAAATCGAAAACCACATGCACATCTTCATATCATAAGAATACAATCTGTAAAATTTTAAATCAATCCGATGAAAGACATCGGAGGAGTTGCTGGGACAAGATTTCGGACGGACGGACGGAAGGACGAGGGTCATTTCTATAGTCCGCCTACGTCGGGTGACAAAAAGGTAATGTGAATATCCCTTTATATCATTTGACATGCTGAGGTCCAGTTGTTGTTTTTTTGCTGCAAAAAAAGTGAAGAGCTTTAGCTCTTCACATTTTTTTTGCTGCAAAAAAGTGCAAATGGGCTTCACATTTTCTGCTGCAAAAAATGGTAGCGCAGGTACAATGTACTTGATAATGTAACACCTCTAACTAACAGCATGGTCAATTTGAGCAACTATACTAAGATGACGTGCATTTTGCCAAAACAACTCATATGCACTTGTGCAAGTTTGTCAGGGCATATGTATTCCATCTTTCTTGTAATTATAGTAAAGCAGCTCATTGGATCGTTATATTTATTCTTTATTAGCAATTGCTTGGCAGCTTACTATCATTTACTATGCTTGGGTTACTCTACCAACGACCGGCTGTACTATGCTACGACTACATTTGTACTCTACAAGAGCACACACAAACCAAACTTATGTTAAATCCTTTGACTGATATGCTTGTATCTTGGTTTAAACATATTCATTTAGCTTATTCAGTTAACATACATATATACATTATACATAAACAAGTAAGATATCCCTACAAGCTATGGGGTCAGATCAGAACGGAAGCGATGCGCTTGTATCTTGTTTACAGAACAGTTTATTTCTTATAAGTAATAAAGTCTACACTCACCTTGATTGGTTTAAAAAGGATCAGCTCAGTATCCCTGTTAGCTAAATATAGTGACATGCTTCTCTGTACAACTGTCACAGATTTCTTCAGTAATTTATATGTCTCTGCTATGACATCGTGAACTTTCTCAGCGGCAGCAAATGGTTGTTGTCGCAAACTGATCTGTTTCACATTCTCATCTTTAGACATGGTCAGAATAATTGTTGCCTGCAAAAAAAAAAAAATAAAAAATAAAAATGATATATTGAAATGAGATCTCTATATTTATTGGATTCTAAGGCTGCATTTTTTTCCCTTCCAAAACAACTCCAGTAATCTAGATCCATCCTACAAGATGAATCTAGACGTTTGGAATAATTTAGGAAGGGGGAGGGGAAGGGGGAAATGAATTATAGTGGACTTAATGAAACTGAGTTTCCTATTTACGATTATTTTGAAGGGAAAAAGACCCAATAATACAGTATGATGGAAACAGCTATGTGGCAAGTGCTGACAGTTATCCCTAGGAACTGGGCTGGAAAATTATGCTTCAGCAGTCACATATAATAGTCTGCTATATATGATTGCTGGATCATATACATGTAAATGCACATTTATAAATACATCAATTTGGGCAGCATTCCTTCATAAATCAAGGTGTATGGGTACACGTCATTTTTTCCTACCATCTTTTCCAAGAGGAACGACTTTTGTGGCTTCTTCTTCTGGGATCTACTCTTAAAGGAAAGAACCTGGAGCAAATTTGTTCCTTTAATAGTTGATCTCCATTCTGAAGGAAGGCCAACTGAAAATAG
The DNA here is from genome assembly GCA_963989385.1 of Ctena decussata. Lineage (NCBI taxonomy): Eukaryota > Metazoa > Mollusca > Bivalvia > Lucinida > Lucinidae > Ctena > Ctena decussata. The sequence goes on from OZ022513.1 coordinate 55,373,852, forward strand.
CACATTCCTTCCACTGAAAGTGTACCCATACTTGGACAGAAAGAATAATGACTGAATATGTTACATACCCTTGAAAGGAATTGTTTTGTAGGTTCAGTGAGTAGATCAGTAACATAATGGATAAATTCTTCACAGGTTTTCTTCAGCTGACTGTCAACATCTCTCTTAGAGTCTACAAAATGTTCCTGCACCTGAGGTGTGCCCTGAAACACACAGGATATGTACACTGTGAAAATAATCTGAGAGTAAGAGATGACAGAAAGATGATACTTACTGTTATGTTCAGTGTTCTCCCTAGAAATTTCAGAAGACATGTCACTTTTAACACACAAATTCAGTCTGTGACCTGATTATTATTTTTTTTGAAATCCTTAATTTAGCTATGCTTTGTCAAAATAAGCCTAAATTTACATTATAAATAATTCATTGATGATCCTTAATGCATTTAAAACAACTTTACTGGCAAAGAAATGAAAATAATAGCATTTTTATAAATTTTCACTGAAAATTAAGGCATGTTGCAAAGATAATTTTGAGAGGAAAGCATGTTGCTTAATGGTCTGGGGAGATCACTGATGTTATAGTACAGGGTTGCCTCTCATCATCCACTTTAAAATGCCCTGACTTTTCCCTGATGTTTTCCAATTTTGCAGATCCTTTTATGGGTCCCTAAGTTGATTAAACATGTACTCTTTTCTTTAACAGAACTTAAAGCATCACTTGAATACTGGCAAGTACTTTTAAAGGGAAGAATTTGCCCCTTCCCTGGCAGCAAATTCTTTCCTATAGGGGTAGCCCCCAATGAGGAGGTAGATGAAGACTGAGCATGGATTATCTTTCATGACTGTGTATGCTGTCCACTTGAGCACAATAAGTATATTTAAGCAATGAATTTCATTTTTCTGAGGTTTATCGAAGTGTAAACTACATTGGGTCACATGCAAAGTGAATGAACCCCGAAGGGGTTCATGTAAACTTTGCTAGTGACACAATGCAGTTTACACTTCGATAAACATCAGAAAAATTAAGTTCATTGCTTATATTTATATTCGTTTCAATCAAATTTTTCATGAAAAATCTTATATAAGCGCTAAAATTGAAGCAGTTGAACATGTACACGCAGAGTTTTCTGCTAACAGCAAAACGGCATGCATGACGTCATGGCGTTGCTGACGTCCAATCAGGTTGTAGAGAGCCATTGTTTATTTTTACGTCATTGACGTCGCGTGTCTCAATGTAATTATTGGAATGTAAACTACATTACGTTCCAATGGTTTACTATAGGGTTTTTCAGTAAAAACACCAAGAATGTAAATATTTTCTGAAGACTTCAATTTTCTAATTCCCTGACTTTCCAAGCCTTTTCCCCATTTCTCTGACCAATCATAAAATTCCCCAGCTTTTCCCTCCCTGGAAAAAATTATCATTTTCAAGATGTTTCTCCTTGACCATGGCAACCACACAGAATATGTCGTAATGATTCAGGTTGTCAGAAAACTGTATTGTAAACTCATAAATTTTTGCAAACGCTTATTTCTATGCATTAGAGAAAAAGGAAACATTTTCGAAGTTTGGAATTTTGGGTTCTCTTAATGGTTCTTTGGAGAAACAACGGCCAAAACCATTTTTGAATTGACAAAATACAGACATCAAAGATGGAACAACAGGAGTTGTAAGAAGACAGCAAACCACACTAATGGGAGATTGACTTTCATAGTTACGTTATATTATAATTGCAATCCATTAAAAGTCATGAAAAAAAAATGCTGTATGAAATGCTGATATACAAACCTCAACAATAAACTGTAGAAGGGCATTACTGGAATTAAGAGAGAACAGCTGAGATTTTCTCTGTACCAGGCCATATGCTGCATCTGTAATACACATGTGAGCCGCGACGTGAGAAAACCAACAAAGTGGTTATGCGTCCAGCGCAGACTCAGATCAGCCTGGGAATCAGCCCAGTCCGATCAGAGTCTCCGCTTTGCGCTTAAAGGGTAGCTTAGAGTCTAAGCTATCTCCATGCCCACAGCGAAGACTCTGATCAGACTGGGCGGATGCCCAGGCTGATCTGAGTCTGCGATGGGCTCACAACCACATTGTTGGTTTTCTCGTGTCGCGGCTCATATATTATCACTGAACATACTATAATCAACTCCCGATATCTCGAACACTGATATCTCAAAGTATCTGCTTATATCATAGAATATATTCTGTATTTTCATTTACATTTCAACTCCTGTAATCTCAAACTACTGATATCTCAAAGTAAATTTTCTGGTTCCAGCAAATTTACTTTGAGATATCAGTAGTTTGGCTGAAATTTGACTTCGAGATATCGAGAGCTGATTGTATAAAATTTTATGTCAATAGCATAGAAAACAAGCTTACTATATAGCAACTCAAAGCTGAACAAACAACAGGTAAGGTACTACGCATTTGTATTTCATGTGTTTAGAAACAAACAGCATATCTTACTGAGCTTCATGTGTAATCCAACAGTTCACACAAAGATAAAACAGTTTTATGTATTCATAGTAGGGTTTTAATCCCTTTGTACAACCACCTTTCTGCTTTTCAGGCATCAAATCCAATAGAACATCTATATATCTTCTGAAAACAATATATATCTTCTCTCTTTAGCTTTTACTGACAACCTGTTCAAATTAATTAGGAAGTCAATTTTAACTGTACATTATCTAAGGCTGTAACATTCTTTGAAATTGTTCAGATATAAATTTTGTTGTCTACTTTTTTTGCACTTTAAGTGTTAGTTGACAAAATAAGTATTAAATGTTAATTCTTTCTTGTCCAAAATTTTAGTCTTTTGTTCTTTTCTTCCACCCTATTCTCTCCTGGCTATTCTCCACCATACCCCACCCTATACCAAACAGAGGTCACATTCAAGACTGTCAATACTGGAACATAAAGCAAGCAATCTAGTTCTAGAGATGCATACTGAAGGTGTGTATGACTACAAGCATGCATTTGTGTGTGCATTAAGTAAACATGAGCACCACTTAAACAGCCTGAGTAAGAAGATATCAAATAATTCTTGTCATCAGCACTCCGAAAGCAGTTCAGAAATTAACCAAGAGCTTAGTTCAGAATATCATCATCAAGACTGAGTTAGATTAATGTGGACCAAGGCCAAAAATTCATATATCATCCTAAAATTTTGAAGAAGAAAACATCTGAAAGTAAACTCTTTGCTAAACATGTGTAAATAACTGGATCATAAACTCAATGGCTACCATACCATATGCAATACAACATTCAAACATGCAGTCATAACAAGACACAAGCAAAGTGACAACATTAAATTTTGACAAGACAAGTATATAATTTACAGTTTCATGGATTTTTTTTTTGTAATCAGAGCTGAAGATAAGGGAATAATTTGAAGGTAACTCTGACAGAATTTTTTGTGAATCCTCAATAAAAGCAGAAAATAAAACATGTTGTAGCTCCTCATTTGAACCACAACAGACAGAAGCCATTATTTGAGCCTTGACACGAGAAAACCAACAAAGTGGTGGTGCACACAACACAGACTCAGATCAGACTGGGCATCCGCCCAGTCTGAACAGAGTCTTCGCTGTCCACATGGAGGTAGCTTAGCCCCTTAGCTATCCTTTAAGCGCTTAGCAAAGAATCTGACCAGACTGGGCAGATGCCCAGTCTGATCTGAGTCTGTGTTGTGTGCACCACCACTTTGTTGGTTTTCTCGTGTGGCTGCTCATTTATGTATGTATTCATTGAAAATGGAAAATATCCCAGAGGTATTATACAATGCACCCCTTATCACGAGCCTGAAACTGTATTTTAGTAATTTCCATCACATGCCAGGATCACAATTATTAAGCAGAGTAAGAGATTAATTCTATCATGACTCCTGGTGGGGAACCTTAACCACCCAACACTTGTTTGACAAGCACCAGATAAGTCAAAATTTTGTGGGTGAAATCTATAGTATCTTTCTTTCTTTTCTTATTTCAACAGAAAACATACACATCAAGTTCCAATAACCAGAGTTTCAGGTGAGGATGAATTTGAATTCTGAGGTAATTTGTCTTACATGTGAAGCAACAAATAATGTTCGCCTTGATGCCAGTGTGGAAGTTCTAACTGCGGTTGTGTGGAGAGGCAGGAAGTGGGTGGGATTGAGGGAGGGGCTCACCATATTTTACGGCAGTTCTGGTTTGATGGAAGCCACAATATGAATTTTTATAGAGACTAAACAATAACTACCAAAGAATTGGCATTCAAACTCACCCTTTTCTAGAGCTCTGGTACAACAGAGCCCTTTTGTTCAAAACTAACGATGTTGTTAGTCAATGGGATGTTAAATAATTTTCAAATGCATTGAAAGCAAAGGCACTTCTGTTTATTTATTTATTTTTTTTTTTTTGCTGAAAATATGTGAGGAGCTTTTGCACTGCAAAAGATCCTTATTGTTTTTCAGCAAAAAAAGATATGAGCCACGACAAGAGAAAACCAACAATGCGGTCGTGCGCCCAGCGCAGACTCAGACCAGGCTGGGTATTTGCCCAAACTGATTAGACCCTTTGCTAAGCGCTTAAAGGGTAGCCAAGGGACTAAGCTACCTTCATGCGGACGGCGAAGACTCTGATCAGACTGGGCGGATGCCCAGGCTGATCTGAGTCTACGCTGGACGCTCGACCACATTGTTGGTTTTCTTGTGTCGCGGCTCATATAAGCACTTTTGATTTTATGCCTACTAGAAGACTAAACAAATCTCTGACTAAAAATTTTGTTAATCTAATAATGCTAAGTGAACAAAAGAGCCTTTTTTTTTCTTCTAAATATGGATAAAGTTGTAAATTCATCCCAAAATTTTGCTTTATCTGAAGCTACTGATAGCAAGACTTGTATGAAGAAAGACGTACCAACAAGTGAGCCGAAGCCTAGTGAAAATAAGGAAAACAGCAGTTTGAGTTACCGTATTCATTTGGCTATACAACAGGTTCTTTTCCCTTCAAAATGATCCCAAAAATGTAAATCAGTTACATTAATTCTGCAATAATATGTTTTTCCAGCTATCAAAACAATCTCAAAAATCTAGATCCATCTTATAAGATGGATCTAGATTTTTGGACTGTTTTGAAAGGGAAAACCAGCATCGTATAACTGAATAAATATGGTACATAAAGAAGAAAAATGGGTTAGCGCTGGTGAGCAGGATCAACTAACACTATTTACTACCTTCATATTCAGATACCTTAACCTTACTAGGCTACACCTATTTAACTTTGTTAATGGACTCTGCCAGCTTTTGATTTTGAACAAGTTTTGGACAGAAGCTAAACCTCGAAATAGTTATGGCGATTTCACTAAATATTCTTCATGACTGTACAAAAGGTTGATATCGTAAGACAGACAGGTACTTTTTTCTGAATAGGCACTACTGCTTGGCCTGTATAAGATAATAATTCCCGGAGCTTATAAACCAAATTGATCAAGTACTGGCGTTTCTGTCATTATCCATCACACATAAACAATCTAAATGTTTCTTTACTAGCTCCTGTGGACCAAACTGTACTACATGTATTTGCCATTCTGCCAGAACATTTCTGACATAGCGAAACATTATGATTTTAGGACCATCACTGAAACTGGTTAAAAGTGTCCCAACACTTAGGATAATTTACATGTAAAACTAAGACCATGTGGAGAAAATCTTAATGTTAGAGAAAACCCTATATGATTCATGTCACAAGTCATGTTAGTCTCAGAATCTTGGCAGTTTGCATGAAAAAGCTGTGGACTTGAAGCTTGCATAGTATGCATCAGAAATGCTTATTTGATTATGAACAAAATTTCCTGGTACATGAGCAGTGGATATAGAAATGATGCCATACAACAAAAGCAGACTGAGAACCCTCAAACCAGACTATGCATCTCTGCATACTGATCCGAGTCTGCCCTATTTGCACAAAAGCTTTAAGGATCCAGAGAAAACGTACATGGGAATTTGAGGACTGACAGCCTGTGTAGATGTGCAGGCCAGCCCTAGCGCTTAGAACACCAGAAATGAAAACTGATGAATTTGCAAACAGTGTAGAACCCCATGAGGCAGCTCATGATGAGCTGCCTCATCGGGTTCTACATTGTTTACTATCTATTCTTTTAATTCTTAAAATGGTATAGCTTGAACAGTTTTTAAAATTTGCAGTTGTAAATTTTGTTGTCTGCTTTTTTGGTGCTGTAGAGGTTAGTCTTTGCTATTTGAATGGCTCATAATTATATTCTTACAAAATATCTATTTACCTTTGAGTTTACTGAAGTCTAATGATGTCTCCCTAATTGAGAAATCAGCATGGAAGGGAGCAATCTGTTCTCGTAGGATCAAGAGATGTTTTATCATAAACAGCTGTCCATCTAATGGTGTCTGGAAAATCAACACGAAAGTTAATGATGTCTTCACTCTTGGTTGGATGAAACCTTTTGATTCACTTTCATATAACATCTATCCTATTAAAATGTCCTTTCCTGCATGCATCAATCATTCAAAACTTGTTGGCAAAGACAAACCACAATATTTTACAGCTGCAAACATATGAATTCTAATCTAAGTTTAGTTAAACTTTTCTTGGACCACAAACCACAATATTTTACAGCTGCAAACAGTTTAGTTAAACTATTCTTGGACCACAAACCACAATATTTTACAGCTGAAAACATACGAATTCTAATCTAAGTTTAGTTAAACTATTCTTGGACCACAAAGAGTTCCTAAAATATTTTACAAACAGTGAAGATCTATTAGTCTACCCAAGCAAGCATTATTCTTACAGAAAGAATCTGATTATGGCCTGAATTATTTGAGCCATGACAAAGTGGTATGTGCGCCTAACTAAGTCTCAGATCTGACTAGGGATCAGCCGTCTGATCAGAGTCTTCGCTGTTGGCATGAAGGTAGCTTAGACCTTTAGTTACCTAATAAGTGCACAGGGAAGACTCTGATCAGACTGGTTGGATGCCCAGGCTGATCTGAGTCTTTGCTGGGCACACATGCCTCTTTGTTGGTTTTGTTCTGTCACAGCTCAAAACTTTGTCAGTCAGCCAACTGTTTTACATTGTATCACCTAATATTAGAGACTGGTCCAAACGAGGGCTGGATGAACAAGGTATCCCAATACATGTCATTACTATGCAAGGCTACCTTTTGTAAAACACATTACAGATTTAAATCAAGCAAGGTTCAAACTGTTCACTCATCAGTGGTTAACATGTACACGTACTACATTTTAGGTACGACATACAAATTACAGATAAAAATTTTGAGGGCAAAACTTTGACTTTTCCTTAATAAATTAAAACTCAAAACTATTTTCCAATGTACAGATCTGTAACCAACCTTTCTTTTGGTAATTCCATCTTTAGCATTAGCCAGTGACTGGATACAGGACTGAAGAGCTTCTTGTGATAGTCCTTGGAATGTGGTTTTCTAAAACAAATCAGAAATAACATACACATTATGTAGCTAGTAGCTAAGGTGTCCACAAACAATTCAAAACTTGTATTTCCTCATTTTTCACAGAATTTTCTTTACTTTAACAATCATGCGTTTACCCTGATAGCTAAATATTGTCAATTTATTCCATATTGAATTTCATCACTCAGTGCTTACAGTTAATAAATTCAGGGCCCAGACGTTCAAAACTAACGACGTTGTTACTTAACGAAACGTTAAAATTTCAAATGTTAATATCTCAAATATGCCAATATTTTTTGTTGAAAAAATGTGAGAAGCTTTTGCAGTGCAAAAGCTTCTCACATATTTTCAACAAAAAATATCAGTGTATTTGGTTATAAAGTTGCAAAACACTTAACAAGTTGACCTCTTAACGAGCTTGTTAAGCTAACGATGCTTTGAACAACTGGGCCCAGATGTTTTCAGGTGCATGGCTGCACTTTCCAGGGAAGCAACTCTTCCATTTTTCTTTTATGCCTCCCTTCATGATAGGGTCTAATCTCAAAGGAAAAACTTTGCTTCTGTTATACAGTATGTGCAATCTTTTTTTTTTCAGAGTAGACCCATTTTGGAAGCGCTACATCATCCAGGAAGGCAAACAGGAAGTCATGAAAGTTCTTCTCCTATGTAAAAATGGTGGAAAAAACATGTTGGTGTACCCATGTAATACTGCACTCAAGAAATGATGACTTTTTCAAAACTAGTACCATGTCAGAAGGAAAAGGCAGCCAGAATATGAATTTGCCTCGCCAGATTGCGGGCTGTCACAAAACAGAGCAAAACCTGAGATCTCCACTCAAAGTTTACACCACCAACACAAACCAGGGTACCAGAAGAGTAATATCTATGTCCCGCCCTGCTAGTCCCAGGTGAGACAACAAGAGTTGTCAGAAGACAACAAAGCGCACCTCATGGGTGCCTGATTCTCACAGTTACAAAGTCCTCAAATATATGAGGTTATTTGCAGTTTCAGACTGAACCATTATCCCAGGCTTATATAAAGACCTACTAAATAGTGCTAAAAACATGAAGCAAAATCATTGAAGCATGATATGTATGTCAAAGTGACCTCAAGTTCATCAAAGTGTCAGACTATTAATCCATGTTGCCAAGTATGATGTTAATCTCTAACACAGGTTTGGAGATACTAGGTAAAATCAGTAAACCATGAAATATAGGTCACAGTGACCTACAAATAGTATGAACTCATTTGCAGAGTCAGACTGAACCATTATCCCATGTATGATGGAAATCTCCTAAATAGTGCTCAAGATACAAGTCAAAAATCACTGAACCATGAAAAGTAGGTCACAGTGACCTATAAATAGTATGAGGTCATTCGAAAAGTCAGACCAATCCACTATGCCAGATATGGAGTTAATCCATCAAACAGTGTTGGAAATATAAGGCAAAATCACTGGACCATGAATAAAGGTCAAGGGTACTGGAGTCTGCATGGATGCTTTGCAGCTGCTGTAATTATAGGGATATGCTATTTGACCAATTATCAACTTTCTTGTCTCAAAGGTATCATCAAAACTAAAAATTTTGCTTTAAAAAAGGTGCCAAACACCAAAGTCAGTCAACAGTAACATATAGGTCAAGGCCACACAATTGTGTCATGTGGATGTACATGTATATATGTACCAAGTATGAGGACTGTAGCTGCTGAAGTTTGTAAAATACAGAGTCAAACATCGAGTTAAACGCAAAAGTTAACATAGGTTAACCTGATCACCGACGCCGACAAGGACACTGACGTTGACACGGACATTGATGCGAACGCTGACGCTAACGGAAACTCGGACTACGACGCCGGAGGTATTGCATAAGCCCTCCTTTGCTTCGCAAAAGCGCACTAAAAACCCAAAAAACAAGCAAAGATAGATCAATCACATATGCTTAATTTGGGTATTCACCATCTAGCAGTTGAATTCTGCAGAATCCACACAGCTCGAATTCAAACAACAAAACAGCTTGACCTATTTACACACATGCTGAAGTGAGTCTTCCCTGGTCCTTCACTTTTTAGCTATGATAGAAAGCTGCTAGCACACTTACATCAATACATCTGTACAGTTTTGACAGTGTGACAAGAGTTCTCCGAACAGTAGGGTACCACATCCCATGTAAATCTGCTGGGGACATTGGCATGGAGGTCATCAGGTTGCCCCCAGCCCCAGTATTAGAAGACACATCCTGCCAGCCTGTAGTAGGGTCTTCTTGTAGTGGGACAGGTTCTAGGGCCTCAGTTTTCTCCGTTTCAACATCCCCTTGTCCTGTTAGTCTGGCAACCTCTGCACTTGTACTTGAGGCATTAGATGGAGTTCTAGAGTGACTTCCCTTTGTCTGACCTTTCTTGATGCTCTCTGCAATGCTCTGTGAAAAATCAATTAATTCAGCTATAAGACATGGTTATTTTCCATCTCCACAACCTTTAATATAATAGAGCTCCCAAAAACAGAAATATTTGAATTTGCAAACAGGGTAAATCCAGATGAACCGGCTCACAGTGAGCAGCCATCTCTTCTGGGTCTACACTGTTTGCCCTCTAGTCTTGAAATCTCCCCATACCATTGCTTTAATCTTCAAATTACCTTTGCAACATGCCTTAATTTCCAATGAAAATTTATTAAAGTGCTATTATTTTTATTAGTTGACCAGCAAAGTTTTTTCAGTGCATTAAGAATCAGCAATGCATTATTTATAATGTAAATTTATGCTAATTTGACAAAACAGTGCTATATTAAGGAATTTAAAAAATTGATCAGCAAGTCAAAATCTGATTTTTGTGCAAAAGCGACATGCCTTCTGAAATTTCTGAGGAGAGAATTCTCAATATAATATAGCTTGTATAAAACATTTTTTTTAATTTTGCAGACTCAAATATTATTGCCTGCTTAAGGGGTTAAGTTGCACTTTGATTAGGACCCAATAGTCTGAGCTTCTAAAACAAGCTTTCAAGGTGGAATGAGGAATGTTACAGTACCTCTTCTAAACAGAAATTCAAAAGTCTTCTAGACATCTTCACTTATTTCTGGAAGGACTGCCTTTCTTCCATTTAATTTTATCCATCCAATTAGCTTTCAAAGCAAGTGGGACTAAACTTGCTAGTTAAGGTGTATGGGTACACCTCTATGTTTTTTTTCCTGCCATTTTTACAAAGGGTGACAGCTTTTAAGACTGCTTATTTGCTTCCCTACAAGACACAGCCCTTCCAAAATGGGGTCTATTCTTAACTGAGCAAGTTCTTTCCTTTACGACTTGAGAAAGAAGACAAGAAAAAATTGAAATGGCAGGACTACTTCTAAAAGGTCCCCCATACATCTTCAGTGAGGAACATACCTCCATCATTTCCAGCTTCTCAGGATAGGCCAGGTCACCCTGGGCAGCAGCATATTGTAGAATATCAGTCTTGATGTAGATATATGTCCTGTAGACCAGTCTCTCCTGAACGTCCATCAACATCTGACGACAAACTAGTTCAAAAGCTCGTAGTTCCTGGGCTATAAAAAGGAATTTTTATATAAAAACTGTTATGACCCTAAATATTTCAAACAAGAATTCCAGAATTGCAAGGAGCCCTAGTAGCTCAGTAGGTTAAGCCCTGGCCTGATGATCTATGTGTCCCGAGTTCGATCCCTGTAAGAGGTGAGAATCTTTTCAATCATAAATGGGCTTCCACTGCACACAGTCTTTCATTATTACCCTCCCATCATCCTGATATGACTGAAATACTGTTGAAAAGGATGTAAAATTGCAAGTCATCCATCCATCAAGCTGTGTCTTGCCTATCAGAGCACTGTCATACTGTAATGTACGTAAAGTATTGGGACACCTACAAAAATTAATTTTCCATTTGTCCCAAATGGCAAATTAATTTTTCTCGGTGTCTCAAAATTTAGGCACATTAGGGTATATCACAGCTACAAAAGAAAGCTCAACAAAAGTTCATGCCACTGATGCTGACACCGGAAAAGTATTACGTATGTTTTGCTTCTGCCTGTTGCAATGAGACAATTATGGGGACTGCAGTGTCTGTGACTTAAAGGTGAATAGACACATCTCTATATTTACACTTGCCACTGACTCCCCATAGATAAACTTCTAAGAGCAACTAGCTTCATACACTGATGAATGACTTTTGATCATGTGACATTGTTGTCAAGCAAAGTCTAAGGTAAACAAACATTGACTGGTCCATGTGATATTTGCTTGACGCAACATCCTGGCGACGACTTTGTAACGTAATGGCAGAACATGTTGTTACTAACTTTACTTCGTCCCATATTCTACATATTTATTACTAAATACTACGAAAATGGCATAGAAATAGAAACGGTCTAAAAATAAAGTATAAATATATGAACAAAAATTTTTTAGAGTCCATTGTGTGATGAGGCCAGTGGTCGTTGCTGAAATTCTACAGGGTGTGCTTCACGCTTCATGGAATTTTAGCTCCACCCACTGGCTTCATCAAACGATGAACGCTGAAAAATCACTTTTTAATTTTAAAAGTTTTTTCCCCCATTTTCATGTAGGAATACAACTTTCATGACTTCCTGTTTGATTCCTTGGATGCTGTAACATTTCTAAACTGGGGGCCATGCTACAGAAAAGAATTTGCTCCCCTATGGAAGAGAGGCAAAAATAAAAGTTGATATAAATGCGTTACATATTCTGGATCATTTAAAGGTGGGGTTTGGGAGTGGGGGGTTCTATTATAGCGGAATAAAGATTGTATGATTGTATGTGCAGGAAGACCTATCTTGGTTGTTAATACATGCCATATTGTATATTTTCTAACACAATGCAAATGAAATGTACAAATGAATACTGAGAAACAAACTGAAATCATACCATTATTTTGCACATGTTCCTCCAGCATTTCAATCTTCAATATACTACAGAGCTCGGCCAGTGTCTCTAAATGGTTAATATGAATAATCAAGGGTCGGAACACATCATACAGGCAGCTACAAAGTCGCTCTAACATCATACTGAAATAAATTGTCACTGATCTTATCAAAAGTGATTATGCTATAAACATGTGTTATTACAGAAATGCTTAAACAAACAGTGAGGGCCGAGATCAGGGCCCATGTTATAAAACTATTTTCATGCTCCACTCAGCTGAGCATGAAATTTTACCTGCTAATAGATAGCATATGACATGTATTAATAAGCACAGTTGTTTTCTTGCTCAGTTTAGCTGAGAATGAAATTTTCTCTGCTTATGAATATGAAAATGCCAACATTAGTTGGCATTTTCATGTTTATCAGCAGAGAAAATTTCATGCTCAAAAGTTTTACAACCTTGGGGCCAGACTGTTCCTTGAGGATCAGTCTGATATGTGTCTGCACCATTTACCATATGGCACACTTTCAGGGGAAGCAATTCTGCCATTTTCATTTTTGTCCTTCTTCCTTCCAAATTAGATCCTATTTTGGTACGGCTTTTTATTGTCAAGGGAAGCAAACAGAATTTGTTCCTCTAGGAGTCAAGAGAAGACACCCTTTTGGAAAGTTTTCAAGGGAAGCAACTCTACCTTTTTCTATTTTACCTCTCTTCTCCATAGGGGTCAACTTTAACAGAAAGAATATGATCTGCTGGAAGCAAATGCTTTTCTTTTAGAGTAGACCCCCTTTTGGAAGAGTTTTGTCATTCAGAGAAGCAAAAAGGTCATAACAGTTGTCTCCCATCCAGAGGAAATCATGGAGGTGCACCAATTCACCTTAAGATAAATAGATTTAAAGATGTACTTACTCAAGGAGAGGTGTTGATTTCGAGAAGAAGTTCCAGTACAGCTGGTACTCGTCTTCACAAACATGCACCATGAAAGCACAGCCACTCCTCATCTGTAATGTACATGTAAACAGAGCTCAGATAAACTTATTTTGGATGCTAATTCTAGAATAATTTTTCAGCCTTTAAAATGTGTGTTGTGGCCCCATTGCGAGAGTTAATATTAAGATATGAAGATCTAGGTTATTAATTTATTATATGAGCCCGTCCAGATAGAAATCGACCATATGACATAAAAAATTCGATATTTAGGTTTTCTGTTATCTGAATGCGCGTAACATTGTAGAACAAAAAGGTAAAAACCGTTTGAAGTTATCTAGATTATTAAGGATGTTATGGCAGTTTTAAACACACTGGTATCTAATGTAACTTGCCAGAATTAATAACGTTACGTGACGTCACGTTACACTGTTATGGATAACGCCATTATAAATGTTTTCCCTTGTAATGCATATCATTATTATTAGCAAACGCAAGTACTAGTAATCATTAGGAGTAAATTTTCCCGTAACAAAGCTCTCTTAGGATAGGTAGAAAAGATGGAAAGGTTTTGATCCAGGTTGATGTCATACCAAGTATGATCCCTTTACCTCGAAGGGTAATCAAGAAATATATTTTCCGAACAGCAGCTTTAACAAAAATATAAACTTAATATTCGGACTGACCGACATGCTTAAGTACTGCCGTTCGCGTGTATGGACAATCCGGAAACTTCATACCTGCGGTGCTCCTATGGCTTCGAGTGCATAAAGCAAAAAAAAAAAAAAAAAAAAAAAAAAAAAACATATCTTTTGATATTTTGAAATACTTCAACTGTTTCTAAAGATGAGTAAGCAATTAACTTAAAGCTTGTCATTTTCTTTTTGATAAAGCAAAGAAATTGTAAGGGTCCTTCAGCAGCATTTTAACTTTAAGAGTGGGTCGCATTTTCGAAGAGCTACGTCGTCCGAGGAAGCAAAAAAAGGTCACAAAAGTTGTTTCCCTTTGTAAAAATGGTGGGAAAACATCGAAGTTGTTTCCCTTCGTAAAAATGTTGGGAAAACATGGACATGTACCATACGCCACTTCACAAGAAATGTCACTTCTGCTTTGGAGCATCTGTTCACCATACAATTTACTAGGCCCAAAGGCCGAGATTATATATGCAACTAGTGGACTCAAAGACACTGATGTGAAGGCTGATGATTGCATGCATGCTCTAGTCTCCACATTCCTGTCAGTGGTAAAATCGCCTAAATACAAATCATTTTGAAAAGCAGTTCAGTCTTCATGATTGACAGAATGTGGGTTGATGAGCATATACTGTGCCAGATAACAGGCAAAAAGTAAAGCGAACATAATTTTGAAAACCGTCTAACTGCTCAGCAAAACACAATTTCTTGTTCTAGTTTCCCATCCAGCAATGCAATATAAACAAGGGTAAGACAATAAAATGGGTTTCAGGCTTGTACGTTGTATTTTTACCGTTTTGTTCAAGCTAAAAAACTTGAAAGGAGGTCATTTTAGTTACCAACTTAAAAGACTCAAATAACTTTTCAACCCCTTTTTATGTGAAACTGTGACGTTTTATTACGTGCTCCTCCCTTCCCACTTTTTCACATCCACACCTATGCCAGCTTTTGGTTAAAACGAATTTCTTGATCATATATGCGTCTCTTTAGAAAGGGGACATGAACTTATACCGGTATTTTCTGTGTCCGTAACAAAAATAAAATCGTCACTATGGTATCAGGTATGGACTTAGAGTTACCAAACCGCGAAAAGCGAACAAATGACAATTTTTAACGAAAGTAAAACGTCATTTTTTTTTAACTTGTTAATTTATTTTACAAACTATAATTCACCAACCACCAGCAACACGAACAGAGGAAAAGATAAAAAAAATAAATAAAAATATATATGTATATAAGATTAAGGACAAAAACAAAACACCCAGACGGACTTTTAACTTGAATTCGCAATTTTCATCTCATTGGACTAGGAATTGTGAGTAGATCAAAATAGTTCAGGATCTCCGAAAACTGTGTAAAAATTGGAAAGCGTTTTGCCTTCAACCATCTAGAGACATTAAGATTCAGACGACACTTCTATGCCACCCTTTGCCGTTTGTCACCCGGCATTCATCAGCGCTGACAGGCAGAAGAGGATTGACTGATTGATTGTTTTTAGGGCTTAACAGCCCTTTGAGACAGTATTTCAGTCTATGTCAGACATTCTCTCAGAGAGAGGGAGAAAGAAGAGAAATGATAGACGAGAGATAAAATGTCCAAACAACACCCACCCGCACCTACTGCAAGCACAGTAGGCCCTTGTCGTACACTGTTCTAAATCAGTAGGACGCCCCGGCACTGGAGAGGAAGAAAAACTCGTATTGCAAATTTACCTTCAACCTTGCAGTCTGTGGTATAGAAAACAAGCAGTGCATGAAAACTTGAAATTGTTTTAACAAGATTTTATCTACATTTTGTTTGTTGTCTCTCAGTTTAGACTGAAAACTTGTAAATGAACCGAATACGCTGACTATATTTGTATACTTAAACAAAGCGAATACGCTGACTATATTTGTATACTTAAACAAAGCTATGGGCTTGGGATTTTTTTCGGTTCGGGATTTTACTTTTGATAGTAATATATTGTTATTTTATTATCATTATTATTATCATTATTATCCATATTATTACCTGAGATTGAAAATTATATTCTCTAGATCAAAGCAGAAAATTTATGAACTAAAACAGGACCAGAACTTAAATTCGGTTATAAACGCAAACTGCATTTTTGGTGATGCATAATGATCCAAAGAATCATATTTCTGGATTCCTGGCAAAACATATACGGTTTCGGTGGTTTCCCACACTATTAACATTCATATTAAAGTTCAATCACATGCCGTGTGAAACAGCGGGAAAATCGTCTGACTTTGACATCATTATCTCAGTTTTACGTCGCGTGTCATAAGGTCAATTTCTATCTGGACGGGCTCATATATACTTCAAAAATATGTTTGCTGGAGCCATTTTGTTTTCTTTTTTAAAAAAACTTCCAACTTTTTCTATTCTTCAGTAAAAGAAGTACGGTAAACTCACCAAAGAGCAATGATCCCTGGAATGTTTCGCAGCTAGATCATTTATAGTTGACGTGATACTTGGTCCCAGTAACTGCTCTCTCTGGGTAAAATAACATTGGTGGCAGTCACTGAGAATCTGATGGTATCTGAAAATGATACGGCACATATTACCATAAAAATTCTAAGTATTGGGACAGATAGGTCTGAGCAAACCAGAGTTCATGAAAGTCAGTGAAAATTTACAGGACCGAATCTGGTAAAATAATTAAAATGTACTTGAAAATTCAAAATATTTTTACCAGACAGAATGAATTTTTAACAGACATGTCAGGCGGTCAGAGTTTCGTGAAGACTGGCAAACAAAGCTGACCCACATCAGACTGCTCCAAGGAGCAGTCTGATCAGGGTCTGCATAGTTTGCCATTCCATATGCATCTTTTGGACATATTATTTTGTAAAACCAAACTGTTCAATTTTAGGACAACAAATATTAGGTGTTGCGATTGTTCTTTGAATTGTTTGGTAAACACAAAGTTTCAGATAATTTCATGATTTATCCTGGAAACATTTTTTTGTCATATAAATCTTAGGGCACCTCATCAGAACTGGTCTCTACAAGCTCAGGGCCTAGTTGTTCAAAGTATCGTTAGCCTAACGAGCTCATGAAGAGGTCAACTCGTTGTGTGTTTTGTGACTTTATAGCCAAATACACAGATATTTTTTGTTGAAAATATGTGAGAAGCTTTTGCAATGCAAAGGCCTCTCACATTTTCACAACAAATAAAAGGCCATCGGCCAAGTGTCACCTGATGTTTGAAATGTGTCACAAACTGCAGCCCTTTATTCTGTTTCAGAGTAAATATATGGCCAAAAACAGAAAATATGTGTATTACAGAACCTGGTAAGCAAATAATAACTGAAGCATAAGCAAAGACATATACCCAATTACTGGGCCTCTATGAGGTTATAAACTACTTAAGTTCAGAAAGGGACATATGTGTAGAATCAGGCTGCTGAAACTTTAGGCCCTAACAGAATGCCCAAAACATCAAAACTGATGTGTAAAATCAGGTTGCTGAAACTTTAGGCCCTTACAGAATGCCCAAAACATCAAGACTGTATACCCACTAACAACATAACAAGGGCCATAATCCTGCTAATATGAATCTGATGAAAAATGAACAATGCATTCATTCAGCCCATTAATATGAATAGTTCTGGACGTATCCCTTTACCTTTAAGTGGATATCTATTATCTATGAAAGGGGAATAACTCTTTCATTAATCAATCTAGCACATCCTAACAATAATCAGAATAATCAATTTACCAAATGCTAATAGGATACCAAATTTCAGCTCTCTCGATAAGACGGTTCAAAAGTTGTAAAAATGCCAAAAACTACAAAGGGCCATAACTTTGTAAAAAATAGGACAATTGAAATTCCAAAATCACATGCACGTCTTCAGATCATGATAAAACATTCTGCACAATTTCAAGTCAATCTGATACAAGATATGGCAGGAGTTGCGAGGACAAGGTCTGAGTCTGCAAGGGCTGTAACTCTGTCAAAAATGGCCGAAACAGAAATCAAAAACCACATGCACATCTTCATATCATAAGAATATAATCTGTAAAATTTCAAATCAATCCGACGAGAGACGTAGGAGGAGTTGCGGGGACAAGATTTTGGTCGGTCGGACGGACGGACGGACGGACGGAAGGACAGACGGATGCACACATGGACGGACGCGGGTCATTTCTATAGTCCCCCTCCGCCTACGTCGGGTGACAAAAATATTGGCATATTTGTGATATTTATGTTTGAAAATTTAACGTCACGTTAACTAACGAGGTAGTTAGTTTTGAACAACTGGGCCCAGAGCTTCTGACCAAACCTTGATTATAATTCTGTATATTTGTATGACATTACCATGGCTCCTCAAGAATAACAGAACAGAATTGTCTTGCCGATCTCATCTTATGTCATCTACCTTATGTTGGCAACAAAAGCTATGGCAGGACAGTGTAGCTCAGCCCAGATCCGTGAACACTAAATCTCCATATTGTTATGTTGCATGTTTGTTTTTCCAAAATTTTCCCTGTTTCAGGTCGGAGTATTAATTTCCTTGAACATGTACATAAAAGAAGTATTTCAAAGAGTGTGAAAACTGGAATTGATTCGAAGGGAGATTACTCACTCAGGACTTTTGTCAAGTCTGGTTTCCAGCTGTTCCATCAGAGCCTTCACTCTGGGAGCATTAGCTCGGAACTTGCCGTAAAAGAGGGTAAATGCATTATCCACAGCATTTGGAGCATCCTAAAATAAACTGTAGTGTAAATCATATAATATTCACATGAGATTTATTGTCGCTAATATCCTCAAAAATTAATGTATCTTGCCATTATCTATAAAATAGAGACAGGAGTGGAAAGTGGTGACTGACACTTACTTGGTTGCAAATATAAGACCTTGCCAATAATATTGGTGACTTGTAGAACTTGTAACAAAGTTGGTATCACTTGGCATTGAATAATTTAAACCCCCCCCCCCCCCCCAAAAAAAAAAAAGATCACAAAAAAGAACTTGCAAAAATGAAGTGACTGACAGTATGTATTACAACTGAATTCTTTCAGAGAATTTGTATATATTCTGAGCCCATCTGCTGAAAAATTCTTAATACCTTAACGCATTTATTCTGTTATACGACAGGGCTTTTCAATCTCTAAAATATCCCATAATATCTAAATCAGGCATATGAAAATCATATAGGAGACAAATGCCGGGTATTTTTGCTTCTAAAACAATCCCAGAATCTAGATCCATCTTTTAAGATGGATCTAGATTTTTGGAATTGTTTTCTAAGACGACCACCCAGCCCCCATATCCCCCCACCCCACCACCCCCACAACCTCATATTTCCGAATAAATATGGTACTTTTCCAGTGACTTCTTTTTATAAGCATAATCACTTTAGAGAGAAAATTTTAAAGTAAATGGCTACACTTGCAAGAGAAGTAGCTCCACCAATTACTGGCTCCACCTTAAATGGAGGTCAGCTCTTAAAGGATAGATTTTTTTGATACATTGTAACTGACAACATCATCATAATAATGTTACATATGATGCCCTGTGTTGACTGGAAATGATCCTTTTGACCTTTAGTCTTTTTTAATATTTTGAGATAATGAAACTTTTCTGAACCGGCTCCAACATCAAAATGTTGCAATAGTGGATGGACATGCAGTATTGTAGTTTACCATATGATGTTGCTGTTATTCAGGGGATAATGTCGTGTCATAAAAATCATATGACCACACGTGTAATAACACATTGGTGTGTACACTTAACGCCACTGACAACATCCATGTCAACAATGTGTTTTCTTATTGAAACAATGTTCATTTTAAGGATGAAAAAATGCCATTTTTAAGGTTCATATGATAAACAGAATCTTACACTCATGGTCATTTCATATGAAATTTATGAAACTCGCCAAAGGCTCGTTTCATAAATTTCATATGAAATGACCACTTGTGTCAGATCCGCTAAATTATAGTACCGAACCTGATATGGTGCATCAGGTGAAAAGGAACCACTCACCTTAGTAGCCTGAACATGTTGTGTGGCTGTTTGTAGGATGTGTGTCACATGTGTTTTCATGAGATTCAGAGCTCTCGACAGGCACTGCTTGAACCTGGCTAGGTAGACATCAGACTCTTTATACCTTGGCTGTGAAAATAACACATTTTTCATCTCAGTATTCAGCAGAAACAAAAAATCTACCAGGTGACTGGTTTATACCTGCTTATACCCCTGCCAATACCCTGTCCAAAAATTAGATCAAAATTCCCACATAACCTTGGAAACTATCTGAGAAGAAAGTGTATAACAAGGTTGACAACTGTAGTCTTAGTGTTACTTAGAAATGGAAATAATGCTTTGGGTGATATGTAAAGCTGATGATTGTACAGATATATAGAATAACTGGCTGGTATTTTACTGACCTTCGGAGACAATACTCATAATTTGTCAAGATAAATTATGTACTAGTTATACTATGGTTTATCTGCCTGTACGTGGAGATAATCCACAAGCTTTAGCGAGTGTATTATCTCCTGTACAGGCGGACAAACCATGGTATAACTATTCTATACCACCCTTTCCAGTGTAGACCTTGTTCACTGCCAAATATTTTGTGCTAAAGTTTGTTTTTTCTGGTAAGGGTGGTATAAGTCAAATGATAAACTTGCAAGTGTACAGTACAATGTAAAACAAGTGAAATAAATATCATAAACACTCAATATACTGGAGCAGAAATGCTTGCGAAGGCAAGACCAAACTCAAACTGCCTTATAAATCAATTCTCCAGACAACAGGAGTTAAGAGGGATAATTTAGGGCTAGTATTCCATATTTCTCCATAAAAACATATATTGTGACCCTTCGTTAGAATCGTCTCACCAAGACGGTTCTAATGAGGGGTCACAACATATGTTTCGACTGAAAAATAAGAAAAATTATCTCAGTTTTATCCTCAAAACCCCTCTTATCTGTAGTTATGAGTCATAATTTCCTCAACAGCCAATTCTATATACAATATATGGGTTAGACCAAATCTGTGTATGGAAAAGTCCATGACACAAATTAGTAGTGTTATGTTGTCTGAATACAAGGATTACTCACATTATTTGTGATGTAGAGAATACAGTCATCCAATCGAGACAACATTGGCACAAAGGCTTCATTGGTAACCGTCAATGTGGGTGAGCCAAGCCTCTGAAATTATCATTATAATAGCATGGTAAAAGGTTTTTTGACAAGGTGCAAGGAGGCACAAGGCACATCTTTCTATAGTGGACACAAGGGAAGTATCTGATGTCAATTCTGGAATTTAGTTTTTCTCCATTTAAAACCTACTGTAAAAATTCTAAGTATTGGGACAGACAGGCCAGAGCAAACAGTTCAAACCTAGATCAGGCTGCCCCTAAGGAGCAGTCTGATCACAATCTACACTATTTGCCATTCCATCTGCATCTTTTGGGTGCATTACTGGCTTGTAAAAACAAACTGTTCCATTTTAGAATAAAGTCATTATATTAGGTGTCCCTACTATTAGATTTTTTAAGTAATATTATGCAGTGAGCCTTCTCCACAAAGTGGTACTAACAATGATCACAAGGTATGTTTATCTACAGATGTTTTTCCATCCAATTCTCATAACTGTCTTACCCAGGAGGCTCAAGAAAATGAACCATTACCCCACCTCTTAGCACAGAGTTTATTAATGTCCTCTCTAATTTGAAGAAGACAGATTCATTGGTGATATATCAGTAAGGTTTCTATCATGTATGTATACTCATGAAATTCACTGTTTCAGGGTATCCAATCTTTTATTTACTGTATTTATTTTTTGTGTCATAAGAACAGTAGCTGATAGGCTACTTCCATTTCAGCTTCTGTCTAAATACTGCTTCACACAAACCTTCTATTCTACATATACCATACTTTGGATTTCTGTTGGGGGAACCAGAATAATACTCAAAGCCCCAAGCGAAACTACACCTGAATGCTACATTGTACACCCAGCTCTACAAACAATCAAAACTGCAAAAATTTCTTTCTGCACAACAACTCCTGATGTGCAATAAATCCATGTGTTGTATTATCATATATGTCTATATGGAAAATAAAATATTGTTTAAACTAACTCCTGATGTGCAGAGATGATCTTGTCTGCAATACAAAACATGCTTCCTTGTTCAAATACAGGGGACCCTCTTTAAAACAATGGCACTTATTTCCAAACATTTTGATGTTTCACTGAACTTGCTGTTTATAAAGAATACACATTCTGAACAATAAACCCATTCAGTTCATATCAAAATGACGTTAAAAAGAATTTTACTGTTGTTAAGAATGCTGTTGTAAAGAGGGTTCACTCTAGTTTTAAAGGGCTACTGTACTGTTTCTCCATTATTTCCAGAAATATTTCCAATTAACAGATATTTATGAGAGAAACAGATTGCTGAAAAACCCATCGAAAAATTCCTACTCAAACTGTAATTATTGACAATTAAAGTTTATGCAAATTAAACTTAAACCCCCGCCCACTTTTTCATTTCTGCAGCTTTACTTGCATAATGTGAATTTGATTCCAGTTATTATTACCATATTCTGATCCAAAATATTCAAAATTTTGTCATGAGATGATGTAAGTTGTCTCACTAAATTTATTTTAGGGGAAAAAAGTGTAAAAAATGTTTTCAAAATATATTTTTTTTTAAATTTAAATTATTTGAATGACTCATATGACGTCATAAGAGTCCTTGCATATTTTTCAGCTAATTAAAATTTAAATTGCTTATAACTTTTTAACCATTTAAAATTTTTCCTTGCAGTTTTCGACTTTCTTCTAGGCAAAACAATACCAGTTATTTCCAGTGATTTCAATGTATGTTGAAAAACAGTACAGTTGCCCTTTAAATGCAGTTGATCAATCACGTTAAACATAATGGCATATGTAATACATTAAGTTGAAGGAGTACACTTTCAGGGGAAGCAACTCAGTCGTTTTCACTTTTGCCTCCCTTCTGAATGAAGGTCAACTCTTACAGGAAAGAATTTGCTCCAATAGGAGCAAATTCTTTCCTTTAAGGGTAGACCTCATTTTGGAATGGCTTTGTCATCTAAGGAAGTAAACAGGAAGTCACAAAAGTTCATTCCCTTTGTAAAAATGGCAGAAAACATGGAGGTACAACCATACACCTTAAAAAAATAAAGCAATACACTGTACTCACACTAGAAATACTGTCCAGTTCATTGAAGTATGACAGTTTGTTACTGATGTTTTCAGCAGTATTCATCAGCCTTGTCTACAAAACAAAATATATTTAAACATCTTCAAACAAATTGTCAAAACATCTGCAATATCAAAATCTTGAAAAGACAACATCCAGTTAAACCTATCTTAACTGTATAAAGCAAACATGAATATTAAATGGCAAATTTTTGTGATCGCATGAAGTCGGTAAAACGTACATAGGTTTGTTTAAAGGACCATGAAAATGTGACTGTCAGACCTCCTAATACAGGTGACCACATTCAAAGGCTGGTGAGAGATAAAATTCTAACCCAGTAATAAGCAGTTAGTCTACTGTCTAATGCAATGAACACTCTTCCAAGGGCAATAAAAATTTGTTATGGTAAACCGTCAGATCAAATATTCTGCCGAAGAAACTGATTTCTTTTGATTTCATTGTAACTGTTTTAAAACATACATGTAGCAACAACCAGGGTATCCTATGATTCGTGACATCACAGCTTCACTGTACTCTGTGAACCTCACACTAACAAAGCCTGACAGTGGAAGTTGTTTAAGAAATAGATCAGCTCTAGCAGTGAGCTGTTGAGTAATAATTCACTGTTTGCTGGTCAGTTGTAATTCAGATCATATCACGAGTGCCGAGCGCGAGTGATATACCTATATACAACTGACCAATAAACAGTAAATTATTTAATACTCAGCAATTCAACGCTAGAGCTGAACTATTTCGATTCTAACACTCAGAAAACAATGAAAAATTAGTTTTTTTATTCCAGTTTTCCCAATCTTCCTGCTCCCGCTAACATTCTTAACTGTATCTAAGAAAGAAAAAATAGACGTTTCATCATCTAATGTCTCAAAATGTCTTAAAATTATGTCAGTAATAGCCAATGATGTCAGCAATTAGACTCACATGCTCCAAAACAGTGAATTGTTGCAGAATAAAACACAGAAACTTTCCATTGCTTCTATAGGCACACTGTGTTAGAATATAATTCAGCTGACAGATACCTTTAGAAGTAAATTTTGCGACAACGATCAACTGAACCAGCATCTGTGAAGAAATGACTTTGAAAGTTTGTCTTTTTATTATTTTGTGAAAATGGTTTGTTTGACTTTCTGAGCCTGCATCAACAACGAAATGTTGCAAAAGTGAATAGAGGTGTAGAAACATAATCTGCTTTGCATTAAGAAATGTAATCATACAAACAAACTGATGTAGAGAATAATATATGTGAATGACCCAATTTTGTAAGTAGAGCATTCTATTTGACAGTATCCTTTTACACAATATTTATGCGATTATGCCAAACAGCAGATGACATATAACTTGATGACTCTAACTACTGGGACAGCATGACCTGAGCAAAAATGTTTAACCAGATCAGACTACTCCTATACGAAATTACTGTGACTGGTTATCGTGACCTTTCATTCAAGAAACTTATGTTACAACAAAAATTCTAAAAATTGGGACACTTTAGAAATGTACAGTAATGGTATTGAAAATGGAACATTTTGGTTTTACAGTGCAGTAATGCTTGCAAAAGATGCAGACGAAATGGCAAAAAGTGTAGACCTTGATCAGACTGCTCCTTAGGAGCAGTCTGATCTGGGTCTGCAATGTTTGCTCCGACCTATCTGTCCCAATACTTAGAAATTTTACGGTACTACCTGTTCAGCGAGCAAGTGTTCACATGCTTCATGCAGAGCATTAGTTTTTGTTGACACATTTATGTACTGTTTCTGTAAGTCCATCAGGTAGTCCAAGGCTGACGACACCTCGTCCAGAACTTTATTACACTGACCTCTGTGATCTTCAAGTTCCTCGCGATGACACCTGTTGAGTAACAAGAGGGCCATGGTGGCCCTAAATCGCTCACCTGAGCATTAATCAGTTCACTGGCTCTGGTGAAGATTTATAAGAGTTTTTACCATACATGGGAATGGCGGCCACCTTGGTCATGTGACCAAGATCATTTGAAGAACTTTCAATCCTGTGAACCATGTGCAGGCTCCATATGAAATTTGATCTGCCCAGTGGTTTCAGAGATGTTTGAAATTGTTTATGGATGGATGAAAGAGGCAGCTAAAACCAATACTGTAAGGCTCAGGTGAGCTGAAAATGGCAGAGTCGCTTCTCTGAAAAGTTCCCGTTCATGTTGAGTTCCTTTGATGGATTTGAACTAGACTTAACTAGGCAAACACAGATGATAGAATGGTAGCATCATTATCTCACTGTGGTGAAACTAATGTATTCCAAGGAGTTTGTGGCTGGCATCATTGCAATGTTAGTTCTGATTCTTGCAACATAACTTAATTTAGATTTGACCTAGTGACCTAGCTTTTGACCCGACATGACCCAGTTTCAAACCGAATATTGTAAGAATAAACATTCTGACAAAGTTTCATTGAGATTGGATCAAAACTGTGCCCTCTGGAGCGTAAACAAGGTCGTTCTTATATTTGACCTAGTGACCTAGTTTTTGATCCGACACAAACCAGTTTCAAACTTTACCTAGATTTCATTAAGGTAAACATTCTGACAGAGTTTCATGAAGATTGGATCAAAACTGTGCCCTCTAGGGTGTACACGAAGTTTTTCTTAGATTTGACCTAGTGACCTAGTTTCTGATCTGACGTGACTCAGTTTCATAAGGGGCATATATATATGGACAATAAACATTTTGACATAGTTTCATGAAGATTGGATCAAAACTATTCCTTCTAGTGCGTACACGAGGTTTTTCTAAGATTTGCCCTAGTGACCTAGTTTTTGACCTGACATGACCTACTTTCAAACTTGGCCTAGAGTTTATGGTGATAAACATTCTGACAAAGTTTCATAAAGATTGGATCAAAACTGTGTCCTCTAGAGCGTACACACGGTTTTTCTATGATTTGACCAAGTGAGCTAGTTTTTGACACTACATGACCCAGTTTCAAATTTGTCCTTCATATTATGAGGATAAACATTCTGATAAAGTTTCATGAACTTTGGATCAAAACTGTTTCTTCTAGAGCGTACACAAGGTTTTTCTAAGATTTGACCTAGTGACCTAGTTTTTGACCCGACATGACCCAATTTCGAATTTGGCCTAGAGTTTATGGAGATAAACATTCTGACAATGTTTTATAAAAATTGGATCAAAACTGTGTCCTCTAGAGCGTACACAATGTTTTTCTATGATTTGACCTAGTGACCTAGTTTTTGACCCAACATGACCCAGTTTCGTACTTGTCCTAGATATTATAAAGATAAACATTCTGACAAAGTTTCATGAACTTTGGATGAAAACTGTGCCTTCTAGAGTGTACACAAGGTTTTTCTAAGATTTGACCTAGTGACCTAGTTTTTGACCCAACATGACCCAGTTTCAAATTTGGCCTAGAGTTTATGGAGATAAACATTCTGACAATGTTTTATAAAAATTGGATCAAAACTGTGTCCTCTAGAGCGTACACAATGTTTTTCTATGATTTGACCTAGTGACCTAGTCTTTGACCCAACATGACCCAGTTTCGTACTTGTCCTAGATATTATAAAGATAAACATTCTGACAAAGTTTCATGAACTTTAGATGAAAACTGTGCCTTCTAGAGTGTACACAAGGTTTTTCTAAGATTTGACCTAGTGACCTAGTTTTTGACCTGACATGACCCAGTTTCAAACTTTGCCTAGATGTTATAAATATAAACATTCTGACAAAGTTTCATGAACTTTGGATGAAAACTGTGCCTTCTAGAGTGTACACAAGGTTTTTCTAAGATTTGACCTAGTGACCTAGTTTTTGACCCGACATGACCCAGTTTCGAACTTGGCCTAGATTTTATGGAGATAAACATTCTGACAAAGTTTCAGAAAGATCGGATCAAAACTGTGCCCGCTAGAGTGTACACAAGCAAAAGTTGACGGACGAACGTCCGGACGTCCGGACGTACGACGGACATCAGGGTATCCCAAAAGCTCACCCTGAGCACTTCGTGCTCAGGCGAGCTAAAAATGTACCGTATTTATCGTTAATGAGATGGAGTAGATATATTTTTTGGATTGTTATGCAAGACGGTCAAGAGAGATGCTTTGGTTGAGTGGTCAGGGATGTTTGGTTATGTTGGAGAAGGTTGCGCGTTTGAATCTGGTTTTGGCCAGCCTGTGGCTGGAAAACTCTGTCAATACAGCAGTAAGTCAAACCAAGATGAGACTGCTCCAAAAGAGTAATTTTTTTTTTGACTTTATTTCATTCTATCTTCAGGGGTCAGCCTAGAGCTATCATACATGGAGAAGTTTTGCGACATTTTCAGGACTTTGGGGAGAAGTTTTGGCCCGATTGGATTTCCCTATGTGTTCTATACATAGTCACTTCTCCCTCAGCCCAAAATAGGAAGAGTCAGCCAGCTTAGGGAGACTATTTCTCCCAAATCGCCTTCTAGGCTGGGCCCTGATCTTTCTTGTGTACAGCAAAGACAATACCAGAAACACATCAAAATCACTGTTAGTCAACAGTCAACCTGAAGACTTCATGCTTTAGAGAAATTACACAGGGTAAAGAGACTGGTTCTATCTTATTCATAAAAAGAATGTTTGCATGACAGAGGCATTACTATTTGACCAGAGGCCTTTTAACACTATGGTTTAACAAAAAATAGACTTGGGAACATACATGTCTTCATAGGCTATGTCCTTTATTTCTTCTATTACAAAATGCCTGAATATACTACAGCTCACCTGTATGGTAATTCTTCCTCTTTTTCTATGTCATCTTCCACTTCAGCAAACCAGGAGAAAAACTGTAAACATACAGATTACAGAATGGCTGGAATACTGTATTTTTTAAATTTTAAGATGGGGGCTATTTATAAGATTTTAAGATGGAGGCTTCCCCCTCCAAAACTACCCTAAATATCTAGATCCATCTTATAAGATGGATCTAGATTTTTGGGATTGTTTTGAAAGCAAAGGAACAACTCATTTTATAACAGAATTACATGACTGATTTAGATATTGAGTTTTTTCTAGATGGAGGAGCCCCAGTAACTCAGTGGGTTAAGCCCTGGCCTACTGATCTAGCGGACATGGGTTCGAGCCCCGCTTGAGGCCAGAATCTTTCCTTCTGAAAATGGGGATCAACTGCACACAGCTTTTCAGTATCACCCTCCAATGGTCCTGATATGACTGAAAAACTGTTGAATAGGACTTAAAATCACAAGTCATCCATACATCATCATTCTAGATGGGGTAAAGCCACATCTTATAACCGAATAGGGCTTCTACGTTTACAAAATATTGTAAACGTTTACACGAGCGCTAGAAAACGAAACAATTCCGTTTAAACGACCATTACCGTTGAAATGTTATTCTTAGTATCGGACATCTATGAGACGCCCCCCATACCTTATAATTATTATAATAATGTTCCCACAGTGTCATCCAATAATGCGCTTTCATTTTGGGGGGTCAACTCGAAGTTTACAGTAACCGACGGTATTAAAAAAAACGTATTTTCCGATGGCAGTAATTATTTCCACAGTATTTGATAATTACATGGATTAGATTTATAAAACATCGGACATAATTATCCTGTTAATTGATACTTACTGTCAATGTTACAAGCTGCAATTATCTCACCTCCGCGGTAAGCTTATCCTGTGAAACACAGATACCGAGGTAGTCCTAATTTTTTCTATTGCACAACACGTGTTGTCGGCAGACATAACCTTGCCTTTGATCTGTACCTTATAAAATTAGTTGCCGATTATGACGTAACAATTTTCTGGTAAAACGTGTACAGGTCATGCTTTGCGTAAGATACACAGAAGTTAAAAAATAAAGAATTTAATATTAGACGTTTCCGAGGACGCCGTCAAGTACATTCAGATTGACTACTGACGACTGTATAAGATATTATAACTTGTTGGTGGTTTCCGGGTCTTCAGGTTCGGTTAAACGATGTGTGAATTTTGTAAACGTTTAGCACATATACACGAACCGTTACGGTTTATCCGTGTAAACGTAGAAGCCCTATAACCGAATGAATATATGTATCTTGTACATGCTACAATTACTGTAAAAACTGAAACTATTCCATCCATCACCCTTTCGAATATTTATGACCATATTGGTAATGTTATGAAAATTCAAAAGTGTACCTGTTGAGCATTTTCCACCCTTCCAGCTGCCATGTTCTCTAGACCACCATGGAAATATTTTTCTGCTGGACTGGTAGGTCCCTCATCATCCTGACCCACCTGCCTCCCTGACAAAACAGTGGTAGGAGCATCATCTACTGGCAGCTGTAGAAAAAATTATTATGGTATTAATCCTAATGAATGTCCCTACTCTAATAAACTCCCCCTGCCTCTTTTCTGAACATAATGTTATATTATCAACTTGAATGTATGAATTGAATGAATTCCTGTTTGCTTCTCTGGATAAGGTGGCTCTTTGAAATGGGATCTACTCTTAAAGGAAAGAGTTTGCTCCAAGAGGAGCAAACTCTTTCCTTTAAGAGTTGAACCCCACTCCTACTGAGAAGGGAGAAGGGAGGCAAAAGAATTAGATTTACTTCCTCTGAAAGTATACCCATTCACCTTTATACTGTTTACTAGAGGTACATGTGCATTTTGGCAGTTGCTGATTCACTACAATTTCAGCCCTACGAAGTGCTCCCTCTTTCGTGAAATGTAACGCCCCCAGAGTGTTTAATGGGATTAATATGGTATTATATAGGAGTTATGACAAAGAAAATCTGAATCACTCATTAAAGGCAAAAGGGTTCACTTTCAGGGGAAACAACTCAACAATTTTCTTCTTTGTCTCCCTTCTCAATGAGGTTCAACACTTTAAAAAAGATGACCATTGGCCCTGTGGCTCACCCGAGTCCATTCATCCTCAGCACTCAATGGTAAGTAACCCTGAGGCAAATTGTACAATATGGTGGAATTTCGAATGCATCTGAGATTTTATGCTTGTCCTAGTTACCAGCAAGTTTGAGGAGTAAGGTAAAGGTTTCCCATAGCCTAATAACCGTAGGGGCAGTGGGGATTAGAGGCTCAATGTGTCTTGAGCACAGCAAATGAAAGGCGGAGCCCATCCCTCTCTTTTTGCTGCCTTATCCTTCCCTGATTCAAAGCAGGTACCCATTTACTGCTGGGCTGACATAGAGAGTTTACCAGTCGAGGCATGGTGATGAAACCAGGGTGCAATCTCACAACCTTGCAGCGACTTTCTGCACCATAACCAAGCATCTCTAACCACTTGACCATGGCACCTCTCAAGTTTGAGGAAGTTTTGGTAAAACTTGAAGTCGCTATGTTCCGGCCAATGTTTCTTTACAGTATGCATGAACAGTGATTAACCCTTAAAGCGCCAAAAATTACAATTGTTGAATTGGCAAACAGTGTTGATCCAGATGAGGTGGCTCATAATGAGCCACCTCATCTGAAACTACACTGATTGCTCTCTAGTGTTCAATTCTCAATATGATATCGCTTGGACGAGATATTTTTTGAAATTCTGCAGACGTAAATTTTGTCGTCTGCTTTTTGGCGCATTAAGGGTTAACAATGCAGTCTGGTGATCAGTTGTTTCTTCTGTCACAGCATGATCACATGATCATGAGGTTTGTTCAAGTATATTAACTAACACCCAAAAGGTGCCATGTGTTTGTGGGGGGGAGGGGGGGGGGGGTCACATAGAGTTAGGAACACTAATAGGATGTCATGGCTTGATCATCAATATTCTAAAAGGTATAAGGGTAGCAGGCCAGGGTTATACAGATATGGAACAGAGACACAAAACTGCAGCTCAAAGTTCCACAGGGAAGTAACTTGGAAGGTATGAATGCAAGAGTTGTCATTCATGTATGAGACAAACTGTCATGATCTGATCTGCATATCTGTGAAATATCATGAAAATATTTTATCGGGTATTCAAGTTATGGAGCAGACACGAAATCACACCTAAAACAACTCAAAAAATAAGAAAGCAAGAGTTGTCATTCTTGTTTGCGACACATCGTCATGACCTGTTCTACATTTCTGTGAAGTATCATGAATAGAGTGGACACAAAATCACACCTAAAACCATCAAGGGGAAA
This sequence comes from Ctena decussata, assembly GCA_963989385.1. Taxonomy (NCBI): domain Eukaryota; kingdom Metazoa; phylum Mollusca; class Bivalvia; order Lucinida; family Lucinidae; genus Ctena; species Ctena decussata. The sequence continues at coordinate 55,405,143 of OZ022513.1, forward strand.
TAACTCAAGTAAAAAAGTAAAAGTTGTCATTCTAGTTCACGAATCATTGTCATGACCTGCTCCATATATCTATGAAGTATCATGAAAATATTTCGAAGGGATATTAGTTACAGAGCGGACACAAATCTGCCAAAAATTCACCAAAGGAGAGATAACTCAAAAAGTACAAAAGCAAGTTACCATTCTTGTACGCCACACATCGCCATGACCTGTTCTACATAACTGTGAAGTAAGAGCGTAAGGGTAACGGTTTCCTATAGCCTAATAGCTGTAGGGGTAGGGGGTTAGAGACCCACTGTATCTTGGGCACAGCATAAGAAAGGCGGACCCTTTCTTTTTTTTTCTTTTTCTGAAATACCCGGAGACCAATCAAAAAAATTAAAATCAGAGTCATGTCAAGATATTAAACTAGGCAGAGCCCATTTCATTCTTTTCGCTGCCTTATCCTTCCCAGATTCGAAAAAGGTACCCATTTACTGCTGGGTTGACAGAGAGAGTTTTTCAGTCATCAGATGGCGATGGTGAGCTGCGAACTCACGACCTTCCGGCGACTTTCTGCACCATAACCAAGCCACTCTAACCACTCGACCAAGGTACCTCTTTTGTGCATCATGAAAATATTCCAAAGGGTATTCAAGATAATGAACGGGCAAGAAAATGTTTCCGGAAGGACAGACGGACAGACATACGGATGTCAGGTTCATTCATACATGTGATGTCTCCCGTATCATCCGCGAGTCTCCCGGAAATGAAGCCCAGCTTCCGCACTCCCGGAAAGTCTTCTGAATCTCCCGGATGCTGAGTTTTCCTATCATAATTTTTCTGATAGCCGCTTTTCCAACGTCATGCCCCTTTTCCCCCCAGTAAGGAGATATCAACATGTGTATTCACAGCAACAAATATTGTTTTGACTGTGCAATATACAAACACATCATGTCTGTTGACATTAATCCTGTTATTCAGGTCACTAATAAACTCACTGACCCGTGAAAATCAAAGAATTACCAACCAAATGTGTCAGGAAGATGTCACGTGAAAAGGAGCCGATAGGCCTGTTTTACAACTACACAAAATAAGCATGCGCAATATGGTCAAAGACTTTAGTTTTCACTGCTTATATTCCCTTAGACTCATAGACAGTAAATGCAAAACTCTGTTTAGACTGGGAGGGGTGGGGGAGGGGGAGCGGGCGGGGAGTTTGATAATTTAAGCTGTAAAACTTAGGCATGAAAGTTTTAGATAGTCTGTCTGGTGCATGGGTAGTTTTGTGTCAGAAACAGAATTTGAACATTATTATATACACTTTTAACAATTTTAACAGCTCTGAGTACCTTTTAACAAAACTTATTTGGTTATGAAAGAAGATATGAAATAGAAATTTTAAGGGAGACAAATCTGTATGACATCTAAAGTATAAGCTTTTGCAAAAGCTAGATTCTGTGCCAGACAGATAACAAAATAAGGATATAAATAACAGTAATATAATATTAAATAAATAATTATAACAATTAAAGAAAGGAGGTATTGAGAGAAGGTGTGTCTGTGTGTGTGTGTGTGGGGGGGGGGGGGGGGGGGGAGGGGGGAGGTAACTCAAAAGTTCACTAAACAAACTATACTATAGTTCATGTTTTATTTCAAAATAAGAAAAAAAAAAAAAACGGTAAACTACATGATACGACGTGTCAAAGTTGCCGTCAAAATGTCTCCCTGGTGGAAAACTCAATCTCCCACATGGTCATCATGACCTCATCACATGTATGTTCATTTCTTTATCCCCCGAACCTGTTGTTCTTGTCTATCTATTGAGCATTTTCACACTGCTTAAATCCTCTTTGTGCATTTTTACTCTTTTGTGCTAAACTCTTGGTACTTTTGATAATAGTTACTCAGTCAGTCAGTGCGACTATGCTAATATTGGCCAACTGAAAAGAGAGAGGACTGCAGGACACCTGGAACCACCCAAATCACCTGGGTCACCCATCCAGGCAATAACCGAGCCAAACGTTGCTTAACTAGCAACAACAGTCCATCACCCTAACCACATCGCCATAAAAGCATGCTTCTACAGCAAGGCCCTAGTAGAGGTATTTATACCCATTCACTACACTACTCCCTCCTTTTTCTTGAATACCCGATGGCTATCTCAATCGGCAGGAAGTAGTGCTCCGTGTGCTCTTACCTACACTTCTGACACCATTGCAGGACACCTTGAACCAACCAAATCACCTGGGTCACCCATCCAGGCAATAACCGAGCCAAACGTTGCTTAACTAGCAACAACAGTCCACCACTCTAACCATGTCGCCATAAAAGCATGCTTCTACAGCAAGGCCCTTGTAGAGGTATTTATACCCATTCACTACACTACTCCCTCCTTTTTCTTGAATACCCGATGGCTATCTCAATCGGCAGGAAGTAGTGCTCCGTGTGCTTGTTCCTACACTTCTGACACCATTGCAGCGCACCTGGAACCACCCATATCACCTGGGTCACCCATCCAGGCAATAACCGAGCCAAACGTTGCTTAGCTAGCAACAACAGTCCACCACTCTAACCACGTCGCCATAAAAGCATGCTTCTACAGCAAGGCGCTAGTAGAGGTATTTATACCCATTCACTACACTACTCCCTCCTTTTTCTTGAATACCGGATGGCTATCTCAATCGGCAGGAAGTAGTGCTCCGTGTGCTTGTTCCTACACTTCTGACACCATTGCAGCACACCTGGAACCACCCATTCACCTGGGTCACCCATCCAGGCAATAACCGAGCCAAACGTTGCTTAACTAGCAAAAACAGTCCACCACTCTAACCACGTCGCCATAAAAGCATGCTTCTACAGCAAGGCCCTAGTAGAGGTATTTATACCCATTCACTACACTACTCCCTCCTTTTTCTTTAATACCGGATGGCTATCTCAATCGGCAGGAAGTAGTGCTCCGTGTGCTTGTTCCTACACTTCTGACACCATTGCAGCACACCTGGAACCACCCATATCACCTTGGTCACCCATCCAGGCAATAACCGAGCCAAATGTTGCTTAACTAGCAACAACAGTCCACCACTCTAACCACGTCGCCATAAAAGCATGCTTCTACAGCAAGGCGCTAGTAGAGGTATTTATACCCATTCACTACACTACTCCCTCCTTTTTCTTGAATACCGGATGACTTCTCGAAAGCTTTTGACAAGGTTCCCCACCAGAGGTTGGCAGTTAAGCTACACCACTATGGGATACGTGGAAGAACCCTGGAATCGATAAAAAGTTTCCTTGAAGGGAGAGCCCAACAGGTAGTCCTAGATGGAAAAACATCTTCATCTTCGCCAGTCACTTCAGGAGTGCCCCAAGGCACAGTTCTCGGTCCACTACTGTTCCTGGTGTACATAAATGACCTCCCAGACAAAGTCAGTTCTACAACACGCCTGTTTGCCGATGACTGCCTGATGTATCGCACCATCGCCACTGACAAGGATGCCATGGCTTTGCAGGAGGACCTCGACCATTTACAGAAGTGGGAGCAAGACTGGCAGATGAAATTCAATCCAAGTAAATGTGAAGTAATCCGCATTACCAACAAACGCAAAGTAATTGACAAGGCATACAAGATCCATGACCAGACTCTTCAACGTACTAACAAGGCCAAATACCTGGGTATTACAATTGACAGCTCCCTAACATGGAATGCACACGTTGACGCTATCGCCAAGAGGAGTAACAACACTGTGTCCTTTCTACAGAGGAATTTATCATCCTGTCCAAAAGATGTAAAGGCCAAGTGTTATAAGTCATTGGTACAACCCCAGCTGGAATATGGTGCAACTGTATGTGACCCCTTCACCAAAAACAACATCAACAAGTTAGAAGCAGTGCAACGACGTGCAGCAAGATTCTGCCACAGCAACTACCAGCGTACAAGTAGCGTATCAGCTATGATTCAGGATCTAGGCTGGGAGCAGCTGGAAGCTAGACGCCAACAACTATAAGCTGCCATGCTGTACAGGATCATCAATCAACTTGTTGAAGTTCAGGTTCCGCCTTTGCTCATACCAGCAGGTACCCACACCAGGGGCCACGCCAATAGATTTCTCGTCCCATTTGGCAGTGTCAACACCTTCAAGCACTCCTTCTACCCATCCAGCATCCGACTCTGGAACAGCCTGCCAGGGGAGGTCATCACTGCGCCGTCCCTAGACGTCTTCAAGACGAGGATGGGTGCAGTACTTCCATAGCTCGAGCAACTTGTTTTTAACCTGTTTTTAATCTGCACCGTGGACTTCCGTCGCACATGTACATAACACACGAGTGAGAATGTTCCAGAGGAACCCAACTCATTATTGGAAGATGAGATGAAGATGGCTATCTCAATCGGCAGGAAGTAGTGCTCCGTGTGCTCGTACCTACACTTCTGACACCATTGCTGGACACCTGGAACCACCCAAATCACCTGGGTCACCCATCCAGGCAATAACCGAGCCAAACGTTGCTTAACTAGCAACAACAGTCCATCACCCTAACCACGTCGCCATAAAAGCATGCTTCTACAGCAAGGCGCTAGTACAGGTATTTATACCCATTCACTACAGGACCGTGCACTTACAATGAACGATCACTTAATTGGTAGATGTAGATGTATGAATTAAATTTGCCGAAACAAGATGATGCACTGAATGTACTGGAGCAATGCATCCACTAAGTTATTTTGACTGTTTGAGTGACTATTTTATGTTTAATACCTCACCCCACCCACTTTGGAAAGGTACAGGTCAATTTAAACCATGATACCTCGACAGGAAGTGGCCTGTCTGCAGCGAAAGATGTGAGTTCAATGAAAAGATCCTTCTGGCCAGTTGTCAGAGGCGCTTTCGGTTCAGACTTTGCATCCCAAAGTGATAATTTTTCTCTTAATTTCTTTTGATCAATATTTTGGGTTGACGTGTCGGCCATTTTTAGAAAAGTATAAGTTTTAATTTTGGACGAAATTTAAAGATTGGAATAAGCAAATCCTATTCTTTTAGTATAAATCAAACATTTTTTACATCAGATAAAGTAATTTTAATAAATTACAATACGTGGAAATAGAATTTTTCTATATATTATTTTCTAATCTTTGAGTATTAAATGTTAAGCTTGAATAAATTTGATTGAAAACATAATTATAGTTTTGCATTTACCCATAAATCAAAGTTGTTCAGAAGCCTGCAAATCTATATTTTAATAAGCGTCTGCTGACCCAGACAACTGTGAAAGTCATGTCATTTTTGGGCAGATTTGTTTTGCCTTATTCAAGGTAAAATCATGTCACTTATGTGATTGAATAGGTGTTATAATACAACAGAAGCTTAGTGGTGGTTTTGACATAGTTCTGGTCATATTGGCATATTGGGATTGTTTTCAGGGGCCTTCCTTTTCTCACCACCATCAACCATTATGCAACAAATGACATCAATTTCATTAATATTGCACCACCTTTAGGTTCAGTACCCAGACCAATTTTCAGCAGCTGTCAGTACCTGAGGTAATGATCAGAAAATGATCGTCTCAGTAGCGAGAGATAGATAGCAAGATAGCAGCTGAGAAGTATAATAGTCGGGCCACATAGGCATTAGCGTTTAACAAGGCAGGGGTTGCTACTGATCACCACATGGCACTTCACACCACTAAATTATCTTATTGTTTTTTATTAATGCATAACGGAATATCGCAAGTATTATCAAGTTTGTGATGGGTAAGACGTTATTCTTATTTCAAGCACTTACCTTCACATAAACCAAGAGTTTTGTCAAGACTCTGAAATAAGTTATGCACTGAAATTAAATGCCGAAAGAGCTAAAGTACAGTATACAGTAGTACTCAAGGATATTCCTCAGTACTTTTTATCTGCCTTTTATTTCACCATTATCCATTTGTATCCTCTTTTTCATGGCCCATTTTTTTCATTGTTAGGGTTCTTTTTCTTTTATTTTCATATTCTATATAATTATTTTCATTTCATTTTTTCTTTTATTTTTTGTTTTCTTTTTCTTTGTCTTCTTTTTTTTTTTTTCATTATTGTCATGCAAATATAAAATCACTGAACCTCTCAGAAAAACGGGGGGAAAAAAACAACATAGTGCTATTAAACTAATCTTAAAAGGTTACATTTATGGGTTCTCTGGCCCAAGTTAAGTTTACTTTGATAGACGCATTTTGGTTCTGAGAGGTCATTAGAAGAAACAATTGAGTCGGGGCACAGCAAAACATACAAAATGTCATTCTGGCCAGTAATGATCATTTGTTCAGATCAGCCTGTGCATCTGCAAAGATTTACCTGAGACTTTGCTGGGGATCATCAGATTGCACAGACATACTTGTAATATTTGAAAAGAAGTAGGAGACATCTATTAGAGCAAGGGTGTTTAATAGGATAAACAGATAAATACGGTACGGTAATCCAATTTTCCAGGAGAATTCTGACTCAGAGTCTTATGAGTGGAAAACATCTCATTTAGTCAAAAATGTGAGAAACTTTCCATTTTCAGGAAGAAAATTTGGATCTTTCCATTATAAAATTGTATTTTTGCATGAGGTTTTCCCTCTCGTTTAACATATTTCAGCGAGATTTTTAGCAAAAATTAAAAAATAATCTGTGGGTATTAATTTGACTTTAAACAGATTGCCTATTACTAATTCTGAGCACTTTGTGCTATCCAGCTAAATTTTTGACAAACAGTCATTGTCGCACCTGCTTTAGCAGGGTGCGATATAGGCGTCCGGTTTTCCGTCAGTCCGTCCGTCCGTCAACCCGTTCGTCCGTTCACATTTACGTCGACCCTAAATTTTAAGTCCATTCAAATGACTTTTTCTCTAAAACCACTGCACCCATGGTTCTCAAATTTCACATGCTGCATGACCAGACTGCAGGGCTTCTGAATGACAAAATTCAGCTTGGTCCAGAATCCAAGATAGCCGCTGTTACTGAAAATAGCATAAACAGTAAAATCACTTTTTTATTTTATATGGAGCATTAATGGGACCTTGGTTTTAAAAATTATAAAAAAGAAAAAAATCTGTAGCGGAATTAGGTCACAGTGACCTACTTTCTGTTTACGAGTCCGAGTTTGCAAAAACACCAATATCTCAAAAATACATGCACATATTTAGGTCAAATTTAGTCAGAATGGTCCTTAAATGGATTTTTTTTAAAATTTAAGGGAATTGAGACCATCCAAGATGGCCGCCAGCCACTGTTACTAAAAATAGAACAATATGAAAATGACAGTATCTCAAGAGGCTCTGAATGGAATTGGACTAAATGTGTATCAAAATGATCCTTGCATGAAGCTGTTTCATGATTTTTTGAAATTGATTGTCCAAGATGGCAACCATCCACCGTTACTAAAAATAGCGAAAAACATGAAAACAATAATATCTTGTAAACTACTGAATGGATTTTGAGCAAATATGTTTCAAAATGACACTTTTATCAAGTTCTTAAAGTGAAGGTGCAAAGCAGGTGCGACATTGTGTTCCGCGGAATTCTTGTCTGTATTATGACTGCAGTAGAAATTTGTCTTGTTTTGCTTCGTGTGCCATCCTTAATTTTTTTTTATTTGTCTTTTCCCAGTGCTCCAGGTAAGAAGGGGTAACAGAGATAATTTAGGGAAAATTATCATTATTTCTCCACAAAAATATATTTTGTGACCCGTCATTAGAACCGTCTCATCGAGACGGTTCTAATGAGGGGTCACAACATATGTTTCCTTTGAGAAATAAGAAAAATTATCTTTGAATTATCCTCAATACCCCCTCTTATCTGGAGCTCTGTTTCCATTTGACATTTGCTTCACTGACTTGATCATATTTCTCAGTCCCTATATGGATGACAGTCATTATACTTGCCACTCACATACATTATTCTGGACAAGAGCCTTTCAACAACACAGTCGCTGTTAGAGTCAAACTCCCATTAAGGGCAAGTTGTTGTCTTCTGACTGCTATTGTTATAGTACTGATAATGCCCTCTGGCATTGCATGGGGGAAATTTACAGTACTTTGACACATGTTTTATAGGTCTTTTGCAAGAGCATAGGAAATGAAGCTTTCTTTTATAGGTGCAACGTTCAAAGCTTAATCAGAAAAGATGCTTCTAATGGTTGGATCCTCAGGCCACACCAGTTTAGAAAACAAGATGTGCGTGGTTTTCGGACAAAGAGAGAAATCATTCATCAGAAGTCTGAACCAAAAAAGAGCATGCCTCCAATTTTGCGTTACTGTGTATACACAGCAGTTGTAAGTAATTATATCAGAGCTCTAGATAAGAGGGCGTATTTGGTGATAATTATGTCTCCCCCCTTCAGGGTCGGGAGACATATTGTTTTTCCCCGGCCGTCTGTCCGTCCGTCCGTCTGTCCGTCTGTCCGTCTGTCTGTCACAAATCGTGTCCGCTCTATAACTTGAAAACCGCTCAAGCTATATTCGCGAAACTTCATATAAATATCAATCAACATGAGACGACGTGCAGAGTGCAAGAATGGTAACTCTGGCATTTATACTTTTTGAGTTATTTCCCTTGGAACTTAGTCCATCATAAAATTGTGTTTCAATCGTGTCCGTTCTATAACTTGAAAACCGCTCAAGCTATATTCGCGAAACTTCATATAAATATCAATCAACATGAGACGACGTGCAGAGTGCAAGAATGGTAACTCTGGCATTTATACTTTTTGAGTTATTTCCCTTGGAACTTAGTCCATCACAAAATTGTGTTTCAATCGTGTCCGCTCTATAACTTGAAAACCGCTCAAGCTATATTCGCGAAACTTCATATAAATATCAATCAACATGAGACGACGTGCAGAGTGCAAGAATGGTAACTCTGGCATTTATACTTTTTGAGTTATTTCCCTTGGAACTTAGTCCATCACAAAATTGTGTTTCAATCGTGTCCGTTCTATAACTTGAAAACCGCTCAAGCTATATTCGCGAAACTTCATATAAATATCAATCAACATGAGACGACGTGCAGAGTGCAAGAATGGTAACTCTGGCGTTTATACTTTTTGAGTTATTTCCCTTGGAACTTAGTCCATCACAAAATTGTGTTTCACTTGTGTTCGCTCTGTAACTTGAAAGCTGCTCAAGCTTTATTCACGAAACTTCATACAAATATCAATCAACATGAGGCAATGTGCAGAGTGCACAAATGGTAACTCTGGCATTTATACTTTTTGAGTTATTTCCCTTTGAACTTTTTCCATCACAAAATTGCGTCTCAGTCGAGTCCGTCTATAACTTTAAAACCATTCAAGCTATATTCATGAAATGTCATACAAATATCAGTCAACATCAGACGACGTGCAGAATGCACTCTGGCGTTTATACTTTTTGAGTTATTTCCCTTGGAACTTTGTCCATCACAAAATTGCGTCTCAGTCGAGTCCGTCTATAACTTTAAAACCATTCAAGCTATATTCATGAAAGTTCATACAAATATCAATCAACATCAGACGACGTGCAGAATGCAAGAATTATAACTTTAGCATTTATACTATTTGAGTTATTTCCCTTAGAACGTTGTCAGTCACAAAATTGTGTCTCAGTTGTGTCTGCTCTATAACTTGAAAACCATTCAAGCTATATTCACAAAACTTCATACAAATATCAATCAACATTAGAAGAATTGCATAGTGCAAAAACCATAACTCTTGCATTTATACTTCTTGAGTTATTTCCCTTGGACCTTTGTCAGTCACAAAATCGTGTCTCAATCGCTTTATTACTTGAAAACCGGACAATCTATATTCACGAAACTTCATACAAATGTCAGTCAACACTAGACAATCTGCAGAGCACAGCATTTATACTATTTGAGTTATTTCCCTTGGAACTTTGTCATTCACAAAATCGTGTCTCAATCGTCTAAGCTCTATAACTTGAAAACCGTTTAAGCTATATTCATGAAACTTCATACAAATATCAGTCAACATATAAATAGACGACGTGCAGAGCGCTGTAACTCTTGCATTTATATTTATTTTTTGACAAAAACTAAATATGAATATCAGTCAACATTACATGACATGCAGAGCATAACAACTATAACTCTTGCATTTATACTTTTTACTTATTATGAATCCCTGCTTCAGGGTAGGGAAACATATTGTTTTTCCCTTGGCGTCTTAATGACTGATCCTTTTGACATCAAAAAGGGGGGAGACATCTGTTTTTTCGTAGGAAAACAATTCTAGTTAGGGATAATTTTTAATTCTGCATAAACACCTATGTTGTGACCCCTCATCTGAACCGTCTCGACGAGACGGTTCAGATGAGGGGTCACAACATATGGTTTCTATGAGAAATAAGAACAATTATCCATAATTATCATCAGATACGCCTTCTTATCTAGAGCTCTGATTATATGCTGACATTTATTATCATCCTTAAGGAGAGCTCCAGAAAAGAGGTGGTATTCAAGATAATTCAAAGATATTTTTCTTATTTCTTAATGAAAACATATGTTGTGACCCCTCATTAGAACCGTCTCATTGAGACGGTTCTAATGATGGGTCACAAAATATGTTTTAATGGCAAAGTATTGAAAATTACCCCCAAATTATCCCTGGTACCCCTCCTTATCTGGAGTACTGCTTAAGGCAAATGGATACACTTTCAGGAGGAGCAACTCTTCTATTTCATTTTTGCCTCCCTTCTCAATGGGGGTGTCAACTCTTAAAGGAAAGAATTTGCTTCCATGGAGGCAAATTATTTCTTTTAAGGATAGACCCACTTTGGCTGGACTTCTATGTCCAGGGAGTCACAGAGGAAGTCACAAAAGGTTTTCCTTTGTAAAACTGGCACAAGTACATGGAGGTGTATCCATTCACCTTAAGACTGGCTCTTTTATTTCTTGGCGAAATCATATGTTCTGGAACCTCACATACTACTCACCACATTAGTTTTATGCAGCCGTACTATAAGAAACAGATTTTTTTTTTTCATTACCACTCTTTTGACTTTTCCGGACAGTGCTTCAGATATCAAAAGTTGATAATATAGAATATTATTGATAATGTTTGCATAGATCTAAAAGAGAAAGATATATTGTTTGCTCTCATCAGTCTCAGCTGCTTCTCAGAGACTGCAGTGGTTTCAGTGGATGGATGGATGACTTGCAATTTTGCATTCTTGTAACAGTATTTCAGTCGGTGATAATGAAAGGCTGTGTGCAATGGAACCTTGTTTATGATTGAAAAGATTCCTGCCTACAGCGGAGCTCGAACCCAGGCCATCTAGATCAGCAGGCCAGGGGTCAAGCTGCTGAGCAAATGGGGCTCCATGGTTCTAATGAGATAACTTTGTGTGTTTGTTCATCTTGTAGACTGCATGTTAGACACATTATCCAAGAATGTTGGATCCCCATTAGCTCAGTAGGTTAAGCGCTGGTCTACTGATCTAGCGGTCATGGGTTCGAACCCTGCTGGGGCCAGAAATCTTTCAATCGTAAATGGAGTTCCATTTCACACAGCCTTGCATTGTCACCCTCCCATCGTCCTGATATGACTGAAATTCTGTTGAAAAAGACATAAAACTGCAAGACATCCATCCATCCATTGTTGTATAATATTAGTTTGTACTTAAGGTGCATAACATGAGACAACTTGCCTGACTTCTAATATGGTTTCCTGGGCGACCAAACCCTTCTGAAATTGGGTCTACTCTTAAAGGAAAGAATTTGCTCATAGATAAGCAAATTCTTTCATTTAAGAGTTGACTCTCATTGAGAAGGGAAGCAAAAGTGAAAATGGCAAGAGTTGCTTCCCTGCAAGTGTACCAGATCACGTTAAGTAATATACATGTACCAGCTCTGGCAGTGACTTGTTGTGTACTTTGTTGGTAATAAATCCTTTGGAGGTTAGTTGTAGAGTGGATGGATTATGATTTTTGAGTGACAAACAATGATTTATGTACTTAGCAAATCACTGTCAGAAAACTCTTTTGATTCTAACGTATGAGTTTGCAGAAAAATGTATTCATTAACTTCAAATTCTAACAACCATTCTTCACGTACACGAATAGTTCCTCTTACGGCATAGACTGTATAAGGCATCTCTGCTTTTCACTCATAATCTGTCACTGTCAAACATTAAGGAAGCATTTCCACGTCATGACCAAAACGTTAAAGATATATGGGATGGCATCAGCAATTAACCAAGGGGGCTTTTTTTGCCTCCAAAATGAACCCAAATACCAGTGCTCTAGATAAGAAGGGGTGAGAGGAATAATTATAAGATAATTTTTCTTACTTCTCAACAAAAACATAAGTTGTGACCCCTCATTAGAACCATCTCACTGAGAGTGAGATGGTTCTAATAAGGGGACCACAGCTTCAGTTTTGATAGAGAAATTTAAAAAAATTATCCCTTTTACCCTTTCTTATCTTGAGCCATGCAAATATATAAATCAGCTGTATTAATTGTGATATATATAAAGTGGTCCCAGTTGTTCAAAACTAATGACGTCATAAGTTAACAAGATGTTAAATTTTCAAAGTACATGTATTGTACACAATCACACTGCCATTTTTTGCCAAAAAAAGTGTGAGGAGCTTTTGCAGTGTAAAAGTTCCTCACACAATTTTTGATCAAAAAATTATTACTCCAGTTGATTTTGTTAGTACTGTAAGACGTAACAAAACCTCGACTAATGACTTTTTTAAGCTAATGACGCTCGAATAACAGTCCCCAAAATCTTGATCTTCATGTCTCTTCTTTTTCTCAGACAGTACCAGCAACCTTTGCTGGTGCAATGATATGGCAGTACGAGAATATGAGGCAACTGTCCAAGAGGTTCCAGAAAATAATGGAAGCACATAGATATAAGAAAAGTGGATTCAGGAACTATGTGAGTATAAAATGTCAAATAGGCCAAAACTTGGGGCTAAAGGTGGATTCAGGAACTATGTGAGTACAAAACATCAAATAGGCTAAAACTTGGGGCTAAAGGTGGATTCAGGAACTATGTGAGGACGAAACGTCAAATAGGCAAAAACTTGGGGCTAAAGGTGGATTGGGGAACTATGTGAGTAGGAAACGTCAAATAAGCCAAAACCTGGGGTTAAATATTTTGGCATTCCAGTTTCCTTGAGATTTGTTTGCTGTGAGACAGCTGCAGTAATTGAGGTCTTGACATGGTTTAGAGCTACAAAGTGGTTCATTTAGGGATAGTAAAGTAAAGAAATTTGGAAAGAAGAATCGTAAAAATAGGACAGACTGAAAGTTTTGTAGATTTAGAAGTGTTCTCTGTGTAAACAGATTGACAATTAGTGTAGTAGGCCTACAATGAACAAAATAATTTTTGGCATTTTCACCAAGTTCCCCTGTCAGCCATGATCAAACAGACAAAGTATCCTGTTAAAACAGTCAATATCCATGGTCATTTGGCACATGAACTATGTCATTCACTATATGACAAACACTGTATTATTCCTTATAAAAGCCTCAGCTCTAGTAAATGCCCCCTGCTTCTTTTCTGAAAATAATGTTATATTAACTTGCATGTATTTCCATTTGCTTCTCTGGATGAGGTTGCATTCTTAAGGTAGACGAATACTGAATAGAAATATTGGCAGGGCATTCAAACCATTACACCGTCTAAATAACCCAAAGAGCTATAAAACATTTGGATAAGTAAGAAAAAAACAATTTTCACCGTTTTGTTTTCCTAAAAAACAATATTTTGTATTTCTAGTATTCTACATACTTTTTTTGCACATTTTCCATTAAAGTTCATATCTGTAGCACATGAATGCACTTCCATTTCAGCAAATCATATAATCTGTAATATAGGATTTTTGAAACAAACTGATAACAAAAAATTGCAGTTTTCTTGTTAATAAGTATATTTTTACATTCTTTGAAAAAATGCAAGAAAACTGAATTTCATGAAAAACTTCATCAAAAATATATTCAATCAATGGGGCATGCTTATGCATATTATTTTAGTAAAACTTACTTCGTATGTTCAAGAATAAAACAAAAAAACAAACATTTCACCGTTTTGTTTCCTAGAAAAACAATGTTTAAGTTCAAAATATCCCCAAAACAGACTGCCCAAATTCTGCACCTGCTGCAAGCACAGCCGGTCCTCGCCCTATTATTTATATTCCTGTTATTCTGTTCTACCAAAGAGTAACATCGACAAAAATGCGCAGATGGAATGGAAACTGTATAGATCTTGATCATTCTGGTTCCTAAGGAACAGTCTGATCTCGGTTTCCACTGTTTGTACAGACCTGTATGCCCGAAAACTTAGGATCTTTACGGTAGACATTGTTAGTGTGTATTATACTCAACAGTTAATCGATTTGATGATGACCAATAAATCTGTTTTGTTTTTTAAACAAGTAAGAACAGAGTTCTTGCGCATTCGTCCACCTTAAAATGTGATCTACTCTTAAAGGAAAGACTGCTTCTAGAGGAGCAGATTCCTACCTTTAAGAGTTGACCCCCATCCCTACTGAGAAGGGAGGCAAATATAATAGAATTAATTACTCTTGAAGTATACCCTTTCACCTTAATACTGTGTATTGCAGGTATTTTGCCAGTGACAATTTAGGCTCTGAATAATGCCCCCTTTTCGTGAAATGCAACACGCCAAGGGTGTTTAATAGGATTAATAGGGTAGGTCAAAGCACACCTTTTCGGACAGCCAGTTACTTGGAATACCAAAAAAATTTCTCTATTTTATGCCTGATCAGAAAAAGACTGCATGCACCAAAAATTAATGTATTCACAGAAAGGCTTAATTTTGCTGAAAAGTGACTAGCTAAAAAGTGACCTCCTGAAATGCTGTAGCTATCGCACACTCTTTGACCAAATACATACATCACAATATTAGATACAACTTGTTTGGTTGAAGTGTCTGCAAAACCAACAGAACTTTAGAAGACAAATCTTATGTAGTGAGATTACCCAGTTGTTAACAGGCTGGTGCATTAGTGGCCTGTTTAATTTCATACTTGAAAAAGTTCAAGATTTACAGATTTACAGTAAAGTTCCAAACACACCATAGGAAATTATTTACATGTAACTTTGAAAATTCCTCATATGCTGATGAGGTAAGTTGTAAGATTTGAGTTACCGTAATGTGCATATATATATTGGGACACCTAAAAATAATGAATTTTCCATTTGGGACAAATGGAAAATTTATTATTTTAGGTGTCCCAATACTTAAGCACAATAGGGGTAGTATAATATTTCGTTCTTTCTGTCTTTGCAGATTAATGCTTTATGGAACTCATACTTCCCTGGCCAGAAGATGGTCATTGGTATTATAAGTGCTAATGTCCTAATTTTCTTATGCTGGAGAAATCCCAGATTTCACAGGGTTTTACACAAATACTTCCAGTGTATGCCAGGTAATACTGAATACTGAACAATTTTACCTTTACTTTTGTATTTATGTATTAGAATACAGTCAACTCTCGATGTCTCGAAAGCAAATTTCAGCCCAAACTACAATTAACTCAAAGTAAATTTTCTGGTACCAGAAAATTTACTTTGAGATATCAGTAGTTTGAGATAACAGGAGTTGAAATGTGAATAAATATTGGAAATATATTCTTTGAACCAAGAAGATATTTTGAGATATCAATGTTTGAGGTATCGGGAGTTGACTGTTTGTTTGAGATATCGGGAGTTGACTGTAGATGGAAAACAGTCATATGAAAATTAAATGATTATTCCTTACCGGTGAATTATCACTGATTAACACATGATGTTGGGTGACAGATCTTTAAACATTAATTCATGACAGCAAAGCCAGATTGAATTAATATTTGCATCTGCATCATGGCAACACATGTTGATCAGCAATAGTTTACTGGTATGGAAAAAATCATTTCAATTTTAACATTTCATAGAAAGAAATGCAGGATTTCTGACCTTTTCTGAAGCACTATTTTGAGGCAGACATAGACAGAAGTAAATTGTTTGTATCCAGCAACATCCAGGTGCAAATTTGCACACCCGTGGCATTTGCAACATGGGCCCGGTTGTTCAAAGCTAAAGACATATTGTATGCGAAGAAGCTGCCATTTATTTTGCTGAAAAAATGTGAGAAGCGTTTGCAGTGCAAAAATATTACTGCAGTTGATTTTGTGAGTACTGCAAGACAATGAATCCTCGACTAAAGACTTTGTTAAGCGAAAGCTGCTTTGAACAACTTACAGTGCTCCAGATAAGAAGGGGTAACAGGGATAATTTAGGGATAATTTTGCATATTTAGCCATAAAAACATATTTTGTGACCCATCATTAGAACCGTCTCACTGAGACGGTTCTAATGAGGGGTCACAACATATATTTTCGTTGAGAAATAAGAAAAATTATCTTCAAATGATCCTTATTACCCCCTCTTATCTGGAGCTAAACTTGGCCATGGTTTATCACAGATTTTCACACGACACCTCTTCCTACAGGCTGAATAGGGAAAAAGTTATTGTCTTGTTAGAATACAATAATATTGCTAATGTACCAATATCATTGCGCACTATTTGTTTTTAGTTATTTTACATGTACATCATAATGTGCATGTACAGTAATATTTGTAATGAGGCATCATTTCTAAGGGCAGTTGTATATTTCTGACAGCATGTGCATTCATTAAGGTGAATGAGTACATTTTCAGGAGAAGCAACTCTGTCATTTTCATTTTTGCCTCCCTTCATAGTTGGGATTAACACTTAGAGGAAAGCATTTGTTCCCTTGGAGCACATTTCTTCCTTAAAGAGTATGCCTCATTTTGACAGGGCTTCATTCTCCATGACACAAACAGGAAGTTGAAAACATTGTTCCCCTTGAATATAAAATGGGGATCGAAAAAAACATAGTGTACCCATACTTACTTACTGTTCTTACTGTTTGCAAGATAGCTGTTACACTTGAGCATCTGTGATTCTTCCCGTCTTCTTTCTGGTAACTGACGTGGATTATTTGGATATGAATAGCAGTCAGTTCTAAAGCAATCATATTTTTAGCTCGCCTGAATGAAGTTCAGGAAGAGCTATTGCACTATCCCCGGCGTCCGCGTTGGTGTTAGCGGCAGCGGCGTTAGCAAAATGTTAAAGTTTTACGTTAAAGTTTTTTATGTGATGGGCAAGGCGCTGTCAGGCTAGCTATCCTGGCCCTATGACAGGTCTTGTTTTTCTTTATTGTAGAGAAAATCCTGAACTTACCATCAAATGCTCTAAAAATTCTAAGTATTTTGACTGATAGATCTGGGCAAACAGTACGGACCCAGATCAGACTGCTCACAGGAGCAGTTTGTGTACGGTCTACACTTTTTGCCATTCTGTGTGCATCTTCTGGACATATCACTGCATTGCAAAACCAATTTGGTCCGTTTTAACACCACAAGGGTAATTATTGTAGGTGTCACAATTTTAGAATTACAATTTATAGCGTACTCCCTTTAATGTTCTCATTGTTTTTGCAGGTATTATAGATAAGAGGGAGTATTTGATAAGAGGGTATTGTAGATAAGAGGGAGTATTTGATGATAATGAGAGATAATTTTTCTTATTTCTCATTGAAACCATATGTTGTGACCCCTCATCTGAACCGTCTCATCAACACAGTTCAGATGAGGGGTCACAATATATGTTTTTTAACAGAATTAACAAAAATTATCCTCAGTTATCACCAAAATCCAAATACTCCTTCCTACCTAGAGCCCTGTCTTTGTATTATTTTCAGGTAATCCAGCTTCATCAATGACATTATCAGCATTCAGCCATTATAACGCCTTCCATATTATAGCGAACATGTATGTTCTGTGGTCTTTCACACCCATGGCATTAAATATCTACGGAAAGGAACAATTTTTAGCCGTGTATCTTAGTGCAGCAACTTTTTCTGGACTAACAAGTAGTATATTTAAAAATTCACGTGGACTTAGAATTCCCTCATTGGGAGCATCAGGTGCTGTAATTGCAATCCTTGCATCAGTGTGTTACACCCATCCCGATGCTCGGTTAGCTATTGCCTTTGTAGACCAGCTTATTCCCCATTCCTTCTCTGCAAAATCAGCTGTGATAGGACTTGTGTTGTTTGACACTGCGGGAGTACTGTTACGATGGAAATTGTTCGATCATGCTGCTCATCTTGGGGGAACTTTATTCGGACTAGTATACATGAAGTACGGGAAGGAAATAACGTGGGAAAGGATTAGAAAAAAGATTTTACGCAGATGGCACAATATACGAACAAAATCTTAGGAAAGTTTGATCTGAATGTCTTTGTTTAAGGATATTCCCTAAAGTGCTCTAAGTATTTGGGACACCTAAAACCATTTATTTTCCATTTGCCCAAATGGAAAAATTAAGTTTTTAGGTGTCCCAATATTTAAGCACATGAGGGAATTCTGTTTTAATGGCAGGGATTCAGCATGGTGTTCCAGATAAACAGAGCTGCAGAGAAAGATTTTTGAGGATACTTCTAGCCATTTCCCTGGTTAACAAAATGCTCATTTTGGTGAGATTTGTCTTGAAAGTTCCTTAAATCAAGGGGATACACATGTCCTCTTACCCCTAAAAAATGTTCAGTCATGATCACCTTCAAATTTCTCTTCAGAAATCTGGATGAGAGGAATAATTGAAGATGACTGCAGAAATATTTGAAGATATCTAAATAAATAAAATCAAAATATGTTACAGAGGTCACAGGTTTGATTCTGGACGAGGTTAGAAAAGTTGTCTAGCCCCTGGATTACCATAAAAGCTCTAAATATTGGGACAGATTGGTTTGAGTAAGCAGTGCAGACCCAAAGAGCAGTCTGATCAGGGACTACACTGTACAGAGCTCTAGATAAGAGGGCGTATTTGATGATAATTAGGGATAATTTTTCTTATTTCTCATTCAAACCATATGTTGTGACCCCTCATCTAAACCGTCTCGTCGAGACGGTTCAGATGAGGGGTCACAACATATGTTTTTATCTAGAATTAACAAAATTATCCCTAATTATCACCAAATACTCCACTTATCTAGGGCTCTGATCTGAGGACAACATTTCGAAGCATAGAGGAGCGAGTGAGAGAGCAGTGAACACAGGTTTAGCAGCCCACCAACATAAATCTATTAGAGATAGGACCTTGGTTTAAAACTCTCATCTGAAAGACTGGACAATAGTGGATCTATCATGCAACCCCTGGATTTGTAGTCTTGTTCCTTATCTACTAAACTATGGTTGCCCCATTCTTAGCATAAGAAAACAGCAAAATCAACTTTATTCTAGAATCACCTGGTTTGTTTAGCTCAAAATTGGTATGAGACACCACTGGGACATACTTAAGTACTTGAAATCAAAGTGACATTTGTGCTGTACTATGGCAAGGATTTGATCAAACTTGCACAAAAGAATCTTGGCACAAATCGTTATCAACTAATTATGAGTATCTACTCCAATATATAATTATAATGGCTTAGTAAACCTTTATCAGAGAAACTTCTCTCTGATATGGCAAGATTTTGACCAAACTTGTCAGAAGCATCCTGACATCAACTTCAAATGGTACGGCTGCAATGCATTAGTTGGTCGTAATGGTCACTTTTTTGGTCAGCATTAAAAATCAAACTTAAACCCATTGCATTCTGGGTATTTTTTGTCGTCTGCTGAAATTGTCATCTGCATCAAAAATCAAGAATATTTTGACAACATTGGTCTAATTAACTCTTGTAGAAATGATGTCTAGGCAGCAAACAATTTGGATCTCAGATCAGGCCCCATATTTGTGGGGCCTGATCTGGATCCAAACTGTTTGCCCAGACACCCCTAGGGGTATCCCGAATGGAATGGGTTAAACAACTTCTCGTCAGCATACGAACTGGTGTGATCTGTCATCATGTTACTTTGAAACATGATTCAGAGACAAGGTAACGATGTTAGGCCCATTAGGGCTTCTTGTTTGTTGTTTTATGTATGCTTGCAGAAAGTCAAATAAATCAGGTTGTTTTTGACTTGTCCATTTTGTGAACCAATACTGCTGGTATTATCTTACCATATTTGTCTGGTTATAAAACAAGTTTTCCCTTCCACAACAATCTAAAAATCTAGATCCATCTAACAAGAATTTTTGAATTGTTTGGAAAAGAGAGTGTGGGGGAGTGGGGAACATAGCAGAATTAGTATGACTGATTTGCATATTTGGGGTCAGTTTGCAGGGGGGAAATCCCGTCATATTGCCCAGTAAATATGGTACGTTTGTTAGGTTACAAGCATTTTGTCTTTTGTGAAAGATTTTACATTCTGGCACACCGGAAAAGAATATCCATGTGTTTCAGAACATAAGAATCTAAAATATTTGGGACACCTTAGCCAGGCACAGCAGTTTTTGTGTCCTAAAGTTTGAGCAGGTTGAGTTTACTTTCCTAGCAGACCCAGATCACGCTGCTCCTTCAAGGAGCAGACTGGCAAACAGTGCATACCAAGACCAGACTGTTCTGATAGGGAGCAGAACTGACAACTGTGCAGACCCAGATCAGACTGCTTCTAAAAGAGTAGAATGGCAAACAGTACAGACCCAGATTGGACTGCTCCTTTAAGATCAGACTACACTGTTCACCTGGACAAGTCTGTCCCAATGTGGTGGGAGTCATTACAGTATATAAAAAACATCATTTAATCTGGATCAAACTGATAACAAAGCTACTTTGATAATCTTACAGGCTTTTATTGCACTTAAATATATATACACATCATAAAATGCATTTTTACATTAAATACAGACGTATGTTACACTCAGTGGAACATCATACATTTCCCATGGGATGATGATCAAGGTTGGTCTGACCCGTGACGTGACAAAACCAACAAAGTGGCATGTGTGCCTAGCAAAGACTCAGATCAGCCTGGGAAGATGCCCAGGCTGATCTGAGTCTTTGCTAGGCGCGCATGCCACATTATTTGTTCTATCATGTCAAAACTCAACTATGATGTTTAAACAGTGTTGTTATCATCAATAATCACTCCGCATTTTCAAATTTTCAGGTTGTGGGATTTCTTAAAATGGAAATTACATTGTCAGGAAAAACACAGTAACTTTCTGGTGTGGATAACATGATGATAAGTCGCTTGTGGCTTCTGAACATCATGTCATTCATACATGTAAGTACATGTACTGTGTTTTCCAGAAAATGTTGTTTAAGTGTGTAAGTTCCTTCTTGAGAAAGACTACAAGGTCAAAAATTAGTACAAAAAAAAAGTATGTGTGATATTGTAAAACGCCCCTTGAGATAGCTCAAAAGACTTATAAACTGTGTTGGCATGCTAGTCAAGAAATTTCAAATAAAAGTACAAGTTATAAAAATTTGGGACACTTGAAATAATTGCCATAACTGTCATACAAAGGAAACAGTTTGGTTTAATAGTGCAGTAATGTGTCCAAAAGATGCAGATGGAATGGCAAACCGTGTAGGCCCTGATCAGACTGCTTCTTTAGGAGCAGTTTGTCTGACCTGGGTCTGTACTGTTCTCTACCACTTATCTGTCCAAAACTTAGAATTCTTACAGATTACCAAAACACACTACGTCTTTTCTCCTTTGTATATGGATGCATTTTGGGAAATAAGAGATCCCTTAAGGGCTGTTACAGGACAGTGTAGCTAGCCTTATGGTGCCTTGTCAATATGCTTAAACCAAAACTTCCAATTATTACTCATGTGAATGCTATTAAATAGATAGATACCTGGAAGATATCTGTAGCTTTTCCATTATTATTTTTTTTTATTTTTTTTTTTTCAAATATATGTAGGCTATTTAAAACTGAATTTACCTTTGATATTAGCCCAAACTACATGTACCTAACTAAGTCACACAGTGTAGACCCAAATCAGACTGCTCTTTAGTAGCAGTCTGAATGACTTCTCCAAAGGAGGACTGCAATCCAGGAGCAGTCAGATCAGGATCTATACTGTTTGGCAACAACTACATGACACCCCTAAAAATGTTTATGTAGACTTCTCCAAATTCAATGGAAAATGTAAGTCTTGGTTGCAGAAATTGTTGAAGTGTCCATTCATGAATGAAACTGTAAAAATTCTATAAATTGGGACACAAAAACAATTGTCCTAAAAATGGAACAGTTTGGTTTAAAATGCAGTAATGTATACAAAAGATGCCACTGAAATGGCAATCAGTGCAAACTCTGATCAAACTGCCCCTTCAGAAGCAGTCAGGCCTAGAGGTTATAGAACTTGAGTACATTCTCAAACTCAAAATAAAGCACACTGATTGGCTGCTTCCGAGCATGTGCTCGGAAGCAGCCAATCAGTGTGCTTTATTTTGAGTTTGAGATTATTCTCAAGTTTTATAACCTCAAACCCTGATCTGGTTTGCTCAGACATATGCCCAATATATTTTTTACAATAAATACAGTCTCTCACTGTCATGGTATATCAAAAGCTGAACATGGGAAAAGCTCAAGCTGCAAATAGCAAACTAAAATCACAAATTCTTCAACTCGATCAGCTATAATTCCTAATTTCTAGCTAAACTTACAGAATTACTATGTTTTTTATAGCTCCAATTTTTTTCAAAAATGTTTCTTTGCAACTTTGATTTTCAGAATTCTAGAAAATGCCCTTCAGGTACCGTAAAAATTCTAAAATTTGGGACATTTAAAATAACTACATGTACCATCATTGTCCTAAAAATAGAATAATGTAATTTTTCAAAGCAGTAACGCATCCAATAGATGTAAATGGAATGGCAAATGGTGTGGACCCTGATCAGATTGCTCCCTCAGGAGCAGTCTGATCTGAGTCTACAGTGTTTGCTCAAACCTTTTTGTCCAAATACTCAGAATTTTTATGGTAAAACATGCCCCATGCCCTATCCTGTACAAGATTATACCCCCAACATGTACATATTGATGACCCAAGCCCCACCCTGTACAAAATCATGCAGCAGGGTTTAAAAATGATATAACAACCTAAACAACAACTATATATTTCTTGTTCGGGAAACAATGAAAGTTTGAATATACAAACTGAACTCTTGTTTTGATTTTGCCATTCAACATTTGTTGTGGGTTTGCACTAGAATTCACTTTGCAAAACAGCCTACAAATGTTTTGTCGAGAAAAAGTTAAAGTGTTTGTCATCCAATTTTTTGCAGATTGTGCATTTGAGAGGTGTCTCACAAAAAGGTACCTTTTGACAAGCAGAGAAGACCTTGACCAGCCTGCACCTTAGTGCAATCTGATCAGTATGTTCCCTGGTTGCATAAACTGTATTTGATTTCCATGCTTGTTTAAACATCTATGCACTTCCATGTTCTTCCACCATTTTAACGAAGGGAAACAACTTTTAAGACTTCCTGTTTGCTTCCCTGGACAAAGAAGCCCTTCTAAAATGGGGTCTGCTCATAATGGAAAGTATTTCATTTCTACAGGAGCATAATCTTTCCGTTAAGAGTTGACTGCAATTGAGAAGGGAGGCAAACTGAAAATAGCAGAGTTGCTCTCCCTGAAAGTGTATCCATTCATCTTAAGTGGAAAAAGAAGGGTCTGTCAGATCAGTCTGCACACAGAGCTCAAGATAAGAAGGGGTAACAGAGATGATTCAAATATAATTCTCTTATTTCTCAATGCAGACATACGTTGTGACCCCTCATTAGAACCGTCTCAGAGAGACGGTTCTTATGAGGGGTCACAATGTATGTTTTTACGCAGAAATAAGGAAAACTATCCCTAATTTATCCTTGTTACCCCTTCTTACCTGGAGCATTTTAGTGCACAGATGTACACAGTGGCTTGAGTATTTGCTGTTCCCTGAAGGCCAAAGGCCCTTTCCACCTGACCTGCTCTGCATATAATTCCAATCTCTTTAGATAACAATGTTTCCCCTCTCATAACAATGACTGTTCAATAAGTATGCTGTCAAAACCTTCCGGTGGGTGATGATAAAAATTATTAAACTGTACATCTAGCACTGCACCATCATCAACTGAAATGAACAGAAAATACTGTACATCCACAACTTCTAAAAATATTGCATATTTACAGTAATGCTTCTAAATATACATGTATTGTAGACTTCAAGTTGCACCTCACAAAAATAGTATATACAAAGTCTCATGTCTCTAAAAACAAAATCCTCTAAAATCCTTTAAATTTAAAGTTATATTTCTGTAGATATTGTATATCTAAACCCTCATCTCTGAAAATATTGAAATGCAACTGAACTCTCATTTTTTTGTAGAATTTTTTTTACTATTTGTCAGAGTTTGTGTGACACTACTCAATACACAGACTGTCAGGAATTTTTCTTTGCACTTTTCATCGTTTTGAAATATCATTCGTTAATACTTCTTTAACAAGGCTTAAAGATTTTAAACTATTATGAGACAAACACAAGCTGCTGAAAGAAAAATCGGGTAACTAACACTGTAACACACTTACCATAGAATATGGGGTATATTGTTCCTTTTATCCCCATCATAGGACAACTCATGGGTTTACCATTTAGATAAAAGTTCAACTCAACATGGTCATAGGCTAAACCCTGAAAACAATAGGAGAGACGGTACCACAGAGCTCTAGATAAAGTGGGTTTTTGATAATAATTTGGAGATATTTTTTTCATTTCTCAATGAAAACATATGTTGTGACCCCTCATTAAACCCATCTAACCAAGACGGTTTTAATGAGAGGTCACAACATATGTTTTATGGAGAAACACAAAAAAAATTATCCCAAAATTATACCTGTAACCGTGTTACCCTTTCTTAACTGAAGCACTGGATACGATTTTATACCCACCTGTTGGGGCATTTAAAGGTGGATATTTACACTGTCAGGGAAAGCAGCTTGCCATTTTTATTCTTGCATCACTTTTAAATGGGGTCATTTCTTAAAAAAAATGAATTTGCTTCTCTAGGAGCAAATTCTTTCTTTTAAGCGCAGACCATTTTTTGGAAGGGTTTCTTAGTGTTGGAAAGCAAACAGGAAGTCACAAATGTTGTTCCTCTTTTAATGACAGATATACATGGAGGTGTGCTCATATGCGTTAACAGGCCTAAGGCTAGTCTGGCTACAGACCCTATGTTCAGTATGTCCTTTGCAAATGAACATAGAATCTGACCACATGAGTAATATCCAGATTCGACTGGAACCAGGTTAGCCTAAGGCATATGGACCCTGTACAAGGGACTAATACCACAAAAAAATACATGTAAGTGCATGTAGTTCCGATAAAAGTTTACAGACTGAACAGAAGTTGCTCTGACTAGTCTGCCCTGTTTGGTTTGAACATGTATGTTTTGTACATGCCTGAACAAAGGGACTCATGTAAACACTTGATTTCTGTAAATGAGCCACAACACGAGAAAACCAACAAAGTGGTTATGCACCCAGCGCAGACTCAGGTCAGCCTGGGAATCTGCCCAGTCCGATCAGACTCTTTGCTAAGTGCTTAAAGGGTAGCTAAGGTTCTAAGCTACCACAATGCGGACAGCAAAGACTCTGATCAGACCTGGCGGAGGCCAAGGCTGATCTGACTCTGTGCTGGGAGCACAACCACTTTGTTGGTTTTTTGTGGCGTGGCTCAAATATCTTGTGTCTCTTGTGGCTGTGATAATTTCCGAGCAGAAGTGTCTCAGTCAAGCAGTAAGCAGTTCTGGTCTCTAGGTTATGCTCAACTCAGCTGAGCATGAAATTTTTTTTGCTGATAAACATGAAAATATATTGATAGGCAGAGAAAATTTCATTTTTCTCTGCTGATAAATATGAATATGCCAACTAATGCTGGCATTTTCATATTGATAAGCAGAGAAAATTTCATACTCAGCCGAGTTGAGCACAAAAACAACTGTACTTATCAGTAATTTGCTATTCATTAGCAGGTAAAATTTCATGCTCAGCTGAGGCGAGCATGAAAAAAAGTTTTATGACCTCCGGGCCTGATTAGGAGTCACATAGTTTGAATGAAAAAAAAAAGTAAAACTATCCAAGTCTTATATGCCAAAAAGAAATTCTTATCTTTATCTACAGTACCATCAAAATCCCCCCGCCACCCACCCACGCAACACCACACACACTTCTATTTATCTGAAGCTCTGCAACTCACCAAAACATCTCCTTCCACTGGCTGCTGTGACACTGTTCCTTTCTCTTCATTTTTGTGGAATAATTTCCCATCATTCCTTAGTACCCATGATTCTTCAGTGTCACCAAGTGGAACTTTGTCAACACCACACCTCTGTGTTGCCAGTCCTACTCCCCAGATTCCTAAAATCAAGCAGTATTTTATAGGCCAAGTATAATAATATGAGTGTTTCCAGTCTTCTGACCTACCCTAAATTTTCTCCTTACTTTAAAGATTTTATTGCATATCCTAAAAAAAAATATTTTCTATTCCGGTTTAGACTACAGTCAACTCTCGATATCTCGAGTACTGATATCTCAAAGTGCCCCCTTAATCAATGATAACAGTTTGGACGTTAACGGAAGTAGGGGTGACTATTGCAGACCAAAATGACTATTGCAATACTATTACTATTGCAGAAATCCCTATTGCAATACTATTACTATTGCAGGTTACTATTGCGATGCATTGCAATAACTATTGGACATAGCTTTCTTATCCAGAAATTCTGCTTTTATGTATAAAATCTTGGTTGTTCACATAAGTTTGTGGCTAAAAAGCATTATTTAATGACTGTCATTCACAATGTGCACAACATGACAACAAAATACAAGAAAATGTTATATTTTCCATTCTTTGGAATCCAGTACAAGCTAAAACACATCCATTCCTATTATTCTTTTAGTTAAAAATACTTCCTTCAAGGAAAAGATGCACGTCTAGAAACTATTGAAACTATTGCGATAATGGAAACACTATTGCCAATAGTATTGATATTGCAGCTTTCCCTATCGATAGTGACTATTGCCAGTGTCACTATTGCGATATATCGATAGTCTGATGTATTGTTACACCCCTAAACGGAAGCCCTGGTTTGGACTAGTTTTCTATTTTTATTTACATTTCAACTCAAGGTACCGCAAACTACTAATATCTCAAAGTAAATTTTCTGGGACCAGAAAATTTACTTTGAGATATCAGTAGTTTGAAATGAACTTCAACTTTGAGATACCAAGAGTTGACTGTATTTTGTCAGAGCTTTGCCAGGTGAAAATGTATTTTATCTCAAGTGCAAACAGTAGACTAAGTCAGCCTGCACAAAAAATGTAAAAATTCTAGGTTGGCCAGATAGGTTTCAGCGAACAGTGCAGACTCAAGGGTTACCCTTAGGGGTGTAATGATTCACCAAAATATGGGTGCACCATTGTACTTTGGTCACGGTTTGATTCATGGTAACACTTGCCGCAATTTCAATATGGTTTGGTTCGCTGCTGTCTGACAAAAAATGAGAAATTTCAAAAGAAAATCAAATAGAAATACAAAAAGAAGTTCCTTAACACTCAAGGAATGGTATAAATACCCTATTTCATTCAAGTTTTTTCACCCCAAACATTTTCATTGTATGCCACCATGTTGGATTTTGCATCACAGTTTATAGCTATGGTGATCAACATGACTGGTAATCGAAAGTTCACTTTAGATATGTCTAGAGTGCATTTATATTCTCTCTGAATATTTTTATGCTCCTCATCCCCACCTTGGCATATTAAGATCGCATCGTCTGTCAGTCTATCTGTCCATTACAAATTGTGTCTCAGCCATAACTCTATAACTACTGAAGCAAATTTGATAAAACTACACAGAAAGCTAAAGCATAATGAGAAGGTGTGTTGCTCACAAGGCTTAGGTCCCTACACTCAAGGGCAAAGCCACAATTGAGCCAGAGGTCAAATTGTGTCTCAAAATTGCGTCTCAACCATAACTTAAAAACTGCTGAAGCAAATTTAATGAAACTTCACAGAAAGACAAAGCATAATGATGTGTCGAGCATAGAATTTGGGTTACCACATTCAAGGTCAAGGTCACAGTCAGATATTGAATAAGGCCAAAAGAAAAAAATGTCTTGTTTCCGGTTACATCTCCAAAATTTTTAGGGTTGGTAGGAGGCAAACTTTTTTTTTTATAAAAACTTTTTTGCATGCACAATATATAAAAATCCTTTGACATAGCCTAAAAATAGACTTTAAAACCCCATAAGGCTATAAAAAAGTTTGAGTAGGCCCCCAAAACATAGGGCTGGTAGGGTAATGGAAACACAAGGTCTTTTTTTCCTAATAATAATGAATTGATGTGCTTTCCCGTCAAAAACAAATAAACTTAAATCAGGTCTGATTGGGGTCTACACTGTTTGCCACTCCATCTTCATCCTCTGACATGTGACCACTGCTTTGTACATACAAATTGTTGAATTCTTAGGACAAGAACAATAACTGAGCCTGAACACAACAAAACCAACAAAGTGGCTCAGGGAAGAATAAGACCAGCCTGGGCATCTGCCTAGTTTGATCAGAGTCTTCGCTGTGTGCGTAGGAGCCAGCTTAGACCTTTAGCAACCCTTTAAGTGCAGGGATCATTTTCAGGCAATTGTGAGAGATTTACTCTATTTTTTGCCAGAAATCTCACTGAAATCTGTTCAATGGGAGAAAAAAAATCTCATCCAAAATACAATTCTATCATGGTTGGTACCAAAATACCTCATGGGGAATGCAGAATTTCTCGCGAAAAATGGCTATATGTGATATTTTCTCTCATAAATTACTGAGCCAGAATTATTCCTGAGGTGAAAATCGAAATCTGATCAGATGGGCTGATGCCCAGGCTGATCTGAGTCTTTGCTTGGCGCAAAGTGCTTTTGTTGGTTTTCTTGTGTCGCGGCTCATTTTAGGTGTCCCAATTATTACAATATTTATGGTATCTTGTACCTGTACTCTGGAGCTTGACTTCAAAATAGGCTTTATCTTGTACAATTGGGGCATTTGAAAATGCGGCACCTGTACCACAAATTCTCTTTCCCGCTTTCACCACAACAACATCTGATCCTGTCAAAGAAAACTGATTCACTAGTAAAAGAAGCCTCAACACATGGTATAATCGATTCCGCCAATTTTTCGCTCCCTGCAGAGACAGTACATCACATTTTGCTTCCGCCGAGACTGTCCGCGAACTCTTGCTTCCTGCAGGGAATATTGTCCTCGAAAAATGGCTTCCTGCCGAGACTGTCCGCGTGACTGCTTCCTGCTGAGAGCCTTGGCAGGAAGCAGAGACACGCGGACAGTCTCTGCAGGAAGCCATTTATCATGTACAGAAGTGTTGACAGGAAGCAAGAGTTCGCGGACAGTCTCGGCGGAAGCAAAATATGATGTACAGTTTCTGCAGGAAGGGAAAATTGGCAGAATCGATTATACCCTGTGCTCAAGAACCTATTTAAGACAAGTTATAAAGATTTTGGTTTATTAAAATGGGATATGGTAGTAGTCTTACATCAGAAAACCCATTTGGCCTTTCTGACAGACAGCAGCAGCTGTTTTTTTAAGCTAGTTGGAGGTTTTTGTTTTATGCCAGTAGATCATATGGGATGTTCCCATTTCGTCTACTCCCATTTCTCCTATTCCCATTTCGCCTACTGTCAAATATAATCTCATTCCTGTTTCGTCCACTCAATGGAAATTTTTCATATTATGACTTTTTATTCATTTATATTGTTTTAATATACTTTTTTTTATTTATTTATTCATTTTTTTTTTAATTTTGTCAAACCCATCTTTACAGTACCTCTAAGGCTCTTAATCAAGACTTTGGTAGACTGATTATTACTTAAGGACTATGAATTAGTGTAAGTCTGTTTACTTGGGGAACATGGTTACGAGAATTGAAACAGAACAGCTTGGACTTTAACTGGGAATTACATATGCTTATCATTTCTAGTTACCATGGGTTTTATTAAAACTAAAAGAATGGGGAGGGAAGAGAAGCCGGGGCATTATTTTAAGCTTGTAAGCAACTACTAACTTTCAATTAGCTACCAACTACTATTTCAATTTAACCACTAACAATTTTCCTCTTTTTTTTTTATATGCAACTACATGTACTAACTTCCTTTCCTGTTTTTTTATTATCATTTTTCATTTTTGCAATATTCTTGATAAAATATTTTATGCAGCATGTTTCCAGATGTGTAAATATAACAATGTAAATAAATAAAACATTAGAAAAATATTTTTTATTACCATTTGTGTGAAAAAAATATGAGTAGGCGAAACAGGAATAGTGATATATTCTAGGGTAGGCCAACTTGGAGTAGGTGAAATGGGACAAATCATAGGCGGAACGGGAGTAGGCAAAATGGGAGTAGGCGAAAGGGGAGTAAACGGATCATATACAGTGGTAGAACATATATATGTGACATATCAGAGACACTTTACCTAAGTGATGTAACCAGCAAACTAGATTATTCGGTTACCAGATGTTTTGCGCCCCTACACTTCGCTACCTATACATGCACGCTACCTATACGTCTTCGCTGCCAACGTTTTCGCTACCTATACGCTTTCGCTACCCTGCATATTCGCTACCCAACAAATTGTAGCCACCCGGAATTGGGGAATTTGGGAAAGAAAAACGGATTAATAAGCCAGACAGATATAGTTTTGACAAATTTTGTCATTTAAACTTTTCTATCATCATTTAATTTTATAATGAAGATGAAAAAAATCAATTAAACATGCAATGATCCTAATCAAAAAATAAAATATTATAAAAAAATAAGAATTTAAATTGGTGGTAACATTAACATCTTGTGAGGGCTGAAAGACTGTTCCAAAGCGGTAATTCTGTTCTGGTTCCCTGTAACATCGTGCTATGTCCGATTGCCTATGTTCTCTGGCGGTTTGGTCACCTGTTTTGCTACCCAATCTGTCCTTAGTTGAGTTTTGTAAGTTAAAAATAAGATAGATAAAAATAGATGACGATGCTGTTTTTGATTAGGGAAGCTGAATGACCACCTGTTTGGGAAAGAGCTGCTCATTCGGTTTACCGTGCGTGTGTTTCGTGAACTTGCGGCAATTTTTCCGTGTGTGTTTCTTTCCCTATTGGTTTTGAGAGCGGGATGTGGGATTTGATTGTATTATTTCCTGATCATTGCCTATCTTTTTACTTTGTAACTTCTCCGCCGCAATATATATAATAATTTTTCTACGTTCCATACTTCATTAAAACACAGTGAATACAAATTTCTGATAAACCTAATTATCAAACTCATAAAAATCAACTATAAAAAACTTGTCTTCAGTCTGATAGAGTGATTAACTAACGGTAAATTGACGAACAACAACGAGGTAGCGAAACGTCATGGGTCAAAAAGGTGCGAAAAATACCGAGTAGTGAACTCTCCAAAGAGAAGGTGCGAAGTCTCCTGGTGTGAAACCGCAAGGTAGCGAAACATCTAAATTGATTATTCCCGAGTGTCATTTCCGCTATATGTTAGGTTTTGAACAAACCAAATCAGAATTGTTTACTGGCGAAATATCCAAAGACAATTATTCACCAGGACCTGTGATCAGGCAATCTAGTCCCTTGCCCTGCTTGGAAGAGAAGTAAACTCAGTATGCTTATTTTTAGTGCACCTGAGGAAGTCCATGCATATGACAGCCAAACGATTACGGGACATCAAATTCAGTTACCTGTGTACATTTTTCTACATTTGTTGTTTATTGCGGTGTACGAATCCAAGGGTGTACGAAAAATGGAATTCGACTATACCAAAACAAACAGGGGCAACATGACAAATCAAGAGAGAAATCAAACCCATATTTGATGTATCAAGCTGAACTGTTGGAAGTTCTTTCAGACGCATGTGACCAGAGCTGTAGTTAGTGCCATCCCAGCAGCTTCTCAAGCAGCAAAATGCCCCTGCCATTTTTGCTGTTTTCACTTTTGATTCATAGTCAGAAAGACGCTTATTAAAATGCTGCTTAGATTTGAAAAGCTTCTAATAGACAGAGATTTTTGCTTTTTGGTCGTGTTTGTTTTCTTATCAAAAAGTACGCTATTTTCATTCGGTCACGCCATTTTGTACTTAACCTCCTGCATAGGAGAACCATGCTAAAAGAAAGTGATTTTTTTTTTCATTAAAACTTTTTCTTAGCCACGATACCATAAAATTCTAAAAGTTCTATATACCTTCATATATCAAAACATATTTACATTTTGTTATCTGTTTTCTTTTCATCCTTCACAGGACACCCGCACAATTTTGCGTGGTAAAGATATTTCCTTCACAGTATTATAACTTCTATGTAAATTAATGAATTTGGATGAGAGAAGTGCTATTGTGATCTCTTCGGGATTTCTGGGGTTCTGGATGACTGGTGGGGCTGGGAGGCGCCGCTTTGTATGTGTGTGTGGAGGGTTGGTGTGGGTGTGGGGAGTGACTTGAAATTATATGACATAATTAGGGATCAATTGAGAATGTCCGTTTTGCCTTGAAATATGTGTTGTGATATCTCATTAGAATCACCTTACTGAGGCAATTCTAATGAGATGTCACAACATATATTTTTTATATAAATCTAACCGCATGGGTTGCCATCCGGTACGCCTTATTATCTAGAGACCTACATATTATTCACAACACAGAGGCCCAGATGGCGGGGCTGAAGCCCCAAAGCCCACCCCCTGGATCCGGGGCTGCAAATAATACTGTAATTTGCATTTTTATTAATGTCTCTTAGTGATTTTGGTTCAATTTGTAGCATTAAAAAGCTATTTAGTTTAGTTGGTTAGGGCCGGATCTTTCTTTGTCTGTCTTGGTGTTCAACTGATGGTTTTCTTTCGCTCCGGTATTTAAAGGGTGTTGTCAGACATCCTAGGGATCTCCAGCTATCGCAATACGTTGTTTCTCTCGAGTCCTAATCTCTGAGTCATTGATTTGTGTGTGTTCCTGTGATGATTCATTGATGCATAAGACCGGAGAAACCGAGGCCGAGGGTTTGGGTCTGGTAAAACTAGCATCACCCTCCCCCTTTCCCACAAATACCAGTAATCCATTACTGAACGTTCCAAGGCGGTACTTCTGTTGTGGTCCATTAATGTTAAATGTTGTTTTGTAATGTCCGCTTGTTTGTGGTCTGTAGCAGTCTGGTCAGCTGAATAGATGCCCATTCTGTTTTCTGATTTGTTTTGTATTTTAATTTAAAATCGAAAATAGGAACATAGACGTTGCTGCTGTTTTTAGTAAGGGTAGCTAAATGGCCACCTGCGTTGGAAAGAGCTGCTCATTCGATTAACCGTGCGTGTCTTTAGTGAACTTTTGTCACTTTTTGGGCGTGTGCTTCTTTTCCACTTGGGTTTGAGAGAGGAAGCTTGTATAGGTCAGCATTTAAAAGACCTTGTCTGACTTCTTGCTTTACAGAAAAGGGTCCTGAGCTCGCTCCAGCCCACTTCATTGTACTTGAGGCGTTCTTCTGCATATCATTGATCAAATATCAATGTCGATCCTGTATCCCAATGTAAAACAAACGTCTCACCAAATGAGTATGATCCACTACGCCGAACGCAGATCTATTATGAATATATTGTTTGTGATGTTAAGGTTAGTCATAAAATTAAAAGAAAAATCGAAAATAGGTAATATAGTTGTGTAATGTTTTTCGTAAAATTTGTTTTCATGTCAAAAATGGTGCTTTCATTGGACTGTTGTGTGGTTGGTAATTGTTTTGGCTGGGTTGAACAACTACGTGTCTGATGAGCCAAGGCAGAACCAAGGGCAGGGGTTGATCGAGCACAAACCGCTTAAGCCCTCCAGAAATTTCATTACCTACAGGGTTTCTTGGGTTTGACTTTGAGATTGAAGTGTGTCTGTTCCTGAGGATTTCCCTTCTTACTTTGGCATCAAGAAACATGAAGAAGAAAATTGGGAGTCACGAGTCCATGTTGAAACGATAATTACCTTATTTTCACTGTTCCTTTTGGCTAGTTATATTCTGTAGCTTTAGCGTAAATGGTTATTCCTTTGTTCTTATCAACAACTCATTACTGGGATCTGTATTCATGACTCAGTTGCTTCTCGTAACAGGTTTAAATATAACGAGATTTCAGGGGTCCAAACTTTAAGTGTTTGCTTTGAAGTCCAATTCTTTCTTTTATGTGAACTTTTCTCTGCAGCGTCTTTTAATATAGAAGTTAGATTTATCAATTGCTGGGTCTATTTGCTCAGAGTCCACCCTATGCTGAAACTTGGTGGTTGCATTCTCATCTAAGATTTAATAATTTTCTTTATTTACTTTTCCCCAATTTACATTAGTCTAAATTTTTGTATACTACTATTTCCATTGTATTTTGCATCTCCTCGTCCTTTGTAGGACAATCACGAGATGAGTAGCATAGAAACTTTTTCCACTAACAGAATACATCATACACAAAGAGATCATGAAACATCTGGATATCAGTCGTATCCTGTCAGACCACCAGCATGATTTAGGAAGAGACGGGCATGTGAGAGCCAGCTTATTCTTAATCTACAAGACTTTGCCTCAGTGATACGGTAAAACGGACAAAAAAAATTGATGCTGTTCTTATATACTTCAAAGAGGCATTCGACAAGGTCACATATCATTGTCTCGCCATCAAACTTGACCACTATGGAATCAGCGATAACTTGTTAATGTGGCTACAGAGCTTCCTCGCTAGAACAAGTCAGCAAGTATTGGTTAAAGGTCATAACTCCACATTTGCACCCGTCAGATGTGGAGCCCCACAAGGAACAATTATAGAACCGCGGTTATTCCTTATTTACGTTAATGACCTGAGAACGTATCCCCTACCATCTGCCTTTTTGGCGATGACAGCCTGCTGTATCGAAAGGAAAAGGAGAACTGAAGACTCCCATATACTAAATGAAAACCTCGACTAACTTCTAGCAGGGAGAGAACATGACAAATGTCTTTTAATCCAACAAAGTACAGAATGATAGATTTGCTTCTATTCAACGTTTCGATAGCGGCCGCGGGTTATTCTGTTTACAATATCTTCAAGAACTTCCTTCTTCCACTTCAGTGTTCCGAGATAAATAGAGGATCGGACATGAGTGCTCATGTATTATTGACTTTATTAAACAAGTGTTTGTGTGTGTGTGTGTGTGTGGAGGGGGGGGTAAGATGCAAGGCTATGCCGAGCATCTTATTGGTTTTCCCCAACGGGTTTACTTTCGTTGCGGTTGCTTTTGTTTTATGTTCGGTGTTGTTTAATTTATTGTGTTTTCATTTTAACCCTTCTATAATAAAAATTGAAAATAGGTAAAAATAGTTGTTAAATGTTTTTCGTATAATTTGCTTAGTCTGTTTTAACCCTTCTGTTGATCTAAATTATTTATTTCAGTAAAGATAGCTGAGTTGCCATCTATTTGGGAAAGAGCTGCTGACTCGGCTTATCACTTGTAATTGATTGTTTGTTGGGATGTCTTTGCCAATATTTCCCTTTGATGTTGGGGATGGGGTTTGGGATCTGATTCAGTCAGTTCCTGAAGTGAAATCTAATTACAACTCTCCATTAAGCTACTGCAGTGAACTGGTCATATCTGATCTACCCTTTTACCCTTTGAGTAACAGTGCTTATATGAATTTGCATAGGTCACTATTTGAACATATCTGTCTGAAAATAAAATACATAAGAGGGCTGGCAGGCATCACTTTTGTAATGCCCTTCGAGTAGCGCAATAACATTTAACATTAAGTGCATAGTTTTTTTTTTATCATCTAGAGTTTTTCGTATAATTTGCTTAGTCTGTTTTAACCCTTCTGTTGATCTAAATTATTTATTTCAGTAAAGATAGCTGAGTTGCCATCTATTTGGGAAAGAGCTGCTGACTCGGCTTATCACTTGTAATTGATTGTTTGTTGGGATGTCTTTGCCAATATTTCCCTTTGATGTTGGGGATAGGGTTTGGGATCTGATTCAGTCAGTTCCTGAAGTGAAATCTAATTACAACTCTCCATTAAGCTACTGCAGTGAACTGGTCATATCTGATCTACCCTTTTACCCTTTGAGTAACAGTGCTTATATGAATTTGCATAGGTCACTTTTTGAACATATCTGTCTGAAAATAAAATACATAAGAGGGCTGGCAGGCATCACTTTTGTAATGCCCTTCGAGTAGCGCAATAACATTTAACATTAAGTGCATAGTTTTTTTTATCATCTAGAGAGTCTCCGTGGTCGAATGGTTAGATACTCTCTATATAGTGCAGAAGGTCGCCAGTTCGAATCCCAGCTTGGTTCAACTCGCGACTGGAAAACATTCTTTGTCAACCAAGCAGTAAATGTGTATCTTTTTTGAATCCGGGAAGGATAAGGCAATGAAGAGGGATAGACTCTGCTTTTCATATACAGTGGGCCTCTAACCCCACTGCCCCCACGGCTGAGTGTGCAGAAGATTCAATTACTAAGTTTACTTGTCTTGTAAGGGCTAGGGACTAGCTTCCCTGATCGCAGGTCCTGGTGAATGATTGTCCTTGGACGTGTCACCAGTAAACAATTCTGATTTTCTGATTCTGGCTAGGCTATGGGAAACATTTACCTTTACCCTTTGTTATCATCTAAAAGTTCATTGCCACACATGTGTAATACTTAGCTTGAATGGGGAAATATGTTTCCAATTTAATCAGTATTTCATATAAGTAAAGTGGTATGGGGATTTTCATAACCGGTTTTGGGTGGTGTTTCCTCGGACCGGATTTTACCCATCCAGAATTTATACAAAACAAGTGCGGCGGTTAGTAAGAGTGACAGATGGCGGGAAAGTTGAACACACAACTGCGTGGTTTAAATAGGTTTAAATACTGTTATTGAACTTTTTATTAGTGTACATGTGTTAATAGACCTGCTAGTTTTTAGTCCAACTAACATATTTATTGACGCACAAAGCATTGAATCCCTTGACTCATATTGCATTGCAGCTCACCATCTTTTTTCCTTGTGGTTGTGAATAGTTATACCTGTTATACCTGCGGCCACACCCTTAAGTGTAGCCTAGGGGTTAAGCGACCGAGTCATAGAAACCCCATGTATTTCCCGAAAGTGTCTGTCGATGGCGTTCTTGAATCCGTTCACAGTAGTAGATGCTACAACATGTTCAGGGAGTCGATTCCAAGCGTTAATTACACGTTGACTAAAATTGTTATGTCTGATGTTTAATCTTGACCGAGGCTTGGTAAGCTTGAGAGAATTCCCTCTAGTTATAGAAGTATTGAGTTCAAAAAGGCTATTCCCAGGAATGCTCTCTAATCCTTTAAGTATTTTATATGTCTCAATAAGGTCTCCTCGATGTCTTCTTAGCTCTAGGGTAGTGAGATTTAAGTATTTAAGTCTTTCATGATATGACAGATGAGCTATTTCAGGAATCAACTTGGTTGCTCTGTGCTGAACTTGCTCTAGAAGCTCTATATCTTTGATTAGTGACGGATTCCAAGATTGTATACAGTATTCCAATTTCGGCCTAACAAGGCTCTTGTATAGTCTGACAATGGTTTTCTTATCCCTTGAAATTATGTGGCGCTTTATCATTCCTAATGTCATATTGGCTTTCTTAACTGCATTAACACATTGCTTAGAAGGTTTCAAGTCATTTGACACAATAATACCCAAGTCAGTCTCTTCAGAAACAGACTGTAGCTCTTCTCCATTCATACGATAGCTATGAAATGCATTGTTATAACCTATGTGTAGTACTTTACATTTCTTCACGTTAAAAACCATTTGCCAATCTTTGGACCATTGACATAAATTGTTTGTATCTTGCTGAAGTATATCAATATCCTGTGTTGTTGGAACTGATCGGTAAACCTTGCAATCATCCGCAAACTTCTGTATATGACTGGATATTACAGTATCAATGTCATTGACAAAAATCAAAAATAGTGTCGGCCCAAGGACCGAGCCTTGAGGCACTCCGGATAAAACGTCCTGAAATCTGGAGTTTTCACCATTCAGTACAACCTTTTGTTTACGATCATGTAACCATTCACCAATCCAAGCTGCCACGTTGCCACTAATACCATGAGACTCAATCTTGTGCAAAAGCCTTAGATGTGGCACCTTATCAAAGGCTTTCGCAAAATCAAGATAAATCACATCCAATGGCTTGCCTTCATCAACTACTTTGGTAATGTCTTCTAAAAATAACAACAAGTTAGTTAAACAAGACTTTCCTTTGGTAAAACCGTGTTGTGACTGTAACAGTAAAGTATGTGTATTGAGGTGATTCACAATATTGTCACGTAAAATTGATTCAAGAACTTTACAAATCTGTGAAGTTAAACTTATTGGGCGATAATTACCCGGGTCAAACTTATCTCCTTTCTTAAAGATGGGAGTCACATTGGCATGCTTCCAATCATTTGGTACTTGTTTATGTTGTAGACTTAGGTTGAAAATTAAGCTTAAAGGCTCTGTAATATAGTCACAAACGTCCATTAGAAGTGAAGAGCCAATACTGTCAAGTCCGGGTGATTTATTCCGTTTCAACTTAAGTAGGTGTTTTCTGACTAATTCAGGAGTGATATTAATATCTATCAGTTTTTCCTCACTATTTCCTCGAAATTGAATGTTTGAGTCTATGATATTTTCAGTATTCTCTCGTGTAAATGAGGATGCAAAGAAGTCATTTAACTCTTCAGCCATAAACTTTGAGTCACAACTTATTTCACCATTTTGCCCTTTCAGAGGACCAATACTGTCTTTAACTTGCTGTTTACTTTTAACATACTTGTAAAAAGATTTTGAGTCAGTTTTTATATTTTCTCCCAACTTTTGTTCAAAGCGTTTAACTGAGTCCTTTATGAGTTGTTTCACATGAGCTTCAACTTCCTTGTATCTATTGTAAGTCTGAGGTTCACGTGTTAGTCTATAGTTCCTATACAAGTGTTTTTTCTTCCTAATTTGTCTGACAATTTCTCTTGTTATCCATACTTTCTTAATTGATCTGGTTCTCCTCTTTTTCATAGGTACATTATCATGAATACTATTGTGAATTATTGTCTTAAATTCATTCCAACAATAATAAGTGTCTTTCCCATCAAATTTCTGCTTCCAATCAACGTTTAAACTGTCTTTAATCTTATCCATATTAGCTTTTTTCCAATCAGGTATTTCCTGGGAGTTATCCGAATCACGCGTCATAAAGTTTAATTCTGTGTAAATAAGAACATGATCACTGCTGCCAAGTTTACCTACACACTGTATATTGTCTACCATATTAGGATCAGATGTAATTAACAAGTCTAAAATATTATTTTCCCTTGTTGGAAAATTGACATGCTGACACAAAAAATTGTCCATGATTAAGTTGAGAAACCCTGAGCCATCATGAGATGCATGAAGATCATTCCATTCAATATTTGGATAATTAAAATCACCCATAATTACAAGGTTTCTATTGCTCAATTCTTGAATGCAGTTGAAAAGTTTTTCATTGTTGACCACTTCTGAGTTAGGAGATCTATAAATAACTCCAATAACAGTCTTTTTTCCATCATTATTAACTACCTCTATCCAAACGGAATTAGTATAACCCATATTATTGTTAGGATCAATTTGTACAAAATTTATAGAGCTCTTAACTAGTAATAAGACGCCCCCTCCTCTACCATCCTTAGTGTCCATTCTGTCTTGACGAATTGGTTTATGATAGCCTTCAATACAATATTCTTTATCAGAAATTTTGCTATTTAACCAGGTTTCTGTTATTCCAATAAAGTCTGGATCATACATATCAACTAGGGCTTGAAGTTCATACTTGCTTGTTAACGATACTTTGAGCATTAGTATACAAACATTTTAATGACATGCTCCTATTCTGTCTGTCCTCAGAATTGCCATTATTGGTAACAATGTTTCCATTTAAATGTAAAAGAGGCGTAGAACTTGCCTCAGAACTTGAACTAACATTAATTGAACTAACATCAAACGTATTTACAATGTTATTTCTCTGGTATATTAGTTTTTTCCCCCGGTTCCAGATGCCCCATCCGGAGCATGAGAACCGCCTGCCACAGACGACTTAGAAGACATATCGCCAACTGTCACTATATGAGGTTGTTGAGGTACTCTACCACCTGAAGGATTACTTAAGGCATTTTGGATGTGACCCCTAAAGTCAGGCGATTGTGGAACCAACTTACCACCTGTCACCACGCGAATTACATGAGG
Source organism: Ctena decussata (assembly GCA_963989385.1). NCBI lineage: Eukaryota > Metazoa > Mollusca > Bivalvia > Lucinida > Lucinidae > Ctena > Ctena decussata. Next base: position 55,445,305 of record OZ022513.1, read on the forward strand.
AGTAGAATTTCTCTGAGCCTGTACACTGGTTTGCACAATGTTGCCTTTGGATATTTTCAGACCAGTTTCACCATTCTCCTTGCACCGCCTCAGTTCCATTCGCAAATTATATTCAGTCTGTCTCTGTTTCCTTGTTAAGTCTGGGGAAATGAAAATATCTTTATGGGCAAGTATTGTTGATGATCTAAGCCTATGTGCACTTTTAAGCACAGACCTTTTGCTGTCAAGACTATCAAATGAAATTAACATAAGACCCTTGTTCCCTATGCGCCTCACATCGTTAATGTGAACTGTACCTGTAACGTCAAGAACAGGGTCCTCAAGTAACAACTGAACCAATTCAACATCAGATAGGTCATCCCGAACTGGCATTCCACTTATGACTAGATTAAATTTACGCCTTTCTATGTCTAATGCCTCATTCACTGCATCTGATACCGATGCATTCTGACTAGAACTTTGACTAGATAGCACATTCTCTGTATTACTGTTGGGAATATTTCTTTGCTTGAGTGAAGCAACCTCCTTTTCAAGATTCACTATCTTATCTTGCATTACATGCATTGTCTTCATAATGTTCATTACATCTACCTTTCTACAGGTACTACATAGCCATTCAAAGGATGCTTTGAGTTTATCCAATTCCCTGAATAGGGAGAACTGTTGGGAAGTGACCCCTTCACATTTAGCATGGAAAACAAATTCACATACAGCGCATTTCATGAAATCCTTCACACAGTCATTTCTACAGCGCTGACATTGCTTTTTATTATTCATAGGTGCTCTAGAAATAGTTTGATCACTAAGTCTTGGGATGCTTGATCCAGCGGTGTTACCCCTCCCACTCATTTTGCAATGCTGGAAACCACGTGCTATCGACGATCTTGAAGATGGGGGTTTAACTGTGGGACTCGGTCACCCTAGGACTTATACACATAAAAAGGGGGACAAAAGCAGGTGTTTGATCCACAATTCGTGTTCTCAGCTACAATCCTGATAGCCATTTTCTTAAATTTTCTTCTCCGCGCACATTTTTGTTTCTGTCCGCCATTGGCGCATGCGCACTTCCTTCTAGTGTTAGTGTCAATACGCATGTACACGAAAAGTTTCATGATACGCCGGACATGTACACGTTTACACATCTGCACAGCAGCAGTCAGTTGGCTGATATTTTTATAGTCTTATCATATATGACCAACAAGATTTGAGGTCATACACCCAGTAATCAGACATTTTATAAACCTCCAGCGAAGAAAACCGAACATCACTGAAACCGAACATCACCGCGGATGGTATTTCTCCAGCTATCGCGTAACTGCCGTATTTTTAGAATCAAGTTTTATCACTACTCACTAGCATTACCGCTGAGAGATATCATATTAGGACACGAACTGAAAACATGAGAAATGTGCTTTTCTTTTATATATCCATGGTTGATCTTGTTTCATTTTACTGAGCTGATTTTGAAAATTTTGGCACTTTTAACTGTTTTGTAGTTTGATTTTAATTAATTAATGATTATAGTTTTGAATTTAATATTTCTTAACTGCCATAGAAACGTAAAATATTCATGCTACATAAGATAGCGGGGCATAGTTTAAAACATGGAATGGAATGGATGAGATAATCAACATTCCAATGGCTACAGTCCGGGGGCTACAGTATGTCCCCAGAGCTTGGGGTGTTACTCGTACTGAACGGAATTTATCGCCTTGAGGGCAAACCAACTAAATGCCATCCCGAATCCATGGAATGAAGTGGAGAACATTGTCCATTCCATTCCACTTCATAAAATAGCAGTTCAAAGTTTAAACTATACCGATTAATTAGACCTCATAAATAACTTAACATTTGACATTTTTTTCCGAAAATTTGCTACAAAACTCTGAAGTGTATCAACACCTGTTAATCGGGTCGCAATGCGAAAAAGTGGCTTAACGTCATGGTATCAATGGTTTAATAATATTGTAGAGTCACCCAACCTGTGCAAACCACCACAAAATAATTACGAAAGAATGGAGGGTATGGTCACATAGTGTAACCCGTGCTAATCTGATTCATCTAAGTTCTAACAAGACGAATATCTATTTTTCTCACAAGGCCCCTTATTGATAAACCACGGTCTTGTCTGCAGTGTTGTACTTCTAGCAGACGATTTTTATAATCTGCGCGTTGAGAATGCGCAGTAGCCCGCACAGAAAATATTGTGTGTCGGATTTACTGGGTGCCTCACCTATAATCGCAGCCATTGCGTAGGTTTAGGGGAGGTAACTACCACACTAATATTTTTAGGGTTTAATATTTCAACCTATCAAGCCTCCCAGGAGAAAGAAGGGTAGATAGGACAGATGAGCGCAAAAAATCCAAACACATCCTGCACCTGCTGCAAGCACAGCAAGCTACTTTTATCCAAATTATTAGTACACCCAATCACTCGAGCTTCCGGGGGAATTTGCACAGAATTAATGCACAACGATGTAGTTGACAGCTATAATATGTAACTTGTAACAATAGATTTTCAAAGAATTTTTATTGGCTCTAGATAAGAGGGGTATTTGATGATAATTGAGGGATAATTTTCTTTATTTCTTATTAAAACCATATATTGTGACCCCTCATCTGAACCGTCTCATCGAGACAGTTCAGATGAGGGGTCACAACATATGTTTTATTCAGAATCAACAAAAATTATCCCTAATTATCATTAAATGCTCCCTCTTATCTAGGGCTCTGATTTTTATTGGCTTTTTTATCTGGCAGCATCATTTGTTGTTGTCCTCAGTTCTAAGGATGCAGAGCTCTAGATAAGAGAGTATTTGGTGATAATAAGAGATAATTTTTGTTAACTCTGCATAAAAATATATGCTGCGATCCCTTTTTTGAGACAGTTCAGATGAGGGGTCACAATATATGGTTTCAATGAGAAATAAGAAAACTTATCCCTAAATTATCATCAAATACTCCTTCTTATCTAGAGCTCTGAACGAGGGGAGTGGGGTTGGAGGGAGGGGTGAAGGAAGAGATTAGTACTTGGATAAGAAGGCCAGTATTTGTGTTGATATATGGTTAAGATGATACTGATGAAAGGTCATATTGAAAGCAGTAATGATGGCAGCTACCCCAGTTTAAACTGTACAAATTAGTATTGGAATGCATTTGACTGCCATAACAATATATCATAGGGGTCATATATATATAAATCAAAATTAATTGTCAAATTGACTGAGCTGACTTTTGCCTGAGCAAACAGTTTTGACCCTATAGTTTGCATCAGCTTCTGCACAATTATTATCATTCTGACAGCATGTTCCATATCCACATTCCTTTAACCCATTCCATTCGGGATACCCCTTTAGGGGTATTTGGGCAAACAGTTTGGATCCAGATCAGGCCCCACAAATGTGGGGCCTGATCTTGGATCCAAATTGTTTGCTGCCTAGACATCATTTCTACAACAGTTGGTTAGACCAATACTGTCAAAATATTCTTGATTTTTGATGCAGACAACAATTTCAGCAGAGGACAAAAAATACCCAGAATGCAATGGGTTGATCATAGTTTTCAAGTGAAACAACTTTTGTGACTTCCTGTTCACTTCCTTCAATAAAAGGTGGGATTAGCTTTTAAAGGGAAAAAAAATGCTCCTACAGGTCGTAGTAGAAGAGCAAATTCTCTCCTTTAAAAGAGGAGCCCTATAGCTCAGTAGATTAAGTGCTGAACTACTGATCTAGTGGTCCTGAGTTTGATCCCTGCTTGAGGTGAGAATCCTTTCAAACATGAACAGGGTTCCGTTGCACACAGCTATTCATTTTCATCCTGCCATCATTCTAATAGGACTGAAATACTGTTGAAAAGGATGTAAAATCACAAGTCATCCATTCATCCATCCTTTAAAAAATCATATTTAGAAGGTAGGTAAAAATGAATATGACAGAGTTGCTTCCCCTGAAAGTACCCTGGATCCAAGATGTCCAAGTTCTGTATTAATCCTATTTAAAGACCCAGGGTGTGTTACATTTTACGGAAGGGGAGTGGTGTTATTTAGAGCCTTAATTGTAGTAAATCAGCCATGCACTGCCAAAAATTAGAAAATAATATAAATGGATTTTACTTTCAGGGAAGCAACTCTACTATTTTTTTACCTCCCTTCTGAGTAGGGTGGGAGTCAACTGTTAAAGGAAAGAATTTGCTCCTATAGGAGCAAATTCTTTTCTTTAAGAATAGACCCTGTTTCAAAGAGCTGCCTCATCCAGAGAAGCAAACAGGAATTCATGCAAGTTAATTGATATAACATTATTTTCAGAAAATAGGCAGGGGGCGTTTATTAGATCAGGAGTGCTTATTGGGACTAATACGGTATATAAAGTAATTGATGTTGGATTTCTCTTTATTTCTCAGATCCTGGAAATGTCACAGAAATATCAGAAGTTGGCTCTCATTGGCTCTGGATCATTCGGCAAAGCTTGGCTAGTCACACAGGTTGAAAATCCTGTGAAGATGGTATCTAAGGTAACGCTACAAGATTTTCATGTAACCTACTCTCTTGTAGCTCAGTTATACACATTTAATTGATATGATGGTAAAAAAGTGCATCTTCATGTTTTTAGCTCACCTGAGCCATAGGCTCAGGGTGAGCTATTGTGATCACCCAGTGTCCGTCGTCCGTCGTGCGTTGTGCGTCGTGCGTCTTGCGGCGTCAACAATTTGCTTTAAATGACATCTTCTCTGAAACCACTAGGCCTAGGGCTTTGATATTTGGTATGAAGCATTGTCTAGTGGACCTCTACCAAGTTTGTTCAAATGGTGGCCCCAGGGTCCAAAATGGCCCTGGGGCAGGGGGTCTTGGGTTTGAAACTAAAATATACTTAAAAATCTTCTTCTCCAGAACTGCTTGGCTCAGATGCTTGAAATTTGGTATGTAGCATTGCCTAGTGGTCCTCTACCAAGTTTGTTCAAATGGTGGCCCCAGGGTCCAAAATGGCCCTGGGGCAGGGGGTCTTGGGTTCGAAACTAAAATATACTTAAAAATCTTCTTCTCCAGAACTGCTTGGCTCAGATGCTTGAAATTTGGTATGTAGCATTGCCTAGTGGTCCTCTACCAAGTTTGTTCAAATGGTGGCCCCAGGGTCCAAAATGACCCGGGACTGGGAGTCCCAGGTTTGAACCATAGAAATACATAGAAAAGTATTCAAAAATCTTCTTCTCCAGAACTGCTTGGCTCAGATGCTTGAAATTTGGTATGTAGCGTTGCCTAGTGGTCCTCTACCAAGTTTGTTCAAATGGTGGCCCCAGGGCTCAAAATGATCCGGGGCAGGGAGTCCCAGGTTTGAACCATAGAAATACATAGAAAAGTATTCAAAAATCTTCTTCTTCAGAACTGCATTGCTCAGATGCTTGAAATTTGGTATGTAGCATAGCCTACTGATCCTTTACCAAGTTTGTCCAAATGATGATCCCAGGGTCTAAAATGGCCCCGCTCCAGGGGGTCCTGGGTTTGAACCATAGAAATACATAGAAAAATATTAAAAGATCTTCTTCTTCAGAAGCACGTGGCTCAGAGGCTTGAAATTTAATTTGTAGCATTGCGTAATAGTCCTTTACCAAGTTTGTTCAACTGATGGCCCCAGGGTCCAAAATGGCCCGGCGGCAGGGAGTCCTAGGTTTGAACCATAGAAATACATAGAAAAATATTCAAAAATCTTCTTCTTCAGAACCTCCTGGCATAGATGCTTGAAATTTGGTATGATGCATTGCCTGGTGGTCTTTTACCAAGTTTGTCCAAATGATGATCCCAGGGTCTAAAATGGCCCCGCCCCAGGGGGTCCTGGGTTTGAACCATAGAAATACATAGAAAAATATTAAAAGATATTCTTTTTCAGAAGCACGTGGCTCAGATGCTTGAAATTTAATATGTAGCATTGCCTTGTAGTCCTTTACCAAGTATGTTCAAATGATGGCCCCAGAGTCCAAAACGACCCTGCAGCAGGGAGTCCTGAGTTTGTACCATAGAAATATTTAGAAAAATATTCAAAAATCTTCTTCATCAGAACCACTTGGCTCAGATGCTTGAAATTTGGTATGATGCATTGCCTGGTGGACTCCTACAAAGAATATATAAATGGTTGCCCTGGGATCCAAAATGGCCCTGGGCAGGAAGTCTTGGGTTCGAAATTAAAATATACTTAAAAATCTTTTTCTCCTGAGCCCCTTAGAGCAGATGCTTGAAATTTGGTATGATGCATTGCCTAGTTGTCCTTTACCCCGCTTATTCAAATGATGATGCCAGAATCAAAAATGGTCCCGCACCAGGGGGTCCTGGGTTTGAACCATAGAAATACATAGAAAAATATTAAAAAATCTTCTTCTTCAGAACCACTTGGCTCCGATGCTTGAAATATAGTATGTAGCATTGCCTAGTGGTCCATTACCAAGATTATTCAAATGATGGCCTCAGGGTCCAAAATAGCCCCACCCCAGGGGGTCCTGGGTTTGAACCATAGCAATACATAAAAAAAAATATTCAAAAATCTTCTTCTTCAGAACCATTTGGAAATTGTTGCAAACTATCAGGTTTGTTCAAATGATGACCCTAGTTTGACCTTTAACATTTTTGCTCAGGTGAGCGATTCAGGGCCACTTGGCCCTCTTGTTTCCATTTTTTTTTTCTAATTTATCATATGACGTCACCTCTGAGAGTTTAATAAAGCCATGCATTAAAAACGATAATCAACTAGTGGATTAAATATGCAAATTACGTTGTAACGTTATGCGTTGAAGTCCATGAAAATGTCGCATTTTCTAATGGCAAAATCGAGACGTTTAAGTGCAAACTTTGCTAATAAAATGCGATTTTAATTTCATATAATGAATAGAATCTTGCATTAAATTTTGTGCTACTGTATTATTGAATTTATTAAACTCGTTGGGGAAAACTTATAAGATGCTCAACTAGCCTCGCATCTTATCTTTTTCCCCAACTGGTTTAAGAAATTCAATAATACATGAACACTCATGCAAGATCCTCTAATATAGACAACTTTTGGGAGATCTTAGTTGCCTCCCTGGATGAGGAATCCTTTCTAAAATGGGGTCTCTTCTTAGAATAAAGAAATTTGCTCTGGAGGAACAGTCTGAAAAAGAGCAAATTTCATAGTTGTAGGGAATCTCCATCATAGAATTTCAGCCTAAGCAACAGCATAGCAACAACTTAAGTCATGTTCTTCCAGAGCTAATTTCATAGTTGTAGGGAATCTCCTTCATAGAAATTTAGCCTTAGCAACAGCATAGCATTTATGAATACGGCCCCAGTACTCCTGGCAGATAAGAAGTTCTTGGATAATTAAGAGATTTCCATAACACATATATTTTGACATTCATCAGGACCAACTCATTGAGATTGTTCTAATGAGGGGTAACAACATATGTTTTTGTGTTAAACCCAGAGCTCCTGATATGGGAGTGGTGTGTGTGTGTGGGGGGGGGGGGGGGGGGGGGGGGGGGGGGGGGGGGGGGGGGGGAGGCCGGGATATGGGGGTATTAAGGATAAGTCAATGATACTTTTCCTTATTTTTCCATAACAGCATATGTTGTGACCCTCATAAGTGAGGGGTCACAACATATGTTTTTATTGAGAAATAAAAAAAATTACCATTGAATCATATGTAATAACCCATACACCCACTCCTCCCTCCCCTTATCAGGAGCTGTGGGTTTACAAATCAGGAATCACCCTCAGCTCTAGATTTGAGTGAGTATTTGATGACAATAGAGGGGCAGTTTTAGTAACAAAAATTAGGGACATTTATTAGAAGGAATATTGGACTTGTAGTTTTTTATGCCCCCGCCACGAAGTGGGGAGGGGCATATAGTTTTGCCCTTGTCCGTCCGTGCATACGTACGTACGTACGTCCGTAAATACGTCCGTCCGTCACACTTTGTAGTACTGTTCTTGTCTCCGCAACTCCTCCTACAGTATTCGATGCAGGGAGCTGAAACTTGGAACACAGTTCAGACATGCATTGAACATGTGCATAAAGGAAACAGAACTTTGATTAAGATCTTTATTGCAGAATTATGTCCCCTTGAATCATATACATATTATAACCATATTTCACATTTGAGTACTGTTCTTGTCTCCGCAACTCCTCCTACAGTATTTGATATAGGGAGTTGAAACTTGCAACACACTTCAGACATGCATTGAACATGTGCATAAAGGAAACAGAACTTTGATTAAGGTCTTGGTTGCAGAATGATGTCCCCTTGAATAATATACATATTATAACCATATTTCACATTTGAGTACTGTTCTTGTCTCCGCAACTCCTCCTACAGTATTTAATGTAGGGAGTTGGAACTTGCAACACAGTTCAGACATGCATTGAACATGTGCATAAAGGAAACAGAACTTTGATTAAGGTCTTTATTGCAGAATTATGTCCCCTTGAAAAACATAAATATTTTGACCATATTTCACACTTTGTAGTACTGTTCTTGTCTCTGCAACTCCTCCAATTGTATTTGATGTAGGGATTTGAAACTTGTAACACAGTTCAGACATGCATTGAACATGTGCTTAAAGGAAACATAACTTTGATCCAGGTCATTATGGCAGAATTACATCCCCTTGAATGACATGCATATTTTGACCATATTTCACACTTTGTAGTACTGTTCTTGTCTCTGCAACTCCTCCAATAGTATTTGATGTAGGGATTTGAAACTTGCAACACAGTTCAGACATGCATTGAACATGTGCATAAAGGAAACATAACATTCAGTCAGGTCTTTATTGCAGAATTATGTCCCCTTGAATAACATACATATTTTGACCATATTTCCATAGCTTAAATACAATCTCACCTTTTATCGTCGCTCTAGCGGCCTCATTTATTAACAGATTTTGATATTACATCACAGGTCTATTGGGTATGACAGAACCTCGAACAACTTTGCGTTTCAGGTTTGTAGGATGAAGGTCAAGGTCACAGTTGCTATTTTCAGAAAAACTAGGGCATTGCTCCAGCGCTTTCATTTATAGATCGATTTTGATGTAACTTCACATATATGTTAAGTATAACAATATCTTGAATAAATTACTGTTTCAGCACCGCAGGTCCAAGGTCAAGGTCACAGTTGCTATTTTTAGAAAAAAACTTTATCATTCCTCTACTCCTCTATTCATTGACAATTTTGATGTAACTTCACTCAAATGTTTAGTGTGACGATATCTTGGACAAGTTCGTGATCCAGAATTTCAGGGTAAAGGTCAAGGTCATATTTGCTATTTTAGAAAATATGCTGTCATCCCTCTGGAATGATTTTGGCATAACTTGACACAAATATTTAGCTTGACAATATCTTGGACAAATTTACGTTTCATCATTGTAGGTCCAAGGTCAAGGTCACAGATGCTGTTATAGGTAAATGTAAATCTTTGTCATGGTTCTAGGCTTTTATTATTTAACTGATTTTGATAGAACTTCACACATATATTAAGTATGACAATATCTTGGACAAGTAAACCTTTCAGGGTTGTAGTTCCAAGGTTAAAGTCACAGTTGCTATTTTTAAGAAAAACTCAGTCATCCCTCTAGCACCTTTATTTATTAACAGATTTTGATGTAACTTCACACAAATATGTTGTAACACATTACTTTTCTAGTGTGGCATATGGCGGGGGCATTCATCACCTTTAGTGATTGTCTAGTTTGAGAAACATTTTTCAGTTGTCTTCTTCCTTAGACAGTTTATAATAGGAATAGTTCAGTGGTACAGGACACCAAAATGAATAATTGAGTGGCAAGCAGTGCTGACCGAGATCAGACTGCTCCTAAATCAGACTGCTCGTTAGAAGCAATCTGATCAAGGAGCAGTCTGATCTGGGTCTTTCACTGCTTGCACAGGCACTTCTAGAGAATTTTATAACCTTAGCTGAAGGCTCTAGGGGACTTATTGGATGGAAATGCTCCGTTGTCCATCATATATCATCCATCCATCAATAGTTTCAAACAACTTCTCCTCAATGGGCCAATTGTAACAAAATTTCATATGTAACCTCCAGTGCTCATGGAAATAAAAAGTTGCTCAAACGGTCCTGGTCACATGACCAAGATTGCCGCCATGCCCTTATATGGTAAAAACCTATAAAAGTCGTCTTCTCCCAAACCAATGGATCAATGGCCTTTAAACTTTGTATGTGACATTGGGTACACAAGTACTACCAAGATTGTTAAAATTTTGACCTTATTGCTCAGGTGAGTGATTCAGGGCCTCATGGTCCTCTTGTTATATATATTTTTTTAGGAAATAAAAATAACAAAACTGACAGAGAAGGAAACAGAGCAGTGTATAACAGAGGTGATGGTGTTAGCTCGCTGTAACCATGGCAACATTGTGCGGTACATTGAGGCCTATGTTGAGAAGAAATGTCTCCACATTGTGATGGAGTATGCAGATGGTGGTATGTAAATGTTCAATGTACGTTAACCCTTAAAGCGCCAAAAATTAAAATTGTTGAATTGGTAAACAGTGTAGATCCAGATGAGGTGGCTCATAATGAGCCACCTCATCTGGATCTACACTGTTTGGCCTCTAGTGTTCAAATTCTCAATATGATATCGCTTGGACAATACATTTTTTGAAATTCTGCAGACGTAAATTTTGTCATCTGCTTTTTGGCGCATTAAGGGTTAATTCTCCAGCCTGCAAAATAGTAAAGCAGTAGCAAAATATACCCTGCAGGCACACAACATTGAATCAGCATTGGATGAATGTTGATTCAATGTCATGTCATTGAATCAGTGTTGAATCAGTGTTTATTCAGCTTTCTGTGCCCAGTGGTTATGACTTTATCTGTTGTTTACCATGGACTTAACACTCACAATACTTTCAGTTTAGTTCAGTTTAATTCTCCTAACGATGTTCCCGAAGTGGCTCAGCGGTACGTAACCACAGTTGCGCTTACTTGGTGCCATGTGTCCACACAATACTTTATCTGGCGGCTCTCATGTCCTTGAAGTAAAGTTTATAAATTTCTGGTATAAATTCTGTTTTGTGACGATGGGCAGACAGACAAGACATGGCATTCTGCGGCTTGTGTTTGTGATCTAATGTGCAGAAAGTTTTTATTTGAACTTCTCTTATGTGTGAAAATTCATGCCTTTTCTAAGCTTGACAGATGATCATTATAACAACAAACCAGCCGTGACACGACAAAATGAACAAAAGTGGTTGTGAGCCCAGTGCAGACTCAGACCAGCCTGGGCATCCGCCCAGTATGATTAGAGCCTTCGCTATCCGCATGAAGCTAGCTTGGACCCTTAGCTATCCTTTAAGCACTTAGCGAAGAGTCTGATCAAACTTGTCGGATGCCCAGGCTGATCTGAGCCTGCACTGGTCGCACAACCACTTTGTTGGTTTTCTCGTGTCGCGGTTCAAACATCAATGCTCAGGGACCCTAGCAGAGCTGCAGATAAGGTGGGTATTTTGAAGAGATATTAGCTCATCTGCATGAAAGTACAGGGATCTGTTGTTGTCACTCCGACGTCTGCGTTGGCGTGGGAATCAACTTTTAAAGATTTACGACCAAGTTTTTTCCGTGTGATGGGCAATGAGCTGTCAGGCGAGCTGTTGATGGGCAGGACATAATTTTCTTATTTCTCAATGAAATCCTATGTTGTAATACCTTAGTCCCTCGTTAGAACTGGTTTTATTGAGGGGTCACAACATAAGTTTTTATGGAGAAATATGAAAAATTACCCCTAAAACATCAGTTTACCCTTCTTATCAGGAGCGCCCCAGGCCGCCTAGCGCAGTCGGTAGGGCACCTGACTCAAAGTCAGAGGTCTTGGGTTCGAAACTTGGCCTGGCCACATACTTTTGTTTCTCCTTCCGCTGATTCAAGAAGGGCAGTTGTCAGTTACTGGCGAAAGTATGTGCACTTAGTACTGGTTAACAGCTTAGGAGGTCTAAGCCTGGAATAGTGTGGTTAGGTTAACTGACCGTCCCGACATGACCATAGCTGTCTACCGTGGACGTTAAGCATCAAATCTATCAAAAAAATCTTTTCTGGAGCACTGACTCTTAAATATCCTAATATGTAATATCACACCAAAAATATACTTGTTTGAGAAAAAACTTGGTGATTGAAAATCTTTATATATATCAAAGAAATAGAAAAAAAGTAAGAAAGCATTTTTTGAAATTTAATAAGAATTGTGCATCCACTAAGTCAGATCAGTATTTCCTTTTCGCAAGTGGGCACATGGATTAAGCACCATTTTCATGTAACCCCATTCATATGAAGTACTATTACCATTTCAGGAGATTTGCAGAGGAAGATATTCAAACAGAATGGTATCTACTTTGCAAAAGAGGTGTGTTTACCTTTATTTTTTTCTTATATTTACATTATCCATGCATTTATTGAAAAGCCCCATGGTAAACCATTCGAACGTAATGTACTTTATACTTCAAAAGCTAGGTTAGTTTATGGGACATTACATGACGTTAAGTGATGTCAGTCTCCAATCTTATTGGACGTAGGCGACGTTATGACGATGACGTTACGTTATTAACGCTGTTCAGCTTTTAGTAGAGGAATTGTGTATAAATGTTTTTCTGCTTCAACTGTAGCTCCTTAAGCAAATTTGTGGTCAAATAATAG